>OX451741.1:765065570-767762838 GCA_948472305.1 Vicia faba | reverse complement strand
ATAATCCTCAGCGAGGGAATCTGAACTTCCACTGGCAGAACAACTTCCATGCCATAGACTTAGGAAAAGGGAGTTGCCCTAGTTGATGTTCTAGCTGAAATGCGGTATCCATGTAGAGCAAACGACAACATCTCATGCCAATCCTTATAGGTTACCACCATTTTCTGCACAATCTTCTTGATATTTTTGTTGGCGGCTTCGACTGCGCCATTCATTTTTGGTCTATATGGAGAAGAATTATGATGCTTGATCTTAAACTGAATGCAAAGCTCAGTAATCATAGCATTGTTGAGGTTAGTCCTATTGTCAGTGATAATCCTTTTGGGGATACCATAACGGAAGATGAGGTTGTGTTTGCTAAATCTTGCTACCACATTCTTTTTGACTGAGGCAAAAGAAGCGGCTTCGACCAACTTGGTGAAATAATCAATAGCGACTAAAATGAAGCAATGTCCATTGGAAGCGGTTGGCTTGATTTCTCCAATCATATCAATGCACCATATTGCAAATGGCCACTGAGCGGTCATGACATTCAGAGGGATATGAGGCACATGGATCTTGTCAGTATAGACTTGGCATTTGTGACAAGTTCTTGAATGTTGATGGCAATCAGTCTCCATTGTTGACCTATAATAGCCAGCTCTCAAGATTTTCTTAGCAATCATATGTCCACTTGAGTGAGTACCGAAGATACCATCATGCATGTCTTCCATGATTTCCTCTGCCTCTTTCTTGACCATACATCGGAGTAGAGTTGAATCATGGTTGCGCTTGTACAATATTCCGTTGCTTAGGAAGAACTTGGCTGCAAATCTTTGTAAGAACTTTCTGTCATTGATAGATGCTCCCTCTAGATACTCTTGTGCTTCAAGGTATCTCATCACCTCATGGTACCATGGATTTTCTGCCTCGGTGTCAAGCTTATAGCAATGTGCAGGTTCGTCGAATCTTTTCAATTGTAATCATAGGGGCTACGTTGTCCCATATGACTTTGAACATTGAAGACATGGTTGCCAAAGCGCCAGCCAATTGATTTTCTTCCCTAGGGAAATGCTCAAAAGTGATCTCTTCGAAGAAAGGAATTAGGGATAACACAAGTTCCTTGTAAGGGATTAAATTAGGGTGTTTAGTGTCCCAATCTCCTTTTACTTGGCTGACCACTAGAGCGGAATCCCCAAACACATTCAAATTTTTGATCCTCAAATCAATGGCAGCTTTCAGACCCAAAATACACGCTTCGTACTCAACCATAATATTCGTGCAATCGAAGCATAATCTGGCAGTGAATGGAGTGTGGAAACCTTTAGGAGAGATGATTACAACACTAATTCCATTACCTAAGGCGTTGGAAGCCCCATCAAATACCATAGTCCATCGGGATCTTCGTTCAGGTCCGTCATACGGTCCAAGTCTCGCGCAATCGGTTACCAGAATGATATTCTCATCGGGGAAGTCAAAGTTCATTGACTGATAATCATCCACAGCTTGATGGGCTAAATGATCAGCTAGTACGCTTCCTTTGATGGCCTTTTATGTAGTGTATTGGATGTCGTACTCAGTCAAGATCCCTTGCCATCTGGCTATCCGTCCGAAAAGGGAAAGTTTCTCGAAGATGTACTTGATTGGGTCCATCTTAGAAATCAACGGAGTGGTATGAGTCAATCTTCCTCACGTATTCAGCAGGATGGAACAGCCTTTGGCTTGATTTATGAATGGTGAATGGATGATTTGGTCAAGAAACACTTGAGAGAAGTTGGAGTTTGAATACAAGAATAAAAAACTAGCAGGTTTTGTATTTGTGTTTGCAGTCTTAGATTTCTGGAAATTTTAGCAAGGTTTCAAAGTTTTTCTTCTTCAATTTTTCTGCCGGCCCCCTCATAATTGTCAAAGAAGTTCAATTTATAGGCAAGAACTTTGTAGCTTGGAGAAGTCAAAAGTACCAACATCATGCTAGCGTGCTGGCTTGTTCTTGAAGCAAGTTCAAACAAGTAAGGTTCAACACACAAAGTAAGGTGGTTAGCAGCTTTTAGCCATGCCTAAGCTGGATTTGTAAGCCTGAATTAAGGAAAAGTACCCTTAGAGGCAAAAGCAAAGCATGGACCCAACATAAACTTGTACAAAAGTTTGCTTTTCAAGGACAACAATGGTACTTCTATCTCACACGTGGGGAAATCCTTTGGAAAAAAACTCAAAAGTGGTTGTGAGCATTAAATGATGATGATATTTATCAAACCAAAAATCCTGCGCTATGAGGTTGTGCATCATAGCCTAGATCTAAGCCAGAAGTTCAGCATCAGCGCAACTTAGAACAAAACATCCAACTTCTGATCCTTTAATATTTTTGCTCTAGCATGTTCTGAAGGAGTTCTTAGACTTTTCTGAAAGTTTGTGACACGCTTTGTAGACTTTCTTTGAATTGCTTTTGCCAACTCTGGCTGAATGTTCATGAAAACTGGCCCAGAAGTTCTAACCAAAATCTGTCTTGAAAGTGTCCAGAATTTGCTGAGTGCTTCAGTTTCAGGGACGTGTCTTTGAGAATTTATAACTTGAAATCCCAGCATTTCCAGGAGAAGTTCTGTTCTGCAATATTTTAGCTTTTATTGAGATCTAAAACTCTTGTGTTAGAAATTCTTCCAGAATCAGCTTGCATCATGGTGATAATCTGATCAGAAGTTCTGAGCTTGTCATATTTCTTAAACACTTAGAAAAATTCTAAGTATTTTAGAATTTTGACTTTTGAATTTCTTGATGAAATAAACTTCATATTTGAACATGTCTTGATTGAATATGATTCTTGAAACTTGATTTTGATCAAAAGTCAAAGTTTGACTTTTCAGTATGCAAATGACCATTTTCCCCTTGTGCCAATTTCAAGCCTAAATTGATGTATCAGTGCTGCAAACTTGACGTCATAGAAGATCTTGTGAGAGAATCCTTGAGAAATGAGAGGGAAAATTTTGGGGTACAATAGATACATAAGTGAAGAAGTGTATGTTTGATAACCTCCTGGTTTTGAAAATTATGAGTTTCCTAATAATGCTTTTAAACTAAAATATGCTTTGTATGGTCTTAAACAAGTCCTTAGAGAATTCTATGGCCGACTTAGCAAGTCCTTGCTAGATCAAGGATACGCTAGAGGGAAGGTAGACACTACAATCTTTATTAAACATCAAGGAAAACACATTTTACTCGTTCAAATTTATGTTGATGATATCATTTTTGGATCAACTAACATGCATCTTATCAAGGAGTTCTCTAAGCTTATGTAGGGAAAATTTGTAATGAATCTAATGGGAGAGTTGAACTACTTTCTAGGAGTACAAATTAAGAAAATCAATGAAGGAAAATTTGTATGTCAAACTAAGTATTGTCTCAAATTACTTAAGAGATTCGGTATGGACAGTGCTAAGGAAATTAACACACATATGGCAACAAACTATAACTTGGATATAGATGAAAAAGGTAAGGATTTTGAGGTCAAAAGGTATAAAGGTATGAATTGATCTCTTATTTATCTTACTACATCTAGGCCTGATATTATGTTTAGTGTTTGTATGTGTGCATAATATGAATCCCTTCCCAAGGAATCACACTTAAAAGCAGTTACGTGTATTCTTAGATATCTTATTGGTACCCTCTAAGTTTGGGCTTTGGTATTCCAAGGGAAATAATTGTAGCTAGGTTTGTTGCTTCGATTCAGGTTTTTCCAGTTGTTAATTGGATAGGAAAAATACTAATGGAACTTGTAACATGTTTTCGAAATCCTCTGTTAGTTGGCATAGCAAAAATAAAGTTTAGGTCGCTTTGTCAATGACCAAGGAGAAATACGTGGCATACATTAGTTTTTGTTCCCAAATTTTTTGGCTTAAGAAACACTACTTGATTTTGATATTAAAATTCATGTATTCCTATCATGTGCGACAACACTAGTGCCATTAATCTAACTAAAAAATCATGTGCTATATTCTCGCACTAAACATATCGAGATACATCACCACTTCTTTCGCGGTCATGTTAAAAAGGAGATGTTGTGTTTGAGCATGTTGATAGTAAAAATCAACTTGTCGATATTTTCACTAAACTTCCCACAACCGAATCATTTATCAACATATGTGGGGAATTGGGTATTATTGATATCTCCAATGTTTCTTAATCATATCTTGTTTCTTGCACTTTATATTTTCACTCTAACCTTTTGTTTGAGTATTTTACATCATGTGAGTGCAACTTCCTTTTTATCAAGAGTGAGGTAATGTCGTTTCAATTTCTCCTTGAAAGTAATATTTGCCTTAATGCATGTTACGTGTTTATTTCGAAAAATGCTTGATATTCTCTCAAATGATGAAAACCATGAATGTTCATTTCCAAATTTTTTTGATTGATAATCATTGTGTGTTCTTAATCTATATGCTTATAATGACTTCATGTATTAATTCTTTCACATTTGTATAAGTTTGTTCTTATTGAGCAAGCATGTGTTTTGTTTATTCTTTATTTCTTGCACATGTTCTTGAGTTAATTATTTGTGTGTTATTTGCAATATGTGTTTGTTGTTGTTGTTGGTTACATTGTATGTTAAACATATTTGTTTTGGTTTAATAGCGACATGTTCTTGTTTCTATGCCAGGCACATACATGTGCGGCATCAGTAGTTCCATCATATTGTGTTATGTGATCGTGACGCTATAGACATGACTTGAAAAAATTTGCTCTTACTTTCATTGTTTATTCTTATAAAATTGCATTAAATATGTTGTAATGTTATACCACAAGTGTTTGACAAATTATTCAGTTTAGTCTTTTGATTGTTTTCATTGGAAATATCATTACTAGTAACTTGCTATAGACGCTAAATAAGTTGTAAATTGATTGAAGCATATTAATTCCATTTATCAATTTCATTCCATAATCAATTTTTTATATTTTGAAATCCTACTTCCAATAACAGTTCGTATAGACGACTCTTTTTAAAAACCTTCCGCTCAAACTATTTGATAAATAAATTTTTCAAAACCAGAATTTTTCTAGAATTTTAATTGGGTATCTATTCACCTCCCCTCTAGATATGTTGTCGTTGTCTAACAGATTTTGTTTAATCCTAAACACCCACTTTCATTCTATTACGCTTCTATTGGCAAGAAGAAATGTAAGACTCTAGGTTTTGTTGTTAGGTAAGGCTTCATGTTCAACCTTTATTGCACCTAACTACTTAGGAGGTTTAAGAGCCAATTTTTGAGAGGTAGGTTCAAGTTCAGTTAAGAGAAGTGTGAGATGAATTCTAGGTTTCATAATGCCATCCTTGGCTCTAGTGGTCATGGAATGAGTATTTTGAGGATGAATTCTAAGTGGTGGAAGGAGAGGAACAAAATATGGTTGAGTGTATGTAAATATGATAGTGCATTGAAGATGTATGAGTATGAATTAAAGTGATGATGGAAATGTTTAGATAAATATTGAGGTAAGGCAATATGGTTAGTTGGTTCATTAGGAGAGATTGAGGGATGATTGAAGTTGGGTAGGTCAGTGGTACTATCAGAAGACAGTGTATGAGATAAAAGGGATTGGTTGGAAGTAGGACTAAGATTAGGGTTATAAGATGAAGAAGGAAAATGCCTTGAGGAAGAAGTAGGTTGAGATAATGCATTTAGGTTTGATGGATGAGGTGGGATGGGATTTAATGAATAGTATGGAACCTTGGTCCTTGCTTATGAAATGTAGAATTCTTAGATCTTTTGGAATCATCAACCACCATATATTCCCCTCTATATGGTATAGTGTCAAAATTGAGTTTTCCATTCTTTTGAAAAAAATATCATGGTTGCTTGGGAATGGAACAACTATCAAGTTTTGGAGGTACTTATGGTTTGGTCATCCTCTAATTTAAGACACGGGTAGTATTATACTTGAAGCACACTTCATAGATGTTAACTCCATTGTCCTTATTCCATAGAGTCATGGAGAAACCTCTACCAAACAACCAACTCCATGACATACTTATGTGGCATGATTCTACTTCAAGTGATTTAACAGTTAAGGAAGCTTGCTTGTTCAAATGTCAATCTTATCAACCTGTTGACTAGGCCAAAATCATATGGAATGTGGAAATCCATCCATCCAAATTATTAAATGGTGGGGAGGCTAATACAGCAGAAGGTGCCAACAAATTAAATGCTTTGAGCCAAACGATGTTTGATGGCTTATTCTTGCAATTTGTGTAACTCTTATTCTGAAATCGCTGCCCACCTTTTCTTTGATTTTGCTTTTGCAACCAAGATTTGGATATGGCTTAGCAGAATCATTGGTAGAAAACTAAATTATACATCCTAGGAAGATATATGAAAATTTTGTATGGCGAGAATGACTCTACATAGTGCTTTTGTGCTTAAATATGCCATCATATACTTGAACAACTCTATATGGAGCTAGAAGTTTGGTTTGCTTCAACAACAAAACCACTTCATTTCGTTACACAATTTCTCAAATTTTGGCTAAAGTAAAGCTATTTGGTAATAGTTCCTTTTCCACAACTACATCATATATGCTTCTTGTCATACCCCAAATTTAACCTACTACTATCAATGGTTGATTCATGATAATTGATCATGCTTTATGTATATTCATATTTTTATTTCTAAATTTTCTTTTAAAAGGTTGTATATCCATTAATTCCTTTATTAGGGGGTGTGATAATTGAGAGGTACATGATTCAAGATGGGGGTACATTATCATTTGGCTTGAAAGTGTGTATGCTTATTGGGTCTGATTAACAATATTATGATGTGTTTTTAAGGGCTTATTACTTCAATTTGTTATCAGATCGGCCCATTAAGGGTCTTTAGAAGCCCATAGCTAATTCATTTCATATGGCCCAGTTGACCGGAGTCAACATTAGTATCTAAAATTGCTTTGTTTATTATATTAATTTACATTTGTTTACTATATTATTATTACATTACTATTATTATTAATATTATATCATTACTATTTTATTATCTATTTTTATTATTTTATTATAATGTCTTGACCGAGTCAAACTGCAAGGGTATCGAAACCCTAATGCCCAACTTCCAGCAACGGCGGCCCAAGAAATCCAAAAAGCGACTACTGTAGAGATTCACATAACTGAATCAAATCACAACAAAAAATGGATCAAATTTATAAATCAATTTACAATTAATATTAACAAAACAAATCAATACATAATCAAATCTTTCTTCAATTACAAACTAAATTGTCCAATATCATACAGAAGTGTATCAATTATACAAAATCAGAATCAGATCAAATCAATTCCCTAATTGATTCAATAAACCTCTAATCACGAATTTGTAACTACAAATCAATTTAATTTCCTAATCTATCACTAATCCTAACATATAAAGAACTCTAAGTTCTAAGAAGAAAGGGAGGAGAAACTATAACAGAAAAAAGAGGAGAACAAGCAGAAGTCGTGAGTAAACCTTCTTGCTTGAGATCTAGGTTTCAATTTTTGGAACCCTAGATCTGTGTTTTAATCCCTCGCCACCGCATCGTGTACATGTGAACTAAAGAAAGAAGAAGAGATTAAAAGGGAGAATCATAAAACCAGAAAAGGACTAATATAAGAAGAATCACTGCAGGGGAGGTAAGTCGATTCACTTAGCTTAGGGTTGTAATTGTTGAAACTACTATTTGTGTTTGATTTTGAATTTATGGATTTCTAAGGGGTAGGGTTCATTAGGGTTCTTGTTTAGGGTTAGGGTTCATCAGGGTTAGGGTTCATAGGTTTCTGGGTTAGACTGCTCCGTGTTTCTGGGTTCTACACGAACAATGTTTGAATTTTTGGGTTTCATATGAACCCATACGGTGGTTGGTTTGAATATGGTGGTGCCTTGGAGAAGCTGCCGACGGAAGCAATTTTCGGCTGGTGGTGCCCAAGGCGGAAGCGATTTCCGGTGACTAACATTTGTTTGATTTTGTGAGAAGAGATAGAACGAGAGCAAAAAGTGAGTCCTGAGCTCAGGAATTCGCTTTTATAGACACTACTTGTATCATGTACATTACTCCTATCGTGCACCCTCAACCCATGTCTTCTGATTTTAATCAAACATACATAAACCGCGCATCCACTACAACTCCTTGATCTCACCCACACTCTATCCAATGGACCAAACAAAATTGGTTTAGGCCAAGCCCGATATATTAACACTCCTCGAATCGCTTCCTAATGTAAAACAACACCCCTTCTGCATTATTGGGCCAAGTCCAACATATGGACTTAGGCCCTTGCTTCTAACACCACCCTTTTTACTAACCTGTTGTAAAACCTACCCCCTGGTATTTAGGCCCAGTTCAATATTTGAACTTGGTCCCCTTATGTTTAACACCCCTGGTTGCGTTTCACAACCCATGTGTTTTTAATTAAAATCAATTTATTTTTATAACTTTATTTATTTATTTCCTATTATAATAAATATTTAATATATTTATAATAAATTCTAAAAAAAAATATTTATTAATTCAATTCTTTTTTAATATTAAATCATTTTTTTATACTTTAATTGCATTAAAATTCTTTTCTTCATGCATTAAAAATATTTATTTTCCTCATACTATACAATATATTTGAAAATATCTAACCAACAAATTACTAATAATTGTTTACTAACTTAATAAACTCAGGATATTTTTTTCAAAAAATATTATGGAGATATTTCTCATTAAGTGCGAACTTCGTCTAGCAACTCTGCAATTTACAAACTTGGACTTGGTTCAAGGAGAATTCGAGATATTTCCATAATCCATTAAAACACCAACCAACAACTACGAACTACGAAATGAGACTCTGATTCCTCATAAGAGGATACATAAGCATACGAGTAAAATCACGGTGAGTTCTCCTAATTAAAATTAAAACCCTATTTTATGAATTGTAAATCTAAACCCTAGTATCTTTGTGAACAAGGTAGATGAGGGGTGCCTAACACCTTCCCTTCGTCTAAAACAAGTCAACAACTTAGAATCTCTTACCAAATTAGGGTTATCTGTTATATTCCCTTCCCTAGAATAAAAATTAATGATGGCGACTCTCATTTTAAAACCAGTTATTACAGCTGATGACTCTGCTGGGGACACAACCCTAGGGTTTAAAAACCTTTTCTTTTAGTTTAGGGTTTTTTAGGGTTTTTCTTATTCTTCTATTTTCGCTTTATTTATTGTTGTTTATTATTACGTTTTTATCTTTTATCATTTATTGGTGGGATTTTATTTCAAAAATTTCTTAAAAAACCTTAGAAAGAAGGTTCGTCTATTGGCCAAGGGGATACATCATCCCTATGAGTTTTTGTGAAGACTTCTCCTAGAGTCGGTGGAATTCCAAAAAGGAAATATGTCTCAAGAGATATCCTCTTGGGAGGTAGGACTTTGAAATGAAACCTATGACTTTTTGTATAACCCTTAAACCAAAATCTCATGGTGAGACCTTTCACGACCTTAGAGACGAAAGTTTCGGTTTGTAAAGAGGATCCACTTAAGGAAGGCCCTTGTACCTTTCCCTCTAGTGTTATCCATGATACCCTTAAGGAAACCCCCTTATGGGGAGGGTAGAATATACGTAAGCCAAAACTAGGAGCCTACCAACTAAGGATACTTTTCATGAAATCTCATTACTATGCCACACAATCATGCATTCATACATCTTGCATTTCACATATTCATTATTCTCCATTAATTTTGTCTTATTCACAAGATTAAAAAGTTAACCAAAGGTTTTGGGTGAAGTGTTATAAAAATGAATTCCAAAGGGAAACAACTTGTCTGTGTTAATACTGTCAAGCCAGATATAACAAAGATCAAGACCATCAAAGGGAATTTGTCTGAAAGAGCTTTGAAGATGTTTACTTGTTGTTATGGGGATACTCTTGAGTTGACAAAAGTGGATGTACAATTGGATGTTATTTCTGTCTTGGTTCAGTTCAACGATCCTCCGTTAAGGTGTTTTACCTTCCAAGACTTTCAGCTAGCGCTGACTTTGGAAGAATTTGATAGACTTTTGAATTTTTCTAAGAGAAAAGCATATGTGGGAATTGGAAAAACAATTGACATTAAGGACTTAGAAAATAGTTTAGGGATCCCTTATCCTGAATTTTCACTTAATTACAAGAAAAAAGGTGATGTACAAGGGGTTAAAAGACACTATTTGGAAGCTAAAGCCCTTTCTTTCACCAATAACAAAGAATGGGAGTCTTGTGTTGACTGTTTAGGGCTACTCGTCTTTGGTGTAATCATGTTTCCGTGGACTTTGGACTATATTGACCCAGCAACTATTAGTATATTTTAGGGCGCAAAATCTTTGAATATAGACCCAACTCCTGCATTACTTGTTGATATTTACTTTGCTTTTCACACTCATTACAGAAAGGGGGTACGCTAAATTGTTGTATCCCGATCTTATATTCTTGGTTTATGACTCATATCTATAAGGAAGACTACATAGTCCCAAACCTGACAAGATATGAGTGGCCTCAAAAATTAAGGTCTCTTACTGCTAATTTTGTGTTGTGGTATGCAAGAAAGCTAGACATTGGAGATATCATTTTCAATTGCGGGGATTTTCCGAATATTCCGTTGATTGGGTCACGTGGTTGCATCAATTACAACCCTCATTTGGATTTGTGATAACTAGGGTACCCTTTGGAGGATAAACCCTCTGATGAACAACTTCAACAATTAATCATCCATGACATGGGCAAAAATGACTGAGAGTTGCTCAACAAGATCATCCGAGCTTGGAATAGGGTTAACAAGAGAAAAGCTGAAAGGAAGAATATGGTGTCAAAAGAAATTTACACTCGATGGGTTTTTGATAGGGTGAAAGTTATTAAGTTACCATTTGACATTGATCATGAGTACAAGACAGGTGTCCCAGATCCTCTGCATATGTCCTTAGAAGAAATAGAAAACTTGAAGAAAGCCTTGAATCAAGCTCAAAAGGAGAATGAAGAATTGGAGCTTAGTCATCATAACTTAGCTAAGGAGAAAAGACAAATGCAATGCGAGCTTGAGTCTAAAGATCAACAGATTCAGAGAGATTGTGAAGCGTTTGAAAAGGAGAGTCTTAAGCGAAAATGTTAGACCGAAGGGTTGTTGAGTGATACTTTAAACTTAGACTCTCATAACCAACGCTTGGAGGATGCTGCTAGCAAAATCGGGAAGTTAAGTAGGTGGTACGAAAAGGCGATACAAGACAAAAAGGAGATGTAAGAAGACTTGAGGGCTCAAATCCAAAGTTTGGCACAAGTTTATTTAGATCAAGAAGAGAAAATGAAGTATCTTACTACGAGACTCCAAGATAGCCAAGAATCAGATGTAGGGGAATGCCTCAAGAGGATGAGGGCAGAAAGACTTCTCGCCCAAAAGACTGATGAATATGAGCAAGTGTGTCATGAGTCTGAAGACTTCCGAAAGAATTTCCTCATACAAAGAAAAGTCTATACGGAGATGGGGGCTCAAAAATTATATTGGGAGGAGCAGTATGCAAAGATCTTCAAAGATGGAAAACATAATCATAAGATAATTCAAGACCTCTACCAAGAATATTAGTTCTACAAAGACAAGCATGCAAAACTTGCCTTCTTAGCTAACAATCTCATTGAGGACATCCCTAGAAGTTTGAGAGATGCGGAAAATATGATGGTCCCTCTCCCAAAGAATGTTGAAGACTTCCTCAAGCTTTGTAGGACTACGGTTGATGGTTTCATGGCAGATATTCGCAGGCGCACTTAGAAGATTTTTTTGTTTCCCTTTGTTATTTCTTTCACCAAGTTAAATGTTTTTGGTTTGAATATTTTTCAATTTATGAATTGTATTCTCTTTTTAAAGACAATTATTTTAATAAAAGTTTTGTTTCCATATCTCATTTGTGTATTTATTTTTAAGACGCTCGCCAATAAAAAACAAAACCTAAAGAAAAATATATAAAATATATATATGGAAAATCCAAGTGAATAAGAAATTCAAAAATGAAGCTCTTAGCATCTTCATATGCATTCATGCATTTACAAACATTGTATTTCATACAAAAAAACTTATCTTTTTTAAAAATAACCTTCTCCAGTTAAATCATTGTTAAGAAAACACCACCTCTCCGACTGCCATATCAAACAAGAGCCCATCAAAAGAAAGTGATGGAACAAATCGAAGAGAATTAAGCCGCATTCAAGGAAGAATTGGAGCATGTGAAAGGCAACATCGAATCAATGAAGAGAGATATGAGCCAAGTTCTTCTAGCCTTGAAGAACATCATCGAGAGGAAAGAACAGATTCCTAGGGTAGCCTTTAGAGAAGTAGACCGAACTATTGGTGCATCGAGCGGTCACCAACCAAGAAAAAAACCAGAATCGGGACTTCATAAGTCCACTGTAGTACAACAAGGGACCAGATAAGCTAGTATTTAACGGTTTGTCCCACCTCCACCAAAGGTAGGGGCATCTCATACCTTGAAAATTTCGATCAATAACACAGACAACTACATAGACTTGCAGTATGGTGACGATGATTTAGAAGACGTCAACCAAATACCTCAAAGGATAACCCACACTCATGTCAGTGAAAATCCCTTAGTGCTAAGTCAATATAAAGCTCTTGAATAAAGGTTGAAGGTCGTGGGGGTTTTGATGCTTTCAATGTCGATGATCTCGAAATGGGCCTAGTTCCAAATGTGGTGATACCTCCAAAATTCAAAGTACATGACTTTGGAAAATATAAAGGACTCACATGTCCAAGAAATCATCTACGCATGTATTGCAGAAAAATGCATGCATATGCTCAAGATCAAAAGATGATGATCCATTGCTTCCAAGAAAGTTTGA
The DNA here is from genome assembly GCA_948472305.1 of Vicia faba. Lineage (NCBI taxonomy): Eukaryota > Viridiplantae > Streptophyta > Magnoliopsida > Fabales > Fabaceae > Vicia > Vicia faba. Next base: position 767,749,990 of record OX451741.1, on the reverse strand, counting down.
GTGGGGCATCCCTAGATTGGTACATGCAATTGGAACGAATTCATATCCAGACATGGGAAGATCTTGCCAATGCTTTCTTGAGACATCACAAGTACAACTTGGACAAGGTGCCTAACTGTATGCAACTCCAAAACTTGTCTCAAAAGAAGGAGGAGTCTTTTAAGGAGTATGCTCAAAGATGGAGAGAACTGGCAGCTCGTGTACAACCACCACTCTTGGAGATATAATTAGTCGATATGTTCATGAGCACTTTACAAGGGTTGTACTATAATAAGATGGTAGGGAGAATCTCTTTTGGATTTTCTGATTTGGCGACTATTGGTGAAAGAATTGAAGCAGGTATGAAGAGTGGGAAGATACAAGGGGCATCATCTAGTACCTCTTATAATTCAAAGAGACATGTTCCTAACTTCTCGAAAAAGAAGGAAGGAGAAATTAATGATGTCGCATCGCACCCAAGGGAACAACAATCATTGATAATTCCACGAGAACAACAACATAACAAGTTTGAAAGGCCTCAAAGAAGATTTGATCCTCTCCCCATGAAACAAAGTCAATTATTGCAACCCTTAATCAAAGAATCTTTGGTAGAGCTAAAGTCTCTGGCTCTTCCAATTGGGACACTCCCACCAAAGTACGATGCGAATGCCAGGCACGAGTATCATGCCAATTCTCTGGGGCATACCATAGAAAAATGTTGGGCCTTCAGACACAAGGTTTAGGACTTGTTGGACTCTTAGGATATCACTTTTGATAAGCCAAACATCAAGACAAACCTCGTGCTTCCGCATGGTGGGCCAACTGTGAATGCAATTGAAGTGGTCACTAACTTTGGGGAAGCCAGACAAGTAAAGGCTCCAATAAACCTTTTAAAGGAATTTTTGTTAGAGTGTGGGTTCCTCTTGGAGCATAATGAAGATTTTGAGAAGACGTTACAAAAATTGGTGGATCAGGGGATAGTCCAATTCGGGCAATACCCTAAAGAAGAGTATGTAGCTGTGATCGATGAAAGTACGAAGAATCCATTGGTAATTCCTTGCCAAGGGTCGAATCTTAATAAGAAGACTCTTGTAATTCCATGGGGAGAGTCAACAGAAGCCCCAATGATGATACCACACCAGACTCTAAGAATTCTAGTAGTTCCAAAGACCACAATGGTGATTAGAGGACCATCCCCTACCCCCTATGAAAGCAACAAAGCGATACCATGGAGTTATGATTCTACAGTATATGTCAATGGTTTAAAGCAAGAATACGAGTCATCAACAAGTCAACGATCTGCAATCACAAATATAGAATGAACAAGGGGCATGACACGCAGTGGTCAAATTTATAGTCCCGAACCACTGAAGAAAGTGATGCTATAGTTAGGATAAGGGGAAAGCTATGGTAGAGGCAAGCTAAGAACAAGACTCTTCGAGCAAGAATTTTTATGACCAAGAGGCGGAAAAATTCCTGGAAATAATCAAGAGGAGTGATTATAGGGTAGTGGATCAGCTACACCAAACCCTGACCAAGATTTCAATACTCTCGTTGCTCCTCAACTCAGAAGCGCATCGAGATTCTCTAATGAAAGTTCTAAGTTATGCTCATTTTGCAGAAGAGATTACATTAAATCAATTTGACAAAGTTGTAGAAAATCTGACATCTGGATCGTATCTAGGTTTTAATGACATTGAGTTGCTTCCTATAATACGGTGGGAGAACTGACTTGGTTTGTGTTTTATTGTAAATGTTGCGGATAGTAAGAGTTGCCACCGACTTTTCTTTTATCCAATAAGGAAAGGGTGAAAAGAACAGGAAAGACCTTCGAGATTTTCTTAAGATCGGGGGGGTAGGTTATGAAAAGGGAAGCTGTTAGCACCCTTTTCTTCTATAGTTATCTACGGGCTCTTAATCGCTAGCTCACTTTGTTTAAAAATGCTTTTGTGTATGTGTTTGAAAATATTTTAAAAATGCCTAAGTACGACAACTTTGTAATGATTCTCATATCAGTTGAGAATGTATACAAAGTGTTTGTTTTGAAAATATTTCAGAGAAAAGTGTTTGTATGAAAAGATGTTTTTTTGTGAGCAAGCGATTATGTGCTATCTTCCCACTCAAAAGTCTTCCACGTTATTTTCCTCCTCCTTAGATATTACTATCCTACCATTAGTTAGTAGGAAACCCTATCGTTGGATGTGTAAGGGACATGCAAGGTTCATCGTACAATCATAAAGACAACTCGTAAGGGAGCTTTAGCAATTTTTATCATAAGGGACTAGATCATTTACCGAAGGAAGCATCGAAGGGTCATCGATAAACTACAATCTTTTGTATCAGAGGGACTTTGCTAAAGCATCCCCATGTTCGAGGGACATGATTGTTTTATTCGAAAGCAACAAGTGAGATTACCCTAGAAGTGAGTGTGTGAAAAGTGATTCAATTCAGTTATTTAATCTTGTATTTAGGGTTATCTAACGATTGATTTTAGATCTTGCCATACATGCCCTAATTACTAGCAATTATAAGGAAAGGGGTAAAAGTAGAAAATAAAGGTCCTACGCTATTACAAAGCTTCGGGGAAGAGGGTACAAACCATAAATTGGGGGAAAGAAAGAAAGCAAAAACCCTAATTTAAGCTATTATATACTGTAGCAGTTACATAATTGGGAAAATAAAACTAATGCGAAAGTAAACACGTGAAGCGGTAAAATAAAGAGAAAATTAAAATTAAAGATCGTTTTGTGATCGTTTGACGAAAAAGTTTTGATAATCATCTTAAAGTCTAATTGATTTTAATTAATAAAAAAGTTAGTAATTAAATTAATCAAAACTAATTATCCTAATTAATTTAATAAATCAAAAATCAAAAATAATTTATTAGAAATAAATTAAACCTAATTTGTTTTAATGTTTATTAAAGAAAAGTAATTAAGGTTTTTAAGAAATTAGGGTTAGCAAAAAAGAGAAAAAATAGGGTTAGCAAATAAGAGAAAAAATAGAGTTAGTAAAAAAGAGAAAAAAGAATGCTGGAGGTGAGTATTGAACTCATGACCCCTACCTCTTCGCTATGCATGCTTGCCAACTGAGCTACGCGCCCTTGGTGCTAAGATACGCATCCAGCGCGTTCTATATCAAACCTGCAAAGATAATGGAAATATGAAAAAATAGCAAAATTGGGGATCGAACCTGTGACCTGAGAGAGGAATGACTTAGCGCGTGAGTTTTAACCACTGGGGTGGTGATACATCTACTATATAAAATGAAACGATTGATATATAATATAAATCTGATTGCCTTGACCGGAGAGGCGTCAGAGCCCTAGCTCCGGTCGTCTTCTTCTGCCATCCTTTTTGTATCACCTGCAAAATAAACACTATTAGGTAGCAAATAATACCATACCCCCTTAAATTGAGGGCTGAGAATTCAATGGTGCCCTTGTTTCAAACTGAAAAGGCCTGGTTTGAGGGATAGGATGAAAACTATACAAATCGATACAATCATGGCATCCTTCATTTCATTGTGCATGAGACCATTACGATGATCCAGACCTGTTCAAATACCCCTCAGGAGCATGTTAGTGATATTAATATAGTTTAAAACAAAACAAAATTAAAAATATGAATTTGTAAGAATTTTAAATCGATCATGCCATGCGATGAAGTTTCACGTGTTTTGGAACATCAAAACCAACCCAACCTTACTCTGTGGAATTATTAGGAATGAATGAGAGGGTTGTTTGTAGTGAGAAGGGTTTATATCAAGAGTTTTAAATTCTAGGGTCCTTTGAAATTTTTTTGACCTTTTTAACACTTTTTTGAGGCAAGGGTTTCGTGTCATTTTGGTCTGGTCTTGTTAGATATATATAGGACATGAGATTAGGTCAACAAAAATTGAAAGAATCATGCATGATTATGAGAAATAGATTTGATTTGGAATTATGTGAAAACTTGCTATTTTTTATCAATCTTGCACCAATCTTCCTTGCACAAATTTTCCAGCTTGTGTATGTAATCTTGGGCCTCCAATATAATTGAAACAAAAGCCTTGCACGCCTAACTCATTAACATTTCATTTTATTTGATTTTATTTTTGAACTTAAATGAAAAAATCAAAATAAAAAGAAATAAAAATCATAAAAATGAGTGAATGGATTTAGATGCCATTTGGAGAAGTGACGGAGAGTCGCCAGAGATGGGATTATAGATGCCATCCAGAGTAACTATAGATAAGATAATCAGAATTAGTCTATGCCTGAATTTGTCTTAGAAGATATATTTGGAATGAGTATACGCCCGACTTTATCCAAAAGAATATCAGAGTGAATCTACGCTCGATTCTATCTTAATGATGTACTAGAATGAGTCTATGCCCGACTTTGTCTAGAAGATACGTTTGGAGTGATTCTACGCCCGACTTTGTCCAAAAAGAATATAACAATAAATATGCGCTTGATTTTATCCGAATGATATACCAGAATGAGTCTACGCCCAACTTTGTCTAGGAGATTCGTTTGGAATGAGTCTACTCCCGACTTTGTCCAAAAGAGTTTCAGAAGGAATCTACGCTTAATTTCATATGAACTAGAAGATGTCTATGCTCGACTTCAACTAGAAGAGTTATTAGAAAGAGTCTAGGTCTAACTTTTTTGCAACATAGTTTCAGAAGGAAATCTACGCTTGACTTCATCTGAATGATGCACTAGAAGATGTCTACGCCCGACTTTATCTAGAAGAGATATTAGAAGGAGTCTATGCCGGATTTTTTTCCAAAAAGAGTATCAGAAGGAAATCTACGCCTGACTTCATCTGAACGATGCACTAGAAGATGTCTACGCCCAACTTTATCTAAAAGAGATATTTTTTCATAATTACTTTCTGGGGGAAGTGCTTAAGTAGCTACTTGTCTGATTTAGTCTTTGAGGGGGATTGTATAATCATGTAGATACTCACCCGTCCTTTTTCAGGAATTACTCTGTGACCCGTTAGAAAATTGTTGATGATGTTCGTCTGTTTGTGAACTTTACCTGAAAAGATACAGTTAGTATTTATGCAATGTCATGATGTATGTAGTGCATTACGTAATGATGTTCTCGAAATAAATGAGAATGTGCTATACGCGTTTCCTATGCATATGCTATGATAAATGAGATGTCGTTAAGGTGTATCGGTTTGTATAACATTTTTTATCGGGAAAATAAATCTCGGACTACTGATGGGGATGAAGAATATGTATGATCTTCAATCTTGTCATAGAATGCCTCCGCTGGGAGTTTCTGCTTGCTGTTTGAGGAAACTCCACCGGGGAGTGTTGATTTCTGTTTGGGGAGAAGAGTTTAGGAACACGGGTCGTTCGTCTCCCTAATGGGGAATTTAATTCTAATACACCCTGAATGGGGATAAAAGAGATGGAAAACCTTTTGGGGTGCCGTCTGACCGCTTCTGATATGGATGTTGATTCGTATGGTGAGGATAAGATTAACTGATATCTAGCCTGGTTTCAGACTTCGTAGCACCTCTCTTGGGGATGGCAATATTGATTACCCTTTGTCGGAGAGAGAAATTTTGCCGATGATTCGTAGTAATCAAAGGGATAGACTTAAGCTAGGGAGATTGTATCCTGTTGGGGAAATAAACCCTGTTGGGGAAATAAACCCTGTTGGGGAAATAAACCATGCTGGAGAAACACTCTATTGAGGAATATGCTCTACCGAGGGATTTGAATCAGGATGGAAAAGAGAATTTTGTAGGGGATTTTATAATGTTGGAGAAATAAACTTAGTTGGGGAAGAGAATTCATGTGAAATGTGCTTCTATCATAATCTACTAAAGATTGGAACTTCTAGGTTGGCAACATTGTCGGGGAGAAGATTATACTCCTTTGTCTGCTAGGGGGATCTGTTGGTGAGATATTTCATACTTGCGTGGAATGTATCGAATTTTGTAAAGATGATTCTGCGGGGGACCATCTTATGGAAACTGCTCTTGGGGCGACTTCACTGGGGATTACTCCATGGAGGTTGTTCTATGGAGATCTGTAGACGACTTGAACGTTATCCTGCCTCCTAAAGTCTTGAGTAAATACTTATTCTTGTTTTTATGCATATATTTGTTAATAATAATCATATTAATATGCATATGTTCATTCAATTTAATCATTGGACGTTTCTACAAACAAAACACGAAAAGTAAAACAAAATTTGAACTTTTGAAATTGTGTTTATTGTTTTACCCCAATTTCCCCCCCTAAGATTCCTCTATCATCTCATATCAACTCAATCATATCAAGATCACCCTTGGGTTTGGTTCTTTTCCCTATCTCGATGTTTGCTCATGGGGGATCACCAAGAACTTTGATTTGTATATTGTGATCTTATATGTCTTATATTGATTAACTTTTAACTAATAAATACAATGATTGTTTTCTCTAAATGATGATCCAATAGGTGAGGGAACAACACATTTCATCATGTTGATTCATAGGTTCATGAGTTTATTACCATGCCTTATTCAACAAAGCTTCATTGAGATTAAAGCTTCATCATTGAGAATGCTTTAAAGTAATATCATGACAAGGTCTACTATGATTAGTCATGCCTCAATTTGTCAAAAGAAGTCAAAAGATATAAGAGTTAATTGAAGAGGTTTGACCTAATTGGACAAGTTTTTGATTCCTTGACCACAAGTGCATAACTCTCTCAATTCTTAATATTTGGAAATGGTTATTGTTGCTATGGGTTCTTATTATCATCCACAACAACTTTTATTCACATGGAAAAAGTGATTGTGCAAGAAAGATTGTCAAAATTGAAAGGGGTTTCTAAGTTATTTTGGTGCTCTAGGAGCTAGGGTTTTGAACTTCTAAGGGCTATATCTTGTTCGTCTTTTGAGATTTTGGAGTGATTCCAAAGATATGCTTCTCTTTAAATGGTTATCAATCAATCACTTCAAAAGTTTTAAGCAAATTTTGTGTGGAAGATTCCTAATGATGGAGAAAGATTACAAGTCTTCTAGATAGGCCATCAAATTCCCTTATGTAACTTCAAAAGATCATAACTTGGTCAATTTTTATCTCCATGAGCCTATTATTTCTACATAATTGATTTGAAGAATGTGAACTTAAACTCTTATTTTATGTGCAAGACTTGAAAATGGTTTGAAGATGCCTTAAGAACTCAAAAGATTATAGGTCACCTCATGGATTTTCACCATATTCACAAAGCCATAACTTTTTCAATAGTTCGTATTTTTGAGTGATTCAAGTTTCAAAATTCTTTTTTGGAAGTCTACTTCAAGATAGAATCAATGATAAAAGCAAGATTTTGGAGGAATGCCTTGTTTGGAATCAAAACATTATAGGTCACTTTTGAAGAAAAAACTTAAAAAATTTCTAAGTATAAAAGTCAGCGTCTTTTTCTCAACTTTGACTCATCACAACTTTTAGCTCAAGCATCCAAATGACATCTCTCTTTTCACATTGTAAAGATTGTGACCTTATCTTTCAAATACTTCAAGAATTATGCCCTAACACCCACTTTAATTAAGCACACCATGGATTCAAAGTTGGTACCTTGAAATTGAAGTTTTCTCCAAATTCAGAATTTGAAATCCATAATGTGGCTTCTAAACACCAAATTAGTGTGGGTTTTTCACTTAAACATGATTAGCAAAGATAATTGGATTACTTAGAGCGACAAAATGCATCATTTAGATGAGTTTGGATGCACATGTGAACACACTTTGCTCGTGAACACAGGTGTGCACGAATTCATTTTAATTTGCATTATTCACCCCTCTTATTGATCCCATTCACTTCTCCTATAAATACAGACTCTATTCCATTCATTTCCGTAAGCTTGAACAACAAAAATCACCCTATCAAACTCCCTCCATAAATCACTTTTTTGAGTTTTCGAAATCATCTTTTCTCCACTTTTCAATCCAATTTCTTCATTGATTCTTCATCCTTGAACTTTAATGAAGCTAAAAGAAGAAGAAACAAGCCCTGAGGTGCCCTAATTCATGCTAGCTAAGTCCAATTGCAGAACAAATTCATCTGACCTTGTTCATCTAGTTTAAGGCACCAAATCTTCTAACTAAAATTACTGGAATGGTCTATGATGTTCACTGATGCTTGCTATTAACTCAATTTTGGTGAATCAATGCATTTGATGCTTCTGTTTTCGATTTCAAAATTTTCAAAACATCTCTGGTTTTTTCCAAATCGAGTAAGTTATATTTTATATAAATTTGGCGCAAAGATATGATTGTGATAGTCTTGAAGATACGCGTCTGATGATACCTTTATGAGCGTCTAAATTTACAGATTTAAGAATCATGGTTTTGTCCTATTTGTAGGAGGCTGGAGGTTGAAGATGACCTACGTGTCGTTCTTTAACCAATGATGCTCAACCAATTGTTTTATTTCGATTGGTTGGACTTTTTTGTGTTACACACGCGCGCATTGACATGGGTTCATGATACTCCCTCACCTGAGATCCATTAGATCTGCCAGCGTGTATAAGTGAATGAGATCCAATGCGTATGGATTTTTCTGATTTATTTTATTTTACAAAATATTTTTAAAATCCCTTTATCTTTAAAAATTCATAACTCTTTTATTTTTTATCCAAAAATTATGAAAAAATATACAAAAATACTTTGAATTATTTCTGACTTTGAGAATATTTTTTCATATTTTTATTTTTATGTTTGATATTTTTCATGATTTTTGTTTTGTTTGCCTTATTTTAATTACTTTAAAAATACTTTCTGGTCTTTTTAAATTCTGAAAAAATTATGGAAGGATCCAATGACCTCTTGACAAATATTGGTGACCTCAATTTATTTTTATCTCTGATTTTACTATTTTCACAAATTTTGGTTAATTTTCCTAATGTTCTTCAAAATTTAAAAATAGTTTGACTTTAAAAAATTCTGAAAATTTTGGTCAACATTTATTGAATCATGCTAGACCTCTGACATTTTTTAAGGATTTTAATTTTGTATTTTAATATGCTTTATGTATTTTACCAATTATTTTCCTTTTTATTAACCATTTAAATATTGTTTTATTAAATATTGTTTTTATTTGGTCCGGCCTTGAATTTCATTTGGTGACAAATTCCTCAACCTCATTTGATCTTGGGTGTTGATAGGTTGAGAAACCAAATCCACCAAAATAGATGAATGATGTTGATGATATTTGAAACCCTAATTTCATACAATACATCTCCTCCCTCTTTATCTTATCCTTTTCTTACATGTGCTACATGTTATTAGAGAATAATCTACATATTATTTCTCCAAACATATGGTACATAGATTGCTATTGACCGGCCTCAAAATAGGTGTGACTTCTATATAAGTCCACTTATGATTGCTTAACATAACGCTAAATTTTATCTCGATTCGAGAAATGATCATTCGTGGCCCAAACCTATGTTTACAAGCCCAAGTATGTTTAATTTGAAATCTTTGATCCAATAACCTTAAGGTTCATTGCTAGGAGGCTTTGGTCTTATCAATCCTCTAATAAATCTTCATAAACTTTGGCGTAAGTGAATCATTTAAACATCGTTGACCATTTGTTGTTGCCTCGAGAATTTGAAATGAATGATATAGTTGACAGAAAGCAAATGAAACTTGTTGTTGAGAGGTTTTGATTTTATCAATCTTCTAATGATTCTTCAAATGCAAGATTCAAGATGGTTATTCAACTAACCTCTAATTTCTAACTCATTAACAATTGACTTATTTTATGCTTTTACTTTACGCATAATTTATTTTAGCATTTACATTTCATGCTATTTTCATCTTTGTTCACTTGAGTATTTATCTTTATGTGATTTTATTTTGCGCACTTGAGCTTTCATTTTATTTTTGAAGATACTTAATAACCAACTTGAACAATAAAAAGCTTTAAGGTTACTTGGACTATTTGGTTACTATCCTTGGCATGATGGAGTTATGAACTTCTTGGACTTAGGATTAGAGATCTTGACTACCCTTGGGATCTTGTGACCTATATTGTTATTTTGTATGGAGTTCTTGGGGTTTACCCTGAGACATTGGGTTATTTTTTCTTTGTGTGCAGGTTATTCTAATTATATGCTTTGTCTGTGATTGAGAATTCATTTGTATACAACTCTTACTCTGCCCAATTTTTGTGAATACTTAATGCATTTGAAGTTTGGTATTCTTAAGAGGTTTATTATCTTTGTTTGTTTGGTTTCAAGTATAAAGGATGGGAATTCTACATTGATTCATTGTGTCAAGTGTTGGCTTCTTGTTGGTTAGACAGTTCTTTTACCTAGCTTTTACCTTTATGCTTTAGGATAGTCCCTTCATCTCCTCCCATCTTCTTTAATTTCAAAAATCTTCTCCCTCCTTTTTTCCAAATCTATTCTTGTTTTGTAAACTTGAATCGCTTTCACAATAAACTTGGACTTAGGTCCATGCATTTTCAAAAATGTTTTCTTAATCAAACCTTAACCAACTTAATCATACTTTAATATTTTTTGTTAGAATACTAAAAGTCAATCAATATCATTCAAATGATTTTGCCATTTTGGCTTTTTTATTTTATTTTAAAATTTTCTAAAAAGGTTAGACTCTTGTCAATCCTTGTAGTGATGTGAGTTACTATACTTCTACGATATATAGTGAAGTGAGATATTTTCCACTTGGGTGTTGAGCAAGGATTTGTTGATTTTAAAATCCAAGTTATATCCTCCACTTTAATATGACACAAATTATCCTTTCTCATAATCATGGGTAGTAAGTATGTTCTTCCACTCGAATAAGATGATGATGTCTTATATCTTATAACTAACCAACACATTTGTGTTTTAAAATTTTTAAAAGGTGAACTACGAGTACCCTGATCCCCTATTGCACGGAAGGTGGTACGTAGGAACTAAAGGTTCGCAACCGCGGCGGGTGCAAAAATTGTAAAAAATACTTCTTTTCCCATCTCCACCATCTATTTTTTATACAACATTTATAGCCAAAATACATAAATTTTCAAAGAGGTTCCTGCGGAGTACCATAGATGTTTAGGGCCCTAATACCTTCCTTTTTCATAACCAACCCCCGTACCTAGATTATCTCCCTATTTTTTTGGGTTATTCGCTCTTCTCCCATTCCTATGGAAACAATAAAGCGCAGTGGCGATATTTTCATTTGATCTGTGTGATTAAAGTCAATCTAATGGCTTAGTCTTAACATTTCTACCGCTACAAAAAAGGGTGACTTCACTGGGGAAAGATCGACCAAATGTTGGTCCATCCCAAAGTAGGTTGAGCCTATCTTTGTTTATTTGTGTATGTGCTATTATTTGTTGTATATTATGTGTTGTATATGTGTTTGTCTAGATTTTCCTGGTTTTCAGGGTGCTTGGTGATTTCTCATAAGTCCTCTACCCAGACTTGAGCAAAGTTAAGATAGGATGGGCGGTATAGTCATGTTAAATTTGAGAGAGTAATCCCAAAAAAGGAGACATGAGATCCCCCACTCACTGGAGGCCTCTTTGACTGTAGTCTCATTTATCGAGTGATCGGGAAGACGTGCTGCTTTCGACCTGGGAGCCTGCTGAAACTGAGGATCGTAGAACCCTTAACCAATCTTGGGCTTTTAGATGTAGTGCGGAAACTATGACAGAGTAATTTGGAAATGGTTGTCACGTGATACTACATTCAGACGAGTTTTTCCTGAGAATATTATTAATTAACGAGTCAATCGGGACGTTGGTAATATCAGAAGGAAGGATGTAGACTCTGGGAACCTCTTAGAACCTTGTTCGGAAGGTGATAAACTATTAGTCCATACCTTATGGGTAGTACCTTTAACCTCATGCTCGTGACGTTGAACCTATGAACCCCCTGATGTTTTTGATCTTATGTGTGATTGTTGCATCATGTATTCATGCATCCATGAGCATCCTTTAAAACATTTGTTTCAAGGGACTTAAAGTTTACTTTTTGCAAACACCTAAGATAGATGAATTGATCAGTCTTATTCTTGAGATCGAGTGTTCTACTGATTTTCGGAAGAAATATGGATCCATCGTGTCTCTTATGAAGCTCAGGATGAAGGAGCGTATTCTCTCGACTTTGGTCTAGTTCTATGATCTGATGTATCGATGTTTTACTTTTCCAGATTATCAGTTGATGCCTACATTGGAGGAGTATTATTACTTACTAGGTTTACCTGTTACTGATCGTGTTCCTTTCACCGGTTTGGAGAGAGAGTCCAAGTTTTATGAGATTGCTGCCATGTTTCATTTGGGTAAGTCTGAGATTGAGGCTAACATGACTACCAAAGGAGGAATAAGAGGATTACCCACTGAGTTTTTATTATAGAAAACTCGCTACTTTGCTAGGATGAAGAGTACGGTTGCTTTTGAGGCCATCTTTGCTCTACTTGCCTACAGGTTGTTCTTATTTTCTAACGTCGACAAATTTGTGGATGTTAATGCCATTAGGATCTTTTTAATTGGGAATCCAGTTCCTACATTATTAGGATATGCTTATTACTCCATTCATCTTCAGGATTCTTATCATGGAGGGATGATCATTTGTTGCACGCTGTAATACGGTGGCAGAACCGATTGTTTAATACTGGTTTGCGTTTTGCATTTTTTGTTCGCAAAATTTCGCGGTAAGCAAGAGTCGCCACCGACTTTTATTTCATCCAACCGGAAAGGAAAAAGGTACAGAAAAAATTCTTTTTCGAGATATCCTGAGTACGGGGGGTAGATTATAGAAAGGGAAGGTGTTAGCACCCTTTCTATCCATGGTTTTCCATGGGCTCTTAGGTACTTTCTCATCTTTTAAAATTGCTTGTGTATGTGCTTTGTTTTTGAAAAAAGTTGTAACTTCGTGATAACCCTTGTATCAGTCCTCAAAGGTGTGACGAAGTTGTTTTTAAAATTGTTTTAAAATGTATAAGTGTGAAAACAAGTTTGTTTTGAGCAAGTACCTACTAGCATCTACCTACTCGGAAAAAAAGATTGTTTCTATTCTTGTTTCCTTTAGACAACGCTATCCTACTATTGAGAAATAGGTAGCACTGTCGTTGGAGTTGTAAGGGTCAATTTGAAAGGGGCGTACGATCACTAAAGCAATGTTAGGACACCTTAGTAATAACCCTAGAGTCTTAAGATCATATTCGAGGCGACATTTCTGAGGCAACATTTCTGAGGCAACGTTTGATCTTTTAGACAAGAGGGAAACCACTAAGACACCCTATACTTAATGACCATTTACCGAAGGCAACCGAAGTGTAAGTATACCCTAAGAGTGATATGTGCGAGTGATCTGTTTTCAATTATTTAGTCTTTGCACATTAGGGTTTTCTAACTGTATTAATTTGTCATACATTCTTTGTCATACAATCCTATTAGCATTCATCTAAACACTCAAATATTTGCGAGAATTAAAATGCGAGAAAGTAAATCTACGCTATTACAAGGCTTCAGGGAGGGGATTAATTACATAGCCAAAAACCTGGGGAAAAGCGATAAATAAAAATCCTAGATTAAACTATTACAAACCATGAACAGTTACAACAATATCGTAAAAAATATAACACGCGCGCGATGAGTCGAATACGAGATAACTAGGGTTTTGACCCTTGCCTAAACCTAATTGTGATTGGTAAAAAAGTTTTGGTCATGTTTTGTTATTTAGAAGAAAAAAAAGAGAAATTATTATATTAAAAAAGAAAGGCCTAATTCTAATTAATTTTAATCTAAGAAAAATAAATTAATTTATTCTAAACCTATTTTTTGTATTTTTATTTATTTGAGAAAAAGAGAAAAATAAAATTTAATCAAAAGTTTAACCTAATTTCTATTTTTGATTTTATTTATGAAAACAAATTACAATTTCCTTAAATTAAACTAAGTTAAATTAATTTTGATAATAATAAAAAAAAACTAATCCTAATTTTGGTTAATTGTTGATTTTATGGTCTTTGTTAAAAAATAAATAAATTTGTAAATTAAATAAATAAAGGAAATTAAAAGAATAAAAAAAATAAAGAAAAGAAATATAAAAAAAGATTAGTAATGGGCCTGATGCTGATTAGCAATTGATGGGGTGTGTTGTGGAATTCTGAGCCCAAATAAGCCAGGCCCGTTTAACTTCGCTAGATTTGATACACATGTTGACCTAGGGTGCATGATGGACCTTTAGTGAAAGGCGTTAGATCCTGGCTAGCTGATGGATCTGACGATTGGATCTTGATGTCTCATGATGGACTCCCAAGGGCGTGGCGCACTGTAACCTATAGAGAAAATCAGAAAAATGCAAAAGTACCACGCTTGGGGTCGAACCCAGGACGTGTACCTTATAGATTCTCCCTCTTGCCAACTGCGCTGGAACGTTAGTCATGATATTAATGAAATAAATAAAACATGAATGAAAACAAGGTGCTAGATCCAGATCAACAAATAATTGCACATGTTAGCAAGCATGGGCCAATCAGATGGGGTGAGAGAAAGTCAGTGTTTGATCCAACCAATGGAATTATAAGAAACAGCCACGCAGGCTAGTTGACCAGAGACCGGCCAGTCCAACCACCGGAGCCGGTGGTTTCCACCGTCTTCTCCAGTGGGTCGCCTGCAAATATCAGCCAAACTAAAAAATAAACAATGCCAATTGTCTTAAAAAGATGCACTGGTTACGATTTTGGCCTCTAAATTAACCAATTCCTTATGCGTCATCAGATTCGAACTTGGAACCCTAATCACGGTCAACAATGTCATAACGTGATTCTGGGAGTTAGCTTCGCATGTGATACGTCCAAACACACATAAACATCAGTAGAAATGCATGTATATAATCAATATGAATTTACATCAAGTATTGCGTGAGTTTGAAGTCAAAGAAGTTTTACCAACGGTGAGACACGGACCTGCTAATTTGAGGATGCTACAAGCCTTGCCAATGGTCTGGTTTCACTCCTGGGAATCTCAACAAGATGATGGAGCGATTGGAATCGAGGGAAAGAGGCTAACCAAGGTGTTTGAAGATTGCACACTTTGAATTTTTTGGAATTTTCTTTCTCCTCCCAGGTCGACTGCGTATGTTCTTCTCCCTTCCTTTAGGGTTTGAAACCTATTTTTATATGTGAGGCCAACAATAGGTTAACATTCTTGGAGAAAATCCAAAGAGATATGGAATTTTCAATTTTGCTTCAAAGATCTTTATTTTCAAATATTTCTTTCCCTTTCATAGCATGGAACAATTTCCTTGTTTATTTTCAGCATATTTGATCCATCCTTCAATGCAAAAATCAAATCAAATCAAATCCATATTATTTATCTAATTAAATTTAAATTTTCTAATGATTGAAACCAAAATAAATCAAATAAATAATACAATAATGCATGGATGGTTTAATGGGTCGTGGACCATGTTAGGAATGAGATGCAAGCATAAAAAGTTGGGCCCATTTAGCAAAAGATGCAAATTTGAGCACATTTGACTTTTGACAATTTTGAAAGAAAGGTAAACTTTGACAATGAATATCTCTCTCAATTTTGACCCTAGGAGGGTGTTCTTGGTCTCATCTCAATTAAGTCTTCCATGTTCATGTATGAAGCTTTGACCCAAAAGGTGTTTTTGTTGACTTTTCAGAATGACCTATAATGTCAAAATTCATATCTTTTTGTGAGTGCATATTTTTAACTTGGGAGCTGAAGATGAATTGGATGGAATTGCATCCTCTTAAAAATTAGATTTGGATGGGTCATTTATGATAAAGTATGAGAAAGTTATGCTTGGTCAAAGTTGAGTTGACTTTTCCTACAAAACCCTAATTTAACAACTTTTGGGTTTTGATGAATTGTGAGCAATCCTTGATGAATCATGATCAAACCTTGATCAAATGATGAAAAATACTTCAAAATGAGGATGTTGACCAAAAATCTTAAAGTTTGACTGTATGTGGGCCACAGTTGACTTTTGACCTAGCACAGTCAATTTTCAGGCCTTTGAGCAATTGATTGAGCAAACTTCCTCTGCAAGGCTTGAAACTTGACATGGATGATATTGAGAACATATTAGGACAATGGTGAGAATTTGAGTCCTTTGTGCTTCATATATCCTGATGAAAAATGAAACCCTAATTTGAGGTAGATTGCCTTAGGAGAGAGTTTGTCTGGTCAACTCTTGAATTTCCTTGAGCAATTTGGGGACCTCACTTGACATGTGTTGAGAAATATGGGAGGGAAAATTTTGGGACAACACATGCCTTTGTTATATCAGTGGTTTATTTCTCACTTACCTCAGTCTTATTCTTTTTGGGATATCAAGAAGGAACCTCGTTGGGCTTTGAAGATTATGGATCTCACTCATTCCGATATTGTTTGGCATCATCAGGCTTACTATGATGTGGAGATTATCGATAGTTGTGGTAGTTTCCCAAATGTACCTCTTCTTGGTACAAAGGGAGGAATTAACTACAATCCAGTTCTTGCACGACGTTAGCTTGGATATCCAATGAGAGACAAACCAAATAGTATTCATAAGAGTGATTTCTTTCTTAAAGAAGGAGAGGATCATAAGGAAGCTAAGGAATAAATTAAAAAGGCTTGGCGCTATATTCACAGGAAGAGTAGAAAAGACTTGGGACCAAGAGAAGCTGTTTCTTTGGAGCCTTATCTCTGGTGGGTACAAGCAAGGGAAACTCAGTTGAAGATGCCATATTCCCATGAAGAACCTATGCCTGATATGTTTGTGATGACCACTCCTCTCCTTATAGATGATGTGGAAGAGCTTCAACTTTACCTAGTAAGGATGCAGCAGGAGAAGGAGGCCTGGAAGAACAAGTGTCAGATTTTAGAGATATCCTACCGAGCAGACTTGAAAGAGAAGGATGACCTGATTGAGATTCTAGAGAATCGTGATATGGATATGATGGAGAGGCAAGAGGATTTATTTCCCTCTAGAGCTCAATCATTACTTAGTTACTCACTTCCTGATTCTGGTAATTGGAAAAGGGTCACCGACAGGTATGCAGAAGAGAACAAGTGGTTGAAGGCTCAGATTGCAAGACTCACGGGAAAGCGTCAGTGTGTGGAGTGATCTTCATCAGTGATCGGGACTTTATGAGTATATCGGGATAGTAACTGTAAGTATACAGTTTAGTCGTTCTAGTTTTAAATGATTATCGAACCCACATAGACTGAGGATCAATCACATACGATCTAATGTTACAATTGTTTAACTAAGATATGAATATTTGGTTTTAGGGGAAGAAGATTTTAATTAAAATTAATAGTAATAGTTATACCGGTATGTGATAGTCGGACTTCGGGAACTCGGTGAATCACTTAGCATATAAAGTATTTTGGTAAAAACGAATTGTTTAAAAACCTGAGACATACACTCTCGTGTTCATGAAATAAGTTATGCTACTAAACCTAGTGGATGCACTTTAAATTTAATAACACTTTTTGAAAACGACTTGAGTTTAATTAATTTGTTAAAACACTCTCATGTATTTAAAAATTAATGTTTCGTTACCACTATCTGGGTCGAACCCCAGCTCTCGCATGGTGGTTCTTGCCTTAATTAATTTCCCACTCTCGTGGCAAGATCGTGTTAAATATCATTTCACTCTCGTGACAAGGGTAGTTAAATTAAATATGGAAATTGGAAACCATAAATTATTTATAAAAGTTTTTATCCAAGTTATCACCAAATTCCTTCGGAGCTTAGGAGTCACATACCGCTACAAACAAAATTGGCCATACATAATGTATTTAGCAACCATGCAACGTAAAATACAGTTCATAAAAATAATTAACATAGCATATGAACAATAAAAACCAATTGCATAAAAAAAACCTGTAATTATGTTGCCGTGGTAATCTTGAGTTCGTACAGTAGCCTTGCGATTAATTTAAATATAGAACTAATTGTGTTAATCCTTCGATGTGAAGAATTAACACTTTTGGAAACTGAACGTTACAGAGGGTATAATGGTTCAAAAGCAGCTAAAACAAAATAATGCAGAAAGGAAAAAGTATGGTTCTGTAGAAAAATCTCCGACCCCTTCAAAGTAGGCCTTTTGTTGTAAATGTCTTCTACCAATAATTTCGTACGTGTGCTAAATTCTTGGCTGGTGGAACGAGGTCGTGTGGACTTCGTGTGGCCGCTCCGTGGTTTACTGCATAGACTGAGTATTTAGAGTGTTACGTTCGTAATGGCAGTCATTACATTCGTAACAGTTAGGATTTTTGTTACGTCCGTAACGCGTTGCGTTACGTTTGTAACGGCGTTCGCTGGGTGTTATGTTCGTAACGCTAGCCTTTGCACTCGTAACACCCTTCTGGTGTGAGCTTCTTAGCAGACTGCCCTTTTTCTTCATTCTTCTTGCCATTTCCTAGTTTGTTTTGCTCCTTTTAGCTAATTTGCCATCTTATGCCTAGGAAAATATAGTTTACCTGAAACAAATAAAAATACCTTCGTGATGCATATTGTTCGATAAAAAACGTACAAATAACTCGTGTAAATTAGGCCTAAAAAGCGATACGTTTTTTTGTTATCAAACTCCCCTACACTTGAACCTTTGATTGTCCTCAAGAAAAAAGATAAGGCGGTTTATAAAAACGACGAATTAAACACACGTGACAATGTTCGCAAACTAGCTAGTTTGTAAATTTTGATTAGGCCAAGAGATTTAGACGCAAAAGAGGTACGGTGACGACATTAGAGTACTCCAATTGTGCAAACCGTTCCGAGTCATGATGTTATAGCACCAATCAACCCTTTAAACTAGATTTTACCTGTGTTCATTCAGGCGCAATCACATTAAGCCCTTTATCTCCACACGCACATAGCAAAGTAACCGGTTAGCGACTATGATCCGTTGATTCTTGGGGTTCTGGAACTTATAAGTGGTAACTCCTTCTTTTATAACTTAATTGTAAATTGCGGGGGATCGGTCTGTAGTCCTCCCTACCAAGTTCAGTACCAGATACTTTTGAACTAATTTGCAATAAGTTTTCTTTTATCTTGCGAGAATTATATCCTTTGGGCTAAAGGACCGGGTGAGGGTCACCTAACTTACTTTGGGAATTTCACGACAAAGATTGCTATTCTATCTTCGCTTCTTTCTGATCATTCACTTATATTCATCGGTTCCTTGCGTAGTTTGTGTTTTGACGGTGCCGACTTCTAGATAAACTACTAAGGGCTAATTTAAAGTAAAATTCGTGGTTGGCGGTATAATAAGTACCCAAAATGGCATCGCATAAGGAGGAGTTCTAAAATGTCAGAACCGTAACGATTTTGTTAAACTTCCTCAAGTGGCCTAAGCTGAATTGAGTATTTGGTTTTAGCTAGCCGTTTGGAAACATCGCGTTGTATGATAATCGTAAAAAAATTTCGTTATGGCTCAAGAATTGTAATGTTTGGGGAATTCCAATAATGCACGAAAAAGAATTTAAGAACTTAGCAATTAAGGATTTAATTGTACATGAAGTTGTTTTGTTGAAGGGAAAGTACAAGAAAGGAAAAAACGATGCAAAAAATTAAATCTAATCTAGAAAGCGAAATAAAATGATAGAGTTTCCTCCCCCACACTTAAATCTAACATTGTCCTCAATGTTTTGAAATAAGGTGAAGGAGGTAAGGATGGGAGGAGTTGTCTTCATTCAGGTCCTCTTCCTCTGGCTCTTCCACGACCTCTTCTCTGTCCATCAAAACCAGGAAATCCAAGATAGCGCTGGCTCTCTTGAAAATCGTCTGTGCGGACTGTGATCAGTGGGAAGAGAACTGACTGTTTTTGGAATGATGGTTCGCGTTTTGCGTTTATTTTCACAAAATGTCGCAGTAAGTAAGAGTCACCACCGTCTTTTATTTTATCCAACGAGGAAAGGAAAAAAGCACACAAAAATTCCTTTTTGAGATATTTCTCGGGTTCGGGAGGTAGATTATAGAAAGGGAAGGTGTTAGCACCCTTTCTATCCGTGGTTATCCACGGGCTCTTAGGTACTTGCTCATTGTGTTTTCAAAATTTGCTTTTCTTTGTGTTTGTGGGTTTGAAAAGAGTTTTTGTTTGAAAGGAGTATAAGTGCGAAAAGTTTTGTTTTGTTTTGAGAGAGCAAGTACTTAAGAACCATCTACCTACTCGAAAAAGAAATTAATCTTTACTAATGTCCTTTAGACAATGCTATCCCACTATTGATGAGTAGGTAGCATCGTCGTTGGAGTTTTAAGGGTCAATTCAATTAAGGGACGTGTGGTCACTAAAGCAATGTTAGGACACCTTAGTGGTAACCGTAATGTCTTAGATCATTTTTTCCGAGGCAACCGTTTCGAGGAAACTTATGATCTTTGGACAAGAGGGCGACCTCTAAAACTTCCTATACTCAATGACCACGTTCGAAGGCAACCAAGTGAGGTGTACCCTAAGAGTGTGCATGTGCGAGTGTATTGTTTTTCAGTTATTTATCTTTGTACATGTCATGGGTGAGCTATGTTGATTTTAGGTTTAAGATTTGATCTTGTCATGCATTCCCTATTATCAAACATCTAACAGTGTATAGTTGTGGAAATAAAATTGCGAAAATTAAATCTAAACTATTACAAGGCGTCGGGTATTTACATCGCCAAAAACAAACCCTTTAATTTAAATTGAGGAAAGTAAAATAAAGCGATAAATAATTAAAGTCCTAATTAAAAGCTATTACATACCAGAAGCAATTACAATATTGGATAAAATGATACGCATGCGAGAAATTAAAACGACACATTTTTTAGGGTTTTGACCCTTTTTATGGAAGAAAGCATGTTTTTTTTATTTTTGAATTTTAGAAAGAAATTAAATTAGGTCCAAGTTAATTAATTAATTAATAAAAATATTTTTGGATTTTTGAGTATATAAGAAAATACAATAAAATTGATTAAAAATTAGTAAAAACCTAATTCTACATTAATTTTAATTATTACAAAAAATATTAAAAGTTAAGCCTATTTAAAACTAAATTAATTAAGTTAGTATTTATTTATAAAAATAAAATGATGAAATTAATTTCAATAAAAATAATATTTTTTTGTGTTTTGATTTTATTAAGAAAAATGTTATTTGGTTAATTTAAATAATAATAATAATAATTAAACAAAACAAACAAATACAATGAAATTTAAAAAAGAAAGAAATAACCAAATAGGGGGGTTTGGGCCCCAAATCAGGAGGTGAGATAGCAAGTCAGAGGCCCATTTGTGAGCAAGCCTTGTTGACTTTTGCAATTCTCCATGGCACGTTGACTGATGAACATGATGCACGTTCAATCTTGGCCCTTGGATTTGGCCTGAAGGCCATCTGGCAAGCATTGGAAGGAGACACATGATATGCCACGCTTTTGATGCTGCATGGAATCGCTTGTAAACAAAATTCAACAAATATTTGGGGGGCCTGGGGTTCGAACCCAGGTCCCATTGCTCATTGGCCAACACACCAACCACTCCACCAACGCCTTCTAGTTGTTAGAATAATAAACAAACAATAATATATGTGAAACAAACAATTATGCCTGAAATAAAAAAAAATATGGCGCGAGATTTGATTGGGCCAATGGGAAGGAGACACGCCTTCGTCTTCCCCACAGATCCCTGGTTTATTTTTCCTGTGGATTTGAATCCGCAACAAAATCCATGGCTCGATCTCAAAATCATCTCTAGGCTATATAAATGCAAACGGAGACCGTCATAATGCTCGTCTCTCCTCCCTGAATACAACCATGTCCATGGTTTGTTCCAATTTTACCTGCAAAGCAAATGCCCAAAAACGAACCTCCAAAACCCTAGATTCGGGTATGGTGCTATAGCTCACAAAAACAAAATCAAATGATGCAGAAAGACTGGAAATTGAACGTTAAGCATGATTGTACAAAAAAGTTGCTCAAAGGATGCAGGAATATGCATTCACGATTTCATGTACAGGGTCATGTTCATAGACACTTATAGCGCAATTCAGGTGACGAGAGGGCTTGGTTTTGGATTCTATCGCTTCAGTGGATGGCAAACAAGAGGTCTATGTTGAGTTTTGGCCTTGAAAATGCCTCCAATATGGATTTCGATCTCCATCTTTTTCAAGCTTTTTTCAGTTTTGTATTTGTGATTTCGGCAGCTTTTTGGTCGTGTCCTTGATGCCTTTGCCTTGTGAGAGTATATGGGAAGCAATTAGGTCAAGAATTGGGCTTTGAATCCATGTGAATTGATGATTGAAGATATGATTTGATCTTCCATGAATAAGCTTCCAAAAATGTCTCAAATCAAATATTTTGTTCACAACATGGCATGGTACGAATTTGATTGTGTCCATCATTATAATTGAAAGATGTATCAATCAAAAAGATCACAAGTTATTAATATTTAAATTTTATTTTGATTTAAATTGATTAAAAATGAATTAAATCAATAAAAATCAAATAAAATAGAAAAATTAATAAATTGGCACAAAACTGAAGATATGACACGTGTGTGGTGTGACAAGATCAGATCAAGTGGAAAAAAGTGGGCCCTTTTGTCAAAAATTAGAGTTTTGGGGATAGTTGACTTTTGGCAATTTTGGAAAAATGCCCAACTTCAACAATGCATAACTTCTTCAATTTTGAACTTTTGGAAGTATTCTTTGACTTTTTAGAAACCTTGAGATGTACTCTAACCAACACTTTTACTATCATCTCATTTTTATATTCCATGCTCAAGTTATAAGCTTTGGTAAAAAAGGTGTTTTTGTTGACTTTCAAAAATGACCTATAATGTCCAAATTTGTAACTTTTTGTGAGTGCATTTATTGATCTTGGGGTGTGAATATGGATTATAGGAAATTGTATCCTCTTCAATATGATCATTGGATGGGTCATTTCTCATAAAGTATGATAAAGTTATGTTTGGTCAAAGTTGAGTTGACTTTTCCTGCAAAACCCTAATTTAGCAACTTTTGAATCTTGAGGAATCTTGAGCAATCCTTGATGAATCATGATCAACCCTTGATAAAATGATGAATTATCCTTCAAAATGAGAATTTTGACAAAAAATATTGAGGTTTGACTATTTGTAGGTCACAATTGACTTTTGCCCTAGCACAGTCGATTTTTGGGCTTCTTGAGCAATTGACTGACCAAACTTCCTCTGCAAGGCTTGAAATTTGACATGGATGAACTTAAGAACATATTAGGACATTGGGAAGCAATTGAGGTCATTTGGATGTAAGGACGTTGATGCAACACAAAACCCTAATTTTGAATTGACTGCCTTAGGTGATGATTTGACTGTCCAACTCTTGAGCCATCTTGAACAACTTGAAGATGATTCTTGGCATGTCTTGAGAAATATGGGAGGGAAAATTTTGGGGTACAACAGTTTCCCCTGTTCAATCTTCATAAACCTGAGGATATAGATTGGCTTTCGGGCCTTTCGTGATCCGAAGGTGGAAGATGATTGAACATTAGAGTGCCCAGAAATTTGCACTCGCATGAAGTGGTATCAGCATTGTGATGTCGGGAATGGGCTTACAGATGCCATTTGGAGATTGTTGGTAGATGGTTTTGTCTCTTTTGACGGAGGAAAACATCAAGATCTAGGAACTGACTAGTATTCAACATAGTATACCGTTGAGATTATAACACTCGTCCACACTTTGACGTAGGGAAACATCTTCATCAAGATCTAGGAACTGTCTGGTCTTCAATGTAGTATACCGTTGAGATTGTAGAACTCGTCCTCACTTTGACAGAGGAAAACATCAAGATCTAGGAACTGACTAGTATTCAACGTAGTATACCGTTGAGGTTATAGCACTCGTCCACATTTTGACGGAGGAAAACATTAAGATCTAGGAACTGGCTAGTATTAAATGTAGTATACCATTGAGGTTATAGCACTCGTCCATGCTTTGACGTAGGGAAACATCTTCATCAAGATCTAGGTACTGTCTGGTCTTCAACGTAGTATACCGTTGAAACTACAGAACTCATCCACACTGTGACGGAGGAAAACATCAAGATCTAGGAACATTCTGGTCTTCAACGTAGTATACCGTTGAAATTAGAGAACTCGTCCACACTATGACATAGGGAAACATCTTCATCAAGATTTAGGAATTGTCCGGTTTTCAACGTAGTATACCTTTGAAACTACAGAACTCATCCACACTATGACGGAGGAAAACATCAAGATCTAGGAACTGACTAGTATTCAACGTAGTATACCATTGAGGTTATAGCACTCGTCCACAATTTGACATAGGGAAACATCTTCATCAAGATCTAGGAACTGTCTGGTCTTCAACGTAGTATACCGTTGAAACTACAGAACTCATCCACACTATGACGGAGGAAAACATCAAGATCTAGGAACTGACTAGTATTCAACGTAGTATACCGTTGAGGTTATAGCACTCGTCCACACTTTGACATAGGCAAACTGTCGAGATTGAGAACCTTATCTGAAATTCAAACGAGGATAATTCAATTGAGATTTAAGAACCGGTCAGGTCTTCGACGTAACTGAGAACTTTAACTGTATCTTTCCTGAAAGGTAAAGGTCAGTCATATGCAATACATGATATGGATCAGGAAATGATGTTCTCAAAATAAGTGAGATTGTATTCGTATGATGCGTATATGCATGTATCATGATGTATGGGAATATAATGTTTTAGCTGGGGAAAATAAATCTCGGAGCTACTGGAGAATAGAGTTGAGTTCTTCGTTTCCGCTGGGGATGATGGACGAAGATGATTTGTGAGAATAAACCTGCAGGAGAAAAGAACTCTGTTGGGGAATAAACTGATGAAGAGATTACTCCGAGGGGAATTACTCTGTGGGGAAGAGATGCTCTGCTGAGGATTTTAATGATAAACTCCACTGGGGATTCCGTTGACAAGCTCCACTGGGGATTTCAATGATAAACTCCACTGGGGGTGGATTACCGTTGATGGTGATATTGAATCTGTTGGGGATCGAATTCCTATTCGTGAAAGGAAAGAACTCCGCTGGGGATGATCTTTCAGTTGCAACTTGCTGGGATAACCCTGTTAGACTCTTGTGGGGGGTAATCCTTCTAAATTTTGCTGGGGAGATTTATTTTGTACTCCGCTGGGGATAAACTTCCAGAGTCTAATGGGGATGATGATTCAACTCTGTTGGGGAAGTTTTTCAGACTGTGCTGGGAAATATTGACTCCACTGGGGGATCTTGTATTCTTCCGGGAAACATTCTTATACTCCGTTGGGGAATATTAAGACTGCTGGGAATACTCTTATACTTGGTGAGGAATATCTTTATAGTCCACTGGGGAATATTAAGATTTTCTAGGGATACCCAGCCTTTTGAGGGTTGATGGTAGACCAACTCTGCTTGGTGAGAGTATTATTGATTCATTCAAGGTTGCAAGTCTTAGCTGGGAGAGCTGCCATTACTGTCTTATTCTGCAGGGAGTGAAAGTATCTTAGCCATATTCTTCAGTTGAATCTACCTTGGTACCTGGTGGACAGGGAAACTGTACAACTTGGACACTTTTTATGCCCCTGCTTTTGGTATTACCAGTAATTCATCTTTTGATTCGCATGCAAGTATTTATGAGCAGCAATTAATGTCAAATGCATATATCAAAAATGAACCTTGGACGTTCTTTGTAAAACAAAACAGATAAAGGAAAAACAGTTTGAAATTTCTGAAAATGAATTTGTATTGATTTTGAAGTTTGGCCTGTAAATAGGCGTTTTTTGTACAAGAGGCTGACGTCCTAGTAAGAGAACGCCGCCGAACAAATAGAATTTATACAATTTGTAAAAATAAAACAGCTATGTGAATGATCCCACTAGGTTCCAAATCTGCTATTGCCTTTATATCCTCGAGCATTTCATCACTTTGCTGGTTGAAGATGAATCTGATTGATCAATGTCGTCTGAGCTTGATAGTCGATACCGAAGTCTGGATGCAAGGTGATCCAATAAGACATAGTGTTACGCTTATCCCTAACTTTTGCCTGGACAGCCCTTTCGGGTTTTCAGTCCACCGGGATACCCTTTTTTGCCCAAGCCGCCTTTTCAAGTTTTCGACTTGCCGGGTGTACAGATTTTTTATTTTCATCCCTTATTTTTGCCCGAACCCTTTTGGTTCGCCGGGAAGCCCTTATTTTTTCCTAGGCCAGTCAACCTAGCGAGTCTTTGATTATGCGTAGTATCTTTTCACTATGTCTGCATTGACGGGGTGAGGAAGGTCATCACCATCCATGTTGGTTAGAATCATAGCTCCTCCTGAGAAAATGTTCTTAACCACAAATGGCCCTTCGTACGTAGGGGTCCATTTGCCCCTGGGATCACCTTGAGGTAGAATAATGCGCTTGATTACTAGATCCCCAACTTGATACACTTGTCGTCTAACTTTCTTGTTAAATACCTTGATCATCCGCTTTTGGTACGTTTGACCATGACAAATAGCAATAAGTCTTTTCTCGTCGATTAGGTTCAGCTGATCAAGTCGGGTCTGAATCCAGTCATCTTCACTAAAACCTACATCCATCATGATCGGAAGAGAGGGTATCTGAACTTCAATGGGCAAGACTGCCTCCATGCCATAAACCAAGGAATAGGGTGTTGCCGCTGTTGACGTCCGCGCTGAGGTACGGTACCCGTGAAGAGCAAATGGTAACATCTCGTGCCAGTCTTTGTAAGTCACTTTCATCTTCTGCACAATCTTCTTAATGTTCTTATTAGCTGCTTCAACAATCCCATTCATCTTCGACCGGTAGGGAGAAGAGTTGCGATGCTGTATCTTGAATTGCTCGCAGAGCTCAGTGATCATCTTGTTATTAAGATTGGTACCATTGTCCATAATAATCCTCTATGGTACATCGTATCGACAGATCAGATTGTGCTGAATAAACCGTGCCACGACGTTCTTGGTTACAGTAGCAAAGGAAGCTACTTCAACCCATTTCGTAAAGTAATCAATCGCTACCAGGATGAAACAATTCCCGTTAGATGCCGTAGGTCTGATCTCTCCGATCATATCAATGCCCCACATTGCAAAAGGCCAAGGGGCTGTCAAGACGTTCAGAGGAACTTGAGGTATGTGCACCTTATCAGCATAGACTTGACACTTGTGACATGTCCGAGAATGTTGATAACAGTCAGCTTCCATTGTGGACCAATAATATCCTGCCGGTAGGATTTTCTTTGTCATGGTATGTCCACTGGAATGGGTTTCGAAGGTACCTTCATGTAACTTTGCCACGATCCTTTATGCTTCATTCTTATCCACACAACGCAGTAAGGTTGAATCATGGTTACGCTTGTAAAGGATGCCATTGCTTATGAAGAACTTTGCTGCAAACCTCCTCAAAAACTTCTTGTCATTAACGGATTCCCCCTCAGGGTATTCTTGAGCTTCAAGATACCTCTTTACTTCATGAAACCAGGGTTTTTCTGTTACTTCTTCAGTCTCATTATCACAGCAATGTGCAGGTTCGTCCAATCTTTCAATGATAATTTGGGGAGCCTCGTTGTCCCAATTGACTTTGAACATAGAAGACATTGTAGCCAGCACGTCCGCCAACTGATTCTCCTCTCTAGGGAAGTGTTCAAAAGTTATCTCCTCAAAATGGGGAAGCAATGTTAATACAAATTCCTTGTAAGGAATAAGATTCAGGTGTTTCGTATCCCACTCGCCTTTGATCTGACTGATCACGAGAGCGGAATCTCCGAAGACACTTAGAAACTTAATCCTTAGGTCAATTGTTGCTCGAAGACCCATGATGCATGCTTCATACTCCGCCATGTTGTTGGTGCAGTTGAAACATAGTCGGGCAGTGAACAGAGTATGAGAGCCTTTAGGAGATATGATCACGGCACCAATGCCATTACCCAAAGCGTTCGAAGCTCCATCAAAGTACATAGACCATCAGGATCCTTCCTCAGGTCCTTCATTCGGTCAGGTGTCTCATAATCAGTTACCAACATGATATTCTCGTCTGGGAATTCAAAGTTCATAGACTGGTAATCATCCACTACTTGATGTGCCAAATGGTCCGCCAATACACTTCCCTTGATTGCCTTTTGGGTCGTATACGGGATGTCATACTCAGTCAAGATCATCTGCCATCTTGCTATTCTTCCAGACAAAGCGGGCTTCTCGAAGATATACTTGATTGGATCCATCTTTGATATCAACAGAGTAGTGTGAGTCAACATATACTGTCTCAGCCGGCGAGCAGCCCATACCAAAGCGCAGCAAGTTTTCTCAAGCAGTGAGTATCGAGTCTTACAGTCGGTAAACTTTTTGCTAAGGTAATAAATAGCATACTCTTTTCGGCCAGACTCGTCATGCTGCCCCAACACACACCCCATTGAGTTGTCGAGTACTATCAAGTATAAGATCAGAGGTCTCCCTTCAACTGGTGGTATCAGAATATGTGGCTCTTGGAGATACTCTTTGATTATTTCAAAAGCGGCCTGACATTCATCATTCCAACATACCACTTGATCTTTCTTCAGTAGCTTGAAGATTGGCTCACAAGTAGCAGTTAGGTGCGAGATGAATCGGGCAATGTAATTCAGACGTCCCAGAAAGCCTCTGACTTCTTTCTCTGTTCTGGGAGCTGACATCTCCTGTATAGTTTTCAATTTTGCCAGATCCACTTGAATACCTTTGTCGCTTACGACGAAACCCAGTAACTTACCAGATCTCACCACGAAGGTGCACTTGTTCAGGTTTAACCTCAGCTTGTACAACTTCAACCTGTCAAACAGTTTCTGCAGATGGTCAAGGTGTTCCTCCTCAGTCTGGGATCTTGCAATCATATCGTCAACGTATACTTCAATCTCATGATGGATCATGTCATGAAACAAAGCAACCATGGCACGCTGATATGTTGCCCCAGCATTCTTCAACCCAAAAGGCATGACCTTGTAGCAAAAGGTACCCCACTGAGCAACAAAAGTTGTCTTCTCCATGTCTTCGGGAGCCATTTTAATCTGGTTATAACTGGAGAAGCCATCCATGAAGGAGAAGACCTTGTGCTGAGCGGTGTTGTCAACCATAACGTCAATATGAGGTAGAGGGAAGTCATCCTTAGGGCTCGCCCTGTTCAAATCCTTGTAGTCAACACACATTCGGACCTTACCATCTTTCTTCGGCACTGGAACCACATTGGCCACCCACTGAGGGTAAGAAGTAACTGCTAGAAAACCGGCGTCAAACTGTTTCATAACTTCAGCCTTGATTTTCTCAGACATCTATGGGCGCATACGGCGAATCTTCTGTTTCACTGGAGGGCAATCTTCCTTGGTAGGCAGGTGATGAACCACAATATCGGTATCCAAACCAGGCATATCTTCGTAAGACCAGACAAAGATCTCAACATAGTCAAGCAGCATTTGAATTAACCGTTGTTTCACACTAGCTTTCAAATTTGCATCGATCTTGACCTCTTTCTTATCCGTCTCGGTACCCAGATTCACTGTTTCCACTGGCTCTTCATGTGGCTGAATGGCCCTCTCTTCTTGAAGTAACAGTCTTGCAAGTTCACCAGGCACTTCGCAATCATCTTCACCTTTCTCTTCGGCTAAGTTGATCGGATTTTCGAAGTCATAACCGGCAGTAGCAGAGTCGTTACCAGTAGGATCTAGAGTGGATGTGGACCTGTACATGTGAGTGTGTGTAAAATAGTTGTTTTGCAATATATAAAAAGAAAAACAAGGAGCGCAAAATTTGAAATGCAAGAACGTTCAATGCTTTTATTAATGATATATGAAAATGACACACAAAAGCCCTCACAAATGAAGCCACAGTGCCCCGGGTAAGACACCGGGCCGTAAAGTTTAAAACATTGTCTGTTACAAATTCAAAGCAAAAGTTTCATTACTGGGTAACAAAAGTAATAGGGATGAAATCCTTTGAGGTCTAGTTGCTTGGTCCACCGTTGGTCGTAGGATAGATCCAGCTATCGAATTCAGATTCTTCCACATCATCTTCAATGGCATTCACTCTCGAGTTGCTGATGAACACGGGAGGTCTTCCGATTCGTGCATTCCGAACAGCCCTTTGAGCTTCTGCAGTGAAGCCCAAACCAAACTTGTTAGTCTTCTGTGTAAAATCGGGGAGTCCACCCCAATTTGCACACTCACCTTTCTCAACAACAGTCTGGGCATCCTTTAAGGAAGCCATTTTCATAGGAGAATCTTCAACCACAGTCTCAGCTGATGCCAGTGTCTGGGGAACCTCTTCAAAGTGCTGAAATGGGGTCTCAATGAACTCCCCGTCCATCTATACGTATCGGAAAGAGTTGAGGTGGCTAACCATGTACTCCTCCTCTCCCTGTACTGTCACAATCTTCCCTTTGACCGGGTACTTCAGCTTCTGGTGGAGCATTGAGGTTATGGCCCCAGCTTTGTGGATCCATGGACGACCCAGCAAACAAGAATAAGATGGCCGAATGTCCTTCACATAGAATGTAGAATTGAAGACCTGAGAACCAACCTTGATCGGGATATCAACCTCTCCATGTACCATCCTTTTAGACCCATCAAAGGCCCTGACAATGATGTTGATTGGTTTCAGCTCCAAACCTTCATAATCCAACCGGTCTAGAGCTTTCTTAGGCAAGACGTTCAATGAGGAACCAGTATCCACCAATACATGTACAAGAGTAGTGCCCCTGCATTCAATGGAGACATGCAAAGCATCGTTGTGATTCTTCCCTTTAGCAGTCAAGTCGGCGTCAGAGAAACCCAACCCATTATCAGCAGTCAAATTGGCCATGCAGTCTGTAAACTGATCAGCTGATGTCTCTTGCGGCACGTGGGCAGTCTTCAGAAATGTAATCAGAGCCTTGGCATGGGCCTCTGAGCATAACAACAGTGACAACATAGAAATCTTGGATGGGGTTTGCCCCAGCTACTCAACTACATTGTAGTCACTCTTTTTAATGATCTTCAGGATCTCTTCCATCTCTTGCTTAGAAGCTTCAACAGTAATTGTCTTCGGTGCCTCCATCTGGGCAGGCACATCAGTGGTGATCCCTTTTCCCCGAGCGTCAGATGATTCGGCGACAGGGGTAAGAATAGGAACTTAATCAGGAATAGTAGCAGGTACACTGGCAGGTGTAATAACAACAAGTCTTCGGGCAGTTGGCGGAGAGATATCTGGTGAGAAAAGTCTTCTGCTGCATGTGACTTTAGCGGGTCCAACAATATTGCTGACGTCAGTATCAACATCCAACTCTTGCTTAACTCCATGAAAATAAACATCAGCCCCATAGTTCCAAGGGACAGCTTTATCAGAGGTATAGGGGATGAGCCCCGAAACAGTGATGATCACAGGTGCAATTCTCGGAACAGATGTAATTATAACAGGCTTCCTCGAGGGAGCCTTGGAAGAATTTTCGAAAATAGTAATGATGGCAACTTCTTCAGAATGAATTACGGGAACAACAATCTTCTCGAACAGAATTTCTTTACTATCCATCAGGCGTTGGACACCTGATTTCAAAAGCGGGCAACCATTAGGTAGAGCAGAACATATACAACAACCTTTGACACAGCCCAGAAATAAACCGGGTAGCGAAAGGTTCTTCTTTACAGTCAACAGAGGAGTAACAATATCATCCACAGAAACCACAAACAAGTCTTTTTCTAGAGCATTCACTCCATGCTTGGGCATGGGAGCAGTCACAACATTAGGCCTCTCGGGTGCCTCAAACTCAATCTCCTTCGCATCAATTAAGTCTTGTGCCTTGTTCTTCAACACCCAACAATCATCCGTATTATGCCCTGGGCTATCAGAGTGAAAAGCACAGCGGGCATTAGGGTTATACCTCAGTGATGTGGTATTTGGATTCTTCGGGGCTTCCTTTAGAACCACCGGATTAGTCTTTAGCAACTGTGGAAGAATCTGAGATAAGGTCATGCTGAGACGGGTGAATTTCCTTTGAGGTCTCTCATCCTTTTGTTGATTGTTGTGTTGTGGAACACCAACAGGTTTTGAAATAACAATCGCATTAACAACTTGGCGGTGTTCGGGTCTATTCTGTCTTCTTGTACTGTAGACAGCACTGGACTCTTTCTTAAACGGTTTCTTCTCGGTGCTTGATGAAGCACCCTTCTGTATCTTACCAGCCTTAATACTAGCCTCAATCCTTTCACCGGTCAAAATAAGCTCTGTAAACCCAGATGAGGAGCTTCCAATCAGGTGGTTGAAAAATGGACCAGACAGGGTCCCCAGAAACATGTCAACAAGCTCCCGATCAGCCAAGGGTGGTTGTACCCTTCCGGCGAGGTCTCTCCACTTCTGAGCATAATATTTGAATCCTTCACCCATCCCCATTGACATACCCTGGAGTTGGGTACGCGTGGGAGCAAGGTCGGAGTTGTACTGATACTACCTGTAGAATGCAGTATCCAAATCTTCCCAAATGCGGATACTGGCTCCGTCCAACTGATAGAATCACTCAAGCTAAGTCCATGAGAGACTATCTTGGAAGAAGTGGATCCATAGGTTCTTATCAGCGGTGTAAGGCTGAATCTTCCTCACATATGACCGGAGGTGCAGCTTCGGACAAGAAACTCCGTCATACTTAGCAAAGGCTGGTTCCTTGAACTTATAGGGAATCACCACCCTAGATGATAAGCCCAGATCACCAAAGTCTAGGCCAGGCACTTTTTGAACTTCCATAGCACTCAACCGGTCTTCCAATTGCTTGTATCTGTCCTCAGCAGGAGGATGCTGTTCTTCATCGAAGTCTGTCTCGTTGTCGGAGACCATAGGGCTAGGAGCCCTCCTTTCCTCTTGACTATCTTTCCCTCTAGACGAGGTGGTCAGATCAACTTCATTCTGTAGCCTGTTTCCAAACCTGTGCCCAGTGTTGAACAGGATGGTCCTCCTCTTCTTCTTCTTCTTCTCTTTCAGAATCAAGGTCTTCAAGTCTTGCTGACCCTTAGCTAGATTCATGAACAGATCTTGAAATTGGGTATTCTGGGCCTGGAGGGCCTTGATAGCTTGCTCAGTTGAAGGTTCAGCAGACATGATGAGTGCTGAAATAAACAGCGAAGAAGATAAGAGACCTGTAATGGGTACCTGTTTATGAAGTGCATGGTATGAAATGCGTATGATTATGATTTCAATGACAATCGAGAGATTCAAATTTGTAAACCAGAAAGGAAACACACTTTATTAGATAAATTTTCAAAATTCAAATTGTTCAAATGATGCCATTAAGGCGTTACATGAAAAGAAATACTGAAAAGTAAATAAAACTGAAATGGAAATAAACAAAGGCCCATCAATGCTCCCATGGTCTCTTCTTCTCGGTGCGGACATAATCATTCAGGATCCGCTCGTTCTCCAACTGTCTAGTCAGCTTCTGGATCTTTTGTTCTTGCTCGTTCAACTTCTCTCGGTAAGAATCCCATTCATCCCTCAGCTGCATCCAAGATCTCTTCAGTGCCCCAATGTCAGTGGGCATATAAGGATGGAGGATGGTTGGAAGAACCCCTTCTTCATTAGCAATTTCAAGAGTGACAGGTCGGACATCTTCATATGGCATACCTAGCTTTTGGGCACGAATGCGGACCCATCTGAGATATGGCTCCATTGGCAGAGAAGTCTTTGGGCCCATGCCCTTATGAACCTGCGACGTTGCTCGTCGCTATCCCCCTGAAAATCAAAGATGATATGAGGCATTAGCAGCTCGTGAGGTCCTTCTCTTCTAGATCTTCCAAACTAACGGAGAGCTAAGCATGGGTTGTAAGAAATTCCTCCATAAGTTCCTATCAGGGGAACATTGGGGTACTCCCCACGTCGATCAATAATAGTCACCTCATCCATACCCTTGAGAGTCCAGATAATGTCATTGTGAGATAAAGATATAACCCTATAGGCCCAGCCCATGCCTTCTTTGTTCTTCAGCACTGACTTAGAGAGGTGCGAAATAAACCACCTCGATAATAATGGTGCACAGCACATAAGGGTTCCCCGCTTTCGGGCAGTACGAGCATAGATCTGATGAAGAATGTCACTCAAGAGAGTGGGTACCGAATTCTTAGAGATGAAGATCTTTATCGCATTAACATCAACAAAAGTGTCAGGATTTGGAAACAATACCAAGCCATATATTAGAAGAGCCAGAATATCCTCGAAGGCCTTGAAGTCTAGATTATCCCAGAAATAGTTAGCCTCACCAACCAAGAACTTAGTCAGAAAACCTTTAGCACCACTTCTAGTCTCCCAATTAGCCATTACCTCTTCTTTTATCAAATGAAGGGCTATAACAATCTCTTCGGGCCTAAGGGTCTTTTCCCAACCAGTAAACGGGGTCTGCTCCAGAACAGAGATACCGAGCAGCTCAGAGAACTCTTCTAGGATGGGGACCAGCTGATAGTCTTGAAAAGTGAAACAATGGTACAGTGGATCATAGAATTGGACCAGGACACTCATCATCTGCTCGTCCAATTTGGAGGTGACCAAACTGAGAAGAGAACCATGCCTCTTGATGAAGGAAGTAGTGTCAGGCATCTTGGTAACCAACTCTTTAAGCAAGGTGGGAACCTGAACAAAATTGATCCGAATGGTATTCCTACGCATGGGCATCATGATGACCTACAAAACAGAACAAAGATGAATCCCTACTGTCTTTGAAATAGGTTAGTCCAATGCAAGATGTATGCAATGTTATGATGTCAAGATGTCATGATAGTAAGCACACCACAATTATCCACAAACAGCAAACATGGTAAAGGAACACAAGTCACACAGAGAGCCCTTAGATTTCAGGCTGGCAAGGAGCTTAGGTACTACCCTCTTTCAGTTCAGTTGGTTTAAACCTGCCCTAAAAATAGTAACCGGGTTCTAGAGGATCTCAATATCACTGACTACCCTCAATCGGTTATAATTCCAGTTTAACAACCTTTTCTTGCGGCCGAAATCATCACGAGAGTTTAGTCTCAATGAGTGTAGCATACTGCTACTGTTCTATGGCCAAGTTGGTCAATTTAAAGGTTCTAAGGTCAGTTGGTGCTTAATGACCCCTTAGAAGACCCATATTCTCCTCGTTCCAACACAAGGGATATCGGTACAGACTAAAGTGCCACACTAATGTAGCTACTGCTTCAACCGTGTCGGTCTATGTCGGACAGTTCCCTCACAGTTTATTGCTACTTACCTAAAGGGTTCCCCTAGATCCGGGTTAAGATCTATAGAAACTCCGATACAAGCCCACAAAATTAAAGCATACAAAGCATACAATTGAAAACATAATGATCTAATCCTAAGGTACACCTCACTTATTGAAATCCCCAGCAGAGTCTGCAGTTCTGTGATCGGTGGGAAGAGAACTAACTGTTTTAGGAATGTTGGTTCGCGTTTTGCGTTTGTTTTTGCAAAATGTCGCGGTAAGCAAGAGTCGCCACCGTCTTTTATTTTATCCAACGAGGAAAGGACAAAAGCACAGAAAAATTCCTTTTTGAGATATTTCTCGGGTTCGGGAGGTAGATTATAGAAAGGGAAGGTGTTAACACCCTTTCTATCCGTGTTTATCCACGAGCTCTTAGGTACTTGCTCATTGTGTTTTCAAAATTTTCTTTTCTTTGTGTTTGTGGGTTTGAAAAGAGTTTTTGTTTGAAAGGAGTGTAAGTGCGAAAAGTTTTGTTTTGTTTTGAGAGAGAAAGTACTTAAGAACCATCTACCTACTCGAAAAAGGAATTAATCTGTACTAATGTCCTTTAGACAATGCTATCCCACTATTGATGAGTAGGTAGCATCGTTGTTGGAGTTTTAAGGGTCAATTCGATTAAGGGACGTGTGGTCACTAAAGCAATGTTAGGACGCCTTAGCGGTAACCCTAATGTCTTCGATCATTTTTTCCGAGGCAACCGTTTCGAGACAACTTATGATCTTTGGACAAGAGGGCGACCTCTAAAACTTCCTATACTCAATGACCACGTTCGAAGGCAACCAAGTGAGGTGTACCCTAAGAGTGCGCATGTGCGAGTGTATTTTTTTCCAGTTATTTATCTTTGTACATATCATGGGTGAGCTATGTTGATTTTAGGTTTAAGATTTGATCTTGTCATGCATTCTCTATTATCAAACATCTAACAGTGTATAGTTGCGAAAATAAAATTGCGGAAATTAAATCTAAACTATTACAAGGCGTCGGGTATTTACATCGCCAAAAACAAACCCTTTAATTTAAATTGCGAAAAGTAAAATAAAGTGATAAATAATTAAAGTCCTACTTAAAAGCTATTACATACTGGAATCAATTACAATATTGGATAAAATGATACGCATGTGAGAAATTAAAATGACGCATTTTTTAGGGGTTTCACCCTTTTTATGAAAGAAAGCATGTTTTTGTTTATTTTTGAATTTTAGAAAGAAATTAAATTAGGTCCAAGTTAATTAATTAATTAATAAAAATATTTTTGGATTTTTGAGTATTTAAGAAAATAAAATATAATTGATTAAAAATTAGTAAAAACCTAATTGTACATTAATTTTAATTATTACA
Source organism: Vicia faba (assembly GCA_948472305.1). NCBI lineage: Eukaryota > Viridiplantae > Streptophyta > Magnoliopsida > Fabales > Fabaceae > Vicia > Vicia faba. Next base: position 767,713,476 of record OX451741.1, on the reverse strand, counting down.
AAAAATATTAAAAGTTAAGCCTATTTAAAACTAAATTAATTAAGTTAGTATTTATTTATAAAAATAAAATGATGAAATTAATTTCAATAAAAATAATATTTTTTTGTGTTTTGATTTTATTAATAAAAATGTTATTTGGTTAATTTAAATAATAATAATAATAATTAAACAAAACAAATAAATAAAATGAAATTTAAAAAAGAAAGAAATAACTAAATAGGGGGGCTTGGGCCCCAAATCAGGAGGTGAGATAGCAAGTCAGAGGCCCATTTGTGAGCAAGCCTTGTTGACTTTTGCAATTCTCCATGGCACGTTGACTGATGAACATGATGCACGTTCAATCTTGGCCCTTGGATTTGGCCTGAAGGTCATCTGGCAAGCATTGGAAGGAGACACGTGATATGCCACGCTTTTGATGCTGCATGGAATCGCCTGTAAACAAAATTCAACAAATATTTTGGGGGGCCTGGGATTTGAACCCAGGTCCCATTGCTCATTGGCCAACACATCAACCACTCCACCAATGCCTGCTAGTTGTTAGAATAATAAACAAACAATAATATATGTGAAACAAACAATTATGCCTGAAATAAAAAAAAATATGGCGCGAGATTTGAACGGGCCAATGGGAAGGAGACACGCCTTCGTCTTCCCCACATATCCCTGGTTTATTTTTCCTGCGGATTTGAATCCACAACAAATTCCATGGCTCGATCTCAAAATCGTCTCTAGGCTATATAAATGCAAACGGAGACCGTCATCATGCTCGTCTCTCCTCCCTGAATACAACCATGTCCATGGTTTGTTCCAATTTTACCTGCAAAGCAAATGCCCCAAAACGAACCTCCAAAACCCTAGATTTGGGTATGGTGCTATAGCTCACGAAAACAAAATCAAATGATGCAGAAAGGCTGGAAATTGAACGTTAAGCATGATTGTACAAAAAATTTGCTCAAAGGATGTGGCAATATGGATTCATGATTTCATGTACAGGGTCATGTTCATAGACACTTACAGCGCAATTCATGTGACGGGAGGGCTTGGTTTTGGTTCCTATCGCTTCAGTGGATGGCAAACAAGAGGTCTATGTTGAGTTTTGGCCTTGAAAACGCCTCCAATATGGATTTCGATCTCCAAATTTTTCAAGCTTTTTTCAGTTTTATATTTTTGATTTCGGAAACTTTTTGGTCGTGTCCTTGATGCCTTTGCCTTGTATGAGTATATGGGAAGCAATTAGGTCAAGAATTGGGCTGTGAATCCATGTGAATTGATGATTGAAGATATGATTTGATCTTCCATGAATAAGCTTCCAAAAATGTCTCAAATCAAATATTTTGTTCACAACATAGCATGGTACGAATTTGATTGTGTCCATCATGATAATTGAAAGCTGTATCAATAAAAAAGATCACAAGTTATTAATATTTAGATTTTATTTTGATTTAAATTGATTAAAAATGAATTAAATCAATAAAAATCAAATAAAATAGAAAAATTAATAAATTGGCACAAATATGAAGATATGACACGTGTGTGGTGTGACAAGATCAGATCAAGTGGAAAAAAGTGGGCCCTTTTGTCAAAAATTAGAGTTTTGGGGATAGTTGACTTTTGGCAATTTTGGAAAAATGCCCAACTTCAACAATGCATAACTTCTTCAATTTTGAACTTTTGGAAGTGTTCTTGGACTTTTTAGAAACCTTAAGATGTCCTCTAACCAACCCTTTTGGTCTCATCTCATTTGGATATTCCATGCTCAAGTTATATGATTTGGAAAAAAAAAGGTGTTTTTGTTGACTTTCAAAAAGGACCTATAATGTCCAAATTTGTAACTTTTTGTGAGTGCATTTCTTGATCTTGGGGTGTGAAGATGGATTGTAGGAAATTTCATCCTCTTCAATATGAGCTTTGGATGGGTCATTTCTCATAAAGTATGACAATTATGCTTGGTCAAAGTTGAGTTGACTTTTCCTATAAAACCCTAATTTAGCAACTTTTGAATCTTGAGGAATCTTGAGCAATCCTTGATGAATCATGATCAACCCTTGATCAAATGATTAATTATCCTTCAAAATTAGAATGTTGACAAAAAATATTGAGGTTTGACTATTTGTAGGTCACAGTTGACTTTTACCCTAGCACAATCGATTTTTGGGCTTCTTGAGCAATTGACTGACCAAACTTCCTCTGCAAGGCTTGAAATTTGACATGGATGAACTTAAGGACATATTAGGACATTGGTAAGCACTTGAGGGCATTTTGATGTAAGGACCTTGATGCAACATAAAACCCTAATTTTGAATTGACTGCCTTAGGAGATGATTTGACTGTCCAACTCTTGAGCCATCTTGAACAACTTGGAGATGATTCTTGACATGTCTTGAGAAATATGGGAGGGAAAATTTTGGGGTACAACATGGACACTCAAACCACCCATTTCTGTCGTTAAAGTATCCATACAGGACTCATGCCTAGCTCCTTGTTCAATTTGTTGCTGCTGCATCTGTTGCATGAGTTGCATCATTGCAGTTTACTGAGCTTGGATATCCGTGACCTGTTGGGATTGGAGGGTAAGTTGGGAATTCATGTCTGTCATCCTTTGGGTTTGGTCCATCATTTCCTCATAAAGATCTTCAGTAGTCGGGTTACGATGCCTTCTTACGCGCCTAGTAGAAGTGCTTGGCATATCCTGTTGAGGTGCGGTCTGGTGTTGTGCATCCATTTCTTCTTCTACCTTATCAACAGGTTGAGAATATTGGTCGGGTTCATGGGCGTTTAAATCATAAATCCACTTATCCATGTTTACCACATTTGTGACAAACCTATTTTGCATAATCACACTTGGAACAATTTTGTTCCTCACCATCAAATTGTACCTGACATCATCTTGGTTCCTAATCAAACACATGTATTTGCAATTATCTAAATCCATGAGAAGAGGCAGTAGAGCATCAAGAGTCTCCAGTTGGCTTTGCAAATTAAGCCCATTAGCTAATGTGGTTATCAGTCCTCCGATCAAAAATGGTTGATGTCCCCTTGCACAAAGGGATTCAAAATGACGAAGAAGAAATGGAGTAGCATTTACCTTGGTATTTCCAGCTAAGCAGCAATGAAGGAAAAATACCTCCTTTGAGTTGACTTTGTTGCTATTAGCTTGTCCAAAAATGGTGTTAAAGAGAATCTTGAAGAAGTACCTGGTGGCGGGGTTGTGAACGTGAGATGCCAGACATTCATCCCAGTTTCCTATCGAGAAGTTTGTAAGTTTCTCCCACAATTCGAACAAAACAACGGCCCAATATTCGGTGACAGGGACCTTATGGTGCATCGTTTCAGAGTCATCTTCCTTGGTTGAAAATTTGAGTAGCTCCGTGATTTTTTCTTGGTTTAACGTATATTCGGTGTTGAACATACGGAAAGATGTAGTGCCTGTGAGGAACATGCCGTCATCACTCGGTGTTGAATACGAGAACGAACTAAGGAACTAGAGCGTCAGCTTAGGGTACGTCGGGTGATGTTGCGTGTATACAAATGAGAGGCCAGAGAGACGGAGCAGCCAATCCACACCACCAAATATTCCCAATTTTTTGAGACAATCGTTGTCGGGATATCTCGTGGCCAAGACTCCCCTACGGTGAAATTTCAAATAATTATCCCTTTGGTGTCCGCCGTCTTGATTCCTAAAAATGATTCCACCCATGTCGGCTTCTCTATTCTCCATTGACAATCTGTTGATTTAAGCAAGGTTTTACTGTTAAAGTGGTGAGGGAGAGATTTTGTAGAGAGTGTTTGAATGGGGTGGGTTGGAACGATGTGAAGCTTTTTATAGGATGCAAATATGGTTGCTCTTAAGCGGGAATGGATGCAAGTTTGGAAAATGGGTATGGTGAAGAAATTTGGAAAATGGGTGAGAGGTGCGGCTGCGTTTGAAAACTGAGAGAGAAAGAAAGAATGCAGCGCTTGTGTTTTGTTTCTGGTTCGTAACAGCTAGCCCTGTTACGTTCGTAACGCAAGGGCGTTACATTCGTAACGTGGAAGGGGCTGTTACGTTTGTAATAGCTGTGTTACGTTCGTAACACCTCTGTTTATGGGAAAAAATAATAGCTTTCATATCATTGGTTGCGCTTGATATTATTAGGGATGGAAAAACACATAGCATCATAGTTTAATATAGTAATGTAAAGAAGTAATATTATCACTAACAGTAAAAATAATGACAGTAATAACAGAAAAAATAATGAAAGTAAAATTGAAACTTGATGAATAATTGAAATATCATTAACTAATAAAATTGTTTAGAATTTAAAACAAACAATAACTAAATGCATGGAATAATAATAAAAAACTAAAACTAAGTTCCTCCCCCACACTTAGACTAAACAGTGACCTCACTGTGTACATAAATGCAAGAACGAAACATATTAGCATAACGACGGCAACTCCTAGCCACGATGAGTAGAGAACAGATGTTGGTGAATGAAATCCAATTGTTCAGTTACCAAATCCATAAAACCAAGGAAATCCACATGTAAAGAGGTAAGCTCACCCCACATTCCGGTTATTTCTGCATTCAAATAGTCGAGTGTGACAGTAGGTGGGGGTGGTATCTCAGGAACTGGGAAGGTAGACTCAGTGGAAACTACAGGTTGATCCCATGGGTCAAGAAATTGGTGGTATCCAGGTGGTGTTTCAAGATCGGATTCTTCAGCAGCTGGAGAGGTATTTGGGACTTTAAAAATTTCAATAGTGGAAGGAGAAGAAGGCGGTGTAGGAGGATGGTGGAGATTAAAAAGCCAATTTTCTCTGTTATGGACAATAGTAATAGGATTTGGGAGTACAAACTGGTGAACAGTTTCATGGTTAATCAGCAGCTCAAATTCATTCGGCCCAAGGTTTCCTATGAAGCTAGTGTTGAAGCAAAACTCAATATTCATCGGCTTAATCCCATAGTGCGGATTTGATCCTAACATAGGTCTTCGGAGTCCAATATCATTGGAGAACATAATAACTAACCCACCTATGAGGATTGGTGCATTTTCTGTTTGGATAATACATTCCATATTAGCAATCATATAGGTGGCACGATTTACTGGACGGTTCTGCGAAGCACAATACATGATGAAAAGCTCATCACGTGACACAGATGTAACATTCTTCTCTTTTCCGAAGAGGGTGTGGGCAATGATTTTATGGAAGTACCTAATAGCAGGGTTGTGGATGGACTCCGAGTAAAGATCATTTGGCTCAGGATGGTTGTTTCCAGCAATATTACCCCAGAAGTAATCAAGGTCATGATCTAGCAATAGGTCTTCTTAGGTCATGGTGATAACATCAGGGCCATTAGGGAATCCTAACAGATTGGCAAACTCCCTATGATTGTAGCGGTAGTCCATATTAAATAGTCTGAAGGTGATCAGCCCGCGGTTTAAACCTAACCCATGGTTTGGCAGGTAGCTTAGTGTGCTCAAGAACTCAAGGGTCAACTTATGGTAGGTACAATAGCGTCTCCGAATTGGAGCAACGTCCCAACCTATTTGGTTAAGCAGATAACGCTCTCACGAATGCCTAAGGCAGTCATTACATGGTCGTCAGCATAAATGGTTGGACACATCTCTCGCTCGACTAGATCCTCAAAGTGCCTTCTCTGATGCCTACCTCTCAGGGTTATGTTCATGTAGTTCATACGTGCCATGGAGCTAAAAAAATAAAGCTAATGAATTACCCTGAAAATATTTAATAAATGTATGAAAAACTAAGTTAGTATTTTCAGGTTAAAATGCCGAAGTTAATCAAAAGAAAAATAAGTTCAAATAAAAAGGAGTAAGGGATGCAACATAAAAATTTGAAAGATTAAAACAAAGTTAAAAAATAAAAAACATATCAAAACAACAAAAACAATTAAAAGTAGACATGGGTTGCCTCCCATGAAGCGCTTTTGTTTTATGTCGATGGCTCGACAAACAATACCTATTCATTTAGGTATCGGGGTAGGTGGCTCACTTAACTGCAGATAAGCCGAATAGTTTAGATTTTCTATGTTAAAATAATGCTTTAAGCGCTGGCCATTGACTATAAATGGTTCGATGGAATTTCCTTTAATTTCTATCGCACCACTGGGGAAAAATTTATTAATTTCGAATGGTCCTGACCACCTGGAACGTAATTTACCCGGGAAGAGTTTCAGTCTAGAGTTGAATAGGAGTACAATGTCTCCTTCCTTAAATTCTTTCTGCGAGATACGCTTATCATGCCATTTTTTTGTTCTCTCCTTATAGATTCTAGCATTTTCATAAGCGTCTAAATACAATTCTTCTAATTCATGGATATCTAATATTCGTTTCTCGCCAGCAGTCTTGTAATTTAAGTTAAGAGTTATAATGGGCCAATAAGTTTTATGTTCTAATTCTACTGGCAAATGACAAGATTTTCCATAAACTAATTTAAATGGCGTTGTTCTAATAGGGGTTTTAAAAGCTGTCCTATATGCCCAAAGAGCATCATTTAGCTTGGAGGACCAATCCTTTCTGGATGTGGCTACGGTTTTCTCATGGATTTGTTTAATTTCCCTATTTGACACTTCCACTTGTCCACTTGTTTGAGGATGGTAAGGTGTGGCTATGCGATGTTTAATGCCATATTTTGAAAGTAGTTTTTCGAAAATTCTAGAGGTAAAATGGGAACCACCATCACTAATTACTAATCTTGGTATACCGAATCGTGGGAAGATTACATTCTTGAATAATTTAAGTACCACTCGTGTATTGTTTGTGGGTGCAGAGACGACTTCAATCCATTTTGATACGTAGTCAACAGCTACCAATATATACTTATTTCCAAAAGATGCGGCGAACGGTCCCATGAAATCAATTCCCCATACATCGAAAATTTCGACTTCGAGAATCCCTTTTTGTGGAATTTCGTCACGTCTAGATATATTTCATGTGCGCTGACATCTATCGCAGTTCATAATTGCTACGTGGACGTCTTTCCATAAAGTAGGCCAAAAAAAACCAGCTTGAAGTATTTTTGCACAAGTTTTCGAAGTACTAGCATGTCCACCATAGGGGGCGGAATGGCAATGAGCAATGAAGTCGTCCACTTCATCGTTAGGAACACAGTGACGGTAGATACCATCGGCGCCTCTTTTAAAGAGTAGTGGTTCATCCCAAAAGTAGTGTATAAGATCATGGAAGAATTTCTTCCGCTGTTGGTACGTTAAATCGGGTGGTAGAACACCGGCGGCTAAGTAGTTAACAAAATTAGCATACCATTGTAATGTGGTGTTGGTACAAATGCCTTCTACTACCGCAGTTGTTAAATGTTCATCGCATTAATCTAAATTATCGGTAGGAGCTGTCTCTAGTTTAGCAATAAGGCGTTCATATGGGAAATCTTCATTTATGGGAATACTCTCAGTTTGGATTCCATCCAATCTTGATAAATGGTCTGCTACTACGTTTTCAGTTCCCCTTTGGTCTTTTATTTCCAAGTCAAACTCTTGTAGGAGTAAGATCCATCTGAGTAGTCTTGGTTTGGCGTCTTTCTTACTTAGCAAGTATCGGATCACAGCATGATCCGTGTAAATAACGATTTTGGCGCCTACTAAGTAGGAACGAAATTTGTCCAACGCAAATACAACATCTAAGAGTTCCTTCTCCGTAGTGGCGTAATTCATTTGTGCGGGATCAAGTGCTCTGCTTGCATAGTAAATAGCGTGAAGCTTTTTATCTTTGCGTTGTCCTAGGACTGCACCTACAGCATAATCGCTCGCATCGCACATTATTTCAAATGGTTGGTTCCAATCAGGAGGTTGCATTATAGGTGTTGAAATTAATGCTTCTTTAAGCGTCTTAAATGCGTTTAAGCATTTATCATCGAAAATAAACTCGGCTTCTTTCATCAATAGTTCAGTTAGTGGCTTAGTGATTTTAGAGAAATCTTTTATAAAACATTGGTAAAAACCAGCGTGTCCTAGAAAACTTCTTATTTCTCTAACTGTTTTGGGTGGTTGAAGGTTTTTGATAATTTTGATTTTTGCTTTATCGACTTTAATCCCTCTGTTTGATACAATGTGACCCAACACAATTCCTTGTCTCACCATGAAGTGACATTTTTCCCAGTTGAGCACTAGGTTGACATTGACACAGCGTTTCAGCACCAGCTCAAGATTTGATAAACATCCGTCAAAACTTTCTCCGTAGACAGAAAAATCGTCCATGAATACTTCCATAATTCCGTCCAAAAAGTATGCGAAAATTGCCATCATGCATCGTTGAAAAGTTGCAGGTGCGTTACATAGTCCAAATGGCATTCTTCGGTATGCAAAGGTACCATAGGGGCATGTGAACATAGTTTTCTCTTGATCATCAGGATGAATGGGAATTTGGAAGAATCCTGAGTATTCGTCAAGATAGCAAAAATGGGAATGTTTAGCTAAGCGCTCGAGCATTTGATCTATGAATGGTAATGGGAAATGGTCCTTGTGCGTGGCTTTGTTTAGTTTTCTATAATCAATACACATTCTCCATCCTGTTTGGGTATGTTGTGCTACCGATTCGCCTTTTGTGTTTGTTATAACCGTAACACCTCCTTTCTTAGGTACTACGTGAACTGGACTGACCTGGTTGCTATCTGATATTGGGTATATGATGCCTGCCTCTAGTAGTTTCTGCACTTCTTTCTTTACGACTTCACTTAGGATAGGATTTATTCGTCTTTGATGTTCTCTAGAAGTCTTGCAGTCCTCTTCTAGCATAATGCGGTGCATACAGACAGAAGGACTTATTCCTTTTAGATCTGATATGTTATATCCTAACGCGGTTGGATACTTTCTTAACACATTAAGACGTTTTTCGGTTTCGATCTTCCCTAAATTGACATTGACTATAACTGGCCGTTCGAGTTCTTTATCTAAAAATTCATACCTTAGATCTTTAGGTAACGTTTTAAGTTCTATACTAGTTTTCTTATTAGTTGGGGTAGGATCGGGTGTTAAGGCGAAACATTCGCTTAGGTTGGCATCGTGATATTCCCGTCTCCAGTTATCATCCTTGAAAATAGTTGGCGTCGGAATTTTCAATATCCCAGAATAGGTGTCTTCTTGGCTTTCTAGTTCTTTGACACATTCATCAATAATATCTAGGAAACAGCATGAGTCATCTATAGCAGGGGCTTTGAAGAATTGGGAAAGAATAAATTCTACTTTTTCTTATCCTACCTCGATGGTAAGCTTTCCTTTCTTAACATCGATAATGGCTCCTGCAGTGGCTAAAAATGGCCTTCCTAATATGATGGGAATATTTGAATCTTCCTTTATGTCCATTATTATAAAGTCAGTAGGTATGTAAAATTATCCTATTCGGATAGGAATGTTTTCTAGCATACCAACAGGGAATTTGACTGATCTGTCGGCTAGTTGTAGGGACATCTTGGTAGGTCTCAGGTCACCTAGTTTGAGCTTCTCGCAAATAGATAAGGGAATTAGACTAACACTTGCTCATAAATCGCATAGATCTTTGTCTATGACAGATTTTCCAATTACACATGGTATATATGGAGAAACTACCAGGATCCTTTAGCTTTGGAGGCATGTTATTTTGAATTATGGCGCTACATTCGGCAGTTAGCATAACGGTTTCGTTTTTAACAATTTTTTCTTATTAGACAGTATTTCTTTTAGGAATTTAGCATATGACGGCAATTGAGTTATAGCTTCTGTAAACGGAAAGGTGACGTTTAATTGTTTCATAAGTTCTACGAATTTCTTGAATTGTCCCTCATTTTTGGATTTTGCAAGTCTTTGAGGGTATGGAATTGGTGGTTTATATGGAGGTGGAGGTACATAAGGTTTATCTGAAACCTCTCCGCTCTCGTTTGCGTCTTCCTTTACATTCTCAGATTGTTCTTTCGATTTCTCTGCTTCCTTTTCAGGTTTTTGATACATGGTCGGGTTTTGGAGTCTAGGATCTGCCGGTCCATCAAGTTCTGTCCCACTTCATAATGTGATAACATTAGCATGTCCTTTAGGATTGGGTTGTGGTGTTCCAGGAAACGTACCAGCAAGTGCGGCAGAACTAGCTTGGTGTTGTGCTATTTGGGAGATTTGGGTTTCTAACATTTTATTGTGAGTTGCTAGGGCATCTACCTTATTTGCTAATAGCTTCAATTGTTCACCAGTGTGAACATTTTGATTGAGGAATTATTTGTTTTGTTGAGCTTGATTAGCGATAAAGTTTTCCATTAGGATTTCAAGGTTAGACTTCCTAGGAATGTTAGGAACATTAGCAGCAGGTTTTTGATAGCCTGGAGGTACAGCGGGTGCTTGGCCAGGTGCATATAAAGCATTATTGTTCTTGTACGAGAAGTTAGGATGGTTTTTCCAACCAGGGTTATAGGTATTAGCATAAGGATTACCTTGAGCGTAATTCACTTGATCAACTGATATTCCTGCTAGGATTTGACATTCGGTTCCAACATGACCAGGAACTCCACAAACTTCGCAGTTTGGGGTTACGACAACCACGGTGGCTGCAGGAGGTAAGGTCAAGCTTTCTATCTTTTGGGTAAGAGAATCTACCTTAGCATTAACTTTATCTAGGCTACTAATCTCGTACATCCCAATTTTGGTTGGAGTTTTTTCCACGGGTGTTCTTTCTCCTCCCCACTGATAGTGGTTTTGAGCCATATTTTCAATGAGTTGGTTAGCTTCGTCGTAAGGCTTGTCCATCAGTGTACCACCTGCATTGGAATCTATAGTGAGTCTTGTGTTGTACAAGAGTCCATTATAAAATGTGTGGATAATCAACCAGTTTTCTAATCCGTGATGTGGGCACATTCCCATCATATCTTTGTAGCGTTCCCATGCATCGAATAGCGATTCAGTATCCTTCTGCCTAAATCCGTTGATTTGAGCTCTTAATGCAGCAGTCTTTCTTGGGGGAAAGTATCGTGCCAAGAATACAGTCTTAAGTCCTTCCCACGTAGTGACAGAATTTGACGGAAAGTATTGCAACCAAGCCCAAGCTCTATCTCTTAGCGAAAAAGGAAAAAAGACGTAATCTTATTACATCTTTACTAACACCATTTGCTATAACTGTGTCGGCAAATTGAACGAATTTTGTAAGATGTTCATTTGGATCCTCGGTAGGATTTTCAGAGAATTGGCGTTATTTGATAGCTGATATCAATGACGGTTTCAACTCAAAATCGTTTCGATTAATTACTGGAGCAGAAATGCTATTGTGGGGTTCTTGTTGTGATGGAGCTGCGTACTCCTTCAGTGGACGGGTCCTTCGTTCTTCGGCCATGTCTACTTATGGATTGATTTCGGTTTCAGAGGAAGAATTATAATCTGCCTCGGAATCAATCTTGATTTCGGGCTTTGGTAAAGTAATAGCGTGATTTAAACAGTAATCCCTGACTGTTCGTCTTATGGAAAGGATGCATTCAGGTTCGTCCGTCGATTTGTCAAGTGATTCGCCTTGTGAACGAGTCCTTGGCATACAAATCAAAAAAGGGTTTCGGTTGCCTAGTCTAAAGGCGCAACAGAAGAATCGTACTTACTTGACTAATCAGTCCCCGGCAACAGCGCCAAAAACTTGATCGGGACTTTATGAGTCTATCGGGATACTGACTGCAAGTATACATTTTAGTCGTTCTAGTTTTAAATGATTATCGAACCCACAGAGACTGAGGATCAATCGCATATGATCTAATGTTACAATTGTTTAACTAAGCTATGAATATTTGGTTTTAGGGGAAAAAGATTTTAATTAAAATTAATAGTAATAGTTATACCGGTATGTGATAGTCGGACTTCGCGAACTCGGTGAATCACTTGGCATATAAAGTATTTCGGTAAAAATGAATTGTTTAAAAACCTGAGACATACACTCTCGTGTTCATGAAATAAGTTATGCTACTAAACCTAGTGGATGCACTTTAAATTTAATAACACTTTTTGAAAACAACTTGAGTTTAATTAATTTGTTAAAACACTCTCGTGTATTTAAAAATTAATGTTTCGTTACCATTATCTGGGTCGAACTCCAGCTCTCGCATGCAGGTTCTTGCCTTAATTAATTTCCCACTCTCGTGGCAAGATCGTGTTAAATATCCTTTCACTCTCGTGACAAGGGTAGTTAAATTAAATATGGAAATTGGAAACCAGAAATTATTTATAAAAGTTTTTAGCCAAGTTATCACCAAATTCCTTTGGTGCTTAGGAGTCACATACCGGTACAAACGAAATTAGCAAGACATAATGTATTTAGCAACCATGCAACGTAAAATACAGTTCATAAAAATAATTAACATAGCATATGAACAATAAAAACCAATTGCATAAAAAAACCCTGTAATTATGTTGTCGTGGTAATCTTGAGTTCGTACAGTAGCCTTGCGATTAATTTAAATATAGAACTAACTGTGTTAATCCTTCGATGTGAAGAATTAACACTTTTGGAAATTGAACGTTACAGAGGGTATAATGGTTCAAAAGCAGCTAAAACAAAATAATGCAGAAAGGAAAAAGTATGGTTCTGTAGAAAAATATCTGACCCCTTCAAAGTGAATTCTTCAACATTTATATAGGCCTTTGGTTTTAACTGTCTTCTACCATTAATTTCGTACGTGCGCTAAATTCTTGGTTGGTGGAACGAGGTCATGTGGACTTCGTGTGGCCGCTCCGTGGTTTACTGCATAAACTGAGTATTTAGAGTGTTACGTTCGTAACGGCACTCATTACGTTTGTAATAGTTAGGATTTTTGTTACGTCTGTAATGCGTTGTGTTACGTTCGTAACAGCGTTCGCTGGGTGTTGCGTTCGTAACGCTAGCCGTTGCGCTCGTAACACCCTTCTGGTATGAGCTTCTTAGCAGACTGCCCTTTTTCTTCATTCTTCTTGCCATTTCCTAGTTTGTTTTGCCCCTTTTAGCTAATTTGCCATCTTATGCCTAGGAAAATATAGTTTACCTGAAACAAATAAAAATACCTTTGTGATGCATATTGTTCGATAAAAAACGTACAAATAACTCGTGTAAATTAGGCCTAAAAAGCAATACGTTTTCGTGTTATCAATCAACTTTTCCTTCTTAGGATTTTAGATTATATCTTCTCTTGTACTTAGGAATGTTGAAACTTGTACTAAAAAGTTGTAATCCATTTTTGAAATTATTATAATGAGATTTTCAGTCTTTCAAAATGTATTGGTACTTTAATATTTGCAAATCGTCTATAATTCTTTGAGTCCTTTGAAATATTAATAATGATAAATTAATCATGTGCATTGCATATCATGCATCATCGTGCACATATTTCTTGTATTTCTGTTCATACCCAGGTGTCTTATTGTGTTTCTCTGACTCCATTCAGAAGTAAGTTGTCTCACCGGTATAATATTCGGGCCAATTACAGTAAAAAATGGAGAATCTTGAACAAGAGATTCGCGAGCTGCGCGAATAGGTTACTGCTTTGAAGACCGGTATAGCCAATCTGACTGCTTTGATGGAATCATTGGTGGCTGCTCAGAATCAACCACCACTTGTTGAGCCACAACAAACAACTGTCACTTATGAAGCTTTGATAGTTTCCATTTTTGTTACTCTAGTTACTGTTGCTCAGAATCGTATACCTCAGAGTTACCCGTGGGGAATGCCTGAAAATTTCATGCCAGAGGATTATAATCTTGATGCTCAGGTTGCTCCAGTTGCTCAAGTTGCTGCTACTCACGCACCTCATGTGGTGCATGTTTATCGTCTAGTTCCTCCGCCGAGTGAAAGTGTGGGTTTCTAAGACTGGTTGGATTATTTTCAATATCAATTCAATCAGATGCAAAAGGAAATGAAGGCCCTTCGGGGAAAAGAATTATTTGGACAGAATGTCAGTGAACTCTGCCTAGTTCCCAATGTAAAAGTACCATCAAAGTTTAAAGTGCCGGAATTTGAGAGGTACAAGGACAACTCTTGTCCTCGTGACCACCTGATGATGTATATTAGAAAAATGTCCACCTATACTGATGATCAACGTTTTCTCATTCATTTCTTCCAGGATAGTTTAACTGGTGCCACTTTGAAGTGGTATATGAGTTTGGACAATAGCAATATCCGCACCTTCAATGATCTAGAGGAAGCCTTCATTAAGCAGTACAAGTACAATATGTTCATGGCGCCAGACCGTGACTAATTAAGGACGATGGCTCAGAGAGACAAAGAGTCGTTCAAAGAATATGCGCAACATTGGCACGAGATAGCTTCCCAGGTGGTACCATCTATGGGAGAACAAGAAATGACTAAGGTCTTCCTGAAAACACTTGGATCATTTTATTAAAAAAGGATGGTTGCCAATTGTAGTATGGTGGGAGAACTGACTTGGGTGTTTTTCATTTTATTGCAATTGTTACGGATAGCAAGAGTCACCACCGGCTTTTCTTTTATCCAATAAGGAAAGGGTGAAAAGAACAGGAAAGACCTTTGAGATACTTTCTTGAGTTTGGGGGGGGGGGGGGGGGGGGGTTATGAAAAGGGAAGGTGTTAGCACCCTTTTCATCCATAGTTATTTATGGGCTCACTTTTGAAATTTCTTTGTTTGAAATATGTTTGTGGTGGTTTTTGGAAGTATTTTTGAAAAGTGTCTTCGTTTAGGAAAACTTTGTAATGACTCTCGTATCTATATGAATGTATACAAAGTGTTGGACTTTTGAAAAGTTTTCATGTTTTTGAAAGTGTTTTTGGTGTGTTTGAAAATATGTTTGTTTTGAAGATGGATTGTGAGAAAGCAACTAAGAATGTTCTACCTACTCAAAAAGTATTTAGTTATTTCCCTCCTCATTTGACATTGCTATCTGACCATTTGATTGGTAAGAAGCCTTATCTTTGAATGTGAAGGGACATGAATGGTTTGTTGTATAGTCATTGAAAGCAACTTATGATACATTTTAGAAATTATTGTATGGAATAAGATCTTCTTATCGAAGGCAACATCGAAGGGTCATCGAGGGACTATGATCTTTTTTATCGAGGGTCTTTGCTAAAGCGGCCATATTCGAGGGACATGACTATTTTCTGAGGAAACGAGCGAGGTTACCCTAGAGGTGCTTGTGTCAAAAGTGTGTTTGATTGCATACATTTTTGTCTTGAGATTAGGGTTTTCTAAGCATTGATTTTATCTTGCCATACACACCCTAATTACTAACAATTATATAAAAACGATAAATTTGCAGAAATTAAAATCCTACGCTATTACATCAATAGGGGGATGGGGATACAATTTATGAATGGGGATGGAATGGGAGCTTATATATTACAACCATATTGAATAGAAATGAAGAAAATATGTAAAATATGTAAAAATATTGTCAAAGAGAGGAAAATTACATTTTTGAACATTATGTGTCGACACGTGCTCCTTTGCATCGACACATAAGCTTTTCTTGCCCCTGTAAGTCCAAATCAACTCAGTATGAGTCGATGCATAAGGGTATGTGTCGACTCATTCCCTGCATGTGTCAATACATTCATGCTTTGTGTCGACTCATACACCCTTTATTCCTTCTGTTTTGTGCCTGTATAGCAGTATGTGTTGACACATAAAGGCTTTTTGTCGACTCATAACCTATTTTTCCACTAAGATGTGTCGACTCATATAGGTATGTGTCGACTCATACTATAATTTTTTCATTCCAACATTGTTTTATGGTCCGTACAAGTGAGTTCTTAACATATAATTGACAAGGATGGAAGACAAGCAAAAGGTTAGCTTCAAGGGAAATGGTTACTACATTTTATCTTCAAACATGAATCATTAATGATGCTTGAAATGAAGGGTTAAAGTCAAGAAGACTTGCCTTGAAGCTGGAATTTATGCTTTGAGCTTGAGTTGCTACCTTGACTGTTCTTGAACTTGGAAAAAACAGAAGTGTTACAAAATCTTTTTCTTGATTTTGAACAAACTTCTATATTATGTATGTGGAGTGTTTGGATAGTTTGTTTTGGCAGAGCTTTGCAAAGTATGAGAGGTTCAAAGGTTTGGACTTCAAAACTCAAGAGTGGAAATTTTGTGGATTATTATGGCTTTTGTGAACATGAGATTTTGAGGGTTTATCAACAAAACTTTTGGCTTTTCTCTCTATTTTTCTGACCTCTTTCTCTTGCAAATGCTTCTCCTATTTATAGGCAAGAGGTTTGTGAACATGAGCTGATTAGGTTTGCAAGACAACATATTATAGTTTGGTTGGATTGAAAAGATCAAACTATGTCAAGTACTTTATAATCCCAAGGTGAAGTACCAAAGTTGTTGGTTTAGAGGGGCTGCTTTCCATGATTTATGGTGGAGAAAAATCAGAAGCAAACAAAGTATTGGCTCAAGACAAATTTGTACCAAAAAGTTTGCTTTTCAAGAATAGCAATGGTAACTTTATGCCATAAATGGAAAGATCTTTTAGACAAAGGCTTAAACACTTGGGTAATAGCTCAAGAATGTGTTTAAGCATTAAATTATGATGAGATTTTCAAGCAAGGAGGCCTACAACACAAGATTATGCAGCATAACATAAGGGTTTTGTTATGTGTTCTTCAATAAAATGACTTGCAATTCAAGAATGGATGCCCAACTTCATGCCCTTGAATATTCTAGTTCAAGTATGATAAATTCATGCTCTTGGATGTTTCGGAAAGCTTGCAGCACCCTCTATAATTTTCATGTTTGCCATTTTGAAAAAATGCCAAGAAGTTGGGATAAAATCCTGACCAAAGTCTGTTGAAAATTTCTCTAAGTGTTAGATGAAAATGTCATGATTTCATGAATTTATAACTGAAAATCCATGCACTTCTAGGACTTGATCAGCAACGAAAAGTTATAGATCTCATCCAGATCTATAACTTTCATGTTGAAAGTTTCCTTTGAACCATCTTGCATCTTGGTGAAAGAATGGCATGAAGTAATGAAATTACCATGTATAAAAGATACTTATAAAAATTTCTAAGTCTTGAAAAGTTTGACTTTTCAAATTGTCTTTTGACTTTCTTGACTTCTTGATGATCAAGTTTGATATTCTTGAATGTCTTGATGAATTTTGATCTTTGGAATGTAATGTTGACCAAAAAGTCAAAGTTTTACTTTTGGTGCTACAATTGACTTTTTCATCAGTACAGCTGATTTTAGGTCATCTGATCAATTGATAGAGCAATTTTGTGATCCAAGGCTTGAAACTTGTCATGAGCATTCATGGTGGTCCATAATGATCAATGAAAGTCTTTTGAGGCATTAAAAGTCCAATTGTCCTTATGAAAAATTAAACCCTAATTTGATGTATCAGTGTTGCGAGCTTGAGCCATTGAAGATCTTGTGAGAAATGTATTGAGAAAAAAGAGGGCAAATTTTGGGGTACAACACTAGTGCACCGAGCAATTTCACTGAAATGGTAAGCATGGGTGTTCGTTTAGAAGAAGTTGTCGAGGAAGGACGCTTGACAAAAGACGAAGGGACAAAGAAATCATCTTACGGGTTTTCTAGAAAGAAAGAAAGTGAAATGAATGTGGTTATTGGGGAAAGGAAGATTAAACCACCTAGAAGACATCATCGATACCAGCAACAGGTTGCTTCTGTGACTCCAGTCGTCAATGTATCTCTAACCACTGTTTCCTATCAGATACCGTATCCTCAGGGAAATCAAGGGCAAAGTTAGAAGAGAGAAGCTTTTGACTCTATTCGAATGAGCTATGCAGAGTTATTCCCGACTTTGATTCAGAAGAAGTTGTTTCAAACCAGGCCTCCCCTTCTATATCTTTACCTTTACCCTGGTATTATAAGGCAGATCAGACGTGTGATTTTCATCAAGGAGCCCCAGGGCACAACATCGAGAACTATTATCCTTTGAGAACTGAAGTACAAAATATGGTGAGATATGGCCTTCCATCCTTTAAATATGTTGGCCATAATGTGAAAGATAATCCTTTGCCAAAACATGAAGGAGCAAAAGTTATAAATATGGTTGCTGGTTGTCCTGGGGACTTCCTGATTTTTGATATCAACCTGGTTAGAGGGGATATGGTGAAGATGCATGCTGACCTCTGGGAATTCAGCTACTATATGCTCGACCATGCTGGTTGTAGTATTTGCAGTACAAACATCCAGGGGCGTGATAAGATAAAAGTTGATCTTCAGGAAATGATGGATGAATGCCTCATTCATATAATCAGGCCAAGGGCAGAGTACGAGGAAGATGTGAATATGGTCTATGGATGACCCGGTGAATTCTGGATTTTTGACGTGAAGTATATGAATGATGATTTGGTGCAGTTGCACGCTAAATTCTGTCATATGGATGGCCAAGAAGAACACAATTATGGGTCTTTCCAGATCTGCTGTAGAGATCCTCGTGGTTGTTCCATTATTAAAAGGGGTGTCTAGTTGTTGTTAGATAATGGTACTATCAAAGTCTCAGGCAATAGAGATAATTACAATGGAATTAACATGATTGAAGATTTCTCATCCGAAACTGTGTCAGACGAGGAGTATGTTTATGCAGACAAGTTCTTTTCTTCTAATGAAGATATGTCCTCCAACAACGATTTTGTGATGTCTAAGTATTCTGAAGAATGTGTGAATGTTATTGTGCCTTGTTTCGGTGATCCCGCCCATATAGAGATTGAGTACCATGGCAAGCCAGATGTTTCTCCAGTGGTTATTTGTCTATCAGGTCCTGTCCCCTATGAATTAGACAAAGGTATGCCATATAAATACAACGCGACAATCCTAGAGGATGGTGTGGAAATTCCCATCCAAATTTTGTTTGATGTCAAGAATATTGCTGAAGCCAGTCGAGTGACCCGCAGTGGCCGTGTTTTTGCCCCTGTCATTCGAGTGAATGTTAATTCTAATAAAAGGGTTGCTGAAAGTACTGAATCTAAGAAAGTAGTGGGGGAATCTAGTGGTACTGCTTTGGAAAAAGATATGGATGACTTGTTGAAGATTATCAAGATGAGTGACTACAAGATCGTAGATCAATTGTTGCAGACCCCATCTAAGATATCCATTCTAGCATTGCTAATGAACTCTTCTGCCCATAGGGAATATTTGGTGAGAGTATTAGATCAAGCTTTTGTGGAAAGTGATATGTCTCTGGACCAATTCAGAAGTGTCAAGGGGAACATTACATCTTGTAATAACCTGAGTTTATGTGATGACGAATTTCCCGATGAGGGAAGAAACGATAACCTGGCTCTCCATATCCCCATGAATTGTAAGAATGACTCCTTGTCCAATGTACTGATTGATAATGGGTCTACTTTAAATATTATACCAAGGAGCACACTCATGAAGCTGAAGTACCAGGGAACTCCCATGCACCCGAGTGGCATAATTGTGAAAGCTTTTGATGGTTCAAGGAAGTCAGTCATTGGAGAAGTAGATTTTCCCATTCACATAGGCCCACACTTATTTCAGTGTACTTTCTAGGTTATGGATATTGTTCCCGCCTACAGCTGTTTATTGGGACGACCATGGATCCACGAGGCAAGAGAAGTTACTTCAACTTTGCACCAGAAGTTAAAGTTTGTTCGTGAAGGAAAGGTGGTCATCGTGAATGAAGATCAGGGTTTGTTAATATCTTATTTGTCCTCTTTCCATGTTGTGGAAGCCGATGAAGCTGCTGTTGGAACTCAGTTCCAAGCTTTATCCATTGATAATGTAAGGGAAAATGATAATTATATAGCTTCGTTTAAGAATGCCCAACAGGTAGTGCGTAATGGCCCTAGCAAAGTGTTGGGGCCGATTGTTGATCCACCTGTGAATAAGAATAGAGCTGGTCTGGGTTTCTCCGTGAAGAATGGTAAATGTAAGATTATGAAGCCGAAGTATGCTTTGGGCAAATATCAAGACATCTTTCACAATGGAGGTTTTCTTCATCCAACTACTCTTAAGATCAATTCTATTTTGGAGGGTGAATCAGAGCAAGAGATGACGAACTACGTGGCACATGGAGTCAGAGTCTAAAATTGGATCACTATTAATGTTCCCTCTTGCATTCATATTTAAAAGTAATTTGTTTTTGTTGATCTTTTCAAAAAATCTTCCACTTTGCCCAAGGTGAAAGTATTGACATTGTATGGGCATATATGTTCTTTTGATCTTTAAAATCATTAATAAAAGATGTTTTTGATTCCCAAATTGTATCTTTTTCTCTGCTTTTTCTTGGAAAATGGTAATCAGAAAAATCCTTTTAAAATAAATGATGAATGTAAATAAATCTTCATAATCACTTGCTATATGTGTCAATTTCTAAAATCAATCATAAATCATATGTGCAGATTAATTAAAAAACCCATTAAGTACAATGACCTTGCACCCTCTCCCAACTTTGAATATCCCGCGTATGTGGCCGAAAAAGAAGAATATGATGAAATCCCATAAGAGGTTTCACGGTTTCTTGAGCACGGGGAAAGTACCATTCATCCGTATAAAGAGTCGTTGGAAATAATCAATTTGGGTACAGAGGAAGATCCAAAAGAAGTCAAGATTGAAGCATTGCTTCACCCCGATGTGAAGAGCAGGTTGATTGAATTGTTGAAAGAGTATGTGGACATCTTTGCTTGGTTTTACCAAGACATGCCAGGGTTGAATATCGATATTGTGGAACATCATTTGCCGCTAAAGCCAGAATGCCCACCAATCAAGAAGAAGTTGCAAAGAACTCACCCTGGTATGGCAGTAAAAATTAAAGAAGAAGTTTTAAAGCAGATTAATGTTGGTTTTCTTGTAACATCAGTGTACCCTCAGTGAATTTCCAATATTCTCCCAGTACCAAGGAAAGATGGAAAAGTCTTCATGTGCGTTGATTATAGAGATCTAAACAAAGCTAGTCCAAAATATGACTTTCCTGTGCCTCATATTGATATGTTGGTTGACAGTACATCAAAATTCATATTATTCTCGTTCATGGAAGGATTTTCCGGATATAATCAAATTATAATGGCTCCCGAGGACATGGAAAAACAATGTTTATCACACCCTGGGGAACATTCTGTTACAGAGTAATTCCATTCGGGTTGAAGAACGTTGGTGCAACGTACTAGAGGGCTATGACAACCCTGTTCCATGATATGATGCACAAGGAAATTAAGGTATACGTTGATGATATGATTGCCAAATCCCAGACTGAATAAGGGCATATAGAAGATTTGTTGAAATTGTTTCAGTGTTTGAGGAAGTATTGTCTCCGCTTGAATCCAAATAAATGCACCTTTGGTGTCTGATCAGGAAAATTGTTGGGTTTCATTGTCATCCGAAAAGGAATTGGAGTTGATCCTGAAAAGGTTAAGGAAATTCGATAAATGCCTGCACCAAGAACTGAAAATCAAGTTAGAGGCTTCCTCGGACGGTTGAATTACATTTCCAGATTTATTTCCCATATGAATGCAACGTGTGAGCCGATCTTTAAGTTGTTAAAGAAATATCGAGGTTGTGTGTGGAGAGATGATTTCCAAATGGCATTTGAAATTATTAAAGAGTATATGCTTGAACCTCCTATCTTGCTCCCTCCTGTTGAAGGAAGACCATTGATTATGTATCTGATAGTGTTAGATAATTCTATGGGCTGTATTTTGGGACAACAAGATGAAACGGGGAGAAAAGAATATGCCATTTATTATCTCAGCCAGAAGTTTGTTGACTGTGAGTCGTGGTATTCTATGCTAGAAAAAACATGTTGTGCTTTGGCCTGGGCGGCGAAACGGTTGTGGAAATATATGTTGAATCATACTACTTGATTTATTTCCAAAATGGATTCGATTAAGTATATTTTTGAAAAGCCTACTTTTACTGGAAGAATTACCCGTTGGCCAATGTTGTTGTATGAATATGATATTGAATACCGTACTCATAAGGCTATAAAAAGCAGTGTGTTGGCAGATTATCTGGCTCACCAACCGGTTAATGATTATTACTCTGTTAAATATAATTTCCCTGATGAGGATGTGATTTTTTGAAAATAAAAGATTGTGATGAAACTTTGCCTGGGGAAGGTCCTAATCCTGAATCTCTGTGGGGTATGGTGTTTGATGGAGCTGTAAATGCTTATGGGAAAAGAATTAGTGTCGTGATTATCACTCCTGATGGGTCGCATATCCCTTTTACTGCAAGATTGGCATTTAATTGTACCGATAATATGGCAGAGTATGAAGCTTGTATCATGGGTCTCGAAGAGGCTATAGATCTCAGAATCAAAATTCTATATGTATATGGTGATTCAGTTTTGGTAATAAATCATATTAAAGGAGAATGGGATACTCATCACGTTGGCTTGATTCCCTATAAAGACTATGCTAGAAGATTATTACTCTTCTTTAATAAAGTTGAATTCCATCATATTCCCGGAGATTAGAATCAGATGGAAGATGATTTAGCCACTTTGGCTTCTATGTATCAAGTAAATACTTGGAATGATGTGCCTTGTATCACAGTTCAACATCTGGATAGGCCGGCTCATGTGTTTGCAGCAGAGGGAATGTCATACGAAAAACCTTGGTATTATGATATCAAACGTTTTCTCCAGACTCGGGAATACCCGGCTGGTGCGTCAAACATAGATAAAAAGACATTGAGAAGGTTGGAAGGCAACTTTTTCCTCAATGAAGATATGTTATACAAAATAAATCATGACATGGTCTTGCTTAGATGCATGGATAGACACGAGGCAAACATGTTGATGCATGAAATCCATGAAGGTTCCTTTGGTACTCATGCCAATGGACATTCGATGGCAAAGAAGATGCTTAGGGAAGGTTACTATTGGCTGAAAATGGAATTTGACTATTACAAATTTGCAAATAAGTCCATAAGTTCCATATTTATGCTGAAAAAATTCATGTGCCTTCGACGCTTCTCAATGTTATTTCTTCCCCGTAGCCTTTCTCTATGTGGGGTATTGACATGATTGGAATGATTGAACCCAAACCGTCGAATGTACATCGTTTCATCTTGGTGGCAATTGATTACTTCACCAAATGGGTGGAAGCAGCTTCATATGCTAATGTTACTAAGCAAGTGGTAGTACGTTTTATCAAAAATAATCTTATATGTCGGTATGGTGTGCCAAGCAGGATTATCACCGCCAATGGCTTGAATCTGAATAACAAGATGATGACAGAACTTTGTGAAGAATTCAAGATTCTCCATCACAATTCATCTCCCTACAAGCCAAAGATGAATGGGGATGTTGAAGCTGCCAATAAAAATATCAAGAAGATCATCCAGAAGATAGTTGTTACCTATAAAGATTGGCATGAGATGCTCCCTTTTACTTTGCACGAGTATCGTACATTCGCCCGCACTTCGACAGGGGCAACCCTGTTCTCTCTTGTGTATGGTTTGGAAGCAGTGCTCTCCGTTGAGGTTGAGATTCCCTCTTTACGTGTGATAATGGAAACCAAATTGTCAAAGGTTGAATGAGTCCAGAACAGGTTTGACCAATTAAAATTTATTGAATAAAAAAGAATGACGGCTTTGTGTCATGGCCAATTATACTAGAGGAGAATGAAGAAAGATTTTGATAAGAAGGTCAAACCTCGTGAATTTAGAGAAGACGACCTCGTGCTCAGGAAGATCGTGTCTTTTAACATTGATTCTAGGGGCAAGTTGACTCCCAATTTTGAAGGCCCATATGTTGTCAAGAAAACCTTCTCTGGTAGTGCACTGATTCTTGAAACTATGGATGGCGAAGAGTTCCCACATCCTATGAATGCTGACGCAATCAAGAAATAATTTTCCTAAAGAAATAAAATAACAACTCGCTAATTCGAAACCCCAAAAGGGTGGCTTAGGCAAAAAAGAACGTCTCGGTAGGCTGAAAACCCAAAAGGGAGGTCTTGGCAAAAAATAATAGACACAAACAGAATAAATGTTCCCGCTAGGTTGAAAACTCGCAAGGGAAACCTAGGCCAAAGTTAGGGATTTCTTGGCAAGTAACTGCATCAGACAAGACTTGATCATTAAAGCAACAGTCCTCTCGAATCCTCACCACACTTCAACAGAAGTCGCTGCTCAGGAATTCAAAGTTGTTAGGGAGAATGGTGGTCAATGTATTTCAATGTATCTTTTCCAATATGTTACCATTTTCCGAACTTTGTAATCATCCATGGGGTCTCTCCATTCGCAGTCTACCATTTTATTAATAAAGTTTAAGCTTTTATCCAATTTTTTGTAATTCCTATTTTATTCTGTTTGCAAAGATTCCATTTATTATTGATAGTAATTTTCAAAACAAAGAGATTTAACAATAAAATTGTTTTTGAAAAGAACTTACAAATTACTTTTTACTTTAGATTTTGTGATTCAAGAAAAACAAAAATAGTGATTCTGAGGATGGACGAACTCTGAAATTTTGGAAATGTATATTCCCCAGGAAGGTTATCCAATGTCACTCCTACAGATATGCACATGATCTTCTTGCATTTATCAAATAGTTGTAGATGATACCAATTGATGTATGGTGCGGTGTTGGGTTTGTAATCCCATTTTCCACGGTCAAGTCTTGGTTCAACTTTTCTCCAGGATGATTATTTTAATTTCGGGTTTGCATGGTCTGAAACCTCTATCTCAGATCCCCCAGTAAGGTTTTCACTCATATGACGAAAGTCCCTTCTCCCTTTGTGTGCTAAGGTAGAATCATTAGCAAATCATCTCCCTTTGCAAATATGACATTATTATTGTTATTTGTTTCCCAGGCAATTAGACAAGGGAATTATCTTTTCTAAGAAGTGTTGAAACAGTTGTTAACTTTTTGGGTTTTCTCCCGCCAAGTGTTGGGTTTGATTTAAAATCCCCATAATTTTGATTTCTTACTGTATTGTTTGACTTCTTAAATCCCCAAATAAAGCTGAGATAATGTTTCTTTATGAAAGTTGTTATCCCCATGTAGTTTCATAATTTCTCCGCATGGAAGTTTGTGTAATTATCACTCTTGGTATTGAAGAGTGTATTTTGGGCTCCCCTCACTAATGTGGTATTGTCCTCCCCAATGAACTCTGTACGAGATCCCCAGTTGATATCTCGACGATGCAATTTGCATCTGCCCTAATGAAGTCAGTATTATAATCTCCAATTGAAGTCTAAACATTGAGACATTGTTTTCACCATTGAAGTCTGTGTGATATTCCTCGGTGAAGCCTGGAGAATGATGTTATATCCCTATATCTGTATTGATTTATT
The DNA here is from genome assembly GCA_948472305.1 of Vicia faba. Lineage (NCBI taxonomy): Eukaryota > Viridiplantae > Streptophyta > Magnoliopsida > Fabales > Fabaceae > Vicia > Vicia faba. The sequence goes on along the minus strand of OX451741.1, from coordinate 767,688,279 downwards.
ATTATGATTTGATTACTTTCAGATTGTGTTTCTTTCCCGAGAAGTTAAGCCGTGAAATAGGAATTTTTTTTCTCAGTTGCTGCTTACTTTGTTATGAAATTTTTATCCTGGATGTGATTTAGTCGAGTGTTGACTTTACCCAAGCTGGTTTTGTCTAGTTTTTCCCCAGTGTTGTATGTCTATGTTGTTAGCATATACATAATAGCATTCATACATTCGTACATACCTCATGCATAACTGAATTAAAGTTCATTACTCATTTACATTCATTGATGTTTTGTTGGCATATTACCCTATTTTGCAGAGTTATGTTACCCTCTCTCCAATAGAGTGTCAACCTTAAGCAGAAAGTGTATATTCTTTCAATTTCCCCACTAAGTTATCCCTCGTGGAAGAATTTTGGTTCAGCCTTCTTATTCCGCTCATTGTTTGGTTAGGTTTGTGTTTCCCTTTTGAGTTTATTTCTCATTTAGGTGTTATTTTGATTGACTGTTTCACTCAGGTTTATTTCTGGTTTAGATCTATGGTTCCCGACAACATTATTATTATTTTTTTTGCAGGCTTTGAGCCCTGGTTTGAGAATGTGCATTTATTTTGCACGAGAAGACTTTATCCCCTCAGCAGGACTGTGTTGGCATATCCCCATAGAAGCCAAAATTCATTTCTCAGCAGCATTATTAACAACAAGTGGCAGTCTCTTTATTTGAGCAACTTGTTCTTCCTCAATAAGTTAGTTACTTCCCCGAGAAGATTCATTTTTGTTACTCCGATTAATGGTAGTCTCGTCATTATGAGAGATAGTTTGTTGTTGAGATTCGTTACTCCAATGGATGGTACTCTCGTCATTATGAGAGATAGTTCATTGTTGAGATTTGTTACTCCAATGGATGGTAGTCTCGTCATTATCAGAGATAGTTTGTTGTTGAGATTTGTTACTCGAATGGATGATAGTCTCTTCATTATGGGAGATAGTTTATTGTTGAGATCTGTTACTCCGATGAATGGTAGTCTCATCATTATGGGAGATAGTTCATTGTTGAGATTGTTACTCTGATGAATGGTAGTCTCGTCATTATGGGAGATAGTTCATTGTTGAGATTTTTTACTCCAATGGATGGTAGTCTCATTATTATGGGAGATAGTTCATTGTTGAGATTTGTTACTCCAATGGATGGTAGTCTCGTCATTATGGGAGATAATTCGTTGTTGAGATTTGTTACTCCGATGAATGGTAGTCTCGTCATTATGGGAGATAGTTTGTTTTTGAGACTTGTACTCTGATGAATGGTAGTCTCGTCATTATGAGAGATAGTTCGTTATTGAGATTTGTACTCCGATGAATGGTAGTCTCGTCATTATGGTAGATAGTTTTTCGTTGATATTCGTTTTGCTCTAAAGAAGTCCATATGTTCCAGTCATAAGTACTGATGCTAATCATTTGTGACCTAGACTAATATTGGTATTTACCGGTAATATCTTACCATTTCTTTTCCCAGTGGGTCAACGTTACCTTTTTTTGCTATCTTCTTTGTGAGTGGGTAGTTTGCAGTTATCTGTCGATCGTTATCATCCTTTATTTCTTTCCTCATTTATTTGAGTTGATGATGTTTTATCTCCTCCTTGGGCTTTACCCCAAAAGAGTCGAGTCTTTTGTTCACCAGTGATCTATTTACCTGGTTGGATTTTCTTTTGATCCTTTATTTTATTTGCTGATTCCCAAGTGGTTTCTTGTTTCACCTTTGGATTTGTTTGTTTTCATACATAATCATAAGCATTGCAAGGCATCTTAGGGCCAAAAATAGGGCTTGTTTTATATTTAAGTATCTTCAATCGCGTCAACACGAATATTTTAACCTTCGTATCTTCAGATAGAAGACACTTAAATAAGGGAATCTGTTGTAACCCAATTTTTTCCCCTAAGATTCCTCTATCATCTCATATCAACTCAATAATATCCAGATCACCCTTGGGTTTGGTTCTTTTCCCTATCACTAGGTTTGCTCATGAGGGGTCACCAAGTATTTTGATTTGTATATTGTGGTCATATATGTCTTGTATTGATTAACTTTTAACTAATAAATACAAGGAATGTTTGCTCTAAATGATGATCCTATAGGTGAGGGCACAACACATTTCATCATGTTGATTCATAGGTTCATGAGTTTATTTCCATGCCTTCTTCAACAAAGCTTCATTGAGATTCAAGATTCATCATTGATAATTATTTAAAGTAATATCGTGACAAGGTCTACTATGATTCATCATACCTCAGTTTGTCAAAAAAAGTCATAAGATACAAGAGTTGATTGAAGAGGTTTGACCTAATTGGACAAGTTCTTGATTCCTCTACCACAACTGCATAACTCTCTAAATTCTTAATATCTAGAAGTGGTTATTGTTTATATGGGTTCTTATTATTAACCACAACAACTTCTATTCACATGGAAAAATTGATTGTGCAAGAAAGATTGTTAAAATTGAAAGGGGTTTCCAAGTCATTTTGGTGCTCTAGGAGCTAGGGTTTTGAACTTCTAAGGGCTATATCTTGTTCATCTTTTGATATTTTTAAGTGATTCCAAATATATTCTTATCTTTAAAGGGTTATCAATCAATCACTTCAAAAGTTTCATGCAAATTTCATGTGGAATATTCCTAATGATGGAGAAAAATTACAATTCTTCTAGATAGGCCATCAAATTCCCTTATGTAACTTCAAAAGATCATAAATTGGTCAATTTTTATCTCCTTGAGCCTATTCCTTTTCCATAATTGATCTTAAGAATATGAAATTCAACTTTTCTTTTATGTGCAAGACTTGAAAATGGTTGGAAGATGCCTTAAGAACTCGAAATATTATAGGTCACCTCATGGAGTTTCACCAAATTCACAAAGCCATAACTTTTTCAATACTTGATATTTTTGAGTGATTCAAGTTTTAAAATTCTCTTTGGGAAGTCTACTTCAATCTAGAATCAATGATCAAAGCAATATTTTGGAGGAAGTCCTTTTTTAGAAACAAAACATTATAGGTCACTTTTGAAGAAAAAACTTGAAATTTTTCTAAGTATAAAAGTCAGTGTCATTTTCTCAAATTTGAATCATCATAACTTTTAGCTCAAGCATCCAAATGACCTCTCTCTTTTCACATTGTAAAGATTGTGACCTTATCTTTAAAATGCTTCAAGAATTATGCCCTAAGACCCCATGAATTATGCACACCATGGATTCAAAGTTTGTTACCTTGAAACTAAAGTTTTCTCCAAAGTCAAAATTTGAAATCCATAATGTGGCTTCTAAACACCAAATTAATGTGCTTTTTCACTTAAACATGATCAGCAAATATAATTGGATTACTTAGAGTGACAAAACACATCATTTAGATGAGTTTTGATGCATATGTGAACACACTTTGCTCGTGAACACAAGTGTGCACAAATTCATTTTAATTTTCATTATTCACCCTCCTATTGATCCCATTCACTTCTCCTATAAATACAGAATCTATTCCACTCATTTTCACAAGCTTGAACAACCAAAATCACCTTGTTAAACTCCCTCCATAAATCACTTTTCTGAGTTTTCGAATTCATCTTTTCTCCACTTTTGAATCCAATTTCTTCATTGATTCTTCATCCTTGAACTTCACTGAAGTTAACAGAAGAAGAACCAAGCCCCGAGGTGCCCTAATTCGCGCTAGCCAAGTCCAATTGTAGAACAAATTCATTTGACATTGTTCAGTTAGTTTAAGGCACCAAATCTTTTAACTCAAATTACTGGAATGGTCTATGATGTTCATTGATGCTTGCTATTAACTTAATTTTTGTAAATCAATGCATTTGATGCTTCTGTTTCCGATTTCAAAATTTTCAAAACATCTCTGGTTTTTTCCAAATCGAGTAAGTTGTGTTTTATATAAATTTGGCATGAGGATGTGGCTGTGATCGTCTTAAAGAGACGTGTCTGATGATACCACTATGAGCGTCTAAATTTACAGATTTAAGAATCATGGTTTTTCCCGATTTGTGAATATTTTTTCATATTTTTATTTTGATGTTTGATATTTTTCATGATTTTTGTTTTGTTTTCCTTATTTTAATTGGTTTAAAAATACTTTCTGGTCTTTTTAAATTATGAAAAAAATTATGGAAGGATCCAATGACCTCTTGACAATTATTGGTGACCTCAATTTATTTTCATCTCTGATTTTACTATTTTTCACAAATTTTAGTTTATTTTGCTTATTTTCTTCAAATTTTAAAAATAGTTTCTGACTTTATATCTGAAAATTTTTGTCAACATTTTTTGAATCACGCTTGACCTCTGACTTTTTTTTAGGATTTTTATTTGGTATTTTAATATACTATATGTATTTTACCAATTACTTACCTTTTTATTAACCATTTAAATATTATTTTATTAAATATTATTTTTATTTGGTCCTGACTTGAATTTCATTTGGTGACAAATTCCACAAACCTCATTGGATCTTGGGTGTTGATAGATTGAGAAACCAAATCCACAAAAATGGATGAATGATGTTGATGATATTTGAAACCATAATTTCATACAATACATCCCCTCCCTCTTCATCTTATCCCTTTCTTACATGTGCTACATGTTTTTAGAGAATAATCTACATATTATTTCTCCAAACATATGGTACATAAATTGCTATTAACTGGCCTCAAAATAGGTGTGACTTCTATATAAGTTCACTTATGATTTCTTAACATAGCGCTAAATTTTGTCCCGATTCGAGAAATGATCATTCGTGGCCCAAACCTATGTTTGCAAGCCTAAATATGTTTAATTTGAAACCTTTGATCCAATAACCTTGAGGTTCATTGTTAGTAGGCTTTGGTCTTATCAATCCTCTAATGAATCTTCATAAACTTTTGTATAAGTGAATCATTTAAACATCGTTGATCATTTTTTGTTGCCTCGAGAATTTGAAATGAATGATATACTTGACAAAAAGCAAATGAAACTTGTTGTTGAGAGGCTTTTATTTTATCAATATTCTAATGAGTTTTCAAATGCAAGATTCAAGATGGTCATTCAAGTAACCTCTAATTTCTAACTCATTAACAATTGACTTTTATTTTATGCTTTTACTTTACGCCTTTACTTTTACGCACCATTTATTTTAGCATTTATATTTCATGCTATTTTCATCTTTGCTTACTTGAGCATTTATCTTTATGTAATTTTATTTTGTTCACTTGAACTTTCATTTTCTTTTTGAAGATACTTAATAACCAACTTGAACAATAAAAAACATTAAGGTTACTTGGACTATTTGGTTACTATCCTTGGCATGATGGAGTTATGGACTTCTTGGACTTAGGATTAAAGATCTTGACTACCCTTGGGATCCTGTGAATTCTATTTTTATTTTTTATGGAGTTCTTGGGGTTTACCCCGAGACATTGGGTTGTTTTTTCTTTGTGTGCGGGTTATTCTGATTATATGCTTTATCTGTGATTGGGAATTCATCTGTATACAGTTGTTACTCTGCCCAATTTTTGTGAAGACTTAATGCATTTGAAGTTTGGTATTCTTAAGAGGTTTATTATCTTTGCTTGTTTGGTTTCAAGTCCAAAGGATGGGAATTCTACATTGAATAGTTGTGTTAAGTGGTGGCTTCTAGTTGGTTAGACGGTTCTTTTCCCTAGCTTTTATCTTTATGCTTTAGGATAGTCCCTTCATGTTCTCCTATATTCTTTAATTTCAAAAATCTCCTCCCTCCTTTTTTCCAAAACTATTCTTGTTTTCTAAACTTGAACCGCTTTTACAATAAACTTGGACTTAGGTCCATGCATTTTCAAAAATATTTTCTTTATCAAACTTTAACCAACTTAATCATACTTTGACATTTTTTGTGAGAAGACTAAAAGTCAATGAATCTCATTCAAATCATTTTGACATTTTGGCTTTTTTTTTCATTTTAAAATTTTCTCAAAAGGTTAGACTCTTGCCAATCCTTGTAGTGATGCGAGCTACTATACTTCTACAATATGTACTGAAGTGAGATATTTTCCACTTGGGTGTTGAGCAAGGCTTTGTTGATTTTAAAATCCATGATATATCCTCCACTTTGAGATGACGTAAATTCTCCTTTCTCATAATCGTGGGTAGTAAGCATGTTCTTCCACTCGGATAAGACGATGATGTCTTGTCTCTTAAAATTAACCAACACATTCGTGTTTTAAAATTTTTAAAAGGTGAACTACGAGTACCCTGATCCCCTATTACACAGAAGGTGGTACATAGGCACTAAAGTTTCGCAACCGCGGCGAATGTAAAAATTGTAAAAAAATACTTCTTTTCTCATCTCTACCGTCTATTTTTTGTACAACAATTATAGCCAAAATAAACAAATTTTCAAAGAGCTTCATGCGGAGTACCGTAGATGTTTAGGGTACTAATACCTTCCTTTTGCATAACCAACCATCGTACCTAGATTCTCTTCCCCCTTTTTTGGGGTTATTATCTCTTTTCCCATTCCCCTATTAACAATAAAGCGCGATGGCAATATTTTTATTTGACCTGTGCGGTCAAGTCAATCCAATGACTTAGTCTCAACATTTCTACCGCTACATTTATATTGATAGTTTTCCTATAAACATGCGATTGTTGTACACAGAAACAAAGATCCTAGTAAGAGGAAATCGTCGTTAAATGGAGAGAGTACAAAGTGAAGACAAAATATATATCTATGTGTAAATGATATCGACAGATTTCAATTTTCCTATACCCCCTATGTCTTCGAGCTTCTCATCCCTTGCTGTCAGAAGAAGTTGACTGAATCAATCTGTACCATTCAAACTGGATGTTGGTAATAAAGCTGGTTGTAAGTGATCCAACGGGGCATAGTTGTACGCTTTAGCCCCTAATTTTTTTCAGGACTGCCCTTTCTGGTTTTCAGTCCACCGAGATATCCTTTTTTATCTAAGCCGCATTTTCAAGTTTTCGGATTTTGCGGGTGTACAGTCTTTTATATATATCCCTGATTTTTTCCTGAACCATTTTGGTTCGCTGGGATGCCCTTATTTTTGCCTAGGCCAGTCAACCTAGTGGGTAATTTTCATGCGTAGTATCTTTTAACTATGTTCGCGTTCACAGGGTGTGGAAGATTTTCACCGTCCATGGTGGTAAGTATCATTGCAACGCCCGAAAATATCTTCTTGATCACAAATGACCCTTCATAGATTGGAGTCCATTTGCCCCTGGGATCACCCTGCGGTAAGATGATGCGCTTTATTACCAAGTCATCAGCCTGATATACTCGATGCTTGATTTTCTTATTGAACGCTTTGATCATACGCTTCTGATACATCTGACCATGATAAACAGCCGTAAGCCTCTTCTCGTCAATCAAATTCAACTGATCCAGCCTAGTCGGAATCTATTAGTCTTTGTCTAAATCTTCATACTTCATAATTCTCAAGGAAGGAATCTAAACACTGACCGGTAGGACAGTTTTCATACTGTAAACTAGAGAGAATGGGGTTGCCCCAATTGATGTCCGAGCTGAAGTACGATAGCCGTGAAGAGCAAATGGAAACATCTCATTCCAGTATTTATACATCATTGTCATATTCTGTATAATCTTCTTGATGTTCTTATTGGTGGCTTCCACTTCACCATTCATCTTCGGTCGATATGGAGAAGAGTTGTGGTGTTTGATCTTGAACTGTATGCAGAGTTCTGTGATCATAGTATTGTTCAAATTAGTACCACTGTCTGTGATAATCCTCCCGGGGATGCCATATCGATAGATAAGGTTATGCTTAATGAATCGGGTGACCACATTCTTAGTAACAGAGGAAAATGAGGTTGCTTTAAGCCACTTTATGAAGTAATCAATGACGACGAGGATGAAGCAATGTCTGTTGGAAGCAGTAGGTTTGATCTCTCCAATCATATTGATACCCCACATTGCAAATGGCCAAGGAGCAGTCAAGACATTCAGAGGTAATGGAGGCACATGTACTTTGTCAACATAGATCTGACACTTGTGACAAGTTCTCGAGTGGTGATGACAATCAGGTTCCATAGTCGACCAATAGTAACCTGCTCTCAGAATTTTCTTAGCCATAGTATATCCACTGGAAAGAGTACCAAAGATACCTTCATGCATATTGTGATCGGTGGAAATAGAACTGACTGTTTTTAATGCTGGTTCGCGTTTGCGTTTCGCAAAATGTCGCGGTAAGCAAGAGTCGCCACCGTCTTTTATTTTCTCCAACAAGGAAAGGACAAAAGCACAGCAAAATTCCTTTTCGAGATGTTTCTCGGTTCTGGAGGTAGATTATAGAAAGGGAAGGTGTTAGCACCCTTTCTATCAGTGGTTATCCACGGGCTCTTAAGTACTTGCTCACTATGTTTTCAAAAATGTTTTACTTTTCTTGTGTTTGTGAGTTTTAAAAAAAGTTTGTTTGAAAACTTCGATTTAACTCTTGTATCTGTCCTCAAGAGTGTATGAAGTGTTTGTTTGAAAACTTTTGTTAGAAAAGTGTATGTGCGAAAGTATTTTTATTTTGTTTTGAAAGAGCAAGTACCTGAGAACCTCTACCTACTCAAAAGAAATTAAGCTGTGTAAATGTCCTTTAGACAGTACTATCCCACTATTGAGAAGTAGGTAGCACCGTCGTTGGAGTTTTTCGGGTCAATTCGATTATAGGGACATGTGGTCACCAAAGCAATAGTAGGACACCTTAGCGGTAACCCTAATGTCCTAGATCATTTTTATCAGAGGCAACCGTTTCGAGGCAACTTGGATCTTTAGACAAGGGGGCGACCTCTAAAACACCCTATACTCAATGACCACGTCGAGGCAACCAAGTGAGGCGTACCCTAGGAGTGGCATGTGCGAGTGTGTCAGGATTCAGTTAAGTTATCTTTGTACACGTTATAGTGAGCTACGGGTTGATTTTAATTTCAGAGATAAGTCTTGTCATGCATAGCCTAGTTAGCATACATCTAGCAGTTAATAGTTGCAGAAAATAAATCTACGCTATTACAAGGCGTCGGATATTTACATCGCCAAAAACAACCCTTGAAAAGTAAATTGCGGAAATTAAATGAAAGCGATAAAAAGTCCTAATTAAAGCTATTACATCCTCGGAACAATTACATAATAATGGATCAAAAATTAATAAAAACAAACATACGCGCGAGAGAAAATTGAATTGGAATGTTCTTAGGGTTTTGACCCTTTTTTGAGAAAGAAAGAGATTTGATTATTTATGAATTAAATTAAATTAACCCTAAAACTAATTAATTAAAAAGAAATATTTTTTTGAGTTTTTTATGTGTTAAATATAAAAAAATAATATGATCAAAAGTCATCAAAACCCTAATTCTATATTAATTTTATTTATTGTGAAAATATTAAAATTAACCTAATTAACTAAATTAATTTATGTTAGTATTTATTTACAAAATAACTAATTAAAGGTGAAATTAATTTTAATAAATAATAATAAAAAATATAATATTTTAGTTTTTCTGAATTTATTATAAAAATAATTAATTTGATTAATTAATTAATAATAATAATTAATAATAAAAATAGTTAAATAAATAAACACCAAGGAAGAAAAAAGAATAAACCCAAGGGGGGGTGCTGGCCCAATTTTGGAGGTATCTTTGGTAATTCTGAAGCCCATTAAGCTGCAAGCCTTGTTGACTTTCCTGATCACCCATGCGTTGATTGACTAGGGAGCATGGTAGTCTTCCACTCATGACTACTGGATTTGAGTTTGTGGCCACTTGGCGCCTGGGAATTGGAACCGTATGGTGTACCACCTTTGCAAGCTTTGCACTAGAGTGCCTGAGGAAAAAGAACAAATAAACGTTTGGGGGACCTGGGATTCGAACCCAGGTCCCAGCGCTCACATGCCCATGCCTTAACCACTCCACCATCATGCTTCATTCATTATTAGAATAACAAGTAATTATTATATTAAGAAATTAATCCATATGCTGTAACATAAAAAGATTCGCGCGCTTTTTCAAACACACCAATGAGACGTTAACACCTCATCGTCTCCTTCATTGTTCCTGCAAAAAACAACATTAGATAGCGGGGGTTTTTAACCCCCACAAACTAGCTGCACGAATAATAGCGATTAGAGATATAGTACATATAAATATTTCGCGAGGGGTTCTTTGTGTTCGTCTTGTTCTAACGATTCCAACCATGGGTCTCACAAGTCTTAATTTTTCCTGGATTGCAAAGCCCCAATTTCAAAGCTTAAGAACCCTAGAAATCGTCCATGGCATCTTGTGATTCTGTGCATTATAATTCAATTAACTTATGCCAATAGCTTCATATGGTCTCTAGTAATGCAAAACAAACACAAAAACATGTTAATTATGCATGAATTAGGAGATACGAAATTGAATAAAAGGTGTAAACCGTGAAACTGTCTAGGATGATTCTTTGAGCTTTAAAGCCTGAATTTGATTGCCACACGTTCCTGACACTTCCTGCAATGTGTTTGAATCAATAGAATGCCTTGAATTGGCCTGGAATGCAAGAATCAGTTTTTAGTTTTCTTGGTATTTCTTGAATTTGGACAAGGTCTCTCTGCAGCTTTTTTCACGTCTCTTTGATTAGGGTTTGCTTGCATATATATAGGAGAATGAAATTAGGTCAAAATCTTGAGCAAAAATCCATTGCATTGATGCTTGAATCCTTGATTGGATATCAAATCTTTTTGATTTTTCATGATTGGAAAAGGTTGCCAATTTTGGATTTTTTGTATCTTTGACTTTGAGCACGAAATTGCCAGCATATATTGACCATATTTGCTTCACAAAAAGATTGAAAAACCAAATCTTGTATTTTCCTACAATTAAAATTGATTAAATGAATTAATATCAATTAAAAATCCAATTAATTAATAAAAACAAGAAAATAAATTCCATTAAGCTTGATGGGTCGTTCATAAGTCATGGATGAAGTTTCAAGAAGAGATTTGAGGCCCATTAGCAAAAATAAGGTGTTTTGAGCAAAGTTGACTTTTGCAAATTCATAAATATTTCCCAACTTCTCCAATCCACATCTTGCTCAATTTTGATCATATGACCATGTTCTTGGACATTTTGGAAAGGTCTTGAAGTCCTCTAACCAATGCCTTTGGTCCCATGTCATTTGGATTTACCAATCTCAAGTTATGGCCTTTGACTCAAAGTGCACTTTTGTTGACTTTTGAATTTGACCTATAATGTAGAAATTGATAACTTTTTGTGAGAGCATTTTATGATCTTGGAGTGTGAAGATGGATTGTAGGAAATTGCATCCCTTTCTAAATGAGCATTGGATGGGATTTTTCTGACAAACCATGAAAAAGTTATGCCCTGGTCAAGATACAGTTGACTTTTCTACTGTCCAAAAATAGTAACTTCTTGCATCATGATGATTTTTGAGCCATTCTTGTGGAATCATGATCAAGACTTGATCAAATGATGATTGTGAACTCAAAATAAGATGTTGACCAAAAATTCTGATTTTTGACTGCAAAATGACCATTTTGCCCCTGTAGTTGACTGTGGATCAAATGAGGCTTTTGACAGTGCAAATTGGCACTGTGAGTCTTGAGACTTGGCATGTAGATGCTTGAGGATGTATGTAGGCCTATGAGACTTGATTGAACCATTGAAAACCCCAAATTTCTTGAAAGAACTAAAACCCTAATTTCAGCTGGCTTAGGAGGTGGTTTGACTGTACAATCTCTTGAGCAATCTTGAACCATTTGAAGATGATTCTTGTCAAATCTTGAGGAATATGGGAGGGAAAATTTTGGGGTATAACACATATCTTCCACAATCTTCTCTTCCTCTTTCTTGTCTACACAATGAAGCAGAGTCGAATCATGGTTGCGCCTGTATAGAATTTCGTTGCTCTGGAAGAACTTAGTTAAGAACCTCCGTAGGAATTTCTTGTTATTGATAGATTCTCCTTTAGGATATTCTTGAGCCTCAAGATATCTTTTCACTTCATGAAACCAAGGTTTCTCTTCTACTCCGTCAGTATCAATTTCGTAACAGTGTGCAGGTTCGTCTAGCCTTTTAATGGTAATTCTGGGAGCCTCGTTATCACATCTCACTTTGAACATAGACGACATGGTAGCTAATGCATTTTCCAACTAATTCTCTTCTCGTGGGATGTGCTCAAAAGTGATCTCCTCGAAGTACGGAATTAAGGTCAACACATGCTCTTGATACGAAATGAGATTTAGATGCTTAGTATACCATTCTCCCTTAATCTGACTGATTACCAGGGATGAGTCTCCATAAACACTCAAGAACTTGATTCTTAGGTCAATAGCAGCTTTAATACCCATGATGCACGCTTTGTATTTGGCCATGTTATTAGTACAGTCAAAGCAAAGTTTGGTGGTGAATGGCATATGGAAACCCTGAGGAGAGATAATTACAACACCAATTTCGTTACCAACTGCATTAGAAGCTCCGACAAAAACCATAGTCCATCAGGATCCTGGCTTAGGTCCTTCATATGGTCTAGTTTCTTCATAATCTATAACTAGCATAATATTCTCGTCCGGGAATTCGAAGTTCATAGATGGGTAGTCGGCTACAGCTTGATGAGCCAAATGATCTGCCAATAAACTTTCTTTGATTGCTTTCTTAGTGGTGTGATGAACTTTGTATTCTGTCAAGACCATTTGCCATCTGGCTATTCTTCCGGAGAGTGCGGGTTTCTCGAATATATATTTAATAGGGTCCATTTTAAACATCAACAAGGTAGTATGAGTCAACATATACTATCTTAGTCGGTGAGCATCCCATGCCAAAACACATCAATTTTTCTCGAGCAGTGGGTTCCTTATTTCACAGTCGGTAAACTTTTTGCTAAGGTAATATATCACATGCTCTTTTCGACCAGACTCATCATGTTGGCCTAGTACACACCCCATTTAGTTCTCTAACACTGTTAAATACATGATCAGAGGTCTTCCTTTAACTGGTGGCATCAGGATTGGAGGATCTTGTAGGTACTCCTTGATTTTATCAAAAGCTATTTGGCAATCGTCGTTCCACTTCACTATCTGATCTTTCTTCAGCAACTTAAACATCGGCTCACAAGTAGCGGTCAAATGAGAAATAAATCTGGCAATATAGTTTAGTTGTCCCGGGAAACCTCTGACTTCTTTCTTGGTGCAGGGAACCGGCATTTCTTGAATAGCTTTAAACTTGGCGGGATCAACCTCAATACCTTTACTGCTGACAACCAAACCCAGGAGTTTACTGAATCTCACCCCAAAGGTGCACTTGTTTGGATTCAGCCTCGGCTTATACTTCTTCAATCTCTCAAACAACTTATGTAGATGGTCCAAATGCTCTTCTCTAGTCTGTGACCTAGCTATCATATCGTCGACATAAACCTCTATCTCGTGATGAATCATGTCATGTAACAAAGCTACCATAACACACTGATATGTTTCTCCAGTGTTCTTAAACCCAAAAGGCATAACCTTGTAGCAGAACATGCCCCACTGTGTAAAAAAAGTAGTCTTTCCATGTCTTCAGGTGCAATCTTGATCTGATTATACCCTGAGAAACCATCCATGAAGAATAATACCTTTTGCTGAGCGATGTTATCGACCAAAACATCAATATATGGAATTGGGTAGTCATCTTTGGGACTCGCCCTATTCAGATCCCTATAGTCTACACATATACATACCTTGTTGTCTTTCTTCGGTACCTGAACAACATTTGTAAACCATTGAGGATAGGACGTCACTGCTATGAACCCTGTGTTGAATTGTTTCATAACCTCATCCTTGATATTCTATGACATCTCAGGACGCATTCGATGAACCTTCTTCTTAATTGGAGAACAACCCTCTTTCATCGGCAAACGGTGAACCACATTATCGGTATCAAGCCCTGTCATGTCTTTGTATGACCAAGAAAAAATCTCAACATATTCGTGCAACATCTGTATCAGCCTGTTCTTGACACTGCCCACTAAGTTGGCACTTATCTTGACCTCTTTCCTGTCTATTTCAGAACCCAAGTTTACCACTTCAATTGGCTCTTCATGTGGTTGAATAGCTTTCTCTTCTTGCACTAACATTCTGGAAATTTCTCCTGGTATCTCACAATCTTCCTCACATTCGTCCTCGGCTTGGTAGATCAGATTTCCAAAGTTATAAGTGGCAATAGCATAATCGATATCAACGGGATCCAGAATGGATGTGGATCTACAACATATTGTGTGGGTGTGTTTAAGAACACATAGCTATTTGAAAGTGATAAAAAGTAAAAAGAAAGACAGAGAGCACAAAACTTGAATGCAAAACGTCCAATGCTTTATTAAATGAAAATATGTTTATGAAATAACAACCCTTTAACAAATGAATCGTTGTGCCCCAGGTAAGGCACATGAATTAAAGTCATTGTTCAAATATTACAAACCAAAATTTTGAAAGCAATAAAAACAGAAACGTAGCTATTACTCCTAACTAAAGGAGATAAAGATAATGTCTTCCGTCTTCCAATTGTTGAGCCTGTTGCCAATGGTAGGAAAGGTCCAGCTGTCAAGGTCATAATTACCGTCAACATATTCTATTAGATTGACTATGTTGTCGCTAATGCGAAATGGTGGCCTTCCAGCTCGACCGCGACGAATAGCCCTCTGACCCTCTGCAGTGAAACCCAAACCAAACTTGTTAGATTTATAGGGGATGTCAGGAAGATGACCCCAAATAGTACAACCACCTTCTTCTACAGTGGCTTTAGCATCTTTCAATGAGGTCATTCTGGGAGGAACCTTGGTAACTTTGGGAATGGCAGATATATCTTCAGTAGCGGCTGGAGGGATAACTTAGAAAGTATAATAGGGAGTCTCGATGAATTCACCATCCATCTCTACATACCGGAAAGAGTTCAAGTGGCTGACCATATATTCCTCTTCACCGCAGACAGTAACAATATTTCTGTTCACATGATACTTTAATTTCTAATGTAGGGTAGAGGTGATAATGCCTTCCCCATGGATCTAGCGGCGTCCCAGTAAGCAATAATAAGCTGGCCGAATATCCATAACGAAGAAGGTGGATTCAAAGATATACGAACCTACCTTGATCAGAAGATCAAATTCCCCGTGTACCATCCTTTTTGATCCGTCAAAGGCTCAAACTATAATATCACTGGGTTTCAGTACAACTCCTTCATAATCAAGTCTGTCAAGAGCGCCTTTTGGTAGAACATTCAACGAGGACCCAATATCAACCAAAACATGAGCCAGAGCAGTTCCTCTGCATTCAATGGAAACATACATGGCCTTATTGTGGTTTCTTCCCTCAAGAGTCAGATCAACATCAGAGAAACCTAATCCATTGTCAGTCGTTAAGCTAGCAACATAACTTCCAAATTGATCGGTAGAGATCTCTTGTGGTACATGAGAAGTATTCAAGAATTTTACTAAAGCCTATGCATGGGCTTCAAACCATAGTAACAGGGATAACATGGAGATTTTGGATGGGGTCTGCCCCAACTGTTCAACAAAATCTTCAATACCTCTTCTAACTCTTGTCTAGAGGTATCTTCAACTGTAGCTTCCTCAAATGCCTCAGTATGGGCAGGCTCTGTCATTTTCTCTTTACCCCGAGCCTCAGCAGTTGTCTCGGTAGCAGTAACTTTAACAGATGTAGCAGCAGTCTTCAGAGAGATTTCCGAAGAGAAAACCCTTCTACTTCTAGTAACCTTACTGGTTCCAACAATATTGTCAATGTCGAGATTAGCAACTTCAGTAACTTCATCTTTAACAGTCGGTAGTTCTTGTTTGACGCCATGGTAGTAGATGTCGGATCCATGGTTCTAAGGAATAGCTTTATTCGAAGAATATGGGATAGGTCTCGGTGTAGTGATGATCATAGGACCAGCTTTCGGATTGACAATAATCCTTATAAGACCTTTGGAGGTGAACCTTACAGGAGGGCTAGAAATTACGGATAAGTTTTAATCAGCATAGGCGCAGTAGTTACATTCGGGGTCTCCGGAGGATCAAACTCAATTTCCTTGTTGTCAATCATGTCCTGAATTTTGTTTTTCAGGGTCTAGCAGTTGTTGGTGTCGTGCACAGGACTGTTAGAATGGTGGGCGTATCTTGCATTCGAATTGTACTTAGCAGAGGAAGTGTTGGGATTTTAAGGAGGACCCCTTAGCATAATCAGCTCCGCTTTTAGTAAATGTTATAACGCCTGAGACAATGGCATATTAATCTTGGTAAATTGCCTTCCCGTAGCGTCTGACCTACACCTATTGCCCTGTTGTTGTTGTTGAACAGACGTAAGATTAGAAATCAATACCGCTCCCACAGACTGATTGCATTCATTTTTACCACGACCCTTCTAGCCATAAATAACATTGGTCTCCTTCTTACCATTGAATGTATTCTTCACAGCATTTAAAGACGCAGCCGCTTGAATTTTTCCGCTCTTAATACCACTTTCAACTTATTCCCTAGTTAGAATCAGTTCAGTGAAACCAGGTGAGGAGCTTCCAATTAGATGGTTAAAAACGGACCTGTTAGAGTGCCCATGAACATATCAAATAGCTCCCGGTCAGACAAGGGAGTTTGCACCCTTCCAGCCAAGTATCTCCACTTCTAGGCATATTCTTTGAACCCTTTATTCGAACCCATAGTCATGTTTTGTAATTGCGCGTGAGTTGGTGCAAGGTTAGCATTGTATTGATACTTCTTGTAAAAAGCAGCTACCAAGTCTTCCCAAATACAGATGTTGGTTCCTTCCAGCTGATAGAACTACTCGAGTTGTGTACCAGATAAACTTTCCTAAAGGAAGTGAACCTATAACTTCCTGTCAGCAGTATGGGGTTAGATCTTCCGAACATAAGATCGTAGATGAAGTTTTGGACAAGACACACCATCACATTTAGAAAAAACATGGACTTTGAACTTATGAGGGATAACCACCCCTGGAATAATACCCAACTCTCCAAAATCTAATCCAGGCACTTTCTGGATTTCCATGGCCTTGAGGCGATCTTCCAATTGTTTGTGTTTGTCGTTAGCAGGAGGATACTATTCATCAGATTAGTCTACATTCTCAAGCATATTACCAGAACCAAGGTTGCTTCCACCTTTAGCCCTGACACTTCTACCATCCTCCTCTTGGTTGTCGTCTTCATCAGAGGTGATATCATCAATTTAAACTTATTTAGCAGGACCTTTGAATCTTCTTCCCATTTTGAGGATAGAAATTGGCTTCCGAGTCTTCTTATTTTTGGCAATGAGTTCCACCATATCCTTTTGTCCTTGAGCTAGGTTCAGGAGGGTCTCCTGGAATTGGGAATTCTGAGCTTTGAGTTCCTCAACGTTTTGTTCAAGAGCCATCTTTTACTAAAATAAACAGCAAGAAGATGAGAAAACCTGTATGGGAAAACATGTTATGTAATGATGCATGATATGTAGATGCAATGTTTTCAAGGATTGTTGCGGGATTTAAATTTGTTTAAACAAAAGGAAACAAGAGAAATTTTAGTAATAAACTCAGATTACAATTGCTTTCGATAAAAAGAATTACAAAATAGAAAAATGTAAATCCAAATCTCCCATGGACGCTTCCTCTTTATGTTGACATATGCATTAAGGATTTGTTCTTCGTGGAGTCGTTTCATCAGCTCCAGTACTTTCTTTTCACTAGCATAGAACTGAGCTTCGAAGGTATCTCTTTCTTCCTTTAGTTGAATCTAGAACTTCTATAACTCTTCAAAGTCGGTAGGCATATCGGGATGATGAATGGTATGAGGAACATTCCCTTCACCAACAGGCTCTACGATCACAGGTAGGATAGCAGGATATGGTATTTTGAGATTCTGAGCATGAGACCGCACCCATCTGAGGTAAGGCTCTAGAGGAGTTGAATTCTTGTGTCCCAAAGTCTTGCTATCAATCTTGTTGACGGCGCCCCAAGCACGTATAAATCTTTGGTGGTAGTTTTGAGGATCGTTCTTATAGTCGAATACAATACCCTGGATGAGCATATCATGAGGACCGTCCCTTTGATCATAACCAAACTGACGCAGAGCTAGAGAGAGATTATAAGTGATATCCCCTCTTATACCAAGGAGTGGTACATTATAAAATTCCCCACAACAATCAATAATAGTGACATCTGCCTGAGATCGGGAATACCAATAGATAGTTGTATGAGTGAGTGACATCAACCTTTGAGACCACCTCAAGCCCTGTTCGTTCTTTATCACTGATCGGAGAAGGTGAAAAATAACCCACCTGGATAATAGAGGTATGCAACACATAAGAGTTCCTCGCTTCTTCATAGTACGAGTGTGGAGGGAATGCAGGATATCCCCAAGCAAAGTAGGTATCAGATTATGAGTGAGAAATATTTTGGTGGCACTCACATCTTCAAACTGGTGCGGATTAGGGAATAGTACCAAACTATACATCAGCAGAGAAAAAATATTCTCAAAAGCACGAAAATTCATGGCACCTAGAAATCCCTGAGCTTTCCCTATCATAAACTTAGGAGAGAAAACCTTGATTCCATTCCTTGTCTCCCAATTAGATACAATGTCTGGTCATTTCAGATGTAGGGCTACTGCAACGTCTTCAGGTTTCGAAACTTGTTCTAAACTGGTGAAAGGTGTCTGATCAAGAATAGGAACTTCGAAGAACTGGAAAAGAACACTTTCCACATCTTCCTAAAAGCCAGTAGTAACCAAACTGAGTAGATGACCATGTCTCTTGGTGAATTAAGAATTGTCAGGAACCTTTGAGACTAACTCCTCAATCTTGGGAGGTATTCTTACGAAATTGATCTGGATAGTATTCCTACGACTGGAGGCCATGACCCTGCAATACAGAATAAAGATAAATCCCCTAGATCCCTGAAATGGTTAGTCATGACATGATTTTGTGATGTTATAATATCATGTTCAAATAGATAATCAAACACAATGAAAGCACTCAAAGGCCTTAGGTTTAAGGCTTGCATGGAGTTTGTAGGTGAGTACCCTCTTGAAGTTTAGTTGGCTCAACCTGTCCTAAAGAAGTAACCGGATTCTAGGGATCTCAATATCACTGATTTTACCCACAAGTTTCGTCTAGCACGACAACTGATTTGCCACCAAACAAAACTCGAGAGTCGAATCTCAATGAGTGTAGTATCGAGTATCAACCAACTTCGAACTGCACCAAAGTCGACTATCTCACTACCTTCTAATGGCTAAGTTGGGTCAATTAAGGTTCTAAGGTCAGTTAGTGTTTATGACACCACGCAGCAGCCTAGTATGATCCCCGACTGACGAGGGATACTAGCGCAAACCAATGGATCGCACTAACATAACCATCATCTCAACCATATCGTTATACGCCGTATAGTTTCCATGATCTATTGCTACTTACCTAAAATCTTCCCCAGATTCGGGTATAGGATCTTTGCAAGAAATAAACCCCAAACACCCTTTAAAAATGAAGAAGACAAATAAAACAAGGAAAGCACTTAAAAGTGATCTAACTCTAAGGTAACCTCACTTTTAAAAACTTCTCCAGCAGAGTCACTAGTTCTGTAATACGATGGGAGAACTTACTTGGTTTGCATTTTATCGTAAATGTTGCAGATAGCAAGAGTCGCCACCGGCTTTTCTTTTGTTCAATAAGGAAAGGGTGAAAAGAATAGGAAAGACCTTCGAGATTTTGTTGAACTCGGGGGGTAGGTTATGAGAAGGGAAGGTGTTAGCACCCTTTTCATCCATAGTTATCTACGGGCTCTTAATCTCTAGCTCACTTTGTTTGAAAATTCTTTTGTGTATGTGTGTTTGAAAATATTTTAAAAATGCCTAAGTACGACAACTTTCTAATGATTCTCGTATCAGTTGAGAATGCATACAAAGTGTTTATTTTGAAAATATTTCAGAGAAAAGTGTTTGTGTAAAAAGATGTTTTTTTGTGAGCAAGCAATTACGAGCTATCTACCTACTCAAAAGTCTTCCATGTTATTTTCCTCCTCCTTAGATAGTGCAATCTTACCATTAGTTAGTAGGAAGCCTTATCGTTGGATGTGTAAGGGACAAGCGAGTGTCATCGTACAGTCATAAAGGCAACTCGTAGGGGTGCTTTAGTAATTTTTATTGTAAGGGACTAGATCTTTTAACAAAGGAAACATCGAAGGGTCATCGAGGGACTACGATCTTTTGTATCAGAGGGACTTTGCTAAAGCATCCCCACGTTCGAGGGACATGACTGTTTTATTCTAAGGCAACAAGTGGGATTACCCTAGAGGTGAGTGTGTGAAAAGTGATTCAATTCAGTTATTTAAGCTTGTATTTAGGGTTATCTAACGGTTGATTTTAGATCTTGCCTTACATGCCCTAATTACTAAAAATTATAAGAAAAGCACTAAAAGCAGAAAATAAAGGTCCTACGCTATTACAAAGCTTCGGGGAAGGGGGTACAAACCATAAATCGGGGGAAAGAAAGAAAGCAAAAACCCTAATTTAAGCTATTATATATTGCAGCAGTTACATAATTGGGAAAATAAAACTAATGCGAAAGTAAACACACGAAGCAGTAAAATAAAGAGAAAAAGAAAGTTAAAGATCGTTTTGTGATCGTTTGACAAAAAAGTTTTGATAATCATCTTAAAGTCTAATTGATTTTTATTAATTAAAAAAGTTAGGTAATTAAATTAATTGAAACTAACTATCCTAATTAATTTAATAAATAAAAAATCAAAATTAATTTATTAGAAATAAACTAAACCTAATTTGTTTTAATGTTGATTAAAGAAAAGTAATTAAGGTTATTAAGAAATTAGGGTTAGCAAAAAAGAGAAAAAATAGGGTTAGTAAAAAAGAGAAAAAAAAGAATGATGGAGGTGAGTGTTGAACTCATGACCCCTACCTCTTCAGTATGCTCTCCTGCCAACTGAGCTACGCGCCCTTGGTGATAGGATATGCATCCAGTACATTTTGTATCAAACCTACAAAGATAAAAGAAATATAAAAAAAATAGCAAAATTAGGGATCAAACCCGTGACCTGAGAGAGGAATGACTTAGGCGCGCGTTTTAACCACTGGGGTGGTGATACATCCATTATATAAACTGAAACGATTGATATATAATATAAATCTGATTGCCTTGACCGGAGAGGTGCCAGGTCCCTAGTTCCGGTCGTCTTCTCCGACCATCCTTTTTGTATCACCTGCAAAATAAACACCATTAAGTAGCAAATAATACCCTACCCCCTAAATTGAGGGCTACAAATTCAATGGTGCCCTTGTTTTAGACAGAAAAAGTCTGGTTTTAAGGATAGGATGAAAACTATGTAAATTGGTACAATCATGGCATCCTTCGTTTTAGTGTGCATGAGACCATTACGATGGTCCAGACCTATTCAAATACCCCTAAGGAGCATGTTAGTGATACTAATAAAGTTTAAAACAAAGCAAAATTAAAAATATGAATTTGCAAGAATGTTAAATCGATCACGCCATGCAATGAAGTTTCACGTGTTTTGGAACATCAAGACCAACCCAACCTTACTTTGTGGGATTATTAGGAATGAATGAGAGAGTCGTTTTTAGTGAGAAGGGTTTGTATCAAGAGTTTGGAATTTTAGGGTTCTTTGAAAAAAGTTTGACCTTTTTAACACTTTTTTGAGGAAAGGGTTTTGTGTCCTTTTGGTCTGGTCTTGTTAGATACTGTTGTACCCCAAAATTTGCCCTCCCATTTTTACTCAAAACATGCTCCTAAAGATCCTCAATTGCTCAAGGTTGACCAATAATTGACTAGACAAATTCTCCTCCTTAGCAATGAACCTCTATCTAGGGTTTCACTTCTCATCAAGATGTGTAAGCTCCAAAGGTCTCAAATGTTTTCCATTGTCCTAATATTCCTTCAAGATTGTCCATGACAAATTCCATGCCTTCCACTACAAGTTTTCTCATTCAATTGCTCAAATGCTTAAAAATCAACTATGTTAGGTCAAAAGTCAATTGTGGCCCATGTACAGTCAAACATCAATATTTTTGGTAAACATCAATATTTTGAAGTGATATCCATCATTTTATCAAGATTTTATCATGATTCCTCAAGAAATGTCCCTAATTCATCAAAAGTCAAAAATTGCTAAATTAGGGTTTCTATAGGAAAAGTCAATTGAACTTTGACCAGGCATAACATTCACATACTTCATCCATTTCCCACAAACCAAACTCATATTGAAGAGAATATCATTCCCTACAACTTCTCTTCATCCCTCAAGTCCAATAAATGCACCATTTGAAAGATACAAGCTCAGACATTACAGGTCATTTTTAGAAAGTCAACAAAAGCCACTTTTTTCCAAGTCCTTTTACATCAAGATAACATATTCAAATGCAAATTTGATCAAAACAGGGATTGAATTAAACATCTTGGGCTTTCCAAAAAGTCAAAGATCATCATCATGATATAAAAATTGAGCAAGTTATGGCTTGCCCAAGTTGGGAAAATTTGGGAAATTTCAAGATTGTTGCATTGAGCAAATTTGAAGTTTTAAGTCAAGGGATTAATTTATTGGATTTCAAGAATCCTCCTAAGCTCATAGAGGGCCTCTAAAATCATTCTTACCATGCCTTACATTTTATATCTATTTTATTCATATTTATTTTATTTTATTCAAATAAATATAAAATAAAAATGTATAAAATAAGGGGAAATAGGCTTTGGCATTTGGGCTGATGTTTTGGACAGCCTAGGCCCATAAATATCGTGCAAGCAATGTCTAAATGCATCAAAGTTTGAAAAAGGACAAGATTCTATGTCTTTGGAAAACTTACAAAACATCATTCGTGGCTTTAAAAACACATGTTTATGGCTGTTATTACCTTTGTTCTCTTGTCTCCTCCCTCCTCTCTATATAAAGGACACATTAGAAAGCTTCAAGACACGCACATACATCCTAGAAAGAGCTCTCCAAAATTCAAAAAAAAAATTGTCAAAGTTGTCAAATTCGTATCTCCGTTCCCAGGCTTTTGCAGACTAAACCAAGTGCCCTATCATCATCCTGACACTCCCAGGGTTCGTCCTCAAGCATCCTTTGAACTAGAACATGCACAAAATCCGTACTTCCAAGTGAACCATTTGGTAAAATTTTCATGGAACTCAAACTCTTTGTTTATGCAGTGTAAATCAATTATACATACATATACGTGTTCATACTAATGCTTATGGTTGTTTAGCACCCTTACATGCGAGGTTTGACGTGAGAATCGAGCTTTTCCATTGTTAGGGAAAAGCTTTAGACGAGTCTCGTTCTTAGTGATAGAGGGTTTTTCAAACAAATCTAAGGCCAGATTTGAAATCAGCGTGTGATTTTATGAAGGATAGGGTTCTTATTTTTGCTTTAACTTACTTGTTTTGCAGGATTGAATTTTGAATCGGCCGGAGATGGTGACCGTAGTTTTGACTCCGACACCATTGACTTGTTGACTCTGGTGCAATATGTGTTTCTCTCCCATTGGTCATTTCTAGTCAGTGCACGTGTTTTTTGAATTTCAAATATTAGTGTTAGCTTTCTAATATATAATTTTTGTTTTATCTATATACACGAATGAAGAGTTAGCACAGATGGCAAAGCAAGGCATGTGAAAAGGAGAAGACCTGGGTTCAAGTCCCAGGTCCAACATTTTCTTATTTTCCTAACATTTTCATGTAGATTCTGTACTTCAATGGCCAGGAGCATACTATACGCCTTCAAATTGCAACCACTAGATCATGATTGATCTAGATCCAAGGGTTTGAGCATGCAGATCCAGCATATGCCATCAAAGCCAGTCCTCACTGAATCCAATAGACAAATCTGGGCTTCAACATTTGGGCCCTGTGAAATTTTCAAACAATACCCCCTATTTGCTTCATAACACCCTGGCCCATTTCAATTTTGTTTTTATTTTTATTCTTTTAATTTGTTGTTTTATTTAATCAGCAAGTTTTTTTTAATAAAATAAAAATTACAAAAAAACTTAGGACTAATTTTTCTTTAATTAAATGATTAATTTCTTTATTTGATTAATTAATTATTTTACCCATTTTTATTAATTTAAAATGAATTAGAATTTAGGATCTAATTTAGTTTTTAATTATCTTCTTTTTATAACAAAAAACAAAAAAAAAACTTAGACTATTTTCTTAAATTAACTTTATTTTCTAAATAGATTTTAGGGAAATTTTCATTATTTTCTTAAATAAAAAATCAAAAACAACAAAAAAGATTTTCTTATTTACTTAGAATCACTTTAGGTTTTAGACAAACTTTTAACTTTCGCGCGTTATTATTTTATCGTTTTTTTTTCATTATTGTAACCATATACTGGTATGTAATAGTTAATAGGGATTTTACCGCTTTCTTTATTTTTCTTCCCCCAAGTTTTTGTACATTGTAAATATCCCCCTCCCCGAAGCCATGTAATAGTGTAGGGTTTATTTTCGCACTTTACATTTCTCTGTACATATAAACTGCTAGTAATTAAGATTGCATGGGAAGACTAAAAATAAACGCTAGCAAACCCTAAATGCGCGAGATAAATAATTGAATTGAACACAATTGCACATACGTACCTCTATGGTACCCCACTTCGGTTGCCTTCGGAAAACGGTCACAATTCTCGAAACGTGAGAAGTTTTAGTGGCTGTCCTCTAGTTTGAAAGATCACAAGTCCCTCGATGACCCTCTCGATGTTGCCTCGGTTAAAAGTGAAATTAGAACTTTAGGGCAGTTACTAAAATTTCTTGCCAAGTTGCCTTCGTGACCGTAACGTCCCTTCGAATGTCCCTTATACATCCAACGACTAGGGCTGCCTACTCACTAATAATAGGATAGCATTGTCTGAAGGATAGGAGGAAAATAATAACCTTTTTCGAGTACAAAATAGATAGCTGTTAGAAGTTTGCTTAAAACATTTTGCACTTACACAAATATTACTTTTCAAAAACATTTTTCAAAACACTTTGTATACTTTCTCCACTATCTCGAGAAACATTACAATGTTCGCCATACTAAGGTATTTTCAAAACATTTTCAAATACACAAAGCACAAATGTATTTCAAAATGAGCAAACCTCTAAGAGCCCGTAGATAACTACAGATGGAAAGGGTACTAACACCTTCCCTTTCCATAATATACCCCCTTACTCATAAAATTCTCGAAAAGGTCTTTTTCTGTTCTTTTCACCATTTCCTTAATTTGGATAAAAGAAAAGTTGGTGGAGACTGTTGCTTACCGTAACATTTGCAAACACAAACGCAAAACCAGTATTAAACAGTCGATTCTGTCACTGTATCACAGAACTGGTGACTCTGCTGGGGAAGCTAAAAAGTGGGGTTAACTTAGAGTTAGTTCATTATTTAACTGCTTTTGTATGCTTTGTTCGATTTACTTTTAAGGGCTTTGTTTTGGTTACTATAGATCCTACACCCGGATCTGGGGCACCTTTTAGGTAAGTAGTAATTGATTATGGAAACTGTGCGGGGTATACCAACACGATCGAAGCGATAACTACGTTGATGCGACACTTTGGTTGGTATCGGTAGCCCTTGAGTAGTCAAGGAGAATACGGGGCCGCTGCATGGTGTCATGAAGTATCACCTGACCTTAGAACCTTTAATTGAACAACTTGGCTATTAGAAAGTAATGAGATAGTCATCTTTGGTATAGCCCAAAGTTGGTTGATACTTGATACTACACTCATTGAGATTTGACTCCCGAGTTTTGTTTGGTGGAAAGTTAGTTGTCGATTGGAAAAAAACTTGTGGGAAATCTCAGTGATATTGAGATCCCTTAGAACCGGATTACTTTCTAGGACAGGTTGAGCCAACTAAACTTCAAGATGGTACTTACCTTAAAACCCATGCAAGCCTTAAACCTAGGTCTTTGTGTGATTTTCTTGTGCTTGCTATACTTGTGTTTTCTTAGCATAATCATGATATCATAACATCATCACATGGCATATCATACTAACCATTTCAAGGATTTTTAGGGCTTATCTTTGTGTTTTTTTGTAGGACATGGCATCCACTCGCATGAATACTATCCAAGTCAACCTCATAAGGGTACCTCCTCAACTCAAGGAATTAGCATCCAGGGTTCCTGAGAGCTCTCCTTTCACTGAAAGACATGGTCGACTTCTCAATATAGTCACCTCAAGCACTAATGAAGAAATGTTGAAGGTGCTCTTTCAATTCTTCGACCCTTTACATCACTGCTTCACCTTTCCTGATTACCAATTGGTGCCTACCATGGAGGAGTTTTCTCAGTTATTGGGGGTGCCTATTCTTGATCAGTTACCCTTCAATGGTATGTGTTGTACCCCAAAATTTTGCCCTCTCAATTCTCAAGGCTTTTCTCACAAAGATTCTCAGGATTCAAGCTTACACAAGTGCATTGGGATTTTCCAGTACCAAAATTAAAAGGTAACTGTCTAAAAGGGAGAAAACAGATAAAAATAAAATTTTGACAAATTTGGAGAAAAATAGGCCTCCTTCGATTCATCCCCCTTCAATTGGACTTTGCACCTCCTTCGATTACTCAAAATTTGCTACTAGCGTGCCTCTTTTGTCTGGGCATTTGACTTCTTGTTGCAGGCTTCGTTTGTGTCTTCCACTGCCTGCATGTTTGCTTTGAATCCCAAGTTTGCTGGCCATTAGTGCCCCCTGCAAGGCAAACGTTTCAATTCACCAAGCATGCTTCCTGCATGTTTGCTTTGAATACCAAAGTTTGTTGGCCACAAGTGCCCCCTGTAAGGCAAACCTTTCGATTCACCAAGCGTCATGCCTGCATGTTTGCTTTGAACACCAAATTTTGTTGCCATAAGTGCCCCATGCAGGGCAAGCCTTTCGATTGGACAAGTATGTTTCCTGCATGCTTGCAATCGAAGGCCATGACCTACTGGCCACATGTGCCCCTGCAAGGCAAACTCTTCGATTGGAAAAAAGTACCTGCATGCAAAGCTTCGATTGGAATGTGTATCCCCTTTGAATCAACTTGCTTTGAATCCAAGCTGAGCCATTCGAAGCAGGTTTCATTTGAAGCAAATCAAAGGAAATCTCATGGCCTTACCCTACTTGACAGGCTATGTTGCTTCCAAATCTTTGTATAATCAGAGGGCCAGAAGCATAAGTCACATCTTCTGCACCCCAACTTCCAAAAGCCCCCCCACTTGTGCTTTCACGTTACATATATTTTATCATTTCTTTGCAAGGCTGGCTTTGGACAACATGTCCATTCTTTCTCTATAAATAGAGGAATTCTTTGCAAAGGCTGGAGAGGATTTTTTTGACCAGAGGAACAAAACGTCCAAAATCTTCTCAAACACAACAACAAAGCTCTCAAGTCCTTAAACACTTGTGAAATAAAAAAAACCCCAGAATCACATTCACCTCCTTCGATTCTGAAGAACAAGCACACTTCAGTTTCCTTCGAATCCCAAGGAGCATCACGTTTTCCCCTCTCCTTCGAATCCAACATTCCAAGCACAACTATTGGCCCCTCCCTTCGAATCTTGGAGAAGCCTAGGGCCACCACTTAAGGCCCATTTCACCTTCAAGGTTGTAGCAAGGTAAGTTGCTCTTACCTTTGCATCTTTCGTTTCAAACATCACATGTATATAATATTTTCATTTACACCCTTTAATATGTTTTTATGGCTGATCCTTTTGTTTCTTGTTCTTTGAGCTTTAAATATACTTTAATAATTAGTTTAGCCACAAGAGAAATACTAGCATGGCCTTAGGCCATGTTGCCATTTTATGTCCCAAATGAAAGAAACAGGAGGAAAAAGACATGAAACGAATCCTTGGGCTCATGCTGACTTCCAAGGCAGAAAGGCAGAATCAAAAGGCACATTTGCACTAAATCCAGCCACAATCGAAGGCAATGACTTGCTGCTGCAAGCCTCAATCAAAGAAGGCACCAAGGCAACAAGGAAGAACCAGAAGGCACGACCAGCTGCTGCCAAGGCCCAATCGAAGGCCATGACTTGCTGGATGGTAGCCCCAAATCAAAGGAGGCCAACCGAACCATAATCGAAGGCTTCTTCCCCCCCAATCGAAGGAGCTCTTTTTTCTTCTTTTTATATATTGTTGTCTTTATATTTTTATGCATTTCAATATGGTTGTAATAGTGTAGGATTTATTTTTTGCACTTTTTATTACTTTTGTACAAATGTTAGTAATTAGGTGTGTATGGAAAGATAAAACCAACAAGTAGACAACCCAAAAATCAAATACAAAATGCATGCAATCAAACACACATTGTAATTCCACTTCTTTCCTTACAAAAATGGCCATGTTATGCATGTGGGATATCTTAGCAAAAACAATAAAAAACACAAGATCTAAGTCCCTCGACGACGCTACAAATGTTGCCTTTCAAATGATCTTATTCCCTAAAAGAGAAATGCTAAGATGTTTCACAACATTCCTATCATGACTATACGATGACCCACGCCCGTCGCTTTACATCCAAAGATAAGGCTTCTTACCAAATAAATGGTAAGATAGCAATATCAAAGGAAAGGAAGAAATGAACAAAGACTTTTGAGTAGGTAGATTGTTCCTAGTTGATTGCTCACTTTCAAATCAAACATCCTTGCTCATTTAAAAAACAAACACCAACACTTTAAAAAACCCTTTCAAAACATTTTCAAAAACGCTTTTCAAACATGAAACATTTTCAAAAGATCAACACTTTGTATACGTTCTTACGAATGAGAACTATTACAAAGTTTTCCTAAATGACGACGCCTTTTCAAAATACTTTCAAAAACCACACAAAGCACATTTTCAAACAAAGCAAGTGATCTAGCAAGCAACTAAGAGCTCGTAGATAACTACGGATGAAAAGGGTGCTAATACCTTCCCTTTTCATAATCTACCCCCCGAACTCAGAAATAATATCAAAGGTCTTTCCTATTCTTTTCAGCCTTTCCTTTTAGATAAAAGAAAATCCGGTGGCGACTCTTGCTAACCGCAACATTAGCGATAAAATGAAAAACACCCAAGTCAGTTCTCCCACTGTATCACAGAACTGGCGACTCTGCTGGGGAAAAATACTTAAAAGTGGGGTTACCTTAGGGCTAGATCACCTTTACTTGCTATCTTTGTTTTACTTTCATGCTTTACATTATGGTTCCTTGTTTGGGCTTGCTTTGATCCTCTACCCATATTTGGGACACCTTTTAGCTAAGTAGCAATAGATTGTGGAAACTGTACGGTGTAGACCGACACAGTTGAAGCAATGGCTACATTAGTGTGACACATTTGTTGGTACCGTTATCCCTTGTGTTGAATCGAGGAGAATACAGGGCCGCTGAGCGGCGTCATAAAACACTAACTGACCTTAGAACCTTAATTGAACAACTTGGCCATTAGGACGTAGCGAGATAACCGGTTTTGGTGGAAAGCTGAAAATTGGTTGATACTCGATACTACACTCATTGAGATTGGACTTTTAGGATATCCCGGTCGCAAGAAAAGATTGATTATGCTGAGACAATGCCTAAAAGAAAGGTCAATGATATTGAGACCTTTTAGAACCCGATTACTATTATTAGGACTAGTTGATCCAACCAAACTTCAAAATGGTACTTACCTACAAACTCCATGCAAGCCTAAACTAAGCACTTGTCTACTTTGTGTGTATATGACTATTTGTACATAATAACTTACTTACTTTGCATACTTGTACATAACATCATGACATCATACCATAGCATTTTCAATAACCTTTTCAAGGATCTTAAGGGTCTATAATGCAGGGTCACGTTGAACCAGACGTCTATCAAGGGGCAAGAGGATTTATTTTCCTCTAAACAAACACCTTCAATGATGAAGTACAACAAAATTGAGTCATGGGCTATGACCCACTTGACATGGTGAGCTTAATTCACGTGGAAGGACATCCATTCATATAAGGTTATCCAAACAAAGTTGTTGATCAAAGTTCAACTTCCAACATTTTCTTGTGTTTACCCCGCGAGATCCTTGAAAACATGCATCCACATATCATGCATCATATCATGACAGGTTTCTCCCATACATGTCTCCTTATCTTCCTACTATTTATCTCAGTAGAGATGGATCTAGAGAAGACTATCAAGGACATCCAGACTCAAAACTCTCAACTTTAAGAAATGTTCTTGAACCTGTCCAAGGGGCAAGAAGAGTTGAAGATATTATTTATTGAGAACATGACCAATGACAATCCTGAAGGAGATAAGGAAAGTCAGATAAGACAATTGCAAGCGGAGGTAGCAACGATGAGAATCCAGATGTTGGGACAAATGGCTCTCATCCAAAACTTAGCTCGGGGACAAGAAGAGCTAAGAACCCTCGTCAATAAACTTCATCAAAATGGTTGCAACCGTATGAAACAAACGATCAAGATTGGGGATCAAGCCACTACTCATCCTCCCATAAGACAAGAGTTTGACTTGGTGGAGAGTAGACCTTCCCAAATTGATACTACATCACGAGCCCAACAACAACCTCACCAACAACAATGGGGAAATTGGCATAAGCAGGATACATCCAGTAGGCAATATACCAAACTCAACATGCCGATGTCACAAATCTTGCAGCACATGTTGAATTTGAATTTGGTCACATTGAAGGATCCTCCTCGGAATCCTAATACTTTTGCTCCTAGCTACCGTCCCAATAAAAGGTGTCTATATCACTCCAATAGTCTGGGGCATGATACTGATAGTTTTTGGATGCTAAAATATCAAATTCAAGACCTGATCGATGAAGGAGCACTGGAGTTTGCACAAGATGGTCAAATCGAATTCTTATGCCGTCCCTCCAAGGCTCATCACCTGAAGTGACAAGTTCAGACAAAGAGGCTTTTGTTTATTTGGAATATTCAATTGTAATCTCTTTTGTTGTTCAAACACTTATCTATTAATGTCAAACTCTGTTTCATTAATGCATTGCATTTGTTTGTCTTGAATTGATCCATTCGTTTTCATTACATTTAAACTATGAATTTTTACTTCCTTTATGATATTCAACTCTTGTTTCAAAAGTTGCAAGCCTTTAGAGGGAGGATGACGAAAACAATGCCATAATCTCATACAGTATGCTTTTGGATAGACCTTACTGATGATGTACAGGCGTTTGTTTCAAATCCTAAACACTGGAGTTATAAGGAAGATAATACCTAGTCAATCCCTTAGATCCAAAGAAGTAGGAATTTTCTTTTTCACACAAAATGAAACCTTCAATCAAAACCTGGGGCAGAGTAGTCTCTCAGTTAATTCAAATGCGCATTCAGTCGCAAACTTTCACTTTGTATACAATGAGTGATATCAAAAACATTCCTCTGGAATCAAAATAAAGTGATGGTTCCCTACCAAATAGGCGATCATTATATCTCAAAAAGAAAAGCCCACTAAGTCAAAACCTACAAAGGAGACTTAAGAAAAACTGGGGCATCCCGCTGACCGTAATCTCAAAACAAGAACAGTCAGGAAAAAAATTAGGGATAACAAATCAAAAGAAATAGGTCACTACAAATCCTCAACAACATGAAAAATGTTGCAAGAAATGATTTCCTTCTGATAAACTTAACTTGTCTGAACCATCACCAAGACGTCATTCCAGACTCAATTGGAGTTCTAACGCACAATTAAATAAGTTTATGATAGAAGAACATCACGAAGAACGGGTGGGTACAAACAAACTTTGAGCCTTATCCTTTGTTTCTTAAACCGTAAACCAAGGAATTTTACAATCCTTCAAAAGTTATAATTGAAGCATGGGTTAGTTCGAAAGCATACTATTACCAAAGGTATCCTGACTCCTGTAAGGCTTTACTCTAAATCCTGAGTTGAATTCATATTCTTACAAACTCTTTACTTGCTAAAACGCATTTTCAAAACTTCTAGACAAGCATAAACTTTGCATTAATTGAATATCATTGTTAGTATTTGGCTATTTGTTTGACAGTAGAGAAATTCACACGATGAATATTCAGCGAACGAAAGCTCTCTCAATGAACAAAATAACTTCAAGTGGGATGATATTTCCAATGACAAATCTCCTATCAACAAGGGGGCGTGACTTGTCACTATCCAGCACACCTGGGGCAGTCCAGTCAAGATTCCAAGAAATCTCTCAAGAAGTGCAGAATAACCAGGGGCAGGTCTCTATTTAAATCACTTGGGGAATTGAATGCAAATCCCAATAAAGGGTTACATACAGTCAATTAGTTCCTGGAAGTGCCACAAACACTTGCTACTAGGGGCAGTGACAAATCTCCCCAAAATCCTTCTCATAGGATGACTCCCAGCCAGAGTTTAATCTCTGAAAACTTTTTCCCCAGTTGAGTCGACCTCAAAAATCCTCGAGGATTTTCCCAAGTGAAGTAGCCACCTCTCCAACAGACTGGAAACAAGGTTTATTTCCCTAACAAACGTCAGGATTCCTCAAATTAAGTTTGCCTTTCTGACTACTACAAATCAAAGGACCGCAACTCCTCTTCCCCAGTAACTACTCTACAATCCCCGACAAGTTACCGTAAAACCTGGAAACCGACCAGATAACAGTTAACTTCAGTAAGTTGTTGTGAAGCCTGGACCCGACCATATATCAGTTCAACTTCGTCTTTTCTAGAAAGTTACTATGAAGCATGGACCCGACCATATATCAATTCAACTTCTTCCTTCCCATCAAGAGATAACCCCTAGTAAAGCAACGTACAACCGAGACTCCTGAACTCTTTTCCCCAAACAGGAATCAACACTCTCCACAAAGTTTTCAATATTCCCCAACGGAGTTCTCCTTAAACAATAAAACAGGAATCTCCTATGGAAACATTCTAAGCAAAGTTTTAAGAGACACCTACTCTTCAAACAGCAGTCCAGAATTTAATGACTCCCCGGTATTTGTCAAGGATTTATTTTCCCAGACAAAGATACACTTCAATAACATTTCACATTTCATGCATCATACTTACATACATAATAAATGCATACATCATAATCTCATTTTGAGAACATCATTACATGATGCATCTCATCCATCATGATGTTGCATACAACTTTTCTTTTACATTTTCAGGAAAAGGTCAACAGATAAAGGTCATCATCTTTTTGTAGTAGAAATCGTCCAAGATTCCTTCATCATTCTGCTGAGTTAGTAATCATCCAAGATTCGTTCATCATTTTTTTGGAGCAGCAATCGTCTCAGATTCCTTCATCGTCCTGCTAAGGTAATAATCATCCAAGATTCCTTCAGCATCCTGCTGAGGTAGTAATCGTCCAAGATTCCTTCATCATCTTTTTGGAGTAGCAATCGTCTCAGATTGCTTCATCATCCTTCTGAAGTAGTAATCTTCCAAGATTCCTTCATCATCTTTTTGGAGTAGCAATCGTCTCAGATTCCTTCATCATCCTGTTGAGGTAGTAATCATCCAAGATTCCTTCATCATCCTGCTGAGGTAGTAATCATCCAAGATTCCTTCATCATCTTTTTGGAGTATAAATCGTCCAAGATTCCTTCATTATCCTGCTGAGGTAGTAATCGTCCAAGATTCCTTCATCATCTTTTTTGAGTTTCAATTGTCTCAGATTCCTTCATCGTTCTACTGAGGTATTAATCATCCAAGATTCCTTCATCATCCTGCTGAGGTAGTAATCGTCCAAGAATCCTTCATCATCTTTTTGGAGTAGAAATCGTCTCAGATTCCTTCATCGTCCTGCTGAGGTAGTAATTGTCCAAGATTCATTCATTATCCTATTGAGGTAGTAATCGTCCAAGATTCCTTTATCATATTTTTGGAGTAGCAATCGTATCAGATTCCTTCATCATCATTCTGAGGTAGTAATCGTCCAAGATTCCTTCATCATCTTTTTGGAGTAGCAATCATCTTAAATCCCTTCATCGTCCAGGTGAGGTAGTAATCGTCTAAGATTCCTTCAGCATCCTGCTGAGGTACTAATCGTCCAAGATTCCTTCATCATCTTTTTGGAGTAGCAATCGTCCAAGATTCCTTCATCATCCTGCTGAGGTAGTAATCGTCCAAGATTCCTTCATCATCTTTTTGAAGTAGTAATCGTCTCAGATTCCTTCATCGACCTACCGAGGTAGTAATTATCCAACATTCCTTCATCATCCTGCTGAGGTAGTAATCGTCCAAGATTCCTTCATCATCTTTTTGGAGTAGAAATCATCTCAGATTCCTTCATCATCCTGTTGAGGTAGTAATCGTCCAAGATTCCTTCATCATCCTGCTGAGGTAGTAATCGTCCAAGATTCCTTCATCATCTTTTTGGAGTAGAAACCGTCTAGATTCCTTCATCATCCTGCTGAGGTAGTAATCGTCAAAGATTCCTTCCTAATCCTGCTGAGGTAGTAATCGTCTAAGATTCCTTCATCATCTTTTTGGAGTAGAAATCGTCTCAGATTCCTTCATCATCCTGTTGAGGTAGTAATCGTCTCAGATTCCTTCATCATCCTATTGAGGTAGTAATCATCCAAGATTCCTTCATTATCCTGCTGAGGTAGTAATCTTCCAAGATTCCTTCATCATCCTGCTGAGGTGGTAATCATCCAAGATTCCTTCATCATCCTGTTGGAGTAGCAATCGTCCCAAATTCTTTTATCACATATCACTACCTAAAACAAGACATTCATCTGTGAACAAATTAATTGTAGATCAATGCCTAATACAGGGCATGTTGACTATCTACATGACAAACACTTCCTTCAAGACATCTGCTGGTTCAGTTTAAATCTCTTAATGGTTTATCCTGATTCTTTCTAGTAGATATTTCCTCTGGTTCAGATAAATCGTTCCAAGATTTGTTCTGATTCTTCTCCAGTAGAAGTTAGAATTTAGACTTTGTCTAATTTCTGTCAACAGTCACCTTTGGATGGCATCTATAAGCCCATCTCCAACAACTATCCATCATTTCCAAATGGCATCTTTAAGCCTATTCCCTACACAATCAACCACAACGTCATCAAGTGCAAATTTCTGGCCACTCTAGTGTTCAATCATCTTCCATCTTCAAGTCACGAATGACAGATTTGCCCATCTAACTCTTCAGGTGTAAGAAGATTGAACAGGGGCAGTTGTTGTACCCCAAAATTTTCCCTCTCAATTCTCAAGGCTTTTCTCACAAAGATTCTCAAGATTCAAGCTTTCACAAGTGCATTGGGATTTTCCAGTACCAAAATTAAAAGGAAACTGTCGAAAAGGGAGAAAACAGATAAAAATAACATTTTGACAAATTTGGAGAAAAATAGGCCTCCTTCGATTCAGCCCCCTTCGATTGGAATTTGCACCTCCTTCGATTGCTAAAAATTTGCTGCTAGCGTGCCTCTTTCGTCTGGGAATTTGACTTCTTGTTGCATGCTTCATTTGTGTCTTCCACTGCCTGTATGTTTGCTTTGAATCCCAAGTTTGCTGGCCACAAGTTCCCCCTGCAAGGCAAACCTTTCGATTCACCAAGCATGTTGCCTGCAAGTTTATTTTGAATAGTAAAGTTTGTTGGCCACATGTTCCCCCTGCAAGGCAAACCTTTCGATTCACCAAGCGTGATGCCTGCATGTTTGCTTTGAATACCAAATTTTGCTGCCACAAGTGCCCCATGCAGGGCAAGCCTTTCAATTGGACAAGTATGTTGCTTGTATGCTTGCAATCGAAGGTCATGACCTGCTGGCCACATGTTCCCCCTGCAAGGTAAACTCTTCGATTGGACAAAAGTACCTGCATGCAAAGCTTCGATTGGAATGTGGATCCCCTTCGAATCAGCTTGCTTTGAATCCAAGCTGAGCCATTCGAAGCAGGTTTCGTTTGAAGCAAATCAAAGGAAATCTCATGGCATTACCCTACTTGACAGGCTATGTTTCTTCCAAATCTTTGTATAATCAGAGGTCCAGAAGCATAAGTCACATCTTCTGCACCCCAACTTCTAAAAGGCCCCCCACTTGTACTTTCACGTTACATATATTTTATCATTTCTTTGCAAGGATGGCTTTGGACAACATGTCCATTATTTCTCTATAAATAGAGGAATTCTTTGCAAAGGCTGGAGAGGATTTTTTTACCAGAGGAACGAAACCTCCAAAATCTTCTCAAACACAACAACAAATCTCTCAATTCCTTAAACACTTGTGAAATCAAAAAAACCAGAATCACATTCACCTCCTTCGATTCTGAAGAGCAAGCACACTTCAGTTTCCTTCGAATCCCAAGGAGCATCACGTTTTCCCCTCTCCTTCGAATCCAACATTCCAAGCACAGCTGTTGGCCCCTCCCTTCGAATCCTGGAGAAGCCTAGGGCCACCACTCAAGGCCCAATTCACCTTCAAGGCTACAGTAACGTAAGTTTATCTTACCTTTGCATCTTTCGTTTCAAACATCACATGTATATAATATTTTCATTTACACCCTTTAATATGTTTTTATGGCTGATCCTTTTGTTTCTTGTTCCTTGAGCTCTAAATATACTTTAATAATTAGTTTGGACACAAGACAAATACTAGCATGGCCTTAGGCCATGTTTCCATTTTATGTCCCAAATGAAAGAAACAGGAGGAAAAAGACATGAAACGAATCCTTGGGCTCATGTTGACTTCCAAGGCAGAAAGGTAGAATCAAAAGGCATATTTGCACTAAATCTATCCAGAATCGAAGGACATGACTTGCTGCTACCAGCCTCAATCGAAGAAGGCAACAAGGCAACAAGGCAGAACCAGAAGGCACGACCAGCTGCTGCCAAGGCCCAATCGAAGGGCATGACTTGCTGGATGCTAGCTGTGATACGGTGGGAGAACTGACTTGAGGTTTTGTGTTTTTGTTCGCAAATGTTTTGGTTTAGCAAGAGTCGCCACCGAATTTTATTTTATCCAAAAGGAAAGGTAAAAAAGCACAGGAAAGACCTTTGAGATGTTTTCTTGAGTTCGGGGGGTAGATTATGAAAAGGGAAGGTGCTAGCACCCTTTTCATCCATGGTTTTCCATGGGCTCTTAGTTACTTGTTTAGATCACTTGATTTTGTTTTTCAATTGTTTGAAATTGTGCTTTGTGTGGTTTTGAAAGTATTTTGAAAAGAGGTCATCGTTTTTGCAATCTTTGTAATGATTCTTGTTTGCAAGAATGTATACAAAGATGTTTGTCTTTTGAAAAATGTTTCAATGTTTTGAAAGTTGTTTGAAAATATTTTGACATTGTGTGTGTTTTGTTGGAAAATAGCAAGGATGGTTTGCAAATTGATCAAGTAACTAGAAGCATCTACCTACTCAAATGTCTTTCCTACACATTTTTAACCCTTTGACATTGTTGTTTTACCATTGCATTTAGTAAACAACCCTATCTTTGGATGTTAAACGGGACGAGCGTGGGTCATCGTATGACCATGATAGCAATCGTTCCAAGTATCTTAGCAAGTTTTAGGGACTAAGATCATTTGTTTTTAGGAAACATTTTGATAGCGTCATCGAGGGACTATGATCTTTTGTTTTGTTTTGTTTTGCCAAGATACCTAGCATGCATACCATGGCCATGTTTTAAGACAACAAAGTGGATGAAACCCTAGGGGTGCTTGTGTGCAATGTGTTGTCATTTTTCATGCATTTTTGTCTTGTGTTAATTCATGCTATTTGTTTGATTTTTTTGCATACAAAACCCTAGTTTTACTATCATGGTATATGAAAGCGGTAAAATGCGTAAAGTAAATCTAGACTATTACAACAATATTATGGGGAGGGGGATACAAGTTTTGAATAGGGGGATATTGCTCAAAATAAAACCCTAAAACTATTACAACCAAATTGAATTTATTGTACAAATAAATAAATAAGCAAATATTTAAATATGCAAATAAATGTAAATATGCAAAAGATGTTTTTGTATTAATTTTATGTATGTAAAAATAAATTTATTTATGTCTTAAAAATAAGAAAAATAAAAATGATTATTTTTGAAAGGGGTGAAAAGCCTAATTTTTGGTTTAAAAGAAAATATACATTCTATTATTATTTATTTCATTTATGTACAAGAAAATAAATAAAAAGATATACAAAAATGTTAAAAAATAAAATATGTGAGAAAATATTATTTTAAGTGTATAAATAATAAAATAAAAAAAGTATGATATTTTTATATTATTTACAAGTTTTTTTAAGAAAATAAAGTATATTTAACCTAATAATTTATTTATTATTCAAAAAATAAAATAAAAAATATGATAAAATGCAAAAAATAAAGAAAATATTTTTTGTGATTTTAAATGTTTAGAAAAAAATAAATAAAAGTCAGAAATATGAAATATGCCAGAAAATACAAAAATATAAAATAAAAGGGTCAGGGGGGTGCAAAAAGTAAAAGGGGGTGCAAAAAGAAGCAGGCCTAAGCGCCAGGCCCAGACTCCACTTCATCCCTGACCTCTGTACACGTGCGCGCGCCCTGTTTCAGTTCAAACCTGTTCTTGCTATTCTTTGTACAAAAACAAAATCTTGCAACATGAAACTTGTAGCATTTTTAGTCACGATTCCAATGATATATAAAAAACTTGACCTAACTCTCAAAGATCAGAGAGAATTTTAATGGCCCTAAATTTTGACCTAGTTTTTTTAGCAACTTCAACTATCAAATACTCCTAGCTCAGTTAATATAAATACAAACTATGCATATGTACAAATCAAGCAACTTAAAGACTACATTTTTGCTTCACAAACCTAAGCTTAATGATGCCTAAATAGAGAGATAGAAACTTGGAAAAGACCTTGTTCAGTTGAGTTTGGCTATGGCAATATGAGCACTTTGAGTGAGGCCTGAAGGTCGTGTGAGCTTGCTTAAAGTTCCCTCAACCTTTCCCAATGCTCAGCTTGCCTTGAAGTTGATTGAAACTCCCAGTAGAAGTCAACCTGCAAACTCAGAAAATGGAAATGGTGAAGCTCGAAAAAGGGGTTACAGTTGCTTGAGAAAGGCCTGGAAAACTTAGGTGTGATGTATGGAATGGTATTGAAGCCTTGAAACAAAAAATGCACGAGTGAAATATGATTTGGCTAGTGATTTGCAGAGGTTGCCCTATTTGGGCAGAAAATGGTGATTTTGGTATTTGAGGATGTTTGCAATGCTATGAGCTCGTGTATTGGCTTGTTTCAAGGTTCTGAACTTGGTTCAAATGATACTTGGACTTGTTTTTATCAGATGGAAGAGTTGTGTGGACTTTTGTAAGTTTCTTGATTTTGAAGCAAAGTTGAAATGACAATGCCCAAAAGCTTGTACTTGCTAGTTCCTTAGCTACACATAGTTGGTGAACTTTTTCTAAAGTTTGTGGATGTTGTTTGTATCAAGAGATCAGGTCCATGGCTCAAGATAAACAAAGTTGCAAAAAGAAAACTTTATGGAAATGGTATTGTTACCTTTATGCCATAAATGGATTAATTCAATGTACAAAGCTCCATAGCTCAGAATAAGACCATTATACATTGTATTTGCATTCAATTTTTGAGTGTAAAAAGGATTAGGACCTGTAATTCAAGTACAAGCATGATTCAAACTGATTTGCAACTTGAACCATTGTGAAAATGCCTTGGACAAAAAGTGACAAATTGCCATTTTCATTTCTTCGATTCTCCCTAACCATACATGATCTTGGAGAGTTCTTTGACATTTTGGAAAGCTTGTAACATGCTCTACAATCCATCTTTGAAATTCATTTTGAGATTCCTCTTGGAACTAGGTGAAAAGTTGCCCTGAAGTTAGGTAAAAAATCTGCCTAAACTAGGGCAAAATTTCACTAAGTTAAAAGTTTCATGGACCCATATTCACAAAATCATAACTTGTGATACAAGCATCTTTTGGGAAAACTTTGTGAATCAAAGTTGTAGATTTTGTGGAGGACTACAACTTTCATGTTGGAAGTTTTCTTTCAATCCAATTGCACCATGGATAAAAAGTTGAATCCAAATGCATTTGAGATCTTTTGAACTATGTCATTAGGTCAAGATGGTTCCATTGAGTCCTTGAAACCATGCTTGAACCCAATTTTCCATTGGCTAGGTGAAAAATCAGAAATTGCCCTTCTACAGTCAAAACCCTAATTTTGACCATTTTGCCCTTTTGATGATCTGATCAAATTTCTTGAGGAGTTGTGGTCCAAACTTGATCAAATGGTACGTATGATCCTATAATATTGATGTGGATCAAAAATTATGAGGTTTGACTGTAAATTGGCCATGGTTGACTTTTTCCCCAATACAGCTGATTTTTAGGTCAACTGTCCAATTGACTGGGCAAAAAAGTGATTCAAGGCTTGGAACTTGGTATGAGCAATCTTAGAGGTTCAACATGAAGTATGAAAGTCATATGAGACATTGGAACTCCAAAAATCCTTGTGCAAACTCAAACCCTAATTTCAGGTCATCAGTGCAAGGAGATGCCTTGAGCTGAGCAAACCCAAATCTGGTCTTGAGTCCAAGAAGTCTTGTGAGGAGAATCTTGATAAAAATGAGAGGGAAAATTTTGGGGTACAACACTAGCCCCCAATCGAAGGAGGCTAACAGAAGCAGAACCGAAGGCTTCTTCCCCCCCCCCCCCCCCCCCCCCCCCCAATCGAAAGAGCTCTTTTTTCTTCTTTTTATCTATTTTTTCCTTTATATTTTTATGCATTTCAATATGGTTGTAATAGTGTAGGATTTATTTTTTCATTTTTTATTACTTTTGTACAAATGCTAGTAATTAGGTGTGTATGGTAAGACAAAACCAACAAGTAGACAACCCAAAAATCAAATACAAAATGCATGCAATCAAACACACCTTGCACACATGTACCCTTAGGGTAATTCCACTTCTTGCCTTACAAAAATGGTCATGTTATGCATGTGGGATATCTTAGCAAAAACAAAAAAAACACAAGATCATAGTCCCTCGATGACGCTACAAATGTTTCCTTTCAAATGATCTTATTCCTTCAAAGAGAAATGCTAAGATATCTCACAACATTTCTGTTTTACCCCAAAATTTGCCCTTCCATTTTTCACTCAAGATGCTATCCCAGGGTTTCTCATTTGGCTCAAAAGTTGACCAAGCAGATTCTCTTCCTAGGCAAACAGTCAGCAATTAGGGTTTTACACTACTCCAATGGAGTTGAGTCGTCATGTTTTTAAATAGGTCTTCATATCTCCTCAGAGTTTCTTAAACCAGTTTTCAAACCTCGCAGTACAAGTTTGCTCAACCATTAGTTCAGATGACTGAAAATGACTACAGCAACCCCAAAATCAATCATTTTGGTGAGAACAAATTCAAGCGATTGTAACTTCATCCTTATTCATTGTTTGTGAGCGTTTTTTCTTACGTATGATTCTCCCTGATGCCACCTCAAATTTCTTTTCACGAGTCAAGAGCTGATTACGCGTAGAAGATCACCGAAATTTGAATGCTCCAGAAGTCGCATCTTGAATTTTGACCTAATTTCAAATAACGGCCGTCTGATTATTTTTTCTTCATATTACAAAAAAAAACTTGAGACGATTATTTTTGCATGTTGTCCTAATTGATGTCATCAACAAACTTTCTTCAAGGATCTAGGCCGAATTAGGCTTAAAAGGCTATGAAAAGTTGGTGAAAATGCTACGGGTCATTTTGTGGTTTAGAATGTTCTTAACTCCTAAGTTTAGTTCATGTCCTAATTGTGTCCTCAAGACTTTTGCTTGTATGATGAGATCATTCATGGTATAGAATGTTAGGTGCAAGATTTATCGGATATTTTGTGGGTTAGTTCAAGTCATGGGTGTTTGAAGCTTTGGCGATTATTTCAATTAAAATGGATTTTTGATTAATGTTCTCGAAGAATTGCTGGCTCTTTCAAGAATGGTTCAAGGATTCAGTTGCATCCATCATTTGAAATATTCAGGATAATCACATTTGAAATATCTGCTTTCATAATCAAATTTCATTCAGGTGGACAATGTTGAGCCATACAAATCAGCATCATTTCAAGCTCAAATTTATTTTCAATAAATAGTTTGTATCAAGTATTCAATAATCCGAAAGGATTTACCCGAAACTCAAAAATTCAATTCCAACTCAACGGTCATCATCCAAGTTTTCAAAAAAACTTCAAGGTTACATTGATTTATGTTACAAAAAAAACACAAACAGTTTCAGAATATACTTCAAAGAGGATTACAATTTAAGATACAAATCACATTGTGTCTTGTTTACAAAAGGAAAAGGAAAGAAATATTGTTTCTTCGTTCGCTTCACCTTCAAGAAACTCATTGTCTTTCAACCTTGATCGCCCAATTCTTAGTTGCACCTGAAACAAAAAAAAAAGAGAAAGTTAGCAAGTATGTGGAAGATTCAAGAACTATTTGTTTAGAATGAATTTTTTCTCAACATAAGGATTATGCTTGGAATCAGAAAATTAAGAGGTCATGTGTTAAAGCTCAAAGCCTCATACAAATCAATTTCAATCATGGGCTTTCTTTTCCATTTGCAAATCACAAAGATAAATCTCGGTTCACAAAAGAAAAGAGGTGGTTTAAATGAAATCACAATGGGTAAATACAAGTTAGTAGCATCACAGATCAAAGATTCAAGCCCAACAAAAGCCTCAATTTTGTCCTATCATCGGCCCAAATAAATATGCTCATTAAAAATCATAAAACATGTTTTTTTTATTCACAAATACAGCAAATAAGACAAAGAGAAAAGTCATGCATTGCTGCCCCAAAACCTGCTAACAAAACAGCCAAACAATTGCATAAAATAGGCAACATAAAATCAGCAGCAATAAAGATATAACAGCAACATGCCTCAAGTGTTCAAACTGGCCAAACATTTCCCCCCAAAATGTTATCACACTACTATGATAAAAAGGGACAAAAACATCAAAAGCAAAGGGGGCAGACAACAATAGGAAGATCACTAAAAACACAAAATCATCAGAGTTCTTTGTTTCAAACAGCAATATCACAAAAAAACACAAAAAAAAAACAAAATCATCAAAGTTTTTTTGTTGTTTCAACAACAACCATCACCGAAAAACATCCTCATCATCATCATTTTCCACACATATCCCTTCAGAATCTAAAAAGGAGAAAGAAGGAGAAAGGGGACTTCCCTGTCAAACAAAAGCCAATGGCGAGAGCGATTGAGGAACTAAAAGTGGACAAAGGTAGCAGCATAAAAAGTTTAAACGGATCGTTCATAAAGTTCCAATCCTGTAAGTCTTGCTTCCCGATATCATTAGCACATTGCCGCTTTGCTTTGCTTTTATTTAATTTATGAACTTTCTTTACGATACTGCTTGATACTGCTTCATGTCATTTCAGTAATTGTATAAGCATAAAAAATAACTAAATAAAAAAGGAAGCAGTTATATAGTAAACCCTAAAAACACAACTTACCTCTTCAACCTCTCTCTCCCACTATCGCCTCTAGCCTCAGACCATATAAAGGCCTCCCTCTGTCCTTCTCCGCTCGCAGTAACTACCAACCTCCCCCTCCAACTCACCGTATTCTCCTTCGTCCAATCCAACATCAATTCCCTTGTCCTCAAGATCGCTCACTCGATCCTTGCCGGTAAAGGATTCGCCTTCGATGTTCCGTCTTGTTCTGCTGTTAACCAGCTTTATGTTCTTGAACTCGACCGTTTTGTTCTCAAAGATAAATCGTCTCTTCGTCCTTTTGCTAATGTCTCCGCTGTTCGAAAAACCTCCATTACCACCTTCATGCGTTAACATGATAGATGTTGGGTTTGAAGGAAGCAGAAGTGATCTATTTTGTTTAGCATAGAGGGAGAGCGAATAATCGAGTTAGTAGAGAGAGGAAGAGGAATCATTAGTGATGATGATTTGTTTGAGAAAAAAAGGAGATGAATGGTTGAAGATAGGATGTTGGTGATGATACGAGATTTGTATAGAAAGGGAGAGTTTTTGTTTTTTTTTTGTTTTTACGGTACAACATCAAAAACAGAGTTTAACACTAATAGTATTAATCAATTTCCTTTCCCAATAAAACACAATAATTAAGACATTTCCCTTCCCGATAACACTCCCCGCGGCGCGCAATCACCTTTAGGTTTCCAAACCTTTTTCCTTGTTCATTCCAAACCAGGTCAGCCTTTAATGGGCTTGCAGGCCCAATTTGTTATCTTGTTCACCCTTTTGTTTTAATTGAAGCTTAATGATAATGAATGAATAGAACAACTCAGTTGGAAAGGTATCATTGGCTCTG
Source organism: Vicia faba (assembly GCA_948472305.1). Classification (NCBI taxonomy): domain Eukaryota; kingdom Viridiplantae; phylum Streptophyta; class Magnoliopsida; order Fabales; family Fabaceae; genus Vicia; species Vicia faba. Next base: position 767,644,019 of record OX451741.1, on the reverse strand, counting down.
ACCTAGATGACACGGGTTCAACCCCTGCTGGGGCTTGGTTTTCTATTTTATTTTCCTTGATTTCTTTATTTTTTTTATAACAAAAATTAGTTTAGTTAATCTCTAGTTTTAATTAGTTTTCTGTTTTTCTTGATTTCTTTAAAAAATTTATAACAAAAATTAGTTTAGTTAATCTTTAGTTTTAATTTTAAAATTCAATTAAATGAAGAATATATAATTTCAAATAATTAATTTTTTTAGTACTTTGTAAATAATTTTGTCAAATATTTTTTTATATAGTTTAATAAACTTTCTTCTAAAATATTTAGTTTATACGTAATAAAATTCAAATAAAAATAATAGAATAGATTCTTTATTTTCTTTCCAAATTTTTCACAAACAAAAATATCAAAAATTTATATTTTCATACTTTGTTAATTAATTTTTACTTCATAGACTATTGTAGTTTTAATTAATTTGTTCGACTCAATTTCTTTGTATTGATTGCCTATTTTGACTGTTAATCGCATTGATCCATCCCCATTTGTAAGTTTGTACCCCCATTCCCGAAAACTTTGTAATAGCATAGAATTTTAATTCCCGCAATTTACTGTTTTCTTTATACTGTATAGTAATTAGGCGTGTATGGCAAGATAAAAAAAATCAATCGCTAGTTAACCTAATTTCAAAGATCAAATTAACTTGAATCAAACACACTTCTTCACACGCGCACCTCTAGGGTAACCTCGCTCGTTGCCTCGGAAATACAGTCATGTCCCTCGAGTATGGGATGTTTTAGCAATGACCCTTCGATAAAAAAATATCTTAGTCCCTTGATGACCCTCGACGTTGCCTTCGATAAAATGATCTCGCCCCTTACAAAAATTGGTAAAGCGTCACATAAGTTGCTTTCGATGACTGTAAAATTGACCCGCGCCTATCCCTTGACATCCAACGATGGGGCTTCTTACCAAATCAAGGGTAACATAGCAACATTAAAATGGGGAAGAAAAGAACCTTGAGACCTTTCGAATAGGTAGATTCGCTCCTAGTTGCTTGCTTGCTCACGACAAAAACCTTTTACACCAACACTTTCATCTCAAAACATTTTCAAAAGACAAAACTTTTTGTATACATTCTTATGGAGACGAGAACCATTACAAAGAGATTTTTTCAAAAAACTTTCCAAAACACAATCCACAAACACATCTTTGAACCATCTTTCGAAACAAAACTTTGTACACGTTCTTATAGAAACAAGAACCATTACAAAGAGATTTTTCAAAACCACTTTCAAAACCCACACCACAATCACACTGTCAAAATAAAAGCAAGTGATCTAAACAAGTAACTAAGAGCCCATGAAAACAATGGATGAAAAGGGTGCTAACACCTTCCCTTTTTATAATCTACCCCCCGAACCCGAGAAATAATCTTGAAAGGTCTTTCCTGTGCTATTTTACCTTTCCTTTTGGATAAAAGAAAAGTCGGTGACGACTCTTGATATCCACACAAATGCGATTGAAACACAAAACATCAAGTCAGTTCTCCCACCGTATCACAGAATTGGTGACTCTGCTGGGGAACATCTAAAAGTGGGGTTACCTTAGGGTTAGATCACCTTTACTCGCTTTCGTTATTTGATTTGTGTGCTTTATATTTAGTTCTTGGTATTGGGCTTGCTTTGATCCTCCACCCAGATCTGGGGAACCTTTTTATGTAAATAGCAATAGAATGTGGAAATTGTACGGCGTAGACCGATATGGTTGAAACAATGGCTATGTTAGTGTGACGCATTTGTGGGTACCGGTATCCCTCGTGGTGAATCGAGGAGAATACGGGGCCGCTGAGTGGCGTCATGAAGCACTAACTGGATTTAGAACCCTAATTGAACAAACTTGGCCATTAGGACGTAGTGAGATAATCGGTTTCGGTGTAGAGCTGAAAATTGGTTGATACTCGATACTACACTCATTGAGGCTAGACTTTTGGGATATCTCAGCCGCAAGAAAAGATTGTTGTGCTGAGACAATGCCTAAGAGAAAGGTCGGTGATATTGAGATCCTTTAGAACCCGATCACTATTGCTAGGACAGGTTGAGCCAACTAGACTTCAAGAGGGTACTTACCTACAAAACTCATGCAAGCCTAAAACATAGGGACTTGTTTGTTGTGTGTGTATATATTTACTTGTACATAAACATCACAAACATCATAAACATCATGAACATCATACGCATGCTCACTAACCATTTCAAGGATTTAGAAATTTATCTTTGTTTTTATTTTGTAGGACATGAATTCTCTCCGAAGAAACACCATCTGAATCAGCTTTGTAAAAGCACATCCTCAACTTCAAGAGCTAGCCTCAAGAGTGCCCGGGGATTCTCCTTTTACCAAGAAATATGGTCGACTCCTCAGTTTTGCTACATCCAACTTCCAAGAAGAGATGATGTGTGTACTATTCCAATTCTTTGATCCTGTACATCATTGTTTCACTTTCCCGGACTATCAATTGGTACCTACACTGGAAGAGTTCTCTCAACTCTTAGGGGTGCCCATGCTTGATCAGATATCGTTCACCGGTCTAGAAGGGATTCCAAAACCTGAAGTCATCGCTGAGGCTTTACATGTGAAGAGGGCCGATGTCATAGCCAATTGGGAAACAATAAGCGGGGTTAAAGGCTTTCTAGCTAAGTTTCTATTGGAAAAAGCTCGTTCATTCTGGGATGACATGGATTTCCAAGCTTTCGAGGACGTCCTAGCTCTTCTCATTTATGGTTTGGTTCTGTTTCCCAAATCGGACCAATTCATAGATGTTAACACCATCAAAGTCTTTCTCTCTTGCAATCCTATACCTACCTTATTAGGAGATATCTTGCATTGCCTTCATACTCGCACCCTGAAGAAAAGGGGTACTCTTTTGTGTTGTATCCCCCTACTTGCTAAGTGGTTCACTTCACACCTAACTCAGTCATCATTGAAGAACGAGCGAAGACTAACATGGTCCCAAAGGATGATGTCTCTCACCCACTCTGATATTCGTTGGTGTTCGAGATCCTTGGAAGATGTCTTTATCATTGACCACTGTGGGGAGTTCCCTAACGTTCCTCTGCTTGGTATTAGGGGGGTATCACCTACAACCCCTGCTTAGCTCTTTGACAGTTTGGGTATGCCCGAAGAGATGGCCCTCACGATATGCTCATCCAAGGTCTGGTGTTCGACTACGACAAAGAAGACAAAGGTTACCGCCGGAGGTTTACACGTTCTTGGGGAATGGTAAACAAGGTGGACAGTAAGACTTTGGGACACAAAAAATCTATCTCTCTAGAGCTTTACCTTAGGTGGGTACGGGTTCGTGCCCAAAGTCTCTTGATGCCTTACCCTTCCATTCTGCCTGTCATCATGGAGCCTGTTGTTGAGGGAGACGTCCCATACACTGTTCTCCATCCCGACATGCCTACCTCTCTCGAAGACTTGCAGAAAGCCTGGGTTCAGTTGAAGGAAGAGCGAGACACCTTTGAAGCCCAGTATTACGCCAGTGAGAAGAAGGTTCTGGAGCTCACCAAATTGCTTCATGAAGAGAAAAACCCGAATGCCTACATTGCTCCAAAGAGGATGCGTTCAATCTTTTTGTCTTAGGAGTCTAGTTGTATTTTGTTTCTTTCATTTTAAGCCCAGGGAGGCATGATGTATTCAAACTTGGATTTTTAATTTGACGTGTGTTCCTTTTTGGTTTGAACAAATTTAAATCTCTAATTTTTCCTTGAAATCATTTGCATATTGCATCTTCATTCATCATAACATCATACAGGTTTCTCATAACAGGTCACCTTATCCTTCTACTATTTATTTCAGTAAGATGGATGTTGAATAGACTATGAAAGACCTTCAGGCGCAGAACGCCCAATTTCAACAAATTCTCTTGGCTCTGACAAAAGGACAAGAGGAGTTGAAGACTCTGCCGGCCAAAGAGAACAAGAAGAAAACGAAGAAATCAACCGGTGTTTTGATCATGGGAATAAGGTTTAAAGGACAAGCCAGAAGAACTTTGGGCTTTGCGACATCATCAGGCGAAGGAGATAATCAAACCCAGGAAGTGAACAACGACCCTGCATCCGAGGAAGAGGAAGAGCCTGATTACTCTGAGGAACAATATCCTCCTGCTGATGATAAATACAAACATCTAGAGGATCGTTTGAATGCTATGGAGATTCAGAGGGTACCCGTTTTTTATTTTGAAGAATTATGACTCATTTCAGGGTTTGTCATCCCACAAAAATTCAAGGTCCCCACTTTTTCCAAATACGAAGGTGTCTCTTGCACGAAACTACATCTAAGGTCATACGTCAGGAAGATTCAACCCCACACAGATGACAAGAATCTGTGGGTGCATTTCTTCCAAGAGAGCTTATCTGGGACGCAGTTGGATTGGTTCTATCAATTGGAAGGGACCAACATTCGCAATTTGGAAGAGTTGGCCGCCTCTTTCTACAAACAATATCAGTACAATGCTGATTTGGCTCTGACTAGGACGCAGTTACAAAGCCCGTATATGGGAACAAGTGAAGGTTTTAAAACCTATGCTCAAAAATGGAAGGCTCTCACAGGCAGGGTCCAGCCCCCTCTATCCGACAGAGAATTAATGGATATGTTTCTAGGCACCTTGTCGGGACCATTTTTCAACCACCTAATTGGGAGTTCCACAGCTGGGTTTACTGAATTAATCATGACTGGTGAGTGGGTCGAGGCAGGTATAAAAAGCTGAAAAATTCAAAGAGATGCATCCTCGAGCATGATGAAGAAGCCTTTTATTGGAAAGAAAGAGGTCAGTGTTGCATATGACTATAGAAATCAAAACAAAACTGACTGTCGATCGGCAGTAGGGGTTGTCATGATTTCTAACCTTGTGCTAAATCAACAGCAAAATTATCAGCGCAAACCAGAAGCGCCCATGAGACAGTTTACCTGGATCAACATGACCATGTCTCAAATTTTGCCACACCTTTTGAAGACCAATCTGACAACTTTAAGAGAAGCTCCCAAGAACCCCCAATACTGCGTCTCCTCGCTATAACCTGAACGCTCGATGCGCCTACCATTCTGAAAGCCCGGGGCACGATACAAATGACTGTTGGGCCTTAAAGAATAAGGTGCAAGACCTTATCGATGCAAAAGAGATTGAGTTTGATCTCCTAGAAACGCCTAATGTAATAACGGCGCCAATGCCCAGTCATGGCCAAGGTATCAACACCATTGATGATGATCGTTTTATATCCTCTGTGAACTACTTAATTACCCCTTTGTTGACTATTAAACAGAATCTACCGCAAGTCGGTCTGTTTCCGGGTTGTGATGAAAATTACCATTAGTGCAAGTCTCTATCGAACGGTTGTTTGTTACTAAAGATAGGCGTCCAGCGCCGAATGACTAGCAAAGAAATCCTATTTGAAAAGCTACCCATTATCAAGAGTTCTTATCAAGATGTTTCGATAATCACCATTTCTGACAATCCTCCCAGGGTCTCCACCAAAAGACCCATCATGATTACATCTGTCCCAAGATCCACACCTTTAATCATCACTATGCCAAGACCAATATCATACTCTTCGGATAAAACAGTTCCCTAGAGTTATGAGGCTGACGTTTATTACTATGGCGTCAAGCAAGATCAGTTGGCTGTCAAATACGAAGTTGTGAGAGATATTGTTCCCGATATCGGTAACATCACTAGGACCAGCAAAATAACAAGAAGTGGAAGAGTCTTCTCACTTGAGATTTCTCCAAAGACTGTTTCTACTCCTGTAATCATTCCTACTCCAACTCCTACCGACACTCCAAGTGATACTCCTACTGTTATCATTGCTACTGATACAAGGGGCAAAGAGGCTTTGTTTGAGCCTGCCCAAGCAAGAGAACGCCCCGAGGTCATCCTTGAAGCTTCTAGAAAAGAAATAGAAGAAATACTGAAGATAATCAAGAAAAGTGACTACAACATTGTCGAACAGTTGGGGAAGACCCCCTTGAAGATATCATTGTTGTCTTTACTTTTGTGTTATGAGACCCACGCCAAAGCCTTGGTAAAGTTTCTTAAGACCTCTCACTTGCCCCAAGAGACCTCCATCGACCAATTTGAAAATTGTGTGGCCAATCTAACTACTGATAACAGATTGGGCTTTTCCGACGCTGATTTAACCTCTAAGGGAAGGAAGCACAACGATGCCTTAGATATTTCCATTGAATGCAGGGGAACCACACTTGCCCATGTTTTGGTGGATACCGACTCATCATTGAATGTTTTGCCCAAAAATTCTCTCGACCGACTGGATTGCGAGGGGCTTATCTTGAACCCAAGCAACATCATAGTAAGGGCCTTTGATGGCTCCAAGAGGATAGTGCACGGAGAAGTTAGTATCCCCATAAAAATTGGGACTTGGACTTTTGACTCAATTTTCTATGTGATGGACATCCGCCCTTTGTACTCTTGTCTGTTGGGTCGACCCTGGATCCATGGTGCTAGTGCCGTCACTTCTACCCTACACCAAATGCTAAAATACTCAATCAGAGGAAAGATTGTCACAGTTCACGAAGAGGAGGAGTACATGGTTAGCCATCTGAACTCTTTCAGGTATGTTGAAATGGATGGTGAATTCATAGAGACTCCCTGTCAGAACTTTAAGGAGGTTCCAACAACGGTTGCGGCAACCAAGTCTACTCCACAGGTCCCGAAGATTACCAGAACTCCACTGAAGATGTCCTCTTTGAAAGATGCTCGAGAAGTAGTTGAAGAAAGAGGATGTACTATCTGGGGTCAGCTTCCGGATATTCCCTACAAGTCCGGCAAATTTGGGTTGGGGTTCACTTTATAGGCCCAAAGAGTTGTTCAACGTTCTCGCGCTAGGGGACCACCTCTGCGTATCAGCAATCAAGGAGTCAATGCAATAGAAGATAGTGATGGCAGTTGTGACATGGACGAATGGATTTTTCCAACCATCGGTAGAGGGCTCAACAGTTGGGAGGCCAAGGATTTCATTCCTATTACTTTTATTCAAGAGTAATTGTCTTTTAATATTTTCAGGCTTGTAATATTTAAACAATTCAGACTTCTAAAACCTTGTGTCTTACCCGAGGCACAATGGTCCATTTGTGAGGGTTGTCACTTCATTCTCATATGTCATTAATGAATCATTGACGTTTTTTGCATCAAATTTTATGTCCTTTATTTTTCTTTCGTACATTTTATTTTCTTTCAAAAGTAGCTATGCTCTTACACACACTCACATATTAAAATGCAGATCCACATCCACTCAGGATCCCATGGGTAACAGTTCTGCTATGGCCAATTGTGACATTGAAAATTCGATCTACCAAGCTGACGACGAAGGTGAGGAAGATTGTGAGGTGCCAGGGGAGTTGACCAGGTTGTTGCAACAGGAAGAAAGGACCATTCAGCCACACAGAGTCGGTCGAAACAATTAACTTGGGAACTGAGGAAGACAAAAAGGAAGTCAGGGTGGGTGCCAATTTGGAACCTAATGTCAAAGAGCGTTTGATTCAGTTGCTGCACGATTATGTTGAAGTCTTTGCCTGGTCATACGAAGACATGCCAGGACTAGATACAGACATTGTGGTACATTGTCTGCCTACGAGGGAAGGTTGTGCCCCATTAAAGCAAAAGGTTCATCGCATGAGGCCCGATATGTCAGAAAAGATCAAAGCAGAAGTCATGAAGCAATTCAATACTGGATTCTTGGCTGTCACCTCTTATCCCCAATGGGTTGACAATGTTGTTCTTGTGCCCAAGAAAGACGGTAAAGTGCGAATGTGTGTGGACTACAGAGATTTGAATAGGGCAAGCCCCAAAGATGATTTCCCACTCCCCCACATCGACATTCTAGTTGACAATATGACACAACACAAAGTGTTTTCCTTCATGGACGGTTTCTCAGGCTACAACCAAATCAAAATGACGCCTGAGGACATGGAGAAAACAACCTTTGTTACACAGTGGGGCACATTCTGCTATAAGGTCATGCCATTCGGACTAAAGAATGTTGGGGAAACTTATAAACGCGCCATGGTAGCTTTATTTTATGACATGATACATCATGAGATAGAGGTCTACGTAAACGATATGATAGCCAGATCGCAAACGGAAGAATAGCACCTTGATCACTTACAAAAACTGTTTGAGAGGCTGAAGAAGTACAAGTTGAGATTGAATCCAAACAAGTGCACGTTCGGAGTCCGGTCTGGTAAGCTCCTAGGCTTTGTCGTCAGCAACAAAGGTATCGAGGTTGATCCTGCCAAGGTTAAAGTGATACAAGAAATTCCATCTCCTCATACTGAGAAGGAAGTCAGAGGATTCTTGGGGCGTTTAAATTACATCGCCAGGTTCATTTCTCACCTGACAGCTACTTGTGAGCCAATCTTCAAGCTCTTGAAGAAAGATCAAGTAGTCAAATTGAATGACGAATTCCAAATTGCTTTTGACAAAATCAAGGAATACTTACAAGAGCCTCATGTGTTGTTACCACCCGTCGAGGGAAGGTCTTTAATCCTGTATTTGACTGTTTTAGAAAACTCAATGGGGTGTGAGTTGGGGCAGCATGACGAGTCTGGCCGAAAAGAGCATGCTATTTATTACCTGAGCAAAAAGTTTACCAACTGTGAAACACGATATTCACTGCTTGAAAAAACTTGTTGCGCTCTAGCATGGGCTGCTCGCCGACTGAGACAGTATATGCTAACCCATACTACTCTGTTGATATCTAAAATGGATCTGATAAAATACATCTTTGAGAAGCCCGCTCTTTCTGGAAGAATAGCGAGATGGCAGATGATCCTGACAGAATATGACATACAATATACTACCCAAAAAGCTATAAAAGGTAGTGTAGTAGTTGATCACCTTGCTCACCAAGCTGTGGAAGACTATCAGTCCATGAAGTTTGAATTCCCGGATGAAGACATCATGACATTAGACAACTGTGAAGAAATCAGACCTTATGACGGACCTGAACAAGGATCCCGATGGACCTTATTATTTGATGGAGCATCCAATGCACTTGGCAATGGTATCGGTGCCGTACTCATATCTCCGGAGGGATGTCATACTCCCTTTACTTCCAGACTTTGTTTCAACTATACAAACAACATGGTAGAATACGAAGCATGTATCTTCGGTCTCAAAGCTGCTATAAACTTGGGGATCAAATCCTTGGATGTATTTGGAGATTCAACTTTAGTCATCAGTCAAGTCAAAGGGGAATATGACACCAAACACCCTAACCTTATCCCTTACAATGAACCTGTGTTGACATTGTTACCACATTTTGAGAAGATTACCTTCGAGCATTTCCCGCGAGAAGAAAATCAGCTAGCAGACGCTCTAGCCACAATGTCATCTATGTTTAAACTTAATTGGGATAACGAGGCTCCTCAAATCACTATTGAGTGGATGGATGAACCAGCCTACTGTCACGAGAACGATACTGAAGAAGTAGTGGATCGACCTTGGTTCCATGAAGTTAAAAGGTATCTCGAGTCTCAAGAATATCTAGAAGGAGCTTCAGTAAATTATAAGAAGTTCCTAAGAATATTCACAGCTAAGTTCTTCCTTAGTAACAGTATTTTGTACAAACGCAGTCTTGATTCTGTATTGCTTCGGTGTGTAGACAAGGTTGAGGCTGAAAGGATCATGGTTGAATTACACGAAGGCACTTTTGGTACCCATTCCAGTGGGCATACAATGGCAAAGAAGATCCTTCGGGCAGGCTATTATTGGTCTACCATGGAGACAGACTGCTATCAACACTCTCGGACTTGCCATAAGTGTCAAATTTATGCTGATAAAGTGCACGTCCCTCCGGTTCCTCTGAATGTCTTGACGGCTCCTTGGCCCTTTTCTATGTGGGGAATCAATATGATTGGGGAAATCAAGCCAACGACCTCCAATGGACACCACTTCATCTTGGTGGCCATCGACTATTTTACAAAGTGGGTTGAGGAAGCTTCCTTCGCTTCCGTTACTAAGAATATGGCCGCCTGATTCATCAAATAGAACCTCATATGTCGATACGGTATCCCAGAGAGAATCCTCACTGATAATGGTACAAATCTAAACAACACTATGATCACCGCCTTGTGCGAGCAATTCAAGATTCAGCATCACAATTCTTCCCCTTACTGACCAAAGATGAACGGTGTTGTAGAAGCTGCTAACAAAAACATTAAGAAGATCATACAAAAAATGACAGTCACATACAAAGACTGGAATGAGATGCTACCATTCGCTCTCCACGGGTATCGTACCACAACTCGCACATCAACTTGGGAAACACCCTATTCTCTAGTATACGGCATGGAGGTTGCCTTACCTATTGAGGTCTAGATCCCCTCTCTGAGGATCATGAAGGATGCTGGTTTGAATGAAGAAGATTGGATCCAGACTCGATTTTACCAACTAAACTTGATTGATGAGAAGAGGCTTACAGCTATCTGTCATGGTCAGATGTACCAAAAACGCATGATCAAAGCTTTTAATAAAAAGGTCAAACGTCATGTATATCGGGTCAGTGACTTGGTAATCAAGCGTATCATTTTTCCACAAGGTGATCCCAGGGGCAAATGAACTCCTACATATGAAGGGTCGTTTGTAATCAAAAGCATATTCTCTGGTGGAGCAATGATCCTGACCACTATGGATGGCGACGACCTCCCGCACCCTATAAATACTGACATAGTTAAAAGATATTACGCGTGATCAAAGACCCTCTAGATTGACTGGCCTAGGCAAAAATAAGGGTTTCCCGGCGAACCAAAAGGGTTCAGGAAAAAATAAGGGATGAAAATTAAAAAAAATATGTACACCCAGAAAGTCGAAAACTCGAAAGGGCGGCTTGGGCAAAAAAGGGTATCCCGGTGGACTAAAAACCTGAGAGGGCGGTCCAGGCAAAAGTTAGGGATTGAAGCGTATTACTATGTTCGGTTGGATCATCTTGCAGACAATTTTCAGCATTGACCAATCAACTCAAACGGTTCTAATCAATCCAATCAACTTCGTTGAGGCGACAAGTGAACAAGACACTCAGAGACACAAAGACTATGGTAGAATGGGAACCCCATGGGATTATTGCACATAACTATCTTTTCTTTGTATCAATTTTCATTTTTTTATGACGATATTCTCTTACTAGAATGCTCATCTCATTATACAAAAATACTTATTCAAGTTAATACAAAGATATCCCCTTTGGAAGTGCAAAACCATTTGTTTTTTCTTTGTTTCTGTGTTTTGTTTACAAAAACGTCAAATGATTTATTTTTGAACATATGCATTTGAACGTGATTACTATTACAAATAAACAGAAAACGGAAAGACAATTACTAATGACTTTAAGAAATAGGATATTATCTATAGGCCATTCCATAAGATCCCCGCAGGTACCTTCTCCAGCAAGAACGGAAGCAAATACATCCTACTATAGAATCGCTGACGTATCCCCAGTATGCAGCCTGTTGGTATCAAGCGTTCTCATACCCCTGACAAAGTAAAGCCTCCAACAATCGCTCCAGAGGTTCCCCAGTAAGTTGCCCAACTTCTCAGGTTTCCCCAGCAGGATTTCACGAAGTCTACAAGCAATGTCCGGCGTTTCCCTTCTACAACAGAGTTTATATCTCTAATTTTTGGAAACTCATCCATCAGAGCTTCAGGAGGGATTTATTTTCCCGTCTACCAGCAACACTACGACACAAACAATCTTTAGGTCCATACATTTGCATTCATACGTCATAGCGTTGACAACACAAATACATACAGTGCAATCTCATTTATTTTGAGAAACAACATTATACCATGCATTGCATACATCATGACATTACATACAACTAACTCTTCACCTTTTCAAGAAAAATTAATCGACATGAAATTATCATCAGCAAATTTCCGATAGACAAATATTTTTAACAAGACAAATACAGACCAGTTCCCGAGAAAGGACTAGTCAACCATCTGCATAGAAAACATTTCTTTCAAACTTCTGCTGGTTCAGATAAATCTCTCAACGGTTTATTCTGATTCGTTTCCAAATTCTTACTGGTTTAGATAAATCTCTCAACCGTTTATTCTGATTGGTTTCCAGATTTTCACTAGTTCAGATAAATCTCTCAACGGTTTATTTTGATTCGTTTCCAGATTTTCACTGGTTCAGATAAATCTCTCAACGTTTTATTCTGATTCGTTTCCAGATTCTTACTGGTTCAGATAAATCTCTCAATGGTTTATTCTGATTCGTTTCCAGATTTTCACTGGTTCAAATAAATCTCTCAACAGTTTATTCTGATTCGTCCCCAGATTCTTACTGGTTCAGATAAATATCTCAATGATTTATTCTGATACATTTCCAGATTCTTAATGGTTCAGATAAATCTCTCAACAATTTATTCTGATACATTTCCAGATTCTTACTGGTTCAGATAAATCTCTCAATGGTTTATTCTGATTCGTTCCCAGATTCTTACTAGTTCAGATAAATCTCTCAACGGTTTATTCTGAATTGTTTCCAGATTCTTACTGGTTCAGATAAATCACTCAACGGTTTATTCTGATTCGTTTCCAGATTCTTACTAGTTCAGATAAATCTCTCAACGAATTATTCTGATTCGTTTCCAGATTCTTACTGGTTCAGATAAATCTCTCAACGGTTTATTCTGATTCGTTTCCAGATTCTTACTGGTTCAGATAAATCTCTCAACGATTTATTCTGATTTATTTCCAGATTCTTACTGATTCAGATAAATCTCTCAATGATTTATTCTGATTCATTTCCAGATTCTTACTGGTTAAGATAAATCTCTCAACGGTTTATTCTGATTCGTTTCCAGATTCTTATTGATTCAGATAAATCTCTCAATGGTTTATTCTGATTCGTTTCCAGATTCTTACTGGTTCAGATAAATCTTTCAACGATTTATTCTGATTCATTTCCAGATTCTTACTTGTTCAGATAAACCTCTCAACGGTTTATTCTGATTCGTTTCCAGATTCTTTCTGGTTCAGATAAATATCTCAACGGTTTATTCTGATTCATTTTCAGATTTTCACTGGTTCAGATAAACCTCTCAACGGTTTATAATGATTTGTTTTCTGTTAAAATCAAGTTCAGACTTTCTGTCAACAATCATCTTTGGATGACATCTATAAGCCCATCTCCGATAACTCCCCATCATTTCTCTAAATGGCATCTTTAAGCCTATTCCCTACACAATCAACCAGCGCATCATCGAGTGCAAATTTCTGGGCACTCTAGTGTTCAATCATCTTCCACTCTCAAGCCACGAACGAAAAACATGTCAGTCTCGATTTTCAAGTTCAAGAATATTGAACAGGGGCAGTTGTTGTACCCCAAAATTTACCCTTCCATTTTTCACTCAAGATGCTATCCGAGGGTTTCTCATTTGGCTTAAAAGTTGACCAAGCAGATTCTCTTCCTAGGAAAATAGTCAGCAATTAGGGTTTTTCACTTCTCCAAGGGAGTTGAGTCTTCAAGTTTTCAAATAGGTCTTCATATCTACTCATAGTTGCTTAAACCAATTTTCAAACCTCGCAGTACAAGTTTGCTCAACCATTGGTTCATATGACTGAAAATGACTACAACAACCCCAAAATTAATCCTTTTTGCGAGAACAAATTCAAGCGATTGTAACTTCTTCCTTTTTCATTGTTTGTGAGAATTTTTCCTTACGTATGATTCTCCCTAATGCCACCTCAAATTTCTTTTCACGAGTCAAGAGCTGATTACGCATAGAAGATCACCGAAATTCGAATGCTTTAGAAGTCGCATCTTGAATTTTTACCTAATTTCAAATAACGGCCGTCTGATTGTTTTTTCTTCAAATTACAAAAAAAAAACTTTAGACAATTATTTTTGCATATTGTCCTAAGTGATGTCATCAACAAACTTTCTTCAAGGATCTAGGCCAAATTAGGCTTAAAAGGCTATGAAAAGTTGGTGAAAACGCTACGGGTCATTTTGTGGTTTAGAATGTTCTTAACTCCTAAGTTTAGTTCATGTTCTAATCTCGTCCTCAAGACTTTTGCTTGTATGATGAGATCATTCATGGTATAGAATGTTAGGTGTAGGATTTATCAGATATTTTGTGGGTTAGTTCAAGTCATGGGTGTTTGAAGCTTTGGCGGTTATTTGAATTAAAATGGATTTTTGATTAATGTTCTCGAAGAATTGTTGGCTCTTTCAAGAATGGTTCAAGGATTCAGTTGCATCCATCATTAGAAATATTCGGGCTAATCACGTTTGAAATATCCGCTTTCAAAATCAAATTTCATTCAGGTGGACAATGTTGAGCCATATAAATCAACATCATTTCAAGCTCAAATTTATTTTCAATAAATGGTTTGTATCAAGTATTCAATAATCCAGAAGCATTTACCCGAAACTCAAAAGTTCAATTACAACTCAATGGTCATCATCCAAGTTTTCAAATAAAATTCAAGGTTACATTGATTTATGTTACAAAAAAAAAACACAAACAGTTTCAGAATATACTTCAAAGAGGATTACAAATTAAGATACAAATCACATTTTGTCTTGTTTACAAAAGGAAAAGGAAATAAATATTGTTTCTTCGTTCACTTCACCTTCAAGAAACTCATTGTCTTTCAACCTTGATCGCCCAATTCTCAATTGCACCTGAAACAAAAAAAGAGAATGTTAGCAAGTATGTGGAAGATTCAAGAACTATTTGTTTAGAATGCATTTTTTTCATCATAAGGATTATGCTTGGAATAAGAAAATTAAGAGGTCATGTGTTAAAGCTCAAAGCCTCATAAAAATCAATTTCAATCATGGGATTTCTTTTCCATTTGCAAATCACAAAGATAAATCTCGGTTCACAAAAGAAAAGAGGTGGTTTAAATGAAATCACAATGGGCAAATACAAGTTAGTAGCATCACAGATCAAAGATTCAAGCCCAACAAAAGCCTCAATTTTGTCCTATCATCGGCCCAAATAAATATGCTCATTAAAAATCATAAAACATGTTTTTTTATTCACAAATACAACAAATAAGACAAAGAGAAAAGTCATGCATTGCTGCCCAAAAACATGCTAACAAAACAGCCCAACAATTGCATAAAATAGGCAACATAAAATATGCAGCAATAAAGATATAACAGCAACATGCCTCAAGTGTTCAAACTAGCCAAACATTTCCCCCCAAAATGTTATCACACTATTATGATAAAAAGGGACAGAAGCATCAAAAGCAAAGGGGGCAGACAACAATATGAAGATCACTAAAAACATAAAATCATCAGAGTTCTTTGTTTCAAACAACAATATCACTAAAAAACACAAAAAAAAACAAAATCATCGGAGTTTTTTTGTTGTTTCAACAGCAACCATCACCGAAAAACATCCTCATCATCATCATTTTCCACACATATCCCTTAAGAATCTAAAAAAGAGAAAGAAGGAGAAAGGGGACTTCCCTGTCAAACGAAAGCCAACGGCGAGAGCGATTGAGGAACTAAAAGTGGACAGAGGTAGCAGCATAAAAAG
The DNA here is from genome assembly GCA_948472305.1 of Vicia faba. NCBI lineage: Eukaryota > Viridiplantae > Streptophyta > Magnoliopsida > Fabales > Fabaceae > Vicia > Vicia faba. Next base: position 767,628,459 of record OX451741.1, on the reverse strand, counting down.
TTCAAAGGGATCGTTCATAAAGCTCCAATCCTGTAAGTCTTGCTTCCCGATCTCATGAGCACATTTCCGCTTTACTTTGCTTTTATTTTATTTCTGAACTTTCTTTACGATACTGCTTGATACTGCTTCATGTCATTTCCGTAACTGTATAAGCATAAAAAAATAACTAAATAAAAAAGGAAGCAGTTATACAGTAAACCCTAAAAACACAACTTACCTCTTCAACCTCTCTCTCCCGTTATCACCGCTAGCCTCAGACCACATCAAGGCCTCCCTCTGTCCTTCTCCGCTCGTAGTAACTACCAACCTCCCCCTCCAACTCACCGTCTTCTCCTTCGTCCAATCCAACATCGAGTCCCTTGTCCTCAAGATCGCTCACTCGATCCTTGCCGGTAATGGATTCGCCTTTGATGTTCTATCTGGTTCAACTGTTAACCAGCTTTATGTTCTTGAACTCGACCGTTTTGTTCTCAAAGATAAATCGTCTCTTCGTCCTTTTGCTAATATCTCCACTGTTCGAAAAACCTCCATTACCACCTTCATGCGTTAACATGATAGATGTTGGGTTTGAAGGAAGCTGAAGTGATCGATTTTTTTTAGCAGAGAGGGAGAGCGAATAATCGAGTTAGTAGAGAAAGGAAGAGGAATCATTAGTGATGATGATTTGTTTGAGCAAAAAAGGAGATGAATGGTTGAAGATAGGATGTTGGTGAAGATACGAGATTTGTATAGAAAGGGAGAGTTTTTGTTTTTTTTTTGTTTTTACAGTACAACATCAAAACAGAGTTTAACACTAATAGTATTAATCAATTTCCTTTCCCAATAAAACACAATAATTAAGACATTTCCCTTCCCAATAACACTCCCCGCGATGCGCCATCACCTTTAGGTTTCTAAACCTTTTTCCTTGTTCATTCTAAACCGGGTCATTCTTTAATGGGCTTGCAGGCCCAATTCGTTATCTTGTTCACCCTATTGTTTTAATTTAAGCTTGATGATAATGAATAAATAGAACAGCTCAGTTGGCAAGGTATCATTGGCTCTGACCTAGATGACACGGGTTCAACCCCTGCTGGGGCTTGGTTTTCTATTTTTTTCCCTTGATTTCTTTATGTTTTTGATAACAAAAATTAGTTTAGTTAATCTTTAGTTTTAATTAGTTTTATGTTTTTCTTGATTTCTTTAAAAAATTTATAACAAAAATTAGTTTAGTTAATCTTTAGTTTTAATTTTAAAACTCAATTAAATGAAGAATATAAAATTTCAAATAATTAATTTTTTTTTGTACTTTGTAAATGATTTTGTCAAACATTTTTTATATAATTTAATAAACTTTCTTCTAAAATATTTAGTTTATACGTAAAAAATTCAAATAAAAATAATAGAATAGATTCTTTATTTTCTTTCCAAATTTTCACAAACAAAAATATCAAAAAAATTTATTTTCATACTTTGTTAATTAATTTTTACTTCATAGACTATTGTAGTTTTAATTAATTTGTTCGATTCAATTTGTTCGTATTGATTGCCTATTTTGACTGTTAATCGCATTGATCCATCCCCATTTGTAAATTTGTACCCCCATTCCCGAAAACTTTGTAATAGCGTAGAATTTCAATTCCCGCAATTTACTGTTTTCTTTATACTATATAGTAATTAGGCGTGTATGGCAAGATAAAAAAAAATCAATCGCTAGTTAACCTAATTTCAAAGATCAAATTAACTTGAATCAAACACACTTCTTCACACGCGTACCTATAAAGTAACCTCGCTCGTTGCCTCGAAAATACAGTCATGTCCCTCGAGTATGGGATGTTTTAGCAATGACACTTCGATAAAAAAAGATCGTAGTCCCTCGATGACCATCGACGTTGCCTTCGATAAAATGATCTCGCCCCTTACAAAAATTGCTAAAGCGTCACATAAGTTGCTTTCGATGACTGTAAAATTGACCCGCGCTTGTCCCTTGACATCCAACGATGGGGATTCTTACCAAATCAAGGGTAAGATAGCAACATTAAAAGGGGGAAGAAAAGAACCTTGAGACCTTTCGAATAGGTAGATTCGCTCCTAGTTGCTTGCTTGCTCACGATAAAAACCTTTTACACCAACACTTTCATCTCAAAACATTTTCAAAAGACAAAACTTATTGTATACGTTCTTATGGAGACGAGAACCATTACGAAGAGATTTTTTCAAAACACTTTCCAAAACACAATCCACAAACACATCTTTGAACCATCTTTCGAAACAAAACTTTGTACGCGTTCTTATAGAAACGAGAACCATTACAAAGAGATTTTTCAAAACCACTTTCAAAACCCACACCACAAACACACTGTCAATATAAAAGCAAGTGATCTAAACAAGTAACTAAGAGCACATGGAAAACCATGGATGAAAAGGGTGCTAACACCTTCCCTTTTCATAATCTACCCCCGAACCCGAGAAATAATCTCGAAAGGTCTTTCTTGTGCTTTTTTACCTTTCCTTTTGGATAAAAGAAAAGTCGGTGGCAACTCTTGCTATCCGCACAAATGCGATCGAAACGCAAAACATCAAGTCAGTTCTCCCACCGTATCACAATTTCTATCATGACTATACGATGACCCACACACGTCCCTTTACATCCAAAGATAGGGCTTCTTACCAAATCAATGGTAAGATAGTAATATCAAAGGAAAGGAAGAAATGAACAAAGACTTTTGAGTAGGTAGATTGTTCCTAGTTGCTTGCTCACTTTCAAATCAACATCCTTGCTCATTTTCAAAACAAACACCAACACTTTCAAAAACACTTTCAAAACATTTTCAAAAACACTTTCCAAACATGAAACATTTTCAAAAGATCAACACTTTGTATACGTTCTTACGAACGAGAACTATTACAAAGTTTGCCTAAACGATTGCACCTTTTCAAAATACTTTCAAAAACCAAACAAAGCATATTTTTAAACAAAGCAAGTGATCTAGCAAGAAACTAAGAGCCCGTAGATAACTACGAATGAAAAGGGTGCTAATATCTTCCCTTTTCATAATCTACCCCCCGAACTCAGAAATAATCTCAAAGGTCTTTCCTGTTCTTTTTAGCCTTTCCTTTTGGATAAAAGAAAAGCCGAGAACCCATTCGAGTGGATAAAAGAAAAGCCGAGAATCCATAGACAAGAGCAAAGCAGAGAGGATTATGACAGATCCACATGAAGGTACCTTCGGAACCCATTCGAGTGGACATACCATGGCTAAAAAGATCCTACGGGAAGGATACTATTAGTCCACTATGGAAGCAGATTGTTATCAGCATTCCCGAACTTGTCATAAATTCCAGATCTATGTTGATAAGGCGTATGTACCTCTGGTTCCTTTGAATGTCTTGACGGCTCCTTGGCCCTTATAAATGTGGGGCATTGACATGATCTAAGAGGTTATACCTGCCGCTTCCAATGGGCATCGCTTTATCATAGTTGTTATTGATTACTTCACGAAGTGGGTTGAAATTGCCTCTTTTGCTACTGTTACCAAGAACATTGTGGCGTGGTTTATCAAGCATAACCTGATTTGTCGGTATGGTGTGCCGGAGAGAATCATCACTGACAATGGTACGAGTCTTAACAACAGGATGATCACCGAACTTTGTAAACAGTTCAAGATCCAACACCATAATTCTTCCCCTTATCGGCCGAAGATGAATGGCACTGTGGAGGCTGCTAACAAGAACATCAAGAAGATCATACAGAAGATGACAGTGACATACAAATACTGGCACGAGATGTTACCATTCGCTCTTCATGGTTATCGCACTTCACCACGAACGTCAACAGGGGCAACGCCCTACTCTCTGGAATATGGCATGGAGGTTGTTCTGCCTATCGAGGTACAGATCCCTTCTCTGAGAATCATGAAGGATACAAGGGTTAATGAAGATGATTGGATCTAGACTCGACTTGATCAACTGAATTTGATTGATGAAAAGAGACTTACTGTTGTTTTCCATGGTCAAATGTATCAAAAACGGATGATCAAGTCTTTCAACAAAAAAGGTCAGACGCCAAGTATATCAAGTCGGGGATCTAGTGATCAAGCGCATCATAATGCCGCAAAGGGATCCCAGGGGCAAATGGACTCCCACATACGAAGGGCCATTTGTGATCAAAAGCATTTTTTCTGGTGGAGCCATGATTCTGACCATCATGGATGGTGACGACCTTCCTCACCCTATCAATGCGGACATAGTGAAAAGATACTATACATAAATAAGACTCGCTAGGTTGACTGGCCTAGGAAAAAATAAGAGCTTCTCGGCGAGCCAAAAGGGTTCGGGAAAAAATTAGGGATGAAAACAAAAAAAATCTGTACACCCGGCAAGTCAAAAACCTGAAAAGGCGGTTTGGGCAAAAAAGGGTATCCCGGTGGATTAAAAACCCAAAAGGGCTGTCTAGGAAAAATTTAGGGATTTAAAGCGTATCACTATGTCCCATTGGATCACCTTGTGACCAGACTTCAGTATCAACTATCAAGCTCGAACGACACCAATCAATCCAGTCAGCTTTGGACAAGCAACAAAGTAATGAGACGCTCGAAGACATAGAGGCAATAGCATAATTGAAACTCAATGGGATTATTACACATAGATATTTTATTCTCTTTGTACACAATATTGTATGGCTTTCATTTTCACTGAGGCGTTCTCTTACTAGAGCGTCAGCTTCCTTGTACAAAAACGTCTGTTATAGGCCAACTTCAAAAATTAATACAAGTCATTTTTACAAAACCATTTGTTTTTCTTTTTCTATTTTGTTTTGCGAAAACTTCCAATGACTTATTCTTGACATGTGCATTTGAGTATGATTGCTATTCACAAATATTTTCATAAGAAACAGAAAGACAGTTGCTTATAACTTAAGGAACATGGGTAAAGACTAAAAAAAACATGTTAATCCCGACAGTTACTCCTTCCAGCGGGTACAAGGGTAGGTACAATTTTGAAACATGGTCACCATTACATGCGACCCCGTGACGTCTATGTTCCCCACAAAGTAGAGACAACCAAAAACTTTGGCATCGGTTTCCCCAAACAGGAGCTACTCTCCCCAGCAAAGTTCCTTCAGAGAGCTGACATCTATATTCCCCAGCCGAATTTTATAATCGCAAGCGGTTCATAAAGTTTTATCCCAAGCAAAGTTTATTTCTCTGAATACATAAGCTCAATCCCCAACAGAGTTTATCTCTCTAACTATGAAAGTTCATCCCCCGGCGGAGTTTATTTCTCCAAATCGGCAAAATCTTCCCGTAAAGCATCTCCTCTCGCAAATAGAGCTATTTCCCCGCAGAGTTATTCTCAAACAGAGTCTTCTCCCCAACAGAATATTTGCAAACAGAGAGGAGTAAATCCACAGCATAGTCATCTCTATTCACCATCCCCAGCGGAAATGAAGAATTCAGCTGCCCCAATACTCTTCAGCAGCAGTCTGGGATTTATTTTCCCCAACTAAGGAATATCGCAATAGCATCCCATATCCATACATCATGGCATGTGCACACATATTTCATACAATACAATTTCATTTATTTTGAGAACATCATCATAATGCATTTCATACATCATGACATTGCATACGACTAACTCTTCACCTTTCAGGAAAAGACCAAATCAACAAGCTACGTCTAACCAAAGGTTATTTCAGCATTTTCTTCAAGAAGATGTCCTCATAAGACTTTCTCTGGATCAGCCAGATTCACCAAGATCTTTCTGCTCACTATGACAGTGGAAGAGGTTCCAAGACTTTCGTCTGGGGCAGTTGAATCGCTACTAAGGTTCTCCTGATTACTGTGCCAGTCAAAGTTAATCCATGATCTCTCTGCTCACTATGCTGGTAGAAGAGGTTCCAAGACTTTCATCTAGGTCAATTGAATCGCTACTAAGATCCTCCTGATTACTATGTCAGTCAAAGTTATCCCTATATCTCTCCGCTCATTATGCCGGTGGAGGAGATTCCAAGACTTTCGTCTGGGTCAGTTGAATCGCTACTAAGATTCTCCTGATAACTATGCCAGTCAAAGTTGACCCAAGCTCTCTCTGCTCACTATGTCGGTGGAAGAGATTCCAAGACTTTCATCTGGGTCTGTTGAATAGCTACTAAGATTCTCCTGATTACTATGCCAGTCAAAGTTAACCCAAGCTCTCTCTGCTCATTAAGCCAGTGGAAGAGATTCCAAGACTTTCATCTAGGTCAATTGAATCGCTATTAAGATTCTCCCGATTACTATGCCAGTCAAAGTTTACCCAAGATCTCTCTGCTCACTATGTCGGTGGAAGAGATTCCGAGACTTTCGTCTGGATCGTTTTAATCGCTACTAAGATTTCCCTGATTACTATGCCAGTCAAAGTCATCCCAATATCTCTCCGCTCACTATACCGATGGAAGAGGTTCTAAGACTTTCGTCTCGGTCAGTTGAATCGCTACTAAGATTCTCCTGATTACTATGCCAGTCAAAGTTGACCCAATATCTCTCTGCTCACAATGTAGGTGGAAGAGATTCCGAGACTTTCTTCTGGGTCGGTTGAATCGCTACTAAGATTTCCCTGATTACTATGCCAGTCAAAGTCATCCCAAGATCTCTCCGCTTACTATGCTGGTGGAAGAGGTTCCAAGACTTTCGTCTGGGTCAGTTGAATCGCTACTAAGATTCTCCTAATTAATATGTCAGTCAAAGTTAACCCAAGATCTCTCTGCTTACTATGCCGGTAGAAGAGGTTCCAAGACTTTTGTCTGGGTTAATTGAATCGCTACTAAGATTCTCCTGATTACTATGCTAGTCAAAGTGAACCCAAGATCTCTCTGCTTATTATGCCGGTAGAAGAGGTTCCAAGACTTTTGTCTAGGTCAGTTGAATCGCTTCTAAGATTCTTCTGATTACTATGCCAGTCAAAGTTATCCCAAGATCTCTCTGCTCACTATGCCGGTAGAAGAGATTCCAAGACTGGGTCAGTTGAATCGCTACTAAGATGCTCCTGAATACTATACCAGTCAAAGTCAACCTAAGATTTTCTCTGGATTAGTCAAATCGACACTAAGATTTCTATTCCAATTAAAGAAGCTATGAAGCCCGGAAACTGACCAGATAATAGTCAATCAACAATTCAAGACATTGTAAAGCCCAGATCTTGACCGAATATAGTTTAATCTCATTTCCTCAGTAAGTCGCTATGAAGCCTGGGATACAACCAGATAGCAGTCAGCTTTATTATCCTCGGCAAGTCACTATGAAGCCTGGATCTTGACCAGATAGTAGTTCACTTCCGTATATTTAATTAAGAGATTACTCCCCAGTAGAGTAATGGACAAACTGAAGCTCCTAGACTCTATTCCCAAAGATAGAGACCAACATCCCTCAACGAAGGCCTCCCTAACAATAGGAACAGGAATTCCCACGAAGGAATATCTCACGAAATCATCATTATTCTGGAAGGCATCTTTAAGCCCATCTCCGACAACTTTCAGTTATCTTCTCCAAATGGCATCTGTAAGCCCATTCCCGACATCATCAACCATCAGTATTACTTCATGCGAGTGCAAATTTCTGGGCACTCTAAGTGTTCAATCATCTTCCACCCTCGGATCAAGAAAGGCGGACAAGCCAATCTAAATCCTCAGGTTTAAGAATATTGATCAGGGGTGTGATACGGTGGCAGAACCAACTGTTTTTATTGGTTTTCGTTTTGCATTTTTTGTTTGCAAAATGTCACGGTAAGCAAGAGTCGCCACCGACTTTTATTTCATCCAATCATGGAAAAGGGAAAAGAACAGAAAAACCTTTTTTCGAGATATTTTTGAGCACGGGGGGTAGATTATAGAAAGGGAAGGTGTTAGCAACCTTTCTATCCATGGTTTTCCATGGGCTCTTAGGTACTTGCTCATCTTTTAAAAATTTCTTGTGTGTGTGCTTTCTTTGAAAATGTCTTACTTCGTGATAACCTTTGTATCAGTCCTCAAGGGTGTGACGAAGTTATTTTTGAAAACTGTTTTGAAAGGTGTTTGTGTGAAAAGTTTTTATTGAGCAAGTACTTAAGATTCTACCTACTCGAAAAAAGATTGTTCGTTTTATTTCCTTTAGACAACGCTATCCTACTATTAAGGAGTAGGCAACACCGTCGTTGGAGTTTGTAAGGGACGTTTGAAAGGGACAAATACAATCACTAAAGAAATAGTTAGAAAACATTAGTAGTAACCCTAGAGTCTTAAGATCTTTTCGAAGCAACGTTTCTGAGGCAACATTCGAATGGGACATTTGATCTTTTAGACAGGAGGGAGACCACTAAAATTTCCTATGCTTAATGACTGTTTACCGAAGGCAACCGTAGTGAGGCAAACCCTAAGAGTGAACATGTGCATGTGAACTTTTTTCAGTTATTTAGTCTTTGCACATTAGGTGATCTACCATTTTAAATTTCAAGCATTCTTTTCATACAATCCTATTAGCCATGCATCTAGACAGTTAAAGATTGCGGGAATTTAAAGTGCGAGAAAAATAAACCTAGCTATTACAAGGCTTCGGGGAGGGGGATTAATTACATAACTAAAATCTGGGATTTAAACAGTAAATAAAAATCTAATTTAACTATTACAAGCCCTGAGCAGTTACAAAAAAATGGCAAAATAACTAACAAGCGCGCGGCGAATTAAATACGAGGAGAAATTGAAAACCCTAAAAATCTGATTGAGAAATAATTTGGGTTGTATTTTTGAGAAAAGAATTGATTAAATTATGTACGACTAAAACCCTAATTCTAATTATGAAAAAAAGAAATTGAAATTAATCTAATCTAGCTAAATTAAATAATTTCAAGAAAAATAAAATATTTTGTACAAAAAGATTTTATGTTTTTTTGGTTTTTTATTTGAGAAAAGATGAAAAAATAAATTGTAAAATTAAAACCTAAATTCTATTTGATTTTAAATGAAACAAAATTTTAATTTGCCTATATTTCAAATTAATATAAAATAAATATTTTTATTGAAAAAATGCTTTTTTTGGTATTTTGTGATTTGTTGATTTTATGATTTTTTTTAAAAAGTAATTAATTTGGTGAAGAATAATTAAACAAAATAGTTAAAAATAAAAGAAGTAAATAAAGAAAAAAAAGAATATGGGCTTGTGTTGTTAGAAATTCTGGGGGGGTGAGAAACTGAATTTTCAAGCCCATTAAGCTTAGCCCAGTCAACCACGTTGGATCTTGTGCAAGCGTTGACTTGAGGGGCACCAAGGACATTCGGGCAGGAAGCGTTAGATCTGGCTAGCAGTGCATCCAGTGGTTGGGCATTGAGGTTGCATGGAAGGCGTGTGAGGGAGTGGAGTACTGGATCTGTTGCAAGAAAAGGAAATAAATAAAACGCTGGGACCTGGGATGAAACCCAGGTCCTCACGCCTTGTACCAATACTACGCTGCCAGCTGAGCTGTTGTTGTTAGTTGTTATTATATAATAAGAATATATAATATATAAAACCAATTAATGGATTCAGAAAAGCGCGCAAAATTCAAATCAACCAGTCATGGGCTACCATGCATCATCTTCTTCGCTGCAACCGTCGTATTAGGTAAAGGATTTATACCTACCGACGTTTGTTGTAACTACAGCCCTGCACAATTCAAAATTTTCATACGAGCATGATAAATCTATTGTGATAGTACCAATCAACTCGTCTTGGCCTTACGAGCATCATGGTACTTTATTCATGGCCCAATTTTTCCTGTACACAAAGACCCTAAATTGCAAACATAAACCCTAGCAATGGCAACGGCATGTAGAGGCTTCAAAAACACAATTAAATAATACAGTTAGCTTGCAAACATGATGATGATTACAAATATATGACTTAAACATGCTAAAGATGCCAAGAATACAGTAATCAATTTTGAGTTTAAGGGAAAACCGTGAGAGCGATTACACGCGTTTCTGGGTGTTTCAAGCCTTGCAATTGATCCAATTGGCTTCTGGGAAGGTCCAAGAATCGATTAGCAATGTTGGAATGGTCTGAATTGATCTCTAAATGAAAAAACGATGCAGCACTTTTTGTCAATTTTTTGGAACTTTGTTTTGTGTTTTCACGACTGCTCACCCCTGTCTTTTGATCTGCAATTGTTGTATACATATAGTAGACTGAATTAGGGTTGTAAAATTGCATCATATCTTTGAGAATTATGAAAATGTGATTTGATTTAATCATGTATGGTACCTTTATAAAATAAGCTTCAATCCAATCTTTTCCAACCCTAATGAGTCTTGCACGAATTGATCATCATGCTAGTTGTACATAGACTCTAAATATGCACAAAAATCCCAAGATTTGATTTGTTTTCATTATTTTACCATTTAATTTAATTTATTTTGATTTAAATGAATAAATAATAAAAATAAATAATAAAGGTAATGAAATAATAGGTGGAAAAGCTCAGGGGTCGTGGGTCCTATTAGAAACATGTTTCAAGCAAGAAAACATGGGCCCCTTTGGAAAAAAAATCCAAATTTGATCAATGTTGACTTTTGACAATTTTCAAAAAATTGCCAACTTTGACAATGCATAACTCTCTCAATTTTGACCTTAGGAGGGTGTCTTGGACTTTTTAGAAATCTTAGGATGTCCCCTAACCAACCCTTTTGGTTTCATCTCAATTAGATCTTCCATGTTCATGTATGAAGCTTTGACCCAAAAGGTGTTTTTGTTGACTTTTCAAAAGGACCTATAATGTAGAAATTCACATCTTTTTGTGAGTGCATATTTTGAACTTGAGGGCTAAAGATGAATTGTAGGGAATTGCATCATCTTCAAAATGAGCCTTGGATGGAAAATTTCTGATAAAGTATGAAGAAGTTATGCTTGGTCAAAGTTGGGTTGACTTTTCCTACAAAACCCTAATTTAGTAACTTTTGGGTTTTGATGAATTTGGAGAATTCCTTTAGGATTCATGATCAACCCTTGTCAAATGATGGAATTCACTTCAAAATGTTGATGTTGACCAAAAATCTTGAGGTTTGACTGTATGTGGGCCACAGTTGACTTTTGACCTAATACAGCCGATTCTCAAGCATTTGAGCAGTTAACTGAACAAACTTCTTATGCAAGGCCTGAAAATTGGCATGGATGATCTTGGGAACATATTAGGACCTTGGGAAGCATATGAGGTTTTTGTGGTTCACACATCTTGATGAAAAGGGAAACCCTAATTTGAGGTATACTGCCTTAAGAGAGAGTTTGTTTGGTCAACTCTTGGACTTCCTTGAGCAACTTGGGGACCTCAATTGACATTTGTTGAGTAAAATGAGAGGGCAAATTTTGGGGTACAACATCTTCCCCTGTTTAATCTTCTTAAACCTGAGGATGCAGATTGGTTGCTCTGCCTTTCGTGATCTGAAGTTGGAAGATGATTGAACACTAGAGTGCCCAAAAATTTGCACTCGCATGAAGTGGCACTTGATTTATGATATCGGGAATGGGCTTACATATTCCATTTGGAGGTCGATAATGGAAGATTTCCAGATATGGGCTTAAATATGCCATGCTGGATGCGACGGAGAATTATCGGAGATGGGCTTAAAGATGCCATCTAGAGCATGTTAATTTCCTGATACATTCCTTCGATGAGAGTCCTTGCTCCTGTCGTTGAGGAGGAATATGCTAAGGAATGTTGGTATTTGTCTTGGGAGAAATAGAATTTTAGGAGCTTCAGTTGTCTGTTACTCTACTGGGGAAATGTGAAACCAATCGTGTTTGATTAGGTCCAGGCCTTACAGTTTTGTAGACTGCCGTCTGGAGATAAGAGATAAGGAACCTGGATAGTAAGGTTATGAAAAGGAACCTAGATGGTAGGGTTGCTTCGAAATGAAAGCTTGTATAGTAGGGCCGTCAGAAGGAACCTGGATAGTAGGGTTACTTCGATATGAAAGCCTGGATAGTAGGGCTATGAGAAGGAACCTGGGTAGTAGGGTTACTTCGATATGAAAGCCTGGATGGTAGGGCTGTGAGAAGGAACCTGGGTAGTAGGGTTACTTCGATATGAAATCTTGGATAGTAGGGCTGTGAGAAGGAACCTGGATAGTAGGGTTACTTCGATATGAAAGCCTGGATAGTAGGGTTGTGAGAAGGAACCTGGGTAGTAGGGTTACTTTGATATGAAAGCCTGGATAGTAGAGCTGCAAGAAGGAACCTGGATAGTAGGGTTACTTCGATATAAAAGCCTGGATAGTAGGGCTATGAGAAGGAACCTGGATTGTAGGGTTACTTCGAAGTGATAATGTAGATTACTTGACCCATTCGATTTCGGGAACTGAGTTTCCATTCGTCATCTGTAGATATGATCTGCATAACTGCTGAATTTGTTGAAGCTAATCCTCTTTTCCTGAAAAGATATCAGGGTTAGTTATATGCGATGCATGAAATGCAGGGTGAGACTATGTTTTCAAAATAAATGAGATTATGTTGTATATGTCATGTATGTGTATGTCATGATGTATGTTTATGAAATGCTATCGGGGTATGCTCGCATCTGGGAAAATAAATCCCTGATTATTGCTGGAGATTTGCAAATATTCTGTCGGGAAGAGATGCTGGAGAATAACTCTGCAGGGACCAAACTTAGGGGAAGAGATACTCTGTTGGTAGACCTGCTGATCTGGAGGAATAAACTCAGTTGGGGATGACATTTACTGACTCGCCCATTGTGATACGGTGGCAGAATCGACTGTTTAATACTGGTTTGCGTTTTGTGTTTTATGTTTGCAAAATTTCGCGGTAAGCAAGAGTCGCCACCGACTTTTATTTCATCCAATCGGAAAGGAAAAAAGTACAGAAAAAAAAAATCCTTTTTTGAGATATTCTGAGTACGGGGGGTAGATTATAGAAAGGGAAGGTGTTAGCACCCTTTCTATCCATGGTTTTCCATGGACTCTTAGGTACTTGCTCATTTTTAAATTGCTTGTGTTTGTGTGCTTTGTTTTGAAGATGTTTTACTTCGTGATAACCCTTGTATCAGTCTTCAAGGGTGTGATAAAGTTTGTTTTGAAAATTGTTTTTGAAAGGTGTAAGTGTGAAAAGTTTTGATTTGAGCAAGCACCTACTAGCATCTACCTACTCGAAAAAAGATCGTTTCTATTCTTGTTTCCTTTAGACAGCGCTATCCTACTATTGAGAAATAGGTAGCACCGTTGTTGGAATTTGTAAGGGTCAATTCGAAAGGGACGTATGGTCACTAAAGCAATATTGGGACACCTTAGTAATAACCCTAGAGTCTTAAGATCTTATTCGAGGCAACATTTTCGAGGCAACATTCGAGTGGGACATTTTGATCTTTTTAGACTGGAGGGCAACCACTAAGACACCCTATGCTTAATGATCGTTTACCGAAGGCAACCGAAGTGAGAGTATACCCTAAGATTGATATGTGCAAGTGATTTGTTTCAGTTTTTTATCTTTGCACATTAGGGTTTTCTAACCGTTTTAATTTGTCATGCATTCTTACCATACAATCCTATTATCATACATCTAGATAGTTAAATATTTGTGGGAATTAAAAATGCGAGAAAATAAACCTGCACTATTACAAGGCTTCGGGGAGGGAGATTAATTACATAGCCAAAAAAATCGGGGATTTAAACAGTAAACAAAAACCCTAAATTAACTATTACAAACCATGAACAGTTATAAAATAATGGCAAAATAATTAACGAGTGCGCGGTGAATTAAATGCGAGGCGATTAGGGTTTTGACCCTTTGATTAATCCTACTTGCGATTAAAGAAAAAAATGTTTTTGTCATGTTTTGTTATTTGAGAAAATAATGAATAATTGAATTAAAAGAAAATCCTAAGTTCTAATTAATGTTAATTTTTGAAAATAAATTAATTAATTCTAAATAACCTATTTTTGTATTTTTATTTATTTGAGAGAAAAGAGAAAAAATTAAATCAAGAATTAACCTAATTTTCTATTTGATTTTTAATTGTAAAAAAGTAAATTAAAGTTACCCTAGTTTTAATATTAATCTAATTAATTAACAAAATTAAATTTGATAAAAAAACCTAATTCTAATTTTTATGATTTTCTTGATTTTGTGATTTTATAAAAAAAAAAGTGATTAGTTTTGTTAATTAAAATAATTAAAAGAAAATTGTAAAAGAATTAAAAAAGAAGAAATAAAAAAGTGAAGAGATGGGCATGTGTTGAATAGCATGCTGGGGGGTGCAAATCTGGTTTCTGGGCCCAAATAATCCCAGCCCTGTTTGACCATTCTTGATTTGGTGTGGGTGTTGACTTGAGGAGTATGGTGGACCTTCAATGCTGGCACGTTGGATCTGGCTTGCTTATTAATTTGATGGTTGGATGTTGATGGAGCATGGTGAGCCTCATGATGAAAGATGCGTTGGATCTATTATTTGAAAATAATACAAATGAAAACGTTGGGACCTGGGGATCGAACCCAAGTCCTTATACTCAAATCCACTGCTTGCTTGCCAGCTGCGTTGCGTTAGTTAGTTGTTATTATAATAACAATACAATATAAGAAAAGCAAAAGAACTGATCCCAAAACACGCGAAATTCAAACAAATAAGTCACACGCTGCCACGCCATCGTCTCCTTCACTGGCCAGTCACTTTAGGTAAAACACTTTTACCTACGAACATTTGTGTGTCACTACAGACCTGTAACATTCAAGAATCGTGTACAGGTAATATAAATTAAAGGTGATGATACCAATCAACTCGTCTCATCCTCACGAGCATCATGGTACCAGAATCAAGGCCTAATTTTGCATATACTGAAAACCCCTAAAACGAGCAAAGAAACCCTAGCAATGGGATATTGTGATTCATGCGCTGAAAATGCAATAGAGTGGTACTAATAGCTTGCAAACACAATGATGAACAAGAATATATAATTAAAACATGCTTATGATGAGTAAATCAGTGAAATCAAAATCAAGTTTTTAGGCAAACAGTGGTGCCTGTAGCGTGCGATTCTGGGCGTTTTAAGACCTGGGAGTGATTGGAATAGCTTCCTGGGATGTCTAACAAGCGATTGGAACCTTCAACACACCTTGAATTGGCCTATGGAAGAAGATTCGTCTCAAACTTTTCTTGGAAATTTTCAAGTTTTGTTCTGGTTTTACACGACCTCTAACCCTTATTTTTTTGGTCTGCAATTCTTCATTATATAACCTAGAATGAATTAGGTTAACAAACATAGAATTAATCTTTGCATTTATCCAAGATTTGATTTGATTTTCAAGTTGTATGATATGTTTCTATTTTGAGCCAAATCATGCATTTCTTGTACCAATTGGCCTTAACTCGAATTGATCTTCTTTACTCAGCATATCTTGATTTCCAAACTGTCAAAAAAACAAATCAAATCATATCTTTGATAATTTTCATCATTTATTTGATTTAATTCACTTTTTTAATTAATAAAAAATCAAAATAAATTGAAAAATGAAGCACATAATGAGTGAGTGAACATTTGAGTCGTGGACCACATTATAATGGAGGTGCAAGCATAAAAAGTTGGGCCCATTTAGCAAAAAAATGCAAATTTGAGCACATTTGGCTTTTGGCAATTTTGCAAAAATGGTCAACTTGGCCAATGCATAACTCTCTTAATTTTGACCCTAGAGAGGTGTTCGTGGACTTTTTAGAAAGCTTATTATGTATTATAAGCAACCCTTTTTGTCTCATCTCAATTGAGTCTTCCATGTTCATGCATGACGCTTTGACCCAAAAGGTGTTTTTGTTGACTTTTCAAAAGGACCTATAATGTCAAAATTCATATCTTTTTGTGAGTGTGTATTCTGAACTTGGGAGATGAATATGAATTGTAGGGAATTTCATCCTCTTCAAAATGAGCTTCAGATGGGTCATTTCTGATAAAGTATGAGAAAGTTATGCTTGGTCAAAGTTGAGTTGACTTTTCCTGCAAAACCCTAATTTAACAACTTTTGGATATTGATGAATTGTGAGCAATCCTTGAGTAATCATGATAAAAACTTGATCAAATGATGAATAATACTTCAAAATGAGGATATTGACCAAAAAATCTTGAAGTTTGACTGTATGTGGGCCACAATTGACTTTTGACCTAGTATAGTTGATTTTCAGGCATTTGAGCAATTGACTGAGCAAAATTCTTCTTCAAGGCTTGAAACTTGACATGGATGATCTTGAGAAGATATTAGTACAATGGTGAGCATTTGAGTCCTTTTTGGTTCACACATCTTGATGAAAATAGAAACCCTAATTTGAAGTATGTTGCCTTAGGAGAGAGTTTGTCTGGTCAACTCTTGAACTTCCTTGAGCAATTTGGGGATCTCACTTGCCATGTGTTGAGAAATATGGGAGGGCAAATTTTGGGGTACAACACCCGTGATTACGAACCTCAGCTGGGGATAGTTATGTCCTGCTTCGGGAAAGCTGACATTAATGCCTTTTGATACTTTTACTCTGTGGGGAGTATATGTACCGATAATCATGTTCTGAAGCTGACTCTATCTGGATACCTGCTAGGCAGAGGAACCGTCGGGTTTGGTACTTCTTGTTTTTCCCTGTTTCTGGAATTACGAGTAAATGTATTTTGTTTCTTATGTAAATCTTTATGAGCAACAATCATTTTCAAATGCATATATCAAAAATAAATCATTGGACGTTCTTGTAAAACAAAATAGAAAAAGAAAAAACAAATTGAAGTTTCTTGTGAAAATGACTTGTATTGATTTTGAAATTAGCCTGTAATAGGCGTTTTGTAAAAAGAGGTTGACGTCCTAGTAAGAGAACGCCGTCGAAAGATAGAAATTATAAAATCTGTGTAAAAGAAAGAAAAACAGCTATGTGAAACAACCCCATTGGGTTCCAACTCTGCTATTGCCTTTATATCTTCAAGTGTCTCATTACTTTGTTACTTGGCCGAAGGTTGATCATATTGATTGGCACCGTTCGAGCTTGATAGTCGATACCGAAGTTTGGTCACAAGATGATCCAATGAGACATAGTGATACGCTTCAATCCCTAATCTTTGCCTGGATTTCCCTTTCGGGTTTTCAATCCACTGGGATACTCTTTTTTTCCCAAGCCTCCCTTTCGGGTTTTCGACTTGTCGGGTGTACAATTTTTTTCATTTTCATCCCTTACTTTTGCCCGAACCCTTTTGGTTTGCCGGTAAGCCCTTATTTTTGCCTATCCCAGTCGACCTAGCGGGTCTTTGATTATGCGTAGTATCTTTTCACTATGTCTGCATTGATAGGGTGAGGAAGGTCGTCACCATCCATGTTGGTTAGAATCATAGCTCGTCCTAAGAAAATGTTCTTAACCACAAATGGCCTTTCGTACGTGGGAGTCCATTTTCCCCTGGGATCACCCTGCGGTAGTATGATGTGTTTGATCACCAGATCCCCGACCAGATTTTCTCGACACCTGACTTTCTTTTTAAAAGCCTTGATCATTCGCCTTTGATATGTCTGACCATGGCAGATAGCAGTAAGTCTCTTTTCATCGATTAGATTTAGTTGATCAAGTCGGGTTTGGATCCAGTCGTCTTTGTTCAAACCTGCATCCTTCATAATCCTGAGAGAAGGTATTTGGACTTCTATGGGTAGGACTGCTTCCATGCCATATACCAGATAGTAGGGTGTTACCCCTGTCGTCGTCCGTGCTGAGGTATGGTACCCATGAAGAGTGAATGGTAACATCTCATGCCATTCTTTGTATGTCACCGTCATCTTTTGTACAATCTTCCTGATGTTCTTGTTAGCTGCTTCAATAGCGCCATTCATCTTCGGCCGGTAAGGAGAAGAGTTATGATGATGTATCTTAAACTGTTTGTAGAGCTCGGTGATCATTGTGTTGTTGAGATTTGTACCATTTTCAGTAATAATCCTCTCTGGTACACCATATCGACATATCAGATTGTGTCGGATAAATCGTGCCACGACGTTCTTGGTCACAGTAGCAAAATAGGCTACCTCAACCTTCTTTGTAAAGTAATCAATGGCTACTAAGATGAAAAGATGCCCATTAGACGTAGTAGGTCTGATCTCGCCGATCATGTCGATGCCCCACATCACGAAGGGCCATGGAGCTGTCAGGACGTTCAAAGGAGTTGGAGGCACATACACCTTATCAGCATAGACTTGGCACTTATGACAACTTCGAGAGTGCTGATAACAATTGGCTTCCATAGTGGACCAGTAATATCCTGCCCGTAGGATCTTCTTAGCCATGGTATGTCCACTAGAATGGGTTCTGAAGGTGCCTTCATGTAGATCCGTCATGATCCTCTCTGCTTCGCTATTGTCTACGCACCATAATAATGTGAAGTCATGGTTGCATTTATAGAGGATCCCATTACTGAGGAAGAATTTTGCAGCGAACCTTCTCAGAAACTTCTTATCATTGACAGATGCCCCTTCGGGATACTCCTGAACCTCGATATACCTTTTGACTTCGTGAAACCAGGGCTTGTCTGCCACTTCTTCAGTGTCGATCTCACAGGAGTGTGCTGGTTCATCCAACCTCTCAATGGTAATTTGGGGAGCTTCATTTTCCCACCTAATCTTGAACATAGAAGACACGGTAGCTAGCGTGTCCGCCAACTGGTTCTCTTCTCGTGGGAAATGTTCAAAGGTTACCTCCTTAAAGTGTGGGAGCAATGTCAGTACGTACTCTCTGTAAGGAATGAGATTTGGGTGCTTCGTATCCCACTCGTCTTTGATCTAACTTATCACCAGAGCAGAATCCGCGAATACACTTAAGAACTTAATCCTCAGGTCAATAGCAGCTCGAAGACCCATAATACATGCTTCATATTCCGCCAGGTTGAAACATAATCGGGCAGTGAACGGAGTATGAAATCCCTCGGGAGATATATTTACAGCGCCAATGCCGTTACCCAGTGCGTTTGAGGCTCCATTAAAATATATAGACCATCGGGATCCTTCCTCAGGTCCTTCGTCCGGTCCAGGTTCTTCGCAATCAGTTACCAACATGATATTCTCATCTGGGAACTCAAAATTCATGGACTGGTGATCATCCACGGCCTGATGATCTAAATGATCAGCCAATACACTTCCCTTAATTGCCTTTTGATTTGTATATTGTATGTCATATTCGGTTAAGATCATTTTCCACCTTGCTATCCTTTCGGAGAGAGCGGGCTTCTCGAAAATATAGTTAATCAGATCCATCTTTGATATCAATAAAGTAGTGTGAGTCAGCATATATTGTCTCAGTGGCGAGCAGCCCATGCCAAAGCGCAACAAGTTTTCTCGAGCAATGAGTATTGTGTCTCACAGTCGATAAATTTTTTGCTAAGGTAATAAATGGTGTGCTCTTTTCGACCAGACTCGTCATGCTGCCCCAACACACACCCCATTGAATTGTCTAGCACTGTCAAGTATAATATCAAAGGTCTTCCTTCAACTCGAGGCATCAGAATTGGCGGTTCTTGAAGGTATTCTTTGATTTTTTTCGAAAGCGGACTGGCATTCATCATTCCACTTTACCACTTGATCTTTCTTCAGTAGCTTGAAGATTGGCTTACAAGTAGCAGTCAGATGTGAAATGAACCTGACGATATAATTCAAGCGTCCCAAGAAACCTCTAACCTCTTGCTTTGTGTGGGGAACCGGCATCTCTTGTATGGCCTTCACCTTCGCATGGTTTACCTGAACACCCTTATCACTGACGACAAAACCCAGAAGCTTACCAGATCTTACCCCGAAGGTACACTTGTTCGGATTCAACCTCAGCTTGTATGTCTTCAACCTGTCGAACAACTTTTGGAGATGATCAAGATGTTATTCTTCAGTCTGAGACCTGGCTATCATGTCATCGACATACACTTCGATCTCATGGTATATCGTGAAATAAAGCGACCATGGCGCGCTGATAGGTTGCCTCAGCATTCTTCAACCCAAAAGGCATCACTTTGTAGCAAAAAGTGTCCCACTGTGTGACGAAGGTTGTCTTTTCCATGTCTTCAGGAGTCATCTTGATCTGGTTGTAACCAGAGAAACCATCCATGAAGGAGAAGATTTTGTGTTGCGCGGTGTTTTCGACCACAACGTCAATGTGAGGAAATGGGAAGTCATCCTTGGGGCTTGCCCTGTTCAGATCTCTATAATCTACGCACATCCGTACCTTACCGTCCTTCTTGGATACCGGGACGACGTTGGAAACCCACTGTGGATAGGAAGTGACAGCTAAGAATCCTACATCGAACTATTTCATGACCTCTGCTTTGAACTTCTCTGACATTTCGGGGCGCATACAATGGACCTTCTGTTTTACCGGAGGACAGTCTTCTTTAGTCAGCAGGCGATGTACCACAATATCAGTGTCTAAACCAGGCATGTCTTTGCAAGACCAGGCGACGATCTCAACATAGTCGTGCAACATCTGTATCAACCTCTGTTTGACGCTAAGCTCCATATTTGCACCTATTTTAACCTCTTTTCTGTCTTCCTTAGTACCCAAGTTCACTATCTTAACCGGCTCTTCATGAGGCTGTATGGCCCTTTCTTCTTGCTGTAGTAGTCTAGCAAGTTCTCCAGGCACCTCAAAATCATCCTTACCTTCGTCCTCGGCTTGGTTGTTCGGATTTTTGAAGTCATAACTGCAATAGCAGAGCTGTTATCAATGGGATCCAGAGTGGATATGGATCTGCATAGTGAGTGTGTGTAAGAGAATAATTGTTTTGATAAAGTGAAAAACAGAAAGGAAAAACAAGGAGCGCAAAATTTGTATGAAAGAAACGTCCAATGCCTTATTAATGATTATGAAATGACAAATAATAGCCCTCACAAGCAAATCCAAGGTGCCTCGAGCAAGGCACCAGGCCGTAAAGTTTCAAATTGTTTATCACAAATCTTAAAACAAATAAGTCAATAAATGCAGAATAAAAGAAACAGGTATGAGTCCCTAGCCGTCCAGTTACTCGGTCCACCGTTGGTAGTTGGGTAGATCCAGCTATCAATGTCTGAGTCCTCTTCACTGTCTTTAATGGAGTTGATCCAACGATTGGGGATGCATAGGGAAGGTCCTCCAGCCCGAGCGCGTCGAACAACCCTTTGAGCCCCTGTAGTAAAGTCCAAACTAAATTTATCAGTTTTATGAGTGAAATCAGGGTGCTGACTCTAATTGGCACACCCACCTTCTTCAACCACAGCCCTGGCGTCCTTGAGAGAAGCCATCTTCAAAGGAGCTTTGTTGTGAGTAGTTTCAGTCGATGCCAAGATCTGAGGGACCTCTTCAAAGTTCTGACAAGGAGTTTCTATGAATTCTCCGTCCATCTCTATGTAGCGGAAGGAGTTGAGGTGACTCACCATATATTCTTCTTCACCCCGCACTATGACAATCTTTCCTTTCACCGGATACTTCAGCATTTGGTGGAGTGTGGAAGTGACTGCCCCAGCCTCATGGATCCAAGGACGACCCAGCAAACAAGAATATGATGGCCTGATATCCATCACATAGAAAGTGGACCCAAAAGTCTAAGATCCCATTTTGACAGGGATGTCCACCTCCCCGTGCACCATTCTCTTCAATCTGTTAAAAGCCCTTACCACAATGTTACTAGGCTTTAGAGTTAAACCCTTGCAATCCAACCGGTCCAACGCCTTCTTCGGCAGAACATTCAACGAAGACCTAATATCTACCAACACATGAGCCATAGTGGTGCCCCTACATTCAATCGAGACATGTGGAGCATCATTATGCTTTCTTCCTTTTGGTGTCAAATCTGCATCTGAAAAACCCAGCCCATTATCAGAAGTCAGGCTGGCCACACAATCTTTGAACTGATCAGCTGAAGTTTCCTGCTGCACATGCGCAATCTTGAGAAATGCAATCAAAGCCTTCGCATGGGCTTCAGAATACAATAGCAAAGACAACATGGATATCTTCGATGTGGTCTTCCTCAGCTGCTCGACCACATTGTAGTTGCTCTTCTTAATGATTTTCAATATTTCCTCCATTTCTTGCTTAGAGGCTTCCACAACAATTTTCTTAGGCGCCTCCGTCCGGGCAGGCTCACATAGAATTTCTTTGCCGCAGGTATCCATTGATTCGCTGACAGGGGTAATAACTATAGTAAGAATAGGAATATTAGCATTTGTACTAGCAGGAACAGCAGATGGAATAATAATAGGCTTGTTGACAGACTTAGGGGAAATCTCGAGAGAGAAAACCCTTCCACTTCGGGTAACTTTGCTGGTTCCGACAATGTTACCAATATCAGGATCAACCTCTTCATTTTTCAAGTCTTGTTTGATGCCATGATAGTACACATCGGCACCATAATTCCACGGGACAGCTTTATCCGAGAAATACGGAACATGACCAGGAACAATGATTATCAACGGAGCTATTCTTGGAGAAGATGTAATCCTAACAGGTCTTCTCGAGGAAACCTTGGAAGGATTGGCGGAAATGGTTATAATGGCAACGTCTTCAGATGGAACAACAGGAACCAAAGTTTTCTCAAACAAAATTTCTTTGCTATCTATCAGGCGTTGGACACCTAACTTCAGCAAACGACAACCAGAAGGTAGAAGCGAACACATGTGGCAACCTTCACCATAACCCGAAAATAAACCGGCCAACAGCATATTCTTATTGACAGTCATGAGAGGAGTAGATACTTCATCGATAGAGGTAACAAAAAAATCAGTATCAATAGAATTAACTCCGCGACCATGCTTAGGCATGGGAGCAGTTATGACATTTGGCTTCTCTGGAGCATCAAAATATATCTCCTTGGCTTCAATCAAGTCTTGTATTTTGTTTCTCAGAGCCCAACAGTCATTTGTATCGTGGCCACGACTCTCAGAATGATAGGCACACCGGGCATTCGGATTATATCGGGGAGATGTAGTATTTAGATTCTTGGGAGCCTCCCTCAAGGTTGCCAAGTTAAATCTTAGCAGATGAGGTAGAACTTCAGCCAATGTCATGTTGATGCGGGTAAATTGTCGTTGTGGTCTTTTCACCATTTGTTGATTGTTGCATTGTGGAGCAACTGCAGGTCTAGGTATCATCACGACACTTACTGTCTGACGTTGTTCAGCCCTGTTCTGACCCCTCGAGCTGTAGATGGAATTGGCTTCCTTCTTACCAATAAAAGGCTTCTTTACTGAACTTGAAGAGGCATACTTCTGTATTTTGCAGCTTCGAATCCTAGCCTCTACTCTTTCCCCAGTTAGAATCAGCTCAGTGAAACCAGCTGATGAGCTGCCGATCAAATGATTGAAAAATGGACCTAATAGCGTCCCCAGAAACATATCAACCAACTCCCTATCAGACAACGAGGGTTGAACTCTCCCAGCCAAGACTCTCTATTTTTGTGCATAATCTTTAAAACCTTCACCTGCACCCAAGGACATACTTTATAGTTGAGTACGAGTGGGAGCAAGGTCAACATTATACTGATACTGCTTGTAGAAAGCAGCAGTCAGATCTTCCCAGTTTCGGATATTTGCTCCCTCTAGCTGGTAGAACCATTCAAGTTGAGTCCCTGACAGACTATCTTGAAATAAGTGAACCCACAGATTTCTATCAGCTGTGTGGGGCTAGATCTTCATGACATAAGAACGGAGATGGAGTTTTGGGCAGGATATCCCATCATACTTAGCAAAAACTGGAGCTTTGAACTTTTGCGGGATGACTACTCCCGACGCGAATCCCAGTTCTTCGAAATCTAGTCCAGGTATCCTCTGAACTTCCATGGCACTCAAACGGTCTTCTAGTTGTTTGTATATATCCTCAGTAGGAGGATATTGTTTGTCGTTATAATCAGTATCATTATCAGAAACTTCAGGACTAGGGTCCTTCTCTTCTTCTTGATTCTCCCCTTCCTTGGATGAAGAGGTCAGATCAGTTCGTCGCTTCAACCGCTCTCCAAACCTTCTGCCCATATTCAGAATACCGACATCCTTCTTATTCTTCTTCTTCTCTTTCAGAATGAGGGCTTTCGGATCCTCCTTCCCTTTTGCCAGACTTATGAACATTTGTTGGAACTGGGTGTTCTGTGCCTGAAGGTCCTTGATGCTTTGTTCAGAAGACATTTCTGCTGAAATAAACAGCGACGAAGATGAGAAACCTGTAATGGTTCCTGTAATGATGTGCATGATAATGGGATGCGCATGCAATGATTTCAAATACTTCGGGAAATTTAAATTTGCAAACCAAAATAAACAAAAACTTTATTAGCCGAATTTGAAGTTCAAATGCCTTTTAGGCGTTACAATTAAAAATAAAATCTGAAACTATAAAAGACATCAAAATTCCCATGGATGCTTCCTCTTTGTGCTGGGGTAGGCATCGAGTCCTCTTTCTTCATGCAACTGCTTTGTGAGCTCTAAAACCTTCCTCTCCTGAGCACGGAACTGATCCTTGTAAGTATCCCGCTCCTTCATCAACTGAATCTAAGACCTCTGTAATTCTCCAAGATCAGTGGGCATGTAAGGATAGATAAATGTGTAAGGAATACCCTCCTCCGTAGTGGGTTCCACAATCACTGGAAAAATAGCCACATAGGGCATCCTAAGCTGCTAGGTACGAGCTTGTACCCATTGTAGGTAAGGTTCCATAGGAATGGAAGTCTTTGGTCCCAGAGCCTTGTCGCTAGATCTGTTTACCATGCCGCATGCTCGTATGAATCTCCGGCGATACTCCTTGACATCGTCCTCATAGTTGAATATAATACCCTCAATAAGTAACTCATGGGGACCATCCCTTCGAGCGTAACCAAATTGTCACAGGGCTAAACAAGGGTTGTCGGTTATACCCCCTCGGATGGCAAGTAGCAGTACATTAGGGTACTCTCTGCAGTGATCAATAATAGTCGTATTTTCCATAGCTCGAGAACACCAGAGAATATCCGTATGAGCGAGCGACATTATCCCTTGAGACCAACCAAAACCTTCTTCATTCTTCAGTATGGACTTAGGGAGGTGAGAAATAAACCACCTCGACAGCAATGGCATACAGCACATAAAAATCCCTCTTTTCTTCATGGTATGAGTATGGAGAGCGTGCAAAATATCTCCGAGCAAAGTAGGCACCGGGTTGCGAGAGAGAAATATCTTGATAGCATTCACATCTACGAATGAGCCCGGATTAGGGAATAGGACTAACCCATAGATTAGAAGAGCCAACACCTCATCGAAATCCTGATAATCCATATCATCCCAAAACAGCTGGGCTTTGTCTATCATAAACTTAGATAGAAAACCCTTTACTCTGCTTCTTGTTTCCCAATTGGATACCATGTCGGCCCGTTTCAGGTGCAAAGCCGAGGCAATGACTTCTGGATTAGGAGCTTCTTCTAAACATGTGAAGGGTAGCTACTCAAGAATGGGTATATCCAACAACTGAGAGAATTCTTCCAAGGTAGGTACCAACTGATAGTCTGGAAAGGTGCAGTGGTGCTTGGGATCAAAGAACTGAAAAAGCACACTCATCATCTTTTCATCAAAGTTTGAAGTAACCAGGTCGAGAAGTCGACCATGTCTCTTGGCGAACGCAGAAGTTTAAGAAACCCTTGATAATAGCTCTTTGAGTTGGGAAGGTATCTTTGCAAAGCTGATTCAGATAGTGTGTCTAAAAACATAATCCATGATCTGCAAAACAGGGCAAAGATAAATCCCCTTGGTCTTTGAAATGGTTAGTGCAATAAGAATGGATGCTATGTTATGATGCATGATGTCATGATAAAACACAGGTATAGCAAATACAGGTATAGCAAGCACAGTCAACTCACATAAAGTCCATAGGTTTAAGACTTGCCTGAGGTCAAAGGTAGTACCCTTTTGAAGTTTAGTTGGTTTCAAACCTGTCTTAAAAAGTAACCGGGTTCTAGAGGATCTCAATATCACTGACCATCCTTTATCGGTATTGTCTCAGCTCACGCAATCTTTTCTTGCGGCCGAAATATCTCGAAAGTCTGATCTCAATGAGTGTAGCATCGAGTATCAACCAGTTCTCAGCTCTACACCGAGGCCGGCTATCTCACTACTTTCTAATGGCCAAGTTGTGAAATTAAAGGTTCTAAGGTCAGTTGATGCTTCACGACACCACGCGGCGGCCCCGTACTCTCCCTTATTGACTCAAGGGTTACCGGTACCAACCAAAGTTCCACATCAATGTAGCTACTGCTTCAACCGTGCCGATATACCCCAACATATTTCCCTCACAGTTTATTATTGCTTACCTAAAAGGTGTTCCCCAGATCCGGGTGTAGGATCAAATAACCCAAACAGTTCCCATAAATATAAAGCAAGCAAGACAATTAAGAGAAAGCAATTAAATATGCCCTAGATCCTAAGGTTTACCCCACTTTATATTTTAGTCCCCATCAGAGTCGCCAGTTCCGTGATACAGTGGCAGAACCGACTATTTTTACTGGTTTGCATTTTGCGTTTTTTGTTCGCAAAATGTCGCGGTAAGCAAGAGTCGCCACCGACTTTTATTTCATCCAATCATGGAAAAGGGAAGAACAGAAAAAACCTTTTTTCGAGATATTTCTGAGCACGGGGGGTAGATTATAGAAAGGGAAGGTGTTAGCACCCTTTCTATCCATGGTTTTCCATGGGCTCTTAGGTACTTTCTCATCTTTTAAAAATTGCTTGTGTGTGTGTGTGCTTGCTTTGAAAATGTCTTACTTCGTGATAACCCTTGTATCAGTCCTCAAGGGTGTGACAAAGTTGTTTTTGAAAACTGTTTTGAAAGGTGTTTGTGTGAAAAGTTTTTATTGAGAAAGTACTTAAGATTCTACCTACTCGAAAAAAGATTGTTCGCTCTATTTCCTTTAGACAACGCTATCCTACTATTAAGGAGTAGGCAGCACCGTCGTTGGAGTTTGTAAGGAACGTTCGAAAGGGACAAATACAATCACTAAAGCAATAGTTAGAAAACCTTAGTAGTAACCCTAGAGTCTTAAGATCTTTTCGAGGCAACGTTTCCGAGGCAACATTTCCGAGGCAACATTCGAATGGGACATTTGATCTTTTAGACAGGAGGAGACCACTAAAATTTCCTATGCTTAATGACTGTTTACCGAAGGCAACCGTAGTGAGGCAAACCCTAAGAGTGAACATGTGCATGTGAACTTTTTTCAGTTATTTAGTCTTTGCACATTAGGTGATCTACCATTTTAAATTTCAAGCATTCTTTTCATACAATCCTATTAGCCATGCATCTAGACAGTTAAAGATTGCGAGAATTTAAAGTGCGAGAAAAATAAACCTAGCTATTACAAGGCTTCGGGGAGGGGGATTAATTACATAACCAAAATCGAGATTTAAACAGTAAATAAAAACCTAATTTAACTATTACAAGCCCTGAGCAGTTACAAAAAAATGGAAAAATAATTAACAAGCGCGCAGCGAATTAAATACGAGGAGAAATTGAAAACCCTAAAAATCTGATTGAGAAATAATTTGGGTTGTATTTTTGAGAAAAGAATTGATTAAATTATGTACGACTAAAACCCTAATTCTAATTATGAAAAAAAGAAATTGAAATTAACCTAATTTAGCTAAATTAAATAGTTTCAAGAAAAATAAAATATTTTGTACAAAAAGATTTTATATGTTTTTTTGGTTTTTATTTGAGAAAAGAAGAAAAAATAAATTGTAAAATTAAAACCTAAGTTCTGTTTGATTTTAAATGAAACAAAAATTAAATTTGCCTATATTTCTAATTAAATTAAAATCAATATTTTTATTGAAAAAATGCTTTTTTTGGTATTTTGTGATTTGTTGATTTTATGATTTTTTTTTTAAAAAGTAATTAATTTGGTGAAGAATAATTAAACAAAATAATTAAATAAAAGAAGTAAATAAAGAGAGAAAAAAAAGAATATGGGCCTGTGTTGTTAGCAATTCTGGGGGGGTGAGAAACTAAATTTTCAAGCCCATTAAGCTGAGCCCAGTCAACCACCCTGGATCCTGTGCAAGCGTTGACTTGAGGTGTACCAAGGACATTCAGGAAGGAAGCGTTAGATCTGGCTAGCAGTGCATCCAATGGCTGGGCATTGAGGTTGCATGGAAGGCGCGTGAGGGAGTGGAGTACTGGATATGTTGCAAGAAAAGGAAATAAATAAAACGTTGGGACCTGGGATCGAACCCAGGTCCTCACGCCTTATACCAATGCTACGCTGCCAGCTGAGCTGTTGTTGTTAGTTGTTATTATAGTAACAAGAATATATAACATATAAAACCAATTAATGGATTCGTAAAAGCATGCAAAATTCAAATCAACCAGTCATGGGCTGCCACGCATCATCTTCTTCGCTGCAACCGTCGTATTAGGTAAAGGACTTATACCTACGGACGTTTGTTGTAACTACAGCCCTGCACAATTCAAAAATTTCATACGAGCATATAAATCTATTGTGATAGTACCAATCAACTCGTCTTGGCCTCACGAGCATCATGGTACTTGATTCATGGCCCAATTTTTCATGTACACAAAGACCCTAAATTGAAAACATAAACCCTAACAATGGCAACGACATGTAGAGGCTTCAAAAACGCAATTAAATAATACAGTTAGCTTGCAAACTTGATGATGATTACAAATATATGACTTAAACATGCTAAAGATGCCAGGAATACAGTAATCGATTTTGAGTTTAAGGGCAAACCGTGAGAGCGATTACACGCATTTGTGGGTGTTTCAAGCCTTGCAATTGATCCAATTGGCTTCTGGGAAGGTCCAAGAATCGATTAGCAATGTTGGAATGGTCTGGATTGATCTCTAAATGAAAAAACGATGCAAAACATTTTGTCAATTTTTTGGAACTTTGTTTTGTGTTTTCACGATTGCTCACCCCTGTATTTTGATCTGCAATTGTTGTATACATATAGTAGACTGAATTAGGATTGTAAAATTGCATTATATCTTTGAGAATTATGACAATGTGATTTGATTTGATTCATGTATGGTATCTTTCTAAAACTAGATTCAATCCGATCTTTTCCAACCCTACTGAGTCTTGCACGAATTGATCATCATGCTAGTTGTACATAGACTCCAAATGTGCACAAAAATCCCCATATTTGATTTGTTTTCATTATTTTACCATTTAATTTGATTTATTTTGATTTAAATGAATAAAAAATCAAAATAAATGATAAATGTAATGAAATATTAGGTGGAAAAGCTCAGGGGTCGTGGGTCCTATTAGAAACATGTTTCAAGCAAGAAAACATGGGCCCCTTTGGAAAAAATGCAAATTTGATCAATGTTGACTTTTGACAATTTTCCAAAAATTGCCAACTTTGACAATGCACACCTCTCTCCATTTTGATCATAGAAGGGTGTTCTTAGACTTTTTAGAAATCTTAGGATGTCCCCTAACCAACCCTTTTTGTTTCATCTCAATTGGATCTTCCATGTTCATGTATGAAGCTTTGACACAAAAGGTGTTTTTGTTGACTTTTCAAAAGGACCTATAATGTAGAAATTTACATCTTTTTGTGAGTGCATATTTTGAACTTTAGGGATGAAGATGAATTGTAGGGAATTTCATCCTCTTAAAAATTATCCTTGGATGGAAAATTTCTGATAAAGTATGAAGAAGTTATGCTTGGTCAAAGTTGGGTTGACTTTTCCTACAAAACCCTAATTTAGCAATTTTTGGGTTTTGATGAATTTGGAGCATTCCTTGAGGATTCATGATCAACCCTTGATAAAATGATGGAATTCACTTCAAAATTTTTATGTTGACCAAAAATCTTGAGGTTTGACTGTATGTGGGCCACAGTTGACTTTTGACCTAATACAATCGACTCTCAAGCATTTGAGTAGTCGACTGAACAAACTTCTTATGCAAGGCCTGAAAATTGGCATGGATGATATTGGGAAGCATATGAGGTCTTTGTGGTTCACACATCTTGATGAAAAGAGAAACCCTAATTTGAGGTATACTGCCTTAAGAAAGAGTTTGTCTGGTCAACTCTTGGACTTCCTTGAGCAACTTGGGGACCTCAATTGACATTTGTTGAGTAAAATGGGAGGGAAAATTTTGGGGTACAACAAGGGTCAGCTGTTGTACCCCAAAATTTTCCCTCCCATTTTCACAAAATACATACTCCTAGAGGTCCTCAATTGCTCAAGTTGACTAAGGATTGGCCAGACAAATCCTTCTCCTAAGACAATAGGCCTCAAACTAGGGTTTCACTCCTCATCAATATTTTTGAGTTACAAGGGTACCAAATGGTCTCCGTTGTCATAATATGTCCTCAAGATCATCCATGACAAGTTTCATGCCTTGCACAACAAGTTTGCTCAGTCAAAATGCTCAAATGCTGGAAAATCAACTATTCTAGGTCAAAAGTCAACTGTGTCCCCAAATACAATCAAATTTCAAGATTTTTGGTCAACATCAACAATTTGAAGTAATATCCATCATTTGATCAAGGGTTTATCATGATTCCCTAAGAAATGCTCTCAATTCATCAAAAGTCAAAAATGGCAATTTAGGGTTTCTATAGGAAAAGTCAACCAAGCTTTGATCAGGCATAACTTTCTCATACTTTATCAGAAATTTCTCATCCAAGGCTCATTTTGAAGATAATCCAATTACCTACAACTCATATTCATCACTCAAGTTCAAGAAATTCACTCATGAAAATATGTAAAATCAGACATTATAGGTCCTTTCCAAAAGTCAACAAAAACACCTTTTGGGTCAAAGCTCCTTACATGAACATGGAAATTCCAATTAAGATGAAAACAAAAAGGTTGTTTAGAGGACATCCTAAGCTTTCTAAAAAGTTCAGGAACACTCTCTTAGGGATAAAATTGAGAGAGATATGCATTGTCAAAGTTGGCTATTTTTGGTAATTTGCATAAAGTCAACAATGCCCAAATTTGCATTTTTTCCAAATGGGTCTAACTTTTTATACTTGAAACACATTCCTAGCCTGGTCCACGACCCAAACACCTTTCCATACATTATTAGCTTTATTTATTTAATTTATTTTGATTTTAATCCTTTAAAAACCAAATTAAATCAAATAAATGATATAAAAATAATGAAGATTTGTTTTGATTTGATTTTGCATTGAATTACAATCCAAATATGTTGTATAATACCAAGGAAAATCCTGGAAGATTGAAAAGAGAGGAAATCTCCACATATGGAAAGATTGGAAGCAAAATTGAAAAGGCATTATTTGTTGGATTCTTGCCATACACAGTGACCTAATTTGATTCACATATTTATACACAAGCATTCTCAACCCTAAGGACAAGTTTTTACACGCACGACCTGCCTCCAAAACAAGAAACAAGTTCCAACTTTTGTCAAAAAAGTGCAAGACCTATCTTCTTCCACGAGTCAGTTCAAGGAGTTTTGAGTCTTCAGTAATCATCCACGCATACTCAGGAAGCTTTTCCCATTGTTTCCAAGCCTTGAAGCTTCAAGAATATCCATCTACACATCACGGTTTGCACTCCCTTAATTCAAAATCATTTTCAGGGTTTTATGTGTTTTACCTTCGATTTGGTTGCATAAAGATGTTCATAATCATGTTTGTGATCTTTTGGATAGCCTGGATTTGATTTTTAGTACAGGAACAAGCCTGCGCCATAGCTAGGGTTTTTGAGCTCAAAGTTGGGGTTTCTCTATCCAGGGAAAATTGAAGGGGATCATGGGCACCAATAGACTCAGGGAAAAATTCTTGTTTGATCTATGCTTTTAGTTTTGGTTAATATGGCTTATGTTATGTTCTAGAAATATGCATGGTTATAGCTATGGATGAAAACTGTCACTGTAGCCTTTAGCGACAACTTTGTTCGTAGGTAAAAGGCTGGTATCAAAAACAACAGTTGCAGGAAGAAGGTAATTAGGTGGTAACATCCCATTGGAGAGTTTGAATTTGGCGCGTGTTTCTGGGCATAACACTTTGTTTTGCTTATAATTTAATCGTTTAATTATATAAACTGATAACATTCCAGCGCAGATGGTTAACGGGCAAGGCGTGCAATGCAAACGTCCTGGGTTCGATCACAGGCGTATGCATTTTGTATTTTTTCAATATTTTCCATAGGATCTAGAGCAGCGTCCATAGAGCGCATTTTGTATTTCCCCGTATTTAATTTTGTTGCATGTATTCTTTTACCATTATTTTTTTAAATTATTGTAATTGCTTCGAGATTGTAATAGTTTTAATTAGGTTATTTACTGTCGTTCCCTATTTACTGTTGAATCCCCCAAAGTTCTTGGTTATGTATCCCCTTCCCCGAGGCCCTGTAATAGCTAGGTTTAATTTTTGCCTTTTAAATTCTCGCACTATTGTTAACTGTTTAGATTAATAGGATTGCATGAAAGATAACGAGAAATTGAACCTAGATAACCCTAATTGCACAAGATAAAATATATCTGAGAAAAGCATTGTTGCACACTTGCACCCTTAGGGTATACCTCACTTGGTTGCCTCGGAAAATTACGTTCACAATTCTCGAAACGTGAGAATTCTTAGTGGCTGTCCTTAAGTCTATAGATCACTAGTCCCTCGATGACCCTATCGACTGTTTCCCCGGTATAAAAGTGATCTTAGGACTTTAGGACAGTTACTAAGAGTTTTTTCCCAGTTTCCTTAGTGACCGTACGTCCCTTTCGACAGTCCCTCAAAAATCCAATGACTATGGTTACCTACTCATTAATAGTAGGATAACACGGTCTAAAGGATAGGAAGAAAAGAACTCTTTTTTTCGAGTAGGTAGATAACTGTTAGGTACTTGCTCAAATAATCCTTTTTACACCATATACTTTTAAACATACTTTTTAAACAAATGTTTTCAAAAACACTTTATCACACTATTGAGGATTGATACAAGAGTTACCATAAAGTGAATCTCCGCAGATCTTTAGTGTCCTCCAGCTCGTCCTCAGCAGGCGCAATCTCAGCAGTTAAAGCTGCTACCTTTCCCTCAATATTATCTCTCTCAAGCAAAAGAGCCCTGCGCTTCTCAGAGATCTTCCCCGATTCTGCCTCAGACACCTTCAGGGCTTTGTCCTTCTCGACCAAGGCCTTCTCGCTCCCCGCCAGTTTGGCCCGCAGGTTCTTTATTTCTGCTTCCCGGGATGAACTCCCCTCAGTATATTCAACTTCCATCTCCAGGATCCGCATTAAACCGCCCACATCTTTGGCAAGCGTTGCCCTCTTCTCCAGAAAGGAAACTCCCTCGAGAAGGAGAGATTCGGCCCAGGGAAGGCGGAGAGCTGCACCCTAGAAATAAGACCTTTCCAACCAACAAGGAGGCAAGTCATACGTCCCTTTCCCCATTTCTCCGATCAAGTCAACGCTTCCGTCAGTCCCCAGTCTCTTCGCCTTTGAGGAAACGGCAACGGGAGACAACGATTGTGGCATGAGTTGAGGACGAGCCGCCCGACCCCAAGGCAGGAGTTGGCCCCACGCCAGCCTGTGCATCCTTCATAGCCCTTCTCGCTCGAGAAGCAAGTGTCTTAGCCAAACGCTCTTGGGTAGGATTCATGCTTTCTGCAAAACAAACGAAAAAAGAGAATAGTCAGTAAAACGAGGAGTTAAACAAGCGACAATCACATGCTGGTATTAATAATATATATATATACCCAAATATCTAACGGGATCCTCACTTCCGAGGAGCTCCTTGATGTTTATAAGGCTTGGCTCGTACATGGGCTCTCCGTTCCTATCCAGCACTGGCCTACCCCCCGACCAACTCGCTGGACCAGAGGGATTTGAGCCACAAATGCAGTCAGAATGGAAAAAATCTCCAGGTCCTCATCCCTGAGCTCCCCCTATCTCCAAATATAGGAGCCTAATTCTCGCTTGAAGTGCTTGCTGGTCCATTGAAACGAGAACTTGCAAATCAACATCGCAGTAGGCTCCCCCAGCTCATTTAAATGAGGAGTCCCATTCTCGTTGAGCGACGACGTGGTCCTAAAAACATTCAACATCGCCTTGGTCGAGGAAAGCTACACCAAGATATACTTATCCTTAAAATGGCAGACAGACTCCAGATATGCCTTGAATAACTTCCCATTACCTTGCTTGAGGGAGACCCATCCCCACTTCCCGTCGGTCTTACTCCTCTGAATGTGAAAGCAGTAGAAAAATAATGGGATTGTGGCCCCTATCTTTAAATGGTCGTAGACTATATATAACGCTCGCACGAATGTATTTCCATTCGGATGCAATTGAGAAGGATCCACTCGTAAATGCCGGAAAACGGCCACCTCGAAGTAAGAGAAGGGGAGGCGAAGACCCATCTCTCAAAAGACAATATCGTACATCGGGATCCACTTCCTATTATACTTAGAGCAGATCCTGCTCTCCTTCCCAAGGATATATAACGACCACTCCTCCGGGGCCCCCTCCTCGTGAGTGAACACGTCAGTGAAGACATCCTCCATGTGCTCGTAAAAATACGACCGCCACTCCCAGGGGTCCTTCGCGACCCAATCCCGAGGGTCCTCCTCGTCTCTAGGAGGGAACAAGCTGCCCTGATCCACAGAGGTCTACCCCACCTCGGGCTCCCCTATATTCTGTCCCATCTGGTTCTGCATGTCCCCGGAGACTTCTAAGATGCTCGACGAACTACTTGCCTTGCTCGAAGAACTCTCAGAAGACTGCATAGATTCACTCGAAATAATGACCTGAGCATCATCAACCATGGCACCTGACTAGCAGAGGAAAAAGACAAGCTCAACATCAATGCCAGAACCACCCTTCCACCGCTAAACAAGCGAAAGGGCACTAGGAAACAAGGATCATATCCCTGACCAGAACTCTCACAGAGGAACTCTAATGGGTGTGGATTACATAAAAAACCCTAAGCCCTAATGAGACACCTACAACGCACTAAGAAATCCCCGAGGAGACGCCACGGCGGCTCCGACGGTCCTACACCTCAGAAACGCCATCCACTATCAAGAGTCTCCAACGACTTCCTCCCTAACGGAACCCTAAATCCTAAGCGTATGCATCTCTAGAAAGTAAAAAGAGAAAATATGAAGACAAACAACAATAGAGGATCAAAAACTTACCAGTAGAAGAAGAAGACATAAAGCTGAATGACTGTGAGCAAAGAAACTGAGAAAACTTCGGTGGTCGACTGTCGAGCTAATACGAGAAGTTGAAAGAGAATGGGGAAAATACTAAATGCCCTGTTCCTCTCGTATTTATAGCTGGAATAGTCCGCACGTATTAAACACGTGCCTGGGAAACCCTAAGGTTGTCATCATGACACCCTAGCCCTAGGTCATCATTGTGTCGCTTCATCGGTATGCTTCCCAAAACACGCTACCTCTCCAAATTCAAAAGTTCTAACGGCCAACGCCTCGCCTCCCCGTAAGCTAGGCCTAACGGGCAATGACACGCCCCATTCCTCGAGCAGATGTCAAAGTCATCACTCCTGTGCCCAGAAGCAACGACTTGGGGGGCTACAGTTCTGGACTGGCCCGACAGCTTGATCGTGCCCGGTCCAAGAGATCTCCTTGAGTACAGCCTGCACGACCAAAACCCAGATCGCTCGCATGACCATCTCCTATCGGTAAATGATCCAGCCATTTTCCCTTCAGCTTCACCAGTGGCCCAGGATGATCGACGAGCATCCTCTTTGTCTTCCCGACTCCAACATCGTGCAGGCCACTAGGAATCGACCAGAGAGATGCCCGTAATTAGTCCCTTCCTCAGAATTACTGGCTAGTTACAAACACATCTGCCCGGTTTGACCATGTCCTGGCAGTTACCTGATTTTCCGGACCCATATATCTAGGCGGGAAATCAGGAACCAATGGCCACGCGCTAGGGGAATTATATAAACCCTCACACCTATGAGGGCCAGGTATAATATATTCACTACTCACTACATGATTTTTTTTCTGGTACCTCCCTGTTCCTACTCTTACTAGATCATTGGAGTGCCTTGCAGGTACAACCCCCTTTTCTCCTTAGCTCACAGCCCGACTGCAGATCATCCTCTGGCCGCTCTTCAGGCTCTGATAAACCGGCACGATCAGAGGCCAATGAGATATATATGGAGTCCAGACGATATCCACTACAGTCATTGCGTCAAGCCTCCTTCGGTACTCCATCAAACCTCCAAGAAGAGCTTGCTTGCCCTTCCATCTCCCCGCACATGATATAATAGCTGGGATATGTTGGATCTTCCAGTCACAAATACGGGGGAAGTGCTCGTATATCCAGCACTGCATAAATAAAAACAATCAAATAAATACACCCAAATAAATAATAAAATCCATCAAATAAATTTTAGCATACCTATAAAAGGTAAGGTAACCAACCAGCTGTTTGGTCTCTGGCTGAGTAGCAACTCCAAGTGCCGTGTACAACATGGTCAACGCCGCAACTCCCCAAGCCCAACAAAGAGTGTCAAGGGTGATGAACAAAGACATGTAACAAACATCAGTGTAAGCTCCAGACTTATCCTCAAAGAGAGTACATGCCACCAAATGTAGCATGTACGCCCTAGAGGCAACCTGGTACCTTTGGGCCTCTACATGCTCCATGTACCTCTCCTTAGGCCAAGACATCCGAAGGTGGTATCCTTTATTAATGCCAAACTCTTCCAGAACCATCACCTCATATACCTCAAAATCATCCATAATCATGTGCACCACCGTTGCATGATTATTATGAGGAGGTGTGAAGAATGTACCAGCGATCGAGATATGAAACAGGGTGTCGACATCATCCAATATGACCGTTATCTCCCCAAATGGAAGATGAAAAGATGATGTCTCTGGGTGTCACATCTCAACAAAAGAGACAACATGGAGGCGTCCAACATGGTCAAGGAGCACTGAGCAAACTCCAGTGGCTGAAAATCTCTAACAATACCACTGACCTCCTCAGGTATTCCACCCTCTAAAAAATTCTTTAACTTCGGACCATGGGAAGCGAACTTCAGCACTGGACACTCCTGTAATAAGAAAAAATAAAATATTATACATCAACTTTCAAACACTTGTAAAAATAAAATATTATACATCAGCTGATTAAAATATATACCTCACTATGCCATATCCAGTAAGCGACATGGTCAACAAATCTTGTGAGCACGAACCTGTCTGAAGGTCCTCTAGGAAAGGCTCGACTAGTGTGAGTTGATGGCTCCGTAGACGCACGAGTCGTGGTGTCTGTATCAGTAGGGGACACCTTGTCAACACGCTCTACAATAACCTCTTGAACCTACTATCTAACCTGCTCAGCTACCGGCTCCACAACCTGCACGATAACCGGCTCTACAACCTACTCAAAAATCAGCTCCA
Organism: Vicia faba; assembly: GCA_948472305.1. Classification (NCBI taxonomy): domain Eukaryota; kingdom Viridiplantae; phylum Streptophyta; class Magnoliopsida; order Fabales; family Fabaceae; genus Vicia; species Vicia faba. Next base: position 767,591,138 of record OX451741.1, on the reverse strand, counting down.
CAACAGGAACATCCTCCTCAATAGTCTGCTCGAGAACAATCACATCCACAAGAACAAGAACATGTACCTCCTCGGAAGTAAAATCTCTAAGTCCTCGATGGGACGGTGCGCAAAACTGCATTTTCTTCTCAGCCAACCGTTTCCGGTGAGAATCGATTATAGCTCGTCGTCTAATCCATAGCTCGGAAGCTTGTGCCTCGTCAGTCCGGAATTGAACTTTTACTTGATCGGCCACCCTGCCCGCAACAGAACCATCTTTACCCCTGGTCCTCATTGAAATAATTAATAAAAGGAGGGGAAAAATTAGGAAATTATGAACTACCGGAAATTTGAAATTTTTGGTATTTTAAAAAAAAAATTGAACTACCAGAAATTTTGAAATTTTCGGTACATGCTGCAAAGCTTCAGAAATTTAAAATTTCCGATACAAAAGATAAATACCATACTAGAAATTTTGAATATACTGGATATTTAGAAATTTCTGATAGAAAATACCGGAAATTGCACAAATTTGTCGTGAATTTCTTACTGCTTCACGAAACTTTTAATATCGCCTAGTGAATTTCAAAAAAACCGGTGTACTACTGGAAATTTAGAATTTTTGAGTTTTTTTTTAGTTTGGACAATTTAGTCTTTTCATACCTTTTGGGGAGTGACATGTATAATAGGGGGTGACATGTTAATTTCTCTATATATGGAAGGAAAAAAAAGAATTTTTTTTGGGTAATCCACTATTCAACACAATCTAACCCACAAATTTGTGGTTTTATCCAAACCGACCCAATGATTCAGTAGACAATTATTTTACCTCACCCAAACTAATCCAAATACACTCCTAATTATTTGAACACCGCTCTGAATATTAAAATTGCATCCTCCGTTTGAATTTTTAGTTGATTAATTTAAGAAAAGTAATATATAGTATTTTTATTAAAAAATTCTTACAATATATTGATGCATTCAACTTTATCATATTTGTAAAATTAAATATAATGTATTAAATTAAGTCGTATAAATAGTATTAATTAAAAAGTATAATTAAAAAAATGGATTAATGTTGTATTGAAATTTAAAGAGGCTTATTTTAGAACAAATTAAATACAATCACTTATTTTATAACAAAAAATAATGATTTTTTTATATAAAATTATAGGGGTTAACAAAACGATAAGGGTGGCTAAAATAGAAGAGGGCTTCAAGAATTTTATGTCACATAAAGGTACTATCAAGTTGAAGGAATTTTTTTTATTAAACTATAGTAAGATCTGTGAAGTTGTATGAGATAGAATATTGAGCGGCTAAAAATTAATATGAGAATAAGCGTAGCATAGATTATGATGTTGTGTTGAATGTGTGGTAAGATTAGATGTGATACGATTATAAATGATAATGTTAGAGATAGAGTTGTTAGTGCATGGGACACTTTTAGTGAGGAGAGAAAGAGAGAATAATAAGGAAATAAGGATTATATTATTCACTTGAATTGTATTATACAAACTATGACTATTTATATACAATCCTAATTGGACTTGGGCTTACTCAACTTGGATTATATTTGATATTATATCTAATATCTCAAAATATCTAAATTGGATTATATTTGATATTATATATAATATCTCAGCATACCCCTTATAATCTAAGTAGTCGAACCTACGCTAATCATAGTCAATCTGAAATATTCCTAATTTCTTTCTCAAATTCAGGAATTTGTCGATCTTCAATCCTTTGGTGAAAACATCGGCCAACTGTGCTTCACTTGAGCAATTCCTAACTTCAAGTTCACCTCGATTTACCTTTTCCCTCAAGAAGTGAAATCTAGCTTTGATATGCTTACTTCTTCCATGCAAAACTAGATTCTTCGCCAGATTTATGACTGACTCGTTGTCGATTTGCAATACAAGAGGTTTCTTCACTTTGACCTCCATTTCTTCAAGTACTAATCTGATCTAAATTGCTTGACATGAAACATAGGATCCTGCTATATATATTCAACTTCATAAGATGATACTGCCACCACAAGTTGTTTTTCCGAGCACCATGATATTGGAGCACAAAATACTTGAAAGAAATAGGCATTTGTACTTCTTCAATCTTCCTTATCTCTACACATATCAACATCTGAAAAACAAGTAATTATTGCTTCTTTTCTTTCAGAGTATCGTCGAAATAGTATTCCACAATTTATCGATCCCTTCAAATATCTTAGGATTCTTCTTGCAGCCTTCATGTGTGACATTATGGGTTCACTCATATATGTGCTCACTAATCCAACTGTGAAATCTATATCAGGTATAATGTTGCACACATATCTCAGAGATCCCACAATTTCTTTGAACAAAGTTACATCGACTTTGTCTTCCTCTCCATGCTTCTCCAACTTCACATTTGGTTCGACATGGGAGGATGCATGATTCTAATTATCGATTCTGAATCTCTTGAGTATCTCTTTCACATACTTTCTTTGATGTAGCATCATATCTTGCCTCGACATTTAAAATTCCATGCCTAGGAAATAAGACAATTTTTCCAGGTCCGACATTTCAAATTCCTTTATCATCAGCTCTTTGAATTTCGACAAGTTCTCCAAGCTATTTCCAATTACTAGCAAGTCATCAACATATAAGAAGATGATTTTTATATCTTGTGCTACAACTTGAACATAGACACCATGCCCTAGGTGCTTGCTTGAGGCCATAGAGCACTATGTGCAACTTATATACTTTACACGCTTCCTTCTGAATCACAAACCTTGAAGGTTGTGTGACATAGACCTCTTCATCTAAAGGACCATTCAGAAATTATGATTTCACATCTAAATGAAATATCAACTAGCTTTGGTTGCATGTCAATGTTACCACTAGTCGAACAATCTCCAATCTTTCTACTGGAATAAATACTTCAGAGTAGTCGAGTCCTTCTCTTTGAAGAAAACCTTGAGCTATTAATCTTGTTTTATGTCTTACTATCGACCCGTCAACATTCAAATTGAACGCCTACTTTAATTCGATAGCTTTTGTGTGTGCTGGAAATTCAACTAACTGCCATGTGTTATTTCTTTCAATTGCCTATAACTCTTCGACCATAACTGGCTTCCACTATTTAATCTCCAGAGCCTCACTATAGTTGACTGGTTCCACACCTGCAAGTAAATCAAAATGAACTAATTCTCCATCTGGTGTTACTTCATCATCACCAGTTACTTCATAGTCTTGAAGTCTAGTTGGACGAACTCTAGTTCTTTGAGGTCTTTGGCTTGTTCTAGCCACACCATCTTCGACTTCGACATTGTCGGGAATGTCAGCAACTGCTTCGACTGGAATATTTGCAATTTCTTTGACTTTGACTTCATCCATTTCTTCGTCGAAACCATAACTCATTAATGGATTTTTTATTTCATCATTAGAATTCCAATCCCAGGCTGAGTTTTCATCAATCACAATATCCCGACTTAACAAAGTCTTCTCATTTATTGGATTGAATAGCCTATATGCACCGGTTTTATGATATCCTACCAAAATCGTAGGTTCACTTTTGTCATCAAGCTTCCTTCTTCTCGCGTCAGGAACATGCTTGTAACACATAGAGCCAAACACCTTCAAACGACTCACTGATGGTCGTTTTCCACTCCATACTTCTCCATGAACCTGGTTCTTCAATTTCTTGGTAGGGATCCTATTCAAAATATAAACTGTAGTCGAAATAGCTTCACCCCATAAAGATTTTGGAAAATTCTTTTGCTTCGACATGCATCTCGCCATATCCAATATGGTCATGTTTCTTATTTAAACAATTTTATTATGTTGAGGCGTATAAGGAGCAGTTACCTTATGATCGACACCATGTTCTGCAAAAAAATATTTAAATATCTTAGATGTGTATTCGCTACCTCTATCTATTTGCAGAACTTTGATCTTCTTCTCACTCCATTTTTTGACAAGTATCTCGAGTCTCTTGAAGATTTCAAATACTTTATCCTTTTGGTTGATCACATAGATCCATAACTTTTGACTGAACTCATTGATAAACCAAATAAAACATTTGTTTCTACCAATGGTATGTTCTTCGAATGGGCCACATACATCTGAATGTACCATTTCAAGTATGCATGATGATCTCATTGGTATTAGTCGAAACAAAATAATTTCTATATTACTTTCTGACTAAACAACCTTCACAGAGTTTGTCCGGTATTTCAATACTTGTGATACCAGTTATCTTAGTTTGAGTATTTAGCTGATTGAGTGATTGAAAATTCAAATGTCCAAACCTCAAATGCCACAACCAACTATCCTTGTGGTCGATAATAATTTTAAGACATTGTATTTCAGTCGAACTGATCATGGTCTTAAACATCCTGTTCTTCGACAACAATGATTTTAAGACCAATTATTCTGGGTGTCAAACAATTTTAAAGCTCCATCTTTCATGACAACTGAGAAACCTTTTTCGACCAGTTGTTCAACACTTAGCAGGTTGCACTTTATTCCAGGTACATAGAGTACATCTTTGATGATAGCTTTCCCTTCATTACTCATTTAAAAAACTACGTTACCAGTACCTTCTGCTTGTAACAAACTATTATCAACAAGTTTTATCTTGTTCTTCTTTGACTCGTCGAAATCTGCTAGCCATAACTTTTGACATGTTATGTGATTCGAGAAGCCTGACTCGAGGAACCCGATCTTGGATTAGACATGGTTATCTACAACTGCAGCCATAACCATCATACCTTTAAAATCATCTGAATCTTGGTGTGCAAGGTTCGCTCGTTCGTCCTTTCCTGTCAATGCCTTGTCTTTTCTATACCAACAATTCTTAGTAAAGTGACCCCATTTTTCACAGTTATAGCACTACACATTTTATCATCTTCTTTGTCCTTTTGATAATCTCCTCTTCCTTTTTTCGAGGATTCAGAAGCTATATCTTTGACCTGATGCTTGCGAGGGTTCGACCAAGATTTATTTCCCTGAGTCTTGTCGAATTTGCATTTGAGTTTGTTAGAATCACCATTCCTTTTCCATTACCGAACTTGCAGAGCTTATATCGAGTCTTGAAATCCTTTCCTTTCGACAATCCTAATCTCATGCACTTCCAACGAACCAACCAAATCTTCCAGTTTTAGGGTTTTTGGATTATTGAGTAGCTACAAAAACATGATCAAAATAAGAGGTCAATGTTTACATTACCTTCTCAACTATCATCTTATCAGTTATGGTTTCACCACAACCCTTCATGAGATGGATGATTTTCTGGACCTTCGAATCATATTTTGCAACTTTTTCGTCTTCTCCCATCGATAATAATTTATATTGTCGATGCAAGGTCTGCAACTTGACAACCTTGACTTTCTCATCTCTTTCATAATACTTTACCAGAATATCCCTTGCCTCCTTCACGATTTCAACATGAGATATTCTATCTAAGTTAGCAACATCTACCGCCGTCTAAATTCAATAAGCAGCCTTGCAATCTTTCTTCTTGAATTTGTTGCAGGAATTTTTCTGTGCTTCGGTTGCATCTGCAGCCAACATAGGAACGCCATCGGTAACCACTTCTTGGGTATCATGAAAGCCAAACAAGTATTGCATATATTTTTCCATCATATCCAATTTTTGCTGTCAAGCATTGGGAGAGAATTCATAATGCCCTTATCACTAGTCATCTTCATAATGGTTGATTTACTTGCCCTGGAAACACAATCTTTGACGTGAACTTCTTGAAACCATAATCAAGAACAATAACCAGAAGCTCTGGATACCAATTTGTTAGTGTGTGAGGCACTTTTAGTGAAGAGAGAAAGAGAAAATAATAAGAAAATAAGGATTATATTATTCACTTGAATTGTACTATACAAATTGTGACTATTTATATACAACCTTAATTGGGATTAGGCTTACTCAATTTGGATTATATTTGATACTATATCTAATATCTCAACATATCTAAATTGGATTATGTTTGATATTATATCTAATATCTCAACAAGAGTGTGTTGGGTTAACACATATAGTAAAAAAGATGTAAAATAAACTTATGTGGTTTGGGCATGTAGAGAGAATATTTATAGATTTTGTGGTAATGAGAGTATATTAGACGATGAGATAAACAACTAGAGATGGAAGAAGACATAAACAATTATTAGAGAAGTTATTAAGAAATATCTCGAGATTAACAATTTGGATAAAAGTATGATTTTGAATAAAATATTATGACAGAAATTGATCAATATAGTCAACCTTCACTTAGTGGGATAAAGTTTGATTATTGTTGTTGTTGTTGTTCTTGTTGCATGGTCTAAGTTAGTCTCGTCATTCCAACTTTGATGTGACTCTTAAGTTATGTTTGGATACGCTAAAACGTACGGAACAAAATAGAGTGGAACAAAATGGAATGAAGTGAACATAATGGAATGGAACAGAGCAGAACAGAATGGAATAAATATGCCATTCCATTTTTTGGGTATTTCATGACGAAATAGAGCAATTTTATCATTCCATCCAAATCGGAGGATACAAAAGTGACGGAATGATATGGAATGCTTTCCATCCAGTTCCGCTCCATTCCATCAGTTTTTAATTAATTGAAACAATGTAATATAAGTTTATACCATTATACTCCAATTCGATTTGTTATGTTCCATCAATCAAAATATATACCATTATACCCTTTGATGATTATAAAGAAGGGGAATAAATATCTTTTGAAAATGTCTTCACTAGAAGGATCAACGAGTACCCCATAAAGTAGGAACTCTAAAGACAACTGGTGTTGGGAACTTATGACAAGAAAAATGACCCTGATGAACATGTGGAACTAGTCGATGTCCTCCTGAATTTTTATGGAGAAATGGCCCCTCTAAAATTCAAGTTGTTTGTCTAAACTTTGAAGGCAGGATCCATGACCTGGTTTAAAGGACTGAGAAACGGGTCTATCAATTTTTGGGGAAAACTTCATGAACATTTCTCTGTGTATTTTACGACATTCTGAAGATAACCTAAATCGGTGGAAAGTTTGTGATCTAAGAAAAGAGAAAGTTGAGACATTGTGATCTTACATTAAAAGTTTCAATGGAGAAATAATAGTAGTAAAGAATGTTGATAATGATATGAAGAAATACCTATTCAGTCTCAGACTCCAGATGATATCCAAGTTTGTTAAGATAATTGACATCAGATCTCTTAAAACCTTCAATGGTCTGCTAGCAAGGGCCAAAAACAATATATAATAAGAATAAAATATAACATCTAAAGAGTTAAGTGGGGTTAAAGAAATCTGAAACTAACAGAAGAGAAAATAAGGAGATAAGGCACGAGGTGGAGAGGAGAGGAGAAGTTAAAAAAGAAACCAAAGAAGGCAAATGAGACACAATCGTATAGGTACAAAGACTACACTCCAGTAAATACTACAAGGTAGTGCATTCTACAAGAATGCATCAATCATAGTTTTAAGAAGAGAAAATTGAAACATCAAAACTTATTAGATAAATTTCGAGAGTGGACAAATCCTAATACAATCAATTTCACCGATGCAAGGACCATAACACAGATGAATGCGTTTAATTGAAAGACATTATTAAAGATGAAATTAGGAAAGGAATGTTGTCTATACGTTTCCATCAATAAAATCACATCCAAGGAAAAGATGTCATAGAATGATAGTCTGCCGAGAAAAAGGAGTAAAGTAACATAATAACCAAATAGAAGAAGCATTATGATGATAAAGAAGAAAATAAATTTTCAGTCACTTATACGGTGGGCGAAGGAACATTTGGATAATGGAAAAATTTACCCATACTGTGATACGGTGGCAGAACCGGACTGTTTTAGGAAAATGCTGGTTTGCATTTTGCGTTTGTGTTCACAAAATGTCGCGGTAAGCAAGAGTCGCCATCGACTTTTATTTTATCTAACTGGAAAGGATAAAAGCACAGAAAAATTCCTTTTTCGAGATTTTGAGTACGGGGGGTAGATTATAGAAAGGGAAGGTATTAACACCCTTTCTATCCGTGGTTTTCCACGAGCTCTTAGGTACTTGCTCATCATTTTGAAAATTGCTTCCGTGTTTGTGTGTTTTGAAAAGTTTTTGTTTTACTTTGTTTTAACCCTTGCTTCTGTCTTCAAGAGTGTTGCGAAGTATTTTTGAAAACTTTGTTTGAAAAGAGTGTAAGTGTGAAAAAGTTTATTTTGAGCAAGTACCTACTAGCATCTACCTACTCGAAAAAAGAATGTTTCTGTTCTTGTTTCCTTTATATAGCACTATCCTACTTATTTGAGAAATAGGAAGCACCGTCATTGGAGTTGTAAGGGTTAACTCGAAAGGGACGTACGATCACTAAAGCAATATCAGGACGTCTTAGTAATAACCCTAATGTCTTAAGATCATATGCGAGGCAACATTTCTGAGGCAACCTTTCCGAGGCAACATTTCCGAACGGGACATTTGATCTTTGTTTAGACAAAAGAGCGACCACTAAAATACCCTATACTTAATGATCGTTTACCGAAGGCAACCGAAGTGAGAGTACACCCTAGGAGTGCGCATGTGCGTGTGATTTGATTTCAAGTTATTATCTTTGCACATTTAGGGTTTGCTAACCATTTTAAAATTAACATACAATCTTGTCATGCAATCCTATTATCATACATCTAACAGTTAATATTTGCGAAAGTTAAAATGCGAGAAATAAAACTACGCTATTACAAGGCTTCGGGGAGGGGGATTAATTACATAGCCAAAAACCCGTGAAAACGATAAATAAATGAAAAGATCTTAATTAAACTATTACATCCCATGAGCAGTTACATCAATATCGTAAAAATAAATAAACGCGCGCGTTGAAATGAGAATGAGAGAAAATTAGGGTTTTGACCCCGTCTAAACCTAATTGAAAGAAAAATCATTTTTTTGTTGTTTTTTTTTATTATTTTGAGAAAAATAAGGTTTTAATTAAATAAATACAACCCTAATTACTAGTTAATTTAAATTAAGAAAAATAATTAATTTGACCTATTTTTGTATTTTTGGTTATTTTAAGAAAACAAAAGAAAAATTAATTTAAACAAAACCCTAATTTTCTAATTTGTTTTAATTATTTACAAAAAGGTTAAAAAAAATTTATCCTTCAGCAAGAATCAAACAATGGACATATTGTTTGCAATGAACACTTCTTACCACTAGACCAATGCATTTTCTTTGTCACATATATGCATCAATAAATATTCATATCATTAACTTATTAATTACAATTATCAATAAATTTTCTTAACTAGTTGGTTTAAATAATTTTTAAAAAAAATGTTTTACATATTTTATGTTTTTACTGTAACTTTTTTTAAATTTTAAATTTAAAAAAATCACTTAAATTTAAAAAAATCACTTAAATTTTCAAAAATCACTTAAATTTAAAAAAATCACTTAAATTTTCAAAAATCACTTAAATTTAAAAAAATCACTTAAATTTTCAAAAATCACTTAAATTTAAAAAAATCACTTAAATTTAAAAAAATAAGTTAAATTTAAAAAAATCACATAAATTTTCAAATATCACTTAAATTTAAAAAAATCACTTAAATTTAAAAAACCACTTAAATTTAAAAAAATAAGTTAAATTTAAAAAAATCACTTAAATTTTCAAATATCACTTAAATTTAAAATCACTTAAATTTTCAAAAATCACTTAAATTTTCAAAAATCACTTAAATTTAAAAAAATCACTTAAATTTAAAAAAATAAGTTAAATTTAAAAAAATCACATAAATTTTCAAAAATCACTTAAATTTTCAAAAATCACTTAAATTTAAATCACTTAAATTTAAAATCACTTAAATTTTCAAAAATCACTTAAATTTTCAAAACTAAGTGATTTTCAAAACTAAGTGATTTTCAAAAATCACTTAAGTGATTTTTGAAAATTTAAGTGATTTTAAATTTAAGTGATTTTTGAAAATTTAAGTGATTTTTTTAAATTTAAGTGATTTTTGAAAATTTAAGTGATTTTTTTAAATTTAACTTATTTTTTTAAATTTAAGTGATTTTTTTTAAATTTAAGTGATTTTTGAAAATTTAAGTGATTTTTGAAAATTTAAGTGATTTTAAATTTAAGTGATTTAAATTTAAGTGATTTTTTTAAATTTAAGTGATATTTGAAAATTTAAGTGATTTTTTTAAATTTAACTCATTTTTTTAAATTTAAGTGGTTTTTTTAAATTTAAGTGATTTTTGAAAATTTAAGTGATTTTTTTAAACTTAAGTGATTTTTGAAAATTTAAGTGATTTTTTTAAATTTAAGTGATTTTTTTAAATTTAAGTGATTTTTGAAAATTTAAGTGATTTTTTTAAATTTAAGTGATTTTTGAAATTTTAAAATTTAAAAAAAGTTACAGTAAAAAGATAAAATATGTAAAACATTTTTTTTTTAAATTATTTAAACCAACTAGTTAAGAAAATTTATTGATAATTGTAATTAATATGTTAATGATATGAATATTTATTGGTGCATATATGTGACAAAGAAAATGCATTGGTCTAGTGGTAAGAATTGTTCATTGCAAACAGTATGTCCATGGTTCGATTCTTGCTGAAGGATAAAAAAATTTTAACTTTGAATTAACACTCAATTAATAAAATATTAATATAAATGCCATATGGAATTAAAAATTAATTATTAAAATAATAATAAAAATATAACAAAAATATAAGCCATATGGAATTAAAATTATAAAAATATATGTAATTAATAAGTGATGTGGCATATCCTGAAGGTAAAAACTGAAACTTTTAAAATTTGTCAAGGTAACAATTGACAGTTCTGTGATCGGTGGATCTGGAACTGAAAGAGATTGCTCTCAGTTCGGTGGATCTGGAACTGAAAGAGATTAAAGGGAAGGTGTTAGCACCCTTTCTATTCATGGTTATCCATGGGCTCTTAGATACTTGTTCATTGTGTTTTCAAAATGGTTTGTTTGCTTTTCAACTGTGGGTTTTAAAAAGTTTCTTTGAAAATTCCAGTTCGACTCTTGTATCGGTCCTCAAGAGTGTTTGAAAAATTTGCTTTCGAAAGCTTTTTGAAAAGGTGTCGGTGTGAAAAGTATTTTTGAATTTGTTTTGAAATTAGAGCAAGTATCTAGAGTCGTCTACCTACCCTAAGGAATTCGTCTGTGTAGATGTCCTTTAAAGTAGTGTCATCCCACCATTGAGAGGTAGGTAGCACCACCGTTGGAGGTGTTCGGGTCAATTCGAGGTTCGGGACATGGTGATCACCAGAGCAATGGGAAGACACCTTAGAAGCTACCCTCATGCCAGGTTCCCGGATCATGAGGACTTACTAAGACATCCTCTACTCGACGATCACCTTTCGAGGCAAGGCAACAGTGAGGCGTACCCTAGGGGTGGTGTGTGATTTGTGTGTCAGATTCATTTATTTTTGTCTTGTCAGGTTATGGGTGATCTATGCGTTTGTTTTTATTTTTTTGTCATTCATTCTTGCATGCATTTATTTAACAGTTAAAAAAGATGCGGAAATTGAAAGTTCTAAACTATTACAAAGGCGCGGGTCCACATCGCCAAAATTAAAATCCAGGACCCGATTTGACGGAAAATAAAGAAGTAAAGTGCGAGAAATAAAATGTCCGAGTTTACAAGGCTTTGGGAGAATTACATTAATATTATAAGAAATAAAATAAAATGCGCGAATTGGAATTAAAATTGGAAGCGAGGGCGTTGGACCCTTTTTAATGAAATTAAATTAAATGATTAAACTAATGAAATTAAAGAGAAAAAAGAAATTATTATTTTTTTTGAGTTTTTGGTATTTATGTTTTTTATGTATTTTTATGAGAAAGATTAAATGAAATTAAAATATTAACCCTAATTCTAATTTTTTTTTATTTATTAAGAAAAACATGTTAAAATTAAACCTAAAATTAATCTAATTATTTACATGCAATTTTGATTTATAAAAATAAATAATTAATTATTAGTGAAATTTATTTACAAAAAAACATTAATTAAATAAATATATTTTGATTTTTATGACTTTTCTGTTTTTTACTATTTTTTTATATTTTATGAAAATAAGTTAAATTAAAGGAATTAATTAAAAAAAAGAAATAATTGAAATAAATAAAATAAGGAAAAGAAAGAAAATACAATACCTTTGAGGGTTTCTGTCCCCTTTTTGGAGGTGAATTGGAGTGGTTTGGCCATTTGTGTTCTGGCCTCATCATGCATGAGTTGTTCTACTTTGGCCATTTGGCTTTTGGCTTTTGGCCATTTGCGTTTTGGCCTCAACGTTCCTTAATCTTCTCAGGATGTCTGTCTCGCCATGTATTGGGGTCATGTGTAAAATGTTCTGTTTTGGCCATTTGGCTTTTGGCTTTTGACCATTTGTGTCTTGGCCTCAACGTTCCTTAATGAACCTGCATGAGATCCTGTCTAAAATCTGCAGTGTTGAACCTCATGAACACATTAAATAAAATCATAAAATGCAAATAAAGCCAATATATGAAGAATGTATGAATGATTATACCCTTTTGATCATGGAGATCAAATCAACCTTACCCTTACTGGAAAAATAGTGACATGAATGCTTTTATGCCCTTTGGATCATGGAGATCAAGCCAGCCTTACCCTTACTGAAGAAGTAATAAGATGTTGGTTTGTAACTGAGATGGCTTGTTTGTAGTGAGAGAGGGATTTGTAATAAGGATTTCAAGGTTTTAGGGTTCTTGAAAGAGTTTGATATTCCAACAGTGTTGTGGCAAGGTTTTTTCTCTCTTTTTCTCTTCTTCTGGTTTGTGTGAAAAGAAGGTGATTATATAATGGAAATTAGGGTAAAGCAAATGGGCTTTGAATGTGCAATTGGGCCTCCAATATTCACTTGAATTCGTCACTTTCCAGGCTAAATCGCAGGGACTTAAGTGCATTTTTTGAAGTTGAAATGTGAAAACAAAATGTAGCCGACATCGAGAACTAACTCCTGTCCGAAAATCGACTCAATCGGATAAACGGTGAATTAGTTATGAATTTTTGAAGTTTCAGCTCAGACAAACCTATTTTGGGCTCTAGTGTCGACTCTGACACGTTCTTCAATAAAAAACTGGTATTGATCGGTGCATAATTTAGTCTCGACTTTTGAAGCAAAGTTGTAGATCTATGAGTCAGGGACCTTGTGTAAAAATATGAGCCTAATCCGATAAAAATTGACCGAGTTATGAATTTTCGAAGTTTCGGCCCAGATGAAATAATATTCAGCATTCAGGATTTTCAGCGTGTCACGCACTCTGAGCAAAAAACGAAGGTCTTTTGAATACCGTTTGAACTCAATACCTTCTGTGAAAATGTAGTCAACTCAATTTGTGAAATTTTGGCGCCAGAACCAGCTCGATACGATGAAAATCGACCAAGTTATGATTTTTTGAACATGACGCAAATAAACTTCTGTCACAAATTTTCTGCACGAAAATACTTGATAAATCCACATTTTTGAAGACCTTCTGATCGAAATTGGCTTCCAGCCGTGAGAGATGAAAACGTAGGTAATGTCAAGACGGAATTTTGGCCACCGGAACGGGATCAAAACGAGTCACGATCTTCAAGTTATGAATTTTTTAGCGCGTAAAAACTGCACTTTCAGCACACTTTTTCACCATATTTCTTCGAGAAAACTCACACATTCGGATACCTTCTTTAAAGAATTGACTCTTGAGCCGAACCTGAATTTGAGAATACATTATCAGAGATATCTTGGCGAAAGAATACCTGAATATGACGCGCCGGGTTGGACTTGTGAATTTTTCTGATAATCCATGTGAAAGTTATGCCCTGGTCAATTTACAGTTGACTTTTTCAGCTGTCCAAATAAGGAAACTTTTGCATCTTGATGATTTTTGAGCCAAGCTTTGAGAATCATGATCAAGCATTGATCAAATGATGTTTGTGGCTTTAAAATGAGATGTTGACCAAAAATTTGAACTTTTGACTGTCAAATGACCATTTTGCCCCTACAGTTGACTGTAGTGCAATTAGGGTTTTTGATTGTGCAATTTTGAGCTGCAGGTCTTGAAACTTGGTATGAGGATGCTTGACCATATTTGTAGGCATGTGAGACTTGATTGGACCTTTGGAAACTTCATTTTCTTGATCAGAACAAAAACCCTAACTTTGACTGCTTAGGAGGCCCTTACACTGTGCAACCCTTGGGGAATTTTGAAGCTTGATTTGCCAAATCTTTGAAGAATATGGGAGGGCAAATTTTGGGGTACAACAGTTGCCCCTGTTCAATCTTCTTAGACCTGAGGGTGCAGATTGGCTGACGTGCCTTTCGTAATCCGAGGGTAGAAGATGATTGAACACTAGAGTGCCCAGAAATTTACGCTCACATAGTGGAAATGGGCTTATAGATGCCATTTGGAGATTGATGGGGGATGATGGGCTTATAGATTCCATCTGGATGTTGATCGCGTAAGAGATTCCTTAGCGAGAACTTGCATACCTGCAAAAGAAAAAATGAGTACCTGACATGTTGCAGGAGCTGGTTTTCAGATGCTTTGTATAAATGTGTCCTGACTGGTTACAGGAGTTGGATCTGGAGCTTCACAAGATGATGAATGAACCAGGGATGGTTACTACCTCAGCATGAACGATGAGAGAACCTTGGGTGACTTTAACTTCAACAACACTCGTTGAGAAAATCTTGGTGGGAATTACCATCTTCGTAGGATCGGGAAGAGAACCAATAGGCAATTATAATCTCAAAAGCGGACGTTTGAGAAGAACCTGGAATGGAATTATCATCTCCGCACCGCTGGGGAGAGAACCATAGGAAATTATAATCTCAAAAGCGGACGTCTGAGAAAAACCTGGGATGGAATTATCATCTCACGCACCATCGGGGAGAGAACCATAGGAAATTATAATCTCAAAAGCGGACGTCTGAGAAAAACCTGGGCTGGAATTATCATCTCACGCACCGTCGGGGAGAGAACCATAGGAAATTATAATCTCAAAAGCGGACGTCTGAGAAAAACCTGGAATGGAATTATCATCTCACGCACCGTCGGGGAGAGAACCATAGGAAATTATAATCTCAAAAGCGGACGTTTGAGAAAAACCTGGAATGGAATTATCATCTCACGCACCGTCGGGGAGAGAACCATAGGAAATTATAATCTCAAAAGAGGACGTTTGAGAAAAACCTGGGCTGGAATTATCATCTCACGCACCGTCGGGGATAGAACCATAGGAAATTATAATCTCAAAAGCGGACGTTTTGAGAAAAACCTGGGCTGGAATTATCATCTCCGCACCGCTGGGGAGAGAACCATAGGAAATTATAATCTCAACAGCGGACGTTTGAGAAAAACCTGAGATAACTTCTACTGAGTCTTCATCAGAAAAATCTGTTGGGAGTCGATTTTGCTGGACTAGAGAAGGCCTTGGACTGGATAAGAAATCTTTGGAGTTGATTAACTGAACCGGTCTAGGTCTTGAAATATGCTTGAAAATTTAACTGAATCTTTCCTGAAAGGTAAAGGTCAGTCATATGCAATGCATGATATGGATCAAGCAATGATGTTCTCAACATAAATGAGATTTGTATGATATGATGCGTCTATGCATGTCAGGGGTGAAAATAGGTATTAACCCTTAAATTAATTATTAAATTAAATCTTATAAAACATAAATTTAATTTGATGAAAATTGATTTTATGAGTTTTTGTAAAAAAAAGAATTAATTTTGTGTGAGAAAATAATTAATCAAAATAAATTAAATAAAGAAAAATATAGAAAGAAAAAGAAATGGGCCTGGTTATGCTAGCAATTGAGGGGGTGTCCATAGAAATTTCTGAGCCCAAAAGCCTTGGTCCATGTTTGACTTCTCATGATCCAATGTTGCACGCTTGACTAGGCCTATGGTAGACCTTCATGTGCCAGGCGTTGGATTTGGCTTGTTGGAAATCTAGTTGGTTGATAATTGAGGATGTATGGTGAACCCCTTTACCTATACACATGCCTGATTATACAAGAAAAAACATTATGAAATAATATGGGGGACCTGGGATTCAAACCCAAGCCCTTTGGCTTTTCCACGTGCCTCCTGACCAACTGAGCCAACACATTTTGTTGTACAAAGGATAAAAACAATGATTATATTGAAAAACACAAAATGTCAATTTTCCAGCGCGTGAAATTTAAATGGGCCAGTCAGGGGGTGCCACGCCACCCTTCTTCTTCCTCCCTCCGTTGGCAAAAGTCCAGGACTTTTACGTACGGTTTTCTGAGCGTAGGTATAAGCCTACATTTCTCCAAAATCCACTGCGCGCATGATAAATCAATTCTAGTGGTACCAATCAACTCGTGGCAACCTCACGAGCATCATGGTACCACTCTTCATGGCCAATTGTACCTGCAATCAAAACCCCTAAAAACTAAACCTAAACCCTAATCATGGCATATCTTTGTATGGCTAACATAAACGCAATTGAATATTATCATTAGCTTGCAAATGTTTCACTGAACAAGAATAGGTAAAGAATTCATGCTACAAATGCCAGAATCGTGAGATTGAATTTCAAGAAAGTACCAATGTTGTGAGGTGCTTACAGTGTGTTTTTGGGCACGAACGCGCTTGTTAATGATTGGGATAGAGTCCTTAGATGTCCAGCAAGTGAATGGCGTGCTTGGAATGGCTTGAAAGCGCTTGGAAATATGAAATCAGATTGCCACTTTTCTTGAGTTTTTGCAAGTTCTCTCTCAGCTTCTCACGCCTCCAATCCTCATTCTTTTGGTCTGCCAATGTTCTATATGTATCCTTGAGTGAATTAGGTTTACAAGTTTGCATGAAATCTTCTCCAATAATGATCATTGACCATGATTTGATTCTCATGTAAATCTTTCCAAATCAAACCAAAATCCAATATTTTTGTGTACAAACAAGCCTTGCACGATTTTATCTCATTGCCAGCTATTCATGGACCTGAAATATGCACAAAATCTCAAGGTTTAAATGATTTTTGATATTTTAATTATTTATTATTGATTTAACTTGATTTAATTGAAATGAAAATCAAAATAAATGATAAAAATAAAATAAAGGCAAATGGTAAGGATCATGAGTCGTGGACCATGTTACAAACTCAATACAAACAGAAAAAATTAGGCCCATTTGACAAAAATTGCAATTTGAGACATATTTGACTTTTTGCAATTTTGCAAAAAGGGTCAGCTTCACCAATGCATAACTCCTTCAATTTTGACCCTAGAGATGTGTTCTTTGACTTTTTAGAAAGCTCAAGATGTCCTCTAAGAAACCCTTTTGGTATCATCTCAATTGAGTCTTCCATGTTCATGTATGATGCTTTGACAAAAAAGGTATTTTTGTTGACTTTTCAAAATGACCTATAATGTCCAAATTCATAACTTCTTGTGAGTGCATATTTTGAACTTGGAAGATGAATATGAATTTTATGGAATTACATCCTCTTAAAAATGAGCTTTGGATGGGTCTTTTTTGATAAATTATGGGAAAGTTATGCTTGGTCAAAGTTGAGTTGACTTTTCCTGCAAAACCATAATTTAGCAACTTTTGGGTTTTGATGAATTGTGAGCAATCCTTGAGGAATCATGATCAACCCTTGATAAAATGATGAATAATACTTCAAAATGAGAATTTTTACCAAAAATCTTGAAGTTTGACTGCATGTGGGCCACAATTGACTTTTTCCCTATCACGGTCGATTTTCAGGCTTTTGAGCAATTGACTGAGCAAACTTCCTCTGCAAGGCTTGAAACTTGACATGGATGATCTTGAGAACATATTAGGACAATAGTGAGAATTTAGGATCCCTTTGACTCAAGTATATTGATGCAACATGAAACCCTAATTTGAGGTAGACTGCCTTATGAGAGAGTTTGTCTGGTGAACCCTTAGACTTCCTTGAGCAATTTGAGGACCTCACTTGGAATGTAATGAGAAATATGGGAGGGAAAATTTTGGGGTACAACACATCCTAATAAAAGTCAAGGAAGATCTCCAAAAATTGTGAGAGACACTCCCCATTACCATTCAACAAACCCAAATAAAGCAAATGTTAGGGTTGGTCAAGCGAGCCAAATATTCCTAGACCAAGACACATTAACTATGATATGAGTAGTTTTATGTGGTTTCCCACGTCCCAAAGGAGCCTCTGGTAATTCCATAAAAAAGAAATGAGGAAAATTATTAAGAGAGACCAGAAATCACCAAAAGAACCATCCATAATAGGCATACCATCAATCTCCTTTTACGATAATGAACTAGTCAACGAGATTCAAAAATCTCATGCCTAGTCGTTGATAATATCCATTATGGAAAGCTTTGATGTACAAAGCATTTTGGTGGATCAATGAAGCTTTTGAAACAACATTGACATCGACCTTCTAAAAGAACTAGGCCTGACTCGGGAAAACCTCGTCCCTTATAATGGAGGAGATCGCCAAGGATTCATTGGCTCAACAACGAGGCTGTGAGGATGCATTGAGTTAATGGTATATTTTTGGAGAAATAAATCCACAAAAACAATGAAGTCATAGTTCTAATTAATTGGTTGTAATTATATATACAACCGTATTAATGAAAGACTTACACTAGTCACACTAGGAGCTGTCTCTTTGATGGTTCATTAGAAATTAGAGTATCACACTAATAAAGACAGTGTGGATACTATGGAATATAATTCATGTAAGAACAAGATTAGTTCTTAATTTGGCCTTAAGTTTTGATGATAACTTTACATGTTATCTTAGAGAACAATTGTGTACTCTAATGGTTTCTATCTACTGCGTAGCTTTTTCTAAACAAGTTCTGACTCTGGTAAGAACGCTTGTGGTGTCATCAGGTTTTGAACTCAACATTCTGGAAGAATACCTATGGTGTTTTACAAGTTAAGTCAATGTTTTGAAATGCTTCTTATGCAACGGTTCTAAGGAACGTTAGTAAAAGAGCTTCTGATCATGACTTATGTAAGGAAGCTTTTGACGCCTTATAAAGCTTTACTTATGTTGTTCCAAGTTCTGAAGATGAGAAATACAAGGTGTGATACGGTGGGAGAACTGACTTGAGGGTTTTGCATTTGATCGCAAATGTTGCGGTTAGCAAGAGTCGCCAACGACTTTTCTTTTATCCAAAAGGAAAGGTGAAAAAGCACAGGAAAGACCTTTGAGATTATTTATTGAGTTCGGGGGGTAGATTATGAAAAGGGAAGGTATTAGCACCCTTTTCATCCATGGTTTTCCATGGGATCTTAGTTACTTGCTAGATTACTTGCTTTTATTTGAAATTGTGCTTTGTGTGATTTCTTGAAAGTATTTTGTAAAGAGGCCATTTTTTAGGCAATCTTTGTAATGATTCTTATTCGTGAGAATGTATACAAAGATGTTTGATCTTTTGAAAATGTTTTCAATTTTTTAAGATGTTTGAAAGTGTATGTGATTGTTTTGAAAATAGAAAGGATGTTTTGTTTGAAATTGAGCAAGTAATTAGGAGCAATCTACCTACTCAAATGTCTTTCTTGTTCATTTTCTTTTCCTTTAACATTGTTGTCTTACCATTAATTTGGTAAGCAACCCTATCTTTGGATGTAAAGGGGACGGGAGTGGGTCATCGTATAGCCATGATTAACAATGTTGCAAGGTATCTTAGCATTCTTTTTGAGGGACTAAGATCATTTGTAAGGCAACTTAGATAACATCATCGAGGGACTATGATCTTGTATTTGCTTGTTTTTGCTAAGATACCTTACATGCGTAATATGGCCATTTTGTATAAGGAAACCAAGTGGGATAACGCTAGGGGTTCTTGTGTGCAAGTGTATCTGAAAATGACCTATAATTCAAGTGACCTATAATTCAAGTGACAAAACACCAACTTCATCTCTTCGATTCTCCCTACTCAAGAATGACCTCAAGGAGTTCCTTGACATTTTGGAAAGCTTGAAATGTGATCTACAAATCATCTTTGAATTGCTTTTGAATCTTCCCCTTGGAACTATGTGAAAAATTGCCATGAAGTTAGGTCAAAAATCTGGCTAACTAGGGCAAAATTTCACTAAAGTCTTTTTAGTTCATGAGCATGTATTCACAAAATTATAACTTGAGATCAAAGCACTTTTAGGAGAAGTTTTGTGAAGAAAAGTTGTAGATTTCAGGGAGATCTACAACTTTCATGTTGGAAGTTTCCTTTGAATCATGGTGAAAATTTGGCTCAAAGTTATGAAAAAACATGAAATTTCCAACACTTGGAAAAAATTCTAAGTTTTGAAATTTTGACTTTTCAAAATGAAATCTTGACTTTTTGATTTCTTGATGAATAAGTTTCATATTTTGACATGTTATGATGAATTTTGATTTTTGGCACTTGAATTTGACCAAAAAGTCAAAGTTTGACTTTTCAGTATATAGTTGACTTTTGATCAATTGACTGCAAAATTCATCTGTCAATCCAATGGATTTGCAATGTTTTGAATCATGTAATTAGGTCAAAATGATGCAATTGTACTCTTGAGATCGTGCGTTAAACTAATTGACCATTTTCTAGGTCAAAAATCAGAAATTGCCCTTTCCTAGTCAAACCCCTAATTTTGACCATTTTGCCCTTTTGGAGATTTGATCAAATTTCCTGAGGAATTGTGGTCCAAACTTGATCAAATGATACATATAGGTTTAAAATGTTGATGTGGATCAAAAATTATGAATTTTGACTGTAAATTGGCCATGGTTGGCCTTTTTCCCCTATTCAACTGATTTTTAGGTCAACTACTCAATTGACTGAGCAAAAATGTGATCCAAGGCTTGAAACTTGACATGAGTAATATTGGGGGTCCATGATGATCCATGGAAGTCATATGGGGAATTGGAAGTTCAAAAATCCCTATGCACACTCAAACCCTAATTTTGGTCATCAGTGTATAAGGAGGTGTCTTGAGCTGATCAAACCCTAGTGCAGTCTTGAGCCCAAGGAGATCTTGTGAGAAAATTCTTGATAAGTGAGAGGGAAAATTTTGGGGTACAACAGCTGCCTCTGTTCAATCTTCTTAAGCCTGAAGAGTTAGATTGGCATGTTTTTTCTAGTCGTGACTTGAAGGTGGAAGATGATTGGACACTAGAGTGCCCAGAAATTTGCACTCGGTGATGTGATGGTTGAGGAAATGGGCTTAAAGATTCCATTTGGAGAGGTGATAGAAAGCTGTAGGAGATGGGCTTAAAGATGCCATCCAAAAGTGATTGTTTGTATTGTAATTTGTAAGATGAAAGAATGAGTATCAGAATGGCGTCCGTGTCTGGAGCATATCTGAATTGTACCTGGGAGATGATTTTGAATGATTATCAGAATGGCATCCGTGTCTGGAGCGTATCTGAACCATATCTGAGAGTGGAATCTGAATGAGTATCAGAATGGCATCTGTATCTGGAGCGTATCCGAACTGTATATGAAAGTTGAATCTGAATGAGTATCATAATGGAATCCTTGTCTGGAGCGTATCTAAACTGTATCTGAAAGTTGAATCTGAATGAGTATCAGAAAGGCATTTGTATCTAGAGCGTATATGAACTGTATCTGAAAGTTGAATCTGAATGAGTATCATAATGGCATCCGTGACTGGAGCGTATCTAAACTGTATCTGAAAACTTTGAACATTGTTAATGGTAGCTATTAACCTTATCCTGAAAAGGGTAAAATGTTAGATAAAATGCAATGTTTATGTTGTATGAAATGCATAGTATAATGCATTCGTGTTATCAATGTTTATGATATATGGATGTGATGTATACGTATGTGAGCTAGTTTGCTGCACTGCTGTTGGATTGGGGAAAAAAATAAATCCCTGACTGCTGTTGAGGATATGGAGTATAAGTCTTCATGTTGTGAAGTCTAAGTGTTGATGAATTTCTGCTTAGACAAATAAAATCTGTTGTAAAGGAAATGCCATGTACTGCTTTTAAAATCCTGTTGTGAAATCTTGAGAAAACGAACGACTTCTACCGGGGATTGATAATTGGAAGTTTGTTCCGCTGGGAATTAAATTGCAAATTGTGGGGGATTTATGGAAATAGTATAAAGAGATCTCCCTACCTCTTAAAGCCATCAATGATTGTCTTTTATTTTGTTTATTTGTAAAAAGATATTATTTTCAAATGCATATGTTCAACAATGAATCATTGGATGTTTTTGTAAACAAAACACAAGAGTAAAGAAAAACAAATAGTTTTGCACTTTCAAGGAGATATCTTTGTATTGACTTTGAGTAAGTATTTTTGTACAATGATACAAACATTCTAGTAAGAGAATGCCTTCGTAAAAAAAATTGAAAATTTTAATACAACGAAAAGATAGCTATGTGTATTTATCCCATGGGGTTCCTATTCTGCTATAGCCTTTGTATCTCTGAGCATCTTGTCTATTTGTTGCTTCGTCTAAAGATGATTGAATTGATCAGAACCTCTGAGTTTGCAGGTTGAAGCCAAAGGTTGTCCGTAAGGTGACCCAACGGGACATAGTCATACGCTTTACATTCCCTAACTTTTTCCTGGACCGCCCTTTCAGGTTTTCAGTCCATCGGGAAACCCTTTTTTGCACAAGCCGCCCTTTCGGGTTTTCAACTTGCCGGGTGTATAGATTTTTTTTTTATCCCTAATTTTTGCCCGAACCTTTTTGGTTTGCCGGAATGCCCTTGTTTTTCCTGGGCATGTCAACCTAGCGGGTCTCTTATGCGTAGTATCTTTTGACTATGTCCGCGTTTGCAGGATGCGGAAGGTCGTCGCCATCCATGGTGGTTAAGATCATTGCCCCACCAGAGAAAATGTTTTTGATTACAAGCGGTCCTTCATAGGTAGGAGTTCATTTTCCCCTAGGATCACCTTGTGGTAGTATGATGCGTTTGATCACCAGATCTCCAACTTGATACACTTGGCGTCTGACCTTCTTGTTTGAAAGTCTTGATCATCCGTTTTTGATACATTTGACCATGGCGAAGAGCAGTAAGTCTCTTCTCATCAATCAAGTTTAGTTGATCAAGTCGAGTCTGAATCCAATCTTCTTCATTCAGCCCTGCATCCTTCATAATCCTCAGAGAGGGGATCTGGACCTTGATAGGCAAGACAACCTCCATGCCGTAAACCAGAGAATAGGGTGTTTCCCTGGTCGATGTGCGAGCTGTGGTACGATACCCGTGGAGAGCGAATGGTAGCATCTCATGCCATTCTTTGTATGTGACTGTCATTTTCTGTATGATCTTTTTAATGTTCTTATTTGTATCTTCGACAACACCATTCATCTTTGGCCGGTAAGGGGAAGAATTGTGATGCTGGATCTTTAATTGCTCGCACAAGGCGGTGATCATAGTGTTGTTGATATTTGTACCATTTTCAGTGATGATCCTTTCCGGGATACCGTACCGGCAAATGAGATTTTTCTTGATGAAACGGGCAACAACATTCTTGGTAACGGAAGCGAAGGAAGCTGCTTCCACCCACTTTGTAAAATAATCAATGGCCACTAAGATGAAGCGGTGTCCATTGGAGGCCGTTGGCTTGATTTCCCCAATCATATCAATCCCCCACATAGCAAAAGGATAAGGAGCCATCAAGACATTTAGAGGAACCAGAGGTACATGCACTTTGTCAGCATAGATCTGACACTTGTGGTAGGTTCGAGAGTGTTGATAGCAGTCTGCTTCCATGGTAGACCAGTAATAGCCTGCCCATAGGATTTTCTTTGCCATCGTATGCCCATTGGAATGGGTTCCAAAAGTGCCTTCATGCAACTCAGCCATGATCCTTTCTGCTTCAACCTTGTCTTCGCATTGAAGTAACACAGAGTCATGATTGCGTTTGTACAGGATGTCGTTACTAAGGAAAAATTTAGCAGAGAATCTCCTTAAGAACTTCTTATCATTGATTGAAGCTGCTTCTGGATATTCTTGAGCCTCAAGATACTTCTTGACTTCGTGAAAACAAGGATGGTCCACTACTTCTGCAGTATTAATCTCGTGACAGTGCGCTGGTTCCTCTATTCGTTCGATGGTGATCTGGGGAGCCTCGTTATCCCAATTAAGTTTAAACATAGATGACATTGTGGCTAGAGAATCAGCTAGATGATTTTCTTCTCGCGAGAAATGCTCAAAGATAATCTTCTTAAAATGTGGTAGCAATGTCAAAACATGTTCTTTATAAGGGATAAGGTTAGGGTGTTTGGTGTCCCATTCCCCTTTTATCTGACTGATAACCAAAGCTGAATCTCTGAATACACTCAAAGATTTTATCCCTAGGTCTATGGCAACTCTGAGACCAAAGATACATGCTTCGTATTCCGCCATGTTGTTTGTACAATTGAAGCAGAGTCTTGCGGTAAAGGGAGTATGACACCCTTCTGGAGATATGAGTAAAACACTGATACCATTGCCAAGTGCACTGGATGCCCCAACAAAGAACAAGGACCATTGGGATCCTTGTTCAGGTCTCATCTAGAAATTTGAACTTCATGGATTGGTAGTCTTCTACAGCTTGGTGAGCAAGGTGATAAGCTAATACACTGTCCTTTATTGCTTTCTGGGTAGTATACTGTATGTCATATTCTGTCAGGATCATCTTCCATCTCGCTATTCTCCTAGAGAGAGCAGGTTTCTCGAAGATGTGTTTTATCAGATCCATTTTAGATATCAACAAAGTAGTATGAGTCAGCATATACTGTCTTAACTGACGAGCAGCCCATGCCAGAGCACAACAAGTTTTCTCGAGCAGTGAATATCTGGTTTCGCATTCGGTAAATTTTTTGCTCAGGTAGTAAATAGCATGCTCTTTTCGGCCAGACTCATCATGCTGCCCCAATACACACCCCATTGAGTTTTCTAAAACAGTCAGATACATGATTATTGGTCTTCCCTCGACTGGTGGCATCAACACAAGAGGCTCTTGTAAGTATTCTTTGATTTTTTCAAAAGCAACTTGGCACTCATCATTCCATTTGACTACCTGATCTTTCTTCAGTAGTTTTAAGATTGGTTCACAAGTAGCTGTCAGGTGAGAGATGAATATGGAAATGTAGTTCAAACGCCCCAAGAATCCTCTGACTTTCTTCTCAGTACGAGGAGCAGGCATCTCTTGTATCGCTTTAACTTTGGAAGGATCTACTTCAATACCTTTGTTGCTGACCATAAAGCCTAGGAGTTTACCAGACCGTACCCCAAATGTGCATTTGTTTGGATTCAACCTCAGCTTGTACTTCTTCAGTCTCTCAAACAGTTTTTGTAAGTGATCAAGATGCTCTTCTTCTATTTGATATCTGGCTATCATGTCGTCCATATAGACCTCTATTTCGTGATGTATCATGTCGTGAAATAGAGCTACCATGGCACGCTGATAAGTTTCCCCGGCATTCTTTAGTCCGAATGACATCACCTTATAGCAGAAAGTGCCCCACTGCGTGACAAACATTATTTTCTCCATGTCCTCAGGCGCCATTTTGATTTGGTTGTAACCTGAGAATCCGTCCATGAAGGAAAACACTTTGTGTTGTGTCGTATTTCTAACTAGAATATCAATGTGGGGGAGTGGAAAATCATCCTTAGGGCTTTCCCTATTCAAATCTCTATAGTCCGCACACATTCGTACTTTGCCGTCCTATTTAGGCACGGGAACAACATTGGCAACCCATTGCGGATAAGAGGTGACGACCAAGAATCCAGCGTTGAATTGCTTCATGACTTCTGCTTTAATCTTTTCTGACATATCAGGCCTCATGCGGCGAACCTTTTGTTTTACTGGCGGACAATCCTCTCTTGTAGGCAGACGATGTACCATAATATCTGCATCAAGTCCTGACATGTCTTCATATGACCAGGCAAAGACTTAGACATAATTGTGTAACAACTAAATCAGACGCTCCTTGATACTGGGTTCCAGATTGGCACCCACCTTGACCTCTTTTTTGTCTTCTTCGGTACCTAGGTTGATTGTATCCACGGGTTCCTTGTGAGGCTGAATGGTTCTCTCTTCTTGTTGTAGTAGTCTGGCAAGTTCCCCTGGTACTTCACAATCTTCCTCACCTTCATCTTTGGCTTGGTAGATTAGATTCTCAGAGTCACAAAAGGCTATAGCAGTATCTTTACCCATGGGATCCCAAATGGATGTATACCTGCATTGTGAGTGTGAGTGTGTGTAAGGGTATATCTATCCTTGAAAGAAATAAAAATGTAAAAAGAAAAACAATGAGCACAAAAGTTTGTATGCGAAAACGTCCATGATTCATTGATGTCATATGAAAATGAGATAATAACCCTTACAAATGGACCATTGTGCCTCGGGTAAGACACAAGGTTTTAAGAGTGTGAATTGTTTTAATATTACAGATCCAACAAAATGTAAAGATAAATTACAGTGGGATAAAAGTGATTGGGACAAAATCTTTAGCCTCCCAGTTGTTGAGCCCTCCACTGACAGTTGGGAATATCCAATCCTCCAAGTCACAACTATCTTCATCTCCTTCTACGGCATTGACCTCGCGGTTGCTGATCTTCAGGGGTGGTCCTCC
This sequence comes from Vicia faba, assembly GCA_948472305.1. Classification (NCBI taxonomy): domain Eukaryota; kingdom Viridiplantae; phylum Streptophyta; class Magnoliopsida; order Fabales; family Fabaceae; genus Vicia; species Vicia faba. The sequence goes on along the minus strand of OX451741.1, from coordinate 767,564,572 downwards.
GGCACGAGCGTGACGTATAACCTTCTGAGCACTTGAAGTGAAACCTAGGCCAAACTTGTCAGACTTATATGGTATGTCTGGGATTTGTGCTTAGATAGTGCACCCACCTTATTCTACCGCTGCTTTGGTATCCTTCAGAGATGACATCCGGAGTGGAGGCCTTGTAATCTTGGGAACAACCTTGGTTACCGCCACATCTTGCGGGACCTCTTCAAAGTGTTGGAATGGAGTTTCAATAAATTCACCATCTAATTCCACATATCTGAAGGAATTGAGATGGCTGATCACATACTCTTCTTCTCCATGAACTGTGATAATCTTCCCTTGAATCAGATATTTCAGCATTTGGTGCAACATAGAAGTGACAGCGCCAGCATTGTGAATCCATGGTCGGCCTAGCAAGCAAGAATATGAGGGACGGATATCCATTACGTAAAAAGTTGAATCAAATGTTTGTGTTCCAACTTTTATGGGAATGTCTACCTCCCTATGTACCATCCTTTTCGAGCCATCAAAAGCCCTTACTACTATGTTACTTGGATTTAATTTCAACCCCTCACAACCAAACCTATCAAGATCTTTTTTAGGCAATACATTCAGAGATGAGCCAGTGTCCACCAAAACATGAGCCAAGGTTGTGCCCCTACATTCAACTGAGACATGCAATGCCTCATTATGCTTCCTTCCCCTTGGTGTTAGATCAGCATATGAAAAACCTAGACCATTATCTGCAGTTAGGCTGGCTACGTAGTCTTGAAACTGATCGGCAGATATCTCTTGGGGCACATGGGCAGTTTTCAGGAATTTTACCAAGGCTTTTGCATGCGCCTCGGAACATAGTAGTAATGCTAGCATGGAGATTTTAGAGGGAGTTTGCCCCAGTTGTTCAACTACATCGTAGTCGCTTCTTTTTATGATCTTCAGAATCTCCTCCATCTCTTTCTAGGAGGTCTCATGGATAGCCAATGACTGAGCCTTCTTACGGACAAGCTCAATCAGAATACTTTTACCTCGAGTCTCGGTTAACTCGGCAGCAGGAGTGTCAGTAGGAATGATAACAGGGGTTGTAACAACTTTTTTAGTTGGAGTATTGGCTGAGATGATTGTAGGACCGGGAACAACTTTAGGGGGAGCAACAACAGGAATGATTACGGGTCCAGAAACTGCTTTTGAGGGATCAATTTCTGGAGAGAATATCCTTCCGCTTCTGGTAATATTGCTAGTTCCTGCAATATTACTGATGTCAGAGTTGACTTTCTCGGAGCTTGAGTCTTCGACGGCTGGCCAGTCCCGCTTGATACCATGGTAGTAAAGATCCCCTCCATAATTCCATGGTATGGTTTTGTCTGACGAATATGGGACTGGTCCAGGCATTGTAATTATTAAAGGAGTTGCTTTTGGAACTGATGTAATTCTAACGGGTCTTTTGGTGGAGACCCTGGAAGAATTGGCGGAAATGGTAATGATAGAAACATCTTCAAAAGGAACATGTGGAAAAAAAGTCTTCTCGAATAAAATTTATTTGTTATCTATTAGGCATTGAATGCATGCTTTCAACAAAGGACAACTGGTTGGTGAGGACAAACAGAAATGGAAAACTTCATCATAGCCCGGGAACACACCGGCATTCAACAAGTTCATTTTAATAGTCAGAAGTTGGGTCATAAGTTCATCAACTGAAGTAACAAACATTTCTTCTTCAATGGCATTGGTATTATGGCCATGTTTGGGCATAGGGGCAGAAATGACATTTGGATTTTCGGGCGCATCGAATTCAATCTCTTTTGCTTCAATGAGATCTTGTATTTTGTTCTTTAGAGCCCAACAGTTATTAGTGTCATGGCCGGGACTTTCAGAGTGATATGCGCAACGGGCATTGGGATGATAGTGAGGAGATGTTGTGTTGGGGTTTTTCGGAGCTTCTTTCAAGGTCACCAAATTGGATCATAGTAGATGCGGTAATACCTGAGACGGGGTCATGTTAATTCTGGTGAACTTCCTGACCGGTCTTTCCATCCTTGGTTGATTGTTTCTTTGTTGATCAGGTGGAGGTTTAGAGATTATCACAACCCCCACCATTGGTCGGCGCTTGGCCCTATATTGATTTCTCTGAGGATAAATGGCAGCCACTTCTTTCTTTCCTATGAAAGGCTTCCTTACATCTGCAGAAGAGGATATATCTTTTTGAATCTTTCCACTCTTTATGCCGGCTTCTACCCTTTCTCCGGTCAATATCAGTTCAGTAAAACCTGCAGATGAACTTCCAATTAAATATTTGAATAAGGGACCAAACAAGGTGCCCAAGAACATGTCTACCAACTCTCTCTCAGATAGAGGGGGTTGAACTCTTCCGGCTAAATCACTCCATTTTTGCGCATAGTCCTTGAAACCTTCATTGGAAACCATGGACATACTCTGGAGTTGAGTACGGGTAGGCGCAAGATCAGCATTGTATTGGTATTGTTTGTAGAAGGTTGCAGCAAGATCTTCCCAGTTGTGAATGTTGGCTCTTCCTAGTTGGTAAAACCAGTCAAGTTGAGTTCTAGACAGACTATCTTGGAAGAAGTGTACCCATAAGTCTTTGTCAGCGGTATGGGGATGGATTTTCCTTACATAGGATCGGAGATGCATTTTAGGGCATGAGACTCCGTCATACTTGGCGAACACAGGTGCTTTGAATTTGGGAGGAATGACAATCCCCGACACTAACCACAATTCCTCAATGTCCAAGCCAGGCACTTTTTGGATTTCCATCGCACTCAAACGCTCTTCGAGATGTTTATACTTGTCATTAACTGGAGGGTATTGTTCTTCAGAATAGTCTTCTTCTTCCTCTTCCTCATCTGATTCTGATGGGACAATTGTTTCCTTGCCTTTCCCGTCTTGATTGTCTCTCTCACCAGATGTCATTGCAAAATCTAAGGTCCTTCTTGTCTGCCCATGAAATCTTCTTCCCATGTTTAAGACTCTGGTTACCTTCTTTGTCTTCTTTTTCTTCTCCTCAGCTAGAAAAGTCTTCAACTCTTCTTGTCCTTTGGATAGGGTCAAGAGCAACTATTGAAACTGTGTATTCTGAGCTTGGAGGTCCTTCACTGTTTGCTCGAGATCCATCTTACTGAAATAAACAGTAGAGAGATGATGAGACTTGTTGCAAGAAACCTGCTTATGTTATGATGAACGGTATATGCATATGTAACGATTTCAAGGATTTCAAAGATTCAAATTTGTTTTAGACAAAAAGGAATCACATGTTACATTAATAAGTTAAAGCTTGAGTACATCAATGCCTTTTAGGGCAAAATAATACAAAAACTCTAAGATAAAAAGGTAGTTCGCATCCTCTTTGGTGCGATGTAGGCATTGAGAGTCTGCTCCTTATGAAGTAGCCTAGTGAGTTCCAAAACCTTCTTCTCGCTTGCGTAGAATTGGGCTTCGAAAGTATCTCGCTCTCCCTTGAGTTGTATCCAATCTCTTTGTAGGTCTTCAAGAGAGGTGGGCATATTAGGATGTAGGATAGTGTATGGAACATCTCCTTCCATGACAGGATCAATGATTACCGGGAGAATGGAGGGGTAAGGCATCATAAGACTCTGAGCACGAGTTCATACCCATTTGAGGTAAGGCTCAAGAGGGATGTAATTCTTGTGCCCCAAAGTCTTTCTATCCACCTTATGCAACATCCTCCAAGCTCGGATAAATCTCTGGTGAAGACCTTGATCGTCGTTGTCGTAGTCAAATACTAAACCTTGAATCTGCATCTCGTGCGGGCCATCCCTTCGGGCGTAACCAAATTGTCTTAAGGCTAAACATGGGTTGTAGGTTATACCTCCCCTAATGCCAAGTAAAGGGACATTAGGGAATTCTCCACAACGGTCGATAATGATAACATTCTCTTTGGACCGGGACCACCAATGAATGTCCGAATGTTTGAGTGTTATCAACCTTTGTGACAACTTTGAACCTTGCTCATTCTTTAATACAGATTTGGGAAGATGAGAAATAAACCATCTTTCCAAGATAGGAGTGCAACACATAAGAGCACCTCTTTTCCTCATAGTGCGAGTGTGAAAAGAGTGTAGGATATCTCCTAGCAATGTAGGCACCGGGTTGCGGGATATGAAGATTTTGATGGCGTTGATATCTATGAGTTGGTCAGGATTTGGAAACAAAACCATCCCATAGATGAGGAGAGCCACAATTTCCTCAAAGGCTTGCAAGTCCAAGGAATTCCAACAACTTTGGGCTTTCTAAACCAAGAACTTTGCTAAGAAACCCTTGACACCACTCCTTGTTTCCCAATGAGTTGTGACATCAGATGAGTGCAAGTGTAGAGCTTGAGCAATCTCTTCTAGCTTTGGGTGTCTTTCCATACTGTTGAAAGGTAGTTGATTGAGAATGGGAATCCTCAAGAGTTAGGAGAATTCTTCCAAAGTAGGCACAAGTTGATAGTCGGGAAATGTGAAGCAATGGTGTAAAGGATCAATGAACTGAAAAAGCACCTTCATCTTGTCCTCATCTGTGTTGGAGGTGACCAAGTTGAGTAGGTGACCAGGTCTCTCGGTAAATGGAGAGTTTTCAGGAATCCTTGAAGCTAGCTCCTTAAGTTATGGAGGTATTCTTACAAGGTTGACTTGAATAGTTTTCCTGCGAAGTGAATCCATATCCTACAAAACAAGAACAAAGATGAATCCCCAAAAATCCTTGAAATGGTTAATGGATGTATATGATGTTCATGATGTTATGTACAAGTATGAATATATAAACAAAACAAACAAATCCTTAGGTTTAGGCTTGCATGGAGTTTTATAGGTAAGTACCTTCTTGAAGTTTAGTTGGCTTAAACTTGTCCTAGTAATAGTAATCGGGTTCTAAGGAGTTCAATATCACTGGTTTGTTTCCTTGGTCATTGTTTCAGCACAAGCCTCTTTAATGGCGACCGAAATATCCCAAGAAACCAAACCTCAATGAGTGTAGCATCGATTACCTACCAAATTCGGACTGCACCAAAGTCGGTCATCTCACTACATCCTAAAGGCCAAGTTGGTCAAGTAAAGGTTCTAAAAGTTCATTAGTGCTTCATGACATCACTCAGCGGCCCCATATTCTCTTTGATTAACTCAAAGGCTACCGATACCCACAAATATGTCGCACTAATGTAGCTATTTCTTAGACCATGTTGGTATACCCCGCACAGTTTCCATAACGTATTGCTACTTACCTATAATGTATCCCAAATCCAGGTAGAGGATTCAAACCCAAACAAAGAATCAAAATGTAAAGCATTTAAGTCAAACAATGAAAGCAAGTAGATGTGATCTATCCCTAAGATAACCCCACTTTTAGAGTTTTCCCCAACAGAGTCGCCAGTTCTATGATACGGTGGGAGAACTGACTTGAGGGTTTTGCGTTTGATCGCAAATGTTGTGGTTAGCAAGAGTCACCACCGACTTTTCTTTTATCCAAAAGGAAAGGTGAAAAAGCACAGGACAGACCTTTGAGATTATTTTTTGAGTTCGGGGGGTAGATTATGAAAAAGTAAGGTATTCGAACCCTTTTCATCCATGGTTTTCCATGGGCTCTTAGTTACTTGCTAGATCACTTGCTTTTGTTTGAAATTGTGCTTTGTGTGGTTTTTTGAAAGTATTTTGTAAAGAGGCCATTGTTTAGTCAATCTTTGTAATGATTCTTGTTCGTAAGAATGTATACAAAGATGTTTGATCTTTTGAAAATGTTTTCAATTTTGTAAGATGTTTGAAAGTGTATGTGATTGTTTCGAAAATAGCAAGGATATTTTGTTTGAAATTGAGCAAGTAATTAGGAGAAATCTACCTACTCAAATGTATTTCTTGTTCATTTTCTTTTCCTTTGACATTGTTGTCTTACCATTGATTTGGTAAACAACCCTATCTTTGGATGTAAACGGGACGAGCGCGGGTCATCGTATAGCCATGATTAGCAATATTGTAAGGTATCTTAGCATTCTTTTTGAGGGACTAAGATCATTTGTAAGGCAACTTAGATAACCTCATCGAGGGACTATGATCTTGTATTTTCTTGTTTTTGCTAAGATACCTTACATGTGTAATATGGCTATTTTATATAAGGCAACCAAGTGAGATAACCCTAGGGGTGCTTGTGTGCAAGTGTATTGTTTTCATGCTTGATTTTGTCTTGAATTAAGTTTTTCTATTTGATTGATTTTATTCTTTCCATACAAACCCTAATTACTAGGATTTGTATATAAAGCGATAAATTGCAGAATTTAAAGTTACTACGCTATTACAATACTTGTGGGAGGGGGGTATACAATTTGTGAATGTGGATTGCAATAATATAAACCTAATTAATCTATTACAACCAAATTGAATAAATGTACAAGGAAATGAATAAATATAAAGTACACATGCAAATGGAAAGAAATGATTTTTGTTTGGATTTTTATATGAAAGGGGTTTTAACCTAAACCTAATTAGAGAAAAATAATTAATCAAAATTAAGTTAACTTAAACTAATTAAGAAAAGAAATTAATTAAGAATTTTTTTAAATAAAACCCTAATTCTATTTAGTTGATTAAAAGAAAATAAGTTTAGAGAAAAAAGTATTTTTTTTTGTATTTTATCTTGTAAATAAATTATAGTATTATAAAATATTTTTGGCTTTTTCTTTATTAAAATAATATATTTCAATAGGTATAAAAGAAAATAAATAATAATCTAGTTTTAATTTAATTTACAAGATAATTAGTAAAGATAAATAAAGTATGATGAATAAAAATAATTATTTTTTGTGTGAGAAAAATATTTAAATTATGTCAAAACATAAATCTACTATTTTTATATTTTTTATGATTTTTAATATTAGTGAAAAAATAATTAAGAAAAAAAACAAATAAAATTAAGAAAATAAAACAAATTGGGCCAGAGGTGTATAAGCAGGCAGGGGGGTTAGCTAGCAAAAAAAACAAAGCCAGGCCCAAAGGGCCCAACGCTTGCAAAAAATGTTAGAAAATCAGAAAATATGAAAAAATGGGCAAAAGGGTACTACTGGGGCTCGAACCCAGGTCCCTAAGGTTAACAGGCGCGCGCTTTACCACTAGGGTGGCTATACATTCGTTTATATAAACAAAACAATAAATATGTAAGGCAAATCAAGTCCTGATGACTTCATCTTCAACCTCCAGCCCGTGTACATGTAACTTCTTCATTTCCCAACAAAAATGGAAGATGACAAAATGAAAGTTGTTGCATTCTTCCTCACGAATCTAACCATGTAAATAACTAAAGCTAAAAGTCAAAGATAAATGAGAATTTCTCTGGCCCTAATTTGAACCCTAAAAATTTCAGAAACTTCAACTCTAAAATTCTCTAGGCCCAGGCCATGTAAATGCAAACTATGGATATGTACAACTTCGTGGTAATGAGGTCTACATTTTATCTTCACAAATGCAAGCCTAACAATGCCTAAGTAATGAGATAGAAGTTCAAGAAAAATACCTCAAAACTGGAAATTGTGAAATGGATTTGAGCTTGTTTCAGGTAGTGCTGATGATCAGGTTAGGTTCCTTGGACCTCTAGGAAGCTAATGCAATGGTTGGCTTGAGCTGAGGATGGTTGGAATGGTCTGGAGAAGTCCAAATATGATGCTCTATTTTTGGTTATGAAAGACATGTAAAATGGTGTTACAGAAGTGAAACAGGTACAGGGATGAGTTACTCTTGATGCAAGGAAGCTTTAGAAACTAAAAGGTCAAGAAACACATGAGGGAAATGTGAGTTTGAGGTTCAAGGTCAGAAACTGTGCAATAATGGAGTTTGTTGGGAAATTTCTGATTTGAGAGAGTTTTGGTGTATTTTAGGGTGTTCAAACTCGTGTTATAGCTCACAAATAGTGCTTCTATTTATAAGCAACAAGTTTGGAGACTTGTTGTTGATCAGAATTTGAATTTGCATTCTTAAGCTAAACATGTGATTTTTTTGAGAAAACAAGTTTCAATGTCTTGCGTACTTGCTAATATATAGTGGTTATGATTTAAACACACTTGCTTATAACTTTTTAGATGAAGTGTGATCAGAGGTAACAATTTAGAGGCTCAAGAGTGGACTTTATGCATAAAGCTTGCTTTACAAGAATGGTATTGTTAACTTTCTTCCCAAAATGGCAATGTGAATTGGATAAAGCTTAAATCACTTGGATAATAGCTCAAAAGTTTATGTAATCCATTAATTATAGAGTGACAAACAAGTTTGACGTCTGCAAAGCAAAGATTATTCAGCCTAACATTGATTTGCATTTGTGTTCATCGTGAAAATGACCTATAATTCAAGTGACAAAACACCAACTTCATCTCTTCGATTCTCCCTACTCAAGAATGATCTCAAGGAGTTCTTTGACATTTTAGAAAGCTTGAAATATTATCTAAAACTCATCTTTGAATTTCTTTTGAATATTCCCCTTGGAACTATGTGAAACATTTCCATGAAGTTAGGTCAAAAATCTGCCTAACTAGGGCAAAATTTCACTAAGTCTTTTTAGTTCATGAGCATGTATTCACAAAATTATAAATTGAGATCCAAGCACTTTTAGGAGAAGTTGTGTGAAGAAAAGTTGTAGATTTCATGGAGATATACAACTTTCATGTTGGAAGTTTCCTTTGAATCATCTTGCATCATGGTGAAAATTTGGCTCAAAGTTATGAAAAAACATGAAATTTCCAACACTTGGAAAAATTTCTAAGTTTAGAAATTTTGACTTTTCAAAATGAAATCTTGACTTTTTTATTTCTTGATGAATAAGTTTCATATTTTGACATGTTTTGATGAATTATGATTTTTGGCACTTGAATTTGACCAAAAAGTCAAAGTTTGACTTTTCAGTATACAATTGACTTTTGATCAGTTGACTGCAAAATTCATCTGTCAATCCAATGGATTTGCAATGTTTTGAATCATGTCATTAGGTCAAAATTGTGCAATTGGAATATTGAGATCATGCCTTAAACCAATTGACCATTTGCTAGGTCAAAAATCAAAAATTGCCCTTTCCCAGTCAAAACCCTAATTTTAACCATTTTTCCCTTTTAGAGATTTGATCAAATTTCCTGAGGAATTGTGGTTAAAACTTGATCAAATGATAAATATGGGTTTAAAATGTTGATGTGGATCAAAAATTATGAAGTTTGACTGTAAATTGGCCATGGTTGGCGTTTTTCCCCAATTTAACTGATTTTCAGGTCAACTGCTCAATTGACTGAGCAAAAATGTGATCCAAGGCTGGAAACTTGACATGAGTAATCTTGGGGGTCCATTATGATCCATGAAAGTCATATTGGGAATTGGAAGTTCAAAAATCCTTGTGCACACTCAAACCCTAATTTTGGTCATCAATGCAAAAGGAGGTGTCTTGAGCTGATCAAACCATAGTGCAGTCTTGAGCCCAAGGAGATCTTGTGGGCAAATTCTTGATAAGTGAGAGAGAAAATTTTGGAGTACAACACAAGGTTCTGCTGAGTAGGTTTTGAAGATCTAAAGACATTCTTCTAAAGACCAAGTGATGTAGACTCTGAAGGCAAGGATTCTTTGAACAAGCTCTGAAGACTCAAAGACTTAGGTTCTGAAGATACAAGGTTATGATCCTTTTACAACATGCTTTGTCAAAAAAAAATCATAAGCCTATGAATATATAGAAGACAAAGATAAACACTAAGGGATTATGTGTGATGATGAGCGTAAAAGTACAAAGTACTTTGTGACCCTTACACTAAGGGATTATATGTATTTGTGTTTCCTATTCCACCCTCTAACAAATCTCTTTTTCAGCTATAAAAGGAGGACTTGGAAGAATTTTAAAACAACGAATCAATTCTATAAAACTACACCAAATCGCTGCACAAACTCTTTTGAGAAATTCTTTCTATAGTTTTGTAAATAAGCAAGGAGCTTTTGTTCGTATCATGATATCAATACTTTTGTGTTGTTATACTTAAACATTGTTGTTATACCCCAATTTTTCCCACCAAGATTCCTCTATCATCTCATATAAACCCAATCATATCAAAATCACACTAGGGTTTGGTTCTTCTCCCTATCTTTATATTTTCTCATGAGGGATTACCAAGCACTTTGATTTTTATATTATGGTCATATATGTATTGTTTTGATTGACTTTTAACTAACAAATATAATGAACGTTTTCTCTATAAATGTTGGTACTATAGGTGATGGCACAACACACTTCATCAGGTTGATTCATAGGTTCATGAGTTTATTTCCATGCCTTCTTCAAAAAATATTCATTGAGATTTAAGCTTCATCATTGAGAGTTCTTTATAATAATATCATGGCAACGTCTACTATGATTCATCATGCTTTAATTTTCCAAAGTTAGTAAAAAGATGCAAGAATTGATTAAAGAAGCTTGACCTATTTGGACAAATTCTTGATCACAAGTGCATACCTCCATCAATTCTCAACATTTTAAAGTGGTTATTGTTACTATAGGTTCTTATTATCATCCATAACAACTTCTCTTCACATAGAAAATGTATTTGTACAAGAAAGATTATCAATTTTGAAAGGGGTTCCCAAGCCATTTTGATGCTCTAGGAGTTAGGGTTTTGGACTTATAAGGGCTATATATTGTCCATCTTTTGAGATTTTTGAGTGATTCCAAAGAAATGCTTCTCTTTAAAGGGTTATCAACAAATAAATTCAAAAGTTTCAAGCAAATTTTGTGTGAAAGATCATTAATGATTGAGAAATATTACAAGTCCTCTAGATAGGCCATCAAATTCCCTTATGTGACTTCAAAGGGTCATAACTTTATCAATTTTTATCTCCTTGAGCCTATTATTTTTCCACAATGATCTTAAGATTATGAACTTCAACTCTTATTTTATGTGCAAAACTTGAAAATAGTTAGGAGATGCCTTAAGAGTTCAAAATATTATAGGCCACCTTATGGATTTTCATCAAATTCAAAGGATCATAACTTGTCCAATACTTAGAATTTTTGAGTGATAAAAGTTTCACAATGCTCTTTAAGGAGTCCACTTCAAGCTAGCATCATTGATCAAAGTAAAATTTTGTAAGAAGACCTTGTTTGGAATCAAAATATTATATGTCATTTTTTTAAAGAAAAACTTAGAATTTTTCTAAGTATAAAAGTCATCACATTTTTTATGATTTTGACCAAGCATAACTTATAAATCAGGTCCTAATGTCTCCTAAATCGTGCACACCATGAGTTCAAAGTTAGCTATTTGAAATTGAATTTTCCTTCCAAGTCAGAATTTGAAATCCATAATCCAGCTTCTAAACACCAAATTAGAACACGTTTTTCATTTAAACATGTTTAACAAAGTTCCCAAAGTTCAATTAAGGATTAAAACGCAGGAATTAGCTGAGTTTTTATGCACACAGAGTCACACACTTTCCATTTTCGGGCTCCATCCAATTTCCCTCTAAACTTCAATTTCCTCTCAATTCTTTGCACCATTCACTTCCATATAAATAGAGGACCTCACTCCTCTCATTTTCTTAAGCTTGGACAGTCAAAATCACCCTGCCAAACTCTCTGCATAACCCACTTTTCTGAGTTTTCAAATTCATCTTTTCTCCACTTTTAGATCCAATTTCTTTGTTGATTCTTTATCCTTTAACTTCACTGAAGCTAACAGAAGAATAATCAAGCCTTGAAGTGTCCTAAATTGTGCTAGCCAAGTCCAGTTTCAGAGCAATTTTCTGCTACTTATTTCAGGTAGAATTCTCAACCAAATTGAACCAAATAAATCCCTATCCTACTCTATTCATCCTTATGATTCTCACACTTCTTACAGTTTTCATTTTCATTGAGAATTGAAAGAGATACTTGGAATTTTCGTGCTCGCTATTTTTATGGTTTTCTCTAAATCCAGCCTTGCACAACTTATATAAATTTAGCGTGAGGGTACCATTAGAATCGTCTTGAAGAGACAAATCTAATGGTACCAGAATGATTCTCTAATTTTATAGTTTGTGAAACTCCAATTTAGGGCGTCTGGAGGTTAAAGACGACTTACATGTCGTGCTTCAGCCAATGATAGCGCGACATGTGATATTTTGAATCTTTTCCAGTCCACTTGTCTTGCCATACGCATGTCTTAAGGACCATTGGATATGATTACTTTCATTAGTCAGACTCCATCCAACACGCCAAATTTTAAGTTACTTTTAATTATCAAAAAATGATTTGGTGTGATTTCCAAAGATGACCATATTATGCACAGCGTGTCAGATCCCTTGGATCTGCTTACTAACACGTTTTGACATTAATCTAATGGTCCACATTTTTTGGATTTATTTATATTTATCATGTTTTTATATTTAAATGTTTTGAACTTCAAAAAATTATACCAAATTCATTTCCGACTCAACAAATTATGAAAAAATTCAAAAAAATACTTTTTAATATTTTGTTTCTGTTTTTTATTTTTTCATAATTTTATTTTTAGAATTGATATTTTTTTATGATTTTTTCTTTTTGACTTGTTTTTAATTGTTTAAAAATACTTTTTGGTATTTTAAAATTCTGCAAAAATTCATCAAAATCATTTTCTTTATTTTTGAATTTCTAGAATTTATTCTAGAATTTTATTTTGATTTTTACTATTTTAAATCATTTTTCAATTACTTGAGTGATTTAAAATAATTTAAAAATACTTTTCTGTTTTAAGAAATTACTAAAAATTTTGTAAAAAATACTTGAGATTATCTCCGACTTTTCTATATTTTCTTTTAATTTTCATTTGATACTTTGAATATAGTTTGTTATTTTTCCTTTTATTTCCATCTAAAAAACAATTTAAAAATCATTTTATTTCTTTATTTTGCTTATTAAATGCAATTTTATTTTTGAATATATTCTGGATGAGTTTGAACTATGTGATTTTTGATCATGAGCTTCATTAACATCATTGGATCTTGGGTGTTGAGTTTAACTCCACCAAAATGGATGAATGATTTTAATGATAGTTTGATTAAAATCTTTGGTTCAAATATTTACCCTCCCGCCCTCTTCATCTTATCCCTTTCTCACTTGTGCTACATGTTGTTAGAGGATGATCTACATATCATTTATCCAAACATATGGTACATAGATTGCTATTGACCAGTCTCAAAATAGGTGTGACTTCTATATAAGTCCACTTACGATTACTTAACATAGCCCTAAATTTTGTCTCGATTCGAGAAATGATCATTCATGGCCCAAACTTATGTTTACAAGCCCAAGTATGTTTAATTTGAAACCTTTGATCTAATAACCTTGAGGTTCATTGTTAGGAGGCGTTGGTCTTATCAATCTTCTAATGAACCTTCATAAAATTTGTTCTATGTGAATCATTTAAACATCGTTGATCATATGTTGTTACCTCAAATACTTGAAACGAATGATATACTCGAGAAAAAGCAAATGAAACTTGTTGTTGAGAATATTTGATTTTATCAATCTTCTAATGAGTTTTAAAATGTAAGATTCAATATGGTCATTCAACTAACCTCTAATTTCTAACTCACTAACAATTGACTTTTATGCTTTTACTTTACGTCTTTACTTTCATGCACCATTTATTTTTACATTTACATTTCATGCTATTTTTATCTTTGCTCACTTGAGAATTTATCTTTATGTCATTTCTATTTTTCTCACTTGAGCTTTCATTTTATTTTCGAAGATACTTAATAACCAACTTGAACAATAAAAAAACTTTAAGGTTACTTAGACTATTTGGTTACTATCCCTGACATTATGGAGTTATTGACCTCTTAGACTTAGGATTAGAAGCCTTGACTACCCTCGGGACCTTGTGATTTCTGTTATTATTTTATCTGGAGTTCTTGGGGTTTCCCCCAAGACATTGAGTTGATTTTCGTTGTGTGCAGGTTATTCTGATTATATGCTTTATATGTGATTGAGAATTCCTATGTATACAGCTGTTACTCTGTCCAATTTTTTTGAAGACTTAATGCATCTGAAGTTTGGTATTCTTAAGAGGTTTAATATCTTTGCTTGTTTGGTTTCAATCTAAAGGATGGGAGTTCTACATTGACTCATCATGTCTAGTGTTGACTTCTTGCTGGTTAGACAGTTCTTTTCCCTAGCTTTTACCTTATGCGTTAGGATAGTCCCTTCATCTCCTCCCATTTTCTTTAATTTCAAAATCTTCTCCATCCTTTTCAAAATTCTTCTGGTTTTTCTAACTTGAAACACTTTCACAATAAACTTAGACTTAGGTCCATTCATTTTCAAAATCTTTTCTTAAACAAAACTTAATCAACTTAATCATACTTTGACATTTTTTTGTGAGAAGACTAAAAGTCAATCAACCTCATTTAAACCATTTTCCCACTTTGGCTTTTTACTTAAATTTTTCTCAAAATATTAGACTCTTGTCAATTCTTGTAGTGAGCGAGCTATTATACTTCTACGATATGTAGTGAAGTGAGATATTTTCCACTTGGGTGTTGAGCGAGGCTTTGTTGATTTTAAAATCTATGCTATATCTTCCACTTTGAGATGATGTAAATTATCCTTTCTCAAAATCGTGGGTAGTAAGTATGTTTTCCACTCTGATATGACGATGATGCCTCATCTCTTAAAATTAACCAACACACTTGTGTTTTAAAATTTTTAAAGGTGAACTATGAATACCCTGATCCCCTATTGCATGAAAGGTGGTACGTAGGCACTAAAGGTTCACAACCACGGCGGATGCAGAATTTTTAAAAAATACTTCCTTTCTCATCTCCACCATCTATTTTTGTATACAACAGTTATAGCCAAAATACACAAATTTTCAAAGAGGTTCTCGCGGAGTATCGTAGATGTTTAGGGTGCTAATACCTTCCCTTTGCATAACTAACCCACATACCTAGATTCTCTCCCCCTCTTTTTTGGGTTATTCACTCTTTTCCCATTCCTCTGGAAACAATAAAGCGTTGTGGCGATTTTTTATTTGATCTGTGCGAGTTAAGTCAATCCAATGGCTTAGTCTCAACATTTCTACTGCTACAGAAAAATGGCGACTTCACTAGGGAAATATCGACCAAATGCTGGTCCATCTCTAAGTGGGTTGAGCCTATCTTTGTTTATTTGTGTATGTGCTATTATTTGTTGTATATTATATGTTGTATATATGTTTGTCTGGATTTTCCTGATTTTTTGGACTTGGGAAAACTTAAGATAGGACAGGCGGTATAGTCATGTTAACTTTGAGGGAGTAATAAAAAAAATGAGGCATGAGATCCCCCACTCAGTGAAGGCCCCTTTGATCGTAGTGTCGTTTACCAAGTAATCAGGAAGACGTGCTGCTTTTGACCTGGGAGCCTACTGAAATTGAGGACCGTAGAACCCTTAACCCATATTGGCCTTTTAGGTGTAATGCAAAAACTATGACGGAGTAATCCGGAAGCAGTTATCACGTGATACTACACTCAGACGAGTTTTTCTTGATAATATTACTAATTATCGAGTTAATCGAGATGTTAGTAATATCCGAAGGAAGGATGTAGACTCTGGAAACCTTTTAGAACCATGTTCGGCAGGTGATAAACTATTAGTCCATACCTTGTGGGTAGTACCTTTGGCCTCATGCGCGTGACGTCGAACCTATGAACCCCCATGTTTATGATCTTGTGTGTGATTGTTGCATCATACATTTATGCACCCATGAGAATCCTTTAAAACATTTGTTTCAAGGGACTTAAAGTTGACTTTTTTCAAATATCTTAGGTACTTTTTGACCATGGATTCTGGAAAAAGAAAGACTAAGAAGTACAATTTCAAGGATCCTAAGATAGATGAATTATTGAGTCTGATTCCCGAGATCGAGAGTTCTACACATTTTCGGAAGAAGTATGGATCCATCATGTCTCTTATGAAGATCAGGATAAAGGAGCGTATTCTATCTACTTTGGTCTAGTTCTATGATCCGTTATATCGGTGTTTAACTTTCCATGATTATCAGCTGATGCCTATGTTGGAGGAGTATTCTTACCTACTAGGTTGACCTATTAACAATCGTATTCCTTTCACCAGTTTAGAGGGAGAGCCCAAGTCTGATGAGATTACTGCCATGATTCATTTGGAGAAGTATGCGATTGAGGCTAACATGACTACTATAGGAGGAATCAGAGGCTTACCCGCTCAGTTTTTATTGGAGAAAGCTTGCTACTTTGCTAAGATGAAGAGTACATTTTCTTTTGAGGCTATCTTTGCTTTGCTTGCCTATGGGTTGTTCTTATTTCCTAATGTCGATAAATTTGTGTATGTCAATGCCATTAGGATATTTTTGATTGGGAATCCCGTCCCTACACTATTAGGAGATACTTATTATTCTATCCATCTTCGGGATTTTTATCATGGAGGGATAATCATTTGTTGCACGCCTTTGTTATATCAGTGCTTTATTTCTCACTTACCCTATTCTGTTGCTTTCTGGGATATCAAAAAGGAACCTCATTGGGCTCCGAAGATTATGACTCATACTCATTCCGACATTGTTTGGTATCATCAGGCGTATTATGATGTGGGGATTGTCGATAGTTGTGGTAGTTTCCCCAATGTGACTCTTCTTGGTATAAAGGGAGGAACTAACTACAATCCCATTCTTGTACGTCATTAACTTGGATATCCGATGAGAGACAAGCCAAATAGTTTTCATCTGAGTGGTTTCTTTCTCAAAGAATGAGAGGATCATAAGGAAGCTAAGGAAGAAATTGAAAAGGCTTGGCTCCATATTCATCGGAAGAGTAGAAAAGATTTTGGACCAAGAGGAGCTATTTCTTTGGAGCCTCACCTTCGTTGGGTACAAGCAAGGGAAATTCAGTTGAAGATTCCATATTCTCGTGAAGAACCTATACCTGATATGTTTCTAAAGACTACTCCTCCCCTTTTAGATGATGTGGAAGAACTTCAGCTTGCCCTGGTTAGGATGCAATAAGAGAAGGAAGCATGGAAGAACAAGTGTCAGACTTTAGATATGTCCTACCAAACAAAATTGAAAGAGAAGGATAACTTTATCTATATTCTTGAGAGTAATGTTGTGGAGATGATGGAGAGGCAAGAGGATTTATTTTCTTCTAGAGATCGATCCGGACCTAGTTGCTCACTTCTTGACTCTGGTGATTGGAGAGAAGTCGCAAACAGGTTTGTAGAAGAGAACAAGTAGTTGAAGGCTCAGATTGCAAGACTCGTGGGAAATCGTCAGTGTATGGAGAGATCTTCATCATATTTTCCTCCTTAGGATTTTAGATTCCATCTTTATGCTCTTGTACTCAGGATTATTGAAACCTGTACTAAAAGTTGTAATCCATTCTGAAGTTATTATAATGAAATTTTCAAAATGTGTTAGTACTTTAATATTTGCAAATCGATTATAATCCTTTGAGTTCCTTGAAATATTAATAATAATGATAAATAAATCATATGCATTACATATCATGCATCATTTTGCACATATTTTTTGCATCTCTGTTCATACCTAGGTGTCTTACTAAGTTTCTCTACTTCGTTCAGAAGCAAGTTGTCTCACTAGTATAATACTCGGGCTAATTCCAGGAAGAAAATGGAGAATCTTGAATAAGAGAATCGCGAACTGTATGAAGATGTTACTGCTTTGAAGGTCGGTATGGATAATCTGATTGCTTTTATGTAATCATTGGTGGTTGCTCAGAATCAGCCACCACTTGCTCCTCCGTCTCCTCATATTGCTCAGCCACAATAAACAATGGTTGCTTATGAAGTTCCGCCAGTTCCCATTTCTATTACTCCTGTTACTGCTGCTCAAAATCGTATGCCTCAGGGTTACACATGGGGAATGCCTGAAAACTTCATGCCAAAAGATTATAATCTTGAGGCTCAAGTTGCACCATTTCTCAAGCTGCTTCTATTCATGTACCTCCTGTTGCTAAAAATGAGTTTCATTATACTGAACCTCCTACGGTGAATGCTATGCCGTTTGTTAAATGATAAAGTTTATCATCTTGTTCCTCAACTAAGTGAAATTGTGGGTTTCTATGACCAATTGAATGACTTTCAGGACCAATTCAATGAGATGCAGAAGGAAATGAAGGCTATTCGAGGAAAAGAATTATTCAGATAAAACATCAGTGAACTCTGCTTAGTCCTTAACATAAAGGTGCCAACAAAGTTTAAAATTCCTTGAGATGTACAAGGGCAACTCTTGTCCTGGTGATGTATATCAGAAAGATATCCACCCATACTGATGATCAACATTTGCTTATTCATTTCTTCCAGGATAGTTTAACTGGTGCCGCTTTGAAGTGGTATACGGGTTTGGACAGTAGCAATATCTGGACCTTCAATGATCTAGGTGAAGCCTTCATCAAGCAGTATAAGTACAATATGTTCATGATGCCTGACCGTGACTAATTGAGAGTAATGGCTCAGAAGTACAAGGAGTCATTCAAAGAATATGCGTAGTGTTGGCGCAAGATAGCTGCCCAGGTGGTACCCCTGACGGGAGAACAAGAAATGACCAAGGTCCTACTGAAAACCCTTGGATCATTTTATTATGAAAGGATGGTCACATGTGCGCCGAGTGATTTCACTGAGATGGTAAGCACGGGTGTTCATCTAGAAGAAGATGTCAGGGAAGGAGCTTGACGAAAGACGAAGGAACAAAGAAATCATCATACATGTTTTCTAGAAAGAAATAAAGTGAAACAAATGCTGTCGTGGAAGAAAGGAAGATTAGAACACCACGAAGACATCATCAGTACCAACAACAGGTTGCTTCTGTAACTCCAGTCGTCAATGTAGCTCCGACTAATGTTGCCTATCAAAAGCCACCTCCTCAGGGAAATCAAGGGCAAGGTCAGAAGAAAGAAGATTTTGACTCTATTCCAAAGAGCTATGTGAATCTGTTTCCAGATTTGATTCAGAAAAAATTGGTTCAGACTAGGCCTTCCCCTGCTATACCTTTACCTTTACCATGGTATTATAAGGCGGATCATACTTGTACTTTTCATCAAGGAGCCCCAGGGTACAACATCGAAAATTGTTATCCCTTGAAATCTGAGGTACAGAAAATGGTGAGATCTGGCCTCTTATCATTAAAAGATGTTAGTCCTAATGTGAAATATAATCCATTACCCAAGCATGGAGGTTGAAATACCGTGAATATGGTTGTTGGTTTCCCTTGAGACTTCCAGATTTTTGATATCAACCTGTTTAGAGGGGATTTAGTAAAGATGCATGTTGATCTCTGTGAATTCAGCTGTTATATGCACGACCATGCCGGTTGTAGTGTTTTCAATACAGATATCCAGGGATGTGATAAGATAAGAGTTGATCTTCAAGAGATGATGGATGAAGGTCTTATCCATATAATCAGGCCAAGGGCTAAGCATGAAGAAGGTGTGAATATTGTTTATGGATGTCCCGGTGAATTCCGTATTTTTGATATGAATTACATGAATGATGATTTGGTACTACTGCATGCTACATCTTGTGACATGGATGGCCAAGAAGAACACCATTATGGGTCTTGTCAGATCTACTGTAGGGATTCTCGTGGTTGTTATATTGTAAGAAGAGGCATTCAATTGTTGTTAGATAATGGTACTATCAAAGTCATAGGCAATAGAGATGATTACAATGGAGTTAATGTGATTGAAGATTGCTCGGTCGAGACCATGTTAGATGATGAATATGTTTCTACTGATGAGTTCTTTTCTTCGGATGAAGATATGTTCTCCGATAATGATTATGTGATGTCTAAATATTATGAAGAAGGGGTAAATGTTATTGTGCCGTGCTTTGGTGTTCCCGCTCCTATAGAGATTGAGTACCATAGCAAGCCAGCCGTTACTCCAGTGGTTATTTACCATTCTGGTCCTGTCCCATATGAATCAGACAAAGCTGTGCCATATAAATACAATGCGACTATCTTGGAAGATGGTATGGAAACTCCTATCCAACCTTTGTTTGATGTCAAGAATATTTCTAAATCCAGTCAAGTATCCCGCAGTGGCCATGTCTTTGCGCCTATCATTTGAGGGGATGTTAATTCTAATAAAAGGGTTGTTGAAAGTACCGAACCTAAGAAAGTGGTGGGAGAATCTAGCGGAACTGCTTTGGAATAGGATATGGATGACTTATTGAAAATCATCAAGACGAGTGATTACAAGATTGTGGATTAATTGTTGAAAACTCCGTCTAAGATTTCCATTCTAGCCTTGCTAATGAACTCTTATGCTCATCGAGAATCTCGGATGAGAGTGTTAGATCAAGATTTTATTGAAAGTGACATGTCTCTGGATCAATTCAACAATGTTGTGAGGAATATTACATCTTTTAATAATCTGAGCTTTTGTGATGATGAATTACCTGATGAAGGAGGAAACCATAACCTAGATCTCCATATTTCCATGAATTGCAAGAATGACTCTTTTTCCAATGTGTCGATTGACGATAATGGGTCTGCTTTGAATGTCATAGCAACAAGTAAACTCATGAAGCTTAAGTACCAGGAAACTCCCATGCACCCAAGTGGCATTATAGTGAAAGCTTTTGATGGCCCAAGGAAGTCTGTCATCGGAGAAGTAGATTTGCCTATTCACATAGGTCCGCACTTATTTCAAATTACTTTCCAGGTTATGGATATTGTTCCCGCCTATAGCTGTTTATTGGGACGACCGTGGATCCATAAAGAAGGAGTTGTTACTTCAACCTTGCACCAGAAGCTGAAATTTGTTCGTGAAGGGAAGGTGGTCATCATGAATGGTGAGCAAGCATTGTTGATATCTCATTTGTCTTCATTTAGAATTGTAGAAGATGATAAAGCCACTGTTGGAACTCAGTTCCAAGCTTTGTCCATTGATAATGTAAGGAAGAATGAGAAATCTATAGCCTCATTTAAGGATGCGCAACAGGTAGTGCAGAAAGGCCCTAACAAGATATGGGGGAAGGTTATCGATCCTCCTGTGAACAGGAATGGAATTGGTCTGAGTTTCTCCATGAAGAAGGAAATCATGAAGCCAAAGTCTGCTTTGGGTAAATATCAAGACATCTTTCACAGTGGAGGCTACCTTAATCCAACTACTCCTAGGATCAAATCTATTATGGAAGATGAATGAGAGCAAGAGATGTCGAACTACGTGACACATGGAGTCAGAGTCCAAAATTGGATCACTATTGATGTTCCTCCTTGCATTCACATTTCAAAGTAAATTATTTTTTGTTAGTCTTTTCAAAAATGTTTTACTCTGCCCAGGGTGAAAGTATTGATGTTGTATGGGAATATCTGTTGTTTTGATCTTTAAAATCATTAATAAAAATTGTTTTTAATTCTCAAATTGTGTCTTTATTCTCTTATTTTTCTTGGAAAATGGTAATAAGAAAAATACTTTCGAAATAAATAATAACTGTAAATAAATCTGCATAATCACTTGCTCTATGTGTCCGTTTCTAAAAACAATCATAAATAATATGTGCAGATTAATTAAAAAACCCGTTGAGTACAATGACCCTGCACCCTCTCCCAACTTTGAATATCTTGCGTATGTGGCCGAAGGAGAAGAATATGATGAAATCCCAGAAGAGGTTTCAAGGTTGCTTGAGCGCGAATAAAGTACCATTTATCCGTATAAAGAGCTATTAGAGACGATCAATTTCGATTCAGAGGAAGATCCAAAAGAAGTCAATATTGAAGTATTGCTTCATCCCGATGTGAAGTGCAGATTGATTAAATTGTTAAAAGAGTATGTGGATATATTTTCTTGGTTTTATCAAGACATGCCTGGTTTAGATACTGATATTGTGGAACATCATTTGTCGCTAAATCCAGAATGCCCACCAATCAAGCAGAAGTTGCGAAGAACTTACCCTAATATGGCAGTGAAAATTAAAGAAGAATTTTTAAAGAAGATTAATGCCGGTTTTCTTGTGACATCAGTGTACCCTCAGTGAATTTCCAATATTGTTCCAGTACCAAAGAAAGACAGAAAAGTTCGCATGTGCATTTATTATAGAGATTTAAACAAAGCTAGTCCAAAAGATGATTTTCCATTGCCACATATTGATATGTTGGTTGACAGTACAACAAAATTCATAATATTCTCGTTCATGGATGGATTTTCCGGATACAATCAAATCAGAGTGGCTCCTAAGGACATGGAAAAACAACGTTTATCACTCCCTGAGGAACATTATGTTACAAAGTGATGCCCTCCGGGTTGAAGAACGCTGGTGCAACATACCAGAGGGCCATGAAAATCCTATTCCATGATCTGATGCATAAGGAAATTGGGGTACACGTTGATGATATGATTGCCAAATATCAAACTGAGGAATGGCATATAGAAGATTTGTTGAAATTGTTTTAGCATTTGAAGAAGTGTTATCCCCGCTTGAATCCAAATAAATGCACCTTTGGTGTTCGATCAGGAAAATTATTAGGTTTCATTATCAGCCAAAAACGAATTGAAGTTGATACTGACAAAGTTAAGGCAATTCAAGAAATGCATGCACCAAGAATTGAAAAGCAAGTTAGAGGCTTCCTTGGAAGGTTAAATTACATTTCCAGATTTATTTCCCATATGACTGCAACATGTGAATCGATCTTTAAGTTGTTAAAGAAAGATCAAGGTTGTGTATGGACAGATGATTTCCAAAGGGCATTTGAAAGTATTAAAGAGTATTTGCTTGAACCTCCTATCTTGCTCCCTCATGTTGAAGGAAGACCATTGATTATGTATCTGATAGTGTTAGATAATTCTATGGGCTGTATTTTGGGACAACAAGATGAAACGAGGGAAAAAATAATATGCCATTTATTATCTTAGCCAGAAGTTTACTGATTGTGAGTCACTGTATTCTATGTTGGAAAAAACATGTTGTGCTTTGGCTTGGGTGGCAAAGCGACTGCGAAAATATATGTTGAATCATACTACTTGGTTGATTTCCAAAATGGACCCGATTAAGTATATTTTTGAAAATCCTGCTCTTACCAGAAGAATTACCCGTTGGAAGATGCTGTTGTCTGAATATGATATTGAATACCGCACTCAGAAGGATATAAGAAGTAATGTGTTGGCAGATTATCTTGCTCACTAACCAGTTGATGATTATCAGTCTGTTAAATATGATTTACCTGATGAGAATGTGATGTATTTGAAAGTAAAAGATTGTGATGAAACTTTGCCTGGGGAAGGTCCTGATCCTAAACCCTGGTGGGGTATGATGTTTGATGGAGCTGTAAATGCTTATGGGAAAGGAATTAGTGTTGTGATTATCACTCCTCATGGATCGTATATCCCTTTTACTGCAAGATTGGCATTTGATTGTACCAATAATATGGCATAGTATGAAGCTTGTATCATGGGTCTCGAAGAGGCTATAGATCTAAGAATCAAAATTCTAGATGTATATGGCGATCCATCTTTGGTAATAAATCAGATCAAAGGAGAATGGGATACTCGTCACATTGGCTTGGTTACCTAAAAAGACTATGCTAGAATATTATTACCTTTCTTTAATAAAGTTTAATTCCATCATATTCCCAAAGATGAGAATCAAATGGCAGATGCTTTAGCCACTTTGGCTTCTATGTACCAAGTAAATACTTGGAACGATGTACCTCACATCACAGTTTGATGTCTGGATAGACCAACTCATGTGTTTGCGATAGAGGGAACATCAGACAAAAAACCTTGGTATTATGACATCAAGCATTTTCTTCAGACTCAGGAATACCCGGTAGGTGCGTCGAGCAAAGATAGAAAGACATTGAGAAGGTTGGTAGGCAGTTTTTTCCTTAATGAAGATGTGTTGTACAAAAGAAATTGTGACATGGTCTTGCTCATATGTGTGGATAGACACGAAGTAGACATGTTGATGCATGAGATCCATGAAGGTTCCTTTGGTACCCATGCCAATGGACATTCGATGGCAAAGAAGATGCTTAGGGCAGGCTGCTATTGGTTGACAATAGAATCTGACTTTTACAAATTTGCAAAGAAGTGCCATAAGTGCCATAAGTTCCAGATTTATGCTGTCAAAACTCATGTGCCTCCAACGCTTCTCAATGTTATTTCTTCCTTGTGGCCTTTCTCTATGTGGGGCATTGACTTTATTGGAATGATTGAACCCAAGGCGTCGAATGGAAATCGTTTCATCTTGGTGGCAATAGACTACTTCACCAAATGGGTGGAAGCAACTTCCTATGCTAATGTCACTAATCAGGTGGTGGTACGCTTTATCAAGAACAATCTTATATGTTGGTACAATGTGCCAAGCAGGATCATCACCGATAATGACTCGAATCTAAATAACAAGATGATGACAGAACTTTGTGAAGTATTCAAGTCTGTCTGTCATAATTCATCTGCTTACAGGCCGAAGATGAATGGCGCTGTTGAAGCTGCTAACAAAAACATTAATAAGATCATCTAGAAGATGGTTATTACCTATAAATATTGGCATGAGATTCTCCCTTTTGCGTTGCATGGGTATCGTACGTTCGTCCGCACTTCAACAAGGGCAACCCCGTTCTCTCTTGTGTATGGTATTAAAATAGTGCTCCTCATTGAGGTTGAGATTCCCTCTTTGTGTGTGATAATGGAAACCAAATTATCAGAGGCTGAATGGATCCAGAACAGGTTTGACCAGTTGAATTTGATTGAATAAAAGAGAATGACGACCTTGTGTCATGGCCAATTATACCAGAAGAGAATTAAGAAAGCTTTTGATAAGAAGGTCAATCCTCGTGAATTTAGAGAAGGCGACCTCGTGCTCAGAAAGATCATGTCTTTTAACACTGATTCTAGGGGAAAGTGGACTCCCAATTTAGAAGGCCCATATGTTGTCAAGAAAGCCTTCTCTTGGCGGTGTATTGATTCTTGAAACTATGGATGGCGAGGAGTTCCCACGTCCTATGAATGCTGACGCAGTCAAGAAATACTTCTCCTAAAGAATAAAAGAACAACTCAATAAGTCAAAAACCCGAAAGGGCGGCTTAGGCAAAAAGGAGCGTCTCAGTAGGCTGAAAACCTGAAAGGGCAGTCTAGGAAAAAATAAGAGACACAAACAGAATAAATTTTCCCGCTAGGTTAAAAGCCCGCAAGGGAAACCTAGGAAAAAGTTAGGGATTTCTTGGCAAGTAACTGCGTCAGACAAGATTTGATCATTGAAGCAACAATAGTCTTGGATCCTCACCACACTTCAATAGAAGTCGTTGCTCAGAAATTCAAAGTTGTTACGGAGAATAATGGTCATTGTATTTCAATGTATGTTTTCCAATATATTACCATTTTCCAAAATTTGTAATCATCCATGGAGTCTCGCCATTTGCAGACTACCATTCTATTAATAAAATTTGAGCCTTTATCCAATTCCTTGTAGTTCTTATCTTATTCTGTTTGCAAAACTTCCATTTATTATTGATATAACTTTCAAAACAAAAAGATTTAATAATAAAAATGTTTTTGAAAAGAATTTACAAATTACTTTTTACTTCAGATTTTGTGATTCAAGTAGACCAAAAGTAGTGATTCCAAGAAAGGACGAACTCTGATGTTTTGAAAAAATATTCCCCAAGAAAGTTCGCCCAGGTCACTCTTGCTCATATGCGCATGATCCTCTTGTGTGTCTTTTCCTCGGATAGTTGTAGTTCATAGCAATTGATATATAGTGCAATGTTGGGTATGTAATCCCATTTTCCCCAGTCAAGTCTTGGGTCAGATTTTTCTCCAGGTTGATTATTTTGGTTATGGGTTTGCACGGTTTGGTGCCTCTATCCCAGTTTCTCTAGTCAGGACTTGATGTGGATTTTTTTCCAGCTGAGCAACTAGACAAGAGTAGTATATTTTTTAAGAAGCGTTGAAACATCTATCAACCTTTTGGGTTTCCTCTCGCCAAGTGTTGAGTTTGGTTTAAAATCATAATAGTTTTGACTTCTTGCTGTATTGTTTAACCTTTTAGATCCCCAAGTGAAGCCGAGATGATGCTTCTCTCTGAAAGTTGTTATCCCCATGAAGTTTCATAATTTCTCCCAAAAGAAGTTTGTGTAATCATTACTCTTAATATTGAAGAATTTATTTTGGGCTCCACTAGATAATGTGGTGTTGTACTCCCAATGAAGTCATCATGAGATCCCCAGTTGAATTCTCGACGATATGGTTTTTAGCTTCCCCAGGGAAGTCAGTACTATAATCTCCAGTAGAAGTCTAGACGATGAGGCATTGTCTCCATAGTGAAGTTTGTATGATATTCCTCGGTGAAGTCTGGATAAGGAAGTTATAACCTTGCATCTGTATTGGTTTATTGCTATTAAATTATGCTGTAATTAGTTTCAAGCCATGTTTTCTTCCCAAGGGAGTTAAGCCGTGAAGTAAGAATTTTTTTTCCCAGTTGGTGCTTACTCTCTTTTGAAATCTTCATCCTGGATGTGATTTAGCCGAGTGTTGACTTTATCCAAGTTGGTTTTTTCTGGTTATTCCCAGTGTTGTATGTCTGTTTTGTCAGCATATACATGATAACATTATACATTCATACATACATCACGCATATATGAATTTAAAATTCATTGCTCATTTGCTTTCATTAATGATTGTTGACATATTACCCTATTTTGCAGAGTTATGTTACCCTCTCTCCAATAGAGTGGAAACCTTAAGAAAAAAGTGTATATCCTTTCAATTTCCCCACTGAGTTATCCCTCATGGAAGAATTATGCTTTAGCCTTCTTATTCAGCTCATTATCTGATTAGATCCGTGATCTCTTTTTAAGTTTATTTCTCATTAGGTGATGTTTTGGTCGACTGTTTCACTCCATTTTATTTCTAGTTTGGATTTGTGGTCCCTGGCAACATTATTATTATGATTTCTGCAGGCTTTAAGCCCGAGTTTAAGAATGTGCATTTATTTTGCACAAGAAGACTTTATATCCTTAGCAGGATTACATTGGAACTTCCCCAAAGAAGTCAATTTCTTTGTCCAACAGGCTCCTTATAATAACAAATGGCAGGTCTCTTTATTTGAGCAACCTGTACTTCCCCAGTAAGTTTGTTAGTTCTCAGAGAAGATTAATTTTTGTTACTCCGATGAATGGTAGTCTCGTTATTACGGGAGATAGTTTGTTGTTGAGTTTTGTTACTCTGATGAATGGTTGTCTCGTCATTAAGGGAGATAGTTCGTTGTTGACATTTGTTACTCCGATGAATGGTAGTCTCGTCATTATGGGAGATAGTTCGTTATTGAGATTTGTTACTCCGATGAATGATAGTCTCGTCATTATGGAAGATAAATCGTTATTGAGATTTGTTACTCCAATGAATGGTAGTCTCGTCATCATGGGAGATAGTTCGTTGTTGAGATTTGTTACTCTGATGAATGGTAGTCTCGTTATTATGGGAGATATTTCGTTGTTGATATTTGTTACTCTGATGAATGGTAGTCACGTCATTATGGGAGATAATTCGTTGTTGAGATTTGTTACTCCGATGAATGGTAGTCTCGTCATTATGGGAGATAGTTCATTGTTGAGATTTTTTACTCTGATGAATGGTAGTCTCGTCATTTCGGGAGATAGTTTGTTGTTGAAATTTGTTACTCCGATGAATGGTAGTCTCTTTATTATGGGAGATAGTTCGTTGTTGAGATTTTTTACTCCGATGAATGGTAGTCTCGTCATTATAGGAGATAGTTTGTCGTTGAGATTCACCTTGCTCTAAAGAATTCATATGTTTCCAATCATGATTACTGATTCTAATCATTTTTTACCTACATTAATATTGGTTTTTACCAATGTTATCTTACCATTTCTTTTCCCTATGAGTCGATGTTACTTTTTTTCTATCTTCTCAATGAGTGGATAGTTTGTAGTTATTTGTCAATCATTGTTATCCTTTACTTTTCTCCTCAATATTTGAGTTGATGGGGCTTTATCTTCTCCTTGAGTTTTACACCAGTAGAGTTGAGTCTTTTGTTCACCAGTGATTTTATTTCCTGGTCGGATTTTCTTTTGATCCTTTATTTTATTTTCTGCTTCCCCAGTGGTGTCTTGTGTCACCTTTGGATTTATTTGTTTGCATGCACAATCATATGAATTGCATGGCATCTTAGGGAAAAAATAGGGCTTGTTTTATATTTAAGTATCTTCAATCGCGTCGATACGAAGATTTTAACCTTCGTATCTCCGGATAGAAGACACTTAAATATGGACAGCTATTATACCTCAATTTTTGCCCCTAAGATTCCTCTATCATCTTATATAAACCCAATCATATCAAAATCACACTAGGGTTTGGTTCTTCTCCCTATCTTTAGGTTTTCTCATGAGGGATTACCAAGCACTTTTATTTGTATATTATGGTCATATATGTATTGTTTTAATTGGCTTTTAACTAACAAATATAATGAATGTTTGCTCTATAAATGTTGGTACTATAGGTAATGGCACAACACACTTCATCAGGTTGATTCATAGGTTCATGAGTTTATTTCCATGCCTTCTTCAACAAAGCTTCATTGATATTTAAGCTTCATCATTGAGAGTGCTTTATAATAATTTCATGACAAGGTCTAATATGATTCATCATGCTTTAATTTTCCAAAGGAAGTAAAAATATGCAAGAATTGATTAAAGAAGTTTTACCTATTTGGACAAATTCTTGATTCCTTGATCACAAGTGCATAACTCCCTCAATTCTCTACATTTGGAAGTGTTTATTGTTACTATAGGTTCTTATTATCATCCACAACAACTTCTCTTCACATAGCAAAAGTATTTGTACAAGAAATATTGTCAACATTGAAAGGGGTTCCCAAGCCATTTTGATGCTCTAGGAGTTAGGGTTTTGGACTTATAAGGGATATATATTGTCCATATTTTGAGATTTTTAAGTGATTACAAAGATATGCTTCTCTTTAAAGGGTTACCAACAAATCAATTCAAAAGTTTCAAGCAAATTTTGTGTGAAAGATCTCTAATGATTGAGAAAGATTACAAGTCCTCTAGATAGGCCATCAAATTCCCTTATGTGACTTCAAAGGGTCATAACTTGATCAATTTTTATATCTTTGAGCACATTATTTTTCCACAATGATCTTAAGATTGTGAACTTAAACTCTTATTTTATGTTCAAAACTTGAAAATGGTTGGAGAACGCCTTAAGAGTTCAAAATATTATAGGTCACCTTATGGATTTTCATCAAACTCAAAGGATCATAACTTGTCCAATACTTCGAATTTTTTAGTGATACAACTTTCACAATAATATTTAAGGAGTCCTCTTCAAGCTAGCATCATTGATCAAAGAATTTTTTTGGAATAAGACCTTGTTTGGAATCAAAACATTATAGGTCATTTTTTAAAGAAAAACTTAGAATTTTTTAAGTATAAAAGTCAGCACATTTTTTCTGATTTTGACCAAGCACAACTTATAGCTCAAGCATTCAAATGATCTATTTATTTGAAAATTATAAAGAATGTTACCTTATCTTTCTAATGTATCAAGAATCAGGTCCTAAGGTCCCCTAAATCGTGCACACCATGAGTTCAAAGTTAGCTATTTGAAATTGAATTTTCCTTCCAAGTCAGAATTTGAAATCCATAATCCAGCTTCTAAACACCAAATTAGCACGCATTTTTGATTTAAACATGTTTAACAAAGTTACCAAAGTTGAATTAAGGATCAAAACGTAGGAATTGGCTAAGTTTTGATACACATGGAGTCACACATTTTCCATTTTCGGCCTCCATCCAATTTCCCTCCAAACTTCAACTTTCCTCTCAATTCTTTGCACCATTCACTTCACTATAAATAGAGGACCTCACTCCTCTCATTTTCTCAAGCTTGTACAGTCAAAATTATCCTAAGAAACTCTCTGCATAACCCACTTTTATGAGCTTCCGAATTCATCTTTTCTCAACTTTTCAATCCAATTTCTTTGTTGATTCTTTATCCTTGAACTTCACTGAAGCTAACAGAAGAAGAACCAAGCCTTGAAGTGTCCTAAATAGTGCTAGCTAAGTCTAGTTTCAAAGCAATTTTCTACTACTTCATTCAGGTAGAATTCTCAACCAAATTGAACCAAATAAATCCCCATTCTACTCTATTCATCCTTATAATTCTCACACTTCTTACGGTTTTCATTTTCATTGAGAATTGAGAGAGATACTTGGAATTTTCGTGCTCGCTATTTTTCTGGTTTTCTCCAAATCCAGCCTTGCACAACTTATATAAATTTGGCGCGAGGGTACCATTAGAATCGTCTTGAAGAGATGAATCTAATGGTACCAGTCTGATTCTCTAATTTTATAGTTTATGAAACTCCAATTTAGGGTGTCTGGAGGTTGAAGATGACCTACGTGTCGTGCTTCATCCAATGATAGCGTGACATATGATTTTTTGAATCTTATCCAATGCACTTATCTTGCCATACGCGCGTCTTAAGGACCATTGGATTTGATTACTTTCACTAGTCAGACTCCATCCAACACGCCAAATTTTAAGTTACTTTTAATTATTAAAAAATAATTTAGTGTGATTTCCAAAGATGACCATATTATGCACAACGTGTCAGATCCATTGGATCTTCTTACTAACACGTTTTGACATTAATCTAATGGTCCACATTTTTTTGCCTTTATTTATATTTTCAGATTTTTATATTTAATTGTTATGAACTTCAAAAAATTATAGAAAACTCATTTCTCACTCAACAAATTATGAAAAAATTCACAAAAATACTTTTTAATATTCTCTTTATGTATTTTTATTTTTTTATAATTTTATTTTTAATTGTTTAAAAATACTTTTTGGTATTTTAAAATTCTGGAAAAATTCATCAAAATAATTTTCTTTATTTTTTATTTTCTGGAATTTTTTCTAGAATTTTATTCTGATTTTTACTGTTTTTAATCATTTTTCACTTACTCGAGTGAATTTAAATAATTTAAAAATACTTTTCTGTTTTAAGAAATTACTAAATTTTTTGTAAAAATACTTGAGATCATCTCTGACTTTTCTATGTTTTCTTTTAATTTTTATTTGATACTTTTGAATATAGTTTGTTATTTTGCCTTTTATTTTCATCTAAAAAACAATTTAAAAATCATTTTCTTTTTTTTTATTTTGCTTATTAAATGTATTTTTATTTTTGAATATATTCTGGGTGAGTTTGAACTATGTGATTTTTGATCACGAGCTTCATTAACATCATTGGATCTTGGATGTTCAGTTTAACTCCACACAAATGGATGAATAACTTTAATGATAGTTTGATTAAAATCTTTGGTTCTAATATTTACCCTTCTCCCTCTTCATCATATCCCTTTCTTACATGTGCTACATGATGTAAGAGGATGATCTACATATCATTTCTCCAAACATATGGTACATAGATTGCTATTGACCGACCTTAAAATAGGTGCGACTTCTATATAAGTCCACTTATGATTGCTTAACATAACACTAAGTTTTGTCCTGATTTAAGAAATGATCATTCGTGGCCAAAACTTATGTTTGCAAGCCCAATTATGTTTAATTTGAAACCTTTGATCTAATAACCTTGAGGTTCATTGTTAGGAGGCTTTGATCTTATCAATCCTCTAATGGACCTTCATAAAATTTGGTCTAAGTGAATCATTTAAACATCGTTGATCATATGTTTTTACCTCGAACACTTGATGTAATGGTAGAAATGTTTAAGACTAAGCCATGGGATTGACTATACTTGTACAAATCAAAATAAAAATCGCCACCGCGCTTTATTGTTTCCAAAGGAATGGGAAAAGAGTGAATAGCCCAAAAAGAAGGGGAAAAGATTCAAGGTAAGGGGGTTAGTTATGCAAAGGGAAGGTATTAGCACCCTAAACATCTACGATACTCCACAGGAAACTCTTTGTAAAAAATCTATATATTTGTCTATAAAAATGTTGTATAGAAAATGGATGGTGGAGGTGAGAAAAGAAATACATTTTTATGGTTTTTTCACCCGCCGCGGTTGCGAACCTTTAGTGCCTACGTACCACCTTTTCGTGCAATAGGGGATCAGGGTACACGTAGTTCCTCTTTAAAAATTTTAAAACATAAATGTGTTGGTTAATTTTATGAGATAAGACGTCATCGTCATTGTCCGTGTGGAAAACATACTTACTATCCACTATCATGAGAAAGGAGAATTTGCATCATCTCAAAGTGGAGGATATGGCTTGGATTTTAGAATCAACAATGCCTCACTCAACACCCAAGTGGAAAATATCTCTCTTCACTACATATTGTAGAAGTATAGTTGTTTGCATCACTACAAGGATTGAGAAGATTCCAATCTTTTTGAGAAAAGTTTAAAGAGAAAAGCCAAAGTCGCAAAATGGTTTGAAATGAGATTGATTGACATTTAGTCTTCTCACAAAAAAAATTCAACTATTATTAAGTTTATTTATGAAAATGTTTTGAAAATGCATGGACCTAAGTCTAAGTTTATTATGAAAGTGGTTCAAGTTTAAAAGCAAGAAGAGTTTTCAAAATGAGGGAGAAGATTTTTGAAATTAAAGAAGATGGAAGGAGAAGAAGGGACTATCCTAAAGCATAAGGTAAAAGCTAGGGATAAGAACCATCTAACCAACTGGAAGCCAATACTTGACACTATGAGCCAAGATAGAATTCCCATTATTTAGATTGAAACCAAACAAGAAATGATACTAGACCTCATTAAAGAATCAAACTTCAAGTGTATTAAGTCTTCACAAAAATTGGGCAGAGTAACGGCTGTATACAAATGAATTCCAGATTACAAACAAAGAGTGTAATCATAATAACCTGCACACAAAACAAACAAACAACCCAATGCCTTGAGGTAAACCTTAAGAACTCCAGACAAAATAATAAGATAAGGTTACACGGTCTCCAATCATAGGCCAAGGTTTCTAATCCTAAGTCCAAACAGTCCAAAGCTCCATAATGCCAAGGATAGTAACCAAATAGTCCAAGTATCATTAAATATTTTTAGGGTTTATGTTGATTATTAGGTGTTTTGAAAAAGAAAAGTAAAGCTCAAGTGAGAAAAAATAAAAACGACAAGAAAGTAAATACTCAAATGAGCAAAGATGAAAATGTCATGAAATGTAAATGCTAAAAGTAAATAGTTAATAAAAATAAAAGGGGCACATGATAAAAATAAAGGATAAAGTAAATTATTAGTGATTAGTAGTTAGTTGGATGATCATCTTGAAACTTGCATTTGGAACTCATTAGAGGATTGGTAGAACCAAAGCCTCCACACAACAAGTTGCATTTGCTTTTTGTCAAGTATATCATCCATTTGGAATCCTCATAAGTACCATTTAATGATCAACGATATTTAAGTGATCCGTGTTGACTAAAGGTGTTGTAGATCCATTAGAGGATTGGTAGAACCAAAGCCTCCACACAATGAATCTCAAGGTTATTGGATCAAAGAGATCAAATTAACATACTTGGGCTTGCAAACATAAGTTTGAGCCAGGAATGATCATTTATTCGATTCGGGACAAAATTTAGCGCTATGTTAGGCAATCGTAAGTGAACTTATATATAAGTCGCACCTATTTTGAGGCCGGTCAATAGCAATCTATGCACCATTTGTTTTGAGACATGATATAGAGATCATGCTTTGATAACACTTAATGCAATAAGAAAGGGATGAGATGAAGAGGGGTGGGAGAGAATATACAAACCACTTTTGAATTAAATTTAATCAAACTATTATTAAAATAATTCATCCATTTTTGTGGAGTTAGACTCAACACCATGGATCCAATGATGTAAATAAATTCATGATCAAAAATTTAACCCAAGATCAGCCAGAAAATAGTCACAAAATAATATTACATTTAATATATACAAAAAAAGGTTTAAAAAAATGTTTAAAAATAGAAATAAAAGAAAAAAAATATCAACTATGTTCAAATTGATCAAGAAATAAAAAGTAAGTCCATAGAAATATCATAATAGGACTCAAATGATTTTATAAATTTTTTGGTAATTTTTTAAAGTCAGAAACTATTTTTAAAATTAAAAGAAATGAGTAAAATAAACCAAAAATGATAAAAAATACCAAAGTCAGAAATAAAAAATAAGTGAGGTCACCAATATTTGTCACAATATCATTGGATCATTCCATAATTTTTTCAAAATTTAAAAATGCATAAAAGTATTTTTAAACATTTAAAACAATTCAAATAAAGAGAAAATTTGTAAAAAATCCCAAAACACAAAATTAAATTATGAAAAAATAAAAATTAGAAAGAGATAATCCAAAATATTTTTCATAATTTTTTTAGATTTTTTGGACTTAAAATGAATTTTCTATGATTTTTTGAAGTTTAAAACAATTAAATATAAAAATCAGAAAAGAAAATAAAAGTAAAAAATATGTGGACCATCGGATGAGAGTCAAAATGCGTTAGTAATCAAATCCAAGGGATCTGGCGTGATGTGCATATCATGGTCATTAGTGAATAAAGCACTGAATCAAATGTAAATCAGAAATTCAAAAAATCCAAATGACGTTGTTTCATTGGTTGAAGGATGACACGTTGGTCATCTTCAACCTCCAGCCAGTCCAAAACCAGGTTGCTCAATCTGTAAAATTAGAGCACGAGACCTATGCCATTCGTTTCGTCTCTTCAAGACGAAGACAACCACACCCTCGCGACAAATTTATATAAACTGTAGCTCAAGCATGCAATTTGGAAGGAAAGTTTTGAAAAGGGATTTGAAATTTCATGGTCAAAACGTGTTTCCAGTAAAAAGCAAGTGTTGCGACTAGAACCAGGGCTATGAGAGCATCACAATGATATCAAAGTTTTGAAGAATTGATGAAGGAATCTACCTATTGAATTTGAGTTGCAGAGCTCTGAAACTGGACTTCTATGGAGCAATATAAGGCACGAGTCTTGAATGTAATTATATGGTTAGCTTCAGGGAAGATCAAGGAAGGTGAGTTGATGGAAAAATTGGATTGAAAAAGGCTTGTATATGGATTTCGAAGTTGCTGAATTTTGAGTTATGGAATCAGTTTGGCAGGGTGATTCTGGCTATCCAAGCTTGAGGAAATGAATGGGGAATGACCCTCTATTTATAGGGAATCAAATGGAATGTCCAAGCGTGTGAAATGATGAAGTTTGGAGGGAAATCGTGTGAAGTTGCAAACAAGAAAAGTGTGACTTCTAATTTGATAAAAACTCATCCAAAACACGCGTTTTGCTATTCTAATCACTTCTGGAAGTTCACTAAACATGTTCAGAAGCAAAAATGCGTAGAAACAAAGTGTTTAGAAGCCAAATCAAGTATTTAAAACTTCTGACTTGGTGAAAAATTCAGTTTCAAATTGCCAACTTCTGACCAATGGCATTCTCAGCTCAAGGGGTCTTAGGGCATGATTCTTAATGCTTTAGAAAGATGAGGCTACAAGCTTTGCAATGTGAAAATAATGGAGACAAATGGATGCTTTAGCTGAAAGTTGTAACGAGTCAAAGTTGGAAAAATGTTGACTTTCCATACTTATAAATATTTCAATTTTTTCTTCAAAAGTGAGTTATAATGTCTTGCATCCAAACATAGCCTTCCACTTGGAATTTGCTCTTGACCAAAAAGAAATGGTATGAAGTAGATCTCTTGAATGACATTTTGAAACTTGAACCATTTAAAATATCCAAAAATTGAGAGAGTTATGACTTGTTGAAGTTGGCAAAATTTCATAAAATGACCTATAATATTTTGTATCCTTAAGGCAACTTCCATCCATTTTCTCACTTTGCACATAAAAGAAGCCATAAATTTCACATCCTCAAGATCATTATGGAAAAATAATGGGCTCAAGGTGATAAAAATTGACCAAGTTATGATCATATGAAGTTACACATGGAAAATTGGGGATTCACCTGGAGGACTTGTAATCTTTCTTCTTCATCAAGTTTCTTCCACATGAAAACTCCTTGGAAATTTTGAAGTGATTTGTTAATAACCCTTTGAAGAGAATTACGTATTTGAAATCACTCAAAAATACCAAAAGATGAGCAAGATATACTCCTTTGAAGTTCAAAACCCTAGCTCCTAGATCAAGAAACATGCCTTGAGGAACTTTGACAATTTTGAACAAACTTCTTGTACCAACACAAATGCTTTGTAAATATAATTTGTTAAGGATGATAATGAGAACTCATAGCAACCACAACCACTTCCATATCTTGAGAATTGATAGAAATATGCATTTGTTACCAATGGGAACAAAGCCTTGTCCAAGCATGATAACTTCTCCAATCAATCCCTTGTGCTTTTGAACCAAATTTGATAACCTTGAAATGTGGTGAACCAAAATAACCTTGCCATGCCATTCCTTCCAAAACAAATCCAACGGTGAGGTTTGAACTTCTCAAGCTTTATTGACTAGGGCATGGAAATAAACTCATGAACCCATGGAGAAACTTGTTGAATTTTATTGTCTTTACCTACATGAGTAACAAGCAAGATAAACAAACATTGCATTTTATTAATTAAGAGAAGAAATCAAATGAAAAAAATATTCATGATCACAAAAGAACACAAGTCAAGGTGCTTGGTGATTCCTCAAAGAGCAAAGCTAAATATAGGGAGAAGAACCACAAGCCCTAATGTAATATTGGTGTGAATGAATCAAAATGGTATGATGAAGGGATCTTAGGGGCAAAAATTAGGGTACAACAGCTGCCCTTATTTAAGTTTCTTCTATCCGGAGATACGAAGGTTAAAAATCTTTGTGTCGACACGATCGAAGATAATTAAATATAAAACAAACCCTATTTTTGGCCCTAAGATGCCATGCAATGCTTATGAGCATGAATGCATATGAACAAGACCAAAGAAACGCAAAACACCATTGGGGATGTAACAAAATAAAGAAACAGGAAAGCAACCCGACCAGGAAAATAAATCACTGGTGGATCAAAAGACCTGACTTAGAGAGGGTGGTAAAAAAATGGTCAAAGGATACACCAACTCCTACTGAAGGCGAAACTACCAACTTTCACTGAAGGTAGAGAGAAAATATATCATAGCTCCACCGTTCACTGACGATGAACTACCAACATTCACTGAGGGTAGAAAAAAGATAACAAACACCAACTTTCACTGAAGGTGACCTACCAAATTTCACTGAAGGTAGAAAGAGAATATATCATAGCATCGCCGTTCACTGACGATGAACTACCAATGTTCACTGAGGGTAGCAAAAAGATAACAAACACTAACTTTCACTGAAGGTAGAAAGAGAATATATATCATAGCACCGTCGTTCACTGACGATGAACTAACAACATTCACTGAAGGTAGTAAAAAGATAACAATCACCAACTTTCATTGAAGGTGACCTACCAACTTTCACTGAAAGTAGAGAGGAAATATATCATAGCATCGCCGTTTACTGATGATGAACTACCAATGCTCACTGAGGGTAGAAAAAAGATAACAAGTTTCCCTAAAATTCTAGCATTTCACCTAGAACGGGTCTCAACTTCTTCTTTAACCGAGGCACTTTGCCTAGAAAGGGTAAGCTGTCTCAAATAAAGAGACTTCCACCTACCAAGATTTCACAATGAACTGTCTCTGCGAATTTGAAAGTCTTGCCATCCGTTGGCGTAAACTGACGACAAACTACAAATTATCCACTCATAGAGGAGATAGCAAAAAAAAGTAACGTCAACATTTACGGGGAAGTACAAGTTGCTCAAATAAAGAGATTTGCTACTTGTTGTCATGGAGGATTGTAAAAAGAAATGACTTTCTGGGGAGAGAAATTTGGCTTCCTAGGGAAAGAAATATGGCTTCCTGGGGAAAGAAATATGGATTCCTGGGGAAAGAAATATGACTTCCTGGGGAAATGTCACTATATTCCTGCCGAGGAGATAAAGTCTTCTTGTGCAAAAGAAATGCACAAACCAAAACTTGAAGCTTTCAGAAATCCAGAGTAAATAATATTATTGGGAAACCAAAGATTCAAACCAGAAATAAACTGGAATGAAACAGTCAACCAAAATATAACCTTTGAGAAATAAACTCAAGAGGGAAAACCAAATCCATCCAAACAAGGAGCTGTATTGGAAGGCTAAAGCAAAATCTTTCACAAGGGATAACTCAGTGAGGAGATTGAAAGAATATACGCTTTCTTCTTAAGGCCATCACTCTATTGAAGAGAGGACAGTGTAATTCTGCAAAACAGGGTGACTTGTCAACAAAAAATATTAACAAATGTTAATGAGCAATGATTTGCCAATTTTAGCTATGCATGATGTATGTTGAGTGTTATCATGTGTATGCTGATAAAACAGATGTACAACACTGAGAGTAACCAGTCAAAATCATCTCAGGCACAAACAACACTCGGATAAATCACATCCAAGATGATTATTCCAAGAAAAAGTAAACGCCAGCTAAGGAAACATAACCTACTGCCCGCTTCAGCTTTACTGGGGAGAAACACAATCCAGAAGTAAACAAAACAAAGTGACAGAATAGTACAGATACACGAATAGGAAATCCCTGTCCAGGCTTCACCGGGGAAACAAATATTTTCAAGAGTAAGACTTCTACTGGGGATTGCAAAACCAATCTCAAGTCAAAGTAGGTGGACACCAAATCATCAAAACATTCACTGGGGAATTCAGGCCCACTTCATTGGAGAGGTTAATAACCACATCCTTAAAGGGAAAACCACAATACGTTCTTCACTAGAGAAATTGGGGTCCTGCATTCTTCAAGAGTGATTACGGTACCGACTTCTCTGAAAAAAGAAATTCCATTAGACCGAATGGAAACTTCACTGGAGAAATCTCGGATTAAAACCTTACATTATGAAAACTCAGACAAGGATGAGAAATGAATCCAAACATGACCTAGGATACTGGAGTCTCGAACCCAATACGACGAATCATCCTGAGTAAACTTTCCCAAGGGGATCAAACACTTATTAAAACAACTGGAGTTAGTCCATTCCTGGGATCACCATTTTTGTTGTTGTTTTTTTTTTGCATCACAAATTCTAAAGTAAAAGCATATTGTAAATTCTTTTTGAAAAATCGATTTTGTTATTAAATCTTTTTGCTTTAAAAGTCATTATCAATAATAAATGGAGTCTTCACAAGCTAAACAATCTAAGAAACACAAAGTCATAATCAATTCAGTGAACCCAAACGATGAACTTCCGATCAAATGATTGAAATATGGACCAGACAAAGTCCCAAGAAACATATCCACTAACTCCCTATCAGACATAGGGGGTTGTACTCTTCCCGCCAGATCTCTCCACTTCTGAGCGTAGTCCTTAAAACCTTCGCTCGCACCCATAGACATACGCTGAAGTTGAGTACGCGTGGGAGCAAGGTCGGCATTATACTGGTATTGCTTGTAAAAAGCAGCAGCAAGGTCCTCCCAGTTGCGAACATTGGCTTCTTTCAATTGATAGAACCATTCAAGTTGAGTCCCTGACAGACTATCTTGAAAGAAATGAACCCACAGGTTCCTATCAGCAGTATAAGGTTGAATTTTTCTGACGTATGAGCGAAGGTGGAGCTTTGGACAAGACACTCCATCATACTTAGCAAAGACAGGAGCTTTAAACTTGTGTGGGATCACCACCCCTGATGCTAGCCCCAGATCTCCAAATTCCAAATCAGGAACCTTCTGAAACTCCATGGCACTCAGACGGTCTTCAAGTTGTTTATACCTATCCTCAGTAGGAGGATACTGGTCTTCATCAAAATCAATGTCATTATCGGAAACCACATGACTAGGAGCCTTCCTTTCCTCTTGATTCTCTCCTCCTCTAGATGAGTGAGACAGATCAACTTCCTCTCGCAACCTATTCCTAAATCTGTGACCCATATTCAGGAGAACCACCTTCTTCTTCTTCTTCTTGTCCTTCAAGATGAGAGTCTTCAAATCTTGTTGACTTTTGGCCAAGTTCAAGAACATCTCCTGGAATTGAGCATTCTGAGCTTGAAGAGCCTTAATAGCTTGATCAGTAGGTGTTTTAGAAGACATTTTATGCTGAAATAAACAGCGAAAAATATAAGAAACCTGTAATGGTACCTGTGATGAGGTGCATGGTAATGGAATGCGTATGAAATGATTTCAAAGACTTAGAGAGATTCAAATTTGTAAACCAAAATAAAACACACTTTATTAGATAAAACTTGGAACAATGTTTAACAAATGCCTTTAAGGCATTACAAAAGAAATAACTGAAAAGCAAATCTAGACTAGAAACAATAAAAGACATCAGAAGTCCCATGGTCGTTTTCCCTTCGTGCTGACATAATCGTTGATTGTCCTCTCATTCTCAAGCTGTCTTGTAAGCTTCAGGATCTTCCTCTCCTGCTCATGGTACTTCTCCCTGTAGGTATCCCGTTCTTCCTTTAGCTGGATCCAAGACCACTTCAATGCCCCCAGATCAGTAGGCATATAGGGATAAAGAACTGTATAAGGAACACCTTCTTCATTAGTATGCTCTACAATCACCGGCAAAACAGCTTCATATGGTATCCCCAGCTTTTGAGCACGGGCTCGAACCCACTGGAGATAAGGTTGCATCGGGAGGGAAGTCTTCAGTCCTAGCAAGTGTGGGTCAGACCTGTTCACCATGCCCCAAGCTCATATAAACCTGCGGCGATGCCCCTCAACACCCCCCTTGTAGTCAAAGACAATATCTGTAAGCAGCAGCTCATGAGGACCGTCTCTCCGAGCTCGTCCAAACTATCGTAAAGCCAAACAAGGATTGTAGGTTATTCCTCCTCTAATTCCAAGCATTGGAACATTAGGGTATTCCCCACATCGATCAATGACAACTACTCTTTCCATATCTTTAGAACTCCAAAGGATGTCTGTATGAGCAAGTGACATGATTCTGTAAGCCCAACCTACACCTTCCTCATTATTCAATACAGACTTGGGGAGGTGCAAAATAAACCACATCACCAGCAGCGGTGTGCAACACATGAGGGTTCCCCTTCTCCTCATAGTACGAGTATAAAGAGCATGCAGAATATCACCCAAGAGAGTAGGCACTGGGTTACGAGACATGAAGATCTTAACTGCATTCACATCGATGAAAGAATCTGGATTTGGGAAAAGAACTAAGCCATAGATGAGGAGAGCCAAGATATCTTCAAATTCTTGAAAGTCCAAACTATCCCAGAACTATTGAGCTTGATCGATCAAAAACTTAGCCAAGAAACCTTTAACCCCACTCTGAGTCTCCTAGTTAGATACTACATCAACCCTTTTTAGGTGTAGGGCTGAAGCAATATCCTCTGGCCTAGGAACCTCCTCCAAACCTGTAAAGGGTGTCTGCTCTAGAATAGATATACCCAGAAAGTCAGAAAACTCCTCCAAAGTAAGGACTAACTGATAGTCCGGGAAGGTGAAACAGTAATGCAACGGGTCAAAAAACTGGAACAGCACGCTCATCATTTGCTCATCCAACTTTGAAGTGACCAGGGTAAGGAGATGACCATGTCTTCTAACAAAGGAAGAAGTATCAGTAACTTTTGAAACCAACTCTCTAAGCTGAGCAGGAATTTGCACGTAGTTGACTCGAATGGTATTTATGCACATAGAATCCATAATCTGCAAAACAGAACAAAGATGAATCCCCTCGGTCCTTGAAATGGTTAGTCTAATGAAATATGCATGCTATGTCATGATGCATGATGTCATGATAAAACACACAACAGGTATAACAGGTACCAAACATGGTAAAGGAAAACAAGTCACACAATAGCCCTTAAATTTCAGGCTGGCATGGAGTTTAGGTACTACCCTCTTGCAGTTTAGTTGGTTCAACCTGTCCTAATAATAGTAACTGGGTTGTAGAGGTTCTTAATATCACTGACCATCCTCCATCGGTCATAGTTTCATATCACGCAATATTTTCTTGCGGCCGAAATCATCTCGAGAGTATGGTCTCAATGAGTGTAGCATCGAGTATCAACCAGTTCCCAGCTCTACACCGAGACCGGCTATCTCACTACTTCCTATGGCCAAGTTAGTCAATTATAGGTTCTAAGGTCAGTTGATGCTTAACGACCCATATAGCAGCCCTGTATTCTCCTTGTTCGTCCACAAGGGATACCGGTACCAACTAATGAGCCACATCAACGTAGCTACTGCTTCAACCGTATCGGTCTACGCCGTACAGTTCCCTCACAGTCTATTGCTACTTACCTAAAAGGTGTTCCCCAGATCCGGGTTGGGATCTATAGTAACTCCGATACAAAGCCCACAAAGATAAAGCAATCAAATCAAACATTAGAAAACAATATGATGAACTAATCCTAAGGTACACCCCACTTATTAATGTCCCCAGCAGAGTCGCCAGTTCTGTGATACGGTGGCCAGAACTGGGACTGTTTTTAGGAATGTTGGTTTTGCATTTTGCGTTTGTGTTTGCAAAATGTCGCGGTAAGCAAGAGTCGCCACTGACTTTTATTTTATCCAACAAGGAAAGGAAAAAAGCACAGAAAAATTCCTTTTTTGAGATTTTATGAGTACTAGGGGTAGATTATAGAAAGGGAAGGTATTAGCACCCCTTCTATCCGTAGTTATGTACGTGCTCTTAGGTACTTGCTCATCATTTTCAAAATTGTTTCTTTGTGTGTTTGTGTGATTTGAAAAGTTTTTGTTTTACTTCGATTTAACCC
This sequence comes from Vicia faba, assembly GCA_948472305.1. Taxonomy (NCBI): domain Eukaryota; kingdom Viridiplantae; phylum Streptophyta; class Magnoliopsida; order Fabales; family Fabaceae; genus Vicia; species Vicia faba. The sequence goes on along the minus strand of OX451741.1, from coordinate 767,521,860 downwards.
TTGCTTCTGTCTTCAAGAGTGTTACGAAGTGTTTTTGAAAACTTTGTTTGAAAAGGAGTGTAGGTGTGAAAAAGTTTGTTTGGATTGAGCAAGTACTTAAGAGTTAATCTACCTACTCGAAAAAAGAATCGTTCTATGTTCGTTTCCTTTAGAAAGCGTTATCCCACTATTAGTGAGTAGGTAGCACCGTCGTTGGAGTTTTGAGGGTCAATTCAAAAGGGACGTATGGTCACTAATACAATGTTAGGACGTATTAGTAGTAACCCTAATGTCTTAGATCAATTATTCGAGGCAACAATATCCGAGGCAACTTTGATCTTTGAGACAAAAGGACGACCGCTAAAGTACCCTATACTCAATGACCGTTTACCAAAGGCAACCGAAGTGGGAGTGTACCCTAGGAGTGTGCATGTGCGAGTGATTCAATTTCAGATTATTATCTTTGCACATTTTAGGGTTATCTAACCGTTTTAAAGTTAATCATACATTCTTGTCATGCATCCTAATATCATACATCTAACAGTTAATATTTTACGGAATTTAAAGTGCAGAAATTAAACTATGCTATTACAAGGCTTCGGGTATTTACATAGCCAAAAACAAACCCTTGAAAAATAAAGGGATAAATGAAAATAAAAGTCCTAATTAAACTATTACAACTTGTGAGCAATTACAATAATGGGATAAAAATAAAATAATAAAGCGCGCGAGGAAATTTAGATCGGAGCGAACTAGGGTTTTGACCCTTTCTACCCTAATTAAAAAGAAAATTGTTTTTTTTGTTGTTTTAAATTATTTTAAAGAAAAAGGAATTAAGTTTTTAACATAAATACACAATTAATTAGCTAATTAAATTAATTAATGAAAATAAATAAATGACCTATTTTTTTTGTAATTTTTAGAAAAAAATAAAATAAAATTAAGTTCGAAATAAAACCCTAATTGTTCTAATTAATTTTAATTTATTTACAAAACAATTAAAGTTACCTAAAATTAACAACCTAATTAAATTAATTAAATTTTTGTATAAAAAATAAATATCCTAAATTCAATTGGATGAAAAGTATTTTTGTGATTTTTTGATAAAAAGAAAATAATTAACTTGTTAGTAAAATAAATAAATTAAATTAAATAAAACAAATATAAAAAAAAAAGAAGAATAGAGAAAGAGATTGGGCTTGAAAATAGCAATTTGGGGGGGGGGGGGTGAAAATCAGATTTCTGGGCCCAAAACATGGTGGTCCACGTTGACCTGCTGGATCACATGCTTTGTGTTGACTAGGCTTCATGATGCTCCTTCATTGATGGCCTCTGAATATGGCCATCCGGCCACTTGGCAGGCTGGATGATGAGGCCACATAGTGGACCTTGCCCTTGTGTACGTGTTGGATCTTGAAAAGGAAAATAATATGAAGAATGGGGGGACCTGGGATTCGAACCCAGGCCCTGAAGCACTATCCAACCACCTGGCCACCAACTGAGCTACGTGTTTCAATTGTATACAAAACAAACAACAATTATTATATTAAGAACCAACGAAATAAAAGAAATTCGCGCGGAAATTCAAATCAGCGAATGGGATGGAGGCACGTATATCATCTTCCTCCCTGCACCGTTGGTAAAAGTTCCAGACTTTTACCTACGGACGTTTGTCCATCACTACAAGCCTGCATATTCTCAAAATCAATTGTAAGCAATATAAATCAAAACTAAATCCATGGATAGCTTCGTATGGACCTGCTGAGTACAATGGTGGCCCTTTCATGGCCCAATTTTACCTATAAGAAGAAATCCTAAATCGAAGCACAAAAACCTAGCAATGGTGAAATCTTATACATGCCATATAAATGCAATTAAACATTACAGAAAGGTTGCAAATGTTCTAAGGATCAATAATCTATGATTGATTCGTGCTATCAATGTCTAAATCATGAAATTCGAATTCAAGAAAATCCCAAGGTCGTGGCTGACTTACAGTGAGTTTCAGGGTCTGGGAGTGCTTGTTCTTGATTGGTTTAGGTCCCTTGTGATCCCAGGAAGCGATTGGGATGGTCAAAGAGTCTTGTAGTGGCCTCAAAGTATGAATTCGTGTTTGCACTTTTTCTTGTTTTTTCAAGTTTGGTTCTAGTTGCTGCGCCTCCTTCTCGCCTTCTTTTGGGTCTGCACACATTCTTTATGCATTGAGGAATGGATTAGGGTTGCCAATATGATCACAATCTTCCTCCATTATTGAATTTGATTTTGATTTGATACACTTGAAAATCTTGCTAAAAATAGAGCAAACTCAATCTTTTTGTGCACACCAAGCCTTTACACGAATTCAATCTTATGCTAGCTGGAATTTAAGACCTGAAACAAGTACAAAATCTTGAGTTTTCAATATTTTGGATTTTCTATGATTTGTTTTGATTTAAATTGATTAAATTCAAATAAAAATAAAAATAAATAATAAGCACAAGATAATTAAAAGTGGAAAGGTCTAGGGCTCGTGGACTATGTTTCCAACTCAAAACAAGTGCAAAAGATTGGGCCCATTTGGCAAAAATTGCAATTTGAGGCATAGTTGACTTTTAGCAATTTTGCAAAAAGGGTCAACTTCACCAATGCATAACTTCCTCAATTTTGACTCTTTGAAGGTTTTCTTGGATTTTTTAGAAAGCTTTAGATGTCCTCTAAGCAACCGTTTTGGTCTCATCTCAATTTGGTATTCCATGATCATGTATGAAGCTTTGACAAAAAAGGTGTTTTTGTTGACTTTTCAAAATGACCTATAATGTCAAAATTTATAACTTCTTGTGAGTGCATATTTTGAACTTTGGAGCTGAATATGGATTGTAGTGAGTTGCATCCTCTTCAAAATGAGATTTGTATGGGTCATTTATCATAAAGTATGAGAAAGTTATGCTTGGTCAAAGTTGAGTTGACTTTTCATGCAAAACCCTAATTTAGCAACTTTTGGTTCTTGATGAATTGTAAGCAATCCTTGATGAATCATGATCAACCCTTGATAAAATGGTAATATATACTTCAAAATGAGGATGTTGACCAAAAATCTTGAAGTTGGACTGTATGTAGGCCACAGTTGACTTTTGCCCTAGCATAGTCGATTTTCAGGCCTTTGAGCAATTGACTGAGCAAAATTTCTCTGCAAGGCTTGAAATTTGTCATGGATGATCTTGAGAACATATTAGGCTAATGGTGAGCATTTGGGATCCCTTGGACTAAAGTATCTTAATACAACATGAAACCCTAATTTGAGGTAGACTGCCTTAGGAGGGAGCTTGTGTGGTCAACCCTTGGACTACCTTGAGCAACTTGAGGATCTTTCTTGAAATATTTTGAGAAATATGGGAGGGAAAATTTTTTGGTACAACAATATCATCAACATATACCTCAATTTCCTTGTGCATCAGATCATGGAATAGGGTTGTCACAACCCTCTAGTACGCTGCACCAGCGTTCTTCAACCCGAAGGGAATCACTCTATAAAAGAATGTTCCCCAGGGTGTGATAAACGTTGTTTTTACCCAGAAAATCTACCATGAACGAGAACACTTTGAATTTTGCTGTGCTATCCACTAATATATCAATGTGTGGCAATGGAAAATCATCTTTTGGACTAGCTTTAATTAGATCTCTGTAATCTACGCACATGCAAACTTTTTCGTCTTTTTTCGGTACTGGGAAAATATTGGAAATCCATTGAGGATATACTGACATCACAAGAAAACCAGCATTAATCTTTTTTAGAACTTCCTCTTTGATCTTCACTGCCATATTTGGGTGAGTTCTTCTCAACTTTTGTTTGATTGGCAGAAACTCTGGCTTCAACGGCAAATGGTGCTCTACAATATATGTATCTAGACCAGGCATATCTTGATAAGACCAATCAAAAATATCCACATACTCTTTCAACATCTCAATCAACCTGCTCTTCACATCAGGATACATCAATGCTCTAATCTTGACTTCCTTTGGATCTTCTTCTGAACCCAAATTGATCACTTCCAATGGCTCTTTATATGGCTGAATGGTATTTTCCTCGTGCTCAAGCAACAGTGAGACCTCTTCAGGAATCTTATCATAATCTTCTTCTTCGGTCCCATACACGGGACATTCAAAGTTGGGAGAGGGTGCAGGGTCATTGTACTCAACGGGTTTTTTAATTAATCTGCACATATGATTTATGATTGCTTTTAGAAACTGACACATATAATAAGTGATCATGCAAATTGAATTTTAGTTATTTATTTATTTTGAAAGGTTTTTTTTCTGATTACCATTTTCCAAGAAAAAGAAGAAAATAAAGACACAATTTGGGAAACAAAGACAACTTTTATTATTGATTTTAAAAGTCACAGCAAAGAGATAAGCCCTACAAACATTAATACTTCCACCTTGGTCAGAGTGAAAGCTTTTTGAACAAGATTAACAAAACAAATTTCTTTGAAACATGTATACAAGAGGGAACATCAATGGTGATCCAGTTCTGAATCCTAACTCAATGCGTCACATAATTCGGCATTTCCTGCTCTACTTCATCTTCCACAATGGCGTTGATCCTGGAGACAGTTGTATGAAGATAACCCCCACTATGGAAGATGTCTTGATACTTGCTCGTAGAAGACTTCGACTTCATGATCTTACCTTTGTCATTCTTCAAAGAGAACCCCAAGTCGACTCTGTTCTTGTTCACAGGTGGATCCACAATCTGTCCCCATACCTCACTATGACCCTTTCGCACAACTTGCTGCACATCCTTAAGCGAAACCATGGAATTCTCATTTCCTCTTATGTTGTCAATCGATAAGGCTTGGAACTGGGTTTCGGAAGCAGCTTCATCCGCCCCCACGATGCTGAAAGAGGATAAATGAGATATCAATGTAAGTATAAGAGTGCACCTAAGAGGGGGGGTGAATTAGGTACTTTAATATTTTTCTGGTATTAGTGATGATGGATATTATTTTTCTGGTTTAGTGCATGAGTTTACAAATGTATTTCTTTCTTTTCTGGTTTATGACTAGTAATGAAAGCGGTAAATACGGAAAAGTAAAGAACACAAAGATGTATCCTGGTTCCCCCCACAGTCCGAGAGTACTACAGTCCCCTTTCAACATGAAAGATATTTCCTTATTGTTAGATCTCTAGACAAGACACCCTAGTCCTTCTATACAAGACTCTAACCAATAACAATCCTCTTGGACCAAGAACAATCCTCTTGGATTTTCACTATGTCAACAATGAGAACAATCCTCTCAAGGTGACTTTACTTGTATGCAATAATCCAGGAAAAACAAGATTTCAAAACCACTTGAACTTATTTTCAACAATCCTAAATAATAAGCAAGTATATAGCAATATTTGATTTGAGTGAGTTTGTAGTGTAATAATCACTATGAGTGATTTTATTAATGAATTGATCTTCTCTTCCAATGATAATAGTATACAATGACTCAAGATATATAATTCTCAAAGTTTTCTGGTTAACAATATGTGAAAGTGTGCAGAAAACTTGTGTATGAAAATGTATAACAGCTTGAGTTTGTTTTTTGAAAATGTAGAAAATATATTTGGAAGAGGTGTTAAAATGATTTTGAAAATGAGTATTTATATGTTCATAGCAACTTTTTGAAACATCATAAAGTTCTGTAAATGAATCATGAACAATTTCCAAGATTGAGTGAAAGGTTTCCATGAAATGGTGTTATGAACAGGCATGTGCAAAGCTGTCATTTTTCAAAATCATGCAGCATGCAATTGATTTCACCCGTTCTGTAAATCGATTGCACGGGGTTTCAACAGCTAGAATTTTAAATATTTTGAGTGTGTAATCGATTGAACAAGAGTGTAAATCGATTGCATGTGAAGTCAGTAGCAAAAATTGATTGAGTGCAATTGATTGCACAAACATGCAGATCGATTGCACTTAGAAACAGTAGCAAATATTTTGAAAAATTGAAGCATGCAATCGATTGCACTAATATGCAAATCGATTACACTCAAGTGAAAAATTATTTTTAGCTTAGAAAAACTTGAGTAAGTATTTAGACAATATAAAATATTTCTTTTGACCATTGAGCATCTATGTCTTAAGTTCAAAGTAAGTATTATTATTATACCTTGAAATTTTGCTAAGTGCTTGAACCAATGACCTTATCCACAAATTCTTTTAGCTTGATCAATAATCTTTTCTTTCTTTGTCAATCATGGTTTGTATTCATCAAAACAAAATTTCATTTGAGAAGCTTGATTTTACATTCTCCCCCTTTTTGATGATGACAAACGATCTTGCTTGATGCGTTGTAATTTCCGGAAAGAGCTTCTCCCCCTAAGATGCATAACTCCCCCTTTGTATGAGAAGCTTTGAAATCATTTGGATTTGCTTATCTTGAAGGATTATTTGTACCTTAAAAGATTAAGACAAGGAAATACACAAGCATAAATTACAACATCCTTCTCCTCCTTTGACATTATCAAAAAGAAGGTAAATATGCAATAAAAAATGGACAAAATATATGTAGTAATATTGAATACTTAACCATAGCCATATTGCTCCAAGAAGCTTTTTCTCATCCTTTGATAAATGCATATAGTAGTTGTCTTCATTCAAACATAATGTTGAAGATGCTTTACTTTTTTTATAGAAAGAATGAGAAACTCTAATGTGAATGCTCCCACTATCTTTGATAAACCCTCTTGATCAAAGTTCACCCTTGAATCATTGAGACTTTTCATCTTTCTTTGGCTGCAATAGTCAGAGACAAGCATACACACACACACACACATATATATATATATATATATATATATATATATATATATATATATATATATATATATATATATATATATATATATATATATATATATATATATATATATATATATATATATATATATCTTCTCCCCCTTTGTCATTAAAAAAAGGATGGGAAAATCCTTATAATACATAAAGAAATTATTGAAAGTAAAAACAATTTATACCAACGAGTTTTACATCAAGAGTGACTTCATAAATCATTCATCTTTTGAGAACATGATGTTGAAGCCTGTGTCACAAAGTTGACTTGTACTTAGAAGTTGTCTTTTGTTCTTCAACATGAAGTACATCTTCAATGGATATGAAAGTTGGTGTAACAACTTTTCCAATGCCAATAATTCTTCCTTTAATTTATTTCACATATGTTAAATAATCCTTGGACTTGAACTAGATTTGAAAATTGGTTTAGATCTTCCATCAAATTCTTAGAGCCACCACATATCAAAACATCATAGATTTAAAGTGGTCCTCAAGAAAACCTACAAAATAAATTAAGTTTGATTTGGTACCCAATGTGCTTTGGGTCCATCATAGTTAGTTCCCTTCTTAACCCACACATAATTCTAACTTGCTACACTAAAGTTTATAACATAAAAAGCATTAGGTTTATGGCCAACAATACCACAATAAAAACAAGTAGGTTCAAATTTACTTATATATCTAGAAGGGTAAGATTTCTTCTTAACAAATATTTTATTTTTAGGATATTGATGAACTATTTTAGGTTTGTTCAATTTCACTTTGGATGATTGATCACTAGCGTTAACAAATATAGTTTTATTAGAACTTGGTTTTGAAAACTTTGAATATCCAAGTCCACTTTTATCATTGGAATATGTTTGTTGACTAAGAACACCTTCCAATCTAATTTGGTCTTTTTCATATTTTTCAATAAATCTTTTTAATTGGATAATTTGGAAAGAGAGTGATTCACACTTTTTGCATACAAAATTCTATTTTTGCTCACTAAATTTTTGTTTTTCATTTTTGAGATCTTTTTCCATAGACTAACATTTTACTTCTAAAGATGAAATTTGTTTCTTTTGAGATGAAATAGTTTTGTACAAAATTTTGCATTCATTTAATAGTTCATCTATAATACCTTGTGCATCACTATCTAAAATAGAAAATTCATTACTAACCTCGTCATCTTCACTATCAGAATGGTGTGAGACCATCAATGCAAGATTAACATGTTGATTTTTTTCGGAATCAGAAGATGAACTTTCCCATGCTATATATGCTTTCTTTGACTTCTTATCTTTATTTCTCTTGAAGTATTTCTTATTCTTTTCAAGTGTAGGACATTCACTTTTAACATGTCCCTTTTCTCCCCATTCAAATCATATAACCTTCCTTGTTGGTGCTTCCCTTTTTCTTTCTTTTCGTAGAACCTTTTCAATCTTCCTCATGAGATCATCATCTTCACTACTAGTGGATTCATCCTCTTGATTTCTATCATGATTTTTTATCCTTGTATTTAAAGCAATGTATTTTGAATCTTTTAGTTGGATTTCATGGTTTTCAAGTCTTTCAAGTTTCATCTCATATTCTTGAAGTTTTCCGAACAAAATGGCGGAAGTCATTGTGGATAGATTCTTCTTCTCGGATATTGCTGTCACTTTTGGTTGCCATTCCCTGGATAAAGTTCTAAGGACTTTAATATTAAGTTCATCATTAGTTAAAGTCTTACCGAGTGCTTTCAAATGATTTGTCAAGTGCACAAATCTTTTCTGCATGTCGAGGATTGATTCTCGGGGCTGCATTCTGAATAGTTCGTATTCTTTACTCAATGTATTTAATCTCGATCTTTTAACTTCAACGGTTCCTTCATGAGTTTCAACCAAGGTATCCCATATTTATTTCTCTATTTTTCATGTTGATAAACGAAAGAATTCATCTATGGTAAGTGCACCTTGAAGAAGATTTATTGCCTTTTTATCATAGAGAACCTTCTTCTTATCATCTTCGTTCCATGCAGCTTTAGGCTTTAATGAGCCAGCACCATTGATTAGCGTTATAGGGATAAAAGGACCATTCTCGACGACATCCCATATTTCTTCTCCTTATGCTTGTAGATGTGCCTTCATGCTTATTTTCCAGAAGTCAAAATATTCACCATAAAATAGAGGAAGCTTGTTGTTACTACCACCACATATGAAAACGGGATTTTGATTTGAGGAAGCCATTATGGATCTTTTAGGAACAAGTTACCTATAACCTGATCTGATGCCCATTGTAAGTATAAGAGTGCACCTAAGAGGGGGGAGGGTGAATTAGGTACTTTAATATTTTTCTGGTTTTAGTGATGATGGATATTATTTTTTCTGGTTTAGTGCATGAGTTTACAAATGTGTTTCTTTCTTTTATGGTTTATGACTAGTGATGAAAGCGATAAATGCGGAAAAGTAAAGAACACAAAGATGTATCCTGGTTCCCCTCACAGTCCGAGAGTACTACAGTCCCCTTTCAACATGAAAGAGATTTCCTTATTGTTAGATCTCTAGACAAGACACCCTAGTCCTTCTATACAAGACTCTAACCAATAAAACCACCAAGAACAATCCTCTTGGACCAAGAACAATCCTCTTGGATTTGCACTATGTCAACAATGAGAACAATCCTCTCAAGGTGACTTTACTTGTATCCAACAATCCTGGAAAAAAAAGATTTCAAAACCACTTGAACTTATTTTCAACAATCCTGAAAAATAAGCAAGTATATAGCAATATTTGATTTGAGTGAGTTTGTAGTGTAATAATCACTATGAGTGATTTTATCAATGAATTGATCTTCTCTTCCAATGATAATAGTATACAATGACTCAAGATATATAATGCTCAAAGTTTTATGGTTAACAATATGTGAAAGTGTGCAGAAAACTTGTGTATGAAAATGTATAACAGCTTGAGTTTGTTTTTTGAAAATTCAGAAAATATATTTGGAAGAGGTGTTGAAATGATTTTGAAAACGAGTATTTATATGTTCATAGCACCTTTTTGAAACAGCATAAAGTTATGTAAATGAATCATGAACAATTGCCAAGATTGAGTGAAAGGTTTCCATGAAATGGTGTTATGAACAGGCATGTGCAAAGTTGCAGTTTTTCAAAATCATGCAGCATGCAATCGATTGCACCCTTTGTGTAAATCGATTGCACGGGGTTTCAACAGCTAGAATTTCAAATATTTTGAGTGTGCAATCGATTGCACAAGAGTGTAAATCGATTGCATGTGAAGTCAGTAGCAAAAATTGATAGAGTGCAGTCGATTGCACAAACATGCAAATCGACTTCACTTAGAAACAGTAGCAAATGTTTTGAAAAATTGAAGCATGCAATCGATTACACTAATATGCAAATCGATTGCACTCAAGTGAAAAATGATTTTTAGCTTAGAAAAACTTGAGTAAGGATTTAGACAATATAAAATATTTCTTTTGACCATTGAGCATCTATGTCTTAAGTTCAAAGTAAGTATTATCATTATACCTTGAAATTTTTCTAAGTACTTGTACCAATGACTCTATCCACAAATGCTTTTAGCTTGATCAATAATCTTTACCTTCTTTGTCAATCATGGTTTGTCTTCATCAAAACAAAATTGCATTTGATAAGCTTGATTTTACATTCTACCCCTTTTTGATGATGACAAACGATCTTGCTTGATGTGTTGTAATTTCTGGAAAGAGCTTCTCCCCCTAAGATGCATAACTCCCCCTTTGTATGAGAAGCTTTGAAACCATTTGGATTTGCTTATCTTGAAGGATTCTTTGTACCTTAAAAGATTAAGACAAGGAAATACACAAGCATAAAGTACAACATCCTTCTCCCCCTTTGACATTATCAAAAATAAGGGAAAGATGCAATAAAAAATGGACAAAATATATGTAGTAATATTGAAAACTTAACCATAGCCATATTGCTCCAAGAAGCTTTTTCTCATCCTTTGATAAATGCACATAGTAGTTGTCTTCATCGAAACATGATGTTGAAGATGCTTGACTTTTTTTTTAGAAAGGATGAGAAACTCTAATGTGAATGCTCCCCATATCTTTGATAACTCCCTCTTGATAAAAGTTCACCCTTGAATCATAGAGACTTTTCATCTTTCTTTGGCTGCAATAGTTAGAGACACACACACACACACCCCCCCCCCCCCCCCCACCCCCACACACACACACACACACACACACACACACACACACACACACACACACACATATATATATATATATATATATATATATATATATATATATATATATATATATATATATATATATATATATATATATCTTCTCCCCCTTTATCATTAAAAAAAAGGATGGGAAAAGCCTTATAATACATAAAGAAATTATTGAAAGTAAAAACAATTTATACCAATGATTTCCACCTCAAGAGTGACTTCCTAAATCATTCATCTTTTGAGAACATGATGTTGAAGCCTTTGTCACAAAGTTGACTTGTACTTACAAGTTGTCTTTTGTTCTTCATCATGAAGTACATCTTCAATGGATATGAAAGTTAGTGTAACAACTTTGACAATGCCAATAATTCTTCCTTTAAGGTATTTCCCATATGTGAAATAATCCTTGGACTTGAACTAGATTTTAAAATTGGTTTAGATCTTCCATCAAATTCTTAGAGCCACCACTTATCAAAACATCATAGATTTAAAGTGGTCCTCAAGCAAACCTACAAATCAAATTAAGTTTGATTTGGTACCCAATGTGCTTTGGGTCCAACATAGTTAGTTCCCTTCTTAACCCACACATAATGCCCACTTGCTACACTAAAGTTTCTAACATAGCAAGCATTAGGTGTATAGCCAACAATACCACAATAAAAACAAGTAGGTTCAAAGTTACTTCTATATCTATAAGGGTAAGATTTCTTCTTAACAAATCTTTTATTTTTAGGATATTAATGAACTACTTTAGGTTTGTTCACTTTCTCTTTGGATGATTGAGCACTAGCTTTAACAAATATAGTTTTATTAGAACGTGGTTTTAAAAACTTTGAATATCCAAGTCCAGTTTTATCATTGGAATATCTTTGTTGGCTAAGAACACCTTCCAATCCAATTTGACTTTTTTCATATCTTTCAATAACTCATTTTAATTGGACAATTTGGAAAGAGAGTGATTCACAATTTTTTCATACAAAATTATATTTTTGCTCACTTAATTTTTGTTTTTCATCTTTGATATCTTTTTCCATTGACTAACATTTTTCTTCTAAAGATGAAATTTGTTTCTTTTTAGATGAAATAGTTTTGTACAGAATTTTGCATTCATTTAATAGTTCATCTATCATACCTTATGCATCACTATCAAAAAGAGAAAATTCATTACTAACCCCGTCATCTTCACTATCAGAATGGTGTGAGGCCATCAATGCAAGATTAACATGTTGATTATTTTCGGAATTGGAAGATGAACTTTCCCATGCTATATATGCTTTCTTTGACTTCTTATTTTTATTTCTCTTGAAGTATTTCTTATTCTTTTCAAGTGTAGGACATTCACTTTTAACATGTCCCTTTTCTCCACATTCAAAGCATATAACCTTCCTTGTTGGTGCTTCCCTTTTTCTTTCTTTTCGTAGAACCTTTTCAATATTCCTGATGAGATCATCATCTTCACTACTAGTGGATTCATCCTCTTGATTTCTATCATGATTTTTTATCCTTGTATTTAAAGCAATGTCTTTTGAATCTTTTACTTGGATTTCATGCTTTTTAATTCTTGCAAGTTCCGTCTCATATTCTTGAAGTTTTCCAAACAAAGTGGCGGAAGTCATTGTGGATAGATTCTTCTTCTCGAATATTGCTGTCACTTTTGGTTTCCATTCTCTGGATAAAGAACTAAGCACTTTAAGATTAAGTTCATCATTAGTTAAAGTCTTACCGAGTTCTTTCAAATGATTTGTCAAGTGCACGAATCTTTTCTGCATGTCGAGGATTGATTCTTGGGGCTGCATTCTGAATAGTTCGTATTCTTTACTCAATGTATTTAATCTCGATCTTTTAACTTCAACGGTTCCTTCATGAGTTTCTACCAAGGTATCCCATATTTCTTTCTCCGTTTTGCATGTTGAGAAACAGAATAATTCATCTATGCTAAGTGCACCTTGAAGAAGATTTATTGCCTTTTTATCATAGAGAACCTTCTTCTTATCATCTTCGCTCCATGCAACTTTAGGCTTTGATGAGCCAGCACCATTGATTAGCGTTATAGGGATAAATGGACCATTCTCGACCGCATCCCATGTTTCTTCTCCTTGTGCTTCTAGATGTGCCTTCATGCTTATTTTCCAGAAGTCAAAATATTAACCACAAAATAGAGGAGGCTTGTTGTTACTACCACCATATATGAAAATGGGATTTTGATTTGAGGAAGCCATTATGGATCTTTTAGGAACAAGTTACCTATAACCTGGTGTGATGCCCATTGTAAGTATAAGAGTGCACCTAAGAGGGGGGGTGAATTAGGTACTTTAATATTTTTCTGGTTTTAGTGATGATGGATATTATTTTTTCTGGTTTAGTGCATGAGTTTACAAATGTGTTTCTTTCTTTTCTGGTTTATGACTAGTGATGAAAGCGTTAAATATGGAAAAGTAAAGAACACAAAGATGTATCTTGGTTCCCCTTACAGCCCGAGAGTACTCCAGTCCCCTTTCAACATGAAAGAGATTTCCTTATTGTTAGATCTCTAGACAAGACACCCTAGTCATTCTATACAATACTCTAACCAATAAAACCACCAAGAACAAACCTCTTGGACCAAGAACAATCCTCTTGGATTTTCACTATGTCAACAATGAGAATAATCCTCTCAAGGTGACTTTACTTGTATCCAACATTCTTGGAAAAACAAGATTTCAAAACCACTTGAACTTATTTTCAATAATCCTGAAAAATAAGCAAGTATATAGCAATATTTGATGTGAGTGAGTTTGTAGTGTAATAATCACTATGAGTGATTTTATCAATAAATTGATCTTCTCTTCCAATGATAATAGTATACAATGACTCAAGATATATAATGCTCAAAGTTTTCTGGTTAACAATATGTGAAAGTGTGCAGAAAACTTGTGTATGAAAATGTATAACAGCTTGAGTTTGTTTTTTGAAAATTCATAAAATATATTTGGAAGAGGTGTTGAAATGATTTTGAAAATGAGTATTTATATGTTCATAGCACCTTTTTTAAATAGCATAAAGTTCGGTAAATGAATCATGAACAATTTCCAAGATTGAGTGAAAGGTTTCCATGAAATGGTGTTATGAACAGGCATGTGCAAAGCTGCTGTTTTTCAAAATCATGCAGCATGCAATTGATTGCACCCTTTGTGTAAGTCGACTGCACGGGGTTTCAACAGCTAAAATTCAAATATTTTGAGTGTGCTATCGATTGCACAAGAGTGTAAATCGATTGCATGTGAAGTCAGTAGCAAAAATTGATTGAGTGCAATCGATTGCACAAACATGCAAATAGATTGCACTTAGAAAAGTAGTGAATGTTTTGAAAAATTGAAGCATGCAATGGATTGCACTAATATGCAAATCGATTGCACTCAAGTGAAAAATGATTTTCAGCTTAGAAAAACTTGAGTAAGGATTTGGACAATATAAAATGTTTCTTTTGACCATTGAGCATCTATGTCTTAAGTTCAAAGTAAGTATAATCATTATACCTTGAAATTTTGCTAAGTGCTTGAACCAATAACTTTATCCACAGATACTTTTAGCTTGATCAATAATCCTTGCCTTCTTTGTCAATCATGGTTTATCTTCATCAAAACAAAATTTCATTTGAGAAGCTTGATTTTAAAATCAATAATGCTTGTTCCCCATTTATGATTACCACTTTCCCTTCACGTACAAACTTCAGTTTCTGGTGTAAAGTTGAAGTGACAGCCCCTGCGTCAGGAATCCATGACCTTCCTAGCAAACAACTATAAGCGGGTACAATATCCATGACCTAGAAAGTTATCTGAAACAAATTTTATCCTATATGAATAGGTAAGTCCACTTCACCAATAACAGACTTCCTTGATCCATCAAACACTTTCACAATGATGCCACTCGGGCGCATAAGCGTTCCTTGATATTTCAACCTCATAAGAGTGCTCCTCGGTATAATGTTCAAAGCGAATCCATTATCAATCAGCACATTGGATAGTGAATCATTCTTGCAATTCATAGAGTGTGGAGGGCCAGGTTGTAATTCCTTCCTTCATCTGGTAATTCATCATTGCAGAAACTCAAATTATTACATGACGTAATGTTCCCTATTACGCTGCTGAATTGGTCTATTGGCATATCACTGTCCACAAAAGCTTGGTCCAATACCCTCATCAAGGATTCTCTATGAGCAGAGGAGTTCTTCAATAACGCCAAGATATATATTTTTGAAGGAGTCTGCAGTAGCTGATCTATAATTCTGTAGTCGCTCATCTTGATTATCTTCAAAATATCATCCACTTATTTCTCTAACATAGCCCCACTAGTCTCAACCGTAACCTTCTTGGGTTCAACATTCTCAGCAATTTTCTTTCCAGCACTAACATCTCCTCGAACAACTGGTGCAAACACACGACTGCTGCAGGTCACCCTGCTATTCTCAGCAATATTTTCGACATCAGGCATTGGCTGGATGGGAACTTCCATTCCATCCTCTAAGATTGTAGCATTGTATTTGTAGGGCACATCCTTATCTGACTTGTAGGGGATAGGACCTGAAAAACTAATCACCAATGGGGTAACAAATGGCTTGCTATAATATTCAACTTCAAGATGGGCGGGTGCCCCAAAACAAGGTACAATAACGTTTACCCCTTCTTCAACATAATCAGTCATTATTTAGTCATTTTTGGAAAACAAATCCTCATCTGAGGAGAAATACTCATTTGCAGTGGCATACCCTACATCTGGCTCTTCTTCAGTCAAGCAAACCTCAATCATATTAACTTCATGGTAATCATCCCTTTGACCTGTAACCTTGATAGTTCCATTGTCCAACAACAACTGAACACCCTTCTTCATGATTGAACATCCTCGGGAGTCCCGACAGCAAATTCGGCAAGATCCATACTGGCGTTCTACCTGACCGGCCATATGGCAGAAAGTAGAACGCAATTGCACAAGGTCCTCATTCATATACTCTACATGAAAAATTCTGAATTCTCCAGGACATCCAAAAATCATATTTACTTCTTCTTCATATATTCTACCCTAGGCCTGATTATGTGGATGAGGCCCTCATCCATCATCTCTTGTAAATCGGCATTTATCTTATCGCAACCCTGTATGTTTGTACTATAAATAGCACAACCAGAATGGTCATGTGTATAGTAGCCAAATTCACAAAGGTCTGCATGCATTTTCACCAAATATCCTCTAACCAGATTAATATCAAAAATCCAGAAGTCGCCTGGACAACCGAACACCATATTCACAACATTTACTCCTTCATGCTTGGGTAGAGGATTGTCTTTCACATTAGGGCCCACATCCTTGAAAGATAGAATACCAGACTTCACCAATTTCTGCACCTCAGTCTTCAAAGGATAACAATTTTCAACATTATGCCCTGGTGCTCCCTGATGAAAAGCACATGTTTGGTCCGCCTTGTAATACTAAGGCAATGGTGATGGCACATCGGGAGGTGGTCGGGTATGAACCAGCTTCTTTTGAATCAATGCTGGTAGTAACTCTGTATAGCTCATATGAATAGGATCATAACTCTCCCTTCTCTGATTATACCCTTGATTCCATTGCTGGGACGGTCCTTGATAAGCAACGATAGTTGGAGCTGCACCCACCACTGGACTAACTGAGGCGACTTGGTGATGACGCTGATAATTCCTTCTAGGAGTATTAACCCTCCTCTCTTGCATAACAACATTTGCATCCCCTTCCTTCTTCTTGGTAAACCCATAAGATGGCTTCTTCATACCTCCAGATCCTTCACTTCTCGTTAAACGGCCCTCTCTTACAGCCTCTTCTAAGCGGATACCTATTCCTACCATTTCAGTAAAGTCACCTGGCGCACTTGCTACCATCCTCTCATAGTAGAGAGCACCCAGAGTTTTCAAGAAAATCTTAGTCATCTCCTTCTCTTCCATGGGAGGAATCACTTGGGTGGCTACTTCACGCCATCTTCGTGTATATTCTTTGAACGCTTCCATGTCTTTCTGAACCATGGCCCTGAGTTGATCACGGTCAGGCGCCATGTACATGCTATACTTGTATTGTTTGATGAATGCTTCTCTCAAATCATTGAAAGTACGGATGTTGAAACTGTCCAAACTCATATACCACTTCAGCGCAGCACCGGTCAAACTATCCTGAAAAAAGTGAATCAGCAAACGCTGATCATCAGTATGGGTAGACATTCTCCTTACATACATCACCAGATGAGCATGAGGGCAAGTGTTGCCCTTGTACTTCTCAAACTCCAGGACCTTAAACTTAGTAGGTATCTTAACATTCGGGACCAAGCATAACTCATTAACATTCTGCCCAAATAGCTCTTTTACCCTGAGGGCCTTCATCTCTCTTTGCATCTTATCAAACTACTCTTGAAAATCATCCATTCTGTCATAAAGGACGACACACATCATCGTTAACAAACAGAACCATGTTCACCGAGGGAGGTGCAACAGGAGCAGCATGCACCACAGCAGGTGCCAGAGTAACAATAGTATGAACAATTGGAGTATCCTGAGGACCAAGATTGAAACCTTCAGGTGAAAAATTATCTGGCATTCCCCATGGATAACCTTGAAGCATGCGATTTTGAACAACAGTCGGAGTAGCAGATACGGGAACAGGCGGACCTTCAGTAGTTTCCCTTGTTGGTTGAGGTTGGACACTCAGTGGCTGATTCTGAGAAGCCACCAGAGCTTCCATCGAAGCAGTCAAATTGGCAATGCCGGCCTTCAAAGCAGAAACCTCCTCGCGCAGCTCGCGATTCTCTTACTCTAAGTTGTCCATCTTCTTTCTGAAATTAGCCTGAGTGTTGTAGTGGTGAGTCAGCTTGCTGGAGGAAGTAAAGAAGCTTGGTAAGACACCTTGATATGCATAACAAATGTAAGAAATATGTGCAATATGATGCATGATATGCAATGCACATGATTTTATTTTATTATTTCAAGGGATTTAAAATTTACGGACATATTGCAAATATCAAAGTAATAACGCATTTGAAATACTGAAAATTTTTATTATAACAACTCCAAAATGGATTACAAGTTTCAATGATCCCAAGTAGAAGATGAAAATAAAATCTAAAACCCTGAGAAGTAAAACTGATGGAGATCACTCTATACGCTGCCACTTCCCCGTGAGCCTGGAAATCTGAGCCTTCAACCTCTGGTTTTCTTCCGCATATCTGGTGGCAACCTCCTTCCATTCACCTGAATCAGGGAGTGAGTAATCAGCATCTGATTGAGGCTTAGGAGAAATTTGCTCTAAAGCAAGTCCTTTAAATCTGTTCTATAAGAAATCTCTAAATTTTGGCACTTGTTCTTCCAAGCATCCTTTTCCTGTTGCATCCCGACTAAAGCAATTTGCAGCTCTTCTAGATCATCTGATAAGGGAGGAGTGGTCTTCACAAATAGATCATGCATAGGTGTTTCCAGGGAATACGACATCTTCAACTGAATAGCTCTCATTTGGACCCACTGAAGATATGGCTCCACAGAAACAACACCCCTAGGTCCCAAATCATTCCTACTCTTCTTATGAATGTGACGCCAGGCCTTCACAATCTGCTCCGTAGCTTCCCTATGGTCTTCTCCTTCCTTCAAAAAGAAACTACTCAAATGAATACTATTTGGTTTATCCCTCATCGGATAACCGAGCTGTCGTCGTGCAAGAACATGGTTATAGTTAATTCCTCCCTTTGTACCAAAAAGAGGTACATTGGGGAAACGACCATAACTGTCAATAATATCTATATCCTGGTAAGCTCGATGATACCAATCAATATCCGAGTGAGTAAGTGCCATGATCTTAGGATCCCAACGAGGTTCCTTCTTGACATCCCAAAAAGCATCAGACTAAGGCATATGAGAGATAAACCACCGGTACAACAGGGGCGTGCAACAAATAATTATCCCCCCATGATAAGAATTCTGAAGATGAATAGAGTAATAAGCATCACCCAATAAAGTAGGAACTGGGTTTCCAATCATGAAGATCCTGATAGCATTAATGTCAACAAACTTGTCCATATTAGGAAATAAGAACAACCCGTAAGTAAGTAGAGCAAAGATGGCCTCAAAAGCGACTGTAATCTTCATCCTGGAAAAGTAACAGGCTTTCTCTAATAAGAATTGAGCTGGTAATCCTCTAATCCCTCCTTTGGTAGTCATATGGGCTTCCACTTCAGACTTCCCCAGATGAATCAAAGCAGCAATCTCATGTGGTTTTGGCTCACCCTCCAAACTAGTAAAAGGAACACGATCGGTAACAGGTAAATCAAATAGATAAGAATACTCCTCCAGTGTAGGCATCAACTGATATTCGGGAAAAGTAAAGCAATGATAGATCAGATCATAGAACTGGACCAAGGTTGAGAGAATAACCTCCTTCATCTTCAGCCTCATGAGAGGAATGATGGATTCATACTTCTTCCGAAAGTCTATAGAACACTCGATCTCGGCCATTAGACTGATTAACTCATCTATCTTGGGATCCTTGAAACTGTATTTCCCGGTCTTTCTCTTTCCAGAATCCATGGTTAAAAAGTACCTGAGATATTCACAAATGGTCAATTTTTAAATCCCTTGAAATAAGATCTCTTCAAAAGATGCTTATGAGTGCATGGATGCATGATGTAGCAATCACACATGAAATCACACATATAGGGTTCATAGGTTTAACGTCACAAGGATGAGGTTGAAGGTACTACCCATAAGGTTTTGGTCTAAAAGTTATCACCTACCGAACAAGGTTCTAGAGGTTCCCAAAGTCTACATCCTTCCTTCGGATATTACCAACTTTCTGATTAACTCGGTAATTAGTAATATTCTCAAGAAAAACTCGTTCGAGCATAGTATCGCGTGACAACTATTTCCAGATTACTCCGTCATAGCTTCTGTACTACACCTAAAAGGCCAAGATGGGTTTGGTATTCTACGGTCCTCAGTTTCAGCAGGCTCCCAGGTCGAAAGAAGTACGTCTTCCCGATTACTCGGTAAACGAAACTACAGTCAAAGGGGACTCCACTGAGTGGGGGATCTCATGCCTCCTTTTTTGGGATTACTCCCTCAAAGTTAACATGACTATACCGCCTGTCCTATCTTAAAGTTTTCCCAAGTTCGGGTATAGGACTTATGAGTAATCACCAAGCACCCTTAAAACTAGGAAAATCCAGGCAAACATATATACAACATATAACACATAAATAACAATAGCATATACACAGATATAAACAAAGATAGGCTCAACCCACTTAGGGATGAACCAGCAAGAGGTCAATCTTTCCCCAGTGAAGTCGCCATTTTTTCTGTAGCAGTAGAAATGTTTAAGACTAAGCCATTGGATTGACTAGACTTGTACAAATAAAAATAAAAATTGCCACTGCGCTTTATTATTTCCAAAGGAATGGTAAAAGAGAGAATAACCCAAAAATAAGGGGAAAAGATTCAAGGTAAGGGAGTTGGTTATGCAAAGGGAAGGTATTAGCACCCTAAACATCTACGGTACTCCGCAGGAACCTCTTTGTAAAAAATCTGTATATTTGGCTATAAAACTTTTGTATAGAAAATGGATGGTGGAGGTGAGAACAGAAATATATTTTTATGGTTTTTGCACCCGCCGCGGTTGCGAACCTTTAGTGCCTACGTACCACCTTTTTGTGCAATAGGGGATCAGGGTACACGTAGTTCCTCTTTAAAAATTTTAAAACATGAATGTGTTATTTAATTATATGAGATAAGACATCATCATCATTGTCCGTGTGGAAAACATACTTACTACCCACAATCATGAGAAATGAGAATTTGCATCATCTCAAAATGGAGGATATGGCTTGGATTTTAGAATCAACAATGGCTCACTCAACACCCAAGTGGAAAATATCTCTCTTCACTACATATTGTAGAAGTATAGTTGTTTGCATCACTACAAGGATTGATAAGAGTCCAATCCTTTTGAGAAAAGTTTAAAGAGAAAAGCCAAAGTGGAAAAATGGTTTGGAATGAGATTGATTGACTTTTAGTCTTCTCACAAAAAAAATGTCAAAGTATTATTAAGTTTATTGAAGTTTAATTATGAAAATGTTTTGAAAATGCATGGACCTAAGTCCAAGTTTATTATGAAAGTGGTTCAAGTTTAAAAGCAAGAAGAGTTTTCAAAAGGAGGGAGAATATTTTTGACATTAAAGAAGATGGGAGGAGAAGAAGGGACTATCCTAAAACATAAGGTAAAAGCTAGGGATAAGAACCATCTAACCAACTGGAAGCCAATACTTGACACTATGAGCCAAGATAGAATTCCCATTCTTTAGATTGAAACCAAACAAGCAATGATACTAGACCTCTTGAAAGAATAAAACTTCAAGTGTATTAAGTCTTCACAAAAATTGGGCAGAGTAACGACTGTATACGGATAAATTCCAGATTACAAACAAAGAGTATAATCACAATAACCCGCACATAAAACAAACAAACAACCCAATGCCTTGAGGTAAACCTTAAGAGCTCCAAACAAAATAATCAGATAAGGTCACAAGGTCTCCGATCATAGGCGAAGGTTTCTAATCCTAAGTCAAAATAGTCCAATGCTCCATAATGCCAAGGATAATAACCAAATAGTTCAAGTATCATTAATGATTTTTAGGGTTTATGTTGATTATTAGGTGTTTTGAAAAAGAAAAGTAAAGCTCAAGTGAGTAAAAATAAAAAATGACATGAAAGTAAATACTCAAATGAGAAAATATGAAAATAGCATGAAATGTAAATTTTAAAAGTAAATAGTGCATAAAAATAAAAGGGGCATATGATAAAAATAAAGGATAAAGTCAATTATTAGTTGTTGTACCCCAAAATTTTCCCTCGCATTTTTCCACAAGAAATCACGGCTTCAGGCGTTTCCTGATTTTTCAAGCTGGCTCAAGAATCGGTCAAACAGACTTTTCTCGTCAGTCAAACAAAAATTAGGGTTTTACTGATTTTCAGGGCTCTAGAATGTTTCAAACAGTTGGTTTAGGGTTTTGATTGATTTTGGGCTCAACTTTGATCAGGCGAACGTTCTTTGACATTTAATCAGGAATTAGGGTTTTCGTGCGCGGTTCCTTAGAAAGATTTAATTCTACGATGCTTTGCAAGTTATTCCGAGATTTGGGTTGAATTCGCATTGTTTGACTTAATCAGTAAAAGAATGCATTTGGATTGAATTCACGTTTGTTTGACTGAATCAGTAAAAGGTTGCATTGGGTTTGAATCTGCAATGTTTGATTAAAGTCAGTAAAAGGAAAAAGCGATTGGGCAATTGTTGTGATTGAATGTTGTTTTGCTCTGGATGTTTGAAACGGCAGGTTTAACTGATCAGATGCTGAAGCATTGTTTATTTAATTATTTATTATTCTAAGATTAAATGATTGGAATTTATTTTCAATTATTATAATTAAAGAATTATAAATAATAAAATGAACAATTAAAAAAAAGAGAGAGGAAAAGAATTAATTGGATAAAGAAACTTTTTATTGATTTTTAAATTATTTGTACAATTGTTTTGTTGTTTACAACAATGATTTTACATTTATTTAAATTTAAATAAAAAAAACTATCCTAAATATTTTTCTAATCTTCAATTTTTCATCTGCTATCCCTTGCTCCAGTGCTCTATGGAATTTTATCTGCAAAAAAAAAAAGAACAAAAGAAAAGTCAATAGCAGATAAATAAATAAAAGAGACAGATAAAAATAAAGTTCATCATTAAGGGCAACTGATTGGGATCAGTTAGCCCTCTCTGCAAATCACGGGATTTCTCCCGATTCACAAAGAGGGATGAATATTTGCTTGCTAAACTTTGAATGCACAAATATAAAGAATGCACAAGTCAAAATTGTCAAACTGCATAGTTCAAATCTCAAACAGCATGATGCAAAGTCCAAATCAAACTACAAAGTCCAAACTGAATCACAAATTCCAAACTGTCCAACAAACTGTCAAAGATGTCAAACAAGTACAAGGCTACTCAAAGCTGTCAAAAAAGAATATTTGGAAAGATATCAAAGATACAAAAGTACAAGAAGCTGTAAAAAGAAGATATGAAAGGATATGCAGAGAAAGATTAATATGCAAGCAAGCTAATTCATTTTCATCATTTTCCCAATGCTGCCCTTTCAGAATAAAGTACCAGCATAAACATATAAAATGCAAAAAGCTGTACTGGAGAGAGAAAAAGAGAAGAAGAAATAATGCTTACAGGTTTAGGCTTTAGGCATGAGAAAAAATATAAAACAACTGTAATAACACAGCAAGAGATAGGAGATATATCAAAAAAAGAGGAGAGCCACAAAACTGTAAGAAAAACAAATATACAAAACTGCCCAACAAAAAGCCAAAAAAAGGTTCTCAAAGCTTTCACAAGTCCTGAACCTGCATAAACCAGTAAAAAAGCCACAAGGCCACCAACCAGTATAACCTGCTGTCCAAACCCCAAGCCATAACTGGAAGCAAACCCTCAACCTGTTTTACCAGCATAAACAAATCTGAGCCAAAA
Organism: Vicia faba; assembly: GCA_948472305.1. Classification (NCBI taxonomy): domain Eukaryota; kingdom Viridiplantae; phylum Streptophyta; class Magnoliopsida; order Fabales; family Fabaceae; genus Vicia; species Vicia faba. Next base: position 767,498,295 of record OX451741.1, on the reverse strand, counting down.
CATTCAAAACCTTCATAAGTAAACCAGTTCAAAAACCCTCACCAGAACCTTAAACCTGTCAAACCAGTTAACCTGCATAAGCACAAACAGAAAACCAGCATATGCCCAAAACCTGTACCTATCATCAAGCCAAAACCAAGGCCATAACCAGCATAGGCCCAAAAACCTGTCCAGCTCAAAACCTAAACAAAATTATCCAAACACAAAAGCCAGCATAAACTGTGAAACCTTAAACCACTGTCAATCCAACCGAAGCCATCAAGCCAAATGGCCTAAACTAGAGAAAAGACCATTCAAAGCATCAACCTATCAAGCCTATACTAACCATCAAGCCTGAAGCCTGAAGTTCACAGTAGGAGCTCCAAATTGACAAAAACTTATGCATTCTTGCAACCCACACAAAGCCTCAGAGAAACCCTCATCATAGGCAAATAAACAAGCATTTCAACAGGCAACACAAGCATACAGAGAGTAAGCCAAAGGGTCAGGGGCAAGAAGAGAATGAAGGCAAGTGTTTCAAAGAATACTCAAGCATACAAAGCACACTCAGAGTATATCAACTATCAAGCATGTTCAGCATACAGTGAAAGACGAAGAAGAAGGAAATGATATCACAAAAGGTTCAGTTCATCATCATCACCAAACAAAAGAAGTAAGATACAAATACCAGAGTACCGTGGCTAGCTCAGCATCGTCTCCTCCACCCTCATCCGCCTAGAGCACCTCCAGACTTCGTCCACCTCTGTCCTAAGGTAGTATATTTTCTTTTCTCGCCTAGAGCACCACAAACAAAAGAATATTTAATCAGAATCAAATAGCAAAAAAGGCAAACATGCAAGAGTTAAAAAGACCTAAAAAACGTCACCTTGAACATCACTGAGCGACCATAAAGAGAAGAGGACGAAGGGTGAAGCCCGGTGGCCATGGGTGAAGAAGGAAGCTCAGGCGAAGGTAGGAGGCGAATGAAGACGAGGACGAACAAACGGCGCTGTAACTTGCCAAACCCTAGAATCCTCAATTGAACACAAAACTAATGAACCCTAAAAACATTTTGTGTTAAACACTGGGCCTAACCTGTTCAAATGCCTAAGCCCATTACGTACGTACCCCCCCTTTTTTTCCTAGCCTTAATCATTTCTGTTTGGGCTAAACAAAGGCCCCTAAGGCCCATTCTTTTTTTTTAGTTAAACACTTTTTTTTATTTACCATATGATATTTTACATAACTTATTTTTTAAATAAACCAATTGTTAATATTAACTTTAATTGACAATATTCATCTTTTTATAATTAGGTTTTTATAAATCAATCCATAATTTTCTTTAAGTTGACATTTTTCTTTTCTTAAAAAAATACTTTGTACATAAAAATACATTGTTTAAAAACACTTTTTTATTTACTTTATTTAACTTACTTTGATTTGTACATAAATTCTTTTTAAGTTAGTACATTTTTTTTCTTAAAAAAAATAATAATTTGTACATAATCAATAAAATACATTTTTTTAATATACATAATTTAATTAAAATTTAAAACATTTAATTAAAATATTCTTTTGTATATATTAAACACAAAATATAAAGATACCAATTTATATCAAATATAAGTAACAATTTTCAAACTTAGAACATTTTCTCTTTCTTAAATTTTCTTTTTGTACATATTAAAGAAATATACAAGATCACAAATTAAATAAAGAAAATATTTGATTCCTTTCTTTAAGTTAACCATACCTTAATAATACCTTTAAAATTCACATCTTAACCTGTAAATAAATTACATACACATGTACACTTACACAATATACAATGCATTTCACATTATACACTTGATACACATACAATTACTATTCTTGTACATTGATATACATTGTTTACACTTTTATCGCAATTCGATTTGGTTGTAAATTTATTGGACACTACATTCCTAAAGTCTCATCCCCATTTGTAAATTTGTACCCCCACTCCCGGATACTATTTGTAATAGCGTAGACTTTAAATTCTTGCAATTTACCGCTTTCAAATTATACCATGTTTAGACCTAGGGTTTGCATGTACATAAAATCAAACGCTAGATAACCTAATACAAGATAAATACGTGAAATCAATACACAATCACACTTGCACCCCCTAGGGTAATCCCACATGTTGCCTTCCGAAATGGATCATGCTTGCACGTTGAGTATCTTTGGCAAAACAAATTCAAATGATCATAAGTCCCTCGATGACGCTTTCGAAAGTTGCCTAAATGGAATGATCATAGTCCCTTCAAAGCAAATTGCCAAATATACTTGGCACCATTGCATTCATGGTCCATACGATGACCCGCGCCCGTCCCGTTAAACATCCTAAATGCAAGATTGTCCACCAAATTCAATGGTGGAACAAAATTGTTAAAAAGGGTTGAAAACATAGAGAAAACCTTTGAGTACAATAGGGGTAGACAAAACTCTTAGTTACTTGAGATCAACTTGCAAAAACACTTGCCTTCTTTTCAAAAACCACACTTCACAAACACTTTCAAAACAAACTCTCAAAAACATTTGAAACATCTTTTCGAAAAGATACACACTTTTGTAAAACACTCAAACACGAGTCAAATACATTGGTTGCCTAAAACAAGGCATCTCTTCAAAAACATTTTCAAAACACACACACACACACACCACAATTTCAAGCAATCGAAAATCAAGGCAAGTGATCTAAAAAAACCAAGTAACTAAGAGCCCATGGATAACCATGGATGAAAAGGGTGCTAATACCTTCCCTTTTCATAATCTACCCCCCGAACCCACGAAATATCTCAAAAGGTTTTTGCTGTGCTTTTTAACCTTTCCTTTAGGATAAAATAAAAAGTCGGTGGCGACTCTTGCTCAACCGAACAAGTGCGAATACAAACACAAAACACTAGTCAGTTCTCCCACCGTATCACAGAACTGGCGACTCTATTGGGGAATTGTTTAAAAGTGGGGTTACCTTAGGGTTTAGATCACCTTTACTTTCTTGCCTTGATTGACTTGATTGCTTTATCTTTTGGGTTCTTGTTTGGGTTTGTTGTAAATCCTACACCCGGATTTGGGGCACCTTTTAAGTAAATAGCAAAAAACTGTGAGGGAACTGTGCGGGGTATACCGACATGGTTGAAGCAGTAAGCTATGTTAGTGTGACATATTTGTGGGTACCGGTAACCCTTGAGTTCAGTCAAGGAGAGTACGGGGCCGCTGAGTGATGTCGTGAAGCACTAACGAACTCTTAGAACCTTAATTGACCATCTTAGCCTTTTTAGGGGTAGTGAGATGACCGACTTTGGTGCAGTCCAAAGTTGGTAGATACTCGATACTACACTCATTTGAGGGTTGTTTTCTTGGGATATTTTGGTCGCCAGTAAGTGGCTAAACCGAAACGATGAACACAGAAAACGATCCAATGATATTGAGCTCCTTAGAACCCGGTTTCTATTTTAGGACAGGATGAGCCAACTAACTTCAAGAGGGTACTTACCTAAACCCCATGCAAGCCTAAACCTAAGGACTTGTTGGCTTCGTGTGAATATTGTTTGTCTTTATATACACTCACTTGCTTTTTTGCATACATGTACATAACATCATAACATCATACCATAACATTTTCAATAACCATTTCAAGGATCTCGAAGGTTCTTTTGATGCAGGGTTACGTTGAACCAGACGTCTACCAAAGGGCAAGAGGTTTCTCCTCTAAACAAATGCCATCAAAGATCAAGTGCAACAACTTGAATCAGGGGCTATGACCCACTCGACATGGTGAGCTTGATTCTCGTGGAAAGACATCCACCGGCGCAAAGTTCTCCAATCAAAGTTCAAGTACAACAACTTGAATCAGGGGCTATGACCCACTTGACATGGTGAGCTTGATTCTCGTGGAAAGACATCCACCAATACAAAGTTCTCCAAACAAAGATCAAGTACAACAACTTGAATCAATGGTTATGACCCACTCGACATGGTGAGCTTGATTCTCGTGGAAAGACATCCACCGGTGCAAAGTTCTCTAATCCAAGAGCAAAGTTCAACCTCTAACATTTTCTTGTGTTTACCCCAAGAGATCTTTGAAAGCATGCATCCACATATCATGCATTGCATCTTAACGATCTTTCCTTTTTCAGGTTTCCTTACTCTCCTGCTGTTTATTTCAGTAAGGGATGGCTCTAGAAAGGTCTGTCAAAGACATCCAAGACCAGACTGCTCAGCTGCAGGAAATGTTCCTGAACTTGTCTCTGGGGCAAGAAGAAATGAAGGCTCTCCTCACAAAGGGCTTAGAGAATTCAAACAATGCCAGGAGTGATCAGCTTGCGGAGCTGCAGTTTGATCTGACAACATTGAGGACCCAAGTGATGGGACAATTAGTGGGCCAGATGGCTCTCATCCAAGACCTATCTCAAAGACAAGAGGAACTCAGAGTTCTCATCCGCCAACTGCTTCCAAACAACCAATTGGGGCAAACATCTGAGGTTGAAGAGCAAGTCACCGCTCAGCCTCCATCCACTCAAGAAGACAAGGGGAAGGCTCATTCGCTTGCTTCAGGGTCACAAGCCCATCAACAACCTTGCCAACGTCAACGGGGTAATCGGCGTAAGCAAGAAACATCGGGAAGACAGTTCACGAAGACTGAAATACCATCATTCTTCATACTGAAGTTCCTGTTGGAGGTCAACCTGCTTACCTTAAGGGATCCTCCTCAGAAGCTCAATATCTCCTCTCCTAACTATCGTCCCAACGCATTTTGTGTTTACCACTCCTACAGCCCGGGACACGACACCAACGACTGTTGGGCCTTGAAGAACAAGATTCAAGATCTGATCGACATTGGAGTGCTGGAATTCATGCCAGACGGCGAGATGAAAATCTTCCGTTAAAGAATTCTCCACCTGGAGTGACAAAGCTCAAGCTGAAAGACTTTTGCTTCATTTTGAATTTTCAAAGTTGTAATTTCTTTTGCTGTCAAACAATTATCTGTTGATGTTAAACTCTGTTTTCATTAATGCATTGCATATGTTTGTCTTGAAATCATCCATTCGTTTCACTACTCTTATGATTTTCTTTATGATATTTGACTCTTGATAAAAAGCTGTAAGCCTTTAGATGGAGGATGACGAAACAATGATCTTATACAGTATGCTTTTGAACAGACTTTGCTGATGATGTACATGCATTTCTTTCAATTCCCCAAACACTGGAGTTATAAGGAAGTTAATCCCTAGTCAACCCCTTTGAGCCAAAGAAGTTGGAGTTTTCTGTTCTAAACAATCAAAACCTTTGATATAAACCCGGGGCAAGGTAGTATCTCAGTTAATTCAAAAGAAATGCGCATTGAAGTCGCAAACTCTCAGTTCGTAACACAACGAACGACGTCAAAAAAAAAGAAAGCATTCCTTTGGAATAAAAAGACAAGGGTGGTTCCCTATCACATAGACAGTCAATCTCTCAAAAGAGAAAAGCCCACCAAGCCAAAACTATAAAGGAGGCTTAAGAAAGATGGGGCATCCCGCTGACTGTAATCTCGAAAATGGGAACAGTCAGGCAAAAGTTAGGGATAACAAATCAAAATCAAAATAGTGAGGTCATTACAAATCCTCATCAACATGAAAAATGTTGAAAAAGAAAAAGGAGATGATGACTGTCTCCCAAAGTCAATTGGTGAACCATCACCCAAAAAGGTCATTCCAAACTCAAAACAGAGTGCGACACGCAATTAACTGAGCTTAGGTTTGGATAACATCACGAAGAGCGGGTGGGTACAAATACACTTTGAGCCTTTATCCTTTGTTTCTTAAACCGTGAACCAAGCCACGTTACAACCCTTCAAAAGTCCTAATTAAAGCATGGGTTAGTTCGAAAACATACTGTTACAAAAGGTATCCCGACTCCTGTAAGGCTTTGCTCTAAATCTTGTGTTGATCTGTCTTATAAAAAGTTTTCTGCTAAAAACGCATTTTTCAAAACTTCGAGACAAACATAAACTTTGCATTGCTTGAATATCACTGTCTGCATTTGGATTTTTTGTTTGACAGCGAAGAATTTCATACAGCGAATGTTCGGAGGAACGAAAACTTTCTCAGTGAACGAAATCACTTCAAAAGGATAACACTTCCATTACAAATCTTCTATAAACAAGGGGCATGACATAGCGCCATCCAGTTAACCTGGGGCAGTCCAGTCAAGGTTTCAACAGATCTTTCAAAGTTCAGTTAACCTGGGGCAGTCCAGTCAAGATTTCAAGAAATCTCTCAATTCGCAGATTAATCTGATTCAAGACTCATCATCACTTGGGGCATTTGAATGTCAAAAGTGTTCAATCATTCCTTCACCACCTGTTGGAAATTACAACCGCCAACAAATCAATTATCACAATTCCAGACTCGATTCCTGTATCTAGCCAGGGAACGTCTAAAGAATTTGAAGATTCGATTCCTGTATCCAGCCAGGGCATATCTGTTGACGACTATTTCCAAATTCGATTCCTGTGTCCAGCCAGGGCATATCTGTTGACGACTATTTCCAGACTCGATTCCTGTATCTAGCCAGGGAACGTCTGAAGAGTTTGAAGATTCAATTCTTGTATCCAGCCAGGGCATATCTGTTGACGACTATTTCCAGACTCGATTCCTGTATCTAGCCAGGGCACGTTTGAAGAGTTTGAAGATTCGATTCCTGTATCCAGCCAGGGCATATCTATTTACGACTATTTCCAGACTCGATTCCTGTATCGAGCCAGGGCACGTCTGAAGAGTTTGAAGATTCGATTCCTGTATCCAGCCAGGGCATATCTATTTACGACTATTTCCAGACTCGATTCCTGTATCTAGCCAGGGCACGTCTGAAGAGTTTGAAGATTCGATTCCTGTATCAAGCCAGGGCATATCTGTTGACGAATATTTCCAGACTCGACTGTATCCAGCCAGGGCACATCTGAAGAGTTCCAGATTCAACACCTGTAACAAGGAAAGCATCTGTGGACGACTGATTGTGGATCAACACCTGTAACAAGCCAGGAAATTATCTACATCACCACTTGGGGCATTCGAATGTCAAAAGTGTTCAAAAACCCGATGCAGTTTTACACGGACTCATCGTCAGGAAACCCTACACCGGTTCCCTTTCAAAACCCGATGCAGTTTTACACGGACTCATCGTCAGGAAACCCTACACCGGTTCCCTTTCAAAACCCGATGCAGTTTTACACGGACTCATCATCTGGAAATCTTACACAGATCTCCTCAAAGCAGGAAGTCCCTAGTAGTTTGGCATACAACCCAAGCTTCTGATTTCCCCAACATTGGTCCCAAGACTTCTCATTTTCAACAATCAGAAGATTCTTGCCCTCCACAGCAGCAGCCAAAGAATTATTTTCCCCGGCAGCAGTCAAGATTCTTTTATCTTCAGCCATCCAGGATTCATTTATCCTCAGCAAGATAGCTTATCAGCTTACATGCGCATTCATCACATTCATGTCATAAACATTGATGTCACATACATTGCATCATGCATCATAACATTGCATACAACTAACCCTTTACCTTTTCAGGTAAGATCAGTCGACAGACAAAGATCACCTTCCGAGATTCTTTCTAGAAGTAGTTCAGATGTGACCCAGACACGGCGACATTCTGATACTTATTCCAGATTCACTCAGATGCAATTTTACACGGACGCATCGTCAAGAAACCCTACACCGGTTCCTCTTCCACTTCAAGACTTCTGAAAACAGCTCACGGATTCTTCCCAACAACGGATGTTAATCTATCGCTTGTTCAGACTCTTCTCAACTTTTGAAAACAGTTTACGGACGCTCCCAACAACGGATGCTGCTCTATTGCTTATTCAACCTCAAGACTTCTGAAAACAGTTCACGGGTTCTCCAGTAACGGATGTTAACCTATCACTTGTTCAGACTCTTCTCAACCTTTGAAAACAGTTTACAGACGCTTCCCAACAACGGATGCCGCTCTATTGCTTATTCAATCTCAACTCCTGAAAACAGTTCACGGATTCTCCAGACACGGATGTCAATCTATTGCTTATTCAGACCCCCAGTTCAGAGATGTTCCGAAACATGGATGCCTTTCTGATACTCGTCCACTCACCAATGACATACAGTTCAACGTCACCAAATGGCATCTTTAAGCCCGTTCTCAGATGGCATCTATAAGCCCATCCTCCTACCAGCAGTCACCAGATGGCATCTCTAAGCCCATCCTCCGACAAGATTCTATCGCATCAGATGGCATCTTTAAGCCCATCACCAAATGGCATCTGTAAGCCCATTCACCTCTACCATCACATCACCGAGTGCAAATTTTCTGGGCACTTTAGTGTCCAATCTTCTTTTACCTTCGAGTCGCGAAAGGCAAACTTGCCAATCTAACTCTTCAGGTTCAAGAAGATTGAACAGGGGCAACTGTTGTACCCCAAAATTTTCCCTCGCATTTTTCCACAAGAAATCACGGCTTCAGGCGTTTCCTGATTTTTCAAACTGGCTCAAGAATCGGTCAAACAGACTTTTCTCGTCAGTCAAACAAAAATTAGGGTTTTACTGATTTTCAGGGCTCTAGAATGTTTCAAACAGTTGGTTTATGGTTTTGTTTGATTTTGGGCTCAACTTTGATCAGGCGAACGTTCTTTGACATTTAATCAGGAATTAGGGTTTTCGTGCACGGTTCCTCAGAAAGATTTAATTCTACGATGCTTTGCAAGTTATTCCGAGATTTGGGTTGAATTCGCATTGTTTGACTTAATCAGTAAAAGAATGCATTTGGATTGAATTCACGTTTGTTTGACTGAATCAGTAAAAGGTTGCATTGGGTTTGAATCTGCAATGTTTGATTAAAGTCAGTAAAAGGAAAAAGCGACTGGGCAATTGCTGTGATTGAATGTTGTTTTGCTCTGGAGGTTTGAAACGGCAGGTTTAACTGATCAGATGCTGAAGCATTGTTTATTTAATTATTTATTATTCTAAGATTAAATGATTGGAATTTATTTTCAATTATTATAATTAAAGAATTATAAATAATAAAACGAACAATTAAAAAAAAGAGAGAGGAAAAGAATTAATTGGATAAAGAAAATTTTTATTGATTTTTAAATTATTTGTACAATTGTTTTGTTGTTTACAACAATGATTTTACATTTAATCTGTTATCCCTTGCTCCAGTGCTCCATGGAATTTTATCTGCAAAAAAAAAATAACAAAAGAAAAGTCAATAGCAGATAAATAAATAAAAGAGACAGATAAAAATAAAGTTCATCATTAAGGGCAACTGATTGGGATCAGTTAGCCCTCTCTGCAAATCACGGGATTTCTCCCGGTTCACAAAGAGGGATGAATATTTGCTTGCTAAACTTTGAATGCACAAATATAAAGAATGCACAAGTCAAAATTGTCAAACTGCATAGTTCAAATCTCAAACAGCATGATGCAAAGTCCAAATCAAAATACAAAGTCCAAACTGAATCACAAATTCCAAACTGTCCAACAAACTGTCAAAGATGTCAAACTAGTACAAGGCTACTCAAAGCTGTCAAAAAAGAAGATTTGGAAAGATATCAAAGATACAAAAGTACAAGAAGCTGTCAAAAGAAGATATGAAAGGATATGTAGAGAAAGATTAATATGCAAGCAAGCTAATTCATTTTCATCATTTTCCCAATGTTGCCCTTTCAGAATAAAGTACCAGCATAAACATATAAAATGCAAAAAGCTGTACTGGAGAGAGAAAAAGAGAAGAAGAAATAGGGCTTACAGGTTTAGGCTTTAGGCATGAGAAAAAATATAAAACAACTGTAATAACACAGCAAGAGATAGGAGATATATCAAAAAAACAGGAGAGCCACAAAACTGTAAGAAAAACAAATATACAGAACTGCCCAGCAAAAAGACAAAAAAAAGGTTCTCAAAGCTTTCACAAGTCCTGAACCTGCATAAACCAGTAAAAAAGCCACAAGGCCACCAACCAGTATAACCTGATGTCCAAACCCCAGGCCATAACTGGAAGCAAACCCTCAACCTGTTTTACCAGCATAAACAAATCTGAGCCAAAACATTCAAAACCTTCATAAGTAAACCAGTTCAAAAACCCTCACCAGAACCTTAAACCTATCAAACCAATTAACCTGCATAAGAACAAACAGAAAACCAGCATATGCCTAAAACCTGTACCTATCATCAAGCCAAAACCAAGGCCATAACCAGCATAGGCCCAAAAACCTGTCCAGCTCAAAACCTAAACAAAATTATCCAAACACAAAAGCCAGCATAAACTGTGAAACCTTAAACCACTGTCAATCCAACCGAAGCCATCAAGCCAAATGGCCTAAACTAGAGAAAAGACCATTCAAAGCATCAACCTGTCAAGCCTATACCAACCATCAAGCCTGAAGCCTGAAGTTCACAGTAGGAGCTCCAAATTGACAATTACTTATGCATTCTTGCAACCCACACAAAGCCTCAGAGAAACCCTCATCATAGGCAAATAAACCGGCATTTCAACAGGAAACACAAGCATACAGAGAGTAAGCCAAAGGGTCAGGGGCAAGAAGAGAAAGAAGGCAAGCGTTTCAAAGAATACTCAAGCATACAAAGCACACTCAGAGTATATCAAATATCAAGCATGTTCAGCATACAGTGAAAGACGAAGAAGAAGGAAATGATATCACAAAAGGTTCAGTTCATCATCATCACCAAACAAAAGAAGTAAGATACAAATACCAGAGTACCGTGGCTAGCTCAGCATCGCCTCCTCCACCCTCAGTCGCCTAGAGCACCTCCAGACTTCGTCCACCTCTGTCCTAAGGTAGTATCTTTTCTTTTCTCGCCTAGAGCACCACAAACAAAAGAATATTTAATCAGAATCAAATAGCAAAAAAGGCAAACATGCAAGAGTTAAAAAAACCTAAAAAACGTCACCTTGAACATCACTGAGCGACCATAAAGAGAAGAGGACGAAGGGTGAAGCCCGGTGGCCATGGGTGAAGAAGGAAGCTCAGGCGAAGGTAGGAGGTGAAAGAAGACGAGAATGAACAAACGGCGCTGTAACTTGCCAAATCCTAGAATCCTCAATTGAACACAAAACTAATGAACCCTAAAAATATTTTGTGTTAAACACTGGGCCTAACCCGTTCAAATGCCTAAGCCCATTACGTACGTACCCCCCCTTTTTTTCCTAGCCTTAATCATTTCTGTTTGGGCTAAACAAAGGCCCCTAAGGCCCATTCTTTTTTTTTAGTTAAACACTTTTTTTTATTTACCATATGATATTTTACATAACTTATTTTTTAAATAAACCAATTGTTAATATTAACTTTAATTGACAATATTCATCTTTTTATAATTAGGTTTTTATAAATCAATCCATAATTTTCTTTAAGTTGACATTTTTCTTTTCTTAAAAAAATACTTTGTACATAAAAATACATTGTTTAAAAACACTTTTTTATTTACTTTATTTAACTTACTTTGATTTGTACATAAATTCTTTTTAAGTTAGTACATTTTCTTTTCTTAAAAAAAAAAATAATTTGTACATAATCAATAAAATACATTTTTTTAATATACATAATTTAATTAAAATTTAAAACATTTAATTAAAATATTCTTTTGTATATATTAAACACAAAATATAAAGATACCAATTTATATCAAATATAAGTAACAATTTTCAAACTTAGAACATTTTCTCTTTCTTAAATTTTCTTTTTGTACATATTAAAGAAATATACAAGATCACAAATTAAATAAAGAAAATATTTGATTCCTTTCTTTAAGTTAACCATACCTTAATAATACCTTTAAAATTCACATCTTAACCTGTAAATAAATTACATACACATATACACTTACACAATATACAATGCATTTCACATTATACACTTGATACACATACAATTATTATTCTTTTACATTGATATACATTGTTTACACTTTTATCGCAATTCGATTTGGTTGTAAATTTATTGGACACTACATTCCTAAAGTCTCATCCCCATTTGTAAATTTGTACCCCCACTCCCGGATACTATTTGTAATAGCGTAGACTTTAAATTATTGCAATTTACCGCTTTCAAATTATACCATGTTTAGACCTAGGGTTTGCATGTACATAAAATCAAACGCTAGATAACCTAATACAAGACAAATACATGAAATCAATACACAATCACACTTGCACCCCCTAGGGTAATCCCACATGTTGCCTTCTAAAATGGGCCATGCTTGCACGTTGAGTATCTTTGGCAAAACAAATTCAAATGATCATAAGTCCCTCGATGACGCTTTCGAAAGTTGCCTAAATGGAATGATCATAGTCCCTTCAAAGAAAATTGCCAAATATACTTGGCACCATTGCATTCATGGTCCATACGATGACCCGCGCCCGTCCCGTTAAACATCCTAAACGCAAGATTGTCCACCAAATTCAATGGTGGAACAAAATTGTTAAAAAGGGTTGAAAACATAGAGAAAACCTTTGAGTACAATAGGGGTAGACAAAACTCTTAGTTACTTGAGATCAACTTGCAAAAACACTTGCCTTCTTTTCAAAAACCACACTTCATAAACACTTTCAAAACAAACTCTCAAAAACATTTGAAACATCTTTTCGAAAAGATACACACTTTTGTAAAACACTCAAACACGAGTCAAATACATTGGTTGCCTAAAACAAGGCATCTCTTCAAAAACATTTTCAAAACACACACACACACCCCAATTTCAAGCAATCAAAAATCAAGGCAAGTGATCTAAAAAAACCAAGTAACTAAGAGCCCATGGATAACCATGGATGAAAAGGGTGCTAATACCTTCCCTTTTCATAATCTACCCCCCGAACCCACGAAATATCTCAAAAGGTTTTTGCTGTGCTTTTTAACCTTTCCTTTAGGATAAAATAAAAAGTCGGTGGCGACTCTTGCTCAACCGAACAAGTGCGAATACAAACGCAAAACACTAGTCAGTTCTCCCACCGTATCACATTAGTGATTAGGGGTTAGTTGGATGATCATCTTGAAACTTGCATTTGGAACTTATTAAAAGATTGGTAGAACCAAAGCCCCCACACAACAAGTTGCATTTGCTTTTTGTCAAGTATATCATCCATTTGGAATCCTCATAAGTACCATTTAATGATTAATGATGTTTAAGTGATCCGTGTTGACCAAAGGTATTGCAGATCCATTAGAGGATTGGTAGAACCAAAGCCTGCACACAATGAATCTCAAGGTTATTGGATCAAATAGATCAAATTAACATACTTGGGCTTGCAAACATAAGTTTGGGCCACGAATGATCATTTATTCGATTCGGGACAAAATTTAGCGCTATGTTATGCAATCGTAAGTGGACTTATATAGAAGTCACACCTATTTTGAGGCCGGTCAATAGCAATCTATGCACCATTTGTTTTGAGACATGATATAGAGATCATGCTCCAATAACACTTAGTGCAATAAGAAAGGGATGAGATGAAGAGGGGTGGGAGAGAATATACAAACCACTTTTGAATTAAATTTAATCAAACTATTATTAAAATAATTCATCCATTTTTGTGGAGTTAGACTCAACACCATGGATCCAATGATATAAATAAATTCATGATCAAAAATTTAACCCAAGATCATCCAGAAAATAGTCACAAAATAATTTTACATTTAATATATACAAAAAAAGGTTTAAAAAAATGTTTAAAAATAGAAATAAAAGAAAAAAATATCAACTATGTTCAAATTGATCAAGAAATAAAAAGCAAGTCCATAGAAATATCATAATAGGACTCAAATGATTTTATAAAATTTTTGGTAATTTTTTAAAGTCAGAAACTATTTTTAAAATTAAAAGAAATGAGTAAAATAAACCAAAAATGATAAAAAAAAAATACCAAAGTCAGAAATAAAAAATAAGTGAGGTCACCAATATTTGTCACAATATCATTGGATCATTCCATAATTTTTTCAGAATTTAAAAATGCATAAAAGTATTTTTAAACATTTAAAGCAATTCAAATAAAGTGAAAATTTTTAAAAAATCCCAAAACACAAAATTAAATTATGAAAAAATAAAAATCAGAAAGAGATAATCAAAACTATTTTTTAGATTTTTTGGACTTAAAATGAATTTTCTATGATTTTTTGAAGTTTAAAACAATTAAATATAAAAATCAGAAAAGAAAATAAAAGTAAAAAATATGTGGACCATTGGATGAGAGTCAAAATGCGTTAGTAATCAAATCAAAGGGATCTGGCGCGCTGTGCATATCATGGTCATTAGTGAATAAAGCACTGAATCAAATGTAAATCAGAAATTCAAAAAATCCAAATGACGTTGTTTCATTGGTTGAAGGATGAGACGTTTGTCATCTTCAACCTCCAGCCAGTCCCAAAACCAGGTTGCTCAATCTGTAAAATTAGAGCATGAGACCTATTCCATTTGTTTCATCTCTTCGAGACAAAGACAACCACACTCTCGCGATAAATTTATATAAACTGTAGCTCAAGCATGCAATTTGGAAGGAAAGTTTTGAAAAGGGATTTGAAATTTCATGGTCAAAACGTGTTTCCAGTAAAAAGCAAGTGTTGCGACTAGAACCAGGGCTATGAGATCATCACAATGATATCAAAGTTTTGAAGAATTGATGAAGGAATCTACCTATTGAATTTGAGTTTCAGAGCTCTGAAACTGGACTTCTATGGAGCAATATAGGGCACGAGTCTTGAATGTAATTATATGGTTAGCTTCAGGGAAGATCAAGGAAAGTGAATTGATGGAAAAATTGGATTGAAAAAGGCTTGTATATGGATTTCGAAGTTGCTAAATTTTGAGTTATGGAACAAGTTTGGCAAGGTGATTCTGGCTATCCAAGCTTGAGGAAATGAATGGGGAATGACCCTCTATTTATAGGGAATCAAATGGAATGTCCAAGCGTGTGAAATGATGAAGTTTGGAGGGAAATCGTGTGAAGTTGCAAACAAGAAAAGTGTGAATTCTAATTTGATCAAAACTCATCCAAAACGCGCGTTTTTCTATGCTAATCACTTCTGGAAGTTCACTAAACATGTTCAGAAGCAAAAATGCGTAGAAACAAAGTGTTTAGAAGCCAAATCAAGGATTTAAAACTTCTGACTTGGTGAAAAATTCAGTTTCAAATTGCCAACTTCTGACCAATGGCATTCTCGGCTTAAGGGGTCTTAGGGCATGATTCTTGATGATTTAGAAAGATGAGGCTACAAGCTTTGCAATGTGAAAATAATGGAGACAAATGGATGCTTTAGCTGAAAGTTGTAACGAGTCAAAGTTGGAAAAAAATGTTGACTTTCCATACTTATAAATATTTCAATTTTTCTTCAAAAGTGACTTATAATGTCTTGCATCCAAACATAGCCTTCCACTTGGAATTTTATCTTGACCAAAAAGAAATGGTATGAAGTAGATCTCTTGAATGACATTTTGAAACTTGAACCATTTAAAATATCCAAAAATTGAGAGAGTTATGACTTGTTGAAGTTGGCAAAATTTCATAAAATGACCTATAATATTTTGTATCATTAAGGCAACTTCCATCCATTTTCTCACTTTGCACATAAAAGAAGCCATAAATTTCACATCCTCAAGATCATTATGAAAAAATAATGGGCTCAAGGTGATAAAAATTGACCAAGTTATGATCATTTGAAGTCACACATGGAAAATTGGGGATTCACCTGGAGGACTTGTAATCTTTCTTCTTCATCAAGTTTCTTCCACATGAAAACTCCTTGTAAATTTTGAAGTGATTTGTTAATAACCCCTTGAAGAGAATGATGTATTTGAAATCACTCAAAAATACCAAAAGATGAGCAAGATATACTCCTTTGAAGTTCAAAACCCTAGCTCGTAGATTAAGAAACATGCCTTGAGGAACTTTGACAATTTTGAACAAACTTCTTGTACCAACACAAATGCTTTGTAAATATAAGTTGTTGAGGATGATAATGAGAACTCATAGAAACCACAACCACTTCCATATCTTTATAATTGAGATAAATATGCATTTGTGACCAATGGGAACAAAGCCTTGTCCAAGCATGACAACTTCTCCAATCAATCCCTTGTGCTTTTGAACCAAATTTGATAACCTTGAAATGTGGTGAACCAAAATAACCTTGCCATGCCATTCCTTCCAAAACAAATCCAACGGTGAGGTTTGAACTTCTCAAGCTTTATTGACTAGGGCATGGAAATAAACTCATGAACCCATGGAGAAACTTGTTGAATTTTATTGCCTTTACCTACATGAGTAACAAGCAAGACAAACCAACATTGAATTTTATTAATTAAGAGAAGAAATCAAATGAAAAAAATATTAATGATCACAAAAGAACACAAGTCAAGGTGCTTGGTGATTCCTCAAAGAGCAAAGCTAAATATAGGGAGAAGAACCACAAGCCCTAATGTGATCTTGTTGTGATTGAATCAAAATGGTATGATGAAGTGATCTTAGGGGCAAAAATTGGGGTACAACACTTGAAACAAATGATATAATCGACAAAAAGCAAATGAAAATTGTTGTACCCTAAAATTTTCCCTCTCATTTTACTCAAAACATACTCCTAGAGATCCTTAAGTTGCTCAAGTTTTCCCAAGAGTTGACCAGAAAACTCTCTCCTAAGGCAGTGTGTCTCAAATTAGGGTTTCCATTTTCATCAATATGAGTGAACCCAAAAGACCTCATATTCTCTCCATGGTCCTAATATGTTCTCAAGGCCCTCTATGTCAAATTTCAAGCACTACACAAGAAGTTTTCTCAGTCAACTGCTCAGATGCTTGAGAATCGACTTTAATAAGTCAAAAGTCAATTGTGGCCCACATACAGTCAAACTTTAAGATTTTTGGTAAACATAAACATTTTGAAGTGATATCCATAATTTGATAAAGGGTTGATCATGATTCCTCAAGGAATGCCCTAAATTCATCAAAACCCAAAAGTTGATAAATTAGGGTTTCTTAAGAAAAGTCAACCAAACTTTGACCAAGCATAACTTCCACATAATTTATCAGAAATTTTCCATCTAAGGCTCATTTTGAAGAGGATGCAATTACCTACAATTAATCTTCAGCCTCCAAGTTCAAAATATGTACTCACAAAAAGATATGAATTTCTACATTATGGATCCTTTTGAAAAGTCAACAAAAACACCTTTTGGGTCAAAGCTTCTTACATAAACATGGAAGACCCAATTGAGATGAGACCAAAAAGGTTGCTTAGGGAATATCCTATTATTTCTAAAAAGTCCAAGAACACCACTCTAGGGTTAAAATTGGAAGAGATATGCCTTGTCAAGTTTGACCATTTTTACAAAATTGCCAAAAGTCAAATATGCTCAAAAGTGCATTTTTTACCAAATGGGCCTAGCATCTCATGATTGCACCTCACTTGTAGAATGTTCCACGACCCAAATATCCATCCACATGTTATTTGCTTCATTTTCCATTTTATTTTTAATTATTTATTAATTAAAATTTCAATTAAATCAAATAATTGGTAAATAATAGCAAAGATATGTTTTGATTTGATTTTTTGACAGGGTCTCAATCAAAATATGCTGAGATATCAAGACCAAAACGAATCAAGCATGATTGGTACAAAAATGGGATGATTTGGCTCAATTTAGCAAGTTTGTATGTGACATGAAAATCAAATTAAATCTTCAAAACTTTCAAACATACCAATAAGTTTTATAACCCTAATTCGTTCTAGGGTATATAATGAACAAGTACAAGGCAAATTACAGGGGTAGCAGTCGTGAAAAGAGGTAGAGAAAATTCAAAAAATTCAAAGAAAAGTGTGAATCAGTTGTCACTCCACAAGCCATCTCAAGCCATCCTAGCATTGCCACTCAATTGCTAGACGTTTCAGGAAGCCATCCCAATCTTTTGCAAGGCCTGAAGCATCAAGAATCGCGCGCTACAACTCACCCAGTTTTCTCTTTTTTTCCAAAATCGATTACTGTAATTCCTGCATTATTAGCATATTTGATTGACATATTTGTGATCTTTGACATGTTTGCAAGATGACTGAATAGTTTAATTAAAGTTTTGACGTATATATGGGCGTTTGCCATTGCTAGGGTTTTCGTGTGCATTTTAGGGGTTTGTTCTGCAGGTTAAATGAGGCCAAGGGAGGAACACCATGATGTTCACGAGATCAAGACGAATTGATCCATGTAGTTGGAAGTAATTTATCATGTATCTTGTACATTTTGGAAATTTGCAGGGGCTATAGCTACGAACATGTGACTGTAGGTAAAAGGTCTTTACCTAACACGATGAAAAATGAAGAAGGAGATTAGGTGTTCAACAACCATTAGACCATTCAAACTTCACGCGCTTTGGATTCAGTTTACCTTGTTTTCATATATTAAATTCTGGCTTTATTATGTTAACAAATAACAACAATAGCGCAGCTGGCAACACATCAGTGGTGGTAAGTGTGAGGACTTGGGTTCGATCCCAGGTCCCAGCAAAACCTTATTTTCTTTATTTTCCATTTACAGACCATATGCGTCACCTGCCCAGATGACTACCATATGCCACCAATATCTAGCCAGCAGATTCATAGTCAACCAGATCTAACTCATAACAATGAAGGATCTATGGTACACCCTCAGGTCAACGCTGTAACACCCTCTAAAACCCCACATAAAATTTCGCAAATAATTAAAATCATATTTTCAGAGTACATGTATTAACGAGGATGTCACAATTCTCTTTTAATAAAAACAAGTTCCTGTCATGCATAACATAGAAGCAACTCATACATGTTTACACAGCGGAATATTATATTTAATAAAACCAAAGTTATAATATTTTCAATCATCAGGGATTAACACCTGGAATATATCAACATCATATTATAACCAAATACTGAGGAAATAAACGAGTCTGACTAAAGCAGCTCGACAAACAAACGTTCCCGGAGTTACAACTATCAGAGCATGACCCGGACAATACTTAAACCGAAATAAACTAGAAACAGCAAGTCTTCGCCAATCATCTGAGCGAAGCTCCTCAATCTGAAATGTTCAACAGTAAGGGTGAGCATCTCAATTATACCTTTGATTATACGTTCATAACAATCAATTCAGAAAAACCATAAGCATCACCCGAACAGTTAACATGTTTCATAGTTTACGAAACCTTTACAATTCATATATTCATAATATATTACTTTTCATACTTATAATTAACATCAAACATCGTTAACAATTCAGCAACAATACATGCATACAATCAATTAAATACAACATTGGAAAATCATCCATTCATGTTATATTCAATATAATGCAACACACCCATGCATGTAGTACCATTTTACCGCCCCATTAAATCTCGGGTCACGGATAACTCACCGTTCCATTATATCGCGGACACGGCTACCACCTCAACGTTCCATTAAATCGCGGACACGTATATTGGCCACCATGTTAATTCCACACAATGGGAATTAACAAATGCAACATGATATGTAAGTATGTAACACTCAGCATACTATTAACATCAAGAAAACATATCATGCAACATCAACAATATCAATCATAACAGGATATGGATAGCATGTAATCACTCAACATACTATTAAACATCAACCAATCATATCAAGTTATATCATAATTCATGCTTGATAACATCATCTAAAAGCATGACAATAACATCCACGTAGTGTTGGTATCATAACATACAAACATTATTCGATACAAGCATCAAACAACACTAGGGAATCAATAAGCAGCATATTCCAAACATATAAAACACTGCACATCAAAACAGAATCAATTCCGTACATAACAGCATGCACAGAAAACAGAATTTAGAAGCCAACACAGGAGGTTAACACGGGTGCCCGTGTGCAGCAACACGGCCCGTGTGGAAATGTGTCCAGAAACACATTATTTTTACCAATACAGAAGATCAACACGGGTGCCCGTGTGCAGCAACACGGCCCGTGTTGATGAGCGCGTACAAAATATTCCTGTACCTGCAGCATGCTCAGAACAGCAACCAAACACGAAAAATACCAGCCAAAACGTGCATTTCGGTACATAACAACATCAATTTTGCATAACTCAAAGCAACACATCAATTGGAAACACAATTCCCTTATACGTTAGCCAATTTCCAATCTTAAGGACAACATTACTTTACTTAAGGTCTTATTTTTCAAATCATACACAACTCAGAATTTTCGTCTCAAACATCCTATTTTATCAACAATTCTTTCATCAACAACAAGTTTTATAAAATTGACCTTAAGTTACATATTACCCGTCCTTTAGGGAAATCCTAACAACATTGAGGTTATCCCTAGAATTACCTAAGGGAAACTCTCGATCATACAAATATACTCCAAATCCACCATAGGAACCTAAAATCCCTAATTGATTCATAAAATTTGGGAACCTAAACCTTTTCTAACAAGGTTCAACCCTAAGGTTATTGATCCCTAAGAACATCTAAAAATTGGGGTTTCTCCCTACGATTATCCAAAATCAATCGTGCCTAAACCCATAAGCAAAAGTAAATCGAGTAGTAGCCCCCCTTACCTTATCAAATTGCAGCTTTGAACTCTTGAGCGATTGTTCCTCGTTCTTCAGAGCTCCAACCCCAAATATCTCCAAATTCTGTTTTATCGTGAAAAGTGAGAAAATAACTTAAGTTCCAAAATATATATCCTTATTTCTTTTGCACCCCCACTCTTTACTAACGACATCCAAGCCCAATAACTTAAAAACCCAATATTTTCTTATTTCTTTTATTTTCTTCAAATATTCCAAAATAAATAACTCTTTTTATTTTATTAATTCTAATAAAATAAATTCCCAATTAAATAAATCAAATAATTAAAACTGGGGTGTTACAACTCTCCCCCACTAAAAGAGTTTTCGTCCTCGAAAACATACCTTAGACGAACAGTTTCGGATAAGCCTCTTTCATCTGGCTCTCCAGTTCCCAAGTAATATTTCCCTCTGCTGGGCCTCCCCAAGCAACCTTCACTAATGCTATCTCTTTACTCCTTAACTGTTTCACTTCCCGATCTTCTATCCTCATAGGCAATGTTTCTACGGTCAGGTTATCTCTCACCTGTACATCATCTATTTGGATTACATGAGATGGGTCTGGAATGTATCTCCTCAACTGAGAAACATGAAAAACATCGTGCAAATTCGCAAGTCTCGGAGGTAAAGCAATACGATAAGCAACTTCTCCAACTCTTTCCGTAATCTGAAACGGACCAATAAAACGCGAAGTCAACTTCTTAGATTTCAACGCCCGACCAATACCCGTCATCGGAGTAACTCTCATAAACACATGATCTCCAGCACTGAATTCTAAATTCTTTCTCCTCTTGTCATGATAACTCTTCTGACGACTCTGAGAAGCTCTCATCTTCTCTTGAATCAATTTGATCTTTTCAGTAGTCTGCTGAACAATTTCTGGCCCAATTACTGAACTCTCTCCATATTCATACCAACACAAAGGCGTTCTACACCATCTTCCATACAATGCCTCAAACGGAGCCATACTAATACTCGAATGGTAACTATTTTTATAAGTAAATTCAATCAATGGCAAATAGCTATCCCAAGCTCCACCCTTCTCTAAAACACAAGCACGCAATAAATCTTCTAACGATTGAATCGTCCTCTCCGTCTGTCCATCAGTCTGAGGATGATAAGCTGAACTCAACCTCAATTTAGTACCCAAAGCCTTCTGCAATCCTTCCCAAAATTTCGAAGTGAACCTCGGATCTCTATCTGACACAATACTAGAAGGAACTCCATGCAAACTCACTATTTTCTCAATATACAACTGTGCCAATCTCTCCATTGAGTAATCCATTCGCACCGGTATAAAATGAGCAGACTTAGTCAGTCTATCCACAACAACCCATATCGCTTCACAATCCTTAGGAGTCCTCGGCAACCCGGATACAAAATCCATAGAAATACTATCCCACTTCCATTCTGGAATAAACATCGGTTGCATAAATCCAGACGGCTTCTGATGCTCAATCTTCGATTTCTGACAGATTAAACATGCATACACAAATTCAGCTATTTCCTTTTTCATTCCCGGCCACCAAAACAATTTCTTCAAATCATGATACATTTTCGTGGCACCCGGATGAATACTCATCCCACTGCGATGTCCTTCCTCTAATATACTCTTCTTGATTTCTGCAACATCAGGAACACAAACTCTATCGCCAAATCTCATAACATCATTTTCATCAATTCTAAACTCACCACCTTGACCTTGGTTGATCAATGTCAATTTATCAACTAAATTAACATCAGATTTCTGCCCGATCCTGATCTCTTCTAGAATACCACTAGTAAGTTTCAACATACCCAAACGAACACACTTCGGAGTACTTTCACAAATTAAACTCAAATCTCGGAATTGTTCAATTAACTCCAATTCACGAACCATCATCATAGACATATGCAAGGATTTCCTGCTCAAAGCATCTGCAACCACATTTGCCTTACCAGGATGGTAATTCAAACCAAAATCATAATCTTTGAGAAATTCCAACCACCTTCTTTGCCTCATATTGAGCTCTTTCTGATCGAAAAGATACTTCAAACTCTTATGATCACTATACACTTCAAATCTCGAACCATACAGATAATGTCTCCACAATTTCAAGACAAACACAACTGCTGCTAACTCTAAGTCATGAGTAGGATAGTTCCTTTCATGAACCTTCAACTGTCTCGAAGCATACGCAACTACCTGTTGATTCTGCATTAGAACACCACCTAATCCCATCAGAGATGCATCACAATAAACTACAAAATATTCCACCGGATTCGGAAAAATCAGAATAGGAGCACTAGTCAATCTCCGCTTCAATTCTTGGAAACCTTTCTCACAATCAGAATCCCAAATAAACGCTTGTCCTTTACGAGTCAACTTCGTCAACGGCAATGCTAACTTTGAGAATCCTTCGATAAAATTTCTGTAATAACCTGCAAGACCAAGAAAACTTCTGATTTCAGAAACAGTCTTCGGCGCTTCCCACTGAGATAACGCTTCTACCTTTGTAGGATCCACTGCAATACCATCCTTAGAAATCACATGTCCAAGAAAACTAACTTCATTCAGCCAGAACTCACATTTGGACAACTTTGCATACAACTTCTTATCTTTCAACAACTCTAACACAATTCTGAGATGTTCCGCATGCTCTTCGTCATTCTTGGAATAAATCAGAATGTCATCAATAAAAACCACAACAAACTTATCCAGATACGGATGAAAAATCATGTTCATGTACTCCATGAAAACACCAGGTGCATTAGTAACTCCGAACGGCATAACAGAATATTCATAATGCCCATACCTCGTTCAAAAAGCAGTCTTTTGAATATCTTCCGCTTTCACACGAATCTGATGATATCCAGATCTCAAGTCAATCTTACTGAATACGCTGGCTCCAATTAGCTGATCCATTAAATCATCAATCCTCGGTAATGGATACCGATTCTTAATGGTTACCTTGTTCAATTGCCTGTAATCAACACACAGTCTCATAAAACCTTCTTTCTTCTTGACCAATAATACCGGAGCACCCCAAGGCGAAACACTTGGACGAATAAACTTCTTCTCCAGTAAATCTTCCAACTGACTCTTCAATTCTGCCAACTCAGATGCAGACATACGATATGGTGCCATCGACACCGGTCTCGTACCAGGAATCAAATCTATAGAAAATTCCACTTCTCTCTCAGGAGGTAACTCACCAACATCATCAGGAAAGACTTCTGGAAAATCACACACCACTGGCAATTCACCACTCCTGACCTTTCCTGTTGCATCTAACGAAGCAAGTAACATAAACACATTAGCACCGTCTTCCATTGCTTCTTGTACCTGCCTAGCAGTCATAGTCAAATTCTCGACACCAACTGCCTCTGGGAAAATCACCGTCTTAGCAAAACAGTTCAGATGAACCCGGTTGAATTCCAACCAGTTCATCCCAAGGATAATATCAAGTTTTTCAAGCGGTAGGCACACTAAATCCATACCGAAACCTCTACCAAAAATCTCAATAGGACAATTCCTACATACAAGTGAAGTTGTCACTGAACCCGATGCAGGAGTATCAATAACCATGCTACCTCGCATATCAGATATGTCCAGTTTCAACCTCTCAGCACAATCCAAAGAAATGAAAGAATGAGTTGCACCAGTATCAATAATTGCAACTAAAGGTGTGCCATGAATAAAACACGTACCTTTAATCAATCGGTCCTCTGGAGTAGTCTCAGATCCAGACAAAGCGAACACTTTTTCACCTGACTGATCCTTCTTAGGCTTAGGACACTGCGGACGAATGTGACCTTCTTCGCCACAATTGTAACAAGTAACAGACTTCCCTTTGCAATCAATAGACAAATGACCAGTCTTTCCACATTTATAGCACTTCTTCTCATCACTCTTGCAATCTCGAATATGATGACCAAACTCACCACACCTGTAGCATCTGATAGGAGCCTTAGAATCTCCCCCACTAGGCCTTTTCCATCCACCTGATTTCTGGTTACCTCTACCATATGGCTTGCCACAGTCCATATGTTGCTTTCCTCTTTTATCAACAGCCCCACGAGAGTGAGACGACCTAGTCTTGGTAATATCTTCTTCCAAGATCCTGCTACAATCCACCAGATCAGAAAATCTACGAATACGCTGGTACCTGATTCCCTGCTTAATCTCATCTCGGAGACCATTCTCAAATTTGATACATTTAGAGAATTCTCCAGCCTCATCATTGTTGTAGTGCGCATAATACTTTTCCAGCTCAGTGAACTTAGTAGCATACTCACTAACAGTCAGATTTCCCTGCTTAAGCTCCGAAAATTCAATTTCCTTTCTTCCCCGAACATCTTCAGGAAAGTAACTCCTCAGAAAAGCCCTTCTGAAGTTAGCCCAAGTCAGTGCCTCTCTATCCTGAACCATTTCAGTCCTTGTTGCAACCCACCAGTCATCGGCCTCTTCTGCCAACATATGCGTACCATATCTGACTTTCAGATCTTCAGCACAATCAATCACACGGAAAATCCTTTAGATTTCCTTCAGCCACTTCTGAGCACCTTCAGGGTCATGTGTACCTTTGAACAACGGAGGATTGTTCCTTTGGAAGTTCCCCAATTGCCTATCAGCACCAATCACGCCTCCATTTGGATTTCCAGCAAGTACACCAGCTAACATCCCCAAAGCCTCAGCGAGTGCAGCATCATTTCGTCCGTTACCTCTTCCAGCCATATTCCTGAGAATTAAAACATACTCCTCATCAGAATACAGTATCGACAGTGTGGCCTTACACTAGTCGCATACAAAAGGAATGACTGACTCAAGACTCTGGTCGCAACGACCGACTATGCTCTGATACCACTATTGTAACACCCTCTAAAACCCCACATAAAATTTCGCAAATAATTAAAATCATATTTTCAGAGTACATGTATTAACGAGGATGTCACAATTCTCTTTTAATAAAAACAAGTTCCTGTCATGCATAACATAGAAGCAACTCATACATGTTTACACAGCGGAATATTATATTTAATAAAACCAAAGTTATAATATTTTCAATCATCAGGGATTAACACCTGGAATATATCAACATCATATTATAACCAAATACTGAGGAAATAAACGAGTCTGACTAAAGCAGCTCGACAAACAAACGTTCCCGGAGTTACAACTATCAGAGCATGACCCGGACAATACTTAAACCAAAATAAACTAGAAACAACAAGTCTTCGCCAATCATCTGAGCGAAGCTCCTCAATCTGAAATGTTCAACAGTAAGGGTGAGCATCTCAATTATACCTTTGATTATACGTTCATAACAATCAATTTAGAAAAACCATAAGCATCACCCGAACAGTTAACATGTTTCATAGTTTACGAAACCTTTACAATTCATATATTCATAATATATTACTTTTCATACTTATAATTAACATCAAACATCGTTAACAATTCAGCAACAATACATGCATACAATCAATTAAATACAACATTGGAAAATCATCCATTCATGTTATATTCAATATAATGCAACACACCCATGCATGTAGTACCATTTTACCGCCCCATTAAATCTCGGGTCACGGATAACTCACCGTTCCATTATATCGCGGACACGGCTACCACCTCAACGTTCCATTAAATCGCGGACACGTATATTGGCCACCATGTTAATTCCACACAATGGGAATTAACAAATGCAACATGATATGTAAGTATGTAACACTCAGCATACTATTAACATCAAGAAAACATATCATGCAACATCAACAATATCAATCATAACAGGATATGGATAGCATGTAATCACTCAGCATACTATTAAACATCAACCAATCATATCAAGTTATATCATAATTCATGCTTGATAACATCATCTAAAAGCATGACAATAACATCCACGTAGTGTTGGTATCATAACATACAAACATTATTCGATACAAGCATCAAACAACACTAGGGAATCAATAAGCAGCATATTCCAAACATATAAAACACTGCACATCAAAACAGAATCAATTCCGTACATAACAGCATGCACAGAAAACAGAATTTAGAAGCCAACACAGGAGGTTAACACGGGTGCCCGTGTGCAGCAACACGGCCCGTGTGGAAATGTGTCCAGAAACACATTATTTTTACCAATACAGAAGATCAACACGGGTGCCCGTGTGCAGCAACACGGCCCGTGTTGATGAGCGCGTACAAAATATTCCTGTACCTGCAGCATGCTCAGAACAGCAACCAAACACGAAAAATACCAGCCAAAACGTGCATTTCGGTACATAACAACATCAATTTTGCATAACTCAAAGCAAAACATCAATTGGAAACACAATTCCCTTCTACGTTAGCCAATTTCCAATCTTAAGGACAACATTACTTTACTTAAGGTCTTATTTTTCAAATCATACACAACTCAGAATTTTCGTCTCAAACATCCTATTTTATCAACAATTCTTTCATCAACAACAAGTTTTATAAAATTGACCTTAAGTTACATATTACCCGTCCTTTAGGGAAATCCTAACAACATTGAGGTTATCCCTAGAATTACCTAAGGGAAACTCTCGATCATACAAATATACTCCAAATCCACCATAGGAACCTAAAATCCCTAATTGATTCATAAAATTTGGGAACCTAAACCTTTTCTAACAAGGTTCAACCCTAAGGTTATTGATCCCTAAGAACATCTAAAAATTGGGGTTTCTCCCTACTATTATCCAAAATCAATCGTGCCTAAACCCATAAGCAAAAGTAAATCGAGTAGTAGCCCCCCTTACCTTATCAAATTGCAGCTTTGAACTCTTGAGCGATTGTTCCTCGTTCTTCAGAGCTCCAACCCCAAATATCTCCAAATTCTGTTTTATCATGAAAAGTGAGAAAATAACTTAAGTTCCAAAATATATATCCTTATTTCTTTTGCACCCCCACTCTTTACTAACGACATCCAAGCCCAATAACTTAAAAACCCAATATTTTCTTATTTCTTTTATTTTCTTCAAATATTCCAAAATAAATAACTCTTTTTATTTTATTAATTCTAATAAAATAAATTCCCAATTAAATAAATCAAATAATTAAAACTGGGGTATTACAAACGCCACATGGAACCAAGCGCTGACTGGGCTTGGTTGGCTAATGGGCCTAGGAAATTCAAGATTGCACCCCCCCCATTTAGCACAACAGCGGCCCAATTCCTCTCTTTCTCTATTTTTTTAATTTATTTTATTTATTTTCTTAATTACTTTTCTTTTCACAAATAATATCTAAAATCATTTTTTTATTTAATCAAAAAAATCACAAAAAACACCAAAAATCATTTTTTCATAAAAGAATATTTTTTATTTCTTAATTAATTTAGTTTAATTAACTTAGGGCAATTTAATCCTTTTTTTATAATTAAAAATAATTAGAATTAGGGTTTTAATTATACATAACTTAATTAATTTTTTCCTCAAAAAAATAACTTAAATATTTTTTTCAATTAGATTTTTAGGGTTTTCAATTTTTCTCGCATTTAATTTGCCGCGCGCATTTTAATTCTTTTATTATTATTGTAACTGCTCCAGGATTGTAATAGTAATTAGGATTTTAAACTTCCGCATTTTTATTTTCAGTCAAGATGATTATGTAACTGCCAAAGCCCTGTAATAGCTAGGTTCATTTTCTCACACTTTAAATTCTCGCAATCTTTAACTCTCTAGATGCATGGCTAATAGGATTGTATGGTAAGAATATCTGAAAATTAAAACGGTAGATCACCTAATGTGCAAAGACTAATTAACTGAAAAAATCACGTGCACATATTTCCCTCCTAGGGTTTGCCTCACTTCGGTTGCCTTCGGTAAAATAGTCATTTAAGCATAGGAGATTTTAGTGGTTGCCCTCCTGTCTAAAAGATCAAATGTCCCATTCGAATGTTGCCTCGAAAATGTTTCCTCGGAAAGATCTTAAGACTTTAGGGTTACTACTAAAGTTTCCAACCCATTGCTTAGGTGACTATAATTGTCCCTTTCGAACATCCCTTAAAAACTCCAACGACGGGGCTACCTACTCCTTAATAGTAGGATAGAATTATCTAAAGGAAACAAGAACAAACCATCTTTTTTCGAGTAGGTAGAATCTTAAGTACTTGCTCAACAAAACTTTTCACACAAACACCTTTTAAAACAATTTTTAAAACAAACTTCGTCACACCTTTGAGGACTGATACAAGCGTTATCACGAAGTAAAACTTTTTCAAAACAAGATCACACACACAACCAATTTTAAAAAGATGATCAAGTACCTAAGAGCCCATGGAAAACCATGGATAGAAAGGGTGCTAACACCTTCCCTTTCTATAATCTACCCCCCGTACTCAAATCTCGAAAAAAAGGTTTTTTCTGTTCTTTTTCCTTTTCCATGATTGGATGAAATAAAAGTCGGTGGAGACTCTTGCTTACCGTGACATTTTTCGAACAAAAAACGCAAAATGCAAACCAGTAAAAATAGTCGGTTCTGCCATCGTATCACAAAACTTGTTGTTGAGAAGCTTTGATTTTATCAATCTTCTAATGAGTTTTCAAATGCAAGATTCAAGATGGTCATTCAACTAACCTCTAATTTCTAACTCACTAACAATTGACTTTTATGCTTTTACTTTACGTCTTTACTTTTACGCACCATTTATTTTTGCATTTACATTTCATACTACTTTCATCTTTGCTCACTTGAGCATTTATCTTTATGTCATTTCTATTTCGCTCGCTTGAGATTTCATTTTCTTTTTGAAGATAGTTAATAACCAACTTGAACAATAAAAAAAACTTTAAGGTTACTTGGACTATTTGGTTACTATCCTTGGCATTATGGAGTTATGGACCTCTAGGACTTAGGATTAGAAGCCTTGACTACCCTTAGGACCTTGTGACTTCTGTCATCATTTTTTCTAGAGTTCTTGGGGTTTACCCCAAGACATTGGGTTGATTTTCTTTATGTGCAGGTTATTCTGCTTATATGCTTTATCTGTGATTAAGAATTCCTCTGTATACAACTGTTACTTTGCCCAATTTTTTTTGAAGACTTAATGCATCTGAAGTTTGGTATTCTTAAGAGGTTTAATATCTCTGCTTGTTTGGTTTCAATCCAAAGGATGAAAATTATACATTGACTCATTATGTCTAGTCTTAACTTCTTGCTGGTTAGCCGGTTCTTTTCCCTAACTTTTACCTTATGCTTTAGGATAATCCCTTCATCTCCTCATATTTTATTTAATTTCAAAAATATTCTCCCTCATTTTCAAAATTCTTCTGGTTTTTCTAACTTGAACCACTTTCACAATAAACTTGGACTTAGGTCCATGCATTTTCAAAATCTTTTCTTAAACAAGCTTTAATCAACTTAATCATACTTTGACATTTTTTTGTGAGAAGACTAAAAGTCATTCAACCTCATTCAAACCATTTTTCCACTTTGGCTTTTTATTTAAATTTTTCTCAAAAGATTAGACTCTTGCCAATTCTTGTAGTGATGCAAGCTACTATACTTCTACGATATATAGTGAAGTGACATATTTTCCATTTGCGTGTTGAGCGAGACTTTGTTGATTTTAAAATCCAAGCTATATCCTCCACTTTGAGATGATACAAATTCTCCTTTCTTATAATCGTGGGTAGTAAGTATGTTTTCCACTCGGATATGACGATGATGTCTCGTATCCTAAAATTAACCAACACACTTGTGTTTTAAAATTTTTAAAGGTGAACTACGAGTACCCTGATCCCCTATTGCACGGAAGGTGGTACGTAGGCACTAATGGTTCGCAACCGCGGCATGTACAAAAATTGTAAAAAATACTTATTTTCTCATCTCCACCATCTATTTTGTATACAACAGTTATATCTAAAATACACAAAATTTCAAAGAGGTTTTAGCGGAGTACCATAGATGTTTAGGGTTCTAATACCTTCCCTTTGCATAACCAACCCCCGTACCTAGATTCTTTCCCCCTCTTTTTTAGGTTATTCTCTCTTTTCCAATTCCTCTAGAAACAATAAAGCGCGGTGACGATTTTTTATTTTATTTGGGCGAGTTAAATCAATACAATGGCTTAGTCTTAACATTTCTACCACTATAATTGTGTAATCTGCTTGTTTAGAAGAATCTTTGTATACACATATTTGTAAATCAACGATTGTTGATAGTTCCTTGAGAGATTGTGAGTCTGGATTCTCAAGAAGACTTTAGTTACAGTCATAGTGGTTTTCAATAAGGATCGATGGACTTATTAGGGGTGCCAATAAGGTTGATCAGTTTTATTATGATTGTCTGTAATCTGGTTGATTATAGTGGATTAAATCTTTGTGTATAAGGCAAATGACTTTGCGGGGTGGACTGGAGTAACTTAGTTAACAATAAACCAGAATACAAAAAATTGTGTTCATTTATTTTTATTCACTTGTTAAGCTTTGTGTTTGAGTTACGAAAATATTATATGTGGTGTAACCCAATTCAAACGCCTCCTTTCTTGTGTTTCTCGCTCCTTCAATGTAGAGGCACGCCGTACCTGTTTCTTATCATATTTAAAACTCTGTCAAGAAGTGATTGATTGGATAACATTAGATTCCTTAAAACATAATTACATTATAAATCGGATCATCATGCCTTTAAATGTGCATAATGAAGTAAGTTGCACATTATACATATTTTGTATTCATGTAAAATTACTTTTATTTACATTCAAACAACATTACAACGCATAACATTACATTCGTGAAAACAAAAATACATTAACTTATACACAATAGTAAAATAATCCCAAGAAAATATAAAAATAATGATGAGAAAATTAATCTTCTTCAAGTCACTCACAACCTAGTTCTTCAATTTCTCTATCTTCTTTGTACTTAATTTTTACCAAAACTCTTTTCTTTCATCAATTTACAATTAAATCATCCATTGTCAATTCTATTGGAAGTCCTTAATAATTCAAATTCATTGTGGAAGTTTCTGGGATCGTTTAGTTGAAAACAACTTATTAAAAATCACTTCTGAAAATCTGAAAATTGGAAATTTCGAACAGGAAATCGATTTCCATAGTTTTTTTTTTAGTTTTCCACCTTTCGTTTTTTTTAGTTTTTAGTTATGGAAATAGATTACCCTCTTTTGAGAAATTGATTTGTGCCCCGTGTTTTTATTTTTAAGCTGTTCTTTGGTTCCAACTTGTATGTTTGTATCCTATAAATACTCCCTCATGTAATGTTGTTAAAACTAATTCCATTGTGAATATATATATATATATATATATATATATATATATATATATATATATATATATATATATATATATATATATATATATATATATATATATATATATATATATATATATATATATATATATATATATATATATATATATATATATATATATATATATATATATATATATATATATATATATATATATATATACTCAAGTACTCTCTCTCTCTCTTTAATATCTCCAAAATCACTTCATCTTCTCCAATTAACCATATTTCACCATTGATTCACCACTCAAGCTTTATGTTTGTTCCAACATTTGGCATCAAGAGCCGTGGTTCTGATCCATTAACTTGCTACAAAGATGACTACCGTTTCCAATGATCTAGTACATACCAATCTTCCAACCCTTGATTCAAATAAATGTGATAAATGGTGCAAACAAATGAAGGTTTTGTTTGGGTATCAAGACATTATTAAAGTGGTTAACAATGGTGTTACACCACTTAAGGCAAAAACTACAGATGCTCAGAAGGCCGCATTCAAGGAAGAGAAGAAGAAAGACTACAAGGCACTCTTCTTGATTCATTCTTGTGTCAACAATGAAAACTTCGAAAAAGTTAGAGATTGCGATTCGACGAAACAAGAATGAGAGATCTTGAAGAAAGCTTATGAAGAGGTTGATAATGAAAAGTTGGTGAGGTTAAAAACTCACAAGCGATAGTTTGAATTGGTACAAATGTAAGAGAAGGAGTCAATCAACGACTATGTAACGCGTATTACGCGTTTGATGAATCAAATAAAATCTTGCGGTGAAACTGTTTCAGAGTAGAATGTTGTATCGAAGATCTTACATTCTTTAAATTCAAGATTCAACAACATTGTGGTTGCAATCGAAAAATCAAAGGACCTTCCTACATTGAGCAACGAGGAGCTTCAAAGCTCGATTAAGGCTCATGAACAAAGGATGGATGAAATGGGAAATGCCAAAGCAAAAGCGAATATTACGTTGCAAGCACAATTTAATGAGAAGAGTAAAAGATCAAAAGGAAAATGGTCTTCAAATGTGAAGACAAATTTCCATAATTTTGGTGGAAAAGATCCACAAAATTCGAAAGCTTCGATAGAGAAAAATGGTGAGAGCAGTTCCAAAGGTAGTGGTCAAAGCAACTATGCGAAGAAGTTTGCCAAGAGTAATGTGAAATGTTACAATTGCCATATACTTGGTCATTTTGCAAGAGAATGTAATGAAAGATTAAGGGGAAATCAAAGCGATGAGGCTAAGGTTGCTCGACAGGAGGTGGATGATGATAACACATGCTCATGATCACATGGGAGAATTATGGCAGTAATAAGCTACTAAACAGTAGTTGCAAGTTGCTGGCAACAACTCGAAAAACACTGCATAAACACGTTCATAGCAAAACGTAATGGTGATTGTTTGAGATGGAGTCCAAAGCAGTGATAAATGGTACTTGGATTCTGGTTGTTCAACACATATGACAGGTAGAAAGGACTGGTTTGTCAAAATCAATCAAGCCACAAAGAATAAAGTGAAATTCACGAATGACACCACTTTAGCGGTCGACGGGGTCAGTGATGTTTTGCTCATGAGAAGGGATGAGGGTCATTCCTTGATCAAAGATGTGTTATACATTCATTGAATTAAATGTAATCTCTTGATTATTGGCAAATTACTTGTGAAGAATTACATGATTTGCATGGAAAACAAGATTTTGTGCATTTTGGACTCGAATGGGGTTTTAATTCTTAAAGCACCCATGATTTCCATACTTTCAAGATATAGTTGAAAGTGATGGAGCACAAGTGTCTTGATACAGCGGAAAGTCGTGAAGATTGGTTTTGGCACAATCGTCTTGGACATTTCAATTTTCGAGACCTCGACGTGTGTGGTCCAATGTGAGTCGACTCGTATGGTGGAAATAGGTTTTTTTTTCTCACATTCATCGATGATTTTAGTAGGAAAATATGGACTTACATGATAAAGAGGAAGGATGGCGTATTTGATGTGTTTAGGAAGTTTAAGTCCATGGTTGAGCGGCAGAGTGGTCACAAAATCAAAATTCTCAAAACAGATGGTGGAGGTGAGTATACCTGGAATGAGTTTTGGAATTATTTTGATGAGGGAGGTATAATGCGTGAGGTTGTTCCACCTCATATGCCTCAGCAAAATGGTGTTGTCGAGAGGAAAAATTGTTCGATAATGAACATGGTTCGTAGCATGTTGAAGGGAAAAAGATTGCCGAAGGAACTATGGGGAGAAGTCGTCTCTATAGTCACCTATTTGTTGAATATGTGACCTACAAAGATGATGGACAAGGTGACTCCAGAATAGGCATGGTTTGGATTTAAACCAATTTTAAGTCATTTGAAAGTTTTCGGTCTGATAGCATTTTGTCATATTTCGGGTCAGCTTCGAAAGAAGTTAGATGACGAAGGTGAGATGATGTTGCTTGTTGGTTATCATCCTACCGGAGGTTACAAGTTGTTTGATGTGAAAATTAAGAAGATTGTAATAAGTTGAGATGTGTACGTGGATGGGGTAAGGTTGTTTGACAGTAGAAAATTGAGTTTGACAGGTGTGGAAATTGATTTCCAAGATTAGGGAAATCAATTTTCGTCATGATTTTTGCATTCAGAGGCTCCTAGAATTATTTATGCAAAAGAGGAAATCGATTACCCACTTCCTGGAAATCGATTTCCATAGGAAAATGCAGAAAAAAAGAATTCTGTAGGTTTTGGACAGTAGTGGGTTTTAGCCGAAAATAGAGAAAATAGTAGGCGACCAACTAGGAAAATGCGGTTGTCTCAAAAGCTCTAAGATTGTGAAGTATTCCATGATAATGAGATCAATGATGATGGTGATCTCATTCACTTTACACTTATGGCTGAATTTGAGCCCGTTAACACGAAAGAGGCATTAAACGATCCAAAGTGAGTGTGTGGGATGAAAGAGGAGTTGGAATCGATTGAGAAAATTAGTACTTAGGAGTTGGTTGATCTATCGGAACGAAAGAAGTCATTCAGAGTGAGATGGTCTATAAAGTGAAGGAAAATCCAAAAGGAGAAATTGTCAAGCATAAGGATTGACTAGTTGCAAAGGGATTTTTACAAAGAGAAGGTATAGATTATGATGAGGTGTTTGCACCTGTAGCTAGAATAGAAATCATACGACTGATTATTGGTATTGCGAATAACAATAATTGGTCGATGTATCTAATGAATTTGAAATCCGCGTTTTTGAATGGTCCACTTGAGTAGGAAGTTTATTTAGAATAACCCTCTGGTTTTGTTGTGATAAATCAAGAGTAAAGGGTCTACAAATTAAAGAAAGTGCTTTATGGTTTGAAATAAGCTCCAAGAACTTGGAACAAACACATTGATGGTTTCCTACTTAGAAATGTGTTTCTAAACATGGTGTCTATGTGAAGATGAATGCAAGCAAAGATGTGATCATACTTTGC
This sequence comes from Vicia faba, assembly GCA_948472305.1. Taxonomy (NCBI): domain Eukaryota; kingdom Viridiplantae; phylum Streptophyta; class Magnoliopsida; order Fabales; family Fabaceae; genus Vicia; species Vicia faba. The sequence continues at coordinate 767,462,958 of OX451741.1, read as the reverse complement.
TTATATGTGAATGACTTATTGATCACAAGCAACAATGAAGTAAGTATTTCTAAGTTCAAAAGTGATTTTATGGAGGAATTTGAAATGAGTGACCTTGGAATCATGACTTACTTTCTTGGTATAGAGTTGCAAAAGTCAAAATTGGGACTGCTCATGCATCAAAGAAAGTATGCTCTTGAGATTTTGAAAAGGTGTGATATGGAGCATTGTAATGCTCCCAATAAACCTATTGAAGTGAGGTTGTAATTGTCCAAAAGTGATGATGAGAAGAATGTGGATCCAATGCAATAAAGGAGATTGATTAGATCATTATGTTAATTGTGCAATACATGGCCAAATTTGGAATTTAGTGTCGATATTGCGAGTAGATTCATGAAGAGATCGAATGTGTCTCATTTGGCAGCATTAAGAGGATCCTAATGTGAATGCATGCAATCCATCAATGTGTTTTGATGAATACCACCATGTAATCCATACAAAGCAATATCAAGGATGTGTAAAAGAAGCTCTTCAATATATATATATATATATATATATATATATATATATATATATATATATATATATATATATATATATATATATATATATATATATATATATATATATATATATATATATATATATATATATATATATATATATATATATATATATATATACTTCAAGACCAAGTTATGAAGACTTCTCAAGTATACAAGTAACTTCTAAGATGAAGACTTTTGAAGATTCATCACCATTTTATAGGTAAAAGTTTTAATAAGAAGTTTAAGTGTGTCTAAGTGCTCAAATTATGTCTAAACATTTTGCATACATGTTTCATGGCTTTAAGATCATTAAAATTGCATTTCCAAGTCTTAAAAAAATGTTTTTTTTTTCACTTTCCATATTAGTGGTAATCAGTTACTGGTTATGGGTAACCTGTTACAGGCTTTGTAATAATTCTGGAAAACATTTTTGGTTCAGTGGTAACCAATTACTTCCTTCTGGTAACTCGGTTACAACTTTGTATTTTTGAAAATTTTGAATGTTGCTTGAACTGGATAACTGGTTACTACAGATCCGTAACTGGCTACCACTGAAGCTATTTTGAAATTTTTTCTATGATGATGGTTGTTGGTTTGTGTTGTACCCCAAAATTTTCCCTCTCATTTCTCAAGAAAATCTCTCACAAATCTCCATTGATTCAAGACTACACAAGATTTGATCAGCTCAAGACACCTCCTTAAGCATTGATGACTGAAAATTAGGGTTTGAGTTTGTACAAGGAAAAATGGACTTTTAATGCCCCATATGACTTTCATGGATCATTTTGGACCCTCAAGATTGCTCATGTCCAGTTTCAAGTCTTGGATCACATTTTTACTCAGTCAATTGATCAGTTGACCTAAAATCAATTGTATTGGGGAAAAGTCAATTGTGGTTACTTTATATTCAAACTTCACAATTTTTATCTATATCAACATAATGAACTCATATATGTCATTTGATCAAGTTTGGATCACAATTCCTCAAGAAATTTGATCAGATCATCAAAAGGGCAAAATGGTTAAAATTAGGGTTTTGACTGAGAAAGTGCAATTTCTGATTTTTGACCTAGCAAATGACTTATTGGTTTGAGACATGATATCAAGGACTCAAATGATTCATTTTGACCTAATGGAATGGCTCAAAACTTTTCTCAATATCAATTGATTGATAGTTGAATTTCAATCAATTGATGAAAAGTCAATTGTACACTGAAAAGTCAAATTTTGAGTTTTTGATCAAAATCAAGTTTCAAAGATCACAATTCATCAAGACATGTCAAAATATGAAACTTGTTCAGCAAGAAACCAAAAATTCAAGATTTCATTTTGAAAAGTCAAAATTTCTAAACTTTAAGACAAATTTACACCATGATGCAAGATGATTCAAAGGAAACTTCCAACATGAAATTTGTAGATCTCAATGAGATCTAAAAGATTGTAGAACATAACTTTTTCTAGAAATTATTGGATTTCAAGTTATGATTTTGTAAAGACATGCTCATGAAACTTAAAAACTTAGTGAAATTTTGCCCTAGTCTAGGCAGGATTTTAACCTAACTTCATGGCAATTTTTCACATAGTTCCAAGATGAATCTTAAAAAATGTCCAACATTAAGGTTGTAGAGGATGTTACAAGCTTTCCAAAATGTCCATGAACTAATTAAGATCATACTTGAACAAGGAGAATCGAAGGCAAGAAGTTAGGGTGTTATTCTTGAATTACAAGCCTTTACTTGATGAACACATGAACCAAATCCATGTTAGGCTGCATAATCTTTGCTTTGCAGGCTTCTAACTTATGCATATATCCATCATTAATGTATTACTCAAACTTTTGAGCTATAATCCAAGTGTTTTAAGCATTGTCCAATTTAAATTGCCATTTCGGGAAGAAAGTTAACAATGCCATTCTTGAAAAGCAAGCTTTATGCATAAAGTCAATTCTTGAGCCTCTCACTTGTTCCCTCTGTTCACACTCCATCTACAAAGTCATAAGCAAGTTTTTTTAAAGCATAACCACTCTACATTAACAAGTACAAAGACATTGAAACTTAATTTTTCAAGAAAATCACATGTTGAGCTTAAACATGTGATTTTGAATTCTGATCAAAGCATCCAAACTTGTTGCTTATAAATAGAGGCCCTATATGCAAGCTAACACACGAGCTTAAGCACCCTGAAACTCTCCCAATCTCCCTCAAGCCATAAATTATCCAAAAACTCCATTGATGCAAGATTCTGACTTTGAACTTGAAACTCAGAATCTACTCGTGCGTTTCTTGGCTTTTCACTTCCAAAAGTTCCTAAACATCATCTACAAACAATCCCACACCCTGTTTCATAACTGTAACTCCATCTTCATCATCTTCCAAACTCAAAAACAGAGCACTGCAAGTTGATTTCTCCAAGCCATTCCATCCATCCATTGCTCAAGCTAATCATTGCATTAACTTCCTGGGAACTTGAGGAAGCTAACCTGATCATTGCAGCACCTTGAATCAAGCTCATTTGCATTTCACAATTTCCAGTTTTGAGGTATCATTTCTAAACTTCTATATTTTCATTTAGGCATTGTTAGGCTTGCATTTGTAAAGATAAAATATAGACATCATTTCCCTGAAACTGTACATGTCCATATATTTCGTTTATATTGCTTGAGTAGCGAGGATTTTAAGTTTGAACTTTCTGAAAAAGTTAGGTCAGAATTTGGTACCATTAAAAATTCATGCTTATCTTTGATCTATAGTTTTAGTAATTTACATTTCTGGAATCGTTGTGAAATTTGGAACAAGTTTGATGTTTACATTTTTGCAAATGAATGAGAAATGATGAAGTTTCAGATGTTCGGGTTGGAGATTGAAGATGAAGTCATTTTCACGACTTGACTTGTGTTATGTATTTATTTTTTGTTTATGTTATCGGATGTACAGCCACCCCAGTGGCAAAGGTAGCGCGCGTGTATGGTAAGGGTCATGGGTTCAAGTCCCAACGCTACCTTTGCTCATTATTCTCACATTATTCTCACATTTTCCTCCTTTCTTCTAACCCCTGTCTTTACTTTCACACACCTGGCCCAACTTTTTTATTATTTCATTTTTATTTTACTTCAATTTTCTTTTATTATTTTTTATTACTATTATTATTATTATTATTATTATTATTATTATTATTATTATTATTATTATTATTATTATTATTTTATTAATAAAAAATTCAAAAATATTTTTATTATTATTTTCACATTTATATCTTTTTTATTCTCTTTATAAAAACAAAAAGAACAAAAATATTTTCTTAACAATTTAATTTATTTTTTTAATAAATAATAATTAGATTTAGGTTTAGTTATTTTCTTTTTCTTAATAAAAATTAATTTAGAATTTAGGTTTCTTTTAATTAATTAATTACCTTACTATTTTTATTAAGTTAAAACCTTTTCTATAAAAAACCCTAAAAAATGTTTCATACTTAATTTCTTTCTTAATTAATTTAAGTTTAATTTTGTTTAATTTTAATTAATCATTTTCTTAATTAGGTAAAAACTAAACTCTTAACAAAAAAACAAGCAAAAATCATTTCTTTTCCATTTATCTTCTTGTACATTATTTATTCAATTATTGTACATTATTCAATATGGTTGTAATAGATAATTAGGTTTAGTTTTCTTGCAATCCCCATTTGTAAATTTGTATACCCCCCTAATGATGTAATAGCGTAGTAATTTTAATTTCCGCAATTTATCGCTTTTATATAAATGTTAGTAATTAGGGTTTGTATGGAAAGACTAAAACCAACAACTAGTAAACCCTAATTCAAGATAAACAATGCATGTAAATCAAACACATTTGCACACTTGCACCCTTAGGGTAATTCCACTTGTTGTCTTACAAAAATGGCCATGTTATGCATGTGGGGTATCTTAGCAAAAACAATAAAAAATACAAGATCATAGTCCCTCGATGATGCTACAAATGTTGCCTTTCAAAATGATCTTAGTCCCTCAAAGAGAAATGATAAGATATCTCACAACATTACTATCATGACTATACGATGACCCACGCCCGTCCCTTTACATCCAAAGATAAGGCTTCTTACCAAATCAATGGTAAGATATCAATATCAAATGAAAGGAAGAAATGAACAAATACTTTTGAGTGGGTAGATTGTTCCTAGTTGCTTGCTCATTTTCAAATAAAACATCCTTGCTTATTTTCAAAACAAACACCAACACTTTCAAAACATGAAACATTTTCAAAAGTCTAACACTTTGTATACGTTCTTACGAACGAGAACTATTACAAAGTTTTCCTAAACGAAGGCGCCTTTTCAAAATACTTTCAAACAACCATACAAAGCACATTTTTAAACAAAAGAAAGTGATCTAGCAAGCATCTAAGAGCCCATAGATAACTATGGATGAAAAGGGTGCTAATACCTTCCCTTTTCATTATCTGCCCCCCGAACTCTAGAAATAATCTCAAAGGTCTTTCCTGTTCTTTTCAGCCTTTCCTTTGGGATAAAAGAAAAGTCGGTGGGAACTCTTGCTAACCGTAACATTTGCGATCAAACGCAAAACAACCAAGTCAGTTCTCCCACCGTATCGCCAGAACTGGCGACTTTGCTGGGGAGAAACTTAAAAGTGGGGTTACCTTAGGGCTATGCCACCTTTAATTGCTTTCATTGTTTGATTTGTTTGCTTTACATTTTGGTTCTTTGTTTGGGCTTGTTCTAATCCTCTACCCAAATTTGGGATACCTTATAGGTAAGTAGCAATACGTTGTGGAAATTGTGCAGGGTATACTGACATGGTCTAAGCAATAACTACATTAGTGTGACACATTTCTGGGTACCGGTAGCCCTTGAATAGTCAAGGAGAATACATGGCCGCTGTGTGGTGTCATGAAGCACTAACTGACTTTAGAACCTTTACTTGACCAACTTGGCCATTAGGAAGTAGTGAGATAGCCGACTCATGTCTCGCAATCCGATGCCTACTTTTTTGGGAGATATATTACATTCTTTTCACTCTCGCACTATGAGGAAGAAAGGGACCCTCATGTATTTCACTCCTCTCTTGGCTAGATGGTTTATTTCGCATCTTCCCCGATCTGTATTGAAGAACGAGCAAGGTTTGAGGTGGTCCCATAGGTTGATGACGCTCATACATTCGTTGTGGGTGTAGCTACTGGTTTTTAAATCAAGAGTCGTCATTATTAGCTTTTATCCTAAGGAAGGGCATCTAATAGGAAACCCTAATTCGCAGACAGAGATTCTAGGTTACAGACTCAATTAAACGAAAGGAAGGTGTTAGGCACCTTTCGTCCATCTTGTTCACAAGGATACTAAGCTCTAGGTTTAGGGTAAATAGGGTTTTAAGTTTTAATTAGCAAGACTCGCCACAATTTTAGATCACGTGCCTACGTATCTTCTTATGAGGAATCAGAGTCCCAATTCGTAGTTCGTATGAGTTGGTGTTTTTTAGGGGTTTACGAACATATTTTGAATCACTTCACGCTCAGTCGGGAGTAGTGATTACGTAAATTTTGACTGAGTACGCAGTAAGCCAAAATTAGTTCGAAACCCATTTGCAAAAAGAAATTGTTAATTAGCTTAATTTATTCGCGAAAGTAGTTTGACATTTGTTTGTGTATTCTTACTGTATTAATTGCAAAACGTCTTGATTAATGCATGATTAGAAAAATAATTTGATGCTAATAATATATAAATTCATATATGCAATTTTAATATAAAGATAAATTTAAATGTTAGTGTATAAATAGTAATTATATAATAATAATTAATATAATTATAAAAAAATGTAGGGAATTATAATAATAATAATAACAAAATATTGGAATATAATAATTATATAAAAAATAAATAAATAATAATAAAAAAGAAAAAATGAGAAAGTATTTTAATTAGAACATGAGGCGTGTTTTTTAGTTTTAAAGTCAAAATAGGGAGTGTGGAAAACAAAAGCATGAGGCCCAATACGAGCCCAGGCAGGGGGGTGTTGGTTCGCTTGGAATTGCAATAATTGGGGGAAGGGAGGGTGTGAAAATCATTGGGCTAGGCCCAAACGTGATTGGAGAAGGACCTTGTTGATCGAGTACACGAGGGCGTATGGGGCCTATGATGCGGACTTGGCCTTAAGGCCGTCTGATAAACATCACACATATGACATTGAAGGCGCATTCTAATTATGGTGTACATGCGCGCGACAGATTGCAACGAATAAAAACCTTGTTTTTTATTCCTTTCCATTTTTATTCTGTGGTTACGTTTTACAAAAACAGACTTATCCTCTCTCTCTCACCTACATCAACCTTCCTTTCCCTCTCGTCTACCCTCTCCCCTTTTTAACTTCACATATGTTCCCTGTAAAACCCTAACAGCATCCCCCCCGGCGGCGCTTCCAAGATCCGGTAACCCTCACTTAGAACCCCAACCATCCAAAGCCCCAAATTAACAAATAGGGAAGAAAAAGAAGCTAAGTCTTACCCTCCGCGATATTGCTTGTTCTCTGATCTTTGAGCTCTTGGAATTGATCCCTTCGTCTTCTTTGATTGTAGGTTGCGACATCGATAGCTAACGGTGGCGAAGGTGACAGCTACTCGGAAATCTACCGTCACACGGTTAGGGTTTCGGGCTTCAAAACTCTAATCGTTTCTTTAAGCTTGGCTTTGGTAATGTTTTTCTTTTTAGCTTCTTCTCTCCGTTTTCCCTCCCAAAAAAAGACCCCCTTTTCATTGTTCTTTCCTTCCCTATTTATACATTTCTTTAGATCTAGGGTTTAGAATTTCAGTCATTACAGACTGATTAGTACAGGTAAAAATTAGGGAGTGTAATTGATTCAGATTTGATTGTATATGTCGCGAGATTTGATTTTAGTTTGATACAAAAGAATTTTTTTTAGATTTATGTAATATATTATGTTTTCAGGTTTTGAATTTGTAAGATTTGTTGTAATTGTAATGAGATTCTGTACTGTCCGAATTTGGCTTTTTTTTGCAACAGAGATTTGATTGTAATTCTTTGATATAGCCTTTGCACTGTAAAGCCCCAGATTTGTTCTGTAATAAACCGTCCTTTGCGCAAGATTTGATTTGGTGCAATCTTTAATTTTGACTGTAACAACTTTTTTTTTATCTGTGCAAATTTAGTTTTGAATCTGTAACAGGAAAGATTGGATTTGGGCTTAAGATCTTTTTTGTTTTTAGTTTCCTAAGATTTGATTCAGCGGAAAAATAACTTTTTTTTCCAGATTTGGTTAGAAAGCATTTGGATTTGAAGATTTAATTTGTTTTAGATTTTGAACTGTAAAATCTGAGATGATTTAATGAATAAAAATATTTGATTTGTACAGTTGACGTTAGTTGAATTGATTCTGCGCCTTTTCCTGCATAATCGCTACAGTGGCTGTTTGTACATTTTAGACTTTGCGTTATTTTGGATTGAGTTGGGCCTTTAGACAATATCACTATTTTGTGAATTAGGCCTAAATCTTCTTTTAACAATTTTGGCCCAACATAACTTTCTCCCAAACAAGAAAATCCTTAATAAATAAATTACATAAATAATTTTTAATACAGTATCTTTTAATAATAAGTAAACATTATTATAATAACAAAAAGGAAAACGGAAAATGCTTTTTAATACTGTATTATAATACAGTATCTCTTAACAATAATGCCTTTTTTTATAAACAATAAAAACGTCAAATGGGCCAGCTTAGAAGCTATTTAACGGGCCCGTAAATTGATAAACATGCCCCCTTTTTACTTCTCCTAACTAAAACAAAAATGGGCCAACATGTATTCTAATGGTTTTTAGATTGCAACTTCACCCCCTTTCTCTCGCTAAAACAGTAATACTTGCACGGGCCTTAGTTATTGATACACCCCCTATTCTCTGTTTAACACCACATAACATTTAAATGGGCTTAACTATATTATTATTATTATTATTATTATTATTATTATTATTATTATTATTATTATTATTATTATTATTATATTTTTAATTTTAACCTCCATTTTAACTAATAACAACCATAAGTGTTTGAATAATTTTCCTTTTGAATAGCATGGGCCATTGGCCAACATGCTACGCGAATGGGTTTATAAGTCTTTCTGATTTAGAAAAGCCTCATTTTCCCGAGTTAAAATACACCCTCTTTCTTAGATAAAAAATGGGCCATCAGATACTGATATACCATCTTTAATTAAATGTTTCTTCTATTTTAATCTTAAAGAACAGATTTATCGAGGTAGGATAAATTTAAGTTACGACAGCTGCCCCTATTCAATTATCTTTCAATCGAATATCGTGGGACAACTCGGGTCTCATGCATTCTGATTGGAAGTTTATTGAATACTTGAAGTATCCCAAAGTTTGTGCGACAATCATAAGGTTATACTGATATATCATACCTTTACGAGTCTTTGGGAGAATAGGTAAAGTCAGTGATATATTGCTTACTAGGGTTTGATAATGAGGTAGATAACGCAATTCTATATGTCTGGGCTTATTCACCTATTTGGAGGGTAGTATAGAAATGATTGATGATGCATCGCCGCTTGAAAACTGAGGCCATGGGTTACGTTTGCGAATCACTGGATGACGTGTGAGGTGATGTGTTGATTTGGATCATACGCATTACGGCTCAGAGGCCATGTGTTTGGAGTTTGAAGAAAGCATAGCGGCTTAGAGGCAACATGCTTGAGTTGGAAGAATGCATTGCGTCTTAGAGGAAGTGTGATTGAGTTTAGATAGTACATTGCGGTTTAGAGGAAATGTACTGAGTTTTGAGGATACATTGTGGCTTAGAGGCTATGTATTTGAGTCCGAAGAACGTATTGCAGCTTTGAGCCAATGTGTTGAGTTTTGAGGATACATTGCGGCTTAGAGGCTATGTATTTGAGTCCGAAGAATGCATTGCGGCTTAGAGGCAATGTGTTGAGGTTTTGAGGATACATTGCGGCTTAGAGGCTATGTATTTGAGTTCGAAGAATGCATTGCGGCTTATAGGCAATGTGTTGAGTTTGAAGAACGCATTACTGCTTAGAGGCAGTGCAATGGGTTTTGAGAATGTGTCACGGCTTAGAGGCTACCTATTGAGTTAGGAATTCATTGCTGCTTAGAGGCAATGTGGTTCGAGTCGGGTGATCTATTGCAGCTTAGAGACAATATACTGATTTGGAGAGATTCACTACGGCTTAGAGGAAGTGTAATGAGTTTTGCACATAGATTGCGGCTTAGAAGCAATGTACCAGGTTTTTGAAAATGTTGCGGCTTAGAGGCAACGTGCTAAGTTTTTGCAAATACATTGCAGCTTAGAAGCAATGTAATGAGCTTTTATGAATACGTTGCGGATTAGAATCAACGTACGGAGTTTGTAAGGAAATCATCACTGTGGGAAGACTTAGGTGATGGGCTGAATGTGTCACGTCATGAAGACTGAGGTGACGGGTTGAATCATAGGAGAAGTATTGCGTTGGTTGACCCTTAGATGGTTGGATCGAGGGTGAAGTCGTTTGCCGTTTTCTATGTGTTACATGCGTATTAAATATCGTATGCATGCGAAATGTATGGTGTTTTGACATCGATATGGAAACTTGGATGTATGCAAGGATGTTGTATGTATGCTTTTAGATGTACGAAATGTACGCGTGGAATGTGTGTAAGATGCGCGTATGCCTCGAAATGTCATGCAGACTATTCCCAGCTTTCTCTCCTTTTAGCCATTGGTTTAGAGTTACCAATTCTCGGCGTTGTATGGTGTGTCATTGTAGTATTGTTGAATTCAAACGCGGGGAATAGAATTTAGCCGAAGTTGAATACTGATTTCGTGTTATGGATGTAGACGTAGATGGACGTATGGCAGGAATACGTATGTGCATTGACGCGTGCAATCGTCTACCTTGTGTTGCAAGTTAGGTATAGGTGCTGACGTGGAAGCCGTCGTCGTGTAGGGACGCGTAGATATATACATAGGCATTGTATTACTGAATGTAATCATGGGCGCGGCCACGTGTATAGACGCGGGTGTGGATATGCATAAATACAAGTGTAGGTGGGTTTTGTAATAGTAGCTAGGTGCATGGATATATGCGTCAATTTTCCTCCGTTGTTTTTCTAACCCAAGTACTTTTGATATTTGTCAGATGCTTTTATTCTGTTAATTCTCCGAAATTATTTCAAGACAATATTCATGAGTAATAATCGTAGTATTCTGTAAACAAGTCTGAGAGAAGAAAAACATGATTCAAAAGATATAACGGAAACAAATGTTTCATTGATATGCCTCAGAGTGGGCGAGAATACAAGATGCAATTCCTAGAAAGAGGTAATTACATAAAATTTTAAAACAGTAAACGACAATGAACAATGATAATCGCTACTCTTGTTCCCCCATAGCTTTGATGTTTTTATCCCCTTGGATTTTGAGTTGTATGATTTTAATCTATCCTCTCCTTCGTGGTTTGTAGTCGTAATTCCCAGATCGCAGTCTTTTTGTTCTTTATTTCTTTATATGAAATCCCTAACTTTTGCCTGGATTGCCCTTTCGAGTAATCCATCGGGATAAATTTTTGTAGGCCCCTAATTTTTTCCTGGATCACCCTTTAGGGTTTTCGATCCACCGGGACACTCCTTTTTTGCTTAAGTCGTACCTTTTAGGGGTTCTATTTTAGCGAGCTTTTTATACATAATATTTTTTGACTGCGTCTGTGTTGGTTGGATGTGGTAGTTCTTCCCCATCCATTGTTGTGAGGATGAGGCCACCTCCAGAAAATGTCGTGTTGACTACGAATGAACCTTCGTAGTTAGGCGTCCATTTACCACGTGAATCGAGACGGGGTAGTAAAATCTTTTTGATCATAAGATCCCCTTCTTTAAATATTCCAGGATGCACCTTCTTGTCGAAGGCCCTCTTCATTCTCTCCTGATGTAATTGACTATGACACAAAGCCGTTAATTGTTTTTCTTCGATGAGGTTGAGTTGATCTAGTCGAACTTGTACCCATTCTGCCTCTTCCAATTTTGTTTCCCTCAGGACTCAGAGTGATGGTATCTCAACTTCCACCGGGAGTACTACCTCCATGTCGTATACAGGCGAAAAAGGAGTTGCGCCTGTTGATGTGCATACAGAAGTACGATAACCGTGCAGAGCAAAGGGAAGCATTTCGTGCCAATCTTTGTAAGTTTTCACCATTTTCTGGATGATTTTCTTAATATTTTTATTGGCTGCTTTGACGGCCCTATTCATTTTTGGCCTGTAAGGTGAATAATTGTGATGTTCGATTTTGAAGTCATCGCATAGTTCCTTCATCATATTGCTGTTTAGATTAGACCCATTATCCGTAATTATCCGGCTCGGGACACCATATCTGCAGATGATATTCTATTTGATAAAGCGTGCAACCACTTGGCTTGTTACGTTGGCGTAAGATGCGGCCTCTACCAACTTGGTAAAGTAATCGATGGCTACTAATATAAAGTGGTGCATGTTTGACGCTTTCGGTTCGATCATACCAATCATATCAATTCCCCCACATCGAAAATAGCCAAGGGGAGCTCATGACGTTCAAAGGAGTCAGTGGTACATTTATCCTATCAGCGTAGATCTGACACTTATGGCATGTCTTCGTGTAGTGATAACAATCAGCTTCCATTGTTAACCAGTAATACCCCGCTCTCAGAATATTTCTATCCATGGCGTGCCCGTTTATCTGAGTCTCGAAGGTGCCCTCGTGGATTTCTCTCCTGAGTGTATCTACCTCTTGCTTTTCCACACATATGAGTAATACCATGCCGTAATTTCTTTTGTATACCACTCTATTACTTAGAAAGAACTTGGAAGCTAACCTGCACAAGGTTCGCTTCTCAATGATAGAGGCATTTTTCGGGTACTCATGCCTTTATAAGTACTTCTTGATTTCATAAAACCAAGGTTTAGTGTCGAGTCCTTCCTTAATAGCTAGGCAATGCACAAGTTCTTTGAAATGCCTAACCGTGATACGCAGTTCGTGATTCGGCCAAGTCACCTTGAACATAGCTGATAGGGTTTCCAGGGCGTGTGCCATTTGATTTTCCTCTCGTGGGATATGACTGAAAGTGATTTCCGTAAATTATGCGGCTAACTTTAAAACATGGTCCCGATATGGGATCAGTTTAGGGTGTTTAGTATCGCGTTCGCCATTAACCTGGTATATGACTAACACAGAATCCCCAAACACTTCTAGGTGTTTTATCCTTAAATCAATGGCAGCTTCTAGCCCTAGTGTTGTACCACAAAATTTTCCCTCTCATTTCTCAAAGGATCATCCTGGACCCTCAGGTTTGCTTCTATCGAGTTTCAAGTCTTGAATTACAACTTTTCAAGAAAATCATTCACAAGGGCAAAATGGTCAAAAGCATACTGAAAAGCCAAACTTTGACTTTTAGATAAAAAATCAAGTTTCAACAATTATATTTCATCAAGACATGAAATTGGTTCATAAAAAATCAGAAGTCAGAAATTACTTTGAAAAAATCAAATTTCTAAACATTTAGAAAATTTTCTAAGTGTTAAGAGAATATGATACTTCAGAACTTCTGAGCCAGCCTCCACGCAAGTGCAGTCAGAATTTGCAAACATGGTTCAGAACATGATTCTTCAATCAGAACATGGCTCTTCGGCACATGCTTCAATCATAGCATCACCCTTCGAGTTTCACTTTGGTCTTCTTCGATCAGAACATCACAAAGCCCCAAAACCTTGTTTGAGCAGCCTGCTGCACTGCTATTGCACAGTCCTGCAACCAGCTTCCACAATACTCCAAATTGCTGCTAATCTAGTCCACGCCTGCATTTTTCCCAAACCCTATTTTGCACCAAATTAGCATACAAAAATTGTGATTAAAAAGCAATAGAATAGTATACCAAAATGGTTTGAATCCCATTCCCCCCCCCCCCCCCCCCCCCAAAACCACAACAAACTCATCTATAAATAATTGGCTCCATCACACGTTCAAGGGGTTGGTTTTTGGAGAGAGAGATTTTTCAAAAGAGAGAAAAGAAAACTGTGAAACTTTCTTAAAAATCCAGAATTCCCAAACAGAAAACCAAATCTTTGTTCTTCCCTTTGGATCAAAGAACTTAGCATTTTCTCTTCCGTTGCTCTTGTTGACTCCAGAACATCTGAAGGAAGCAGTTCAAGTTCCAAGCATACGCTCCAATTTCAAGGTAAGTCTTTCTGAATTTGCATCTTTCATTCAAAACATCATTAAATATGTAAATATCATAGTATTGATGTTGTACATATCATTGAATAAGTACAAAAACTGTGGATCAGAACTTCTTGATTAAGGCTAGGCTCAGAATCAGGATTAGAACATCTATAAACTGTTATGTTTTTATCCTTCTGATTTGCTGTTGTTAAGAACTGAATAAATTGTTGATGTGCTGATTAATATGAGGAAAGAACTTAAATGTAGCACAGAACTTCTGATTTTCGCTCACGGTTTTAGCACAACATAGAACTTCTGAGTTCTCCTCACGGTTTTAGCACAACATAGAACTTCCGAGTTCTCTTCCTTGTTTTAACAATTAGAACTTCTGATTTTCACACGTTGATAATGCATTGAACTTCTGATGTTCACTCACGGTTTTAGCACAACACAGAACTTCTGAGTTCTCCTCACTGTTTTAACATACATAACTTCTATGATTTTCTCACTATTTAAACACACTGAACTTATGATGTTCACTCACTGTCTTAGCACATACTGAACCTCTAAGTTCTCTTCACTGTTTTAATATACATAACTTCTAAGACTTTCTCATTGTTCTAACACTCAAAAGTTCAGTACATAGCAACCCATAACTTATGTGTTTTCCCTCTAACGTGTCTTGCAGGACCTTAGAGTGTATCAATCTAGAACTTCTGACGCCTCCTTCTGAACCACAACACGCCCGACATCTGAACTTCTGATCCCCTTTGTGTTACTTTCAGCAGCATGTTAATTCTATCTCTCATTATTTCCCTTTTTTTTATCATTTTCAATATTAATACCATTTTTATCAAAATAAAAAAGACATAAAAATATTTTCTTTTATTAATTAATTTATTTCTTTTTCTTAATTCATCAAGACGAAAAACCATTTTATAAACAAGTCCTTTTTCTTTCTTGCATTGTACATTTCAATATGGTTGTAATAGTTAAAAAGGATTTAAATTCTTGCAACCCCCCATTTGTAAATATGTACCCCCATCCCTGAAATATTGTAATAGCGTAGGACTCTATATTCCCACAATTTATCGCTTTTCAAATATAAATGCTAGTAATTAGGGCGTGTATGGCAAGACATAAAATCAACAAATAGATAACCCTAATCAAGACTAAATGAATGCAATCAAACACACTTTGCACACACGCACCCTTAGGGTAATCTCACTTGTCGCCTATCGGATATTAGTCATGTCCCTCGAACATGGGCGTTTTAGAAAAAGACCCTTGATAAAAGATCGTAGTCCCTCGATGTTTCCTTCGATAAACGATCTAGTCCCTAAAATGACATTGCTAAAATGTTCCACAGGTTTCCTTCTATGACTATACAAACGTCCCACGCCTGTCCCTTCACATCCAACGATGGGGCTTCTTACCAAAATAAATGGTAAGATAGCAATATCTAAAGGAGGAAGAAAAGAACATTTAAGACCTTTTGAGTAGGTAGATTCGCTCCTAGTTGCTCGCTTGCTCACAACAAAACATTTTTACACCAACACTCTCATTTGAAATATTTTCAAAAGATAACACTTTGTACGCGTTCTTATAGAAATGAGATCCATTACAAAGAAAACCCTTTTCAAAATCACTTTCAAAAAACATAAACACCTCTTTGAACTATTTTCGAAACAAGCACTTCGTACGCGTTCTTATAGAAACGAGAACCATTACAAAGACATTTTCAAAATACTTTCAAAACCCACACCACAAGCACATTCAAACAAAATCAAGTGATCTAGCAAGTAACTAAGAGCCCATGGAAAACCATGGATGAAAAGGGTGCTAATACCTTCCCTTTTAATAATCTACCCCCCGAACTCAATAAAACATCTCTAAAGGTCTTTCCTGTTCTTTTCAGCCTTTCCTTATTGGATAAAAGAAAAGTCGGTGGCGACTCTTGCTAAACTGCAACAATTGCAATCAAACGCAAAACACTTAAGTCAGTTCTCCCACCGTGTCACAGAACTGGCAACTCTGCTGGGGATATATTCTAAAAGTGGGGTTACCTTAGGGTTTAGATCACATTTACTTGCTTTCATTGTTTAACTTGCATGCTTTACATTATGGTTCTTTGTTTGGGTTTGAATCCTCTACCCAGATTTAGGATACCTTATAGGTAAGTAGCAATACATTATGGAAACTGTGTGGGGTATACCAACATGGTCTAAGCAATAGCTACGTTAGTGTGACATATTTGTGGGTACCGGTAGCCCTTGAGGTAATCAAGGAGAATACGGGGCCGCTGAGTGATGTCATGAAGCACTAATGAACTTTTAGAACCTTTACTTGACCAACTTGGCCTTTAGGACGTAGTGAGATGACCGACTTTGGTGCAGTCCGAAGTTGGTAGATACTCGATACTACACTCATTGAGGTTTAGTTTTTGGAGATATTTCGGTCTCTATTAAAAAGGCTTGTGTTGAGATAATGCTCAAGGAAACAAAACAGTGATATTGAGCTCCTTAGAACCCGGTTACTATTGCTAGGACAGGTTGAGCCAACTAAACTTCAAGAGGGCACTTACCTATAAGACTCCATGCAAGCCTAAACCTAAGGACTTGCTTGCTTTGTTTGTGTATATTTACTTGTACATAACATCATGAACATCATAACATCATACTCATTCACTAACCATTTCAAGGATTTTGGGATTTATCTTTATTCTGTTTTGTAGGACATGGATTCTATTCGCAGGAAAACTATTCAAGTCAATCTTGTAAGGATCCCTTGTCAACTTAAGGATCTAGCATCAAGGATTCCTGAAAACTCTCCATTTACCGAGAGACACGGTCACCTACTCAACTTGGTCACTTCCAACACTGATGAAGACATGTTGAAGGTGCTCTTCCAATTCTTTGATCCTCTACACCATTGCTTCACGTTCCCCAATTATCAACTTGTGCCAACTTTGGAAGAATTCTCCCAACTCTTGAGGATTCCCATTCTCAATCAACTACCTTTCAACGGTATGGAAAGAGATCCAAAACCAGAAGAGATTGCTCAAGCTCTACACTTGCAACCATCTGATGTCACAACTAATTGCGAAACAAGGAGTGGTGTCAAAGGCTTCTTAGATAGGTTCTTGTTTGAGAAAGCCCAAAAATGTTGGAACTCTTTGGATCTACAAGCTTTTGAGGAAATTGTGGCTCTTCTCATCTATGGGATGGTTTTGTTTCCAAATCCTGACCAACTCATAGATGTGAACGCCATCAAAATATTCATATCTCGCAACCCGATGCCTACCTTGCTAGGGGACATCCTACATTCCTTTCACACTCGCACTATGAGGAAAATAGGTATCATTATGTGTTGCACTCCTCTCTTGGAAAGATGGTTTATTTCGCATCTATCCCAATCTGTATTGAAGAACGAACAAGGTTCAAGGTGGTCACAATGGTTAATGACGCTCAAACATTCAGACATCCATTGGTGCTCCCGATCTATAGAGAATGTTATCATCGTCGACCATTATGGAGAGTTCCCTAATGTCCCTTTACTTGGCATCAGGGAAGGTATCACCTACAACCCCTGCTTAGCCTTAAGACAATTTGGTTACGCCCGAAGGGATGGCCCGCATGAGATTCTCATTCAAGGTTTGGTATTTGACTACGAGAACGACGATCAAGGTCTTCGCCAGAGATTCATCCGAGCTTGGAGGATGTTAAACAAGGTAGATAGAAAGACATTGAGGCACAAGAATTCCATTCCTCTTGAGCCTTACCTCAAATGGTTACGAGCTCGTGCTCAGAGTCTTATGATGCCTTATCCCTCTATTCTCTCGGTGATCATAGAGCCTGTTGTGGAAGGAGATGTTCCATACACTATCCTACATCCTAACATGCCCACCTCTCTTGAAGACTTACAAAGAGATTGGATACAACTCAAGGGGGAGCGAGATGCTTTCGAAGCCCAATTCTACACAAGCAAGAAGAAGGTTTTGGAACTCACTAAGCAACTTCATGAGGAGAGGAACCTTAATTCCTACATTGCACCAAAGAGGATGCGTACTACCTTTCTATCTTAGAGCTTTTGTATTTGTTTTGCCCAAGGAGGCACTGATGTACTCAAGCTTTAATTTATTAATATAACGTGTGTTTCCTTTTTGTCTAAAACAAATTTGAATCTCTAAGTTCCTCGAAATCATTGCATATGCATTTACCATTCATCATAACATAAGAAGGTTTCTTGCAACAAGTCTCCTCATCTTTCTACTGTTTATTTCAGTAAGATGGATCCCGAGCAGACGGTGAAGGACCTCCAAGCACAAAATGCTCAGTTTCAACAAATGTTCTTAACTCTAGCCAAAGGACAAGAAGAGATGAAGACCTTGCTGGTTGAAAAGAAAAAGAAGAAAACAAAGAAAATAACCGGAGTTCTAAATATGGGTAGAAGATTCCAAGGGCAGACAAGAAGGACCTTAGACTTTGCAACGTCATCTGGTGAGAAAGACAATCAAGATGGGAAAGGCAAAGAGACAGTTGTCCAGCCAGAGTCAGAAAAGGAAGAGGAAGAAGAAGATTATTCCGAAGAACAATATCCTTCAGCCGACGATAAGTATAAGTATCTGGAAGAACGGTTAAGTGCAATGGAAATCCAAAAATTTCCTGGATTGGACTTTGAGGAGTTGGGGTTAGTATCCGGGACTGTCATTCCTCTAAAATTCAAAACACCGGTGTTCGCCAAATATGACGGTGTTTCATGTCCCAAAATACATCTCCGGTCCTATGTGAGGAAAATCTAGCCTCATACCACTGACAAGGATTTATGGGTACACTTCTTCCAAGACAGTCTGTCTGGAACTCAACTTGATTGGTTTTATCAGTTAGAAAGAGCCAATGTTCATAACTGGGAAGATCTTGCTGCCTCCTTTTACAAACAATACCAATGCAATGGTGATCTTGCGCCTACTCGTACTCAACTCCAGAGTATGGCCATGGTTTCAAGTGAAGGCTTTAAAGACTATGTGCAAAAATGAAGGGACTTAGCAGGAAGAGTCCATCCTCCCCTATCTGAAAGAATTAGTAGATATGTTCTTGGGCACTTTGTCTGGTCCTTTCTTCAATCACTTAATTGGGAGTTCATCGACAGGCTTTACTGAGTTGATACTGACCGGAGAAAGGGTGGAAGCCGGATTAAAGAATGGGAAGATTAAAAAATATGCATCCTCTGCTGCTGTGAGGAAATCGTTCATTGGAAAGAAAGAAGTTGTTGTTGTATACCCCTCAGAGAAATCAAGATAGGGCTAAACATTGTCCAATGGTGGGGGCTGTCATGATTCCTAAACCTGCACCTGATCAGCAAAGAAACAACCAACCAAGAATGGAAAGACCAGTCAGACAGTTCACTCAAATTAATATGACACTATCTCAAGTATTTCCACATTTGTTAAGATCCAACCTAGTGACTTTGAAAGAAGCTCCAAAGAATCCTAACACAACCTCTCCTCATTATCATCCTAATGCCCGCTGTGCATACCATTCTGAGAGTCCCATCCATGACACTAACAACTGTTGGGCTCTGAAGAACAAAGTACAAGACCTTCTTGAAGCCAAAGAGATTGAATTCGATGCACCAGAAATTCCAAATGTCATTACTGCCCCTATGCCCAAGCACGGTCGTGATGTCAATGCCGCTGAAGAAGATATGTTTGTTACTTTAGTTGATGCACTTGTGACCCCACTCCTGACTATCAAAAAGATCTTGTTGAATGTCGGTGTATTCCCAGGCTGTGATGAAAGCTGTCATTTCTGTTTGTCCTCACCAACCAGCTGTCCTTTGTTAAAAGCGGGCGTTCAAAGCCTAATAGATAATAAGGATATTTTGTTCGAAAATACTTCTGTTCCAACTGTTTCTTATAATGATGTTTCCATCGTGACCATTTCTGCCAATTCTTCCAGGGTCTCCACCAAAAGACCCGTTAGAATTACATCAGTTCCTAAAGTAGCTCCTTTGATAATTACAATGCCTGGACCAATCCCGTATTCGTCAGACAAAACCGTCCAATGGAATTATGGAGGTGATGTCTACTACCATGGTATCAAGCAAGATTGGCCAACTGCTAAAGATTCAAGTTCTGAGAAGGTTGACTCGGTTGTCAGTAATATTGCGGGGACTAGTAAGATAACCCGAAGTGGAAGGGTTTTCTCTCAGGAAATTGCTCCTCCAAAGGGTGTTTCTGGACCCGTAATCATTCCTGTTGTTGTTGCTCCTCCAAAGTTTATTCCCAGTCCTACAATCATCTATGCTAACACTCCTGCTGACAAAGCTGCTACAGTCCTTGTTATCACCCCTACTGACATTCCTGCTGCCGAGTCAACTGAGACTCAAGGTAAAGGTATTCTGGTTGAGCTTGTCCGGATGAAGCCACAATTGGTAGCTATCCCCGAGACCTCTCGAAAAGAGATAGAGGAAATTCTAAATATCTTAAAAATAAGCGACTACAACGTAGTCGAGCAACTGGGGCAGACTCCATCTAAAATTTCCATGCTGGCTTTATTACTATGTTCTGAGGCTCATGCAAAAGCCTTGGTTAAATTCCTGAAAACTTCCCATGTACCCCAAGAAACATCTTCCGATCATTTCCAAGACTGCGTAGCCAGCTTGACTGTAGATAATGGTTTAGGTTTTTCAGATGCTGATTTAACGCCAAGAGGGAGGAAGCATAATGAGGCGTTACATGTCTCAATGGAATGCAGAGGCACGACCTTGGCTCATGTTTTGGTCGACACTGGTTCGTCTCTGAATGTGTTGCCTAAAAAGGCTCTCGATAGGCTTGACTGTGAGGGATTGACATTGAAGCCGAGCAACATAGTAGTAAGGGCCTTTGAAGGCTCAAAAAGGATGGTGCATGGGGAAGTGGACATCCCCATAAAAGTTGGAACCCAAACATTTGATTCAACTTTTTATGTAATGGATATTCTCCCTTCATATTCCTGCTTGTTAGGCCGACCATGGATCCACAATGATGGTGCTGTTACCTTCATGTTGCATCAAATGCTGAAATATCCAATTCAGGGGAAGATCATCATTGTTCATAAGGAATAAGAGTATATGGTCAGCCATCTAAATTCCTTCAGATATGTGGAGTTATATGGTGAATTTATTGAAACTACATTCCATCACTTTGAAGAAGTCCCGCAGACTGTGGCAGTAACCAAGGATGTGTCTCAAGTTCCCAAGATCACAAGGCCTCCGCTCAAGATGTCGTCTTTGAAGGATGCCAAGGAAGTGATAGAATAAGGTGGGTGCACAATTTGGGGTCAACTCCCGGATATCCCATAGAAATCAGACAAATTTGGGTTGGGTTTCACTTCAGATGCCCAGAAGGCTGTACGCCGCGCTCGTCCAGGAGGACCACCCTTGAAGATTAGCAACCACCAAGTCAGCACTGTGGAGGATGATGAAGACAACTACAACCTAGAGGATTTGATTTTCCCAACTGTCAGTGGAAGGCTCAACAATTAGGAGGCTAGAGATTTTGTCCCGATCACATTTATCCAACAGTAATTTTTCTTTACATTTTGTCGGATCTGTAATATTAAAACATTTTAGACTCTTAAAACCTTATGTCTTACCTGAGGCACAATGGTCCATTTGTAAGGGTTATTATCTCATTTCCATATGACATCAATGAATCACGAACGTTTTGCATACAAACTTTGCGCTCATTGTTTTTCCTTTTACATTTTCATTTCTTTCAAAGATAGCTATACTCTTACACACACTCACGCTCACAATGAAGGTTTACATCCACTCAGGATCCCATGGGTAACGATTCTGCTATGGCCTTCTGTGATTCAGTAAATCTAATCTACCAAGCCGAATACGAAGGTGAGGAAGATTGTGAAGTGCCAGGGGAACTCGCCAGGTTACTACAACAAGAAGAGAGGACCATTCATCCCCACGAATAGGAAATGGATACAATCAACCTAGGTATCGAAGAAGATAAAAGAGAAGTCAAGATGGGTGCTAATCTGGAGCCCAGTGTCAAGGAGCGTCTGATTCAGTTGTTACACGATTATGTTGAGGTCTTTGCCTAGTCGTACAAAGACATGCCAGGACTTGATGCAGATATTGTGGTGCATCATCTACCTACAAAAGAGGATTGCCCACCAGTAAAACAAAAGGTCTGTCGAATGCGACCAGACATGTCATAGAAGATTAAAGCTGAAGTCATGAAGCAATTCAACGCTGGATTCTTGGTTGCCACCTCCTATCCACAGTGAGTTTCCAATGTTGTTCCCATTCCCAAAAAGGACGGAAAAGTGCGAATATGCGTGGACTACAGAGATATGAATAGGGCGAGCCCTGAGGATGATTTCCCACTCCCCCACATTGATATCCTAGTTGACAATATGGCACATCACAAAGTGTTTTACTTCATGGACGGTTTCTCAGGCTAAAACCAAATCAAAATGGTGCTTGAGGACATGGAGAAAACAACCTTTGTCACATAGTGGGGCACATTTTGCTACAAGGTTATGCCATTCGGGATGAAGAATGCTGGGGCAACCTATCAGCGTGCCATGGTAGCCCTATTTCACGACTTGATATATCACGAAATAGAGGTCTCTATGGAAGACATGATAGCTAGATCTCAAATAGAGGAAGAGCATCTTGATCATTTACATAAACTATTTGAGAGGCTAAAGAAATACAAGCTGAGGTTGAACCCAAATAAATGCACATTCGGAGTGAGGTCTGGTAAACTCCTAGGTTTTGTCATCAGCAATAAAGGTATTGAAGTAGATCCTGCCAAGGTGAAAGATATACAAGAGATTCCTGCTCCTCGTACTGAGAAGGAAGTCAGAGGATTCTTGGGGGCGTTTAAACTACATTGCCAGATTCATTTCTCACCTGACAGCTACTTGTGAACCGATCTTCAAATTACTGAAGAAAGATCAAGTAGTCAAATGGAATGACGAATGCCAAACTGCTTTTGACAAGATCAAAGAGTACTTACAAGAGCCTCCTGTTCTGATGCCACCAGTCGAGGGAAGACCATTGATCATGTATCTGACTGTTTTGGAAAATTCAATGCGGTGTGTGCTGGGGCAGCATGACGAGTTTGGCCGAAAAGAGCATGCTATTTATTACCTGAGAAAAAAGTTTACCGACTGTGAAACAAGATATTCACTTCCCGAGAAAACTTGTTGCGCTCTGGCATGGGCTGCTCGCCAGCTAAAACATTATATGCTGACCCATACTACCTTATTGATATCCAAGATGGATCCAATAAAATATATCTTCGAGAAGCCTGCCCTCTCTGGGAGGATAGCAAGATGAGAGATGATTCTGACGGAATATGACATCCAGTACACTACCCAAAAATAAATAAAGGGCAGTGTACTAGCTGATCACCTTGCTCACCAAGCTGTGGATGACTACCAGTCCATGAAGTTCGAATTCCTAGATGAAGACATCATGATGGTAAACAACTGTGAAGAATTCAGGCCATATGACGGACCTGAACAAAGCTCCCGATGGACCCTGGTCTTTGATGGGGCATCTAACGCACTCGGCAATGGCATTGGTGTTGTACTTATATCCGCAGAAGGATGTCATACTCCCTTTACTGCAAGACTCTGCTTCAACTGTACAAACAACATGGCAGAATACGAAGCATGCGTTTTTGTTCTCAAAGCCGCCATAGATTTGGGGATCAAATCCTTAAATGTATTCGGAGATTTAGCTTTGGTCATCAGCCAGATCAAAGGGGAATGGGACACCAAACACACCAACCTTATCCCCTACAAAGAACATGTGTTGACATTGATCCCACATTTTGAGAAGATTACCTTCGATCATTTCCCGCGAGAAGAAAGTCAGCTAGCAGACGCACTAGCCACAATGTCATCCATGTTTAAACTTAAATGTGATAACGAGGCTCCCTAGATCACCATTGAACAAATGGATGAACCAGCTCACTGTCACGAGATTAATACTGAAGAAGTAGTGGACCAGCCTTGGTTTCACGAAGTCAAGAGGTATCTCGAGGCTCAAGAATATCCGGAAAGAGCTTCAGTCAATGATAAGAAGTTCTTAAGGAGGTTCTCTGCTAAATTCTTCCTTAGTAATGGCATTCTCTACAAAGGCAACCATGATTCTGTGTTACTTCGGTATGTAGACAAGGTTGAGGCGGAAAAGATCATGGCCGATCTACATGAGGGCACTTTTGGCACCCATTCCAGTGGGCATACGATGGAAAAGAAGATCCTATGGGAAGGCTATTATTGGTCTACCATGGAAGCAGATTGCTATCAACACTCTCGAACCTGCCACAAGTGTCAGATTTATGCTGACAAAGTACACATACCTCCGGTTCCTCTGAATTTCTTGACGGCTCCTTGGCCCTTTGCTATGTGGGGCATCGATATGATTGGGGAAATGAATCCAACAGTCTCTAATGGACACCGCTTCATCCTAGTGGCCATTGACTATTTTACAAAATGGGTTGAAGCAGCCTCATTCGCTTCCGTTACAAAGAATGTTGTTGCCCGGTTCATCAAGCAAAATCTCATCTATCGTTACGGTGTCCCAGAAAAGATCATCACAGACAATGGTACGAATCTAAACAATAATATGATCACCGCCCTGTGCGAGCAATTCAAGATCCAACACCAAAATTCTTCCCCTTACCGGCCAAAGATGAATGGTGTTGTCGAAGCCGCAAATAAGAATATCAAAAAGATCATATAGAAAATGACAGTCACATACAAAGACTGGCATGAGATGCTACCATTTGCTCTCCACGGGTATCTTACCACAGCACGTACATCAACCGGGGCAACACCCTACTCTCTGGTGTACGACATGGAGGTTGTCTTACCTATTGAGGTCCAGATCCCCTCTCTGAGAATCATGAAGGATGCGGGGATGAACAAAGATGATTGGATCCAGACTCGACTTGATCAACTGAACTTGATTGATGAGAAAAGGCTTACTGCTGTCTGTCATGGTCAAATGTATCAAAAACGGATGATCAAGGCTTTCAACAAAAAGGTTAGACGACAAGTGTATCAGGTTAGGGATCTGATAATCAAGCGCATCATACTGCCGCAAGGTGATCCCAAGGGAAAATGAACTCCTACATACGAAGGACCATTTGTAATCAAAAGCATATTCTCTGGTGGGGCAATGATCTTAACCACCATAGATGGCGACGACCTGCCACACCATGTGAATGCAGACATAGTCAAAAGATACTACACATAAAGAGACCCTCTAGGTTGACACACCCAGGCAAAAAAAGGGCATCCCGGTGAACCAAAAAGGTTCGAGAAAAAATTAGGGATAAAACAAAAATCTGTACACCCGGCAAGTTGAAAACCCGAAAGGGCAACTTGGGTAAAAAAGGGTATCCCGGTGGACTGAAAACCCAAAAGGGTGGTCCAGGAAAATGTTATGAAATTAAAGCGTATGACTATGTCCTGTTGGATCATCTTACAGGAAACCTTTGGCTTCTACTGACAAACTCAACCGTTCTGATCAATTCAATAAGCTTCGGACAAGAAAACAAATAAACAAGTTGCTCAGAGACACGAAGGCTATAGCGGAATGGGAACCCCATGGGATTATTGCACATAGCTATCTTTTCTATGTATCAAATTTCATTTTTTTACGACGGCATTCTCTTACTAGAATGTTTGTCTCATTGTACAAAAATACTTACTTAAAGTCAATACAAAGATATCTCTTTGAAAGTGCAAAAATATCAGTTGTTTCTTTACTCATGTGTTTTGTTTGCAAAAATGTCCAATGATTTATTTTTGAACGTAATTATCGTTTACAAATGAAAAGAATAAAAAGACAATCACTAATGGATTTAAGAAATAGGGAAATATCTCTAAACTATTTCCATAAAATCCCCCACAGTGTGCAGTTTAATCCCCAGCGGAACAAAACTTCCATTTTCACTCCCCGGTAGAAGTCGCCAAATTTCTCAGGATTTCACAAGTAATACATGACATTTCCCTTACAACAGAGTTTAATTCTCTAAGAGGAAACTCATCAACACTTCAACTTCACAAACATGAAGACTTACACTCTATATTCCCAGCAGCAGTCAGGGATTTATTTTTCCTTAATCCAACATCATTACAGCAGATTAGCTCACAAACGCATAAATCGCGTCCATATATCATAAACATCGATGACACAAACTCATATATCACAGTCTCATTGTACCATGCATTTCATACATCATGACATTGCATACAACTAACGTTTTACCCTTTGCAGGATAAGGTTAATCAATCACTATCATCAACAAATCTGAGATTAATACCTAAAAAAGGTCGAGGACAATTGGATACATGACCAACTGAGCTTTCAGATACAGTTCAGATACACTCCAGATATGGATGCCATTCTGATACTCATTCAGATTCAGCTTTCAGACATAGTTTAGATACGCTCTAGATACGGATGCCATTCTGATACTCATTTAGATATAGCTTTCAGATACAGTTCAGGTATGCTCCAGATATGGATGCCATTCTGATACTCATTCAGATTCAGCTTTCAGATACAGTTCAGATACGCTCTAGATATGGATGCCATCCTGATACTCATTCAGATTCAGCTTTCAGATACAGTTCAGATACGCTCTAGATATGGATTCCATTCTGATACTCATTCAGATTCAGCTTTCAGATACAATTCAGATACGCTCCAGATACAGATGCCATCCTAATACTCATTCAGATTCAGCTTTGAGATACAGTTCAGATATGCTCCAGATACAGATGCCATCCTGATACTCATTCAGATTCAGCTTTCAGATATAATTCAGATATGCTCTAGATACTGATGCCATCCAGATACTCATTCAGATTCAGCTTTCAGATACAGTTCAGATACGCTTCAGATACGGATACCATCCTGATACTCATTCAGATTCAGCTTTCAGATGCAGTTCATATATGCTCCCGATACGGATGCCATTATGATACTCATTCAGATTCAGCTTTCAGATAAAGTTCATATACGCTTCAGATACGGATGCCATTCTGATACTCATTCAGATTCAACTTTCAGATACAATTCAGATACGCTCCAGATATGGATGTCATCCTGATACTCATTCAGATTCAGCTTTTAGACACAGTTCATATACGCTCCAGATACATATGCCATCCTGATACTCATTCAGATTCAACTTTCAGATAAAGTTCATATACGCTCCAGATACGGATGCCATCCTAATACTCATTCAGATTTATGTTTCGGGTACAGTTCAGATACGCTTCAGATACGGATGCCATTCTGGTACTCATTCAGATTCAACTTTCAGATACAGTTCAGATACGCTCCAGATACGGAAGCCATCCTGATACTCATTTGGATCCAGGCTTTCCCTTCGAAGTAGCCCTGCTACCCAGGTTCCTTGTCCCTTATCTCCAGACAACAGTTTAAAACCCTATAAGACCTGGACCCGACCAGATACGTTCGATTTCATATTTCCCCAATTGAAGTCAAGCTTAGACTTGGTTTGTTTTCTATCGCCAACCACCTTCGAATTGCATCTGTAAGCCCATTCCCGGTATCACCAATCAGTATTACTTCATGCGAGTACAAATTTCTGGGCACTCTAGTGTTCAATCATCTTCCACCTTCATATCACGAAAGGCAGACCAACCAATCTACATCCTCAGGCTTAAGAAGATTGAACAGGGGCAGCTGTTGTACCCCAAAATTTGCCCTATCATTTCTCAAAGGATCATCCTGGACCCTCAGGTTTGCTTCTATCGAGTTTCAAGTCTTGAATTACAACTTTTCAAGAAAATCATTCACAAGGGAAAATGGTCAAAAGCACACTGAAAAGTCAAACTTTGACTTTTAGATCAAAAATCAAGTTTCAACAATTATATTTTCATCAAGACATGAAATTGGTTCATCAAAAATTAGAAATCAGAAATTACTTTGAAAAAAAAAGTCAAATTTCTAAACATTTAGAAAATTTTCTAAGTGTTAAGAGAATATGATACTTTAGAACTTCTGAGCCAGCCTCCATGCAAGTGCAGTCAGAATTTGCAAACATGGTTCAGAACATGATTCTTCAATCAGAACATGGCTCTTCGGCACATGCTTCGATCAGAGCATCACCCTTCGAGTTTCACTCTAGTCTTCTTCGATTAGAACATCACAAAGCCCCAAAACCTTGTTTGAGCAGCCTGCTGCACTGCTATAGCACGGTCCTGCAACCAGCTGCCACAACACTCCAAATTGCTGCTGATCTATTCCACGCCTGCATTTTTCTCAAACCCTATATTTGCACCAAATTAGCATACAAAAACTGTGATTAAAAAGAAATGGAACAGTATACCAGAAAAGGTTTGAATCCCATTTGTTTTTCCCCCCAAAACCACAACAAACTCATCTATAAATAATTGGCTCCATCACACGTTCAAGGGGTTGGTTTTTGGAGAGAGAGATTTGTCAAAAGAGAGAAAAGAAAACTGTGAAACTTTCGTAAAAATCCAGAATTCCCAAACAGAAAACCAAATCTTTGTTCTTCCCTTTGGATCAAAGAACTTAGCATTTTCTCTTCTGTTTCTCTTGCTGACTCCAGAACATCTGAAGGCAGCAGTTCAAGTTCCAAGCACACTCTCCAGGTTCAAGGTAAGTCTTTCTGACTTTGCATCTTTCATTCAGAACATCATTAAATATGTAAATATCATAGTATTGATGTTGTCCATATCATTGCATAAGTAGAAAAACTGTGGATCAGAACTTCTTGATTAAGGCTAGGCTCAGAATCAGGATTATAACTTCTATAAATTGTTGTGTTTTTATCCTTTTGATTTGTTGTTGTTAAGAACTGAATAAATTGTTGATGTGCTGATTAATATGAGGAAAGAGCTTAAATTTAGCACAGAACTTTTGATTTTCACTCACGGTTTTAGCACAACACAGAACTTCTAAGTTCTCCTCACGGTTTTAGCACAACATAGAACTTCTGAGTTATCTTCCTTGTTTTAACACTTAGAACATCTGATTTTCACACGCTGATAACGCATTAAACTTCTGATGTTCACTCACAGTTTTAGCACAACACAGAACTTATGAGTTCTCCTCACTGTTTTAACATACATAACTTCTATGATTTTCTCACTATTTAAACACACTGAACTTCTGATGTTCACTCACTGTCTTAGCACATACTGAACCTCTAAGTTCTCTTCACTGTTTTAATATACATAACTTCTAAGACTTTCTCATTGTTCTAACACTCAAAAGTTCAGCACATAGCAACCCATAACTTATGTGTTTTCCCTCTAAAGTGTCTTGCAGGACCTCAGAGTGTATCAATCTAGAAATTCAGACGCTTCCTTCTGAACCACAGCATGCCCGACATCAGAACTTTTGATCCTCTTTGTGTTACTTTCAGCAGCATGTTAATTCTATCTCTCATTATTTCCCTTTTTTATCATTTTCAATATTAATACCCTTTTTATTAATATAAAAAAGACATAAATTTTGTTTCTTTTATTAATGAATTTATTTCTATTTCTTAATTCATTAATACAAAAAACCATTTTCTAAACAAGTCCTTTTTCTTTCTTGCATTGTACATTTCAATATGGTTGTAATAGTTAAATAGGATTTAAATTCTTGCACCCCCCATTTGTAAATATGTAACCCCATCCCTAAAATATTGTAATAGCGTATGACTTTATATTCCCGCAATTTATCGCTTTTCAAATATAATTGCTAGTAATTATAGCGTGTATGGCAAGACATGAAATCAACAAATAGATAACCCTAATCAAGACTAAATGCATGCAATCAAACAAACTTTGCACACACACACCCTTAAGTTAATCTCACTTGCCGCCTATCGGCGTTTTAGCAAAAGACCCTCGATAAAAGATCGTAGTCCCTTGATGACCCTTGATGTTTCCTTTGATAAACGATCTAGTCCTTAAAACGACATTGCTAAAACATTTCATAGGTTGCCTTCTATGACTATACAAACGTCCCACGCCCGTCCCTTCACATCCAACGATGGGGCTTCTTACTAAAATCAATGGTAAGATAGAAATATCTAAAGGAGGAAGAAAAGAACATTTAAGACCTTTTGAGTAGGTAGATTCGCTCATAGTTGCTCGCTTGCTCACAACAAAACATTTTTACACCAACACTCTCATTTTAAATATTTTCAAAAGACAACACTTTGTACGCGTTCTTATAGAAACGAGAGCCATTACAAAGAAAAACCTTTTCAAAATCACTTTCAAAAAACACAAACACCTCTTTGAACTATTTTCAAAACAAGCACTTCGTACGCGTTCTTATAGAAACGAGAACCATTACAAAGAAATTTTCAAAATACTTTCAAAACCCACACCACAAGCACATTCAAACAAAAGCAAGTGATCTAGAAAGTAACTAAGAGCCCATGGAAAACCATGGATGAAAAGGGTGCTAATACCTTCCCTTTTCATAATCTACCCCCCGAACTCAAGAAAACATCTCTAAAGGTCTTTCCTGTTCTTTTCAGCCTTTCCTTATTGGATAAAAGAAAAGTCAGTGGCGACTCTTGCTAAACCGCAACAATTGCGATCAAACACAAAACACTCAAGTCAGTTCTTCCACCGTGTCACACCTAGTATACAGGCTTCGTATTCGGCAGTATTGTTGGTGCAGTCAAAACATAACCTGGCCGTATAGGGGTGGTGGTGATTCCTGGGAGATGTTAATACTTCCCCTACATTGTGACCTAGTGCATTTGAGGCCCGTCGAACGTGAGTGTCCAACGTGCCCCTGGCTCGGGTCGTTCATCTGGTCCTGGTATTTCGTAGTCAGTTATAAATATGACATCTTCGTCGGGAAAGTCGAACTTCATGGGATGATATTCCGATAGCGGTTGGTGAACTAGATGATCAGTTAGTACACTACCTTTGATGGCTTTCTGCGTGACATATTGGATGTCATATTCTAATAGCAACATCTGCCATCACGCGATTCTTTCGATGAGGGTTGGCTTTTCTAACACGTATTTTAAAGGATCTATTCTTGCTATCAACCTTGTAGTATGGGTTAACATATACTGTCTCAACCTCTTGGTAGCCCAAGCCAATGCGTAACAAGTTTTCTCCAAGAATGAGTATCTGGTCTCACAGTCGGTGAATTTCTTACTGAGGTAATAGATCGCGTGCTCTTTTCTACCAGTTTCATCCTGTTGTCCTAAAACACAACCCATCGACCCTTCGAGCATTATCAAGTACATGATGAGTGGCCTTCCGGGGACCAGTGGTATTAAGACTGGCGGCTCTTGCAGATACTGTTTTATTGCTTCGAAGGCGGTCTGACAGTCATCATTCCATACTACCGTCTGATCCTTCCGCAACAACTTAAATATTGGTTCACACGTAGCTGTTAGATGCGATATGAACCTTGAGATGTATTTCAATTTCCCTAAGAAACCACACACTTCTTTTTCTGTCCTGGGAGCAGGCATTCCTTGTATAGCTTTTACCTTGTCTGGATCTACCTCGATACCTCGTTGGCTTACGATAAAGCCTAGCAATTTTCCTGATCTGACGCTGAAGGTGCATTTATTTGGGTTCAACCTTAGTCTAAACTTACGTATCCGCTCAAATAACTTTTGCAGATGTGTGATATGTTCCTCCTCCGTATGGGATTTGGAAATGATATCGTCGATGTATACTTCAACTTCCTTGTGGATCATATCATGGAATAACGTGACCATTGCTCTCTGATAAGTTGCCCATGCGTTCTTGAGACCGAATGGAATTACTTTGTAACAAAAAGTTCCCCAGGGTGTCATAAAGGTAGTCTTTTCCATGTCCTTCAATGCCATTTTGATTTGGTTATAGCCCAAGAAACCGTCCATAAATGAGAATACCGAGGCTTGAGCTGTATTGTCCACTAAGACATCTATGTGAGGCAACGGGAAATCATCTTTGGGGCTTTCCTTGTTTAGGTCCCGGTAATCTACGCACATGCATACTTTCCCATCCTTTTTGGGTACTGGTACAATATTAGCTATCCAAGGTGGATAGTCTACCACTGCTAGGAACCCTGCATCAAACTGTTTGAGAACCTCTTCCCTGATTTTGCTGGACATATCTGGACGGGTTCTTCTGAGATTTTTCCTGACTGGAGAACAACCTTCTTTGAGAGGTAATCTATGCACCACGATGTATGTATCTAACCCTGGCATGTCCCTGTAGGACCAAGAGAATATATCCACGTACTCGTGTAACAACTTGATTAGCCTGTCTTTGATGCTCTGCCCCAACATTTCCCCTAGCTTGATTTCTTTTGGATCTCCTTCTATGCTCAGGTTAATGGTCTCAATAGGCTCTTAATACAGTTGTATGCTATTATCCTTTCGCTCTATTTCCCTTTCCATTTCCTCGGAGAGCTCAAGATCTTCATCATCTTCCTCTTCGACTTGGTGGATAGGAACATCAAAATCATATCGGGTCATAGTAGTAGTGTTATCGGTAATTTTGGGCATGTATCTACACATTTATCATGTTTTGGTGCATATTTTAGCACTTGGAATTTGAAAAATGTATATGCAAAGAAAGTATTGCCATTCTTATATTCAATAGATAAATGTGAAAGAAAGACAATGATCTTAATTGAAGACAAAATATAACTTTATTAATTATAAATATTGTCTGAAATAAGAAACAAAGAAAACCCTTACAAGCAACCCCTATGCCTCGGGTTCGACATAGGTTCTTTCAAAATAAGAAAAAATACTTAGAAAAGAAAGATATCTCGGGAATCTCCACAGTAGTCCATCCTTTAAGCTCTTCTCCTAGGGTGGCCTCTCTGATGAAGTCAGTTGTCCTTTTAGTATTGGTCTTGCTTGATATCATTACCATGTGTCCTCCATGTTCCGTCCCTTTACTGATGAACGTCTCCCGGATCGAAGGAAAACATGCTTTTCCTCTTGGAGTAGCCTTTGACAGTTCGTAACCCAAACCAAATCGATTCTTTTTCTCAGGAATTTTTGGGAGTTTTCCCCAGTGTTTTGAGGCATCATCCCCCATGGTCATTTGCAGATCTCTCCATGACGTCACTTTAGTCTTGTTACACTTCTCAACCGGTAATGTTACCATCGAAGCAATTTCCAAAGCCTGGAATGGGGTAGCTATGCAATCTTCGTCAGCACTGATATATCTGTATGATTAAATATGGCTTACAAAAATGTCTTCTTCACCGTCAATTATGATCAACTTCCCTTCTACTAAGAGCTTCAACTTTTGGTGCAGGGTCGAGGTCACTGCCCCTTCTGTATGGATCCAAGGTCTCCCCAGTAAACAAGTGTATGTTGGTTCGATGTCCATGACCTGAAAAGTGATATTGAAGATGTTCGGCCCAATCTTGACTAGAAGGTCCACCTGCCCTAGTACTGAACTTCGAGAACTATCAAATTCCTTTACTATCGTAGAACTTGGTCTCATTATCACGTCGTCTATTATTAACTTTACCAGACTTGACTTTGGCAATGCATTAAGAGCAAAACCAGTGTCATTAAGAACCCTGGATAGATGGGTAGTGCCTATCTGCATTATAATGTGGAGTGCCTTGTTATGGTCCTGACCCTGCGGCGGTAATTCATTGTTACTGAAACCCAGGTAGGATCCGGACGTGAGATTCACCATGATATTATCAAATTGATTTACCAAAATTTCTTTTGCAACATGAGCTGAACTTAACACCTTCATCAAAGAATCCTGACGCGCTTCAGAGTTGATTAGCAACGAGAGTATGGATATTTTTTCCGGAGTCTGATGGAGCTGATCCACCACTCTATAGTCACTATTTTTGATTATTTTTAGGAACTCCTCCGCCTCTTGATCAGTGAAGTCTTTGTTTGGAGATTATGTTTCCTGATTTGTATCTACCACTATTTTTCCTTTGTCCTTCGTTGGAACCAAATCTGTCTTTTTTAATTATTCGGCTCTGTAGATTTTCCCACTTCGGGTCATACCTCATGTTCCTGCTATGTTTAAAATTGCAGGTCCTTGACTTGCGGATGGCCCGTTCTCCTGCTTTAATCCATTGGTGTATACAACTAAATCATAACTCCAAGGTATGGCTTTATTATTCTCGTAAGGGATATGTGATGGTCCCTTAATTACCATCCTAGCTTTTGGAGTAGTAGGTATTAAGAGGGTCTTCTTAGGTACCCCTTTGGTGACCTCTACTGATTCTCCCCATGGAATGACTAGAGTTTTCTTGGTAGTGCTTGGAGTTTGGAAAGGAATTACCAGTGGCTTTTTCCCTCCGATTGTGGCTACATATTTTTCTTTAGGGTATAGTCCGAATTGGACTATCCCCTGATCCACCAAACTTTCCAAAGTTGTTTCAAAAGCTTTATTGTGCTCTAACAGGAACCCATATTCAAACCGATATTCCTTCAGCAAGTTGATAGGGGTTTTTGTCTTTATGGTTTCCCCAAAGTCGGTGACCACCTTGATTGCATTTATTGTCGGTCCACCATGCAGAGGCATGGGGTTTGACTTGATATTAGGCTTGTCAAAGGTGATGTCCTGAGACTCTAGAGAATCCTGAAACTTATGCTTGAAGGCCCAACATTAATCTATGGTATGACCGGGAGAATTTGCATGATACTCACACCTAGCGTCGGCATTGTATCTTTGCGGGAGTGGTCTGACCGGAGGTGCTAAAGGCTTGATTTCCACTAGGGATGCCTTAACCAAGTGTTGTAATAATTGGCTTGGTGGCATGGGTAGTGGATCAAAATTTATAGGCGGCCTTTTAAACCTGTTTGCCTTTGTCCTTGCGGGATCACTAATGGTTGTGTTGTCCTTTGTTGTGAGGATACAACATTGACATATCCTTCTTTCTTTCTTGGAAATTTTGGAGCTGGTCTTTTCGAATTGTAAGGGGTGTTTGATGATCCCCCTGATATCTTTTCGCTCTTCAAACCAGTTTCGATTCTTTCACCAATAGTCACTAAGTCTGAAAATCCTGACGTGACGCTTCCCACCATTTTATCATAATAAATCCATTCCAGGGTTCCCATGAACATATCTATGAGCTCCTTTTCTAGTAGTGGAGGTTGCACACGCGATGCCATTACCCTCCACCTTTGAGCGTACTCTTTGAAGGACTCTTCCTTCTTTTGGGTCAGGTTTTGGAGTTGCAGGCGTGTAGGTGCCATGTCCAAGTTATATTTGTAATGCTTCAAGAAAGCATTAGAGAGATCCACCCAAGTTCGGATATGTGTTTGTTCTAACTGCATGTACCAGTCCAAAGATGCCCCACTTAGACTATTTTGGAAACAGTGAATCATCAGTTTCTGATCATGTGCGTGGGCATGCATCTTTCTGCAGTACATACGAAGGTGATTCCACGGACAAGTGAGCCCTTTATATTTTCTAAAGTTGGGTACTTTGAATTTTGTTGGTATCACCACATCAGGGACTAAACCCATTTCTAGACCGTCTACTTCGAAGGCATAGAAGCCCTCCACATCCTTCAGTCATTCATCTAAGGCTTTGTGCTAATTCATTACCAGTGGGTTGTCTGCAGCCTGAGCACTGGTTTTCTTCAAGGGAGCCTGGGGAGCATCCTCTGGGTCATGATCGCCATATTGTAAGTCCAAGTAATTATCTGCATTATTAGTTGGAATTTTCAGGGTGTGTGATGCCCCTACTTTTGACGGTGGTGAGATGAATCCTTCATTATCGACCTCTTGCTGGGCCATGGCGGACTTTTGGGGTCCTGCTTCCGGATCCTTCCTTAGTTGGTGACCACTTGATGCACCAACGGTTTGGGCTACCTCTTTGAAGGATACCTTGGGGATTTGATCCTGCCTGTCGATAATGTTCTTCAAAGCTAGAAGAACCTGGCTCAAATCTCCTTTCATTGAGCTTACGTCACCCTTCACCTAATCAAGATCCTCTTTGAACACAACTTGAGTCTCCTCGATTTGTTCCATTGTTTTCTGTTGATGGGACCTTGTTTAATATGGGGGCCAAGGAGGAGGAGGTCTTCTTTTACCAATGGCTTAGCTGCAGAGATTTTCAAAGCGAATGAGTTTTTTCTTAAAAATGGCATGTGAATGTTTTATAAATGCATGCGTGCAGATGAGGATGTATGATTATGAAATGGTTTTTGTTTTAACTGTCTTATTTATTAGGGTACACATTTGTATCCACTTATTATTTTATTTGGTGACCAGCTTAAAAACAGATATTCCTTCGAGATAGGGAAACAAAACTTCTTTATTAAGAGTAACATAATCCAGATATTGAAAAATATTACAAACTGAAATCGAAATTGTTTGCGTAAACATAATAAAAAAGAACTAAATTTCCTAAGCGCACCTGCGGATGTGTGCTCTGAAGCCATCAACCATTTCCCGACAAAGTTGTAGAAAGTCTTTGGCGTCCTTCGGGAGAGGAACCATTACATTCTCTGCATCTTTTAAACTTCTAGGGATGTCCTCGATGAGATTGTTGACTAAGAAGACTAGCTTTTCATGTTTGTCTTTGTAGTGTCTGTATTCCTGGTAAAGATGCGGGATTATTTTGTGGTTGTCCCTCCCCGCCTGGGCGATCTTAGTGTACTGCTCTTCCCAATACATTTTTTCACCCCTTATTTCTGTGTAAAGTCTCCGTTGGATGAGAAAGTCCTTTTGAAGACCCTGCAGCTCTAAACATACATGTTCATATTCTCGAGTCCTCTGAGTCAAAAGTTTCTCTGCTTCTATCCTCTTGAGGCATGCCTTGACCTCTGATTCGTGGCTTTCTTGGAGTTCAGTGGTGAGGTATTTTATTTTCTCCTCTTGATCTAAGGAAACTTTTGCCAAACTTTGAATTTGGGCTCTCAAACTTTCCTCTAGTAACTTTTTGTCATGTGTCACCTTTTCATACCACCTAGTCAACTTCCTGATTTCAGCAGCGGCCTCTTCTAGCCTTTGGTTTTGGGAATCTAGGTTGAACGTTGCACTTAACAACCCTTTAGTTGTACGCTTTCGTTTGAGACTTTCTTTCTCCAGTTCCTTTTGACTTTTATCAATTTTCTCATCCTTTGACTCAAGTATAAGTTGCATCTGTTTCTTTTCTTTGGTCATATTGAGGAGGTTGACTTCCAGTGCTTCTTTATCCTTTTGAGCTTTCTTTAAGGCATTTTTTCAGATTGTCCACTTCTTCCAAAGACATAGGTTCTACCTCTGGGCCTCTGACTTGTACTATGGATCCTTCTCGAATGGAAGCTTGATAGTTCGTTCCATATCCTGGACCCATTTGGTGTAGGGTTCTCTTGCTATCGCATTCTTTCTTTCAGCCTTCCGTTTGTTAACCCTATTCCAAGCCCAAATAACCTTGTTGAGCAACCCCTGGTCTTCTATACCCATATTGTGGATGATAAATGGTCGGAGTTGTTTGTCTGAAGGTTTTTCCTCCAAAGGATACCCTAGTTGTCGTAGGGCTAGAGTAGGGTTGTAGTTAATACAGCCTTGCGATCCAATCAATGGGATGTTAGGAAAATCCCCACAGCTAATGGTGATGTCACCAATATCCAACTTTATTGCATACCATAATATTGAATTTTTAGTGAGACCTTAATTTCTATTGCCACTCACATCTGGTCAGTTCTAGGATCATATAATCTTCCTTGTAGAGGTGAGTCCTGAACCAAGTATATAGAAGCGGGATACAATAACTCAATGTACCTCTTCTTTTTTCATACATCATATGCAAAGTGTAATAAATGTTGGCAAGAAAGGTGGGAGTAGGATCCGTGTTAAAGACTTTCACTCCCCAAAATATGCTAATGGTTGCAGGGTCAATATAGTCCACAGTCCGAGGAAATAAGATTACACCAAATACCAAAAGCCCTAAACAGTCAACACAAGATTCCCACTCCTTATAATTAGAAAACTCTAGTGCCTTAGCTTCCAGGTATATCCTTTTAATTCCTTGTATCGGACCTTCTCTTTGGTAATTCTGCATCAACTCAGGATAGGGGATCCCTAGGCCTTTTGCAAAAGCTTTGGCTTCAATAGTTTGCCCAATACCCACATAGGCATTTTCTTTGGAGAAATATAGGATTCTGTCAAATTCTTCCAGAGCCGGTGCTAGCTGGAAGTCTTGGAAAGTGAAACATCTTAATGGAGGGTCATAAAACTGAATTAGGGCAGAGACTGCATCCATCTGTACCTCTACTTTAGTCAAATCAAGGGTATCCCCATAACGACGAGTGTACATCTTCAGAGCTCTTTTAGACAGTTTACCTTTTATCGTTTTAATTTTAGAAAGGTCAGGCTTGCAAGCATTGACGCGGACAAGTCGTTTCCCTTTGGCCTCCATTTTTAAGACAGTCACCAAAAATCCTGATTTTGTTATCTTTTATTTTGTACCCTGTGAATAAGACAGATAAAAGGAACAAATGATGAACATGAGATATACATGAATGCAATGAATGTACAGGTGAGTAACGGGATTTTGTGATAAGTATCCTTAGAAGGTAGGTTCCTTAATTTTAACATACGGTTGGTTTACCCTCCCAAAAGGTGGCTTCCTTAAGGGTGTCATGAATAGCACCAGAGGGAAAGGGAACAGGAGCCTCCCTTAGGTGGAGCCTCTTTACGGACTGAGACTTTGTCTCAAAGTCATGAAAGGTCTCGTCAAGAGATTTTAGGTTAAGGCGGTTACAAAGAGTCATGGGTGACCTTCCAAAGTCCTACTCGTCAAGAGGATATCTCTCGATAACTATTCCTTTTTCGGAAGTTCACCGACTCTAGGCGAAGTCGTCACATAAACTCACAGGGATGATGTACCCCCTAAGCTAATATACAAACCTTCTTTCTAAGCGTTATCGAAAACATTTTTGGAAATAAAAACCCGCCACATAGTAAATATATAATAATAAATAAAAATAGACAAGAAATAAAAAAATGAAACAAATAAATAAAAATAAAAACCCAAAAGAGACTTAAAATCTAGGGTTAAGGAGAGTCCCCGGCACAGTCGCTAGTTGTAGCAACTTGTTTTTAAATCAAGAGTCGCCACTATTAGCTTTTATCCTAAGGAAGGGCATCAAATAGGAAACCCTAATTCGCAGACAAAGATTCTAGGTTACAGACTCAATTAGATGAAGGAAGGTGTTAGGCACCTTTCGTCCACCTTGTTCACAAGGATACTAAGCTCTAGGTTTAGGGTAAATAGGGTTTTAAGTTTTAATTAGAAAGACTCGCCACGATTTTAGATCGCGTGCCTACGTATCCTCTTATGAGGAATCAAAGTCCCAATTCGTAGTTCGTATGAGTTGGTGTTTTTTAGGAGTTTACGAACATATTTTGAATCACTTCGCACTCGGTCGGGAGTAGTGATTGCGGAAATTTTGACTGAGTACGCAGTAAGCCAAAATTAGTTCGAAACCCATTTGCAAAAAGAAATTGTTAATTAGCTTAATTTATTCGCGAAAGTAGTTTGACATTTGTTTGTGTATTCTTACTGTATTAATTGCAAAACGTCTTGATTAATGCATGATTAGAAAAATAATTTGATGCTAATAATATATAAAGTCATATATGCAATTTTAATATAAAAATAAATTTAAATGTTAGCGTACAAATATTAATTATATAATAATAATAATAATAATAAATATAATTATCAAAAAATGTAGGGAATAATAATAATAATAATAATAACAAAATATTGGAATATAATAATTATATAAAAAAGAAATAAATAATTATATAAAAGAAAAAAATGAGAAAATATTTTAATTAGAACAGGGGGTGTGTTTTTTAGTTTTAAAGTCAAAATAGGGAGTGCGGAAAACAAAAGGATGAGGCCCAATACGAGCCCAGGCATAGGGGTGTTGGTTCACTTGGAATTGCAGTAATTAGGAGAAGGAAGGGTGTGAAAATAATTGGGCTAGGCCCAAACGTGATTGGAGAAGGACCTTGTTGATCGAGTACGCGAGGGCGTATGGGGCCTATGGTGCAGACTTGTCCTTAAGGTCATCTGATCAACATCACGCGGATGACATTGAAGGCGCATTCTAATTATGGTGTACGTGCACGCGGCGGATTGCAACGGATAAAAAACTTGTTTTTTATTCCTTTCCATTTTTCTTTTGTGGTTACGTTTTACAAAAACAGACTTATCCTCTCTCTCTCTCTCTCACCTACATCAACCTTCCTTTCCGTCTCATATACCCTCT
This sequence comes from Vicia faba, assembly GCA_948472305.1. Classification (NCBI taxonomy): domain Eukaryota; kingdom Viridiplantae; phylum Streptophyta; class Magnoliopsida; order Fabales; family Fabaceae; genus Vicia; species Vicia faba. Next base: position 767,422,961 of record OX451741.1, on the reverse strand, counting down.
CTTCCCTTTTCAACTTCACCTCTATTCCCTGTAAAACCCTAACATCATCCCCCCAGCAGCGCTTCCAAGATCCGGTAACCCTCACTCAGAACCCCAACCAGCCAAAGCCCCAAATTAACAAATAGGCAAGAAAAAGAAGCTAAGTCTTACCCTCCATGATATTGCTTGTTCTTTGATCTTTGAGCTCTTGAAATTGATCCATCTGTCTTCTTTGATTGTAGGCTGCGACGGTGATAGCTAACGTTGGCGAAGGTGACGGCTACTGGGAAATCTGCGGTCACATGGTTAGGGTTTCGGGCTTCGAAACTCTAATCATTTCTTTAAGCCTGGCTTCGGTAACGTTTTTCTTTTGGGCTTCTTCTCTCTGTTCGCCCTTCTAAAAAAAGACCCCCTTTCATTGTTCTTTCCTTTCCTATTTATACATTTCTTTAGATCTAGGGTTTAGAATTTCATTCGTTACATACTGATTAGTGCAGGTAGAAATTAGGGAGAGTAATTTATTCGGACTTGATTGTATATGTCGCGAGATTTGATTTTAGTTTGATACAAAAGATTTTTTTCTCCAGATTTATGTAATATATTATGTTTTCAGGTTTTGAATTTGTAAGATTTGTTGTAATTGTAATGAGATTCTGTACTGTCCGAATTTGGCTTTTTTTTGCAACAGAGATTTGATTGTAATTCTTTGATCTAGCCTTTGCACTGTAAAGCCCCAGATTTGTTCTGTAATAAACTGGCCTTTGGGCAAGATTTGATTTGGTGCAATCTTTAATTTTTACCCTAACAACTTTTTTTTATCTGTTCAAATTTAATTTTGAATCTGTAACAGGAAAGATTGGATTTGGGCTTAAGATTTGTTTCGTTTTTAGTTTCCTAAGATTTGATTCAGCAGAAAAATAACATTTTTTTTCCAGATTTGGTTAGAAATCATTTGGATTTTAATATTTAATTTGTTTTAGGTTTTGAACTGTAAAATCTGAGATTTTATTTAATGAATAAAAATATTTTATTTGTACTGTTGACGTTAGTTGAATTGATTCTGTGCCTTTTCCTGCATAATCGCTACAGTGGCCGTTTGTACATTTTGGACTTTGCGTTATTTTGGATTGAGTTAGGACTTTAGACAATATCACTATTTTGTGAATTAGGCCTAAATCTTCTTTTAACAATTTTGGCCCAACAGAACTTTCTCCCAAACAAGAAAATCATTAATAAATAAATTATATAAATAATTTTTAATACAGTATCTCTTAATAATAAGTAAACATTATTATAATAAAAAAAACTAAAATAGCAAATGCTTTTTAATATTGTATTATAATACAGTATCTCTTAACAATAATGCCTTTTTTTATAAAACAATAAAAACGTCAAATGGGCCAGCTTAGAAGCTATTTAACGGGCCCGTAAATTGATAAACATGCCCCCTTTTTACTTCTCCTGACTAAAACAAAAATGGGCCAACATGTATTCTGATGGTTTTTAGATTGCAACTTCACCCCCTTTCTCTCGCTAAAACAGTAATACTTGCACGGGCCTTAGTTATTGATACACCCGCTATTCTCTGTTTAACACCACATAACATTTAAATGGGCTTAACTATATTATTATTATTTTTTTATTTATTTAAAAAAAATTTTAACCTCCCTTTTAACTAATAACAACCATAAGTGTTTGAATAATTTTTCTTTTGAATCGCATGGGCCATTGGCCAACATGCTACACGAATGGGTTTATGAGTCTTTCTGATTTAGAAAAGCCTCATTTTCCCGAGTTAAAATACACCCTCTTTCTTAGATAAAAAATGGGCCATCAGATACTGATATACCATCTTTAATTAAATGTTTCTTCTATTTTAATCTTGAAGAACAGATTTATCAAAGTAGGACAAATTTGGGTTACGACAGTGGGGAATTCCCTAATGTCCCTTTGCTTTGCATTAGGAGAGGTATAACTTACAACCCTTTCTTAGCCTTACGACAGTTTGGTTACGCCCGAAGGGATGGTCCTCATGAGATGCTCATCCAAGGAGTGGTATTCGACTACGAGAGCGACGATCAAGGTTACTGTCAGAGGTTTATACGAGCTTGAAGGATGGTAAGCAAAGTGGATAGTAAGATGCTAGGACACAAGAATTTCATTCCCCTTGAGCCTTACCTTAGGTGGGTACGAGCTCACGCTCAGAAACTTGTGATGCCTTATCCCTCCATCTTACCAGTCATCATGGAACCTGTGGTTGAAGGAGATGTCCTATACACTGTCCTCCATCCCGACATGCCTACTTCTCTTGAAGACTTGCAAAAGGGTTGGATTCAGCTGAAGGAAGAACAAGATACCTTCGAAGCTCAATTTTATGCTAATGAGAAGAGAGTCTTGGAGCTTATGAAGCAGCTGCATGAAGAGCAAATCATGAACGCCTACATCGCGCCAAAGAGGATGTGTTCGGTCTTTTTATCTTAGAGATTTATTTTGTAAGCCCAAGAGGCATGTTGTAGTCATTTTGAACTAATTAATGAAATTTGAAGTTTGTTCATGCTTTGTCTATACAAATTTAAATTTCATAAATCCTTGAAATCATTTGCATACACATCTTCCATGCATCATAACATAACAGATTTTCATATAATAGGTTTCCTTATCTTTCTGCTGTTTATTTCAGCAAGATAGATCTAGAGAAAACTGTGAAGGACCTTCAAGCACAAAACTCTCAATTCCAAGAGACTCTACTGGCCCTAGCCAAGGGTCAACAAGATATGATGGCATTGCTGGCAGTAAAAAATAAACCCATGAAGAAATCCCTGGTCAACATGGGTAGAAGGTTCAAAGAGTCGGTTCGTCAGATCCTGGTAGTGAAACACTCATCTGAAGAAGACGAGAATTAGATTGGTGAATTTAGGAGTACCCAGGTTGATTGTATTGATGATCAAGCGTCTGATGATGATTATTTTGACGAGCAGTATCCACCCGCTGATGTCAAGTACAAGCAGTTAGAAGACAGATTGAAGGTCGTCGAGATCCAAGCCGTCCCCGGTTTAGATTTTGATGATTTGGGTTTGATCTCTGGGGTTGTTATTCCCCACAAATGCAAGACACCAGTCTTCACAAAGTACGATGGAGTTTCTTGTCCAAAACTTCACCTGAAATCTTATGTGCACAAGATATAGCCGCACACTGTTGATAAGAAACTCTGGGTTCACTTTTTTCAGAAAAGCTTAGCCGGAACACAACTAGAGTGGTTCTACCAGTTGGCTGGTTCCCGTATCAATACATGGGAAGACATTGCTACCGCTTTCTACCACTAGTACCGGTATAATGCTGACTTGGCGCCGATAAGTGTTCACTTGCAAGATATGACAATGGGGAAGAATGAAGGATTCAAAGAATACACACAAAAGTGGAGAGACCTTTCCAGTAGGGTTCAACCACCTTTGACCTATAGAAAGCACATTGACATGTTTATGGGCACTTTATCTGGTCTATTCTTTAACTTGTTGGTTGGTTGTTCTTCTTCCGGTTTCACCGAGCTAATCTTAACTGGTGGAAGAGTTGAAAGCGGCATCAAAAGCGGGAAGATTCCCATGGCATCTACCTCTACTTCAAATCATGTAAAGAAACCTTTTACTGCAAAGAAAGAACTCAATGTTGTGTATGAGGCAAGGGTCCATACCAAGAAGGATGACCGCCAGTCTGTTAATGATGTCCGAATCTCCAATCCAACTCCTACTCAAAGACCATCTTCTAATCATCAACGGTTTAAAACTCCAAGAAGAAAATTAACAAGGATAGGCGTGTCATTATCTCAGGCCTTACAACATTTTATAAAGGCTAATTTGGTGACATTGTGCGATCCTCCGGCCAACCCATATACCTCTTCACCAAAGTACAACCCGAACGCCAAATGTGCTTACCACTCAAGTAGCCCCGGGCATGAGACTGACCAATGCTGGGCCTTGAAGAATAAAATTCAGGACTTGATAGATAACAAAACTATTGAATTTTATCCTCCTCCAACTCCGAATGTAATCACCACACCTATGCCAAATCATGACGAGGGTGTCAATGTTATTGAAGATACCATTTTCGTTGCCTCTGTCAAAGACTTGACTACTCCACTGAATATCATCAAAAATAATCTGTTGAAAGTCGGGATTTTCCCTGGCTGTGTGAAGGATTGTGCTTGCTGTGCCAAACAACTCAATGGATGCGAAGGGCTAAAGGAAGGCATTCAATTCCTGATGGATAGCCCCGAGATCCTATTTGAGAAGACTCCGCTTGCCAAAAGTTTGACTAATAAATGTGAATATCTCTCCATTCTCACCATCTCAAATAAGCCTCTTAGGATCTCCTCCAAGGGTCCTATTAGGATTTCAAATGAACCAACTATTGCTCCCCTAATAATTACCAATCCCGGACCAATTCCCTACTCTTCAAACAAGGCAGTGCCATAGAGCTATGGTGTTGAGGTGTTTTATCATGGGATAAAACAAGACGCTTGGATCGAAGAAGACAAAGCTGATGATGTTGGTAACATAACTGGCTCAAGTAAGGTAACCCGAACTGGGAGAATCTTTTCACCCAACATCTCACCACCAGTTGTTACAAAGGCACCCGTCCGCACCACTACTACTAGGCCAAATACTAATACAAGAGGGCAGGAGAATTTTGTTGAGCCTGTTAAGACGGAAATACCCGCAAAGGACATTGCTGATGGAGAACCTTCCGCTCGTGAGATGGACGAGATCTTGAAAATTATTAAAAGGAGTGACTTCAAGATTATGGAGCAGTTGGGGAAAACCCCTTCCAAGATTTATATGTTATCTTTGCTACTCTGTTCCGATGCCCATGCTCGAACATTAATCAAATTCTTGAAGAAGGCTCATGTTCCTCATGAGACCACAACTGACCAGTTTGAGAATTGTGTGGCAAGCTTGACGACTGATAATGGTCTGGGGTTCTCAAATGTAGATCTAACACCGCTTGGGAAGAACCATACTAAAGCTCTACATGTTTCCGTCGAGTGCAAGGGGACCACCCTAGCACATGTTCTGGTCGACACTGGTTCTTCTTTAAACGTGCTACCCAAGGAGGTGTTGGACCGTTTGGATTGTGAAGGTTTAGTCTTGAAACCAAGTGATATCATTGTGAGGGCCTTCGATGGATCAAAAAGGACTGTTCATGGAGAGGTAGATCTTCCAATCAAGGTGGGATCACAAATTTTCAACTCCACCTTCTATATCATGGATATCCGTCCTGCCTATTCTTGTTTTTTAGGTCGCCCTTGGATCCATAAAGCTGGAGCAGTAACCTCAACTCTTCATCAAAAGCTCAAGTATCCAGTTAAAGGAAGAATTGTCACTGTTTATGGAGAGGAAGATTTTATGGTAAGCCACCTAAACTCTTTCAAATACGTGGATATGGATAGATAATTTATTGAGACCTCGTGTCAAGCCTTTGAAGTTGTGCCACCGATGTTTGCTGCTACCAAATGTTCCTCTGATGTGTCCAAAGCTGACAAGGTTATACCGAAGATGGTTTCATTCAAAGATGCTCGTGCTGCAGTTGAAGAAGGAAGTTGTGATACTTATTGGAAACTCCTAGAGATCCCATTCAAAATAGACAAGTTTGATTTGGGTTTCACCGTCAAGGCTCAGAAGGAAGTGAGGCGCGCTCGTGCAGGGAAGGCCCCTCTCCATATTGGAAGCCACGAAGTCAACGCTGTAGGTGATTCTGATGATGAATGTGCATTTGAAGATTAGGTGTATCCTACTACAATGGAGCTAAGGAATTGACATGCAAAGGACTTCGTGCCCATCTCCTTCATTGAGGAGTAATCACTTTGTTTATTGCTTTCTTTAATTCAAGAACATTTTGTCTATAACATTTAACAATGACTTCTAAGCTATGTGCCTGGCCCGGGGAACTTTGGTCCATTTGTCAAGGGTTTTATTTATGTCCATCTTATCATATGATCATTCAATACAAATCATTGGACTCTTTTGCATTCAAATCTTTGTGCTCATTGTCTTTCTTTTTCTTCAAATACATTTTTTCAAAATAGCCATGTATCTTACATGTTAGAACATAGTTTGATTCTACAACCCTCATAAGAGTTTTGATGATAAAAAACACAAAGAACAAATATGCACTCTAAATTTGTGTTTTATGTTGTACAGAAGTTCTGACTAAAACGACATCAGAAGTTAAGCCACAAAAGCACTCAAGCTGAGTAATCAGAATGTTCTGAAGTATGATGATCAGAATATGCGCTAAAGAGAAAGATATTATGATTCTGAACGGAAGTCCAATGCGCTAACTGAACCTTACGTTTATGACTTCCCATGTTCTGAAGTATAGCAGCATGCAAGATTCCTAAGTTCTGAAGCGTTACTTTTCCATTAAGGCAGTATCATGTGCAACGGCTTCATTCAGACAAGGATCTTCTCAGTATGGAAAGTGAATTAAGTGACCATTATCATGTTTCCATTTGGATAGATTTTTCACGCCTATATAAACAAGTTGAAAGGGTAAATCATTCACGATTTTACACGAATGCGATATACAATCTCAAAAGCTGCAACAATTCATATTCATACTACATTCAATTTATGTAATACATCATAGTAGTGATACAATTTTTGTAACGAAAAACAAACAGTACACAATAAATATTTTCTTTTGATTAAGTCATTTTTCCTTGAGATAAACTGGTTTGTGGTTGTACTCAAGAAGACTTTGGCAGTTGTCAAAGTAGAATTGTAATCAGTTTGATTAGTGAATTAAGTCCTCGTTGGAGAGAGGCGAAATCACCTTGGCCGGTGGACTGGAGTAGTTTGAGATCAAGCGAACCATGATAAAAATATCGTGTCTATTGCTTTTGGTTTTTAAGTTTCAATTCAACCCCCCTTATTGTGTTTTTCACTTCTTCAATTGGCATCAGAGCGCCTGGTTCTGATTTTATACACTTAACCGTGTCAGTACAAGATCCAAGCTTTAGAAAAACACTATGGTGGGACCAAGCCAAAACATCAGCAATGACTATCACGATGAGAAGGACAGAATCAGCGGCAAACCTCCAGTCTTTGATGGAGAAAATTTCGACTACTGGAAAGATAGAATTAAGAGCTTCTTTCTGGCCCATGATGTTGACTTATGGGATATGGTGATTGATGGATACATGCATCCAGTGGATGAAAGTGGTCAGAAGATAGATAGAAAAATAATGTCTGACCAACAAAAGTGTGACTTTAGAAACCATCATAAGGCCAAAACAATTCTTCTCAGTGCCATCTCATACTCAGAGTACGAGAAGATCTCAAATAGAGAGATAGCCAAAAACATGTTTGACTCTCTGAGAATGACGCATGAAGGCAACATACAAGTTAAAGAAACCAAGGCCCTTGCGCTCATTCAGAAATACAAAGCTTTCAAGATGGAAGATAGTGAATCCATAAAAGCAATGTTCTCAAGATTCCAAATTCTAGTTGTTGGGCTAAGAGTTCTTGAGAAAGGGTATTCTACTGTTGATCACGTAAAGAAGATCATTAGTAGTTTACCAAAGCAATGGAGGCCAATGGTCACTACTCTTAAGCTGGATAAAGATCTCAACAAGATATCTCTGGAGGAACTTGTTAGCTCCATCAGAAGCCATGAGATAGAGCTAGAATATGATGAGCCTCAGAAGCAAGGTAAGCCTTTAGCATTAAAATCTAACAAAAAACTTGATTCTAAGGTTTTGCAGGCTATGGAAGAAACCTCTGGTGGATCCTCATCAGAAGAAGACGAATTGTCTCTTCTCTCCAGAAGGGTCAATCAACTGTGGAAGCAGAGGCAAAGAAATTTCAGAAACTCCAGAAGATCAGGGAATCAGAATGAATCCTCCTTCGGATAAAAAAAGTCTGATCCCTCCTCTGGACATAGAAGGTCTGAAGCTTCCTCTGGTCACAGAAAGCCAAACAACAGAGACATCATCTGCTATGAGTGCAATGAACAAGGGCACTACGAAAGTGATTGCCCAAGGCTTCAGAAGGAGAAGCCAAAAAAAAGTTCTTCAAGGAGAAGAAGAAAAGTCTCATGGTAACATGGGATGATTCAGATACTTCTGACACAGACTCAGAGTCAGGTGATGAAAGAGCCAACATTGCTCTTATGGCAAATGTGACAGAAGACAGCGAAGCATCTGGGTCAGACTCAGAATCAGACACATAAGACGTATTTCCTGACTTCACTATTAATTTTACCAAAGTTGAACTAGGAGAAAGTCTGAGTGAAATTCTGGAAAGGTATCAGCAACTCAGAGTCAAATTCAAGAACCTGAAAAAGGATCTTGTGTCTGAATCTGAAGAAACTGAGAGTCTTAGATTAGAAAATTCTGAGCTAAAAGAAAAGATTTCAAAACTAGAAAATGATTTACAAAAATCTTAGAAATAAATAATCTCAGAGACTCCCAGTAGTGCTGATAAAATCATAAAAGAATATGATCACAGCTTTCAGAAGTTTCTTGCTAAAAACATAGATAGAAGCAAGATGGCTTCAATGATCTATGGAGTTAGCAGAAATGGCAAAAAAGGAATAGGATACCAAAGTAAGGTATCTCCACCTAAGAAAGTCATGGACCTAATAATTAAACGCACACCACTAAAATCTCACTTCACTTATGGGCACACACACGATCTGAAGTACACTAGCAATGGTTATTCTGCCAAACCAAAATTCAAACAGAATTTTGGTAAAACTAATAAACCAGGACCCAAAAAGATATGGGTACCTATGGAAAAAATGATATATGTAGCAGATATCTTTAACAGCAAGGCTAAAACACCATTCATGGTACCTGGACTCTGGATGCTCTCGACACATGACGGGAATAAAGCATATGCTCCAAAGCCTTGAACTTAAACCTGGAGGCTACGTGGGCTTTGGAGGCAATCAAAGAGGGAATATCATTGGCTCTGGAACAATAGGTGATGGTAATCTTCCTTTTATGAATAATGCGTTGTTAGTTGATGGATTGATGCATAACCTATTATCAATAAGTTAATTAAGTGATAACGGTTATGATATAATCTTTAATCAAAATTCATGCAAAGCTGTTAGTCAGAAATATGGAACTATCATGTTTAATAAAAAGAGGAAAAACAACATTTATAAGATAAAACTTTATGAACTAAAGAGTCAGAATGTAAAATGCCTACTTTTTGTTAACAACGAGCAATGGGTCTGGCACAGAAGATTGGGGCATGTTAGTATGAGAAGAATATCTCATAATAACAAACTCAATCTGGTCAGAGGACTTCATAATCTGAATTTCATCTCAGATGCTCTGTGTGAAGCATGTCTGAAAGGCAAATTTGCAAAACCTGCTTTTAAAGCTAAAAATGTTGTTTCCACCTCTAGGCCATTAGAACTTCTGCACATAGATTTATTTGGACCAGTGAAAACTGCGTCTGTTAGTGGCAAGAAGTATGGGTTAGTGTTCGTAGATGACTATAGCAGATGGACATGGGTAAATTTCTTAAGACACAAGGACGAGTCACATTCTGTGTTCATTGCCTTATGTAACCAAGTTCAGAATGAAAAGGATCTTAGAATTGTCAAAGTCAGAAGTGATCATGGTGGAGAATTTGAAAACAAAAAAATTGAAATATTTTTCAATGAAAAAGGCATTTCGCATGACTTCTCTTGTCCTAGAACTCCCCAACAAAATGGAGTTGTAGAACGAAAGAATTGGACATTGCAAGAAATGGCCAGAACCATGATCAATAAGACTAACATTGCTAAGATCTTCTGGGCAGAAGCAATTAACATAACTTGTTACATTCAGAATAGAATCTCTATAAGACCTATTCTGGAAAAGAATCCATATGAATTATGGAAGAACTGAAAGCCCAAAATTTCTTATTTCCATCCTTTTGGATGTACATGTTTTATTCTGAACACTAAAAATCATCTGAAAAAGTTTGACTCTAAAGCACAGAAGTGTATTGTGTTAGAATACTCTAAACGCTCAAGAGGGTACATAGTATACAATACAGAAACACAAATTGTTGAAGAGTCAATCAGTGTTAGATTTGATGATAAGCTTGACCCTTAAAAGTCAAAGCAGAATGAATCTTTTGCAGATATAGAAGTTGAATTCACAGGTGCTGAAGGCAACTCATCAGAAGTTCCCAACAGAGATGCTCCAACAACGTCAGAAGGAAATTTCACAAGCATTCCAGTACCTTCAATTGATCAACTTTAGAAAAAGTTATCCAGAAACACCATAGCTCACTCGGAAGATAAGATTCTGGGAAAGAAGGATGATCCAATCAGAACAAGATCAACATTCAGAAACTCTGAAGAATCCCTTATGGGATTGGTATCTCTGATTGAACCAACAACAATTGATGAAGCTCTTCTGGACAACGACTGGATTCTGGAAATGCAGGAGGAGTTAAACCAATTCACCAGAAATGGCGTATGGGATCTGATTCCCAAACCAAAAGGATTCAACGTCATTGGAACAAAGTGGGTGTTCAGAAACAAACTGAATGAGCAATGAGAAGTCATCAGAAATAAGGCACGACTGGTTGCACAAGGTTATAGTCAGCAAAAGGGGATATACTATACAGAAACCTTTGCTCCAGTCGCCATGTTATAATCTATCAGACTCTTAATCTCTTTTGCTGTAAACATTGGCATCACTCCGTATCAGATGGATGTCAAAAGCGCATTCTTAAATGGTTACATTGATGAAGAGGTATATTTGCACCAACCCCCTGGATTTGAAAATTCCAAACACCCAAAATATGTTTTCAAACTAAAGAAGTCACTTTATGGTCTGAAACAAGCTCCCAGAGCTTGGTATGAAAGACTAAGTAACTTCCTGTTAGAAAAGGAATTGACCAGAGGGAAAGTGGACACAACCTTGTTCTGTAAGACATTTAAGAACGAAATTTTAGTTTGTCAGATTTATGTAGATGATATTATATTTGGATCTACGAAACCTTCTCTGGGAAGAGAATTTGCTAAGTGCATGCAGGCAGAATTTGAGATGAGCTTAATGGGAGAACTTAAATTCTTTCTGGGCATTCAAATCAATCAGAATCCGGAAGGAACTTACATTCACCAGAGCAAATACGTCAGAGAACTTCTGAAGAAATTTGACCTCTCAGAATTTAAGCCTTTAAAGACTCTAATGCATCCCACATGCATTATGGAAAAGGAAGAGGTAAGTAAAAATGTAGAGCAGAAAATCCATCGAGGTATGATTGGTTCTCTCCTTTATCTGACAGCTTCAAGACTTGATATTTTATTCAACGTCTGTTTATGTGCTAGATTCTAATCAGATCCTAGAGAATCTCACTGAAAAGCAGTTAAGCGAATTTTCAAGTATCTGAAAGGTACTACTAATCTGGGTTTGTTTTATAGAAAATCCAATAAATACAACTTAGTAGGATATTGTGATGCTGATTTTGCTGGAGATGGAGTAGAACGTAAAAGCACTTCTAGAAGCTGCCAGTTTCTGGGAGACAATCTGATCTCATGGACCAGTAAGAGGCAGTCCACAATTGCATTGTCAACAACAAAATTTGAATACATTGCAGCTGCTAGATGCAGCACACAGATGCTCTGGATGAAAAGTCAGCTTGAAGACTTCAACATATTTGAGAGTAACATCCCTATTTTCCGTGATAACACTTCTGCTATTTGTTTATCCAGAAATCCTATTTTTCATTCTAGGGATAAGCATATAGAAATAAAACATCATTTTATTAGGGACTATATTCATAAAGGAATTCTCTCTTTAAAATTTATTAACACAAACCATCAATGGGCTGATGTGCTTACAAAACCCCTTTCTGAAGATAGATTTAATTTCATTCTGAAACATCTCAGCATGAAATTATGTTCAGAATAAGAAGTTTTATTTGCATATTCTAACCCTCAGAATTTTATTTTTTTGTGAACATCTGATCAACTTGTCCTCAGAAGTTAGGAGTATAGTTGCCTTAGAATCTATCTATGAAGATCTGAACCTTTCAATTCAAAGATAGAGGCATGCACTTTACACCATCAAACATCTGTCATCCTTTCACAAGCTACCTTATGAGGCTGAACACGGGTTCAAATTATGAAGGGTCTAAGGCTCTGATTGGATGCATTAAGACACTTGTCAATGGTAACTGTTCAGTATCTACACGCTATCCCCAAATTTCAGGTTTCATATTTCACTATAATCATTACTTATTTTCTCTTTCTTACTGATTAAGTCTTCAAAAGTGTTTATAATTTAATTTCACTATTTCATTCACTTCTTACTGCATCCATTATTTTCTCTCGCTCTCGTTTTTGCAAAAAACCCCTTTTCTCAGTTTTCTTCATCAAATCCGTGTGAACAATGGCATCCTCATCAAGCATAAAAAATCTCAACAGTGCTCCTGCTTCTTCTTCAAAAGAACAATATGAGGAACCTATAAGAATGTTGCTCACATCGGTAGATAATCTTGAAGTTCTATGTGAGTTAATCGTTGATTTTGATAGTTTAAAGGAAAATGGGTTTGATTTGTATGAAGATGTGACGGCACAGGGATGGAAAAAATACTTTGATCGTCTGTTGGGTCCAGTATTTCCTATTCTTGTTAAGGAATTTTATATTCATGCTACTTCATCCAACCATCAGGTTACGTCATATGTTATGGGGAAGAAGATAGTGATTACAGAAGACTTGATTGGGAAACTTATTGGGTACAATGGAGGCGGAGTCAAATGCATTGATATGGCTGATAAGTGTTATGACCTAAAATCTATTGCTAGGGTCATTTTCACTTCTGGACAGCCATCCAGCAAGAGACTTGAAAGATTATTACAGAATCTGGGCCAGGATCATTCTAGGTTGCATAAATCACAGGAAGCCTACAAGCTCTCCTGATTACATCAATAATGATCAGCAGTTTTTGTTGTACTTCATTGCAAAGAAGACCAAAATAAACCTTCCACACCTTCTCTTCAATCATCTGAGAACAAGTGTGAAGGAAACAAGGGAAGAAGAAAGAACAAAGAGGGATTGGATTCCTCTGGGAAGATTGATTTCAGACATTCTGATGGAAAACAGGATGATAGAGCATCTGACAAAGGCTCAGGAGATCAGCACTCTGGAAGCAAGTGCTGGGAAACCACTAAATGCCAAGAATCTGAAGAAAATGAAGATTATTGAAAGCATTAAGAAGGAACCAACAATTTCTTCTCATGAAGTCATCACGTCTAGGAGAATCCCGCTGAAGGATTTTCCACTTTTTTTTGAGATATACGCTTCTCCAAAGATTATGGTCAGATATCTTAAAGCTTGAAAGGAAGATGGAACTATTCCAAAACTCAACATCCGTGACCTGCACAAGCCAGCTCCAGATGTTGTGCTTAAGAAATCCAGAAAGAGGAAGGCAGCAGGACAAGGATCCTCTCGGAGGACACCCAAAGCTACGAAAAAGAAAGGTAACACATCTTTTGTTTATGTTGTAGAATCTATAGTTTTTCCAACATCTGAAACAGTTCCCCATCAACCAACATAAAATCCCTCACCACAAACATTTGAGGATTTTGACATAGAGTTTGATCCATCTGTAACTCTTGGCAGCTTCTTAAATGAACCTCACTCCCCTAATCCAAATCCAGAAAAAAATCAACCAGAACTGGCAAGAGTTCTATCTGATATTGAACTTTTTGACCAAGACTTTCAATCACTAATCCCAAAAAATCCAAACCTCCACTCCCAACAACCAGAAAATCCACAACCTCATTCTCCACAACAAGAACATCCAAATCCCAACTCTCCTCAACCAGAAAATGAAAACCCTCTCACTCTTCAAACTGAAAATACAAATTCTGAAACCCCTGAACTAGAAAATTAACACGCTACCTCAAACCAATCAGAAGACTCCCTTACAGACTCTGATACCACTACCCAAATTCCTGGAATAATAGAACCTCTTATGGTTCATTTACCTCTCTCCATCCATGATATTCTAGAAATACCTTCACCATATGGTTCCACACCACCAAACACCCCTCACTCACCAATCATGATTTCTGATTTGCCTACTCCCTCACCAATTAACCGTCTAGCTAATCATCTCAGAACTGTAATTGATCTAGAAGCGTTAGACCATTTAGCTTTAACCTCAAATAAAATTGCCATTCCCAAACCCAAACCAACCTTAACAAAAGCAAATGTTGGTAATAACTTGTTGATTTTTGAAACATAAATACATGAATGGGTTACTTCTTTGAAGCAAGCAAGTCAAGAGAATTCTAATCATGCTGCTTCTGATTCTCTTTGGGATAGATTCAGAAAATGGTTCAACTTTGAATCCCAGAGGCTGAAAGAATTGAGTTATGAGATGGATCAACTGAACTTCAGTGATAAGTTGAAAGCCTTCAAAGACCAAGTTCTGAGTCACTATGACAAGAAAGAAATTCTTATGCTGGAAAATGCTCCTTGGAAAGACAACAAACCTTCAGAAGCCACTGAACCAGGTTCTTATAGCCACCCTCTAACTGCTGCTCCAGAAAAGGAAATTGCAATAGAAGAAGTAGTTGAATCAGAAGATGCTGCAGAGTGTTCTGAACGACATGCAACCTTTGAGGAAACACCAGCTACGTCTCTGGTCATGCAAACTCAGGAAGAGTTGAAGAAGGAGAATGCTTTAATCCACGTAAGGTTGGATAAGCAAGAAGACGCAAACAAATAAATAAGGGATATATTGGATAAACAAGAAGACACTACCAAAGAAATCAAGGATATACTGGGAAAGCAGGATGAATCAAGCACTCAGATTAAGAGCTTGCTGGAAGCGTTGTTCACACGACTTCCCCCTCCATCTTATATTTTCTTTAACTTGTTTTATGTATCCCTTATCTTATCTTCTTTGTTTCTGGAAGATGTCATTGCAATCTGCTTTCAATATAAATCATCATTTTTTTGACTCTGATAATTTATGATTATTTTGCTTTTTGATACCTGACAAAAAGGGGGAGAGCGTAAGATATTTTCAATAACAGTTTACCGGGACTAAGTCTCAAACATTCTGAATATCTTAACTTCTTATTTGTTTTCTGAAAGCGTAAACAGGAATAAAATCTGATAAAGACAGAAGGAGATGCATCAAAAGCTCTGACAAGAAGGAACTTTAGGGAAGTATCTCATCTCTATCTGAGTACTCAACTCAGGGGGAGACTCTCTTAAGCTTTTTTCTCTGCATATTTTTATTGAAAAATCCTAGTTTTTGTCATCATCAAAAAGGGGGAGATTGTTAGAACATAGTTTGATTCTACAACCCTCATAAGAGTTTTGATGATAACAAATACAAAGAACAAATATGAACTATAAATTTGTGTTTTATGTTGTATAGAAGTTCTGACTAAAACAACATCAGAAGTTAAGCCACAAAAGCACTCAAGCTGAGTAATCAGAATTTTCTGAAGTATGATGATCAGAATCTGTGCTAAAGAGAAAGATATTCTGATTCGGAATGGAAGTCCAACACACTAACTGAACCTTACATTTATGACTTCCCAAGTTCTAAAGTATAGCAGCATGCAAGATTCCTAAGTTTTGAAGCATTACTTTTCCATTAAGGCAGTATCATGTGCAACGGATTCATCCAGACAAGGATCTTCTCAGTATGGAAAGCGCATTAAGTGGCCATTATCATGTTTCCATTTGGACAGATTTGTCACGCCTATATAAACAAGTTCAAAGGGTAAATCGTTCACGATTTTACACGACTGCGATATACAATCTCAAAAATCTGCAACAATTCATATTCATACTACATTCAATTTGTGTAATACATCACAATAGTGATACAATTTGTGTAATGAAAAACAAACAGTACACAGTAAATCTTTTCTTTTGATTAAGTCATTTTTCCTTGAGATAAACTGGTTTGTGGTTGTACTCAAGAAGACTTTGGCAGTTGTCAAAGTAGAATTGTAATCAGTTTGACTAGTGAATTAAGTCCTTGTTGGAGAGAGGCGAAATCACCTTGGCCGGTGGACTGGAGTAGTTTCAGATCAAGCGAACCAGGAAAAAAATCTCATGTCTATTGCTTTTGGTTTTTAAGTTTCAATTCAACCCCCCTTCTTGTGTTTTTCACTTCTTCATTACATGCACACACACACTCTTGCAGGTCATCATCCACTCTGGATCTCATTGCCAATGACTCTACTATTGCCGACTATGACTTCGAATGTCCAATTAACCAATTAGAAGACGAAGGCGAGGAAGATTGTGAAATACTGAGAGAACTAGCCAGACTTGTATTACAAGAGGAAAAATCTATTCAACCGCACAAAGAGTCATTTGAAGTCATTAATATGGGTACCGAGACAGACAAGAAAAAGGTTAAGATCGGTGCTAACTTAGAAGAAAGTTTCAAGAGTAGGTTGGTTCAAATGTTGCATGACTATGTAGAAGTGTTTGCTTGGTCGTATGAAGATATGCCAGGGTTGGATACCGACATCGTAGTTCATCGTCTGCCGACAAAAGAAGATTGTCCTCCTGTCAAATAAAAGGTTTGTCACATGAGGCCTTACATGTCTGAAAAGATAAAAGATGAAGTGGTGAAACAATTTGATGCAGGATTCCTGGCTGTGATATCTTACCCCTAATGGGTTGCAAATCTAGTACTAGTTCTAAAGAAAGACGGAAAAGTTTGCATGTGCGTAGACTATAGGGATCTGAATAGGGAAAGCCCCAAGGATGACTTCCCTCTACCAAACATTGATGTCTTAGTCGATAACATTGCTCAGCATAAAGTCTTCTCTTTCATGGATGGCTTCTCAGGTTACAATCAAATTAGGATGGCTCCCTAAGACATGGAGAAGACCACTTTCGTTATGCAATGGGGCACCTTTTGCTACAAGGTCATGCCGTTTGGATTGAAGAATGCAGGGGCAACATATCAAAGGGCTATGGTAGCTTTATTTCATGATATGATCCATCATGAAATAGAAGTATATATGGATGATATGATTTCCAGATCACAAACTGAAGAGGCTCGATCACCTGTACAAGCTATTCGAAAGGTTGAAAAAGTAAAAGTTGAGGTTAAACCCTAACAAGTGCACATTAGGAGTACGATTTGGAAAGCTTCTAGGTTTTGTTGTCAGTAGTAAAAGAATTGGAGTTGATCCTGCCAAGGTGAAGGCCATCTAATAAATGCTAGTCCCCCACTCTGAAAAGGAAGTTAGAGGATTCTTGGGTCGTCTTAACTACATTGCCCGCTTCATATCTCACTTGACTGCTACTTGTGAGCCAATCTTCAAACTCTTGAAGAAAGACCAAGTAGTCAGATAGAATGATGAATGCCAAGTTGCCTTCAACAAAATCAAAGAATATCTGCAAGAACCTCCTATTCTCATGCCTCCAGTTGAAGGAAGACCCTTGATCATGTACTTGACAGTACTAGAGAACTCTATGGGGTGTGTTTTGGGCCAACATGACGAGTCTGGCCAAAAAGAGCATGTTATTTACTACCTGAGAAAAACGTTTACCGACTGTGAAACCAGATATTCACTACTCGAGAAAACTTGTTGCGCTCTGGCATGGGATGCTCGTCGGCTAAGACAGTATATGTTGACTCATACCACTCTGTTGATTTCTAAGATGGAACCAATCAAGTACATCTTCGAGAAACCTGCTCTTTCCGGACGGATAGCTAGGTGGCAAATGATCTTGATTGAGTACAACATTTAATACACAATTCAAAAGGCCATCAAAGGAAGCGTACTAGCAGATCATTTGGCCCATCAAGCTGTTTATGATTATCAGTCTATGAACTTCGACTTCCCAGATGAGAACATCATACTGGTGTCCGAATGCACGAAACCTGGACCGTATGACGGATCTGAACAGGGATCCCGATGGACTATGGTCTTCGATGGGGATTCCAATGCCTTGAGTAACCAAACTGGTGTTGTGATCATCTCCCCTGAAGGTTTCCACACTTCATTCACTTCCAGACTATGCTTCGATTGCACGAACAATATGGCTGAGTATGAAGCATGCATTTTGGGTCTGAAAGCTGCCATTGATTTGAGGATCAAGCATTTGAATGTGTTTGGGGATTCCGCTCTAGTGATTAGCCAAGTAAAAGGATATTGGGACACTAAGCACCCTAATCTCATCCCATAAAAGGAACTTGTGCTATCTCTGGTTCCTTACTTCGAAGAGATCACCTTTGAACACTTCCCTAGGTAATAAAATCAGGTTGCTGACGCCTTGGCAACCATGTCTTCAATGTTCAAAATCAGATGGGACAATGAAGCCCCTATGATTACAATTGAGAGATTCGAAGAACCTGCGCACTGCTGTGAGCTTGACACTGATACAGAAAATCCATTGTACCATGACAGAAAGTTCTTACGAAGATTTTCATCCAAATTCTTCCTAAGTAACAGAATATTGTACAAGCCCAACCATGACTCTACTCTACTCCAATGTGTGGAAAAGAAGGAGGCAGAGGAAAATATAGAAGACATGCATGAAGGTCTCTTTGGAACTCACTCAAGTGGACATACGATGGCCAAGAAGATCCTGAGAGCTTGTTACTATTAGTTAACAATGGAGACTGATTGCCATCAACATTCAAGAACTTGTCACAAATGCCAAATATATGCTGACAAGGTCCATGTGCCTCCTATCCCTCTGAACGTCATGACCGCTCCGTGGACATTTGCAATGTGGGGCATTGACATGATTGTAGAAATCAAGCCCACCGCTTCCAATGGACATTGCTTCATTCTGGTCGTTATTGATTATTTCACCAAATGGGTCGAAGCCGCCTCTTTTGCCTCAGTCACAAAGAACGTGGTAGCCAGATTCATCAAACATAACCTTATATGCCGCTATGGTATCCCCGAAAGGATCATCACCGACAACGGGACTAACCTCAACAATGCTATGATTACCGAACTTTGCACTCATTTCAAGATCAAGCATCACAATTCTTCTCTTTATAGACCTAAAATGAACGGTGCAGTTGAAGCAGCCAACAAAAACATTAAGAAGATTGTGCAGAAGATGGTAGTAACATACAAGGATTGGCATGAGATGTTATCGTTTGCTCTTCACGGCTACAGAACTTCATCTAGAACATCAACTGAGGCAACTCCCTTTTCCTTAGTCTATGGCATGGAAGTTGTTTTACCAGTAGAAGTTTAGATTCCCTCACTAAGGATTATGAATGAGGCAGGCTTAGGCGAAGATGAGTGGATTTAGACAAGATTGGATGAGTTGAACTTGATCGATGAAAAACGATTGGTTGCTGTTTGTCACGGCCAGATGTACCAAAAGCGCATGATTAAGGCTTTCAACAAAAAGATCAAGCCTCGAGTATATCAAGCTGGTGACTTGGTGATAAAGCGTATAATTCTGCCACAAGGAGACCCAAGAGGCAAATAGACTCCCACCTATGAATGGCCATTTTTTATCAAGAGAGTATTCTATGGCGGTGCCATGATGCTGACTACCATGGATGGTGAAGACTTCCCGCATCCTGTGAATGCAAACATAGTTTAAAAAAACTATGCATAAGAGACCTGCTAGGTTGACACACCTAGGAAAAAGTAAGGGCATCCCGGCAAGCCAAAAGGTTTGTGAAAAAAATTAGGGATATATGCAAAAGATTGTACACCCGGAAAGTTGAAAACCCGAAAGGGCCACTTGGGCAAAAATAGGTATCCTGGTGGGCTGAAAACCCGAAAGGGCAGTCCAGGAAAAAATTAAGGATTAAAAGCGTATGACTGTGTCCCGTGGAATCACCACAGTCGATTTTATCACCAAGGTCCGAGTTCAAACAGTCCAAGATCAACCCGATCAACTTCTGTCAACGACAAGGGGAATTCAAAGACATTGGGGCAATAGTGGAGTTGGAATGCAATGAGATCATTTCCACATGGCTATTTGTTTTTTGTTTTCAATCTGTGTTTTCCTTTCAAAGATTTCCTCTTACTAGGATCTCCGTCTCTTTGTACAAAATGCCTATTCATGGGAAAAATATCAATACAAATATACTTTAAAGTGCAAATTTATGTTTCTGTTTTGAATGCAAAGTTGTCCAATGACTAAAATTGAACGAACATATGCATATGAACATAATTAAAACTGTTTAGCACATGTGCCCTGCTAAAGCAGCATCAAGCATCTCTTAAATGTATATGGAATATCCCCAGAGTTATTTCATTAGCATTATCCCCACAAGGATGGTTACAATAAACCTTTCCCCTCAACAAAGTTACTCACAAAGCCTATTTACATAGGTTAATCTCCAACCAGAGTATTAATCTCTTGGTAGCTCTGTCCCCAGCTAAGTTGATCCTACAAGTAGAAGCCTTGAGGATCTCTTCCTCAAAGAACTCACCTTGTCAACAGTTCATCAAGTATTCATCAATAGGGTTTATTTTCCCCAACATACAACAATCAGCAAATTTCCCCTGACATAGTCTATCTTCCCCAGCTGAGCTTGTTATCCCCAGCTGAATATATCCTCCCCAAGCTGAGTCTATCCTCCCTGGCTGAGTTTATCCTCTCCAGCTGGAGTTTACCTTTCAGACTATTACAAATCATAGGGCCACAACCCCTAATCCCCAGTAAAGTCATCAAGAAAACCTTTATTATCTCCAAAAGATACTATGAAGCCTGGACCCGACCAGATATTAGTACAATTTTCAAGCTACTATGAAGCCTGGACCCGACCAGATAATAGTCAACTTCTCAAGTCACTATAGAGCCTGGACCTGGCCAGATAATAGTGTAACCTTTCAAATACTATGAAGACTGGACCCGATCAGATAATAGTACAACATTTAAGAACTATGAAACCTGGACCCGACCGGATAATAGTTTAACCCTTCAAAATATTGAAGAACCTGGACTCAACCGGACCAGGGTTTAACTTATTTTCCCCAGTAGAGTTTGCCTCTACCCCAACAATTTACTGTAAAGCCTGGATCCGACCAGATATCAGTTTTCAACTTCATCTTTTCAAGCAAGTTACTGTAAAGCCTGGACCCGACCATATATCAGTTCAACTTTATTCTCTTTAGACAAGTTTATTGTGAAGCATGGACCCAACCAGATAGCAATTAACTTCATCCACCTCAGAAATCTGTAAATCCTGGAACCCAACCAGATAGCGGTTTAATGTTATTAAGTTACTGTGAGGCCTGGATCCGACTAGATATCAGTTCAACTTCGTCTATTCAAGCAAGTTTTTATGAAGCCTAAAGCCCGACCAGATAACAACTAACTAAAATCCCCAGAAAGACACTATGAAGCCTGGACCCGACCATATAATAGTATAACTTTTCAAAAACTATGAATCCTGGACCCGACCAGATAGTAGTTACCACTTTAAGTCACTATGAAGCCTGGACCCGACCAAATATCAATTCAACTTCATCCTTTCTAGAAAGTTACTGCAAATCCTGGAATCCAACCAGATAACAGTTAACTTCCTTATCCCCAACAGGTTGTTGTGAAGTTGTAAATCCAACCAAATAACAACCTAACTTCACTCTCCCCCAAGAAATATTCTATAAAGCGTAGAATCCGATCAGATAACAATTAATTTATTCTTCCCCAGTAAGTTACCGTGAAGCCTGGATCCGACCAGATAGCAGTTGACTTCCTCATTCCTCAGCAAATTATTGTGAAGCCTGGATCCGACCAGATAACAGTTGACATTAAGGAGATATTCCCCAGCGGAAAACATTATGTCAACAAAGTCTAAAGATATGTATATTATTCATCACCAACAGGAAATCTGGGATTCATCTTCCCAGAATTCCTCAGCAATAGTTAGGGATTTATATTCTTGGACAAACATGCATCCCACATTCATATATCATAGCATATACATACAAAATGCATTTAGCATAATACCATATTTTGTGAACATCACGCATACATCCGCATTTAACTAACCCTTCTTCCACAGGTAAAACATCAGGTTTTTAGTATAAATCGACCAAGGATTTATGCTGATACTTCCTCCAGTGTTTACCATCATTCCTCCAAATGGAATCTATAAGCCCATTCCCAATACATCTTCGAGTGCAAATTTCTGGGCACTCTAGTATTCAATCATCTTCCACCTTCAAGTCACGAATGGTGGATCCGCCAATCTAACTCTTCAGGTTTAAGAAGATTGAACAGGGGAAGTTGTTGTACCCCAAAATTTTCCCTCTCATTTCTCAAGAAAATCTCTCACAAGATCTCCATTGATTCAAGACTGCACAAGATTTGATCAGCTCAAGACACCTTCTTAAGCACTGATGACTGAAAATTAAGGTTTGAGTTTGTACAAGGACAAATGGACTTTTAATTCCCCATATGACTTTCATGGATCATTTTGGACCCTCAAGATTGCTCATGTCAAGTTTTAAGTCTTGGATCACATTTTTGCTCAGTCAATTGATCAGTTGACCTAAAATCAACTGTATTGGGGAAAAAGTCAATTGTGGTCAATTTACAGTCAAACTTGATAATTTTTTATCCATATAAACATCATGAACTCATATATGTAATTTTATCAAGTTTTGATCACAATTCCTCAAGAAATTTGATCAGATCATCAAAAGGGCAAAATGGTTAAAATTAGGGTTTTGACTGAGAAAGTGCAATTTTTGATTTTTGACCTAGAAAATGACTTATTGGTTTGAGACATGATATCAAGGACCCAAATGATTCATTTTTACCTAATGGCATGGCTCAAAACTTTTCTCAAGATCAATTGATTGATAGTTAAATTTCAGTCAGCTGATGAAAAGTCAAATGTACACTGAAATGTCAAACTTTGACTTTTTGATCAAAATCAAGTTTCAAAGATCACAATTCATCAAGACATGTCAAAATATGAAACTTGTTCATCAATATATCAAAAAGTCAAGATTTCATTTTGAAAATTCAAAATTTCTAAATTTAGCATTTTTTCTAAGTGTTGGAAAATTCATATTTTTTCATAACTTTGAGCCAAATTTACACCATGATGCAAGATGATTCAAAGGAAACTTCCAACATGAAAGTTGTATATCTCAATGAGATCTAAAAAAATTTAGAACATAACTTTTTCTAGAAATTCTTGGATTTCAAGTTATGATTTTGTAAAGACATGCTCATGAAACTTAAAAACTTAGTGAAATTTTGCCCTAGTCTAGGCAGGATTTTGACCTAACTTCATGGAAATTTTTCACATAGTTCCAAGATGAATCTTCAAAAATGTCCAATATGAAGGTTGTAGAGGATGTTACAAATTTCCAAAATGTCCAAGAAATCATTAAGATCATACTTGAGCAAGGAGAATCGAAGGCAAGAATTTAGGGTTTCATTCTTGAATTACAAGCCATTTCTGGATGAACACATGAACAAAATCCATGTTAGGCTGCATAATATTTGCTTAGCAGGATTTTAACTTGTGTATCTATCCATCATAAATGTATTACACAAACTTTTGAGCTATAATCCAAGTGGTTTAAGCATTGTCCAATTTAAATTACCATTTTGGGAAGAAAGTTAACAACGCCATTCTTGAAAAGCAAACTTTATGCAAAAAGTAAATTCCTGAGCCTCTCACTTGTTCCCTATGATCACACTCCATCTACGAAGTCAGAAGTAAGTTTGTTTAAAGAATAACCACTCTACATTAACAAGTACAAAGGCATTGAAACTTGATTTTTCAAGAAAATCACATGTTGAGCTTAAACATGTGATTTTGAATTCTGATCAAATACAAGCATCCAGACTTGTTGCTTATAAATAGATGCCCTATTTTCAAGCTAACACACGAGCTTAAGCACCCTGAAACTCTCCTAAACTCCCTCAAGCCAGAAATTATCCAAAAACTCCATTGATGCACAGATTCTGACTTTGAACTTGAAACTCATAATCTACTCGTGCGTTTCTTGGCTTTTCACTTCCAAAAGTTCCTAAACATCATCTACAAACAATCCCACACCCTGTTTCATAATTGTAACTCCATCTCCATCATCTTCCAAACTCAAAAACAGAGCACTTCAAGTTGACTTCTCTAATCCATTCCAGCCATCCATTGCTCAAGCTAATCATTGCATTAGCTTCCTGGGAACTTGAGGAAGCTAACCTGATCATTGCAGCACCTTGAATCAAGCTCATTTGCATTTCATAATTTCCATTTTTGAGGTATCATTTCTAAACTTCTATCTTTTCATTTAGGCATTGTTAGGCTTGCATTTGTGAAGATAAAATGTAGACATCATTGCCCTGAAACTGTACATGTCCATAGATTTCATTTATATTACTTAAGTAGTGAGAATTTTAAGTTTGAACTTTCTGAAAAAGTTTGGTCAGAATTTGGTACCATTCAAAATTCATGCTTATCTTTGATCTATAATTTTAGTAATTTACATTTTTGGAATTGTTGTGAAATTTAGAACAAGTTTGATGTTTACATTTTTGCAAATGGATGAGAAATGATGAAGTTGCAGATGTTCAGGCTGGAGGTTGAAGATGAAGTCATTTTCATGACTTGACTTGTGTTATGCATTTATTATTTTGTTTGTGTTACCGGATGTACAGCCACCCTAGTGGCAAAGGTAGCGCGTGTGTATGGTAAGGGTCATGGGTTCAAGTCCCAGCGCTACCTTTTGTTCATTTTTCTCACATTCTTCCTCCTTTTTTCTTTCAAACAGCAGTGTCTGGGCCTCCATCTTTGGGCCTTGCCTTTTTTGCTTCTTCTAACCCCTGCCTTTACTTTCACACACCTGGCGCAACTTTTTTATTATTTCATTTTTTATTTATTTTTCTTATTTTATTTTACTTCAATTTTCTTTTATTATTTTTATTACTATTATTATTATTATCATTTATTATTATTATTATTTATAAATAAAAAATTCAAAAATATTTTTGTTTTTTATTTTCACATTTATATGTTTTTATTTTCTTTATAAAAACAAAAAGAACAAAAATATTTTCTTAAAAATTTAATTTCTTTTTTTTCATAAATAATAATTAGATTTAGGTTTAGTTATTTTCTTTTTCTTAATCAAAATTAATTTAGAATTTAGGTTTCTTTTAATTAATTAATTACCTTACTATTTTTATTAAGTTAAAACATTTTCTATAAAAAACCCTAAAAGATGTTTCATACTTAATTTCTTTCTTAATTAATTTACGTTTAATTTTAATTAATCATTTTCTTAATTAGGTCAAAACTAAACTCTTAACAAAAAACAAGCAAAAATCATTTCTTTTCCATTTATCTTCTTGTACATTATTTATTCAATTCTTGTACATTATTCAATATGGTTGTAATAGATAATTAGGTTTAATTTTCTTACAATCCCCATTTGTAAATTTATATACCCCATCCCCTAATGATGTAATAGCATAGTAATTTTAATTTCCGCAATTTATCACTTTTATATAAATGTTAGTAATTAGGGCTTATATGGGAAGACTAAAACTAACAACTAGTAAACCCTAATTCAAGATAAACAATGCATGTAAATCAAACACATTTTCACACTTGCACCCTTAGGGTAATTCCACTTGTTGCCTTATAAAAATGGCCATGTTATGTATGTGGGGTATCTTAGCAAAAGCAATCATAAAATACAAGATCATAGTCCCTCGATGACGCTACAAATGTTGTCTTTCAAAATGTTCTTAGTCCCTCAAATAGAAATGCTAAGATATCTCACAACATTGTTATCATGACTATACAATTACCCACGCCCGTCCATTTACATCCAAAGATAATTCTTCTTACCAAATCAATGGTAAGATAGAAATATCAAAGGAAAGGAAGAAATGAACAAAGACTTTTGAGTGGGTAGATTGTTCCTAGTTGCTTGCTCATTTTCAAATCAAACATCCTTGCTTATTTTCAAAACAAACACCAACACTTTCAAAAACACTTTCAAAACATGAAACATTTTCAAAAGTCCAACACTTTGTATACGTTCTTACGAACGAGAACTATTACAAAGTTTTCCTAAACGAAGGCTCCTTTTCAAAATACTTTCAAAAAACCATACAAAGCACATTTTCAAACAAAAGCAAGTGATCTAGAAAGAAACTAAGAGCCCATAAATAACTGTGATACGGTGGGAGAACTGACTTGGTGTTTTGTGTTTTGATCGCATTTGTGCGGATAGCAAGAGTCGCCACCGACTTTTCTTTTATCCAAAAGGAAAGGTAAAAAAGCACAGGAAAGACCTTTTGAGATATTTTCTCGGGTTCGGGGGGTAGATTATGAAAAGGGAAGGTATTAGCACCCTTTTCATCCATGGTTTTCCATGGGCTCTTAGTTACTCGTTTAGATTACTTGCTTTTATTTTACAGTGTGCTTGTGGTGTGGGCTTTGAAAGTGTTTTGAGAAATATCTTCGTAATGGTTCTCGTTTCTATAAGAACGCGTAAAAAAAATTTATTTCGAAAAATGGTTCAAAGATGTGTTTGTGGATTATGTTTTGGAAAGTGTTTTGAAAAGATGTTTTGCAATGGTCCTCATCTCTATAAGAACGTATACAAAATGTTTTGTCTTTTGAAGATGTTTTGAGATGATAAGTGTTGGTGTAAAAATATATTTTTTTGTCGTGAGCAAGCGAGTAACTAGGAGCGAATCTACCTACTCGAAAGGTTTTCAATTGTTCTTTTCTTCCTCCTTTTAATGTTGCTATCTTACCATTAATTTGGTAAGAAGCCCCATCATTGGATGTAAAGGGACGGGCGTGAGTTAATTTTACAGTCATCGAAAGCAACCTATGAGACGCTTTAGCAATTTTCGTAAGGGACTAGATCATTTTACCGGAGATAAAGTCGATGGTCATCGAGGGACTACGATCATTTTATCGAAGGGTCATTGCTAAAATGTCTCATGTTCGAGGGACATGACTGTGTTTCCGACGCAACAAGCGAGGTTACCCTAGAGGTGCGCGTGTGAAAAAGTGTGTTCGATTCAAGTTAATTTTGTTGAAGTTAGGTTATCTAGCGATTGATTTTTGAATCTTGTCATGCACGCCTAATTACTATACAGTATAAGGAAAACAGTAAATTGCGGAAATTGAAATTTTACGCTATTACAGAGTTTTCGGGAATGGGGGTACAAATTTATGAATAGGGGTGAATCAATGCGATTAAAAGTCAATCAATACAACCAAATCGAACAAATTAAATAAGACTACAACAATTTGCAAAGTAAAAAATTAACAAAGTATAGAAATAAAGCTCTTCGTATTTTGTTTGTGAGGAAAGAATGAAAATAAAATAATAAAAAAAATCTATTCTATTATTGTTATTCGAATTTTATTATGTATAAACTAAATATTTTTTTTAAAAAAATCAAATTAATTGATCGGTAAAAATGTTAATTAATAAAAAATTATTCACAAAGTCTTAAGTTAAGCAAATTAAATAATTTTGAAATTACATTTTTTCTCTTGAATTTAAAAAAGTTATAACTAAAGATTAATCCAATTAAGTCTAAACTAAATAAAGTTATTAAAAAAATAAAAAAAAATCAAAATTCTAAGTTTATTAAAAAAAATTCTAGACTAATTAAACAAAGTTATTAGAAATAATCTAAACTAAGATTCTAAAATTATTAAATTAAATCTAAAACTATATTAATCATAGGTTTACTAATCTACATCTAAACTTAATTAGTTATAAAACTATGAATTTAAATATAAATTAAAGTGATCATCATATAGAAAAAGGTAATGACACCAAAAATGGGGTATGAAAAACCAGACAGGACTTCAGGAAGTTAATGCCCAAAACTAATTGAAAACAAAACAGTTAAACAAAAAAATGAATAATCAAAAGAAAATAAACTGGGTCGGACCGGGTCAGTAGGGTCCGGACCCAGTTCACATAATACAAACACATGCTAAACGAAGAAAAAAAAACCCTAGAGACTAGTGAGATGAGCGCTGCGGCCGACATAGGGAAGAGGAAGCAAAACTAGAATTAATCTCTTGTCAATCCAAGACAAACAACTTCAATTTCTAGAACAAAAATAACGATCATCAAAAACCAAAGCCCTCACTCCTCTAATCGCTCAGTTTTCTTCAACAACCAAGTGATTACCTTCTACTAAAATACTCACTTCTCAAACGATAAATACAAAATAACTTTCTCAATTCCTTTCGATCGCTCATGTTTCTGTACAACTTTTCAAATTTCTGCTCAAAGGTAAACAACAATAGCAACCTTAATTGATTCTCTGTTGTAACTCTTTGTATTTTAATTAATCTCTTTTTGTGTTAATCTCTCCTTTCTGATCGGTTCTATCTTGGTTTGACATACGTAGAGAAGATGAGGAGCTTAGGGTTTTGAGGTGAGATGGTGGAAGAGTTGCGGGATTTTTTGATAACAATATCTCAACAGGTTTTCTTTTGGTGTGATTTCTAATGGCTTCTAATTGCTTGGAGATTGTCTGTTACTAATTTTGCAGGTATTGATGGGAAACTGCAAGTAGTTGCAGACAGGGAGGTATGGATGATGTCGGTTAATTGGTAGTTGTGATCGGTGGATCTGGAACTGACTGTTTAACGCTGGTTCGCGAAATGTCGCGGAAGCAAGAGTCGCCACCGTCTTTTATTTTCTCCAATATGGAAAGGACAAAAGCACAGAAAAATTCCTTATTGAGATTAGTTCTCGGTTCGGGAGGTAGATTTATAGAAAGGGAAGGTGTTAGCACCCTTTCTATCCATGGTTATCCATGGGCTCTTAGATACTTTCTCATTTGTGTTTTCAAAAGGTTTGTTTGCTTTTCAAGGTGAGTGGGTTTGAAAAAAGTTTCTTTGAAAGTTTCAGATCGACTCTTGTATCAGTCCTCAAGAGTGTTTGAAAAGTTGTTTTGAAAGCTTTTTGCAAAGTGTCGGTGTGAAAAGAAGTTTTTGATTTGTTTTGAATTAGAGCAAGTATCTACGAGTCATCTACCTACCCTAAGGAATTAGTCTGTGTAAATGTCCTTGAGGTAATGCCATCCCACCATTGAGAGGTAGGTAGCACCACCGTTGGAGGTGTTCGGGTCAATTCGAGGATTAGGGACAGTGTGGTCACCAGAGCAATAGTAGGACACCTTAGAAGCTACCCTCATGCCATGTTCATGGACATGAGGACTTACTAAAACGTCCTCCACTCGACGACCACGTTTCGAGGGGCAAGGCAACAGTGAGGCGTACCCTAGGAGTGGTGTGTGAATTGTGTGTCGTTTTCAGTTATTATTTGTCTTGATCATGCATTGAGTATTCTACGCTTTGATTTTATTTTTGACCATTCATTCTTTCATGTGATTAACAGTTAAAAGGTGCAGAAATTAAAGTGCGGAAAAATAAAAGTCCTACGCTATTACAAGGCGCGGGTCTACATCGCCAAATTAACAAAGACCCGATTTTTAAAAGAAAAGTGCGGAAAGTAAATGTCCTAATTATCTATTACAAGGCTTTGGGGCAATTACATGACATTCATAAAAGAAATAAAAAATAAATGCGCGAAGAGAATTAAGAATCGAGTGCGAGGGCGAGGGCGTTGGACCCTTTAAAGAAATTAATTTGGAATTGAAAATTGATTTAATTATTAAATGAGAAAAAGAACTTATTTTTTATGTTTTCGGATTTATGAAATTAAAGAGAATTAATTGGAATTAAAAGTTAAATAAAACCCTAGTTCTAAATTGTTTTTAATTTATTAAAGAAAACTGTTTAAGTTTAACCTAATTTAACCCTAATTAATTAATTACAAGTATTTACAAAAATAATTAATGGTTAATAATAATTATAATAAGAAAATAAAAATATTTATTTAAAAGAGGATAAAAATGTACTAAAAACCTATTTTTATATTTTTTTAGTTATTAAGAAAAAACATTAAAGTTAAAAACCTAAAATTAAAACTAAATTGATTATTAAATTTATTTACAAAATAAAATATTAGTGAATTAAATAATAAACATATTTTATTTTTGACTTTCTGATTTTTTTTGTATTTTTGTGTTATAAAATTTATTTTATGAATTAAAAGAAAATCATTAAATTAAAACTAATAAAAAAAAAGAGAAAAAGAATGAGAGAAAGAAATACAAACATATGGGGTGTTGATCCAATTTGGAGGTCATATTGGAGCAATTAGGCCCATGAAATGCAAGCCCATGTTGACTTTCCTGGCGCGTGTGAGGAACAGCTGACTAATGCATATGGTAGACTCCAGATCCTGACCTTTGGATTGGTCTCTGAAGACATGTGGCAGGCACAAGCGTTGAGGAGTTTGGTGGACCACTGGGCGTGTTGGGTACCTGAACATGTTATGAGAAAAAACATAGGGAAATATGGGGGACCTGGGAATTGAACCCAGGTCCCATTGCCTGCGTGACAACACACCAACCACCAAGCCAAGCGCGTTTGTTTTTATGTATAATAGACAATAATTAACATATGTGAAAAAAGCGTTGGTGGCTGTAATAATAAAAAAATGCGCCAAGCTTCAAATCAACCAACCATGTTCAGCCACGCCTGCATCATCTTCATCTCTTTGCATGTAAAAGAAATCAAACAGCGGGGGTTTTAAACCCCCACTAACCTTAAGCCTGAAAAATAACGATTAGCACATGGTGAAAAAGAAAAAGGGCGCGAGGTGGTTGTTCAATTCGTTGGAAGGTCCTGATTTCAATGGTGCTATTTTGGTTGGCCAATTTTTCCTCAAGCGTAAAACCCCAAATTTGGAGCTTTGAAACCCTAAAAAGCTTCCATGGCAACTTTCTATACAAGCAAGATTAGTTCAATTCAATGGCACCATTAGCTTCAGTATGATCATATTAGTATAAAACAATAATGAAAATGCATGAACAAGACCTGGAAATCAAAACACGATTATTCAATATTTCAAGAAAAGTTTGATTTTGTTTTACCGATTCTGGATGTATGGGGCTTGGAAAGGTGTTGAATCACGTTCAGGAAAGTCCCAGTAATTGTTTTGAATCCTTTTTAGGCCTTGAAAGGAGCTCTATGTATGTTTTCAGTTTTGAGAATTTTGTGAAAAAATGCAAAGTTGTTTCTTTGTCTGAGGTGCAGCTTGCTTGTTCTTCTGATTAGGGTTGTGATGTGCACATATATGTTAATGAATTAGGGTGAAAAGATCAAGCCCAAAGCCTTGTTTTAATGCCTTTCAATATTTTATTTTCAAGCATCTTTTTTCAATCTTTTCCTTACCAATCTTATGCCAATCATGAATGATTCTTTCCTTTTTGAATGTGCACGAAATCTTGAGCTTGTAATGGACCTATTAGCTGCATAAAAAGATTTGAAAGACATGTTTTAGTATTTTTCTTATATTTAACTTTAATTAATAGAATTAAAAAATCAATTAATTAGTTAAAAATAAGAAAATAACTCCCCTTTGGGTCAATGGGTCGTGCATAGCTTTTGGGTGATGATTCTTGGAAGAAATTGAGGCCCATTAGCAATTTTGAGGCATTTGAAGCAAAGTTGACTTTTCAAAAT
Organism: Vicia faba; assembly: GCA_948472305.1. NCBI lineage: Eukaryota > Viridiplantae > Streptophyta > Magnoliopsida > Fabales > Fabaceae > Vicia > Vicia faba. Next base: position 767,391,438 of record OX451741.1, on the reverse strand, counting down.
TCCCAAAAATTTCCCAACTTCCACAAGGCATATCTTGCTCAAATTTTAATCTTTGATCATGTTCTTGGACATTTTGGAAAGGTATTGAAGTCCTCTAACGAATGCCTTTGGTCCCATGTCATTTTGATTCACCAATCTCAAGTTATGGTCTTTGACTTAAAGTGCCTTTTTGTTGACTTTTGAAAATGACCTATAATGTTGAGATTGATAACTTTTTGTGAGAGCATTTCTTGGACTTGAAGTGTGAAGATGAGTTGTAGGAAATGTCATTCTATTCAAAATGAGCTTTGGATGGAATTTTTCTGATAAACCATGTTGAAGTTATGCTTTGGTCAATTTGCAGTTGACTTTTTCAACTGTCCAAAAATAGGAACTTTTGCATCTTGAGACTTTTTGAGCCATGCCTTGAGAATCATGATCAAGAATTGATAAAATGATGTTTGTGGCTTCAAAGTAAGATGTTGACCAAAAATTTGGACTTTTGACTGTCAAATGACCATTTTGCCCCTGCAGTTGACTGTTGAGCAATTAGGGTTTTTGACTGTGCAATTTTGTGCTGTAAGTCTTGAAACTTGGCATAAGGATTCTTGACAATGTTTATAGGCATGTGGGACTTGTTTGGACCCTTGGAAACTTCAACTTCTTTGCCAGAACCAAAACCCTAATTTTTTACTGTTATGAGGCAATTGGACTGTGCAACCCTTGGGAGATTTTGAAGCATGCTCTTTGCAAATCTTGAAGAAAATGGGAGGGAAAATTTTGGGGTACAACAGTTTCCCCTGTTCAATCTTCTTAGACATGAGGATGTAGATTGGCTGACGTGCCTTTCATAATCCGAAGGTGGAAGATGATTGAACACTAGAGTGCCCAGAAATTTGCGCTCACATGTTAGCAGTGTGATGGTGGGAATGGGCTTACATATGCCATTTGGAGATTAGTGGATAGGAGGATGGGATTATAGATGCCATCTGGGTGTCGATCGCGTAAGAGATTCCTTAGCGAGAACTTGCGTACCTGAAAAAGAGAAAGATGATTACCTAACCTGTTACAGGAGTTGGTTTTCAAACTCTTTATATAGACGCATCATGGTTGGTTACAGGAATCGAATCTTCAACCTCTTCAGACGTGCCCTGGCGAGATACAGGAATCAAGTCTGGAGCTTCAAACGGCGATGAATGAATCAGGGATGGTTACTACCTCAACGGGACAATGAGAGAACCTGGGGCGATTACTACCTCAACAGTAACGATGAGAGAACCTGGGGCGATTACTACCTCAACAGTGACGATGAGAGAATCTGGGGCGATTACTATCTCAACAGTAACGATGAGAGAATCTGGGGCGATTACTACCTCAACAGTAACGATGAGAGAATCTGGGGCGATTACTACCTCAACAGTGACAATGAGAGAATCTGGGGCGATTACTACCTCAACAGTAACGATGAGAGAATCTGGGGCGATTACTACCTCAACAGTGACGATGAGAGAATCTGGGGCGATTACTACCTCAACAGTAACGATGAGAGAATCTGGGGCGATTACTACCTCAACAGTAACGATGAGAGAATCTGGGGCGATTACTATCTCAACAGTAACGATGAGAGAATCTGAGGCGATTACTACCTCAACAGTGACGATGAGAGAATCTGGTTTTTTGGCAAAGGAAAATAATTTCCTTCTGATTTTCAAATCAAACATCCTTCCTTATTTTCAAAACAAACACCAACACTTTCAAAAACACTTTCAAAACATGAAACATTTTCAAAAGTCCAACACTTTGTATACGTTCTTACGAACGAGAACTATTACAAAGTTTTCCTAAACGAAGGCTCCTTTTCAAAATACTTTCAAAAAACCATACAAAGCACATTTTCAAACAAAAGCAAGTGATCTAGAAAGAAACTAAGAGCCCATAAATAACTGTGATACGGTGGGAGAACTGACTTGGTGTTTTGCGTTTTGATCGCATTTGTGCGGATAGCAAGAGTCGCCACCGACTTTTCTTTTATCCAAAAGGAAAGGTAAAAAAGCACAGGAAAGACCTTTTGAGATATTTTCTCGGGTTCGGGGGGTAGATTATGAAAAGGGAAGGTATTAGCACCCTTTTCATCCATGGTTTTCCATGGGCTCTTAGTTACTCGTTTAGATTACTTGCTTTTATTTTACAGTGTGCTTGTGGTGTGGGCTTTGAAAGTGTTTTGAGAAATATCTTCGTAATGGTTCTCATTTCTATAAGAACGCGTAAAAAAAATTATTTCGAAAAATGGTTCAAAGATGTGTTTGTGGATTGTGTTTTGGAAAGTGTTTTGAAAATATGTTTTGCAATGGTCCTCGTCTCTATAAGAACGTATACAAAATGTTTTGTCTTTTGAAGATGTTTTGAGATGATAAGTGTTGGTGTAAAAATATATTTTTTTGTCGTGAGCAAGCGAGTAACTAGGAGCGAATCTACCTACTCGAAAGGTTTTCAATTGTTCTTTTCTTCCTCCTTTTAATGTTGCTATCTTACCATTAATTTGGTAAGAAGCCCCATCATTGGATGTAAAGGGACGGGCGTGAGTTAATTTTACAGTCATCGAAAGCAACCTATGAGACGCTTTAGCAATTTTCGTAAGGGACTAGATCATTTTACCGGAGATAACGTCGATGGTCATCGAGGGACTACAATCATTTTATCGAAGGGTCATTGCTAAAATGTCTCATGTTCGAGGGACATGACTGTGTTTCCGACGCAACAAGCGAGGTTACCCTAGAGGTGCGCGTGTGAAAAAGTGTGTTCGATTCAAGTTAATTTTGTTGAAGTTAGGTTATCTAGCGATTGATTTTTGAATCTTGTCATGCACGCCTAATTACTATACAGTATAAGGAAAACAGTAAATTGTGGAAATTGAAATTTTACGCTATTACAGAGTTTTCGGGAATGGGGGTACAAATTTATGAATAGGGGTGAATCAATGCGATTAAAAGTCAATCAATACAACCAAATCGACCAAATAAAATAAGACTACAACAATTTGCAAAGTAAAAAATTAACAAAGTATAGAAATAAAGCTCTTCGTATTTTGTTTGTGAGGAAAGAATGAAAATAAAATAATAAAAAAAATCTATTCTATTATTGTTATTCGAATTTTATTATGTATAAACTAAATATTTTTTTTAAAAAAATCAAATTAATTGATCGGTAAAAATGTTAACTAATAAAAAATTATTCACAAAGTCTTAAGTTAAGAAAATTAAATAATTTTGAAATTACATTTTTTCTCTTGAATTTAAAAAAATTATAACTAAAGATTAATCCAATTAAGTCTAAACTAAATAAAGTTATTAAAAAAATCAAAAAAAATCAAAATTCTAAGTTTATTAAAAAAAATTCTAGACTAATTAAACAAAGTTATTAGAAATAATCTAAACTAAGATTCTAAAATTATTAAATTAAATCTAAAACTATATTAATCATAGGTTTACTTATCTACATCTAAACTTAATTAGTTATAAAACTATGAATTTAAATATAAATTAAAGTGATCATCATATAGAAAAAGGTAATGACACCAAAAATGGGGTATGAAAAACCAGACAGGACTTCAGGAAGTTAATGCCCAAAACTAATTGAAAACAAAACAGTTAAACAAAAAAATGAATAATCAAAAGAAAATAAACTGGGTCGGACCGGGTCAGTAGGGTCCGGACCCAGTTCACATAAGACAAACACATGCTAAACGAAGAAAAAAAACCCTAGAGACTAGTGAGATGAGCGTTGCGGCCGGCATAGGGAAGAGGAAGCAAAACTAGAATTAATCTCTTGTCAATCCAAGACAAACAACTTCAATTTCTAGAACAAAAATAACGATCATCAAAAACCAAAGCCCTCACTCCTCTAATCGCTCAGTTTTCTTCAACAACCAAGTGATTACCTTCTACTAAAATACTCACTTCTCAAACGATAAATACAAAATAACTTTCTCAGTTCCTTTCGATCGCTCATTTTTCTGTACAACTTTTCGAATTTCTGCTCAAAGGTAAACAACAATAGCAACCTTAATTGATTCTCTGTTGTAACTCTTTGTATTTTAATTAATCTCTTTTTGTGTTAATCTCTCCTTTTTGATCGGTTCTATCTTGGTTTGACATACGTAGAGAAGATGAGGAGCTTAGGATTTTGAGGTGAGGTGGTGGAAGAGTTGCGGGATTTTTTGATAACAATATCTCAACAGGTTTTCTTTTGGTGTGATTTCTAATGGCTTCTAATTGCTTGGAGATTGTCTGTTACTAATTTTGCAAGTATTGATGGGAAACTGCAAGTAGTTGCAGACAGGGAGGTATGGATGATGTCGGTTAATTGGTAGTTGTGATCGGTGGATCTGGAACTGACTGTTTAACGCTGGTTCGCGAAATGTCGCGGAAGCAAGAGTCGCCACCGTCTTTTATTTTCTCCAATATGGAAAGGACAAAAGCACAGAAAAATTCCTTATTGAGATTAGTTCTCGGTTCGGGAGGTAGATTTATAGAAAGGGAAGGTGTTAGCACCCTTTCTATCCATGGTTATCCATGGGCTCTTAGATACTTTCTCATTTGTGTTTTCAAAAGGTTTGTTTGCTTTTCAAGGTGAGTGGGTTTGAAAAAAATTTCTTTGAAAGTTTCAGATCGACTCTTGTATCAGTCCTCAAGAGTGTTTGAAAAGTTGTTTTGAAAGCTTTTTGCAAAGTGTCGGTGTGAAAAGAAGTTTTTGATTTGTTTTGAATTAGAGCAAGTATCTACGAGTCATCTACCTACCCTAAGGAATTAGTCTGTGTAAATGTCCTTGAGGTAATGCCATCCCACCATTGAGAGGTAGGTAGCACCACCGTTGGAGGTGTTCGGGTCAATTCGAGGATTAGGGACAGTGTGGTCACCAGAGCAATAGTAGGACACCTTAGAAGCTACCCTCATGCCATGTTCATGGACATGAGGACTTACTAAAACGTCCTCCACTCGACGACCACGTTTCGAGGGGCAAGGCAACAGTGAGGCGTACCCTAGGAGTGGTGTGTGAATTGTGTGTCGTTTTCAGTTATTATTTGTCTTGATCATGCATTAAGTATTCTACGCTTTGATTTTATTTTTGACCATTCATTCTTTCATGTGATTAACAGTTAAAAGGTGCAGAAATTAAAGTGCGGAAAAATAAAAGTCCTACGCTATTACAAGGCGCGGGTCTACATCGCCAAATTAACAAAGACCCGATTTTTAAAAGAAAAGTGCGGAAAGTAAATGTCCTAATTATCTATTACAAGGCTTTGGGGCAATTACATGACATTCATAAAAGAAATAAAAAATAAATGCGCGAAGAGAATTAAGAATCGAGTGCGAGGGCGTTGGACCCTTTAAAGAAATTAATTTGGAATTGAAAATTGATTTAATTATTAAATGAGAAAAAGAACTTATTTTTTATGTTTTCGGATTTATGAAATTAAAGAGAATTAATTGGAATTAAAAGTTAAATAAAACCCTAGTTCTAAATTGTTTTTAATTTATTAAAGAAAACTGTTTAAGTTTAACCTAATTTAACCCTAATTAATTAATTACAAGTATTTACAAAAATAATTAATGGTTAATAATAATTATAATAAGAAAATAAAAATATTTATTTAAAAGAGGATAAAAATGTACTAAAAACCTATTTTTATATTTTTTAGTTATTAAGAAAAAACATTAAAGTTAAAAACCTAAAATTAAAACTAAATTGATTATTAAATTTATTTACAAAATAAAATATTAGTGAATTAAATAATAAACATATTTTATTTTTGACTTTCTGATTTTTTTTGTATTTTTGTGTTATAAAATTTATTTTATGAATTAAAAGAAAATCATTAAATTAAAACTAATAAAAAAAAGAGAAAAAGAATGAGAGAAAGAAATACAAACATATGGGGTGTTGATCCAATTTGGAGGTCATATTGGAGCAATTAGGCCCATGAAATGCAAGCCCATGTTGACTTTCCTGGCGCGTGTGAGGATTAGCTGACTAATGCATATGGTAGACTCCAGATCCTAACCTTTGGATTGGTCTCTGAAGACATGTGGCAGGCACAAGCGTTGAGGAGTTTGGTGGACCACTGCGCGTGTTGGGTACCTGAACATGTTATGATAAAAAACATAGGGAAATATGGGGGACCTGGGAATCGAACCCAGGTCCCATTGCCTGCGTGACAACACACCAACCACCAACCCAAGCGCGTTTGTTTTTATGTATAATAGACAATAATTAACATATGTGAAAAAAGCGTTGGTGGCTATAACAATAAAAAAACGCGCCAAGCTTCAAATCAACCAACCATGTTCAGCCACGCCTGCATCATCTTCATGTCTTTGCCTGTAAAAGAAATCAAACAGCGGGGGTTTTAAACCCCCACTAACCTTAAGCCTAAAAAATAACGATTAGCACATGGTGAAAAAGAAAAAGGGCGCGAGGTGGTTGTTCAATTCGTTGGAAGGTCCTGATTTCAATGGTGCTATTTTGGTTGGCCAATTTTTCCTCAAGCGTAAAACCCCAAATTTGGAGCTTTGAAACCCTAAAAAGCTTCCATGGCAACTTTCTATACAAGCAAGATTAGTTCAATTCAATGGCACCATTAGCTTCAGTATGATCATATTAGTATAAAACAATAATGAAAATGCATGAACAAGACCTGGAAATCAAAACACGATTATTCAATATTTCAAGAAAAGTTTGATTTTGTTTTACCGATTCTGGATGTATGGGGTTTGGAAAGGTGTTGAATCACGTTCAGGAAAGTCCCAGCAATTGTTTTGAATCCTTTTTAGGCCTTGAAAGGAGCTCTATGTATGTTTTCAGTTTTGAGAATTTTGTGAAAAAATGCAAAGTTGTTTCTTTGTCTGAGGCGCAGCTTGCTTGTTCTTCTGATTAGGGTTGTGATGTGCACATATATGTTAATGAATTAGGGTGAAATGATCAAGCCCAAAGCCTTGTTTTAATGCCTTTCAATATTTGATTTTCAAGCATCTTTTTTCAATCTTTTCCTTACCAATCTTATGCCAATCATGAATGATTCTTTCCTTTTTGAATGTGCATGAAATCTTGAGCTTGTAATGGACCTATTAGCTGCATAAAAAGATTTGAAAGACATGTTTTAGTATTTTTCTTATATTTAACTTTAATTAAATGAATTAATAGAATTAAAAAATCAATTAATTAGTTAAAAATAAGAAAATAACTCCCCTTTGGGTCAATGGGTCGTGCATAGCTTTTGGGTGATGATTCTTGGAAGAAATTGAGGCCCATTAGCAATTTTGAGGCATTTGAAGCAAAGTTGACTTTTCAAAATTCCCAAAAATTTCCCAACTTCCACAAGGCATATCTTGCTCAATTGTTAAGCTTTGATCATGTTCTTGGACATTTTGGATAGGTCTTGAAGTCCTATAACCAATGCCTTTGGTCCCATGTCATTTTGATTCACCAATCTCAAGTTATGGTCTTTGACTTAAAGTGCCTTTTTGTTGACTTTTGAAAATGACCTATAATGTTGAGATTGATAACTTTTTGTGAGAGCATTTCTTGGACTTGAAGTGTGAAGATGAGTTGTAGGAAATGTCATTCTCTTCAAAATGAGCTTTGGATGGAATTTTTCTGATAAACCATGTGGAAGTTATGCTTTGGTCAATTTGCAGTTGACTTTTTCAACTGTCCAAAAATATGAACTTTTGCATCTTGAGACTTTTTGAGCCATGCCTTGAGAATCATGATCAAGAATTGATCAAATGATGTTTGTGGCTTCAAAGTAAGATGTTGACCAAAAATTTGGACTTTTGACTGTCAAATGACCATTTTGCCCCTGCAGTTGACTGTTGAGCAATTAGGGTTTTTAACTGTGCAATTTTGTGTTGTAAGTCTTGAAACTTGGCATAAGGATTCTTGACAATGTTTATAGGCATGTGGGACTTATTTGGACCCTTGGAAACTTCAACTTCTTTGCCAGAACCAAAACCCTAATTTTTGACTGTTAGGAGGCAATTGGACTGTGCAACCCTTGGGAGATTTTAAAGCATGCTCTTTGCAAATCTTGAAGAAAATGGGAGGGAAAATTTTGGGGTACAAAAATTTCCCCTGTTCAATCTTCTTAGACATGAGGATGTAGATTGGCTGACGTGCCTTTCGTAATCCGAAGGTGGAAGATGATTGAACACTAGAGTGCCCAGAAATTTGTGCTCACATGTTAGCAGTGTGATGGTGGGAATGGGCTTACAGATGCCATTTGGAGATTAGTGGATAGGAGGATGGGATTATAGATGCCATATGGGTGTCGATCGCGTAAGAGATTCCTTAGCGAGAACTTGCGTACCTGAAAAAAAGAAAGATGATTACCTAACCTGTTACAGGAGTTAGTTTTCAAACTCTTTATATAGACGCATCCTGGTTGGTTACAAGAATCGAATCTTCAAGCTCTTCAGACGTTCCCTGGCGAGATACAGGAATCGAGTCTGGAGCTTCAAACGGCGATGAATGAATCAGGGATGGTTACTACCTCAACGGGACAATGAGAGAACCTGGGGCGATTACTACCTCAACAGTAACGATGAGAGAACCTGGGGCGATTACTACCTCAACAGTGACGATGAGAGAATATGGGGCGATTACTATATCAACAGTAACGATGAGAGAATCTGGGGCGATTACTACCTCAACAGTAACGATGAGAGAATCTGGGGCGATTACTACCTCAACAGTGACGATGAGAGAATCTGGGGCGATTACTACCTCAACAGTAACGATGAGAGAATCTGGGGCGATTACTACCTCAATAGTGACGATGAGAGAATCTGGGGCGATTACTACCTCAACAGTAACGATGAGAGAATCTGGGGCGATTACTACCTCAACAGTAACGATGAGAGAATCTGGGGCGATTACTATCTCAACAGTAACGATGAGAGAATCTGAGGCGATTACTACCTCAACAGTGATGATGAGAGAATCTGGGGCGATTACTACCTCAACAGTAACGATGAGAGAATTTGGGGCAATTACTATCTCAACAGTAACGATGAGAGAATCTGGGGCGATTACCACCTCAACAGTGACGATGAGAGAATCTGGGGCGATTACTACCTCAACAGTAACGATGAGAGAATCTGGGGCGATTACTACCTCAACAGTGACGATGAGAGAATCTGGGGCGATTACTACCTCAACAGTAACGATGAGAGAATCTGGGGCGATTACTATCTCAACGGTAACAATGAGAAAATCTGGGGCGATTACTACCTCAACAGTGACGATGAGAGAATCCTGGATGTCTGCTACTGAGTCTTCATTAGGAAAATCTTTAGGAATCGATTTAACTGGACCAGAGAAGGCCTTTGACTGGATCGGCATCAGAAAAATCTTTAGGAGTCAATTTAACTGAACTAGGCAAGGTCTTGGAATCTTCAACTGAGTCTTCATCAGGAAAATCTTTAGGAATCGATTTAACTGGACCAGAGAAGGCCTTTGACTGGATAAGAATCAGAAAAATCTTTAGGAGTCGATTTAACTGAACCGGGCAAGGTCTTGGAATCTTCAACTGAGTCTTCATCAGGAAAATCTTTAGGAATCGATTTAACTGGACCAGAGAAGGCCTTTGACTGGATAAGAATCAGAAAAATCTTTAGGAGTCGATTTAACTGAACCGGGCAAGGTCTTGGAATCTTCAACTGAGTCTTCATCAGGAAAATCTTTAGGAATCGATTTAACTGGACCAGAGAAGGCCTTTGACTGGATAAGAATCAGAAAAATCTTTAGGAGTCGATTTAACTGAACCGGGCAAGGTCTTGGAATCTTCAACTGAGTCTTCATCAGGAAAATCTTTAGGAATCGATTTAACTGGACCAGAGAAGGCCTTTGACTGGATAAGAATCAGAAAAATCTTTAGGAGTCGATTTAACTGAACCGAGCAAGGTCTTGGAATCTTCAACTGAGTCTTCATCAGGAAAATCTTTAGGAATCGATTTAACTGGACCAGAGAAGGCCTTTGACTGGATAAGAATCAGAAAAATCTTTAGGAGTCGATTTAACTGAATCGGGCAAGGTCTTGGAATCTTCAACTGAGTCTTCATCAGGAAAATCTTTAGGAATCAATTTAACTGGACCAGAGAAGGCCTTCGACTGGATAAGAATCAGAAAAAATTTTAGGAGTCGATTTAACTGAACCAGGCAAAGTCTTGGAATCTTCAACTGAGTCTTCATCAGGAAAATCTTTAGGAATCAATTTAACTGGACCAGAGAAGGCCTTTGACTGGATAAGAATCAGAAAAATCTTTAGGAGTCGATTTAACTAAACCGGGAAAGGTCTTGGAATCTTCAACTGAGTCTTCATCAGGAAAATCTTTAGGAATCGATTTAACTGGACCAGAGAAGGCCTTTGACTGGATAAGAATCAGAAAAATCTTTAGGAGTCGATTTAACTGAACCGGGCAAGGTCTTGGAATCTTCAACTGAGTCTTCATCAGGAAAATCTTTAGGAATCGATTTAACTGGACCAGAGAAGGCCTTTGACTGGATAAGAATCAGAAAAAAATTTAGGAGTCGATTTAACTGAACCAGGCAAGGTCTTGGAATCTTCAACTGAGTCTTCATCAGGAAAATATTTAGGAATCGATTTAACTGGACCAGAGAAGGCCTTGGACTGGATAAGAATCAGAAAAATCTTTAGGAGTCGATTTAACAGAACCAGACGAAAGTCTTGGATATAGCTGAGAACTTAACTGGATCTTTCCTGAAAGGTAAAGGTCAGTCATATGCAATGCATGATATGGAACAAGCAATGATGTTCTCAACATAAATGAGATTGTAAGATATGATGCGTTTATGCATGCTATAATGTATGGAAATGCGATGTTTACGAATGTATGCTTTCGTCTTAGGAAAATAAATCCTTGACGGGTGCCAGGAAGTCACATCCTGGGCTGATGGTTGGAGAGAGTTCTTCGTTTCCGCTGGGGATGAAGATTACAAGAATGAACCGGTAGGAGAAGATGCCTCCGTTGGGGAATAAACTTGACGAATAGATTACTCTGCGGGGAGAAAATTATTCTAGCGATCTTGCTGGGGAACAATACTATGTGGGGAGAGAGGTACTTTGCTGGGATGTTGATGGTAACTTCGCTGGGGATACCGTTGTTATGTTGGAAGTTTTGATAGACTCCGCTGGGGCTAGAAGGACTTCGTCGGGGACGATCTTTCCATGGCTTTTGGCTGAGGATAACCCAGTTATATCCTGGTAGGGAAATAACCTTTGAATAAAGCCGGGAGACGCGTTCGTGCTCTGCGGGGGGGGGGGGGCTTTCCAGAATCTATTGGGGATAAGCTTCAAGACCTGCTGGGGAATTTAATTCCACTTTCCTGGGGAAACTTTTGGACTGGACTCTCCTGGGGAAATTAATTTGAGATGCACTGGGGAAGTGGCTCCACTGAATGTCTGGTATACCGCCGGGGAACAATCTTAGGTCACGATTGTCGGGGATGCTTGTTAAGAATGTTCGTATATTGCGCTGGGGAATGTTGAGATCTGCTAGGGATACCCAACTTCCTTAAGGCTGTTAGTATAACTCTGCTTGGGGAGAGTGCATTGACTTGCTGGCTCACTCTCTGGGGAGTTAAGATATCTTGGTTGCGTCCTTCAGCTGAACATCCCTTGATACCTTGGTGGACAGAGCAATTAGATCGTTTGGACAACTCATCCTTGCCCCTGTTTCTGAGGTGGGAGAGGAAGACCTGTGAGGTGCTGATAGTTGTTGATGGACCAACCTTCTTCTGGTAGGCAGGTGACAAGATGACAGGACATAGTCGTACGCTTTGATCCCTAACTTTTGCCTGGACCGCCCTTTCGGGTTTTCAGTCCACCGGGATACCCATTTTTGCCCAAGCCGCCTTTTCAGGTTTTCGACTTGCCGGATGTACAGATCTTTTTTTTTATTTCATCCCTTATTTTGCCCGAACCCTTTTGGTTCGCCGGGAAGCCCTTGTTTTTGCCTAGGTATGTCAACCTAGCGGGTCTTTGATTATGCGTAGTATTTTTCTTTCGACTATGTCCATGCTCTCAGGATGTAGGGAGTTGCCCCTGTTAGAAGTGTTTTGCCATGCCACCAGAAGACGTTTGATCAGGCAAGATTCGTCACTAGAATGCCCCCCAAGTGACTCAGGCGGAGGTTTGCCCCTGGCTGTTTGACCTTTGAGAGATTCTCCGAATCTTGACCGGACTGCCCCAGATGACGGACACTGATCATGTCTGCCCCTTGATTGGAAATGCTTTTGTTCACTAGGTATTCATCGTGCGAATTTCCCTGCTGTTCAAACGAATAGTCATATGCAAACAATGTTATATCAAAAATGCAAAGCTTATGTCTGTCTTGAAGATTTTGAAAATGCATTTTTTTTTATAAAAACAAGTGATTTTTTTGTAAACTGTGATGTCAACTCGTTATTTTACCGCAAGCCTTAAGGAGTCAGGATACCTTTTGTAACAGTATGCTTTCGAACTAACCCATGCTTCAGCTAGGACTTTTAAGGGTTGTAGCGTGGCCTGGTTCACGGTTTAAGAAACAAAGGATAAAGGCTCAAATTTTATTTGTACCCACCCACTCTTCGTGATGTTCTTCAATCCTAAACTCAGTTGATCGTGCATTAGACCTTATTTGAGTTTTTGTCCTGATATTCCCGTGATGGTTCGGATGTTGATAGTTTATCTTGAATAGGCAGTCATTCCTTTTTGTTATTGAGGGTTTGTAAGACCTCTTTCTTTTTCCCTTTTTTTTTTATTTTGTTATCCCTATTTTTTTTGCCTGAACTGTTCTTTTGTGATTACAGTCAGCGGGATGCCCCAGTTTTGTAAGTCTCCTTCATAGGTTTTGACTTATTGGGTTTTTATTTTTGAGATATGATGACTGCCTGTCTTTATGATCATTCGGAACCATCGCTGCCTTTTGTTTTGTAAGGACCTCTTTGGTGCCATTTGTTGTGCACTTAGATCAACTGAGAGAACTACCCTGCCCCAGGTTATGATAAAGGGTTTTAATTTTCGAAAAGAAAAACTCCTACTTCTTTGGCTCAAAGGGGTTGACGAGGGATTATCTTCCTTATAACTCTAGTGTTTAGGAATTGAAACAATGCTTGTACCTCATCAGCGGGGTCTGTTCAAAAGCATACTGTAGATTGTGGTATCGTTTTCGTCATCCTCCCTCAAGAGGCTTAGAGTTATTAATTGATAGTTGATCATCACAAAAAATGAAAGCGATTTTAAATAGTGAATACGAAATAATTACTTCAAAACAGACATGTGTAGTGCATTAATGAAATAACAATGTTTAACATGAATCAATGTTTGAACAATCAAAAGAAAATCACAACTTGAAAAATTCTCATGAACAAAAGTCTTCTAGTCTCAGGGCTTGTTACTTCGACTGGTGCATCTTCTAGGGATGGCAGGAGCATTCAGCCTGACCTATCTGGGTGAAATCCACAGCTCTTTCATTAATCAGATCTTGGATCTTATTCTTCAGAGCCCAGCAGTCGTCGGTGTCATGTCCTGGACTGTCAGAGTGGTATGCACATCTTTCCTCAGGATTGTACTTTGGGGAGGCTGTGTTGAGATTCTGAGGAGGGTCCCTTAACGTCACCAGATTCAACCTCAACAATTATGGTAAAGCTTGAGACGGTGACACGTTGAGCTTGGTGAACTGCCTTTTAGGCTTGTCTGGCTTGCTCTGATCAGTCTGTTGTTCTTGGCGAGGTCGTTGTTGGACCTGTGATGTAGTAGCAGCTTGGAGAGGCCCAAACCTTTGACTTCTTGGAGGTTGATTAATGACTCGATCCCTGACTTGGGCTGGTTGCTTCATGTCTTGATGAAGCTGACTGATCATGGCCCTCAGCTCTCCTTGCTCCCGAGCTAAACCTTGGATGAGAGCCCTTTTCCCCAGCATCTGGGTTTTCAATGTGTCTACCTCAGCTTGTAGACGTTTCAGCCGTTCGTCCTTGTCGTCCTCAGCACTGTTCCTGACCAAAGTCCCCGTGAGGAGTGTTCTCAGCTCTTCCTGCCCCTTGGATAGGCTTAAGAAGATCTCCTTGAACTGAGTCTCTTGAGTGTGAAGGTTCTGGTTATCTTGTTGGGAAACCATTGCTGAAATAAACAGCGAACAAGGGTAAGTGACCTGTAAAGAAAGGTACCTGTAATGCAATGATGTATATATATGCATGCAATGTTTTCAAGGATCTCGTGGGGTAGACAAGAAAATTGTTTGAATTTGAATTTGTAGCTTGATTGAAGGAACTTCATGTTGCTGAGAATCCTTCTTCAAGGGTCAAGGCTCACCATATCGAGTGGGTCATAGCCCCTGACAACTTTGGCTCCGGGAACTTTCCTTAAGTGTCAAAGCTCACCATATCAAGAGGGTCATAGCCCCTGACTCAAGTCCTCAACCTGGCTAGGAGAAAATAAATCCCCTTTGCCCCTTGCTGGGCATTCTGGTTCATCATGACCTGCATCACAAGCCCTTGAGATCCTTGAAATGGATTAGTCCTTATGCGGGATGTATGTAATGGTATGATGTTATGCTATGCATGGGGTAACGTAGGTAAACCCTGTTATGAGTCCCAATTAAGGACTGTAACAAAACCTGCAAGAAACTCAAGTAAACCCTTTTATGAGTCCCAATTAAGGACTATAAACAAAACCTGCAAGAAACTCAAGTGTCAGATAACAAGCATGCAAGTAGTCAAGTTCGAAAGCACACAAGTCACACCACAACCCTTAGAGTTTAGGCCAGCATGAGGTCTAGGTATTACCCTCTTTAAGTTTGTTGGTTCATACCTGTCCTATCAAAAGTAACCGGGTTCTTAGAGGATCCCAATATCATTGACTACCCTCAATCGGTCATAACTCCAGCATCGCAATCTTTTCTTGCGGCCAGAACCATCACGAGAGTTTAGCCTCAATGGGCGTAGCATACTGCTACTGTTCTATTGGACAAGTTGTGTCATTTAAGGTTCTAAGGTCTGTTGGTGCTTAATGACTCCTCAGAAAACCCATATTCTCCTCGTTGCAACACAAGGGATATCGGTACAGACTAAGGTGCCACACCAACGTAGCCACTGCTTCACCCATGTCGGTCTACGCCGGACAGGTCCCTCACAGCTTATGCTACCTAAACAGGGTATCCCCAGATCCGGGTTAGGATCTATGTAACTCCGATGCAACCCATAATTTAAAGCAAACAAGTCAAAGTAATTGAAAACACAGTTATGAACTATCCTAAGGTACACCTCACTTTATAAGAGTCCCCAGCAGAGTCGCTAGTTCTGTGATCGGTGGATCTGGAACTGACTGTTTAACGCTGGTTCGCGAAATGTCGCGGAAGCAAGAGTCGCCACCGTCTTTTATTTTCTCCAATATGGAAAGGACAAAAGCACAGAAAAATTCCTTATTGAGATTAATTCTCGGTTCGGGAGGTAGATTTATAGAAAGGGAAGGTGTTAGCACCCTTTCTATCCATGGTTATCCATGGGCTCTTAGATACTTGCTCATTTGTGTTTTCAAAAGGTTTGTTTGCTTTTCAAGGTGAGTGGGTTTGAAAAAAGTTTCTTTGAAAGTTTCAGATCGACTCTTGTATCAGTCCTCAAGAGTGTTTGAAAAGTTGTTTTGAAAGCTTTTTGCAAAGTGTCGGTGTGAAAAGAAGTTTTTGATTTGTTTTGAATTAGAGCAAGTATCTACGAGTCATCTACCTACCCTAAGGAGTTAGTCTGTGTAAATCTCCTTGAGGTAATGCCATCCCACCATTGAGAGGTAGGTAGCACCACCGTTGGAGGTGTTCGGGTCAATTCGAGGATTAGGGACAGTGTGGTCACCAGAGCAATAGTAGGACACCTTAGAAGCTACCCTCATGCCATGTTCATGGACATGAGGACTTACTAAAACGTCCTCCACTCGACGACCACGTTTCGAGGGGCAAGGCAACAGTGAGGCGTACCCTAGGAGTGGTGTGTGAATTGTGTGTCGTTTTCAGTTATTATTTGTCTTGATCATGCATTGAGTATTCTACGCTTTGATTTTATTTTTGACCATTCATTCTTTCATGTGATTAACAGTTAAAAGGTGCAGAAATTAAAGTGCGGAAAAATAAAAGTCCTACGCTATTACAAGGCGCGGGTCTACATCGCCAAATTAACAAAGACCCGATTTTTAAAAGAAAAGTGCAGAAAGTAAATGTCCTAATTATCTATTACAAGGCTTTGGGGCAATTACATGACATTCATAAAAGAAATAAAAAATAAATGCGCGAAGAGAATTAAGAATCGAGTGCGAGGGCGTTGGACCCTTTAAAGAAATTAATTTGGAATTGAAAATTGATTTAATTATTAAATGAGAAAAAGAACTTATTTTTTATGTTTTCGGATTTATGAAATTAAAGAGAATTAATTGGAATTAAAAGTTAAATAAAACCCTAGTTCTAAATTGTTTTTAATTTATTAAAGAAAACTGTTTAAGTTTAACCTAATTCAACCCTAATTAATTAATTACAAGTATTTACAAAAATAATTAATGGTTAATAATAATTATAATAAGAAAATAAAAATATTTATTTAAAAGAGGATAAAAATGTACTAAAAACCTATTTTTATATTTTTTAGTTATTAAGAAAAAACATTAAAGTTAAAAACCTAAAATTAAAACTAAATTGATTATTAAATTTATTTACAAAATAAAATATTAGTGAATTAAATAATAAACATATTTTATTTTTGACTTTCTGATTTTTTTTGTATTTTTGTGTTATAAAATTTATTTTATGAATTAAAAGAAAATCATTAAATTAAAACTAATAAAAAAAAAGAGAAAAAGAATGAGAGAAAGAAATACAAACATATGGGGTGTTGATCCAATTTGGAGGTCATATTGGAGCAATTAGGCCCATGAAATGCAAGCCCATGTTGACTTTCCTGGCGCGTGTGAGGATTAGCTGACTAATGCATATGGTAGACTCCAGATCCTAACCTTTGGATTGGTCTCTGAAGACATGTGGCAGGCACAAGCGTTGAGGAGTTTGGTGGACCACTGCGCGTGTTGGGTACCTGAACATGTTATGATAAAAAACATAGGGAAATATGGGGGACCTGGGAATCGAACCCAGGTCCCATTGCCTGCGTGACAACACACCAACCACCAACCCAAGCGCGTTTGTTTTTATGTATAATAGACAATAATTAACATATGTGAAAAAAGCGTTGGTGGCTATAACAATAAAAAAACGCGCCAAGCTTCAAATCAACCAACCATGTTCAGCCACGCCTGCATCATCTTCATCTCTTTGCCTGTAAAAGAAATCAAACAGCGGGGGTTTTAAACCCCCACTAACCTTAAGCCTGAAAAATAACGATTAGCACATGGTGAAAAAGAAAAAGGGCGCGAGGTGGTTGTTCAATTCGTTGGAAGGTCCTGATTTCAATGGTGCTATTTTGGTTGGCCAATTTTTCCTCAAGCGTAAAACCCCAAATTTGGAGCTTTGAAACCCTAAAAAGCTTCCATGGCAACTTTCTATACAAGCAAGATTAGTTCAATTCAATGGCACCATTAGCTTCAGTATGATCATATTAGTATAAAACAATAATGAAAATGCATGAACAAGACCTGGAAATCAAAACACGATTATTCAATATTTCAAGAAAAGTTTGATTTTGTTATACCGATTCTGGATGTATGGGGCTTGGAAAGGTGTTGAATCACGTTCTGGAAAGTCCCAGTAATTGTTTTGAATCCTTTTTAGGCCTTGAAAGGAGCTCTATGTATGTTTTCAGTTTTGAGAATTTTGTGAAAAAATGCAAAGTTGTTTCTTTGTCTGAGGCGCAGCTTGTTTGTTCTTCTGATTAGGGTTGTGATGTGCACATATATGTTAATGAATTAGGGTGAAAAGATCAAGCCCAAAGCCTTGTTTTAATGCCTTTCAATATTTGATTTTCAAGCATCTTTTTTCAATCTTTTCCTTACCAATCTTATGCCAATCATGAATGATTCTTTCCTTTTTGAATGTGCACGAAATCTTGAGCTTGTAATGGACCTATTAGCTGCATAAAAAGATTTGAAAGACATGTTTTAGTATTTTTCTTATATTTAACTTTAATTAAATGAATTAATAGAATTAAAAACTCAATTAATTAGTTAAAAATAAGAAAATAACTCCCCTTTGGGTCAATGGGTCGTGCATAGCTTTTGGGTGATGATTCTTGGAAGAAATTGAGGCCCATTAGCAATTTTGAGGCATTTGAAGAAAAGTTGACTTTTCAAAATTCCCAAAAATTTCCCAACTTCCACAAGGCATATCTTGCTCAATTTTTAAGCTTTGATCATGTTCTTGGATATTTTGGAAAGTTCTTGAAGTCCTATAACCAATGCCTTTGGTCCCATGTCATTTTGATTCACCAATCTCAAGTTATGGTCTTTGACTTAAAGTGCCTTTTTGTTGACTTTTGAAAATGACCTATAATGTTGAGATTGATAACTTTTTGTGAGAGCATTTATTGGACTTGAAGTGTGAATATGAGTTGTAGGAAATGTCATTCTCTTCAAAATGAGCTTTGGATGGAATTTTTCTGATAAACCATGTGGAGGTTATGCTTTGGTCAATTTGCAGTTGACTTTTTCAACTATCCAAAAATAGGAACTTTTGCATCTTGAGACTTTTTGAGCCATGCCTTGAGAATCATGATCAAGAATTGATCAAATGATGTTTGTGGCTTCAAAATAAGATGTTGACCAAAAATTTGGACTTTTGACTGTCAAATGACCATTTTGCCCCTGCAGTTGACTGTTGAGCAATTAGGGTTTTTTACTGTGCAATTTTGTGTTGTAAGTCTTGAAACTTGGCATAAGGATGCTTGACAATGTTTATAGGCATGTGGGACTTGTTTGGACCCTTGGAAACTTCAACTTCTTTGCCAGAACCAAAACCCTAATTTTTTACTGTTAGGAGGCAATTGGACTGTGCAACTGTGATCGGTGGATCTGGAACTGACTGTTTAACGCTGGTTCGCGAAATGTCGCGGAAGCAAGAGTCGCCACCGTCTTTTATTTTCTCCAAATGGAAAGGACAAAAGCACAGAAAAATTCCTTAAAGAGATTGCTCTCGGTTCGGGAGGTAGATTATAGAAAGGGAAGGTGTTAGCACCCTTTCTATCCATGGTTATCCATGGGCTCTTAGATACTTGCTCATTTGTGTTTTCAAAATTGTTTGTTTGCTTTTCAACTGTGGGTTTTAAAAAGTTTCTTTGAAAATTTCAGTTCGACTCTTGTATCGGTCCTCAAGAGTGTTTGAAAAATTGCTTTCGAAAGCTTTTTGAAAAGGTGTCGGTGTGAAAAGTATTTTTTGATTTGTTTTGAAATTAGAGCAAGTATCTAGAGTCGTCTACCTACCCTAAGGAATTCGTCTGTGTAAATGTCCTTTAAAGTAGTGCCATCCCACCATTGAGAGGTAGGTAGCACCACCGTTGGAGGTGTTCGGGTCAATTCGAGGTTCGAGACATGGTGATCACCGGAGCAATGGGAAGACACCTTAGAAGCTACCCTCATGCCAGGTTCCCTGGATCATGAGGACTTACTAAGACATCCTCTACTCGACGATCACCTTTCGAGGCAAGGCAACAGTGAGGCGTACCCTAGGGGTGGTGTGTGATTTGTGTATCGTTTTCAGATATTTTTGTCTTTTGTCATGTTATTGGTGATCTAGCGTTTGTTTTTATTTTTGTCCATACATTCTTTCATGCCTTGATTAATAGTTAAAAATACGAGAAGTAAACATTCTAAGCTATTACAAAAGGCGCGGGTCCACATCGCCAAAATTTCTCGAACCCGATTTGACAGAAAAGTAAAGAATAAAAGAAGAATTAAAAGTGCGACAGATTAATTACATCGCCTTGGGAGAGATACATAAATATTATAAAGAATAAAAATAAATGTGCGAATTGAAATTTAAATTGAAACGAGGGCGTTGGACCCTTTTTAACTAAATTAATGTTTAATGATGAAATTAATTAATTAAGAGAGAAAAGAAATTGTTTTTTTTTGATATTTTTTGGTTTTAATGGGAAAAAGAATTGATTGCATTTAAACCTAATTCTACGATTTTTATTTGTTAAGAAAAGATTAAAATTTGACCTAAAATTATCCCTAATTATTTTCATGCAATTTAATTTATAAAAATAAATAATATTAAATATTTGATTATTATGAAAAAAAACAAGAATAAAAAATTATCAAAAACCCTAGTTCTACAAATTTTAAATTTATTAAGGAAACATTATTATTAAACCTAATTTAATAACTAAATTTAATTAATGTAATTTATTTATAAAAATACTAAAATAAAATATTTATTATATTTTTTCTCTTTTCTGATTTTTTGGTGTTTTATGTTTTTTATGAAAATAATAAATTAATTGAACAAAACAATAATTAAAAAGAAAATAGAAAATAAAAAATAAAGAAAATAGAAAGAATTGCAAACCTAGGGGGTCTGCCCCTTAATATGGAGGTTAAGCCCATCAATTTTGAGCCCAAATCAGCATGGCCTCGCTGACTTTTCCATGCAACGTGTGGGAGCATTGACTAGGGTGCATCCTGTTCTTGAGATCTGAACCCTTGATTGAATCCATTGGCCACGTGAACAGCCTGATCTTGAAGGTGTATGGTGCGTCTACCACGTTGAATCTGCATACGAACATTAGTTGAAAAAAGATATGGAAAGGGGGTGAGGACCTGGGGCTCGAACCCAGGTCCTAGAGATTACCAGCCAACGCGCTTGCCAACCCAGCTATCTTGCTTATCTGTAAGTAATACAACAAATAAATATAATAAAACAAAAACGTTAGTGCTTCCTTTTTTTCGCGCGAGATTTTGAACCATCCACTCATTGATGGCCACGCATCCTTCTTCTTCCTTGGTTTATTTTCCTGAAAATATAAAACATTGGCCACGGTTTTTCAAGTGTTCCCTTAGGCTAGTTTCTGAAAAATAGCGACTAGCCCAGGGATCATCATAAATTAGGCGCGAGGGTGGATTCCTGATCGTCCAAACGCACTGAATTGAATGGCCTTGGTTTCACACTCCAATTTTTCCTCATTCAAAAACCCCCAATTCGGAGCTTCATGAACCCTAATGAACAACAATGGCATAATCGTATATAGCATACAAAAACTCAATCAAGGTAGATGGTTAGCTTCAGAACATGTCAATTAGTGTGAATGCATCAAAAAAATGCAATGAAAATGCCTAAATATGGAAACACGATTATGCATATTATTTGAAACAGTTTGAACCCCTTGTACCAATTCTGGGCGTGTAAAGGTTGGAAAGTTATCCAGTTAGCTTCAGTGAGACACGAGGAAGCTTTTGCAATTGGTCTTGTGCTCTGAATCGACCCCTAACCCTGTTTTCAGTTTTGAGATTTTTTGATAATTTTCAAGTTTGCCAATGGTGTTTTCTGCGCAGCTTCTCGTCCATGAGCATGAGGGTTGTGATCAGGCTTATGTATGGAGTGAATTAGGTCAAAGAAAACAATCCAAATCCTTTGCATTCATGGTTTTTGAGATTTGATTTTTCAAGATCTTTTTCCAATATTTTCCATGCTATTTTTGTATCAATCATATCCAATCAATTCCAATTCTTCCATATCTGATCATGCACGAATTTTTGAAGATATTATGTGCACAAAAAGATTGAAAAACTTAGGTTAAATATTTTTCATGTATTTAATTGATTTAAATGAATTATTATTAATAAAAATTCAAATAAATAAATAAAAAAATGAATAAAACTTGCCTTTGGGCCAAGTGGTCGTGCACATGTCTTGGATGATGAATTGTGGAAGAAAAATAGGCCTATTAGCAATTTTAGGTCATTTGAATCAATGTTGACTTTTCAAAATATCCAAAAATTTCCCAACTTCCACAAGGCATAACTTGCTCAATTTTTAAGATTTGCTCATGTTCTTGGACATTTTGGAAGGGTCTTTGAGTCCTCTAACCAATGCCTTTGGTCCCATGTCATTTTGATTTACCAATCTCAAGTTATGGCCTTTGACTTAAAGTCCCTTTTTGTTGACTTTTGAAAATGACCTATAATGTTGAAATTGATAACTTTTTTTGAGAGCATTTCTTGGACTTGAAGTATGAAGATGAGTTGTAGGAAATGTCTTTCTCTTCAAAATGAGCTTTGGATGGAATTTTTCTGATAATCCATGTGAAAGTGATGCCCTGGTCAATTTACAGTTGACTTTTTCAGTTGTCCAAATAAGGAAACTTTTGCATCTTGATGATTTTTGAGCCAAGCTTTGAGAATCATGATCAAGAATTGATCAAATGATGTTTGTGGCTTCAAAATGAGATGTTGACCAAAAATTTGAACTTTTGACTGTCAAATGACCATTTTGCCCCTACAGTTGACTGTAGTGCAATTAGGGTTTTTGACTGTGCAATTTTGTGCTGAAAGTATTGAAACTTTGTATGAGGATGCTTGACCATGTTTATAGGCATGTGGGACTTTATTGGACCCTTGGAAACTTTATTTTCTTGATCAGAACCAAAACCCTAATTTTGACAGTTTAGGAGGCCCTTGGACTGTGCAACCCTTGGGGAATTTTGAAGCATGACTTGGCAATTTCTTGAAGAATATGGGAGGGCAAATTTTGGGGTACAACAGTTGCCCCTGTTCAATCTTCTTAGACCTGAGGATGTAGATTGGCTGACGTGCCTTTCGTGATCCGAAGGTAGAAGATGATTGAACACTAGAGTGCCCAGAAATTTGCGCTCACATAGTAGCAGTGTGATGGAAATGGGCTTATAGATGCCATTTAGAGATTGCTGGATAGGATGATGGGCTTATAGATGCCATCTGGATGTTGATCGCATAAGAGATTCCTTAGCGAGAACTTGCATACCTCAGCAGGAACGGTGAGAGAACCATAGGAAATTATAATCTCAAAAGCGGACGTTTGAGAAAAACCTGAAATGGAATTATCATCTCCGCAACATTGGGGAGAGAACCATAGGAAATTATAATCTCAAAAGCGGACGTTTGAGAAAAACCTGAAATGGAATTATCATCTCGGCAACATTGGGGAGAGAACCATAGGAAATTATAATCTCAAAAGCGGACGTTTGAGAAAAACCTGAAATGGAATTATCGTCTCCGCAACATTGGGGAGAGAACCATAGGAAATTATAATCTCAAAAGCGGACGTTTGAGAAAAACCTAGAATGGAATTATCATCTCCGCAACATTGGGGAGAGAACCAATAGGAAATTATAATCTCAAAAGCGGACGTTTGAGAAAAACCTGGGATGGAATTATCATCTCCGCAACATTGGGGAGAGAACCATAGGAAATTATAATCTCAAAAGCGGATGTTTGAGAAAAACCTGAAATGGAATTATCGTCTCCGCAACATTGGGGAGAGAACCATAGGAAATTATAATCTCAAAAGCGGACGTTTGAGAAAAACCTGAAATGGAATTATCGTCTCCGCAACATTGGGGAGAGAACCATAGGAAATTATAATCTCAAAATCGGACGTTTGAGAAAAACCTAGAATGGAATTATCATCTCCGCAACATTGGGGAGAGAACCATAGGAAATTATAATCTCAAAAGCGGACGTTTGAGAAAAACCTGGGATGGAATTATCATC
The DNA here is from genome assembly GCA_948472305.1 of Vicia faba. NCBI lineage: Eukaryota > Viridiplantae > Streptophyta > Magnoliopsida > Fabales > Fabaceae > Vicia > Vicia faba. The sequence goes on along the minus strand of OX451741.1, from coordinate 767,367,731 downwards.
TCCGCAACATTGGGGAGAGAACCATAGGAAATTATAATCTCAAAAGCGGACGTTTGAGAAAAACCTGGGATGGAATTATCATCTCCGCAACATTGGGGAGAGAACCATAGGAAATTATAATCTCAAAAGCAGACGTTTGAGAAAAACCTGGGATGGAATTATCGTCTCCGCAACATTGGGGAGAGAACCATAGGAAATTATAATCTCAAAAGCGGACGTTTGAGAAAAACCTGGAATGGAATTATCATCTCCGCAACATTGGGGAGAGAACCATAGGAAATTATAATCTCAAAAGCGGACGTTTGAGAAAAACCTGGGATGGAATTATCATCTCCGCAACATTGGGGAGAGAACCAATAGGAAATTATAATCTCAAAAGCGGACGTTTGAGAAAAACCTGGGATGGAATTATCATCTCCGCAACATTGGGGAGAGAACCATAGGAAATTATAATCTCAAAAGCAGACGTTTGAGAAAAACCTGGGATGGAATTATCGTCTCCGCAACATTGGGGAGAGAACCATAGGAAATTATAATCTCAAAAGCGGACGTTTGAGAAAAACCTGGAATGGAATTATCATCTCCGCAACATTGGGGAGAGAACCATAGGAAATTATAATCTCAAAAGCGGACGTTTGAGAAAAACCTGGAATGGAATTATCATCTCCGCAACATTGGGGAGAGAACCAATAGGAAATTATAATCTCAAAAGCGGACGTTTGAGAAAAACCTGGGATGGAATTATCATCTCTGCAACATTGGGGAGAGAACCATAGGAAATTATAATCTCAAAAGCGGACGTTTGAGAAAAACCTGAAATGGAATTATCGTCTCCGCAACATTGGGGAGAGAACCATAGGAAATTATAATCTCAAAAGCGGACGTTTGAGAAAAACCTGGGATGGAATTATCATCTCCGCAACATTGGGGAGAGAACCATAGGAAATTATAATCTCAAAAGCAAACGTTTTGAGAAGAACCTTTGATAACTTCTACTGAGTCTTTATCAGAAAAATATGTTTAGGGTCGATTTAGCTGGACTAGAGAAAGCCTTGGACTGGATAAGAAATCTTTGGAGTCGATTAACTGAACCGGTCTAGGTCTTGAAATATGATTGAGAATTTAACTGAATCTTTCCTGAAAGGTAAAGGTTAGTCATATGCAATGCATGATATGGATCAAGCGATGATGCTCTCAACATAAATGAGATTTGTATGATGCGTATATGCATGCTATAATGATGTATGTGATGTTTAGGGATGTATGTTTTCGTCTAGGAAAGTAAATCCTTGACGGGTGCCGGGAAGTCACTCCTGGGCTGATGTTGAAGAATAGATTTTGCTTCCGCTGGGGATGATAGCTGCAAGAATACCGATAGGAGAAGATAACTCCGTTGGGGAATAACCTTGGCGAATGGAATAACTCTGCGGGGGGAGAAGCACCCTAACGATCTTGCTGGGAAGCGATACTCTGTGGGGAGAGAGATACTTTGTTGAGTCGTTGATAATAACTTGCTGGGGATACCCTTGTTATATTGGAAGTATTAATGGACTTCGCTGAGGATAAGAAGACTGCGTCGAGGACGATCTTTCCGTGGCTTTTGGCTGAGGATAACCCAGTTATATCCTGGTAAGGAAATAACTCTTTGAATAAAGCCGGGAGACACGTTCATGCTCTGCGAGGATAAGCTTCCAGAATCTACTGGGGATAAGCTTACTGCTTGGGGAGATGGATTCCAATTTTCCTGAGGAAACTGGAGTGGACTCTCCTGGGGAAGTTTTGAGCTGTATCGGAAGTAACTCTACTGAATGCTTGATATACCGCCGGGGAACAATCTTTAGACCAAGACTGTCGGGGATGCTTGTTTAGAATATGTATATGCTGCCGGGGAATGTTGGGATCTGCTGGAGGATACCCAACTTCCTTAAGTTTGATAGTAGCTTGGCTTGGGGAGAGTGTTCTGACTTGCTGGCTCACTCTCTGGGGAATTGGGATGTACTGGTTATGTTCTTTAGCTGAACCTTCCCTGATACCTTGGAGGACAGAACAATTGGACTGCTCAGACAACTCTTTATTGCCCCTGTTTCTGAGGTGGGAGAGGAAGACCTGTGAGGTACTGATAGTTGTTGAGGGTCAAACCTTCTTCTGGTAGGCAGGTGACAAGATGACAGGACATAGTCGTACGCTTTTGATCCCTAAATTTTGCCTGGACCGCCCTTTCGGGTTTTCAGTCCACCGGGATACCCATTTTTGCCCAAGCCGCCTTTTCAGGTTTTCGACTTGCCGGGTGTACAGATTTTTTTCATTTCATCCCTTCATTTTGCCCGAACCCTTTTGGTTCGCCGGGAAGCCCTTATTTTTGCCTAGGTATATCAACCTAGCGGGTCTTTGATGATGCGTAGTATTTTTTCCGACTAGGTCCATGTTCTCAGAATGTAGGGAAGTGCCCTTGTTGTTGTGTTGCCATGCCACCGGAAGGTGTTTGATCAGGCAAGATTTATTGTTGAAATGCCCCAGGTGACTCATGCGGAGATTTGCCCCAGGCTATTTGGCCTTTGAGAGATTCTCCGAATCTTGATTGGACTGCCCCAGATGATTGGACCATGATCATATCATGCCCCTTGATTGGAAGTACTTCTGTTCATTAGGCATTCGTCGTGCGAACTTCTATGCTGTTCAAACAAAAAGTCATATGCGAACAAAGTTATGTTAAAAATGCAAAGCCTATGTCTGTTTTGAAGATTTTGAAAATGCATTCTTTTTTCATAAAACCAGTGATTGTTTGTAAAACGTGATGTCAACTCTATATTTACCATAAGCCTTAAGGAGTCAGGATACCTTTTGTAACAGTATGCTTTCGAACTAACCCATGCTTCAGCTAGGACTTTTGAGGGTTATAACGTGGCTTGGTTCACGGTTTAAGAAACAAAGGATAAAGGCTCAAATTATTTGTACCCACCCGCTCTTCGTGATGTTCTCCAAACCTAAACTCAGTTGATCATACGTTAGACCTTGTTTGAGTCTTTGCTCTGATTTTCCGGTGATGATTCGGATGTTGATAACTTATTTTGAATAGGCAGTCATTCCTTTTTTGTTGAGGGTTTGTAAGACCTCTTTCTTGTCTGATTTTTTGTTATCCCTTTCTTTTTTGCCTGAACTGTTTTCCTTTTTTGGAATTACAGTCAGCGGGACGCCCCAGTTTTGTAAGTCTCCTTCATGGGTTTTGACTTAATGGGTTTTTTATTTTTTGAGATAATGACTGCCTTTCTTTATTGATTATTCGGAACCATCACTGTCTTTCTTCGTTTTGTAAGGACTTCTTCGGTGCCATTCGTTATGCACTTGGATCAACTGAGAGACTACCCTGCCCCCGGTTATGATGAAGGGTTTTGAATTTCGAAAAGAAAAACTCCTACTTCTTTGGCTCAGAGGGGTTGATGAGGGATTATCTTCCTTATAACTCCAGTGTTTAGGATTTGAAACAATGCCTGTACCTCATCAGCGGGGTCTGTTCAAAAGCATACTGTAGATTGTGATATCGTTTTCGTCATCCTCCCTCAAGAGGCTTAGAATTTTAGATCAAGAGCTGACATCAGAAAAAATATGAAAATAATTTGCATTTAGTGAATACAAATATATTTTTTCAGAACAGACATATGCGATGCATTAATGAAATAACAATGTTTAACATGAGCAAATGTTTGAACAAAAGAAAATTGCAACTTGAACATTCGAATGAACAAAAATTTCTCAATCCTAGCCATGATTTGGCAAGGGAGCAGTGATTATGTTCGGAGTCTCAGGTACTTCAAACTAAATCTCTCCAGCGTCGATCATGTCTTGAATCTTGTTTTTGAGAGGCCAGCAGTCGTCCGTAGTATGCCCCGGGCTATCAGAATGGTATACGCACCTATCATTGGGATGATAGTTAGGAGCAGAAGTGTTTGGATTCCGGAGAGGAGCCCTTAAGGTGATCAGCCCTGCCTCCAACATTTGTTGTAGTGCTTGATCCGGCGATATGTTGATCTTGGTGAACTGCCTTTTAGGCTTGTCTAGTTTGCTCTGATCAGCTCGTTGTTCTGGGCGAGGTCGTTGTTGGACCTGTGAAGTAATAGCAGCTTGAAGAGGCTTAAACCTTTGACTTCTTGGAAGTTGATTAATGACTGGGTCCCTGACTTGGGCTGGTTGCTTCATGTCTTGATGAAGCTGACTGATCATGGCCCTCAGCTCTCCTTGCTCCTGAGCTAAACCTTGAATGAGTGCCCTTTTCCCCAGCATCTGGGTTTTCAGTGTGTCTACCTCAGCTTGTAGACGTTTCAGCTGTTCGTCCTTGTCATCTTCAGGACTCTTTCTGATCAGATTCCCCATGAGGAGTGCCCTCAACTCTTCCTGCCCCTTGGATAGGCTTAGGAAGATCTCTTTGAACTGAGTCTCTTGAGCGTGAAGGTCCTGGTTATCTTGTTGGGAAGCCATGGCTGAAATAAACAGCAGGGAGGGTAAGTGACCTGCAACAAGGGTACCTGTTATGCAATGATATGTATGATATGCATGTAATGTTTCCAAGGACCTCGCGGGGTAAACAAGAAAATTTGTTAGCATTTGGACCCGGTAGCTTGATTGAAAGAACTTCATATTTGTTGAGAGTCTTTCTTCCAAGGGTCAAAGGCTCACCATATCAAGTGGGTCATAGCCCCTGACAACCTTGGCTAGGGGAACCTTCTTCAAGTGTCAAAGCTCACCACATCCAGTGGGTCATAGCCCCTGACAACCTTGGCTAGAGGAAAATAAATCCTCTTTTCCCCTTGCTAGACAGTTTGATTCATCATGACCTGCATCACAAGCCCTTGAGATCCTTGAAATGGGTTAGGATATATGCAATGGTATGATGTCATGGTGCATGGGGTAGTATAGATAAACCCTGTTATGAGCCCTTATTAAGGACTGCAAACCAAAACCTGCAAGAAGCTCAGGTAAAACTTGTCATGAGTCCCAGTTAAGGACTATAAACAAACCCTGCAAGGACTCGGTAAACCTTGTTATGAGTCCTAATTAAGGACTACAAACAAACCCTACAAGAAACTCAAGTAAAACCTTGTTATGAGTCCCCATTAAGGACTATAAACAATACCTGCAAGAAAGTTAGTAAGCTCGGTCATGGGTCCCAATTAAGGACTAAGACAAAACCTGCAAGTAGTTCATGTGTCAGATAAAACATGCAAGTAGTCAAGTACGAAGGCACACAAGTCACACAAGAGAAAGCCCTTAGAGTTTAGGGCCAGCATGGGGTCTGGGTAGTACCCTCTTGAAGTTGGTGGGTTCAACCTGTCCTATTAGAAGTAACCGGGTTCTAAGGGTCCCAATATCACGGGATTGCTTTCATTGTTCATCGTTTCGATTTAGCCACTGAACTGGCGACCGAAATATTCCAGGGAAGCAACCCTCAATTGAGTGTAGTATCGAGTATCAACCAACCTCGGACTGCACCAAAGTCAGTTATCTCACTACCCTAAAGAGGCCAAGATAGTTCAATTAAGGTTCCTAAGGTCTGTTGATGCTTCACGACACCACGCGGAGGCCCCGTACTCTCCTTGACTGAACTCAAGGGTTACCGGTACACACCAAAGTGCCACATCAACGTAGCAGACTGTTTCAACCATGTCGGTATACCCCGCACAGTTCCCTCACAGTCTTGTTGCTACTTTCTAAGAAGGTATCCCCAGATCCAGGTTAGGATCTATAGAACTCCCAAGACAGTCCCACAATTTAAAGCAAACAAGTCAAAGCAATTGAAAACACGGTGATCTTAGTCCTAAGGTACACCTCACTTTAGGTATCCCCAGCAGAGTCGCCAGTTCTGTGATCGGTGGATCTGGAACTGACTGTTTAACGTTGGTTCGCGAAATGTCGCGGAAGCAAGAGTCGCCACCGTCTTTTATTTTCTCCAAATGGAAAGGACAAAAGCACAGAAAAATTCCTTAAAGAGATTGCTCTCGGTTCGGGAGGTAGATTATAGAAAGGGAAGGTGTTAGCACCCTTTCTATCCATGGTTATCCATGGGCTCTTAGATACTTGCTCATTTGTGTTTTCAAAATTGTTTGTTTGCTTTTCAACTGTGGGTTTTAAAAAGTTTCTTTGAAAATTTCAGTTCGACTCTTGTATCGGTCCTCAAGAGTGTTTGAAAAATTGCTTTCGAAAGCTTTTAGAAAAGGTGTCGGTGTGAAAAGTATTTTTTGATTTGTTTTGAAATTAGAGCAAGTATCTAGAGTCGTCTACCTACCCTAAGGAATTCGTCTGTGTAAATGTCCTTTAAAGTAGTGCCATCCCACCATTGAGAGGTAGGTAGCACCACCGTTGGAGGTGTTCGGGTCAATTCGAGGTTCGGGACATGGTGATCACCGGAGCAATGGGAAGACACCTTAGAAGCTACCCTCATGCCAGGTTCCCTGGATCATGAGGACTTACTAAGACATCCTCTACTCGACGATCACCTTTCGAGGCAAGGCAACAGTGAGGCGTACCCTAGGGGTGGTGTGTGATTTGTCTATCGTTTTCAGATACTTTTGTCTTTTGTCATGTTATTGGTGATCTAGCGTTTGTTTTTATTTTTGTCCATACATTCTTTCATGCCTTGATTAATAGTTAAAAATACGAGAAGTAAACATTCTAAGCTATTACAAAAGGCGCGGGTCCACATCGCCAAAATTTCTCGAACCCGATTTGACAGAAAAGTAAAGAATAAAAGAAGAATTAAAAGTGCGACAGATTAATTACATGGCCTTGGGAGAGATACATAAATATTATAAAGAATAAAAATAAATGTGCGAATTGAAATTTAAATTGAAACGAGGGCGTTGGACCCTTTTTAACTAAATTAATGTTTAATGATGAAATTAATTAATTAAGAGAGAAAAGAAATTGTTTTTTTTTTGATATTTTTTGGTTTTAATGGGAAAAAGAATTGATTGCATTTAAACCTAATTCTACGATTTTTATTTGTTAAGAAAAGATTAAAATTTGACCTAAAATTATCCCTAATTATTTTCATGCAATTTAATTTATAAAAATAAATAATATTAAATATTTGATTATTATGAAAAAAAACAAGAATAAAAAATTATCAAAAACCCTAGTTCTACAAATTTTAAATTTATTAAGGAAACATTATTATTAAACCTAATTTAATAACTAAATTTAATTAATGTAATTTATTTATAAAAATACTAAAATAAAATATTTATTATATTTTTTCTCTTTTCTGATTTTTTGGTGTTTTATGTTTTTTATGAAAATAATAAATTAATTGAACAAAACAATAATTAAAAAGAAAATAGAAAATAAAAAATAAAGAAAATAGAAAGAATTGCAAACCTAGGGGGTCTGCCCCTTAATATGGAGGTTAAGCCCATCAATTTTGAGCCCAAATCAGCATGGCCTCGCTGACTTTTCCATGAAACGTGTGGGAGCATTGACTAGGGTGCATCCTGTTCTTGAGATCTGAACCCTTGATTGAATCCATTGGCCACGTGAACAGCCTGATCTTGAAGGTGTATGGTGCGTCTACCACGTTGAATCTGCATACGAACATTAGTTGAAAAAAGATATGGAAAGGGGGTGAGGACCTGGGGCTCGAACCCAGGTCCTAGAGATTACCAGCCAACGCGCTTGCCAACCCAGCTATCTTGCTTATCTGTAAGTAATACAACAAATAAATATAATAAAACAAAAACGTTAGTGCTTCCTTTTTTTCGCGCGAGATTTTGAACCATCCACTCATTGATGGCCACGCATCCTTCTTCTTCCTTGGTTTATTTTCCTGAAAATATAAAACATTGGCCACGGTTTTTCAAGTGTTCCCTTAGGCTAGTTTCTGAAAAATAGCGACTAGCCCAGGGATCATCATAAATTAGGCGCGAGGGTGGATTCCTGATCGTCCAAACGCACTGAATTGAATGGCCTTGGTTTCACACTCCAATTTTTCCTCATTCAAAAACCCCCAATTCGGAGCTTCATGAACCCTAATGAACAACAATGGCATAATCGTATATAGCATACAAAAACTCAATCAAGGTAGATGGTTAGCTTCAGAACATGTCAATTAGTGTGAATGCATCAAAAAAACGCAATGAAAATGCCTAAATATGGAAACACGATTATGCATATTATTTGAAACAGTTTGAACCCCTTGTACCAATTCTGGGCGTGTAAAGGTTGGAAAGTTATCCAGTTAGCTTCAGTGAGACACGAGGAAGCTTTTGCAATTGGTCTTGTGCTCTGAATCGACCCCTAACCCTGTTTTCAGTTTTGAGATTTTTTGATAATTTTCAAGTTTGCCAATGGTGTTTTCTGCGCAGCTTCTCGTCCATGAGCATGAGGGTTGTGATCAGGCTTATGTATGGAGTGAATTAGGTCAAAGAAAACAATCCAAATCCTTTGCATTCATGGTTTTTGAGATTTGATTTTTCAAGATCTTTTTCCAATATTTTCCATGCTATTTTTGTATCAATCATATCCAATCAATTCCAATTCTTCCATATCTGATCATGCACGAATTTTTGAAGATATTATGTGCACAAAAAGATTGAAAAACTTAGGTTAAATATTTTTCATGTATTTAATTGATTTAAATGAATTATTATTAATAAAAATTCAAATAAATAAATAAAAAAATGAATAAAAACTTCCCTTTGGGCCAAGTGGTCGTGCACATGTCTTGGATGATGAATTGTGGAAGAAAAATAGGCCCATTAGCAATTTTAGGTCATTTGAATCAATGTTGACTTTTCAAAATATCCAAAAATTTCCCAACTTCCACAAGGCATAACTTTCTCAATTTGTAAGCTTTGCTCATGTTCTTAGACATTTTGGAAAGGTCTTTGAGTCCTCTAACCAATTCCTTTGGTCCCATGTCATTTTGATTTACCAATCTCAAGTTATGGCCTTTGACTTAAAGTCCCTTTTTGTTGACTTTTGAAAATGACCTATAATGTTGAAATTGATAACTTCTTGTGAGAGCATTTCTTGGACTTGAAGTATGAAGATGAGTTGTAGGAAATGTCTTTCTATTCAAAATGAGATTTGGATGGAATTTTTCTGATAATCCATGTGAAAGTTATGCCCTGGTCAATTTACAGTTGCTTTTTCAGCTGTCCAAATAAGGAAACTTTTGCATCTTGATGATTTTTGAGCCAAGCTTTGAGAATCATGATCAACCATTGATCAAATGATGTTTGTGGCTTCAAAATGAGATGTTGACCAAAAATTTGAACTTTTGACTGTCAAATGTCCATTTTGCCCCTACAGTTAACTGTAGTGCAATTAGGGTTTTTGACTGTGCAATTTTGTGCTGAAAGTCTTGAAACTTTGTATGAGGATGCTTGACCATGTTTATAGGCATGTGGGACTTGATTGGACCCTTGGAAACTTCATTTTCTTGATCAGAACCAAAACCCTAATTTTGACTGTTTAGGAGGCCCTTGCACTGTGCAACCCTTGGGGAATTTTGAAGCATGACTTGGCAATTTCTTGAAGAATATGGGAGGGAAAATTTTGGGGTACAACAGCAACCCTTGGGAGATTTTGAAGCATGCTCTTTGCAAATCTTGAAGAAAATGGGAGGGAAAATTTTGGGGTACAACAGTTGCCCCTGTTCAATCTTCTTAGACCTGAGGATGTAGATTGGTTGACGTGCCTTTCGTAATCCGAAGGTGGAAGATGATTGAACACTAGAGTGCCCAGAAATTTGCGCTCACATGTTAGCAGTGTGATGGTGGGAATGGGCTTACAGATGCCATTTGGAGATTAGTGGATAGGAGGATGGGCTTATAGATGCCATCTGGGTGTCGATCGCGTAAGAGATTCCTTAGCGATAACTTGCGTACCTGAAAAAAAGAAAGATGATTACCTGACCTGTTACAGGAGTTGGTTTTCAAACTCTTTATATAGACGCATCCTGGTTGGTTACAGGAATTGAATCTCCAACCTCTTAAGACGTGCCCTGGCGAGATACAGGAATCGAGTCTGGAGCTTCAAACGGCGATGAATGAATCAGGGATGGTTACTACCTCAACGGGACGATGAGAGAACCTGGGGCGATTACTACCTCAACAGTAACGATGAGAGAACCTGGGGCGATTACTACCTCAACAGTGACGATGAGAGAATCTGGGGCGATTACTATCTCAACAGTAAAGGTGAGAGAATCTGGGGCGATTACTACCTCAACAGTAACGATGAGAGAATCTGGGGCGATTACTACCTCAACAGTGATGATGAGAGAATCTGGGGCGATTACTACCTCAACAGTAACGATGAGAGAATCTGGGGCGATTACTACCTCAACAGTGACGATGAGAGAATCTGGGGCGATTACTACCTCAACAGTAACGATGAGAGAATCTGGGGCGATTACTACCTCAACAGTAACAATGAGAGAATCTGGGGCGATTACTATCTCAACAGTAAAAATGAGAGAATCTGGGGCGATTACTACCTCAACAGTGACGATGAGAGAATCTGGGGCGATTACTACCTCAACAGTAACGATGAGAGAATCTGGGGCGATTACTACCTCAACAGTGACGATGAGAGAATCTGGGGCGATTACTACCTCAATAGTAACGATGAGCGAATCTCGGGCGATTACTACCTCAACAGTAACGATGAGAGAATTTGGGGCGATTACTATCTCAACAGTAACGATGAGAGAATCTGGGGCGATTACCACCTCAACAGTGACGATGAGAGAATCTGGGGCGATTACTACCTCAACAGTAACGATGAGATAATCTGGGGCGATTACTACCTCAACAGTGACGATGAGAGAATCTGGGGCGATTACTACCTCAACAGTAACGATGAGAGAATCTAGGGCGATTACTATCTCAACAGTAACAATGAGAGAATCTGGGGCGATTACTACCTCAACAGTGACGATGAGAGAATCCTGGATGTCTGCTACTGAGTCTTCATTAGGAAAATCTTTAGGAATCGATTTAACTGGACCAGAGAAGGCCTTTGACTGGATCGGCATCAGAAAAATCTTTAGGAGTCAATTTAACTGAACTAGGCAAGGTCTTGGAATCTTCAACTGAGTCTTCATCAGGAAAATCTTTAGGAATCGATTTAATTGGACCAGAGAAGGCCTTTGACTGGATAAGAATCAGAAAAATCTTTAGGAGTCGATTTAACTGAACCGGGCAAGGTCTTGGAATCTTCAACTGAGTCTTCATCAGGAAAATCTTTAGGAATCGATTTAACTGGACCAGAGAAGGCCTTTGACATGATAAGAATCAGAAAAATATTTAGGAGTCGATTTAACTGAACCGGGCAAGGTCTTGGAATCTTCAACTGAGTCTTCATCAGGAAAATCTTTAGGAATCGATTTAACTAGACCAGAGAAGGCCTTTGACTGGATAAGAATAAGAAAAATCTTTAGGAGTCGATTTAACTGAACCGGGCAAGGTCTTGGAATCTTCAACTGAGTCTTCATCAGGAAAATCTTTAGGAATCGATTTAACTGGACCAGAGAAGGCCTTTGACTGGATAAGAATCAGAAAAATTTTAGGAGTCGATTTAACTGAACCAGGCAAGGTCTTGGAATCTTCAACTGAGTCTTCATCAGGAAAATCTTTAGGAATCGATTTAACTGGACCAGAGAAGGCCTTTAACTGGATAAGAATCAGAAAAATCTTTAGGAGTCGATTTAACTGAACCGGGAAAGGTCTTGGAATCTTCAACTGAGTCTTCATCAGGAAAATCTTTAGGAATCGATTTAACTGGACCAGAGAAGGCCTTTGACTGGATAAGAATCAGAAAAATCTTTAGGAGTCGATTTAACTGAACCGGGCAAGGTCTTGGAATCTTCAACTGAGTCTTCATCAGGAAAATCTTTAGGAATCGATTTAACTGGACCAGAGAAGGCCTTTGACTGGATAAGAATCAGAAAAAAATTTAGGAGTCGATTTAACTGAACCAGGCAAGGTCTTGGAATCTTCAACTGAGTCTTCATCAGGAAAATCTTTAGGAATCGATTTAACTAGACCAGAGAAGGCCTTTGACTGGATAAGAATCAGAAAAATCTTTAGGAGTCGATTTAACTGAACCAGACGAAAGTCTTGGATATAGATGAGAACTTAACTGGATCTTTCCTGAAAGGTAAAGGTCAGTCATATGAAATGCATGATATGGAACAAGCAATGATGTTCTCAACATAAATGAGATTGTAAGATATGATGCGTTTATGCATGCTATAATGTATGGAAATGCGATGTTTACGAATGTATGCTTTCGTCTTAGGAAAATAAATCCTTGACGGGTGCCAGGAAGTCACATCCTGGGCTGATGGTTGGAGAGATTTCTTCGTTTCCGCTGGGGATAAAGATTACAAGAATGAACCAGTAGGAGAAGATGCCTCCGTTGGGGAATAAACTTGACGAATAGATTACTCTGCGGGGAGAAAATTATTCTAGCGATCTTGCTGGGGAACAATACTCTGTGGGGAGAGAGGTACTATGCTGGGATGTTGATGGTAACTTCGCTGGGGATACCGTTGTTATGTTGGAAGTTTTGATAGACTCCGCTGGGGGTAGAAGGACTTCGTCGGGGACGATCTTTCCATGGCTTTTGGCTGAGGATAACCCAGTTATATCCTGGTAGGGAAATAACCTTTGAATAAAGCCGGGAGACGCGTTCGTGCTCTGTGGGGGGGGGGGGGGGGGGGCTTTCCAAAATCTACTGGGGATAAGCTTCAAGACCTGCTGGGGAATTTAATTCCACTTTCCTGGGGAAACTTTTGGACTGGACTCTCCTGGGGAAATTAATTTGAGATGCACTGGGGAAGTGGCTCCACTGAATGTCTGGTATACCGCCGGGGAACAATCTTAGGTCACGATTGTCGGGGATGCTTGTTAAGAATGTTCGTATATTGCGCTGGGGAATGTTGAGATCTGCTAGGGATACCCAACTTCCTTAAGGCTGTTAGTATAACTCTGCTTGGGGAGAGTGCATTGACTTGCTGGCTCACTCTCTGGGGAGTTAAGATATCTTGGTTGCGTCCTTCAGCTGAACATCCCTTGATACCTTGGTGGACAGAGCAATTAGATCGTTTGGACAACTCATCCTTGCCCCTGTTTCTGAGGTGGGAGAGGAAGACCTGTGAGGTGCTGATAGTTGTTGATGGACCAACCTTCTTCTGGTAGGCAGGTGACAAGATGACAGGACATAGTCGTACGCTTTGATCCCTAACTTTTGCCTGGACCGCCCTTTCGGGTTTTCAGTCCACCGGGATACCCATTTTTGCCCAAGCCGCCTTTTCAGGTTTTCGACTTGCCGGATGTACAGATCTTTTTTTTTATTTCATCCCTTATTTTGCCCGAACCCTTTTGGTTCGCCGGGAAGCCCTTGTTTTTGCCTAGGTATGTCAACCTAGCGGGTCTTTGATTATGCGTAGTATTTTTCTTTCGACTATGTCCATGCTCTCAGGATGTAGGGAGTTGCCCCTGTTAGAAGTGTTTTGCCATGCCACCAGAAGACGTTTGATCAGGCAAGATTCGTCGCTAGAATGCCCCCCAAGTGACTCAGGCGGAGGTTTGCCCCTGGCTGTTTGACCTTTGAGAGATTCTCCGAATCTTGACCGGACTGCCCCAGATGACGGACACTGATCATGTCTGCCCCTTGATTGAAATGCTTTTGTTCACTAGGTATTCATCGTGCGAATTTCCCTGTTGTTCAAACGAATAGTCATATGCAAACAATGTTATATCAAAAATGCAAAGCTTATGTCTGTCTTGAAGATTTTGAAAATGCATTTTTTTATATAAAAACAAGTGATTTTTTTGTAAACTGTGATGTCAACTCGTTATTTTATCGCAAGCCTTAAGGAGTCAGGATACCTTTTGTAACAGTATGCTTTCGAACTAACCCATGCTTCAGCTAGGACTTTTAAGGGTTGTAGCGTGGCCTGGTTCACGGTTTAAGAAACAAAGGATAAAGGCTCAAATTTTATTTGTACCCACCCGCTCTTCGTGATGTTCTTTAATCCTAAACTCAGTTGATCGTGCATTAGACCTTATTTGAGTTTTTGTCCTGATATTCCCGTGATGGTTCGGATGTTGATAGTTTATCTTGAATAGGCAGTCATTCCTTTTTGTTATTGAGGGTTTGTAAGACCTCTTTCTTTTTCCCTTTTTTTTTGATTTTGTTATCCCTATTTTTTTTGCCTGAACTGTTCTTTTGTGATTACAGTCAGCGGGATGCCCCAGTTTTGTAAGTCTCCTTCATAGGTTTTGACTTATTGGGTTTTTATTTTTGAGATATGATGACTGCCTGTCTTTATGATCATTCGGAACCATCGCTGCCTTTTGTTTTGTAAGGACCTCTTTGGTGCCATTTGTTGTGCACTTAGATCAACTGAGAGAACTACCCTGCCCCAGGTTATGATAAAGGGTTTTAATTTTAGAAAAGAAAAACTCCTACTTCTTTGGCTCAAAGGGGTTGACGAGGGATTATCTTCCTTATAACTCCAGTGTTTAGGAATTGAAACAATGCCTGTACCTCATCAGCGGGGTCTGTTCAAAAGCATACTGTAGATTGTGGTATCGTTTTCGTCATCCTCCCTCAAGAGGCTTAGAGTTATTAATTGATAGTTGATCATCACAAAAAATGAAAACGATTTTAAATAGTGAATACGAAATAATTACTTCAAAACAGACATGTGTAGTGCATTAATGAAATAACAATGTTTAACATGAATCAATGTTTGAACAATCAAAAGAAAATCACAACTTAAAAAATTCTCATGAACAAAAGTCTTCTAGTCTCAGGGCTTGTTACTTCGACTGGTGCATCTTGTAGGGATGGCAGGAGCATTCAGCCTGACCTATCTGGGTGAAATCCACAGCTCTTTCGTTAATCAGATCTTGGATCTTATTCTTCAGAGCCCAGCAGTCGTCGGTGTCATGTCCTGGACTGTCAGAGTGGTATGCACATCTTTCCTCAGGATTGTACTTTGGGGAGGCTGTGTTGAGATTCTGAGGAGGGTCCCTTAACATCACCAGATTCAACCTCAACAATTGTTGTAAAGCTTGAGACGGTGACACGTTGAGCTTGGTGAACTGCCTTTTAGGCTTGTCTGGCTTGCTCTGATCAGTCCGTTGTTCTTGGCGAGGTCGTTGTTGGACCTGTGACGTAGTAGCAGCTTAGAGAGGCCCAAACCTTTGACTTCTTGGAGGTTGATTAATGACTCGATGCCTGACTTGGGTTGGTTGCTTCATGTCTTGATGAAGCTGACTGATCATGGCCCTCAGCTCTCCTTGCTCCCGAGCTAAACCTTGGATGAGAGCCCTTTGCCCCAGCATCTGGGTTTTCAATGTGTCTACCTCAGCTTGTAGACGTTTCAGCCATTCGTCCTTGTCGTCCTCAGCACTGTTCCTGACCAAAGTCCCCGTGAGGAGTGTTCTCAGCTCTTCCTGCCCCTTGGATAGGCTTAAGAAGATCTCCTTGAACTGAGTCTCTTGAGTGTGAAGGTCCCGGTTATCTTGTTGGGAAGCCATTGCTGAAATAAACAGCGAACAAGGGTAAGTGACCTGTAAAGAAAGGTACCTGTAATGCAAGGATGTATATATATGCATGCAATTTTTTCAAGGATCTCATGGGGTAGACAAGAAAATAGTTAGAATTTGAATTTGTAGCTTGATTGAAGGAACTCCATGTTGCTGAGAATCCTTCTTCAAGGGTCAAGGCTCACCATATCGAGTGGGTCATAGCCCCTGACAACTTTGGCTCGGGGAACTTTCCTCAAGTGTCAAAGCTCACCATATCAAGAGGGTCATAGCCCCTGACTCAAGTCCTCAACCTGGCTAGGAGAAAATAAATCCCCTTTGCCCCTTGCTTGGCTTTCTGGTTCATCATGACCTGCATCACAAGCCCTTGAGATCCTTGAAATGGATTAGTCCTTATGCGGGATGTATGCAATGGTATGATGTTATGCTATGCATGGGGTAACGTAGGTAAACCCTGTTATGAGTCCCAATTAAGGACTGTAACAAAACCTGCAAGAAACTCAAGTAAACCCTTTTATGAGTCCCAATTAAGGACTATAAACAAAACCTGCAAGAAACTCAAGTGTCAGATAACAAGCATGCAAGTAGTCAAGTTCGAAAGCACACAAGTCACACCACAACCCTTAGAGTTTAGGCCAGCATGAGGTCTAGGTATTACCCTCTTTCAGTTTGTTGGTTCATACCTGTCCTATCAAAAGTAACCGGGTTCTTAGAGGATCCCAATATCATTGACTACCCTCAATCGGTCATAACTCCAGCATCGCAATCTTTTCTTGCAGCCAGAACCATCACGAGAGTTTAGCCTCAATGGGCGTAGCATACTGCTACTGTTCTATTGGCCAAGTTGTGTCATTTAAGGTTCTAAGGTCTGTTGGTGCTTAATGACTCCTCAGAAAACCCATATTCTCCTCGTTGCAACACAAGGGATATCGGTACAGACTAAGGTGCCACACCAACGTAGCCACTGCTTCACCCATGTCGGTCTACGCCAGACAGGTCCCTCACAGCTTATGCTACCTAAACAGGGTATCCCCAGATCCGGGTTAGGATCTATGTAACTCCGATGCAACCCACAATTTAAAGCAAACAAGTCAAAGTAATTGAAAACACAGTTATGAACTATCCTAAGGTACACCTCACTTTATAAGAGTCCCCAGCAGAGTCGCCAGTTCTGTGATCGGTGGATCTGGAACTGACTGTTTAACGCTGGTTCACGAAATGTCGCAGAAGCAAGAGTCGCCACCGTCTTTTATTTTCTCCAATATGGAAAGGACAAAAGCACAGAAAAATTCCTTATTGAGATTAGTTCTCGGTTCGGGAGGTAGATTTATAGAAAGGGAAGGTGTTAGCACCCTTTCTATCCATGGTTATCCATGGGCTCTTAGATACTTGCTCATTTGTGTTTTCAAAAGGTTTGTTTACTTTTCAAGGTGAGTGGGTTTGAAAAAAGTTTCTTTGAAAGTTTCAGATCGACTCTTGTATCAGTCCTCAAGAGTGTTTGAAAAGTTGTTTTGAAAGCTTTTTGCAAAGTGTCGGTGTGAAAAGAAGTTTTTGATTTGTTTTGAATTAGAGCAAGTATCTACGAGTCATCTACCTACCCTAAGGAATTAGTCTGTGTAAATGTCCTTGAGGTAATGCCATCCCACCATTGAGAGGTAGGTAGCACCACCGTTGGAGGTGTTCGGGTCAATTCGAGGATTAGGGACAATGTGGTCACCAGAGCAATAGTAGGACACCTTAGAAGCTACCCTCATGCCATGTTCATGGACATGAGGACTTACTAAAACGTCCTCCACTCGACGACCACGTTTCGAGGGGCAAGGCAACAGTGAGGCGTACCCTAGGAGTGGTGTGTGAATTGTGTGTCGTTTTCAGTTATTATTTGTCTTGATCATGCATTGAGTATTCTACGCTTTGATTTTATTTTTTACCATTCATTCTTTCATGTGATTAACAGTTAAAAGGTGCAGAAATTAAAGTGCGGAAAAATAAAAGTCCTACGCTATTACAAGGTGCGGGTCTACATCGCCAAATTAACAAAGACCCGATTTTTAAAAGAAAAGTGCGGAAAGTAAATGTCCTAATTATCTATTACAAGGCTTTGGGGAAATTACATGACATTCATAAAAGAAATAAAAAATAAATTCGCGAAGAGAATTAAGAATCGAGTGCGAGGGCGTTGGACCCTTTAAAGAAATTAATTTGGAATTGAAAATTGATTTAATTATTAAATGAGAAAAAGAACTTATTTTTTATGTTTTAGGATTTATGAAATTAAAGAGAATTAATTGGAATTAAAAGTTAAATAAAACCCTAGTTCTAAATTGTTTTTAATTTATTAAAGAAAACTGTTTAAGTTTAACCTAATTTAACCCTAATTAATTAATTACAAGTATTTACAAAAATAATTAATGGTTAATAATAATCATAATAAGAAAATAAAAATATTTATTTAAAAGAGGATAAAAATGTACTAAAAACCTATTTTTATATTTTTTAGTTATTAAGAAAAAACATTAAAGTTAAAAACCTAAAATTAAAACTAAATTGATTATTAAATTTATTTACAAAATAAAATATTAGTGAATTAAATAATAAACATATTTTATTTTTGACTTTCTGATTTTTTTTGTATTTTTGTGTTATAAAATTTATTTTATGAATTAAAAGAAAATCATTAAATTAAAACTAATAAAAAAAAGAGAAAAAGAATGAGAGAAAGAAATACAAACATAGGGGGTGTTGATCCAATTTGGAGGTCATATTGGAGCAATTAGGCCCATGAAATGCAAGCCCATGTTGACTTTCCTGGCGCGTGTGAGGAACAGCTAACTAATGCATATGGTAGACTCCAGATCCTGACCTTTGGATTGGTCTCTAAAGACATGTGGCAGGCACAAGCGTTGAGGAGTTTGGTGGACCACTGGGCGTGTTGGGTACCTGAACATGTTATGAGAAAAAACATAGGGAAATATGGGGGACCTGGGAATTGAACCCAGGTCCCATTGCCTGCGTGACAACACACCAACCACCAAGCCAAACGCGTTTGTTTTTATGTATAATAGACAATAATTAACATATGTGAAAAAAGCGTTGGTGGCTGTAATAATAAAAAAATGCGCCAAGCTTCAAATCAACCAACCATGTTCAGCCACGCCTGCATCATCTTCATCTCTTTGCCTGTAAAAGAAATCAAACAGCGGGGGTTTTAAACCCCCACTAACCTTAAGCCTGAAAAATAACGATTAACACATGGTGAAAAAGAAAAAGGGCGCGAGGTGGTTGTTCAATTCGTTGGAAGGTCCTGATTTCAATGGTGCTATTTTGGTTGGCCAATTTTTCCTCAAGCGTAAAACCCCAAATTTGGAGCTTTGAAACTCTAAAAAGCTTCCATGGCAACTTTCTATACAAGCAAGATTAGTTCAATTCAATGGCACCATTAGCTTCAGTATGATCATATTAGTATAAAACAATAATGAAAATGCATGAACAAGACCTGGAAATCAAAACACGATTATTCAATATTTCAAGAAAAGTTTGATTTTGTTATACCGATTCTGGATGTATGGGGCTTGGAAAGGTGTTGAATCACGTTCAGGAAAGTCCCAGTAATTGTTTTGAATCCTTTTTAGGCCTTGAAAGGAGCTCTATGTATGTTTTCAGTTTTGAGAATTTTGTGAAAAAATGCAAAGTTGTTTCTTTGTCTGAGGCGCAACTTGCTTGTTCTTCTGATTAGGGTTGTGATGTGCACATATATGGTAATGAATTAGGGTGAAAAGATCAAGCCCAAAGCCTTGTTTTAATGCCTTTCAATATTTGATTTTCAAGCATCTTTTTTCAATCTTTTCCTTACCAATCTTATGCCAATCATGAATGATTCTTTCCTTTTCGAATGTGCACGAAATCTTGAGCTTGTAATGGACCTATTAGCTGCATAAAAAGATTTGAAAGACATGTTTTAGTATTTTTCTTATATTTAACTTTAATTAAATGAATTAATAGAATTAAAAACTCAATTAATTAGTTAAAAATAAGAAAATAACTCCCCTTTGGGTCAATGGGTCGTGCATAGCTTTTGGGTGATGATTCTTGGAAGAAATTGAGGCCCATTAGCAATTTTGAGGCATTTGAAGCAAAGTTGACTTTTCAAAATTCCTAAAAATTTCCCAACTTCCACAAGGCATATCTTGCTCAATTTTTAAGCTTTGATCATGTTCTTGGACATTTTGGAAAGGTCTTGAAGTTCTCTAACCAATGCCTTTGGTCCCATGTCATTTTGATTCAACAATCTCAAGTTATGGTCTTTGACTTAAAGTGCCTTTTTGTTGACTTTTGAAAATGACCTATAATGTTGAGATTTATAACTTTTTGTGAGAGCATTTCTTGGACTTGAAGTGTGAAGATGAGTTGTAGGAAATTTCATTATCTTCAAAATGAGCTTTGGATGGAATTTTTCTGATAAACCATGTGGAAGTTATGCTTTGGTCAATTTGTAGTTGACTTTTTCAACTGTCCAAAAATAGGAACTTTTGCATCTTGAGACTTTTTGAGCCATGCCTTGAGAATCATGATCAAGATTTGATCAAATGATGTTTGTGGCTTCAAAATAAGATGTTGACCAAAAATTTGGATTTTGACTGTCAAATGACCATTTTGCCCCTGCAATTGACTGTTGAGCAATTAGGGTTTTTTACTGTGCAATTTTGTGTTGTAAGTCTTGAACCTTGGCATAAGGATGCTTGACAATGTTTATAGGCATGTGGGACTTGTTTGGACCCTTGGAAACTTCAACTTCTTTGCCAGAACCAAAACCCTAATTTTTGACTGTTAGGAGGCAATTGGACTGTGCAACCCTTGGGAGATTTTGAAGCATGCTCTTTGCAAATCTTGAAGAAAATGGGAGGGCAAATTTTGGGGTACAACAGTAGTGATGGATGTTAAGAAGAATAGCGGAGGTAGCATTTGAACAGAGAGAAAGTAAAGGTATTTTGCATCTTTGAGTTCATGGGTTATTGTCGTGTGTTTATCTTTTCTGTTTTTTTAAACAGTTATGACAAATATAGCGAAACAGTAGCATGGACAATGAAAGTTCAAACAACCGATTAAAGCAACACAAAACAACAACATGCTTATGAAACCAAGAAAAAAAGGGCTTACCAGGTTGGAGCCTTGTGAACCAATCTTTTGAATTTCATGTACTGTTGTCCCCTCTTGAATCCGTCTCTGGTTCTACTGATTGATTGCTTATATGGTGCCTTGAGCTGATATCGGTTTGTAAGATAAAAAAGGCGATGTGAAGTGAAGGCTGCAATTGTCTGAGGGAAATTTTTTTTATAATTGTTGTGTATTCTTTCTTGTCTCTTTTTCTGGTTTTACTGTGTGAGATTTCCGTATGTTGCCTCGCATAAAAAAAACTATCTTTCCCTATTGCTGCCAATGGTTCATATAGGTGAGGAAAAATGAGTTTTGGGGGGAAAAGTTGGTGAATTTTGAACACTTTAGGATGCTGTTTTTTTGTGGTTTTCTGATGCAGTTTCTGTTTAATACATTTGCATGCAATGTTGACATGTTTTGGAGCAGGTTTTGGTTCAGATTTTGGACTGTTGTTGTAAGGCTTGCAGGTTTGTCAGTTTGGACAGCAAGAATGCAAGTGGACTGATATGGAGCTGTTTTGTTGGCTAGGTGATTTCTTTCTGAAACTTGCTTCTTTCCCTCTTCATCTTTCCATGACATAAAGCAGTTTTTTGCTTATTTTTATTTTCTGAAAGGTTTGTTGACTTAGGAAAATAATGATGCACTTTGTCATGGATATGAGCTAATGTTAGCTTGCATATCATTTACTTTTTCTTATTGCAGTTTTGTTTTGTTGTGGCTTTTGTTTGGGGCTACTGTATTTGTTTGCAGCAGTTGTTTGCCTGCTGTTCTGCTATTACTTTGTTGCTTTGTTGCAGGCCTGTTGTTTTGTGTTGATGCTGTTGTGATTTTGTGCATTTGAACTTGCTTGTAAATTTTCCTCTCTTTTTTTTCTTCTTTCTTTTGTGAACCAAGAAGGACAACCTTCTTGTGATTTGCACTTGGGGAAAAATGGGGTGTGATGAAACAAACAAAATATTCTGATTCCAAGCCACAAACCCTAATGATGGATTATCTTTTGAAAATCTTGATTTCATGCCCAACATTTCATGGTGCTAACATTTTTATTCTTTTCTTTCATGTGACGAGAAAATCGATGGGCAATAGGGAAAATTGATGAGGAGAAACTTGAAGTGTTTGATGAAGACTTGAAGGAAATTTCTTTGTAGTTTACTTTTTTTAGAATAAACTTGTATCCACTAAGAAATTTTGTTATATTGTAATTTTCTATTTGTATTTTGAACAAACAATCCTTAATGATACCAAAAGTATGCAAAGTCTCTTCTAATTGAAATTCAAATTTGAATTCTCCAACATCCCATGAATGAGTTCCACAATACCTTGTGCCCTTGTACTCCAATTCTTAAAACAAAATAAATGTTTAAGAATATAACTCAATTGGCCAACTTGAATCCATAATCATGATTGTTTTAGATGATAGCCTTAATCTTCATATTCTGTCTAAATAAACATGCTCTTGAGAACAATCGTTACTCCTTCAGTAAACTGTGTTTTAAAAAAAATCAACAAATGCCTTGCGATGATTCGATAAATTTTAAATTCTTCCAAATACAATTTTCCTTCAATTCTTTGAGGATAAAACCATGAGCGACATCACATATGACCATGAGCAGAAACAAATGTCCCAAGGTCCTGTAATTAGAAGAAATCACAATTCTTAGCAATCAAACGACTGTTATTTGAAATTAGGTCAAAATTCATGATGCGACCTCCAACACATTCGAATTTTTGGTGATCTTCTACACGTAATCAGTTCTTGATTTGTGAAGAGAAGTTTGAGATGGCATCAAGGAGAATCATACGCAAGAAAAACCATTCAAAAATATTGAATAATGAAGAAGTTACGATCGCTTTGAATTCATTCTCGCAAAAGGGTGATTTTCATGTCAGTGTAATCGTTCTCAGTTATCTGGCCCATATTTGAGAAAACTTGTACTGTAAGGTCTGAAAACTGGTTTAAACAACCTTGAGGAGAAATGAAGACCTATTTGAAACCTTGACGACTCAATTTCCTTGGGGAAGTGCAAAACCCTAATTTCTGATTGTTTGCCTAGGAAGAGAATCTGCTTGATCAACTTTTGAGCCAAATTGAGTGTTTGAGGAACCCTGGGATAGCATCCTGAGTAGAAAATGGGAGGGAAAAGTTTGGGGTACAACAGCTGCCCCTGTTCAATCTTCTTAAACTTGAAAAGCGAGATCTACGCGTTTGTTGTTCGCGGCTTGAAAGTTGAAGATGATTGAACACTAGAGTGCCAAGAAATTTGCCCTTGATGATGCGCTGGTCGATTGCGTAACGAAATGGGCTTAAAGATTCCATTTGGAGAAGTGATAGAGAATTGCCGGAGATGGGCTTATAGATGCCATCCAAAGATGATTGTTGACAGAATGTTTGAACTCGATCTTAACAGAGAACGAATCAGAATAAACAGTTGAGAGATTTATCTGAGCCAGTAAGAATCTAGAAACGAATCAGAATAAACCGTTGAGAGGTTTATCTGAACTAGTAAAAATATGGAAACGAATCAGAATAAACTGTTGAGAGATTTATCTAAACCAGTAAAAATATGGAAACGAATCAGAATAAACCGTTGAGAGGTTTATCTGAACCAGTAAAAAAATCTGGAAATGAATCAGAATAAACCGTTGAGAGATTTATCTGAACCAATGAAAATCTGGAAACGAATCAGAATAAACCATTGAGAGGTTTATCTGAACCAGTAAAAATCTGGAAATGAATCAGAATAAACCGTTGAGATATTTATCTGAACCAGTAAAAATCTGGAAACAAATCAGAATAAACCGTTGAGAGATTTATCTGAACCAATAAAAATCAAGAAACAAATCAGAATAAACCGTTGAGAGGTTTATCTGAACCAGTAAAAAAATCTGGAAATGAATCAGAATAAACCATTGAGAGATTTATCTGAACCAGTGAAAATCTGGAAACGAATCAGAATAAACCGTTGAGAGGTTTATCTGAACCAGTAAAAATCTGGAAATGAATCAGAATAAATCGTTGAGAGATTTATCTGAACCAATAAAAATCTAGAAACGAATCAGAATAAAACATTGAGTGATTTATCTGAACCAGTAAAAATCTGGAAACAAATCAGAATAAATTGTTGAGAGATTTATCTGAAACAGTAAAAATCTGGAAATGAATCAGAATAAAACATTGAGAGATTTATCTGAACCAGTAGAATCTTGAAAAGAATCAGAATAAATTGTTGAAAGATTTATCTGAACCAGTAGAATCTGGAAACGAATAAGAATAAATCGTTGAGAGATTTATCTGAACCAATAGAATCTGGAAATGAATCAGAATAAATCGTTGAGAGATTTATCTGAACCAGTAGAAAAATCCGGAAGAAATATTTTGTTATGTAGATGGTCGACCAGCCTTTTCTTGTTAAAAATCTTTGTTTGTTCGAAATTTGTTGATGATAATTTCCTGTCAAATGACTTTTTCCTGCAAAAGGTGAAGAGTTAATTGTATGCAATGTTATGATGTATGCGATGCATGGTGTGATGTTTGTCTCTCAAAATAAATGAGATTGCACTGTATGTACTTATGTTGTCAATGTTATGACGTATGGATGCAAATGTATGGAATTAAAGACTGTTTGTGTCGTAGCATTTCTTGAAGCGGGGAAAATAAATCCCTTCTGAAGCACTGATGGGTGAATTTCCAAATATAAACTTTGTTGTAGAAAGGAAAATTCGAACATTGCTTATAGACTTCGTAAAATCCTGCTGAGGAAATCTGAGAAGTTGGCCAACTTATTTGGGAACCTCTGGAGCGGTAGTTGGAAGTTTTGCACTGTCAGGGGTATAAGAAAGTTTGATACCAACAAGCTAAATACTTGAGATACATTAATGATTCTGGAATAGGATGTAATTTCTTCCGCTCTTGCTGGAGAAGGTACCTGTGAGGACTTTATGGAATGGTTTGTAGATATTATCCTATTTCTTAAAGTCACTAGTAATTGTCTTTCTGTTTTTTTTTTGTTTATTTGTAACAGTAATCACATTCAAATGCATATGCTCAAAAATAAATCATTGGACGTTTTTGTAAACAAGACACAGAAACAAAGAAAAAAGAAAACAAATGGTTTTGCATTTCCAAAGGGATATCTTTGTATTAACTTGAATAAGTATTTTTGTACAATGAGACGAGCATTCTAGCTTGAGAATATCGTCGTAAAAAATGAAAATTGATACAAAGAAAAGATAGCAATGTGAAATAATCTCATGGGGTTCCCATTCTTCTATAGTCTTGATGTCTCTGAATGTATTGTCCATTCGTCGCCCTGGCGAAGTCAATTAGATTGATTTAGAGACGTTTGAGTTGATAGGTCGACGCTGAAGATTGTCTACAAGATGATCCAACGAGACATAGTCATACGCTTTAATCCCTAACTTTTGCCTGGACCTCCCTCTCGGGTTTTCTGTCCACCGGGATACCCTTTTTTGCCCAAGCCGCCCTTTCGGGTTTTCGACTTGCCGAGTGTACAGATTTTTTTAGTTTTCATCCCTTATTTTTGCCCGAACCCTTTTGGTTCGCCGGGAAGCCCTTATTTTTTCCTAGGCCAGTCAACCTAGCGGGTCTTTGATCATGCGTAGTATCTTTTAACTATGTCCTTATTTATAGGGTGCGAGAGGTCGTCGCCATCCATAGTGGTCAAGATCATTGCACCACCAGAGAATATGCTTTTGATTATAAACAACCCTTCATATATAGGGGTCCATTTGCCCCTTGGATCACCTTGTGGCAAAATTATATGCTTGATTACCTAGTCACCGACCCGATATACCTGACGTTTGACCTTTTTATTAAAATCTTTGATCATGCATTTTTGATACATCTGACCATGACAGATAGTTGTAAGCCTCTTCTCATCAATCAAGTTTAGTTGGTCAAACCGAGTATGGATCCAATCTTCTTCATTCAAACCATCATCCTTCATGATTCTTAGAGAGGGGATATGGACCTCAATAGGCAAGACAACCTCCATGCCGTATACCAGAGAATAGGGTGTTGCCCCAGTTGATGTGCGAGTTGTGGTATGATACCCGTGGAGAGCAAACGGTAACATCTCATGCCAGTCTTTGTATGTGACTGTCATTTTCTGTATGATCTTCTTAATGTTTTTGTTAGCAGCTTCTACAACACCATTCATCTTTGGCCGGTAAGGGGAAGAATTGTGATGTTGAATCTTGAATTGCTCGCACAAGGCGGTGATCATAGTGTTGTTTAGATTCGTACCATTATCAGTGAGGATTCTCTCTGGGATACCGTACCGACAGATGAGATTCTGTTTGATGAACCGGGTGACTACATTCTTAGTAACGGAAGCGAATGAAGCTGCCTCAACCCACTTTGTAAAATAGTCGATGGCCACTAAGATGAAGCGGTGTCCATTGGAGTACGTTGGCTTGATTTCCCCAATAATATTGATTCCCCACATAGCAAAGGGCCAAGGAGCCATCAAGACGTTTAGAGGAACTAGAGGCACGTGCACTTTATCCGCATAAATCTGACACTTATGGCAAGTCCGAGAGTATTGGTAGCAATCTGCCTCCATGGTAGACCAATAGTAGCCTGCCCGTAGGATTTTATTTGCCATTGTATTCCCACTGGAATGGGTACCAAAAGTGCCTTCGTTTAATTCAACCATGATCCTTTCAGATTCAACCTTGTCTACGCACCGAAGTAAAACAAATTCATGACTACGTTTGTACAAAATGTCGTTACTAAGGAAGAACTTAGCTGAGAATCTTATTAGGAACTTCTTGTCATTCACCGAAGCTCCTTCTGGATATTCCTGAGACTCAAGATACCTTTTAACTTCGTGGAACCAAGGTCGATCCACTACTTCTTCAGTATCGATCTCGTGACAGTAGGCTGGTTCATCCATCCGCTCAATGGCGATTTGAGGAGCCTCATTATCCCAATTAAGTTTAAACATAGATGACATTGTAGCTAGTGCGTCTGCTAGCTGATTTTCTTCTCGCGGGAAATGCTCGAAGGTGATCTTCTCAAAATGCGGCAACAATGTCAACACATGTTCTTTGTAAGGGATAAGGTTGCAAGAATGGCAATGTCTACTTTGTGCCAAAAATGGAAAGATCACTTGGACAATGCTTAAACCAAATGGACCATAGCTCAAAATTTTGTGTAAACATTAAATTATGGTAAGATTTGTAAGTCACAAGGCCTGCAAAGTAAGATTATGCAGCACATCATGCCAATTGGATTATGTGTTCTTCAACAAAAATAGCTTGCAATTCAAGAATAAATGTCCAACTTCAGGCCCTTGAATCTCCTAGCTCAAATATGATAAATTCATGCTCTTGGATGTTTTGGAAATATTGAAACACCCTCTACAACTTTCATGTTAACCACTTTTGTTAAATCAAAATGGAACTTGATGAAAATTGGCCAAGAAGTTGGGATAAAAACCTGACCAAAACTGCTGAAAATTTCTCTAAGTGCTAAATGAAAATGTCATGACTTCATGAATTTATAACTTGAGATCCATGCATATTTAGCAGAAGTTATGTAAAGTAATGTTTTAGATATCATGGAAATCTACAACTTTCATGTTGAAAGTTTCCCTTGAATTGTCTTGCATCTTGGTGAAAGAATGGCATGAAGTGATGAAATTATCATGTATAAAAACACTTAGAAAATTTCTAAGTCTTGGAAATCTTGACTTTTCAAGTTGACTTTTGACTTTCTTAACTTCTTGATGATTAAGCTTGATATTTTTGAATGTCTTGATAAATTGTGATATTTGAAACTTAATTTTGACCAAAAAGTCAAAGTTTGACTTTCCATTATGCAATTGACCATTTTGCCCTTGTGCTAGTTTCAAGCCTAAATTGATGTATCAGTGTTGCAAACTTGACGTTGTAGAATATCTTGTGAGCAAATACTTGACAAATGAGAGGGAAAATTTTGGGGTACAACAACTTCCCCTGTTCAATCTTCTTAAACCTGGAGAGTTAGATTGGCGAGTTTGGCCATTCGCAACTCGAAGGTGGAAGATGATTGGACACTAGAATGCCCATAAATTTGCACTCAGTGATGCGATGATAGGAGGAATGGGCTTAAAGATGCCATTTGGAGAGGTGATATAATCTTGTTAGAGATGGGCTTGTATATGCCATCCAAGAATGCTTGTTGAATTGTAATTTGTAAGTTGAAAGAATGAGTATCAGAATTGCGTCCATGTCTGGAGTGTATCTGAGCTGTATCTGAATGAGTATCAGGATGGCATCCGTATCTGGAGCGTATCTGAACTGTATCTAGAAGCTGTCTTTGAATGAGTATCAGGATGACATCCGTATTTGGTGCATATCTGAACTATATTAAAAGGTTGAATCTGTATGAGTATCAGGATGGCATCCGTATATGGAGCGTATCCGTACCGTATCTGAAAGGCGAATCTGAATGAGTATCAGAATGACATCCGTGTCTAGAGCGTATCTGTACTATATCTGAAAGGTGAATCTGAATGAGTATCAGAATGGCATCCGTGTCTGAAGCATATCCGTACTGTATCTGAAAGGTGAATCTGAATGAGTATCAGGATGGAATCCATATCTGAAGCATGTCTGAATTGTATCTGAAAGCTGGATCTGAATGAGTATCGGGATGGCATCCGTATCTGGAGCATATCTGAACTGTATAAAAAGGTTGAATCTGAATGAGTATCAGGATGGCATCCGTGTCTGGAGCGTATCCGTACTGTATCTGATTGCATATTGTTAATGGTAGCTGTTAATCTTATCCTGAAAAGGGTAAAATATTAGCTGAAACATAAAGTTATATTGCATGAAATGTATGATGCAATGTATTTGCTTTATCAATGTTTATGATATATGGATGCAATGTATGCGCATGTAAGCTAAATTGTTGTTTGATTGAGGAAAATAAATCCTTGAAAGCTGCTGAGGATATGTTAAACTTTCATGTCTTGGAGTTGAAGTATTATCGAACTCTTGTTCGAGAGAAGTAAATTATATTGTGAGGGAATTGCCATGTACTGCTTGTAAGATTTGTTTGGGGAATTTTGAGAAATTTGACGATTTCTCCTGGGAATTAATAATTTGAAGTTTAGTTCCGCTGGGGATTCAAATGACGTACTGTGGGGATTACTTATGGAATATCCTAGAGACTTTTTCCTGTCCTTTCAACCTATCAGTAATTATCTTTCTCATTTTGTTTATTTGTAAACAGTAATTATGTTCAAATGCATATGTTCATCAATGAATCATCAGACGTTTTTGTAAATAAAACACAAGTGTAAAGAAAAAGAAAAATAGTTTTATGTACTTTCAAAGAGATATCTTTGTATTGACTTTGAATAAGTATGCTGTACAAAGGAGACAAACGTTCTAGTAAGAGAATGGTGCCATAAAACAAGAAGAATTTATACAAATAAAGATAGTTATGTGTAATAATCCCATGGGGTTCCCATTCTGCTATAGCCTTCGCATCTCTGAGCATCTTGTCTACTTGTTGCTTCGTCCGAAGATGATTGAATTGATCAGAAACTCTGAGTTTGTCAGTGAAGGTCAAAGGTTGTCCGAAAGTGATCCGATGGGACATAGTCATACGCTTTAATTCCCTAACTTTTTCCTGGACCTCCCTTTCAGGTTTTCAGTCCACCGGGAAACCCCTTTTTCCCCAAGTCTCCCTTTCGTGTTTTCAACTTGCCGGGTGTACATATTTTTTTGTTTTTATCCCTAATTTTTGCCCGAAACTTTTTGGTTCGCCGGGATGCCCTTGTTTTGCCTAGGTGTGTCAACCTAGCGGGTCTCTTATGCGTAGTATCTTTTGACTATGTCCATGTTCGTAGGGTGTGGCAAGTCGTCGTCGTCCATGGTGGTCAAGATCATTGCCCCACCGGAGAATATGTTCTTGATTACAAATGGTCCTTCATAGGTAGGAGTCCATTTGCCACTGGGATCACTTTATGGTAAGATGATACGTTTGATCACTAAATCCGCCACTTGATATACTTGGCGCCTGACTTTCTTATTGAAAGCCTTGATCATCTGTTTTTGATACGTTTGACCATGGCAAACAGCAGTAAGTCTCTTTTCATCAATTAAGTTCAATTGATCAAGTCGAGTCTGGATCCAATCATCTTCACTCAAACATGTGTCCTTCATAATCCTTAGGGAGGGGATCTGAACCTCAATAGGCAAGACAACTTCCATGCTATAAACCAAAGAATAGGGTGTTGCCCCAGTTGATGTGCGAGCCGTGGTGCGATACCCGTGGAGAGCGAATGGTAGCATCTCATGCCAGTCTTTGTATGTGACTGTCATTTTCTGTATGATCTTTTTATTGTTCTTATTTGCAGCCTCAACAACACCATTCATATTTGGCCGATAGGGGGAAGAATTGTGATGCTGAATCTTGAATTGCTCGGACAAGGCGGTGATCATAGTATTGTTAAGATTTGTACCATTGTTAGTGATGATCCTTTCCGGGATACCGTACCAGCAAATAAGATTTTTATTGATAAAGCGGGCAACAACATTCTTAGTGACGGATGCGAAGGAAGCTGCTTCAACCCACTTGGTAAAATAGTCAATGGCCACTAGGATGAAACGGTGTCCATTGGAGGCTGTAGGTTAGATCTCCCCAATCATGTCAATTCCCCAGATAGAAAAGGGCCAAGGAGCCATCAAGACATTCAGAGGAACCGGAGGTACGTGCACCATGTCAGTATAAACTTGACACTTATGATAGGTCCGAGAGTGCTGATAGCAATTTGCTTCCATGGTAGACTAATAATAGCCTTCCCGTAGGATTTTCTTCGCCATCGTATGCCCACTGGAGTGGGTGCCAAAAGTACCTTCATGTAATTCAGCCATAATCTTTTCAGCTTCAACCTTATCCACACACCGAAGCAGAATGGAGTCATGATTGCGTTTGTATAGGATGCCATTACTAAGGAAGAACTTAGCAGAGAATCTTCTTAAGAACTTCTTATCATTGATTGAAGCTCCTTCTGGATATTCTTGAGCCTCGAGATACCTCTTGACTTCATGAAACCAAGGCTGGTCCACTACTTCTTCAGTATTAATCTCGTGACAGTGTGTTGGTTCATCCATTCGTTCGATGGTGATCTAGGGAGCCTCGTTATCCCAATTAAGTTTAAACATAGATGACATTGTGGCTAGAGCGTCTGCTAGCTGATTTTCTTCTCGCGGGAAATGCTCGAAGATAATCTCCTCAAAATGTGGTAGCAATATCAAAACATGTTCTTTGTAAGGGATAAGATTTGGATGTTTAGTGTCCCATTCTCCTTTGATCTGACTGACGACCAAAGTTGAATCTCCAAACACATCTAAAGATTTGATTCCCAAGTCTATGGCAGCCTTGAGACCAAAGATGCATGCTTCGTATTCTTCCATGTTATTCGTACAGTTGAAGCAAAGTCTGGCAGTAAAGGGAGTATGACACCCTTCTGGAGATATGAGTGCGGCGCCGATACCATTACCGAGTGCATTGGATGCTCCATCAAAGAACAGGGTCCATCGGGATCCTTGTTCAGGTCCGTCATATGGCCTGATTTCTTCATAGTTGTCTAATGTTATGATGTCTTCATTCGGGAACTCAAACTTCATGGACTGATAGTCTTCTACAGCTTGGTGAGTGAGGTGATCAGCCAATACACTACCCTTTATAGCTTTTTGGGTAGTATATTTTATGTCATATTCTGTCAGGATCATCTTCCATCTCGCTATTCTCCCAGAAAGAGCGGGCTTCTCAAAGATGTACTTTATCGGATCCATTTTAGATATCAGCAGAGTAGTATGGGTCAGCATATACTATCTCAGCCGGCGAGCAGCCCATGCCAGAGCGCAGCAAGTTTTCTCGAGCAGTGAATATCTTGTTTCACAGTTGGTAAACTCTTTGCTCAGGTAATAAATAGCATGCTCTTTTCGGCCAGACTCTTCATGCTACCCCAGCACACACCCCATTGAGTTTTCTAAAACAGTTAGATATAAGATCAATGGCCTTCCCTCGACGGGTGGCAACAACACAGGAGGCTCTTGCAGGTATTCTTTGATTTTTTCAAAAGCAACTTGACATTTGTCATTCCATTTGACTACTTGATCTTTCTTCAAGAGCTTGAAGATTGGCTCACAAGTAGCTGTCAGGTGAGAAATGAACCTGGAGATGTAATTCAAACGTCCCAAGAATCCTCTGACTTCCTTTTCAGTACGAGGAGATGGCATCTCTTGTATCGCTTTAACCTTGGCAGGATCGACCTCGATACCCTTGTTGCTGACAATAAAACCTAGGAGCTTACCAGACCGGACTCCGAACGTGCACTTGTTTAGATTCAATCTCAACTTGTACTTCTTCAGCCTCTCAAATAGCTTCTGTAAGTGATCAAGGTGCTCTTCTTCCGTCTGTGATCTGGCTATCATATCGTCTATGTAGACCTCTATCTCATGATGTATCATGTCATGAAATAAAACTACCATGTCACGTTGTTAAGTTGCCCCAGCATTCTTCAGTCCTAATGGCATGACCTTATAACAGAAAGTTCCCCACTGTGTAACAAAGGTTATTTTCTCCATATCCTTAGGTGCCATTTTGATTTGGTTGTATCCCGAGAAACCGTCCATGAAGGAAAACACTTTATGTTGCGCCGTATTGTCGACTAGGATGTCGATGTGGGGGAGTGGGAAATCATCTTTGGGGCTTGCCCTATTCAAATCTTTGTAATCCATACACATTCGTACTTTACCGTCTTTCTTGGGCATAGGAACAACATTGGCCACCCATTGGGGATAAGAGGTGACAGCCAAAAATCCAGCATTGAATTGCTTTATTACTTCTGCCTTGATCTTTTTTGACATATCAGGCCTCATGCGGTGAACCTTTTACTTTACTGGAGGACAATCTTCCCTCGTAGTCAGACGATACACCACAATGTTTGTATCTAGTCCCGACATGTCTTCGTATGACCAGGCAAAGACTTCAACATAATCGTGCAGAAACTGAACCAGATGCTTCTAGACATTAGGCTCCAAATTGGCACCCTTCCTGACTTCCTTCTTATCTTCCCCAGTTCCCAAGTTAACTGTTTCGATCGGCTCTTCGTGTGGTGAATGGTACTTTCTTCATGTTGCAACAACCTAGCCAACTCCCCTGGTACCTCACAATCTTCCCCACTTTCGTCGTCGGCTTGGTAGATCGGATTTTCAAAATCATAATTGGCCATAGCAGAACTGTTACCCGTGGGATCATGAGTGGATGTAGATCTGCATTTTTAATATGTGAGTGTGTGTAAGAGCATAGCTACCTTTGAAAGAAATAAAATGTAAGAAAGAAAAGACAAAGAAAACAAAATTTGATGCAAAACGTCCATGATTCATTAATGACATATGAGAATGAAGTGACAACCCTCACAAATGGACCGTTGTGCCTCGGGTAAGACACAAGGTTTTTAAAAAGTCTGAATTGTTTAAATATTACAAGCCTGAAAATATTAAAAGACAATTAATCTTGAATAAAAGTAATAGGAATGAAATCTTTGGCCTCCCAATTGTTGAGCCCTCCGCCGATGGTTGGAAAAATCCATTTGTCCATGTCACATCTGCCATCACTGTCTTCTATTGCATTGACTCCTTGATTGCTGATACGCAGAGGTGGTCCCCCAGCACGAGAACGTCGAACAGCTCTTTGGGCCTCTGTAGTGAACCCCAACCCAAATTTGTCGGACTTGTAGGGAATATCCGGAAGCTGACCCCAGATAGTACATCCTCCCTATTCAACTACTTCTCGAGCATCTTTCAACGAGGCCATCTTCAGTGGAGGTCTGGTAATCTTCGAGACCTTTGGAGTAGACTTGGTTGCCGCGATCGTTGCTGGAACTTCTTCAAATTTCTGACAGGGAGTCTCTATGAATTCACCATCCATTTCAACATACCTGAAAGAGTTCAGATGGCTAACCATGTACTCCTCCTCTCTGTGAATTGTGACAATCTTTCCTATGATCGGGTATTTTAGAATTTGGTGTAGGGTAGAAGTGACGGCACGAGCACCATGGATCCAGGGTCGACCCAACAGACAAGAGTATGAAGGGTGGATGTCCATCACATAGAAAATTGAGTCAAAAGTCTGAGTCCCAATTTTTATGGGGATACTAACTTCTCCGTGCACTGTCCTCTTGGAGCCATCAAAGGCCCTCACTATGATGTTGCTAGGTTTCAAGATGAGCCCCTCGCAATCCAGTCGGTCGAGAGCATTTTTGGGCAAGACATTCAATGATGAGCCAGTATCCACCAGAACGTGGGCAAGTGTGGTGCCCATGCATTCAATGGAAATATGTAAGGCATCGTTGTGCTTCCTTCCCTTAGAGGTTAAATCAGCATCGGAAAAGCCCAATCCATTATCAGCAATTAGAATGGCCACACAATTTTCAAATTGGTCGATGGAGGTCTCTTGGGGCATGTGGGCGATCTTAAGAAACTTTACCAAGTCTTTGGTGTGGGTTTCAGAACACAAATGTAAGGAAAACAATGATATCTTCGAGGGGGTCTGCCCCGATTGTTCTACAATGTTGTAGTAACTTTTCTTGATTATCTTCAGTATTTCCTCTATCTCCTTTCTAGAAGCTTTAAGGATGATCTCGGGACATTCTCTTATTTGGGCAGGCTCAATCAAAGTCTCTTTTCCCCTTGTATCAGTAGCAGGGATAACAATAGGAGTATCATTGAAAGTGTCGGTAGGAGTGGCAGTAGGAATGATCGCAGGAGTAGAAATGGTCTTTGGAGAAATCTCAGGCGAGAAGACTCTTCAACTTCTTGTTATTTTGCTGGTCCCAGTGATGTTACTGATATCGGGATCAATATCTCTCGTAACTTCTTCTTTGACAGCCAACTGATCTTGCTTAACGCCATAGTAATAAACGTCAGCCCCATAACTCCAGGGAACAGCTTTATCCGAGGAGTACGATATTGGTCTTGTCATAGTGATGATTAAAGGTTCAGATCTTGGAACAGATGTAATCCTGACGGGTCTTTTGGTGGAGACCCTGGGAGGATTGTCGGAAATGGTGATTATCGAAACATCTTGATAAGAACTTTTAATAAGAGGTAGCTTTTCAAATAGGATTTCTTTGCTAGTCATCAGGCGCTGGATGCCTATCTTTAGTAACAAACAGTCGTTCGGTAGAGACTTGCATAAGTGACAATCTTCATCGTATCCTGGAAACAGGCCGGCTTGCAGTAGATTCTGTTTAATGGTCAACAGAGGAGTAACTAAGTCATTCACAGAGGAAACAAAATGATCATCATCAATGGCGTTGATACCTTGGCCATGTCTGGGCATTGGCGCCGTTATTACATTAGGCGTTTTTGGGGGATCAAATTTAATATCTTTCGCATCAATAAGGTCTTGCACCTTATTTTTTAAGGCCCAATAGTCATTTGTGTCATGCCCCGGGCTTTCAGAATGATAGGCACATCGGGCGTTCGGGTTGTAGCGAGGATAAGCAGTATTGGGGTTCTTGGGAGCTTCCTTTAAAGGTGCCAGATTGGTCTTTAGAAGGTGTGGCAAAACTTGAGACATGGTCATGTTAATCCGGGTAAATCGTCTCATGGGCGCTTCTGGTTTGCGCTGATAATTTCGCTGCTGATTTGGCGCAGGGTTAGAAATCATGACAGCCCCTACTGCCGGGCGACGGTTAGTTTTGTTTTGATTTCTATAGTCATATACAGCACTGACCTCCTTCTTTCCAACAAAAGGCTTCTTCACCATACTCGAGGATGCATCTCTTTGAATTTTTACGCTTTTTATACCTGCCTCAACCCGCTCACCAGTCATGATTAATTCAGTAAACCCAGCTGAGGAACTCCCAATCAGATGATTGAAAAATGGTCCTGATAAGGTGCCTAGGAACATATCCACTAATTCTCTGTCGGATAGAGGGGGTTGGACCCTGCCTGCGAGATCCCTCCAATTTTTAGCATAGGTTTTGAAACCTTCACCCGTTCCCATAGACATGCTTTGTAATTGTGCCCTAGTCGGAGCCAAATCAGCATTATACTGATATTGTTTGTAGAAAGCGGCGGCCAACTCTTCCCAGTTGCGAACATTGGTCCCTTCCAATTGGTAGAACCAATCCAACTGCGTCCCAGATAAGCTCTCCTGGAAGAAATGCACCCACAGGTTCTTGTCAGCCGTGTGGGGTTGAATCTTTCTGACATATGACCTTAGATGTAGCTTCGGGAAAGAGACACCGTCGTACTTGGAGAAAGTGGGGACCTTGAATTTTTGTGGGATGACAACCCCTAAGATGAGTCCTAATTCTTCAAAATCCAAACCGGGTACCCTCTGAATTTCTATAGCATTCAAACGATCCTCTAGCTCTTTGTATTTATCATCACTAGGAGGATATTGTTCCTCAGAGTAATCAGGCTATTCCTCTTCTTCGGATGTTGGGTCGTTGTTCACTTCCTGGGTTTGATTATCTCCTTTGCTTGATGATGTTGCAAAGTCCAAAGTTCGTATGGTTTGTCCTTTAAACCTTCTCCCCATGATCACAACACCGGTTGATTTCTTCGTTTTCTTCTTCTTCTCTTTGGCCAGCAGAGTCTTCAACTCCTCTTGTCCTTTTGTCAGAACCATGAGCATTTGTTGAAACTGGGCGTTCTGCGCCTGAAGATCTTTCACAGTCTGTTCAACATCCATCTCACTGAAATAAACAGTAAAAGGATAAGGCGACCTGTTATGAGAAACTTGTATGATGTTATGATGAATGAAGATGCAATATGCAAATGATTTCAAGGAAATTTAGAGATATAAATTTGTTCAAACCAAAAAAGAACACACGTTATATTAAATAACACCAAGTTTGAATACATCATGCCTCCTTGGGCTTACAATGAAAGAAAAAAAATACAACCAAACTCTTAAGACAAAAAGACTGAACGCATCCTCTTTGGAGCAATGTAGGCATTCAAGTTTTTCTCTTCATGAAGCAGTTTGGTGAGCTCCAGAACCTTCTTCTCACTGGCGTAATACTGGGTTTCAAAGGTGTCTCGCTCTTCTTTCAATTGAACCCAAGATTTCTGCAGGTCTTGAGAGAGGTAGGCATGTCAGGATGAAGAATGGTGTATGGGACGTCTCCTTCAATAACAGGCTCAATGATGACAGAAAGGATGGAAGGGTAAGGAATCAAGAGACTCTGGGCACGAGCCCGTACCCACCTAAGGTAAGGCTCGAGAGGGATAGAGTTTTTATGTCCCAAAGTCCTACTGTCCACCTTGTTCACCATTCCCCAAGCACATGTAAACCTCTGGCGGTAACCTTGGTCTTCTTTGATATAGTCGAACACCAGACCTTGGATGAGCATCTCATGAGGTCGTCTCTTCGAGCATACCCAAACTGTCGAAGAGCTAAGCATGGGTTGTAGGTGATACCTCCCCTAATACCAAGCAGAGGTACATTAGGGAATTCCCCACAGCGGTCAATGATAAAGATATCTTCCAAGGATCTCGAGCACCAACGGATATCAGAGTGGGTGAGAGACATCATCCTTTGAGACCATGTCAGTCTATGCTCGTTCTTCAATGCTGACTGAGGCAGGTGTGAAGTGAACCACTTAGCAAGTAGGGGGATACAACACAAAAGGGTACCTCTTTTCTTCATGGTGCGGGTATGAAGGCAATGCAAGATGTCTCCTAGTAAGGTAGGTATAGGGTTGCGAGAGAGAAAGACTTTGATGGCATTAACGTCTATGAATTGGTCCGAATTAGGAAACAAAACCAAACCATAAATGAGAAAAGCTAGGACGTCTTCGAAATCTTGGAAATCCATGTCATCCCAGAATGAATGAGCTTTTTCCAATAGAAACTTATCTAAAAAGCCTTTAACTCCGCTTCTTGTCTCCCAATTGGCCATGACGTCGGCCCTCATCACATATAAAGCTTCGGTGATGACTTCAGGTTTTGGAATCTCTTCTAGACCGGTGAACGGTATTTGATCAAGCATGGGCACCCCTAAGAGTAGGGAGAACTCTTCCAATGTAGGTACCAACTGATAGTCCGGGAAAGTGAAACAATGATGTACGGGATCAAAGAATTGGAATAGTACACACATCATCTCTTCTTGGAAGTTGGATGTAGCCAAACTGAGGAGTTGACCATATTTCTTGGTAAAAGGAGAATCCCCGGGCACTCTTGAGGCTAGCTCTTGAAGTTGAGGATGTGCTTTTACGAAGCTGATTCGGATGGTGTTTCTTCAGAGAGAATTCATGTCCTACAAAATAAAAAAACAAAGATAAATTTCTAAATCCTTGAAATGGTTAGTGAGCATGCGTATGATGTTCATGATGTTTATGATGTTTATGTACAAGTAAATATATACACACAACAAACAAATCCATATGTTTTAGGCTTGCATGAGTTTTGTAGGTAAGTACCCTCTTGAAGTTTAGTTGGCTCAACCTGTCCTAGTAATAGCGATCGGGTTCTAAAGGATCTCAATATCACCGACCTTTCTTTTAGGCATTGTCTCAGCACAACAGTCTTTTCTTGCGGCCGAGATATCCTAAAAGTCTAGCCTTAATGAGTGTAGTATCGAGTATCAACCAATTTTCAGCTCTACACCAAAACCGGATACCTCACTACATCCTAATGGCCAAGTTTGTTCAATTAGGGTTCTAAAGTCAATTACTGTTTCATGACGCCACTCAGAGGCCCCGTATTCTCCTCGATTCACCACGAGGGATATCGGTACCCACAAATGCGTCACACTAACATAGCCATTGTTTCAACCATATCGGTCTATGTCATACAGTCTCCACAATCTATTGCTATTTACCTAAAAAGGTGTCCCAGATCCGGGTGGAGGATCAAAGCAAACCCAATACAAAGAACTGAATATAAAGCACACAAATCAAATAATGAAAGCGAGTAAAGGTGATCTAACCCTAAGGTAACCCCACTTTTATATTTATTCCCTAGCAAAGTCGCTAGTTCTGTGATACGGTGGGAGAACTGACTTGGTGTTTTGCATTTTGATCGCATTTGTGCGGATAGCAAGAGTCGCCACGGACTTTTCTTTTATCCAAAAGGAAATGTAAAAAAGCATAGGAAATACCTTTTGAGATGTTTTCTCGGGTTCGGGGGGTAGATTATTAAAAGGGAAGGTATTAGCACCCTTTTCATCCATGGTTTTCCATGGGCTCTTAGTTACTCGTTTATATCACTTGCTTTTATTTGACAGTGTGCTTGTGGTGTGGGCTTGGAAAGTGTTTTGAGAAATCTCTTCGTAATGGTTCTCGTTTCTATAAGAATGCGTACAAAGTTTTTATTTTGAAAAATGGTTCAAAGATGTGTTTCTGGATTGTGTTTCGGAAATTGTTTTGAAAAGATGTTTTGCAATGGTTCTCGTCTCTATAAGAACGTATACAAAATGTTTTGTCTTTTGAAGATGTTTTGAGATGATAAGTGTTGGTGTAAAAATATTTTTTTTGTAGTGAGCAAGCGAGTAACTAGGAGCGAATCTACCTACTCGAAAGGTTTTCAATTGTTCTTTTCTTCCTCCTTTTAATGTTGCTATCTTACCATTAATTTGGTCAGAAGCCCCATCGTTGGATGTAAAGGGATGGGCGCGAGTCAATTTTACAGTCATCGAAAGCAACCTATGAGACGCTTTAGCAATTTTCGTAAGGGACTAGATCGTTTTACCGGAGACAACGTCGAGGGTCATCGAGGGACTACGATCTTTTTATTGAAGGGTTATTTCTAAAACGTCTCATGTTCGAGGAACATGACTGTGTTTCCGAGGAAACAAGCGAGGTTACCCTAGAGGTGCGCGTGTGAAAAAGTATGTTCGATTCAAGTTAATTTTGTTGAAGTTAGGTTATCTAGCGATTGATTTTTGAACCTTGTCATGCACGCCTAATTACTATACAGTATAAGGAAAACAGTAAATTATGGAAATTGAAATTTTACGCTATTACAGAGCTTTCGGGAATGGGGGTACAAATTTACGAATAGGGATGAATCAATGCGATTAAAAGTCAATCAATACAATCAAATCGAACAAATTAAATAAGACTACAACAATTTGCAAAGTAAAAAATTAACAAAGTATAGAAATAAAGCTCTTGGTATTTTGTTTGTGAGGAAAGAATGAAAATAAAATAATAAAAAAAAAATCTATTCTATTATTGTTATTCGAATTTTATTATGTATAAATTAAATATTTTTTTTTAAAAAATCAAATTAATTGATCAGTAAAAATGTTAATTAATAAAAAATTATTCACAAAGTCTTAAGTTAAGCAAATTAAATAATTTTGAAATTACATTTTTTTCTCTTGAATTTAAAAAAATTATAACTAAAGATTAATCCAATTAAGTCTAAACTAAATAAAGTTATTAAAAAAAATCAAAAAAAATCAAAATTCTAAGTTTATTAAAAAAAAAATTCTAGACTAATTAAACAAAGTTATTAGAAATAATCTAAACTAAGATTCTAAAATTATTAAATTAAATCTAAAACTATATTAATCATAGGTTTACTAATCTACATCTAAACTTAATTAGTTATAAAACTATGAATTTAAATCTAAATTAAAGTGATCATCATAAATAAAAAGGTAATGACACCAAAAATGGGGTATGAAAAACCAAACTGGACTTCAGGAAGTTAATGCCAAAAACTAATTGAAAACAAAACAGTTAAACAAAAAAATGAATAATTAAAAGAAAATAAATTGGGTTGGACCGGGTCAGTAGGGTCCAGACCCAGTTCACATAAGACAAACACATGCTAAACGGAAAAGAAAAAAAACCTAGAGACTAGTAAGATGAGCGTTGCGGCCGGCATAGGGAAGAGGAAGCAAAACTAGAATTAATCTCTTGTCAATCCAAGACAAACAACTTCAATTTCTAGAACAAAAAATAAAGATCATCAAAAACCAAAGCCCCCACTCCTCTAATCGCTCAGTTTTCTTCAACAACCAAGTGATTACCTTCTGCTAAAATACTCACTTCTCAAACGATAAAAACAAAATAACTTTCTCAGTTCCTTTCAATCGCTCATGTTTC
Source organism: Vicia faba (assembly GCA_948472305.1). Lineage (NCBI taxonomy): Eukaryota > Viridiplantae > Streptophyta > Magnoliopsida > Fabales > Fabaceae > Vicia > Vicia faba. The sequence goes on along the minus strand of OX451741.1, from coordinate 767,326,918 downwards.
TGTACAACTTTTCGAATTTCTGCTCAAAGGTAAATAACAATAGCAACCTTAATTGATTTCTCTGTTGTAACTCTTTGTATTTAATTAATCTCTTTTTATGTTAATCTCTCATTTCCGATCGGTTCTATCTTGGTTTGACATACGTAGAGAAGATGAGGAGCTTAGGGTTTTGAGGTGAGGTGGTGGAAGAGTTGCGGGATTTCTTGATAACAATATCTTAACAGGTTTTCTTTTTGTGTGATTTCTAATGGCTTCTAATTGCTTGGAGATTGTCTGTTACTAATTTTGCAGGTATTAATGGGAAACTGCAAGTAGTTGCAGAGAGGGAGGTATGGATGATGTCAGTTAATTGGTAATGATGGTTGTTAAGAAGAATAGCGGAGGGAGCATTTGAACAGAGAAAAAGTAAAGGTATTCTGCATCTTTTAGTTCATGGGTTACTGCCGTGTGTTTATCTTTTTTTTTAACAGTTATGACAAATATATCGAATCAGTAGCATGGACAATGAAAGTTCAAACAACCGATCAAAGCAACACAAAACAACAACATGCTTATGAAACCAGAAAAAAATAAAGGGCTTACCAGGTTGGATCTTTGTGAACCAATCTTTTGAATTTTATGTACTGTTGTCCCCTCTTGAATCCATTTCTGGTTCTACTGATGGATTGCTTGTATGTTGCCTTGAGCTGATATCGGTTTGTAAGATAAAAAAGGAGATGTGAAGTGAAGGCTGCAATTGTATGAGGGAATTTTTTTTTATAATTGTTGTGTATTCTTTCTTGTATCTTTTTCTAGTTTTACTGTGTGAGATTTCCGTATGTTGCCTCACATAAAAAAACTGTCTTTCCCTATTGCTGCCAATGGTTCACATAGGTGAGGCAAAATGAGTTTTGGGGGGAAAAGTTGGTGAATTTTGAACACTTTAGGATGCTGTTTTTTTGTGGTTTTCTAATGCAGTTTATGTTTGATACATTTGTGTGCAACGTTGACATGTTTTAGAGCAGGTTTTGGTTAAGATTTTGGACTGTTGTTGTAAGGCTTGCAGGTTTGTCAGTTTGGACAGCAAGAATGCAAGTGGACTGATATGGAGTTGTTTTGTAGGCTAGGTGATTTCTTTCTGAAACTTGCTTCTTTCCCTCTTCATCTTTCCATGACATAAAGCAGTATTTTGCTTATTTTTATTTTCTAAAGGGTTTGCTGACTTAGGAAAATGATAATGCACTTTGTCATGGATATGAGCTAATGTTAGCTTGCACATTATTTTCTTTTGCTTATTGCAGTTTTGTTTTGTTGTGGCTTTTGTTTGGGGCTGCTGTATTTGTTTGCAGCTGCTGTTTGCCTATTGTTCTGTAATTACTTTGTTGCTTTGTTGTAGGCCTGTTGTTTTGTGTTGATGTTGTTGTGATTTTGTGCATTTGAACTTTCTTATAAATTTTCCTCTCTTTTTGTTCTTCTTTATTTTGTGAACCAAGAAGGACAACCTTCTTGTGATTTTCACTTGGGGAAAAATTGGGTGTGATGAAACAAACAAAATATTCTGATTCCAAGCCGCAAACCCTAATGATGGATTATCTTTTGAAAATCTTGATTTCATGCCCAACATTTCATGTTGCTAACATTTTTATTCTTTTCTTTCATGTGACGAGAAAATCGATGGGCAATAGGGAAAATTGATGAGGAGAAACTTGAAGTGTTTGATGAAGACTTGAAGGAAATTTCTTTGTAGTTTACTTTTTTTAGAATAAACTTGTACCCATTAAGATATTTTGTTATATTGTAATTTTCTATTTGTTTTTTGAACAAACAATCCCTAATGATACCAAAATTATGCAAAGTCTCTTCTAATTGAAATTCAAATTTGAATTCTCCAACATCCCATGAATGAGTTCCACAATACCTTGTGCCCTTGTACTCCAATTCTTAAAACAAAATAAATGTTTAAGAATATAACTCAATTGGCCAACTTGAATCCACAATCATAATTGTTTTAGATGATAGCCTTAATCTTCATATCCTGTCCAAATAAACATGCTCTTGACAACAATTGTTACTCCTTCAGTAAACAATGTTTTAAAAAAAATCAACAAATGCCTTGCGATGATTCGATAAATTTTAAATTCTTCCAAATACAATTTTCCTTCAATTCTTTGAGGATAAAACCATGAGTGACATCACATATGACCATGAGCAGAAACAAATGTACCAAGGTCCTGTAATTAGAAGAAATCACAATTGTTAGCAATCAGACGACTGTTATTTGAAATTAGGTCAAAATTCATGATGCGACCTCCAACGCATTCGAATTTTTGGTGATCTTCTACGTGTCATCAGTTCTTGATTTGTGAAGAGAAGTTTGAGATAGTATCAAGGAGAATCATACGCAAGAAAAACCATTCAAAAATATTGAATAATGAAGAAGTTACGATCGCTTTGAATTTGTTCTCGCAAAAGGGTGATTTTCAAGTCAATGTAGTCGTTCTCAGTTATCTGGACCATTGATTGAGCAAACTTGTACTGCGAGGTCTGAAAACTGGTATAAACAATCTTGAGGAGACATGAAGACCTATTTGAAACCTTGACGACTCAATTTCCTTGGGGAAGTGCAAAAACCTAATTGCTAATTGTTTACCTAGGAAGAGAATCTGCTTGATCAACTTTTGAGCCAAATTGAGTGTTTGAGGAACCCTGGGATAGCATCCTGAGTGGAAAGTGAAAGGGAAAATTTTGGGGTACAACAATAACTATGGATGAAAAGGGTGATAATACCTTCCCTTTTCATAATCTACCCCCCGAACTCAAGAAATAATCTCAAAGGTCTTTCCTATTCTTTTCAGCCTTTCCTTTTGGATAAAAGAAAATTCGGTGGCGACTCTTGCTAACCACAACATTTGCGATCAAACGCAAAACAACCAAGTCAGTTCTCTCACTGCATCACAATTTACAACTATTGGCCATGAACCATTGCACTCTTCTATGCATTTAAAGTCTTTTGAAAGGGCGCATTGCATGTATAAATTTTGTTTTCATTTCTGATGTAAAACACAACACATCATTCAAACTTTCAATTCAAATTTTCTACAAAACTTAGAAAAAATTGAATTTGCATAAAACTTTGATTTTAAATTTCACACTCATCGTAGTTTCTGCATAAAGTGAGCACTTAAACTGATCATAAACTTCCTATTAATTCTTGTCACAGTTTCTCGATAACCTTAGTGTTAATCAAGATTGTTGTGCATTGTAAAAATTCAGAATTCATTATTACTTCCCTTGTTGTCCAGGATTGTTGGAAGCAAGTGTGTGCATTAAAGAGGATTGTTCTTCTTGTACTTAGTGTTCATATCTTAAAGGTTTTAAGAGCTTTTGATCTACCTATAGGTTAGATAGTAAGCATCACAATTGGTGTGAGTAGGTTGTACAATTAGTCTAACTATAGTGAATAATATTTCATGTTGAAAGGGGATTGAAGTACCTTCGAAGTGTGAAGGGAACCGGGATATATCCGGTGTTATTTATTTTTTTGTCATTTACGACTTTCATAAGTAAACCTCTTTTCATCATTGTGCGAGTGTGAAAAGAGTGTAGGATATCCCCTAACAATGTAAGCACCGGATTACGTGACATGAAGATTTAGACGGCACTCACATCTATGAGTTGGTCATGATTGGGAAACAAAACCATCCCATAGATGAGGAGAGCCACAATTTCCTCAAAAGCTTGCAAGTCTAAGGAATTCCAATAGCTTTGGGCTTTCTCAAACAGGAACTTTGCTAAGAAGCCTTTGACACCACTTCTAGTTTCCCAATGAGTTGTGACATCAGATGAGTGCAAGTGCAGAGCTTGAGCAATCTCTTCTGGCCTTGGGTATCTTTCCGTACTGTTGGAAGGTAGTTGATTGAGAATTGGAATCCTCAAGAGTTGAGAGAATTCTTCCAAAGTAGGCACAAGCTGATAGTCGGGAAATGTGAAGCAATAGTGCAAAGGATCAAAGAACTGGAAGAGCACCTTTATCATATCCTCATCTGTGTTGGAGGTGACCAATTTGAGTAGACGACCATGCCTCTCAGTGAATGGAGAGTTCTCAGGGATCCTTGAAGCTAGCTCCTTGAGTTGTGAAGGAATTCTTACAAGGTTGACTTGGATAGTTTTCCTGCGAAGCGAATCCATATCCTACAAAATAAGAACAAAGATGAATCTCCAAAATCCTTGTAATGGTTAGTAAATGCATATGATGCTCATGATGTCCATGATGTTATGTACAAGTATGCATATACAAGCAAAACAAACAAGTTCTTAGTTTAGGCTTGCATGGGGTTTTAAAAGTAAGTACCCTCTTGAAGTTTAGTTGTCTTAAACCTGTCCTAGTAATAGTAACCGGGTTCTAAGGAGCTCAATATCACCGGATTTTTTCCTTGGTCATTGTTTCAGCTCAAGCCTCTTTAATGGCGACCGAAATATCCCAAGAAACCAACCCTCAATGAGTGTAGTATCGAGTATCTACCAACTTCGGACTACACCAAAGCCAGTCATCTCACTACATCCTAAAGGCCAAGTTGGTCAATTAAAGGGTTCTAGAAGTTCATTAGTTCTTCATGACATCACTCAGTGGCCCGTATTCTCTTTGATTGACTCAAAGGCTACCGGTACCCACAAATATGTCACACTAACATAGCTATTGCTTAGACCATGTCGGTATAACCCGCACAATTTCCACAATGTATTGTTATTTACCTACAATGTATCCCAAATCTGGGTAGAGGATTTCAAACCCAAACAACGAACCATACAAATCAAACAATGTAAGCAAATAAATGTGATATAACCCTAAGGTAACCCCACTTTTATAAAATCCCCAGCAGAGTTGCCAGTTCTGTAATACGGTGGAAGAACTGACTTAAGGGTTTTGCATTTTATTGCAAATGTTGCGGTTATCAAGAGTCGCCACCGACTTTTCTTTTATCCAAAAGGAAAGGTGAAAAAGCACAGGAAAGACCTTTGAGATTGTTTCTTGAGTTCGGGGGGTAGATTATGAAAAGGGAAGGTATTAGCACCCTTTTCATCCATGGTTTTCCATGGGCTCTTAGTTACTTGCTAGATCACTTGCTTTTTGTTTTGAAATTGTGTTTGTGTGGTTTTGAAAGTATTTTGCAAAAGAGGCCATTGTTTAGGCAATCTTTGTAATGATTCTCGTTCGTAAGAATTTATACAAAGATGTTTGTATTTTTGAAAATGTTTTCAATGTTTGTAAGATGTTTGGAAATGTGTAGGTGTTTGAAAATAGAGCAAGTAATTAGAAGCAATCTACCTACTCAGACATCTTTCTTGTTTATTTTCTATTCTTTTGACATTGTCGTCTTACCATTGATTTGGTAAGAAACCCTATCTTTGGATGTAAATGGGACGGGCGTGGGTCATTGTATAACCATGATTAGCAATTTTACAAAGTATCTTAGCATTTTTGAGGGACCAAGATCATTTTGTAAGGCAACTTAGAATAGTGTCATCGAGGGACTATGATCTTATATTTGTTTGTTTTGCTAAGATACTTCGCATGCGTAATATGGCTATTTTTGTATAAGGCAACCAAGTGGAGAAACCCTAAGGATGCTTGTGTGCAAGTGTATTATATTCATGCTTGATTTTGTCTTGGATTTAGGGTTTTCTATTTGTTTGGTTTTGGTCTTTCCATACAAACCCTAATTACTAACATGGTATATAAAAGCGGTAAATTGCGTAATTTAAAGATGACTACGCTATTACAACATTATATGGGATGGGAATACAAATTATGAATGGGGACTTGCAACAATGTAAATCTAATTAAGCTATTACAACCAAATCGAATTTGTACAAATATTGGAATAAATAATATACAAAACAATTTAAATATGCAAATATATATAAATGCAAGAAAAAGATCTTTGGTTTGAAGTTTTTACATGAAAAGAATTTTGACCTAATCCTAATATCTTAAGAAAAAGAAATTAATTCTTAAAAAAAAGGTTAACCCTAATTTCTGATTTAAAAGAAAATAAAGCTCTTTAAGTATTATTTTTTGTGTATTTTTGTACTGAAAATAATAAATAATATTTATGAAAAATATTTAGTCTTTTTATATGTTAAAATAAATATTTACAAGTATATATATATATAAATAAATAAAAAAATATAAGAATATATCTAAGTTTAATTTATTTTTACAAATTTATTTAAGAAATATAGTTAGTATATATTTAAGATAAAATATATTTTTTATGTGAAAATAAAATAAAATAAAATAAAAATGCAATATTATCATATTTATATTTTTTATGACTTTTATGTGTTAAAGAAAATATTTTAATAAAAAAAGTATGAAAATAAAATAAATAATAAAAAGATTGGGCCAGGGGTGCTGCAAGCAAACAGGGGGTAGTGTGTTAGAAAAAAAAAGAAGGCCCAAGAACCAAGCCCATACTGCCAAAAATGCCACAACTGAAGCTGAAAAAATGAAAAAAATGTAAAAGGTAGCACCAAGGTTCGAACCCATGACCTGGGCATTGCCAACGCGCTACCTTGCCACTAGGGTGGCTGTACATCCGTTAGTTTATATGAAACAATAAAAACATAACGTAAAAAGCTTCCTTGCCCTGTACTTCATCTTCTTCCTCAAGCTGGCCAGAAGCTCTGTATCTTTCTCATCTCTCCATGAAAATGGAAACTTCCAACATGAAAATGATAGTACTCTTTCCCACGATTTCAGACATGTAACTTATAGAAACTAACAATCAAAGATTAGAACGAATTTTGAAATCCCTAATTTTAAACCTAATTTTTATAGAAATTTGAACTCCAAAATTCTCTACACATAATGACCAGAAATGGAATCTATGCACATGGTTGGCTTCAGCACTATAATATCTACATTTTTCTTTTATAAATCGTGGCCAATGGATGCTTGTATGAAGAGATAAAAGTTGGAATTCTTACCTCTTTCAGTTGAGATCGTGAATGGAGTTTCAGTGAGATTTAGGAAGGCCTGAAGGTTCCTTTAGCTTGCTTGAACCTCCCTGAGTATGTTCCAATCTTTACCTTGCTTTGAAAGTGTCTGAAACTCTCTATCCAAGTCAACCTGCAAGCTTGAGAAACAAAAATGGCATATGGAGAAGGAGGTGTTACAGTGGATGGATGATGGTCTAGAACACTTAGATATGAGGTAGGTAAAGTGTTTGAGTGATTAAAATTTGAAACGCACGAGCAAATTTATGGATTGCTATGCTTATGCTCAAACTGCAAGTTTTTTGATAGGTTTTTGGTGAGAGAGAGTTTTGGAGTGTTTCAGACCTTTTTCAATCATGTTCTAAGCTGTAATGTGTTTGTGTATTAGTATAGAAAAAGTTTCAAGTCATCTCTTCAATAGATTTTTGAGCTGTAGCCTTTTTGCACTCTTTCTTACTTTTGAAGCAAAGTGAAGGGACAAGTCTCTACATGCTTGTACTGGCCTGCTTGGAGTTGGTACAAGCTCTATACAAATTACTTTAGGTTTGTAGGACTTGTGTGTGCAGAGAAGACAGGTCCAATGCTCAAGAATTGAAAAGTTGCAAAAGTTAAGCTTTTCCAAAATGGCAATGGCAACTTTGTGCAATTTATGGAATTAAAGCTTGGACAAAGACCCTTGTGCTTGGATTAAGGCTTTATCAACTGAGTAAGCATTAAATTATGAAGTGAGAAACAATTTTTAGACTTGTAAAGCAAGGATTAGGCAGCATAGGTTCAGATTGGAGTTTTATTCTTCATGAAATGGCTTGAAATCAAAGTGAGAAATTGCCAATTTCATCTCTTCGATTCTCCGTACTCAAAAATGATCTCTATGAGTTCTTGGATATTTTGGAAAGCTTGAAATGTTCTCTATAACTCATAATTGAAATGCATTTCAAGATTCCTCTTGGAACTAGGTGAAAAATTGACATGAAGTTGGATCCAAAACCTGCCTAAATTAGGGCAAATTTTCACTAAGTTATTTTAGTTCATGGGCATGTATTCTCAAACTTATATCTTGAGATCCAAGCATCTTTAAGGAAAAATATGTGAAGCAAAGTTGTAGATTTCATGGAGGTCTACAACTTTTATGTTGGGAACTTTCTTTGAATCATCTTGTATCATGGTCAAAAAATGGCTTAAAGTTGAGAAAAAATAAGAAATTTTCTATACTTAGAAAAATTTCTAAGTTAAGAAGAATTTCAAATTTCAAAATCAAATCTTCAATCTTTGGTTTCCTGATGAACAAGTTTCACATTTTGACATGTTTTGATGAATTGTGATCCTTGGCACTTGATTTTGACCAAAAAGTCAAAGTTTGACTTTTCAATATACAATTGACTTTTGATCAGTTGACTGCAAATTTCATCTGTCAATCCAATGGATTTGCATTGTTTTGAACCATGTTATTAGGTCAAGATGATACAATTGAATCCTTGAAGTCATGCTTCAAATCAATTGGTCATTTTCCAAGTCAAAAATCAGAAATTGCCCTTTCTCAATCAAAACCCTAATTTTGACCATTTGGCCCTTTTGATGATTTGATCAAATTTCCTGAGGAATTGTGATCTAAACTTGATCAAATGATACATATGAGTCTATAATGTTGATGTGGAGCAAAAATTATGAAGCTTGACTGCAAATTGGCCGTGGTTGACTTTTTCCCCAATATAACTGATTTTTAGGTCAACTGTCCAATTGACTGATCAAAAATATGGTTCAAGGCTTGAAACTTGTCATGAGTAATCTTAGGGGTTCATAATGATGTTTGAAAGTCATATGAAATATTGATAGTCCAAAAATCCTTGGGCAAACTCAAACCCTAATTTTGGGTCATCAATGTAAGATGAGGGGTCTTGAGCTGGTCAAACCCTAACCCAGTCTTGAGTCCAAAAAAAAACTTGTGAGAATAATCTTGATAAATGAGAGGGCAAACTTTGGGGTACAACACTATCAAAAATGGTTTGTTTTCTCCGACATGTGTTGTCAATGGTGTTAGAACGTCAAATCCTAAATCATCATGGGATGACGATGATAAGAAAAAGATCCTTTATGACAAGAAATCCATGAATCTTCTTCAAGGTGCACTTAGAATGGATGAATTCTTTTATGTTTTGACATGCACAATGACAAAGGAAATTTGGAATAATTTGGTTGAAACACACAAAGGAATAATCAAATTCAAAAGATCAAGATTGAATACCTTGAGTCAAGAGTACGGGATGTTTACAATACAACCTAGAGAATCTATTCTCAATATGCAGAAAATATTTGTTCATTTGATGAATCATTTAAAAGCTCTTGGTAAAACTCTCACCAATAACAAACTTAACTTAAAGGTGCTTCCATCTCTAACTAGAGAATGGCAACCGAAAGTAAAGGCTATTTCAGAGAAGAAGAATCTATCCACTATGTCATCCGCAACTATATTTGGTAAACTTCAGGAGTACGAGACAGAACTTGGTAGACTTGATAAGCATGAGAATCAATAAAAAAATCAAAAGGCATTTCTTTTAAGGTGGAATCCAAGGAAGTCGCTATTGAAGAAAATTCGGAAGAAGATGAAAATTCCATACTTCTTGTGAAAAGGTTAGGCACATTCTTTGGTTCTAAAAATAATATTGGTAACTTTAACTTTGTCAAAAGGAAGAAATTTTCAAAGAAAAAATATAAAAAAGCCTCCACATCAACACAAAATATCACATGTTATGAATGTGGGAAGCAAGGCCATATCAAATCAGACTGTCCAAATCTCTCCAAGAAAAGTGGCTACAAAGGAAAGAAATATTCCAAGTACAAGAAAGCCTACATTGCTTGGGAAGACAGTGAAGTTAGCTCATCATCCAAATTAGAAAGCGACGAATGTGCAAATTTAGCATTAATGGCTACTCACAAATCTGAAGATGGTGAAGACGAAGAGGTTGGTACAAATTTTACACTTTATGATGCTAATGCGAAAGGTGCCATTGGTGAACTTATAAATGAATGCAAAGTTTTGTATAAAAATGTGTCAATGCAAGAAAAGGAAATCTTATCTTTTCAAGAAAAGATTGACACCATGAATAAAGATTTTGTGTCAAAAAATGAATTTTCTGAAAGAAAAACAAAACTTTGTAAAGATTGTGAATTCTACACTTTTCAAATTGTTCAATTAAAGAGAGTTATTGAACGATATGAAAAAGGACAAGTTGTATTGGATGGATTACTTAGCCAACAAAGATATTTGAATGACAAAAGTGGACTTGGTTATTCAAGATCAAATAAATCAAGTTTCAACAAAATGGTGTTTGTAAAAGCTAGTGATCAATCTGAAACCAAGAAAGTCAACAATGTGCAAAATGTTCATAATCATCAAAAGAAAAATAAAAGTGTTACTAAGAAAAAGAAAGTACCAAGATACAAAAGAAACTTTAATCCAAATTGTTTCTATTATTGAATTTTTGGCCATACACCTAATGCTTGCTATGTTAGAAATTTTAGTATGGCAAGTGGGTATTATGTGTGGGTTAAAAAAGGAACTAACTATGAAGGAACCAAATGAACTTGGGTAGCTGTTGTACCCCAAAATTTTCCCTCTCAATTTCTAAAAGATTCTCTCACAAGATCTCCATTGATTCAAGACTGCACAAGGTTTGATCAGCTCAAGATACCTCCTCAAACACTGATGACTAAAAATTAGGGTTTGAGTTTTTATAAGGACAATTGGACCTTTAATGCTTCATATGATTTTCATGGATCATATTGGGCTCTCAAGCATCAGGTCAAAGAAAGGAGGAAGAGGAAATTGTCAAAAGGGAAAAGCAGATCGAAAGGTGTGCAGCTGCATATAACAGTTCAAATTCAAAATCTGGTTCAGGCTATTCAAACCACATGACTGATTGAAAAGGAGTGGTGGGCAGATTTTGGAAAATCGAAGAAGAGCAAGCTTTCTTCAATCCATAAGCTTCTATTGGGAAATGGTTTCCTTTGAACAACCTACTTCGATCCACCTCTAAACTTGCTTCGATCCATATGCTAAACCCTTTTACACACATAGTTTCGACACTATGAATTACAAGTCTATCTTCATGTTGGCTTCGATCCACCTCTAAACCTGCATCGATCCATATAATAAACCCTTTGACACACATAGTTTCGGCACTATGAATTACAAGTCTATCTTCAAGCTGGCTTCGATCCACGAGCTTCGACTGGGCAATGGCTTCCTTCAAGCAACTTGCTTCGATCGACCTCTAAACCCTTTGACACACACATAGTTTCGACACTATTAATTATAAGTCTATCTTCATACTTGCTTAGATCCACAAGGATAGTTGGTTGTGGCATTTGAAGTTTGGATATTTAAACTTTCGACCACTTAATCAACTGATTACTCAAGATATGATTATTGGTATAGTAAGTCTTGAGACGCCTAGAAAAATATTTGTGAAGTAGGAAAACAATCCAGAATTTCTTTTGTTTCGACTATGCCAATGAGATCGTCTTGCATGCTCAAAGTGGTACATTCAGATGAATGTGGTCCATTCGAAGAACATACAATTTGTGGAAATAAATATTGTTTTGTTTGTTTATGAGTTTGGTTGAAGGTTGGATCTGTGTGATCAAAACGAAAGGACGACGTAAGTGGTACATTCAGATGAATGTGGCCCTTTCGAAGAATGTACAATTGGTGGAAACAAATATTGGTTTGTCTATTGATGAGTTTGGTCAAAAGTTGTGGATCTATGTGATCAAAATGAAAGGACAGAGTATTCGACCAGAGTAAGGAAAAATATCAAAGTTCTACAGAGATTCAAGATCTTTGTAGAAGGAATCAAGTCGAAGACATAATTTTAAAGAACATAACAAAATCCTTATGCTATGCTGCATAATCTTGTGTTGCAGGCCCTCTTGCTTGCACGTCCCATCACAATTTAATGCTTACACCCACTTTTGAGCTATTACCCAAGTGTTTAATCCTTTGTCTAAAAGATCTTTACATTTATGGCATAAAGTTATAGTTGCTATTCTTGGAAAGCAAACTTTTTGGTACAAATTTGTCTTGAGCCCATACTTTGTTTGCTTCTGATTTTTGCCCCACCATAAATCATAGAAAGCAACCTCTCTAAACCAGTAACTTTGGTACTTCATCTTAGGATCATGGAAAAATTAGATAACTTGATATTTGCATTCCAACCAAACCATAAGTTGTTATCTTGCAAATCTGGTTACTTTAACTTCTCAAACCTCTTCCCTATAAATAGAGACATTATTTGCAACATAAAGGGGGAATTACCAGCCTTAGAACACTCTCAAAACTCCTTGAACTCAGAATCTACATCCAAAGCCACATTGCTTGCCATTTCTGACTTTGAAGAGCCAACTCCAAAATCCTTCGTGCATTTTCCATTTGAACGTCATCTATACACCACATAGACACTATCCCAACCCTTAAACCACCTCTGTAATTCCTCCTTCTTCAATAACCATTTTCAAAAATCCACCATTGTAGCTTGACTTGTCCAGAGTAGTTGGGCAAGCTACAGGACATTCTAGAAATTGGAGTAGCTTCAGGTAGGTCCAGGAAAGCTTAATCTATCATCAAACCATTTTTGGAATTCATGTAGAAATCCTTCGAATTTCACTCCAAGAGGTAAGTTTTTAAAACTTGGAACTCTTCATTCAAGCATCATTTTTATATACATTGTGAAGAAAAGATGTAGATATCATGTCTAGGAAGTTGACCATGTCCATAGTTTTGATTATTGTTGCTTGTACATTGAGAATTTCTTCTCTGATCAGTTAAGTTTTAGTTTTTGTACTGAACAAAATTCATGCTAACCTTCGACCCATAACTTTTGAAAATTATGTGGTTAGATTCGTATTCAAATTTTAGGCAGGTTTGATATTCACATCTTTCGATTTGGCGGAGAAATGAAGCTTTTTGAAGCTTAACAATGGAGTTATGCATCCCTGCGCGCGCAAAGGTAGAAGATGAAACCATGTTCAAATTTTCAGAAATGAGTTCATTTTATATTTAGTGCAAGTTGTATAACTAACGGATGAAACATACCACCCCAGTAGTACAAACAATGCACACTAAAGCTTTGCCATGTAGAAGGTCCTGGGTTCGAGCCCCAGCGAGACCTTTTGTATTTATTTTGTCATTTTTTCCAAACTAACATGCAGGTTTATAACATACTGAGTGTTGGCTGTTTTGAATGGAAGATGTGGAGAACCTGGGTTCAAACCATAGCAGAACCAAAACAAATATTTATCACTTGTTTTGTTTTCATTTTTTTAACAAACTTCAACATTTTTTCCAACTAATCAAAACAACTCCTTTTGAGTTTATTTTTTGCATACTATTTATTGACAATGTCTATTTTATGAATATATAAAAATATCACAAAAAATATTTTATTTTCATATTTATTTTAATTAACCAAAAGCCTTCCATAAAAAACCCTAAAAAATGTTTTCTTGATTAATTTGATTTCCTTTTAACTTAGGATTAATTTGTTTTTTTATTAATCACATCCCTTTATGTTAATTAAGCCAAAACAATTTTCCTAACAAAAATCCAAAGCAAAATCCATTTTTTTATATTCCTTGTACATTATATATTTCATTTCTTGTACATTATTCAAGTTCAATATGGTTGTAATAGATAATTAGAATTTAATTTCTTGCAATCCCCATTTGTAAATTTTTACACCCCATCCTCAAATGATGTAATAGCATAGTAAATTTATCTTTCCGTAATTTATCGCTTTCGTATAAATGTTAGTAATTAGGGTTTGTATGGAAAGATAAAATCAATGCTTAGAAAACATTAATCCAAGATAAATCAAGCATGAAAAATAAACACTTGCACACTTGCACCTCTAGGGTTAACTCTACTTGTTGCCTTGAGAAAATGGTCATGATATGCATGTGAGACATCTTATCAAAAACAATAAAAAATACATGATTATAGTCCCTCGATGACGCTTCAAATGTTGCCTTATAAATGATCTTAGTCCCTCAAGAGAAATGCTAAGATATTTTACAACATTGCTATTCATGACTACATGATGACCCACGCACGTCCCTTTACATCCAAAGATAAGGCTTCTTACCAATCAATGGTAAGATAGAAATATCAAAGGAAAGAAGAAATGAACAAAATACTTTTGAATATGTAGAACATTCTTGGTTGCTTGCTCACAATCCATCTTCAAAAAATAAACATCTTTTCAAACACACAAAACACTTTCAAAACATGAAATATTTTCAAAAGACCAACACTTTGTATGCAATCTTATAGAGACGAGAATCATTACAAAGTTTTCCTAAACGAAGGCGCTTTTAAAAAATACTTTCAAAACCCACCACAAGCACATTTTCAAACAAAGCATTTTCAAGTGATCTAGCAAGCAACTAAGAGCCCATAGATAACTATGGATGAAAAGGATGCTAACACCTTCCCTTTTCATAATTTACCCCCGAACTCAAGAAAACATCTCAAAGGTCTTTCCTGTTCTTTTCACCCTTTCCTTATTGGATAAAAGAAAAGTCCATGGCGACTCTTTCTATCCGCAACAATTGCGATAAAATACAAAACAACCAAGTCAGTTCTCGCACCATATTACAGAACTGGCGACTCTGCTGGGGAATCTTAAAAGCGGGATTACCTTAGAGCTAGATCATGTTTACTTGCTTTCATTGTTTGATTAGTTTGCTTTACATTTTATGGTTCCTTTTTTGGGCTTACATTGATCCTCTACCCGGATCGGGGAACACCATTAGGTAAGTAGCAATAGATTGTGGAAACTGTGCGGGGTATACCGACATGGTTGAAGCGATGGCTACATTAGTGTGACACATTTGTTGGTATGGGTAGCCCTTGAGTTTAGTCAAGGAGAATACAGGGTCGCTGTGTGGTGTCATGAAGCACTAACTGACCGTAGAGCCTTTAAATTGAACAACTTGGCCATTAGGAAGTAGTGAGATAACCGACTTTAGCGTAGTTTGAAGTTGGTTGATACTCGATACTATGCTCATTGAGATCAGACTTTTGGGATATTTAGGTCTCCAATAAAGAGGCTCGCGTTGAAACAATGTCTGATGAAGAAATATCAATGATATTGAGATCCCCTAGAACCCGATTACTTTCTAGGAAAGGTTGAGCAAACTAAACTTCCGGAGGGTATTTATCGATGAACTCAATGCAAGCCTAAACCTAAGGAATTATTTTATTTGCTTGTGTATATACTTCTACATAACATCATGACATCATACCATGGAATTTTGCACTAACCATTTCAAGGACCTAGAGATTTACTTTTGTTCTGTTTTGTAGGACATGACTTCCACTCACAAAAATACTATCCAAGTCAACCTCATAAGAGTTCCTCCTCAACTTAAAGAATTAGAGTCAAGGGTTCCTAAGAATTTTTTGTTCACTGAGAGATATGGTCGACTTCTCAATCTGGTTACCTCAAGCCTTGATGAAGACATGATGAAGGTTCTCTTTCATTTCTTTGACCTGTTGCACCATTGCTTTACCTTTCCTAATTACCAACTTGTGCCTACTATGGAAGAGTTCTCTCAACTCTTGGGAATTCCTATTCGTTATCAATTACCCTTCAACGGTATTGAAAGAAGCCCAAAACCTGGAGAGATTGATCGAGCTCTACATTTTCAACGATCTGACTTTGTGGCCAATTGGGAAACAAGAAGTGGCGTCAAAGGGTTTTTAGACAAGTTTTTGTTTGAGAGGGCTCAATATTTTTGGGATGCTCTGGATTTACAAGCCTTTGAAGAAGTGTTGGCTCTTCTCACCTATGGGATGGTACTGTCTCCCAATCCATACCAACTTATAGATGTGAACGCAGTCAAAAAATTTCTATCTCGCAATCCGGTGCCTACTTTACTTGGGGATATCTTGCATTCCCTTCACTCTCGCACCATAAAGAGAAGAAGACTTATTATGTGTTTCACTCCTCTTTTGGATAGGTGGTTTATTTCGCACCTACCCCTATCTGTTATGAAGAACGAGCAAGGCTTAAGATGGTCTAGTAGGTTAATGTCACTCAGGCATTCTGATATTTATTGGTGTGCTCGATCTATGGAGGACATTACTATTATTGACCGCTGTGGGGAATTCCCTAATGTCCCTCTACTTGGAATTAGGAGAGGTATCACCTATCCTTGTTTAGCTTTGCAACAGTTTGGATATTCTATGAGGGATGGCCCTCATGATGCACTTGTCAAAGGTATTGCATTTGACTACGAGAATGACGTCCAAGGCTATCGTCAGAGATTCATACGAGCTCGGGGCATGGTTAACAAGGTTTATTGCAAGACATTGGGGCATAAGAACTCCATTCCTTTGGAGACTTATCTCAAGTGGGTGCGATCTCACGCCCAAAACCTCATGATGCCTTATGAAGCCATCCTACCTATAATCATGGAGCCTGTCGCTGAAGGAGATGTTCCATA
This sequence comes from Vicia faba, assembly GCA_948472305.1. Taxonomy (NCBI): domain Eukaryota; kingdom Viridiplantae; phylum Streptophyta; class Magnoliopsida; order Fabales; family Fabaceae; genus Vicia; species Vicia faba. The sequence goes on along the minus strand of OX451741.1, from coordinate 767,310,436 downwards.
TACTGTCCTTTATCCTGATATGCCTACTTCTCTTGAATATTTGCAAAGAGCTTAGATTCAGCTAAAGGGGGAGCGAGACACCTTTGAAGCCCAGTTTTATGCAAGCGAGAAGAAGACATTGGAGCTCATAAGACAACTTCATTAGGAGAGGAGCCTGAATGCCTATATCGCTCCAAAGAGGAAGCATCCATGGGAGACTTGAGCCATTTTTTATTGTATTTTATTTCATTTTGTTTCTTTTGTTTCAATGTAAGCCCAAGAGGCATGTTTGTAAGCAAATTGAACTTATTAATACAATTAATGTTTGTTTCCTTTTGTCTAAACAAATTTAAATCTTCTAAGGTCCTTAAAATCATTTGCATACACATTTTCATGCATCATAACATAAACAGGTTTTCCACAACAAGTTTCCTTATCTTTCTACTATTTATTTCAGTAAGATGGATATTGAACAAATAGTGAAGGACTTGGAAGCACAAAATTCATAGTTCCAAGCAACCTTGCTGACCTTGGCCAAGGGACAACAAGAGATAACGACACTGCTAACAACCAAAAAGAATACTAAAAAGAAGGCCTTCATCAACCTGTGTAAGAGATTCAAAGGTCTAGTTCTCCAGGTACAGATAGTCGAAGAGTCGTCTGAGGAAGACGAAAATCAAGACGAATAGGCAAGGAGCACCCGTGTTGGGGGTGCAAATTATCAAGCTTCTGAAGATGAAGACTACTTTCATGAGCAATACCCTCTGGCTGAGGATAAATACAAGCAGTTGGAGGATAGGCTAAAAGTTGTTGAAATTCAAGATGTGCCTGGTTTGGATTTTAGTGAGTTAGGCTTTATACCCGGGGTCGTCATCCCCCATAAGTTCAAAATACCGGTCTTCTCTAAGTATGATAGGGTTTCCTACCCGAAACTCCATATAAGGTCTTACATGCGCAAGATACAGCCGCACACTACTGACAAAAAGCTCTAGATCCATTTCTTCCAAGAGAGTATGGTTGGGACTCAACTAGAATGGTTCTATCAATTGGAGGGTTCCCTCATCCACGCATGGAAAGATATAGACAATTCTTTTTATCATCATTATCAATACAATGCCGATCTGGCACTAACCAGAGTCCAATTTCAAGGTATGGAAATGGGTACTAATGAGGGGTTCAAGGAGTACGCACAAAAATAGAGGGATCTTGCTGGTAGGGTCCAACCACCACTAACTGATAGAGAACTAAATTACATGTTCATGGGTATATTGACCGACCTAGTTTTCAACCTATTGATTGGCAGTTCTTCGTCTGGTTTCACTGAGTTAATACTAACTGGTGAAAGGGTAGAAAGCAACATTAAGAGCAGAAAAATTCCCATGACATCTTCTTCCGCATCCAACGTTTTAAAGAAGCCTTTCATTGGAAAGAAGGAAGAAAATAATGTGTATGGGGAAATGGCCCATGCCAAGAAGTATCACCGACCCTCTGTTAATGTTGTGTTAATATCTAACCCTCTGTCTGCTCAAAGGCAATCATCCAGCAATCAACGATCCGAAGTTCCTCGAAGACAGTTCACAAGGATTAGAATGTCACTGTCCCAAGCCTTGCAACATCTATTGAAGGCTAACTTAGTGAAACTGCATGATCTACCATCCAATCCAAACATTTCATCACCAAAATACAATCCTAATACCAAGTGCGCATATCATTCAAACAGTCCTGGGCATGAGACAGATCAATGTTGGGCGCTGAAGACCAAGATTCAAGATTTGATAGACAATAAGACAATTGAATTTGATCCACCTGCTACTCAAAATGTGATAACCGCACCAATGCTGAATCATGGCAAAGGTGTTAACACAATTGATGATACTACTTCCATCTCTTCCATTGAAGATTTAACAACTCCATTAACTATTGTGAAGGTTAACTTGCTGAGATCTGGGGTGTTCTTTGGTTGTTCTAAAGATTGTGTCTGCTGTGATCAACAAGTAAATGGGTGCAAGCGATTGAAGGAAGGTGTGCAATGCCTAATAAATAGCCGCAAGATTCTGTTTGAAAAGATTCCTAACATCAAGGGTTTGTCTAATAAAACTGAAGACCTATCCATAATAACAATCTCCAATAAGCCTTTTAAGATCCCCTCAAAGGGTCCTATTAGAATTTCAAATGAACCGACCATCGCTCTTTTAATAATCACTACCGCTGGGCCTATCCCCTACTCCTCTGACAAAGTAGTTCTATGGAACTATGGTGCCGAGGTTTATTATCATGGGATAAAACAAGATTTTTGGATCAACAAAGATGAAGATAATGTCACTAATATTACAGGTTCTAGTAAGGTGACAAGAACAGGGAGGATCTTTTCCCCTGATATTTCACCACCGACTACTAAAACAACTCCCGTCTGCATAAGCAATGACAAGTCTAGTGCCAACACTAGAGGAAAAGAGAAAGAAGGTGAGCTTGCTGGGATAGAGGTACCTACCAAAAATTCTGACGCTGAGAAACCCTCTACTCTAGAGATGGAGGAAATCCTGAAAATCATAAAGAAGTGTGACTTTAAAATAGTTGAGCAACTGAGGAAAACCCCCTCCAAAATCTCCATGCTATCATTATTACTTTGTTCGAACGTTCATGCCCAAGCTCTAATAAAGTTCTTGAAGAAAGCCCAAGTGCCCAAGAAACCATCGCTGACCAGTTCGAGAACTGTGTAACAAGTTTAACGGCTGACAATGGATTAGGGTTCTCCAACGCTGGTTTGACTCCTATGGGAAGGAACCATAACAAAGCCTTGCATATCTCTATTGAATGCAAGGGAACCACCCTGGCTCATGTCTTAGTTGATACTGGCTCATCTTTAAATGTGTTACCCAGAGGTGCTTTGGACCAGCTAGATTATGAAAGACGGGTACTGAAGCCAAGAGATATTGACATAAGGGCTTCTGATTGGTCTAAGAGAATGATTCATGGAGAGGTGGATCTCCCAATTAAAGTTGGCTCACAGATCTTAAATTCTACCCTTTATATAATGGATATACGTCCCGCCTATTCTTGTTTCTTGGACGCCCTTAGATCCATGGGGTAGGGGCAGTAACATCCACCCTTCACCAAAAATTAAGTATCCAGTCAAAGGGAAGATCGTTACTGTTAGCGGTGAAGAAGAATTTATGGTGAGACATCTTAATTCCTTCAAGTATGTGGAAATGGATGGTGAATTCATAGATACTCTGTTCCAGGACTTCAAAATTGTTCCTCCTATGGTTGCCGCCACCAAAGTCTCCTCCGACATATCAAAAGCTGATGAAGTTGTACTAAGAATGGTTTCGCTTAAGGATTCTTGTGTCGTGGTCGAAGAGGGAAACTGTAATATCTGGGGCCAACTTCCCGACATTCCTTTTAAAGCAGAAAAATTCGGATTGGGTTTCACCATCAAAGCTCAGAAAGAGGTCAGGCGTGATCGCGTGGGAAAGCCACCTCTCCACATCGGGAAACATGAAGTGAACGCTGTGGAAGACTCTGATGATGAAAATAATTTTGAAGATTGGATCTATCCTACTGTCGAAAGAAAGCTCAACAACTGGAATGAAAAGGATTTCACTCCCATCTCCTTCATTGAGGAGTAATTACTGTTTACTATTTTTTTCAATTCAAGAACTTCTGTCTGTAATCTTAATTTCCAAAACAATGACTTTTAAGCCATGTGCCTTTCCCGGGGCACTATGGTCCATTTGTTAAGGGTTTTGTTCATGTTCATTTATCATATGATCATTTAATATAAACCATTGGACCTTTTGCATTCAAATTTTTGTATTCATTATCTTTCTTTTTCTGTATTACATTTTTTTCAATAGCCATGTATCTTACATGCACACACACACACACATACACACACACACTTGCAGATCTTCATCCACTTCGGATCCCATTTCTAATGAATCTACTATTGCCAGTTATGATTTTGAACATCTAGTCAACCAAGTCGAAGACGAACTAGAGGAATATTTTGAAATACCAGGAGAATTAGCCAGAATTCTAATGCAACAAGAGAAAGCAATTCAACCTCATGAAGAGCCGGTCGAAGTTATCAACTTAGGCACTGAGATAGATAAGAGAGAGGTCAAGATCAGAGCCAACCTAAAAGATGGTATCAAGAGAATATTGGTTCAGATGTTACATGAATACGCTGAAGTGTTTTCTTGGTTGTATGAATATATGCCCGGGTTGGATACCGACATTGTGGTTCATCGTTTGCCAACGAAGGAAGATTGTCCTCCTGTTAAGCAAAAGGTTCGTTACATGCGGCCTGACATGTCTGAAAAGATAAAAGCCGAGGTAATGAAGCAATTTGATGCAAGTTTTCTGGCTATCACATCTTATCCTCAATGGGTTGCGAATGTGGTCCCCGTGCCAAAAAAAGATGGAAAGGTTCGCATGTGTGTAGATTATAGAGATCTGAATAGAGCAAGCCCCAAAGATGATTTCCCTCTACCATATATTGACGTCTTGGTTGACAACACTACTCAACATAAAGTCTTCTCCTTCATGGATGGGTTTTCAGGCTACAACCAAATAAAGATGGCTCACGAAGACATGGAAAAGACCACCTTTGTTATACAATGGGGTACCTTTTTCTACAAAGTTATGCCGTTCGGATTAAAAAATATAGGGGAAACATATCAAAGAGCTATGGCAGATTTATTTCAAGATATGATTCATCATGAAATAGAAGTCTATGTGGATGATATGATTGAAAGGTCGCAAACCGAAGAAGAGCATCTTGATCACTTACACAAGCTATTTGAGAGGCTGAAGAAGTGCAAGTTGAGGTTGAACCCTAATAAGTGCACATTCAGAGTAAGTTCTGGAAAGCTTCTAGGTTTTGTCGTCAGTGGTAAAGGCATCGAAGTTGATCCTGCAAAGGTAAAAGCCATTCAAGAAATGCCAGTCCCCCGTTCTGAAAAGGAGGTCAGAGGTTTCTTGGGTCGACTTAACTATATTACTCGCTTCATCTCCAACTTAACTGCTACTTGTGAGCCAATATTCAAACTCCTGAAAAAGATCAAGTAGTCAAATGGAACGACGACTGTCATGCTGCCTTCGAAAAAATCAAGAATATTTGCAAGAGCCTCTTATCCTTATGACTTCAGTTGAAGGAAGACCTTTGATTATGTACTTGACTGTGCTAGAAAATTCTATAGGGTGTGTGTTGGGCCAACATGACGAGTCTGGCCAAAAAGAGAATGCAATATACTACCTGAGCAAAAATTTTACCGACTGTGAAACCAGATATTCACTGCTCGAGAAAACTTGTTGCGCTCTGGCATGGGCTGCTCTCCAGCTAACACAATATATGTTTACTCATACAAATTTATTGATTTTTAAGATGGACCCTATCAAGTACATCTTCAAGAAGCCCGCTCTCTCTGGACGAATAACTAGATGGAAAATGATTCTGACTAAATATGATATCCACTATACAACACAAAAGTCCATCAAAGGAAGTATATTGGCAGATCATTTGGCCCATCAAGCTTTTGATGACTATCGATCTATGAACATTGACTTCCTAGATGAAAATATCATGTTAGTGACCGACTGTGCAATACCTGGACCGTATGACAGACTTGAACAAGGATCCCGATGGACTATGGTTTTTGATGGGGCTTCCAACGCTCTGGGCAATGGAATTGATGTTGTGATAATTTCTCCTGAAGGGTGTCACACTCATTTCACTACTAGACTATGCTTAGATTGTACGAATAATATGACTGAGTATGAGGCGTGCATTCTAGGTTTGAAGGATGATATTGACTTAAGGATAAAGCATTTATATGTATTCAGAGATTCTGCTCTAGTGATCAGTCAAGTCAAAGGAGAATGGGACACTAAGAATCCTAACCTGATTCCTTACAAGGAGCTTGTGTTAACTATGATTCCATGCTTTGAGGATATCACCTTCGAGCATTTTCCTAGAGAAGAAAATCAATTGGATGACGCCTTAGCAACAATGTCTTCCATGTTCAAAGTAAAATGGGACAACAAAGCTCCTATTATAACAATCGAAATATTTGACGAACCTGTACACTGCTATGAGCTTGACACTGATAAAGAGAAGCCATGGTACCACGAGATGAGGAAATATCTTGAGACACAAGAATATCCTAAAGGAGCTTCCATCAATGATAAGAAATTCTTGGGAAGATTTTCAGCCAAATTATTTCTAAGCAACGGAATCTTATACAAACAGAACCATGATTCTACTCAACTCCGATGTGTGGACAAGAAGGAGGCAGAGAAAATTATGGAAGACATGCATGATGGCCTCTTCGGGATCCACTCTAGTGGACACACTATTTCCAAGAAAATCCTGAGGGCTGGTTACTATTGGTCCACAATGGAGACTGATTGTCATCATCACTCAAGGACTTGCCACAAGTGTCAAATCTATGCTGACAAGGTCCATGTATCACCTATTCCTCTGAATGTCATGATTGCTCTGTGGCCGTTTGCAATATGGGGCATTGACATGATTGGAGAGATCAAACCTACTGCCTCAAATGGATATCATTTCATCCTTGTTACCATTGATTAATTTAACAAGTGGGTCGAAGCTGCTTCATATGCCTCAGTCACCAAGAATGTTGTAGCCAGGTTTATCAAGCATAACCTCATCTGCCACTACGCTATCCCCGAAAGGATCATCATTGACAATGGAAATGACCTCAACAATGCTATGATTACGGAACTCTGCACTCAGTTTAAAATCAAGAATCACAATTCTTCTCCGTACAGACCCAAGATGAATGGGGCAGTGAAAGCTGCCAATAAAAATATCAAGAAGATTGTGCAAAAGATGGTGGTAACCAACAAAGACTGGCATGAGATGTTACCGTTTTCTCTCCATGGATATTGTACTTAGGCTCATACGTTAATTAGGGAAACTCTTTTCTCTTTGGTCTATGGCATGGAAGTCGTCTTTCCTGTAGAAGTTCAAATTCCCTCTCTAAGGATAATGAAGGAAGCAATTCTAAGCGAAGATGAATGGATTTAGACTAGGTTGGATCAGCTGAACTTGATTGACGAGAACCGACTGGCTTCTACTTTCCATGGTCAGATGTATCAAAAGCATATGATCAAGGAGTTCAACAAAAAGATCAAGCCTCAAGTGTATCAAGCTGGCGACTTGGTAATAAAGCGCATCATTCTTCCACAAGGCGGCCCCGGGGGAAAATGGACTCCCACTTACGAAGTACCATTTGTTGTAAAGAAAGTTTTCTCTGGTGGTGCCATGATGCTGACTACTATGGATGGTAAAGACTTCCCACATCCCGTAAACATGGACATAGTTAAAAATACTACACATAAAATGACCCGCTAGGTTAACATACCTAGGCAAAAATATGGGCATCCCGGTGAACCAAAGAGGTTCGGGAAAAATTTAGGGATATATGCAAAAGATTGTACACCCGACGAGTCGAAAACCTGAACGGGAGACTTGGGAAAAAATGGGTGTCCTGGTGGGCTGAAAACCCGAAAGGGCGGTCCAGGAAAAAGTTAAGGATTAAAGCGTATGACTATGTCCCGTGTGATCTCTACATCCAGCTTTTTTACCAAAGTCTGATGTTCAAATGGTCCAATATCAATCCAATCAACTTCGTTCAATGATAAAGGTTTTCTCAAAGACATAGAGGCAATAGCAGAGTTGGAACAATGAGATCACTTCCACATGGCTATTATTTTTGTTCTGTACACTTTTCACTTCTTTTGATGATTTCCTCTTACTAGGATCTTCGCCTCTTTGTATAAAATCGCATATTCATGGGCAAAACATCAATACAAATATACTTTGAAGTACACACTTTTTTTGTTTTTTCTGTTTTGAGTGCAAAGGTGTCCAATGACTAAAATTGAATGAACATATGCATAAGAACATGATTAAACTTTTAGCAAATGTATCCCTCAAAACAGTGACGAGCATCTCCCTTAACGCATTTGAGATATCCCCAGAGTTATTTCAATGACATTATCTCCACAGATTGGGATTCATAAACTCCCTAGCCAGAGTTTCAATCTCCAGAAGGTCCTCTCCCCAGCTGAGTTGGTCTTAAAAAGGATCCTTGTGGAATTCTTCTTAAAGAATATCCTCCCCAGTAGTTCATCCAATATCCTTTTCAAAAGGGTTTATTTCCCTAACAAATGGCAAAATTCCCCAGATTGAGTTTGCCTCTCCGACTATTACAAATCAAGGGACCACAACCCCTAATCTCTAGTGAAGTCACCAACGGAGTCGCTACTATCCCTGAAGTTACTGAAACCTGGACCCGACCATATACCATTTAACCTCAAGTCCAAAAATTTTGAAGCCTGGATCCGACCAGATAGCAGTTTAATTCCTACAAAATCATTAGTAAAACTCCTCTTCCCCAGTAGAATTTTCTACAATCCCCGGTAAGTTACTATAAATACTGGAACCCGACCAGATAACAGTTAACTTCATTATCCCCAACAAGTTAGTGTGAAACCTGGAATCCGACCAGATAACAGCTAACCTTCAAGAGATAATTCCCCACCAGAGCAATGGACGACTAAAATTCCTGAGTTTTGGTTCCCAAGCAGAAATCAACACTATCCACAAAGTCTTATCAAACAAGTCAATATTCCCCAGCGGAGTTTCTTCTCAAAAAAACAGGAATCCCCAACAAAAATACTCTAAACAAGGTTTAAAGATGCCCATACTCTTTGTCCTTAACAACGATCCTTGATTTAACTTCAAAAAACTCCTCAACAGCGGTCAGAGATTTATTTTTCCAGAAAAAGATGCATTACAATAACACTTCACATTCATACATCATATAACATACACATACAACATAATCTCATTCATTTTAATAACATCATCACGTCATGCATACTTATGCATGCAACTAACCCTTTTCCTTGCAAGAAAAGTCAATCAAATCAAAGACCTCTTCTGGTTAGATTTATCTCTTCCAGATTAAAGACAGACGAACAAAGACCTCTTCTGGTTAGATTTATTTCTTCCAGTTAAATACAGGCGAATCAAAGACCTCTTTTGGTTAGATTTACTTCTTCCAGTTAAAGACAGGCGAATCAAAGACCTCTTCTAGTTAGATTTATTTTTTCCAGTTAAAGACAGACGAATCAAAGACCTCTTCGGGTTAGATTTATTTCTTCCTGTTAAAAACAGGCGAACCAAAGACCTCTTCTGGTTAGATTTACTTCTTCTAGTTAAAAACAGGCGAATCAAAGACCTCTTCTGGTTAGATTTACTTCTTCTAGTTAAAGACAGGCGAATCAAGGACCTCTTATGGTTAGATTTATTTCTTCCAGTTAAAGACAGGCGAATCAAAGACCTCTTCTGGTTATATTTACTTCTTCCATTTAAAGACAGGCGAATCAAAGACCTCTTCTGGTTAGATTTATTTCTTCCAGTTAAAGACAAGGGAATCTAAGACCTCTTCTGGTTAGATTTACTTCTTCCAGTTAAAGACAGGCGAATCAAAGACCTCTTCTGGTTAAGATTTATTTCTTCCAGTTAAAGATAGGCGAATCAAGGACCTCTCCTGGTTAGGTTTATTTCTTCCAATTAAAGACATGCGAATCAAAGACCTCTTCTGGCGAGATTTATTTCTTCCAGTTAAAAACAGGCAAATGACATATGATGTTTCAGTATAAATTGAACAAAATATTTATTATGATGCTTCTCCCAGTTATAGTCAAGCTTAGTGTTGTACCCCAAAATTTTCCCTCTCACTTATCAAGAACTTTCTCATAAGATCTCCTTAGGCTCGAGACTGCACTAGGGTTTGATCAGCTCAAGACACCTCCTTATGCACTGATGACCAAAATTAGGGTTTGAGTTTGCACAAGGATTTTTGGACTATCAATGCTTCATATGACTTTCATGGACCATTATGGACCCCCAATATCACTCATGTCAAGTTTCAAGCATTTGATCACACTTTTGATCAATCAATTGAACAGTTGACCTAAAAATCAGTTATATTTGGGGAAAAGTCAACCATAGCCAATTTACAGTCAAACTTCATAATTTTTTATCCACATCAACATTTTAGACTCATATGTATCATTTGATCAAGTTTGAACCACAATTCCTCAAGAAATTTGATCAAATCTTCAAAAGGGCAAAATGGTCAAAATTAGGGTTTTGACTGGGAAAGGGAAATTTCTGATTTTTTGACCTAGCAAATGATCAATTGGATTAAGGCATGATTTCAAGAGTCCAAGTGCACCATTTTTACCTAATTACATGATTCAAAACATTACAAGTCCATTGGATTGACAGATGAATTTTACAGTCAACTGATCAAAAGTCAACTATATACTAAAAAGTCAAACTTTTACTTTTTGGTCAAATTCAAGTGCCAAAGATCATAATTCATCAAAACATGTCAAAATATGAAACTTATTCAACAAGAAATCAAAAATTCAAGATTTCATTTTGAAAAGTCAAAATTTCTAAACTTAGAAATTTTTCTAAGTGTTGAAAATTCATGTTTTTTTTCATAACTTTAGGCTAAATTTTCACCATGATGCAAGATGACTCAAGAGAAACTTCCAACATGGAAGTTGTAGATATCCATGAAATCTACAATTTTGCTTCACACAACTTCTCCTAAAAGTTCTTGTATCTCAAGTTATAATTTTGTGAATACATGCTCATGAACTAAAAAAGACACAGTGAAATTTTGCCCTAGTTAGGCAGATTTTTTACCTAACTTCATGGCAATTTTTCACATAGTTCCAAGCGGAGTCATCAAAATCAATACAAAGATGAGTTGAAGAGCACATTTCAATCTTTCCAAAATTTCAAAGAACTCCTTGAGATCATTCCTGAGCAAGGAGAATCGAAGGCAAGAATTTGGTGTTTTGTCACTTGGATTACAAGCCATTTTGTAAAGAACACTTGATCCAATCTTCAAGCATGTTGTACAAATCTTGCTTTACAGGCTTCAAACTTGATAATCACTCAATAATTTAATGATTACACAACTGATAGAGCCATTGTCCAAGCATTTGAGCCATTATCCAAGTTGCATTTCCATTTTTGGAAGAAAATCACCACTTCCATTTTGGAAAAGTGACTTTAATCACAATGTCAACTCTTCTTGAGCCCATACATTGTTGTTTCTGACTCAAAAGCAAGAAGCAACATGCCTACATCCTGCTAACCACCCTGCAAACCCTTGTACTCCACATTGAAACCATATTTGTCAACTTTTCTTCAAAAACAAGTAACCAAGCCATAACATGTGATTTCAATTTGAGTTGTTTCAAGCCTCAAAACCTCTTTCCTATAAGTACACACACTATTTTCAAGATGACACACGAATTCTAGTGCCATGAAACTATCTCAAACACTCAAAAACCATAAATCTGCTCAAGAACACCATTGATACACAATTTTGAACCAAAACTCATCATCTTCATTTCCACTCGTGCGTTTTGAAAACTAATCATTCAAACCCCTTCTATACATCATACCAAAGAAATCTAGGCCCATGTTTCAAGACTGTAACTCATCCATCACTATCCCCCATTTTCAAATATCAAGCTTGCAGGTTGACTTGAGTAGAGAGATTCAGGGACTTTCAAGGCAAAGTAGGAGTTGGAATACATTCAAGGAGGTCCAGGAAAGCTAAACAGATCCTCAGGCCATCTCAAGAGTTTCTCAAACTCCATTCACGACTCCAGCTGCAAGAGGTAAATTTTCAAACTTCTATCTCTTCATACAAGCATCATTTGATCCTGATTTGTGAAGACAAAATGTAGATATCTTTGCTCTAAAGCTGACCATGTTCATAGTTACCATTTATATTGACTGTGTATAGAGAATTTTGGATTTGAAATTTCTGAGAAAATTAGGTTTCCATTTAGGGCCAGCAAAATTAGTTTTTATCTTTGACTTTTAGCTTACATAAGTTATGCGGTTGGATTCGTGGGAAGAAACACCACAACTTTCATGTTTGAACTTTTTATTTTAGTGGAGAGATGAGGAAGATACAGGTGGTCCGGCTAGGGGCGAGGTTGAAGACAAAGTTGCCTTCAGAAAGCAGTTTCTAATATATATTTATGGTTTGGTTATATGACTGGATGAAACAGCCACCCCAGTGGCAAGCGCGCGCGTACTAAGTCACTTCTTACCTAAAGGGCGAGGGTTCGAACCAATGTGAACCTCCCTTTTGCATTTTTCCTATTTTCTGTTTCCCTAACATTTTTTGCAGGCGCTGGGCCCTTTGGGCATGGCAGTGTTTTTTTATCTTTTTTGCTAGCTCACCCCCTGCCTACTTTTGGAACCCCTGGCCCATTTATTTTTATTTACTTACTTATTTCATTTTTCCTTTTAAATATATTTTCTAAAATACCAAAAAAATCATAAAAAATATAAAAAATAATAGATTTATTTTTTGACATAATTTAAATATTTTCCCCACACAAAAATTATTTTTATTCATTATACTTTATTTAACTTTACTAGTTTCCTTGTAAATTAAATTAAAACTAGATTATTATTTATTTAAATATATTTATTTTAATATAGAAAAGGACAAAAATATTTCACAACACCTATATTATTTTCAAGACAAAAATACAAAAAAAAACTTTTTCTTTAAACTTATTTTCTTTTAATCAATTAAATAGAATTAGGGTTTTATTCAAAAATCTTTTCTTAATTAATTTCTTTTCTTAATTAATTTAAGTTAATTTAATTTAATTATTTAATTATTTTTTTCTCTAATTAGGTTTAGGTTAAAACCTCTTTCATATAAAAATCCAAACACAAAAATCATTTCTTACAATTTGCATTTATACTTCATATATTTCTTCAATTATTTGTACATATTCAATTTGGTTGTAATAGATTAATTAGGTTTATATTATTGCAATCCTCATTCATAAATTGTATACCCCCTCCCACAAATGTTGTAATAGCGTAGTAACTTTAAATTTCGCAATTTATCACTTTTACATAACATGCTAGTAATTAGGGTTTGTATGGAAAGAATAAAATCAATCAAGTAAAAAACCCTAATTCAAGACAAAATCAAGCATGAAAACAAAACACTTGCACGCAAGCACCCCTAGGGTAAAATCCATTGGTTTTCCTTACAAAATGGCCATATTATGTATGTGAGGTATCTTAGCAAAAACAAACAAAAACAAGATCATAGTCCCTCGATGACGCTATCTAAGTTGCCTTACAAATGATCTTAGTCCCTCAAAAAGAATGCTAAGATACCTTGCAACATTGCTAATCATGGCTATACGATGACCCATGCCCGTCCCGTTTACATCCAAAGATAGGATTTCTTACCAAATCAAGGGTAAGACAACAATGTCAAAGGAAAAGAAAATGAACAAGAAAGACATTTGAGTAGGTAGATTGCTCTTAATTACTTGCTCCATTTCAAAATAAACATCCTTGCTATTTTCAAAAACAAACACCTACAATTTCAAAACATCTTACAAAACTTGAAAACATTTTCAAAAGATTAACATCTTTGTATACATTCTTACGAACAAGAATCATTACAAAGATTGCCTAAACAATGGCCTCTTTTACAAAATACTTTCAAAAACCACATCAAGCACAATTTTCAAACAAAAAGAAAGTGATCTAGCAAGTAACTAAGAGCCCATGGATAACCATGGATGAAAAGGGTGCTAATACCTTCCCTTTTCATAATCTACCCCCCGAACTCAAGAAATAATCTCAAAGGTCTTTCCTGTGCTTTTTCACCTTTCCTTTAGGATAAAAGAAAAGTCGGTGGCGACTCTTTCTAACCGCAACATTTGCGATAAAATGCAAAACCTTCAAGTCAGTTCTCCCATCGTGTCACACTTAGACTTGGTCTAATTTCTATCAATAATCACCTTTGAATGGCATCTATAAGCCCATCTTTAACAATTCTCCATCATCTCTCTGAATGGCATCTTTAAGCCCATTCCCTACACAATCAACTAACACATAGTCGAGTGAAATTTTTAGGCACTCTAGTGTTCAATCATCTTCTACCTTCAAGCTATGAACGGAAACGTGCCATCCTCTCTTTTCAGGTTTAAGGAGATTGAACAGGGGCAGATGTTGTACCCCAAAATTTTCCCTCTCAATTTCTCAAAGATTCTCTCACCAGATCTCAATTGATTCAAGACTGCATAAGGTTTGATCAGCTCAAGATACCTCCTCAAACACTAATGACTAAAAATTAGTGTTTGAGTTTGTATAAGGACAATTGGACCTTTGATGCTTCATATGATCTTCATGGATCATATTGGGCTCTCAAGCATCAGGTCGAAGAAAGGAGGAAGAGGAAATTGTCAAAAAGGCAAAGCATATCGAAAGGTGTGCAGCTGCATATAACAGTTCGAATTCAAAATCTGGTTCAGGCTATTCGAACCACATGACTGATCGAAAAGGAGTGGTGGGAAGATTTTAACAAATCAAAGAAGAGCAAGCTTTCTTTGATCCATAAGCTTCGATTGGGAAATGGTTTCCTTCGAGCAAATAGCTTCAATCCACCTCTAAACTTGCTTCGATCCACATGTTAAACCCTTTGACACACATAGTTTTGACACTATGAATTACAAGTCTATCTTCATGTTGGCTTCGGTCCACCTCTAAACCTGCATCGATCCATATACTAAACCCTTCGACACATATAGTTTCGACACTATGAATTACAAGACTGTCTTCATGTTGGCTTCAACCCACAAGCTTCGACTGGGCAATGGCTTCCTTCGAGCAACCTGCTTTTATACACCTCTAAACCCTTCGACACACACATAGTTTCGACACTATGAATTATAAGTCTATCTTCATACTTGCTTCGATCCACAAGGATAGTTGGTTGTGGCATTTGAAGTTTGGATATTTAAACTTTCGACCACTTAATCAACTGATTACTCAAGATATGATTACTGGTATTCCGAGTCTTGAGACGCCTCAAAAAAACTTTGTGAAGTAGGAAAAGAATCCAGAATTTCTTTTGTTTCGAATATGCCAATGAGATCATCATGCCTGCTTAAAGTGGTACATTCAGATTAATGTGGTCCATTCAAAGAATGTACAATTTGTGGAAACAAATACTGTTTTGTTTGTTGATGAGTTTGGTTGAATTTTGGATCTATGTGATCAAAATGAAAGGACGAAGTAAGTGGTACATTCAGATGAATGTGGCCCATTCTAAGAACACACAATTGGTGGAAACAAATATTGTTTTGTCTGTTGATGAGTTTGGTAGAAAGTTGTGGATCTATGTGATCAAAATTAAAGGACGGAGTATTCGACCAGAGTAAGGAAAAATGTCAAAGTTCTACAGAGATTCAAGATCTTTGTAGAAGGAATCAAGTCGAAGACAGAATTTTGAATAACATAACAAAATCCTTATGTTATGCTGCATAATCTTATGTTGCAGACCTCCTTTCTTGCACATCCCATCATAATTTAATGCTTACACCAAATTTTGAGCTATTACCCGAGTGTTTAAGCCTTTGTCCAAAAGAACTTTACATTTATGGCATAAAGTTATCATTGCTATTTTTGGAAAGCAAAATTTTTGGTACAAATTTGTCTTGAGCCCATACTTTGTTTGCTTCTGATTTTTTCCCCACCATAAATCATAGAAAGCAACCCCTCTAAACCAGTAACTTTGGTACTTCATCTTGGGACCATGGAAAACTTGGATAACTTGATATTTTCATTCCAACCAAACCATAAGTTGTTATCTTGCAAATCTGATTACTTCAACTTCTCAAACCTCTTCCCTATAAATAGAGGCATTATTTGCAACATAAAGGGGGGAATTACCATCCTTAGAAAACTCTAAAAACTCCTTGAACTCAGAATCTGCATCCAAAGCCACATTGCTTGCCATTTCTGACTTTGAAGAGCCAACTCCAAAATCCTTCATGCATTTTCCATTTTTTCCATTCAAACATCATCTATACACCATATAGACATTATCCCAGCCCTTAAACCACCTATGTAATTCCTCCTTCCTCACCCACCATTTTCAAAAATCCACAATTGCAACTTAACTTGTCCAGAATAGTTGGGCAAGCTACAGGGTATTCTAGCAATTGGAGTAGCTTCAGGGAGGTCCAGGAAAGCTTAATCCATCATCAAACTATTTCTGGAATTCGTGTAGAAATTCTTCGAATTTAACTCCAAGAGGTAAGTTTTTCAAACTTGGAACTCTTCATTCAAGCATCATTTGTGTATACATTGTGAAGAAAAGATGTAGATATCATGTCTATGAAGCTAACCATGTCCATAGTTTTGATTATCGTTGCTTGTACATTGGGAATTTCTTCTCTGATCAGTTAGGTCTTAGTTTTAGTACTGGAAAAAATTCATGATAACCTTCGACCCATAACTTTTGAAAATTATATGGTTAGATTCGTATTCAAATTTTAGGAAGGTTAGATATTTACATCTTTCAATTTGGCTGAGAAATGAAGCTTTTTGAAGCATAACAATGGAGTTCTGCATCCCTGCGCGCGTGAAGGAAGAAGATGAAATCATGTTCAAATTTTTAGAAATGAGTTCATTTTATATTTAGTGTAAGTTGTATAACTAACAGATGAAACAGACCACCCCAGTGGTACAAACATCATGCACTAAAGCCTTGCCATGTAGAAGGTCCTGGTTTCGAGCGCCAGCGAGACCTTTTGTATTTATTTTGTAATTTTTTCCAAACTAACATGCAGGTTTATAACATACAGAGTGTTGGTTGTTTTGAATGGAAGATGTGGAGAACCTGGGTTCAAACCTTGGCAGAACCAAAACAAATATTAATCACTTGTTTTGTTTTCATTTCTTTTAACAAACGTCAACATTTTTCCAACCAATCAAAACAACTCCTTTTGAGTTGATTTTTTGCACACTATTTATTGACAATGTCTATTTTATGAATATATAAAAATATCACAAAAAATATTTTATTTTCATATTTATTTTAATTAACCAAAAGCCTTCCATAAAAAACCCTAAAAAATGATTTTTTTGGTTAATTTGATTTCCTTTTAACTTAGGATTAATTTTCCTATTTTTTATTAATCACATCCCTTTAGGTTATTTAGGCCAAAACAATTTTCCTAACAAAAATCCAAAGCAAAATCCATTTCTTTTTATATTCCTTGTACATTATATATTTCATTTCTTGTGCATTATTCAAGTTCAATATGGTTGTAATAGATAATTAGGATTTAATCTCTTGCAATCCCCATTTGTAAATTTGTACACCCCATCCTCAAATGATGTAATAGCGTAGTAAATTTACTTTCTGCAATTTATCGCTTTCGTATAAATGCTAGTAATTAGGGTTTGTATGGAAAGATAAAATCAATGCGTAGAAAACAATAATCCAAGATAAATCAAGCATGAAAAATAAAAACTTGCACATTGTTGCCTTGAGAAAATGGTCATGATATGCATATGAGACATCTTAGCAAAAACAATAAAAAATACGAGATCATAGTCCCTCGACGATGTTTCAAATGTTTCCTTATAAATGATCTTAGTCCCTCAAGAGAAATGCTAAGATATCTCCCAACATTGCTATTCATGACTATACGATGACCCACGCCTGTCCCTTTACATCCAAAGATAAGGCTTCTTACCAATCAATGGTAATATAGCAATATCAAAGGAAATAATAAATGAACAAAAGACTTTTGAGTAGGTAGAACGTTCCTAGTTGCTTGCTCACAATCCATCTTTAAAAAACAAACATCTTTTCAAACACACCAAACACTTTCAAAACATGAAATATTTTCAAAAGTCCAACACTTTTTATGCATTCTTATAGAGACGAGAATCGTTACAAAGTTTGCCTAAACGAAGGCGCTTTTCAAAAATAATTTCAAAACCCACCACAAGCACATTTTCAAATAAAGCATTTTCAAGTGATCTAGAAAGAAAATAAGAGCCCATAGATAACTATGGATGAAAAGGGTGCTAACACCTTCCCTTTTCATAATCTACCCCCCTAACTCAAGAAAACATCTCAAAGGTCTTTCCTATTCTTTTCACCCTTTCCTTATTGGCTAAAATAAAAGTCGGTGGCAACTCTTGTTATCTGTAACAATTGCGATAAAACACAAAACAACCAAGTCAGTTCTCCCACCGTATTACAGTATCTAACAAGAAATAATCCTTTTTTGTTTTGTAGGTATGATTGAAAGCCACCCAATATCTATGGTATCTCGATAGTGGATGTTTGAAGCATAAGATGGGAGATGTTAACAAATTTTCACATCTAACATTGAAAGACAATGGCTATGTCACCTATGGAGATAATACCAAAGGGAAAATTCTTGGCATTGGCAAAGTTGGTACACTACCTTTCACATCCACTGAAGATGTTCTTTATGTTGAAGGACTCAAGCACAATTTTCTAAGTATTAGCCAACATTGTGACAAAGGTTTCAAGATCAAGTTCAATAAAGATGAATGTTTTATCATGGATGAAACCACCAATGAGGTAAAACTCAAAGGTAGCCAAACTAACAATATTTTTATGGCTGCCTTAGATGATTTGTCGTTGAAGGTAAAATTCCTATTGGTAAACAACAATTATGCTTGGTTATGGAACAAGAGGGATGCTCATATTCACATGGGGCACTTGAACAAAATTATCAAACATGACTTAGTCATTAGATTGGCTAAGATAAAATTCATTAAAGATAAATTGTGTGACGCTTGTCAAAAAAGTAAACAAACAAAATCAAATTTCAAACCAAAGAACATGGTGTCTACATCAATACCACTTTAATTATTAGATATGGATCTCTTTATACCATCGTGAACTAAAAGCTTCAGAGGCAATGTATATGCACTTTTTATTGTTGATTATTTTTCAAGATTTACGTGGACTTTGCTTTTAGTTCAGAAAAGCGAGGCATTTGAGGCCTTTAAAAGATAAGCTAAGCAAGTCCAAAATGAAAAATCACTAAAGATTACATCAATCTGAAGTGATCATGGTGGAGAATTCCATAATGCATCATTCAAAGAATTTTGTGAAGAACACGATATCTTCCATAATTTTTCAGCACCTACAACTCCTCAACAAAATAGTGTGATAGAAAGGAAGAATCAATCACTCATAGAGCTTGCTCGCACAGTGTTAAGCGATTCAAAATTAGCAAAGTACTTTTGGGCTGATGCGGTAAGCACAACATGTTATGTAAGCAACCGTGTGATTATCCAACCAATGTTGAAGAAAACACCATATGAGTTGTTCAAGAATCGAAATACAGATATTGCTCATTTCCACATTTTTGGATGTAAGTGTTTTGTTCTTAACAATGACAAGGACAACCTCAGTAAGTTCGATGAAAAATAGGATCAAGGTATATTTCTTGGTTACTCTCCTTCAAGAAAGCTTATAGAATATACAATAAAATAACTTTAACTATAAAATATTCTATGCATGTTTCTTTTGATGAAACTAACCCCTCGAAAGAGGATATAGTCTTTTGTGATGATGATGATGATGCTTTAGATATGCTAATGGAAGATGTTACCAAGGCCAATAAAAATGAAAATCAAGATACTCTCATAGAATAAACTTCTCAACAAGATCTACCTGAAGAATGGAAAACTTATTATGATCACCCAATTGACAATATTATTGGTGATTTTTGGAAAGGAGTGTCAACAAGACTCAATCTTCAAGATGCATGTCTACGCATGGCATTTGTATCTCAAATTGAACCTTCCAAAATATATGAAGATTTATTGGACGACCATTGGATGTTTGCTATGAAAGAAGAATTAAACCAATTTGAAGAATTCAAGTTTGGGAACTAGTGCCAAGACCAAACGGAAAACATATCATTGGAACTAGATGGGTATTCAAGAACAAACTCGACAAGAATGGCATAATTATTCATAACAAAGAAAGATTGGTCGCTCAAGGATACAATAAAGAAGAAGGAATTTATTTTGAATAAACTTTCACTCTGGTTGCAAGGTTAGAAGCAAATAGATTATTATTAGCTTACACTTGTTCTATGAAATTTTAGCTTTTCCAAATGGTTGTCAAGAGTGCATTCTTGAATGGATACATCAATGAAGAAATGTATGTCAAGAAACCACGTGGTTTTGAAAACTTCAAGAATCCTTCACATGTATTCAAGTTGAAAAGGACACTTTATGGCATAAAACAAGCACCAAGGTATCGCGTCTAGGATTTTTCATCGAAGCTCGAACGATAGGTGAAAAGGCAGAAGAGTCGCCATCAATGTTATTTATCCCAAGAGAGGGAAATGAGACACTGAATAAATCAAAATAAAAGGAAAGATCATGGTCTCACGGCCAAGAGAAAAGGTTAAGGGAGTCGATTACACAAGGGGAAGGTATTAGCATCCCTCACGTCTGTGATACTCCACAGGATCCACTAAAGTTTGTTCTAATCTAAGGTTGTATAAAAAATCTAAGTCTAAAGCTTAGTACTACAAGGGAATGCATGCAATTGAAAGTATATACAAAAAGAAAGTTTTTATTAGTTGTGCCTGCCGCAGTTACGAACCTTTAGTGCCTACGTACCACCCTTCGTGTAGTGGGGGATCGGGGAACTCGTAGTTCTTCTAGAATGATCAAACTTTATACTCAAGGTAAGGACCAAATGATCAACATATAATTTCCAACAAATGAGAACATGTTGACATATCTTTAAAGCACTCAAATAATCATAGCATACCCAAATATTGACCTTAAATTATGCTCAAAAGCTTTGGAATGAAGCTTGACTAATTACACTAGGCCAAAGGGACATGTTCACTTCAATATTCCATGAAAAAATAGAAAAATGGATATAAAATACAAACAAAAATGATTAGAGGATCTAAAGTATCTTACAAATCATAAACCAATCATTTCTAAATTTAAAAGTTCATGGAATTATCAAAATTAAATCAAAAGATCAAAACTAGCTCAAAACTAGGCTTAAATGACCCCTAAACAAAATAAAATTGTAAAAAATATAAAAGTTAGAAGTAAAATTCAATAAAAAGGAGAACATGATCTCAACATATTAAATAAGCTCAAACATTTTTTTTTTGGAATTTTGAGTTCAATGGAAATGAGTGAATTATATTGAAACTTCAAAAAGAAGCAATAAAACCTCAAAAACCATTAAATCATTTCTCAAATTTTAAAAACCAAACAAGACTTAAAACAAATGAGGTCTAAGACCATCAAAAAATCAAGAAAACTCATAGGAACATGAAAATATTTTTTGTGAATTTTTTATAGTTCCTAAAATGGTCAGAATTAATTTTGAACTAAAACTATATAAAATAAAATCAAGTTAAACACATTAAACCAAATAAAATATTAAAAATAGAAAATCAATGATAAAAATAAAATCAAAATCAAAATTAGAAATTAGACTCAATTATCTTTCATTTCATATATTTTTTGTATTTTTTATTAGTAAAAATATTTTAAATAAATTACAGAAAACAAATGAAATTAAATTATAAAAAAAAAATAAAAGGAAATATATAAACATATGGTCAAAGAGTCAGCATTGAATTAAGCGCATGGGCCCCACTAAGAAACATAGACCAATCAAAATGTTTCCCCAATGATTGGGTGGAAAAAGACAAAAAAACCTGATCAATCAATCAATTCCATCCACACAGCAATGTATGAACAATTTTTTCAAAATCTCAGCCCCGTAGTCCGTGTTCTTTAGGTGGTGTTCAAGTTCAGTTTTCTCCTTCGATTCTCAATGAAATCAAAAAGTGTAAATATCAAAGTTGTAGATCTCAGAAAGATCTACGACTTTGATTCAAGAAGTTTTTAAAATGGTTACAAGATGAGGGAGAAATTTGGGCGTGAAGAAGGCATGAAAATACTTTTTTACATGAAAACCCTAGAACTTGTGATTTTCCAGCCCTCTTCTAATCCAAATATCTCATTCCTTGTTTGATGAAATTAAAAAGTGTAAACACAAAAGTTTTAGATCTCAAGAAGATCTACAACTTTAGTTCAAGAAGTTTTCGCAAAGGTTGAGAGTTGAGAGAGAAATATAGGCGAGAAGAGAGCATAAAATCCATATTTCACATTTTTTTTCCAGATCTGAATAACTCAAAACACAAATAAAATTAATGAAAAAATTTCTAAAGGGATAAGTTCAATAGCATAATGAGAACATCAACAAGTCGTTTTCAGATGCAAAAATGCAAGATCTAGGGTTTAGTGAGGTTACCTAGTGGAGAAAGAGTTCACTGTCCTTTTGAGCTTGAGATAAGGAAAGAAACCCAGAAACTTCGATTGATTCTTCTGATTGAAGCTCAAATAAAGAGATTTGATGTTGAAGAATTCTCAAAATAATGCTTGCTTGAAGAGAGAGAGAGAGATAAGGGAAGAATGAGGTTTTTAGTGAGAGAGAACTCAAAGCTGCGTGTGTTTGAGTGTATGAAGGAAAGGGTGCTCTTATATAGAGCCCCAAAGTGAGGGTAGAGTGGTCATTACAACCTTAGAGTCGTTGGAGGGTGAAATTGGAAGTTTACGCAATAATACACCTTGTTACCCAAGCTTGCATTTTGAGAGAGAGTGAGGGTACATTCTTTTCATTTTGGATAACTCATATATGCAGTAGCATGTTCTCAAAAGATGGTACAAGTTAGTGGAGTGTGGAGAGAGAAACATAGAAATGGCTATTTTTAGTATGTTTGATGTTTTTGGTACAAACTTGGTACAGTTGCACGCATGGGTGTGAATAGAAGGTTTGGTTCTCTTATACAAGACCAAAATAGCTTATGGGTTTTATTGTAGTAAAAAAGAATGGCTAGAAATGGAGAACTCAAGAAATTGCAAATTCTGACTTGACAAATTTCAATAAAATGCAGTCCCAATGTAAAGGGCATAACTCTCTCAATTATTTGAGTTAGATCACAAACTATGACTTTTTGGAAAGGTTTTGAGATTCTTTACAACTTTCATGTTGAGAGTTATTTCATTTGGATCCATTAAAGTCACCAAAACTGGCCACGATAAATCTGTAATTTTGGAAAATGACCTATAATCCAACAAAATGAATTATAATTCTTTTCTACATAACTATCAAAATAATCACTTTTAGGACATGGGACCATATTTATGAAGTTGTAGGTATAATTTTGCTCTTTCCAAGCATGTAAAGTTTGCACATTTTTAATAAGAAATAAAGAAGTTGTGAACTTTTGAAATTTAGCCTTATGACTTTCCACACTTGGAAAATTTTCCAATTTCACCAAGATACTTTCATGAATAAGTTTGCTTCAAAATCAATATTTATCTTGAATTTCTTCAATAATAGGCCATATGATGTTGAAACATGATCATTGACCTCAACTTTGACCAAAAGTCCACTTGGTCAACAATTGACTTTTGTTGACTTTTGCTCAGATGACCAGATAATTAAAGATTAAGCAATTGAAGTCCAAACAATGCCAACCAAGGGTCCACAATCCATAAGAGGATGATTTAATACATGTAAAAATCATTTATAACAAAGTTTCTCAAGAAAAATATCAGGAAATGCCTTTCTCAAAAAGTTGACTTTTCAGTCAAATAAGTCAAAATTCCACAATTATCTAATGCAATGCTTTGAGTAATCTTGTGATGAATCCAATGGTCATACTTGATACATTGGGCTATAAATTTATCATATAAACCAAGCATTGATGAAAATGAAGCTCACAACTTGAAAGTGGGCAAAACCCTAATTTCTAACTAAATGGCTTATGAGATGGTAACTGAAGATCAAACCCTAATCTCTCAGAGATTCCTGAGAAATCCAAGGAGCCAATGAACTTGAATCAATAAGGAGCTCATGAACATGAGGTTACATATAACTTTCATTGAGAAACTCAATATCTTGCTTGAGGTATAATCTTGAATCAGGAGAAACCCTAAGAACCTTGATCCCATGAATGTGGCAATGAATATGACCTAATAGTGGGTATGCAAATGCAATGCAATAAGCCAGATGAAAAGATACAAGGGTAGGACAAATTTGGGGTATGACATATGCCCTTATTTAATCGTATTAAACCTGAAAGTGAGATTAGCGCTAACCTTTCGAACATTCAAGGTAGAAGAAGATTAAATATAAAGTACTAGCAATTTGTCCAAAAGAGAAAGTGGTGTTGTTATTTTATTTCGCGCTATCTGCTGGGGGAAGAAATTTGGGTGAAGTATCTTGTAACGTAGCGTCTGTTCCAATACAAGGTAATTTATGTAGTTGAATAAGGACCAATCAATACAATCAGGTGTTGAAACCAAATACGGACGAGTATTAGAAGGAAATACAGACGGGTATCAGAATGAATCGACACGGACGAGTGTTGAAATCAATACGGACGGGTATTACAAGGAGATACGGATGAGTATCATAATGAATCGACACAAATGAGTGTTGAAATTAATACGGACGGGTATTGAACAGGGATACAGATAAGTATCAAGCTGGGTTAACACAGATGAGTGTTGAAATCAATACAGACGAGTGTTGAAATCAATACAGACGAGTATTGAAAGAGGATATAGATGGGTATCAAACTGAGTTAACATGGACGAGTGTTGAAATCAATATAAATGAGTATTGAAAGAGGATACAGACGAGTATTAAACTGAGTTAATACAAACGAGTGTTGAAATCAATACATACGAGTATTGAAAGAGGACACAGACGAGTATCAAACTGAGTTAACACGAACGAGTGTTGAAATCGATACAGATGAGTATTGAAAGAGGATAATGATGGGTATCAAACTAAGTTAATAGAGGCGAATTTTGAAAGCGGATACGAATGGGTATCAATCTGAGTTAACACGGACGAGTGTTGAAATCAATACAAACGAGTATTGAAAGAGGATACAAACGAGTATTGAATGGGGATATGGATGAGTATCAAACTGAGTTAACAAGGATGAGTGTTGAAAGTGGATTTAGATGGGTATGAAACTGTGTTAACACGGATGAGTGTTGAAAGAAGATACAGACGGGCATCAAACTGAGTTAACATGGACGAGTGTTGAAATCATTACAGACAAGTATTGAAAGAGGATATAGACGAGTATTAAACTGATTTAACACAGACGGGTGTTGTAATCAATACAGACGAGTATTAAAAGAGGATACATAAGAGCATCAAACTGAGTTAAAAAGAACGAGTGTTGAAATCAATACAAACGAGTATTGAACAGGGATACATACAAGTATCAAACTAAGTTAACACGGACGAGTGTGAAATCAATACAAATGAGTATTGAACGTGGATATGGACGAGTATCAAACTGAGTTAACACAGACGAGTGTTAAAAGAGGATACAAACGGGTATCAAACTGAGTTAACACAAACGAGTGTTGAAATCAATACAGATGAGTGTTGAAAGAGGATACAGGCGAGTATCAAACTGAGTTAACACAGACGAGTGTTTGAATCAATACAGACAAGTATTCAAAGAGGATATGGACGAGTATCAAACTGAGTTAACACGGAAGAGTGTTGAAATCAATACAGACGAGTATTGAACATGGATATGGACGAGTATCAAACTGAGTTAACATAGACGAGTGTTAAAATCAATATAGACGAGTATTTAACAGGGATACAGACGAGTATCAAACTGAGTTAACACAGATAAGTGTATTCAAGAGGTGGTTTATTATCCTGTATGGCACAGATGGTTGTAGAACGAAAGGTTTTTATTTGAAGGAATTGTTTCAGGAATTTTCGGGAAATATTAGCTAGAGGTTTTGTGACATTCTCTTGACAAATGAATGATTCAGGCTTTCGCGCAAGTTTGCAAATCTGTCTTATGCTTTGTATGCATGTTTGGATTTTCTTTTCAATGTGTAATGGACCATATAAATGGATATTCTACGCGTTTTCAGGATACAATGGTATGCAGGGATAACTATATGCAAAGTAAAGACAAGAGAAGAGGAAAAGTTCATTAGGAACTGTAGCTTGCTATCTCGAGATACCAATACAGATTGGTGCTACTGAGGATTAAATACCAAAGGTTATTAGTAACTCCACTGGGTATAATGAAAGGATCTCCGGGGAAGAGTTGTTGTCTCGCTCGGGGAGAAATAATTTCTTGAAGGTGATCTGTTTTGATTTCTATGGGGAAGAAAAGTTGGATTTGATTTCATGGGGGAAAGATAACATGGATCTCTTAAAATACCCTGAATCTACTCCTTCATTGGGGATCAATGATTATTTACGGGAACCATATTCTTGAACGACATATGGACCGTCCCAAGTTGTATTTTTTGCTGAAGATTGGGTGACAGACACTTGCGGTCTTGCTTCACTGGAAACTGAACTCGATATGCCCCAGGCTATATCACTGGGAACTTTGTGTTGAACAATGCCCCAAGTTACCTTGCTGCTGGGAATTTGGTGCATGGTGACTTCTAAAGAGATGTTGATATTTGGAATAGGAGACAAAGTTGGCTGATTATGACTAGGAGAGTGACCAACACGACTTGCTACCCGCATAGACGAACAACACTTGGATGCCATTGCATTCTTGTTAGTTAATTAAAAATTCGTGTAAAATCATGTTTCAGTTTTAGCGTGTGTTTATTATTATTCTCTAATGTTTTCAACGTAATGATTAATAAAGAATTAAATCAAAATTTTGCATACGGAAAATGAAAAATAAATAGGGAAAGCTTTTGGTAAAGGACCAATTTTATTGATTGAAGATCTTGCCTTTGAATAGGCGTTCATACAAAGAGGCAACTCCTAAATGAGGTAGTTGCAAAAATAAAATAAAAATGGAAAAATACAAAAGGAAATGGCAATGATAAGTTCTCGAATTTCCATTAGACCCGGCATTGATATATCCCCATATCCTTGATCGTATAAATGGTTCTCCTTTGAAGAGTAGTAGTTGGACTGATCCATTCACTTCCAAGGTTGCACATAGTTATTCGTGGAGGGTATTCAGACTACAGCCTCTCGCTCATGATCCCTAACTTTTTCCTAGACTACCCTTTCGGGTTTTCAATCCAGCGGGATACCCATTTTTTTCCAAGTCTCCCTTTTGGGTTTTCGACTTAGCGGGTTATTATTTTTTTCATTTTTATCCCTAACTTTTGCGTGGATTTTTTTCTTCTATTTTTTTTATCCACCGGGATGCCCGAATTTTTTCCTAAGTCGCCCTTTTGGGTTTTCGACTAAGCGGGTATCTTTAGGCGTACTACTTTTTGGCAGAGTCTGAATTAACTAGGAGTAGAATGTCTTCCCCATCCATGTTGGTCAAGATTAGGACACCTATTGAAAAGGCTTTTTTCACTATGTATGATCCCTTGTAATTGGGAGCCCATTTTCGCCTTGGGTCAGATTGTGGTGGAGGAATCTTCTTGAGGACTAGATCTCCTGTATGAAACTCTCGAGGTCGAATCTTCTTGTCAAACACTTTCTTCACCCGTTTCTGATACAACTGACCATGACAAATAACAGTTAAGTGTTTCTCTTCAATAAGATTAAGCAGATCCAACCTTGTCTGAATCCATTCAGCCTCATCAAGCTTGGTATCAGTCAGGATCCTCAATGATGGAATTTATACTTCAACTTGAAGCACAACATCCATACCATAGACAAGTGAAAATGGAGTTTCCCCAGTTGACGTACGCACTGAAGTTCTATACCCATGTAGACAAAAAAGTAACATTTCATGCCAGTCCTTGTATGTTCTCACCATCTTCTGGACAATCTTCTTTATATTCTTATTGGCTTCCTCGACTGCACCATTCATCTTTGGCCGATAGGGTGATGAGTTGTGGTGCTCCATCTTGAATTCCTCATGTCATACCCTAAATTTTCTCTGTAAATTTTAATGATCATATTACTTATATTTCAATATTATTACTATGTTTCTAAAATTAAGAAATTCCATTGTTCAATGTGTGTACTTTTTGGTCTTATACTAATGGGGGTTTTAAACTCATAAGATAGAGTGTTTGTATCAAAATGGACCATCAAAATCTGATGGCCCGTTAAGGATTTTTATTTACTTCAAATAATAAGAATAATGGAGGTGCGTTGTTGTATAGAGGAGGTGTGATGTTTCAAGTGGGCTATCAAAACCTGATGGCCCATTAAGATCTTTACTCATGTTTTATAACAAAGTAGGGTGTATTTTTTAGAATGGCCCATTAAGAGTTCTGTTGGCCCATTAGGGTATAAAGAAAGGGTGTGTTTCGGATAATTGTTGGCCCATTAAGCCTTTGGAGGGCCCTTTATTACTAAAAGGGGTTATATATATACATAAGGGAGGCTCATTTTGGAATAGACTATCCCAATATAGTTTAGAGGCCTATGCTTAGTTTTTAGTTTAAGACAGAGGGAGGTGTTTTAATGATTTGGTTGGCCCGTTAAGAAATGTTGAAAGCCCATTTAATTTGTTTCTGTTGACTGGGTCAACTCTTTATATTTTAGGTTATTATTAGTATTACTGATATAATTATTATTGATGGTGAATCATATATTAATCATTCATTATCACTATCATTATTAACATCATCGATTATTATGATTATTATTCTTAAAACATTATCACTGTTATAATAATAATTATTTTAAACTATTATTATTTCTATTTTTTCTCTGAAACGTGGACTAAGTCAAACAAGGCTAAGAAAACCCTAATTGTTCATTCCCAGTGGCAGTGTTGTTGTTCTGCATCTCTACACTAAGCAACCCATGCCCAAAAAATAACTAATGTACATATTTATAATAAAAAATCATATCAAATTAAAATATCCCAGTGCAAATATTTACAAATATTATACAGATCAAATCAAATCTTAAAATCTCTAAAACACAACAAAATCTCCTAATTTCTAATTGAATCAATCAACCTTAACAAAATCATCTAATTTATAACTACAATCACAAGAAATTTCGTAATCTATCTAAAACCTAAACTATAAAAACCCTAAGAACTAAGGTGAAAGGGGAAGAAATTGTGAAGAGAACAGAACCAAAGAAAAGGTATGGAAGAAGAGGAAACACATAATAGGGTTTCCCTTGGAGCTTTTCATTCGCGTATAGATCTAGGGTTTCTGAACAGAAACCCTAAGATCTTCCTTCAAATTGCTGCCGCTAGATCTTCCATCTCCGCTGCTTCCACCATCACCTTCGAATATACCTGCAAGGGGAAGGAGATCAGAGAGAGTTAGACGGAGAAGCTATACAAAATCTCAAGGAACAGACACATAAAGGTAACATCCGAGGAACTTAGCTTTTGCATTTTTAATTTTTGTCACGAATGATGTTTGCTATGTCGATTTAAGGGTGGTTGGGGTTTGATTTGGGGTCGTAGGGGGTTCATCACTGCTGTCGGTGGGGTTCGGGGTTTGGAGCGATGTTGTTGTTTGTGTTAATGAGAGAGAGAAGAAAGAACAAGACAAAGAGAGAAAGATGAAATGAGAATGAAAGGGAAATGAAGGGGAAACGGAAAATATAATGTCTCGTGATCCCATGTTTGTGTCCCCATGTCTTTACTACACACCTTCATTTTATGTCTCTTCAATCTAAATCAAACGCTCCAGACCTTGCGACCTTACTGTAATCCCACGCGCTAGCCATACACGATCCAAACAGGCCTCTATCTGATTCAACTCTGGGCCAAGCCCAATTGCTAGCCACATACCCTTGTTTTACTGCGTAATTGAATAAATACCCCCTCCCAGTATAATGGGCCAAGTTCAATTTATGAACTTGGGCCCTTAGGTTTTACACCCCCCGTAATTGCAACCCAACTGTGAACCGTACCCCCTCTGCATTTTGGGCCAAATCCAATATCTGGATTTAGGGCCCTGTTATTCACACTCCCAACATTTTATTAACCAACTAATTTTTCACCCCTATGTTTTTTTTAAATAAAATTAATTTATTTTTATAATTTCGTTATTCATTTATTTGTTTATTTATTTATTACATTTTTTTGCATATTAATAAATTATTGGACATTTTTAATATTTAATATATTTTTAATAAGTGAAAAAAAATTATTTATTAATTTAAATTCTTTTTTAAAAAATAGTAACTCATTTTTTTTAATATTTTAATTGCATTAATTTTTTTTTCTCATGCATTAAAATATATTTTTCTCTCAGATTGCTTCATTTATTCAAAAATATCTAATCAATTAAATGCTAACTTTTTTTACTAACATAATTAAAACTTATATTTATTTTCAAAAAGGATTATGGGAATTTCTTTTATTGACTGCGAGGTTCGTCTACAATTCTGCAATTTACAAACTCAAACTTGGTTCAAGGAGAATTCGAGATATTTCCATAATCCATAAAAAAACTAACCAAACAACTACGAACTACAAATTGGGACTCTGATTCTTCGTAAGAGGATACATTGGTGTTGCACCCCAAAATTTTCCCTCTCTAATTTTTCAAAGATTCTCTCACAAAATCTCCATTGTTCAAAATTGCATAAGGTTTGATCAGCTCAAGACACTTCCTTAACACTGGGCTCAAATTAAGGTTTGGGTTTGGACAAGTACAATTGGACTTTTAAATAGTTTCCATGGATCATATTAGGCTCTCAAAGTAGATCAAAAGGAGTGGCTGCAGATAATAGTTCGAATTGAAAATCTGGTTCAGGCTGTTCGAACCACATGACTAATCGAAAAGGAGTGGTTGGCCGATTTTGACAAAATCGAAGAAGTACAAGCTTGCTTCGATCTGCAAGCTTCGATTGGGTATTGGCTTCCTTCGAGCAAGCTTGGTTCCCAAGTTTCGATTGGGCATTTGGCTTCCTTCGAGCAAGCTTGGTTCATAAGCTTCAATTGGGAATTGGTTTCCTTCGAGCAAGCTTGGTTCATAAGCTTCGATTGTGCATTGGCCTCCTTCGAGTAAGCTTGGTTCAAAAGCTTCGATTGGGCATTGGCTTCCTTCGAGCAAGCTTGGTTCCCAAGCTTTGATTGGGCATTAGATTCCTTCAAAGCAACCTATTTCGATCCACCTCTAAACCCTTCGAGCAACCTGCTTTGAAAAACATTGATCAAATCCCATAACCTTATCCTCCAAATCTCACTTGTCAGGCTATGTTGCTTCTAAATCTTTACATAATCAGAGGTTTACACAAATTTGAGATGCATTACACAAAGATTCGAAGCTTTATCCACTGGATTATACCATTTTTAGATGAAATGGCAAAAAGCTACGTATCTATTTTCATAAAGATTACTTTAATCACAAAGTCAGCTACTTGAGCTCCCAACCCGATTTTATCTAAACACAAGCAATGTCAAAAGCATGAGTCAAATGTCCTGCACCCAACAAACATCATGCCCCGCTTGTACTTGAACTTGGGAACCATGAAAATTCATTCAACTTGATTTTTTCGTTTTCAACCAAACCATTGTTTGTTATCTTACAAATCTGGTTACTCCAACTTCCCAAACCTTTTCTCTATAAATATAGAGACCATTTATAAATTCAAGGCGCCAGATTTTTGTTGTGTTGAAAAAATCCTCAAACACTCTCAAACTCTCAAAAACTCAGAACCTGCACACAAGCATAAAGCTAAGCATAAAACTGGGACATCCTAACTTCACACAGAAAAATCTCAAATCCCTTCATATGTTAGTGAGCCTTTCGATTCACCCCTAGCTTACATATACTAGTCTTTTGATTCACTGCCTAGCTTCCATATACTAGCCTTTCGATTCACTCTCTAGCTTTCATATACTAGCCTTTCGATTTACTCTCTAGATTCCATATACCAACCTTCTAATTCACTCCCAAATTCCATATACCAGCCTTTTGATTTAGTGACTTTTAAAGTAAGCAGTCATCCCACTAGCTCAAGGAGGTCGAAGCAGGCTTAATCCATCATCAAACTGTTCCTGGAGGTTCTACCGAAGTCCCTCAAGTTTCAGTCCAAGAGGTAAGTTTTCTTAATCTTAGGAACTCTTCATTCAAACATCATTTGTATATACTTTCTGAGAGAAAAATGTAGATATCATGTCTAGGAAGCTGGCCATGCTCTTAGTTTTGATTTTCATTGCATGTGTTTTGAGAATTTCAACTCTGACTAGTTAGGTTTTGATTTTTGTGCTGAATAAAATTCATTGCTAACCTTTGACCCATAACTTTCAAAACTTACATGGTTAGATTCGTATTAAAATTTTGAGCAGGTTTGATATTTACATCCTTTGATTTGTCTGAAAAATGAAGCCTTTCGAAGCTTAACAAATGATTTTACATCCATGTGCTCGAAGGAAGAAGATGAAGCCATGTTTAAACATTCATAAGTGAGTTCATTTTATATTTAGTGCAAGTTGTATAACCAACAGATGAAATAGACCAGCCCAGTGGTACAAACAGCACGTGTTAAAGCCTTACCATGTAGATGGTCCTAGGTTCAAGCCCCAGTGAGACATTTTATCTTTTTTTCCAGATTTTCTCATTTCTTTTTGTTTGCGTGAAGCACGCCTGGGACTCCATTGGCTGGGCCTTGGTGTAACACGGTGGGAGAACTGACTTGGGTGTTTTGTGTTTGATCGCAATTGTTACAGATAGCAAGAGTTGCCACCGAATTTTCTTTTATCCAAAAGGAAAGGTTGAAAAGAACAGGAAAGACCTTTCGAGATTATTTCTTGAGTTCTGGGGGTAGGTTATGAAAAGGGAAGGTATTAGCACCCTTTTCATCCATAGTTATCTACGGGCTCTTATTTTCTTGCTAGATCACTTGCTTGTGTTTGAAAATGTGCTTGTGGTGTGGGTTTTGAAAGTATTTTGAAAACGTCTTTGTAATGGTTCTCGTTTCTATAAGAACGCGTATAAAGTGTTGTTTTTGAAAATAGTTCAAAGAGGTGTATGTGGAATGTGTTTTTGAAAGAGATTTTGAAAAGTGTCTTTGTAATGATTCTCGTTCCTATAAGAATGCGTACAAAGAGCTTTGTCTTTTGAAAATGTTTCAAATGAAAGTGTTGGTGTGTAAAATGTTTTTGTTGTGAGCAAGCGAGCAACTATGAGCGTCCTACCTACTCAAAAGGTCCAATATTCTTTTCCTCCTCCTTTAGATGTTGCTATCTTATTATTGATTTAGTAAGAAGTCCCGTCGTTGGATGTGAAGGGACGGGCATTGGTCGTTTGTATAGTCATAGAAGGAAACCTATGGGACGTTTTAGTAATGTCATTTAGGGACTAGATCGTTTACCGAAGGCAATATTGAGGGTCATCGAGGGACTACGATCTTTTATCGAGGGTCTGCTAAAACGCCCATATTCGAGGGACATGACTATTTTTCCGAGGCAACAAATGGGATTACCCTAGGGGTGTATGTGTGAATAGTGTGTTTGATTGCATGCATTTTGTCTTTGATTTTTGGGTTGTCTACTTGTTGGTTGTATCTTACCATACATCCTAATTACTAACATTTGTGCAAAAGCAATAGAAATGCAGAAAATAAATTCTACACTATTACAACCATATTGAATAACAAGAAAATGAGAAGACAAAACAAAAATAAAAAAAGGAAAAATGAGTGCTTCGATCTAGGAAAAAACACCCTTCGATTCTGCCCTTCCTGGCTTCCTTCGATTTGGGCCTGGAATTAGTAAGGTCATGTATTTCGATTTCACCCCTTTTGTGTTTCTTTCGAATGGGACCTGGAAGTCAGTGTGGCCATCCTTCTGGCTGCTTCTTTCGTTTGGGTTGGCAGTCAGTTTGGACATCCTACTGGCTACTTCTTTCGTTTGGACTGGCAGTCGGTATAGACATCCTATTGGCTGCTTCTTTCGATTTAGCAGTTAGTGTGAGAGGCAGCCTTCGATTCCTCCTTTTGGTTGCTGCTTTTGACTGGGCCAGGGAATCAGTGTGAAAACCTTTTGTTTCTCCCTTCTTGCTCCTTCATTTTGACTATGAAGCAGTAAGGGGGGGTGTGAAGCCAGAGGCTTCGTTTCACACAAAAAAAACTCCTTCTTTCGTTTGGGGCCTACACTGGTTAGTTCTACAATATATTTGACAAGAAAACAAACGAAAAGGGCAAAAATGAAAAATAAACAAATTTCATGTACATGCTTGAAACGAAAGGAATGACTATTCACATGTTATGCTAGAAACGAAAGGTTCGAAGTTAAGAGAAACTTACCTTGCTTAAAGCTGGAACGTGTGTGCTGGACCTTGAGTGGATGCCTAGAGGCTCCTAGATTCGAAGGAAATAAACAGGTGTTGTGTTTCTTCTGAATTCGAAGGGCCAAGGAAACAGATGTGGTGTTTCTTCTAGATTCGAAGGGCCAAGGAAACAGGTGTGATATTTCTTCTGGATTCGAAGGGTAGAAACAAGTGTATTATTTTGTTTGACTTTGGGTTGGAATATGTGCTTAAGTGAGTGAGAGTGTTTGATAATTTGAGAGTTTGATGATTTTTTCTTCACACCCCAAAGTCCTCTGGATGTGTTGTCTAGCCCCCTTTAGATGTTATGGAGCCTCTTATTTATAGGCGAACCTGGTTGAGATTTAGGAGGGAAAACAAAACAATTTAAACAAATTGAGTAAACTTTTTTTTGTAGCTTTCGAGGGGCAGCATTCGTATGCAAATTTGGTGCAAGAATGGGGCAGTATTTCAGGACTACTGTGTAGCAGTTTTGGAGCGTTATGGCAAGTGTATCAGGCCTGAACTTGGTAGAAATCATCTTTTGATATCTCCACCTTTTGTTTTGAACACCTTCAACCAGATTCTCCTTCAAACAACATTATTTGATTTTCACCCAACAAGTGTCTTTCGAATGGGCTCTTTTTGTGCATCCTTCGAAGGAGCCAAATGTGTGCCCCTTGAATGGGTCACCAAAATATGCCTTAAGGTATGTCTTGAAAGTCCTTTGAATGGGCCATCAAACATTTCCTTCGAATGGGATACGCAGACATGTCATTTGAATGGGTTATGTATGTATCTTTAAAAGGGCCAAATGTGTCCTTCGAATGGACTATGTGTATGTCCTTCGACGGGATCAAATGCAATTCTTCTAATGGGCTTGTAAGGTATATCCTTAAAAAGGAACCCCTATGTATTCCATTCAAATCCACCAATACATGTCCTTTGAAGGGGGCACCAACCATGTGTGTTTAAGGTTTTCAAGGGTGTAATTGAAGCAAACTATTTCAAAGGGAAATGTTGTCCAGTCGAAGCTAGTGTAAACATAGCCAATGCCCTATCGAAGCCTGCATGCAGGAGGTCACTACTTTGTGACTCCAAGCAAGCATATAAGAGGCCATTGTTCAAACAAAGGTTTGCATGAAGAGTCAATGCCCTGTCGAAGCCTACATGCAGGAGGTCACTGCTTTATGACTCAAGGTAAACATCTAAGGGGCCAATGGTGCAAACGAAGCTTGCATGCACGAGGCTTTTCCTCTTTGAATCGAAGGAGTATATAGGAGTATCTTTTCCTTGTGCCTACTGGCCTAGTGGGAGCCTCTTACATGCAAGAAGGAGGCTATGGCTCAACCGAAGGATGCATGCAGCCAGCCATCACTTTGTGAATCAAAGCAAGCATGGAGGGAATTATTTGTCTAATCAACACAGGCATGCAAGCATCAAATGTCCAATTGAAGCAGGTATGAAGGCCACCATTACATTGTGAACCATGTGAGGCCAATGATGCAATCGAAGGTTTCATGCAGGAAGCTCCTGCTTTGTGAATCAAAGCCAGCGTATCAGAGGCCAACACCCAATCGAAGGATGCAATCCAAGCTTGCGTCGAAAAATTCCAAAAGTCCAATCGAAGGAAACTTGTTTTTTCTTCAATTTTGTCAAAAATATTATTTTTATCTGCTTTTCCCTTTTTAACAGTTTCCTCCTTAACTTGATGCTGAAAAATCCAATTGTACTTGTGTAAGCTTGCATTTTTGAGAATCCTTGTGAGAAATGCCTTAAGAAATGAGAGGGAAAATTTTGGGGTACAACACTTGACATTTCCATTTTCTCAATCCCCCTGCTTACTGACAAGAAAACAGGCCCTGGGCCAAAGCATAAAACTATTTTTCTACACAAAAATTGTTTTACATACAAAAACTGTTTTCTACACAAAAACACCAAAAATATATTTAAGTTATTTAGTTTATTTTATTTAACTTCTTACAATGAAAAAGACCAAAAATATTTTCCTATTTATTTTCTTTTCTTTAACTTAATCTTAATTTTTCTTTAATTTAATTAAATTTCCTTTTAGCTAAGCAGGCCAAAATCTTTCTTTAACAAAATCAAAACAATTCATTCCCTTTCCATTTCTATTCTTGTACATTATTTTATTTCATTTCTTGTACATTATTCAAGTTCAATACGGTTGAAATAGATAATTAGGATCTAGTTTCTTGCAATCCCCATTTTTAAATTTATACACCCCATCCCTAAATGATGTAATAGCGTAGTAAATTTACTTTCCGCAATTTATCGCTTTCATATAAAATGCTAGTAATTTAGGGTTTGTATGGAAAAATAAAACCAATGATTAGAAAACACTAATCCAAGATAAATCAAGCATGAAATACAAACACTTTCACACTTTCACCTCTAGGTTTACCTCCACTTTGTTGCCTTATGAAAAAATGGTCATAATATGCATGTGAGACATCTTAGCAAAAACAATCAAAAATACAAGATCATAGTCCCTCGATGTTGCTATGAATGTTGCCTTATAAATGATCTTAGTCCATCAAGAGAAATGCTAAGATATCTCACAACATTGATATTCATGACTATACGATGACCCACGCCCGTCCCTTTACATCCAAAGATGAGGCTTCTTACCAATCAATGGTAAGATAGCAATATAAAAGGAAGGAAGAAATAAACAA
Organism: Vicia faba; assembly: GCA_948472305.1. Taxonomy (NCBI): domain Eukaryota; kingdom Viridiplantae; phylum Streptophyta; class Magnoliopsida; order Fabales; family Fabaceae; genus Vicia; species Vicia faba. The sequence continues at coordinate 767,273,572 of OX451741.1, read as the reverse complement.
AAGACTTTTGAGTAGGTAGAACGTTCTTAGTTTCTTGCTCAACATCCATCTTCAAAAACAAACATCTTTTCAAACACATCAAACACTTTCAAAACATGAAATATTTTCAAAAATTCCAACACTTTGTATGCATTCTTATAGAGACGAGAATCATTACAAAGTTTTCCTAAACGAAGGTGCTTTTCAAAAATACTTTCAAAACCCACCACAAGCAGATTTCACACAAAGAAAATTTCAAAAGTGATCTAGCAAGCAACTAAGATCATATAGATAACTATGGATGAAAAGGGTTCTAACACCTTCCCTTTTCATAATCTACCCCCCGAACTCAAGAAAATATCTCAAAGGTTTTTCCTGTTCTTTTCACCCTTTCCTTATTGGATAAAAGAAAAGTCAGTGGTGACTCTTGCTATCCGCAACAATTGCGATCAAACACAAAACAACCAAGTCAGTTCTCCCATCATATTACAGAAATGGCGACTCTTCTAGGGAATTACTTAAAAGTGTGGTTACTTTAGATCTAGATCATATTTACTTACTTTCATTGTTTAATTTGTCTGCTTTACATTTATGGGTCCTTGTTTGGGTTATTGTTAAAGATCCTACACCCGGATCTGGGGCACCTTTTTAGGTAAGTATAAATAAACCATGGAGGTTGTACGGTGTAGACCGATATGGATAAAGTGATAGCTACGTTAGCGTGATACTCTGGCTTGTATTAATGTTCCTTGAGTCATTCAAGGATAACATTAGGCTTCCTTATAGTATTATTAAGCGCTAATTGACCTTAGAATATTTAATTGAACAACTTGGACATTAGGAAGTAGTGAGATAGCCGGCTTTGGTTCCGACTGAAGGTTGGTTGATACTCGATGCTACGCTCATTGAGATCGGACTTTTGGGATATTTCGGCCGCAAGAAAAGATTGATTGTGCTGAGACAATGCCCAATGAAGAAAGATCAGTGATATTGAGATCCCCTAGAACCCGGTTACTTTCTAGGACAGGTTGATCCAACTAAACTTCAAGAGGGTACTTACCTATGAACTCCATGCAAGCCTAAACCTAACGAATTGTTTCCTTTGTGTGCATACTTATACATAACATCATGACATCATACCATAGCATTTTCAATAACCATTTCAAGGATCTCAAGGGCCTGTGATGCAGGGTCATGATAAACCTGATGTCTATCAAGGGGCAAGAGGGTTTATGTTCCTCTAAACCAAACTTCGTCAAAGACAAAAGCACGATAACTTGAGTCAAGGGCTATGACCCACTTGACATGGTGTGCTTGATTCTCATGGAAGGGTATTCAACAATACGAAGTTCTCCAATCAAAGTCGTGATCAAAATTCAACTTCTAACATCTTCTTGTGTTTACCCCGCGAGATCCTTGAAAACATCGCATCCACATAACATGCATGTCATCGTAACAGGTTTTCCCCATAAAAATTTTCTCATATGCTTACTATTTATTTCAGTAGAGATGGCTCTAGACCAAACAATTAAAGATCTCCAAGCTCAGAATGCCCAGTTCCAACAAATGTTCTCAAACTTAGCCAACGGGCAGGAAGATCTGAAAGCACTCTTCACCAAAGAGAGCAAGAAGAAGACTAAGAAGAAGGTTGCCATCCTAAACATGGGGAAAAGGTTTAAAGGCCCAGTCTTTCAGGTGTAAATAGTTGAAGAGTCGTCAGAGGAAAACGAGAACCAGGATGAAGAGGCAAGGAGCACCCGTGCTAGGGGTGAAAATGATCAAGCTTCCGAGGACTAAGACTACTTTGATGAACAGTATCCACCTGCGGATGAAAAATACAAACAGCTTGAAGACAGACTAAAGGCTATAGAGATCCAAGTTGTACATGGATTGGACTTTGGAGACTTAGGTTTGATTCCTGGGGTGGCCATTACACACAAATTCAAGATCCCTACATTTTCCAAGTATGACAAGGTCTCTTGTCCTAAGATGCATCTTAGATCTTATGTCCGCAAGATTCATCCACACACCACTGATTAGAAGTTGTGGGTTCACTTTTTCCAAGAGAGTCTATCTGGGACGCAGTTGGAGTGGTTCTATCAATTGGAGGGTACCCGCATCCACACCTGGGAGGATCTAGTTGCTGCTTTCTACAAGCAGTACCAATACAACGCTGATCTTGCACCAACTCATATGCAGTTGCAGAATATGACCATGGGTTCCAACGAGGGCTTCAATGAATACGCCCCAAAATGGAGAGATCTGGCTGGCAGGGTGTAGCCACCCTTAATGAATAGGGAGCTCAATGATATCTTTATGGGAACTTTGACAGGACCTTTCTTCAATCACCTAATCGGAAGCTCCTCAACTGGGTTCACCGGGCTGATTCTAACTGGGGAACAAGTCGAAAATAGAATTAAAATCGGAAAGATCCAAGTGGCTGCATCTTCAAGTACTGAAAAGAAGATGTACATTAGAAGGAAAGAGTCCAACATTGTATATGTCCAAAAGGGACATGCTAGAGGTAACCACAACCAATCTGTGGGAGTTGTGCTAATCTCTAACCCTACATTTGTTGGACAACATCAATTAGGGAATCAGCGTAAAGAAGTCGCACCTAAAAGATAATTTACCAAAATCAACATGTCACTGGCTCAAGCGTTACAGTGCATGTTGAAGGCAGATTTGATTATGTTAAAGGCTCCTCTACGGAATCCCAATACTTATGCTCCTAGTTACCATCCCAATGAAAGATGTGTATACCATTCTAATAGTGTTGGACATGATACGAATGGCTGTTGGGCTCTGAAGAACAAAGTTCAAGATATGATTTAGGAAAAGGAGATGGAATTTGACCCTCCGTCAACTCCCAAGATGATCACTGCTCCCATGCCAAATCATTGAGAGCATCCATTTCATTTTGAATTTTCAATTGTAATCTTTTTTGTTTGTTCGGACACTTATCTATTAATGTTAAACATTGTTTCATTAATGTACTGCATATGTTTGTCTTGAATTAATCCATTCGTTTTCACTATATTTAAGTTGTGCTTTTTTCCCTTTTGTGATATTCAACTCTCGTTAAAAGTTGTAAGCCTTTAGAGGGAGGATGACAAAAACAATGTCATGATCTCATACAATATGCTTTTGGACAGACCTTACTGACGATGTACAGGCATTCTTTCAATCCCTAAACACTGGAGTTATAAGGAAGATGATCCCTAGTCAACCCCTTTGAGCCAAAGAAGTAGGAGTTTTCTTTTTAACACAAATTGAAACCTTTAATCATAACCTGGGGCAGGGTAGTCTCTCAGTTAATTCAAATGCACGTTCAGTCGCAAGCTTCCACTTAGTACACAATGAATGACATCAAAAACATCCTTATGAATTAAAAGACGGCGATGGTAGTCGTTATCTCTCAAAAGAAAAAGCCCACTGAGTCAAAACCTATGAAGGATCCAAAAAAAACGGGGGCATCCCGCTAACTGTAGTCTCAAAAACAAGAAAAACAGTCAGGAAAAAATCAGGGATAATAAGTCAAAAGAGGTCGTTACAAACCCTAAACAACAGAAAAATGTTGCAAAATGACTGCCTTCTCCAACAAACTTAAATTGTCTGAACCATCACCAAAACTTCATTCCAGATTCAATAGGAGTACAGACACACAATTAACTGAGTTTATGATTGGAGAACATCATGAAGAACGGGTGGGTACAAATACACTTTGAGCCTTATCCTTTGTTTCTTAAACCATGAACCAGGCCACGTTACAACCTTTAAAAGTCCTAATTGTAGAAAGGGTTAGTTCGAAAGCATATTGTTACAAAAGGTATCTTGACTCCTGTAAGGCTTTACTGTAAATCCTGAGTTGAATTCACATTCTTAAAAAATTCTTTTATCTGCTAAAAATGCATTTTAAAACTTCAAGACAAATATAAACTTTGAATTATTTGAATATCGCTATTTGCATATAGTTAATTGTTTAACAACGGAGAAATTCACACGACGAATATCCATTGAACAAAAACTCTCTCAATGAACAGAATCACTTCAAATGGAAATATGCTTCCAATGACAAATCTCTCATAATCGAGGGGCACGTCATGATCTTTGTCCAACACATCTGGGGAAGTCAAGTCGAGATTCCAATAAATCTCTCATAAAGTCCTGAATAGCCAAGGGCAAGTCTTCATCACTTGGGGCATCGAGTGTGATTTCCATCAAAGGAGCACATACAATTAAACAAAATTGTCCGGCAGTGCTACAACACTTACAAAGTCCATTTCATAAGGAGATCCTCGATGAAATCGCTAGAGCAATTTATATAAGGATATCCCCACAGAATTATCTCTAAAAAGTTGGATTCATCTAATCCCCAACCAAAGTTTCAGTCTCCTAAAAACCCCTCCCCAATTGAGTTGGTCTCAAGAAGAATCCTCGAGGAGTTATGCCAAAAGAAAACACCTCCCCAGCAGTTCATCCAATATCCTTTTCAACAGGGTTTATTTCCCCAACAAACAGCAAAATTCCCCATCTTGAGTTTGCCTCTCCAACTATTACAAATCAAGGGACCACAACCCCTAATCCCCAGTGAAGTCACCAACGGAGTCGCTATTATCCCCGAAGTTACTATGAAGTCTGGACCAGACCAGATAATAGTTTAAATTCTTCAAATTGATGAAGCCTGGACCCGACCAGATAACATTTCAAAAGCTCCTCTTCCCTAGTAGAGTTTGCCACTATCCCTAGTGAATATCTGTGAGACTTGGAATCCGACCAGATAACAGTTAACTTCTTTACCCCTAACAAGTTGTTAACTTCCATTCTCTCCAATCAAGAGATAACTCCCCAGTAGAGCGATGGACAACTAAAACTCCTGAACTCTACCCCCCTCAAGCAGAAATCAACACCTTCCATGGAGTTTCCTTCAAGAAAAATAAACATTCCCCGGTCGAATTCTCCTCAAAAACAAAATAGGAATCCCCAGCAGAAACATCCTAAAACGAGGTCTGGAAAGGAGGGTACTCTTCATCCCCAGCAGCAGTCCGGGATTTCATTTCCCAAGGCTCACCAGCATTTGTCAAGGATTTACTTTCCCAGACAAAGATAAACTTCAACAACATTTCACATTTCATACATCATAGCATATGCATATGAAACGCATATAGCACAATCTCATTTATTTTGAGAACACCATTAAATAATGAATTCCATACATCATGACATTGCATACAGCTAACGCTTTATCTTTTCAGGAAAAATTAATTAACAGATAATTATCATCAACAATTTTCAACATGTCCAAGACTAGTTTCTGAAGCAAGACAGAACAACTACCTACGTGACCAGATGCAGCTTTACATGGGTTTATCATGAAGAAATCTTACACGGGTTACTTCTAATTTCCAGATGCAGCTTTACATGGGCTCATTATAAAACAATCTTACACAGATTCCTTCTCATACAGTTCCAGATGAAGTTTCACACGGACTCATCCTGAAGCAACCCTACCCAGGTTCCTTGTCATATATTTCCAGATCAAGTTTCACACAGACTCATCCTGAAGCAGCCCCACCCAGGTTCCTTCTCACGAATTTCCAGATTCTCTTTTAGGAATAGTTCAGATACGATCCAGAGACAGATGACATTATGATACTTATTCCAGATTCTCTTATAGAAACAGTTCAGAAACGATCCAGAGATAGATGACATTATGATACTTATTACAGATTCTCTTCTAGAAACAATTCAGATGTGATCTAGAGACGGATGAAATTCTTATACTTATTCCAGATTCTCTTCTAGAAACAGTTCAGATACGATCCAGAGATGGATGACATTCTGATACTTATTTCAAATTCTCGTCTAGAAATAGTTCAGATACGATCCAAAGATGGATGACATTCTGATATTTATTCCAGATTCTCTTCTAGAAACATTTCAGATACGATCCAGAGACGGGTGACATTCTGATACTTATTCCAAATTCTCTTCTAGAAATAGTTCAGATACGATCCAGAGACGAATAACATTTTAATACTTATTCCAAATTCTTTCAAATACAGTTCAGATACGGTCTAGATGCGGATGTCATTCTGACACTCATTCAATACATCTCTCAAATACAATTCAGATATGGTCCAGATGCGGATGTCATTCTGACACTAAGTCAATACATCTCTCAAATACAGTTCAGGTACGATCCAGATGTGGTTGTCATTCTGACACTCATTCAATACATCTTTCAAATGCAGTTCAAATACAATCCAGATGCAGATGTCATTCTAAAACTCAGTCAATACATCTCTCAAATACAGTTCAAATACGATCCAGATACGGATGTCATTCTGACACTCATTCAATACAGTTCAGATACGATCCAGATGTGGATGTCATTCTAACACTCATTCAATACATCTTTCAAATGCAGTTCCGATAGAATCCAGATATGGATGTCATTCTGACCCTCGTTCAATACAGTTCAGATACGATCCAGATGCAGATGTCATTCTAACACTCATTCATCACATCTTTCGAAAGTGGTTCGGATACGATCCAGTTATGGATATTATTCTGATATTCATTCCAGCATATCATTCAGAATTAAAACGACTGAATATTTATTCGGATACTTCTCCCAGTTAAGGGCAAGCTTAGAATTGGTTTAATTTCTATTAACCATCACTTTTGGATGGCATCTATAAGCCCATCTCCGGCAAATCTCTCCAAATGGCATCTTTAAGCCCATTCCCTACACAATCAACTAACACATAGTCGAGTGTAAATTTTTGGGCACTCTATTGTTCAATCATCTTCCACCTTCAAGTAACGAATGGCGGACTCGCCAATCTAACTCTTCAGGTTCAAAAAGATTGAATAGGGGCAGCTATTGTACCCCAAAATTTTCCCTCTCCAATATCTCAAAGATTCTCTCACAAAATCTCCATTGTTCAAAATTGCATAAGGTTTGATCAACTCAAGACACTTTCTCAACATTGGGCTCAAATTAAGGTCTGGGTTTGGACAAGTACAATCGGACTTTTAAATAGTTTCCATGGATCATATTGGGCTCTCAAAGAAGATCGAAAGGAGTGGCTGCAGATAACAGTTCGAATTTAAAATTTGGTTCAGGCTGTTCGAACCATATGATTGATCGAAAATGAGTAGTTGGCAGATTTTGAAAAAATCTAAGAAGAACAAACTTGCTTCGATCCCAAAGCTTCGATTGGGTATTGGCTTCCTTTGAGCAATCTTGGTTCCCAAGTTTTGATTGGGCATTTGGCTTCCTTCGAGCAAGCTTGGTTCATATGCTTCAATTGGGCATTGGTTTCCTTCGAGCAAGCTTGGTTCATAACCTTTGATTGGTCATTGGCCTCCTTCGAGCAAGCTTGGTTCACAAGCTTCAATTGGGCATTGGCTTCCTTCGAGCAAGCTTGGTTCCCAAGCTTCGATTGGGCATTGGCTTCCTTCAAAGAAACCTGTTTCGATCCACCTCTAAACCTTTTGAGCAACCTGCTTTTGAGAACATTGATCAAATCCCATAACGTTATCCTCCAAATCTCACTTGTCAGACTATGTTGCTTATAAATCTTTACATAATCAGAGGTTCATACAAATTTGAGATGCATTACACAAAGATTCAAAGCTTTATCCACTAGATTATACCATTTTTGGATGAAATGGAAAAAAGCTACATATCTATTTTCATAAAGATTACTTTAATCACAAAGTAAGCTTGTTGAGCTCCTAACCTTATTTTATCTGAACACAAGCAATGTCAAAAGCATGAGTCAAATCTCCTACACCCAACAAACATCAGGCCCCGCTTGTACTTGAACTTGGGAACCATGAAAATTCATTCAACTTGATTTTTTCGTTTTCAACCAAACCATAGTTTGTTATCTTACAAATCTGGTTACTCCAACTTCCCAAACCTTTTCTCTATAAATATAGAGACCATTTGCAAATTCAAGGGGCCATATTCTAGGTTGTGTTGAAAAAAATCCTCAAACACTATCAAACTCTCAAAAACTCAGAACCTGCACACAAGCATAATGCTAAGCATAAAACTTGGCACATCCTGACTTCACACACAAAAATATCAAATCCCTTCATACGTTAGTGAGCCATTCGATTCACCCTCTAGCTTCCATGTACCAGCCTTTCGGTTCACTCCCTAGCTTCCACATACTAGCCTTTCGAATCACTCTTTAGCTTCCATATACTAGCCTTTCGATTCACTCTCTAGTTTCCATATACCAGCCTTCTGATTCGCTCCCAACTTCCATATACCAGCCTCTCGATTTAGTGAATTTTAAAGTAAGCAGTGATCCCACTAGCTCAAGGAGGTCGAAGCAGGCTTCATCCATCATCAAACTATTCCTGGAGGTTCTGTCGAAGTCCCTCAAGTTTCACTCCAAGAGGTAAGTTTTCTTAAACTTAGGAACTCTTTATTCAAACATCAGTTGTATATACTTTGTGAAGGAAAATGTAGATATCATGTCTAGGAAGTTGACCATGCTCTTAGTTTTGATTTTCATTGCCTGTGTTTTGAGAATTTCAACTCTGACTAGTTAGGTTTTTATTTTTGTGTTGAATAAAAATCATTTCTAACCTTTTACCCATAACTTTAGAAAGTTACATGGTTAGATTCATATTAAAATTTTGAGCAGGTTTGATATTTACATCCTTCGATTTGGCTGAAAAATGAAGCCTTTCGAAGCTTAACAAATGAGTTATACATCCCTGCGCTCGAAGGAAGAAGATGAAGCCATGTTTAAACATTCAGAAATGAGTTCATTTTATATTTAGTGCAAGTTGTATAACCAACAGATGAAACATACCACCCCAGTGGTACAAACAGCATGTGCTAAAGCCTTTCCATGTAGAAGGTCCTGGGTTCAAGCCCCAGCGAGACCTTTTTATCATTTTTTCCAGATTTTCTCATTAGTTTTTGTTTGCAGGAAGCACGCCTGGGCCTCGATTGGTTGGGCCTTGGCCTTTCCATTTTCTGAATCCCCCTGCTTACTGACAAACACACAGGACCTGGGCCAAAGCATAAAACTGTTTTTCTACACAAAAATTGTTTTGCATACAAAAATTGTTTTCTACACAAAAACACCAAAAATATATTTAAGTTATTTAGTTTGTTTTATTTAACTTCTTACAATGAAAAAATACCAAAAACATTTTCCTCTTTATTTTCTTTTCTTTAACTTAATCTTAATTTTTATTTAATTAAATTAAATTTCCTTTTAGTTAAGTAGGCCAAAATCTTTCTTTAACCAAATCAAAACAAATTCATTCTCTTTCCATTTCTATTCTTGTACATTATTTCATTTCATTTCTTGTACATTATTCAAGTTCAATATGGTTGTAATAGATAATTAGGATCTAGTTTCTTGCAATCTCCATTTGTAAATTTATACACCCCATCCCCATAGCATAGTAAATTTACTTTCCGCGATTTATCGCTTTCATATAAAATGCTAGTAATTTGGGGTTTGTATGTAAAGATAAAATCAATGCTTAGTGTTGTGACTGGTTTTTAAATTAGTTCCGTCACTATTAGTTTTTATCCTAGGGAAGGGAATCTAACAGAAAAACCCTAATTCGCAGACATAAATTCCAGGTTTCAGACTTCTTTAGACGAAATGAAGGTGTTAGACACCTTTCATCTACCTTGTTCACAAGGATATTAGGTTTTAGATTTGAGTTGGGGAAACAGGATTTAAATTTTATTAGGGGAAGGGTTTAAATTTTTAATAGGGGAAAAAGGGTTTTAATTTTTAATAGGGGAAGGGTTTCAATTTTAATAGGAGAACTCGCTACGATTTTTGATTGTATGCCTACGTATCCTCTTACGAGGAATCAGAGTCCCAATTCGTAGTTCGTATGGGGTTGATGTTTTTTAGGGGTTGCAAACATATTTTGAATCACCTCGCACTTTGGTCGGGAATGGTGATTGCGGAGATTTTGACTAAATGTGTGGTAAGTCAAAATCGGTTTGAAACCCTTTTGCAAAAAACAGTTGATTAGCTTAGTTGATTGCGAAAAAATAGTTTGATAATTTGTTAGTGTTTTTTAACGGTGTTAACTGCAAAAATATCTTGATTAATGCATGATTAAAAATATTTAATGCAATAATAGAAAATAATGTTCATGATCTTTTAAATAAAAATAATTTGTTATACATGATAAATAATATAAAAATTAAGCAAAATAATAATTATTATAAAGAGAATAAGAAAATATAAAATATAATAATTATAAAATATGAAGAGAAAGTATAATAATTAATTATAATAATCAATAATAATAGAAAATAAAAATAGAATAAAATAATTATAATTATAAAAAATATAGAAAACAATAATTAATTAGGGGGTGTTGCTTCTAGTTAACAAGTAAAAGAGGGGGTTGCTGAAAGTTGTGGCTAAGCTGGCCCAATGTGAATTCAAAGGGGGTGTGAAGTTGTTCTGGCGTTTAGAAATTCAGTAAAGAGGGATGTGCAAAGCAATGGGCTTAGGCCCATTACATGAATTGGAGGGGGTCCAGTTGGTTAGGTGTGTGAGGGAGTATGCTAGCTATCATGCAGACTTGGCCTCTGACCGTCTGATCAAGATCACATGAATAAAATTGAAGGTGCATATTAGTTATTATATGCGAGCGCGTATTGGACTATTAAAGATATAATAGTTTGTTTATTTTTTTTTACAGTAACAACTATCCATTCTCCATTCTCTCTCTCAATACAACTGCCACCCAACCCCTTCTTCTTCCACGCGATTACCAACCCTTCCTCTTCCCTAACCAAACCCTAGAACCCCATCCCCTCTGTTCCAATTAATCAAACACCACCAAAGCTAAGAAGTTACCTCTTGCGATTATCTTTCTCCGATTTCTGAGTTGTTTGGCTTTTTGTCCAATTTGGTACTAAACTGCAGTTCTTCTTCTTGATTTACAGATCACAGCAGCAGTGAAGCTTGAGGTTGAGGAAGGTGGTGCAGAGGAGGCAATGACTAGGGTTCCAGATATTGGAACCTCGGTTTCTCTTCTCGGTACTGTTGTTGTTCGACCTCCTGTTCTCCTTATTCTTCTCAAATCCGGCCTCTGTATCCCGAAGTCGTTCCCCTTCTGTATTATATTTCTTGGTTCGTCTCTGTATCAGTCCCCCTGTTTCCGTTCTCTTCCCCTGTATTTATATGCGTTAGTCTTTAGGGTTGTTACAAATTTGTAGTTACAAATTACTTAGATTTAGGGATTTAGTTCTTTGTAATTTTTGCAATTAATTCAATTTGTGATCGTAATAAGATTTGATTCGTAATTTTGCTGTAAAAAGATTTGATTTTGTTTACTGCAATTTTTTGGATTTGGCTTGTATTGTAAATTCTAGTTTTAGATTATAGAAAGATTTGATTGAATGCTCACTGATTTTTCTGGATTTGGTTGAAATACATATTTGTTTTTGTAATAATCTCTACATTAGCTGTAAAGAAGCAACAATATGCGTTAATTTAGGATTGATTTGTATACTTGTTGTTTCCCTTTTCATTACAGCAAAAAAAAATACTTTCCAATTCCAATGGGCTTTGTACTAATTATTCCTATTTCAGCCCAACACATTTTTTATTTACAGCAAAAAACAATTCTCTTAAACCAAGCCCAATTGGCCATCAGCCCAACACTGTATTATTATTTTTTTAATAACTAAGCCAACTTTAAAACATTACTGTAAAAAGAAAATGTTACATTCCAAACATTATTTATTTATTTTAAAACCACAAACAACTTTCTTTAATAATATATTTTTTTCTTCTCTACTCATCAAATGGGCCATCCTAAAGGGTCTTATATTAATAAACACACCCCCTTTTGTTATTTGGATAACAAAAATAGAAATGGGCCAACTAAGTACATTACCCCCACACTTTTTACTAATAACAAAGTAATACCTAAATTTATTTAATAAATTCAATTATTATTTAATAGCAATTTTAATTTCAATAATAACAACTATTTAGTAGTTATTATTCTGAAATAACTTTACATTTTCGAATCGCATGGGCTATTGGCCAACATGCCACGCGAATTGGTTCACAGATACATGAGTCTTTCTTATTTAGGATGCCCCGCCTTCCTAAATTTAAGGTACACTCCCTAGTCGGATAAAGATGGACCATCAAATACTGTTGTACCATCTTTAATTGAATATTTCTTCAATTTTAATCTTGAAAAATGAAATCATCGAAGTAGGACAAATTTGGGGTACGACACTTAGAAAACACTAATCCAAGATAAATCAAGCATGAAATACAAACACTTGTACACTTGCACCTTTAGGGTTACCTCCCCTTTGCTGCCTTATGAAAAAATGGTCATAGTATGCATGTGAGATATCTTAGCAAAAACAATCAAAAATACTAGATCATAGTCCCTCGATGACGCTATAAATGTTGCCTTATAAATGATGTAAGTCCCTCAAGAGAAATTCTAAGATATCTCGCACATTGATATTCATGATTATACGATGACCCACGCCCGTCCCTTTACGTCCAAAAATAAGGCTTCTTACCAATCAATGGTAAGATAGCAATATCAAAGGAAGGAAGAAATGAACAAAAGACTTTTAAGTAGGTATAACGTTCTTAGTTGCTTTCTCACAATCCATCTTCAAAAATAAACATCTTTTCAAACACACCAAACACTTTCAAAACGTGAAATATTTTCAAAAAGTCCAACACTTTGTATGCATTCTTATAGAGCCGGGAATTATTACAAAGTTTGTCCAAACAAAGGCACTTTTCAAAAATAATTTCAAAACCCACCACAAGTAGATTTCAAACAAAGCAAATTTCAAAAGTGATATAGCAAGCAACTAAGATCCCATAGATAACTATGGATGAAAAGGGTGCTAACACCTTCCCTTTTCATAATCTACCCCCCGAACTCAAGAAAATATCTCAAAGGTCTTTCTATCCGTAGCAATTGCGATCAAACGCAAAACAACCAAGTTAGTTCTCCCATCGTATTACAGAACTGGCAACTCTACTGTGGAATTACTTAAAAGTGGGGTTACCTTAGAGCTAGATCACATTTACTTGCTTTCATTGTTTGATTTGTCTACTTTACATTTATGGGTCCTTGTTTGGGTTATTGTTAAAGATCCTACACCCAGATCTGGGGCACCTTTTTAGGTAAGTAGCAATAAATCATGGATGATGTACAGCATAGACCGATATGGACAAAGTGATAGCTACCTTAGCGTGATACTCTGGCTTGTACTAATGTTCCTTGAGTCAGTCAAGGATAACATTAGGCTTCCTTATAGTGTTATTGAGTGCTAACTAACCTTTAGAACCTTTAATTGACTCATCCTAAGCCATTAGAAAGTAGTGATATGGTCGGCTTTGGTTCCGACCAAAGATTGGTTGATACTCGATACTATATTCATTGAGATTGGACTTTTGGAATATTTTGGCCGCAATACTTCGGTGCTTGAGCTAAAATAATGCCTAAAAGAAAGGTCAGTGATATGAGAATCCTTAGAACCCGGTTATTATTAATAGGACAGGTTGAGCCAACTGAAACCTCAAGAGGGTACTGATCTTTAAAACTCATGCAAGCCTTTAAACCTAAGTTCTTTGTGTGACTTGTTTGTGTTTGACATATCTGTGATTTTAAAGAATAATCATAACATCATAAACATCATAATATCACATGTACACTAACCATTCCAAGGGCCTGGGGATTTATCTCTTCTTTGTTTTGTAGGTCATGGATTCAGCTCACAGAAAAACCATCCAAATAAATTTTGTAGAGATCCCTCCCAAACTCAAGGAAATGGTCTTAAAAGTTCTTGAGAGCTCATCATTCAACAAGAGATATGGTAACTTGATCAGTTTCGTTACTACCTATTTTGACGAAGGTATGATGAGTGTCTTATTCTAGTTCTTCGATCCTAAGCACCATTGCTTCACATTTCCAGACTATCAGTTGGTGCCCACGCTGGAAGAATTCTCCAAAATACTTAGTTCACTTATATTGGAGCAGGTACCTTTCATTGGTTTAGAACAAGATCCAGCTTCTGAAAATGTTGTCGTAGTTTTACATTTGAAGCCATCTGACATTGAGTCCAATTGGGAAAGAAGAAGTGGAGTTAAGGGCCTCCTTGCAAATTTTCTAATGAAGAAAGCTCAGATATTCCTGGATGCTATGAGTTACCATGGCTTTGAAGATGTCTTAGCTCTCTTGATCTATGAGTTGGTTTTTTCCCTAATTCAGACCATTTTATAGATGTCAGTGCCATCAACATCTTCCTTTCTCATAATACAGTGCCTACATTGCTCGGGGATATTCTACATTCACTCCACACCCGTACTATGAAGAAATGAAGAACTCTTATATGTTGTACACCTTTTCTCTATAGGTGGTTTATTTCGCACCTTTCTCGGTCAGTAATGAAGAATGAGTTAGGCTTAAGGTGGAACCAAAGGTTAATGTCTCTTTCTCACTCTGATATCTATTGGTACCCTCGCTCTCAAGAAGATATCTCTTTTATTGATCGCTGCGGAGAATTTCCTAATGTGTCACTCCTTGAAATTAGAGGAGGCATCACCTACAACCCTTCTTTAGCACTACATCAGTTTGGTTACGCCCGGAGGAATGGTCCTCATGATATGCTCATCCAGGGTATTGTGTTCGACTATTCAAATGATCAATAAGGTTATCATCAGAGGTTCATCCGTGCTTGGGGCATGGTTAAGAAGATTGATAGCAAGACCTTAGGGCACAAGAACTCCATTCTTTTGGAGACATACCTCAAACGGGTTCGAGCTCATTCTCAAATTCTTATGATGTCGTACGCTGCAATCCTAACAGTGATTTTAGAGCCTATTGTTCAAGAGGACAAGTCTCGCATCATTTTTCATCCAGATATGCCGACAAAATTCGAACAATTGCAAAAGTCTTGGATCCAGCTCAAGGAAGAACGAGATACCTTTGAGACCTAATTCTATGCCAGTGAGAAGAAATTTATGGAGCTCACGATACATCTTCATGAAGAGAAAAGTTTGAACGCCTACATTGCACTGAAGAGGATGCGCTCGACCTTTTTGTCTTAGAAGTTTATTTTGTAGTTATTTCCTCCATTATAAGCCCAAGAGGCATGTTTGTAATCAATTTGAACTTATTAATGCAATTGATGTTTGTTCCTTTTGTCTAAACAAATTTAAATCTCCTAAGTCCTTGAAATCATTTGCATACGCATTTTCATGCATCATAACATAAATAGGTTTTCCACAACATGTTTCCTTATCTTTCTACTGTTTATTTCAGTAAGATGGATATCGAACAAACAGTGAAGAACTTGCAAGCGTAAAATTCCCAGTTCCAAGAGACTTTGCTGACCCTGGCTAAGGTGCAACAAGAGTTGATGACTATGCTGGTAGCCAAGAAGAAACCCAAAAAGAAGTCCTTCATCAACATGGGTAAGAGATTCAAAGGTCTGGTTCGTCAGGTATAGATAGTCGAAGAGTCATCTGAGGAGGACGAAAATCAATATGAGGAGGTAAGCAGCACTCATGCTAGGGGTGCCAATAATAAAGCTTTTGAAGACGAAGACTATTTTGATGAGCAATACCCTCCGACCAAGGATAAAGACAAGCAGTTGGAGAATAGGCTAAAAGCTGTTGAAATTAAAGTCGTGCCTGGTTTAGATTTTAGTGAGTTGGGCTTAGTACTGGGGTCGTCATTCCCCACAAGTTCAAAATATCGGTCTTCTCTAAGTATGATGGGGTTCCTGCCCGAAACTTCATCTAAGGTCTTACATGCGCAAGATGCAGCCGCACACTACCGACAAAAAACTCTGGATCCATTTCTTTCAAGAGAGTCCTGTTGGAACTCAACTAGAATGGTTCTATCAGTTGGAGGGTTCCCGCATCCACACATGGGAAAATCTAGCCACTTATTTTTATCATTAGTATCAATACAATGCCGATCTGGCACGACCTAGAGTCCAACTTCAAGGTATGACAATGGGTACTAATGAGGGGTTCAAGGAGTACGCATAAAAATGGAGGGATCTTGCTGGAAGGGTCCACTGACCGACCCATTTTTCAACCTATTGATTGGTAGTTCTTCGTCTGGTTTCACCCAGTTTTTACTAACTGGTGAAAGGGTGGAAAGCGGCATTAAAAGCGGAAAAATTCCCATGACATCTGCTTCCACATCCAACACTGTAAAGAAGCCTTTAACTGGAAAGAAGGAAGCAAATGGTGTGTATCAGGAAAGGGCCTATACCAAGAAGAACCACCGACCCTCTGTTAATGTTGTGTTAATCTCTAACCCTTCGTCTTCTCAAAGGCAATCAGCCAACAATCAAAGATCCAAAGTTCCTCGAAGACAGTTCACAAGGATTAGCATGTCACTGTCCCAAGCCTTGCAACATCTATTGAAGGCCAACCTAGTGACACCGCGTGATCCACCATCCAATCCAAACACTTCATCACCAAAATACAATCCTAATTCCAAATGTGCATATCATTCAAACAGTCCTGGACATGAGACTGATCAATGCTGGGTGCTGAAGACCAGGATTCAAGATCTTATAGACAATAAAACAATTGAATTTGATCCACCTGCTACTCCAAGTGTGATAACCGCACCAATGTCGAATCATGGCAAAGGTGTTAACGCAATTGATGATACTACTTTCGTCTCTTCCATTGAAGATTTAACAACTTCATTAACTATTGTGAAGGTTAACTTGTTGAGAGCCGGGGTGTTCCCTGGTTATTCTAAAGATTGTGTCCGCTGTGATCAACAAGTAAATGGGTGCAAGTGGTTGAAGGAAGGTTTGCAACGCCTGATTAATAGTCGCGAGATTATATTTGAAAATATTCCTACCATCAAGAGTTTAACCAACAAAACTGAAGACCTGTCCATAATAACAATTTTCAATAAGCCTTTTAGGATCCCCTCAAAGGGTCCTATTAGAATTTCAAATGAACCGACCATCACTCCTTTAATAATCACTACCGTTAGGACTATCCCCTACTCTTATGACAAAGCAGGTCCATGGAACTATGGTGTCGAGGTTTATTATCATGGGATAAAACAAGATTATTGGATCAACAAAGATGAAGTTGATGTCACCAATATTGCAGGTTCTAGTAAAGTGACAAGAACAGGGTGGATCTTTTCCCCTGATATTTCACCACCCACTACTACATCAACTCTCGTTCGCATAACCAATGACAAGTCCAGTACCAACACTAAAGGCAAAGAGAAATAAGGTGAGCCTACCGGGATAGAGGCACCCTACCAAAGATACTAATGCTGAAGATCCCTCCATTCAAGAGATGGAGGAAATCCTAAAAATCATAAAAAAGAGTGACTTCAAAATAGTGGAGCCGCTGGGGAAAACCCCCTCCAAAATTTCCATGCTATCATTATTACTCTGTTCGGACATTCATGCCCAGGCTTTGATCAAGTTCTTAAAGAAAGCCCATGTGCCCCAAGAAACCACTGCTGACCAGTTCAATAATTGTATAGAAAGTTTAACGGCTGACAATGGATTAGGGTTCTCTAACGCTGATTTGACTCCTATGGGAAAAAACCAAAACAAAGCCTTGCATATCTCTATTAAATACAAGGGAACCACCCTGGCTCATGTCTTAGTTGACATTGGTTCATCTTTAAATGTGTTACCCAAAGGTGCTTTGGACCGGCTAGATTGTGAAGGACTGGTACTGAAGCCAAGCGATATTGTCGTAAGTGCTTTCGATGGGTCTAAGAGAATGGTTCATGGATAGGTGGACCTCCCAATTAAAGTTGGATCACAGATCTTCAATTCTACCTTTTACATAATGGACATACGTCCCGCCTATTCTTGTTTTCTTGGACGCCCTTGGATCCATGGGGCAGGGGCAGTAACATCCACCCTTCATAAAAAATTAAAGTATTCAGTCAAAGGGAAGGTCGTTACTGTTAGTGGCGAAGAAGAATTTATGGTGAGCCATCTTAATTCCTTCAAGCATGTGGAAATGGATGGCGAATTCATAAAGACTCCGTGTCAGGCCTTTGAAATTTTTCCTCCTATGGTTGTCGCCACTAAAATCTCCTCCAACATATCAAAAGCTGATGAAGTTGTACCAAGAACGGTTTCGCTTAAGGATGCTCGTGTCGTGGTCGAAGATGGAAATTGTACTATCTGAGGCCAACTTCCCAACATTACATTTAAAGCTACAAATTTGGATTGGGTTTCACCATCGAAGCTCAGAAAGAATTCAGGCGTGCTCGCATGGGAAAGCCACCTCTCCGCATTGGGAATCATGAAGTGAATGATGTGGAAGACTTTGATGATGAAAATACTTTTGAAGATTGGATATATCCTACTGTCGAAGGAAAGCTCAGCAACTGCCATGAAAAGGATTTCACTCCCATATCCTTCAGTGAGGAGTAATTACTGTTTACTATTATCTGTCAATTCAAGAACTTCTGTCTGTAATCTTAATTTCCAAAACAATGACTTTTAAGTCATGTGCCTTGCCCGGGGCACTATGGTCCATTTGTTAAGGATTTTGTTCATGTTCATTTATCATATGATCATTTAATATAAACCATTGGACCTTTTGCATTCAAATTTTTGTGTTCATTGTCTTTCTTTTTCTTTATTACATTTTTTTCAATAGGCATGTATCTTACAAGAAGAGAAATTTATTCAACCTCATGAAGATCCAGTCGAAGTTATCAACTTAGGTACTGAGACAGATAGAAGAGAGGTCAAGATCGGCGCCAACCTAAAAGATGGTATCAAGAGAAGATTAGTTCAGATGTTACATGACTATGCTGAAGTGTTTTCTTGGTCGTATGAGAATATGCCCAGGTTGGATACCGACATTGTGGTTCATCGTCTGCCAACGAAGGAAGATTTTCCTTCTGTTAAGCAAAAGGTTCGCCGCATGCGGCCTGACATGTCTGAAAAGATAAAAGCCGAGGTAATGAAACAATTTGATGCAGGTTTTCTGGCTGTCACATCTTATTCTCAATGGGTTGCGAACATGTTCCCTGTGCCAAAGAAAGATGGAAAGGTTCGCATTTGTGTAAATTATAGAGATCTGAATAGGGCAAGCCCCAAAGATAATTTCCCTCTATCACATATTGACGTCTTGGTTGACAACACCGCTCAACATAATGTCTTCTCATTCATGGATGGATTTTATGGCTACAATCAAATCAAGATGGATCCTAAAGACATGGAAAAGACCACCTTTGTTACACAATGGGGCACCTTTTGCTACAAATTTATTCCATTCGGATTAAAAAATGTAGGGGCGACATATCAAAGAGCTATGGTAGCTTTATTTCATGATATGATTCATCATGAAATAGAAGTTTATGCGGATGATATGATTGCAAGGTCACAAACCAAAGAAGCGCATCTCGATCACCTACACAAGCTATTTGAGAGGCTAAAGAAGTACAAGTTGAGGTTGAACCCTAATAAGTGCACATTCGAAGTAAGGTCTGGAAATATTCTAGGTTTTGTCGTCAGTAGTAAAGCCATCGAAGTTGATCCTGCAAAGGTAAAAGCCATCCAAGAAATGCCATTTCCTCGTTCTGAAGAGGAGGTTAGAGGATTCTTGGGTCGTCTTAATTACATTGCTCGCTTCATCTCTCACTTAACTACTACTTGTGAGCCAATATACAAGCTCTTGAAGAAAGATCAAGTAGTAAAATGGAACGACGACTGCAAGCTGCCTTCGACAAAATCAAGGAATATTTGCAAGAGCCTCCTATCCTTATGCCTTCAGTTGAAGGAAGACCTTTGATCATGTACTTGACTGTGCTAGAGAATTCTGGCCAACATGACGAGTCTGGCTGAAAAGAGCATGCGATATACTACCTGAGCAAAAATTTTACCGAATGTGAAACTAGATATTCACTGCTCGAGAAAACTTGTTGCGCTCTGGCATGGGCTGCTCGCTGACTAAGACAATATATGTTGAATCACACCATTTTATTGATTTCTAAGATGGACCTTATCAAGTTCATCTTCGAGAAGTCTGCTCTCTCTGGACAGATAGCTAGATGGCAAATGATTTTGACTGAATATGATATCCAGTATATAACACAAAAGGCCATCAAAGGAAGTATATTGGCAGATCATTTGTCCCATCAAGCTGTTGATGACTATAGATCTATGAACTTTGACTTCTCAAATGAGAATATCATATTAGTGACCGACAATGCAAAACATGGATCGTATGACGGATCTTGACAAGGATCCCGGTGGACTATGGTTTTTGATGGAGCTTTCAACGCTCTGGGTAATGGAATTGGTGTTGTGATAATTTCTCCTGAAGGTTGCCACACTCCTTTCACTGTTATATTATGCTTTGATTGTATGAACAACATGGCTGAGTATGAAGCATGCATCTTAGGTCTGAAGGTTACCATTGACTTGAATATCAAACATTTGGATGTATTTGGAGACTCTGCTCTAGTGATTAGCCAAGTGAAGGGGAATTGGACACTAAGCATCCTAACATGATTCCTTATAAAGAGCTTGTATTAACTCTGATTCCATGCTTTGAGGAGATCACCTTTGAGCATTTCCCTGGGGAGGAAAGTCAGTTAGCTGACGCTTTGGCCATAATGTCTTCCATGTTCAAAGTCAAATGGGACAACGAAGCTCCTATGATAATGATCAAAAGATTTGACAAACCTGCACACTGCTATGAGCTTGACACTGACGAAGAGAAACCATGGTACCATGAGGTGAGGAAATATCTTGAAGCACAAGAATATCCTAAAGGAGCTTTTGTCAACGATAAGAAATTCTTGCGAAGATTTTCAGCCAAATTCTTTCTAAACAACAGAATCCTATACAAGCGTAACCATGATACTACTCCACTCCGATGTGTGGACAAGAAGGAGGCAGAGAAAATTATGGAAGACATGCATGATGGCCTCTTAGGGACCCACTCTAGTGGACACACTATGGCCAAGAAAATCTTGAGGGCTGGTTACTATTAGTCCATAATAGAAACTAATTGTTATCATCACTCAAGGACTTGCCACAAGTGTCAAATCTATGCTGACAAGGTCCGTGTACCACATATTCCTCTAAATTTCATGACTGATCTGTGGTCGTTTGCAATGTGGGGCATTGACATGATTGGAGAGGTCAAACCTACTGCCTCAAATGGACATTGTTTCATCCTTGTTACCATTGATTACTTTACCAAGTGGGTCGAAGCTTCTTCATATGCCTCAGTCACCAAGAACGTGGTAGCCAAGTTTATCAAGCATAACCTCATCGACCGTTACGATATTCCCGAAAGGATCATCACCAATAATGGAACCAACCTCAAAAATTCTATGATCACGGAACTCTGCACTCAGTTCAGAATTAAGCATCACAATTCTTCTCTGTACAGACCCAAGATGAATGGCACAGTGGAATCTTCCAATAAAAGTATCAAGAAGAATTTGCAAAAGATGATGGTAACCTACAAAGACTAGCATGAGATGTTACCGTTTGCTCTCCATGGCTATCGTACTTTGTCTCGTACATCAACTGGAGTAACTTCTTTCTCCTTAGTCTATGGCATGAAAGTCTTCTTACCTGTAGAAGTTCAAATCCCCTCTCTAAGTATAATGAAAGAACCAGGTCTAGGCGAAGATGAATGGTTCAGACTAGGTTGGATCAGCTAAACTTGATTGACGAGAAGCGGCTGACTGCTGTTTGCCATGGTCAGATGTATCAGAAGCGTATGATCAAGGCATTCAACAAAAAAATCAAGCCTCGAGTGTATCAAGCTGGAGAATTGATGATAAAGTGCATCATTCTTCCACAAGGCGACCCCAAGGGAAAATGGACTCTCACTTATGAAGGACCATTTTTTGTAAAGAAATTTGTCTCTGGTGGTGCCATGGTGTTGACTACTATGGATGGCGAAGACTTCCCACATCCTGTAAATGCGGACATAGTTAAAAAATACTACGCATAAAATGACCCGCTAAGTTGACACACCTAGACAAAAATATGGGCATCCCGGTGAACCAAAGAGGTTCGGGCAAAAGTTAGGGATATATGCAAAAGATTGTACACCCAGCGAGTCGAAAACCTGAAAGGGCGACTTGGGAAAAAATGGGTATCCTGGTGGGCTGAAAACCTGAAAGGGCGGTCCAGGAAAAAGTTAAGGATTAAAGCGTATGACTATGTCCCGTGGGATCTCTATATCCAGCTTTATTTCCAAAATCTGAATTTCAAATGGTCCAAAATCAATCCAATCAACTTCGTTCAACAAGAAGGGTTTGCTCGAAGACATAGAGGCAATAGCAGAGTTGGGACAATGAGATCACTTTCACATGGCTATTATTTTTGTTTTCACTATGTACACTTTTCATTTCTTTCAACGATTTCCTCTTACTAGGATCTCTGTCTTTTTGTACAAAAACGCCTATTCATGGGCAAAACATCAATACAAATATACTTTGAAAGTACAAATTTTTTGTTTTTTCTGTTTTGAGTGCAAAGATTTCCAATGATTAAAATTGAATGAACATATTCATATGAACATGATTAAACTTCTAGCAAATGTATGCCTCAAAACAATGACGAGCATCTCCCTAAACGCATTTGAGATATCCCCACAGAGTTGTTTTAATGACATTTTCTCCACAAATTGGGATTCATAAACTCCCCAACCAGAGTTTCAATATCCAAAAGGTCCTCTCCCCAATTGAGTTGGTCTTAAAAGGGAGCCTTGCAGAGTTATTTTTAAATAATATCCTCCCCAGCAATTCATCCAATATCCTTTTCAACAGGGTTTATTTCCCCAACAAACAGCAAAATCCCCCAGCTTGAGTTTGCCTCTCTGACTATTACAAATCAAGGGACCACAACCCTTAATCCCCAGTGAAGTCACAAACAGAGTCGCTACTATCCCCGAAGTTACTATGAAGCCTGGACCTAACCAGATACCAGTTAACCTCACATTCAAAATTGTTGAAGCCTGGACCCGACCAGATAGAAGTAAAACTCCTCTTCCCCAGTAGAATTTTCTACAATCCCTAGTAAGTTATTGTAAAGCCTAGAACCCGACCAGATGACAGTTAACTTCATTATCCCCATCAAGTTGGTGTGAAACCTGGAATCTGACTAGATAACAGCTAACCCTCAAGAGATAATTCCCCACCAGAGCAATGGATGACTAGAAATCCTGAGTTCTCTTCCCCAAGCAGAAATCAACACTCTCCACAGAGTCTTCTCAAACAAAGTCAATGTTGAAGATGTGAAAAACACAAGAGGGGGGGGGGGTTGAATTGAAAAACTTGGATCAAAAATAGATTAATGACATAGTATTTTTATCCTGGTTCATTTGATCTTAAACTACTACAGTCCACCCGTCAAGGTGATTTTGCCTCTCTCCAATGAGGTCTTAATCCACTAATCTCAAAAGATTACAACGGCTACTTTAACAAATGTTAAAGTCTTCTTGAGTACAACACAATCCGGTTAATCTCAAGGAACTTCTTTTACAATATAATTGAACAAAATTTGTTGTTGTTTTCTAACAAAACAGTTTATCACAACTGTGATAAATTACACAGATTAAGCTTAGAATAAGGATTGAATTTGCTTGAGCTTGAATATGTGTGGTTTGGAATTCTTAGCAAATTGTTGTGTGCGTATGTACGTGCTTCTTTTTGCAAGCAGACTTGTTTATATAGGCAAGGAAAAGACGTTGTCCATAAAGAAAGTTTAATGTTAATAACACACTTTCCTTTTGGAGAAGATCTTGTCTGAAGAAAGTCGTTGGCATTAATTCTGTCTTGAATGTTCAGTAACGCTTCAGAGTCTTCTTTCCTTAACTGCTGATGACGCTTCAGAATATTGATGACTTGGTTGATATGTTCTTATTCAGAGTCAGAGTTTACTTGATTAAGCGCAGATTCTGGTCATCAATCTTTAGCGTGCAATCTGATTGCTTCAGCGTATGTTCTGATTGCTTCAGCATGTAGTACTTATTGCTGATCTTCTGATGTTGATTTTGATCAGAACTTCTGCATACATAAAACATATTTTTAAGGTGCATATTTGTTCTTTGTATATATTCTTTGTATTTATTTATTCTTTGTATTTGTTATCATCAAAACTCTAACCAAGGGTTGTAGAATCAAACTATGTTCTAACAATCTCCCCCTTTTTGATGATGACAAAAACCAGATTTTTCAATAAAAAATAAAGAATAAAAATTATAGAATTAAGACGAAAAAGTCCCCCTGAGTTGATTACTTCCCTTAAATTCCTTGAGTCTTTGAGCATCAGAGTTTAAATGCGTCTTTCATCAGAGTTTTGTACCTATTCAAGCTTTTCAGAAGAAAGAAGTTAAGTAGTTCAGAATGTTTGAGACTTCTGTCTCAGTAATCCGTTATTGAAAATATCTTATTCTTTCTCCCCCTTTTTGTCAGTTATCAAAAAGGCTATATAATCAAAGCTAAAAAGGATTTATATTAAAAATAAGAAGCAATGATAAGAAGTTCATAACAGAAACAATGTAAAACAAAACGATACAGATAAACAGATTTTAAAACAAAATAGAATCTAAGAGGGAGGAGGAAGGCGTATGAACAAAGCTTCCAGCAACCCCTTGATTTGGGTGTTGGTTTCCTCTTGTTTGCTCAAAATGCTCTTGATTTCTTTGTTTGTGTCATCCTGTTTATCCAACCTTTCCTGGATAACAACATTTGCTCTCTTCAGCTCTTCCAGAGTTTGCCTTTCATATGAGGGAGCTGGAGAATCTTCAGTAACTGGATGCTTCTTAGAGCATTCTGCAACTTGATCATTTTGAACCAATTCTTCTGCTGAAATCATCTCATCTGGAGCAGCAGTCAGAGTGAGACCTTCTGATTTTGGTTGAACTTTGTCTGATGGACGATGTTCTGACCAGGGAGAATTATCCAGAGGGAGAATCTCTTCCTTGAGCAGTTGGCTCAGAACTTGGTCTTCAAAAACCTTTAGCAGATTACTGAAATTATGTTGAACCTGTCCATAGCTTTGTTCTTGCATCTTATGTGTTTCAGAATTTATCCATTTTCTGAAACTTGTCCAAAGATAATCAGAAGCAGCAGGATTAGTCATCTCTAGACTAGCTTGCTTCAAGGAGGTTATCCATTTCTGCATTTCTGTTTCAAACATCAACAAACTAGTACCAACATCTGGTGTGGGTTCAGATGGTTTTGGTTTTGGAATGACAGTTTTGTGATTTATAGCAGCTAGACGTTCAAAAACAGTTAGATCAATGACAAGTTTAACATTGTCATCTAGATTGCTCTTGGGTGAGGGAGTAGGAGAATCTGGTATAATTATTGGACTAGTTGGGGAATTTGGTGGTGTTGATTCTAGAGAAGAGGGAATTTATGGAATGTCCAGGATGGTTAGGGGCAATCGGATGGCCAGAGGTTCAGTGATTCCTGGAATAGGGATTTCATCTGAATCTCAAGTAGGTTCTTCAGATTGGTTGGTTTGAACATTGTGAGGTTCTGGTTCATAGGTCTCAGATGGTTGGTTCTCAGAAGTTTGAACTTCTGGTTGTGATTGTTCAGGTTATGGAGATGGTGGATGAGGAATATCTGGTTGTGGAGAGAGAGGTAGTGGTATTTCTGGTTGTGGAGCTTTTGTTGTAGTTTCGGAATTTGGATTATCTGGGATTAGAGGATTTGGATTTTCTGGTGTGGGAGCTGAAATATCTTGGTCAAACGAGTCAATGTCTGACAGAACTTTTGCAAGTTCTGGTTGAGTTGATTCGGTATTTGGATTAATAGGAAGTGAGTGAGTTTCTCTAAGACTTAGAGTTTCTGAGGGATCAAACCCTATGTCAAAATCATCAAAAGTTTGTGGGGTTGGAATTTCTGATTGGGTAGGTAAGGGTTCAGATGTTGATATAGATATTGATTCTAAAACACTAACAGAAGAAGGATTACCTTTCTTTTTAGCAGCTTTTGGAGTCCGCTGGGATGATCCTTCTTATGATTCCTTCCTTTTCTTTTTCTTCTTCAAAACAACTTCTGGAGCCGCCTGTTGTAAGTCCTGGATATTTAACCCTGGTGCAGTGCCATCTGCCTTACACGCATCCAAATATCTGACGATTATCTCAGGCTTGGAGTCAATTTCAGAGAACATAGAAAAATCATCCAGAGGAATTCTTCTGGAAGTGATGGTTGCAAAGGAAGTAACGTTCGGTTCCTTTTTTATGTTCTCAATAATTTTCATCTTTTTCAGATTCTTTGCATTCAGTGGCTTCCCAGCAGTTGCCTCTAGTGAGCTGATTTCTTGTGCTTCAGTCAGATGCTCTATCAGCGTATTCTCTGTCAGAATATCTGATATGAGTCTTCCAAGGGGTATCCAGTCCCTTCTAGTATGCTCATCTTCTCTAGTCTCCTTAACACTGGTCCTCAGATGATTAAATAGCAAGTGAGCGAGATTTACCTTGGTCTTCTTTGAGATAAAGTAGATCAGAAACTGCTGATCAATGTTTATGTAATCAGGAGAGCTGGTTGGCTTCCTGTGATTGATGCATCCCAGAATCATCTTAGCCCAGATTCTGTGATGATCCTTCAGATCCCTTATCTTGCTGGAGGGAATACCTAGAGTGAAAATTTCTCTTGTAATTGAAGCAACATCAGAACATCTTTCAGCCATGTCTATACACCTTACACCACCACCATTGTAACCTATCAGTCTTGCAATTAGGTCTTCAGTAATGACTATCTTCTTCCCCGTGACATACGAAGTAACATGATGGTTTGAGGATGAAGCATGAATCCAGAATTCTTTTACAAGAATTGGAAACGTTGGACCTAGAAGACGGTCAAAATACCTGTTCCATAGAATCTGTTCTCTGAGTACTGGTGTTTGGGACGCTTGAAGAAGCCATGTTCACACAAGAAATTTTGAGAAAGATGAAAGGGGTTTGAAAGTACGAACATAAAACAATTAGAATGTATTGAGAGAGTAAACGTGAAAGAGTGTAAAGAGTGAAACTTGCGTTTAAATAGATTTTTGAAAACATAAACTGTAAGAGAGAGAAATAATTAGTAATGATTATAAGCATTAATGACAACTGATTTTAGGGGATTCAGAAAGATATTGGAACGATTACCCATGACATGTGTCTCAATGCACCCAATCAGCGCTTTTGACCTTTCAGAAAAGTGAACGCGTGTTCAGCCTCAGAAGGTAGCTGATGAATGGATAACAACGGTTTGCTTACGTGAACAACACACTTCTATCCTTGAAATGAAACGCTCAGATCTTCATGGATAGATTCTGATACAATCTGTACTTCTAAAATTCTGAAGGAAGGTTGATCAGCAGTTCACAGAAAATAACCAAAATTCTGAAGGTTAAGATATGTAAATAAAACAGTTTATTCTGGGCAAGGCTTCATGCTGAGATGTTTCAGAATGAAGTTAAACCTATCTTCAAAAAGAGGTTTTGTAAAGACATCAGCCCATTGATGGTCTGTGTCAATGAATTTTAAATTAAGAATCCCTTTCTGAATATAGTCCCTAATAAAATGATGTTTTATTTCTATATGCTTAGCCCTAGAATGCAAAATAGGATTTTTACTGATACAAATAGCAGAAGTATTGTCAGAGAGGATAGGGATGTTACTCTTAAATATATTGAAGTCCTCAAGTTGACTTTTCATCCAGAGCATTTGCGTACTACATCCAGCTGCTGCTATGTATTCAGCTTCTGCTGTTGATAGAGCTATTGTGGATTGTCTTTTGCTGGACCATGAGATCATATTTTCTCCCAGAAACTGGCAGCTTCCAAAAGTGCTTTTACATTCTACTCTGTCTCCAGCAAAGTCAGCATCATAATATCCTACTTAGCTGTAATCACTTGATTTTCTATAAAACAAATCCAGATTAGAAGTACCTTTCAGATACTTGAAAATTCTCTTAACTGCCGTTAAGTGAGATTCTCTAGGATCTGATTGGAATCTAGCACAAATGCAAACACTGAATAGAATGTCAGGCCTTGAAGCCGTCAGATAGAGAAGAGAACCAATCATACCTCTGTAGACCTTCTGTTCTACCTTTTTACTTACCTCTTCTTTTTCTAGAATGCACGTGGGTGCATTGGAATCCTTGAGGGCTTACATTCTGAGAGATCAAATTTCTTCAGAAGTTCTCTGACATATTTGCTCTGATGAATGTAAGTTCCTTCTGGAGTTTGATTTATTTGAATGCCCAGAAAGAATTTTAGTTCCCACATTAGGCTCATCTCAAACTCTACCTCCATACATTTAGCAAACTCTCTTCCCATAGAGGGTTTAGTGGATCCAAATATAATGTCATCAACATAAATTTGACACACTAATATGTCATTCTTAACTGTCTTACAGAACAAGGTTGTGTCCACTTTCCCTCTGGTGAATTCCTTTTCTAACAGGAAGTTACTTAGTCTTTCATACCAAGCTCTGGGAGCTTGTTTCAGACCATAGAGTGACTTCTTTAGTTTGAAAACATATTCTGGATTTTTGGAACTTTCGAAAACAGGGGGTTGGTGCACATATACCTCTTCTTCTATATAGCCATTTAAGAATGCACTTTTGACATCCATTTGATACAGAGTGATGCCTTTATTAACAGCAAATGATATTAAAAGTTTGATAGATTCTAACCTGGCGACTGGAGCAAAGGTTTCTGTATAGTCTATCCCCTCTTGCTGACTATAACCTTGTGCTACCAGTCGTGCTTTGTTTCTGATGACCTCACCTTGCTCGTTCAGTTTGTTTCTGAACACCCATTTTGTACCAATGACGTTGAATCCTTTTGGTTTGGGAACCAGATCCCATACGTCATTTCTGGTGAATTGATTTAGCTCCTCTTGCATTGCCAGAATCCAGTCATTGTCCAGAAGTGCTTCATCAATAGTTGTTGGTTCAATTAGATAAACTAATCCCATGGGATATTCTTCAGAGTTTCTGAAGGTTGATCTTGTTCTGATTGGATCTTCCTTCCTTCCCAAAATGGTATCTTCTGGGTGAGCAATGCTGCTTCTGGATGGTCTTTTCTGGAGTTGATCAACAGAAGGTGTTGGATTGCTTGTAGTGACTCTTTCTGATGTTGAGGGAGTGTCTCTATTGAGAGCCTCTGATGAGTTGTCTTCAGTAACTGTGAGTTCAACTTCCATACCTGCAAGGAGTTCATTCTGCTTTGACTTTTGAGAGTCAAGCTTATCATCAAACCTAACCCTGATTGACTCTTCAAAAATCTGTGTTTCTGTATTGTATACTATGTACCCTCTTGAGCGTTCAGAGTATCCTAACATAATACACTTTTGTTCTTTAGAGTCAAACTTGTTCAAATAATTTTTTGTATTCAAAATAAAACATGTACATCCAAATGGGTGAAAATAAGAAATGTTGGGCTTTATGTTCTTCCACAATTCATATGGAGTCTTTTCCAGAATAGGTCTTATGGAGATTCTATTATGAATGTAACACGATGTGTTTATTGCCTCTACCCAGAAGATCATAGCAACGTTAGTCTCGTTGATCATGGTTCTGGCCATTTCTTGCAATGTTCTGTTCTTTCGTTCTACAACTCCATTTTGCTGGGGAGTTCTAGGATAAGAGAAATCATGCAGAATGCCTTTTTCATTAAAGAACAATTCAAAATCTTTATTTTCAAATTCTCCACCATGATCACTTCTGACTTTGATGATTCTAAGATCCTTTTCATTCTGAACTTGGTTGCAGAAGGTAACAAACACAGAGTGTGACTCGTCCTTGTGTCTTAAGAACTTTACCCATGTCCATCTGCTATAGCCATCTACGATTACTAACCCATACTTCTTGCCACTGACTGAAGTAGTTTTTACTGGTCCAAATAAGTCAATGTGCAGAAGTTCTAATGGCTTAGAGGTGGAAACAATATTTTTGGATTTGAAAGCAGGTTTTGCAAACTTGCCTTTTTGACATGCTTCACACAGAGCATCTGAATTAAACTTCAAGTTAGGAAGTCCTCTGACCAGATTGAGTTTGTTAATCTGAGATATTCTTCTCATACTAACATGCCTCAATCTTCTGTGCCAGATCCATTGCTCGTTGTTAACAGACAGTAGACATTTTACATTCTGACTTTTCAGTTCAGAAAGTTTGATTTTATAAATGTTGTTTTTCCTCTTTCCATTAAATAGGATAGTCTCGTCTTTTTGACTAACAGCTTTGCATGAATTTTGATTGAAGATTATATCATAACCGTTATCACTTAATTGACTTATGGATAACAGGTTATGCATTAATCCATCAACTAATAAAACATTACTTATAGAGGGGAGATTTCCATTACCTACTATTCCAGAGCCAGTGATCTTTCCTCTCTGATTGCCTCCAAAGCCCATGTGGCCTCCACGCTTAAGTTTCAGGCTTTGGAACATATGCCTTCTTCCCGTCATGTGTCGTGAGCAGCCAGAGTCCAGGTACCATGATTGGTGTCTTTGCTTTGCTGCTAAAGATATCTGCCACATGTATGATTTTATCCTTAGGTAACCACATTTTCTTGGGTCCTGATTTATTAGTTTTACCAAAATTCTGATTGAATTTTGGTT
This sequence comes from Vicia faba, assembly GCA_948472305.1. Lineage (NCBI taxonomy): Eukaryota > Viridiplantae > Streptophyta > Magnoliopsida > Fabales > Fabaceae > Vicia > Vicia faba. The sequence goes on along the minus strand of OX451741.1, from coordinate 767,242,956 downwards.
TGACAGAATAATCACTACTCGTGTATTTTATGTCATGTGTGTGCCCATATGTGATACGGTGGGAGAACTGACTTGAGGTTTTGCGTTTTGTCGCAAATGTCATGGTTAGCAAGAGTCGCCACCGACTTTTATTTTATCCAAAAGGAAAGGTAAAAAAGCACAGGAAAGACCTTTGAGATGTTTTCTTGAGTTCGGGGGGTAGATTATGAAAAGGGAAGGTTCTAGCACCCTTTTCATCCATGGTTTTCCATGGGCTCTTAGTTACTTTCTTAGATCACTTGCTTTGCTTGAAATTGTTTGAAATGGTGCTTGGTGTTTGGTGTGATTTAGAAAGTATTTTGAAAAGAGGCCATTCGTTTAGGCAATCTTTGTAATGATTCTCGTTCGTAAGAATGTATACAAAGATGTTTGTCTTTTGAAAAATGTTCCAATGTTTTGTAAGATGATTTGAAATGTTTTGAAGTGTGTGTGTGTGTGTGTGTGTGTGTGTGTGTGTTTGTTTTTGAAAATAGCAAGGATTGTTTTGAAATGGAGCAAGTAACTTAGAAGCTATTTACCTACTCAAATGTCTTTCTTGTGCATTTTTATTCCTTTGACATTGTTAACTTACCATTGATTTGGTAAGCAACCCTATCTTTGGATGTTAAACGAGACAGGCGTGGGTCATCGTATGACTATGATAGCAATGTTGCCAAGTATCTTAGCATTTTTTCAGGGACCAAGATCATTTGTTTTAGGCAACCTTTTGATAGCGTCATCGAGGGACTATGATCTTATTTTTGTTTTGTTTTGCCAAGATACTTCGCATGCGTAACATGGCCATTTTATTTTAGGCAACCAAGTGGGAGAAACCCTAAGGGTGCTTGTGAGCAAAGTGTGTCATTTTTCATGCTTTTGTCTTGCATTAGGTTTTTTCTATTTGTTTTGTTTTTGGTTCTTGTCATGCAAACCCTAGTTTACTAAACATGGTATAAAAGCGATAAATTTCCTAAAAATAAACTAAACTATTACAACAATTATTATGGGAGGGGGGGTTACAAGTTTTGAATGGGGATATTGCACAAATATAAACCTAAAAATATTATTACAACCCAATCGAATATTGTGTGCATTAAATAAATATACAAATATTAAAATGCAATGCAAATGTATTTATATGAAAAATGTTTTGTATTTGTTTTTTTGTATGAGGAAATAATTTAATTAAACCCTAAAAAGAAAGGAAAAATAATATTATTATTTTTGGAAAGGGGTGAAACCCTAATTTTCTAATTAAAAGAAAATAATGCTTCATATTAATATTTTGTCCATTTTTGTATAAGAAAATAATAAATAATATTATGTGAAAATATTAAAAATTAAATATGTATGGAAAATAAATATTTTATGTGTATAAATAATATAAAAAATATTAAGTATTATTAATTGTATTTACAAATTTATTTAAGAAAATAAAATCTATTATCCTAATAAACTATTTTTTCATGCAAAAAATAATAGGAAAAAATAAAATAAAAATTCAAAAAATAAAAAAATTATTTTTTATGATTTTTATGAAAATATGGGAAAAAGTAAGTCAGGGGTGCAAAAGTAAGTAAGGGGTGCAAAAGTAAGTCAGGGGGTGTGAATGGTAAAAGCAAAAAGGCCAAAACTGCTAAAAAGCCCATAACAAAGCTTCATCCCTGTCCTTCAGCTTCTCTTTTGCGCGCGCTTCATGGTTCAAACTGTAACTTGCTAATGCTTGCACAAAAACAAAAACCCATAACATGAAACATGTAACATTTAATCTCACGATTCCAACCATATAAAATTTGTAACCTAACTCTCAAAGATCAGAGAGAATTTTGGGACCCCTAATTCGTGACCTAAAAATTTCATGAACTTCAAGCTTCAAATTCTCACAGCATAGTTAATGTAAATCAAAATTATGCATATGTACAACTTTACCATGTTATAGACTATATTTTTCCTTCACAGATCGTGGCTTGAGGATGCCTATTCAGAGAGATAGAGTTTTGAAAAATTCCTCCTTCAATTGGATTTGGATAGAGCAATGTAGGGACTTTGATGGAGGCCTGAGAATTTTGTGAGCTTCCTTGAACTTCCTTTAAGTTATTCCAATGCCTAGCTTGCTTTGTGGATAGCTGAAACTCTTTGCACAAGTCAAGTTGCAAGCTTCCAAAGTGAAAATGAAAATGGCTGAAACAGGGCTTACAGAAGCAGGGTAAGGGCTTGGCTTGCTTTGGTAATATGTGTGTGAGATGTTTCAAGTGTCAAGCCACAAAACGCACGAGCAAAAAATGAATTGGCTATGGTTTTGCAGCAACTATGTGTTTTGGTAGAATTTTGTGTTTTTTTAGTTTGAGTCAGTTCTAGCTTCAATGAAATCGTATTCTGGTTTGTAACAAGTTTGTAAATATGTATAGAAAGGATCCAAGTCCACTCTTCACTAGTTGTGCAAGTTTTTCACCTTTTGGAAACTTTTATTGTATTTGACGAAAAGTGAAGTGACCAATGCTAACATTCTTGTCCTTGCTTGCTTGTGTCCTGAAGTGAACTTGTACAATATGCTTGAGACCTGTGGAAGTTGTTTGCACCAAAGGGACAGGTCCAAGGCTCAAGATGGAAAAAATTGCAAAAGCTCACCTTTATGAAAATGGCATTATGCACTTTTGGCCAAAAATGAAAATGTCTCTTGTACAATGCTTCAAAAGTGAAAATAAAGCCCTTAACTTATGAGTTTGCATTTAATTATGGAGTGTAGAGTGAGTTTAGGACCTGTAAAGTAAGATTCAAACATCAAAGATCTGATTTGCAATTTGATGCTTTGTAAAAATGGCTTGATCAAAAGTGATAAAATGCCAACTTCCCTTCTTCGATTCTCCCTAAACAAAAATTATCTTGGAGAGTTCTTGGACATTTTGGAAAGCTTGATATATGCTCTATAATCCATATTTGAAATTCATTTTGAGATACCTCTTGGAACTAGGTGAAAAATGTCCATGAAGTTGGGTCAAAAAACTGCCTAAATTAGGGCAAATTTTCACTAAGTTATTTAGTTCATGGACCTATATTCACAAATTCATAACTTGAGATCCAAGCATCTTTTAGGAAAAGTTTGTGTAGAAAAGTTGTACATTTGATGGAGGAATACAACTTTCATTTTGGAAGTTTTATTTAAATCAAATTGCATCATGGTGAAAAAGTGGTGGAAAGTTGGGGAAAAATAAGAAAATTTTCATACTTAGAAAAATTCTAAGTTATGAAAATTTTCAAATTCAAAACCCTAATTTTCAAAATTGAGTTTCTTGGTGAACAAGTTTCATATTTTGACATATCTTGACGAATTATGACCCTTGGCACTTGATTTTGACCAAAAAGTCAAACTTTGACTTTTCATTGTACAGTTGACTTTTGATCAGTTGACTACAAAATTCATCTGTCAATCCAATGCACTTGAGATATTTTGAACCATCTAATTAGGTCAAGATGATGCCATTGAACCCTTGAAATCATGTTTGAACCCAATTGATCATTGTCTAGGTTAAAAATCAGAAATTGCCCTTTCTTAGTCAAAACCCTAATTTTGACCATTTTGCCCTTTTGATGCTTTGATCAAATTACTTGAGGAGTTGTGATCCAAGCTTGATCAAATGGTACATATGAGTCTAAAATGTTGTTGTGGATCAAAAATTATGTAGTTTGACTGTAAATTGACCATGGTTGACTTTTTCCCAATACATTTGATTTTTATGTCAACTGTCCAATTGACTGATCAAAAGTGTGATCCAAAGCTTGAAACTTGACATGAGTAATCTGGGGGTCCATAATGATCCATGAAAGTCATATGGGGCATTGGAAGTTCAAAAATCCTTGTGCAAATTCAAACCCTAATTTTGGGTTATCAGTGCAAGATGAGGTGTCTTGAGCTGACCAAACCCTAATCTTGTCTTAAGTCCAAGAAGTCTTGTGAGGAAAATCTTGATAAATGAGAGGGCAAATTTTGGGGTACAACAGCTGCTCCTGTTCAATCTTCTTGAACCTGAAGAGTTATATTGGCGAGTTTTGTCGTTCGTGACTTGAAGGTAAAAGATGATTGGACACTAGAGTGCCTGTAAATTTGCACTCGTCAAAGTGTAGTTGAGGGAATGGGATTAAAGATGCCATTTGGAGAGGTGATAGAGTCTTGTTGGAGATGGGCTTGTAGATGCCATCCAAGAATGTTTGTTGAATTGTAAGTTTTAAGTCAAAAGAATGAGTATCAGAGTGTTGTCCGTATCTGGAACGTCTCTGAACTGTATCTGGAGACTGAATTTGTACGAGCAGTGGAATAGCGTCCGTGTCCGGAGCGTATCCGAGCTTGAATATGAATGAGTAACAGAATGACTTATGTGTCTGAAGTGTATCCGTACTGTATCTAGAATTGAGATCCGAATGAGCGACAAAAGGGCATCCTTGTCTGGAGCGTATCTGAACTGTATCTGAATAAGTAACAGAATGGCTTTCGTGTCTGAAGCATATCTGAACTGGAATCTGAATAAGTGACAGAATGGCAACCGTATCTAGAGCGTATCTGGACTAGAATCTGAATAAGTAACATAATGACTTCCGTGTCTAGAGTGTATCTGGACTGTGGTCTGAATGAGTATCAGAATGGCATCCTAATTTGGAGTGTATCCATATTGTATCTGAAGTTAAGATTTGAATGAGTAACAGAAATACTTCCATGTCTGGAGTCTACCTGTATTGTATCTGAAGTTGAGATCTGAATGAGTAACAGAATAACTTCCATGTCTGGAGTGTATCCGTACTGTATCTGAAATCTTTGAACATTGTCAATGGTAGCTGTTAATCTTATCCTGAAAAGGGTAAAATGTTAGCTAAAACACAAAGTTATGTTGCATGAAATGTATGATGCAATAAACGTGCTTTATTAATGTTTATGATATATGGATGTAATGTATGCGCATGTAAGCTGATTTGCTGTATTGCTGAGGAAAATAAATCCTTGATTGCTGAGGATAAGAATCCTTGGCGACTTCACTGGGGATATAGGGATTCTTCATGTCTTGAAGATGGAGTATTGACAAAAATTCCGTTGTGAGAGCAATGCCATATACTGCTTGAGTAATCTGCTTGGGGAATCCAAAGAACTTGGATGACTTTTGCTGGGAATTAAGAATGAGAATCTTCCTTCTGTTAGGGAGCAAAGAAAACTCTGTGGGGAAAAAGCTTATTCCTGTTTGGAAAAAAGTTCAGGAGTTTGGGTTGTCTGCCAATCTACTGGGGAGTTATCAGAAGTTGTTGTCTTGTTGGTTTTCAGGCTTCAAGATAACCTGCTGGGGATTTGGAGAAACTGGATGGTCTCCACTGGGGATTAACAGTTTGAAGTTTTGGCTCCACTGAGGATTGAAAGTTGGTAGTTTCAGCTCCGCTGAGGATTGAAAGTTGGTAGTTTCAGCTCCGCTGGGGATATGTAGTTCAAAGTTTTGGCTCCGCTGGGGATCTTAATGACGTATTGTAGGGATTTCTCATGGAGTAGCCTAAATACGTTTTCCTATTCCTTCAATCTGTCAGTAATTGTTCTTTTCCATTTCGTTTATTTGTAAACAGTAATTATGTTCAAATGCATATGTTCATTAATGAATCATTTGACGTTTTTTGCAAATAAAACACAAGTGTAAAAAAGGAAAAAGGACAAATGGTTTTCTGCACTTTAAAGTGATATCTTTGTATTTACTTTGAATAAGTATTTTGTACAAAGGAGACAGACATCCTAGTAAGAGGATGGTGTCACAAAGATAAGAAAAATTTATACAAAGAAAGATAGTTATGTGTAAAAAAATCCCATGGGGTTCCCATTCTGCTATAGCCTTCGTATCTCAGAATATCTTGTCCATTTGTTGCTTCGTCCGAAGATGATTGGATTGATCAGAGGCTCCGGGTTTGTCAGTGAATAGATTGTCCTTAAAGTGATCCAACGAGACATATTCATACGCTTTAATTCCCTAACTTTTGCCTGAACCGCTCTTTCGGGTTTTCGATTCACCGAGAAAACCTTTTTTGCACAAGTCGCCCTTTCGGGTTTTCAACTTGTCGGGTGTACAGATTTTTTTTATTTTATCCCTAATTCTTGCCCGAACCTTTTGGTTCGTCGGGATGCCCTTTTTTTTCCTAGGTGCATCAACCTAGCGGGTCTTTTATGCGTAGTATCTTTTGACTATGTCTGTGTTCGCAGGGTGTGGCAGGTCGTCACCGTCCATGGTGGTTAAGATCATTGCCCCACCAGAAAAGATGTTCTTGATTACAAATGGTCCTTCATAGGTAGAAGTCCATTTTCCCCTGGGATCACTTTGTGGAAAGATGATGCGCTTGATCACTAAATCTCCAACTTGATACACTTGGCGTCTGACTTTCTTGTTGAAAGCCTTGATCATCTGCTTTTGATACGTCTGACCGTGGCAAATAGAAGTAAGTCTCTTTTCATCAATTAAGTTCAACTGATCAAGTCGGGTTTGAATCCAATCGTCTTCACTCAAACATGCATCCTTCATGATTCTTAAAGAGGGGATCTGAACCTCAATAGGTAAAATAGCCTCCATGCCATAAACCAAAGAATATGGTGTTGCCCCAGTTGATGTGCGAGCCGTGGTACGGTACCCGTGGAGAGAAAATGGTAGCATCTCATGCCAGTCCTTGTAGGTGACTGTCATTTTCTGTATGATCTTTTTAATGTTTTTATTAGCAGCTTCAACTGCACCATTCATCTTTGGACGATAGGGGGATGAATTTTGATGTTGAATCTTGAACTGCCCGCACAAGGCGGTGATCATAGTATTGTTAAGGTTTGTGCCGTTATCAGTGATGATCCTTTCTGGGATACCGTTCCGGCAAATGAGATTCTGCTTGATGAAGCGGGCAACAACATTCTTAGTAACAGATGCGAAGGAAGCTGCTTCGACCCACATTGTGAAATAATCAATGGCCACTAGAATGAAGAGGTGTCCATTGGAGGCTGTAGGCTTGATCTCCCCAATCATATTGATTCCCCACATAGCAAAGGGCCAAGGAGCTGTTAAGACATTTAGAGGAACCGGAGGCACGTGCACCTTGTCTGCATAGATTTGACATTTATGACAAGTCTGGGAGTGTTGATAGCAGTCTGCTTCCATGGTAGACCAATAATAGCCTACCCGTAGAATTTACTTCGCCATCGTATGCCCGCTAGAGTGAGTGCCGAAGGTACCTTCATGTAACTCAGCCATGATCTTTTCAGCTTCAACCTTATCCACACAATGGAGTATAATAGAATCATGATTGCGTTTGTACAGGATGCCATTACTTAGGAAGAACTTAGCTGAGAATCTCCTTAAGAACTTTTTGTCATTGACTGAAGCTCCTTCTGGATATTCTTGCGCCTCGAGATACCTTTTGACTTCATGAAACCAAGGCTAGTCCACTACTTCTTCGGTATTAATCTCGTGACAGTGTGCTGGTTCATCCATTCGTTCAATGGTGATATGGGGAGATTCGTTATCCCAATTAAGTTTAAACATGGATGACATTGTAGCTAGAGCATCTGCTAGCTGATTTTCTTCTCGCGGGAAGTGCTCGAAGGTAATCTGCTCAAAATGTGGTAACAATGTCAAAACATGTTCTTTGTAAGGGATAAGGTTTGGATGTTTAGTGTCCCATTCTCCTTTGACATGACTGATGACCAAATCTGAATCTCTACACACAACCAAAGATTTGATTCCCAGGTCTATGGCAGCCTTGAGACCAAAGGTGCATGCTTCGTATTCTGCCATGTTGTTCGTACAGTTGAAGCAAAGTCTGGCAGTAAAAGGAGTATGGCATCCTTCCGGAGATATAAGTACAGTTCCAATACCGTTACCAAGTGCATTGGATGCCCCATCAAGGAACAGGGTCCATCGAGATCCTTGTTCAGGTCCGTCATATGGTCTGATTCCTTCACAGTTGTCTACTGTCATGATGTCTTCATCGGGGAATTCAAACTTCATGGACTGATAATCCTCTACAGCTTGGTGAGCAAGATGATCAGCTAGCACACTGCCCTTTATAGCTTTTTGGGTAGTGTATTGTATATGATATTCTGTTAAGATCATCTGCCATCTATCTATCCTTCCAGGCATAGCAGGCTTCTCAAAGATGTATTTTATCGGATCCATCTTAGATATCAACAGAGTGGTATGAGTCAACATATACTGTCTTAGTTGGCGAGCAGCCCATACCAGAGCGCAGCAAGTTTTCTCGAGCAGTGAATATCTAGTTTCACAGTCGGTAAACTTTTTGCTCAGGTAATAAATGGCATGCTCTTTTCGGCCAGACTCGTCATACTGCCCCAATACGCACCCCATTGAGTTCTCTAAAACGGTCAGATACTTGATTAGCGGTCTTCCCTCAACTGGTGGCATCAAGACAGGATGTTCTTGTAGATACTCTTTGATTTTATCGAAAGCAATATGACAGTCATCATTTCATCTAACTACCTGATCTTTCTTCAGCAGTTTGAAGATTGGTTCACAAGTAGATGTTAGGTGAGAAATGAACCTAGCAATGTAGTTTAGGCGTCCCAAGAATCCTATGACTTGCTTCTCAGTGCGAGGAGCAGGCATTTCTTGTATCGCTTTGACTTTGGCAAGATCAACCTCGAAGCCTTTGTTGCTGATAATGAAACCCAAGAGTTTACCGGACCGGACTCCGAATGTGCACTTGTTCGGGTTTAACCTTAGTTTATACTCCTTCAACCTGACAAACAGCTTTTGCAAGTGATCAAGGTGTTCTTCTTCAGTTTGTGATCGGGCTATCATGTCATCTACGTAGACCTCTATCTCATGATGTATCATATCATGAAACAAAGCTACCATGGCGCGTTGATAGGTTGCCCCGACATTCTTCAGTCCAAATGGCAACACTTTGTAGCAGAACGTACCCCACTGTGTGACAAATGTAGTTTTCTCCATGTCCTCAGGTGCCATTTTGATCTGGTTATAGCCTGAGAATCCGTCCATGAAAGAAAATACTTTGTGTTGGGATGTATTGTCAACCAGGATGTTGATGTGCGGAAGTGGAAAATCATCTTTAGGGTTGGCCCTGTTTAAATCTCTATAATCCACGCACATTCTCACTTTGCCATCCTTTTTAGGCACGGGAACAATGTTAGCAACCCATTGTGGATAGGAAGTAACAGCCAGAAATCCAGCATTGAACTGTTTCCTAACTTCTGCTTTGATCTTCTCTGATATTTCAGGTCTCATGCGGCGGACCTTTTGCTTCACTGGTGGATAGTCTTCTCTTGTGGGTAGACGATGTACCACAATGTCTGTATCGAGTCCTGCCATGTCTTCATATGACCAGACAAAGATCTCAACATAATCATGTAACAGTTGAATTAGGCGCTCCTTGACACTCGGCTCTAGATTGGCACCCACTCTGATTTCCTTTTTATCCTCCTCAGTGCCCAAATTGATTGTATCCAACAGCTCCTCATGAGGCTGAATAGATCTTTCCTCTTGTTGTAGTAATTTGGCCAATTCCCCTGGCACCTCACAATCTTCCTCACCTTCATATTCGGCTTGGTAAATCAGATCTTCATAGTCACTGAAGGCTATAGCAGTATCGTTACCCATGGGATCCGGAATGGAAGGGTACCTGCATTTGTGAGTGTGGGTGTGTGTAAGGGTACAACCATATTTTAAAACAAGAAAATGTAAAAGAAAGACAATGAGCACAAAAGGTTTATATATGAAAAAGCGTCCATGATTCATTAAATGACATATGAGAATGAAATAAAAACCCTTACAAATGGACCTATGTGCCTCGGGTAAGACACAAGGTTGAAAAAGTACGAATTGTTTATGAATTATTATAAGTCCAACAGAAATGTAAAAGATAAATTACTGAGATATGAAAGTAATCGGGATGAATTCTTTGGCTTCCCAGTTGCGTAGTCCTCCGCTGACAGTAGGAGATATCCAATCTTCCAGGCTGCCATCTTCTTCACTTTCCTCTAGTGCATTAACCCCTTGGTTGGTAGTCTTCACAGGTGGCCCTCCGGCACGGGCGCGACGCACAGCCTTCTGAGCAGTTGAAGTAAATCCCAAGCCAAACTTATCTGATTTGTACGGGATGTCTGGAAGCTGCCCCCAGATGGTGCATCCCCCTTCTTCCACTACTTCCTTCGCATCCTTTAGAGATGACATCCGAGGTGGAGGTCTTGTGATCATAGGAACTGAGGATACCGCCTTGGTTGCCGCTATTTCCTGAGAAACTTCTTCAAAATGTTGGAAAGGGGTTTCAATGAATTCGCCATCCAACTCTACATATCGGAAAGAATTCAGATGACTAATCATGTATTCCTCTTCCCCGTGGACAATTATGATCTTCCCTTGGACGGGGTACTTCAGCATCTGATGCAAAGTGGAGGTGACAGCACCGGCATTGTGAATCCAGGGACGTCCCAACAGACAAGAGTAAGAAGGACGGATGTCCATCACATAGAATGTTGAATTGAAGGTCTGGGTTCCCACCTTGATCGGGATGTCCACCTCCCCATGGACCATCCTCTTAGAGTCGTCAAATGCTCTCACAATTATATTGTTGGGTTTTAAAGTCAGCCCCTCACAATCCAATCTATCTAGGGCTTTCTTTGGAAAGATGTTCAGAGATGACCCCGTATCCACCAAGACATGGGCTAGGGTCGTTCCTTTACACTCCACCGATACATGTAGTAGGTCGTTGTGTTTTCTCCCTTTGGAGGTCAAGTCAGCATCAGAGAAACCCAAGCCATTGTCAGCTGTCAAACTGGCCACACACTCTTGGAATTGATCTACAGACGTCTCTTGCGACACATGAGTTGTCTTCAGAAATTTTACTAGAGCTTTAGCATGTGCCTCCGAGAACAGCAGCAATGCTAACATAGAGATTTTGGAAGGGGTCTGCCCTAATTGTTCAACCACATCATAATCACTCTTCTTTATGATCCTCGGGATTTCTTCCATCTTCTTCTTGGATGTTTCAGGAATAGCTAGTGATTGAGCCTTCGTCAGGACAGGCTCCTCTTGAACATTCTTTCCTTTATTCTCAGCAGTAGAAGTAGGGATAGGAATTGTATTGTCTTCGTTGGTAGGTACGCTTACAGGTACAATCACTGGTACAGATGTAATCTTCGGAACGGCCACGGGTCCAAAGACTGCCTTTGGAGGGGCAATCTCTGGAGAGAAAATTCTCCCACTACGGGTAATTTTGCTTGTTCCGACAATGTTACTGATGTCGGAATTGTCCTCTTCGGAGCTCTCTCTCCTTCGGCAGTCTAGTCAATCTGTTTGACACCATGGTAGTAGATTTCTCCACCATAATTCCATGGTACCGTTTTATCTTATTTGTATGGGGCAGGCTCGGGCATTGTGATCTTCAGCGGAGCAGTATTTGGAGCAGATGTAATCCTAACGGGTCTTTTAGGGACCCTGGAAGGATTGGCGTAGATGGTTATTATTGAAACTTCTTTAACTGGAATGGGTGAAATAGGAGCTTTCTCAAACAAAACTTCTTGATTATCAATCAGTTGTTGGATACCTTTCTTCAACAGAGGGCAGTCAAATGATGAAGATAGGCAAATATGGCATTCTTTGTCACAACCTGGGAAAATACCAGCTTTCAACAAATTCAACTTGATGGTCGGGAGAGGAGTCAACAGTTTATCTACGGTAGAAACAAACAGATCTTCCTCAACAGCATTGGCATTGTGACCATGCCTAGGCATTGGAGCGGAAATAACATTCGGTTTTTCAGGCGCTTCAAACTCAACTTCCTTTGCGTCTATCAGGTCTTGAATTTTGTTCTTCAGAGCCCAACAGTTGTTGGTGTCGTGCCCTGGACTCTCAGAATGGTATGCACACCTAGCATTCGGATGGTATTGAGGATACGCAGTATTGGGATTTTTAGGGGCCTCTTTTAGCATGGCCAGATTCAACTTCAGAAGATGTGGTAGGACTTGAGTTGGAGTCATGTTTATCTTGGTGAATTGTCAAATTGGCCTTTCCACCCTTTGTTGGTTATTTCTCGGCTGATTATTTCTCGGTTGGTCTGATGCAGGCTTTTGAGTCATAATGGCCCCCACTGTTGGTCGGCGCTCGGTTCTTCCCTGATTCCTCTATGAATAGACAGCAGACACTTCCTTCTTTCCAGTGAAGGGATTTTTTACAACTGCAGAGGTAGACGCGTCTTTCTGAATTTTCCCGCTTCTTATATCGGCTTCCAACCTCTCGCCAGTTAAAATCAATTTAGTGAACCCTGCAGAGGAACTTCCAATCAGGTGATTAAATAAAGGACCTGATAGGGTTCCCAAGAACATGTCTACTAGCTCCCTTTCAGATAGAGGAGGTTGCACCCTTCCGGCTAGATCCCTCCACTTTTGGGCGTAGTCTTTGAAGCCCTCATTGGACACCATAGCCATACTCTGGAGTTGAGTACGGGTTGGTGCCAAATCGGTGTTGTATTGATACTGTTTATAGAAGGTTGCTGCCAAGTCCTCCCAATTATGCACACCAGCCCTCTCTAACTGGTAGAACCAATCAAGTTGTGTTCCTGATAAACTGTCCTGGAAAAAGTGAACCTACAAGTCTTTGTCAGAAGAATGTGGTTGCATCTTCCTGGCATATGAACGGAGGTGCATCTTGGGACAAGACACCCCATCATACTTGGCAAATAAAGGCACCTTAAACTTCGGCGGGATTACTATTCCGGACACCAGCCTCAATTCCTCGAAATCTAGCCCTGGTACTCTCTATATCTCCATAGCAGTTAGACGCTCTTCCAGGTTTTTGTATTTGTCATCGGCCGGAGGGTATTGTTGTTCGGAGTAGTCCTCTTCTTCCTCTTCTTCTTCAGAATCAGATGGAACTGTTGTCTCTTTTCCTTTTCTTTCCCCTTCCTCAGAGGTTTTTGGAAATTCTAGGGTCCTTTTGGCTTGTCCTTGGAACCTTCTGCCCATGATAACCACACTAGCTGGCTTCTTCTTCTTTTTCTCTTTTTCTTTTTCTAGCAGAGTCTTGAGCTCCTCCTGCCCCTTGGCCAAGGTCAAGAGTAGCTGTTGAAATTGTGAATTCTGAGCTTGCAAGTCTTTAACCGTTTGTTCTAGATCCATCTTGCTGAAATAAATAGTAGAAGGATGAGGAAACTTGTTGCAAAGACCTGTTTATGCTCATGATGAATGATATGTATTCATGCAGTGTTTTCAAGGATTTAGAAATTCAAATTTGTGTCAAACAAAAATGAACACACGTTATATTAATAAAATATAATTTGAGTACATCAATGCCCCTAGGACAAAATAATACAAAATTCTAAGATAAAAAGACATTGCGCATCCTCTTTGGTGCAATGTAGGTGTTGAGAGTCTGCTCTTCCTGAAGTAACCGAGTGAGTTCCAAAACCTTTTTCTCGCTTGCGTAGAATTGGGCTTCGAAAGTATCATGTTCTTCTTTGAGCTATATCCAACTCCTTTATAGATCTTTGAGTGATGTTGGCATGTCAGGATGTAGGATGGTGTATGGAACCTCTCCTTCCTTAACAGGCTCTATAATCACTGGGAGAATGGAGGGGTAAGGCATCATAAGACTTTGGGCACGGGTTCGTACCCACTTGAGGTAAGGCTCAAGAGGGATGGAATTCTTGTGTCCCAAGGTCTTACTATCTACCTTGTTTGGCATCCTCCAAGCTCGGATGAACCTTTGGCGAAGTCCTTGATTGTCGTTGTTGAAGTCGAAAACCAAGCCTTGAATCAGCATGTCATGTGGGCCATCCCTTCGGGCATAACCAAATTGTCTTAGATCCAAGTAAGGGTTGTAGGTGATGCCTCCCTTAATGCTAAGTAGAGGTACATTATGGAATTCCCCACATCGGTCGACAATGATAACATTCTCTTTGGATCGAGAACACCAATGAATATCTGAATGTGTAAGAGTCATCAACCTTTATGACCACCTCAAACCTTACTCATTCTTCAAGACTGATTGGGGAAGATGAGAAATAAACCATCTTGCTAGGAGAGGAGTGCAACACATGAGAACACCTATTTTCCTCATTGTACGAGTGTGAAAAGAGTGTAAGATATCTCCAAGCAAAGCAGGCATCGGATTGCGTGACATGAAGATTTTGACAGCACTCACATCTATGAGTTGGTTAGGATTAAGGAACAAGACCATCCCATAGATGAGAAGAGCTACAATCTCCTCAAAAGCTTGTAAATCTAAGGAGTTCCAACAGCTTTGGGCCTTCTCAAACAAGAACTTTGCCAAGAAGCCTTTGACACCACTTCTAGTTTCCCAATGGGTTGTGACATCAGATGAGTGCAAGTGCAGGGCTTGAGCAATCTCTTATGGCTTTGGATCTCTTTCCGTACCGTTGAAAGGTAGTTGATTGAGAATAGGAATTCTCAAGAGTTGAGAGAATTCTTCCAAAGTGGGCACAAGCTGGTAGTCAGGAAATGTGAAGCAGTGATGCAAAGGGTCAAAGAACTGGAAGAGAACCTTCATCATGTCTTCCTCTGTGTTGCAAGTGACTAAGTTGAGTAGACGACCATGCCTCTCGGTGAATGGAGAGTTCTCAGGAATCCTTGAAGCTAGCTCCTTGAGTTGTGGAGGAATTCTTACAAGGTTGACTTGGATAGTTTTCCTGGGAAGTGAATCCATATCCTACAAAACAAGAACAAAGATGAATTTCCAAAATCCTTGAAATGGTTAGTGGATGCATATGATGCTCGTGATGTCCATGATGTTATGCACAAGTATATATGTACAAGCAAATCACACAAGTTCCTATTTTAGGCTTGCATGAGGTTTCATAGGTAAGTACCCTCTTGAAGTTTGGTTGGCTCAACCTATCCTAGCAAATAGTAATCGGGTTCTAAGTTGCTCAATATCATTGGATTGTTTCCTTGTTCATTGTTTCAATTAAACCCTCTTACCGGCGACCGAAATATTCCAAGGAACCAACCCTTAATGAGTGTAGTATCGAGTATCTACCAACTTCGGACTGCACCAAAGCCGGTCATCTCACTACATACTAAAAGGCCAAGTTGGTCAAGTAAAGGTTCTAGAAGTTCGTTAGTGCAAATTCAAACCCTAATTTTGGGTTATCAGTGCAAGATGAGGTGTCTTGAGCTGACCAAACCCTAATCTTGTCTTAAGTCCAAGAAGTCTTGTGAGGAAAATCTTGATAAATGAGAGGGCAAATTTTGGGGTACAACAGCTGCTCCTGTTCAATCTTCTTGAACCTGAAGAGTTATATTGGCGAGTTTTGTCGTTCGTGACTTGAAGGTAAAAGATGATTGGACACTAGAGTGCCTGTAAATTTGCACTCGTCAAAGTGTAGTTGAGGGAATGGGATTAAAGATGCCATTTGGAGAGGTGATAGAGTCTTGTTGGAGATGGGCTTGTAGATGCCATCCAAGAATGTTTGTTGAATTGTAAGTTGTAAGTCAAAAGAATGAGTATCAGAGTGCTGTCCGTATTTGGAACGTCTCTGAACTGTATCTGGAGACTGAATTTGTACGAGCAGTGGAATAGCGTCCGTGTCCGGAGCGTATCCGAGCTTGAATATGAATGAGTAACAGAATGACTTATGTGTCTGAAGTGTATCCGTACTGTATCTAGAATTGAGATCCGAATGAGCGACAAAAGGGCATCCTTGTCTGGAGCGTATCTGAACTGTATCTGAATAAGTAACAGAATGGCTTTCGTGTCTGAAGCGTATCTGAACTGGAATCTGAATAAGTGACAGAATGGCAACCGTATCTAGAGCGTATCTGGACTAGAATCTGAATAAGTAACATAATGACTTCCGTGTCTAGAGTGTATCTGGACTGTGGTCTGAATGAGTATCAGAATGGCATCCTAATTTGGAGTGTATCCATATTGTATCTGAAGTTAAGATTTGAATGAGTAACAGAAATACTTCCATGTCTGGAGTCTACCTGTATTGTATCTGAAGTTGAGATCTGAATGAGTAACAGAATAACTTCCATGTCTGGAGTGTATCCGTACTGTATCTGAAATCTTTGAACATTGTCAATGGTAGCTGTTAATCTTATCCTGAAAAGGGTAAAATGTTAGCTAAAACACAGTTATGTTGCATGAAATGTATGATGCAATAAACGTGCTTTATTAATGTTTATGATATATGGATGTAATGTATGCGCATGTAAGCTGATTTGCTGTATTGCTGAGGAAAATAAATCCTTGATTGCTGAGGATAAGAATCCTTGGCGACTTCACTGGGGATATAGGGATTCTTCATGTCTTGAAGATGGAGTATTGACAAAAATTCCGTTGTGAGAGCAATGCCATATACTGCTTGAGTAATCTGCTTGGGGAATCCAAAGAACTTGGATGACTTTTGCTGGGAATTAAGAATGAGAATCTTCCTTCTGTTAGGGAGCAAAGAAAACTTTGTGGGGAAAAAGCTTATTCCTGTTTGGAAAAAAGTTCAGGAGTTTGGGTTGTCTGCCAATCTACTGGGGAGTTATCAGAAGTTGTTGTCTTGTTGGTTTTCAGGCTTCAAGATAACCTGCTGGGGATTTGGAGAAACTGGATGGTCTCCACTGGGGATTAACAGTTTGAAGTTTTGGCTCCACTGAGGATTGAAAGTTGGTAGTTTCAGCTCCGCTGAGGATTGAAAGTTGGTAGTTTCAGCTCCGCTGGGGATATGTAGTTCAAAGTTTTGGCTCCGCTGGGGATCTTAATGACGTATTGTAGGGATTTCTCATGGAGTAGCCTAAATACGTTTTCCTATTCCTTCAATCTGTCAGTAATTGTTCTTTTCCATTTCGTTTATTTGTAAACAGTAATTATGTTCAAATGCATATGTTCATTAATGAATCATTTGACGTTTTTTGCAAATAAAACACAAGTGTAAAAAAGGAAAAAGGACAAATGGTTTTCTGCACTTTAAAGTGATATCTTTGTATTTACTTTGAATAAGTATTTTGTACAAAGGAGACAGACATCCTAGTAAGAGGATGGTGTCACAAAGATAAGAAAAATTTATACAAAGAAAGATAGTTATGTGTAAAAAAATCCCATGGGGTTCCCATTCTGCTATAGCCTTCGTATCTCAGAATATCTTGTCCATTTGTTGCTTCGTCCGAAGATGATTGGATTGATCAGAGGCTCCGGGTTTGTCAGTGAATAGATTGTCCTTAAAGTGATCCAACGAGACATATTCATACGCTTTAATTCCCTAACTTTTGCCTGAACCGCTCTTTCGGGTTTTCGATTCACCGAGAAAACCTTTTTTGCACAAGTCGCCCTTTCGGGTTTTCAACTTGTCGGGTGTACAGATTTTTTTTTATTTTATCCCTAATTCTTGCCCGAACCTTTTGGTTCGTCGGGATGCCCTTTTTTTTCCTAGGTGCATCAACCTAGCGGGTCTTTTATGCGTAGTATCTTTTGACTATGTCTGTGTTCGCAGGGTGTGGCAGGTCGTCACCGTCCATGGTGGTTAAGATCATTGCCCCACCAGAAAAGATGTTCTTGATTACAAATGGTCCTTCATAGGTAGAAGTCCATTTTCCCCTGGGATCACTTTGTGGAAAGATGATGCGCTTGATCACTAAATCTCCAACTTGATACACTTGGCGTCTGACTTTCTTGTTGAAAGCCTTGATCATCTGCTTTTGATACGTCTGACCGTGGCAAATAGAAGTAAGTCTCTTTTCATCAATTAAGTTCAACTGATCAAGTCGGGTTTGAATCCAATCGTCTTCACTCAAACCTACATCCTTCATGATTCTTAAAGAGGGGATCTGAACCTCAATAGGTAAAATAGCCTCCATGCCATAAACCAAAGAATAGGGTGTTGCCCCAGTTGATGTGCGAGCCGTGGTACGGTACCCGTGGAGAGAAAATGGTAGCATCTCATGCCAGTCCTTGTAGGTGACTGTCATTTTCTGTATGATCTTTTTAATGTTTTTATTAGCAGCTTCAACTGCACCATTCATCTTTGGACGATAGGGGGGTGAATTTTGATGTTGAATCTTGAACTGCCCGCACAAGGCGGTGATCATAGTATTGTTAAGGTTTGTGCCGTTATCAGTGATGATCCTTTCTGGGATACCGTTCCGGCAAATGAGATTCTGCTTGATGAAGCGGGCAACAACATTCTTAGTAACAGATGCGAAGGAAGCTGCTTCGACCCACATTGTGAAATAATCAATGGCCACTAGAATGAAGAGGTGTCCATTGGAGGCTGTAGGCTTGATCTCCCCAATCATATCGATTCCCCACATAGCAAAGGGCCAAGGAGCTGTTAAGACATTTAGAGGAACCGGAGGCACGTGCACCTTGTCTGCATAGATTTGACATTTATGACAAGTCTGGGAGTGTTGATAGCAGTCTGCTTCCATGGTAGACCAATAATAGCCTGCCCGTAGAATTTACTTCGCCATCGTATGCCCGCTAGAGTGAGTGCCGAAGGTACCTTCATGTAACTCAGCCATGATCTTTTCAGCTTCAACCTTATCCACACAATGGAGCATAATAGAATCATGATTGCGTTTGTACAGGATGCCATTACTTAGGAAGAACTTAGCTGAGAATCTCCTTAAGAACTTTTTGTCATTGACTGAAGCTCCTTCTGGATATTCTTGCGCCTCGAGATACCTTTTGACTTCATGAAACCAAGGCTAGTCCACTACTTCTTCGGTATTAATCTCGTGACAGTGTGCTTGTTCATCCATTCGTTCAATGGTGATCTGGGGAGATTCGTTATCCCAATTAAGTTTAAACATGGATGACATTGTAGCTAGAGCATCTGCTAGCTGATTTTCTTCTCGCGGGAAGTGCTCGAAGGTAATCTGCTCAAAATGTGGTAACAATGTCAAAACATGTTCTTTGTAAGGGATAAGGTTTGGATGTTTAGTGTCCCATTCTCCTTTGACATGACTGATGACCAAATATGAATCTCTACACACAACCAAATATTTGATTCCCAGGTCTATGGCAGCCTTGAGACCAAAGGTGCATGCTTCGTATTCTGCCATGTTGTTCGTACAGTTGAAGCAAAGTCTGGCAGTAAAAGAAGTATGGCATCCTTCCGGAGATATAAGTACAGTTCCAATACCGTTACCAAGTGCATTGGATGCCCCATCAAGGAACAGGGTCCATCGAGATCCTTGTTCAGGTCCGTCATATGGTCTGATTCCTTCACAGTTGTCTACTGTCATGATGTCTTCATCGGGGAATTCAAACTTCATGGACTGATAATCCTCTACAGCTTGGTGAGCAAGATGATCAGCTAGCACACTGCCCTTTATAGCTTTTTGGGTAGTGTATTGTATATGATATTCTGTTAAGATCATCTGCCATCTATCTATCCTTCCAGGCATAGCAGGCTTCTCAAAGATGTATTTTATCGGATCCATCTTAGATATCAACAGAGTGGTATGAGTCAACATATACTGTCTTAGTTGGCGAGCAGCCCATACCAGAGCGCAGCAAGTTTTCTCGAGCAGTGAATATCTAGTTTCACAGTCGGTAAACTTTTTGCTCAGGTAATAAATGGCATGCTCTTTTTGGCCAGACTCGTCATACTGCCCCAATACGCACCCCATTGAGTTCTCTAAAACGGTCAGATACTTGATTAGCGGTCTTCCCTCAACTGGTGGCATCAAGACAGGATGTTCTTGTAGATACTCTTTGATTTTATCGAAAGCAATATGACAGTCATCATTCCATCTAACTACCTGATCTTTCTTCAGTAGTTTGAAGATTGGTTCACAAGTAGATGTTAGGTGAGAAATGAACCTAGCAATGTAGTTTAGGCGTCCCAAGAATCCTATGACTTCCTTCTCAGTGCGAGGAGCAGGCATTTCTTGTATCGCTTTGACTTTGGCAAGATCAACCTCGAAGCCTTTGTTGCTGATAATGAAACCCAAGAGTTTACCGGACCGGACTCCGAATGTGCACTTGTTCGGGTTTAACCTTAGTTTGTACTCCTTCAACCTGACAAACAGCTTTTGCAAGTGATCAAGGTGTTCTTCTTCAGTTTGTGATCGGGCTATCATGTCATCTACGTAGACCTCTATCTCATGATGTATTATATCATGAAACAAAGCTACCATGGCGCGTTGATAGGTTGCCCCGACATTCTTCAGTCCAAATGGCATCACTTTGTAGCAGAACGTACCCCACTGTGTGACAAATGTAGTTTTCTCCATGTCCTCAGGTGCCATTTTGATCTGGTTATAGCCTGAGAATCCGTCCATGAAAGAAAATACTTTGTGTTGGGATGTATTGTCAACCAGGATGTTGATGTGCGGAAGTGGAAAATCATCTTTAGGGTTGGCCCTGTTTAAATCTCTATAATCCACGCACATTCTCACTTTGCCATCCTTTTTAGGCACGGGAACAATGTTAGGAACCCATTGTGGATAGGAAGTAACAGCCAGAAATCCATCATTGAACTGTTTCCTAACTTCTGCTTTGATCTTCTCTGACATTTCAGGTCTCATGCGGCGGACCTTTTGCTTCACTGGTGGATAGTCTTCTCTTGTGGGTAGACGATGTACCACAATGTCTGTATCGAGTCCCGCCATGTCTTCATATGACCAGACAAAGATCTCAACATAATCATGTAACAGTTGAATTAGGCGCTCCTTGACACTCGGCTCTAGATTGGCACCCACTCTGATTTCCTTTTTATCCTCCTCAGTGCCCAAATTGATTGTATCCAACAGCTCCTCATGAGGCTGAATAGATCTTTCCTCTTGTTGTAGTAATTTGGCCAATTCCCCTGGCACCTCACAATCTTCCTCACCTTCATATTCGGCTTGGTAAATCAGATCTTCATAGTCACTGAAGGCTATAGCAGTATCGTTACCCATGGGATCCGGAATGGAAGGGTACCTGCATTTGTGAGTGTGGGTGTGTGTAAGGGTACAGCCATCTTTTAAAACAAGAAAATGTAAAAGAAAGACAATGAGCACAAAAGGTTTATATATGAAAAAGCGTCCATGATTCATTAAATGACATATGAGAATGAAATAAAAACCCTTACAAATGGACCTATGTGCCTCGGGTAAGACACAAGGTTGAAAAAGTACAAATTGTTTATGAATTATTATAAGTCCAACAGAAATGTAAAAGATAAATTACTGAGATATGAAAGTAATCGGGATGAATTCTTTGGCTTCCCAGTTGCGTAGTCCTCCGCTGACAGTAGGAGATATCCAATCTTCCAGGCTGCCATCTTCTTCACTTTCCTCTAGTGCATTAACCCCTTGGTTGGTAGTCTTCACAGGTGGCCCTCCGGCACGGGCGCGACGCACAGCCTTCTGAGCAGTTGAAGTAAATCCCAAGCCAAACTTATCTGATTTGTACGGGATGTCTGGAAGCTTCCCCCAGATGGTGCATCCCCATTCTTCCACTACTTCCTTCGCATCCTTTAGAGATGACATCCGAGGTGGAGGTCTTGTGATCATAGGAACTGAGGATACCGCCTTGGTTGCCGCTATTTCCTGAGAAACTTCTTCAAAATGTTGGAAAGGGGTTTCAATGAATTCGCCATCCAACTCTACATATCGGAAAGAATTCAGATGACTAATCATGTATTCCTCTTCCCCGTGGACAATTATGATCTTCCCTTGGACGGGGTACTTCAGCATCTGATGCAAAGTGGAGGTGACAGCACCGGCATTGTGAATCCAGGGACGTCCCAACAGACAAGAGTAAGAAGGACGGATGTCCATCACATAGAATGTTGAATTGAAGGTCTGGGTTCCCACCTTGATCGGGATGTCCACCTCCCCATGGACCATCCTCTTAGAGTCGTCAAATGCTCTCACAATTATATTGTTGGGTTTTAAAGTCAGCCCCTCACAATCCAATCTATCTAGGGCTTTCTTTGGAAAGATGTTCAGAGATGACCCCGTATCCACCAAGACATGGGCTAGGGTCGTTCCTTTACACTCCACCGATACATGTAGTAGGTCGTTGTGTTTTCTCCCTTTGGAGGTCAAGTCAGCATCAGAGAAACCCAAGCCATTGTCAGCTGTCAAACTGGCCACACACTCTTGGAATTGATCTACAGACGTCTCTTGCGACACATGAGTTGTCTTTAGAAATTTTACTAGAGCTTTAGCATGTGCCTCCGAGAACAGCAGCAATGCTAACATAGAGATTTTGGAAGGGGTCTGCCCTAATTGTTCAACCACATCATAATCACTCTTCTTTATGATCCTCAGGATTTCTTCCATCTTCTTCTTGGATGTTTCAGGAATAGCTAGTGATTGAGCCTTCGTCAGGACAGGCTCCTCTTGAACATTCTTTCCTTTATTCTCAGCAGTAGAAGTAGGGATAGGAATTGTATTGTCTTCGTTGGTAGGTACGCTTACAGGTACAATCACTGGTACAGATGTAATCTTCGGAACGGCCACGGGTCCAAAGACTGCCTTTGGAGGGGCAATCTCTGGAGAGAAAATTCTCCCACTACGGGTAATTTTGCTTGTTCCGACAATGTTACTGATGTCGGAATTGTCCTCTTCGGAGCTCTCTCTCCTTCGGCAGTCTAGTCAATCTGTTTGACACCATGGTAGTAGATTTCTCCACCATAATTCCATGGTACCGTTTTATCTTATTTGTATGGGGCAGGCTCGGGCATTGTGATCTTCAGCGGAGCAGTCTTTGGAGCAGATGTAATCCTAACGGGTCTTTTAGGGACCCTGGAAGGATTGGCGTAGATGGTTATTATTGAAACTTCTTTAACTGGAATGGGTGAAATAGGAGCTTTCTCAAACAAAACTTCTTGATTATCAATCAGTTGTTGGTTACCTTTCTTCAACAGAGGGCAGTCAAATGATGAAGATAGGCAAATATGGCATTCTTTGTCACAACCTGGGAAAATACCAGCTTTCAACAAATTCAACTTGATGGTCGGGAGAGGAGTCAACAGTTTATCTACGGTAGAAACAAACAGATCTTCCTCAACAGCATTGGCATTGTGACCATGCCTAGGCATTGGAGCGGAAATAACATTCGGTTTTTCAGGCGCTTCAAACTCAACTTCCTTTGCGTCTATCAGGTCTTGAATTTTGTTCTTCAGAGCCCAACAGTTGTTGGTGTCGTGCCCTGGACTCTCAGAATGGTATGCACACCTAGCATTCGGATGGTATTGAGGATACGCAGTATTGGGATTTTTAGGGGCCTCTTTTAGCATGGCCAGATTCAACTTCAGAAGATGTGGTAGGACTTGAGTTGGAGTCATGTTTATCTTGGTGAATTGTCAAATTGGCCTTTCCACCCTTTGTTGGTTATTTCTCGGCTGATTATTTCTCGGTTGGTCTGATGCAGGCTTTTGAATCATAATGGCCCCCACTGTTGGTCGGCGCTCGGTTCTTCCCTGATTCCTCTATGAATAGACAGCAGACACTTCCTTCTTTCCAGTGAAGGGATTTTTTACAACTGCAGAGGTAGACGCGTCTTTCTGAATTTTCCCGCTTCTTATATCGGCTTCCACCCTCTCGCCAGTTAAAATCAATTCAGTGAACCCTGCAGAGGAACTTCCAATCAGGTGATTAAATAAAGGACCTGATAGGGTTCCCAAGAACATGTCTACTAGCTCCCTTTCAGATAGAGGAGGTTGCACCCTTCCGGCTAGATCCCTCCACTTTTGGGCGTAGTCTTTGAAGCCCTCATTGGACACCATAGCCATACTCTGGAGTTGAGTACGGGTTGGTGCCAAATCGGTGTTGTATTGATATTGTTTATAGAAGGTTGCTGCCAAGTCCTCCCAATTATGCACACCAGCCCTCTCTAACTGGTAGAACCAATCAAGTTGTGTTCCTGATAAACTGTCCTGGAAAAAGTGAACCTACAAGTCTTTGTCAGAAGAATGTGGTTGCATCTTCCTGGCATATGAACGGAGGTGCATCTTGGGACAAGACACCCCATCATACTTGGAAAATAAAGGCACCTTAAACTTCGGCGGGATTACTATTCCGGACACCAGCCTCAATTCCTCGAAATCTAGCCCTGGTACTCTCTATATCTCCATAGCAGTTAGACGCTCTTCCAGGTTTTTGTATTTGTCATCGGCCGGAGGGTATTGTTGTTCGGAGTAGTCCTCTTCTTCCTCTTCTTCTTCAGAATCAGATGGAACTGTTGTCTCTTTTCCTTTTCTTTCCCCTTCCTCAGAGGTTTTTGGAAATTCTAGGGTCCTTTTGGCTTGTCCTTGGAACCTTCTGCCCATGATAACCACACTAGCTGGCTTCTTCTTCTTTTTCTCTTTTTCTTTTTCTAGCAGAGTCTTGAGCTCCTCCTGCCCCTTGGCCAAGGTCAAGAGTAGCTGTTGAAATTGTGAATTCTGAGCTTGCAAGTCTTTAACCGTTTGTTCTAGATCCATCTTGCTGAAATAAATAGTAGAAGGATGAGGAAACTTGTTGCAAAGACCTGTTTATGCTCATGATGAATGATATGTATTCATGCAGTGTTTTCAAGGATTTAGAAATTCAAATTTGTGTCAAACAAAAATGAACACACGTTATATTAATAAAATATAATTTGAGTACATCAATGCCCCTAGGACAAAATAATACAAAATTCTAAGATAAAAAGACATTGCGCATCCTCTTTGGTGCAATGTAGGTGTTGAGAGTCTGCTCTTCCTGAAGTAACCGAGTGAGTTCCAAAACCTTTTTCTCGCTTGCGTAGAATTGGGCTTCGAAAGTATCATGTTCTTCTTTGAGCTATATCCAACTCCTTTATAGATCTTCGAGTGATGTTGGCATGTCAGGATGTAGGATGGTGTATGGAACCTCTCCTTCCTTAACAGGCTCTATAATCACTGGGAGAATGGAGGGGTAAGGCATCATAAGACTTTGGGCACGGGTTCGTACCCACTTGAGGTAAGGCTCAAGAGGGATGGAATTCTTGTGTCCCAAGGTCTTACTATCTACCTTGTTTGGCATCCTCCAAGCTCGGATGAACCTTTGGCGAAGTCCTTGATTGTCGTTGTTGAAGTCGAAAACCAAGCCTTGAATCAGCATGTCATGTGGGCCATCCCTTCGGGCATAACCAAATTGTCTTAGATCCAAGTAAGGGTTGTAGGTGATGCCTCCCTTAATGCTAAGTAGAGGTACATTATGGAATTCCCCACATCGGTCGACAATGATAACATTCTCTTTGGATCGAGAACACCAATGAATATCTGAATGTGTAAGAGTCATCAACCTTTATGACCACCTCAAACCTTACTCATTCTTCAAGACTGATTGGGGAAGATGAGAAATAAACCATCTTGCTAGGAGAGGAGTGCAACACATGAGAACACCTATTTTCCTCATTGTACGAGTGTGAAAAGAGTGTAAGATATCTCCAAGCAAAGCAGGCATCGGATTGCGTGACATGAAGATTTTGACAGCACTCACATCTATGAGTTGGTCAGGATTAAGGAACAAGACCATCCCATAGATGAGAAGAGCTACAATCTCCTCAAAAGCTTGTAAATCTAAGGAGTTCCAACAGCTTTGGGCCTTCTCAAACAAGAACTTTGCCAAGAAGCCTTTGACACCACTTCTAGTTTCCCAATGGGTTGTGACATCAGATGAGTGCAAGTGCAGGGCTTGAGCAATCTCTTATGGCTTTGGATCTCTTTCCGTACCGTTGAAAGGTAGTTGATTGAGAATAGGAATTCTCAAGAGTTGAGAGAATTCTTCCAAAGTGGGCACAAGCTGGTAGTCAGGAAATGTGAAGCAGTGATGCAAAGGGTCAAAGAACTGGAAGAGAACCTTCATCATGTCTTCCTCTGTGTTGCAAGTGACTAAGTTGAGTAGACGACCATGCCTCTCGGTGAATGGAGAGTTCTCAGGAATCCTTGAAGCTAGCTCCTTGAGTTGTGGAGGAATTCTTACAAGGTTGACTTGGATAGTTTTCCTGGGAAGTGAATCCATATCCTACAAAACAAGAACAAAGATGAATTTCCAAAATCCTTGAAATGGTTAGTGGATGCATATGATGCTCGTGATGTCCATGATGTTATGCACAAGTATATATGTACAAGCAAATCACACAAGTTCCTATTTTAGGCTTGCATGAGGTTTCATAGGTAAGTACCCTCTTGAAGTTTAGTTGGCTCAACCTATCCTAGCAAATAGTAATCAGGTTCTAAGTAGCTCAATATCATTGGATTGTTTCCTTGTTCATTGTTTCAATTCAACCCTCTTACCGGCGACCGAAATATTCCAAGGAACCAACCCTTAATGAGTGTGGTATCGAGTATCTACCAACTTCGGACTGCACCAAAGCCGGTCATCTCACTACATACTAAAAGGCCAAGTTGGTCAAGTAAAGGTTCTAGAAGTTCGTTAGTGCTTCATGACATCACTCAGCGGCCCCGTATTCTCTTTGATTGACTCAAAGGCTACCGGTACCCATAAATATGTCGCACTAACATAGCTATTGCTTAGACCGTGTCGGTATACCCCGCACAGTTTCCACAACGTATTGCTATTTACCTATAATGTTTCCCAAATATGGGTGGAGGATTCAAACCCAAACAATGGAACCAAAATGTAAAGCAAACAAGTCAAACAAGGTAAGCAAATAAAGGTGATCTAAACCTAAGGTAACCCCACTTTTATAATTCTCCCCAGCAGAGTCGCCAGTTTTGTGATACGATGGGAGAACTGACTTGAGGTTTTGCGTTTTGTCGCAAATGTCGCGGTTAGCAAGAGTCGCCACCGACTTTTATTTTATCCAAAAGGAAAGGTAAAAAAGTACAGGAAAGATCTTTGAGATGTTTTCTTGAGTTCGGGGGGTAGATTATAAAAAGGGAAGGTGCTAGTACCCTTTTCATCCATGGTTTTCCATGGGCTCTTAGATACTTGCTTAGATCACTTGCTTTGCTTGAAATTGTTTGAAATGGTGCTTGGTGTTTGGTGTGATTTTGAAAGTATTTTGAAAAGAGGCCATTCGTTTAGGCAATCTTTGTAATGATTCTCGTTCGTAAGAATGTATACAAAGATGTTTGTCTTTTGAAAAATGTTCCAATGTTTTGTAAGATGTTTTGAAATGTTTTGAAGTATGTGTGTGTTTGTTTTTGAAAATAGCAAGGATTGTTTTGAAATGGAGCAAGTAATTTAGAAGCTATCTACCTACTCAAATGTATTTCTTGTGCATTTTTATTCCTTTGACATTGTTAACTTACCATTGATTTGGTAAGCAACCCTATCTTTGGATGTTAAACGGGGCGGGCGTGGGTCATCGTATGACCATGATAGCAATGTTGTCAAGTATCTTAGCATTTTTTGAGGGACCAAGATCATTTGTTTTAGGCAACCTTTTGATAGCGTCATCGAGGGACTATGATCTTATTTTTGTTTTGTTTTTCCAAGATACTTCGCATGCGTAACATGGCCATTTTATTTTAGGCAACCAAGTGGGAGAAACCCTAAGGGTGCTTGTGTGCAAAGTGTGTCATTTTTCATGCTTTTGTCTTGCATTAGGTTTTTTCTATTTGTTTAGTTTTTGGTTCTTGTCATGCAAACCCTAGTTTACTAAACATGGTATAAAAGCGATAAATTGCGTAAAAATAAACTAAACTATTACAAAAATTATTATGGGAGGGGGATACAAGTTTTGAATGGGGATATTGCACAAATATAAACCTAAAAATATTATTACAACCCAATCGAATATTGTGCGCATTAAATAAATATACAAATATTAAAATGCAATGCAAATGTATTTATATGAAAAATGTTTTGTATTTGTTTTTTTGTATGAGGAAATAATTTAATTAAACCCTAAAAAGAAAGGAAAAATAATATTATTATTTTTGGAAAGGGGTGAAACCCTAATTTTCTAATTAAAAGAAAATAATGCTTCATATTAATATTTTATCCATTTTTGTATAAGAAAATAATAAATAATATTGTGTGCAAATATTAAAAATTAAATATGTATAGAAAATAAATATTTTATGTGTATAAATAATATAAAAAATATTAAGTATTATTAATTGTATTTACAAATTTATTTAAGAAAATAAAATCTATTATCCTAATAAACTATTTTTTCATGCAAAAAATAATAGGAAAAATAAAAATAAAAATGCAAAAAATAAAGAAATTATTTTTTATGATTTTTATGATTCAGAAAAATAAATAAAAGCCATAAATGTGAAAATATGGAAAAATATATGCAAAATATACAAAATAAGTAAGGGGGTACAAAAGTAAGTCAGGGGGTGTGAATGGTAAAAGCAAAAAGGCCAAAACTGCCAAAAAGCCCAGAACAAAGCTTCGTCCCTGTCCTTCAGCTTCTCATCTGCGCGCGTTTCATGGTTCAAACTGTAACTTGCTAATGCTTGCACAAAACCAAAAACCATAACATGAAACATGTAGCATTTAATATCACGATTACAACCATATAAAATTTGTAACCTAACTCTCAAAGATCAGAGAGAATTTTGGGACCCCTAATTCGTGACCTAAAAATTTCATGAATTTCAAGCTTCAAATTCTCACAGCATAGTTAATGTAAATGAAAAGTATGCATATGTACAACTTCACCATGTTATAGACTACATTTTTCCTTCACAAATCATGGCTTGAGGATGCCTATTCAGAGAGATAGAGTTTTGAAAAATACCTCATTCAGTTGGATTTGGATAGAGCAGTGTAGGGACTTTGATGGAGGCCTGAGGATTCTGTGAGCTTCCTTGAACTTCCTTTAAGCTATTCCAATGCCTAGCTTGCTTTGTGGATAGCTGAAACTCTTTGCACAAGTCAAGTTGCAAGATTCCAAAGTGAAAATGGCAATGGCTAAAACAGGGCTTACAGAAGCAGGGTAAGGACTTGGCTTGCTTTGGTAAGATGTGTGTGAGATGTTTCAAGTGTCAAGCCACAAAACGCACGAGCAAAAATGAATTGGCTATGGTTTTGTAGCAACTGTGTGTTTTGGAAGAATTTTGTGTTTTTTGATTTTGAGTCAGTTCTAGCTTCAATGAAATCGTATTTTGGTTTGTAACAAGTTTGTAAATATGTATAGAAAGGATCTAAGTCCACTCTTCACTAGCTGTGCAAGCTTTTCACCTTTTGGCAACTTTTCTTGTATTTGAAGAAAAGTGAAGTGACCAATGCTAACATGCTTGTCCTTGCTTGCTTGTGGCCTGAAGTGAACTTGTACAATATGCTTGAGACCTGTGGAAGTTGTTTGCACCAAAGGGACATGTCCAAGGCTCAAGATGGACAAAATTGCAAAAGCTCACCTTTATGAAAATGGCATTATGCACTTTTGGCTAAAAATGGAAATGTCTCTTGCACAATGCTTCAAAAGTGAAAATAAAGCCCTTAACTTCTGAGTTTGCATTTAATTATGGAGTGTAGAGTGAGTTTAGGACCTGTAAAGCAAAATTCAAACATCAAAGATCTGATTTGTAACTTGATGCTTTGTAAAAATGGCGTGATCAAAAGTGATAAAATGCCAACTTCCCTTCTTCGATTCTCCATAACCAAAAAATGATCTTGGAGAATTCTTGGACATTTTGGAAAGCTTGATATATGCTCTATAATCCATATTTGAAATTCATTTTGAGATACCTCTTGGAACTAGGTGAAAAATGTCCATGAAGTTGGGTCAAAAACCTGCCTAAATTAGGGCAAATTTTCACTAAGTTATTTAGTTCATGGACCTATATTCACAAATTCATAACTTGAGATCCAAGAATCTTTTAGGAAAAGTTTGTGAAGAAAAGTTGTATATTTCAAGGAGGACTACAACTTTCATGTTGGAAGTTTTCTTTGAATCCAATTGCATCATGGTGAAAAAGTGGTGGAAAGTTGGAAAAAAATAAGAAAATTTTCATACATAGAAATATTCTAAGTTATGAAAATTTTCAAATTCAAAACCCTAATTTTCAAAATTGATTTTCTTGGTGAAAAAGTCTCATATTTTGACATATCTTGATGAATTATGACCCTTGGCACTTGATTTTGACCAAAAAGTCAAAGTTTGACTTTTTAGTGTATAGTTGACTTTTGATCAGTTGACTGCAAAATTCATCTGTCAATCCAATGCACTTGAAATCTTTTGAACCATTTAATTATGTTAAGATGATGCCATTTAACCCTTGAAATCATGTTTGAACCCAATTGGTCATTGGCTAGGTTAAAAATCAGAAATTGCCCTTTCTTAGTAAAAACCCTAATTTTGACCATTTTGTCCTTTTGATGCTTTGATCAAATTTCTTGAGGAGTTGTGATCCAAACTTGATCAAATTGTACATATGAGTCTAAAATGTTTTTGTGGATCAAAAATTATGAAGTTTTACTGTAAATTGACCATGGTTGACTTTTTCCCCAATACAGCTGATTTTTAGTTCAACTGTCCAATTGACTGATCAAAGTGTGATCCAAAGCTTGAAACTTAACATGAATAATCTGGGGGGTCCATAATGATCCATGAAATTCATATGGGGCATTGGAAGTTAAAAAATTCTTGTGCAAATTCAAACCCTAATTTTGGGTTATCAGTGCAAGATGAGGTGTCTTGAGCTGACCAAACCCTAATCTTGTCTTGAGTCCAAGAAGTCTTGTGAGGAAAATCTTGATAAATGAGAGGGAAAATTTTGGGGTACAACACCATATATAAAATTTGAATCAAGTGGAGTGCGTTTTATAACTAAGTCCATGGCATTTTTTGGTGTAGGTACCTTACCTTGATATCCTATCCCTTTTCTGCCATTTCTGCTAACTCTATAGATCATTGAAGCCATCTTGCTTCTGTATATGTTTTTAGCTATAAACTTCTGAAAGTTGTGATCATACTCTTTGATGATCTCATCAGCATTGTTGGCAGTTTCAGAGATTGTTTCCTTCTGAGAGTTTTGGAACTGGTTTTCTAATTTTGAGATTTTTTCTTTTAACTCAGAATTCTCCAATCTGAGACTCTCGGTCTTATCAGAGTCAGAGGCAAGATTCCTTTTCAGGTTTCTGAATTTGACTCTGATCTTCTGATACCTTTCCAGAATTTCATTTAGGCTCTCAGCAAGTTCATCTTTAGTAAAGTTTATAGTAAAATTAGGGAATACCTCTTCAGTGTCTGATTCTAAGTCTGAACCAGAAGCTTCACTGTCTTCTCATACGTTTGCCATGAGAGCTATGTTTTCTCTTTCATCATCTGATTCTGAGTCAGCTTCAGATGTGTCAGAATCATCCCATGTAGCCATGAGGCTTTTCTTCTTTTCCTTGATAAACTTCTTTTTGGGCTTCTCGTCCTGAAGCTTTGGGCAGTCACTTTTGTAGTGCCCTTGCTCGTTAAATTCATAGAAGATGATATCTTTTTTGTTTGGCTTTCTGTATCCTGAAGAACCTTCAGATCTTCTGTGTCCAGAGGAGGATTCTGACCTTCTGTATCTGGAGGAAGATTCATTCTGATTTTCTAATCTTCTGGGATTCCCGAACTTCCTTTGCCTCTGCTTCCACAGTTGGTTCACCCTTATGGAGAGGAGAGACAGTTCATCTTCTTCTGATGAGGATCCATCAGAGGTTTCTTCTACAGCCTGCAAAACTTTGGAGTCAGATTTTCTGTTAGATTTTAAAGCTAATGGCTTACCTTGCTTTTGAGGTTCGTCTTCTTATAGCTCTATCTCGTGACTTCTGAGGGAGCTGACAAGTTCCTCCATAGAGATTTTGTTGAGATCTTTGGCTAGCTTAAGAGTTGTGACCATTGGCCTCCATTATTTTGGCAAGCTCCTGATGATCTTCTTAACGTGATCAGCAGTAGAATACCCTTTGTCAAGAACTTTTAGACCAGCAACAAGAATTTAACATCTTGAAAACATAGTTTCTATTGATTCACTATCTTCCATCTTGAAAGCCTCATACTTCTGAATAAGGGCAAGGGCTTTGGTTTCTTTGACTTGAATGTTGCCTTCATGCGTCATTCTCAGAGAATCAAACATGTTCTTGGAAGTTTCTCTGTTTTATATTTTCTCATATTCTTAATATGAGATGGCGCTGAGGAGAATTGTTCTGGCCTTGTGGTGGTTTCTGAATTCACGCTTTTGCTGATCAGGCATCATTTTCCTGTCTATCTTCTGACCACGACCATCCACTGGATGCGTGTATCCATCAGTCACCATGTCCCACAGATCAGCAACATGGGCCAAAAAGAAACTCTCAATTCTCTCTTTCCAGTAGTCAAAGTTATCTCCATCAAAGACTGGAGGTTTGCCACTGAATTTGTCCCTGTCTTCATTGTTGTTATTGCTAATGTTCTGGCTTGGTCCCGCCATAGTGTTTTTCTGACGCTGGATCTTGTACTGACATGGTTAAGTGTTTAAGCTCAGAACCAGGGGCTCTGATGCCAATTGAAGATGTGAAAAACACAAGAAGGGGGGGTTGAATTGAAAAACTTGGATCAAAAACAGATTAATGACACAGCATTTTTATCCTGGTTCGTTTGATCTCAAACTACTCCAGTCCACCCGTCAAGGTGATTTCGCCTCTCTCCAACGAGGTCTTAATCCACTAATCTCAAAAGATTACAACAGCTACTTTAACAACTGTTAAAGTC
Organism: Vicia faba; assembly: GCA_948472305.1. Lineage (NCBI taxonomy): Eukaryota > Viridiplantae > Streptophyta > Magnoliopsida > Fabales > Fabaceae > Vicia > Vicia faba. The sequence goes on along the minus strand of OX451741.1, from coordinate 767,210,365 downwards.
TTCTTGAGTACAACCACAATCCGATTAATCTCAAGGAACTTATTTTACAATATAATTGAACAAAATGTGTTGTTGTTTTCTAACAAAACAGTTTATCACAACTGTGATAAATTACACAGATTAAGCTTAGAATAAGGATTGAATTTGCTTGAGCTTGAATATGCATGGTTTGGAATTCTTAGCAAATTGTTGTGTGCGTACGTACGTGCTTCTTTTTGCAAGCAGACTTGTTTATGTAGGCAAGGCAAAGACGTTGTCCATAAAGCAAGTTTAATGTTAATAACACACTTTCCTTTTAGAGAAGATCTTGTCTGAAGAAAGTCGTTGGCATTAATTCTGTCTTGAATGTTTAGTAACGCTTCAGAGTCTTCTTTCCTTAACTATTGATGACGCTTCAGAATATTGATGACTTGGTTGATATGTTCTTGTTCAGAGTCAGAGTTTACTTGATTAAGCGCAGATTCTGGTCATCAATCTTTAGCGTACAATCTGATTGCTTCAACGTATGTTCTGATTGCTTCAGCATGTAGCACTTATTGCTGATCTTATGATGCTGATTTTGATCAGAACTTCTGCATACATAAAAGATATTTTTAAGGTTCATACTTGTTCTTTGTATATATTCTTTGTATTTATTTATTCTTTGTATTTGTTATCATCAAAACTCTAACCAAGGGTTGTAGAATCAAACTATGTTCTAACAAATGTTCCCCAATAGATTTATCCTCAAACAACAAAACATGAATCCCCAACGAAAACACTCTAAACAAGGTTTGAATATGCACATACTCTTCGTCCTCAACAGTGACCCGGAATTTAACTTCCCAAAACTCCCCAGCAGCGGTCAGGGAATTATTTTCTCATACCAAGATGCATTACAATAACATTTCACATTCATACATCATATAACATACACATACACATACAACATAATCTCATTTATTTTGAGAACATCATCACGCCATGTATACTCCTGCATGCAAATAACCCTTTTTGTTGCAGGAAAAGTCAATCAAATCAAAGACCTCTTCTGGTTAGATTTATTTCTTCCAGTTAAAGACAGGAAAATCAAAGACCTCTTCTGGTTGAATATACTTCTTCCAGTTAAAGACAGGCGAATCAAAGACCTCTTCTGGTTAGATTTATTTCTTCCAATTAAAGACAGATGAATTAAAGACCTCTTCTGGTTGGATTTATTTCTTCCAATTAAAGACAGACAAATTAAAGACCTCTTCTGGTTGGATTTACTTCTTCCAGTTAAATACAGGCGAATTAAAGACCTCTTCTGGTTGGATTTACTTCTTCCAGTTAAAGACAGGCGAGTCAAAGACCTCTTCTAGTTAGATTTATTTCTTCCAGTTAAAGACAGGAGAATCAAAGACCTCTTCTGGTTAGATTTATTTCTTCCAGTTAAAGACAGGAGAATCAAATACCTCTTCTGGTTAGATTTACTTCTTCCAGTTAAAGACAGACGAATCAAAGACCTCTTCTGGTTAGATTTATTTCTTCCAGTTATAAACAGACAAACTAAAGACCTCTTCTGGTTGGATTTACTTCTTCCAGTTAAAGACAGGCGAATCAAAGACCTCTTCTGGTTAGATTTATTTCTTCCAGTTGAAAACAGGCGAAGCAAAGACTTCTTTTATCATTATGGATGGCATCTGTAAGCCCATCTTTGACAGTTCTCCATCATCTCTCCAAATGGCATCTATAAGCCCATTCCCAATTCAATATATCATCGAGTGCAAATTTCTGGGCACTTTAGTGTTCAATCATCTTTCACCTTCAAGTCACGAAAGGCAGATCTGCCAATCTCACTCTTCAGGTTCAAGAAGATTGAATAGGTGCAGTTGTGGTACCCCAAAATCTGCCCTCTCATTTCTCAAGAATTTTCTCACAAGATTTCTATTGGGTCAAGACTGCACAAGGTTTTATCAGCTCAAGATACTTCCTCAATATTGATGGCTTAACTTAAGGTTTGGGTTTGGACAAGTACAATTGGACTTTTAATGCCTCATATAGTTCCCATGGATCATATTGGGCTCTCAAGCATCAGGTCAAAGAGATGAGGAAGAGGAAATTGTTGAAAGGGAAAAGCAGATCGAAAGGAGTGGTGGACAGATTTTGATAACTCAAAGAAGAGCAAGTTTGCTTCGATCCACAAAGCAATGGTTTCCTTTGAAGAAACCTGCTTCGATCCACCTCTAAACAAGCTTCAATTTGGAAATGGTTTCCTTTGAAGCTACCTGCTTCGATCCGTCTTTAAACAAGATTTTATTGGACATTGGCTATCTTCATGCTTGCTTCGGTCCACCTCTCAACCTGCTTCGATCCACAAACCAATGGCTTCCTTCATGCTTGCTTCAATCCACCTCTTAACTTGCTTCAATTCACAAAGCAATTCTATCTTCATACTTGCTTCGAACCACAAGGATAGTTGGTTATGGCATTTGAAGTTTAGACATTTTAACTTTCAACTTATTACTTAAGATATGGTTTTCCAAGTCTTGAGATGCCTGAAAAAACTTTGTGATGTAGGAAAGCAATCCATAATTTCTTTTGTTTTGACTAGGCCAATGAGATCATCTTGCATGCTCAAAGTGGTACATTCAGATGAATATGGTCTATTCGAAGAACATATATTTGATGGTCCATTCGAAGAACATACAATTGATGGATTCAAAGAATATACAATTGTTGGTCCATTCGAAGGACACACAATTGGTGGAAATGAATATTGCTTTGATGAGTCTGGTCGAAAGTTGTGGATCTATTTGATCAAAACGAAAGGATGGAGTATTCGATTCAAGGAATCAAGTTGAAAACATAATCCATAGGCCATGCTACATGATCTTGCTTTGCAGGCCTCAAACTTGTGTCTCACTTCATAATTAATTGTTTACACAATTAATTAAGCTCTTACCCAAGTGCTTAAAGTATTGTCCAAGCCAATTTTCCCTTAATGGCATAAAGTTACCATTGCCATTTTTAGAAAAGTTTTGTATTGAGCCTTGCGCTTGTCCTTTCTACACACATAACCCCTACAAAGTAAAAACAACATGTTTAAAGCTACTACTAACTCAGATCATACTTGTACAATACTTTGGAACCTGTCTTCTCACTTTTTCCTTGAAAAAGCAAGTGATAGGGCCAAAAATCTAGAACTCAGAAATCTGGTATGAAAGGAATCTCTAACCTTTTTCCATACATATATACAAGTCTTTGACAAAGAAAAAAAGAGATTTTTAAGAGCCTCAGAACACTCTCAAAACTCTTTGAACTAAGAATCTGCATCCAAAACAATATTGCTTGCCATTTCTGACTTTGAAGAGCCAACCCCAAAATCCTTCGAGCATTTTACATTTTTCCATTTGAACATCATCTATACACCACATAGACACTATCCCAGCCCTTAAACCACCCCTGTAATTCCTTCTTCCTCATCCACCATTTTCCAAAAATCCACATTACAGCTTGACTTGTCCAGAACAGTTGGGCAAGCTGCAAGACATTCTTGCAACTGGAGTAGCTTCAGGGAGTTCCAGGCAAGCTTAATCCTGATTTGAACCATTTCTGGAAGTCATACATAGCTCATTAGAATTGCACTTCAAGAGGTAAGATCTCTTAAGCTATGATATCTTGATACAAGCATTTTCAGCACATACAAATAAAAGAAAAGATGTAGATATCATATCTAGGATGCTGACCATACTCTTAGCTTTCGATTGTCATTGCTTGTGTTTTAAGAATTTCAACTCAGACCTGTTAGTTTTTTTTATTTTGATACCAAACAAAAGTCATGCTAACCTTTGATTCATAGCTCTTGAAAATTATGTGTTTGGATTCGTTTTCAAATTCTAGATAGTTTTGATATTTACACTTTTCGATTTGGTTGAGAATCGAAGCTTTTAGAAGCTTAACATGATAATACATATCCCTGTGCACGTGAAGGAGGAAGATGTAGCCATGAATTCATTTTATATTTAATGCAAGTTGGATAACTAACGGATGAAACGGACCACCCCAATGGTACAAACAGCACGCGCGAAAGGCATTTCTGTGTAAGGTTCTGGGTTCGAGCCCAAGTGATACCTTTTGTATTTATTTTGCCATGTTTCCAAACTAACATGCAGGTTTACAACATATTGAGTGTTGGCTGTTTTAAATGGAAGGAGTGGAGAACCTGGGTTCAAACCTTGGCAGAACCAAAACAAATATTTATCACTTGCTTTTCTTTCTTTTTTTTAACAAACTTCTATATTTTTTCAACCAATCAAAACAAATCCTTTTGAGTTAATTTTTTGCACATTATTTATTTACAATGTCTATTTTATGAATATATAAAAATATCACAAAAAAGTATTTTATTTTCATTTTATTTTAATTAACCAAAATCCATTCGCTTTCCATTTTTATCCTTGTACATCATATACATTTTAATTATTGTACATTTTTCAAGTTCGATATGGTTGTAATAGATAATTAGGTTTAATTTCTTGAAATCCCCATTTTTAAATTTGTACACCCCATCCCCAAACGATGTAATAGCGTAGTAAATTTACTTTCCGCAATTTATCATTTTCATATAGATTGTTAGTGATTAGGGTGTGTATGGCAAGATAAAATCAATCATTAGAAAACCCTTATTTCAAAGACAAAAATGTATACAATCAAACACACTATTCACACACGTGCACCTCTAGGGTAACCTCTCTTGTTGCCTCAGAAAATCGTCATGTCCCTTGAATATGGGTGTTTTAGCAAATACCCTCGATAAAAAGATCGTAGTCCCTCGATTTCCCTCGATGTTGCCTTCGGTAAAGGATCTAGTCCCTAATGAAAATTACTAAAACGTCTCATAAGTTGCCTTCTATGACTATACGATTGACCCACGGCCGTCCCTTCACATCCAACGATGGGACTTCTTACCAATCAATGGTAAGATAGCAACATCTAAAGGAGAAGCGAAAGAACAAAGACCTTTTCAGTAGGTAGGACGCTCGTAGTTGCTTGCTCATAAACTAAAACCAATTCCACACTTACACTTTCAAAAACATCTTCAAAAACAAACATCTCTTTTAACTATTTTCAAAATCAACACTTTGTATGCATTCTCATAGAGACGAGAATCATTAAAAAGTTTGCCGAAACAAAGGCGTTTTTAAAATACTTTAAAAACCCACCACAAACACATTTCAAACAAAGCAATTTCAAAAGTGATCTAGCAAGCAACTAAGAGCCCATAGATAACTATGGGTGAAAAGGGTGATAACACCTTCCCTTTTCATAATCTACCCCCCCGAACTTAAGAAAACATCTCAAAGGTCTTTTCTATTATTTTCACCCTTTCCTTATTGGATAAAAGAAAAGTCGGTGGTGACTCTTGCTATCCACAATAATTGTGAAACAACGCAAAACAACCTAGTCAGTTCTTCGACCATATTACAGTAGGAATACGACTTAAAATCCATGGTGAGTTCCCCTAATTAAAAAACTAAAACCCTATTATTAAAACATAAATCTAAACCCTAGTATCCTTAAGAACTAGATAAGGGGTGCCTAACACCTTCCCTTCGTCTAAAGCGAGTCAACAACTAAGAATCTCTGATCAAATTAGGATTATCCAGTATATTCCCTTCCTTAGGATAAAAATTAATAGTGGAGACTCTATATTTTTAGCCGGTTATTACAGCTGGTGACTTTGTTGGGGACTCAACCCTAAGGTTTAGAAGCCTCTCCTTTTGGTTTTAGGATTTTCAGGGTTTTTCTTATTTTTGGTATTTTTCTATATTTTATTTATTTATTTACTCTTGTCTATTGTTATATTATTATTGTCATTTACTTGTTGGCGGGATTTTATTTCAAAAAAAATGTTTTCAAAACCTTAGAAAGAAGGTTCGTCTATTGGCCAAGGGGATACATCATCCCTATCAGTTTTTTTGACGACTTCGCCTAGAGTCGGTGGAATTCCAAAAAAAAAGTCTCAAGAGATATCCTCTTGGGGGGTAGGACTTTAGGATGAAACTTATGACTTTTTGTATATCCCTAAACCAAAAACTCATGGTGAGACCTTTAACGACCTTGGAGACAAAAGTTTTGGTCTACAAAGAGGCTCCGCATAAGGGAGGCCCTTGTGACTTTCCCTTTAGTGTAATCCATGATACCCTTAAGGAAGCCACCTTATGGGGAGGGTAAAATATACATAGGCCAAAACTAGTACCCTACCAACTAAGGATACTGTTGTACCCCAAAATTTTCCCTCTCATTTTTATCAACATTTCTCATCACAAGGCTCTTGGAACTCAAGATCAAGCTAGGGTTTGCTCTGCTCAAGACACCTCCTTGCACTGTTGACCTAAATTAGGGTTTGAGTTTGCACAGGGATTTTTGAACCTTCAATACCCAAATTGACTTTAATACTTCATGTTGGATTCATAAGTTTTCCCATACCAAGTTTCAAGCCTTGAATCAAATTTTTGCCCAGTCAATTGGACAGTTGACCTAGAAATCAGTTGTATTGGGGAAAAAGTCAACTGTGGCCAATTTACAGTCAAACATCATGAATTTTGACCCACATAAACATTATGAACTCATATGAACCATTTGATCAAGTTTGGACCATAATTCCCCAAGAAATTTGATCAGATCACCAAAAGGGCAAAATGGTCATTTTTAGGGTTTTGACTGAACAAAGGCAATTTTTGATTGTTTGACCTAGCCAATGGAAAATTAAGCTCAAACATGGACTCAAGGACTCAATAACATAATCTTTATTTATTCAACAAGTTCAAAAGATCTCAAATGCATTGGATTGACAGGTGAATTTTTCAGTCAACTGATCAAAATTTGATTGTACACTGAAAAGTCAAACTTTGACTTTTTGGTCAAAATCAAGTGCCAAGGGTCATTTTTCATCAAGATATGTCAAATTATGAAACTTGTTCATCAAGAAACCCAAAATTGCAAATTAGGGTTTGAAATTGAAAAAATTTCATAACTTAGAAATTTTCTAAGTTATGAAATTTTCTTAATTTTTCCTAACTTTTCCACACATTTTCACCATGATGCAAATGGATTCAAACAAAATTTACAACATGAAAGTTGTTGTCCTCCACAAATTCTACAAATTTGATTCACAAAGTTTTCTCAAAAGAAGCTTGGATCTCAAGTTATGATTTTTGGAACAAGGGTCCCTAAAACTTTTAACTTAGAGAAATTTTGCCCTAATTTAGGCAGGATTTTGACCCATCTTCTTGGCCATTTTTCACATATTTCCACTTGGAGTATCAAGTTTCATTTTAAAGATGGATTATAGTACTTGTTGCAAGCTTTCCAAATTATCCAAGAACTCCTCAAACACATTTGTGGTTAGGGAGAATCGAATGCTTGAAGTTGGCAAAAACTCACTTTGTATCCATGGCCAATACATGTTCATACAAGTTGCATTTTCAAACCAGCATGCTTTGTACTTGTTTACAGGTCTCTAAACTAATTCACACTCAAAAATTGAATGCAAACTCATTGGTTTAAGGTGTTATTTTGATCATTAGAGGTTTGCACAATGAATAAATCTACTTATGGCATAAAGGTAGCACTTCCATTTACATAAAGCATGCTTTATGTCAAATTGCATTTCTTGAGCCATACACCAAGCCCTTTGCTGCAAACAAGGCTCCCTAATGTCAGGCAAAGTTCAACCACTTTGAGTATCTAGAGTACAAGCCAGTACAGCCATAGCATTGTCAACTCTCATCTCTTACTTCAAAACCAAGAAACTTGTAAAATACAAGACAACTTGCATATTTGATATATCCAACTTCTGCCAACATTCCAAACAAGTTTTGCACATCCCTTTGAGTCAGAAACACGAGCAATTCATCCCTCAAACACTCTTGAACATCAAAACACCAAAAACTTACAAAACAGGGCAGCTGCTGCAACTTGAGTGCCATAGTTCATTTTGCTCGTGCGTTTTGCTCCTTTCCACTTCAAACACATTCCATTCAACTCACTCAAGCTATCCCAAACCTTCATTGCCAACTGTAACTCCATTTACAGTGTTCACCATTTTCAAATTCTGAGTTTGCAGGTTGAGTTCTACAAGAAGTTTCAGACCATTTCAAAGCAAGTCAAGCATTGGGAAAGGTCAAAGGAACATCAAGCAAGCTCAAAAGAACCTCAGGCCTCACTGAAAGTTGCTGCATTGCCATACTCGAGCTTGACTGAAACAGGTATTTCTCAAACTTCTATCTCTCTATTTAGGAACATTTAGCCTTAGGTTTGTGAATGAAAGATGTAGTACTCATTGCCATGAAGCCATACATATGCTCAGTTTTCATTTATATTAAGCGTGCTAAGAGAATTTCATCCATGAACATGCTGAAAAAACTAGGTCAGATTTTAGGGCCAGAGAAATTCTCTCTGGTCTTTGAGAGTTAGATTAAGTTTTTTATATGGTTCGAATCGTAGTTTAATGCTCTACAAGTTTCATGTTTTGAGTTTTGGCAAAAGATCACAAATACAGGAGTTAGCAGTTTGAATATAGGGCGCGCGTGTTTCAGTCACAAGGAAGAAGATGAAGTGGAAATGGGTTGGGCTGGCTTGTTTCTGCTACTAACACGCTCCATTTTCAGTTTCACACCCCCTGGCCCAATTTCTTGTATTTTCATATTTTTGCATTTCTATTTTCATTTCTGATTTCCTTTATTTATTTCCAATTATAAAAAATGCATAAAAAATATTTTCATAATTTTTTACATTTATTTGGTATTTATTTTAATTTTTTCCAATATAGAAAACACTTTTAATACTTTTGTTATTTGTTTAAATTTAAAAATAATGTAAATGATACTTTTACTTTTATTTTTTATTACATTCATACTGAAAATATTATTATAAAATATAATTTATTTTTGTAAATATTTTATTTTATTTTATACATACTTAATATATATATATATATATATATATATATATATATATATATATATATATATATATATATATATATATATATATATATATATATATATATATATATATATATATATATATATATATATATATATATATATATATATATATATATATATATATATATACTTTTATTTTATTGAAAAACATAGAATAAAAATACAAAAATATACATTTTTATTTTTATTATTATTTATACTAAAAAAAACTTTTTTTTAATATATCTTATTTTTGTACATATTAATATATTTTTTGTATATAAATAATATAAGATATTATTTTCTTAAAAGAAATTAGGGTTTATCCCTTTAATAAATAAAATTAATCTTTTTTTATTTCTTTATATTTCTTTACATTGAAAATATTTTTACATACATAAAAACTTCTTTTTGCATAATGCATTTTATTTAATATTTGTTTATTTTGTTATTTAAATATTGTACATTTAAATATTGATGCATTTGAGATTCAATTTGGATGTAATAGTAACTAGGGTTTATATTTCTTGTCAAATACCCCTCATTCAAAATTGTACCCCCATCCCCATAATCATGTTGTAATAGCTTAGAATTTAAATCCTCGCACCTAACGCTTTCAATTATGCCATGATTAGAGAATTAGGGTTTGTATGCAAAAATCCAATTAACAAATATTTTGGCCTAATCAAAGACAAAAATGCATGAAAATCAAACACAATACACACTTGCACCCCTAGGGTTACAATCCACTTGGTGCCTTCAAAAATGGGCCATGGTATGCATGTTGAGTACTTTGGAAAAACAAAAAAAAAACAAAAGATCATAGTGCCTCGATGACGCTATCTGAGTTGCCTAAACAAAATGATCAAGTCCCTCAAGAAAATTGCCAAAGATACTTAGCCCAATTGCTATCATGGTCTATACAATGACCCGCGCCTGTCCCGTTTAACATCCTAACACAAGGTTGTTCACCAAATGCAATGGTGAAACAACACTGTTAAAAGGGTTAAAAACATAAGAAAGATCTTTGAGTAAAATAGGGTAGATAACTCTTAGTTACTTGATCAAAAGCTTGCAAAACATCCTTGCTATTTTCAAACACACTTCACAACACACTTTCAAAATCCAATTTTCAAACATTGAAAACTTTTCAAAAGACAAAAACACCTTTGTATACATTCAAACAAGAATCATTACAAAGGTTGCCACAACGATGGCCTCTTTTCAAAACATCTTTCAAAAACCACACACAAAGCACAATTTCAAACAATTAAAGAGCACCATTTCAAACAATTGAAAGGCAAAGCAAGTGATCTAAACAAGTTACTAAGAGCCCATGGGTAACCATGGATGAAAAGGGTTCTAATACCTTCCCTTTTCATAATCTACTCCCCGAACCCAAGAAAACATCTCAAAGGTCTTTCCTGTGCTTTTTGACCTTTCCTTAGGATAAAATCAAAAGTCGGTGGCGACTCTTGCTAAACCAAAACATTTGCGAACACAAACGCAAAACCTCAAGTCAGTTCTCCCACCGTATCTGAGATACCTTTTATAAAACATGTTACTATCATCATGCATTCATAAATTTTGCATCTCACATATTCATTATTCTCCATTCTTTTTTGTTTATCTTATTCACATGATTAGAAAAAATAACCAAAGGTTTTGGTGAGTATCTTAAAAATGAATGCCAGAGGGAAACAACGTATCCGTGTTAGTGCCATCAAGCCAGATATGACGAAGATCAAGATCATCACAGGGAAAATGTCTAAGAAAGCTTTGAAGATGTTTTTTCGTCACTATGGGGATACCCTTGAATTAACAAATTGGATGTACAGTTAGATGCCATATCTACCTTGGTTCAGTTCTACGATCCTCCGTTAAGGTGTTTCACCTTTCAAAACTTTCATCTAGCGCAGACTTTGGAAGAATTTGATAGACTTTTGAATTTTTCTAAGGGAAAAGCAGATGTGGGAATTGGATAAACTATTGATGTTAAGGACTTAGCAGAGGGTTTAGGGATCTCTTATCCTAATTTTTCACTTAACTACAAAAAAAGAAGGTGATGTACAAGGGATTAAAAGATAATATTTGGAGGCTAAAGCCCTTTCTATTGCCAATGGCAAAGAATGGGAGTCTTGTGTTGATTGTTTAGGACTACTGGTATTTGGTGTAATTTTGTTTCCATAAACTTTGGTTATATTGACCCTGCAGCTATTAGTGTGTTTTGGGGCACAAAAGCTTTGAATGTGGACCCAACTCATGCGTTTCTTGTTGATATTTACTATTCTCTTCACACTCGTTACAAAAAAGGGAGGGGTACACTAAGTTATTGTATCCCACTTCTATATTCTTGGTTTATGACTCATCTGTATAAGGAGGACTACATGATTAAAACTTTGACACGATACGAGTGGTCTCAAAAATTAAGGTCTCTTACTGCTGATTATGTGTTGTGGTACGCAAGGAAGCTAAATATTAGAGATATCACTTATAGTTGTGGATATTTTCCGAATGTTTTGTTGATTGGGTCAAGGGGTTGTATCAATTACAACCCTACTTTGGCTTTGCAACAACTTGGGTACCCTTTGGAGGATAAACCCTCTAATGAACAACTTTAACAACTAATCATTCACGACATGGGCAAAAATGACCGAGAGCTTCTCAACAAGATCGTCCGAGCTTGGAATAGGGTTAATAAAAGAAAGGTCGAAAGGAAGAATGTTGTGACGAAAGAACCTTACACTCAATGGGTTTTGGATAGGGTGCAAGTTTTTAAGTTACCATTTGACGTTGATCCTGAGTACAAGCTAGATGTACCAGATCCTATGGCTATGTCCTTAGAAGAAATAGACAACTTGAACAAAGCCTTGAGTCAAGCTTAAAAGGATAAAGAGGGATTGGAGCTTAACCTTCATAACTTAGCTAAGGAGAAAAGACAGATGCAACACGAGCTTGAGTCAAAAGACCAATAGATTCAGAAAGACAATGGAGATTTTGAAAAGGAGAATCTTAAATGGAAACGATCAACCAAAGGGTTATTAAGTGCTACCTTCAATTTGGATTCTCACAACCAATGTTTGGAAGATGCTTCTAGTTCGGGAGGCTAAGTAGGTGGTACGAAAAGGCGATGCAAGACAAAAAGGAGATGAAAGAAAATTTGAGGGCTCAAATTCAAAGTTTGGAACAAGCTTCTTTAGATCAAAAAGAGAAAATTCAGTATCTTACTACGAGATTCCAAGATAGCCAAGAATCAGGTGTAGGAGAGCATCTCAAGAGGATGAGAGCAGAAATAATTCTTGCCCAAAAGACTGGTGAATATGAGCAAGTTTGTTGTGAGTTAGAAGACCTCCAAAAGAATTTCCTTATATAAAGGAGACTCTACACAAAAATGAGGGATGAAAAACTATATTTGGAAGAACAACACGAAAATATCGCCAAGGCATGAAAAGATAATCATAAGATAATTCCGGACCTCTACCAGGAATATCGGTTCTACAAAGACAAGCATGCAAGACTCGCCTTCTTAGCCAAAAACCTCATGGGTGACAACCCTAGAAGTTTGAGAGATGCAGAAAATGTGATGGTCCCGCTTCTAAAAGATGTTGAAGACTTCATCAAGCTTTGTAGGACAATGTTTGATGGTTTCATAGCAGATATCCGCAGGCGCACTTAGAAGATTTTTGTTTCCCTTTGTTATTTCTTTCAGCAAGTTAATTTTGATGTTTTGGTTTGAATATTTTTCAATATCTGAATTGTATTCTCGTTTTAAGGACAATTGTTCTTTAATAATAAAGTTATGTTTCCTTTATCTCAGTCGTGTATTTAGTTTTGAGATTCCCACCAATAAAAATAAAAACCTGGAAAAATAAATAAGAAAAATATGAAAGAAAATCCAAGTGAATAAGATATTCAAAAAATGAAACTCTTAGCATATTCATACGCATCCACGCATTTGAAAACATCGCATCCCATAATGTCATACAAAAAACTTATCTTTTTTTCAAAAACATTATCCAGTTAAACCATTGGTAAAAAAGCACCGCCTCTCCGACCGACATATCAAACAAGAGCCCATCAAAAGAAAGTGATATAATAGATTGAAGAGAATCAAGTTGCCTTCAAGGAATATTTGGAACAAGTGAAGGGAAATATTGACTCAATGAAAGAAGACACGAGTCAAGTTCTATTATCTTTGAAGAATATCATTGAAAGGCAAGAACAAATTCCTAGGGCAGCCTTTGAAGAAGTAGCCTAAACTATTGGTCCATCAAGCGGTCACCAACCAAGAAGAGAGCCAGAATCAGGACCTCTAAAATAAACTGTAGCCCAACAAGAGGTCAAACAACTTGATACTAAAGTATTTCTCCCACCTCCACCGAAGTTAAGGGCATCCCATAATTTGCAAATTTCGATCAACAATGCAGACAATTACCTAGACTTACAATATGGAGACCTTGATTTAGAAGGTGCTACTCAGACACACCAACCCAATATAGTTGAGAATCCCTTGGCGCTCAATTAGTATAAAGCTCTTGAAGAAAGGTTGAAGGTTGTGGAGGGTTACGATGCTTTCAACGTCAATGGTCTTGAAATGGGTCTAGTTTCGGATGTGGTGATCCCTCCAAAATTCAAAGTACATGACTTTGGAAAATATAAGGGACTCACATGCCCAAGGAACCAGCTATGCATGTATTGTAGAAAAATGCATGCCTATGATCAATATCAGAAGCTGATGATCCATTGATTCCAAGACAGTTTGAGTGGGGTATCTCTAGATTGGTACATGTAATTGGAGCGAGTTCATATCCAAACATGGGAAGATCTTGCCAACCCTTTCCTAAGACAATACAAATACAATTTAGGAATGGCGCCTAACCGCATGCATCTCCAAAACTTCTCAGAAGAAGGATGAGTCCTTCAAAGAATATGCTCAGAGGTGGAGAGAAATGGTATCCCATGTACAACCACCACTTCTGGAGAAAGAATTGGTCTATATGTTCATGGGTACTTTACAAGGGTTGTATTATGATAAGATGGCAGGAAGCGTATCTTCCGGGTTTTTTGATTTGGTAACTATTGGCGAAAGGATTGAAGCAGGTATAAAGAGTGGCAAGATACAAGGAGCATCATCTAGTACCCCTTTTAATTCAAAGAGACATGTCCCTAACTTCTCGAAAAAGAAGGAAGGAGAAATTAATGTTGTCGCATCGCATCCAAGGGCACAACAACCATTGGTAATTCCATGGGAACAACAACAGAACATGTTTGAAAGGCCTCAGAGAATATTTGATCCTCTCCCCATGCATTACAATAAATTGCTGCAACACTTACTCAAAGCATCTTTGGTAGAGCTGAAACCTCTAGCTCCTCTAATTGGGGCACTCCCGCCAAAGTATGATGCAAATTATAGGTGTGAATATCATGCCAATTCTCTGGAGCATACCATAAAAAAATGTTGGGACTTCAGACATAAGGTTCAATATTTATTGGATTCCCAAGATATCACTTTTGACAAAACAAACACCAAGACAAACCCCATGCCTCCGCATGGTGGACCAATTGTGAATGCAATTGAAGTGGTCACTAACTTTGGGGCATCCAGACAAGCAAAGGCTCCAATAAACCTTTTGAAATAGTATTTGTTTGAATGTGGGTTCCTCTTGGAACATAATGAAGCTTTTGAAAAGATGTTACAGAAATTGGTGGATCAGGGAATAGTCCAATCTGTGCAATACCCTAAAGAAGAATACGTAGTTGAGATTTATGAAAGTATAAATAAGCCATTGGTAATTCCTTGCCAAAGTTCAAGTCCTAATAATAAAACTCTTGTGATTCCATGGGGAAAGTCAACAGAAGCACCTGTGATGATACCATGCCAGACTCTGAGAATTCCAATAATAATTACAAAAACTACAATGGTGATTAGGGGGCCATTTCCCACTCCTTATGAAAGTAACAAAGCGGTACGGTGGAGTTATGATTCTACTGTCTATGTTAATGGTTTAAAGCAATAATGTGAACCATCGACAAGTCAAGGACATACAATCACAAATATATCTGGAACAGGGGGCATGACTTACAGTGGTCAAATCTATGATCCTGAACCACAAAAGAAGAATGATGGTGTGGTTAAGGATAAAGGGAAAACTGAGGTGGAGGCGAGGCAAGAACAAGAACCTCCAAGCAAGAATTTTACTGACCAAGAGGTGGAAGAATTCCTGAAAATAATCAAGAAAAGTGATTATAGGGTGGTGGATCAGCTACACCAAATCCCGACCAAGATTTCAATACTCACGTTTCTCCTTAATTCAGAAGTGCATCGAGACTCTCTGATGATGATTCTGAGTTCGACTCATGTTGCAAAGGAGATTACAGTGAATCAGTTTGACAATGTAGTAGCAAACCTAACGTATGGATCATATTTAGGCTTTAATAACAATGAGTTGCCACCACAAGGTAGAGCTCACAACAAGGCGCTTCACAATTCCATTCAGATAGGTACAACTAATCTGTCCAGGGTACTCACTGATACTAGTTCTGCCCTCAATGTGTTACCAAAATCCAGCTTGATAAAATTAACACTAGACGCTGTTATTGTAAAGCCAATTTCTGCGAAAGTTAAAGCTTTAGAAGGTTCCCAGATCATAATGTTTGGGGAAGTGGATCTCCCTGTCAAGATCGGTTCGCATATGTTTTATATTACCTTTCAAGTAATGGATATAGAGCCAGCATATATGTGTTTGCTCGAACGACCTTGGATTTATGCGGTGGGGGTTGTCACTACTACTCTACATCAGAAGTTGAAGTTCTTCGTTGAAGGAAGATTGGTTATAATCGATGGTGAAGAGGATATATTTGTAAGTCACATAGAGTTCTATCGATATATCAGTGCAGATGAAGACTATATAGCAACACCATTTCAAGTCTTAGAGGTAGCTTCAATGGTAACCTACCAGTGGAGAAAATCAAGAAACCTACTGCAACTTCATGGAAATATTTGCAAGCAGTTGTAGAGGATCGTGCCTCAAAAGGTTGGGGTAAAATTATGGAGATACCCGAGAAGAAAGATCATTTTTGTTTGGGCTACGAACCATCAAAGGCTACTCTGAAAGGCAAAGGGAAATGTCCTCCCATTCATGAAACCTTTGTCAACAAAGGAGTAGAACATGGTGGACAAATGGAAATGATATCTAACAAGAGAAGAACCAAGAGAGTATATGATTTCATCCTTGAATATGCTCCAGGCGAAGAACTCAAAAATTGGACAGCCATGGAGATTCCAGAGATCTTTTTCTTTCCAAAGTAATTTTCTTGTTTTTGATACCTATGTCGAGCCCGAGGCATAGGGGTAGCTTGTAAGGGTCCCCTAATTGGTTTCAAATAGTATTCTCTATTAATAAGAATTATATTTCACATTCAATTAAGATCTCTGTATTTCTCTTGCATTTATCTCTTTTGTTTTAAAATGGAAATACTTTTCTTCATATGCATTTTCAAATTCACATACTAAAACTGCACCAAAACATGATAAATGTGTAGATCCATGCCTAAAATCACCGATAATGTTACTGCTGCTATCCGATATAATTTTGATGCACCCATCAACCAAGCGGAAGAGGAAGATGATGAAGATCTTAAACTCTTCGAAGAATTGGAAAGGGAATTAGAGCAAAATGCTGACAATATACAACCATACCAAGAATATATTGAGATCATCAACCTTGGAACAAAAGAGGATCCAAAAGAGATCAAGCTAGGGGAAACATTGGAGGAAAGCGTCAAAGAAAGGCTGATCAAGATTTTACATGAATATGTGGATATATTTTCCTGGTCTTACAGAGATATGCCAGGATTAGATACGGATATTGTGGTACATAGACTACCCCTCAAGGAAGGTTGTTCTCCAGTTAGACAGAAACTCAGAAGAACTCGTCCAGACATGTCTAGCAATATTCTAGAAGAAGTCCTTAAACAATTTGATGTCAGATTCTTAGCGGTGGTAGATTATCCGCCTTGGATAGCTAACATCTTTCAAGTTCCCAATAAGGATGGCAAAGTACCCATGTGTGTATATTATCGGGATTTGAACAAAGCAAGTCCCAAAGACGATTTCTCCTTACCTAACATAGATGTTTTGGTGGATAACATAGCGCAAGCTTCAGTATTTTCATTCATGTATGGTTTCTCAAGTTATAATCAGATCAAAATGGCACCCGAGGATATGGAAAAGACTACTTTCATGACTCCTTAGGGAACTTTCTGTTAGAAGGTGATGCCTTTTGGTCTAAAGAACGCAGGGGAAACTTATCAGCGAGCTATGGTTACACAATTTCATGATATGATCCACAAAGAAGTTAAGGTATACGTGGATGATATGATTTCTAAATCCCATATAGAGGAGGATCACATCATACATTTACAAAAGTTATTCGAGCGTATTTGAAAGTTCAAACTGAGTTTGAATCCGAACAAATGTACATTTGGTGTCAGGACAGGAAAGTTACTGGTTTTTATCATAAGTCATGGAGATATTAAGGTAGATCCTGATAAGGTAAAGGCCATACAAGAAATGCCATCTCCAAAAATAGAAAAAGAGTTTTGTGGTTTCTTAGGACGATTGAATTACATTTCAAGTTTCATATCTCACCTAACTGCTACAAGCGAGCCTATATTTAAATTACTTCGAAAGGATCAAATAATGGTGTGGAATGATGATTGTCAGACAACCCTCGAGACAATAAAGCAATATCTACAAGAGCCACCAATCTTGATGACACCAATTCCTGGAAGACCACTCACCATGTACTTAACAGTGCTTGAAGGGTCTATGGGATGTGTATTAGGACAACATGATGAAACAGGTAGAAAAGAACATGTAATTTACTACCTCAGCAAGAAATTCACTGACTTCGAAACCAGGTACTCACTTCTAGAGAATACTTGTTGTGCTTTAGCTTGGGCTACTAAATGATTAAGGAAGTATATGCTAACTTACACCACATGGTTAATAGCAAGAATGGATCCTTTGAAGTACGTGTTTGAAAAATCAGCTCTTACAGGAAGGATAGCCATATGCCAGATGTTATTATCCGAGTATGACATCCAATATGTTACTCAAAAGGACATCAATGGTTGTATACTGGTTGATCATCTGGCTCATCAGTCATTGCCAGAATATCAACCAATGAAGTTCAACTTTCCGGATGAAGATGTCATGGCTATAGGTGACTACAAAATGCCATAACCCGGCGAATGACCTGAACCCAGAGCACGTTGGACACTCATGTTTGACAGTGCTTCAAAACACACTAGGGCATGATATTGGGGAAATTTTGACTTCTTCGAAGAATTTTCAAAAATCTTATATTGCAAAGATTATGTTTTGACTGCACCAACAATATCGCTGAATATGAAGCTTGTATATTGGGTCTAGAAGCTGCTATTGATCTAAGAATTAAGTACCTTAAGTATATGGAGACTCAGCATTAGTCATATACCAAGTCAACGATGAAGTGGACACTAAACATCCCAAATTGATTCCATATTGGGATCATGTTTTGAAGCTAGCTACAAAATTTACTTAGATTACATTCAGTCATATTCCACGAGAAGAAAATCAGATGGCAGACGCCTTGGAAACTTTATCAGCCATGTTCAAAGTGACCTGGACAAATCACGAACCACACATTACAATTAGAAATTTTGAAGAACCTGCACATTGCCTTGCCATTGAAGAAGGACCGGATAACAAGCCTTGGTTCTATGACATCAAAAGGTATCTCGAGAAACAAGAATATCCAGAAAATGACTCCGTGATTGACAAGTGAACTCTGCGGAAGCTAGCTTCAAAGTTCTTTCTCAATGATGATGTATTATACAAAAGAAATAACGATATGGTATTGCTCAGGTGCATGGAGAAACATGAAGTAGATACACTTATGAGATAAATCCATGAAGGCACTTTCGAAACTCATACAAATGGACATGCCATGGCTAGAAAAATCTTACGAGAAGGTTATTATTGGTTGATGATGGAATCTGATTTCTACCATTATATAAAGATATGTCACAAATTCCAAATCTACACCGATAAAATGCATGGGCCACCGACTCCTTTGAATATCCTGAGTTCTCCTTGGCCATTTTCGATGTGGGGAATTCATATGATAGAAATGACCGAACCAAAAGCCTCTAACAGAAACTGGTTCATACTAGTTTCCATCGATTACTTCACCAAATGGGTGGAAGTTGTTTCCTACGCAAATGTAACAAGACAAGTGGTTACTCGGCTCATCAAGCAGAATCTTATATGCAGATATGGGGTTCCTAGTAGAATCATTACTGACAACGGGCCCAATTTGAACAACAAAATGATAAAGGAGTTATACAATGACTTCAAGATCGAGCATCATAATTCCTCACTATATCGACCCAAGTTGAACGGGGCCGTTGAAGCTGCCAATAAGAATATCAAGAAAATCATTCATAAAATGGTGAAGACATGCAAAGATTGGCACGAAATACTCCCATACGCTCTACATGGCCATCATAATTCAATACATACATCAACAGATGCAACTCCTTTCTCTCTCGTATATGGCATGGAGGTAGTACTCTTTGTTGAAGTAGAGATTCCATCGCTATGAGCGCTAATGGAAACAAAGCTTGAAGAATCAGAGTGGGTTCAGACACAACTTGATCAACTTAACCTCATTGAAGAAAAACGCTTGAGAGCTCTGTGCCACAGATAGTTATACCAAAAGCAGGTGAAGAAGGCATTTGACCAGAAAGTTCATCCTCGAGTATTCAAATAAGGATATTTGGTGCTCAATAAGATTCTACTACCTCACCTTGATTAACTTGGTAAATGGAAACCCAACTATGAAGGTCCGTATATGGTTAAAACAAAATTTTTGGGTGGTGGTCTTATCCTCACAATAATGGATGGGGAAGAATTTCCACATCCGACGAACTCTGATGCAGTCAAAAAATACTATGTATAAAAAAGCTCGCTATTTTAGAACCCTAAACGGGAGGCTTAGGCAAAAAGGATCATCCCGGTGGATTGAAACCCCTAAAGGGAGATCCAGGAAAAAATTAGGGACATAAACAAAAAATAATCCCGGTGGATTGAAAATACAAAAGGGCGGTCCAGGCAGAAGTTAGGGATCTTATTCAAAATAAAGAACAAATAGACAGCAATATAAGAACCACGACTATGGCCACAAAGGTGAGGGATTAATCCTAATCATTTGACTCAGAAGTAAAGGAGATTGGAGCTATCAAAAGGACATTGGAGAAACAGCAGTAGCAATTATCATTTTCATTGCCATTTTTTACAGTTTTTTGTTTTAAAAAATTATGATTACCTCTTTCTAGGAATTGCATCTTGCACTCTCGCCTATTCAAAGGCTTGTTTATCAATAAAACATTTACTTTTTCAATCTTGTCAATTTGTGTTCTCCTTTTGGACTTGTTTTCAAGATACTATGACTATTTCTTGTGAATACTGCGTTGAAATCATTTTGGGGATTTGACAAACAAAAATAAGTATTTAATAAAACATCAAAAAGCATTTTGGTTAGAAAAACATCGAAAGAAAATCCATGCCTACGTCCATGCCTGCACCAACATCCACTCCTACGCCTACACGTGCGATACAAATATCAAAATTTTGCCGACACTTATTTATCTTATTCAAATCAACTCAAAGAAACCACGACAATGCAACATACAACATTGGGGATTCGGTGACACAAAACCAATGGTTTAAAAGGAGAGAATATTAAAACATTTACAGCAAATATTTGGTGCATATACAAACATGTGGGACATATATAAAATACTCAGTGCATATACATTTTGGGTTCCATGTCAACTTAGGGCATTATGCATGGCATTTTTCAAATACATTTTGATCTTAACAAACAAATACCTTGGTCGAGAATAGGCACAACCGGTAAACTTTAATCTTATTTTTAGTCTAGTTATCTAAGATTTGATTACCAAAACACTTTTCAAGTATCTATCCTCTAGGTCGTGGTAGGTATGCAGATTATCTGGATCACGTTATTTATCCTCTAGGTTGTGATAAATATGCAAGCCTATCCTCGTGTCATTTATCCTCTAGGTCGTGATAAACGCACAAAAATTTTCAATTATCTATCCTCTAGATTGTGATAGGTATGTGAATTATCGGTTTTAGGTTATTCATCCTCTAGGTCGTGGTGAATACATAAGTCTATCTTCGTGTCACTTATCCTCTAGGTCGTGATAAATGCACAAGTTCTCCCTCATATTATCTATCCTCTAGGTTGTGGCAGATATATGAACTATCAGGATTATATCATTCATCCTCTAGGTCGTGATGAATACATAAGCCTATCCCTGGATCATCTATCCTCTAGGTCGTGATAAATGCACAGTTTCATCCTCGTATTGTTTACTCTCTAGGTTGTAGTAAACATATGAAATTTGAAGTATAATTAATTGTGTTAGTCTCCATGCAGTAATGTATTATCAAGCTCTATTTTATTCACCCCCTAGGCTGTGATGAATAGACAAAATATGTGTCTTAAGCTTACTATGTTAGTCTCGAAGCATTATTAAGTCAATTTTCAAATTTGTGTTATTTACCTCCTAGGTTATAGTAAATACGTGAAAAATATACAATCTCTTTTAGGTACTGACGAGTTATTCGCGTTGTTGCATCTAAGTTGGATCAAAACTATTTGTTCAAACTCTGGTAAGATGATACATCATCTTCTGTACCTATTCTTCATACTCTAGGAAACGTTGTATAGTGTATCCTTATAATCTTTGGTCAAATTTTGGGATCTTCCATTATTTAATAAACCTCTGGTTCGAATGTGCAAGACCTACGTATTCTCGCACCCTTCAATTGAAGGATAGTTAAATAGGGGAAACTGTAATACCCTAAATTTTCTCTGTCAATTTCAATGATCATTTTACTTATATTTCAATATTATTACTATGTTTCTAAAATTATGAAATTCCATTATTTCAATGTGTGTACTTTTTGGTCTTATATTAATGGGGGTTTTAAAATCATAAGATGGGGTGTTTGTCTCAAAATTGACCATCAAAATATGATGGCCCATTAAGAGTTTTTATTTACTTCAGATAATAAGAAGAATGGAGGTGCACTGCTGTATAAAGAAGGTGTGATGTTTCAAGTGGACCATCAAAATCTGATGGCCCACTAAGATCTTTTCTCATGTTTTATAACAAAGTAGGGGTATATTTTTTAGAATGGCCCATTAAGAGTTATGTTGACCCATTAAGGTATAAGGGAAGGATGCGTTTTGGATAATTGCTGGCCCATTAAGCCTTTGGAGGGCCCTTTATTACTAAAATGGGTATATATACATAAGGGAGGCTCATTTTGGAATAGACTGGCCGAATATAGTTTAGAGGCACATGCTTAGTTTTAGTTTAAGACGGAGGGAGGTGTTTTAATGATTTGGTTGGCCCATTTAGAAATGTTAAAGGCCCATTTTATTTATTTATGTTGATCGGGTTAACTCTTTATACTTTAGATTATTATTATTACTGATATAATTATTATTGATGGTGAATTAGATATTAATAATTCAATATCACTATCATTATTAACATCATCGATTATTATGATAATTATTCTTAAAACATTATCAATATTATAATAATAATTATTTTATACTATTATTATTCATATTTTTTTCTCTAAAACATGGACTAGGTCAAACAGGGCTAAGAAAACCCTAATTGTTCATTCCCAGCGGCGATGTTGTTGTTCTGCATCTCTACGCTAAGCAACCCAAGCCCAAAAAACAACTACTGTACAGATTTACAATAAAAAATCGTATCAAATCAAAATATTCCAGCGCAAATCTTTACAAATGTTATACAGATCAAATCAAATCTTAAAATCTCTAAAATACAACAAAATATCCTAATTTCTAATTGAATCAATCAGCCCTAACAAAATCATCTAATTTGTAACGACAATCACAATAAATTTCCTAATTTATCAAAAACCTAAACTATAAAAACCCTAAGAACTAAGGTGAAGGGGGAGGAAATTGTGAAGAGAGCAGAACCAAAGAAGAAGGAGTGGAAGAAGAAAAGACACATAACAGGGTTTCCCTCGGAGCTTTTCATTCGCGTATAGAACTAGTGTTTTTGAAAAGAAACCATAAGATCTTCCTTCAAACCTTCGCCGCTAGATCTTCCATCTCTGCCACTTCCACCATCACCTTCAAACTAACCTGCAAGGGGAAGGAGATCAGAGAGAGTTAGACGGAGAAGCTAGACGAAAGCTCAATGAATAGACACGTAAAGGTAACATTCGAGGAACACAGCTTTTGTGTTTTTTATTTTTGTCACGATTGATGTTTGCTATGTTAATTTAAGGGTGGTTGGGGTTTGACTTGGAGTCGAGGTGGGTTCATCGCCATTGTCGGTGGGGGCAGGGTTTGGAGCGGCATTGTTATTTATGTTAAAGAGAGAGAGAAGAGAGAACAAGACAAAGAGAGATAAAGATGAAATGAGAATGAAGGGGAAACGGAAAATATAATGCCTCACGATCCCATGCCTGCATCCCAATGTCTTTACTATACACCCTCGTTTTATTTCTCTTCGATCTAAATAAAACACTCCAGACCTCGCGACCTCACTGTAATCCCATGCGCTTGCCATACATGATCCAAACATGCCTCTATCCGATTCAACTTTGGGCCAAGCCCAATTTCTAGCCACACACCCCTGTTTTACTGCGTAATTGAATATATATACCCCCAACGTAATGGTCCAAGTTCAATTTCTGAATTTGGGCCCTTAGATTTTGCACCCTCCGTAATTGCAACCCAACTGTGAACAGTACCCCCCTGTATTTTGGGCCAAATCTAATATCTGGATTTAGGGCACTGCTATTCACACTCCCAACATTTTGTTAACCAACTAATTTTGCACCCCCTGCATTTTTGTAAAATAAAATTAATTTATTTTTATAATTTCATTATTTATTAGTTTGTTTATTTATTACATTTTTTGCATATTAATAAATTATTGGACATTTTTAATATTTAAAATATTTTTTATAATTTATAAAATTGTTATTTATTAATTTAAACTCTTTTTAAAAAAAATACTAACTCCCTTTTTTTAATATTTTAATTGCATTAAATATTTTTTCTCATGCATTAAAAAATATTTTTCTCTCATATTGCTTCATTTATTCGAAAATATCTAACCAATTAAATGTTAATTTTTTTTACTAACATAATTCAAACTTATATTTATTTTCAAAAAGGATTATGAAAATTTATTTTATTGACTGCGAGCTTCATCTACAATTTCGCAATTTACAAACCCAGACTTGGTTCAAGGAGAATTTGAGATATTTCCGTAATCCATAATGAAAAACTAACCAAACAACTACGAACTACGGATCGGGACTCTGATTCCTCATAAGAAGATACATAGGCATATGACTTAAAAACCATGGTGAGTTCCCCTAATTAAAAAACTAAAACCCTATTCCTAAACTGTAAATCTAAACCCTAGTATCCTTGAGAACAAGGTAGATGAGAGGTGCCTAACACCTTCCCTTCATCTAAAGCGAGTCAACAACTTAGAATCTCTGATCAAATTAGGGTTATCCGTTATATTCCCTTCCTTAGGATAAAAATTAATGGTGGTGACTTTATATTTTTAGTCGGTTATTACACCTCACACAACTCTTTCATCATGTTATTTTTTAGGTTTGAACCATTATCAATGATGGTTTTATTGGGAACCCCATAACGGCATATGATTTCCTTTTTGACGAAACGAATGACGACTTGTTTGGTTACATTTTTGTAAGAAGTGACTTTAACCCATTTGGTGAAATAGTTGATGGCTACAAGTATGAACCTATATCCATTGGAGGCTTTAGGTTTAATCATTACAATCATGTCTATGCCCCACATTGCAAAGGGTCATGGATTCAAAGGAGTAGGAGGAACATGAATCCTGTCAGCATATACTTGGCATTTATGGCACATTTTTGCATACACACAACAATCACTTTCCATTTTTAACCAAAAGTAACCTTCCCGCATAATTTTATTGGCCATGGCATGACCACTGGCATGTGTTCCAAAAGAACCCTCATGGATTTCCTTTATGATCGATTCTACTTCGTGTCTATCTACGCATATGAGCAGAACTGAATCATAGTTTCTTTTGTATAGTACATCTTCTAACAAGAATAATTTGGATGACAACCTCATAAGCATACGCTTATCAGAAATTATGGAACCCTCAGGATACTCTTGCTTCTCAATATATCTTTTGATGTCAAGATACCATGGCTTTTCCTCAGACATGTCTTCAGTCGAGAGACAATGAGAAGGAAATACATGTGCTTGTTCTTTGTAAGGGGAATCCTGATGTTTGGTGCATGATTCAGATAACTGATTCTGAACATGGCTTCTAGGGTAGACAGAGCATCTTTCAACTGATTTTCTTCTCTAGGAATGTGCTCAAAGGTGATTTCTTCAAAAGTGGGCAGCAATTCCAAAATATAATCCCGGCATGGAATTAAAGTGGAGTGTTGTGTCTCCCAATTACTTTGTATTTGATGTATGACTAGAGTAAAATCCCCAAACACTTCGAGGATCTTGATTTTCAGGTCAATGGCTGCTTCAAGGCCCATAACACAAGCTTCGTACTCTTCCACATTGTTCATGCACTCAAAGCATAGCCTGGTTGTCAAAGGTATATAAGTATTGTGAGGAGAATTCAAAACATCCCCAATGCCATGGCCTAAATAGTTTGATGCACCATCAAACGTGAGAGTCCATCGCTCCCCTGGTTCGGATTTTCCATCTTCATCCACTTTCGCAACATTTGTAATACCCAAATTTGTCCTACCATTTTTATTTTATCTAGCTTACACATCTAACACTTTTCATTTGCATACCCCTCTATTAGGTAATTTAACAAATCATGCATCATTAATTAATAAACTTGGCATAGGATCAAAGGTCTTGAAGATTTAGGGTTTATATTGCTTTGAGGCTATTCTACTTCATTCAAAATGGATTCAATTGGGTTCTTTATCAAATATGGTTGAAAGATAGGGTTTTGGATCCATGATTGCTGAGATCTTCTTTTGCATCAAGCTACAAATCATTTATTCACTAACGTGTTCATGGCATCATTATTCCTTCACCTACTTGTTGCTTCAGTCAAAAGTTAATTCAATTGAGGATAAGGTTCATTAATCAAGCATGGTGTGTATTGGATTCATTTTCTCATGAAATTTTGATTCAAGGATTTATATGTGCTATGAATGCAATATTTACAAGTGATATCAAGTAGTGTGACTCAAGCTATTAGTCCATGGATTCCTTAAGGTATCAAGGATCTCAAGCATATATTTTGGTCATGATGTCAAGAATTAATTCAAGGAAAGTCGAAAGATCCATTCATGGTTAATCTCTTGAATTCAAGTCACGAGCTAAAAATTCAAATATCATTCATGACCAATACACTCCTTTTTATTCAAGAGTGCCAAGCTACTAAAAAACTAACTCATTGCAATTTCAAGCCCGAAGATATTGTCGCTCAAGTCGGGGGCCATTTACATACTGTACAAGATCAAAGGAATTTGGAATTTCTAAAGAAATTTGAGAGAGAAGACTACTCGAAATATTTAAACTTTATCATTGGAATTCAAGGGTTTACAAAAAAGTTCACAGTACCAAAAATCACTACAAGAGAAAATCATTTTAAATACAATGTATCATAGCCCTTATAGCATATGTTCCATGGGATCTTTACATAAAAAGTTACGTCAAGGAAATGTTTCTAGTGAAAATAAAATCACAAGAGACTCAAAGTTGCCAATCTTCAATTAACCATGCCTCAAAATTGCTTCATGATATGCCAAAAACACTTGTGTTATGCAATCCTCTTCACGCCTTGCCTTACTTTCTAAAGTACTTCAATATCATTTCTACTTTTAAGGCTAACTCAACCTGCACATGTACACAAAACAAAACCAAAAAAATTACAGCCTTATAGATCCTAACTCAAACAGATCAACAACGTCATTATAAGTCCGCCATCACACAAACAGAAAATGCCCTTGCATCACCCCAAAACAGAACCGTTATACACAAATGACAAGCTATTTTAAGTCATGTTCAAGACCTACCAACATTATGGGTTCATACAACATAAAATTTAGAATGCATACACTAAAGCATACCTCCATTTTCAAAAATACATTTATGCTAAAAACTATGCAAAATTAGTGCAGACATATTCCATCCAGCATACATTATGGTTGAAAAGAGAAAAACATGTATACAGTTGTGACAGTTTAGTGCAAAAGCAACCATGAGCATGTTCAATTCATCTTAAGTCCTAGCATTCAATATCCAACATTTAACTTACTTAAAATAGTTCAGTTATCCATTTAAAACCATTTTCCATGACCTATGTAGCAGTAGAAATGTTTAAGACTAAGCCATTGGATTGACTAGACTTATACATATCAAAATAAAAATCGCCACCACGTTTTATTGTTTCCAAAGGAATGGGAAAAGAGCTAATAACCCAAAAGAGGGGAGAAATATTCAAGGTAAGGGGGTTGGTTATGCAAAGGGAAGGTATTAGCACCCTAAACATCTACGGTACTCTACATGAACCTCTTTGTAAAAAAAATCTGTATATTTTGGCTATAAAAATGTTGTATAAAGAATGGATGGTGGAGGTGAGAAAAGAAATATATTTTTATGGTTTTTTACACCCGTCGCAGTTGTGAACCTTTAGTGCCTACGTACCACCTTCCATGCAATAGGGGATCAGGGTACACGTAGTTCCTCTTTTAAAGATTTTAAAACACAAGTGTGTTGGTTAATTTTATGAGATAAGACATCATTGTCATTGTCTGTATGGAAAACATACTTACTACCTACAATCATGAGAAAGGAGAATTTGCATCATCTCAAAGTGGAGGATATGGCCTGGATTTTAAAATCAACAATGCCTCACTCAACACCCAAGTGGAAAATATCTCACTTCACTACATATCGTAGAAGTATAGTTGTTTGAATCACTACAAGGATTGACAAGAGTCGAATCTTTTGAGAAAATTTTAAGATGAAAGCCATGATGGAAAAATGGTTTGAATGAGATTGATTGATTTTTAGTATTCTCACAAAAGGAAAAATGTCAAAGTATTATTAAGTTTATTGAATTTTATTTATGAAAATGTTTGAAAATGCATGGACCTAAGTCCAAGTTTATTATGAAAGTGGTTCAAGTTTAAAAACAAGAAGAGTTTTCAAAAGGAGGGAGAATATTTTTTAAGTTAAAGAAGATGGGAGGAGAAGAAGAGGATATCCTAAAGCATAAGGTAAAAGCTAGGGATAGGAACCATCTAACCAACAAGAAGCCAATACTTGACATTATGAGCCAAGATAGAATTCCCATTCTTTGGATTGAAACCAAGCAAGCAAAGATATTAGACCTCTTGAGAGAACCAAACTTCAAGTGTATTAAGTCTTCACAAAAATTGGGCAGAGTAACGGCTGTATACGGGTGAATTCCAGATTACAAACAAAGAGTGTGATCATAATAACCTGCACACAAAACAAACAAACAACCCAATGTCTTGAGGTAAACCTCAAGAGCTCCAGACAAAATAATCAGATGAGGTCACAAGGTCTCCAATCATAGGCTAAGATTTCTAATCCTAAGTCTAAAAAGTCCAATGCTCCATAATGCCAAGGATAGTAACCAAATAGTCCAAGTATCATTAAAGATTTTTAGGGTTTATGTTGATTATTAGGTGTTTTGAAAAAGAAAAGTAAAGCTCAAGTGAGCAAAAATAAAAATGATAAGAAAGTAAATACTCAAATGAGCAAAGATGAAAATGGCATGAAATGTAAATACTAAAAGTAAATAGTACATAAAAATAAAGGGGCATATAATAAAAATAAAGGATAAAGTCAATTATTAGTGATTAGTGGTTAGTTGGATGATCATCTTGAAACTTGCATTTGGAACTCATTAGAGGATTGGTAGAACTAAAGCCTCCATACAACAAGTTGCATTTGTTTTTTGTCAAGTATATCATCCATTTGGAATCCTCATGAGTACCATTTAATGATCAACAATGTTTAAGTGATCCGCGTTGACCAAAGGTGTTGTAGATCCATTAGAGGATTGGTAGAACCAAAGTCTACGAATCGGGACAAAATTTAGCATTATGTTAAGCAATCGTAAGTCGCACCTATTTTGAGGCCGATCAATAGCAATCTATGCACCATTTGTTTTGAAACATGATATAGAGATCATGCTCCAATAACACCTAGTGAAATAAGAAAAGGGATGAGATGAAGAGGGGTGGGAGAGAATATACAAACCACTTTTAAATTAAATTTAATCAAACTATTATTAAAATCATTCATCCATTTTTATGGAGTTAGACTCAACACCATGGATCCAATGATGTTAATAAAGTTCATGATCAAAAATTTAACCCAAGATCAGCCAGAAAATAGTCACAAAATAATATTGCAATTAATATATATATATATATATATATATATATATATATATATATATATATATATATATATATATATATATATATATATATATATATATATATATATATATATATATATATATATATATATATATATATATATATATATATATATATATATATATATATATATATATATATATATATATATATATATATATATATATATATATATATATATATATATATATATATATATATATATATATATATATATAATATATATATATATATATATATATATATATATATATATATATATATATATATATATATATATATATATATATATATATATATATATATATATATATATATATATATATATATATATATATATATATATATATATATATATATATATATATATATATATATATATATATATATATATATATATATATATATATATATATATATATATATATATATATATATATATATATATATATATATATATATATATATATATATATATATATATATATATATATATATATATATATATATATATATATATATATATATATATATATATATATATATAAGGTTTAAAATAAAATGTTTTAAAATGGAAATAAAAGAGAAAAATATCAACTATGTTCAAATTTATTAAAAAAATAAAAAGTAAGACCATAGAAAAATCAGAAAAGGACTCAAATGATTTTATAATTTTTTTGGTAATTATTTAAAGTAAGAAACTATTTTTAAAAGTAAAATAAATGAGCAAAATAAACCAAAAATGATTTAAAAAAATATCAAAGTCAGAAATAAAAATTAGTGAGGTCACCAATATTTGTCACAATATCATTAGATCATTCCATAATTTTTTCAGAATTTAAAAATGTATAGAAGTATTTTTAAACATTTAAAATAATTCAAATAAAGTAGAAATTTTTAAAAAATCCCAAAACACAGAATTAAATTGTGAAAAAATAAAAATCAGAAAGAGAATAATCAAAAATATTTTTCATAATTTTTTCAGATTTTTTGGACTTAAAATGAATTATCTATGATTTTTTGAAGTTTAAAACAATTAAATATAAAAATCAGGAAAAGAAAATAAAAGTCAAAAATATATGGACCATTGGATGAGAGTCAAAAAGCGTTAGTAATAAAATCCAAGGGATCTGGCATGTTGTGTGTATCATGGTCATTAGTGAATAAAGCATAGAATCAAAAAGTAAAATCAGATTTCAAAAAAAAAACAAGTGGCACGCCATCATTGGTTGGAAGATGACATGTAGGTTATCTTCAACCTCCAGCCACCGTAAATTGCAGGTCTCTCAAACTGTAAAATCAGAAACATAGATCTATGCCATTCGCTTCGTCTCTTCAAGGTGAAGACAACCACACACTCGCGCCAAATTTATATAAACTGTAGCTCAAGCAATTTGGAAGGAAAGTTATGAAAAGGGATTTGAAATTTCATGGTAAAAACGTGTTTCCAGTAAAAAGAAAGTGTTACGACTAGAACCATGGAAATGAGTGCATCACAATGATATCAAATTTTTGAAGAATTGATAAAGGTATCTACCTATTGAAGTTGAGCTGCAGAGCTCTGAAACTGGACCTCTATGGAGCAATATAGGGCATGATTCTTGAACGTAATTATATG
Organism: Vicia faba; assembly: GCA_948472305.1. NCBI lineage: Eukaryota > Viridiplantae > Streptophyta > Magnoliopsida > Fabales > Fabaceae > Vicia > Vicia faba. The sequence continues at coordinate 767,179,182 of OX451741.1, read as the reverse complement.
GTTATCTTCAGGGAATATCAAGGAAGGTGAATTGATGGAAATTGAATTGAAAAAGGCTTGTATATGGATTTCAAAGTTTCTGAATTTTGAGTTATGGAATAAGTTTGGCAGGGTGATTCTGGAAATCCAAGCTTGAGGAAATGAATGGGGAGTGACCCTTTATTTATAGGGAATCAAATGGAATGTCCAAGCGTGTGAAATGATGAAGTTTGGAGGGAAATCGTGTGAAGTTGCAAACAAGAAATGTGTGACTTCTAATTTGATCAAAACTCATCCAAAACGCGCATTTTTCTATGCTAATCACTTCTGAAAGTTCACTAAACATGTTCAGAAGCAAAAACACATAGAAACAAAGTGTTTAGAAGCCAAATCAAGGATTTCAAACTTCTGACTTGGTGAAAAATTCAGTTTCAAAGTGTCAACTTCTGACCAATGGCATTCTCAGCTCAACGGATCTTAGGGCATGATTCTTGATGCTTTAGAAAGATGAGGTTACAAGCTTTGAAATATGAAAAGAATGGAGACAAATCGATGCTTGAGCTAAAAGTTATAACGAGTCAAAGTTGGAAAAAAATGTTGACTTTCCATACTCAGAAATATTTCAAATATTTCTTCAAAAATGACTTATAATGTCTTGTATCCAAACATAGCCTTCCACTTGGAATTTGTTCTTGACCAAAAAATATGGAATGAAATATATCTCTTGAATGACATTTTGAAACTTGAACCATTCAAAATATCCAAAAATTGAGAGAGTTATGACTTGTTGAAGTTAGAAACATTTCATAAAGTGACCTATAATCTTTTTATCCTTAAGGAAACTTCCATCCATTTTCACACTTTACACATAAAAGAAGGCATAAAGTTCACATCCTTAAGATAATTGTGGAAAAATAATGGGCTCAAGGTGATAAAAATTGACCAATTTATGATCCTTTGAAGTCACACATGGAAAATTGGGGCTTCATCTAAAGGACTTGTAATCTTTCTTCTTCATCAAGTTTCTTTCGCATGAAAACTCCTTGGAACTTTTGAAGTGATTTGTTAATAACACTTTTAAGAGAATGATGTATTTGGAATCACTCAAAATTACCAAAACATGAGCAAGATATACTCCTTTGAAGTTCAAAACCCTAGCTCCTAGATTAAGAAACATGCCTTGAGGAACTTTGACAATTTTGAACAAACTTCTTGTACCAACACAAATGCTTTGTAAATATAAGTTATTGAGGATTATAATGAGAACCCATAGCAACCACAACCACTTACATATCTTGAGAATTGAGAGAAATTTGCACTTGTGACCAAATGGAACAAAGTCTTGTCCAAACATGACTATTTTTTCAATCAACCCCTTGTGCTTTTTTTATCAAATTTGATAATATTGAAATGTGGTGAACCAAAGAAAGCTTTCCATGCCATTTCCTCCAAAACAACTTCAATGGTGAGGCTTGAACTTCTCAAGCTTTATTGACTAGGGCATGGAAATAAACTCATGAACCCATGGGGAAACTTGTTAAATCTCATTGCCTTTACCTACATGGATAACAAGCAAGACAAACCAACATTGTATTTTATTAATTAAAAGAAGAAACCAAGACAAAAATATTCATGATCACAAAAGAACACAAGTCAAGGTGTTTGGTGATTCCTCAAAGAGCAAAGCTAAATATATGGAGGGGAACCAGGAATCCTAATGTGATCTTGTTGTGATGGAATCAACATGGTATGATGAAGGGATCTTAGGGGCAAAAATTGGGGTACAACAGCTGCCCTTATTTAAGTTTCTTCGATCCGGAGATATGAAGGTTAAAAATCTTCGTGTCGACGCGATCGAAGATACTTAAATACAAAACAAACCCTATTTTTGGCCCTAAGATGCCATGCAATGTTTATGAGCATGAATGGATATGAACAAGACCAAAGAGACGCAAAACACCATTGGGGATGTAACAATAATAAAGAAACAAGAAAGAAACCCGACCAGGAAAATAAATCACTGGTGGATCAAAAGACCCGACTTATAGAGGGTGGTAAAATGGTCAAAGGATACACCAACTCCTACTGAAGGCGAGACTACCAACATTCACTGAAGGTAGAAAGAGGAAAGAAATAACAACATCGACGTTTACTGATGGTGAACTACCAACTTTCACTGAAGGTTGAAAGAAAGAATCATCAACATTCACTGACGATGAACTACCAACTTTCATTGAAGGTAGAAGGAAAAGAAATATCAGAGCATCGTTGTTCACTGACAATGAACTACCAACATTCATTGAGGGTATCAAAAAGATAACAAGCACTAACTTTCACTGAAGGTGACCTACCAACTTTCACTGAAGGTGGAGAGAAAATATATCATAGCATCTCCATTCACTGATGATGAACTACCAACGTTCACTGGGGGTAGCAAAAAGGTAACAAGCACCAACTTTCACTAAAGGTGACCTACCAACTTTCACTGAAGGTAGAGAGAAAATATATCATAGCATCACTATTGATTGACGATGAACTAACAACATTCACTGAGGGTAGTTTGATACGGTGGCAGAACTGACTGTTTATACTGGTTTGCGTTTTTTGTTCGCAAATGTCGCAGTAAGCAAGAGTCGCCACCGAATTTTATTTCATCCAACAAAGGAAAGGGAAAAAGAACAGAAAAAACCTTTTTCAAGATGTTTCTGAGTATGGGGGTAGATTATAGAAAGGGAAGGTGTTAGCACCCTTTCTATCTGTGGTTTTCCATGGGCTCTTAGGTACTTGCTCATTTTGAATTTGCTTGTGTGTCTTTTGAAAAAACAATTGTTTAACTTCGTGATAACCCTTGTATATGTCCTCAAGAGTGTGACGAAGTTATTTTTCAAAACTGTTTTGAAAGTTTGTGTAAAATATTTTTATTGTTTTGAGCAAGTACTTAAGATTTTCTACCTACTCGAAAAAGATTGTTCATTCTCATTTCCTTTAGACAGCGCTATCCTACTGTGATACGGTGGGAGAACTGACTAGTGTTTTGCGTTCGTATTCGCACTTGTGCGGTTGAGCAAGAGTCGCCACCGACTTTTTATTTTATCCTAAAGGAAAGGTTAAAAAAAGCACAGCAAAAACCTTTTGAGATATTTCGTGGGTTCGGGGGGTAGATTATGAAAAGGGAAGGTATTAGCACCCTTTCCATCCATGGTTATCCATGGGCTCTTAGTTACTTGGTTTTTTAGATCACTTGCCTTGTTTTTCGATTGCTTTGAAAATGGTGTGTGTGTGGGTGCTTTTTGAAAATGTTTTGAAAAAAGATGCCTTGTCTTAGGCAACTAATGTATTTGACTCGTGATTGAGTGTTTTACAAAAGTGTGGATCTTTTCGAAAAGATGTTTCAAATGTTTTTGAGAGTTTGTTTTGAAAGTGTTGTGGATTGTGGTTTTTTGAAAAGAAGGCAAGTGTTTTTGCAAGTTTGATCTCAAGTAACTAAGAGTTTTGTCTACCCTATTGTACTCAAAGGTTTTTTTGTCATGTTTTAACCCCTTTTTAACAATTTTGTTCCACCATTGGAATTGATGGACAATCTTGCGTTTAGGAAGTTTATTCGGGACGGGCGCGGGTCATCGTATGGACCATGAATGCAATGGTGCCAAGTGTCTTTGGCAATTTTCTTTGAAGGGACTATGATCATTCCGTTTAGGCAACACTTTGAGACTTATGATCATTTGATTTTGTTTTGCCAAAGATACTCGACGTGCAAGCATGGCCCATTTTGGAAGGCAACATGTGGGATTACCCTAGGGGGTGCAAGTGTGATTGTGTATTGATTACATGTAGTTGTCTTGTATTAGGTTATCTAGCGTTTGATTTTATGTACATACAAACCCTAGGTCTAACCATGGTATAATTGGAAAACTGTAAATTGCGGAATGTAAAATCTACGCTATTACAAAATAGTGTCCGGGAGTGGGGGTATAAATGTACAAAAGGGGATGAGACTTATAGTATCCAATAAGTTACAACCAAATCGAATGTGCGGTCAAATGTAAATATCGAATATACAAATATAAGGTAAACAAATGTATAGGAGCAATATGAATGTATTGTGTAAGTGCAAGTGTAGGTGTGTATATGTATTGTGTGTAATTTATTTACAAGCGCGACATGTGAAATTGAAGCGTATTAGGGTTTTTGACCTAAAGAAATGTTTACTTAGTCTTGTATTTTGTATTTAGATATGTACAATAAGAAAATGTTTTAATTAAATCGTATGTTCAAGTTCTAATTGAAAAAATGTATGAAATGTATCATTATTTATTATATACAAAAAAAATTGTTTTAATTAAGTGTTTTAAGAATATTAGAAAAAAGTATGTATTTTGTCTATTATGTACAAAAATATATTTTAATTAAAAATGTTTTCAATTTTAATTATATGACAAAAAAGGTATGATATGTACAAAATTAATGTTTTAAAATTTATGTACAAAGTATATTTAAAAAAAAGATTAAATTAGAAAAAAGAAAGTATTTGTTTGTAAAAAGTATTTTAATAAAATAAAATAATAAGAATAAATCATAAAAAAGGGTTTAACATTCTAATTATCCTTTCTTGATTATATTAGTATAAAAAGTTTTTATTAGTGTAAAGAAAGAAATGAAATGAAGTTAGTATTAAAAAAAGTGGTTAATTGTAAAACATTAATTTAGGTTAGTAAGAAATAAATGGTTAAATTGTAAAAATGCTAATTTATGTTGTTAGGAAATAAATGGGCTTTAGAGAAATTAAGAACGGGTCAGGCCCACGGTTTGAAACGATTTTCTTTAGGGTTAGGCGTTTTGTCGTTCAGTTGGAACAAAGGCTTAGGGTTAGCAGCGGCGCGCCGTTCACTTGAGTTTCATCTCCTTCTGATCATAGCTCCTCCGTCCAGCCACCAACGTCGCCCCCAAACCTCTCTTCCCTCCAAGGCATGAGCTCCGTGTTCTCTTAATACAAGGTTTGTTTCAGTTTTTTATGTTCTTTTTACGGATTGCATGCGTTATTTCCATTTGAATCTAAAACTTGATCTTTGACTTATTATGAGGTGAAGGAGAAAAAGAGAGGGAAAAGTTTGCTACCTTCGTTCCTTAGAGATGGAGGAGAGACGGGGAAGTGGCGCTCAGGAGGCCGGGACGGCGTGAGGAACGTGACGAATCTTTGAGCTTTCCTGGTATCTTTTATCTGGTTGCTATTTTTTGCCTATGGTTTTGATGATGATGTTCTGAAAAGCCCTATCTTGAAATATATTCACTTCTCTATCTCTTCTCTTCGCTGGCTTGTTATCTTGAATGGTTGCTTTGCGATGCCTTTGTTGCTTCTTCTTTGTCCCTGAGTTGCTTCTGCTTACATGCTTGACGCTGTATGATTGTGATTTGTTCCCCCCATGATGAACTTACAGTTCTGAGGGGCTCGTACTTGTTGCCTATGATTTGTGTATGCTTGCCTCTGAACGATTTTGAATGCTTTTGAATGCTTGCCCAATGAAGATTGTTCTGAGGGCTTTAGCTTGTGACTAGTATATTGCTTGGATTGAATGGTTTAGGCGTTGGTTGATGGCTGTTCAGGTTTGAGATTATGTTAGTAGGCTGGTATGGTTTTGGTTGTCTTGAACATTTGCTTCTTGTTTGACAATGAATGGTTTGAGTATGCTTGAGGGGTTATGTTGGTTATGATTTTTTGTATAGGCGTTGGTATGGCTTTGGTGCTGGTATGAGGTTTGAGATGTGTTTGATGGTCTGATTTGCTTCAGTTTGACAGGGATTTTGGTAGTTCAGTTTAAGTGTTTGTATGTTCAGTTTTCAGCAGGTTTTATGTTATGACAGTAGATTGGGTTCTGTTGAGGCTTAGCAGGTTCTGGCCCAATGCAGGTTAACTCTTTAGCAGGTTGAGGCTCATGCTTTGGTTTATATCTTTATGAGTAGGCAGGTTTTTGAGCATTAGCAGGTTTGATGTTCTTATTCTGGTAAGACTGATGCAAGTTTATGGTTTGAAGCTTAGAGGCTTCAGTTTGTATATTTTTTTCCTTATCTCCTTGCTTCCTGAACCGTGTCCCTTTTCTTTGTGTTATATCTTTTCTTGTTTCTTCTGCCTAAGCCTAAAACCTGCCTATGCTTACTTTATCTCTCTTCTCTTCCATAGTACAGTTTTAAGAATTTTTAAATGTTTATGCCGTACTTTGTTCTGAAGGGGCCCTTTGGGAAATGATGATTTAGAGATCTTGCTTGCATAACACATTTTTCTCTGCATCTTTTTCTTTCTTTTGACAGCTTTGTGTGCTTTTATTGATATCTTTCCAAAATCTTTGTCAAATCTTTTTATTGGCAGCCTTGAGTAGACTTGTACTTTTGACAGTAAATTGATCTTTTTGCTTTTGATAGAAAGTGGAATTGGATTTTCAGTTTGACTTGGATTTGAACTTTGGAATTTATGCATTTGACATTTGCATTTATGAATAAAATTCTTCCCTCTCTGTGAACCGGGAGAAATCCCGTGATTTGCAGAGAGGGTTAACTGATCCCAATCAGTGGCCTCTAATGATGAGCAAATTTTATCAGTCTTTTTTAATTCAACTGCTTTCTGACTTTCTCTTTTCTTTTTGCAGATAAATAACGGAGCACCGGAACGAAGTGAAGAATGAAGAGATTAGGAACTTAGGATAGAATTTTATTTTCAATTTAATTTTTGTACACCATTATTATATTAAATACTTCGTAAATAAATACTTGTATCAAATAATAATTGTAACAAACATTAAATATGAAATAAAATTCTATTGATTCAATTAAATCTTTTCAATTCCTTTTCCTTAATTGTTTACTTGTTATTTATAATTCCTTCAATTAAATAAAATGAAAGTTAAATTTCAAGTATTTAATTCTTAGAACCATAAATAATCAACTAAACCTTGTTGATCAAAATAAATGAACTGGACGTCTCCATCATTCAAAGCAACGCACAGTCGAACACAAAAACTGATCAGATGCAATCCTTTCTTACTGATTCTTTGCCAAGCACTGTAATTCCAAACTGCACATATCTTTTGACTGGCCCAAACAAAACAAACTGAATTCAAACCACTGTCTCTTTTACTGATTAAATCAAAACAACGCTAATTCAATCCGAATCTCGGAATAACTTGCAAAGTGCTGTGGAATTTAAATCCTTCTGAGAACATGCCCATAAAACCTTAATTCTTGATTAAATGCCAAATAACACTCGCTTGATCAAAATTGAACCAAAAATCATCCAAAACCCTAAGCCAACTGTGAAACAATCCAGAGCTCTGAAAATCAGTAAAAACCCTAATTTTGCTTGACTGTTAAGAAAAGTCCGTTTGTCCGATTCTTGAGTCAGTTTGAAAAATCAGGAAAGGCTTGAAGCTGAGATTTCTTGTGGAAAAACGCGAGGGCAAATTTTGGGGTACAACAGTTGCCCCTGTTCAATCTTCTTTGACCTGAAGAGTTAGATTGGCAAGTTTGCCTTTCGCGACTTGAAGGTAGAAGAAGATTGGACACTAAAGTGCCCAGAAAATTTGCACTCGGCGATCTGATGGTGGAGGTGAATGGGCTTAAAGATGCCATTTGGTGATGGGCTTAAAGATGCCACCTGGTGCGAGAGAATTTTGTCGGGGGATGGGCTTAGTGATGCCATCTGAGGATGGGCTTACAGATGCCATTCGGCGACTGCTGGTAGGAGGATGGGCTTACAGATGCCATCTGGGCATGTTGAACTGTATGTCAATGGTGAGTGGACAAGTATCAGAAGGGCCTCCATGTTTTGGGACATCTCTGAATTGGGGTCCGAACAAGCAACAGATTGACGTCCATATCTGGAGAATCTGTAAACTATCTGAGATTGAATAAGCAATAGAGCAGCATCCGTTGTTCGGAAGCGTCCGTAAACTATTTTCAAAAATTGAGAAGAGTCTGAATCAGTTGGTAGATTGACATCCGTTGTAGGGAAGAATCTGTAAACTATCTTCAAAAGTTGAGAAGAGTCTGAATCAGTTGGTAGATTGACATCCGTTATTGGGAAGAATCTGTAAACTGTTTTCAGAAGTTTTGAAGTTGAAGAGGAACCGGTGTAGGGTTTCTTGATGATGCGTCTGAATGAATCTGGAATAAGTATCAGAATGTCGCCGTGTCCGGGTCACATCTGAACTATTTCTGGATGAATCTTGGGAGATGATCTGTGTCTGTCGACTGATCTTACCTGAAAAGGCAAAGGGTTAGTTGTATGCAATGTTATGATGTATGATGCAATGTACGTGACATCAATATTTATGATATGAATGTGATGAATGCGCATGTAAGCTGATGAGCTAATCTTGCCGAGGATACATGAATCCGAGATGGCTGAAGATAAAAGCCTCTTGACTGCTGTCGGGGAAAATAAATCCTTGGCTGTCGCTGGGGAAGAGAATTCCTGATGACCTCTACTGGGGGGTTCCAAACTAGTAGACTCATGCTGGGGAGGCCAGATTTGAGAATCGTCAGCTTGATGGGAAGTAACTCTGGCGACTTCACTGGGGAACTCAAGATTTGCCCTCTCCAAAACTCTGTGGGGAAAAGGTTCAATGGTCTGGCTCCGCTGGGGATGGTAATTGAAGTTTTAGCCTTGCTGGGGATAATGAAGCTTAAACTCTGAGGGGAATTGAATTCCGAAGGGTTCTCTGGCTGGGGATTGGCAAAGACAAATTACTGCTGGGGAATTGTGACGAACTCCGCTGGGGATAGGAAGCATCTTCTGATTGCTGTAGGTGTTAGTCTGGGATAAGTTACTGAATGTCGCCATCTCTGGGTCACATCTTGAACTATATCTAGAAGCAACTCTGAATAAGTTATAGAATGTCGACATGTCTGGGTCACATCTTGAACTATATCTGAAATGAAATTCTGAATGAGTTGCAGAATGTCGCCAAATCTTGGGTCACATCTGAACTATATCTGGAAAGTCTGAATGAGTTATAGAATGTCGCCATGTCTGGGTCACATCTTGAACTATATCTGGAATGAAATTCTGAATGAGTTGCAGAATGTCGCCAAATCTTGGGTCACATCTGAACTATATCTGGAAAGTCTGAATGAGTTATAGAATGTCGCCAAATCTTGGTCACATCTTGAACTATATCTGGAATGAAATTCTGAATGAGTTGCAGAATGTCGCCAAATCTTGGGTCACATCTGAACTATATCTGGAAAGTCTGAATGAGTTATAGAATGTCGCCAAATCTTGGTCACATCTTGAACTATATCTGGAATGAAATTCTGAATGAGTTATAGAATGTCGCCAAATCTTGGTCACATCTTGAACTATATCTGGAATGAAATTCTGAATGAGTTGCAGAATGTCGCCAAATCTTGGGTCACATCTGAACTATATCTGGAAAGTCTGAATGAGTTATAGAATGTCGCCAAATCTTGGTCACATCTTGAACTATATCTGGAATGAAATTCTGAATGAGTTATAGAATGTCGCCATGTTTGGGTCACATCTTGAACTATATCTGGAAGAAGATCTGAATAAGTTATAGAATGTCGCCATCTCTGGGTCACATCTTGAACTATATCATGTCTTTTGAAGTGATAAGGAAATTGTTGAACACTTTTGACATTCGAATGCCCCAAGTGGTGATGAAGGAGTCTTGAATCAGATTACTCTGCATATTGAGAGATTTCTTGAAATCTTGACTGGACTGCCCCAGGTTAACTGGACTTTGAAAGATCTGTTGGATCTTGACTGGACTGCCCCAGGTTAACTGAACTTTGAACGATCTGTTGAAACCTTGACTGGACTGCCCCAGGTTAACTGAACTGTGACAGGCTATGCCCCTTGTTGATAGGGGATTTGATGGAAGTTTTATCCTCTTGAAGTGATTTTGACTTACTGAGAGAGTTTTCGTTCCTTCGAACATTCGCTGTCGAATAAAAAGGTCAAATGCAGACAGTGATATTCGAATAATGCAAAGTTTATGTTTGTCTCGAAGTTTTGAAAAATGCGTTTTTAGCAGAAAACTTTTTATAAGACAAATCAACACAAGATTTAGAGCAAAGCCCTACAGGAGTCAGGATACCTTTTGTAACAGTATGCTTTCGAACCAACCCATGCTTCAATTAGGACTTTTGAAGGGTTGTAACGTGGCCTGGTTCACGGTTTAAGAAACGAAAGATAAAGGCTCAAAGTATATTTGTACCCACCCGCTCTTCGTGATGTTCTTCAACCTAAGCTCAGTTAACTGTGCGTCACACTCTGTTTTGAGTTTGGAACGACTTTTAGGCGATGGTTCACCAGTTGAATTTTGGGGAGACAGTCATCATCTCCTTTTCTTTTTCAACATTTTTCATGTTGTTGAGGATTTTGTAATGACCTCACTATTTTGATTTTGATTTGTTATCCCTAACTTTTGCCTGACTATTCCCGTTTTTGAGATTACAGTCAGCGGGATGCCTCAGCTTTCTTAAGCCTTCTTTATAGGTTTTGGCTTGGTGGGCTTTTCTCTTTTGAGAGATTGACTGTCTACGTGATAGGGAACCACCCTTGTCTTTTGATTCCAAAGGAACGCTTTCCCCTTTTTTTTTGATGTCGTTCGTTGTATTGTGAACTGAGAGTTTGCGATTTCAATGCGCGTTTCTCTTGAATTAACTGAGATACTACCCTGCCCCAGGTTTATATCAAAGGTTTCGATTGTTTAGAACAGAAAACTCCTACTTCTTTGGCTCGAAGGGGTTGACTAGGGATTAACTTCCTTATAACTCCAGTGTTTGGGAATTAAAAGAAATGCCTGTACATCATCAGCAAGGTCTGTTCAAAAGCATACTGTATAAGATCACGGTATTGTTTCGTCATCCTCCCTCTAAAGGCTTACAGCTTTTTATCAAGAGTTTAAATATCATAAAGAAAAGCATAAGAGTAGTGAAACGCATGGATGAATTCAAGACAAACATATGCAATGCATTAATGAAAACAGAGTTTAACATCAATAGATAATTGTTTGACAACAAAAGAAATTACAACTTTGAAAATTCAGAATGAAACAAATACAATCTCAGTAATTTGGCACAGGAGGAGCGATCATGCTGGAGTCTCTGGGGGACCAAACTCAATCTCCTTGGCATCGATCATGTCTTGGATCTTGTTCTTCAGAGGCCAACAGTTGTTGGTATCATGCCCCGGGCTATCAGAGTGGTATTCACATCTTTCATTGGGGTGATAGGTAGGAGCAGAAGTATTTGGGTTCCGGAGAGGAGCCCTCAAAGTAATCATATCCCTCTTCAACAAGTGTTACAGTGCCTGAGACAGTGACATGTTGATCTTGGTGAACTGCCTCTTAGGTGCGACCTCCTTATGCTGATGCCCCTGTCTTTGTTGAGCAGGTATAGGATTAGGGATCAGGATTGCCCCTATATGTTGGTCATGACGACCCTTTTGACTGTTCGCAGCAATGGACTCTTTCTTCCCGTTGTAGGGAATTATCTGAGTATCGGAGGTTGTGGCTCCCTGGATCTTTCCACTCTTGATGCCAGCCTCGACCCTCTCGCCAGTCAGTATTAGCTCGGTGAACCCAGCTGAGGAGCTTCCAATTAAGTGCTTGAAGAAAGGCCCTGTCAAAGTTCCCATGAAGATGTCGATCAATTCTCTGTCAGTTAAAGGGGGTTGCACCCTACCAGCCAAATCTCTCCACTTCTGGGCATATCCCTTGAAATTCTCGTCAGAACCCATGGTCATGTTCTGCAACTGCACACGAGTTGGTGCAAGATCAGCATTATACTGATACTGTTCGTAAAAAGCTCTGGCTAGATCTTCCCAGGTGTGGATGCGAGAACTCTCCAATTGATAGAACCACTCGAGTTGAGCCTCTACCAAACTTTCTTGGAAGAAATGGATCCAGAGTCTCTTGTCAGCTGTGTATGGTTGAATCTTGCGGGCATAAGACTTCAGATGCATCTTAGGGCAAGAGACACCATCGTACAGAGCAAAGGTAGGGACTTTGAATTTTGGAGGGATGACCAATCCAGGAACCAACCCCATGTCTCCTAAATCCAAGCCAGGTATTTGTTGGATCTCCATAGCATTGAGGCGATCCTCCAACTCTTTGTACTTGTCATCAGTGAGAGGATATTGTTCTTCGGAGTAATCAGCTTCCTCTTCATCAATCTCCACATTGTGGTTTTCCTCAAGACTAACCACTGTGTCGGATGGAGTTGCAAGGTCTTGGGTCTTAGGCCTTCTCCTCAAGTTCAGGATGCGGGCTGCCTTCTTGGACTTCTTCTTCTTGTCTTTGAGAAGGAGAGCTGTCAGATCCTCTTGCCCTTTACCCATAGCCAGCAGCATTTGTTGGAATTGAGCATTTTGAGCCTGGAGCTCTTTCACTGTTTGTTCCATATCCATCTTACTGAAATAAACAGTAGGAAGAATAAGGAGACATGTAGGGGAGAAACCTGTTATGCAATGATATGTATGGTATATATGCAATGTTTTCAAGGATCTCTTGGGGTAAACACAAGAGAATGTTAGAGGTTGAACTTCGATCTTTGATTGGAGAACTTTGCACCGGTGGATTTCTTCCCACGAGAATCGAGCTCACCATGTCGAGTGGGTCATAGCCACTGGTTCAAGTTGTTGTACTTGATCTTTGATTGGACTGGTCAGAGGAGAAACCTCTTGCCCCTTGGTAGATGTCTGGTTCAACGTAACCCTGCATCAAAAGAACCCTCGAGATCCTTGAAATGGTTATTGAAAATGCTATGGTATGATGTCATGATGTTATGTACATGATTGCATAAGAAAGTGAGTGTATATACAGGCAAACATATTCACACAAAGCACACAAGGCCTTAGGGTTAGGCTTGCATGAGGTTCAGGTACTACCCTCTTTCAGTTTGTTGGTTAAAACCTGTCCTATCAAAAGTAACCGGATTCTAAGGGTCCCAATATCACTGAATTGCTTTCATTGTTCATTGTTTCGATTTAACCACTGAACTGGCGACCGAAATATTCCAGGAAAGCAACCCTCAATTGAGTGTAGTATCGAGTATCAACCAACCTCGGACTACACCAAAGTCAGTTATCTCACTACCCTAAAAAGGCCAAGATGGTTCAATTAAGGTTCCTAAGGTCAGTTGATGCTTCACGACACCACGCGGCGGCCCCGTACTCTCCTTGACTGAACTCAAGGGTTACCGGTACACACCAAAGTGCCACATCAACGTAGCAGACTGTTTCAACCATGTCGGTATACCCCGCACAGTTCCCTCACAGCCTTGTTGCTACTTTCTAAGAAGGTATCCCCAGATCCGGGTTAGGATCTATAAAACTCCGATACAAAGCCCTCAAATGTAAAGCAAACAAAGCAATCAATTGAAAGTAAAGGTGATCTAAACCCTAAGGTAACCCCACTTCGAGTAGATCTCCCCAGCAGAGTCGCCAGTTCTGTGATAAGGTGGGAGAACTGACTAGTGTTTTGCGTTCGTATTCGCACTTGTGCGGTTGAGCAAGAGTCGCCACCGACTTTTTATTTTATCCTAAAGGAAAGGTTAAAAAAAAGCACAGAAAAAACCTTTTGAGATATTTCGTGGGTTCGGGGGGTAGATTATGAAAAGGGAAGGTATTAGCACCCTTTCCATCCATGGTTATCCATGGGCTCTTAGTTACTTGGTTTTTTAGATCACTTGCCTTGTTTTTCGATTGCTTTGAAAATGGTGTGTGTGTGGGTGCTTTTTGAAAATGTTTTGGAAAAAGATGCCTTGTCTTAGGCAACTAATGTATTTGACTCGTGATTGAGTGTTTTACAAAAGTGTGGATCTTTTCGAAAAGATGTTTCAAATGTTTTTGAGAGTTTGTTTTGAAAGTGTTGTGGATTGTGGTTTTTTGAAAAGAAGGCAAGTGTTTTTGCAAGTTTGATCTCAAGTAACTAAGAGTTTTGTCTACCCTATTGTACTCAAAGGTTTTTTTGTCATGTTTTAACCCCTTTTTAACAATTTTGTTCCACCATTGGAATTGATGGACAATCTTGCGTTTAGGAAGTTTATTCGGGACGGGCGCGGGTCATCGTATGGACCATGAATGCAATGGTGCCAAGTGTCTTTGGCAATTTTCTTTGAAGGGACTATGATCATTCCGTTTAGGCAACACTTTGAGACTTATGATCATTTGATTTTGTTTTGCCAAAGATACTCGACGTGCAAGCATGGCCCATTTTGGAAGGCAACATGTGGGATTACCCTAGGGGGTGCAAGTGTGATTGTGTATTGCTTACATGTATTTGTCTTGTATTAGGTTATCTAGCGTTTGATTTTATGTACATACAAACCCTAGGTCTAACCATGGTATAATTGGAAAACTGTAAATTGCGGAATGTAAAATCTACGCTATTACAAAATAGTGTCCGGGAGTGGGGGTATAAATGTACAAAAGGGGATGAGACTTATAGTATCCAATAAGTTACAACCAAATCGAATGTGCGGTCAAATGTAAATATCGAATATACAAATATAAGGTAAACAAATGTATAGGAGCAATATGAATGTATTGTGTAAGTGCAAGTGTAGGTGTGTATATGTATTGTGTGTAATTTATTTACAAGCGCGACATGTGAAATTGAAGCGTATTAGGGTTTTTGACCTAAAGAAATGTTTACTTAGTCTTGTATTTTGTATTTAGATATGTACAATAAGAAAATGTTTTAATTAAATCGTATGTTCAAGTTCTAATTGAAAAAATGTATGAAATGTATCATTATTTATTATATACAAAAAAAATTGTTTTAATTAAGTGTTTTAAGAATATTAGAAAAAAGTATGTATTTTGTCTATTATGTACAAAAATATATTTTAATTAAAAATGTTTTCAATTTTAATTATATGACAAAAAAGGTATGATATGTACAAAATTAATGTTTTAAAATTTATTTACAAAGTATATTTAAAATAAAGATTAAATTAGAAAAAAGAAAGTATTTGTTTGTAAAAAGTATTTTAATAAAATAAAATAATAAGAATAAATCATAAAAAAGGGTTTAACATTCTAATTATCCTTTCTTGATGATATTAGTATAAAAAGTTTTTATTAGTGTAAAGAAAGAAATGAAATGAAGTTAGTATTAAAAAAAGTGGTTAATTGTAAAACATTAATTTAGGTTAGTAAGAAATAAATGGTTAAATTGTAAAAATGCTAATTTATGTTGTTAGGAAATAAATGGGCTTTAGAGAAATTAAGAACGGGTCAGGCCCACGGTTTGAAACGATTTTCTTTAGGGTTAGGCGTTTTGTCGTTCAGTTGGAACAAAGGCTTAGGGTTAGCAGCGGCGCGCCGTTCACTTGAGTTTCATCTCCTTCTGATCATAGCTCCTCCGTCCAGCCACCAACGTCGCCCCCAAACCTCTCTTCCCTCCAAGGCATGAGCTCCGTGTTCTCTTAATACAAGGTTTGTTTCAGTTTTTTATGTTCTTTTTACGGATTGCATGCGTTATTTCCATTTGAATCTAAAACTTGATCTTTGACTTATTATGAGGTGAAGGAGAAAAAGAGAGGGAAAATTTTGCTACCTTCGTTCCTTAGAGATGGAGGAGAGACGGGGAAGTGGCGCTCAGGAGGCCGGGACGGCGTGAGGAACGTGACGAATCTTTGAGCTTTCCTGGTATCTTTTATCTGGTTGCTATTTTTTGCCTATGGTTTTGATGATGATGTTCTGAAAAGCCCTATCTTGAAATATATTCACTTCTCTATCTCTTCTCTTCGCTGGCTTGTTATCTTGAATGGTTGCTTTGCGATGCCTTTGTTGCTTCTTCTTTGTCCCTGAGTTGCTTCTGCTTACATGCTTGACGCTGTATGATTGTGATTTGTTCCCCCCATGATGAACTTACAGTTCTGAGGGGCTCGTACTTGTTGCCTATGATTTGTGTATGCTTGCCTCTGAACGATTTTGAATGCTTTTGAATGCTTGCCCAATGAAGATTGTTCTGAGGGCTTTAGCTTGTGACTAGTATATTGCTTGGATTGAATGGTTTAGGCGTTGGTTGATGGCTGTTCAGGTTTGAGATTATGTTAGTAGGCTGGTATGGTTTTGGTTGTCTTGAACATTTGCTTCTTGTTTGACAATGAATGGTTTGAGTATGCTTGAGGGGTTATGTTGGTTATGATTTTTTGTACAGGCGTTGGTATGGCTTTGGTGCTGGTATGAGGTTTGAGATGTGTTTGATGGTCTGATTTGCTTCAGTTTGACAGGGATTTTGGTAGTTCAGTTTAAGTGTTTGTATGTTCAGTTTTCAGCAGGTTTTATGTTATGACAGTAGATTGGGTTCTGTTGAGGCTTAGCAGGTTCTGGCCCAATGCAGGTTAACTCTTTAGCAGGTTGAGGCTCATGCTTTGGTTTGTATCTTTATGAGTAGGCAGGTTTTTGAGCATTAGCAGGTTTGATGTTCTTATTCTGGTAAGACTGATGCAAGTTTATGGTTTGAAGCTTAGAGGCTTCAGTTTGTATATTTTTTTTCCTTATCTCCTTGCTTCCTGAACCGTGTCCCTTTTCTTTGTGTTATATCTTTTCTTGTTTCTTCTGCCTAAGCCTAAAACATGCCTATGCTTACTTTATCTCTCTTCTCTTCCATAGTACAGTTTTAAGAATTTTTAAATATTTATGTTGTACTTTGTTCTGAAGGGGCCCTTTGGGAAATGATGATTTAGAGATCTTGCTTGCATAACACATTTTTCTCTGCATCTTTTTCTTTCTTTTGACAGCTTTGTGTGCTTTTATTGATATCTTTCCAAAATCTTTGTCAAATCTTTTTATTGGCAGCCTTGAGTAGACTTGTACTTTTGACAGTAAATTGCTCTTTTTGCTTTTGATAGAAAGTGGAATTGGATTTTCAGTTTGACTTGGATTTGAACTATGCAGTTTGAACTTTGGAATTTATGCATTTGACATTTGCATTTATGAATAAAATTCTTCCCTCTCTGTGAACCGGGAGAAATCCCGTGATTTGCAGAGAGGGTTAACTGATCCCAATCAGTGGCCTCTAATGATGAGCAAATTTTATCAGTCTTTTTTAATTCAACTGCTTTCTGACTTTCTCTTTTCTTTTTGCAGATAAATAACGGAGCACCGGAACGAAGTGAAGAATGAAGAGATTAGGAACTTAGGATAGAATTTTATTTTCAATTTAATTTTTGTACACCATTATTATATTAAATACTTCGTAAATAAATACTTGTATCAAATAATAATTGTAACAAACATTAAATATGAAATAAAATTCTATTGATTCAATTAAATCTTTTCAATTCCTTTTCCTTAATTGTTTACTTGTTATTTATAATTCCTTAAATTAAATAAAATGAAAGTTAAATTTCAAGTATTTAATTCTTAGAACCATAAATAATCAACTAAACCTTGTTGATCAAAATAAATGAACTGGACGTCTCCATCATTCAAAGCAACGCACAGTCGAACACAAAAACTGATCAGATGCAATCCTTTCTTACTGATTCTTTGCCAAGCACTGTAATTCCAAACTGCACATATCTTTTGACTGGCCCAAACAAAACAAACTTAATTCAAACCACTGTCTCTTTTACTGATTAAATCAAAACAATGCTAATTCAATCCGAATCTCAGAATAACTTGCAAAGTGCTGTGGAATTTAAATCCTTCTGAGAACATGCCCATAAAACCTTAATTCTTGATTAAATGCCAAATAACGCTCGCTTGATCAAAATTGAACCAAAAATCATTCAAAACCCTAAGCCAACTGTGAAACAATCCAGAGCTCTGAAAATCAGTAAAAACCCTAATTTTGCTTGACTGTTAAGAAAAGTCCGTTTGTCCGATTCTTGAGTCAGTTTGAAAAATCAGGAAAGGCTTGAAGCTGAGATTTCTTGTGGAAAAACGCGAGGGCAAATTTTGGGGTACAACACCTACTATTAAGGAGTAGGTAGCCCCATCATTGAAGTTTTAAGGGAAATTCGAAGGGACAAGTACGGTCATAAAAGCAAGTTTAGGAAACCTTAGTAGTTACCCTAAAGTCCTAAAGATCTTTCGGAGGCAACATTCGAATGGGTCATTTTTTATCTTTTGGGACTAGAGGACGACCACTAAAATTCCCTATGCTTCATGACTGTTTACCGAAGGCAACCGAAGTGGGATAAACCCTAGGAGTGAACATGTGCGTGTGTTAGATTTCAGTTCATTTATCTTTGCACATTTAAGGTGATCTGCTGTTTTAATTTCATCTGTCTTTCGCAAACAAGCCTATTATCCATACATCTAGCAGTTTATAATAGCATAAAGTAAAGTGCGGGAAATTAAAGTCCTAACTATTACAAGGCTTTTGGGCAGATACATAAATATTTGACTGAAAATAAAGACGCGGAAATTAAAACCCTAATTAAACTATTACAAACCAGGTGCAGTTACATCAATATTGAAAAAGTATCGTACGGAAAAAATAATTTAACGCGAGAATAAAGCTTGGAAAAAGTTTAAAACCCTAAAAAAACCTAATTTGATCATTGAAATATTTTTGGATCTTTTTTGTGAACAAGATTTGAATTTAACCTAATTTCTAATTGATTTTAATTAAAAATAAATTAAAGTTGAAGAAATTAATTTATTTTCAAAAATTAATTTATAAAAAAAAAACTAAATCCTATTTTTTGTGACCTTTTTGATTTTATGATTTTATAAAGAAAAGATTAATAAAAATAATCAAACCAATTTAAACAAAATAAAATAATAGAATTAAAAGAGAAAAAAAGAATAAGCTTGGGGGGTGTAAGCTCAAATGGAGGTGATGTTGCTGAATTTCTGCCAAGGCCCGGTCTGGTTGGCCTAATACAGCGTTGGATCTGGTGTGTTATGCCTGGAGCGTCCACCATGCGCCTGCATGCTTGGGGCATTGGAACTGGATGCAGCTTGATCCAATGATGATAACTTTGAGACCCTATGGGGTGCGTGCATATGATGAAAGCATGGAATTTGTAATGAAATAATGAGAAAAATACAAAGCTCACGCCTGGGATCGAACCCATGACATAATCTTCACATACTCCTTCCTTAACCATCCTTGCTAGGATGTTCATTCATACATGTAATTTAACAAATAAAATATAAAGGAAATAAAGTGGTCTTTCCCAAACGCGCGCGTGATTCAAATTACCCAATGGGGTTCTTCCACCTGATTGTCTTCTTCCCCATAACTGTTGTTTTTTAGCCACACTTTTACCTACGGACTGCATTCGTTACTATAGCTTATAGCAACGGATTAAGCGTCACTAAAGCCCCTGCAAAAATAAAAATCCTCAAAATATGCAATATAAATTAATGGTGAGTCTATGAATCAACTCGTTTTGGTCCCCTGAACACGATGATGGCATTGGTTTGTCCCAATTATGTCTAAATCAGAAAGCCCTGATTTGAAGCTTGGAACCCTAGCCATGGTATTCTTTGATTCCTGCACTTAAAACTCAATCAAATAATTCAGAAATCATCAAAACCTTACAATAAACAATATTGCATGGTTAAATTTCATTGAAAACTCATGTACGCATGTAATCGAAAATAAAAAAAGGTTGAAGAACCGGGTTATGGATTTTACGATTCTGAATGTTATGGTCACTTGTGAAGGTCTGGAATTGATCAGAGGAACTCACTGAAGCTGTTGGTGATCTTGGAATGGCTTGAATCAGTCTATCGAGGAATATGTGATCATCACTTTTTTTACAAAAATTTGAAGTTGATTCTTTTGTTTTCACGACCAAAACCTCTTTCTTATGCCTTGGAAATGTTCTGTATATATCATGGAATGATTTAGGTCAACAAAAACTGATCATATCTTTGCAAATTATGGAGATTTGATTTCATTCTTTGTCTTGTATAATTTGTTTCCAAAATAGACCAAATTAAGATCTTTTCCAATCAATTAGATTTTTCATGAATTTGAATGATTTGCTAGCTGTTCATTGACTCACAATATGCTCATAATATCAAATCTTGGATTTTATTTCATTATTCTACTATTTAAATTGATTTATTTTGATTTAAATGGATAAAAATCAAACTAAATAATAAAAATAATAAAATAATAGGTGGATAAGCTCAGGGGTCATGGGCCGTCTTAGGAAAAAGTTTCAAACAAGAAAACATGGGCCCATTTGGAGAAAAAAAAGTCATTTTGATCAATGTTGACTTCATGCACATTTCCAAAAATTGGTCAACTTTAACAATACATATCTCCCTTAATTTTAACCCTAAGAAGGTGTTCTTGGACTTTTTAGAAAGATTAGGATGTCCCCTAAACAACCCTTTTGGTTTAATATCAATTGGATCTTCCATGCTCATGTAATAAGCTTTGACCCAAAAGGTGTTGTTGTTGACTTTTTGAAATGACCTATAATGTCTGAATTCATATCTTTCCATGAGTGCATTTCTTGAACTTGAGGGATGAAGATGACTTGTAGGTAATTGAATCCTTTTCAAAATGAGCCTTGGATGGGAAATTTCTGATAAAGTATGAGAAAGTTATGCCTGGTCAAAGTTTGGTTGATTTTCCTATAGAAACCCTAATTTAGCAACTTTTGAGTTTTGATGAATTTGGGGCATTCCTTGAGGAATCATGATAAACCCTTGATAAAATGATGGATGTTACTTCAAAATGTTTATGTTGACCAAAAATCTAGAAGTTTGACTGCATGAGGGCCACAATTGACTTTTGACCTAGCACAATTGATTTTCAGGCATTTGAGCAGTTGACTGAGCAAACTTCTTGTGCAAGGCATGAAACTTGACATGGATGATCTTGAGAACATATTAGGGAAATATAGACCAATTGGGACCCTTTTAACTCAAACATCTTGATGAAAATGGAAACCCTAGTTTGAGGCTCATTGTCTTAGGAGGAGGATTTGTCTGGTCAATCCTTAGGTATCCTTGGGAAAGTTGAGGACCTCTAGGAGCATGTTTTGAATAAAATGAGAGGGAAATTTTAGGGTTCAATAGCTTCCCCTGTTCAATATTCTTATACCTGAGGATGTAGATTGGCTTGTCTACCTTTCGTGATCTGAGGGTGGAAGATGATTGAACACTAGAGTGCCCAGAAATTTGCACTCACATGAAGTGAATGTTGATCGATAATATTGAGAATGGGCTTACAGATGCCATTTGGAAGGTGATGGATAATCTTTGGAGATGGGCTTAAAGATTCCATCCAGAAAAGATATCGGTTTCATAAAAGATTCCTTTGCGAGAATTCATGTACCTGCCGTTGAGGAGGACTTCACCGGGGAATGTTGATTTATGTCC
Organism: Vicia faba; assembly: GCA_948472305.1. Lineage (NCBI taxonomy): Eukaryota > Viridiplantae > Streptophyta > Magnoliopsida > Fabales > Fabaceae > Vicia > Vicia faba. Next base: position 767,157,878 of record OX451741.1, on the reverse strand, counting down.
TGGGAAATAGAGTATAGGAGCTTCAGTTATCCATTACTCTACTGGGGAATTAACTCCTGATTGAGGAGGTGGAAGTAAACTTCATATTTGGTCAGGGTCCAGGCTGCACAGCGACTTACTGGGGAAATGTGAAATCGACCGTACCTGGTCGGGTCCAGGTCTTACAGTGTTGTAAACTGTTGTCTGGAGATAAAAGATAAGGAACCTGGATAGTAGGGTTACTTCGAGATGAAAGCCTGGATAATAGGGCTATGAGAAGGAACCTGGGTCGTAGGTTTACTTCGAGGTGAAAGCTTGGATAGTAGGGCTATGAGAAGGAACCTGGGTCGTAGGGTTACTTCGAGGTGAAAGCCTGGATAGTAGGGCTATGAGAAGGAACCTGGGTCATAGGTTTACTTTGAGATGAAAGCCTGGATAGTAGGGCTTATGAGAAGGAACCTGGGTACGGTTTCTTCGTGAGGAGTTTGGGTAAAACTACATCAAAACCGAGAAGGTTCCTAGGTAAGTTTGCTTCATGAGGAGTTTGGGTAAAACTACATCAGAACCGAGAAGGAACCTAGGTAAGGTTGCTTTGTGAGGAGTTTGGGTAAAACTGCATCTGAACCGAGAAGGAACCTAGGTAAGGTTGCTTTGTGAGGAGTTTGGGTAAAACTACATCGGAACTGGGAAGGAACCTAGGTAAGGTTGCTTCGTGAGGAGTTTGTGTAAAACTACATCGGAACCAAGAAGGAACCTAGGTAAGGCTGCTTTGTGAGGAGTTTGGTTAAATCTACATCTAAACCAAGAAGGAACCTAGGTAAGGTTGCTTCATGAGGAGTTTGGGTAAAACTGCATCGGAACTGAGAGGGAACCTTGGTAAGGTTACTTTGGGCCAAGTCTGTGTAAAACTTCAGGAGGAACCTGGGTAAGGTTACTTCAGGATGAGTTTGTGTAAAAATTCAGGAGGAACCTGGGTAAGGTTACTTCGGGGTAAGTCTGTGTAGGGCTATGGGAAGGAACCTGGATTGTAGGGTTACTTCGTGATGAGTTCGTGTGAAACTTTATTCGGAAATGTAGAGAAGGGGTCTGTGTAAGATTTTTCAGGATAAACCCGGTATGAAGCTGCATTTAGGAGAAACTCGTGTAAGATTGCTTCGTGGCTAACTCGTGTAAAGCTACATTTGGTCGCGCAAATAATTACTCTGTTTAGTTTCAGGAGCTAATCCTGGACCTGCTGGAAATTGTTGATGATAACCATCTTTCTTGAAAAGGTACATGATTAATTATCTATGATGCATGAAATGCATTATGTGATTATGTTCTCAAAATAAATAAGATTATGTTGTATGCATTATGTGTGCACACGTCATGATGTATGAACATGAAATGCTATTTGTGACATATCTGAGTCTGGGAAAATAAATCCCTGACTGCTGCTGGAGAGTACTGGAAATTGACTTCCTGACCGTCGTATAAAAAGTGGTTCTTCTACTTCTGCTGGGGATTACGAACGGAGATGACTATGCTGGAGATTTTCTCCTTGTTTACGAATATTCTGCCAGGGAGAGACTCTGTTTGAGAATAACTCTGCGGGGGAATAATTCTGTTGGAGGATGAACTTCCATAGGGATGAACTCTATCAAGGGTTAAGCTTATGTATTCAGAGAAATAAACTCTGTTTGGGAGAAAACTTTATGACCCACTTGCGATTATGAAAATTGGTTAGGGAACATAGACGTTGGTTCTCTGAAGGAACTTTGTCGGGGAGAGTAACTCATGTTTGGGGAATCTGATGTCAAAGCTTTGGTTACCTCTACTTTATGGGGAGTGTAGACGTCACAGGGTCGCATGTAATGGTGACCTTGTTTCAAAATTTCCCCTGCCCCGATACCTATTGTAGAAAATACCTGCGGAGGCTTTGTGGATAGCTTGAGTGTTATCCCAACTCATGAGGTGCTTGGTAACTTCCGATCAGAATGATAAGTCTTCTATTGATAGGCAAGTGACAAGATGACGGGACATAGTCCTCTGCTTTGATCCCTAACTTTTTCCTGGACCGCCCTTTCGGGTTTTCAGTCCACCGGGATACCCCTTTTTTCCCAAGCCACCTTTTCAGGTTTTCGACTTGCCAGAAGTACAACTTTTTTTGTCTTTATCCCTAAATTTTTCCTAGGCCAGTCAACCTAGCGGGTCTTTAATCATGCGTAGTATCTTCCGACTATGTCCACGTTCACCAGGTACGGAGAATTGTCACTATCCATAGTAGTGTTGTGGTAGGGTCATGAATGTTTTCTTGATGGCACATGATTCGTTGCTGGAATGCGAGCGCAATTCCCCAAGTGATTTAGATGGAGATCTGCCCCTGGTTATTTGCCACTCTTGGAGAGATTTCCCCAAGTGTATTAGACATCATGCCCCTTGTTTATGGAAGACCTATTGTTGGAAGTGTCTTTCCCGCTGAGGTGATTTAGCCCATTGAGAGGATGTCTGTTCATTGAATATCCATTGTGCGGATTTCTCTGCTGTCAAACAATTAGTCATATGCAAACAATGTCATTTAAAGAATTCAAAACTCATGTTTGTCTTGAAAATATTTTGAAAAAGTGTTTTGTGTAGTAAAACAAAATTTGCGAGAATGTGATATCAACTCAAGATTCATAACAAGTCCTACAGGAGTCAGGATACCTTTGTAACAGTATGCTCTCAAACTAACCCATGCTTCAGCTATGACTTTTGAGGGTTATAACGTGGCCTGGTTCACGAAATAAGAAACAAAGGATAAAGGCTCAAAATTTATTTGTACCCACTCGTTCTTCCTGATGTCCTTCAGTCTTATGCTCAGTTAATTGCGCATTTAGAATCCCAGAGTCCTGGAGTACTGTCCTTGGTGTTCCAGTGATGGTTCAGATACTGAAAGTTCATTTTGAATAGGCAGTCATCCTTTTTATTGAGGGTTTGTAGGACCTCTTTCTTTTTTTGATTTTGTTATCCCTTCTTTTGCCTGAACTGTTTCTTTTGTGATTATAGTCAGCGGGGTGCCCCGGTTTTTCCTTAAGTCTCCTTCATAGGTATTGACTTAATGGGCTTTTATTTTGAGAGATAATGATTGCCTGTCTCGACGATTATACGGAACCATTACCGTCTTTTTTTTTTTGGAAGGACGTCTTCGATGCCATTCTTTGTGTATGAAGCGGTAGATTGTGGCTGAATGCGCACCTGAATTAACTGAGAAAACTACCCTGCCCCAGGTTGTGATTAAGGGTTTTAATTTGTGTGAAAGAAAAAGTCCTACTTCTTTGGCTCAAAGGGGTTGGCTAGGGATTTTCTTCCTTATAACTCCATTGTTTGGGATTTGAAACAATGCTTGTACATCGTCAGCGGGGTCTGTTCGAAAGCATAATGTAGAGATTGTGGTATCGTTTTTGTCATCCTCCCTCTAAGGCTTAGAGCTTTTAGTCGAGTTGAATATCACAAAAAGGAAGTATAAAGTAGTTTAAGCATGGTGAAAACAAATTAATTCAAGATAAACATGTGTAATGAATTAACGAAATAATAAATCTTCGACATGACAATAATTGTTCGAATAAGCAAAGAAAATATAACTTGAGAATTCAAATGAACAAAATGCTTTCAATCCTAGCCATGTTTTGGAAAGTGAGTAGTGATCACGTTGGGAGTCTCAGGAGGGTCGAATTCGATCTCCTTTGCATCAATCGTGTTCTTAATCTTGTATTTCAGCTCCCAACAATCGTTAGTATCATGCCCCATGCTGTCAGAATGATAAGCACATCTTGCATCCGGATTGTAGTTAGGAGAGGAAGTCTTAGGGTTCGGATGAGAGTTTATCACCGTAATCAGATTCATTTTCAACATGTGTTGCAATGCTTGTGACAATGGCATGTTGATTTGAGTAAACTGCCTTTGAGGTCTTTCCACCCTTGGTTGATTGTTTCGTTGTTGTGGTCGTTGTGCGTATGCCGAATTAGAGATCAGCATTGCCCCCACAGATTGGTGGTAGTCTGCCTTGCTACGCCCCTTCTGGCCGTGCACATCATTGGCTTCCCTCTTGACACTAAATGACTTCTTCTCTGTACTCGAAGAGGTGTTTTTCTGGATCTTGCCACTCTGGATCCCTACTTCTACTCTTTCTCCAGTCAATATTAGCTCGGTGAAACCAGTTGAGGAGCTACCAATCAAGTGATTGAAGAACAGATCGGACAGCGTCCCAAGAAACATGTCAACCAACTCCCTATCAGATAAAAGGGGTTGGACTCTCCCTGCCAAATCTCTCCATTTCTGCACATAGTCTTTGAAACCTTCTCTTGCACCCACAGACATACTCTGGAGTTGAGTACGGGTAGGGGAAAGGTCAGTGTTATATTGATACTGCTTGTAAAAAGAAGCAGCTAGATCTTCCCGGTTGCGGACATTGGTTCCCTCCAGTTGATAGAACCATTCAAGCTGAGTCTCAGACATACTGTCCTGAAAGAAATGGACCCGCAAATTCCTATCAGCGGTGTGAGGCTGAATCTTCCTCGCATAGGAACGGAGATGAAGCTTGGGACAAGAAACCCCATCATACTTCACAAATATCGGAGCCTTACACTTCTGTGGGATGACTACCCTAAATACCAAACCCAACTCTTCGAAATCCAGCCCTGGTATTCTTTGGATATCCATTGCACTCAGACAATCCTCTAATTTTTTGTACCTATCCTCAGCCGGGGGATGTTGTTCATCATTGTAGTCAGATTCATCCTCATAAACTCTCGGACTAGGGTCTTCCTCCCTTGTTTCGCCCTCTTTGTTCTCCCCTTCTTTGGATGAAGAGGTCAGATCAACCGTTTGCTTCAAAGGTCCCCTAAATCTTCTGCCCAAATTCAGGACACCGACGGTCTTCTTCTTCTTCTTCTTTTTCTCTTTCAGAATAAGGGCCTTCAGGTCTTCCTTCCCCTTAGCTAAGGCTACGAATATTTGCTGAAATTGGGCATTTTGTGCCTGTAGATCCTTGATACTTTGTTCAGAAGACATTATTACTGAAATAAACAACGAAGAAGATGAGAAACCTGTTATGGTACCTGTTTATGCAATGTCATGGATGATATGTGTATGTAATGATTTCAAGGATTCTTAAAGGCTCAAATTTGTTTAACCAAAAGAAACACACATTAATTGTATTAATAAGTTTGGATTGTTACAAAGAGTGCCTTTTAGGCTTACAAACAAAACAAAATGTAAAGCAAAAAGAAATTAGGTCTCCCATGAGCGCATCCTCTTTGGCGCAATGTAGGCGTTTATATTCCTTTCTTCACGAAGTAGCCTAGTGAATTCCAGGACCTTTTTCTCGCCGGCATAGAATTGAGTTTCAAACGTATCCCGCTCCTCTTTAAGTTGAACCCAGAATTTTTGTAACTCCTCGTGATCAGTTGGCATGTCAGGATGAAGAACAAGAGAAGGAGTATGTCCTTCAGAAACCGGTTCCAAAATCATATGTAGGATGGTGGGGTAAGGCATACTAAGACTTTGGGCATGGGCTCGTACCCATCTGAGATAAGGCTCAATAGAGATGGAATTATTGTGCCCCAGTGTCTTGCTATCAACTCTATGTACCATGCCTCAAGCTCGCATGAACCTTTTACGGTAACCCTGAGCATCATTCTCATAGTCGAAGGCGATTCCTTGGATAAGTGTATCATGGGGACCATCCCTTCTCGCATAACTAAACAGTCGCAGTTCCAAACAAGGGTTATAAGTGATTCCTCCCCTAATGCCTAAGAGAGGGAAATTAGAGAATTCACCACAGCGATCAGCCTATGAGACCATTTCATACCCTGCTCATTCTTCAAAATAGACCTGGGTAGGTGCAAAATAAACCACCTAGCCAATATAGGGGTGCAACACAGGAGGGTCCCCCTTCTCTTTAGAGTGCGAGCATGCAGAGAGTGTAGAATATTCCCAAGTAATGTAGGCACCGGATTATGAGACAGAAAAACCTTAATCGTATTCACATCTACGAGTTGGTCCGCGTTAGGGAATAGTACCATCCCGTAGATGAGGAGTGCCAATACCTCTTCAAAAGCTTGTAAATCCAGGGTATCCCAAAAATAGTGAGCTTTCTCGAATAGAAATTTAACCGGGATTCCTTGGACACTTCCCCTAGTTTCCCAATTTGTCACTACATCGGACCATTGTAAGGACAGAGCTCAAGCAGTCTCTTCAGGCTTTGGATGTCTTTCTGTACCGTTGAAAGGTAACTGGTCAAGAATAGATACCTCCAATAACCGAGAAAATTCCTCCATAGTAGGCACTAGCTAGTAATCCGGGAAGGTGAAGCAGTGGTGCAAAGGATCAAAGAACTGAAATAGCACTTTTAGCAATTCTTCATCGGGTTTTGAATTGACCAAGTTGAGTAGCCGACCATGTTTTTCAGTGAAGGGAGAGCTTTCAGGAACCCTTAATGCTAAGTCCTTTAGTTGTGGAGGTACTTTCATAAGGTTAATCTGGATAGTGTTCCTGCGGGCGGATGTGATGTCCTACAAAACAAAGCAAAGATGAGCCCTAGAAAATCCTTGAAATGGTTAGTACGATATTCTATGCTTATGAGGTCATGATTATGCTAAGAAATCACATATATAGCAAGAAACAAACAAGTCACACCAAGTCCTTAGGTTTAAATCCTGCATGAGTTTTAAGGTCATACCCTCTTGAAGCTGGATTGGTTCAACCTGCCCTATAAATAGTAATCGGGTTCTAAGGGATCTCAATATCACTGATCTTTCCCCAAAACTTCGTTCAATAGGCGATTGAATCGCAACCAAACAAAACTCAGGAGTCAAACCTCAATGAGTGTAGCATCTAGTATCTGTCGACCTTGGGAATACACCAAAGACGACCATCTCGTGACGTCCTACTGGCCAAGTTGTGAAATTAAAGCTTCTAAGGTCAATTGATGCTTTATGACACCACGCAGCGGCCCCGTATTCTCCTTGATTGACTCAAGGGCTACCGGTACCACCCAAAGTGTCGCATCAATGTAGCTACTGTTTCAACCGTGTCGGTATACCCCGCATAGTTCCCTTACAGTTTATTGCTACTTACCTAAAAGGTGTTCCCAGATCTGAGTGTAGGATCTTCAATAATACCCAAACAAAACCCTTGAATATAAAGCAGGCAAAGTAAAACAAGAAAGCAATTTTAAAAATGACCTAGATCCTAAGGTATACCCCACTTATTTTTTTCCCAGTAGAGTCTCCAGTTCTGGGATACGGTGGCAGAACCGACTGTTTATACTGGTTTTCGTTTTTTGTTCGCAAATGTCTTGGTAAGCAAGAGTTTCCACCGACTTTTATTTCATCCAACAAAGGAAAAGGAAAAAGAACAGAAAAAACCTTATTCGAGATGTTTCTGAGTACGGGAGGGGGGGTAGATTATAGAAAGCGAAGGTGTTATCACCCTTTCTATCTGTGGTTTCCCACGGGCTCTTAGGTACTTGCTCATTTTGAAATTGCTTGTGTGTGTTTTGAAAAAAAATTTGTTTAACTTCATGATAACCCTTGTATTTGTCCTCAAGAGTGTGACGAAGTTGTTTTTGAAAACTGTTTTAAAAGTGTTTGTGTAAAAGATTTTTATTGTTTTGAGAAAGTACTAAAGATTTTCTACCTACTCGAAAAAGACTGTTCGTTCTCGTTTCTTTTAGACAGCGCTATCCTACTATTGAGGAGTAGGTAGCCCCATCGTTGGAGTTTTAAGGGACATTCGAAGGGACAAGTACGGTCATAAAAGCAACGGTTAGGAAACCTTAGTAGTTACCCTAAAGTCCTAAAGATCTTTCTGAGGCAACATTTGAATGAGTCGTTTTTTATCTTTTGGGACTAGAGGACGACCATTAAAATTCCCTATGCTTCATGACCGTTTACCGAAGGAAACCGAAGTGGGATAAACCCTAGGAGTGAACATGTGCGAGTGTTTGATTTCAGTTCATTTATCTTTGTACATTTAAGGTGATCTACTATTTTAATTTCATCTGTCTTTCGCATACAAGCCTATTATCCATACATCTAGCAAATTATAATAGCAGAAAGTAAAGTGTGAGAAATTAAATTCCTAACTATTACAAGACTTTTGGGCAGATACATAAATATTTGACTGAAAATAAAGATGCGGAAATTAAAACATTAATTAAACTATTAAAAATCGGGTGCAGTTGCATCAATATTGAAAAAGTATCGTACGACAAAAATAATCCAACGCGAGAATAAAGCTTGGAAAAAGTTTAAAACCCTAGAAAAACCTAATTTGATCATTAAAATATTTTTGGATCTTTTTTTGTGAACAAGATTTGAATTTAACCTAATTTCTAATTGATTTTAATTAAAAATAAATTAAAGTTGAAGAAATTAATTTATTTTCAAAAATTAATTTATAAAAAAAAAAGAACTAAATCCTATTTTTTGTGAACTTTTTGATTTTATGATTTTATAAAAAAAAGATTAATAAAAATAATTAAACTAATTTAAACAAAATAAAATAATAGAATTAAAAGAGAAAAAAAGAATAAGCCTGAGGGGTGTAGGCTCAAATGGAGGTGATGTTGTTGAATTTCTGCCAAGGCCCAGTCTGGTTGGCCCAATACAGCATTGGATCTGGTGTGTTGTTCCTGGAGCGTCCACCATGCGCCTGCATGCTTGGGGCGTTGGATCTGGATGCAGCTTGATCCAATGATGATGACTTGGAGACCCTATGGTGTGAGTGCATATGATGAAAGCATGGAATCTGTAATGAAATAATGAGAAAAATACAAAAGCTTACGCCTGGGATCGAACCCAAGACATAAGCTTCACATATTCCTTCCTTAACCATCTGTGCTAGGCTGTTCATTCATACACGTAATTGAAAAAATAAAATATAAAGGAAATAAAGTGGTCTTTCCCAAACGCGCGCGTGATTCAATTACCCAATGGGGTTCTGCCACCTGATTGTCTTCTTCCCCATAATTGTTGTTTTTTGCCACACTTTTACCTATGGACTGCATTCGTTACTATAGCTTATAGCAACGGATTAAGCGTCACTAAAGCCCCTGCAAAAATCAATATCCTCAAAATATGCAATATAAATTAATGGTGAGTCTATGAATCAACTCGTTTTGGTCCCCTGAACACGATGATGGCATTGGTTTTTCCTAATTATGTCTAAATCAGAAAGCCCTGATTTGAAGCTCGGAACCCTAGCCATGGTATTCTTTGATTCCTGCACTTAAAACTCAATCAAATAATTCAGAAATCATAAAAAACTTACAATAAACAAGATTGCATGATTAAATTTCATTGAAAACGCATATATGCATGTAATCGAAAATCAAAAAAGGTTGGAGAACCTGGTTATGGATTTTACGATTCTGAATGCTATTGTCACTTGTGAAGGTCTAGAATTTATTAGAGGAACTCAATGAAGCTGTTTGTGATCTTGGAATGGCTTGAATTAGTCTATAGAGGAATATGTGATCAGCACTTTTTTGACAAAAATTTGAAGTTGATTTTTTTGTTTTCACGACCAAAACCTCTTTCTTATGCTTTGGAAATGTTCTGTATATATCATGGAATGATTTAGGTCAACAAAAACTGATCATATCTTTGAAATTATGGAGATTTGATTTCATTCTTTTCCTTGTATGATTTGTTTCCAAAATAGACCAAATTAAGATCTTTTCCAATCAATTAGCTTTTTCATGAATTTGGATGATTTGCTAGTTGTTCATTGACTCACAATATGCTCATAAAATCAAATCTTGGATTTTATTTCATTATTCTACTATTTAAATTGATTTATTTTGATTTAAATGGATAAAAAATCAAAATAAATAATAAAAATAATAAAATAATAGGTGGATAAGCTCAGGGGTCGTGGTCCATCTTAGGAACAAGTTTCAAACAAGAAAACATGGGTCCATTTGGAGAGAAAAAAAGTCATTTTGATCAATGTTGACTTCATGCCCATTTCAAAAAATTGGTTAACTTTAACAATACATCTCTCCCTCAATTTTAAACCTAAGAAGTTGTTCTTGGACTTTTTATAAAGCTTAGGATGTCCTCTAAACAACCCTTTTCGTTTCATATCAATTGGATCTTCCATGTTCATGTAAGAAGCTTTGACCCAAAAGGTGTTTTTGTTGACTTTTTAAAATGACTTATAATGTCTGAATTCATATATTTCCATGAGTGAATTTCTTGAACTTGAGGGATAAATATGATTGTAGGGAATTGAATCCTCTTCAAAATGAGCCTTAGATGGGAAATTTCTGATAAAGTATGAGAAAGTTATGCTTGGTCAAAGTTTGGTTGACTTTTCCTGTAGAAACCCTAATTTAGCAACTTTTGAGTTTTGAAGAATTTGGGGCATTCCTTGAGGAATAATGGTCAACCCTTGATCAAATGATGGATGTTACTTCAAAATGTTGATGTTGACCAAAAATCTTGAAGTTTGACTGCATGAGGGCCACAATTGACTTTTGACCTAGCACAGTTGATTTTCAGGCATTTGAGTAGTTGACTGAGCAAACTTCTTGTGCAAGGCATGAAACATGACATGGATGATATTGAGAACATATTAGGGAAATAGAGACAAGCTGGGACCCTTTTAACTCAAACATCTTGATGAAAATGGAAACCCTAGTTTGAGGCTCATTGTCTTAGGAGGAGGATTTGTCTGGTCAACCATTAGGTATCCTTGGGCAAGTTGAGGACCTCTAGGAGCATGTTTTGAATAAAATGAGAGGGCAAATTTTGGGGTGCAACAGGTAGGAAAAAGATAACAAGCACCAACTTTCAGTGATGCTGATCTACCAACTTTCACTGAAGGTAGAGAGAAAATATATCATAGCATCGTCGTTCACTGACAATGAACTCCCAACGTTCACTAAGGGTAGCAAAAAGATAACAAGTTTCCCTAAAATTCTGGTGTTTCGCCTAGAATGGGTCTCAACTTCTTCTTTAACTGAGGTACTTTTCCTGGAAAGGGTAAGATGTCTCAAATAAAGAGACTTCCACCTGCCAAAATTTCACAACGAACTGTCTCCTTGAATTTTGAAAGTCTTGCCATCCGCTGGCGTAAACTGACGATGGACTGCAAACTATCCACTGTAGAGGAGATAGCAAAAAAGTTACGTCGACTTTTACAGGGAAGCACAAGTTGCTCAAATAAAGAGACATGTCACTTATTGTCATGGAGGATTGTAAAAACAAATGACTTTATCGGGAGAACAGTATGGCTTCCTGGGGAAAGAAATATGACTTCCTGAGGAAACTCCATGATATTCCTGCTGAGGATATAAAGCCTTCTTGTGCAAAATAAATGCACGAACCAAAACTCGAAGCTTTCAGAAATCCAGAGTAAATAAAATTGTTGGGAAACCAAAGATTCAAACCAGAAATAAACTGGAATGAAAATTTCAACCAAAATACAACCTTTGAGAAATAAACTCAAGAGGGAAAACCACATCCATCCAAACAAGGAGCTGTACATGAAGGCTAAAGAAAAAAATCTTCCACGAGGGATAACTCAGTAGGGAAATTGAAAGAATATACGCTTTCTGCTTAAGGCCAACACTCTATTGAAGAGAGGACAATGTAACTCTACAAAACAGGGTGATATGTCAACAAAAATATTAACAAATGTTAATGAGTAATGATTTGCCAATTTTAGCTATCCATGATGTACGTATGAGTGTTATCGTGCGTATGCTGACAAAACAGATGTAAAACACTGGGAGTAACCATTCAAAACTATCTCAGGCACAAGCAACACTCGGCTAAATCACATCCAAGATGAACATTCCAAGAAAAAGTAAGCGCCAGCTAAGGAAACATAACCTACTTCCTGCTTCATCTTTACTGGGGAGAAACACAATCCAGAAGTAAACAAAACAAAGTGACAGAATATTATAGATATAGGGATAGAATATCCTTCTCCAGGCTTCACCAGGGAAACAAATGATTTCAAAAGTAACACTTCTACTGGGGATTGCAAAACCAATCTCAAGTAAAGTAGATGGACACCAAATCATTAAAACATTCACTGGGTAATTCAGGCTCACTTCATTGGGGAGGTTAACACCACATTCACAAAGGGAAAACCAATACACGTTCTTCACTGGGGAAACATAGGTCCGTGTTCTTCGAGAGTAATTATTGTACCGACTTCTCTGGAAAAAAGAACTTCTATTAGACCGAATGAAAACTTCACTGGAGAAATCTCGGATTAAAACCTTACATCATGAAAAATCAGACAAGGAGGAGAAATGAATCCAAACTTGACCGAGGATACCGGAGTTTCAAACCCAATACAGCGAATCATCCTGAGTAAACTTTCCCGATGGGAACAAAAACTTCTTAAAACAACTGGAGTTCATCCATTCCTGGGATCACCATTTTTGTTGTTGTTATTTTTTTCGCATCACAAATTCTAAAGTAAAAGCAAATTGTAAATTCTTTTTGAAAAATCGATTTTGTTATCTAATCTTTTTACTTTGAAAGTTATTATCAATAATAAATAGGGTCTTCGCAAGCTAAAAAAAATAAGAAACACAAAGAATTGGGTAATAGCTCAAACTTTATTAATAGAATGGTAGTCTGCGAATGGCGAGACTCCATAGATGATTACAAAGTTTGGAAAATGGTAATATATAATGGAAAAGATACATTGAGATATAATGATCACTATCCCCTCTAACAATTTTTGAAATCATGAGTAGCAGCTTTCGTTGGAGTATGATAAGGATTCGAGAAGATTGTTGCTTCAATGATCAGATCTTGCATGATGCAGTTACATGCCAAGAAAGTCCCTAACTTTTGCCTAATCTGTCCTTGCGGGTTTTCAACTTAGCGGGAAATTTATTCTATTTATGTCTCTAACTTTTGCCTAGACCACCCTTCCAGGTTTTCGGCCTAGCGAGATGCTCTTTTTTGCCTAAGCCGCCCTTTTGGGTTTTCAACTTAGCGAGCTGTTGTTTTATTTCTTTAGGTGAAGTATTTCTTGGCTGCATCAGCATTCACGGGACGTGGGAACTCCTCGCCATCCATAGTTTCAAGAATTAATGCACCACCAGAGAAGGCTTTCTTGACAACATATGGGCCTTCAAAATTGGGAGTCCACTTGCCCCTAGAATCAGTGTTGAAAGACATGATCTTCCTGAGCACGAGGTCGCCTTCTCCAAATTCACGAGGTTTGACTTTTTTATCAAAAGCTTTCTTCATTATTTTCTGATATAACTGTCCATGACACAGAGATGTCATCCTCTTCTCTTCTATCAGATTCAATTGGTCAAACAGGTTTTAGACCCATTCAGCCTTTGTCAACTTGGTTTCCATTATCACACGCAAAGAGGGAATCTCAACCTCAATTGGGAGTACAGCTTCCATTTCGTACACCAAGGAGAACGGAGTTGCTCCTGTTGAAGTGCGGACAGACGTTCAATATCCATACAAAGCAAAAGGGAGCATTTCATGCCAATCCTTATAAGTAACGACCATTTTCTGGATAATCTTCTTTATATTCTTATTAGCAGCTTCAATAGCCTCATTCATCTTTGGCTTGTACAGAGAGGAATTATGATGGACAATCTTGAATTCTTCACACAGCTCTGTCATCATTTTATTGTTCAAATTCGAGCCATTGTCAGTGATAATTCTGCTTGGCACACCATACCGACATATAAGATTATTCTTGATGAAGCGCACAACCACCTGCTTAGTAACATTAGCATATGAAGCAGCCTCCACCCACTTGGTGAAGTAACCAATTGCTACCAAGATAAAATGGTGTCCATTCGAAGCTTTGGGTTTTATCATCCCAATCATGTCAATACCCCACATAGAGAAAGGCCACGGGGAGGAAATCACATTGAGAAGTGTCGGAGGCACATGGACCTTATCTGCATAAATATGACATTTATGACACTTCTTTGCAAATTTGTAACAGTCAGATTCCATTGTCAGCCAATAGTAACCTGCCATTAGCATCTTTGTAGCCATCATATCCATTGGCATGAGTGTCAAATGAACCTTCATGAACCTCATGCATCAACATGCCTGCTTCGTGTCTATCCACGCATCTGAGCAAGACCATGTCATAATTTCTTTTATACAACACATTTTCACTGAGGAAGAAACTGCCAGCCAATCTTCTCAATGCCTTTCTATCCTTCTTCGATGCACCGATCGGGTATTCCTGAGTCTGAAGAAAGTGCTTGATGTCATAATACCAAGGTTTTTCATCTGCTACCTCTTCTGTTGTAAACACATGAGCGGGCCTATCCAGTCGTCGAACCATAATTCAAGGTATGTCATTCCAAGTATTTACTTGGTACATAGAAGCAAGAGTTTCCAGAGCACCCGCCATCTGATTTTCATCTCTTGGAATATAATGGAATTCAACTTTATTAAAGAAGGGTAACAACCTTCTAGCATAATCTTTGTAAGGGATCAAGTCGGGGTGACGAGTATCCCATTCTCCTTTAATCTGGTTTATTACCAAAGTTGAATCACCATACACATCTAGATTTTTAATTCTGAGATCAATAGCTTCATCGAGACCCATGATGCAACCTCATATTCTGCCATATTATTAGTACAATCAAATGTTAACCTTGCGGTAAAAGGAATGTGAGATCCATGTGGAGTGACAATCAAAGCACCAATTCCTTTACCATAAGCATTCACAGCTCCATCAAATATCATACTCCAACGAGATTCAGGGTCAGGACCTTCCTCAGGCAATGGTTCCTCACAATCTTTTACTTTCATGAACATCACATCCTCATCAGGGAATTAATATTCTATAGACTGATGGTACTCCATTGGTTGGTGAGCAAGATAATCTGCCAACACACTGCTTTTAATAGCTTTTTGAGTGCGGTATTCGATATCATATTCATATAGCAACATCTTCCAGCGGGCAATTCTCCCAGTAAGAGCAGGCTTTTCAAAAATGTACTTGATTGGATCCATTTTGGAGATCAGCCAAGTAGTGTGATTCAACATATACTGCCGCAAACGCTTTGCCACCCAGGCCAAAGCACAACATGTCATTTCCAGCATGGAATAACGCGACTCACAATCAGTGAACTTTTTACTGAGATAATAAATGGAAAACTCTTTCTTTCCTATTTCATCCTGTTGTCCCAGAATACAACCCATGGAATTATCTAACACTGTCAGGTACATAATCAACGGTCTTCCTTCGACAGGAGGGAGCAAGATAGGAGGTTCAAGTAGATATTCTTTAATACTTTCAAATTCCCTTTGGCAGTCATCCGTACACACACAACCCTGATCTTTATTTAACAACTTAAAGATCGGTTCACATGTTACAGTCATGTGGGAAATGAATCTGGAAATATAATTCAAACGCCCGAGGAACCCATTCTTTGGATTGAAACTAAGAAAGCAAAGATACTAGACCTCTTGAGAGAACCAAACTTCAAGTGTATTAAGTCTTCACAAAAATTGGGCAGAGTAACGGTTGTATACGGGTGAATTCCAGATTACAAACAAAGAGTGTGATCATAATAACCTGCACACAAAACAAACAAACAACCCAATGTCTTGAGGTAAACCTCAAGAGCTCCAGAAAAAATAATCAGATGAGGTCACAAGGTCTCCAATCATAGGCCAAGATTTCTAATCCTAAGTCCAAAAATTCCAATGCTCCATAATGCCAAGGATAGTAACCAAATAGTCCAAGTATCATTAAAGACTTTTAGGGTTTATGTTGATTATTAGGTGTTTTGAAAAAGAAAAGTAAAGCTCAAGTGAGCAAAAATAAAAATGATAAGAAAGTAAATACTCAAATGAGAAAAGATGAAAATGGCATGAAATGTAAATGCTAAAAGTAAATAGTACATAAAAATAAAGGGGCATATAATAAAAATAAGGGATAAAGTCAATTATTAGTGATTAGTGGTTAGTTGGATGATCATCTTGAAACTTTCATTTGGAACTTGTTGTACCCAAAAAATTTCCCTCCCATATTTCTCAAGACCTCTCAAGAATAATCTCCAAGTGGCTCAAGATTGCTCAAGAGTTGGACAGTCAAATCATCTCCTAAGGCAGTCAACCTCAAATTAGGGTTTTGTGTTGTATCAAGGTCCTTACATCCAAATGACCTCAAGTTCTCCCCAATGTCCTAATATGTTCTTAAGATCATCCATGTCAAATTTCAAGCCTTGCAGAGGAAGTTTGGTCATTCAATTGCTCAAAAGGCCCAAAAATCGACTGTGCTAGGGCAAAAGTCAGTTGTGACCTACAAACGGTCAAACCTCAAGATTTTTTGTCAACATTCTCATTTTGAAGGATAATTCATAATTTGATCAAGGGTTGATCATGATTCATCAAGGATTGCTCAAAATTCATCAAGATTCAAAAGTTGTTAAATTAGGGTTTTGCAGGAAAAGTCAACTCAACTTTGACCAAGCATAACTTTCTCATACTTTATGTGAAATGACCCATCCAAAGCTCATTTTTAATAGGATGCAATTTCCTACAATCCATCTTCACACCCCAAGATCAATAAATGCACTCATAAGAAGTTACAAATTTGGACATTATAGGTCATTTTTGAAAGTCAACAAAAACACCTTTTTTTCCAAAGCTTATAATTTGATCATGGAATATCAAAATGAGATGAGACCAAAAGGTTTGGTTATAGGACATCTCAAGGTTTCTAAAAACTCCAAGAACACCTCCAAAATTTCAAAATCGAAGAAGTTATGCATTGTTGAAGTTGGGCATTTTTCCAAAATTGTCAAAAGACAACTATCCCCAAAACTTCAAATTTTGTCAAAAGGGCCCACTTTTTTCCACTTTATTTGATCTTGTCACACCACACACGTGTAATATCTTCAGTCTTGTGCCAATTTGTTAATTTTTCCATTTTTTTTATTTTTATTGATTTAATTCATTTTTAATCAATTTAAATCAAAATAAAATCCAAATCTTAATAACTTGATATCTTTTTGATTGATACAGGTCTTTATTATCATCATGGACAAGATCAAACTCGAATCAAGCCATATCATGCACAAAATATTGGATTTGGAATGAAATTGGAAGGTTTAATAATGGAGAATCATCAAATATGGCATTTTTTTCAAATCTTGATCATGGTCTTAAAACACAACATTATGAGGGAGATTATTTTCATGCTTTCTTGTATCCTCATTCTCCTATATAAATAGAGAGCCACACAAGCTTGAAAGACACGAAAATCCTCTCTAAAAAGCTCTCAAAAAGCTCTTCAAAAAGTTCTCTAAAAGCTCTTCAAAAAGCTCTCCAGAAATCAAAGAATTGGTGCAAGTCATATCTCGAGGTTCCGGCCTCTCGCAATTGACATCAAGTCTCAAACCATCCTCTTGAAGTCCTCATGAGTCTTACAAGGCCCAAGAGCAATCCATCACACGCCTAGCACGCCCACCGGTTTGGTAAAATTTTAAATTTCGAATCTCTCATTTTAATCACATTTTATGGTATGCTAACGTTTGTTTGAGTTTATATAGAACAGTTATGGATGGTTGAATCATAGGTTCCATACAAGAATCAAAAAACACCATAGTTAGAGCATGAAGCTTTCGAAGATCCGAGCTCAGGGATGCTTTCTGCACCCTCCAAAAAAAGGCCCAATTTCTCTACTTTCTCATATTTTATTTATTTGGTTTAATTATTTTATTTTTACTTAATTAATTTACTAACCAATAACAAATTTTCTTTTTATCAAAAAAATCACAAAAATATCATTTTGTCCAATTAAAATTAAGAACTTTATTTTTCTTTAATAAATTCCGATTAATTAATTAGGTTTTTAATTCTAGGAAACTTTAATTTCTTTTTGTAAATAAATAAAACTAATTAGAATTTAATAGGTTTAATCACTAATTTAACCATTCCATTTTCTTTCTTTAAATAACTAAAAATCCAAAAATAACCTTTTTTTTTCATTTATTTAATTAATTTAATTTAATGTAGTGATTAATTTAGATTTATTTCTTTCTTAAAATATAAAAAAAAACCACAAAACATTTTCTTTATCAAATTAAATTCTAACTTTTATTTTTGTTAATAAACATTAATTAATTGATTTAGAATTTTAATTAGAATAACTTTCACATTTTTGTAAATAATTAAAATTCAATTAGAATTAATCTAGGTTTTAATCACTAACATTAATTTTGATTTCTTTCTTAAAATACCAAAAGACCAAAAATAATTTATTTTTATTCATTAATTTAATTAATTTAATTTAGTAATTAATTTAGGCTTTAATTAGACAATAACTTTAATATATTTTGTAAATAATAAAATTAATTTAGACATAATTTGGTTTTATTAACATTGATCAATTTTATGTTCTTTCTTTAAATATCAAAAAACCCAAAAATATTTATTTTCATTAATTAATTAATTTAATGTAGTTTAATAATTAACTTAGATAATTTATTTCTTAAAATTCAAAAGCAAACAAAAAAATCTTTTCTTTAACAAAAAGGATCGAAACCCTAAAAAATGCGTCGATTTAATTTCTTGCACGCGTATCATTTGATTCCAATATTGTAATTGCTTCCGGTATGTAATAGCTTTTAATTAGGACTTTAATTATTTATCGCTTTATTTTACTTTTCGCAATTTAAATTAAAGGGTTTGTTTTTGGCGATGTAAATACCCGACGTTTTGTAATAGTTTAGATTTAATTTCCGCAATTTTAATTCCGCAACTATACACTGTTAGATGTTTGATAATAGGGAATGCATGACAAGATCCAATGTATGAACTTAAAATCAACATAGCTCATCCATGACATGCACAAAGATAAATTAACCGAAATAACACATTCGCACATGCACACTCTTAGGGTACACCTCACTTGGTTGCCTTTGAACGTGGTCATTGAGTATAGGAAGTTTTAGAGGTCGCCCTCTTGTCCAAAGATCATAGTTGCCTCGAAACGGTTTCCTCGGATAAAATGATCTAAGACATTATGGTTACCGCTAAGGCGTCCTAACATTGCTATAGTGACCACACGTCCCTTAATCGAATTGACCCAAAAACTCTAACGACGATGCTACCTACTCATCAATAGTGGGCTAGCATTGTCTAAAGGACATTTTCACAGATTAATTTCTTTTTCGAGTAGGTAGATGGTTCTTAAGTACTTGCTCCTTTCAAAACAAAACAAAACTTTTCGCACTTACACTCCTTTCAAACAAAAAACTCTTTTCAAACCCACAAACACAAAGAAAAGCAAACTTTGAAAACACAATGAGCAAGTACCTAAGAGCCCGTGGATAACCACGGATAGAAAGGGTGCTAACACCTTCCCTTTCTATAATCTACCTCCCGAACCTGAGAAATATCTCAAAAAGGAATTTTTCTGTGCTTTTGTCCTTTCCTTGTTGGATAAAATAAAAGACGGTGGCGACTCTTGCTCACCGTGACATTTTGCGAAAACAAACGCAAAACGCGAACCAGCATTCCAAAAACAGTCAGTTCTATTCCCACTGTTCACAGAACTGGCGACTCTGTTGGGGATAAACTTATAAGTGAGGTGTACCTTAGGATTAGATCACTGTTGTTTTCAATTGTTTGCTTTGTATGATTTATCTTTGTGGGCTTGTATCAGAGTTTCTATAGATCCTAACCCGGATCTGCGGGATACCCTTTAGGTAAGTAGCAATAAACCGTGAGGGAACTGTCCGGTATAGACCGACACGGTTGAAGAAGTAGCTACGTTGGTGTGGCACTTTAGTCTGTACCGATATCCCTTGTGTTGGAACGAGGAGAATATGGGTCTTCTAAGGGGTCATTAAGCACCAACTGACCTTAGAACCTTCAAATTGACCAACTTGGCCATAGAACAGTAGCAGTATGCTACACTCATTGAGACTAAACTCTCGCGATGATTTCGGCCGCAAGAAAAGGTTGCTAAACTGGAATTATGACCGATTGAGGGTAGTCAGTGATATTGAGATCCTCTAGAACCTGGTTACTATTTTTAGGACAGGTTTAAACCAACTGAACTGAAAGAGGGTAGTACCTAAACTCCATGCCAGCCTAAACTTAAGGCTGTTTGTGTGACTTGTGTGCCTTCAAACTTGAACTACTTGCACATTCTTGTTATCTGACAACATGAGTTTCTTGTAGGTTTTGTTTACAGTCCTTATCCAATAATTTGGATTTATTGCAGGGTTTACCTACATCACTTCACACTTTTACTTAAACGCATAGCATACACATCATAACATCATGCCTGAACATTTCCTTAACCATTTCAAGGATCTCAAGGGTTTGTGATGCAGGTTATGGTAAATCAAATGTCTAGCAAGGGGAAAAGGGGATTTATTTTCCTCTAGCCAAGGTTGTCTAGAAATCAAAACACGATAACTTGAGTCAGGGGCTATGACCCACTCGATATGGTGAGCTTGACTCTTGAAGAAGGACTCTTAACAACACGAAGTTCTTCAATCAAGTTGCAATCAAATTCTAACAGTTTCTTGTTTACCTCGCGAGATCCTTGAAAACATTGCATATATATATATATATATCATACATATCATTGCATAACAGGTCTCCCATTACAGGGCTCTCATGTTCTCACTGTTTATTTCAGCAATGGCTTTCCAACAAGACAAACAAGATCTTCAAACTCAAGAAGCTCCGTTCAGGGACGTATTCCTAAACCTATCCAAGGGGCAGGAAGAGTTGAAAACACTCCTCGTTGGGAACTTGGTCAAGAAAAGTCCTGAAGACAATAAGGACGAACGGCTGGAACAACTACAAGCTGAGTTTAGTGCCATGAAAACCCAGATGCTGGGGCAGATGGCTCTTATCCAAGGCTTAGCTTGGGAACAAGAAGAGCTGAGAACCATCGTCAACCAGCTTCGTCAAGACAGATACAACGACATGATGCAAATGGTCAAGGACGGGGACCAAGTCATTAATCAACTTCCAAGAAGTCAAAGGTTTGGTTTGACTAAGAATAGACCTCTCCAAGTTGTTACTACCTCACAGGTCCAACAACGACCTTGCCAAGAACAATGGGTTGATCAGAGCAAGCCAAATATGCCCAGGAGGCAATTTACCAAGCTCAACATGTCGCTGTCTCAGGCTTTACAACACCTGTTGAGATTGAATCTGGTGACGTTAAGGGACCCTCCTAAGGATCCCAACATAGCCTCCCCAAAGTACAATCCTGATGCAAGGTGTGCATATCACTCCAACAGCCCGGGGCATGATACTAACATTTGTTGGGCGTTGAAAAACAAAATTCAAGACCTGATTGATGGAGGAACATTGGAACTCACACAAGATGGTCAGATTGAATTCTTTTGCCATCCCCCCAAGGTTCTCCATTTGAAGTGACAAGTACTGAGACGAGAAGACTTTTTATTCATTAGAATTTTCAAGTTGTAATTTTCTTTTGATTGTTCGAACATTTATTCATGACAAACTTTATTACTTTATCAATGCATTGCATATGTCTGTTTTGAATCAATCCATTTGTATTCACTATATTCAAATTTCTTTCATTTTTTGTGATGATTAACTCTCGATTAAAAAATTCTAAGCCTTTAGAGGGAGGATGACGAAAATGATATCAAAATCCCTACAGTATGCTTTTGAACAGACCCCGCTGACGATGTACAGACATTGTTTCAAATCCTAAACAGTGGAGTTATAAGGAAGATAATCCCTCGTCAACCCCTTTGAGCCAAAGAAGTTGGAGTTTTTCTTTTCACAAATTAAAACCCTTAATTATAACCTGGGGCAGGGTATTTTTCTCAGTTGATCCAGGTGCACAATGAATGGCATCAAAGGAGTCCTTCAGAAACAAAAGACGGTGTTGGTTCCGTATAATCGTAAGGACAGGCAGTCATTATCTCTCGAAATAAAAGCCCAAAAAGTCAAAACCTATGAAGGAGATTTAAGAAAAACTGGGGCATCCCGCTGACTGTAATCACAAAAGAAGCAGTTCAGGCAAAAAGACAGGGATAATAAAATCAAAAAGAAAGAGGTCCTACAAACTCTCATAAAAATGACTGCCTGTTCAAAATAAACTGTCAGTATCCGAACCATCACCGGAATATCAGAGCAAAGACTCAAACGGGATCTAAATGCACGATTAGTTGAGTTTAGGATCTAAGAACATCACGAAGAGCGGGTGGGTACAAATAAATTTTGAGCCTTTATCCTTTGTTTCTTAAACCGTGAACCAGGCCACGTTATAACCCTTAAAAGTCCTAGTTGAAGCATGGGTTAGTTCGAAAGCATATTGTTACAAAGGTATCCTGACTCCTGTAGGGCTTGTTGTACATCCTGAGTTGACGTCACATTTTACAAAATTTTCCTATCTTACTGAAAAAATGCATTTTCAAAAACTTCAAGACAGACATAAGCTTTGCATTCTTAAAATAACATTGTTTTCATATGACTATTTGTTCAAACAGCATAGAAATTCGCACGACGAATATCTAGTGAACAAAAAAACATTTCAATAAAAAGGATCACCTCAAGTGGAAAAACACTTCCAATCAAGGGGCACCGCATGATCATTGTCCATCATCTGGGGCAGTCAAGTCAAGATTCAAGGAATCTCTCAAAATGCCAAATAGCCAGGGGCAAATCTCCATCTGAATCAATTGGGGCATTGGACATAAATTTCAGCAATGAATCTTGCATGATCAAACGAAGATCTTCTGGTAGTATGGCAACACAACACTACCGATAGTGACACCTCCCTACATTCTGAGAACGTGGACATAATCAGAAAATACTATGCATAATCAAAGACCCGCTAGGTCGACTGGCCTAGGCAAAAATAAGGGCTTCCCGGCGAACCAAAAGGGTTCGGGCAAAAATTAGGGATAAAAATGGAAAAAATCTGTACACCCGGCAAGTCAAAAACCTGAAAAGGCGGCTTGGGAAAAAAAGGGTATCCCGATGGACTGAAAACCCGAAAGGGCGGTCCAGGCAAAAATTAGGGATCAAAGCGTACGACTATGTCCCGTCATCTCGTCACTTGCCTACCAGAAGAAGACTTGTCATTTCAATCGAAAGATACCAAGCACCTCATAGGTTGGGATAATACTCGATCCACAAGGCCTCCACAGGCACTTTCTCCCGCAGAAACAGGGGCAATAAAATTGTCTGAACTGTACAGTTGCTCTGTTCACCAGGTACCAAGGTATATTCAGCTGAAGAATATGGCTAAGATGCTTTCACTCCCCGCAGAGTAAGACAGAAATGATAGTTATTCCCACCTGAAACTTGCAACCATGAACGAATCAGCAATACTCTCCCCAAGCAGAGTTAGTCTACCATCAGCACTAAAAGGGTCTTAATATTCCCCAGTGGAGTGTAAGAATATTCCTCAGCAAGTATAAGAGTATCCCCGACAGTCTTAATATTCCTCAACAGAGTATAAGAATGTTCCCCGGCGGAATACAAGATATCCCCAGTGGAGCCAATATTCCCCAGCGTAGTCTGAAAAGCTTCCCCAACGGAGTTGAAACATCATCCCCAGTAGACTCTGGAAGTTTATCCCCAGCAGAGTATAAAATAAATCTCCCCAGCCGAGTTCAAAGGATCATTCCCAGCAGAACTCAGAGGTTTATCCCCACAAGAGTCTAACAGGGTTACCCCCAGCAAGTTGCAACTGAAAGATCGTCCCCAGCGAAGTTCTTTCCTTTCACAAGCAGGAATTCAATCCTCATTAAATTCAATATCACCAGCAACGGTAATCCATCCCCAGCGGAGTTTATCGTTGAAATCCCTAGCAGAGTTTATCAGCGGAATCCCCAGCGGAGTTTATCATTAAAATCCTCAGCAGAATATCTCTCCCCCACAGAGTAATTCCCCTCGGAGTAATCTCTTCATCAGTTTATTCCCCAACGGAGTTCTTTTCTCCTGCAGGTTTATTCTAACAATCATCTTCGTTCATCATCCCCAGCGGAAACGAAGAACTCAACTCTATTCTCCAGCAGCTCCGGGATTTATTTTCCCCAGCTAAAACATCACATTTTCATACATCATGATACATGCATATACGCATCATACCATACAATCTCATTTATTTTGAGAGCATCATTGTCTGATCCATATCATGCATTGCATATGACTGACCTTTACCTTTCAGAAAAGATACAGTTAAAGTTCTCAGTTACGTCGAAGACCTGACCGGTTCTTAAATCTCAATTGAATTATCCTCTGTTGAATTTCAGATAAGGTTCTCAATCTCGATAGTTTCCCTACATCAAAGTGTGGACGAGTGCTATAACCTCAACGGTATACTACGTTGAGCACTAGTCAGATCCTAGATCTTCATGAAGATGTTTCCCTACGTCATAGTGTGGACGAGTGCTATAACCTCAACGGTATACTATGTTGAGCACTAGTCAGTTCCTAGATCTTGATGCTTTCCTCCGTCATAGTGTGGATGAGTTCTCTAATTTCAACGGTATACTACGTTGAAGACTAGAAAGTTCATAGATCTTGATGAAGATGTTTCCCTATGTCATATTATGGACGAGTACTATAACCTCAATGATATAATACATTGAGCACTAGTCAGTTCCTAGATCTTGATGCTTTCCTCCGTCATAGTGTGGACGAGTTCTCTAATTTCAACGGTATACTACGTTGAAGACCAGACAGTTCCTAGATCTTGATGAAGATGTTCCCTACGTCATAGTATGGACGAGTGCTATAACCTCAACGGTATACTACGTTGAGCACTAGTCAGTTCCTAGATCTTAATGTTTTCCTCCGTCATAGTGTGGACGAGTTCTGTAATTTCAACGGTATACTACGTTGAAGACCAGACAGTTCCTAGATCTTGATGAAGATGTTTTCCTACGTCATAGTGTGGACGAGTACTATAACCTCAACGGTATACTACATTGAGCACTAGTCAGTTCCTAGATCTTGATGCTTTCCTCCGTCATAGTGTGGACGAGTTCTCTAATTTCAACGGTATACTACGTTGAAGACCAGACAGTTCCTAGATCTTGATGAAGATGTTTCCCTATGTCATAGTGTGGACGAGTACTATAACCTCAACGGTATACTACGTTGAGCACTAGTCAGTTCCTAGATCTTAATGCTTTCCTCCGTCATAGTGTGGACGAGTTCTCTAATTTCAACGGCATACTACGTTGAAGACCAGACAGTTCCTAGATCTTGATGAAGATGTTTCCCTACGTCATAGTGTGGACGAGTACTATAACCTCAATGGTATACTACATTGAGCACTAGTCAGTTCCTAGATCTTGATGCTTTCCTCCGTCATAGTGTGGACGAGTTCTCTAATTTCAACGGTATACTACGTTGAAGACCAGACAGTTCCTAGATCTTGATGAAGATGTTTCCCTACGTCATAGTATGGACGAGTGCTATAACCTCAACGGTATACTACGTTGAGCACTAGTCAGTTCCTAGATCTTAATGTTTTCCTCCGTCATAGTGTGGACGAGTTCTGTAATTTCAACAGTATACTACGTTGAAGACCAGATAGTTCCTAGATCTTGATGAAGATGTTTCCCTATGTCATAGTGTGGACGAGTACTACAACCTCAACGGTATACTATTTTAAATACTAGTCTGTTCCTAGATCTTGATCTTTTCCTCCGTCAAAGTGTGGACGAGTTCTACAATCTCAATGGTATACTACGTTGAAGACTAGACAGTTCCTAGATCTTGATGAAGATGTTTCCCCCTAATTGAATTATGGACAGGTTCTTAAGACTCGGCCGAGGCATTCTCTCAGTTGAAGTACAGGCAAGTTCCTAAATCTCAACAAAAGTTAGGCTTCCCCAGCAGAATCTTCTACAACAACAGGTATGCAAGTTCTCGCTAAGGAATCTCTTATGCGATCGACACTCCTGCAGATGGCATCTGTAAGCCCATCCTCCTACCAAAAATCTCCAAATGGCATCTGTAAGCCCATTCCCGACATCACAATGCTGATACCACTTCATGTGAGTGCAAATTTCTGGGCACTCTAGTGTTCAATTATATTCCACCTTCGGATCACGAAAGGCCCGAAAGCCAATCTATATCCTCAGGTTTAAGAAAATTGAACAGGGGAAAATGTTGTACTCAAAAATTTTCCCTCCCATATTTCTCAAGACCTCTCAAGAATAATCTCCAAGTGGCTCAAGATTGCTCAAGAGTTGGACAGTCAAATCATCTCCTAAGGCAGTCAACCTCAAATTAGGGTTTTGTGTTGCATCAAGGTCCTTACATCCAAATGACCTCAAGTTCTCCCCAATGTCCTAATATGTTCTTAAGATCATCCATGTCAAATTTCAAGCCTTGCAGAGGAAGTTTGGTCAGTCAATTGCTCAAAAGGCCCAAAAATTGACTGTGCTAGGGCAAAAGTCAACTGTGACCTACAAACGGTCAAACCTCAAGATTTTTTGTCAACATTCTCATTTTGAAGGATAATTCATAATTTGATCAAGGGTTGATCATGATTCATCAAGGATTGCTCAAAATTCATCAAGATTCAAAAGTTGTTAAATTAGGGTTTTGCAGGAAAAGTCAACTCAACTTTGACCAAGCATAACTTTCTCATAATTTATGTGAAATGACCCATCCAAATCTCATTTTGAATAGGATGCAATTTCCTACAATCCATCTTCACACCCCAAGATCAATAAATGCACTCACAAGAAGTTAAAAATTTGGACATTATAGGTCATTTTTGAAAGTCAACAAAAACACCTTTTTTGCCAAAGATTATAATTTGATCATGGAATATCAAAGTGAGATGATACCGAAAGGGTTGGTTAGAGGACATCTCAAGGTTTTTAAAAAGTCAAATAACACCTCCAAAAGTTCAAAATCGAAGAAGTTATGCATTGTTGAAGTTGGGCATTTTTCCAAAATTGTCAAAAGACAACTATCCCCAAAACTTCAAATTTTGTCAAAAGGGCCCACTTTTTTCCACTTTATTTGATCTTGTCACACCACACACGTGTAATATCTTCAGTCTTGTGCCAATTTGTTAATTTTTCCATTTTTTTTTATTTTTATTGATTTAATTCATTTTTAATCAATTTAAATCAAAATAAAATCCAAATCTTAATAACTTGATATCTTTTTGATTGATACAGGTCTTTATTATCATCATGGACAAGATCAAACTCGAATCAAGCCATATCATGCACAAAATATTGGATTTGGAATGAAATTGGAAGGTTTAATAATGGAGAATCATCAAATATGGCATTTTTTTCAAATCTTGATCATGGTCTTAAAACACAACATTATGAGGGAGATTATTTTCATGCTTTCTTGTATCCTCATTCTCCTCTATAAATAGAGAGCCACACAAGCTTGAAAGACACGAAAATCCTCTCTAAAAAGCTCTCAAAAAGCTCTTCAAAAAGTTCTCTAAAAGCTCTTCAAAAAGCTCTCCAGAAATCAAAGAATTGGTGCAAGTCATATCTCGAGGTTCCGGCCTCTTGCAATTGACATCAAGCCTCAAACCATCCTCTTGAAGTCCTCATGAGTCTTACAAGGCCCAAGAGCAATCCATCACATGCCTAGCAAGCCCACCGGTTTGGTAAAATTTTAAATTTCGAATCTCTCATTTTAATCACATTTTATGGTATGCTAACGTTTGTTTGAGTTTATATAGAACAGTTATGGATGGTTGAATCATAGGTTCCACACAAGAATCAAAAAACACCATAGTTAGAGTATGAAGCTTTCGAAGATCCGAGCTCAGGGATGCTTTCTGCACCCTCCAAAAAAAGGCCCAATTTCTCTACTTTCTCATATTTTATTTATTTGGTTTAATTATTTTATTTTTACTTAATTAATTTACTAACCAATAACAAATTTTCTTTTTATCAAAAAAATCACAAAAATATCATTTTGTCCAATTAAAATTAAGAACTTTATTTTTCTTTAATAAATTCCGATTAATTAATTAGGTTATTAATTCTAGGAAACTTTAATTTCTTTTTGTAAATAAATAAAACTAATTAGAATTTAATAGGTTTAATCACTAATTTAACCATTCCATTTTATTTCTTTAAATAACTAAAAATCCAAAAATAACCTTTTTTTTCATTTATTTAATTAATTTAATTTAATGTAGTGATTAATTTAGATTTATTTCTTTCTTAAAATATAAAAAAAAACCACAAAACATTTTCTTTATCAAATTAAATTCTAACTTTTATTTTTGTTAATAAACATTAATTAATTGATTTAGAATTTTAATTAGAATAACTTTCACATTTTTGTAAATAATTAAAATTCAATTAGAATTAATCTAGGTTTTAATCACTAACATTAATTTTGATTTCTTTCTTAAAATACCAAAAGACCAAAAATAATTTATTTTTATTCATTAATTTAATTAATTTAATTTAGTAATTAATTTAGGCTTTAATTAGACAATAACTTTAATATATTTTTGTAAATAATAAAATTAATTTAGACATAATTAGGTTTTATTAACATTGATCAATTTTATGTTCTTTCTTTAAATATCAAAAAACCCAAAAATATTTATTTTCATTAATTAATTAATTTAATGTAGTTTAATAATTAACTTAGATAATTTATTTCTTAAAATTCAAAAGCAAACAAAAAAATCTTTTCTTTAACAAAAAGGATCAAAACCCTAAAAAATGCGTCGATTTAATTTCTTGCACGCGTATCATTTGATTCCAATATTGTAATTGCTTCCGGTATGTAATAGCTTTTAATTAGGACTTTAATTATTTATCGCTTTATTTTACTTTCCGCAATTTAAATTAAAGGGTTTGTTTTTGGCGATGTAAATACCCGAGGCCTTGTAATAGTTTAGATTTAATTTACGCAATTTTAATTCCGCAACTATACACTGTTAGATGTTTGATAATAGGGAATGCATGACAAGATCCAATGTATGAACTTAAAATCAACATAGCTCACCCATGACATGTACAAAGATAAATTAACTGAAATAACACATTCGCACATGCGCACTCTTAGGGTACACCTCACTTGGTTGCCTTTGAACGTGGTCATTGAGTATAGGAAGTTTTAGAGGTCGCCCTCTTGTCCAAAGATCATAGTTGCCTCGAAAAGGTTTCCTCGGATAAAACGATCTAAGACATTAGGGTTACCGCTAAGGCGTCCTAACATTGCTTTAGTGACCACACGTCCCTTAATCGAATTGACCCAAAAACTCCAACGACGATGCCACCTACTCATCAATAGTGGGCTAGCATTGTCTAAAGGACATTTTCACAGATTAATTTCTTTTTCGAGTAGGTAGATGGTTCTTAAGTACTTTCTCCTTTCAAAACAAAACAAAACTTTTCGCACTTACACTCCTTTCAAACAAAAAACTCTTTTCAAACCCATAAACACAAAGAAAAGCAAACTTTGAAAACACAATGAGCAAGTACCTAAGAGCCCGTGGATAACCACGGATAGAAAGGGTGCTAACACCTTCCCTTTCTATAATCTACCTCCCGAACCTGAGAAATATCTCAAAAAGGAATTTTTCTGTGCTTTTGTCCTTTCCTTGTTGGATAAAATAAAAGACGGTGGCGACTCTTGCTCACCGTGACATTTTGCGAAAACAAACGCAAAACGCGAACCAGCATTCCAAAAACAGTCAGTTCTATTCCCACTGTTCACAGAACTGGCGACTCTGTTGGGGATAAACTTATAAGTGAGGTGTACCTTAGGATTAGATCACTGTTGTTTTCAATTGTTTGCTTTGTATGATTTATCTTTGTGGGCTTGTATCAGAGTTTCTATAGATCCTAACCCGGATCTGCGGGATACCCTTTAGGTAAGTAGCAATAAACCGTGAGGGAACTGTCCAGTATAGACCGACACGGTTGAAGAAGTAGCTACGTTGGTGTGGCACTTTAGTTTGTACCGATATCCCTTGTGTTGGAACGAGGAGAATATGGGTCTTCTAAGGGGTCATTAAGCACCAACTGACCTTAGAACCTTCAAATTGACCAACTTGGCCATAGAACAGTAGCAGTATGCTACACTCATTGAGACTAAACTCTCGCGGTGATTTCGGCCGCAAGAAAAGGTTGCTAAACTGGAATTATGACCGATTGAGGGTAGTCAGTGATATTGAGATCCTCTAGAACCTGGTTACTATTTTTAGGACAGGTTTAAACCAACTGAACTGAAAGAGGGTAGTACCTAAACTCCATGCCAGCCTAAACTTAAGGTTGTTTGTGTGACTTGTGTGCCTTCAAACTTGAACTACTTGCACATTCTTGTTATCTGACAACATGAGTTTCTTGTAGGTTTTGTTTACAGTCCTTATCCAATAATTTGGATTTATTGCAGGGTTTACCTACATCACTTCACACTTTTACTTAAACGCATAGCATACACATCATAACATCATGCCTGAACATTTCCTTAACCATTTCAAGGATCTCAAGGGTTTGTGATGCAGGTTATGGTAAATCAAATGTCTAGCAAGGGGAAAAGGGGATTTATTTTCCTCTAGCCAAGGTTGTCTAGAAATCAAAACACGATAACTTGAGTTAGGGGCTATGACCCACTCGATATGGTGAGCTTGACTCTTGAAGAAGGACTCTTAACAACACGAAGTTCTTCAATCAAGTTGCAATCAAATTCTAACAGTTTCTTGTTTACCTCGCGAGATCCTTGAAAACATTGCATATATATATATCATACATATCATTGCATAACAGGTCTCCCATTACAGGGCTCTCATGTTCTCACTGTTTATTTCAGCAATGGCTTTCCAACAAGACAAACAAGATCTTCAAACTCAAGAAGCTCCGTTCAGGGATGTATTCCTAAACCTATCCAAGGGGCAGGAAGATTTGAAAACACTTCTCGTTGGGAACTTGGTCAAGAAAAGTCCTGAAGACAATAAGGACGAATGGCTGGAACAACTACAAGCTGAGTTTAGTGCCATGAAAACCCAGATGCTGGGGCAGATGGCTCTTATCCATGGCTTAGCTCGGGAACAAAAAGAGCTGAGAACCGTCGTCAACCAGCTTCGTCAAGACAGATACAACGACATGAAGCAAATGGTCAAGGACGGGGACCAAGTCATTAATCAACTTCCGAGAAGTCAAAGGTTTGGTTTGAATAAGAATAGACCTCTCCAAGTTGTTACTACCTCACAGGTCCAACAACGACCTTGCCAAGAACAATGGGTTGATCAGAGCAAGCCAAATATGCCCAGGAGGCAATTTACCAAGCTCAACATGTCGCTGTCTCAGGCTTTACAACACCTGTTGAGATTGAATCTGGTGACGTTAAGGGACCCTCCTAAGGATCCCAACATAGCCTCCCCAAAGTACAATCCTGATGCAAGGTGTGCATATCACTCCAACAGCCCGGGGCATGATACTAACATATGTTGGGCGTTGAAAAACAAAATTCAAGACCTGATTGATGGAGGAACATTGGAATTCACACAAGATGGTCAGATTGAATTCTTTTGCCATCCCCCCAAGGTTCTCCATTTGAAGTGACAAGTACTGAGACGAGAAGACTTTTTATTCATTAGCATTTTCAAGTTGTAATTTTCTTTTGATTGTTCGAACATTTATTCATGACAAACTTTATTACTTTATCAATGCATTGCATATGTCTGTTTTGAATCAATCCATTTGTATTCACTATATTCAAATTGCTTTCATTTTTTGTGACGATCAACTCTCGATTAAAAAATTCTAAGCCTTTAGAGGGAGGATGACGAAAATGATATCAAAATCCCTACAGTATGCTTTTGAACAGACCCCGCTGACGATTTACAGGCATTGTTTCAAATCCTAAACAGTGGAGTTATAAGGAAGATAATCCCTCGTCAACCCCTTAGAGCCAAAGAAGTTGGAGTTTTTCTTTTCACAAATTAAAACCCTTAATTATAACCTGGGGCAGGGTAGTTTTCTCAGTTGATCCAGGTGCACAATGAATGGCATCAAAGGAGTCCTTCAGAAACAAAAGACGGTGTTGGTTCCGTATAATCGTAAGGACAGGCAGTCATTATCTCTCGAAATAAAAGCCCAAAAAGTCAAAACCTATGAAGGAGATTTAAGAAAAACTGGGGCATCCCGCTGACTGTAATCACAAAAGAAGCAGTTCAGGCAAAAAGACAGGGATAACGAAATCAAAAAGAAAGAGGTCCTACAAACTCTCATAAAAATGACTGCATGTTCAAAATAAACTGTCAGTATCCGAACCATCACCAGAATATCAAAGCAAAGATTCAAACGGGATCTAAATGCACGATTAGCTGAGTTTAGGATCTAAGAACATCACGAAGAGCGGGTGGGTACAAATAAATTTTGAGCCTTTATCCTTTGTTTCTTAAACCGTGAACCAGGCCACGTTATAACCCTTAAAAGTCCTAGCTGAAGCATGGGTTAGTTCGAAAGCATACTGTTACAAAGGTATCCTGACTCCTGTAGGGCTTGTTGTACATCCTGAGTTGACGTCACATTTTACAAAATTTTCCTATCTTACTGAAAAAATGCATTTTCAAAAACTTCAAGACAGACATAAGCTTTGCATTCTTAAAATAACATTGTTTGCATATGACTATTTGTTCAAACAGCATAGAAATTTGCACGACGAATATCTAGTGAACAAAAAAACCTTTCAATAAAAAGGATCACCTCAAGTGGAAAAACACTTCCAATCAAGGGGCACGGCATGATCATTGTCCATCATTTGGGGCAGTCAAGTCAAGATTCAAGGAATCTCTCAAAATTCCAAATAGCCAGGGGCAAATCTCCATTTGAATCAATTGGGGCATTGGACATAAATTTCAGCAATGAATCTTGCATGATCAAAAGAAGATCTTCTGGTAGTATGGCAACACAACACTACCGATATTGACACCTCCCTACATCCTGATAGCGTGGACATAATCAGAGAATACTATGCATAACCAAAGACCCGCTAGGTCGACTGGCCTAGGCAAAAATAAGGGCTTCCCGGCGAACCAAAAGGGTTCGGGCAAAAATTAGGGATAAAAATGGAAAAAATCTGTACACCCGGCAAGTCGAAAACCTGAAAAGGTGGCTTGGGAAAAAAAGGGTATCCCGATGGACTGAAAACCCGAAAGGGCGGTCCAGGAAAAAATTAGGGATCAAAGCGTACGACTATGTCCCATCATCTCGTCACTTGCCTACCAGAAGAAGACTTGTCATTTCAATCGAAAGATACCAAGCACCTCATAGGTTGGGATAATACTCGATCCACAAGGCCTCCACAGGAACTTTCTCCCGCAGAAACAGGGGCAATAAAATTGTCTGAATTGTACAGTTGCTCTGTTCACCAGGTACCAAGGTATATTCAGCTGAAGAATATGGCTAAGATGCTTTCACTCCCCGCAGAGTAAGACAGTAATGATAGCTATTCCCAGCTGAAACTTGCAACCATGAACGAATCAGCAATACTCTCCCCAAGCAGAGTTAGTCTACCATCAGCACTAAAAGGGTCTTAATATTCCCCAGCGGAGTGTAAGAATATTCCTCAGCAAGTATAAGAGTATCCCCGGCAGTCTTAATATTCCTCAACGAAGTATAAGAATGTTCCCCGACGGAATACAAGATATCCCCAGTGGAGCCAATATTCCCCAGCGTAGTCTGAAAAGCTTCCCCAACGGAGTTGAAACATCATCCCCAGTAGACTCTGGAAGTTTATCCCCAGCAGAGTATAAAATAAATCTCCTCAGCCGAGTTCAAAGGATCATTCCCAGCAGAACTCAGAGGTTTATCCCCACAAGAGTCTAACAGGGTTACCCCCAGCAAGTTGCAACTGAAAGATCGTCCCCAGCGAAGTTCTTTCCTTTCACAAGCAGGAATTCAATCCTCAATAAATTCAATATCCCTAGCAACGGTAATCCATCCCCAGCGGAGTTTATCGTTGAAATCCCCAGCAGAGTTTATCAGCGGAATCCCCAGCGGAGTTTATCGTTAAAATCCTCAGCAGAACATCTCTCTCCCACAGAGTAATGCCCCTCGGAGTAATCTCTTCATCAGTTTATTCCCCAATGGAGTTCTTTTCTCCTGCAGGTTTATTCTAACAATCATCTTCATTCATAATCCCCAGCGGAAACGAAGAACTCAACTCTATTCTCCAGCAGCTCCGGGATTTATTTTCCCCAGCTAAAACATCACATTTTCATACATCATGATACATGCATATACGCATCATACCATACAATCTCATTTATTTTGAGAACATCATTGCCTGATCCATATCATGCATTGCATATGACTGACCTTTACCTTTCAGGAAAGATACAGTTAAAGTTCTCAGTTACGTCGAAGACCTGACCGGTTCTTAAATCTCAATTGAATTATCCTCGGTTTAATTTCAGATAAGGTTCTCAATCTCGATAGTTTCCCTACGTCAAAGTGTGGACGAGTGCTATAACCTCAACGGTATACTACGTTGAGCACTAGTCAGTTCCTAGATCTTGATGAAGATGTTTCCCTACGTCATAGTGTGGACGAGTGCTATAACCTCAACGGTATACTATGTTGAGCACTAGTCAGTTCCTAGATCTTGATGCTTTCCTCCGTCATAGTGTGGATGAGTTCTCTAATTTCAACGGTATACTACGTTGAAGACCAGAAAGTTCATAGATCTTGATGAAGATGTTTCCCTACGTCATATTGTGGACGAGTACTATAACCTCAACGATATAATACGTTGAGCACTAGTCAGTTCCTAGATCTTGATGCTTTCCTCCGTCATAGTGTGGACGAGTTCTCTAATTTCAACGGTATACTACGTTGAAGACCAGACAGTTCCTAGATCTTGATGAAGATGTTCCCTACGTCATAGTATGGACGAGTGCTATAACCTCAACGGTATACTACGTTGAGCACTAGTCAGTTCCTAGATCTTGATGTTTTCCTCCGTCATAGTGTGGATGAGTTCTGTAATTTCAACGGTATACTACGTTGAAGACCAGACAGTTCCTAGATCTTGATGAAGATGTTTCCCTACGTCATAGTGTGGACGAGTACTATAACCTCAACGGCATACTACATTGAGCACTAGTCAGTTCCTAGATCTTAATGCTTTCCTCCGTCATAGTATGGACGAGTTCTCTAATTTCAACGGTATACTACGTTGAAGACCAGACAGTTCCTAGATCTTGATGAAGATGTTTCCCTATGTCATAGTGTGGACGAGTACTATAACCTCAACGGTATACTACGTTGAGCACCAGTAAGTTCCTAGATCTTGATGCTTTCCTCCGTCATAGTGTGGACGAGTTCTCTAATTTCAACGGCATACTACGTTGAAGACCAGACAGTTCCTAGATCTTGATGAAGATGTTTCCCTACGTCATAGTGTGGACGAGTACT
Organism: Vicia faba; assembly: GCA_948472305.1. Lineage (NCBI taxonomy): Eukaryota > Viridiplantae > Streptophyta > Magnoliopsida > Fabales > Fabaceae > Vicia > Vicia faba. The sequence goes on along the minus strand of OX451741.1, from coordinate 767,122,510 downwards.
ATAACCTCAACGGTATACTATGTTGAGCACTAGTCAATTCCTAGATCTTGATGCTTTCCTCCGTCATAGTGTGGACGAGTTCTCTAATTTCAACGGTATACTACGTTGAAGACCAGACAGTTCCTAGATCTTGATGAAGATGTTTCCCTACGTCATAGTATGGACGAGTGCTATAACCTCAACGGTATACTACGTTGAGCACTAGTCAGTTCCTAGATCTTAATATTTTCCTCCGTCATAGTGTGGACGAGTTCTGTAATTTCAACAGTATACTACGTTGAAGACCAGACAGTTCCTAGATCTTGATGAAGATGTTTCCCTATGTCATAGTGTGGACGAGTACTACAACCTCAACGGTATACTATTTTGAATACTAGTCAGTTCCTAGATCTTGATGTTTTCCTTCGTCAAAGTGTGGACGAGTTCTACAATCTCAACGGTATACTATGTTGAAGACTAGACAGTTCCTAGATCTTGATGAAGATGTTTCCCCCCAATTGAATTATGGACAGGTTCTTAAGACTCGGCCGAGGCATTCTCTCAGTTGAAGTATAGGCAAGTTCCTAAATCTCAACAAAAGTTAGGCTTCCCCAGCGGAATCTTCTACAACAACAGGTATGCAAGTTCTCGCTAAGGAATCTCTTATGTGATCGACACTCCTGCAGATGGCATCTGTAATCCCATCCTCCTACCAACAATCTCCAAATGGCATCTGTAATCCCATTCTCGACATCACAATGCTGATACCACTTCATGTGAGTGCAAATTTCTTGGCACTCTAGTGTTCAATTATCTTCCACCTTCGGATCACGAAAGGCCCGAAAGCCAATCTATATCCTCGGGTTTAAGAAAGTTGAACAGGGGAAAATGTTGTATCCCAAAATTTTCCCTCCCATATTTCTCAAGACTTCTCGAGAATAATCTCCAAGTGGCTCAAGATTGCTCAAGAGTTGGACAGTTAAATCATCTCCTAAGGCAGTCAACCTCAAATTAGGGTTTTATGTTGCATCAAGGTCCTTACATACAAATGACCTCAAGTGATCCCCAATGTCATAATATGTTCTTAAGATCATCCATGTCAAATTTCAAGCCTTGCAGAGGAAGTTTGGTCAGTCAATTGCTCAAAAGGCCCAAAAATCGACTGTGCTAGGGCAAAAGTCAACTGTGACCTACAAACGGTCAAACCTCAAGATTTTTTGTCAACATTATCATTTTGAAGGATAATTCATCATTTTATCAAGGGTTTATCATGATTCATCAAGGATTGCTCAAAATTCATCAAGATTCAAAAGTTGTTAAATTAGGGTTTTGTAGGAAAAGTCAACTCAACTTTGACCAAGCATAAATTTCTCATACTTTATGCGAAATGACCCATCCAAAGCTCATTTTGAATAGGATGCAATTTCCTACAATCCATCTTCACACCCCAAGATCAATAAATGCACTCACAAGAAGTTAAAAATTTGGACATTATAGGTAATTTTTGAAAGTCAACAAAAACACCGTTTTTTTCCAAAGCTTAAAATTTGATCATGGAATATCAAAATGAGATGAGACCAAAAGGGTTGGTTAGAGGACATCTCAAGGTTTCTAAAAAGTCAATGAACTCCTCCAAAAGTTCAAAATATAAGAAGTTATGCATTGTTGAAGTTGGGCATTTTTCCAAAATTGTCAAAAGACAACTATCCCCAAAACTTCAAATTTTGTCAAAAGGGCCCACTTTTTTCCACTTTATTTGATCTTGTCACACCACACACGTGTAATATCTTCAGTCTTGTGCCAATTTGTTAATTTTTCCATTTTATTTGATTTTTATTGATTTAATTCATTTTTAATCAATTTAAATCAAAATAAAATCCAAATCTTAATAACTTGATATCTTTTTGATTGATACAGGTCTTTATTATCATCATGGACAAGATAAAACTCGAATCAAGCCATATCATGCACAAAATATTGGATTTGGAATGAAATTGGAAGGTTTAATAATGGAGAATCATCAAATATGGCATTTTTTTCAAATCTTGATCATGGTCTTAAAACACAACATTATGAGGGAGATTATTTCCATGCTTTCTTGTATCCTCATTCTCCTCTATAAATATAGATCCACACAAGCTTGAAAGACACGAAAATCCTCTCTAAAAAGCTCTCAAAAAGCTCTTCAAAAAGTTCTCTAAAAGCTCTTCAAAAAGCTCTCCAGAAATCAAAGAATTGGTGCAAGTCATATCTCGAGATTCCGGCCTCTCGCAATTGACATCAAGCCTCAAACCATCCTCTTGAAGTCCTCATGAGTCTTATAAGGCCCAAGAGCAATCCATCACACGCCTAGCACGCCCACCGGTTTGGTAAAAATTTAAATTTCGAATCTCTCATTTTAATCACATTTTATGGTATGCTAACGTTTGTTTGAGTTTATATAGAACAGTTATGGATGGTTGAATCATAGGTTCTATACAAGAATCAAAAAACACCATAGTTAGAGCATGAAGCTTTCGAAGATCCGAGCTCAAGGATGCTTTCTGCACCCTCCAAAAAAAGGCGCAATTTCTCTACTTTCTCATATTTTATTTATTTGGTTTAATTATTTTATTTTTACTTAATTAATTTACTAACCAATAACAAATTTTCTTTTTATCAAAAAAATCACAAAAATATCATTTTGTCCAATTAAAATTAAGAACTTTATTTTTCTTTAATAAATTCCGATTAATTAATTAGGTTTTTAATTCTAGGAAACTTTAATTTCTTTTTGTAAATAAATAAAACTAATTAGAATTTAATAGGTTTAATCACTAATTTAACCATTCCATTTTCTTTCTTTAAATAACTAAAAATCCAAAAATAACCTTTTTTTTTCATTTATTTAATTAATTTAATTTAATGTAGTGATTAATTTAGATTTATTTCTTTCTTAAAATATAAAAAAAAAACCACAACATTTTCTTTATCAAATTAAATTCTAACTTTTATTTTTGTTAATAAAAATTAATTAATTGATTTAGAATTTTAATTAGAACAACTTTCACATTTTTGTAAATATTTAAAATTCAATTAGAATTAATCTAGGTTTTAATCACTAACATTAATTTTGATTTCTTTCTTAAAATACCAAAAGACCAAAAATAATTTATTTTTATTCATTAATTTAATTAATTTAATTTAGTAATTAATTTAGGCTTTAATTAGACAATAACTTTAATATATTTTTGTAAATAATAAAATTAATTTAGACATAATTAGGTTTTATTAACATTGATCAATTTTATTTTCTTTCTTTAAATATCAAAAAACCCAAAAATATTTATTTTCATTAATTAATTAATTTAATGTAGTTTAATAATTAACTTAGATAATTTATTTCTTAAAATTCAAAAGCAAACAAAAAAATCTTTTCTTTAACAAAAAGGATCGAAACCCTAAAAAATGCGCCGATTTAATTTCTTGCACGCGTATCATTTGATTCCAATATTGTAATTACTTCCGGTATGTAATAGCTTTTAATTAGGACTTTAATTATTTATCGCTTTATTTTACTTTCCGCAATTTAAATTAAAGGGTTTGTTTTTGGCGATGTAAATACCCGACGCCTTGTAATAGTTTAGATTTAATTTCCGCAATTTTAATTTCGCAACTATACACTGTTAGATGTTTGATAATAGGGAATGCATGACAAGATCCAATGTATGAACTTAAAATCAACATAGCTCACCCATGACATGTACAAAGATAAATTAACCGAAATAACACATTCGCACATGCGCACTCTTAGGGTACACCTCACTTGGTTGCCTTTGAACGTGGTCATTGAGTATAGGAAGTTTTAGAGGTTGCCCTCTTGTCCAAAGATCATAGTTGCCTCGAAACGGTTGCCTCGGATAAAATGATCTAAGACATTAGGGTTACCGCTAAGGCGTCCTAACATTGCTTTAGTGACCACACGTCCCTTAATCGAATTGACCCAAAAACTCCAACGACGATGCTACCTACTCATCAATAGTGGGCTAGCATTGTCTAAAGGACATTTTCACAGATTAATTTCTTTTTCGAGTAGGTAGATGGTTCTTAAGTACTTGCTCCTTTCAAAACAAAACAAAACTTTTCTCACTTACACTCCTTTCAAACAAAAAACTCTTTTCAAACCCACAAACACAATGAAAAGCAAACTTTGAAAACACAATGAGCAAGTACCTAAGAGCCCATGGATAACCACGGATAGAAAGGGTGCTAACACCTTCCTTTTCTATAATCTACCTCCCGAACCTGAGAAATATCTCAAAAAGGAATTTTTCTGTGCTTTTGTCCTTTCCTTGTTGGATAAAATAGAAGACGGTGGCGACTCTTGCTCACCGCGACATTTTGCGAAAACAAACGCAAAACACGAACCAGCATTCCTAAAACAGTCCGTTCTATTCCCACTGTTCACAGAACTCATTAGAGGATTGGTAGAACCAAAGCCTCCACACAACAAGTTGCATTTGCTTTTTATCAAGTATATCATCCATTTGGAATCCTCATGAGTACCATTTAATGATCAACGATGTTTAAGTGATCCGCATTGACCAAAGGTGTTGTAGATCCATTAGAGGATTGGTAGAACCAAAGCCTCCACACAATGAATCTCAAGGTTATTGGATCAAAGAGATCAAATTAACATAATTGGGCTTGCAAACATAAGTTTGGGCCACGAATGATCATTTATTTGAATCGGGATAAAATTTAGCGCTATGTTAAGCAATCGTAAGTGGACTTATATAGAAGTCGCACCTATTTTGAGGCCAGTCAATAGAAATCTATGCACCATTTGTTTTGAGACATGATATAGAGACCATGCTTCAATAACACCTAGTGCAATAAGAAAAGGGATGAGATGAAGAGGGGTGGGAGAGAATATACAAACCACTTTTGAATTAAATTTAATCAAACTATTATTAAAATCATTCATCTATTTTTGTGGAGTTAGACTCAACACCATGGATCCAATGATGTTAATAAAGTTCATGATCAAAAATTTAACCTAAGATCAGCCAGAAAATAGTTACAAAATGATATTACATTTAATATATATATATATATATATATATATATATATATATATATATATATATATATATATATATATATATATATATATATATATATATATATATATATATATATATATATATATATATATATATATATATATATATATATATGTTTAAAATAAAATGTTTTAAAATAGAAATAAAAGAGAAAAATATCAACTATGTTCAAATTTATCAAAAAATAAAAAGTAAGACCATAGAAAAATCAGAAAAGGACTCAAACGATTTTATAATTTTTTTGGTAATATTTTAAAGTCAGAAACTATTTTTAAAATTAAAAGAAATCATAAAAATAAATCAAAAATGATAAAAAAATACCAAAGTCAGAAATAAAAAATAAGTGAGGTCACCAATATTTGTCACAATATCATTGGATCATTTCATAATTTTTTCAGAATTTAAAAATGCATAAAAATATTTTTAAACATTTAAAATAATTCAAATAAAGTAGAAATTTGTAAAAAATCCCAAAACATAAAATTAAATTGTGAAAAAATAAAAATCAGAAAGAGAATAATCAAAAATACTTTTTATAATTTTTTCAGATTTTTTGGACTTAAAATGAGTTTTCTATGATTTTTGAAGTTTAAAACAATTAAATATAAAAATCAGGAAAAGAAAATAAAAGTCAAAAATATATGGACCATTGGATGAGAGTCAAAATGCGTTAGTAATCAAATCCAAGGGATCTGGAGCGTTGTGCATATCATGGTCATTAGTGAATAAAGCATAGAATCAAAAAGTAAAATCAGATTTAAAAAAAAAAAAAATAAGTGGCATGCCATCATTGGTTGGAAGATGACACGTAGGTTATCTTTAACCTCCAGCCAAGTGAATTGCAGGTCTCTCAAACTGTAAAATCAGAGGCTCAAACCTATGTCATTCCATTTGTCTCTTCAAGACGAAGACAACTACACCCTTGCGCCAAATTTATATAAACTGTAGCTCAAGCAATTTGGAAGGAAAGTTTTGAAAAGGGATTTGAAATTTCATGGTCAAAACGTGTTTCCAATAAGAAGTAAGTGTTGCGACTAGAACCTGGGAAATGAGAGCATCACAATCATATCAAAGTTTTGAAGAATTGATGAAGGAATCTAACTATTGAAGTTGAGTTGGAGAGCTCTGAAACTGGACTTCTATGGAGCAATATAGGGCACGATTCTTGAATGTAATTATATGGTTAGCTTCAGGGAAGATCAAGGAAGGTGAATTGATGGAAAAATTGGATTGAAAAAGGCTTGTACATGGATTTCAAAGTTGCTGAATTTTGAGTTATAGAACAAGTTTGGAAGGGTGATTCTGGCTATCCAAGCTTGAGGAAATGAATTGGGAGTGAGTCTCTATTTATAAGGAATCAAATGGAATGTCCAAGCGTGTGAAATGATGAAGTTTGGAGGGAAATCGTGTGAAGTTGCAAACAAGAAAAGTGTGACTTCTAATTTGATCAAAACTCATCCAAAACACGCATTTTCTATGCTAATCACTTATGGAAGTTCACTAAACACGTTCATAAGCAAAAACGCGCAGAAACAAAGTGTTTTGAAGCCAAATCAAGGATTTCAAACTTTTGACTTGGTGAAAAATTCAGTTTCAAAGTGCCAACTTCTGACCAATGGCATTCTAAGCTCAAGGGGTCTTAGGGCATGATTCTTGATGCTTTAGAAAGATGAGGTTACGAGATTTTAAATTTGAAAAGAATGGAGACAAATGGATGCTTGAGTTGAAAGTTTTAACGAGTCAAAGTTGGAAAAAAAATGTTGACTTTCCATACTTAGAAATATTTCAAATTTTTCTTCAAAAATGACTTATAAGTCTTGTATCCAAACATAGCCCTCCACTTGGAATTTGCTCTTGACCAAAAAATATGGAACGAAATAGATATCTTGAATGAAATTTTGAAACTTGAACCATTCAAAATATCCAAAAATTGAGAGAGTTATGACTTGTTGAAGTTGGCAAAATTCATAAAGTGGCCTATAATATTTTGTATCATTAAGGAAACTTCCATCCATTTTATCACTTTGCACATAAAATAAAGCATAAATTTCACATCCTAAAGATCATTGTAGAAAAATAATGGGTTCAAGGTGATAAAAATTTACCAAGTTAGGATCCTTTGAAGTCACACATGGAAAATTGGGGATTCATCTGGAGGACTTGTAGTCTTTCTTCTTCATCAAGTTTCTTTCACATGAAAACTCCTTAGAACTTTTGAAGTGATTTGTTAATAACCCTTTGAAGAGAATGATTTCTTTGGAATCACTCAAAAATACCAAAAGATGAGCAAGATATACTCCTTTAAAGTTCAAAACCCTAGCTCCTAGATTAAGAAACATGCCTTGAGGAACTTTGACAATTTTGAACAAACTTCTTGTACCAACACAAATGATTTGTAAATATAAGTTATTTAGGATAATAATGAGAACTCATAGCAACCACAACCACTTCCATATCTTGAGAATTGAGAGAAATATTCACTTGTGACCAAATGGAACAAAGTCTTGTCCAAACATGACTATTTTTTCAATCAACCCCTTGTACTTTTTTTTTGGATAAAATTTGATAATCTTGAAATATGGTGAACCAAAATAAGCTTGCCATGCCATTTCCTCCAAAACAACTTCAATGGTGAGGCTTGAACTTCTCAAGCTTTATTGACTAGGGCATGAAAATAAACTCATGAACCCATGGGGCAACTTATTAAATCTCTTTGCCTTTACCTACATGGATAACAAGCAAGACAAACCAACATTGCATTTTATTAATTAAAATAAGAAATCAAGACAAAAATATTCATGATCACAAAAGAACACAAGTCAAGGTGCTTGGTGATTCCTCAAAGAGCAAAGCTAAATATAGGGAGGGGAACCAAGAATCCTAATGTGATCTTGTTGTGATGGAATTAACATTGTATGATGAAGGGATATTAGGGGGGGAAATTGAGGTACAACAACCTGCATTCACAATAATCACAATAACCTGCTAGCGACTCGTTTCCTAACAGCTTTTAACTAACCAATTTGTCCTCAACTAATTGTCCAACATAAATTTTGTTAACCAAACCGTGTCAATCATAATAGAAAATAGAAATTCATAACTAACTTTCCAACCTCACTGCATAACAGAATTCCTGGCTCATCTCTAACCATAACCACCTATAATTGAAAAATTCCCTAACCCCCTCTCTAACAGAATTTCAACAGAATAAACTTCTAACAGATTCCTAACCAACTTTCTATCCTCTAACTCAACAACCAACAAACTTCCAGCAGAAAAACAACCATGACTAACAGTCCAAAACTCCCTCTAACTTCCTAACTGTTTAACTGAAAATATCATAATTTCTAAATTCCTAATCACAACTAACAACTCATTCAATAACAGAATCACCGAAACAAAACTAACAGCTTTCCTAACTATTTTTTAACAATTTATAACAGGGAAAGAGGGAGCTCATAGAAAATAGGACTTTAATGGAAAACTAACTAACCTATAACCACTCTAACCAACTTCCAAACACAGTTATAATAGAATAGAATCAGAGAAATATAGAGAGAGAAAACTACACAAAAAAATAACTCACTTCTTGGAATCCCTAAATTCTCTCGGGATTCCATCATTTCTCGGCTCCATCTTCATAGACAACATTTTTCTGTGATGCCTTCATCCTCTTCGTGAATCTGCAATTCTCTCTGCAATAAATTAACTTGCATCTTCAACACTCTACAACTTCTAACATCTTCACACTCTTCATCAACCTTGATACAACAACTTCTTCAAACTCTACAGCTTCATCATCAACACAACTTCAATCAACCTTCAATCTGTTCTTCGCAACAACAATAATCTGCACCAGAATTTCTACTACTCGCATCAGCACTTATTCTTCAATAATCTTCGTCAACTTGTTCAATAATCACAGAAACCGCAACAACATCACATTCAACAAAGAGCAAGAACACAACAACAACAAGAACATACAGGAAAAAAAATGCAAGAAGAGAGTGGAGAAATCAGGAGCAGAAAGAGCGGAAAAACACAATGAAGGTGCTTACCTAAATTCATCTGGTTTTTTCTCATAATCGATTTCGCTATTGTAAAGTCGTCGGAGCGTCTCCTTCTAGTAAGATTCGAAGTTCCTTTGTTCTTCATTTTTTTGCTTATACTTGTTGCTTGTATCACGATAACAAAGTAGAGATGGAGTTTTCGGTACAAACTCAAAGGAGGTGATGAGAGGAGATAAAGAGATCAGAGTGAGATGAGGAGGTTGTGTGTGCGGCGGGAGGAAGAGGACAGAATCATGATGAAGCAAGAGAGTGAGAGACGGAGGCGAACGAATGAGGTTTTCTATTGAGGATAATGAACGACATTGTTTGTTCTATAGAGAGGAGGATGGTGTTCCGCTGGAGACGGTGGGAAGGTTGAAGAAGAGAGGCAGTGTAAGGAGAAGGCGGATTGAATTTGCCGCTGTTCACGTTTGAGAAGAAGATGAACTATAGAATTTTAACAGTCATCCCCCAATATAACCCTAATCCATTTTCCTTTTTTTATGTAATAAATAATAGAATGTAGGTTATTGGGCCTGTAACAAGTCATACCCCTTAGGCATGTTCCCCTTTGTTCAAAATCTGAATTGGACCTTGATAAAAAAAATCTGAATTGGACCTTGACTAGTGAGATAGGGATTGGATCGAGTTTGCTATCTCCATGAGCCCATGAACCATTTTTGGGCCTATCTAAAGTTTATTGTAACTAGTTGTCTACTTGGACTTAGTCTGCTTAGCCCTAGCTCCCGGATTGCTGCATCACCTCTTGACTTCAGTTCTCACCCCCCCTGAGCTCATTTTTTCATATTAAGATTTAGGACCCTTTTGAGTTTTTATATTTTTGCTATGATAATAACAATGAAAAATAATAGAATATAATATAAAAAAATTAGGAATTAATTCTTTAGTTTTTAGAATTTTCCTTATTAAAAAAACTGATAAATAATACTATTTATTTTAGTTTTTGTTCATATTTTTGTACCATCGTGCCTCGTTATTTTTGACGCGTTTGTTCATTATGCAATGTACATTTTTATTATTTCAATCATGTAACATAACAGGTAGTTATGTGATCGAAGCATACAACTTATTCTGATGCGACACGTCTTATTTCTCATCATCCTGAGAAAGTCATATCATATTATATGTTGTCCTGATGCATGTGATATCTTGTGATGCTTTGTGCAAGAACTTATGATTACGCGTTGCATTCGCAACACACATTTGCTTTTATCTTAGTTGGATATCATTTCTGACTTTGTTTGTTTCTTGGTGAAGCTTACTCGACGCGTACTCCATGCTTCTCTATTGCTTTCATTCGATTTCGACAATTGGCTTGCTTGTGGTAGTCGCCACTACTACTTTTGTATTTCCCCTCACTTTACAGCATTTTTTACTGCTTTTCTAAAGATCATGAGAAGTAGGTCTTTACTGCTTTCCTTGCCATGATAAGTAGGGTAGAGATGTATGACGGGGGTCTCTGTTGCTGATCATGTCAGGAACCCCTCTGGTTTATTTAAAGACTTGTTTAGGGGAATTCCACATTGTGTGCATTCTGTTTTCTACTTGTGTGTGGTTTGTTTAAAACCCTGCCTTTGAGTAGGTGTTTTGAAGGTGTGTTTATATTTGTGCCTGCATATGTACAAATGATAAGTCATCAAAAAGAGGAGAGCAGGGAGGGTTAGTAATCAACCCCCGTAATTTCGTCTGTGTCATCCTTAGCTCATGATGCACCACGATGCTTCGGAGTTGTGCCTGCTCATGTGTATCGAGTCGTCAAGTGGGGAAAGGGTTCCATAATCGAACCCCCACGCTTTGTCAGGAGTTCGCGTTGGCCGATGCTGATACTCTGTGATTATTCATATTGCCTTCTGTCGCCTACTTCGATCTTCTATATCTTGGTTAGGTGTTCAGTCGCTTTGGACATCACGTTTTTATTTTTTCATCTCACTCCCGCTTGTTTGTCTCGGGTGATATGCTCCCCTTGACTAAAGCATTTCGTTTCTTTTCCTTACTATTTTATGTGTATGCTCTTTCGAGCTTGTTTGTTTTATCCTTGTACATACCATGTTCCTTTAGGATACGCTTGTTCCTTTCGGATGCAAGTTAGACCTTAGGTTACAAACCATGCATGCTAACATTAGGTAGAGATTTCCCTTATGTAAATCCAAACCTTAGGATTACCATTTTATGATAACATTAGGATTATAAATAGCTAGTCTCCCTTACACTCTTTTCTTCCCCTTTTTGCATCCTTGCATGTAAAACCAAAACTTTCTTTTTTTTGCAAATCAAAAAACATGCTAATCACACTTAAACCCTTTTTCAAGGTAACAAAATACAAACCAACTCAAACCTTTTTGTGCGCCCAAGCACCTTTCCTCTAAAACCCTTTTCAGGTAAGAACATGATTGATTTACTTCTATGTCAACGCGTGAGTCTCCAAAGGTCGAGCTGCGGCAGAAGGCAGAATTAACATTGTTCATAAAAAACACAAAACAACAAAACATGTGAGCCGATCTACGGTAACTCTGATTCCTCAAAAGAGATATGTAGGCATTGGGGTAGGGCCCAAGCGAGCATAACTTTATTTTCCCTACATTCTTTTATCCTTTCTATTGCATGCATTCCTCCTTAGCAGTGAACAGTAAGCATAGTTTAGACACACCCATAAGATGGATAACAAGAGTGGATATCGTAAAGTACTACGAGCGTGTAGGGTGCTAATACTTTTCCTTCGCGTAACAGATTCCCTTACCCGATCTCTCAGTCACAAGACCGTGACTTCTCCCTTCTTAGGTTTTCTCGATGTTTACCTTTCCCTTCATGTAGGATGAAAGACGTTCGATGGCGACTTCATTGTTTGATGATTTTCAGCTGGTTGTTTCAACATCTTCATCTGGGAAGTCGAACTTCATTGACTGATACTCTTCCAATGGCTGGTGAGCAAGGTGATCAGTAAGAATTCTACCTTTAATAGCCTTTTGCGTAACATATTGGATGTCATATTCAGATAACAACATGTGCCACCAAGCCAATCTGCCGATGAGAGCTGGTTTCTCGAAAATATACTTTACTGGATCCATCTTAGAAATCAGGAGTGTTGTATGTGTCAACATGTATTACCTTAAACGTCGAGCATCCCAGGTGAGAGAACAAAAAGTCTTCTCAAGAAGGGAATACCTTGATTCACAATTAGTAAACCTTTTACTCAAGTAGTAAATGGCATGCTCCTTACGTCCCGTTTCATCATGTTGTCCAAGCACACAACCCATAGATCCCTCCAATACCGTCAAGTACATGATGAGTGGCCTCCCAAGCGCTGGTGGAACAAGGATTGGTGGCTCCTGAAGATACTTTTTAATTTTTTCAAAGGCTTCTTGGTAGTTGTCTTCCCAACGTACTTCTTAATTCTTGCGTAGCAATTTATTTATTTTTGAAGATATCTAATAATTAACTTGAATCATAAAAAACTTTAATGCTACTAGGACTACTTGGTTACTATCCTTGGCATTTTGGAGTTATGGACTTCTTGGACTTAGGATTAGAAGCCTTGATCTACCTTGAGACTTTGTAACCTCAACTGTTATTTTGTCTGGAGTTCTTGGGGTTTACCCTAAGATATTGGGTTGTTTGTTTGCTTTGTGTGCAGGTTATTGTGATTACATGCTCTATCTGTGATCGAGAATTCATTTATATACAGCCGTTACTTTGTCCAATTTTTGGTGAATACTTAATGCAATTGAAGCTTGGTTTTTTTAAGAGGTTTATTATCTTTGTTTGTTTGGTTTCAAGTCTTAAGGATGGGAATTCTACATTGACTCATTGTGTCAAATGTTGGCTTCTTATTGGTTATATGGCTCTTTTCCTTAGCTTTTACCTTATGCTTTAGGATAGTCCCTTTATCTCCTCCCATCTTATTTAATTTCAAAAATATTTTCCCTCCTTCTGAAAACTCTTCTTGTTTTAAAACTTGAACCACTTTCATAATAAACTTGGACTTAGGTCCATGCATTTTCAAAATATTTTCTTAATTAAATTTTAATCAACTTAATAATACCTCGACATTTTTTCTGAGAAGACTAAAATTCATTAAATCTCATTCAAACCATTTTTCCACTTTGGCTCTTTGCTTTAAAATTTTCTCAAAAGATTAGACTCTTGTCAATCTTTGTAGTGATGCGACCTACTATACTTCTACCATATATAGTGAAGTGAGATATTTTCCACTTGGGTGTTGAGTGAGGCTTTTTTTATTTTAAAATCCAAGTTATATGCTTCACTTTGAGATGACACAAATTCTCCTTTCTCATAATTGTGGGTAGTAAGTATGTTCTTCCACTCGGATAAGACGACGATGTCGCATCTCTTAAAATTAACAAACACACTTGTGTTTTTTTGAAATTTTTTAAAGGTGAACTATGTGTACCCTGATCCCCTGTTGCACAGAAGGTGGTACGCAGGCACTAAAGGTTCACAACTGTGGCGGGTGCAAAAATCATAAAAAATATTTCTTTTCTCATCCTCATAATCTGTTTTTATATTTAACATTTATAGCCAAAATACACAAATTTACAAAGAGGTTCCTGTGGAGTACCATAGATGTTTAGGGTGTTAATACCTTCCTTTTGCATAACCAACCCCTGTACTTAGATTCTCTCCCACTATTTTTGGTTTATTCGCTCTTTTCCCATTCCTTTGGAAACAATAAAGTGCGGTGGCGATTTTTATTTTGATATGTGCAAGTCAAGTCAATCCAATGGCTTAGTCTCAACATTTCTACCACTACAAAAAATAGCGACTTCACTAGGGAAAGATCGACCTATTGCTGGTCCATCCCTAAGTGGGTTGAGCCTATCTTTGCTTATTTGTGTATGTGCTATTATTTGTTATATATTATGTGTTGTATATATGTGTGTCTGGACTTTTCTTGGTTTTCAGGGTGCTTGGTGATTACTCATGAGTCATATACTCGGACTTGGGAAACCTTAAGATAGGATGGGCGGTATAGTCATGTTAAATTTGAGGGAGTAATCCTAAAAAAGGAGACATGAGATCCCCCACTCAGTGGAGGCCCCTTTGATTATAGTGTCGTTTACCGAGTAATCAGGAAGATATGCTACTTTCGACCTGGGAGCCTGCTGAAACTGAGGATCGTAGAACCTTTAACCCATCTTGGCCTTTTAGGTGTAGTGTAGAAGCTATGACGGAGTAATCTAGAAATGTCTGTCACGCGATACTATGCTCAAACGAGTTTTTCTTTAGAATATTACTAATTATCGAGTCAATCGGGACATTGGTAATATCCGAAGGAAGGATGTAGAATCTGGGAACCTCTTAGAACCTTGTTCGGCAGGTGATAAACTTTTAGATCATACCTTATAGGTAGTACCTTCGACCTCATACTCGTGATGTAAAACCTATGAACCCTATGTTTGTGATCTTGTGTGTGATTGTTGCATCATGCATTAATGCACCCATGAGCATCCTTTAAAACATTTTTTCAAGGGACTTAAAGTTGACTCTTTGTGAATATCCCAGGTACTTTTTAACTATGTATTCTGGAAAAGGAAAGACTAAGAAGTACATTTTCAAAAATCCCAAGATAGATGATTTGAAGAGTCTGATTCTCGAGATCGAGAGTTCTACGGATTTCCGTAGGAAGTATGGGTCCATTATTTCTCTCATGAAACTCGGGATGAAGGAGGATATTCTCTCGACTTTGGGCCAGTTCTATGATCCGATGCGCTGATGCTTTACTTTCCCTGATTATCAATTGATTCCTACATTAGAGGAGTATTCTTATTTGCTGGGTTTACCTATTACCGATCGTATTCCTTTTACTGGTTCGGAGGGGGTATAAAATCTCATGAGATTGTTGCTTTGATCCATTTGAGGAAGTCAGAGGTTGAAGCCCACATGACTACCAAAGGGGGTATTAGAGGATTACACGCTCATTTCTTATTAGAGAAAGCTCGTTACTTTGCTAGGATAAAGAGTATGGTTGCTTTTAAGGCCATCTTTGCCCTACTTGCTTATGGGTTGTTCTTATTTCCCAATGTCGACAAATTTGTGGATATCAATGCCATCAGGATCTTTATGATTGGGAACCCAGTCCCTACATTATTGGGTGATGCTTATTACTCTATTCATCTTCGGTATTCTTACCATGGAGGGATGATCATTTGATGCACGCCTTTGTTGTATCAGTGGTTTATTTCTCACTTACCTAGGTTTGATGCTTTCTGGAATGTCAGGGAAGAACCTCGTTGGGCTCCGAAGATTATGGCCCTCACTCATTCATCAGGCTTACCATGATGTAGAGATTGTCTACAGTTGTGGTAGTTTCCCCAATGTACCTCTTCTTGGTATAAAGGGGGGAATTAACTACAACCATGTTCTTGCGCGACGATAGCTTGGATATCCAATGAGGGATAAGCCAAATAGTATTCATTTGAGTAGTTTCTTCCTTAAAGAGGGAGAAATTCATAAGGAAGGTAAAGAGGAGATTGTGAAGGCTTGGCGTCATATTCACAGGAAGGGTAGGAAAGACTTGGAACCTAGGGGGGTTGTTTGTTTGGAGCCTTATCTTCAATAGGTACAAGCAAGAGCCATCCAATTGAAGATGACGTATTCCCGAGAAGCACCCATGTCTGATATGTTTCTGAAGACCACTCCTCCCCTATTGGATGATGTAGAAGAGATTCAGCTTGCCCTAGTCAGGATGCAGTAGAAAAAGGAAGCTTGGAAGAATAAGTGTCAGACTTTAGAGGTATCCTACCGAGCAGACCTGAAGGAGAAAGACGACCTGATCAAGATTCTTGAGAGTCGTGTTGTAAAGAAGATGGAGAGGCAAGAGGATTTATTTTCCTCTAAACTTGAGTCAAGCCCTAGTTGCTCACTTCCCGACCCTGGTGGTTGGAAAGAGGTTGCCGACGAGTATGTGGAAGAGAACAAGCGGTTGAAGGCTTAGATTGCAGGACTCGCGGGGAAGCGTCAATGTGTAGAGTGATCTGCATCAGCTTTGTTTTCTTAGGATATTAGACTTTTTTATCTTATCTTGCAATTGGGATTATTGAAAGTTGTACTAAAAAGTTGTAATCCATTTTAAAATTATTATAATGAGATTTTCAGTATTTCAAATGTGTTAGTACTTTGATATTTGCAAATTGTCTATAAATCTTTGTGTTCCTTGAAATAATAATAAAATAAATCATATGTATTGCATATCATGCATCATATTGTACATACTTCTTGCATTTATGTTCATATCCAGGGGTCTTACTGAGCTTCTTTACTCCATTCAGCAAGTTGTCTCATCAGTACAATACTCGGGCTAATTTCAGAAGGAAGATGGATAATCTAGAACAAGAGAATCATGAGTTACACGAAAAAGTTATTGCTTTGAAGGCCGGTATGGCCAATCTGACTACTTTGATGGAATCATTGGTGGCTACTCAGAATCAGCCACCACTTGCTCAGCCTCAACAGACAGCTGCTACTTTCGAAGCTCTGGTAGTTCCTGTTTCTGCCACTCCATCTGTTGTTGTTCAAAATCGTATGCCTCAAGGTTATCCATGGGAAATGCCAGAGAACTTCATGCCAGAAGGTTATAATCAAGATGCTCAGGTTGCTCCACTTGCTCGGGATGTTGCTGCTCCTACACCTATTGTGGTGCATATTACTCTCGTTGCAAGAAATGAGATTCACTATGCCGCACCTCCCTCAGTGAATGTTGTACCATTTGTGAATGATGAGTTTATCGCCCTATTCCTCCACCAAGTGAAAGCTTGGATTTCTATGATCGAATGGACGATTTTCAGGACCAGTTTGATAAGATGCAGAAAGAGTTGAAGGCCCTCAGAGGAAAATAATTGTTTGGAAGAATGTGAATGATCTGTGATTGGTTCCAAATGTAAAAATACATGTGAAACACAAAGTACCAGAATGTGAATGTTCCATTCTACATCCTTGTGAGACTGGTTCAAACACAAAGTTCAGACTTAATAGCAGATACAAAAAGTGCATTTTGGAGAATGACAATACCAATCATCTTCTCATAGTTACATCCACACAGACCATGTTAACGGCATAGAGAACAACATCCAGTAGCCTTATATCATGACAGTCTGTGTGACATCACACCCTCATTAAAGGCACATGAGCTTAAACAGTCTGTGATTTTCACAAAATATGTACCATGCAACAACAATCCATAGATAGGTCCTTATCTCCCCCTATCATGGATAAATGAGGCTTCTTCTAAACATAACCACTTCAGCACCAGATGAAAACACATGAAGATTCTCACATGCTCATAATGAAGGACCACATCATCATATATCTGCTGAACATATTCACACCCTCGTGAAAACACACCAGATCCTCTAGCTCATTGAGAGCACATGTAAGCCCTCATAAGGACATGACAGAAAAATGTACTCTCAGATCCAAACAGTATCATGACCTTCATGTCATCATGCATACTTGGTTTGACATCACTCATATGTCAAAACATATAGTTTTATTGCTTCACAAGAAACTACTTCTCTACAAATTATCAGTCTGCTTAAAAGCTTTACTGAGATCCAGACAGACCCAATATCTTATTGGCGTTACTTGCAGCAGAAGATAAAACACCTTCAAAAAATCCTAATCAAATAAGACCTTAGTATCTGATATCATTCTTCTTCCCTTACATCCACTAGTAGTTGTTGATACAAGTGAAGTCTTCAAAAATAGTAGTCATGCATTGCCAGAACATTCTACTATAAACAAGATCAGAATCTCCACATTCTAATCCACATCGTCAGAGACGCCTCTTCTGATAATCAAACTCCATAAGAAAAGACAAACATCAACCATTATGACATTACAACATCCTTTGGGACATCAGCTTCTCATCACAGAACCCAAACATTTTGGTTCTTGATACATCATTCAAAAGATTCATTATGCAGAGAAGTCTTTGACACCAGAATATCTCCAATGACACACCTTCAGCAGCCAATTCAGGTTGTCACACATCAGAGCACCACAGAGAGAAATAAACTCTCAATAGTTAGCAGATTCCTATCCCAGGCTACTCAACACAGCCACATAGAGAAAAATAAACTCTCTATACTCCTTCTGGATCATAAGGTTTAGATTGCATACTTGCACCAACATCAGGCGAATACTCAGCTCATGTCAATGTATTCACCATCACTCACATGGATAACCTCAATAGAGGACAGATAAATACTCAGCTTCCGTATGAGTATTTACAATATTCATATGATATTTCTTTCTCACACTAGGTAGGACATTTGGTCTAACATCATTATTCTGCACACCTCTTGCACCAGCTGATTCATATTTATGAAAAACAGTTATAACACCCATTCACAAAATTCCAGATTAAGTGATAGTTTTGGCCTTACACTCCATCTTGAGTTCCACAAAAAAACTTCCTTGGCTGAAGAAACAAGGAACTGAAATGATATTCCAACATCAGTTCAGATATCAGCCTAAAACACATGGACTTAACCCTTAACTATGGCTTTGGAGACAACACTCATAGTAGTCCAAACACGAATCTTGCAAGGGAAACAAGAGGATCAACCATCAGTAGCTGATCAACCTTCAAGACCAAATCATAACCACATACAAGAATGTGCATATTATACATCTCAAGGATCTTCTTCTAATGTTCAGACCTCCTATCTGACTTTGAGATGCTAGACGCCAACCTTCTGAACCTATAGAGCAGATTCCCTTTAACAGGTATATGGAGAAGACTTCAACAAACATGGCATCATATCACACACAGATACACAGACTATTCAGAATAAATCGCTTCTCCCAATTCTTTAAGATACAAGGATGCCCTTTAATCCTTGCAGAAACAAATATTCCATTATGTGAGGACACCACATAACTGAACCCATGCTAGAGGATAAACTTCTTATGCAGATAACAGGTAACCATAATCCTTTGGTCCCAGAAAAAACACCTCCTCTTTACTCTATAAAAAAAAGTGAAATGCTTATCCTAGGTGACTCAGATGACACTTCAACTGTGCAGACACCAATCAACCACTTAACTCAGGTTGACGCAACTCTAATGCAGACACTCCCTTAGATGTATCATCCACTACAAAACAAGAGTTACATGCTCTCATAGACTTGATAAGAATACCATTTTTGAGCAAACAACATCCATCATGTTTACGAAGAACATCAACCAGACAAATTTAGAAAAATAGATTCTCAATACGAAGATGTCAAGATATTATGTCTGACATTTCTTCAAGTTCGTCCAACTTCAGATTAAGGACTCTCCCTTATTAACTGTTAAGAACTCCTAAGGGAATTATACATTCTCCCCTCTAATAGTTTTACATCTTGTGGTTGGTACACACAAATTACTCCCCTCAAACAAAATCTATTCTATGGACACAAACAAGATTCCAAAAATCTGGCTCCTTTGGTCAGAAGGATCCTCTAGATATCAGAGAGAAAGTCCTTTCCCACTGAGCTTGACATGCACAGGAAGATAAAGTACATCCTCCACACTTTACCTCATTGGATCAGAAATAAACTAATCCAATGAGTGATAATATACCACCCCCAGATGCCTCCTCTTCCAGACCAAGAGTAGGTTCCAAACATATGTGATCAATACACATTTGCTTAGCACCCAAAGAATCTGTTGAGCTAATCCTTTATCCAACATGATTCTGCTCAAATTGCTGATGAGATGTTCCAACATCTGGTAGGACATCTTTCCAGGGGACACACCAAGTGATCCTTTATACATTCTTCATATATTTTTTCAACAAACTCATCAAAAAGTGCTTTTATGAGTGGACTTGAGGTAAACCTCAAGTATCTTTGGCAACTTAATAAAGTTAGTTGAAACTGTCTTGCATAAATAACCTGCTGAGGAGACCAAACCCTAATGCCCTTCCAAGAAAATACCACCAGAGACACAAGGAACAACTAGGGTTACATCAGACACCATGCAGCAGAAAATAAACCAGAAAACTCCTTAACAACCTTCAGGCACAACATACAAACCCTTGCACAAACATACCATACTCCAGGTACAACAAGTTAACCTAGGTTTGAAAATAAATCAAACCCAACACAATAGCTCACCACAAAATATACAGGCTTGATAACAATACAGATAGGTCTAATGCACACCCTCTCACAAATAGTCCATCCTCCACTTTATAGGGACTATTGAAACAACAGTATGAATTATCCAAGTTCAAACAACTTTTCAGTAATAACCCCCTTCCTTGCCCATGACCAGAAAGTATCATCCCAGGATCTCACCCAGAAACAGAACAGGATACCTGCTCTGATACCAATTTAAATTTTGGTATATCAGACTTTAGATGTCCTATGATATAAATAGTACTAAAAAGCATAAACAACACACATGAATTGTTAACCCAATTCGGAGTAACTCTCCTACTCTGGGGGCATACCAAGCCAGGGACAAGTCCACTATAATAGTATCAATTCAAAGCTAAACTCCATCGTTTACAACTTCTCACGTAACCACTATATATTCTATACTTCTATCTAAGACTCGACTAGATATGAGGCCCTCCTCAATCCCTCATAAATCACAGACAATGATTGGACAAAACAGGAAGACACACTTCCATGATGAAAACAGAAGACACACTTCCATGGTGAGAAGACACACTTTCATGAGAATACTCATCAAGACACTTGACAAGATAATAACTTAGAGTTGCTTAAAAGCTTCCTCCAATAAAAATACTCACTCTTGCTTCACAGCTTCGAAGAGAACAATAATTAACTCTATGCTTAAAATCTTAAGAGTGATAACAGAACCTTGCAACTCAAGGAACATAATCCAACTCACATGTCAAGTGGATCACACAAACCAACTCTCCTAGAGAGTGGTACAGACTCAACCCTAATGATTACATCTTTCAAATTCTCGATTGGTACCTTTACCTAAGTTACAATTCTTCTATTAATAACATATCTCCCAACTGGATTTGGGCTTCAAATCACAGCATATTAATTGTTACAAGTATGCGGAAAATTCGGCAACAAAATAGGTCTTCAATCAAACCTTTCCTAAACAGTCTCCTTATTTAAAAAGTTAATATTCTTCAACATTCTTCTTGATTCTTCTAGACATTAAATCAGCGCCACATAGGATTGCATAATATTCCCATAATATTTTGCATATGTTAAGTCATAATAGAATCCAATTGTCCAACTCAGCTCAGACGCGATGTCGTATAACCCTGCATAGGACATCTTATCTGACATGTTGCTCCAGATGTTGAAACAATTCAACTCAACATGTTTCTTCATAAAATAGAACTTCAACCTGTTTTCTCTATAAGTTAGAAAATGAAGAATGGAAAAACACAAGAAAGGGGGGTTTGAATTAGGATTTTTAAAACTTAAAGAAAAGAACATGTTGGTTATCCTGGTTCGCTTGAACTCAAACTACTCCAGTCCACCCGCCAAGGTGATTTTGCCTCTCTCAACAAGGTCTTAATCCACTAATCAATATTGATTACAAAAATACTATGACAACCGTCAAAGTCTTCTTGAGCATAAACCACAAGTCGGTTTTCTCAAGGAATTTCACTAAACAATATTGAATAAAAGTGCACAAGAATGTTTTCTAATAAAACAGTATCACAAGTGATGTTTTACACAGTTTGAATTTTGGACATTTAAGGATGATAAAGATAGCTTTGTTACTGTGCATGAAAAATCTTAAACGATTTATCCTTCAAACTTTGTTTAAATAGGCGAAGCATGTAGGAGCTTCTGGAATGTTGATCAATGACAATTAAAGAGCTTTCCAAAAATAAAGATCCTTGTTCCCTTCCATCCGTTACTTTTGAAATGGTAAGAATTGATTTGTAACGCTTCAAAACATGCTTGCTTCAGAAGATGAAAGTATATGTTGCTTCTTTCCAGAGCTTTGTAGATTCGAAACACAGAGTCCTGTTTGCAGCGTTAGAACTTCTTTCGGAGATGTTTAGAATCAGAGTTGAAACATCTTTTTAACTCATCTTCTGATCTTCTTCCATCAGAACTTCTCTGCAAAACAAAATATAAATTTAGGGAGCATAATTGTTCTTTGTGTTTGTTATCATCAAAACTCTTACAAGGGTTGTAGAATCAAATTATGTTCTAACAATCTCCCCCTTTTTTATGATGACAAAAATTTGGATATTTCAATAGAAACAGAAATAACATAAAGCATTTTAAGGTCCCCCCCTGAGTTGAATACTCAGATAAAGAATAAATTCTTCCCTGAAGTTTATTCTGATCATAGTTTTTGATGCATCTACTTTTGTGTTCTACTTCTGTCTTCAGCAGAGTTTGTTCCTGTTTTGCTTTCAGAAAAAAAATGGTAGAATTTATGATATTCAAAATGTTTGAGACTCCGTCTTGATACTATTATTAGAAATATCTTACGTTCTCCCCCTTTTTGTCAAGAATCAAAAAGCAATATAAACACATTAAGCAATAAAAAGGATGAGTTGTATTCAGAAGGATTGCAATAACAGATTCAGAAGAAAACAACCCAAAAAAATGAACACGGTAAAGATAATAATTTTCAAAACTAAGATTGGGGTGGAGGAAGTCGTGTGAACAAGGCTTCTAACAAATTCTTAATCTGAGTGTTTGACTCTTCTTGTTTTCCCGACATCCCTTTAATTTCCTTGTATGTGTCATCTTGCTTGTCTAGTCTATCCTTGAACACGGAATTTTCTTTCTTCAACTCCTCTAGAGTTTGCAGAACCAGAGATGAAGAGGGTATATCAACAGAAGGTGCCACCTTTTCAGAGCAAGCTACTGTTGAATCTGATTCAATAGCTTCTTTAACTTCCTTGCCTTTGTCTTGAACTGTAACTAGAGGCAAAGGATCAGAGGATGGTTCATCATATTCTGAAGGCTGGTGATCTTCCCAGGGGGCATTGTCCAGCAGAAGGAGGGGTTTTTTTTCCCAGTGACGTAGAACTTAATCTTTGAAGACTTTCAGATGATCACAGAAGTTCTGTTGACCAATTTCATAACTCAACTCCTTAAGTTTTTGGGACTCAGAATTGAACCATTTTCTGAACTGGTTCCAGTGTGAATCAGAAGCAGCAGGAGTAAGATTCTCTAAGCAGGCTAGCTTCAGAGAGTTAACCCATTCAAGTATTTTTGTTTCAAAAATCAGCAAATTTTTACCAACATATGTTGTGGTAATTTTTGGTTTTGGTTTTGGTACGACAATTTTTCACATAGAACTTCGAGCGAATCAATGGGAGTCAGGAGTGTTCTTGAAGGTTCTTCATACATGTCTGATGTTTAAGGAGAAGAGCCAGGAGCACTTTGAGAGCTTTGAGTAGTTTGAGAAGAAGCCATTGTTCACACAGACTTTTGAAGGTTTTTGAAAGAAAATAGAACACAAGTAGTAGAGTGAAAAAGTGAAAGTGAAAGTGAGTGGTGTATTTATAGAATAATAGAAAACTTAATTAACAGGAAAAGAGTGAAAAGAAATGATTACATAGCATTAATGATTTTTGAAAATAGGGAGGTGACATAGAGATATAAAACAGTTACCAATATGACACGAGTCTCAATGCATCTAATCAATGCTTTAGTCTCTTCAGGATTTGAACGCGTGTTTAGCCTTAGAAGAAACTCTTGTGAGAGGATGACAGATGTTGATGTTGTGAACTGCATGCTTATATCTTTGAAATGAACCATTTGGGAACTGTTCAGATCTTCTTAGATAGATCCTGATACAACTATCCTTCTAACTTCTGAAGAATTATTGATCAGATGTTCACAAAAAAAACATAAAATTTTGAGGGTTAAAGAATACATAAATAAAACTCTTATTCTGGACATTGTTTCATGCTGAGATGTTTTAGAATGAAATTAAACATATCTTCAGAAAGGGGTTTAGTGAAGACATCAGCCCATTGATGGTTTGTGTCAATAAATTTTAATGAAAGAAATCCTTTCTGAATATAGTCCCTAGTGAAGTGATGTTTTATTTCTATATGCTTAGTCATAGAATGTAAAATAGGATTTCTAGATAAACAAATTGTGGAAGTATTGTCACAGAGTATAGGAATGTTACTCTCAAATATGTTGAAGTCTTCAAGCTAACTTTTCATCCAGAGCATTTGTGTGCTGCATCCAGCTGCTGCTATATATTCAGCTTCAGCGGTTGATAATGCAATTGTGGATTGCCTCTTGCTGGACCATGAGATCATATTTTCTCCCAGAAATTGGCAGCTTCCAGAAGTACTTTTTCTTTCTATTTTGTCTCCAGCGAAGTCAGCATCACAGTACCCTGCTAATTTTTATTCTTTGGTTTTGGCCATTTCTTGTAAAGTTCTATTCTTTCCTTCTACAACTCTGTTTTGTTGGGGAGTTATAGGACAAGAGAAATCATGAGAGATGCCATTCTCATTAAAAAATAGTTCAAATTTTTTGTTTTCAAATTCACCATGATCACTTCTGACTTTAACAATTCTGAGATCTTTCTCGTTTTGGACATGGTTACAGAAGGCAAAGAACACAGAGTGTGACTCTTTCTTGTGTCTTAAGAACTTTACCCATGTCCATCTGCTATAGTCATCTACGATCATTAATCCATACTTCTTGCCACTAATGGATGCAGTTTTCACTGGTCCAAATAGATCTATATGCAGAAGTTCTAATAATCTAGAGGTAGAAACAAAATTTTTGCTTTAAAAGAGGGTTTTGCAAACTTTCCTTTTTTACATGCTTCACACAGAGCATCTGAGCTGAACTTCAGGTTAGGAAGTCCTCTGACCAGATTGAGTTTTTTAATCTGAGATATTCTTCTGATACTAACATGCCCCAGTCTTTTGTCCATACCCGTTGCTCATCGTTAACATACAATGGGCATTTTACATTCTGACTTATCAGTTCATAAAGTTTTATTTTTTAAGTGTTGTTCTTTCTCTTTCCATTAAAGAGGATAGATCCATCTTTCTGACTAATTTCTTTATAGGACTTTTAATTTAAGATTATATCATAATCGTTATCACTTAATTGACTTATGGATAACAAGTTATGCATTAATCCATCTACTAACAGAATATTAGTTATAAAGGGAAGAGTATCATTACCAATATTTCCAGAGCCAATGATTTTCCCCTTATGATTGCCTTCGAAACCTACGTATCCTCCAGATTTAAGCTCCAGGCTTTGGAACATATGATTTCTTCCCGTCATGTGTCGAGAGCATCCAGAGTCCAAGTACCAAGATTGGTGTTTCAGTCTTGCTATTAAAGGTATCTGCAACAGACAATTTTATCCTTAGGTATCCATATCTTTTTGGGTCCTTGTTTGTTAGAGTTACCAAAATTCTGTTTGAATTTTGGTTTAGCAGGAAAAGCATTACTAGTATACTTTAAGTCATGTGTGTGCCCATAGGTAAAGTGAGAGTTCAGAGGAGTGCATTTAATTGCCAAATCCTTCACTTTCTTAGGTTGAGATACTTTACCTTTGTATCATATTCCTTTCTTGCCATTTCTGCTAACTCCATAGATCATTGAAGCCATCTTACTTATATCTATGTTTTAGCAAGAAATTTCTGAAAGTTATGATCATATTCCTTTATGATCTTATCAGAGTCACTAGGAACATCTGAGACAGTTTCATTCTGAGCATTTTGTAATTTATTTTCACGTTTTGAAACTGTTTCTTTTAGATCATAGTTTTCTGATCTCAGTTTCTTAGTTTCTTCAGAGTCAGAAACTAGATCCTTTTTCAGGTTCTTGTTTATGACTCGAAGTTTCTGATATCTTTCTAGAATTTCTGACAGACTCTCTTCTAATTGAGATCTAGAAAAGTTAGAAAATACCTCTTCTGCCTCTGAGTCTGATTCTGACCCAGATGATTCAGTATCATCTGACATGTTGGCCATAAGGGATATGTTGGCTCTTTCATCTTCTGATTATGTGTCAGCTTCAGAAGAGTTTGAGTCATCCCATGTTTCCATGAGACTTTTTTTCTTCTCCTTAAAGAACTTCTTTATAGGTTTCTCCTTTTGAAGCTTTGGACAGTCGCTTTTGTAATGCCCTTGTTCATTGCATTCGTAACAGACAATGTCTCTGTTACTTGACTTTTTGTATCCAGAAGATGGTTCGGACTTTCTGTATCCAGTCGATGGTTCAGACTGATTCCCTGTTCTTCTAGAATTTCTAAACTTCCTTTGCTCGTTCTTCCACAGCTGATTGACTCTTCTGGAGAGAAGATACAGTTCGTCTTCTTCTGATGAGGATCCACTAGAGTTTTCTTCTATTGCCTTCAAAACTTTAGATTCATATTTTTTTTTAGATTTAAGGGCTAAAGACTTACCTTTCTTCTGGGGCTCATCTTCTTCTAACTCTATCTCATGACTTTTGAGAGAGCTGACAAGTTCTTCGAGGGAGATTTTGTTCATATCTTTAGCCAGTTTGAGAGCAGTGACCATGGGTCTCCATTTCTTTGGTAAACTTATGATGATCTTCTTTACATGATCAGCAGTTGAGTACCCTTTATCCAGAACTTTTAGCCTAGCAACCAGAATTTAAAATCATAAGAACATTGTTTCAATGGTTTCATCTTCTTCCATTTTGAAGGCTTCATACTTCTGAGTGAGCGTAAGAGATTTGGTTTATTTGACTTGCGTTTTACCTTCATGCTTCATTCTCAAGGAATCAAACATGCGCTTTGCTGACTCTCTGTTTGTGATCTTCTCATACTCAGTGTATGAGATATCACTCAAGAGAACAGTTATGGCCTTGTGATGATTTCTAAAATCTCGCTTTTAATGATCTAACATTCTTTTTTGTCAATCTTATGACCGCTTTCATTAACAGGATATATCTACCCATCAGTCACTATATCCCAGAGATCAGTGTCATGAGCCAGAAAGAAACTTTTGATTTTGTCTTTCCAGTAATCGAAGTTCTCTCCATCAAATATTGGAGGTTTGTCGCTGATTATGTCTTTCTCATCATGGTAGTCATTGTTGATGTTCTGACTTGGTCCCACCATAGTGTTTTTCTTAGCTTGGATCTTTTTCTGACAGGGTTAAGTGCTTGTACTCATAACCAGGCGCTCTGATTCCAATTGAAGAATGGAAAAACACGAGAAAGGGGGGTTTGAATTGGGATTTTTAAAACTTAAAGAAAAGAACACGTTGGTTATCCTGGTTCGTTTAAACTTAAACTACTCCAGTCCACCCGCCAAGGTGATTTCGCCTCTCTCAACGAGGTCTTAATCCACTAATCAATCTTGATTACAAAACTACTATGACAATCATCAAAGTATTCTTGAGTATAAACCACAAGCCGGTTTTCTCAAGGAATTTCACTAAACAATATTGAATAAAAGTGTACAAGAATGTTTTCTAATAAAATAGTATCACAAGTGATGTTTTACACAATTTTAATTTTGGACGTTTGAGGATGATAAATATAGCTTTGTTATTATCCATGAAAGATCGTAAACGATTTATCCTTCAAACTTTGTTTAAATAGGCGAAGCATGTAGGAGCTTTTGGAATGTTGATCAATGATAATTAAAGAGCTTTCCAAAAATAAAGATCCTTGTTCCCTTCCAGCCGTTACTTTTGAAATGGTAATAATTGATTTGTAACGCTTCAGAACATGCTTGCTTCAGAAGATGAAAGTATATGTTGCTTCTTTCCAGAGCTTTGTAGATCAGAAACAGAGTCCTGTTTGTAGTGTTAGAACTTCTTTGAGAGATGTTTAGAATCAGAGTTGAAATAGCTTTTTAACTCATCTTCTGATCTTCTTCCATCGGGACTTCTCTACAAAGAAAAATATAAATTTAGGGAGCATAATTGTTCTTTGTGTTTTTTATCATCACAAGGGTTGTAGAATCAAACTATGTTCTAACAGAAAATCCTATTTAACATATTATTGTTATATTAATTTTACCAAACATAATGCCAATCATATAATTTAGAGAATTAACAATCTCCCCTTTTAGCTTATTTTGGCTAAAAATAGTTTACATAACCTTTGCATACATAACACAATAAATCATAGGTTAAACAATACAAAACATTCAACAGCAACCATAAACTAAAAGCATCAGAAGCAGTCAGTCTTTAGTCTTCACATTTTTGACAGTCTTCATTCTTTACTCATGATGTCTCAACATCTTGTCAGGACTTCTTCATGACAGTCTTTCACATACTCACTAACCATCTTCATGATTGTCCAACACAGTTGCCCAACCACAAACGTAGCATATACTCTCCCCCTTTTAGCCATAATATGACAAAGTCACAAGGAGAAGTAATATACTTAGATTAACGTTAGAACATTATATCTAACATAACCTCTCAGCATCTCTAAACATTTCTATTCGAGACTCAAAAGCTCAGCCAACACAGACCATTCCTCTTCATGATCAGCTGAACCAATCCAATATGGCTAATACAATATGATGTCAATCCCAAAAACATTCCTCACAGGCTTAATTCGCTCACCTTTAATCTATAAACCTTCCTTACAGAGGGCAACAAGACAATAGAGTGCTCCAGAATACCTTCAATTCGGGTAACTAACACAGATCACCGTTGTGTTCACAACTCAGAACACAAGTCACAACCAAACGACTCAGAACAAAATGTTTTATTCTACATCCTTGTGAGACTGGTTCAAACACAAAGTTTAGACTTAATAGTTGAACACAACTTCTCTCTCAGATACAAGCATTTCCTTTTGGAGAATGACACTACCAATCATCTTCTCATAGCTATAGCCACACAGACCCTGTTAAGGGCATAGAGAACAACATCCAATAGCCTTATGTCATGACATGTTTTCAGACATCACATCCTCATGAGAGGCACACAAGCTTGAACAGCCTGCAATCTTCACAAAATTTGTACCATGCAGCAATAATCCATAGATAGGTCCTTAGCTCCCCCTATCATGGATAAACAAGGCTTCTTCTGAACATAACCACTTCAGCACCAGATGAAAACACATGAAGATTCTCACATGCTCATAATGGAGGACCACAACATCACATATCTGCTGAACATATTCACACCCTCGTGAAAACACACCAGATCCTCTAGCTCCTTGAGAGCCCATGTAAGTCCTCATAAGGACATGACAGAAAAATGTCCTCTCATATCCATACAGTATCATGACCTTCAGGTTGTCATGCATAGCTGGTTTGACATCACTCATATGTCAAAACACATAGTTTCCTTGATTCACAAGAAACTATTGCTCCATAAATTCTCAATCTACTTAGAAGCTTTACTGAGATCCAGACATACCAACCTCTTCTTGGAGTTACTTGCAGCAAAAGACAAAACACCTTCAAAAAATCCTAATCAAATTAGACCTTAGTATCTGATAATATTCTTCTGCCCTTACATCCACTAGTAGTTGCTGATACTAGTGAAGTCTTCAAAAATAGTAGTCATTCATTGCCAAAACATGCTACAATATACAAGATCAGGGTCTCCACATTCTAATCCACATCGTCAGAGACGCCTCTTCTGATAATCCAACTCCACAAGCAAATATAAACATCAACCATTATGACATTACAACATCCTTTAGGACATCATCTTCTCATCACATAACCCCAAACATTATGGTTCTTGATACATCATTCAAAAGACTCATTATGCAGAGAAGTCCTTGACACCAAGAGATCTCCAATGACACACATTCAATAATCAATTCATATTTTTACACATCATAGCACCACAAAGAGAAATAAACTATCAGTAGTTTAGCATCTTCCTATCCCAATCTACTCAACACAGCCACATAGAGAAAAATAAATTCTATATGCTCCTTCTGAATCATAAGGTTCAGACTGCAGATTTGCACCAACATCAGACAAATACTTAGCTCCTGTCAAAGTATTCACCATTAGTCACATGCATAGCTTCAACAGAGGACAGATAAATACTCAGCTCCCGTATGAGTATTTGCAATAGTCATATGATATTTCCTTCTCACACTAGGTAGGACATTTGGTCTGACATCATTATTTTGCACACCTCTGGCACCAGCTGATTCATCTTCATGACAAACAGTCATAATACCAATTCAAACAATTCCAGAATAGGTCAGAGGCTTGACCTTACACTTCAACTTGAGTTCCACACAAAAAAAACGTCCTTTGCTGAAGAAACAAGGAACTGAAACGATGTTCCAACATTAGTTCAGACATCAGTCTAAAACACATGGACTTAACCCTTAACTATGGCTTTAGAGACAACACCCGTATTAGTCCAAACACGACTCTTGCAAGGAAAACAAGAGGATCAAACATTAGTAGTTGATCAACCTTCAAGACCATATCATTACCAAATGAAAGAACCTGCATATTATACATCTCAAGGATCTTCTTCTAATGTTCAGACCTCCTGTTTGACTTTGAGATGCTGGACGCCAACCTTTTGAATCTACATAGGAGATTCCCTCTAACAGGTATATGGAGTAGACTTCAAAAAACATGGCATCATACCACACATTGACACACAGACGGTTCAGAATAAATCTGCTTCTCCCAATTCTTCAAGATACAAGGACGCCCTTCAATTATGTGAGGACACCACATAACTGAACCCATGCTTGAGGAGAAACTTCTCATGTAGACAACAGGTAACCATAATCCTTTGGTCCCAAAAAAACACCTTCTCTTTACTCCAAAATAAACTGAAATTATAATCCTTTGTGACTCAGAGGACACTTTAACTATGCAGACACCAATCAACCACTTAACTCAGGTTGACACAACTCCAATTCAAAAACTCCCTTGGATGTATCCTTCACTATAGAACAAGAGTTCCATGCTCTCATAGACTTGATAAGAATACCAAGTTTGAGTAAACAACCTTCATTCTATTTATGAAGAACATCAACCAGACAAATTAAGAAAAATAGATTCTCAATACGAAGATGCCAAGACATTATGTTTTACATTTCTTCAAGTTCTTCCAGCTTCAGATTAAGGACTAACCCTTATTAACTACTGAGAAATCCTAAGGGAATTATACATTATCCCCTCTAATAGTTGCACATCCCGTGGTTGGTACATACAAATTACTACCCTCAAACAGAATCAGTTCTATAGCCACAAACAAGATTCCAAAAATCTGGCTCCTTTGATCAGAAGGATCCTCCAGATAATAGAGAGAAAGTCCTTGCCCACTGAGCTTGACCTGCACAGGAAGATAAAGTACATCCTCCACACTCCACCTCACTTGGATCAGAAATAAACTAATCAAATGAGTGACAATATACCACCCCAAATGTATCCTCTTACAGACCAGAAGTAGGTTATAAACATAGGTGATCAATACACACTTACTTAGAACCCAAAGCATCTGCTGAGTCAATCCTTTGTCCAACAGGATACTACTCAAATTACTGATGAGATGTTCCAAAATCAGGTAGAACATCTTTCCAAGGGACACACCAAGAGATCCTTTACACTTTCTTAAGATATATTTTCAACAAACTCATCAAAAGTACTTTTATGAGTGGACTTAAGGTGAACCTCAAGTATCTTTGGGAACTTAACAAAGTTAGTTGAAGTTGTCTTGCACAAACAACCTACTGAGGAGACCAAACTCTAATGCCCTTCTAAGAAAATACCACCAGAGACACAAGGAACAACCAGGGTTACATCAGATACCATGCAGTAGAAAATAAACCAGAACACTCCTCAACAACCTTCAGGCACAACAAACAAACCTTTGCACAAACACACCATACTCCAGGTGCAACAGGTTAACCTAGGTTTAAAAATAAATCAAACCCAACACAACAGCTCACCAACAAAGCTACAGGCCTGATAACAACACAAACAGTTCTAATACACACTCTGTCAGAATAGTCCATCCTCCACTTCTAGGGACTATTTAAACAATAAGAACTATCCGAATTTAAACAGCTTTCCAGTAATAACCTCCTTCCTTGCCCATGACCAAAAGTATCATCCCAAGATCTCACCCAGAAATAGAACAGGATGCCTGCTCTTATACCAATTTAAACTCTGGTATATCAGACTTCAGATGTCCTATGACATGTTAGGACATCTGATTTGACTTAAATAACACATGCAAGGTATAAACAATATAAACAGTACTGAAAATCATAAACAACACACGGGAATTGTTAACCCAGTTTGGAGTAACTCTCCTACTCTGGGGGCATACCAAGTCGGGGACAAGCCCACTATAATAGTATCAATTCGAAACTAAATTCCCCCGTTTTATAAATTCTCACTTTATCACTACCTGTGTTATACTTCTATCTAAGACTCACCTAGATATGAGGTCCTCTTCAATCCTTTATCAATCACAGACAGCGATTGGACAAAATAGGAAGATACACTTCCATGACAAAAATAGAAGACACACTTCTATGGCGAGAAGACACACTTCCATGACAATACTCATCAAGAAACTTGACAAGATCACAACTTAGAGTTTCTTAAAAGCTTCCTCCAAGAACAATAATCACTCTTGCATCACAACTTCGAGGAGAACAATAATCAACTATATGCTTAAAAGCTTAAGAGTGATAACAGAACCTTCCAACTCAAGGAACACAATCCAACTCACATGTCGAGTGGATCACACAAATCAACTCTCCTAGAGAGTGATACAGACTCAGCCCTAATG
Source organism: Vicia faba (assembly GCA_948472305.1). Lineage (NCBI taxonomy): Eukaryota > Viridiplantae > Streptophyta > Magnoliopsida > Fabales > Fabaceae > Vicia > Vicia faba. The sequence continues at coordinate 767,089,665 of OX451741.1, read as the reverse complement.
ATTACATGTTTCTAATTCTAGGCTGGTACCTTTACCTAGGTTACAATGCTTCTATTTATAACCTATCTCCCAACTGGATTTGGGCTTCGAATCACCGCATATCAGCTGTTACAAGTATGTAGAATATTCTACAACAAAATAGGTCTTCAATCAAATCTTTCCTAAAAAGTCTCCTTATTTAGAAAGTCAATATTTTTTAATATTCTTCTTGATTCTTCCAGACCTTTAAATCAGCGCCACATAGGATTTCATAAAATTCCCAGAATATTCTTCATCTGTTAAGTCATAACAAAATCAAACTCTCCAACTCGGCTCAGGTGTAACACCCTGATTTAATTAGAATTGTTTTTAATTAAATAATTACAATGCGGTGTATTTTTATGAATTATTTGGAACTATTTTATTTAATAATTGGATGACATGGTGTATTTATATGAGTTGATGAATTTTATGATATGTTTATATGTGTTTTAATGGAATTATTAGAAGATTAGAAGTAGTGAGAATTATAGAAGTTAAGGTGTATGGGTGTATGGCTAAAAGTGTATAATCATGAGGGTGTGTGGAATAATATAGATTACTATTACTATTTTATTATAATTTTAGGATTAATATTATTTTATGATAATAATTAAATAATTAATTGGGAAAACTAAGGTTATTGTGGGAATATAATGGAATTGGAATAGAGAATTTAAGAGGAATCATATAAATAGAAAAGAAGCGTAGAAGTGAGAAAAGGGGAAAGAGAACTAGGAGGCTAGGGTAAGAAGTTTCACCATAGGAATCAAGAACCGTCACCAATCTAAGGTAAGGGGGATTCTAACTCTATAAGGTTTTTCCTAAACAATGAGTATGGTAGTGTTTAGGTTCCATAGTTGTATGCTTTTGATTTCTCCCAATTTGGTTGTTTTGGGGTTTTACCCTTTGATGATTGATTTTGATGCATTATGTGTATAATTGATGTTTGATATGTGTGGTAATTGATGTATGATGATAGCAATGATAATTGGATGTTTGATTGTGTATTATTTCATGAATTTTGTGTTTTTGGAATTGACACAAAATGGTTTTCGTACTGCACTTTACAAAATTCGTAAAACTGTTTTTCACGGGGTGCAATCGATTGCAGAAGAAGAGCAATCGATTGTACTGCTTAAAAATTAGGATTTTTGCTTCTATTTCAGTAAGAAATCGATTGCAGTAGAAGAGAAATCTATTGCACTGCTTAAAACGTGATTTTTGGCCTCTGGAACAGGGTGCAATCGATTACTCTGTTAGTGCAATCGATTGCTCATTGTTTGACAGCATTTTGAAAACTTGAAAACTCCATAACTTTTGACTGGGGTGTCTATTTGACGCGTTGTTTGGACCGTTGGAAAGCTAAAAATATCTTATACAATGTGGTAATAAATTTTATGGCATTAGACTAATATTTTATTGGAAGATTTCTGATGTGTGCGTATGTTGTATGTGTTGTAATGCAAAATGTTGCGATTGAATGTATTAGTATTGTATAAACAGTGTACGAAGGATTTTGCATGATGTATTACATGATAATGATGATAACGATGGCCTGTATTGGTGAGACATTAATGATTATGAGTAATCAACATAAATTAAGTTTTTTCATGTCAGTGTCGCATGCATTCATGATGTGATGGCCTGTATTGGCAAGTGATGGCCTGTATTGGCGAGCGGTGGCCTGTATTGGCATTATGATGTTGCTGCCCTAAGTTGGAATTATTATAATGAGGGTTTTACCCTATTGGTATCATATACATTGAGTCAGTGTCGGTCTCTTTTCATCACATTATGATTGATAATTTGATGGTTGAATATTGATGAAGTATGTATCGTAGTATGATGGATGTTATGTGTTGACTGTGTACTTTAATTGCTATCTACTTATTGTTATGCTTATTCTTATATTATTTTGATATCTCACCATTTCTGTTTGAATGTTACCTCTACATGGGTAACGGGCAGATGCTCCAAAGTAGCTCGAGGTTGAGGTTAGCTGAAGAGTTATCTCATTTGCGTAGATTGAGTTAGTGTTTGCTCTGATAAGTAACACTTAGGGATTTTGAATTTGTCTTATTATGTTGGGGGTAAACTTTGTGTAACTCTGTTGTTTTGAATTTACCTTATGATTATGTTGATTTTTGGATGATGAAAAATACCACTCATACTGAGGGTTGAGAATAATTATTTATTGATGATTTCTGCTGCAAATAAATGCAATGAAGTTAAGACTTTGAAGTTTATGATTTTGTGTTACGTATCCATTTTATTGAGCATGTATGATGTATGACGAGGTGACATCCTATTTGTTTATGTTTACTTTAGAAATTAATTTACTCTGATTTTGATTAAAATTATCAATAGGGAAATAGGATGTTACAATTGGTATCAAAGCAGGTCAGTCCGCCCGGCCAAGTTGTTGAGTCAATGTAGTGTGATAGTTGAATATTGTCGATGTATTGTTCCTTAGTACGCGACATGTGTGTGGAACACTGTCGGTGCTTTCTTGATTTTCTAATAACTTGTTTGTAGGAGTGGGAGTGAAACAAGTGGGGGGAGAAGTTTGTGCTCCTCTGAGATGGTTCAGGTGGGAACAGTTGGTTCAGTATGTCGTGAATTGCATGGGTGCAAATGTTGGTGAGACTGCATTATTTTTCCGATTTTGAAGGAAGTAACAAATTCAAGATTTATATCTAGCGGTCAGTTGAAATGTTCTTGAGAAAGAATAATCAGGTACTTGTGTTGTTTGTATCTCTAGAAGTGAAGGGCGGTGTTATGGCTAATGATGTCTCAGTTATGGGTGAGCCTTAATGATTTCCCGGAGATAATTGTGACTTGACGTTAGAGCCAGATGTTGAAGTACCTTGATGTTATCCTTGGAGTGGACTGTTGAAGTTAAACTATGTGATAACAAATTATTTTGATGATTCGATGCATATTCTTATGCCGAAAGATATTTTTTAAGCAAGTAGGATAACTCCTATAAGATGAAGCTCAGATGGTTGCAATGTTTCAGCACTTCCGGTTGATCGTAAAGTTGTCAGTGTTGAGTTACCATTGTGTGTACTGTTGTTGTTCAAAGTAATACAGGAGTGATAATTTTTTGTAAATTTTGTTGTTGGAATCATGTAAGTGGTTGTGGAATGTCGTTGATGTTGTTGGGGTGTTTGTGAATCGCGAGTCAGATTCGGAACTCGAAGATATGAGTAGATTTGTGGATAGGACTAGAGCCTTGGTGTTTTGGAAAACTGAATTTTTAGCAAATTAATGTGTCTCTCGAGTTATAAGAAGAACGAGGTTTTGGAAGTGTGTTGGAATGGATTTTGTATACAGAAAATAGTGGAAAACTACTCCTATACAGTAATAAATCGATTGGCATTAGAGTGAAATCGATTGCACAGTTAAAATTTGTGGAAAACTGCTTATGTATAGGGTGTAATCGATTGTTGTTCTGGTCCAAATCGATTGCACAGTGCTGGACAGCATTTTTGTAAAAACTTCAAAAATTCATAACTTGAGTTCTAGACGTCTGATTTAAGTTTCGTTTGAAGCGTTAGAAAGATAACATAATGAACTTTGTTTTAAAAATGGTTCCTGTTGTACCCCAAAATTTTCCCTCCTATTTTTCCACAAGAAATCACAGCTTCGGGTTTTCCCTGACTTTTTCAGATTGGCGTAAGAATCAGTCAAACAGACTTTTTCTTATCAGTCTATCCAATTAAGGTTTCCATTAACTTTTGAAGCAGTTCAAGCAGATTGCTAGGGTTTGGTTGAGTTGGCTCAGGTTTGATCAGGCAGGCGCTTCTGTGAAAATTAAAATAAGAATCAGGGTTTTGTGCGCATATTTCTCAGAAAGAATTAAATCTACATTCCTTTTCAAATTACTCTGAGATATGAGCTGAGGCAGTTGAATTAAGAACTTGCAGTGTTTGATTTAATCAGTAAAAGGAAAGGACATTTGGGCATTTGTTGTGATTGACTGTGCATTGCTATGGTTAATTGAGACACCGGGTTTATTATTGATTGATGCTAAGACCACAGTGTTTATTAATTGTTTATTTATTCTAAGTTAGGATAATTGGGATTTATTTCCATTTATTATAATTTAAGAATTTATAAGTAATTAAATAGACAGCTGAAAAAAGAATTAACTGATCAAAGGTGGACTTTTATTCATCTTTAATTATTTGTTACAATTATTATTTGAGCACTGTAAAATTATTTACAGATGTTTACATTAATACTGTTACAATGATTAAAAATAAATTGAAACTATCCTAAATCTATCCTAAGTCTTCATCTTCTATTTGCTGCTCCCCATTGCTCAATTGATTTTCATCTGCAAGAAAAAGAAAAGAAAAGAAGTCAAAAGCAGATAAAATAAAAGAAGCAGACAGTTATTTTAAAATTCATCATTAAAAGTAACTGGCCGGAATCAGTTTGCCCTCTCTGCAAATCACAAGATTGCTCTTGGTTCACAAAGAGGGATAGAATAGTGTTTGCAAATAAAAAGTGAAATGCACAAAAGCTACCATACTGCATAAATTGTCAAGCAAAGCATTTCAAAATTCAAACCAAAGTCCAAACTGAACAGCATAACCAAACAAGTCCAAAATGTCTAACCAAATCAAAAAGGCAAACTACAAAGTCACAATTTCAAACTAAGCCAAAGCTGTCAAAAGCTGTCCAAGAGATATAGAAAGATATCAAGCTATCCACAAGTACAAAAAGCTATCAACAAATGTGCAGGAAATATGGAAAGTATGCAGAGAAAGACCAAAGTGCAAGCAAGGTTCAAAGATACATCATTTTCCATCCAGTATACTTTTTCAGAAATAGTACAATTAAGCAATAAAAAAATGCTTTTCTGTTGGAGAGAGAGAAGAGAAATAGGCTTACAGTACAGCAGGCTTGAGGCTTAGAGAAAAAAGGATATAACAACTTATCAGAACATAGCAAAGGGAGGCAGAAAATATCACAAAGCAAAATACCAAAAACTGTATCAAGAAGACAGCCTGCCTCCAACACAAACAAAAAGCCATGAACCAGCCTTAAGTCTTAACCAGATTACAAACAAGTTTACATACAAACCTGTTTCAACTCAGAAAGCCTTAACCTGTTCTAAACCAAAAGCACATAACCTGTCAAGCCTCCAAACTTCAACCAAACTACCTGCTAAGCATACAAGCCCTAAAGTTCCAAACCTCTACAAGCCCTGTCAAACAAAATTTCAAAGCCTCTAAACCTGTGGTTCAAAACCAACAAACTGTCAAACCTTAAACCAGAAAAAAGCACAAGCCTTTCAACCTGTCAAAACACAGAGAGCCTCAAAGCTCTAAACCTGTAACCAAAAGCCTTTCAAGAACACAAGCCTAAGCCACAAACTGAAGCCAAAATCAACATCAACAAACCATATTCAGAATCATACCAATATCATCAATACTCAGAACCCAAGCATATCAAGCATATCAAGAGCAAGCAAATAGACATCTCAGAGTCAACGAGTCCTAAGCACTCAGAGCTGGGCTCATCATGGGGTTCAACAGATTCTAAGCCATTCAAAAGCAAGGCAACTGAAGCGAGTAGACAGAAGAGGAAAAGAGGTATACGAAGGTTTTCAGAATATGCATCATTAAACCTAAAAAAGCAAAGACAAAGGTACCAGATTCCCAAGCTAGCCAGCATCCCCAATCCTTCGTCTCCGACTGTCCAGCACGCCTCCAAGCCACCCTCCACTCCAATCAACGATTCCTCCAAAGGTAGTATTTCTACTCTTTCTTCTCATACACCTCACATAATAATAATAATGACCAAAGATTAGAAATGATCAAAGAGTAAAAGACATGCGTGAACGAAAACCCTCAAAAATGCGCTAGATCAGAATCAAACCTTGTAAACCACCGTTTGACTAATCCATGGAGGGGAGGAGGTAGCGATGGCGCCTGGTGGCCTTGGACGGAGGCTTGTTCAGAGGCATGGTTCGAGCGAGAAGATGAAGAGGAACGAAGACGAAGAAGAGCGCTGTTGTCCACTGTAACCCTAAATTCCCAAGTGAAACGAAATAATGAAAATCCCAAACAATTTGTGTTAAGAGCGTTGGGCCGGGTCCCTCATATCTTCCTAAGCCCAGTTTCAAATCCCAGGCGCACCCCCTTTTTCTGAAATATGCCTATTCTGATTGGGCTCAAATAAATCCCTTAGCCCATTTAATTTTGAAACTAATACTTTTTTTTCTTATCACCTCATATCTTTTTTATTTTGTTAAATAAATTTTTTACATTAAATTTTATTAGCTCTTTTATTTTCTTTTTTATAACACAATTAAATTTTGTAAAGTAAAATGATACACTAAACTCTTTTTATATATAAACTTTTCTTAAATTACTCTTTTGTTAGTATAATTAAAAATACATATTAATAAATACATAAGAAAATAGGTTTTCTTTTATTTCTTTTTTTGATTAAACATTTGTTTATATATAAAACATAAAAACAATAAAATACATAAAAATGGGATTCTTACACATTTTCTTTTCTTTTATTAAAATCTTTTGTTTGTACATATTAACAAAAATACAAAAATATAAAATAAATAAGCAATACTTAATTTTGTATTAAGTTAACATTTCCATCACTTGTAAATAAATCACCTACACTTACACAAATACATTGATACATTTACATTGCTTTATTCTTATACATTGCTACATTTTACATTGCGATTGATTCGATTTTGTTGTAAATATTCGGACACTACTCTCCTATTAAAGTCTCATCCCCATTTGTAAATATTTGTACCCCCATTCCCGGATACTTATTTGTAATAGCGTAGACTTTAAATTCTCGCAATTTATCGCTTTCAAATATACCATGTTTAGACCTAGGGTTTGTATGTAAATAAAATCAAACGCTAGATGACCTAAACACAAAGATAAATGCATGACAATCAACATACTATTCACACTTGCACCCCTAGGGTAATCCCACTCGTTGCCTTCCAAAATGGGCCATGCTTGCACGTTGAGTTTCTTTGGCAAAACAATTCAAATGATCATAAGTCCCTCGATGACGCTTTCGAAAGTTGCCTAATCAAAATGATCATAGTCCCTTCTAGCAAAATTGCCAAAGACACTTGGCACCATTGCATTCATGGTCCATACGATGACCCGTGCCCGTCTCGTTAACATCCTAACACAAGATTGTCCACCAAATACAATGGTGGAACAATACTGTTAAAAGGGTTAAAACATGAGAAAAATCCTTTGAGTAAACTTAGGGGTAGACAACTCTTAGTTACTTGATCAAACTTGCAAAACACACTTTCCTACTTTTTCAAAACCACACTCCACAAACACAATTTCAAAACAACTTTCAAAAACATTTGAAACATCTTTTCGAAAAGATACACACCTTTGTAAAACATTCGAGTAAAGAATTGTTACAACGGTTGCCTAAATAAGGCCTCTTTTTTTCAAAACATTTTCAAACACACACACATCACCATTTCAAGCAAATGAAAATCAAGGCAAGTGATCTAAAACAAGTAACTAAGAGCCCATGGATAACCATGGATGAAAAGAGTGCTAATACCTTCCCTTTTCATAATCTACCCCCCGAACCCACGAAACATCTCAAAAGGTTTTTCCTGTGCTTTTTAACCTTTCCTTTAGGATAAAATAAAAAGTCGGTGGCGACTCTTGCTAAACCGAACAAGTGCGAATACAAACGCAAACCTCAAGTCAGTTCTCCCACCGTATCACAGTTCCATTACCTGGGAATGATTTAATGATCACATGGTGGTGTTGAATGAGAGGTATAGTTTACTAGCGATCTTTTCCTAGATACTAGACTTGTTTCTATGGCACCATACAAGACATCAGCTTCAGTGTTGGACAAATTGAAGAAGTAATTAGAAGATTTGTTAGAAAATAAATTTGTGAGACCGAGTGTACCACTTGGAGAGCTCCGGTGTTATTAGTTAAGAATAAAGAAGGTACTACGAGATTGTGTGTAGATTAGCGACAGTTGATTTCGGTAAAGATCGAGATTAAATGTCCAGTGTAGAGGGATTAAATATTTGATGGACCGGCTGGTAGACGAGTATGTCTTCAGTCTAATCGAATTGAGGTTGGACTGCCTTCGGATTCGGGTGAAGGGTGAGGATAGTTAGATAATATCTTTTAGAACTCAGTGATGGTATTATGAATATTGGATTGGTTTTTTGCGGTGTTTATTGAGGAAATATCTAAGTCAAAATATAGGCATGTTGAATGTTGATATTTGAATTTAAGTGTCGAGAGGGAGGAAACTTTATGCTAAGTTACCAAGGTGTAAATTATGGTTTGAGGAGATGATTTTTCTTGAGCTTGCTATTCCAGGTGATGGTATCTGTGAATCCATCCAAAGTAGATGTTGTTCTACATTGAGAGACTCCGAAGTTGGTTACAGAGACTAGAAGCTTTTTGGACATAACTAGTTATTGTTGCAGTTCGTTTGAGATGAGGTCAAGAATGATATGTTGTTAATGAATGAGATGTTCGTATTAGTAAGGATGTGAAGGTATTGGAGCAAACACATGGAAGTGCAGAGTGTGTCAATTGAGAATGATTAGAGTGTAGAGATCTTTGAGGAAAAGAGAAAGTTAGATGGTAGAGTGGATTGCACTTTGTTGATAATATAATATCAACATGTATCAAGAAAATTTTTGAAGTTTCTATCAACAACCGGGATGTGGAAATTGTGTTATTGAGATTACGATGGGAATGAAATCCAAATGTGAAGTTATATGAATCATCGAGGATATAAGGATAAATAGAGAGACTAAGGATTTATTGATGTTATTAAAGCCCTTTTACTCTGATGAATACTTAATATTGGAGCGAAATAATTTGGATTGTACTTGATGTAGTAATAATTCTGATATTGGGAGAATATTTAACAATTGTGTTGTGCTACGAGTATGTATAGGAGAATATGTAATAGATTTTTTTGGGCGTTATGTATCATTGATGAGGTTGTAAAGAAGGAAATTAAGAAAACGCTTGTAGGCCTTAGAGATGATTGTCGAACGTTATGCTTAAGTAACTTTGAGCACAAGATAAAGGACGCTATTGTAGTTGAGGTAATGATGATTTATGCCACCATTATGGTTATCGGCTACCTATTAACAAATTGATGAATTGATCACCCTTAATCTCTTGTTGATAGTAGACGGGGTCTTATTGGATGGGATAGACTTGTCTTGCTAGCTTGATAGTGAGTAAAGTGAATTGACGTTTTAGAGGATAGTTGTTCACCATTTTGTGTGAATCTAATATAAAAGTAGCTATGAAAGAGTTGGGAATTATTGAACAGTTTGGTGACTTGAGTTGATATGCAAATTAACGCTGCAGAGTGGAAGGTTGAGGATATCTAAAGTGAACAATGACTTCCTAGTGGATATTAAAGAGATCTAGAAACTAGATGTGAAACTTGTAGATCTGATAGTTGATGGAGATCAAAATGAGGACATTGATTGTAAAGTAGATGAATCGGAGTGGTGCAGCTGAAGCGTGATGTGGCATAGTTCATTATGTGTGTGTGACTTGTTAGGAGTCAAGGGTAAACATCATAATCCTACGGGGATAGTGCAAACCATTGGATATTTCAAAATGGAATTGTTAGGTGAAAGGTTGATATATTATTCGTGTTGTTGTCATGGAAATAAAGGTATTGATTTGCTTAATCGACTGGTGGAATGTAGTATTGTGGCACTAAGGTTATGTGTCAATGTTGTCGATAATTGGTTATGTTGATGTTCTTATGACAATATTGTTGTGTGATGAAATAGTAGAGACGATGTTCATGTCGTGAAACTCTACGTTCTTAGTCTATGTTGTTGTTTTGTTTCCTATGGCAGGGACTCGAGGGTGAGCATGGTTTCCTTATGAAGATATATTAGAGAAGTGTTACATATGGTGACAGAGAGGATCTCGTTGTGTTCTGGTCCAAGCGTGAACAAGATCATAAAGTAATAGATCATGTATTCTAGGGTGATGAGACAAGGAGGAAATTAACATATGCATTCATAACTCGGTAGTAATGCGTCTTGTTGTATTTTTTTGGTTGACGATATGGAAGGTTGGATAGTAGTATTCGAAAGGTTTCCAAACATGACATGGAAGTTGGAAGGAAGGATGCGAGAGTCATATACGGATTTGTTAGTATCAAGTGGATTTTCGAGGACGAAAATATTCTAAGGGGAAGAGTTGTAACACCCTGATTTAATTAAAATTGTTTTTAATTAAATAATTACAATACGGTGTATTCTTATGAGTTAGTTGGAATTATTTTATTTAATAATTGGATGACATGATGTATTTATATGAGTTGATGAATTTTATGATGCGTTTATATGTGTTTTGATGGAATTATTGGAAGATTAGAAGTAGTGATTGTAGAAGTTAAGGTGTAGGGGTGTATGGCTAAAAGTGTAGAATCATGGGGGTGTATGGAATAATATAGATTACTATTACTAGTTTATTATAATATTAGGATTATTATTATTTTATGATAATAATTAAATAATTAATTAATTGGAAACACTAAGGTTATTGTGAGAATATAGTAGAATGGGAATAGAGAACTTGAGAGGAGAGAAATAAAAAAGAACCGTAGAAGTGAGAAGAGGAGAAAGAGCACTAGGAGGCTAGGGCAAGAAGTTTCACCATATGAATCAAGAATTGTCACCAGTCTAAGGTAATGGGGGATTCTTGATCTATAAGGGTTTGCATAATGGTGGGGTATGGTAGTGTTTAGATTTCATTGTTGTATGCTTTTGATTTCTCTCTATTTGGTTGTTTTGGGGTTTTACCTTTAATGAATGACTTTGATGCATTGTGTGTATAATTGATGTTTGATATGTGTGGTAATTGATGTATGGTGATAGAAATGATAATTGGATGTTTGATTGTGTATAATTTCATGAAGTTTGTGCTTTTGGAATTGAGACAAATGGTTTTTGTACTGCACTTTACATAATTCGTAAAACAGTTTTTCACACGGTGCAATCGATTGCAGCTGAAGAGCAATCGATTGCACTGCTTAAAAATTGGGATTTTTGCTTCTGTTTTGGTAAGAAATCGAATGCAGTAGAAGAGAAATCGATTGCACTGCTTAAAAACATGATTTTTGGCCTCTGCAACAGGGTGCAATCGATTGGTCTGTTAGTGCAATCGATTGCTCAATGTTTGATAGCATTTTGAAAACTTGAAAACTCCATAATTTTTTACTCGAGTGTGTGTTTGATGCGCCGTTTGGACCGTTGGAAAGGTAAAAATATTTTCTACAATATGGTAGTAATTTTTATGGGAGTAGACTAATATTTTATTGGAATATTTATGATGTGTGCGTATGTTGTATGTGTTGTAATGCAAAATGGTGTGATTGAATGTATCAGCATTGTATAAACGGTGTACGAAGGATTTTATATGATGTATTGCATGATAATTATGATGACGATGGCCTGTATTGGCGAGACATTTATGAGTATGAATAATCAACATAAATTAAGTTTTTGCATGTCAGTGTTGCATGCATTCATGAAGCGATGGCCTGTATTGGCGAGTGATTGTCTGTATTAGCGTTATGATGTTGCTGCCCTAAGTTGGTATTATTATGATGAGGGTTTTACCCTGTTGGTACCACATGCATTGAGTCAGTGTAGGTCTCATTGCATCACATTGTGATTGATAATTTGATGGTTGAATATTGATGCAGTATGTATCGTAGTATAATGGATGTTATGTGTTCACTGTGTACTTCAATTGTTATCTACTTATTGTTATGCTTCCTCTTATATTATTTTGATTTCTCATCCCTTCTGTTTGAATGTTACCTTTACGTGGGTAACGTGCAGATGATCCGAAATAGCTCGAGGTTGAGGTTAGCTGAAGAGTTATCTCAGTTGCGTAGATTGAATTGGTGTCTGCTCTAATACGTAACACTTGGAGGTTTGCATTTGTCTTATTATGTTGGGGGTAAACTTTGTGTAACTCCGTTGTTTTGAATTTACCTTATGATTATGATAATTTTTGGGTGATGAAAAATACCACTCGTGCTGAGGGTTGAGAATAATTATTTATTGATGTTTTCTGTTGCGAATAAATGCAATGAAGTTAAGACTTTGAAGTTTACAATTTTGTGTTACGTATCGGGTTTATTGAGCATGTATGATGAGGTGACATCCTATTTGTTGATGTTTATTTTAGAAATTAATTTACTCTGATTTTGATTAAAATTATCGATAGGGAAATAGAGTGTTACATCAGGCGCGATGTCGTATTACCCTGCATAGGACATCTTATCCAACATGTTGCTGCAGATGTTGAAACATTTCAACTCAACATGTTTCTTCATAAAATAAAATTCCAACCTGTTTGCTCTACAAGTTAGAAAATCCTATTTAATATATTGTTGCTATATTAGTTTTACCAAACATAATGTCAATCACATAATTCAGAGAATTATCAGCAACCTTGAAGTGCAAAAGACCCGAGAATACATCAAATATCAAGCAAGTTTACAATAGGCGCTATCGATCCAAATTAGCGATTAGGAGAGATAGAACTGAGATGCAACACCTCTTGAAACTTCTAGATGAAAACAATTATGTTTGTAAGCACCGACAAGGTGATAATGGGGGTAACAGTAAGAGATATTTATTAGACTCATCCTGACTCCATTAAATTATTCAATATATTTCTCACCGTGCTCATAATTGAATCAGCGTATAAGACTAACAAGTACATGCTTTCATTGTTGAAAATTATTGGTGTTACGTCGACTGAGAAGACGTATGCTGTTGGTTTTGCATTTTTGTTCGATTGTAACTGTATTTCCTACTTCTTACGCCTTACTTTGTAGGTATCATATTACTAAAAATGTGAGAAGTCGTGTTAAACCCGCGATGGGGACAATACAGATTGTGGGTGAAGATGGAAAATTGGTCAAGGCGGGCGTCGTTGTGGAGAAAATTATAGATGCATGCAATGTTATAATAAATGCATCTACAAAAGAGCTATACGTTGATGTTATTTTACAATTCAAGAATGTTTGCATGAAATATCTCGATATATTGAAATATGTTGAAAGCACAATACTTGATCTGGTAAAGGAGAAGATTGTTTGTGTCTAGACCGGTGAGGTTATGCATCTCAAAAATACAACAATAAACCGAGTTGAGTTTGATCATGCTTGTATGAAGAATTGACTGAAAAATAACAAGGGTGATTTGATTAGGGGTTGGGATTTTGTGAACCAGATGATACTAAACCAGCATAATGAGATACAGACAACATTTGGTCGTAGTATCAGGGTGTTAGAACACAGGTTTAAAGACAACACCATATATTCTCAGTTGGTCGGTAATTTGTCTCGGGCAGCTCTAAATTGTATTTTTCACAAAGCCAAACGAGCTTCTAATATCGGGTCTGACAGCTCAAACTGTGGTTGTACAATGGTGAAAATATATGGTCTCCCTTGGGCTTGTGTCATATCTAATAAGATGAAAGTTGATTTCCCGATACGTATGGACGAGGTCTTTAGTCATCGGAAGAGACTCGATTTTGAAGATGACGGTAAAATGAAAGACGATAAATCAAGTATTTCCATCTTGACTGAATGGGAAGCGATACAAGAAATATTTTTGAAAGCCTATGACGCCACCAAACTCCACATCAAAGAGAAATAGAGGAAGATTGTGTTCCTGAAGATCACAGGTTTGAAACCACCATCTCAATTGGTAAAAACTAAAGGGGCACCTAAGAAGGTGAAACTGACACTGGGCGACAGTTCAATTACGAGGAGTCCTTAATATTTTGAATACGCTGACAAAAAATTTCTCGATTCACCTACTCCGAAATCTCATAAAAGTGCTTTCACAAATGCCCGTATTAGCAAACCTCCTCCTACATCGACTCCACCCAAAATATCATTCATCGATCACATGTCGGCTTTTATGCACAAGTACATTGAACAGATCGTCAATGTTGGGGGTGACCGTAACTGTGATTTTCGAGTTGTTTCTGGTTTGCTCGGTAAAGGGGAACAGGCTCACCAACTTGTTCATGATACTCTTATCAGAGAGTTGAGGGGCAATAAGGATTTATACACACATGTGCTCGGGAGTAAAGAGAAAGTTGAAGATATATATAACGCTCTTGTACCTTGCGTGAGTGGATTTGAACCGGAGGATAAATGGATGTGCTTCCCTGAAATAGGTCGTCTCATAGCAAGTGCGTATGAGAGGGTGTGTATTAATCTTATAAGATATGATTTCTCAAAGACTTTTTTTCCCCCACGCACTGCTCCAACACCAAATCTCAATGATCGTATCATATGTGTTGGGTGAGTTTCAAATACGCAGCATTTTGTTCAAGTGTATTTAAAACCGGGATGCCCTATACCACCTATATCACCGGAGTGGGTGATTTATTTCACAATTCCATCTGAGACCTGATCCGACCAATTCATTGAAAGGATGCAAGAATACAAAAAGTTGAACAAAATTGAAATAGAAAAAAATAGAGAAAAGTCAAAAGGAGTGCCACTGGTGAATTTGGTCGGCGACAATTTTTTCGGCTCATTTAAGTAGTTAGTTATCATTTTGTTGTAAATATCATTTTGTTCATGTATTATGCTGTGGAAATATAGCCATTTTTGTAGTTTGACCAAAATACAATATTTGAATACATGAGATTTTTGAATGAGTTGATGTTTATGTTTTGTTTCTGGTTTTTTACTCCCAGTGGACTTACCAGAAATATATTTTCGGTTCCAAATTATATAAAACCACAAGTATACTTTCGATTTCAACTGTGACACAGGAATAGGATTTGTACGGTTCATGTTTATCTCCAACTACTATAAATAACCTCACTTGTCATATTGTTTCATGCCACAACACCAAAAACTAAAAATGAACATCAAAATAAACATCAAATGACATGTTGGAGTTGTCCACTTTACCGGCACTACACCATCACGTGAATTTAAATTCACCAAGTACACCCCAATTGAAGATGTGCGTGAAATATTACAGAAACTTGTACCTTTTGGCGACAATCGCAAAGTTGTGAAGATCGAGTATCGCTCGCCATCTGTTGACAAAGATGAAAAGCTTGTGTCAATCAACCGTAAGCTGAAGAACGACACTAATATACAGACTATGTGGAATACTTTTACCAATTTTGAGGAGAAAGTACCGACCAAACCTGATGCGACTATTTCAATATTGATCGATGATATTATCATGATGTTGTAACGTCCACGTAGACATTGATTTGTAATGTTTGATTTATGTTTAAAATTTTTAATATATTTCCTATATTTATATTATGAATTGTATTTTGAATTGTGATATTGATGTTATTCAACAATATTTTTCTAGTTTCTATGTAGCACAAAACCAAAATTACTTCTCTGAATCAAAACCGAAAATTAAAATTCAATTCTAATATATAGTTTATCAAATTTTGATGCACACCAGAAATATACTTTCAATTTTAAAAGACATTTAAGAAATATCGTATTTCATGTAAAAAAAAATTCGGGATGGAATAAGAAATCCCCTATTTTTTTAATGGCCTATACTGAGTTTATAGGCCTAGAAAAGTCCATTTAGATTCGTAGTTTTTCTTTTGGGGATTTGCCCCCTTTATCAAGAAAGAAAAAGTCTTCTTTATAAAATGGATATTCACAGTCACAACAGTAAATAAGTGGATGAGAAAATCCACACCCTTTTAACCTACTCAGCTGCAAAATGTACAACGTTTTTTTTTCTAAAAAAGGATATATATATATATATATATATATATATATATATATATATATATATATATATATATATATATATATATATATATATATATATATATATATATATATATATATATAAGAAAATTTTCAGAGATCGTTTGCCGCATTAATAAAAAATGGTCAAAAGCCTAACACAATTCTATAATTAAAACAATGACATTCAGTATTTACAGGTCTTTGACGCAAATAGTTATTAGATAATAACTCTCTAATCTTAAATAGATTTATGGGAGAGAAATCTCTATGCTCTGCAGATGGAGGATCAAAGCAACATGTCTGCTACAACATTACAAACACCGTGGCTTTGAAATACCTTATGTAGTTCGGATAAATATAACCTAGAATCCTGCAAAATGTTAGAACACAACAAGATAGTTGGACAAAGCAGTGCAGCATAACAGAGATTGAGCTGAGAAAGGTAAAGTAAAACAACATTGCCTATATTTTAGAGAAATTACCTACTTACAAGGAAATGGAAATACCAAATACTCGAAACAAAATCTCAGGGTTGACCATGACTTTTATTCATGGAGTGGTTGTGTAGAAGTTTTTTACGAGGTGCTCGCTGATCATTCTGCTAAGGACATTTAAGTGATTGAACATGAGCACATTAAAACTAATCAATGTAAATGCTTATGAAATAATTTAATTAGAAACATAAATAATTAATTCGGACCTTTAATCCTCCTTTTTGTAAGAACAGTAACTTTTACTAGCAATAGTAATAATATTCGGACCTTTTATCCTCTCTTTTTTTAAGAACAACCATAAATCTAATTGGACATATGTAATGTATGAAAAAGAAAAGCTGTATTCTAATAATTGGCAAATGATGTAATCACTGAAAAAGTAGTTTGCAAAAGAAAAATCAAGCTTCCAATTTATTGAAGACAAATGAAATAAATTCATGGCAGGGTGAAAGATGGAGAAACCAAATTAGGAGTAAGACAAACAAACCTTGTACAAAGATGCAGCAGACTCAGACTGTACTGTCGGAATTACATTCCCTAGTGATTGCAAAGCATCTAAAGTCAACTGCCAACCGCAGAGTGCAATGGTATCACTACTAGTGCTTGGAATAGAACTGGCGCAGCCAGCAGCAGCAACATTGCCGTTTACCCAAGGGCAACACTGGTTGTGATGGACAATAGGATCAAATTCTACAGCTTCCTCATAGTTACTTTCTCCTTTTGGAGGACCTAAATAATGAATAGTGTCAATGGTTTTGCCACAAAAATATGTACCAATTGATAAAGGGGAACAGGGTGAGACCCACCCATCAAGATCTAAACAGAGTATTGAAAAATTATTTAAAAGGCCCAGGAACCAAAAGAATATAGCCTAGCGACAGAAATTACAAATAAATAATACTATTTCCGAACAGCTGTAACTAAGTTCCACATTAATAGTTCAACTCCGCAAGGAGTGTCATATACGCAGTTAAAGGGGAAAATTGTAAGAGCCTTAAAAGTAACTAAACCTGGGACTACAAATGAGAAACCGAAGTTAGTGCTATGAGAGTTGTTAAAGTCAGTGGGTACTTTAAGGTTCTGCTTGAACTGGAGCTTTTCTCTGAAAATCTAATGAACTTCTTTTGTAAGTTATATTTAACATTAACAATTCCTTAAGTTCTTATTAAATTTCTAAATTCTACCTTCTTGAGCAATAATAGGGAGGGTAACAAATAAAAAGTTAAAGATTGTCAAAATATAGTGCTTACCTATCCGGTTGGCATTGCCAAAATCTGATTCAACTAGAGCACAATTATTGCTGAATGATGATTTACCATCCTTCATGATCTCTTCCTTAGTATTTCCACAGTCTGAATGAATAATAGCATTGCAAGATTGGGATGGACGACTGTTATAAGCAGGAGGAAGTTTGCAGCTTTGACTAATCTTTTCACCACTTTCAACAGATTCTGCCTTTGCAGAACAAACAATTTTTGACCCACTGTCCCTTCCTGCAGAGTGAGACATCATCTCCTGGCTATCACCAACAGGATAGTCTCTGTTTATATCATCTGGGATGATCTCATCCATTAGAGCAGGATTTGGAACAGATTCACCAGTCTGTCCCTGGTTTTCGGCATCTTCTACTCTCTGTTCCATTTCACCAACAACACTGTGTGTTCTGTGTACAGATATATCTGCCCCATGGATTTCAGCTTCATGACTAGCACACATTCCAACACTCCCTCCACTAATGCCAAGACTAAATCCATCTCGAGCATGAGCAGTCACAGTTTCTGCATTAAAAATTCCATCCCCATAGTTTGTACTGCTGACTCCCACTTCACCAGGGACAACTTCAGTTGCTGTTTGTAAACACGTGCTTTGCTGAGCTTGGATGCTATTATTCAACTCAGATGTTTCATTCATGTCAACATTGCCATAGGTGCTAGAGGAGGGAAAATGGACATCATCAAGGTCTCCTGGGTAGTTTTCAACACTTTCCATAGAATCATCATTTATACTATGATATATTGTGTCCATTGCAATGACAGATGATGCACGGTTTGAGTCTCTAGTAGTTTGGATTCCTATTAAGCGATCACTACCTTGATGGAATGAAGAAACTCGATTGCCAGCAACATAACCCTCAAAACCCAATGAATGGCTAGGACCAGCGCCAGATGAATCTCTTTGATGAGGTGAACAATAAGTGTCAAAAAAATCAGAGTCACGTACACGTTTTGAAGGACCGGCTGAGTATTGTCCACCATCAGTAACTTCATCACCATCACGGTCGATGACAGTTCCTTCAACACTATCAGCCTGATGCTGCAACCTAAGAGCTGGCCTGTTATCTGAGCTTCCACCTTTTTCAAGATTTCTCTTACGAGAACTTGGCCCTCGTGATTCATATGAAGCTGCACGGTCACCAATCTCACTCCCTGAAGGTTGACCAATCATTAAATCTCTTCCCATGTCTACATCATGAATATTTTCAGATGTTGCTGTCCTGCCAAAAGGGGGACAATGAAAACCTCCAGCCATAGTAAGGTTTAAATCCAAATCTGTGTTTGCCAACGTTTTCCCCTCATTAGTTGTTGCAACTTCATCACGGTCTTCAGCCTGATCTTTCTCTGCCTCATCAGCTGCAATCCAACCATTGATTCCACTAGCTGCACTTCCTCCACGAGTTAATCCTATCTTTTTACTGGTATCAGGGTTATCTATATTGTTAGGTGCAAGACGACTCGGGCGAGGAACAGTCAGAAAATCCAAAATTCTAACTGTAGCACCACATAAGCTACAATCAAGCATAGGTGACCTATAGTCAAGTCTAGACTCCTTAAGAGATGTTTTTCCCTTCCTGGCATCCATTTTAGTAGAAGTAGAAACTGCTTTTGGCCCAGGATTTTGAGTAAGACGGAGTTGAGTCTTGCTTGGACCAAAAGAATTTCCATTTCTTTCAGATTGAGCAGAGTGTTCTTCACAATCTTGAACATTTAAGAGCCATCTTGGCTCCCACCCACAAAGGCTTATGAGCTTCTGTGCCTGAAAAAAGGAAGGTACACAAATAAAAAATAAGCATAGAGAGAGTAACAACAGATGTACCAGACAAACTACCGGAAGAAATAAAAAATGTAAATGTCTTACACGGGTAAATGAGCAGTATGCCTCATCCTTAGAGCTTTCCAGCTCCGATATATTATCAGGCTTAAAGTCTACTCCTGACGTAAAGTTTTGAGACTGTGATAGAAAGCGTTCAATCTGTGGGCCTCGAGTAACACTCATCAACTCAATTGCAGAGATTGCTACCACAGGAAGATAGTGAAATTGCATGAGTCCGTCACATCTATCCTTGTAGCCACCAATTAAGGCAGATTGAGAAGTCGGAGGGAACTGCACTAGACTTTCTGGACAGCTGTTTCCTTTCCAAGGGCAATGAGCTTTATGCCCTGAATCCAGCTGCCTGGCAAAGGATTCGCTGGCATCTTGAACTTTGGCCAGTACATTAACAAAATAAGTTAAAACAATTGATGAACATTATCAGCATCAACAGAAAAGTTTCTTTATCCAAGTTATCAGATAAAGCTTGTTTGACAAACATGTTTAAAACAAGATTATATAAAATGTATAAAAACTAAAGATCTCAAATCATTAGAGGTTTGGAACAAAACTTGAGTTGCTTAAATGCAGATTAAAAATCTATTTTGTATGCACAACTCATACAATTCCCCTTTATTTTTGTTTGTAGTCATATTATACATGCTATAGGAAGTAAAGAACCTTGGAACAAAGTGCTATGACTATTATAATAAATGCATGTTAACTGCAACAATAACAACCGATTTCTGACAAAAAAAACTAGCAAATTTGATGGGACATTCTCGCATCAATATGTAGAACTAGTCTAATTTTGAACATATTTTTAGTAGGATAAATGTATGAAAGAACAGAAAATGAAACTGGGGTGCTCCAAGACATGAAAATGAATAATAGAAACGTAACAAAAGGACTACACTTAATAGTGTAAGAATGAAGCCCGGTCACTTTGCATATCAGAAATAACATTACCTTGACAGAGACATGAGCTGAACACCAAAGAAAAATAAAAAATGAATTATCCTATCCTATAAAAAACATTCAAACATGTTGATAAACTAATATGTATATCTTGAGTTGAACTGGAAGGCAAAAAAACAATTCTATATAAACAAAATAGGACTTTGTTTGGTATTGGATGTTCTTAATTATCCTAAGTCCTAGTTACTTTAGCATGCCTCATCTTAAAGAAAAAATGAAGCTTGGAATCAGGATAGAATAGCTGAAGTATTTAAATTGCAAATGTGCAAGCACCAACCTTGGGCACTTGTCCAAGATAACAATGATGAGAAATTCAGGCAGGCACCACATGCCTCGCACGCAATTTTGTCCTCACCAATATTTGTCCAACCTTTCTGAGCACAAGCCAATGAACTTATGATCTGGAAGAAATTAAGAAGGACATGAGATCCCTGGAGACTGCCTCTTATGTACTTAAAACATTGGGATTCGGGACTAGCACATATAACATACTATTATCTACACATACTCTATAGCTTAAGCTGCACAGATCAAGATAATTTCCTCAGCCAATAATTTCATTTGAATGTGACAGTATTAAAAGGAATTTTTGCTCAGACAAATAAGTGAGCAACACACAATGAAACATAAAACATAATCACGCATAATGCCAAACTTTCAACCACTTAAAAAGATATTTTTATTATTTACTCAATTAGTTACTCCCTCCGTCTCATATTAGGTGTCCTCTTTGAGATTTTCACACTTTTAAAGATAATGATTAGCTGTGTTGATTTCAATGATAAAACTCGAATCATTTACTAAAATAACTTTATTAATGATAGGTAGTGGAGTAGTTATATAAATTAAAATACAATAAAAGGATAAGTTAGTGGAAAAAAATAATAAATACTGTACTACATTGGTATTCTAACGGGATAAATAATTTGAGACAAATAAAAATAAGAAAAGAAGACACCTATTGTGAGACGGAGGGAGTAGCTACCAATCTGACAACTGCTTAAAAAGAATATAACAGACCATGAAACCAGTTTATTCACTCAATTATCCCACCCCCAAAGGCCCCCTATTGGGGGTGGGATAGCATTGGAAAACAATAGAAACACCCAGTGCATATGACTGGTCATTGGGAAAGCATTTAGAGAACAATTATCTGGATTCTCAATATAAATATAAACCCTTCAAAGGTTTAAAAAAAATTGGAGAAATATGAAGCAAAATGCCTTTGTGAAGAAATATTCCCAGCCCATATCCTCCCATAACTTGAGTTTTAATACAAGTTGCATATCCAAAACCAAAGTAAACCAGCGCTTGGAAGAATAAAAATACCACTGAGGAATAACCTGGTTTCCTTGGTGATCGAGAAAATTTTGTAGCTTTATTACACATATACAACGCATGTGGATAAAAAATAACATTGATAAGCAAAATAACCTTGAAATTACAATATTAAATAAAACTTAATTAAAAACTCACAATCATAAGTAGACGTATACACCATATTAAGAAAGCAAATTTATTAATTTGGTAACATTTTCAACTTTAAAGATATGATATTTCTTATGCAAGTAAGTTAGCTTACTAAATGTTTCACTAGCATAAAATTTTTACGTAAACTTAAGTATCTAATAGAGCGTCTAAATTTTAATATTGGAAAGGTTAAAATTCTACCTTATTTATTACAAATAAGTATAACTTTATAGATAAACATATATCTATACACCCATTGGCTTGCACTAGAGTCCAGAAGCATAACCACGCACAAGCCGTCAGCGAAAGACATACAGACACACATGATCATGGTGGTCAACATCGCAAAAGGGACATGATCATGGCAAAAAAACAAATTTAGGGGAGAAAGGAAATGCATCGGAAGAAGAAGATAGAGAGAAGAAAGGGACACCACAGTCGCTGTTCTTGGATGCAAGGGTCATGATTGATAGAGGGAAGAGATGCGGAAGTAGAGATCATGATTAAGAGAGGGACAGGGAGATCACATATGATGATTAGTAGAACAACATCAAGAATAAGGGGAAATATGTTTTTTTTTCCAAACTGGGCCGTGGAACCCAAAACTGAAATCTGTACATTCAGGATAGCAGAAGCTTGGTGATCTCACTAATTTGCAGTGAAGATTGGAAATCCCACTATGATTGTATACAAACGTGATCCAAGCACCAATCCAGCGTGATGAGCCTACAAAAACCATCCACATGATACAACACTACAAGTATACTGCAATCCTGATAACAATGGATTGCGTGAATTGAGAAGAAAGAAGACATATAATATTCATGACAAAACAAAAAATCATACATTATAATGATTTCATTTATATTGCACCTTGCAAAAGACAAAGTTTGCTTTATGAATTATAAGTATAAACAAAAACTATCAAAAGGTTAATATTTATTTCTATAAGACCACGGTCAATCCAAACCTGAGGCTTGCTGAGCCAATTTAAAGGAGCAAAAGTAGCCAAACGCCTCAACAAATCTCCCCTTTCCCAGGGCCTACATGAAGATCTTGAGGAACCAAAAGTAGAACCACCGACGCTTGTGCTCACAGAAATCCAGGGTGGTTGCGAGCCAACGCATGATATAGAAGCAGCTTTAGAGCCTTGCCCATGATTTGATCCATCTATGCTGCCAACATTCATTGGAATAGTTGGGGAGGATGCCCCCGCCGAACTAACAAAATGAATGAATAATTAGTCATTTGAGAAAGTTCGTCGAATGAACAACATCTAGACAAGACAATTGAATGTTTATTAAAAACACATTAACCTTCCTTCAACCATAAGTTATCTCATATGCATTAAGTTCAAAATCAAAAAATTTAAAGAAAGTTTCTGATTTACACTATGGAAATGTAATCCATGAGAATCTAGACTCTGGTGTGAAGTAAAGCAAACAGGTGGGAGTCCCAAAGGAAATATATGGTAAGGCAGTTATAAAGCTTAGTTATGTTCATTCATGCCTATGGAACAATAAATAGCAACATTTACTCTGGTGAGGGGAATCTCTAGTTCCTGTTGAGGAAACGGTTACTAGTAATAACCAATGAAACACAGATACTCTAAAATCTATGCCGTATCGTATCCGATACGCTCCGATTACATCGCCGATACATATCAAAGGAGTATCCAGATTTTTATTTAAAAAATAAAAATAAAAAATTTCGATATGTCCCAAGATGGTGGCGACACGTCTCCTATACACTGCAGATACGGCTAGTTAATCTCTTGACTATTCATATTTATAGAACATGAATCAATCTTCCTCAACTTTAATTACCTCATCATTTTCATTTTTCTATGACAAGAATCAAACTTTTTCTTTAATTACTTTTTCTCAAGTTTAACTATCTTTTATTTTTCTCTTAACTCCTTTACTAATTACTATCAAATTTTTGCGAACTTTTTTGTTAAGAACAAAATTAAAATGCACTACGCTATGAGTAAAGTGATGCATTATGATAATGCATAAATCAACTACTTAACACAAATAGATCTAATTCTCAAGAAGCAGTTAACAATGACAACAATATCCTAACATTACACCATCCAATTCAACAGTATATCTAATCTAATCGAGAAAATTGAAAACAGAGGTAACGTAAATCATAAAATTGAACAGAAACGAAACCCTAATTTGAGAAGAATTTAGCGCTCGGACGGAGGTTTGAGGAAGAAAACCGTACCTGGCGGCAGGTGTGGGATCAACAGTACCGCCGGAGCTGATAACCTCTTCCCTCATCACAGACTCTTTTTCTCTCTCTCTCTCTCACTTTCTCAATTTTCGAAGCAAATGAATTCCTAGTGGGAGAGTAGAATAGCAGCTACAGTAATATAAGCGAGTGTTAGCGCGTGATCTCGACTGCGAATACGAAAGTAACTGTCTCTATATTTTTAATGTGATTTATTTAGTTTTCAACAATAACAATTGTGTTTGCTTATTAAAAAAAACAATTGTGTTGACCAATAGTTTTAAAGAATTAATGTTAATATCTTCTTTTTGACAATGTGATAAGTATGTCTAAAAAATTTAAAGATTTGAAGTATATGCCTTTGGTTTGGTTTTGAAAAAATAAGTGACTGGATAGAACAATTTTAGTTGCTCTTGAGTTTAATTTAAAAACTGTTTGGTATGTCTTTGATAAAGAAATTGTGAAGAAATATTTTAAGCAAAAAATTATAAATGTTATTCTTATATTTTTTTATAATTTGTATTTGGACAAAATATTATTTTATGATTTAGTGGAGACAAAACCTTAAAACTCTAAAAATTCATATTTTTATCCGGTTCAATATTATCTATTTTATTCAATTTTTAAATTAATTTTTGTATTAAATAGGATAGAAAAATGTCTCGTTCAGCTCCTTCTTTTTTTAACCAATCAAATACACAATATTAACATGTTGCTTTTAACCAAAATAAAATAAATAATATTGATAATTCCTTTAGTCTATGTTGTTGTGTACATTTGAAATATTAAAGTAGTTTAATTTTGGAACTTTTCCTTTTGCAAAAAGAAATTCTCACATATATTTACAAAAAATATTTCTTCTTTTAATTTATTTTTGAATAATTTGAATTAAAATAAATCAAAATTATCAACATAAAAAAATATCATTAAATCTTCAAACAAAATTCAAAACTAATATTTATTTCAACAATTCGCTTCAAGTGTTAAAAAATGTGAAGATAAGAAAAAAAATCAGAGAAAAGCAAGAGAGTTGGAAAAGGAATGAAAACTAAAATCCTATAATATATAGATAGATAATATAAAATAGTAAACAACAATAATTTTTAAAATAAAAATAAAATTTTGAACAATTAAATATATATTTAACTGTTATTTTGATAAAATTAAGTTAGTATTTAAGGCTCAAATTGGTGAATTTTTTTTTGGAATAACCATGTATTAAAAAAAAAACGTAAATAATCATGTTTCGAAAAAAATTACGCAAATAATCATGTTTCAGATGACTCCCCAAAGGAGGAGTCATCTCACTTGGCGCCTACACCTACTTTTTAAGGGGAGGCGCCATCTCACTTGGCGCCTAGGTGCTTAGGGTTTGCCTTAAGCCAAGTGAGATGGCGCCTTAGTGCATTTACTAGGGCAATTTTTGCGTTTTTTTTTTCAATGTGGTGCGTTACGTATTCGATATAGGATCAACAAAATTGACTTTTTATTTACAAAATATGATTAGACATATAACTATTACATAAAAAAAACAGATTAATCAGTGGTCCTCCGGAACCCGGTAATGATCCCCGATTCTGCATCCCCGTCCTCGCCTTTCCCGTGCTAGGTTTCGTCGTGTTTCCCGTTGTGGCAGGGCTGATGGCCCAGCGAAGTCAATGTGTTCTGAATCCATGAAATCAGTCAGATCTCCATATCTAAAAGATCTACTTTGGTACAGTCGGTTACCCATACCCTCAAAGTTTGGTCGTGTTGTCGGTGGGTGGGGTTCCATGGTTGGTCTGTAGCATTAGTCGTCTGAGTACGGGGGGTGGAAAGAAAATGGATCTTGGGGTGTTTGGTATTGAGGATGTTGGGTGGTTTGGTGATATTGTGGTTGATGGTAAGTTGGGTCGGTTGGTTCATAATCTTCCGACATTCCCAGATCAAGGCTAAGGTTGGATGTTGAGGGGCCCATATTGGGATATGCAGAAGACTAAAATTGTGTGTGGGGTATGCAGGTGTGTTGGTATTGTGATTGAAATTGCAGTTGGGTGTGAGGCATTTGGGGGTATTGGTATTGAGGTGATGATTGTGGTTGGTTGTGGGGCATATGGGTGTAATTGTATTGTGGTGGTGACTGTGGTTGGGTGTTTGTTGTTCTGTTTCGTCTGGGGGTTTGTGGGAGGTTGATGTGTGTTGGGTTTGTTGTTGGGGAAATGAGGATTGTGCCCATTGTGTTCGTGGGTCAACCAAAAACCTTGGATGAGACACGTGCATTTCAGGGGTACTAACCGATTTGTACCAAGATAAATACTGATCTGTGTGTCGCATATTACCATGGTTGAGGAAAACTAGAAATTGTAAGACATGTCGGTGACGCCTCTGCCACATCTTACACCATTATGGAGCAAAGTCTTTCCAGTTGGTAAGACCCTATTGGGCATCGACCCTTTTGAGATGCCACGGGGACAAACAAGTCGGATCGCTGGGTATCTCTTAATGCATTTCAAACTGCATCTTCACACAGTCGTTGTGGTGCATCTCCACAACATTGAAACGTATGATTGCAGTCTTTGCGCTCCAAATTGCTGCATCCTCGGGGTTTAGTTCATGGCCCATACCCAAATATGGTCTCCAGACAAACTGCAGATAAAATTAAATCCGGTTAATGAAAACATAATATATAAATAATTTAAAAGTAGAAAAGTTGAAAGGTATGTCGTACATCATCCGGGCCAAGGTGATCCAATAGATTGCGGTATAGTGCGACATTGAATCTTAGATTCTTGCCGTAATCCATACCCCTCACGCAATATCTAAAGGAAATGAAAAATATTTTATTTTTATCATATATTTGGTGAAGAGATGAATAGTAATAAATGATATAACTTGATGACTTACTTTGTTGCGTATGGGAAAACGAATGTGTTGTTGTTGACGGGGTTTAGGGACTCCATCCTCCACCAACCCCAGGCTTGAAGTAAAAAAGTGCAGTCATAAAATGTACATTTTTCCTTGGTTGCATTTTTACACAAGGAACTGTATAGGTGGGCTAAAACAGTATAACCCTAACTATACTTTGTAGCTTTTTCGAAGTCTCTAAGTAAATTTAAATACATAAAATTTACACTATTTCTCGTACTTTCGGGAAATAAAAAGGTTCCAAATAGTATCATTATATAAGTTATAGGTTTTATTACCTTGGCTAGCTCGGAGGAATTTTCGTTTAATTCCAGAGTCGCATAATGATTTTTTTAGCTCAGTTAGTAGTATACCCTGACCTCTCGCACCACCACCGTCAACCATATCCCTTCCCAACAATTCTTCACACAGAATTGGGTTGTTGAACTGACCCGTTAACGACCTTACCATCGACAGGGAGACTCAATAACATGTACACGTCCTCTAGCGTGACGGTACATTCACCTATTGGTAGGTGAAATGTATGGGTCTCTGGTCTCCACCTTTCCAATATTGCAAGTATGAACTTTGAATCAATTGTGCAGTTGGAGATCTTTATAACGTTTCCAAAACCTGCGTATTCCAGATATGGTACGATCAATGGGTCGGGAGCAAGGTAGTTGTGTGACCGGATTCTGAATCTTTTGGTATCCTAAGTTAATAATGTAAAAGGTGTAAGAGTAATTAAGATGAACAAAGCATTACTAGAAGTATAAAAAATGTATAACTATAAAAGAAATTTACAAATACTGCAATGTTGTCCCTTGTGCCTCTGTGAGAATCGCCCATTGTGAGAAGAGCCATTGTTGAAAATGCTTGAGATTATGAAAGAGTTTGAAATTGTAAGAGATTATGAAAGAGTTCGTAGCAGAGAGTGAGACGATTGTGGATGCGAGAGAAGTATGTAATGCTTTATATTTATAGGCGAAATTTATTAATAGAGTAAGTGAGGTGGTAGGTGGGTGCATGCATGCATGATAAGTGTCACTCTTGCAGTGTAGGTGCAGGCTACGTGGCAGCCTTGGAGAAGGCATCTCTGAATGCATGTAACACGATTGGACATGAAGGGAAGCGCCATTGGACTTGATGAAAGAGTACAAAAATGAAAGGTGTCGCCATCCCCATTGACGAATAAGAGGTGGCATGGGTTGCAGAGTAGGCGCAGGCTAGGTGACAGCCTTGGAGAAGGCATATCTAAATGCATGTAACACTATTGGACGTGATGGGAGGAGCCTTAGAGGTTACAGTGTAGGTACAGAGTAGGCGCAGGCTAGGTGGCAGCCTTGGAGAAGGCATCTCTGAATGCATGTAACACGATTGGACATGAAGGGAGGCACCATTGGACTTGGCGAAAGAGTACAAAAATGAAATGTGTCGCCATCCCCATTGGCGAATAAGAGGTGACATGGGTTTCAGAGTAGGCGCAAGCTATGTGACAGCCTTGGAGAAGGCATCTCTGAATGCATGTAACACTATTGGACATGATGGGAGGAGCCTTAGAGGTTACAGCGTAGGTGTAGAGTAGGCGCAAGCTAGGTGGCAGCCTTGGAGAAGGCATCTATGAATGCATGTAACACGATTGGACGTGAAGGGAGGTGCCATTGGACTTGGCGAAAGAGTACAAAAATGAAAGGTGCCGCCATCCCCATTGGCGAATAAGAAGTGGCATGGGTTGCAGAGTAGGCACATGCTAGGTGACAGTCTTGGAGAAGGCATCTCTGAATGCATGTAACACTATTGGACGTGATGGGAGGAGCCTTAGAGGTTACAACCTTGGTTAATTCAAATTCAGTATGGCCTATTTAGTCTTACATTCATTAAAACAGTGATTCATTTAATCTCTCAAACACTAGAACATTCAAAAATTCCTGCAAATAACTCATAAACTTTAAACCTTCCAACCTTCAAACCTTCAAACAGTCATACACAATGGCCTGTGCACCCCAATATGTCATTAGTGCACATTTCAACGGTGAGACATACATTTGTCCCACCTCTGGGTTTCTATTTAGAGACACAGACAACATCTGATTTTGTTTAAACAGGAAAGCCAATTTCTTATACTTCAAAAAACGATTGGAGGCCAAACTTGGACGAGGCCCCGTGACACAAATATTTTATCATAATCCGGTTTTTTTTTGTAACAACCAAATAATATTTTATAAGGTTGAGGTTCAAGATGACGAAGATCTTCATAATATGTTTTCCAGTCATGAGTATTCTGGGTACAACTCTATTGAGTTGTACATTATGCTGCGAGAGCCTCAGCTGTCACAAGTGGTTGATCCTTTGGAGACCGAACAAGCAGAAGTAGATGTAGTTGATGAAGAAGAAGAAGATGACGAATTGGAGTTTGACGAAATGGTCAATGATGATTCCGAAGACGATGGGATACTTGGTATTCCTACAAACGAGATCTACACCCCACCTCCGCACATGATAAATTTCAACATGGGTGGAGATGAACCGTCTTCTGATTTATTTTTCAATCTGTATATGCAGTCGGATGAAAACTTAAAAGAGAAAGACAAATTTCGTAACAGAGAAGAATGTATCAGAGCCATCAAAAAATTCCACATGCTCAACTCGTTCGATTTTAAGGTGGACCGTGTAAATCTAGAAAGGTACAAGATCAAGTGTGTTCACCCTGATTGTATGTTCAAGCTCACTGCATCATATCGATTAAGAGGTGATTGTTGGGGCATAGGTTCCATGTCTACCCATACTTGTGTCAGTTCTACTCAATCACAGGATCATCGAAAACTTAATTATGATCTCATTTGTCAAGAAATCCTACCACTCGTCAGCAACGATCCATCTTTGAAGGTGAAAACCATAATCTCCCACATCACGACGATATTTAACTATACTCCGTCTTACCGAAATGTGTGGTTAGAAAAGACCAAGGCGATTGAAAAGGTATATAGAAACTGGGAGGAGTCATACCAAGAACTTCCTCGCTACCTGAATGCACTCCAGACTTATTCTGCGGGTAATGTTTACATTCTGGAAATAGTGCCAGCATACGCCCCCGATGGTAGTCAACTCAACGGAAATGGAATATTAAGTCGAGTGTTTTGGGCTTTTCAACCTTGCATCACAGGGTTTGCGTCATGCAAACCAATTATACAAATTGATGGGATTTGGTTGTATGGGAAATACAAAGGCACACTACTGATGGCAGTTGCACAAGACGGCAACAACAACATTTTCCCAATTGCCTTTGCCCTAGTCGAGGGGGAGACTGGTGGTGCTTGAAGCTTTTTCTCAAAAATTTGCGAACACACGTGGCTCCTCAACCAGATCTCTGCTTGATCTCGGATAGACATGCATCCATTGAAAGTGCATACAATAATCCTGCAAACAGTTGGCATGACCCTCCTTCTACGCATGTCTATTGCGTTAGACATATCGTCCAAAATTTCACGAGGGAGATCAAAGACAAAACACTTAGGAAAGCGGTTATGAATGCGGGATATGCATTGACACAACCTACGTTCAAATATTATCGCAATGAGATCCGTTTGTCAAATCTAGAAGCCGGTTGGTGGATCGACAATATTCCGATAGAAAAATGGACTAGGTCATACGACAATGGCCAAAGATGGGGCCACATGACAACAAATTTAATTGAATCGATGAATGGGGTATTCAAAGGCATCCGAAACCTCCCAGTCACTACTTTGGTAAAATCAACATATTTTAGGATGGCTTTGTTGTTTTCCAAAAGAGGTGAAATATGAAATGCGGTGTTGCAATATGGACAACTATGGAGTGAAAGTTGTATGAAGTACATTAAGGCAGAAAGTGCCAAAGCCAACACCCATATGGTTATACGGTTTGACCGACATAGCCACAACTTCATTATGAAAGAGACAATCGACCACAACGAGGGCCTGCCAAGACAATAATATAGGGTTGTACTACCTTCTCGTTGGTGCGATTGTGGCAAGTTTCAAGCCTTTCGTATGCCTTGCTCTCTTGTCATTTCCGCGTGTGCCTATACTCATTAAGACACGCTACAACTTCTGTCACACATTTACAAATCTGAAACGTTGCTCAATGCTTACAACAACAGCTTCCCTTTGGTAGCAAAACAAGATTATTAGCCTGCATACGATAGTGAAATAGTATGGCATAATGACCAAATGCGAAGGAATAAAAAGGATCGTCCCAAAAGTAAGCGCATCACAACCGAAATGGAATCCCTTTACAAGCTGGAAAGAAAGTGTGGTTTATGTCGTCAGGTCGGACACAATCAGAAAAATTGTCCGAATCGGGCTACTGCCTCAACCACATAAAAATTGTATTACATAAAATCTTTCCTTTATTATGTTGTAAACATTAGGGTTTTTCGTTAACAGTATTTGTTACAATAAACATTGCGCGAACAAGAAAAAAAAACACGATATTCCGTCAATGAAATTACAACTGTTAAAACAATATCATCTGACCCACGCATCATCAACATTACGTCGCTGTCTGTTTTGACTTCCTCCAACCAAACATTAGGTCTTCCTGTCGCAAGTGAGGTTTCTGTTCGTCTTCGCTGAATCCTTATAATTTTTCCCCCTCCACGATGGCTCCATCTAGCCATCGCATCAACTCCCGCTTCAGACGCTCCATGGAGTGAATGTGCCAGAATTTCATTTTATCGGAGGTTTTGTGGCGGAGAAGATAATGTAACCATCTCTGGTAAAAATCATGGGCGATGTCATGACGCAAATCACAGAGTAAAAAATAAGAAAACAGTGCGAGAAAGTGTGAGAAATGACGGAGAAACAGACGAATTATTTATGAAAACAACATTTTGCCCTAGGAGCCAAGTGAGATGGCCCCTCCTCTCACTTTTAAAGTGTAGGCGCCATCTCACTTGGCTAAAAGAGAGAGGAGGCTCCAAGTGGGATGGCGCCTAGGGCATAATCCTTAGTGGAGGCGCCAAGTGAGACGGCTCCTCCTTTGGAGAGTCGTCTGAAACATGGTTATTTGCGTAATTTTTTTTGAAACATGGTTGTTTGTGAAAAAAAAATTAATACTTGGTTATTCCAAAAAAAATTCCAAATTGGTCTGCCACTTAAGAGAGAACGTTTTTCTTTTTCTTTTCTTTTTTTTTTTGTTTTCAACCATTTAACTAAGTTATTGACTTCAGAAAAAACAACTTCCGCAAATATTAATAAACATTAATAAAACTTGTGTGAATATAACTTTTTTTGAAATAGCGGGATTTTTTACTTCATAAAATAATCCTAATTAAAATTGATAAATAACCCTGTTGTTAAAAAAAGAAGAAAAAAAGGTCTCACGTGAGAGATTTCTCTCAAAGGATACGACACCGGTACTTAATGTGAAGTTTCTTTTCCTTTTGGTACAAAGTATCAGGAGTGTTCATTGGTTACGGAAAGATCGGACCAAATTAGAATTTGAACTAAACCATATTGGTTTCTGCATTTTTTCAGTTTGAGCAAGAACGGAACCAAACTAATGAAATACGTTGACAATTGGTTCGAACATCAACTTTTCAATTTTCTACCCACAAATCGACCTACCAGAATCAACCATAAGTAATTATCATAAAAATTACTACCAAGCCTTCAACTTTAAGAAGAAAAGTAAAATGGCAAGCTATGCTAAATGTTTTTATTGTTAGATATTTTTGAATCTATTACGGAAAAATTATTAGGCTAGTGTTTATAAACTTCTTTAATGATTATAAATACTTATTAATCAATTACATACAAGCTTTGATAGGTTTTTTAATAAGTTTTATGAAATCATAGAAGGTTTTAAAAACTTTATAGTATGTGTGTGATTGACATAATACTTCAAGACTTACCCTTGACCTTTTACAATTAAATTGATCACTCTAAGACGTTACGCGTAGAACTAGGCGAGCTTTTACACTTTCATAACTTCAGGTTTTAAAGTTCTCTTGCTAGATACAAATATGACTTAACACTTTAACTAGAACTTGAATCTTTTGACTTATGAGGCTTGAGATATCTTCTTAACTTGGTGCCATCATCAAAAGTTTTACTTGACACTTGAAATAAACGCATCCTGTCACAAAGAACTTCTTAATATCCAAATGTTGTTAGACTTATGAATTTGTCATCTTCAAAACTGCTTCATCAGTTGTCACCATCAAGCCAATTGATGGTTGTGCTTGTAAACACATAGATCCATATTCTCCCCATATTTCATGATGATAACACATCTTTCAGGGAGGTGGTAAACAAAGAAAACGGCGGGTAAAGATTTAGAGTGATTAAACTCCCCCTTAAAGATGGAGAGAGTATACTTTTGTCCCCTCGAAAGTATATTTCTCTCCCTTTGTCATTATCAAAAAGGCGGGAAAATAAATAGCATTAGCACATATATCACAAAAAGGCGGGTAACATTTTAAAAGCAAGCAAACTAATTAAATGAACTAGAAAAATAATTCTATTACAATAAGTAAATACATGTGGGAAAAAACTCTAAAGTAGGAAATAATACATAGTTCAAATATAACTACTCATTGTCGATATCATATAATCGTGAGGCATTCCATTACTAACTACAAACTTTATTAGAGATTCGACTTGCTTGTCAATGTACCAAGGGCTTTGGCATTCTCTTTAGAGCTTAAGTGGATGAAGGATAACATTGCTTCAATAGACAGATCTTGAAGAAAATCTTGATCATTAGTTTCTAAACTTGATGAATCATGCTCTAAATCTTCGTTAACAACTAAGATCTTTATCTGAATTAGAGAATATCTCCCAATCAAAGTAGTATTGTGGCTTGAATTTTCACTTTCCAAATTAACAAAAACATTAGACAAGTTTTCCTTGACCAAATATTTATACGGTAGCCACGTCGATTTATTCCTTTTGCACTATAATATGTGAAGCATTACTCCATATGCCCATTTGATTGGAATATTTTGAGTAAGAAGCCACATGACCATCATGTCTATTAAACTGTGTGTTTGCAGGTTCAATAAAAAAAGTGATAAAAAATCAAAAAAATACCTTAAACTCTCTAAAATCAGACACATAATGACTACAATCAGACACATAATGACTAAACATGTTTTTATGCTTATATATAAATTATGTTATCGCTCAATCGTGTTGCCCCATGAACTAGTTATGTTGCGATTGCTCATTTAAAATGCTTTCAAGTCTTGGCAGAAAGTTGGGATAGTGTCGCTATTGACTTAGAGTGTGCCACTATTACATGCTTTCTTTCGTTTTTATTGTCTCATCCATCCCCTTGCTTCTTCATCTTTACTTTCACGCTAAAATACTATGAAATTTTTCTAGTTGGCATGATTTAAACATGGTTTGGTTTTTTCCATAAATCGTCAAATATTTATTATAACCTATAAAACAAAAATGCATTAATAGTAAAAACTCTATAAAAAATAAAATTTAAATACTAAAAACTTAGTGTGGCAGACTATCATAAGTAGTTAAGTTCTCCTTTGTTAGGACTAGATTTTTATTCTACTATTACATATATGTATTACTCTTAATCGCAATTGATCTTACCCGTTGATTAGAACTTACAAATGGGTCAAAGGATGACGTCTGTTTTACTGAAAAGTTGAGGAGAAAGGAGGATTGTACCTACAAGGCACTCCGACGATCAAGTAAGAATGGGTGCAAAGAGATACAAGCAGAATATTAGGGTTTAAGGTTTGAATATTGGATACCTGGCCCTCATAAGAGTGAGGGTTTATATAGTTCCTCCAGTGCGTAGCCATTGGTCCCTATTTTTTGGCCTAGATATACGGGTCGGCAAAAATAGGTAACTGCCAGGATTTGGTCAAAACAAGCAGTCGTGCCTGTAACTAGTTGTTGCATCGAGCAAGGATGAGATAACGGGCATAAGTGTTTATGAGTGTTTCCTGAGCATTTGCTTTTTGTGTGTCGAGCAGACTAGGAGGTAGCTGTCCGCACAGGCAGGCATGCGTTTCGGGCATTGTTGGTCGCATCATTCGAGGGCATGGTCGACCGGGGATGTTGGGCCAACATTATTGGGTCATGCCAAAGGTGGAAGCGGATCGGGCCAATTCTAGTCATTTGGTCAGTCCAGAACAGGATCCCCCCAAGTCATTGCTTTTGGGAAGAGGAGTGATGACTTTAAGATATGCTCGTGAAATGAGGGTGCTGCTCGGTCGATTTTACGTGAGGAGTACAAGTGATGCTCTACGTGTTCGCCTTGCGGGGAGAGGAACAATTGAGTGACTCTGAGGAGTTATCGTGTTTTTAGGTGAAATTTCATGCGAGGAGTCTGAAAATTGCTCGGGGTGTTCGTCTCGTGGGGAGAGGAACAACTGGTTGGAATTTAGGGAGTTTGTGTGTCACGCTTGCATCGAGCCACATCCTGCCATAAAGGCGTGATGATGGCTAGTCTAGGAACTAGGGCGTATTGATGACGCCTTTAGGAGTTCCCTAGGCGCGTGCTCGCTCACGTTAGCTGCTCTATAAAAGGCGAAGAAGGAGCTTCATTTGCATTTTTCTCTCACTCTCTTTCTGCTCGTCACTACTTATTTATGCTCAACGTAATTGTCCTTTGAAGTTTTCTTCTCGTTCCTCCGTCCATCGCTGAGACTTCTGCTTATTCCGCCTATAATCATTGATAACTTGGTAAGTTTCTTGATTTTCCTCTGTTATAGTAGAATTTCTTCTGTTATAGGATGGTTTTTATGCTTCTTTTCCTATAAATGCATGCAGTTTAGGGTTTAGAGTAGCTTAGTATGAGAGTCCCCGACAGAGTGTTGGTGTCTGAGGACGGTGGTGTGGGGTCATTTTTGAGCTTCTTTTTATGATCTTCATCAAAAAATGATGAGTTCTTCATGAGCGACTTTGACCCAGAAGTGTTAGGGAGATAGATGCTCGTAATATTTTTGTGCTCTTGCTCGTTGCAGATGTGCCCCACGAGAGAGTTTGTTTTTCTTTTTGCGGTCGAGTGAGGGCTCTAGTCGGGGACAGGGTCCTCGTTCCTTTGTGCCCTTTCACTTTATTAGTGGTGGAAGGGTGGATTTGATTTCGATATCGAATTCACTTTTGTCCTCTACTTTTTTAGGTACGGTGGCTAGTGGTATTGATGATGAGTTGGTGGTTGAACCCAGTGATTCCTCGTTAAGTCTTTTCAAACACTCATCGACATATGAGAGTATTTCGAGGATGCTTGAACCCGATCCGGTCGAGTCGGAGTTGGTCAAAGAGGGGTAGGATGCGCCCGTAATCTGAGCGGATCCCTTAGCTTGGGTCACGCCTGACCCATTGAAGCATGCCTCCTATTTTTGTGAACACCTAGATGAAGTGTTCGCCTTGGTGACTCTGGGGATGGAGATAGAGGGTGCTAAGGAGCAGTTGTCAGTATATATACCTAATCCGAATCACTGGATATGTTTGAAGTTTGAACCATATCATATCCCTATGTACGAGATTCTTTTTCGGGAAATGGGTTTCAGACTTTCTTTTAGCAATCTTTAGGTGGCCGTTCTATGGCATCTCTGCCTTGCTCCCTCGCAGCTGCATCCCAACTCGATTGCCTTTCTGTGGGCTTTCGAGATTGTGTATGATTATCTGCAGATAAGGGCTACTGTTTCTCTGTTCTTCTACTGCTTCCACCTCCAACATGGCGCTCACGGTGCTCATTTTACATGGGTTTCCATCAAGCAGGAAAACGGAAAGGTGTTCAAAGCTTACCTCGACTCTGTTCAAGATTTTAAGAGAAGTTATATGTTGGTCCAGCCCGTGTCGGGGAAGGT
Source organism: Vicia faba (assembly GCA_948472305.1). Lineage (NCBI taxonomy): Eukaryota > Viridiplantae > Streptophyta > Magnoliopsida > Fabales > Fabaceae > Vicia > Vicia faba. Next base: position 767,052,834 of record OX451741.1, on the reverse strand, counting down.
GTTGCTGAACGTTTTCAGGAGCGTTCAACTGGTCGATGAGACCGGGAAATGTCAGTTGAATGATGAGGGAAATCTGGTGGCAAAGCTGGTGCCAAAGTTTCGCTTTCATTGGTCGAAGAAACATTATGATGATGGGACCGACCATTATATATGGGAGAAGGGTCAGCTGGGTGTCGAGGACCAAGCCAGTCATGACCGTCTCTCCGCCTTTGTTGCGAGGATCCCCTCAGTCCAGCATATGGGCAAAGGGGGAAGGTCATTGAATGGCGAGGATGGAAATTTTGTTTACGAACCCGGTCTTATAAATGTCAAAGAGCTCCTCAAGAGAGAGGATCCTGTGACGTGTTTATGTAGTGTATTCTTTATTTCGACCTGATTCGTATGTTTGATTATTCATCCCTGTTTGCTAACCCTTATTTATTGTTTCTTGCAGAAAAAATGAATCTCGATGTCGAGCGCATGGTAAAGTAGCTATCTTGAAGGCGAAGAAGGCGTTGAAGTTTGTCGGACCCTCACCAGGTGATACGGGGGTGGCTCCAAAGTCAAGTTTGGGTACATCGTCAAGATCTCCAACAGCCGGAGCTCTCACTCCCCAGCAGGTGTCTTTGAGGTTCAAAAGGCAACGCCTCGAGGGCATGGTTGATCTGAAGGGCGAAAAATAAAAGGGACGGTTTGATCTGCCTCCTTGTTGGCATAACAAGACTTTCTTTGAGGGAGCCACCCTACAACTTCCCCGAGCTGACTCGCTTTTGCTTGAGGAGATGGATCGTCTGAGCAATAGGGCGACGTTGGCTCAAGATACTGGTGTCGTCATGAGGGTTTTAGAGATGGATGTTGTGTATACCAAGGAAGGTACTTCTCAGGAGGTCAAGATGAGTAAATTGCAGGCTAATATGGCGATTTCTGAGAAGGAGTGTGCCAGTGGGGAGGTTGCTCGAAAGACGGCGGTTGAAAGCTTGGCGAAGGTGACCGATGAGCGTGATACCCTTCTGCTCGAGAAGAAATATCTCGAGGAGAAGGTAGCATCCCTGAGGGTCGGATCGACTCCTATCGAGGATGATCCGAAAGAGGTCAGAGGCCTGAAGACTCGTGCCGACTTGGTTGCGTGTCTCTAACTGGACGTGGATGACGGCTTGGCCAATGTAGATGGGAGTTTTGATAATGCGATGGCGCAACTTTGGGTTCTAAATCATGTCGTTGAGTTCAACACGGTCGGAATGAGGCTCCATTACTATGTGTCAGATGGTAAGATAGTCATTCCTGAGTTCCTTTGGACCGATGAGGATATTGAGGTTGGGAATCCCTCTCATGCGGATCTTGTTCCCGAGGTCGGTGCAAATGCAAAGGGATTTCAGCCTGGTGTTTGATAAGTTTTATTGTTGCTCTTTTTGTTTCGTCCTGCGTGTTGTATTGTTGTAATTTGTTATATGGGCTTTGCCCTTTTTTGATATGAGTTTCAAACAATCGTGGTCCTTGCGTCCACAAGTTCGTCTTCTTGAATGGGGGCTGTTGTACCCCAAAATTTGCCCTCTCATTTTACTCAACACATGCTCATTGAGATCCTCAACTTGCTCAAGGATGCCCAAGAGTTGACCAGACAAACTCTCTCCTAAAGCAATGGACCTCCAACTAGGGTTTCCACTTTCATCAAGATGGGTGAGATCCAAAGGCTTCATATGCTCTCTATAGTCCTAATATTTTCTCAAGACCCTCTGTTGTACCCCAAAATTTGCCCTCCCATATTCTCCAATAAACTGCCAAGTCAAGCTACAAAATTCCCCAAGGGTTGCACAGTGCAAAAATCTCCTATACAGTCAAAACTAGGGTTTGTGTCCTGATCAAGAAAATGGAGTGTTCAAAAGCCCAATCAAGTCTCACATGCCTACAAAGATGGTCAAGTATCCTCATATCAAGTTTCAAGGCATTCAGCTCAAAATTGCACAGTCAAAACCCTAAATTGCACTACAGTCAACTGTAAGGGCAAAATGGTCATTTGACAGTCAAAAGTTCAAATTTTTGGTCAACATATCATTTTGAAGCCACAAACATCATTTGATCAATGCTTGATCATGACTCTCAAAATTTGGCTCAGAAATCATCAAAGATGCAAAAGTTGCTATATTTGGACAGCTGAAAAAGTCAACTGAAATTGACCAGAGCATAACTTTCACATGGATTATCAGAAAAATCCCATCCAAAGCTCATTTTGAAGAGAAAGACATTTCCTACAACTCATCTTCATACTTCAAGTCCAAGAAATGCTCTCACAAAAAGTTATCAATTTCAACATTATAGGTCATTTTCAAAAGTCAACAAAAAGGGACTTTAAGTCAAAGACCATAACTTGATATTGGTAAATCAAAATGACATGGAACCAAAGGCATTGGTTAGAGAACTCAAAGACCTTTCCAAAATGTCCAAGAACATGTGAAAAGCTTAAAAATTGAGCAAGTTATGCCTTGTAGAAGTTGGGAAATTTTTGTGAAATGGCAAAAGTCAACTATCCTTGAAACTTCAATTTTTGACAAAAGGGCCCACTTTCTTCCACTTGATTCAGCCTTGTCATGCCACACACGTGTCCCATGATTAATTTCAAGACCAAATATTGATTTTTCTATTTTATTTAATTTTTGATAATTTAATTCATTTTAAATCTTTAAAAATTCAAATAAAATTCAAAAATCAATGAAATAGTGTCATTTGAATTGGGATAGCTTCCATATATCATGGGCCAGCTCACAAACTCATGCTAGGGTTAAATTGCACACCAAGTCTTAGTTTGCTTAAAAAAAGGGAAAATTGGTTAATGGTGAAAACCCTAGGACTAGTTCTCTCATGGGCATGAATCAAGGCCAACTAACAAGCTAATTTCCTTCCCTCATAAGCACTGAGTCAAACCCTAATCATAACACACTCTCAGCTGCGCAGAAAAAGCTAGTACCAATTTGAAATTTTTGCCATAAAAGTCAAAACTGAAAAGCACTCTAGAGGGCGATTCGAGTCTTAATTCCTTTTCCAAGAGCTTCCTCAAACTCTCCTGATCATATTCCAATCACAAACAAGAACCAAAACGCAAAGAAGTGGTATCTATAACTCAAACTGTAAAGCAAAACTTTTGAAATCGGATATCATGATTCATACATCTTTGTGCATTTTTGTTTATTGATTCTTGTTCATATTGAAGTTTCCAAGCTAACCATTGCCTTTAATTGTGTTTTCATTGACCATACGCGAATCTACCATGTTTGGATATTAGGGTTACAGTTTTTCAAAATTGGGGTTTTCTACCCAAGGCAAAATTAAAGCTCAAGACTACTGCCATTGCATTTATCACGTCCAGACGAGGAGGTTCCAACCCTCGCGCTCAATTTATGAGCGTCGAGGGTCTATTCGTTATTTTTTGATATATGGGTTTAGGCAACGCAACGAAAACCGTTGCCTATATGTTTTGTTTACAGGGATGGGGGAGAAGACGACTCCGTGGCACGCAGGGATTGGTTGCATTTGAATTTCGCGCGTGCTCTCCATTACGCGTTGGTTTTGCCTTTTGTTATTTGTTCATTATAATATATTAATTGAAGTTCAATAGCTCAGCTGGCAGGGATACACGCTTGTAACTCTCATGACCTGGGTTCAAACCCCAGGTCTCACATATTTCTCATATTATTTTTCTATACCTCATTCCATGCAGCGCTTCTATGGAGACGTACCATACACCTCAAAGCCTGATCGTCCACGCGTCCCACCAATTCAAATCAAAGGCGTGGATGCAAGGAACATGCTATGCCCAGTCAACATGCCATACAAAAACCTGGAAAAGTCAATGGATTTCAACGTTAATGGGCCAGAATGCTAGGCCTATACCTCCAATTTTGGGGCTACCCCCCCCTGGTTTGTCTTCCCTAATCTTTTTTTATTCTTGTTTTAATTACTTTTATTTAATTATTGTTTATTTAATTAATTATTTTTTAACAAAATACAAAAACATCATAAAATCAGAAAAGGCCAAAAAATATGATATTTATTTATTTTAATTATTTTTATGAATAAATTGCATGTAAATAAATTTAGTATAATTAGGTTTTTTTGCAATATTAATTCTTTTCATAAAAAATATAAAAAATATAGAATTTAGGTTTAATTGTTAATTCTTTTTTGATTTCCTTTTTTTTATCATAATATTATTATTTTATTTATTTTCATAAATTGATTTTTGCATGTAAAGTAACTTAGATTTAAATTAGGTTAAAACTTAATATTTTCGCAATAAATTTAAAAAAACATTAGAACTAGGGTTTAGCATTTTATTTTTAATTTCAATAAATTCTTTTTTTTCTTTTAAATCTTAAAAAGCATAAAATACCAAAAACACTTAATTCTAATTAATTAATTCTTATTAACTTTAATTTCTTATGAAAGGGTCCAACGCCCATACTTTTAATTATTAATTTCGCACATTTTACTTTGTCGCTTATTATAATTATGTACATGTCCCAAAGCCTTGTAACAATTTTATTTCTCGTACTTTTATTCGCTTTATTTATTTTTTCAGTCAAATCGGGTCCGGTTTAATTTTGGCGATGTGGACCCGCGCCATTTGTAATAGTTGTAGATTTATTTTCCCGCAACTTTATAACTGTTAAAAAAGCATGCAAGAATGAATGGCCCTAATTAAAATCAAGCGTAGATCATAATGAACATGACAAGACAAATATCAATGAACATGACACACGAACCGCACACACCACCCCTAGGGTACGCCTCACTGTTGCCTTTCGAAAGGTGATCGTCGAGTAGAGGACGTCTTAGTAAGTCCTCATGATCCGGGAACCTGGCATGAGGGTAGCTTCTAAGGTGTCTTCCCATTGCTCTGGTGATCACCACGTCCCTAAAACTCGAATTGACCCGAACACCTCCAACGGTGGTGCTACCTACCTCTCAATGGTGGGATGGCACTACTTTAAAGGACATTTACGCAGACGAATTCCTTAGGGTAGGTAGGTTCTCAAGGATACTTGCTCTCTTAAAAAACAAATAAAAATCTTTTCACACCAACACTTTTCAAAAACTTTCAAAACAAACTTTCCAAACACTCTGACGTACGAGTTGAACTGAAACTTTTCAAAGAATATTTTTGAAACCCACATTGAAAAGCAAACAAACAATTTTGAAAACACATTGAGCAAGTATCTAAGAGCCCATGGATAACCATGGATAGAAAGGGTGCTAACACCTTCCCTTTCTATAATCTACCTCCCGAACCGAGAGTAATCTCTTTTAAGGAATTTTTCTGTGCTTTTGTCCTTTCCATTTGGAGAAAATAAAAGACGGTGGCGACTCTTGCTTCCGCGACACTTCGCGAACCAGCTTTAAAACAGTCAGTTCCAGATCCACCGATCACAGAACTGGCGACTCTGCTGGGGATATACTTAAAGTGAGGTGTACCTTAGGGCTAGTTCATAACTGTGTTTTCAATTGTTTTCCTTGTGTGCTTTAAAATTGTGGGTTGCTTGGGAGTTCTATAGATCCTAACCCGGATCTGGGGGATACCTTCTTAGAAAGTAGCAACAAGGCTGTGAGGGAACTGTGCGGGGTATACCGACATGGTTGAAACAGTCTGCTACGTTGATGTGGCACTTTGGTGTGTACCGGTAACCCTTGAGTTCAGTCAAGGAGAGTACGGGGCCTCCATGTGGTGTCGTGAAGCATCAACTGACCCTAGGAACCTTAATTGAACTATCTTGGCCTCTTTAGGGTAGTGAGATAACTGACTTTGGTGCAGTCCGAGGTTGGTTGATACTCGATACTACATCCAATTGAGGGTTGCTTTCCTGGAATATTTCGGTCGCCAGTTCAGTGGCTAAATCGAAACGATGAACAATGAAAGCAATCCCGTGATATTGGGAACCTTAGAACCCGGTTACTTTGATAGGACAGGTTGAACCCACCAACTTCAAGAGGGTACTACCCAGACTCCATGTTGGCCTAAACTTTAAGGGCTTCTCTTGTGTGACTTGTGTGCCTTCCTACTTGAACTACTTGCATGCTTATTACCTGACATTTGTCTCTTGCAGGTTGTGTTTGTAGTCCTTAATTAGGACTCATAACAGGGTATCCTAAGTTTCTTGCAGGTTTTTGCAGTCCTTAATTTGGACTCATAACAGGGTTACTCACATTACCCCATGCATATCATGACATCATACCATTGCATACATCCTAACCCATTTCAAGGATCTCAAGGGCTTGTGATGCAGGTCATATAAATCAAACATCTAGCAAGGGGCAAAGAGGATTTATTTTCCTCTAGCCAATGTTGTCAGGGGCTATGACCCACTTGATATGGTGAGCTCTGACTCCTGAAGAAGGTTCCCTAACCAAGGTTGTTTGGAAATCAAAACCAGACATGATGACTAAAGTCAGGGGCTATGACCCACTTGATATGGTGAGCCTTTGACTCTTGAAGAAGAGTTCTCAATAACATGGGTGTCCTTCAATCAAGCTCTAAATTCCAATGCTAACAAATTTTCTTGTTTACCCCGCGAGATCCTTGAAAACATTGCATGCATATCATACTCATCCTTACATAACAGGTATCTTTGTTGCAGGTCACTTACCTTTCCCGCTGTTTATTTCAGCAATGGCTTCACAACAAGACAACCAGGACCTTCTTGCTCAAGAGGCTCGGCTCGGGGACATCCTCCTGAATTTATCCAAGGGGCAGGAGGAGTTAAGGACACTTCTCACGGGGACTTTGGTCAGGAACAATGCTGAGGATGACAAGGACGAACAGCTGAAACGTCTACAAGCTGAGGTAGACACATTGAAGACCCAGATGCTGGGGCAAAGGACCCTCATTCAAGGTTTAGCTCAGGAGCAAGGAGAACTGAGGGCCATGATCAGTCAGCTTCATCAAGACATGAAGCAACCAGCCCAAGTCAGGGACCAAGTCATGGAACAGCTTCCAAGAGGGCAAAGGCCGGGCCCAATGAATAGACCTCTCCAAATTGCTACTACTTCACAAGCCCAGCATCAACGGGGTAATCGGCGCAAGCGATACACTCCTGGAAGACATTTCACTGAGACTGGCATACCACCATCTCTAATGCTGAAACACTTATTGGAGGCCAATCTGATTACTTTGAAAGGTCCTCCCCAGAATCCTGGCACCTCTGCTCCTACTTATAACCCTGATAAAAGATGTGCCTACCATTCTGACAGTCCTGGACATGACACCGATGACTGTTGGAGCTTGAAGAACAAGATCCAGGACTTGGTCGACGGAAGGGTGCTGGAGTTCATGCCGGGTGGCCAAATGAAATTCTTCTGCTGAAAATTTTCCATTTGAAGTGACAAATCCTGAGACTGGAAAGTTTTGTTCATTCGAATGTTCAAGTTGCAATTTTCTTTTGTTCAAACATTTATTCATGTTAAAACATTGTTATTCCATTAATGCATCGCTTATGTCTATTTTTGAATCAATATATTCGCATTCACTATATGCAAACTATTTTCATATTTTTTCTGATGTCAACCCTGGATCTAAACTCTAAGCCTCTTGAGGGAGGATGACGAAAATGATACCATAATCTACAGTATGCTTTTGAACAGACCCCGCTGATGAGGTACAGGCATAGTTTCAATCCCTAAACACTGGAGTAATAAGGAAGATAATCCCTCGTCAACCCCTCTGAGCCAAAGAAGTAGGAGTTTTTATTGGCGAAATTTAAAACCCTTTATCATAACCTGGGGCAGGGTAGTTCTCTCAGTTGATCCAAGTGCTTAACGAATGGCACCAAAGAGGTCCTTACAAAACAAAACGAAGAAAGACAGTGATGGTTCCGAATAATCAATAAAGAAAGGCAGTCATTATCTCAAAAATAAAAAACCCCTTAAGTCAAAACCCATGAAGGAGACTTACAAAACTGGGGCATCCCGCTGACTGAAATTCCAAAAAAGGAAACAGTTCAGGCAAAAAAGAAAGGGATAACAAAAATCAGACAAGAAAAAGGTCTTACAAACCCTCGACAAAAAAATGATGACTGCCTATTCAGAATAAATCATCAATGACTGAACCATCACCGGAAAATCAGAACGAAGACTCAAACAAGGTCTAACGCATGATCAACTGAGTTTAGGTTTGAAGAACGTCACGAAGAGTGGGTGGGTACAAATAATTTGAGCCTTTATTCTTTGTTTCTTAAACCGTGAACCAGGCCATGTTATAACCCTCAAAAGTCCCAGCTGAAGCAGGGGTTAGTTCGAAAGCATACTGTTACGAAAGGTATCTTGACTCCTGAAGGCCTACGGTAAATACGAAGTTGACATCATGTTTTTACAAACATTTACTTGTTTTATGAAAAAGAATGCATTTTCAAAATCTTCAAGACAGACATAAGCTTTGCATTTTTAACATAACTTTGTTTGCATATGACTTTTTGTTTGAACAGCAAGGAAATTCGCACGACGAATGCCTAATGAACAGAAGTACCTCCAATCAAGGGGCATGGCATGACTATTGTCCATCATCTGGGGCAGTTAAGTCAAGATTCGGAGAATCTCTCAAAAAGGCCAACCAGCCTGGGGCAAATCTCCGTCTAAGTCACTTGGGGCATTGGACGATCAAACGAAGATCTTCTGGTGGCATGACAAAACAATTCTAACAGGGGCAATTCCCTACATCCTGAGGACACGGACATAGTCGAAAAAATACTGCGCATAATCAAAGACCCGCTAGGTTGACATACCTAGGCAAAAGTAAGGGCTTCCCGGCGAACCAAAAGGGTTCGGGCAAAATGAAGGGATGAAATGAAAAAAATCTGTACACCCGGCAAGTCGAAAACCTGGAAAGGCGGCTTGGGCAAAAAATGGGTACCCCGGTGGACTGAAAACCCGAAAGGGCGGTCCAGGCAAAAATTAGGGATCAAAGCGTACGACTATGTCCTGTCATCTCGTCACCTGCCTACCAGAAGAAGGTTTGTCCATCAGCAAGCTATCAGCACCTCTCAAGTCTTCCTCTCCCACTTCAGAAACAGGGGCAATAAGGAGTTGTCTAAGAGCAATCTAATTGTTCTGTCCTCCAAGGTATCAAAACAGGTTAGGCTGAAGAACATAGCCGACATATCTCAATTCCCCAGAGAGTAAGTCAGCAGTCAGTGCATTCTTATCCAAGCAAAATTATCAAATCTCAAGGAAGTTGAGTATCCTCCAGCCGATCTCAAACATTCCCCAGCAGCATATATTCTTAACAAGCATCCCCGGCAGTCTTGGTCTAAAGATTGTTCCCCGGCGGCATACAAACATTCAAAGGAATCACTTCCCCCGCAGTTCAAAACTCCCCAGAAGAGTCCAATCCAGTTTCCCCAGGAAAGCTGGAATTCATATCCCCAAGCAGTAAGCTTATCCCCAGTAAATTCTGGAAGCTTACCCTTCGCAGAGCACGAACGCGTCGTCCGTCTTGATTTAAAGAGTTATTTCCTTAACAGGATATAACTGGGTTATCCTCAGCCAAAAGCCATGGAAAGAGCGTCGTCGACAAAGTCTTCTTATCCCCAGCAAGCTATTATCAACATTCAGCAAGGCATTCCTCTTCCCCACAGAGTATTGTTCCCCAGCATGGCCGCTAGAGCATTTTTCTCCCCGCAGAATCTTCCATTTGCCAAGTTTATTCCGCAACGGAGTCATCTTCTCCTACCGGTATTCTTGCAGTTATCATCCCCAGCAGAAGCAAAAGCTTATTCTTCAACATCAGCCCAGGATACGACTTCCCGGCATCCGTCAAGGATTTACTTTCCTAGACAAAAACATACATAAAACATCACATACATCATTATAGCATGCATAGACGCATTATATCATACAAATCTCATTTCTGTTGAGAACATCATTGCTTGATCCATATCATGCATTGCATATGACTGACCTTCACCTTTCAGGAAAGATGCAGGTGGAATTCTCAAACATATTTCAAGGCCTTCTCTAGTCCAGCTAAATCGACTCCCAACAGATTTTTCTGATGAAAACTCAATAGAAGTTATCAGGTTATAAATTCCTATTGGTTCTCTCTCCGACGGTGCATGAGATTCCCATTTTAGGTCTTTCTTTCAGATTTTATTTTCCTATTGGTTCTCTCTCCGACGGTGCATGAGATTTCCACTTTAGGTTTTTTCTTTAAGATTATAATTCCGTTTTGGTTCTCTCTTCGACGGTGCATGAGATTTCCATTTTAGGTCTTTCTTTCAGATTTTATTTTCCTACTGGTTTTCTCTCCGACGGTGCATGAGATTTCCATGTCAGGTTTTCTTTAAGATTATAATTCCATTTTGGTTCTCTCTCCGACGGTGCATGAGATTTCCATTTTAGGTCTTTCTTTCAGATTTCATTTTCCTATTGGTTCTCTCTCCGACGGCGCATGAGATTTCCATTTTAGGTTTTGCTTTGAGATTATAATTCCTATTGGTTCTCTCTCCGACGGTGCATGAGATTTCCATTTTAGGTCTTTCTTTCAGATTTTATTTTCCTATTGGTTCTCTCTCCGACGGTGCATGAGATTTCCATTTTAGGTTTTCTTTAAGATTATAATTCCATTTTGGTTCTCTCTCCGACGGTGCATGAGATTTCCATTTTAGGTCTTTCTTTCAGATTTCATTTTCCTATTGGTTCTCTCTCCGACGGCGCATGAGATTTCCATTTTAGGTTTTGCTTTAAGATTATAATTCCATTTTGGTTCTCTCTCCGACGGTGCATGATATTTCCATTTTAGGTCTTTCTTTCAGATTTTATTTTCCTATTGGTTCTCTCTCCGACGGTGCATGAGATTTCCATTTTAGGTTTTCTTTAAGATTATAATTCCATTTTGGTTCTCTCTCCGACGGTGCATGAGATTTCCATTTTAGGTCTTTCTTTCAGATCTTATTTTCCTATTGGTTCTCTCTCCGACGGTGCATGAGATTTCCATTTTAGGTTTTCTTTAAGATTATAATTCCATTTTGGTTCTCTCTCCGACGGTGCATGAGATTTCCATTTTAGGTCTTTCTTTCAGATTTTATTTTCCTATTGGTTCTCTCTCCGACGGTGCATGAAATTTCCATTTTAGGTTTTTCTTTAAGATTATAATTCCATTTTGGTTCTCTCTCCGACGGTGCATGAGATTTCCATTTTTGGTCTTTCTTTCAGATTTTATTTTCCTACTGGTTCTCTCTCCGACGGTGCATGAGATTTCCATTTTAGGTTTTCCTTTGAGATTATAATGTCCTATTGGTTTTCTCTCCGACGGTGCATGAGACTTCCATTTTAGGTCCAGCTTTCAGGCTATAATTTCCTTTGGTCCTCTTCCCGATGCTGCGAAGACGGTAATTCCCATCAAGATTTTCTCAACGAGCGTTGTTGAAGTTAAAGTCACTCAAGGTTCTCTTACCATTCATGTTAAGGCAGTAACCATCTCTGGTTCATTCATCGCCGTTTGAAGCTCCAGACTCAGCTCTTGTAACCAGTCAGGACATATCTATACCAAGCATCTGAAAACCAGCTCCTGCGACGTGTCAGGTACTCATTTTCTTTTGCAGGTATGCAGGTCCTCGCTAAGGAATCTCTTACGCGATCAACATCCAGATGGCATCTATAAGCCCATCATCCTACCCATCAATCTCTAAATGGCATCTATAAGCCCATTCCCACCACACTGCTACCATGTGAGCGCAAATTTCTGGGCACTCTAGTGTCCAATCATCTTCTACCTTCGGATTACGAAAGGCACGTCAGCCAATCTGCATCCTCAGGTCTAAGAAGATTGAACAGGGGCAACTGTTGTACCCCAAAATTTGCCCTCCCATATTCTCCAATAAACTGCCAAGTCAAGCTACAAAATTCCCCAAGGGTTGAACAGTGCAAAAATCTCCTATATAGTCAAAACTAGGGTTTGTGTCCTGATCAAGAAAATGGAGTGTTCAAAAGCCCAATCAAGTCTCACATGCCTACAAAGATGGTCAAGTATCCTCATATCAAGTTTCAAGGCATTCAGCTCAAAATTGCACAGTCAAAACCCTAAATTGCACTACAGTCAACTGTAAGGGCAAAATGGTCATTTGACAGTCAAAAGTTCAAATTTTTGGTCAACATATCATTTTGAAGCCACAAACATCATTTGATCAATGCTTGATCATGACTCTCAAAATTTGGCTCAGAAATCATCAAAGATGCAAAAGTTGCTATATTTGGACAGCTGAAAAAGTCAACTGAAATTGACCAGAGCATAACTTTCACATGGATTATCAGAAAAATCCCATCCAAAGCTCATTTTGAAGAGAAAGACATTTCCTACAACTCATCTTCATACTTCAAGTCCAAGAAATGCTCTCACAAAAAGTTATCAATTTCAACATTATAGGTCATTTTCAAAAGTCAACAAAAAGGGACTTTAAGTCAAAGACCATAACTTGAGATTGGTAAATCAAAATGACATGGAACCAAAGGAATTTGTTAGAGGACTCAAAGACCTTTCCAAAATGTCCAAGAACATGTGAAAAGCTTAAAAATTGAGCAAGTTATGCCTTGTAGAAGTTGGGAAATTTTTGTGAAATGGCAAAAGTCAACTATCCTTGAAACTTCAATTTTTGACAAAAGGGCCCACTTTCTTCCACTTGATTCAGCCTTGTCATGCCACACACGTGTCCCATGATTAATTTCAAGACCAAATATTGATTTTTCTATTTTATTTAATTTTTGATAATTTAATTCATTTTAAATCTTTAAAAATTCAAATAAAATTCAAAAATCAATGAAATAGTGTCATTTGAATTGGGATAGCTTCCATATATCATGGGCCAGCTCACAAACTCATGCTAGGGTTAAATTGCACACCAAGTCTTAGTTTGCTTAAAAAAAGGGAAAATTGGTTAATGGTGAAAACCCTAGGACTAGTTCTCTCATGGGCATGAATCAAGGCCAACTAACAAGCTAATTTCCTTCCCTCATAAGCACTGAGTCAAACCCTAATCATAACACACTCTCAGCTGCGCAGAAAAAGCTAGTACCAATTTGAAATTTTTGCCATAAAAGTCAAAACTGAAAAGCACTCTAGAGGGGGATTCGAGTCTTAATTCCTTTTCCAAGAGCTTCCTCAAACTCTCCTGATCATATTCCAATCACAAACAAGAACCAAAACGCAAAGAAGTGGTATCTATAACTCAAACTGTAAAGCAAAACTTTTGAAATCGGATATCATGATTCATACATCTTTGTGCATTTTTGTTTATTGATTCTTGTTCATATTGAAGTTTCCAAGCTAACCATTGCCTTTAATTGTGTTTTCATTGACCATACGCGAATCTACCATGTTTGGATATTAGGGTTACAGTTTTTCAAAATTGGGGTTTTCTACCCAAGGCAAAATTAAAGCTCAAGACTACTGCCATTGCATTTATCACGTCCAGACGAGGAGGTTCCAACCCTCGCGCTCAATTTATGAGCGTCGAGGGTCTATTCGTTATTTTTTGATATATGGGTTTAGGCAACGCAACGAAAACCGTTGCCTATATGTTTTGTTTACAGGGATGGGGGAGAAGACGACTCCGTGGCACGCAGGGATTGGTTGCATTTGAATTTCGCGCGTGCTCTCCATTACGTGTTGGTTTTGCCTTTTGTTATTTGTTCATTATAATATATTAATTGAAGTTCAATAGCTCAGCTGGCAGGGATACACGCTTGTGACTCTCATGACCTGGGTTCAAACCCCAGGTCTCACATATTTCTCATATTATTTTTCTATACCTCATTCCATGCAGCGCTTCTATGGAGACGTACCATACACCTCAAAGCCTGATCGTCCACGCGTCCCACCAATTCAAATCAAAGGCGTGGATGCAAGGAACATGCTATGCCCAGTCAACATGCCATACAAAAACCTGGAAAAGTCAATGGATTTCAACGTTAATGGGCCAGAATGCTAGGCCTATACCTCCAATTTTGGGGCTACCCCCCCCCCTGGTTTGCCTTCCCTAATCTTTTTTTATTCTTGTTTTAATTACTTTTATTTAATTATTGTTTATTTAATTAATTATTTTTTAACAAAATACAAAAACATCATAAAATCAGAAAAGGCCAAAAAATATGATATTTATTTATTTTAATTATTTTTATGAATAAATTGCATGTAAATAAATTTAGTATAATTAGGTTTTTTTGCAATATTAATTCTTTTCATAAAAAATATAAAAAATATAGAATTTAGGTTTAATTGTTAATTCTTTTTTGATTTCCTTTTTTTTATCATAATATTATTATTTTATTTATTTTCATAAATTGATTTTTGCATGTAAAGTAACTTAGATTTAAATTAGGTTAAAACTTAATATTTTCGCAATAAATTTAAAAAAACATTAGAACTAGGGTTTAGCATTTTATTTTTAATTTCAATAAATTCTTTTTTTTCTTTTAAATCTTAAAAAGCATAAAATACCAAAAACACTTAATTCTAATTAATTAATTCTTATTAACTTTAATTTCTTATGAAAGGGTCCAACGCCCATACTTTTAATTATTAATTTCGCACATTTTACTTTGTCGCTTATTATAATTATGTACATGTCCCAAAGCCTTGTAACAATTTTATTTCTCGTACTTTTATTCGCTTTATTTATTTTTTCAGTCAAATCGGGTCCGGTTTAATTTTGGCGATGTGGACCCGCGCCATTTGTAATAGCTGTAGATTTATTTTCCCGCAACTTTATAACTGTTAAAAAAGCATGCAAGAATGAATGGCCCTAATTAAAATCAAGCGTAGATCACAATGAACATGACAAGACAAATATCAATGAACATGACACACGAACCGCACACACCACCCCTAGGGTACGCCTCACTGTTGCCTTTCGAAAGGTGATCGTCGAGTAGAGGACGTCTTAGTAAGTCCTCATGATCCGGGAACCTGGCATGAGGGTAGCTTCTAAGGTGTCTTCCCATTGCTCTGGTGATCACCACGTCCCTAAAACTCGAATTGACCCGAACACCTCCAACGGTGGTGCTACCTACCTCTCAATGGTGGGATGGCACTACTTTAAAGGACATTTACGCAGACGAATTCCTTAGGGTAGGTAGGTTCTCAAGGATACTTGCTCTCTTCAAAAACAAATAAAAATCTTTTCACACCAACACTTTTCAAAAACTTTCAAAACAAACTTTCCAAACACTCTGACGTACGAGTTGAACTGAAACTTTTCAAAGAATATTTTTGAAACCCACATTGAAAAGCAAACAAACAATTTTGAAAACACATTGAGCAAGTATCTAAGAGCCCATGGATAACCATGGATAGAAAGGGTGCTAACACCTTCCCTTTCTATAATCTACCTCCCGAACCGAGAGCAATCTCTTTTAAGGAATTTTTCTGTGCTTTTGTCCTTTCCATTTGGAGAAAATAAAAGACGGTGGCGACTCTTGCTTCCGCGACACTTCGCGAACCAGCTTTAAAACAGTCAGTTCCAGATCCACCGATCACACCCTCCATGTCAAGTTTCAAGCCTTGCACAAGAAGTTTGCTCAGTTAGCTGCTCAGATGCTTGAAAATTAACTATATTAGGTCAAAAGTCAATTGTAGCCCATATACAGTCAAACTTCAAGATTTTTTGTCAACATCAACATTTTGAAGTGATATCCATCATTTGATCAAGGGTTGACCATGATTCCCCAAGGAATGCTCCTAATTCACCAAAACTCAAAAGTTGCTAAATTAGGGTTTCTCATGAAAAGTCAACCAAACTTTGACCAGGCATAACTTCCTCATACTTTATCAGAAATTTCTCATCCAAGGCTCATTTTGAAGATAATCCAATTCCCTACAACTCATTTTCATCCCTCAAGTTCAAGAAATGCACTCATCAAAAGATATGGATTCAGACATTATAGGTCATTCCAAAAAGTCAACAAAAACACCTTGTGGGTCAAAACTCCTTACATGAACATGGAAGATCCAATTGAGATGAAACAAAAGAGGATGCTTAGGGGACATCCTAAGATTTCTAAAAAGTCCAAGAACACCCCCTTAGGATCAAAATTAAAGGAGATATGCATTGTCAAAGTTGGCCATTTTATTGAAATTTGCCCAAAGTCAACAATGCTCAAAATTGCATTTTTTTCTCAAATGGGCGTAACTTTTTATGCTTGCAACACACTCCTAGTCTGGTCCACGACCCATACACCTTTCCATGCACTATTGGGTTTATTTATTTAATTTATTTTGATTTTATCACTAATAAAATCAAATAAAATCAAGTAAATGATACAAAATAATAAAAAGTTGTTTTGATTTGATTCTGCATTAAAGGACAATCCAAATATGCTGTATAGCATCAAGCAAAATCGTGCCAAATCATGAGAGGAAGGATATTCAAATTTGGAAAGATTTGAAGCAAAATTGAAAGGAATTAATATCTTTGATCTCTTGGCATTTTTGTTGACCTAAGGTGATTCAATATAAAAACACAATAATCCCAACCCTAATGCACACGAAGAGGCTGCCTCAAAACCAATAACAAGGTTTCAAAAATTTAAAAGAAAGTGAAATTTTCAAAAGGGACGATCCAACCTCCTTCAATAATCTCCAGCCATTCCATCATCCTTCTGAGGATTCCAGGAGGTTAACCAGCCCATTTGCAAAGGCCAAAGCACGCTGCATCACCCCAGTCTGATCCTTCCTCTTTTGGTAAGAACTTGGATTTCAAACTCACCTAATTCTTGATATCAATGCCTTTTGAATACACATTCATATTATTATGATTATTTGTGAATTTTATGACATATTACATGCAAGAAACAAGGTCAGGATTGCGAATCACAACTGTTAGGGCCAGGTTTCAGGCAAGCATTGTATCTCCCTGTACAGGGACTTTCAGACCAAGCTACCACCACCATGGGATTCACAGCCTAGGAAATAGGGGGGGTAGCCGGAGCCTAGTGTATTGATTCCACGTATTTGTGTCGTTTGCATTTTTGTAGGGCCGGAGAAGACGATCGGAGTGCAGCTCCGGTGTCGTTGACTCAGGCGAAGACCCTGCGTGGCACTTCCCTACGTTTTGGTTGGTTGGTTTGAAATCCAGGGTCCCACTTGCTGGCGCGTGCTTGACAACTTAGCATCAGCTTTGTTTTCATATTATATAATTTTGTGTTTATTTGTATGTACAATTGAACAGCCAGCGCAAATGGTAAAGAGTGAGGGGTTTAAAGAAAACGTCCTGGGTTCGATCCCAGGTGTGTTGCTTTTGCATTTTTTTCTTGAATATTCCTTGCAAATCCAGCATGTCACCCTGTTGAGGGTCCACCTAGCGCTCCCCATCATCCGTCCGTTGGATCCATCTCCAACCAGATCCAACACCCAACATACGTAAGTTCATGATAGATCTTCAGAAGATGATCCCATTGGATCAGGCGCAGACTCTAGGCCTCTAGCTTTGGGCCTAACAAGAATTTGGCAGCACACCCCCTTAATTCCTTCTAGCAACAGGCCCAAGTTTCAAATTTTTTTGTAATTTCTTATTTCTTTATTTGTTTTAATTATTTTACAAAATCAGTTGTTTTAATTATTTTACAATAAATTTTTTTTAATTAAATCATAAAATCACAAAATCACAAAAAATGTAGAACTGGGTTTTTTTTAGTAAAATTAGTTTTTTGTGGGAAATTAATTAATTTTGATTTGATTGTTTTCACAATTAAAATTAATTAGACAAATTAGGTTTAATTCATACATATTTAGTTTTCTCAATAAAATACCAAAAAAATGTTTTTTTAATTAATTAGATTTAGGTTAAGATTTCAAATATTTTTCTCAATAATAAAATACAAAAAAATGTTTTCTCTTTAATTGATTAGATTTTTTAGGACTTAGACTTCATTCTCGTATTTATTTCGTCGCGCGCGCCTTTACTTTCTTTTTAATTCAAATTATTGTATCTGCTTTGGGTTTGTAATAGATTAATTAGGATTTCGAATTTCCGCATTTTTATTTTCAGTCAAATATTTGTGTATCTGTCCAAAAGCCTTGTAATAGCGTAGATCTTTATTTCTCGCTTTTAATTTCCGCAACTATTAAACTGTTAGATGTATGGACATTAGGATTGCATGCGAAAGTTAAATCAAATTAAAATGGTAGACAACCCTAAATGTGCAAGATAAATGAACTGAAATAATACACTTGCACATATGCACCTTTAGGGTATTTCCCACTTGGTTGCCTCGGAAATAATGATCGTATCCCTCGAATGTAGGGATACCTTAGCAGTGACCCGCAACTCAAAATTGTCATAAAGATTATAGTACTACTTGTCCTTCGAGTTGCCTACGAATTGATCTTATGATGATAGTCTCTTCGAAATGCTAAGGTATCTTTACTTGTTGCCTTCAGAGGCTATTTCGTCCCTTCGAACGTCCCTTTACAAATCCAACGATAGGGCTACCTACTCCTTAATAGTAGGATAACAATGTCTAAAAGAAAACGAACAGACTTTTTTTCGAGTTGGTAGAAACTCTTAAGTACTTGCTCAAACAAACTTTTACACCATACACTTTCAAACAAACTTTTCAAACTAAAGTTTTCAAAAACACTTTATCACACTCTTGAGGACTGATACAAGGGTTACCATAAAGTGAATCTCCGCACTAAGGCAATTTCAAAACTTTTTCAAAGCATACAAACACACACAAGCAATTTCAAAATGAGCAAGTACCTAAGAGCCTGTGGAAAACCACTGATACAAAGGGTGCTAACACCTTCCCTTTCTATAATCTACCCCCCGTACTCAGAAACATCTCGAAAAAGGTTTTTTATATTCTTTTTCCTTTTCCTTAGTTGGATGAAATAAAAGTCGGTGGCAACTCTTGCTTACCGCGACATTTACAAATACAAAATGCAAAACCATTATAACAGTCGGTTCTGCCACCGTATCAGAGAACTGGAGACTCTGCTGGGGAAAATTAATAAAGTTGGGTTTACCTTAGGATCTAGGTCATTTTTAAAATTGCTTTCTTGTTTGTTTTGTCTGCTTTATCCTTAAGGGTTTTTGTTTGGGTATTGTTGAAGATCCTACACCCGGATCTGGGGGACACTTTTTAGGTAAACAACAATAGATCGTGGAGACTGTACAACATAGACCGATATGGTTTAAGTGATGGTTGTGTTGGTGTGACACTTTGGTTGGTACCGGTATCCTCCGTGTGGAAACGAGGAGAATACGGGGCCGCCGCGTGGTATCGTGAAGCACTAACGGACCTTAGAACCTTAGTTGAACAAACTTGGCCGTTAGAAAGTAGTGAGATAGCTGGCCTCGGTATAAAGGTGAAGATTAGTTGATACTCGATGCTACACTCATTGAGATCAGACTTTCGAGATGTTTCGACCACAAGAAAAGATTTCCTGAGCTGAAACAATGCCTGGTAAAGGATGATCAGTAATATTGAGAATCTTTAGAACCCAATTACTTTTCTAAGACAGGTTTAAAACCAACTAAACTTCAAGAGGGTACTTTCCTTTAACCTCATGCAAGCCTTTGAACCTAAGGTCTATTGTGTGTTTTGCTTGTGTGTGATTTATTCTATTTGAATATAACATCATGCATCATAACATAGCATCCATTCTTATCACACTAATCATTTCAAGGACCAAGGGAATTTATCTTTGTTCTGTTTTGCAGATCATGCCTTCCGCCCGTAGAAACACTATCTGAATCAGCTTTGTGAGAATACCTCCCCAACTCAAGGAGCTAGTATCGAGGGTTCCTGAAACTTCTGAGTTCACTAAGTGACATGGTCGACTTCTCAACCTAGTCACTTCAAACTTTTATGAAAAGATGATGGGTTTACTCTTCCAGTTCTTTGGTCCCAAGCACCATTGCTTCACCTTCCCAGACTATAAGTTGGTGCCTACCATGGAAGAGTTCTCTCAGTTATTAGATGTACCCATTCTTGAACAGTTGCCTTTCATAGGTTGGGAAGAAGTTCCTAAGCCAGAAGCCATTGCCTCAGCCTTTCATTTGAAACGGGCTGACGTGGTATCCAATTGGGAAACAAGAAGCGGAGTCAAGGGTTTTATAGCCAAGTTCCTAATAGATAAGGCCTAGCTGTTTTACGATGATATGGATTTTCAGGCTTTTGAAGAGGTCTTGGCCCTTCTAATCTATGGGTTAGTATTGTTCCCTAATCTAGACTTGCTCATAGATGTGAATGTTATCAAGATCTTCCTCTCTCGCAACCTTGTGCCTACCTTGCTCGGAGATATCTTGCACGCTCTCCATACTCATACCATGAAGAGAAGAGGGGTTCTTGTGTGCTGCATGCCATTGCTGTCGAGGTGGTTTATTTCTCACCTCCCTAAGTCTGTACTGAAGAATGAAGAAGGTTTGGGTTGGTCGCAAAGGATAATTTCACTCGCTCACACGGATATTCTCTGGTATTCCCGAGCTATGGGAGATACTGTTATTATTGAATGCTACGGGGAGTACCCTAATGTCCCATTACTTGGCATTAGAGGAGGCATAACTTACAATCCTTGTTTAGCTCTGCGACAATTTGGTTACGCTCGAAGGGATGGTTCCCATGAGTTACTTATCAAGGGCATTGTATTTAACTATGAGGATGATGTTCAAGGGTATCGCCAGAGGTTCATACGAGCTTGGAGCATGGTAAACAGATTTGGCGCCGAAGGCTTCCATTCCTATGGAACCTTATCTCCAATGGGTATGAGCTCGTGCCCAGAAACTTATGATGCCCTACATGGTCATTTTACCAGTGATTGTGGAACCCACTACTAAAGGGGGTATTCCTTACATGGTTCTCCATACTGATATGCCCACTGATCTTGAAGAACTACATAGGTCTTGGATTCAGTTGAAGAAAGAGCGAGATACTTATAGGGATCCGTTCTATGCCTAGGAGAGGAAGGTTTTAGAGCTCACAAAGAAACTTCATGAGGAAAGAAGCCTTAATGCCTATCTCGGCACGAAGAGGAAGCATCCATGGGAAAATATGATTTTTTTTCTAGTTTTCTAGAATTGTTTTTAATTGTAACGCCTAAAAGGCGATTGAACTTTGAATTCTACTAATAAAATCTTTATTTCATTTTGATTCGCAAATTTAAATTTCCCAAAGTCTTTGAAATCATTACATACGCATCCCATCCATAAACACTTCATTACAGGTACCATTACACGCTTCTCATCTTCTTCATTGTTATCACGCAAAAATGTCTTCTGAGCAAAGCATCAAAGATCTTCAGGCACAAAATGCCCAATTCCAACAGATGCTCATAACTCTGGCGAAAGGGCAAGAGGATCTGAAAGCCCTCATCCTAAAAGAGAAGAAGAAAAAGAAGAAGGTCTCTGGTATTCTGAATATGGGCAAAAGGTTCAGGGGGCCATTAAAGCAACTAGTCGATCTAACCTCCTCATCCAAGGAAGGGGAGAATCAAGAAAGGGAGACAAGGGAAAAGGACCCCAATCCTGAAATTTCTGACAATGATACAAACTATAATGATGAGCAGTATCCTCCCACTGAGGATAAATATAAGCAGTTATAAGATCGTTTGAGTGTTACGGAAGTCCAAAGGATAATTGGGTTGGATTTTGAAGAACTGGGAATTGTGTCGGGAGTGGTCATCCCGCAGAAATTTAAGGCTGGAATTTTTGCAAAGTACGATGGGGTGTCTTTCCCTAAGCTTCATCTCCGTTCCTACGTAAGGAAGATCCAACCCTACACCGCTGATAGAAACTTGTGGGTTCACTTCTTTCAAGACAGTCTGTCAGGGACTCAGCTTGAATGATTCTATAAACTAGAGAGAACCAATGTCCGAGACTGGGAGGATTTGGCCGCTGCTTTTTATAAGCAGTATCAATACAACACCAACCTTGCCCCCACTCGTACTCAACTCCAGAGTATGACCATGGGTGCAGGTGAAGGCTTTAAGGACTATGCGCAGAAGTGGAGAGACTTGGCTGGAAGAGTCCAACCCCCTTTATCTGACAGGGAGTTGGTCGATATGTTTCTTGGGACGCTGTCTGGTCCTTTATTTAAACATTTGATTGGTATCTCATCAGTTGGTTTCACCGAGCTGATATTAACAGGAGAAAGGGTAGAAGTTGGGATTCGGAGCGATAAGATACAGAAAGACGCCTCTTCGAGTTTAATAAAGAAGCCTTTCACTGGTAAGAAGGAAGCCAATGCCATCTATAGCCCGAGAGGCCAAAGCAGAGCTAAACACCGCCAGACAGTAAGTGTTGTAATGATACCTAGACCTGCGGCTGCTCCACAACGCAACAATCAACAAAGGGTGGAAAGACCACAACGGCAGTTTACCCATATTAACATGACGTTGGCTGAAGTACTACCCCATCTGCTAAGATCCAACTTGGTAACCTTGAAAGAGGCTCCCAAGAATCCTAATACCACATCTCCTCGGTATAATCCAAATGCTCGGTGTGCCTATCATTCTGAGAGTCTTGGCCACGATACAAATGACTATTGGGCTTTGGGAAATAAGGTACAGGATCTGATCGAGGCCAAGGAGATTGAGTTCAATGCTCCAGAAAAGCCTAATGTCATAACTGCTCCCATGCCTAAGCACAATCGTGGAGTTAATGTTGTTGATGCCGATCTATTTGTGACCTTAGTTGATAAAGTTTCTACTCCTCTTATGACTATTAAGAAGAATTTGTTGTTGGCTGGTTTATTTCCGGGTTGTGGTGAAGGTTGCCACGTGTGTTCATCTCTGCCTTCCGGTTGCCATTTGCTGAAAACAGGTGTCCAACGCCTGATGGACAGCAGAGAGATTTTGTTTGAGAACTTTGATTCCAAATGTTCCATGTGTAGATATTGCAATTATAACCATTTCCACCAATCCTTACAGGGTCTCCTCGAGAAGATCAGTTAGGATTACATCTGCTCCAAGAGTCGCTCCATTAATAATCACCCTTCCTGGTCTTGTCCCATACGCCTCAGACAAAGTTGTCCCTTGGCATTATGGCGCCGATGTCTACTATCATGGCGTTAAACAAGACCTGAAGAATAAAGAGGCTGATCCCGATGTCAGTAACATTGTCGGGACCAGCAAGATCACCAGAAGTGGAAGGGTTTTCTCCCCTGAGATTTCCCCAAAAACTGTCAATAAGCCTATCGTTATTTCACCCGCTATTCTTATTGGTACTTCAACTACTACTCCTATTCTTACTCCAATTGTTACCCCTGCCGTCGAGTCATCTGGTACCCGAGGCAAAGAAGCTATAGGTGAGCCTGCCGGACGGAGGCACCTAGAAAAATGGTTATAGAAGCCTCTAAGCAAGAGATAGAGGAAATATTAAAAATAATTAAAAAGAGCGACTACAATGTGGTCGAGCAGCAAAGATATCCATGTTGTCTCTACTATTATGTTCTGAGGCCCATGCGAAGGCTTTGATCGCGTTTCTCAAGACTGCACATGTGCCACAAGAGACCTCGGCTGATCAATTCAAAGACTGTGTGGCCAACCTGACTGCTGACAATGGGCTGGGTTTTTCAGATGCCGATTTGACCCCGAAAGGGAGGAAGCATAATGATGCCCTGCATGTCTCGATCGAATGCAGGGGCACCACTATGGCTCATGTGCTAATAGATACTGGTTCTTCATTGAATGTCCTGCCGAAGAAGGCTCTCGAACGACTAGATTGTGAGTGCTTGACCTTAAAGCCTAGTAACATCGTGGTAAGGGCTTTCGACGGGTCGAAGAGAATGGTTCATGGGGAAGTGAACATCCTTGTCAAGGTAGGTTCTCAAATCTTTGAGTCCACCTTCTATATGATGGACATCAGGCCGTCATGTTCTTGTTTGTTGGGTCGTCCTTGGATCCATGAAGCTGGGGTTGTTACTTCTACACTGCACCAAATGCTGAAGTATCAAGTAAAGGGGGAAGATTGTCACTGTACGTGGAGAAGAGGAGTAGATGGTGAGCCATCTCAACTCCTTCAAGTAAGTAGAGATGGAAAGGGAATTCATAGAGACTCCTTTCCAGAATTTTGAAGAGGTTACCCAGATCTTGGCATCGACTGAGACCACTACCAGCACCAAACCTCCTCTGAAGATGGCTTCTCTCAAAGACGCCAGAGTAGTGGTTGAAGAAGGTGGGTATACCAACTGGGGATAACTCCCTGATTTTACTCACAAAACTGACAAGTTTGGTTTGGGCTTTACTTCAGGAGCTCAAAGGGCTGTTCGACGTGCTAGAGCTGGAGGACCTCCCCTACGCATCAGCAATCAGAGAATTAACACCGTTGAAGATAGTGAGGAAGACTCTGACATTGACATTTGGATCTACCCAACTACCAATGGTGGACCGAGTAACTGGACGAATAGAGATTTTATACCAGTTTCTTTTATTCCGCAGTAATTGTCTTACTTGTTTTTTGAGATTGTAATAAACAATTTAAACTCTACAGCCTTGTGTCTTGCCCGAGGCACATTGGTTTTGTTGGTGAGGGCTATTATATGTCATTTCATATATCATCAATAAAACATTGGACGTTCCTTGCATACAAATTTTGCGCTCTTTGTTTTTTCTTTTCTGCTTTCACCTTATCAAAACAGCTATACTCTTACACACACTCACATCTCATACTGCAGATCCATATCTACTTTGGATCCTATTGACAACAGTTTTGCTACTGCCGATTATGACTTCGAAAATCCGATCAACCAAGCCAAGGACGAAGGTGAAGATGATTGTGAGGTGCCGGGAGAACTTGCTAGACTGTTACAGCAGGAGGAGAGGGCTATACAGCCCCATGAAGAGCCAATTGAGACGATAAACTTGGGCGCGGAAGTGGACAGAAAAGAAGTCAATATCGGCGCGAATCTAGAAACTAAGACCAAACAGTGATTGATACATATGTTGCACGACTATGTTGATATCTTTGCCTGGTCATATGAAGACATGCCTGATTTAGACACTAATATTGTGGTACATCGTCTACCGACCAAGGAAGACTATCCTCCGGTTAAAAAGAAGGTCCGCCGTATGCGCCCTGAAATGTCATAGAAGATCAAGGCAGAGGTCATAAAGCAGCTCGGCGTAGGGTTCTTAGTTGCCACCTCCTATCCGTAGTGGGTTGCTAATTTTATTCTGGTGCCAAAGAAAGACGGTAAGGTAAGGATGTGTGTGGACTACAGAGATCTGAACAGGGCAAGCCCCAAGGATGACTTCTCGCTTCCTCACATTGATGTTCTGGTCGACAATATCACGCAACATAAAATCTTCTCCTTCATGGATGGTTTCTCCGGCTACAACCAGATCAAGATGGCTCCTGAAGACATGGAGAAGACAACCTTTACGACACAGTGGGGCACCTTCAGTTATAGGGTGATACCTTTTGGGTTAAAAAATGCTGGGGCAACCTATCAGCGAGCCATGGTCGCCTTGTTCCATGATATGATTCACCACGAGATCGAGGTCTATGTTGATGACATGATATCCAGGTCTCACACTGAAGAGGAGAACTTGGATCATCTACAAAAGTTGTTCGACAGGTTGAAGACGTACAAGCTGAGGTTGAATCCGAACAAATGCACCTTCGGGGTAAGGTCTGGAAAAATTTTGGGTTTCATTGTCAGTGACAAAGGTATTCAAGTAGACCCCACAAAAGTAAAGGCCATACAAGAGATGTCGGCTCCCCGTACAGAGAAGGAAGTTAGAGGTTTCTTGGGACGTTTAAATTATATTACCAGGTTCATTTCACATCTGACTGCTACTTGTGGACCCCTCTTTAAGCTTCTAAAGAAAGATCAAGTGGTAACATGGAATGACGAATGCCAGACTTCCTTCAAAAGGATCAAATAATATCTCTAAGAACTGCCAATTCTGATGCCTCCAGTTGAAGGAAGACCTTTGTTACTATACTTAACAGGGCTAGACAATTCAATGGTGTGTGTGTTGGGGCAGCATGACGAGTCTGGTCGAAAAGAGCACGCAATATACTACCTTAGCAAAACTTTTACCGACTGTGAGACACAATACTTACTGCTCGAGAAAACTTGCTGCACTTTGGCATGGGCTGCTCGCCGACTAAGACAATATATGCTGACTCACACTACTTTGTTGATATCTAAGATGGACCCAATCAAGTACATCTTCGAGAAACCCACTCTCTCCAGAAGAATAGCAAGATGGCAGATGATCTTAACTGAATACGATATATAATATACAACCCAAAAAGCAATCAAGGGGAGTGTATTGGATGATCATTTGTCTCATCAGGCCGTGGATGACTACCAGTCCATGAATTTTGAGTTCCCAGATGAGAATATTATGCTGATGACTAACTACGAAGAACCTGGACCGAATGAAGGGCCCGAAGAGGGATCCTGATGGACTATGGTTTTTGACGGAGCTTCGAATGCACTTGGTAATGGCATCGGCACTGTAATCATATCCCCTGAGGGTTGCAATACTCCTTTCACCGCTCGACTATGTTTCAACTGCACTAACAACATGGCGGAGTATGAAGCTTGTATCATGGGTCTCAAAGCCGCTATTAACCTCAGGATCAAGTTCTTAAATGTCTTCGGGGATTCAACCTTGGTGATAAGTCAGATCAAGGGCGAATGGGATACGAAGCATCTGAATCTCATCCCATACAAAGAGCATATACTGACATTGCTCCCACACTTTAAGGAGGTAACCTTTGAACATTTCCCACGAGAGTAGAATCTGTTAGTGGACGCACTAGCTACCATGTCTTCCATGTTCAAGGTCAGGTGGGACAACAAAGCTCCCCGAATCACCATTGAGAGGTTGGATGAACCTGCACACTATTGTGAGATTGATACCGAAGAGGTGGCAGACAAACCCTGGTTTCATGAAGTGAAAAGGTACCTCGAGACTCAAGAGTATCCTGAAGGGGCATCTGTCAATGATAAGAAGTATCTGAGAAGATTCGCTGCGAAATTCTTCCTCAATAATGGAATCCTCTACAAGTGCAATCATGACTCTACCTTACTGCGTGTGTAGACAAGAGCGAAGCAGAGAGGATTATGACAGATCTACATGAAGGTACCTTCGGAACCCATTCCAATGGACATACCATGGCTAATAAGATCCTACGGGCAGGATACTACTGGTCCACTATGGAAGCAGATTGTTATCAGCACTCTCGAACTTGTCATAAGTTCCAAATCTACGTTGATAAGGTGCATATGCCTTCGGTTCCCTTGAACGTCTTGACAACTCCATGGCCCTTTGCAATGTGGGACATTGACATGATCAGAGAAATCAGACCTACTACTTCCAATGGACATCGCTTCATCTTAGTGGGCATAGATTACTTCACAAAATGGATTGAGGCGGCCTCCTTTGCTACTGTAACCAAGAATATTGTGGCGCATTTTATCCATTATAATCTGATCTGTCGGTATGGTGTGCCAGAGAGAATTATTACTGACAATGGTACAAATCTCAACAACACGATGATCACCGAGCTCTGTAAGCAATTCAAGATACAACATCATAACTCTTCTCCCTACCAACCGAAGATGAACGATGCTATTGAAGCGGCTAACAAGAACATCAAGAAGATTGTACAGAAGATGACAGTTACATACAAAGACTGGCATGAGATGTTAACATTTTTTCTTCATGGGTACCGTACCTCAGCACAGACGTCGACAGGGGCAACACCCTACTCTCTGGTATATGGCATGGAGGCAGTCCTACCCATCGAGGTCTAGATACCTTCTCTCAGGATTATGAAGGATGCGGGTTTGAACGAAGATGTCTAGATCCAGACTCGACTTGATCAGCTAAATCTAATCGGCGAGAAGAGATTACCGCTATCTGTCATGGTCAGACGTATCAAAAGTGAATGATCAAGGCTTTTAACAAAAAAGCCAGACGTCAAGAATATCAAGTCAGAGATCTGGTAATCAAGCGCATCATATTGCCGCAAGGTGATCCCAGAGGCAAATGGACTCCCACCTATGAAGGGCCATTTGTGATTAAAAACATTTTCTCGGGTGGAGCCATGATTCTAACCATCATGGACAGTGACGACCTTCCTCACCCTGTCAATGCAGACATAGTGAAAAGATACTACGCATGATAAAAGACCCGCTAGGTTGACTGGCCTAGGAAAAAATAAGGGCTTCCCGGCGAACCAAAAGGGTTCGGGCAAAAGTAAGGGATGAAAACAAAAAAATCTGTGCACCCGACAAGTCGAAAACCTGAAAAGGTGACTTGGGCAAAAAGGGGTATCCCGGTGGACTGAAAACCCGAAAGGGCAGTCCAGGAAAAAGTTAGGGATGTAAAGCGTATCACTATGTCCCATTGGATCACCTTGCGACCAGACCTCATTATCGACTATCAAGCTCGAACGATACCAATCAATCTAATCAACTTCAGACAAGTAGCAAAGTGATGAGACGCTCAAAGGCATAAGGGCAATAGTAAAATTAGAACTCAATGGGATTGTTGCACATATCTGTTTTTATTTTTACGCAAAATTGTATAGCTTCTATTTTTACAGCGGAATTCTCTTACTAGAGCGTCGGTCTCCTTGTACAAAAACGCCTATTACAGGCCAACTTCAAAAAAAATCAATACAAAATCATTTTCACAAGAAACTATGAGTTTTTCCTTTTCTGTTTTGTTTTGCAAGAATGTCCAATAATTTATTCTTGACATATGCATTTGAATATGATTGTTGCTCATAAATATTTACATAAGAATTGAAAAGACAATTACTCGTAACTTAAGAAACATGGGCAGAAACAAGAAATGTCAAACCTGACAGTTACTCTGCCCAACAGGTACCAGGATAGAGACAGCTTGGGAGCACAATCATCAGTACATACACTCTCCACAGAGTAAAAGTATTCAAAGCATTAATGTCAGCTTTCCCGAAACAGGAAGTAATCTCCCCAGCCAGGGTCTTTCAGAAACCTAACAGCTATATCCCCCAGCCGAATGTCATAATCGCGAGCGGGTCATCATAATTTTTATCTCCCCAAGCAGAGTTTATTTCTTTGAATACAAAATCTCAATCCCCGACAGAGCCTATTACTTCAGCTACAGAAATTCATCCCCTACAGAGTTACTCTCAAACAGAGTCTCTCCCTGACAGAATATTCACAAACAACAAGGAATAAATCTCCAGTACAGTCATTTCCATTCACCATCCCTAGAGGAAGTAGAAGAACCATAATTCTCTACAACAGTCAGGAATGCTATACCCTCCAGCAGCAGTCAGGGATTTATTTTCCCAGGCTCAGACATGTCCCAACAGCATTTCATGTACATACATCATGACATGCGTATACATATCATATACAACACAATCTCATTTATTTTGAGAACATTATCTCACAAAGTATTTCATGCATTACACATATAATTAACCTTGTTATCTTTTCAGGAAAGACAATTATCACCAACAATCTCAGCATTTATACATCTCATATCTACAAACAGCCAGTGGAAAATCAGTTCCCGAAGATCAAACGGGTCAACTAATCTCTATAACCAAAAATGAATTAACCCTACTATCCAGGTTCCTTCCCATAAGCCCTGTTATCCAGGATTTCATCCCGAAGAAACCCTACGACTCAGGTTCCTTCCCATAAGCCCTGTTATTCAGGCTTTCATTTCAAAGTAACCCTACTATCCAGGTTCCTTCTCACAGCCCTACTATCCAGGCTTTCATCTTGAAGTAACCCTATGACCCATTTCCCTTCTCATAAGCCCTACTATCCAGGCTTTCATCCCGAAGAAACCCTATGACTCAGGTTCCTTCTCATAAGCCCTGTTATCCAGGCTTTCATTTCGAAGTAACCCTACTATCCAGGTTCCTTCTCACAGCCCTACTATCCAGGCTTTCATCTTGAAGTAACCCTACGACCCAGGTTCCTTCTCATAAGCCCTATTATCCATACTTTCATCCTGAAGAAACCCTACGACCCAGGTTCCTTCCTATAAGCCCTATTATCCAGGCTTTCATCTCGAAGTAACCCTACCATCCAGGTTCCTTCTTATAAGCCCTACTATCCAGGCTTTCATCTCGAAGTAACCCTACCACCCAGGTTCCTTCTCGTGCCAAATCATGAGAGGAAGGATATTCAAAATTGGAAAGATTTGAAGCAAAATTGAAAGGTATTGATATCTTTGATCTCTTGGCATTTTTGTTGACCTAAGGTGATTCAATATAAAAACACAATAATCCCAACCCTAATGCACACAAAGAGGCTGCCTCAAAACCAAGAACAAGGTTTCAAAAATTTAAAAGAAAGTGAAATTTTCAAAAGGGACGATCCAGCCTCCTTCAATCATCTCCATCCATTCCATCATCCTTCTGAGGATTCCAGGAGGTTAACCAACCCATTTGCGAAGGCTAAAGCACACTGCATCACCCCAGTCTGATCCTCCCTCTTTTAGTAAGAACCTGGATTTCAAACTCACCTAATTCTTGATATCAATGCATTTTGAATACACATTCATATTATTATGATTATTTGTGAATTTTCTAGTGTATTACATGTAAGAAACAAGGTCAGGGTCGCGAATCACCATTGTTAGGGCCAGGTTTCAGGCAAGCATTGTATCTTCCTGTACAGGGACTTTCAGACCAAGCTACCACCACCATGGGATTCGCAGCCTAGGAAATAGGGGGGGTAGCCGGAGCCTGGTGTCTTGACTCCACATATTTGTGTCGTTTGTGTTTTTGTAGGGCAGGAGAAGATGACCGGAGTGCAGCTCCGGCATGTTGACTCAGGCGAAGACCCTGCGTGGCACTTCCCTACGTTTTTGTTGGTTTGAAATCCATAGTCCCACTTGCTGGAGCGTGCTTGACAACTCAGTATCAGCTTTGTTTTCATATTATATAATTTTGTTTTATTTGTATGTACAATTGAACAGCCAACGCAGATGGTTAAGAGTGAGGGGTTTGAAGCAAACGTCCTGGGTTCGATCCCAGGCGTGTTTCTTTTGCATTTTTTCTTGAATATTCCTTGTAGATCCAGCATGTCACCCTATTGAGGGTCCACCTAGCGCTCCCCATCATCCATCTGTTGGATCCATATCCAACCAGATCCAACGCCCAGCATACACAAGCTCATGATAGACCTTCAGAAGATGATCCCATTGGATCAGGCGCAGACTCCGGGCCTCCAGCTTTGGGCCTAACAAGAATTTGGCAGCACACCCCCTTAATTCCTTCCAGCAACAGGCCCAAGTTTCAATTTTTTTTTAATTTCTTATTTCTTTATTTGTTTTAATTATTTTACAAAATCAGTCGTTTTGATTATTTTACAATAAAAATCTTTTTTAATTAAATCAGAAAATCAGAAAATCACAAAAAATGTAGAACTAGGTTTTTTTTAGTAAAATTAGTTTTTAGTGGGAAATTAATTAATTTTAATTTGATTGTTTTCACAATTAAAATTAATTAGACAAATTAGGTTTAATTCATAAATATTTAGTTTTCTCAATAAAATACCAAAAAAATGTTTTTTTAATTAATTAGATTTAGGTTAAGAACTTGCTCAAACAAACTTTTACACCATACACTTTCAAACAAAGTTTTCAAAAACACTTTATCACACTCTTGAGGACCGATACAAGGGTTATCATAATTTGAATCACCGCACTAAGGCAATTTCAAAACTTTTTCAAAGCACACAAACACACACAAGCAATTTCAAAATGAGCAAGTACCTAAGAGCCCGTGGAAAACCACAGATAGAAAGGGTGCTAACACCTTCCCTTTCTATAATCTATCCCCCGTACTCAGAAACATCTCGAAAAAGGTTTTTTCTGTTCTTTTTCCTTTTCCTTAGTTGGATGAAATAAAAGTCGGTGGCGACTCTTGCTTACCGCGATATTTGCAAATACAAAATGCAAAACCAGTATAACAGTTGGTTCTGCCACCGTATCACAGGGGCCTTAGGCCTCCTTTTTGTAATACTTTGCATAATTGCAACCTTGGTGGTCGTCTTTTAATTTTCCGACTGTGGTGGTCGTTTTGTTTTATTATATGTTGCCTAAGTGTTTTGACTTTGGCTTATGCAGGATTTATTGACCATTTTTGTGGAGTGTTTGCATGTCTTTGTATGCTCGTATGCTTGAGACATTATTATATTGATAAACTGTTGGTGGGGGTTTGCTCGTAGGTTTTAAGTTTTCCAGTGTGGGGAAACTGGTTAAACAGCCATGGATGTTTCTGGGCATGAGTCGAAACTCAGGGCTCGTTTTGAGGGCCCGAGCTCGGCTGCATGAACTTTCCATTACGAGATGGGTGTTCTACCATCATGGTACGATGATGATGGAGCTAGTTTAAGTTATCCACGTCAGGCTAAGAATCTGCTCGTAAAAAGAGTGGAAACTTGCCTCTTCGTTTAATTTCGAGTGTCATGCTTGTACCTTGACATGCACGCGTGGTCGGTCCTAGATGTGTTCGTCGTGTTGACGAGACACACTAACTGTTCAGTGTCTTAAATATAATATTGCCTCATTTTTTTGATGATCCAAGGCCGAGCAAGTTTTTCCCCTATAGGTTTTCCAAGTAGTAGGCTCCACTCCCCGTTTTCGCATTAACGCGGTAAGGGCCTTCCCAGTTTGCGGTGAGCTTATCTTCGCGAGATCTTTGTAATTTCTCTTTAGGACTAAGCTGCCAACTTTTGAATTCACATTGTATGACTTTGGATTCATATCTTATGGCGAGTTTTTGTTTGAGAGAGGCTTCTCATAAGGTCGTTCCATTTCAGATTTCCTTGATAAGGCCAAGCTCTTCCTCAAAGAAATGTCGTTCATCTCCTCATCAAGGGGAGCTTCGGTTCATTTGGAGGGTTCTCTGATTTCGAAAGGGATAACGACCTCGGTCCCGTATGCTAAACGGAACAGGGTCTCTCCAGTTAATGAGTGAGTCGTTATCCGATAGGCCCAGAGCATGTTGTGTATCTCCTCGACCCATCGTTTCTTGGTTTCGTCTAGTCTTCTCCTGAAGCCTCATAAGATCACCCTGTTCGCGGACTCGGCTTGCCCGTTAGTCTGGAGGTGCTCGACGGAGGCGAAATGATGGGAGGTGTCCAACTTGGCAACGAATTCCTGGAAGTTTTTGTTTGTGAATTTCATCCCGTAGTCAGTGCCAATCGCTTAAGGAATGCCTAACCGAGCGAGGATGTTTCTTTTGTAGAAACGAAGAATGTTTTGTACGGTTATTCTAGCCAGCAATTTTGCTTCTATCCAGTTGGTGAAGTAGTCGATAGCCACCATTAGATATTTGTTCTGGTTCGTTTCTACTGCAAATGGTTCGAGGAAGTCCAAGCCCCACCAGGCGAAGGGCCATGGGGAAGAGAGGGATTTGAGCTCACTCAGAGGCACTAAGTACAAGTCTCTGTGGCATAGGAATTTGTTGCACTTCTTTACATGCTTTTTAGCATCATATTGCATGGTAGGCCAGTAGTATCCTGCTTATAAGGATTTTCTAGCAAGGGATCTCTCACCCAAGTGTTGGCTGTTGATTCCTTCTTGGATTTCACGTAAGACGTGGGATACTTTATGCTGATCAACAGATTTGAGGAGATGGATGGAAAATCCTCTCCTATACAGTGTGCCTTCGACCAGAACATAGGAGCAGGCTCTTCGCCTGACTATGCTAGCTTCTTTCTGATTGTTTGGTAACTCTTTTTTTGTGAGGTAGTTGTACACTGGGGTCATCCAGCAGTCATTGTATCCAATGGCGCATATGTCGAGAGTCAAGGATGGTTTTTCAATTCTCGGACAAGGAAGAATTTCCCGTATAACCAATTTGTTTCCCCATTTCTCTTTGTGCTCACCAGTTTTGACTGATTATCTCCCCGGGTGTTATGTTTGATGGGAACATGTTGTACGTCTACATGCCTGAATTTCTTCATTCTTTCTTTGACCAGAGTCCAATATTCAGCGAGATGGTCATTTTTTACCTTGTACTTTCCTCGTACCTAGGATGCCACGAGCTGGGAGTCTGTGAAGATTTTCACCTCCTCGGCCCCCGAGTCTTCGGTCAGGTGCAACCCTGCTAAAAATGCTTTGTACTCGACTTGCTTATTTGAAGTCGAAAACAACAATGTGAGGGAGACTTCAATTAGAATTCCCTCCTCGTTTTCCAAGATGATCCCCATGCCGCTACCTGTCAGACTAGAGGCTCCATCGGCGAAGATGATCCACCTGTGTGTCCCGTCCGGGGGCGCGGGTGAAGTCATTTTAGCCACGAAGTCGGCTAGTACTTGAGCCTTGAGAGATTTCCTGCTTTCATATTTTATGTTGAACTCGGAGAGTTCTAATAACCACTTGAGCATTCTACCCTCCATGTTCGATCGTCCAAGCAACTGGTTTATTGGTTGTTCTATCTGGACGATGATAG
The DNA here is from genome assembly GCA_948472305.1 of Vicia faba. Lineage (NCBI taxonomy): Eukaryota > Viridiplantae > Streptophyta > Magnoliopsida > Fabales > Fabaceae > Vicia > Vicia faba. Next base: position 767,018,446 of record OX451741.1, on the reverse strand, counting down.
TGTGGGCCAAGAAATGTGAAGACAAGCTTCCTAAAAATGTTTTGATGAAGACAAACTATCATTGATTACAAAATAGAATGGCTCAAGCCAAGACAACTTAATCAAGTCAAATGTATTAAAGTCTTGAAGAAATATTTTATGAACAAATCAAATGTCAAGGTATAAAGCATTCAACCTCTTTATATGCATATAAGTGTTCATAAAAATGTTTCATGCATGCCATAAATCTTCAAACATATTTTAGAAATCACAACTTGATGTTTCACATCTTTTCTCAAAAGTAATTTTTCAGAAAAATCTTAGGTAACCCGGTTACCCAGATATGGTAACTGGTTACCCTGCATCAGTTTGCAAAAACAATAGCTTTTGCCTTAGGGAACCCGGTCACCCACTTATGGGAACCGGTTACCCACACTAATTTTGAAATTTTGTAACATTGAGAAAGATGGTAACCGGTACCCACTTATGAAAACCGGTTACCACCGAAACTGTGTGAAATTTTCATAGTTTTAAAATTCAGAAAAGTTGTGTTGTTTAATTCATGAAGCATGACATCTTTTTATGGAATCATACCATTTTGAAAGGCTGTATAGAGGCCTATATAAACTCATAATTTCAAAATTATTTCTAACTTTATTCAATCACTAATTCAAATTTACATAAACTTATTATCTTTCAAATTTTATCTAGTGTTCTATACCAGAATTTTCATTGAAACTTTTTGCACTCATTTTTCATTGAAAAATTGTTCTAAGTTTCATATCATCATTGTGAAAACTTGCATCCATTATTGAGAATTATTTTGCTTGAAGGAGAAGATAAATCCAAGATTGATATATTATATCATATTTCAAGATCTCTTATAAAAATTCATATTACATTATTACTTCTCTTACTATTCAGGACTGTTGAAAGCAAGTGTGTGCATTGAAGATGATTGTTCTTCTTGCACTTAGTGTTCAAGATCTTAAGGGTTTTAAGAGCCTTTGATCTCCCTATATATTATATAGTAAGGCATTACCTTTGGTGTGATTGGGCTTGTACAATCATTCTAAACTATAGTGAAATCTTTTCCGTGTTGGCAAGAGGACTGGAGTACTCTCGACCTGTGAGGGGAACCAGTATACATCTGGTGTTCATTTACTTTCGGCATTTTACCGCTTTCATCACTTAACCAAAAATTAGAAAAGAAAGATCGAAGATTCATAAAATCGGAAATAATTTTAAAAGTCCTAATTCACCCCCTCTTAGGCAAACCTTATACTCACAATTGGCATCAGGGCAGGTTATAGGTAACTTGTTCCTAAAGATCCAGAATGGCTTCCGCAAATCAAAATCTGATTTTTAGAGATGGTGGTAGGAATAACAAGTCTCCACTGTTTTGTGGTGAATACTTCGATTTTTGGAAAATCCGCATGAAGGCTCATCTAGAAGCATAAGAAGAAGAAATATAGGATGCCGTAAAAAATGGTCCATTTGTTCCTATAAGTGTTATCAACGATATTGGTACGTCAAAGATTAAAAGTTCATGGGATGACGATGATAAGAAAAAGGTCCTCTATGGAAAAAAGACAATCAATCTTCTTCAAGGTGCACTTAACATTGATGAATTATTTCGTGTTTCGGCATGAACAATGACAAAATAAATATGGGACACTTTGGTAGAAACTCATGGAGGAACCGTTGAAGTTAAAAGATCAAGATTGAATACCTTAAGTTAAGAATATGAGTTATTCAGAATGCAGCCCGGAGATTCCATTGTTGACTTGCAAAAAAGATTCATGCACTTAACAAATCATCTAAAAGCTCTTGGTAAAACGATTAATACCGAAGAACTTAATCTTAAGGTGCTTAGATCTTTAAGCCGGGAATGACAACCAAAAGTAACGGCAATATTCGAAAAGAAAAATCTATCTCGAATGACTTTCGCAACATTATTTGGAAAACTTCAAGAATATGAGACGGAACTTGGAATATTGGAAAAACATGAAAATCAAGAGAAGAAATCTAAAAGCATTGCTTTAAAGGTTGATTCCAAAGAAATTAAAAAAGAAGACAATTCGGAAGAAGACGAAAATTGCATGCTTCTTGTTAAAAGGTTAGGAAATTCTTTGGATCTTAAAATAATTTTGGTAATTCTAACTTTGTAAAAAGGAAGAAATTTACAAAGAACAAGGATAAATAAACCTCCACATCAACACAAGTTGTCACATGTTATGAATGTGACAAGCAAGATCATATAAAGTCAGATTATCTGAAACTCTCCAAGAAAAATGGATTCAAAGGCAAAAAAGAGTTTAAGAATAAAAAGGCTTATGTTTCATGGGAAGATAACGAGATAAGTTCTTCATCGGGTTCAAATAGTGAAGAAAGTGCAAATCTATCATTGATGGTTTCACACCATTCCGATGATGAAGATAGCGAGGTTAGTTATGATTTTTCTCTCTTTGATAATGATGCATAAGGTATAATAAATGAACTCTTAAATGAATGCAAAATTCTATACAAAACCATATCATCTCAAAACAAACAAATCTCATCTTTAGAAGAAAAAGTTGAGACAATTGAAAAGGATTTTAATAATGAAAAAGAAAAGATGATTAGTGAGTAAAAATAGAATTTTATATGTAAAAATTGTGAATCACTCTCTTTCCAAATTGTCCAATTGAAAAGAGTTATTGAAAGATATGAAAAAGGAAAAATTGGGTTGGAAGGTGTCCTTAGTCAACAAAGATACCCCAATGATAAAAGTGGACTTGGATATTCAAATTTTTCAAAGCCAAGTTCTAACAAAACTATCTTTGTTAAGGCTGGTGACTAAACAAATCAAGATAAAGTGAACAAACCTAAAGTAATTCATCATTATCCTAAAATGAAAAAGTTTGTTAAGAATAAATCTTATCCTCCTAGATATAGAAGTAATTTTGTACCTACTTGTTTTTATTGTGGTATTGTTGGCCATACACCCAATGCTTGCTATGTTAGAAACTTTAGTGTAGCAAGTGGACGTTATGTATGGGTAAATAAATATACTAATTATGAAGTACCCAAAGCAACTTGGGTATCTAACAAAAATTAATATGTTTTGTAGGTATGCTTGAAGACCACATCAAATCTATGGTATCTCGATAGTGGTTATTCTAAGTATATGACGGGAAACATAAACTAATTTTCAAATCTAGTGCTAAAGGCCAAGGATTTTGTCACTTATGGAGATAATAATAATAAGGGAAGGATTCTTGGTAAAGGAAAAGTTTGTACACCACCTTTCACATCCATTGAAGATGTACTTTTTATTGAAGGACTAAAGCATAAGCCAACTTTGTGACAAGGGCTTCAAGATCAAGTTCACCAAAATGAATGTTAGATTATAGATGAAGTCACCAATGAGGTAAAACTCAAAGGTAAAATAATTAACAATATTTTTATGATTTCTTTAGATGATTTATCTTTAAAAGTAAAATTTATTATAGTAAACAATAATTAATCATGGTTATGGCATAAGAGGGCAGCCCATGTACATATGGAACATTTAGATAAATTAACCAAACATGATCTGGTTATTGGCTTAGCAAAGATAAAATTTGTCAAAGATAAATTGTGTGATACTTGTCAAAATGGAAAACAAACTAGATCAACTTTCAAATCTAAGAATGTGGTGTCCACTACAAGGCCACTACGATTGTTACATATGGACTTATTTGATCTATCAAGAACAAGAAGCTTCGGAGGTAATGTATATGCTTTAGTTATTGTTGATAATTTTTCTAGATATTCTTGGACTTTGTTCCTTGTGCATAAAAGTGATGCTTTCAAGCATTTAAGAAGTATGCAAAGCAAATTCAAAATGAAAAATCATTAAAGATTGTATCCATAAGAAGTGATCATGGTGGAGAATTCCAAAATGCATCTTTTGAAGAATTTTGTGAAGAATATGGTATCTGTCACAATTTTTCAGCACCAAGGACTCCACAACAAAATGGGGTAGTTGAAAGAAAGAATCGATTTCTAGTGGAACTTGCAAGAATAATGCTTAGTGATGAAAATCTACCAAAATATTTTTGGGGGGATGCGGTTAGTACATTATGTTTTGTTGGAAATCGAGTTATTATTAGACCTATCTTGAAAAAGACTCCATATGAACTCTTCAAAGGAAGAAAATCAAACATTGCTCACTTTCATATTTTTGGATGCAAGTGCTTTGTCAATAACAATGACAAAGACAATCTCATTAAGTTTGACGAGAAATCCGACGAAGGTATAGTTCTTAGTTACTCTCTTTCTAGTAAATCTTATAGAATATATAATAAAATAACTTTAACTATTGAAGGATCTATGCGTGTTTCCTTTGATGAAACTAACACCTATAAGGAGGACATAGTTGTTTGTGATGGTGATGATGATGATGATATTATAGATCTACCCTCAGAAGAAGTTCCTAATGCTCAAAGTATGAAACAATCAGAGCATTAAGAAGAAGTTTCATAATAAAATATAAATCACAATGACCTTCCCAAAGAATAGAGAACACATAGAGATCATCCAATTGATAAAGTCATTGGTGATATTAGTCAATGAGTTGCAACAAGATTAAATCTCAAAGATTCTTGCTTGAATATGGCATTTGTTTCATAAATTGAACCTTCCAACGTTGATGAAGCCTTATGAGACGATCAATGGATAATTGATATTCAAGAGTGTGATACGGTGGCAAAACCGACTGTTAATACTGGTTTGCATTTTGCGTTTTTTGTTTGCAAAATGTCGCGGTAAGCAAGAGTCGCCACTGACTTTTATTTTATCCAACAAAGGAAAGGAACAAGAATAGAAAAACCTTTTTCGAGAATATTTCTGAGTACGGGGGGTAGATTATAGAAAGGAAAGATGTTAGCACCCTTTCTATCCATGGTTTTCCATGGGCTCTTAGGTACTTGCTCATTTTAAAATTGCTTGTGTATGTGCTTGTTTTGAAAAAAAAGGTTTACTTCGTGATAACCCTTGTATCAGTCCTCAAGGATGTGACGAAGTTGTTTTGAAAATTGTTTTGAAAAGTGTTTGTGTGAAAAATTTTCTTTGTTTGAGCAAGTACTTAAGAGTTAATCTACCTACTCGAAAAAAGTTTGTTCATTTTCCTTTAGATAGCGCTATCCCATTATTAAGAAATAGGTAGCACCGTCGTTGGAGTTTTTAGGGACGTTCGAAGGGACAAATACGATCACAAAAGCAATATTATGAGGTGTTAGTAATTATCCTAAAGCCTTAAAGATCTTTTTCCGAGGCAACATCCGAATGGGTCATTTGAGATCTTTCGGGGCTATAGGATGACCACTAACAAACCCTATACTTTATGACCGCTTAACCGAAGGCAACTGAAGTGGAGTAAACCCTAAGAGTGAGCATGTGCGAGTGAATTTTTTCAGTTAATTTGTCTTTTCACATTTAGGTTATCTACTATTTTAATCTTCAAATATTCTTGCCATACAATCCTATTAACATACATCTAACAGTTTATAATTGCAGAAATTAAAGTGCGGAAATAGAAATCCTAACTATTACATGGCTTCGGAGATACATAATTATTTAGAATGTAAATAAAAATGCGAAATTAAAACCTAATTAAAGCTATTACAACCTCGAAGCATTTACATAAATAATTAAAAAAAGGGTATTTAAACTACGCGCGACGAATTAAATGCAAGGACGATTAGAAAAACTAAAAAATCTAATTTGAGAAAAATAATATTTAAGTTATTTTTGAAGCAAAATTAATTATTTACAAAAATCAAATCCTAAGTTCTAATTGATTTTAATTATAAAAAGGAGTTAAATTAACCTAATTTGAATAAAATTAATTAATTAAAGAAAATAAATATTTTATTAAAAAAAAGATTTTTGATGTCTTTGTGATTTTTTTTGGGTTTTTTGTAGTTAGTTAAAAAAGAATTAATTTGTGAAAACAAATTATTAAACAAACAAAATAAAAGAAATTAAATTGGGTATGCTTAAGCAATTGGAGGGGGTGTGTCGTGGAATTTGCTAGGCCCACCAAGCTGAAGCCCAAACCTGCACTAGATTAAGTGGTGACCATGCTGGGAGGGTGTACCATGGACCTTGTTGTATGGGACGTTGGATTGGTGATGGAGATGATCCATTGGCTGGATGTTGTGGTGCATGGTGGACGCCTGGCAATTTGGAGTATAGGATCGTGAGAGTATTATGCGATGATTTTGGGCGTGAAAGGACCTGCAATCGATTGGGTTAACTTCTGGGAAGATTCAGGAATCGTTTGGAAGCTTTAGAATGGTTGGACTTGGCCTTTATGTGAGAAACCGAATCACCACTTTTTGTCAATTTTTTGAGTTTTGTTCTTCCTTTCTCACGACTACAACCTCTATTTTTGTGTCTGCTCTTGCTCTCTCTCTCTCTATCCTTTGATCGAATTAGGATTATAAAAACCACTAGTATCCTTGCAATTTTTGAAGATTTGATTTGGTTTTCATGTTGTATGATATCCTTCCAAATTTGGCCTAATCATGCCATTCTTGTGCCAATTAACTTTGATTCGATTTGATTCTAATATGCCAGCATAATGAGCGTGTGATTCTGTCCAAAAATCCAATCAAAACAAATCTTTGCTATTATTTACCATTTATTTGATTTAATTCAATTTTTAATTAATAAAAAATCAAAATCAAAATAAATAATGAAGCAAATAACATGTGAGTGAATATTTGGGTCGTGGACCATGTTATGAGTGAGTTGCAAGCATAAAAGGTTAGGCCCATTTGGCAAAAAAATGCATTTTTGAGCATATTTGACTTTTGGCAATTTTGCAAAGAGGGTCAATTTTGACAAGGCATATCTCTTCCAATTTTAACCCTAGATATGTGTTCTTGGACTTTTTAGAAATATTAGTATGTCCCCTAAACAACCCTTTTGGTCTCATCTCAATTGGGTCTTCCATGTTCATGTAGGAAGCTTTGACCCAAAAAGTGTTTTTGTTGACTTTTCAAAAGGACCTATAATATGGAAATTCATATCTTTTTGTGAGTGCATATTTTGGACTTTAGGTATAAAGATAAGTTATAGGGAATTCATCCTCTTCAAAATGAGCCTTGGATGGAAAATTTATGATAAAGTATGAGGAAGTTATGCTTGGTCAAAATTTGGTTGACTTTTCCTAAGAAACCCTAATTTAGCAACTTTTGGGTTTTGAGGAATTTGGGGCATTCCTTGAGGAATCATGATCAAACCTTGATCAAATAATGGATAGAACTTCAAAATGTTGATGTTAACCAAAAATCTTGAAGTTTGACTGTATGTGGGCCACAATTGACTTTTGACCTAATACAGTCGATTCTCAAGCATTTGAGCAGTTAATTGAGAAAACTTCTTGTGCAAGGATTGGAATTTGACATGGAGGGTCTTGAGAACATATTAGGACCATGGAGAGCATATGAAGTATTTGGAGCCCACCCATCTTGATGGAAATTGAAACCCTAGTTTAAGATACATTGCCTTAGGAGAGAGTTTGTTTGGTCAGCTCTAGGGCAACTTTGAGAAAATTGAGGACCTCTAGGATTATGTTTTGAGTAAAATGAGAGGGAAAATATTGGTGTACAAAAGCTTCCCCTGTTCAATTTTCTTAAACCTGAGGATGTAGATTTGCTTGTCTGCCTTTCGTGATCTGAAAGTGGAAGATGATTGAACACTAGAGTGCCCAGAAATTTGCACTCGTATGAAGTGACACTTGATTTGATGATGTCGGGAATGAGCTTACAGATGCCACTTGGAGATTGATGACAGAAGATTGTCGAAGATGGGCTTAAGGATGCCATCTAGGATGTGACAGATAATTGTTGGTGATGGGCTTAAAGATGCCATCTAGAAGATGTTGATTTCCTGAGATATTCCTTTGATGAAAATTCTTGTTCCTGTCGTTGAGGAGGAATCTGCTGAGGAATATTGGTATCTGTCTTGGGAGAAATATAATTTTAGGAGCTTCAGTCGTCCGTTACTCTACTGGGGAAATAACTCCTGCTTAAGGAAGCAGAAGTGAACTGCATATCTGGTCAGGGTACAGGCTGCATAGTGACTTACTGGGGAAAGATGAAATCCGCCGAAAATGGTTGATTCCTGGTTTTACCGTGTTGTAAACTGTTGTCTAGAGATAAGAGAGAAGGAACTTGGATAGTAAGGTTACTTCGAAATGAAAGCCTGGATAGTAGGTCTACAAGAAGGAACCTGGATAGTAGGGTTACTTCGAAATGAAAGCCTGGATAATAGGGTTATGAGAAGGAACCTGGATAGTAGGGTTACTTCTAAATGAAAGCCTGGATAGTAGGGTTATAAGAAGGAACCTGGGTCGTAGGGTTACTTCGAGATGAAAGCCTGGATAGTAGGACTATAAGGAGGAACCTGGGTCGTAGGGTTACTTTGAGATGAAAGCCTGGATAGTAGGGCTATGAGAAGGAACATGGGTTGTAGGGTTACTTTGAGATGAAAGCCTGGATAGTAGGGTTGTGACAGGAACCTGGGTCGTAGGGTTACTACGAGATGAAAGCCTAGATAGTAGGGCTATGAGAAGGAACCTGGGTCGTAGGGTTACTTCGAGATGAAATCCTGGATAATAAGGCTATGAGAAGGAACCTGGATAGTAGGGTTACTTCGAAATGAAGGCCTGTATAGTAGGGCTATGAGAAGGAACCTGGGTCGTAGGGTTACTTCGAGATGAAAGCCTGGATAGTAGGGCTATGAGAAGGAACCTGGATAGTAGGGTTACTTCGAAATGAAAGTCTAAATAGTAGGGCTATGAGAAGGAACCTGGGTCGTAGGGTTACTTCGAGATGAAAGCCTGGATAGTAGGGATATGAGAAGGAATCTGAATCATAGGGTTACTCCGAGATGAAAGTCTGGATAGTAGGGCTATGAGAAGGAACCTGGGTTGTAGGGTTACTTCGAGATGAAAGCCTGGATAATAGGGCTATGAGAAGGAACTTGGGTCGTAGGGTTACTTCGAGATGAAAGCCTGGATAGTAGGGCTATGAGAAGGAACTTGGATAGTAAGGTTACTTCGAAATGAAAGCCTAGATAGTAGGGCTATGAGAAGGAACCTGGGTCATAGGGTTACTTCGAGATGAAAGCCTGGATAGTAGGGCTATGAGAAGGAACCTGGGTCGTAGGGTTACTCCGAGATGAAAGCCTGGATAGTAGGGCTATGAGAAGGAACCTGGGTCGTAGTGTTACTTCGAGATGAAAGCCTGGATAATAGGGATATGAGAAGGAACCTGGGTCATAGGGTTACTTTGAGATGAAAGCCTGGATAGTAGGACTATGAGAAGGAACCTGGGTTGTAGGGTTACTTCGAAATGAAAGCCTGGATAGTAGGACTGTGAGAAGGAACTTGGGTTGTAGGGTTAATTCGAAATGAAAGCCTGGATAGTAGGGCTGTGAGAAGGAACCTGGGTCGTAGGGTTACTTCGAAATGAATGCCTGGATAATAGGGCTGTGAGAAGGAACCTGGGTCGTAGGGTTTCTTCAAAATGAAAGACTGGATAGTAGGGCTGTGAGAAGGAACCTGGGTCGTAGGGTTACTTCAAAGTGATAATGTAGATTAGTTGACCCGTTTGGTTTTTGGAACTGAGTTGCCATTAGTCGTCTGCAGATGTGACTTGTATAACTGTTGGATTTGTTGAAGTTAAACGTCTTTCCTGAAAAGATAACAGGGTTAATTATATGCGATGCATGAAATGCGGGGTTAGATGATGCTCTCAAAATAAATGAGATAATGCTGTATATGATATGTATGCGCATGTCATGATGTATGTTCACGAAATGCTATCGAGGTATGCTCGCGTTTGGGAAAATAAATCCTTGACGGTTGTTGGAGATTTGTAAATATTCTGTCGGGAAGAGATGCTGCTTGAGAATAGCTCTGTGGAGAACAAACTTAGGAAGTGGATTTTTGTAGCTGAAGTGATGAACTCTGTCGGGGATTGAGCATCTGTATCCAGAGAAATAAACTCTGTTTGGGGGATGAAATTTACGAACCTTCCCGTGATTACGGAATTCGGCTGGAGGATATAGCTGTCAGTTTTCAGAATGATCTTGGCTGGGGAGGTTACGTCCTGTTTTGAGAAGGCTGACATCAATGTTTTTACTCTGTAGGGAATGTATGTACCAATGATTGTGTTCCCAAGCTGGCCCTATCCCGGTACCTGCTGAACAGAGTAACCGTCGGGTTTTGCACTTCTTGTTTTTTCCTATTTCTGGAATTACGAGTAATTGTCCTTTGTTTCTTATGTAAATATTTATGAGCAGCAATCATTTTCAAATGCATATATAAAAAATAAGTCATTGGACGTTCTTGCAAAACAAAACAGAAAACAAAAAACAACTCGAAGTTTCTTGTGAAAATGATTTGTATTGATTTTTGAAGTTGGCCTGTAATAGGCGTTTTTGTACAAAGAGGCTGATGCTCTAGTAATAGAACGCCGCTGAAAAATAGAAACTATACAATTTGTGTAAAAGAAAGAAAAACAAAACAGATATGTGAAACAACCCCATTGGGTTCCAAATCTGCTATTGCCTTTATATCTTCAAGCGTCCCATCACTTTACTTCTTGGCCGAAAGTTGATCAGATTGATTGGCGCCGTCCGAGCTTGATAGCCAATACCAAATTCTGGTCGCAAGATGATCGAATAAGACATAGTGGTACGCTTTATATCCCTAACTTTTTCCTGGACCGCCCTTTCGGGTTTTTAATCCACCGGGATACCCTTTATTGCCCAAGCCGCCCTTTCGGGTTTTCAACTTGCCGGGTGTACAAATTTTTCCATTTTAATCCCTTACTTTTGCCCGAACCCTTTTGGTTCACCAATAAGCCCTTATTTTTTCCTGGGCCAGTCAACCTAGCGGGTCTCTTGATTAAGCGTAGTATTTTTTCACTATGTCTGCATTGACAGGGTGAGGAAGGTCGTCACCATCCATGGTGGTTAGAATCATAGCTCCACCCGAGAAAATGTTCTTAACCACAAATGGTCTTCCGTACGTGGGGGTCCATTTCCCCCTGGGATCACCTTGCGGCAGTATGATACGTTTGATCACTAGATCCCCGACTTGATATTCTTGACGCCTGAATTTCTTGTTAAAAGCCTTGATCATTCGCTTTTTATACGTCTGACCATGGTAGATAGCAGTAAGTCTCTTTTCATCGATTAGATTTAGCTGATCAAGTCGGGTTCGGATCCAGTCGTTTTCATTCAAACCCGCATCCTTCATAATCCTGAGAGAAGGTATCTGGACCTCGATGGGTAGGACTGCCTCCATGCCATATACCAGAGAGTAGGGTGTTGCCCCTGTCGACGTCCGTGCTGAGGTACGGTACCCATGAAGAGCAAATGGTAACATCTCATGCCAGTCTTTGTATGTCACCGTCAGCTTCTATACAATCTTCTTGATATTCTGGTTAGCTGCTTCAACAGCGCTATTCATCTTCGACCGGTAGGGAGAAGAATTATGATGTTGTATCTTGAACTGTTTAAAGAGCTTGGTGATCATTGTGTTGTTGAGATTCGTACCATTGTCAGTAATAATTCTCTCTGGCACCCCATATCGACAGATCAAATTATGTCGGATAAACTGCGCCACAACGTTCTTGGTTACTGTAGCAAAAGAGGTTGCCTCAACCCACTTTGTGATGTAATCAATGGCCACTAGGATGAAGCGATGTCCGTTAGAAGCGGTGGGCCTTATTTCTCCAATCATGTCGATGCCCCACATTGCAAAGGGCCACGGAGCTGTCAAGACGTTTAAGGGGACCGGAGGTACATACACCTTATCAGCGTAGATTTGGCACTTATGACCAGTTCGAGAGTGCTGATAACAATCGGCTTCTATAGTGGACCAGTAGTATCCTGCCCATAGGATCTTCTTAGCCATGGTATGTCCACTAGAATGGGTTCCGAAGGTGCCTTCATGTAGATCTGTCATGATCCTCTCTGCTTCGCTCTTGTCTACACACCATAGTAGCATGGAGTCATGGTTGCGTTTATAGAGGATTCCATTACTGAGGAAGAACTTTGCAACGAACCTTCTTAGAAACTTCTTATCATTGACAGATGCCCCTTTAGGATACTCTTGAGCCTCAAGATACCTTTTCACCTCATGAAACCAAGGTTTGTCTGCCACTTCTTCGGTATCGATTTCACAATAGTGTGCTGGTTCATCCAGCCTCTCAATGGTGATTTGGGGAGCTTCATTGTCCCACATGACTTTGAACATTGACGACATGGTAGCTAACGCGTCCGCTAACTAATTCTCTTCTCATGGGAAATGTTCAAAGGTGATCTCTTCAAAATGTGGCAGCAGTGTTAGTACATACTCTTTGTAAGGGATAAGGTTCGGGTGCTTTGTATCCCACTCGCCTTTGATCTGACTTATCACCAGAGCGAAATCCCCGAATACACTTAGGAACTTAATCCTTAGGTCAATAGCATCTCAAAGACCCATAATGCACGCTTCATATTCTGCCATGTTGTTGGTGCAGTTGAAACATAATCAGGCAGTGAACAGAGTATGATAGCCCTCAGAAGATATGATTACAACACCAATACCATTACCCAGTGCATTTGAGGCTCCATCAAAATACATAGACCATTGGGATCCCTCCTCGGGTCCTTCATCCGGTCCAGGTTCTTCATAGTCAGTCACCAACATAATGTTCTCATCCGGAAACTCAAAATTCATAGACTGGTAGTCATCCACGGCCTGATGAGCTAAATGATCAGACAATACACTTCCCTTGATTGCTTTTCGGGTTGTGTATTAGATGTCGTATTCGGTTAGGATCATCTGCCATCTTGCTATTCTTCCGGAGAGTGTAGGCTTCTCAAAAATGTACTTGATTGGATCCATATTCTATATCAACAAGGTAGTGTGAGTCAACATATACTATCTCAGTCGGCGAGCAGCCCATGCCAAAGTGCAGCAAGTTTTCTCGAGCAGTGAGTATCTTGTCTCACAGTCGGTAAACTTTTTGCTAAGGTAGTATGTTGTGTGCTCTTTTCGACCAGACTCGTCATGCTGCCTCAACACACACCCCATTGAATTGTCTAGCACTGTCAAGTACAATATCAAAGGTCTTCCTTCAACTGGAGGCATCAAAATTGGTGGTTCTTGAAGGTATTCCTTGATTCTTTAGAAAGCGGTATGGCATTCATCATTCCACTTTACCACTTGATCTTTCTTCAGAAGCTTGAAGATGGGCTCACAAGTGGCAGTCAGATGTGAAATGAACCTGGAGATATAATTCAGGCGTCCCAAGAAACCTCTAACTTCCTTCTCTGTACGGGGAGCTGGCATTTCTTGTATAGCTTTTACCTTTGCAGGATCTACTTGGATGCCTTTGTTGCTGACAATGAAACCCAAAAGTTTACCAGACCTTACCCCGAAGGTGCACTTGTTCGGGTTCAACCTCAACTTGTATATCTTCAACCTGTCGAACAACTTTTGTAGATGATCAAGGTGCTCTTCCTCAGTCTGAGACCTGGCTATCATGTCATCAACATAAACTTCGATCTCATGGTGAATCATATCATGGAATAAAGCGACCATGGAGCATTGATAAGTTGCCCCAACATTCTTCAACCAAAAAGGCACCACCTTGTAGCAGAAGGTGCCCCACTGTGTAACAAAGGTTGTCTTCTCCATGTCTTCAGGAGCCATCTTGATCTGGTTGTAGCCAGAGAAACCATCCATGAAGGAAAAGATTTTGTGTTGCGCGGTGTTATCGACAAGAACATCAATGTAAGGAAGAGGGAAGTCATCCTTGGGGATTGCCCTATTGAGATCTCTGTAATCCACATACATCCGTACCTTACCGTCCTTCTTAGGTACCGAAACGACGTTAGCAACCCACCCTGGATACGAAGTGACAGCTAAGAATCCTGCGTAGAAGTTTCATGACCTCTGCCTTGATCTTCCCTAACATTTCAGGATGCATATGGTGGACCTTCTGTTTAACCGGAGGACAGCCTTCTTTAGTCGGCAGGTGATGTACCACGATATCAGTGTCCAAACTAGGCATGTCTTCATAGGACCAGGAGAAGATCTCAACATAGTCCTACAACATTTGTATCAACCGCTGTTTGACCTTAACTTCCAAATTTGCACCAATCTTAACCTCTTTTCTGTCTTCCTCTGTACCCAAGTTCACTGTCTAAACCGACTCTTCATGAGGCTATATGGCCCTTTTCTTCCTGCTATAATAGTCTAGAAAGTTCTCCAGGCACCTCACAATCATCCTCACCTTCGTCTTTAGCTTGGTTGATCGGATTTTCGAAGTCATAACTGACAATAGAAGAGCTATTATCAATGGGATCCAGAGTGGATATGGATCTATAGTATTATACGTGAGTGCGTGTAAGAGAGTAGCTGTTTTGATAAAGTGAAAATAGAAAAGAAAGAACAGAGAGCGCAAAATTTGTATGCAAGAAACGTCCAACGCTTTATTAATGATATATGAAATGACAAATAATGGCCCTCACAAGTAAAAGCAATGTTCCTCGGGCAAGGCACAAGGCCGTAAAGTTTTAAACTGTTTATTACAAATCTCAAAACAAGTAAGACAATTACTGCGGAATAAAAGAAACTGGTATAAAGTTCCTAGCTGTCCAATTACTCGGTCCACTGTTGGTAGTTGGGTAGATCCAACTGTCAATGTCTGAGTCTTCCTTGCTATCTTCAATAGCATTAATTCCCCGATTACTAATGTGTAGGGGAGGTCCTCCAACCCGAGCGCGTCGAACAACCTTTTGAGCCCTTGTAGTAAAGCCCAAACCAAGTTTTTCAGTTTTGTGAGTGAAATCAGAGAGCTGACCCCAATTGGTACACCCAACTTCTTCAACCACGGCCTTGGCGTCCTTGAGAGAAGCCATCTTTAGAGGAGGTTTGTTGCTAGTAGTAGTTTCAGTCGATGCCAAGATCTAAGGGACCTCTTCGAAGTTCTGACAAGGAGTTTCTACGAATTCCCCGTCCATCTCTATGTACCAGAAGGAATTGAGGTGGCTCACCATATACTCCTCTTCACCCCGCACAATGACAATCTTCCCTTTTACTGGATACTTCAGCATTTGGTGTAGTGTGGAAGTAATTGCCCCAGCCCCGTGGATCCAAGGACGACCCAACAAACAAGAATACGACGGCCTGATGTCCATCACATAGAAGGTGGACCCAAAGGTCTGAGAACCCACTTTGACAGGGATGTCCACCTCCCTGTGCACCATTCTCTTCGACCCATCAAAAGCCCTTACCACAATGTTACTAGGCTTTAAAGTCAAACCCTCGTAATCCAACCGGTCAATGCCTTCTTGGGAAGAACATTCAACAAAGGCCCAGTATCTACCAGCACATGAGCCATAGTGGTGCCCCTGCACTCAATCGATACATGAAGAGCATCATTATGCTTTCTTCCCTTCGGTGTCAAGTCTGCATCTGAAAAACCCAGCCCATTGTCAACAGTCAGGCTAGCCATCCAATCTTTAAATTGATCAGCTGAAGTCTCCTGCGACATATGCGCAGTTTTGACGAATGCAATCAAAACCTATGCATGGGCCTTAGAGAACAATAGCAAGGATAACATGGATATCTTTGAGGGGGTATGCCCAAGCTGCTTGACCATATTGTAGTCTCTCTTCTTAATTATTTTCAGTATTTCCTCTATCTCTTGCTTAGAGGCTTCCACAACAATTTTTCTAGGCGCCTCCGTTCGGGCAGGCTCACCTATAACTTCTTTGCCGTGGGTACCAGACGATTCACTGACAGGGGTACTAACTGGAGTAAGAACATGAATAGTAGTTGATGTACTAGCTGGAATAACAGATGGAATGACAATAGGCCTGTTGACAGTCTTAGGGGAAATCTCGGGAGAGAAGACCCTTCCACTTCGGGTAACCTTGCTGATGCCGACAATGTTATCAATATCAGGATCATCCTCTTCATTTTTCAAATCTTGTTTGATGCCATGATAGTACACATCGGCACCATAATGCCAGGGGGAAGCTTTATCTGAGACATACAGGACATGACCAGGAACAATGATTATTAGCGGAGCGACTCTTGGAGCAGATGTAATCTTAACAGGTCTTCTCGAGGAGACCTTGGAAGGATTGGCAGAAATGGTTATAATGGCAATGTCTTCAGACGGAACAACAGGAACCAAAGTTTTCTCAAACAAAATTTCTTTGTTGTCCATCAGGCGTTGAATACCTGACTTCAGCAAATGGAAACCAGAAGGTAGAAATGAACACATGTGGCAACCTTCACCACAAACCGGAAATAAATCGGCCATCAACAAATTCTTCTTCACCGTCATGAGAGGAGTAGAAACTTCATCCACGAATGTCACAAACAAGTCGGTATCAACAACATTAATTCCACGACCGTGCCTAGGCATGGGAGCAGTTATAACATTGGGCTTCTCCGGAGCATCGAACTCAATTTCCTTGGCTTCAATCAGGTCTTGTACCTTATTTCTTAGAGCCCAACATTCATTGGTATCGTGGCCAGGACTCTCAAAATGATAGGTACACTGAGCATTTGGATTATATCGGGGAGATATGGTATTTGGATTCTTTGGAGCCTCTTTCAAGGTTGCCAAGTTGGATCTCAGCAGATGAGGTAGAACTTCAGCCAATGTCATATTGATTCGGGTAAATTTCCATTGTGGTCTTTCCACCCTTGGTTAATTGTTGCGTTATGGAGCGACAGTAGGCTTAGGTATCATTATGACACTTACTGTTTGACGATGTTCAGCTCTGTTTTGGCCCCTCGAGCTATAGATGGCACTGGCTGCCTTCTTACCAGCAAAAGGCTTCTTTACCGAAATTGAAGAGGCATCCTTTTGTATCTTGCCGCTCCGAATCCCAACTTCTACTCTCTCTCCAGTCAGAATCAGCTCTGTGAAACCAGTTGACGAGCTGCCGATCAAATGATTAAAGAATGGACCAAATAGCGTCCCCAGAAACATATCAACCAACTCCCTATCAGATAACAAGGGTTGGACTCTTCCATCCAAGTCTCTCCACTTCTGTGCATAGTCTTTAAAGCCTTCACTTTCACCTATGGACATAATCTGGAGTTGAGTACGAGTAGGAGCAAGGCCGGTGTTGTACTGATACTGCTTATAGAAAGCAGCAACCAGATCTTCCCAATTTTGGACATTGGCTCTCTCCAGTTGGTAGAACCATTCAAGCTGAGTCCCTGACAGACTATCTTGAAAGAAATGAATCCACAAATTTCTATCAGCGGTGTGGCGCTGAATCTTTCTGACATAAGAGCGGAGATGGAGTTTTGGGCAGGACACCCCATCATACTTTGCAAAAATTAGAGCTTTGAACTTCTGTGGGATGACCACTCCCGATACCAATCCCAATTCTTAGAAATCCAATCCAGGTATGCTCTATACTTCCATGGCACTCAAACGATCTTCCAACTGCTTGTATCTATCCTCAACATGAGGATACTACTTATCATTGTAGTCAGTATCATTGTCATAAACTTCAGTACTAGGAGCCTTCTCCCTTGTTTCTTCCTCTTGATTCTCCCTTTTTTGGATGAAGTGGTCAGATCGACTTGTCGCTTCAACGGCCCTCCAAACCTTCTGCCCATGTTCAGAATACCGACAACCTTCTTCTTTTTCTTTCTCTCTTTCAAGATGAGGGCTTTCAGATCCTTCTGCCCTTTTGCCAGATTTACAAACATTTACTGGAACTGGGAGTTTTGTGCCTGAAGATCATTGATGCTTTGTTCGGAAGACATTTCTGCTGAAATAAACAGCGAAGAAGATGAGAAACCTGTAATGGCACCTGTACATGCAATGCTATGAATGGGAGGCACATGCAATGATTTCAAAGACTTTGGGGAAATTTAAATTTGCAAACCAAAATAAAACAAAGACTTTATTAGCTGAATTCAAAGTTCAAATGCCTTTTAGGCGTTACAAAAAAAAATCTAAAACTAGAAAAAGAAATCAAAATTCCCATGGATGCTTCCTATTTGTGAGGAGATAAACATTGAGCCCTTTTTCCTCATGGAGCTGCTTTGCGAGCTCTAAAACCTTCCTCTCTTGGGAATATAACTGATCCCTGTAAGTATCCCGCTCCTTCTTCAACTGAATCCAAGACCTCTGTAATTCTCCAAGATCAATGGGCATATCAGGATAAAGAACCGTGTAAGGAATACTCCCTTCAGTAGTGGGTTCCATAATCACTGGTAAAACGGCCATATAGGACATTATAAGCTTTTGGGCGCGAGCTCATACCTGTGATACGGTGGGAAGAACTGACTGTTTTTTGGAATGCTGGTTTGTGTTTTGCATTTGTTTTCGTAAAATGTCGCGGTAAGCAAATGTCGCCACCGACTTTTATTTTATCCAACAAGGAAAGGAAAAAAAGCACAAAAAAATTCCTTTTTCGAGATATTTCTCGGGTTCGGGGGGTAGATTATAGAAAGGGAAGGTGTTAGCACCCTTTCTATCCGTAGTTATCTACGGGCTCTTAGGTACTTGCTCAATTGTTTTCAAAATTACTTTCTTTGTGCTTGGGTTTGAAAAAGTTTTTGTTTTGAAATTTCGATTTAACTCTTGCTTCTGTCCTCAAGAGTGTAATGAAATGTTTTGGAAAACTTTTTTCGAAAAGGAGTGTAAGTGTGAAAGTTTGTTTTGTTTTGAAGGAGCAAGTGTCTAAGAACCATCTAACTACTCGAAAAAAGGAATCGTTCTATGCTAATTTCCTTTAGACAATGCTATCCCACTATTAGTGAGTAGGTAGCACCGTCGTTGGAGTTTGAGGGTCAATTCGAATGAGGGACTTACGGTCACCAAAGTAATGTTAGGACGCCTTAGCGGTAACCCTAATGTCTTAGATCATTTGTTTGAGGCAACAATATCCGAGGCAACCGTTTTGAGGCGACTATGATCTTTTAGACAAGATGACGACCTCTAAAACGACTTATACTTAATGACCGTGTACGAAGGCAACCAAGTGGGGTGTACCCTAAGAGTGCGCATGTGCGAGTGTGTCATTTTCAGTTTATTTTTTATCTTTGTACATGTTAGGGTGATCTAAGTTGATTTTAAGATTAACATTCAGTCTTGTCATGCGAGCCATATTATCAAACATCTAACAGTTATAATTTGCGGAAGTAAAATGTGGAATTTAAATTACAAGGCGTCGGGTATCTACATCGCCAAAGACAAACCCTTTTGAAAAATAAAATAAAGCGATAAAAGATAATTAAAAGTCCTATTAACTATTACAATCCGGAAGTAGGTACATTATTGGATAAAAAAAGTAAATCGCGATGCAAAATTAAATCGGGCGCATGATTAGGGTTTTGACCCTTTTGGTTAAAGAAAATATCCTTTTGTTGTTTTTATTTTAAGAAAGAAATTAAACCTAAATTAATTACTAAATTAAATTAATAAATTAATTAAATGAAAAAATAAATTATTTTTTGGAGTTTTTAATTATTTAGGAAAGAAATTATAGTAATTAAATTAATGGTTAAAAACTAGTTAAGTCTAATTAATTTTAATTATTTTTTCAAAAGGAATTAAAGTTTTCTAATTAAAACCTAATTAATTAATAAATTTATTAAGAAAATAAAATTTTAAAATTTGATTTGAAATAAAAAATGTTTTTTTGTCATTTTATTTGATAAAAGACTAAATTTTGATTGGTTAGAAATTAAATAAAACAATTAAAACAATGAATAAAACAAAATAAATAAAATAGAAGAGAGAAGGGTATTGGGCCTGAAATGGTGGTGTAGGAAGCAATTCTGAAGCCCAATTGTGCTGGCCCTCTTGGACTTTCTGGAATCCAATAGGCACGCGTGGACTTGGACTATGGTGGACCTCAACTCGTGGACCACTAGATCTGGCCTCTGGTCATCTGGCTATTGCATGGACGAGGATACATGGTGTACTGCAAGCTTATGCGCGCATAGGAATACCTGAAGAGAAAAAATATTGAGAAAGTGGGGGACCTGGGATTCAAACCCAGGTCCTGAGGCAGTTTACCCTTGCACGCTTGCCACTACGCTATGCTGATTCATTTGTTAATAAAATGCAAAGAATACATAATATAATAAAAACAAATCATATGCCAGCAAAACAAAAACAATGCGCGCTTGGTTTGAATCCACCAATGGGCAGGGGACACCTCATCGTCCCTGTCCTAAAACCTGTAAAAGAATACATGCGGATTTGAATCTGCAGCTAAAAACGCAGGCCTATCCTAAAATCTTCTCTAGGCCATATAAATCCATTCCAAGAACATGGTTTGACTCATCCTGGCTTCATGATCAACACCATGCCCTTCTTGAGTCACAATTTTACCTGAAACAGAAAACCCTAAAAACCAAACGAAGAACCCTAGCTATGGTGGTTCTCCATTCAGGCCAGATAAACGCAATTGAATAATACCAATCGCTTGCAAATGTTATGTAGATTCAAAATATGGTATTGATTCATGAAAAAGATGCTTAAATTCAGAGTCACAAAATAAAGAACAGGGGTATGTTTCGTGACACTTACAGCGCGTTATGGAGTCTGAAGATGCTTGGTTTTGATCTAGGTAGCTTGAGTGAATGCCCAGGAAGGGATTGGGACAAGTCTTGGCCTCTGAAAATGCTTATAACCTGGATTTCGACTTCTCACTTTTTTGTGATTTTTTCACTTTTTATTCTGCCTCTCTCTGCACTTGCCAACCCTGATTTCGTATCCCTTGGCTTGCTTATGTAATATGCTCTGTATTAGGGTAAGAATCATGGACTGAATCCCTTCATATCAATGCACATGAATGTGATTTGATCTCCATTATTAAACATTCCAAATTTGATTTGATTCAATCTTTTTGCACATGATTTGGCTTGATACGAATTTGATGGTGATTCTAGCTGTGAACAAAGCCTAAAACAATAAAAAATCAAGAGTTATTAATTATTTGGATTTTCTATGATTTTATTTGATTTAAAATGAATAAATTCAATAAAAAACTAAATTAAATAATAAAAATGAAATATGGGCTCATGGCTGAAGCTAGGACACGTGGGCAACTATGCAAGCTCAAATCAAGTGGAAAAGAATGGGCCCATTTGACAAAATTTGAAGTTTTGGGGATAGTTGACTTTTGGAAATTTTGCAAAAAAATCCAACTTCAACAATGCATAACTTCTTTAATTTTGAACTTTTGGAGGTGTTCTTGGACTTTTTAGAAAGATTGAGATTCCCTATAACCAACCCTTTTGGTCTCATCTCATTTTGATATTCCATGCTCAAGTTATAAGCTTTGGAAAAAAAGGTGTTTTTGTTGACTTTCAAAAATGACCTATAATGTCCAAATTTATAACTTCTTGTGAGTAATTTTTTTGATCTTGGGTTATGAATATGGATTGTAGGAAATTGCATCCTCTTCAAAATGAGATTTGGATGGGTCATTTCTCATAATGTATGAGAAAGTTATGCTTGGTCAAAGTTGAGTTGACTTTTCCTATAAAACCCTAATTTAGCAACTTTTGAGTCTTGATGAACTTTGAGCAATCCTTGATGAATCATGATCAACCCTTGATAAAATGATGAAATATACTTCAAAATGAGGATTTTTACCAAAAATCTTGAAGTTTGACTGTATGTGGGCCACAATTGACTTTTGCCCTAACATAGTCAATTTTCAGGCCTTTGAGCAATTGACTGAGCAAACTTTCTCTGCAAGGCTTGAAACTTGACATGGATGATCTTGAGAACATATTAGGACAATGGTGAGAATTTGAGGTCATTTGGATTCAAGGATCTTGATGCAACACAAAACCCTAATTTGAGGTAGATTGCCTTAGGAGATAACTTGTCTGACCAACTCTTGAGCAACCTTGAGCCACTTGGAGATTTTCCTTGCAATGTCTTTGAGGAATATGAGAGGGCAAATTTTGGGGTACAACAGCTGCCCCTGTTCAATCTTCTTAAACCTGAGGATGTAGATTGGATTTCGTGCCTTTCGTGATCCGAAGGTGGAAGATGATTGAACACTAGAGTACCCAGAAATTTGCACTCGCATGAAGTGGTATCAGCCTTGTGATGTCGGGAATGGGCTTACAGATTCCATTTGGAGATTGCTGGCGGGAGGATGGGCTTAAAGATGCCATCCACAGGAGTGTCGATCGCATAAGAGATTCCTTAGCGAGAACTTGCCTACCTGTTGTTTTGGAAGATTCCGCTTTGGGGAAGTCTGATCTTTGTTGAGATTTAGGAACTTGCCTGTACTTCAACTGAGAGAACATCTCTGCTGAGTTTTAAGAACTTGTCCGTAATTCAACTGAGGAACTTTGTCGAGATTTAGAACCTTATCTGTAATTCAACCGAGGATAATTCAGTTGAGATTTAAGAACCGGTCAGTACTTCGACTGGGGAAAATTGTCAAAATTTAGAACCTTATCTGTAATTCAACCGAGGATAATTCAGTTGAGATTTAAGAACCGGTCAGTAGTTCAACTGAGGGAAACATCTTCATCGAGATCTAGGACTTGTCTGTAATTCAACCGAGGATAATTTTGTTGAGATTTAAGGACTCGTCCATACTTCGACGGAGGAACTTTGCCGAGATTTAGAACCTTATCTGTAATTCAACCGAGGATAATTCAGTTGAGATTTAAGAACTGGTCAGTACTTCGACTGAGGGAAACATCTTCATCGAGATCTAGGACTTGTCTGTAATTCAACCGAGGATAATTCTGTTGAGATTTAAGAACTCGTCCATACTTCGACGGAGGAACTTTGCTGAGATTTAGAACCTTATCTGTAATTCAACCGAGGATAATTCGGTTAAGATTTAAGAACCGGTCAGTACTTCAACTGAGGGAAACATCTTCATCGAGATTTAGGACTTGTCTGTAATTCAACCGAGGATAATTCTGTTGAGATTTAAGAACTCGTCCATACTTCGACGGATGAACTTTGCCGAGATTTAAAACCTTATCTGTAATTCAACCGAGGATAATTCAGTTAAGATTTAAGAACCGGTCAGTACTTCGACTGAGGGAAACATCTTAATCGAGATCTAGGACTTGTCTGTAATTCAACCGAGGATAATTCTGTTGAGATTTAAGGACTCGTCCACACTTCGACGGAGGAAAATTGCCGAGATTTAGAACCTTATATGTAATTCAACCAAGGATAATTCAGTTGAGATTTAAGAACCGGTCAGTACTTCGACTTGGGTAAAAACTTCATAGCTAAGAACTTAAATGCATCCTTCCTGAAAGGTAAAGGTCAGTCGTATGAAATGCATGGTATATACCAAGCAATGATGTTCTCAAAATAAATGAGATTGTGTTGTAATGATGCGTATATGCATGTATCATGATGTATGGAAATGTAATGTTTTGGCTGGGGAAAATAAATCCCGTATAGCTGCTGGAGAAAAGAGTCGACTTCTTCATTTCTGCTGGGGATAGCGAATGAAGATGATTGCGAGAATAAACTTGCAGGAGAGGATAACTCCGTTGGGGAATAAACTGATGAGGAGATTACTCCGTAGAGAAGAGATGCTCTGCTGAGGATTCCACCGATAAATTCCGCCGGGGATGAATTACCGTTGCTGGTGATACTGAATCTTGTTGGGGATTGACTTCTTGTTTGTGAAAGGAAAGAACTTCCGTTGGGGATGACCTTTCAGTTGCGACTTCACTGGGGATAACCTTTTAGACTCTTATGGGGATAATCCTTTGAACTTGCTGGGGACAGTCTTCCAAAATTTACTAGGGATGATCCTCCAAACTCCACTAGGGAAGCTTTTTCGGACTGCGCTGGGAAAAATTTCAAACTCCACCGGGGATATCTTGTACTCTGCTGGGGAATATCCTTATACTCCGCTGGGGAATATTAAGACCCTTCAGTGCTGATGGCGAATAAATTCTGCTTGGGGAGAATATTACCGATTCATTTACAGTTGTAAGTCTTGGCTGGGGAGAACTAATATTATTGTCTTACTCTGCGGGGAGTGAAAGCACCTTAGCCATATTCTTCAGCTAAATCTACCCTTGTACCTGGTGGATAGAGCAACTGCACAACTTGGACATTTCTCATTTGCCCCTGTTTCTGATATTACGAGTAATCGTCTTTTGTTTCGCATGTAAATATTCATGAGCAGCAATTAATGTCAGATGCATATATCAAAAATGAACATTGGACGTTCTTTGCAAAACAAAACAAATGAAGGAAAAACAGTTTGAAATTTCTTTGAAGATGAATTGTATTGATTTGAAGTTTGGCCTGAAAATAGGCATTTTCGTACAAGAGGCTGACGTCCTAGTAAGAGAACACCGCCGAACAAATAGAATGTATACAATTTGTAATAAACAACAAAAAAACAGTTATGTGAATAATCACACTGGGTTCCAACTCTGCTTATTGCCCTTATGTCTTCGAGCATCTTATCACTTTGCTACTTGGTTGAAGGTAGATCAGATTGATTAGTGTCGTCCGAGCTTGATAGTCGATACCGAATTCTGGTTGCAAGGTGATCCAATGAGACATAGTGTTATGCTTTGATCCCTAATTTTTTCCTGGACCGCCCTTTCGGGTTTTCAGTCCACCGGGATACCCTTTTTTGCCCAAGCCGCCTTTTCAGGTTTTCGACTTGCCGGGTGTACAGATTTTTTTATTTTCATCCCTTATTTTTGCCCGAACTATTTTGGTTCGCCGGGAAGCCCTTATTTTTTGCCTAGGCCAGTCGACCCAGCGAGTCTTTGATTATGCGTAATATCTTTTCACTATGTCTGCATTGACGAGGTGAGGAAGGTCGTCACCATCCATGGTGGTTAGAATCATAGCTCCTCCTGAGAAAATGTTCTTAACCACAAATGACCCTTCATACGTAGGGGTCCATTTTCCCCTGGAATCACCTTGAGGTAAGATAATGCACTTGATAACCAGGTGTTGTACCCCAAAATTTTCCCTCTCATTTTATCAACATTTCTCATCACAAGACTCTTGGAATTCAAAACCAAGCTAGGGTTTGCTTTGCTCAAGACACCTCCTTGCACTGTTGACCTGAATTAGGGTTTGAGTTTGCACAGGGATTTTTGGACCTTCAATGCCCAAATTGACTTTCATACTTCATGTTGGACTCATAAGTTTGTCCATACCAAGTTTCAAGCCTTGAATCAAATTTTTGCCTAGTCAATTGGACAGTTGACCTAGAAATCAACTGTATTGGGGAAAAAGTCAACTGTGACCAATTTACAGTCAAAACTCATAAATTTTGACCCACATCAACATTATGAACTCATATGAACCATTTGATCAAATTTGGACCACAATTCCACAAGAAATTTGATCAAATCACCAAAAGGGCAAAATGATCATTTTTAGGGTTTTGACTGTACAAAGGCAATTTTTGACTATTTGGCCTAGCCAATAGCAAATTAAGTTCAACCATAGACTCAAGGACTCAAGGGCATCATCTTGACTTATTCAACAAGTTCAAAAGATCTCAAATGCATGGGATTGACAAATGAATTTTTCAGTTAATTGATCAAAATTTGACTGTACACTAAAAAGTCAAACTTTGATTTTTTGGTCAAAATCAAGTGCCAAGGGTCATTTTTCATCAAGATATGTCAAATTATGAAACTTGTTCATCAAGAAACCCAAAATTGCAAATTAGGGTTTGAAATTGAAAAATTTCATAACTTAGAAATTTTCTAAGTTATGAAATTTTCTTAATTTTTCCTAACTTTGCCCCACATTTTCACCATGATGCAAATGGATTCAAACAACACTTACAACATAAAAGTTGTAGTCCTCCACAAAGTCTACAAATTTATTCATAAAGTTTTCTCAAAAGAAGCTTGGATCTCAAGTTATGATTTTTGGAACAAGGGTCCCTAAAACTTTTAACTTAGAGAAATTTTGCCCTAGTTTAGGCAGGATTTTGACCCATCTTCTTGGCCATTTTTCACATAGTTCCACTTGGAATCTCAAGTTGCATTTCAAAGATGGATTATATTACTTGTTGCAAGCTTTCCAAATTGTCTAAGAACTCCTCAAACACATTTTTGGTTAGGGAGAATCGAATGCTTGAAGTTGGCAAAAACCTACTTTGTATCCATGGCCAATACATGTTCATACAAGTTGCAAAATCTGACCAAACTAGCTTTGTACTTAATTACAGGTCTCTAAACCCTTCAACACTCAAAAATTGAATGAAAACTCATTGGACATTGGTGTTATTCTGATCATTAGAGCTTGGCACAATGAACAAATCCATTTTTGGCATAAAGGTGGCACTTCCATTTTCATAAAGGCAACTTTATGTCAAATTGCTTATCTTGAGCCAAGGACCCAATCTTTTGCAGCAAACAAAGTTCACTAATATCAGGCAATTGGTACCAACTCTTAGCAGACCCTAAGCTAGATTGTACAAGCCTTTGCATTGTCAATTCTCACTTTTACTTCAAAAACAAGAAACCGTGCAAAAGGTCAACAACTTGAGCATCTGATATATTCAACTCTAGCCAACATTCCAAACAAGTTCTGTGCATTTCCTTGAGCCAGAAACATGATTTGTTGAACCCTCAAGCCTTCTAAAACACCAAATCACTTTCTTCTTACAAAACAGGACACTCCCTGCAGATTCACATCCATCACACCAACCACTCGTGCGTTTGGCCTCAAACTTGTTCCAATACCTTCCATTCAACTCACTCAAGCTATCCCAAACCTCCATTGCCAACTGTAACTCCATTTACAATGTTCACCATTTCTGTTTCGAAGCTTTTTAGGTTGAGTTCTATAGAGAGATTCATACCATTTCAAAACAAACTAAGCATTGGGAAAGGTCCAGGGAATATCAAGCAAGCTCAAAAGAACCTTAGGCCTCACTGAAAGTTGTTGTATTGCCATACTCGAGCTTGACTGAAACAAGTATTTCTCAAACTTCTATCTCTCTATTTAGGAACATTTAGCCTTAGGTTTGTGAATGAAAGATGTAGTACTCATTGCCATGAAGCCATACATATGCTCAATTTTCATTTATATTAAACGTGCTAAGAGAATTTCATCCATGAACATGCTGAAAAAACTAGGTCAAATTTTTGGGCCAGAGAAATTCTCTCTAGTCTTTGAGAGTTAGATCAAGTTTTTTATATGGTTAGAATCATAGTTTAATGCTCTACAAGTTTCATGTTTTGAGTTTTGGAAAAAGATCACAAATACAGGAGTTAGCAGTTTGTACAGGCGCGCGCGTGTTTTCAAATATTCTGGAGGTTGAAGATGAAGTCTGGGCTGGGCCTGGCCTTTTTGCTTCTAACACCCCCATTTTCAGTTTCACACCCCCTGGTCCAATTTCTTGCATTTTTATTATTTTTGCATTTTAATTTCATTTATGATTTTATTTATTTATTTCCAAATATAAAAAATGCTTAAAAATATTTTCACATTTTTTTAACATTTATTTGGCATTTTATTCTATTATTTCTAACATTAAAACATTTTTTATACTTTTATATTATTTGTTTAAATTTAAAAATAATGTAAGTAATACTTTTATTTTCATTTCTTATTTTTATTCACACTGAAAATATTTTCTTGAATATATTTTATTTTTGTAAATATTTTATTTTATTTTATACATCCTTAATATATATATATATATATATATATATATA
Source organism: Vicia faba (assembly GCA_948472305.1). NCBI lineage: Eukaryota > Viridiplantae > Streptophyta > Magnoliopsida > Fabales > Fabaceae > Vicia > Vicia faba. Next base: position 766,990,722 of record OX451741.1, on the reverse strand, counting down.
TATATATATATATATATATATATATATATATATATATATATATATATATATATATATATATATATATATATATATATATATATATATATATATATATATATATATATATATATATATATATATATATATATATATATATATATACTTTTATTCTATTAAAAACATAGAATAAAAATACAAAAATATTATATTTTATTTTTTATACTAAAAAATACCCTTTTTTAAAGTATATTTCATTTTGTACATATTAATATATATTTTGTATATAAATAATATAAGATATTATTTTCTTAAAGAGAATTAGGATTTACCCCTTTTATAAATAAAATTAATCTTTTTTTATTTATTTCTTTATATTTCTTTACATTGAAAATACTTTTACATACATAAAAACTTCTTTTTTTTGCATAATACATTTTATTTAATATTTATTTATTTTGTTTATTTAAATATTGTACATTTAAATATTATGCATTGTAAATTCAATTTGGATGTAATAGTAACTAGGGTTTATATTTCTTGTCAAATACCCCCTATTCAAAATTGTACCCCCATCCCCATAATCATGTTGTAATAGCTTAGAATTTAAATTCTCGTACTTTTACGCTTTCAATTATGCCATGATTAGAGGATTAGGGTTTGTATGCAAAATCCAATTAACAAATAGTTTGACCTAATCAAAGACAAAAAGGCATGAAAAAACAAACACAATGCACACTTGCACCCCTAGGGTTACAATCCACTTGTTGCCTTCAAAAATAGGCCATGGTATGCATGTTGAGTACTTTGGAAAAACAAAAACAAAACAAAAAGATCATAGTCCCTCGATGACGCTATCTGAGTTGCCTAAACAAAATGATCAAGTCCCTCAAGAAAATTGCCAAAAATACTTGACACAATTGCTATCATGGTCTATACGATGACCCGCGCCTGTCCCGTTTAACATCCTAACACAAGGTTGTTCACCAAATACAATGGTGAAACAACACTGTTAAAAGGGTTAAAAACATAAGAAAGATCTTTGAGTAAAATAGGGTAGATAGATCTTAGTTACTTGATCAAAAGCTTGCAAAAACATCCTTGCTATTTTCAAACACACTTCACAACACAATTTCAAAATCCAACTTTCAAACATTGAAACCTTTCAAAAGACAAAAACACCTTTGTATACATTCAAACAAGAATCATTATAAAGGTTGCCACAACGATGGCCTCTTTTCAAAACATCTTTCAAAACCACACACAAAGCACCATTTCAAATAATTGAAAAGCACCATTTCAAACAATTGAAAAGCAAAGCAAGTGATCTAAACAAGTAACTAAGAGCCCATGGATAACCATGGATAGAAAGGGTGCTAATACCTTCCCTTTCTATAATCTACTCCCCGAACCCAAGAAAACATCTCAAAGGTCTTTCCTGTGCTTTTTGAACTTTCCTTAGGATAAAATAAAAAGTCGGTGGCGACTCTTGCTAAACCGAAACATTTGCGAACACAAACGTAAAACCTCAAGTCAGTTCTCCCACCGTATCACAGAACTGGCGACTCTGCTGGGGAAGACTTTAAAAGTGGAGTAACCTTAGGGTTTAGATCACCTTTACATGCTTATCTTGATTGCTTTGTTTGCTTTACATTTGGTTCTCTTGTTTGGGCTTGAAATCCTCTACCCGGATTTGGGAAACATTCATAGGTAAATAGCAATACGTTGTGGAAATAGTGTAGGGTATACCGACATGGTTGAAGCAATAGCTATATTAGTGCGACATATTTGTGAGTACCGGTAGCCTTTGAGTCAATCAAAGAGAATACGGGGCCGCTGAGTGATGTCATGAAGCACTAATGAACTCTTAGAACCTTACTTGACCATATTGGCCTTTTATTAGGGGTAGTGAGATGACCGGCTTTGGTGCAGTCCGAAGTTGGTAGATACTCGATACTACACTCATTGATGGTTGTTTTCTTGGAATATTTTGGTCGCTAGTTAAGTGGCTAAACCAAAACAATGAACACAAAAAATAATCCAGTGATATTGAGCTCTTTAGAACCCGGTTACTATTTATAGGACAGGTTGAGCCAAATAACTTCAAGAGGGTACTTACCTATGAAACCTCATGCAAGCCTGAAACTAGGATCTTGTGTGATTTGTTTGTACATGTGCTTGTGCATACATCATGAACATCATAAAGCATCATATGCATCCACTAACCATTTCAAGGGTTTGGATCTTCATCTTTGTTCTTGTTTTGTAGGTCATGGAATCTCTTCGCAGGAAAACAATTCAAGTCAATCTTGTGAGAATCCCTCCCCAACTCAAGGAGCTTACTTCCAAGATTCCAGAGAATTCTCCTTTCAGTGAAAGACATGGTAGACTTCTCAGCTTGGTCAACTCCAACATTAAAGAAGACATGGTGAAAGTTCTCTTCCAGTTCTTTGACCCCCTACACCACTGTCTCACATTCCCTGATTACCAACTAGTACCTACTTTGGAGGAATTTTCTCAACTCCTGAGAATTCCTATTCTTCATCAACTACCCTACAACGGTACGGAAAAAGAACCAAAGCCTTAAGATGTTGCTCAAGCATTACACTTGCAACCATCGAATATCAAAGGTCATTGGGAAACTAGAAGTGGTGTCAAGGGTTTCTTGGCGAAGTTTCCGTTTGAGAAGGCACAAGACTGCTGGAATTCTCTAGATCTATAAGCTTTTGAAGAGATTGTAGCACTCCTCATCTATGGGTTGGTCTTGTTCCCAAACCCTGACCAGCTTATAGATGTGAATGCTGTCAAGATTTTCATATCTCAGAATCCTGTGCCTACATTGCTTGGGGACATCCTACACTCATTTTACACACGAACAATGAGGAAAAGAGGTGTTCTCATGTGCTGTACTCCTCTCTTAGCAAGGTGGTTTATTTCTCACCTTCCATAATCAGTTTTGAAGAATGAGCAAGGTATGAGGTGGTCACAATGATTGATGACCCTAACACACTCTGATGTTCATTGGTGTTCTCGGTCCAGAGAAAATGTCATCATCATTGACTGTTGTGGGGAATTCCCTAATGTCCCACTACTTGGCATTAGGGTAGGAATTACCTATAACCCATGTTTAGCTTTGAGACAATTTGTATATGCTCGGAGGGATGACCCTCATGATATGCTGATTCCTGACCTAGTTTTTGACTTCGACAATGATGCCCAAGGACTTCGACAAAGGTTTATCCGAGCTTGGAGGATGCCCACCAAGGTGGATATTAAGACACTGGGGCACAAGAATTCCATCCCCCTTGAGCCTTACCTCAAGTGGGTACGAACCCGCGCCCAGAGTCTTATGATGCCATACACTCACATTCTCCCTGTGATCAAAGAGCCTGTTATGGAAGGAGATGTTCCATACACCCTCCTACATCCTGACATGTCAACATCATTGGAGGAATTACAAAAGATTTAGATCCAACTCAAAGAAGAATGAAATACTTTTGAAGCCAGCTTCTATGCCAGTGAGAAGAAGGTTTTGGAGCTTACCCGCCGACTTCATGAGGAGGAAACTCTCAACACTTACATCGCACCAAAGAGGATGCGCAATGTCTTTTTACATTAAGAATTTTGTAATCTTTTGCCCATGGGGCATTTATGTACTAACAAATTTCTTCTTAATATGATGTGCGTTCTTTTTTGTTTGCAACAAATTTGAATTTCTGAATCCTTGAATGCATTACATGAATAACACATCATTCATCATATGCATAAACAAGTCTTCACACCAGGTTTCCTTATCTTTCTGCTGTTTATTTCGGCAAGATGGATTTGGAGCAGACGGTTAAGGATCTGCAAGCACAGAATTCGCAATTCCAGCAACTCCTCATGACCTTAGCAAAGGGTCAAGAGGACCTTAAAGCACTGTTGGAGAAAGATAAAGAGAAAAAGAAGAAAAGGCCTGGAGTGGCCACTTTGGGAAGAAGGTTTGAAAGCCATGCTAGAAAAGTTCTCGAGTTCCCCTCGACGTCTGATGAAGGGTCTGGTAAAGGAAAAGGAGCTGCGGTACCTTCTGAATCTGAAGTTGAAGAGGAAGAAGAGGAATAGGATGAAGATTACTCCGAACAGCAATATCCCCCGGCGGATGATAAGTATAAAAATCTTGAGGATCGGTTGGCAGCCATGGAGTTGCAAAGGGTACCTGGTTTAGATTTCGAAGAACTAGGTTTGGCCGCTGGGATCGTCATTCCTCCCAAGTTCAAAGTACCTACATTTGCTAAGTATGACGGTTTGTCTTGTCCAAAGATGCATATGAGATCCTATGTCAGAAAGATCCAACCTCACTCATCTGATAAGGATCTTTGGGTACATTTCTTTCAAGACAGTTTTTCAGGTACACAATTGGACTGGTTCTATCAACTTGAGAGATCTGAGGTTCATAACTGGGAAGACTTAGCTGCTACGTTCTACCAACAATACCAATACAATGCTGATTTAGCGCCTACTCGTACTCAACTACAGAGTATGGGTATGGCTTCTAATGAAGGATTTAAAGAGTATGCCCAGAAGTAGCGTGATCTGGATGGAAGGGTGCAACCACCATTGTCGGATAGAGAGCTGGTTGACATGTTTCTGGGGACCCTGTCTGGCCCATTCTTCAATCATTTAATCGGGAGTTCATCTGCAGGATTCACCGAATTAATTCTGTCCGGTAAAAGGGTCGAGGCTGGCATTAAAAGTGGTAAAATTCATAAGGATGCCTCTGCTTCCACTACTATTAAGAAGACCTTCCCAGCTAAAAAGGAAGTTTCTGCCGTTCACAATCTGAGAAATCAAGGAAGAATAGAGCGCCGACCAACGGTGGGGGCTGTGATGATCAAAAACTCTTCAACCGATCAACCTCGCAGCAACCAGCCAAGATCTAATCAACAAAGGGTAGAAAGGCCACAATGGCAGTTCACCCGAATCAACATGACACTGGCTCAAGTACTCCCTCATCTATTAAAGTTGAACCTTACCAATTTGAAGGAAGCGCCGAAAAACCCTAATACCTCTTCTCCTTATTTTCACTCCAATGCAAAATGTGCGTACCACTCTGACAGTGTAGGGCATGATACCAAGAACTGTTGGGCTCTTAAAAACAAAATCCAAGACCTGATAGATGCTAAGGAGGTAGAGTTTGATGCTCCTGAGAAACCCAAGGTAATATCCGCCCCAATGCCCAAGCACGGTCATAATGTTCATGCCGTTATGGAAGATCTTCATGTTACCAATGTTGCTGACCTTTTGACTCCGTTACCAGTGATTAAAGTGAATTTGATGAAAGTTGGGATATTCCCAGGCTGTGGAAAAGACTGTTACTTTTGTTCAAACATACGAGCTGACTGCCCAATGTTGAAATCAGGCATCCAACGCCTGATGGATACCCAAGAGATACTCTTTCAAAAGACTCCTGTTGATACCTTCACTCCTGTTACTCCTGCTACCTTTGTTACTCCTACCAATGACATTGCAATAATAACCATCTCCGACGATATTCCCAAGACCTGCAAAAGGCCTGTCAAGATTACACCTGATCCTAAATTTGTGCCGTTGAAAATCACCATGCCGGGACCGGTCCCGTATAAATCTAACAAGACGATACCATGGAACTACGGAGGAGAAATATTCTACCATGGTGTCAAACAAATTGAATCATTCCAAGAGAATTCTGATGATGAAACCCCTGATATATGGAATATTGCGGGAACAAGCAAGATAACTCGCAGCGGAAGGATCTTCTCTCTGGAGATTGCTCTTCCACGAGCAGTCTTCGGACCCTCGAAAGCTTCTGTGCCTGTCAAGCCATATGTGCAAAGCCCGATAATTGAAGATTTGGATACTCCTGAATTTAGACCCTCTGTTGATACTACCGATAAGGGTAAGGGGATACTAGAAGCGCCTGTCAGGATGAAGGCTCCGACTGTGGTAATCCCCGAAACCACCCAGAAAGAGATGGAAGAAATCTTAAAGATAATCAAAAAGAGCGACTACGATGTCATGGAGTAGCTAGGGAAGACCCCTTCCAAAATCTCCATGTTGGCTCTCCTACTCTGCTCTGAGGCCCATGCTAAGGCCTTAATCAAATTTCTAAAGACGGCACACGTGCCCCAAGAAACTTCCGCTGACCAGTTTCAAGAGTGCGTGGCTAGCCTTACTGCCGATAACGGTCTTGAGTTTTCTGATGCTGATTTTACTCCTAAGGGAAGGAAGCACAATGATGCACTGCACGTCTCGGTAGAGTGCAGAGGGACTACACTGGCCCATGTCCTAGTTGATACCGGTTCATCTTTGAATGTCCTCCTGAAAAAGGCGTTGGACAGGCTAGACTGTGAAGGTTTGACTTTAAAACCCAGTAACATCATTGTTAGAGCCTTCGACGGTTCTAAGCGGATGGTTCACGGAGAGGTGGACATCCCTATCAAAGTGGGAACCGAGACCTTCATCTCTACTTTTTATGTGATGGACATCCGTCCTTCATATTCATGCTTGTTGGGAAGGCCATGGATCCACTATGCTGGGGAAGTTACCTCCTCTTTACACCAAATGCTAAAGTATCTTGTTCAGGGTAAGATTATAACGGTGCACGGCGAGGAATAGTACATGATAAGTCACCTCAACTCCTTCCGCTATGTGGAGTTGGATGGAGAATTCATAGAAATGCCTTTCCAACATTTTGAGGAAGTTTCTCCTGAAGTCGCGGTTGCAAAGACAATGACAGATGTGCCTATCATTTCCAAGCCTGTATCTCGGATGGCATCCCTCAAATATGCGGAGGCTGTAATTAAAGAAGGAAGTAGTATAATGTGGGGGCAATTGCCTGATTTTCCTCACAAGACGGACAAGTTCGGACTAGGTTTTACGGCTGCTGGCCAGAAAGCTGTGCGTCGCTCCCGGGCCGGAGAACCACCCTTTAAAATCACTCACCATGGAATTAACGCCTTAGAAGATGATGACGAAGAAGACAACTTTGAAGATTGGATCTTTCCAACCGTCAAATGAGGATTAAGCAACTGGGAAGCAAAGGACTTTGTTCCTATCACTTTCATCAACCAGTAATTTATCTTTGAACAATTTCCTATTTTGGTATGTAATAATTAAACAATTCGTACACACTCTTTTCGCCTTATGCCTTACCCGGGGCATATAGGTCCATTTGTAAGGGCTTGATTTCTTCATTATCATATGCCATGTTTAATGAATCATTGGACGTTTTCATCTATAAATTGTTGTGTTCATTTTCTTTCCTTTTACATTTTGTTTTGTGTAAGGATGGCTATCCCTTACACACACCCACACTCACAAAATGCAGGTACCCATCCACTCCGGATTCCATGGGTGACTACTCTGCTTTAGCCTTCGGTGACTATGAAGATTTGGTCAATCATGCCGAGTACAAAGGTGATGAAGACTGTGAAGTGCCTGGAGAGCTAGCCAGACTTCTACAACAAGAGGAAAGGGTTATTCTGCCCCACAAAGAGTTGCTAGAGACCATCAACTTGGGAACAGAGGAAGACAAGAAAGAGGTAAAAGTGGGTGCCAACCTGGAACCAAGTGTCAAAGAGCACTTAGTGCAGTTGTTGAACGAATATGTTGAGATCTTTGCCTGGTCCTATGAAGACATGCCGGGATTAGATACATATATTGTGGTTCACCGTCTCCCTACAAGAGAAGACTGTCCACCGATCAAACAAAAAGTCCGCCGAATGAGGCCCGACATGTCTGAAAAGATCAAAGCTGAGGTAATGAAGCAATTCAATGCTGGTTTTCTGGCTGTTACTTCCTATCCACAATGGGTCGCTAACATTGTGCCCGTGCCTAAAAAGGACGGCAAAGTCAGAATGTGTGTGGACTATAGGGATTTAAACAGGGCTAGCCCTAAAGACGATTTTCCACTGCCACACATCGACATCTTGGTTGACAACACAACTCAACACAAGGTATTTTCCTTCATGGATGGATTCTCGGGATACAACCAGATCAAAATGGCCCTCGAAGACATGGAGAAGACTACTTTCATTACGCAGTGGGGTACCTTCTACTACAAAGTGATGCCATTCAGACTGAAGAATGCCGGGGCAACCTATCAACGCACCATGGTAGCTTTGTTTCATGATATGATACATCATGATATTGAAGTCTACGTAGACGACATGATAGCCCGTTCACAGACAGAAGAAGAACACCTTGATCATCTGCAAAAGCTGTTTCTCAGATTGAATGAGTATAAGCTCAGACTAAACCCAAGCAAGTGCACTTTTGGAGTCAGGTCTGGTAAACTTTTGGGATTTATTGTCAGCAACAAAGGCATTGAGGTTGATCCTGCTAAAGTCAAAACTATACAAGAAATGCCTGCCCCCCGCACTGAAAAGGAGGTTAGAGGTTTCTTGGGACGCTTAAACTATATCGCAAGGTTCATCTCTCACCTGACATCTACCTGTGAGCCAATCTTTAAGCTGTTCAAGAAAGATCAGGTAGTTGAATGGAATAATGATTGTCAAATTGCTTTTGATAAGATCAAGGAGTATTTACTAGAACCTCCTATCCTGATGCCACCCGTCGAAGGAAGGCCGTTAATCATGTATCTGACTGTTTTGGATAACTCAATGGGGTGCGTACTGGGCTAACATGACGAGTCTGGCCGAAAAGAGCATGCCATTTATTACCTTAGCAAAAAGTTTACCGACTGTGAGACTCGCTACTCACTGCTCGAGAAAACTTGTTGCGCTTTGGTATGGGCTGCTCGCCGGCTAAGGCAGTATATGTTGACTCATACCACTTTGCTGATTTCCAAAATGGATCCGATTAAGTATATCTTCGAGAAGCCTGCTTTATCTGGAAGAATCGCTAGATGGCAAATGATCCTGACTGAGTATGATATCCAGTACACGACCCAAAAAGCTATAAAGGGGAGTGTACTAGCTGACCATCTAGCTCATCAAGCCGTCGAAGATTACCAATCTATGAGATTCGACTTCCCTGACGAGGACATTATGACAATGGACAATATTGAAGGTAACAGACCGTATGACGGACCTGAACAAGGATCCCGATGGACCCTGTACTTTGATGGTGCTTCAAATGCACTTGGCAACGGTATCAGCACGGTACTCATTTCTCCGGAAGGTTTCCATACACCCTTCACTTCCCGACTTTGCTTCAGCTGTACCAATAACACGGCCGAATATGAAGCTTGCATCTTTGGTCTCAAGGCTGCTATAGACTTGGGAATCAAATTTTAGGTCGTATTTGGGGACTCGGCTTTGGTTATCAGTAAAGTCAAAGGAGAGTGGGATACTAAACATCCTAATCTTATCCCATACAAAGAACATGTCCTGACATTGCTGTCTCATTTCGAGCAGATTACCTTCAAGCATTTCCCGCGAGAAGAAAATCAACTAGCAGATTCTCTAGCTACAATGTCTTCCATGTTTAAACTCAACTGGGATAATGAGGCTCCCCAAATCACCATCGAGCGAATGGACGAACCTGCGCACTATCATGAGATTAATACCGAAGAAGTAGTTGAACAACCCTGGTTTCATGAAATCAAAAGGTATCTCCAGACTCGAGAATACCCTGAGGGAGCTTCCGTCAATGACAAAAAGTTCTTAAGGAGATTTGCTGCCAAGTTCTTCCTGAGCAATGGTATCCTTTATAAGCGCAGCCATGACTATGTTCTACTTCGTTGTGTGGACAAGGTTGAAGCAGAGTTGATCATGACCGAAATACATAGTGGCACCTTTGGCACCCACTTAAGCGGATATACGATGGCTAAGAAGATTCTAAGGGCATGCTACTACTGGTCTACCATGGAAGCTGATTGTCATCAACATTCCCGTACTTGCCACAAATGCCAAGTTTATGCTGACAAGGTACACATTCCTCCTGTTCCTCTCAACATTATGACAGCTCCTTGGCCATTCGCAATGTGGGGAATCGATATGATTGGAGAGATCAAGCCAACAACATCCAACGGACATCGTTTCATCTTGGTCACTATTGATTACTTCACCAAGTGGGTCGAAGCAGCTTCCTACGCCTCTGTTACAAAGAATGTGGTTGCCCGCTTCATTAAGCAGAACCTCATATGTCGGTATGGTATCCCCGACAGGATTATCACGGACAACGGTACAAATTTGAACAACACTATGATCACCGCTCTGTGCGAGCAGTTCAAGATTTATAATCATAATTCATCTCCCTATCGGCCGAAGATGAACAGTGCTGTTGAAGCCGCAAACAAAAATATCAAGAAGATCATTCAAAAGATGACAGTCACCTACAAGGACTGGCATGAGATGTTACCGTTTGCTCTGCACGGATATCGTACCACGACACGTACTTCAACAGGGGCAACCCCCTTTTCTTTGGTATATGGCATGGAAGCTGTTTTACCTATGGAAGTTCAGATTCCCTCCTTGAGGATTATGAAGGATACTGGTTTGAGTGAAGACGATTGGATTCAGACCCGACTTGATCAACTTAATTTGATCGACGAGAAACGACTTACTGCTGTTTGTCATGGTCAGACGTATCAGAAACGGATGATCAAGGATTTTAACAAGAAAGTCAGGCGTCAAGTATATCAAGTCGGAGATCTTGTAATCAAGCGGATCATCTTGCTGTAAAGTGATCCCATGGGCAAGTGGACTCCTACTTACGAAGGACCATTTGTGATCAAGAACATCTTTTCTGGTGGGGCAATGATTCTGACCACCATGGACGACGACGATTTGCCGCACCCTGCGAACGCAGACATAGTCAAAAAATACTATGCATAAAATAACCCGACAAGTCGAAAACCCGAAAGGGCGACTTGGGAAAAAATGGGCATCCCGGTGAATCGAAAACCCGAAAGGGCGGTTCAGGCAAAAATTAGGGATAAACAAAAAAATCTGTACACCCGACAAGTTGAAAACCCGAAAGGGCGACTTGGGCAAAAAATGGTTTCCCGGTGGACTGAAAACCCGAAAGGGCAGTCCAGGCAAAAGTTAGGGAATTAAAGCGTATGACTATGTCTCGTCGGATCACTTTAAGGACAATCTCTTCACCAACAAGCTCCAAGCTTCTGATCAATCCAATCATCAGCGGACGAAGCAGCGAATGGACAAGATACTCAGAGTTGTGAAGGCTATAGAAGAATGGGAACCCCATGGAATTATTGCACATAGCCATCTTTTCTTTTGTATAAAATTTTTATCAATTTACGACAACATTCTCTTACTAGGATGTCTGTCTCCTTTGTACAAAGATACTTACAAAAGTTAATACAAAGATACTTCAAAGTGCAGAAATTTGCTTGCCTTTTACACTTATGTTTTATTTGAAAACATCCAATGTTTTGTTAAATAGGCATATGCATTTGAATATAATCACTGCTTACAAAATAAAACGAAATTGAGAAAGGATAATTACTGATAGGTTGAAGGTGTAGGAAGATATCTTTAGGCTATTCCAGAAGAAATCCCCTGCAGTACATCATTCAGATCCTCAACAAAGCTAAAACATTAGAGTATATATCCCCGATGGAGTTAAATTTCAAGATCCCCAGCGGAGCCAGTGCATTCTAAACGTTATTTCCCCAGTGGAGTTAAGTTTCAAAGTTCCCATCAGATTTAAGTCTCCAAGATTCCCGATCCCCGGTGGAGCTCGAAAAGCCTGAAATACATATCCCCAGCGGAGCTAGAATACTCTAAACCTTCTTCCCCAGCGGAGTCAATTTTCCAACTATCAATCCCCAGCGAGAACTATTCAACTTTCCCCAAATTCCCCAGTAGATTGGCATACAACCCAAGCGCTTGATTTCCCCGGCCGAATAAACACTCTCCCCACAGAGTTATTTCCCAACACACCAAAAATTCTATTTCCTGTTTCTCCATTGGGAGCCTCCCAGGTTTTAATTCCCCAGTAGAGATTTTCAGAGTTTCCCTTATTTCCCAGGAAAGTCATGAAGGATTCTCATTCCCCGCAGAAGTTGTCAAAGCTCTTTTTAAGTCCCCACAAGTCACCAAGGATTTTCAATCCCCAATAGTGGTCCCAGGGTTTCTCATTCTCAGCAATCAAAGATCTTTAATCCCCAAGCAGTCAGCAAGGATTTCTCATCTTCAACAATCAAATATTTTTGAATCTCCAGCATCGGTCAAGAATTTACTTTCTTCGACAGCAGTCAAAGATTTCATTATCTCCAGCTATCAAGGATTTATTTTCCTCAGCAAGACGGCTAATCAGCTTACATGCACATCCATTACATTCATATATCATAAACATTGATGAAACACATTCCATTGCATCATACATATCATGCAACATAACTTTGTGTTTTAGATAACATTTTACCCTTTCCAGGATAAGATTAAAAGGCTATCGTTAACAATTATTCAGATACAGTATGGATACACCCCAGACACGGCGGTCATTCTATTACTCATTCAAAATTTCAAGTCAAAATAAAGTATAGATACACCCCAGACACGGCGGTCATTCTACTACTCATTCAGACTTCAGTAATCCGATACAGACTAGATACGCTCCAGACACGGCGGCCATTCTATCTCTCATTCAGATTCAACTATCAACTTCAAGTTCAGACACGCTCCAAACACGGATGCCATTCTGGCCCTTACACCATAAGTTTGATTCTCCCCAGTGCGGTCGCCACATAAGTCATTCTGTCACTTATCCAGATCCCAGTTACAGTACGGATATTCTCCAGACACGGAAGTCATTCTGCTACTCATACAGATCTCAACTTCAGATACAGTCCAAATACGCTCCAGACACGGTTGCCATTCTGCCACTCATTCAGAACTTATCCCCAGCACACGTTTGCTCCATACACAGATGTTTCTCTATTACCCATTCAGAATACAGATACACTCCAGACACGACAGCCATTCTGATATTCATTCAAAGATCAAATACAGTTACAGCTCAGATATGCTCTAAACACAGACACAATTCCCTTGCTCATACAAACCCAATCTCCAGATACAACTCAGATACGTTCCAAATACGAATACCATTCTAATGTTCATTTTACTGATTTTCAACAAACAAATCTTAGATGGCATCTTTAAGCCCATCTCCAGCAAGATTCTACCATCTCCAAATGGCATCTTTAAGCCCATTCCTTCAACAATATTTTGACGAGTGCAAATTTACGGGCACTCTAGTGTCCAATCCTCTTTTACCTTCGAGTCACAAAAGACAAAACTTGCCAATCTAACTCTTCAGGTTCAAGAAGATTGAACAGGGGCAACTGTTGTACCCCAAAATTTGCCCTCTCATTTTATCAACATTTCTCATCACAAGACTCTTGGAATTCAAAACCAAGCTAGGGTTTGCTCTGCTCAAGACACATCCTTGCACTGTTGACCTGAATTAGGGTTTGAGTTTGCACAGCGATTTTTGGACCTTAAATGCCCAAATTGACTTTCATACTTCATGTTGGACTCATAAGTTTATCCATACCAAGTTTCAATCCTTGAATCAAATTTTTGCCCAGTCAATTGGACAGTTGACCTATAAATTAACTGTATTGGGGAAAAAGTCAACTGTGACCAATTTACAGTCAAAACTCATAAATTTTGACCCACATCAACATTATGAACTCATATGAACCATTTGATCAAGTTTGGACCATAATTCCCCAAGAAATTTTATCAAATCACCAAAAGGGCAAAATGGTCATTTTTAGGGTTTTGATTATACAAAGGCAATTTTTGACTGTTTGACCTAGCCAATGGAAAATTAAGTTCAACCATGGAATCAAGGACTCAAGGGCATCATCTTGACTTATTCAACAAGTTCAAAAGATCTCAAATGCATGGGATTGACAGATGAATTTTTTAGTCAACTGATCAAAATTTGACTGTACACTAAAAAGTCAAACTTTGATTTTTTGGTCAAAATCAAGTGCCAAGGGTCATTTTTCATCAAGATATGTCAAATTATGAAACTTGTTCATCAAGAAACCCAAAACTGCAAATTAGGGTTTGAAATTGAAAAATTTCATAACTTAGAAATTTTCTAAGTTATGAAATTTTCTTAATTTTTCCTAACTTTGCCCCACATTTTCACCATGATGAAAATGGATTCAAACAAAACTTAAAACATAAAAGTTGTAGTCATCCACAAAGTCTACAACTTTGATTCACAAAGTTTTCTCAAAAGAAGCTTGGATCTCAAGTTATGATTTTTGGAACAAGGGTCCCTAAAACTTTTAACTTAGAGAAATTTTGCCCTAGTTTAGGCAGGATTTTGACCCATCTTCTTGGCCATTTTTCACATAGTTCCACTTAGAATCTCAAGTTGCATTTTAAAGATGGACTATAGTACTTGTTGCAAGCTTTCCAAATTGTCCAAGAACTCCTCAAACACATTTGTGGTTAGGGAGAATCGAATGCTTGAAGTTGGCAAAAACTCACTTTGTATCCATGGCCAATACATGTTCATACAAGTTGCAAAATCTGACCAAACTAGATTTGTACTTAATTACAGGTCTCTAAACCCTTCAACACTCAAAAATTGAATGCAAACTCATTGGACATTAGTGTTATTCTGATCATTACAGCTTGGCACAATGAACAAATCCATTTTTGGCATAAAGGTGGCACTTCCATTTTCATAAAGGCAACTTTATGTCAAATTGCTTATCTTGAGCCAAGGACCCAATCTTTTCCCGCAAGCAAAGTTCACTAATATCATGAAATTGGTACCAACTCTTAGCAGACCCTAAGCTAGATTGTACAAGCCTTTGCATTGTCAATTATCACTTTTACTTCAAAAATAAGAAACCTTGCAAAAGGTCAATAACTTGAGCATCTGAAATATTCAACTCTAGCCAACATTCTAAAAAAGTTATGTGCATTGCCTTGAGCCAGAAACACGATTTGTTGAACCCCCAAGCCTTCCAAAACACCAAATCACTTTCTTCTTGCAAAACAGGGCACTCCCTGCAGATTCACATCCATCACACAAACCACTCGTGGGTTTGGCCTCAAACTTGTTCCAATACCTTCCATTCAACTCACTCAAGCTATCCCAAACCTCCATTGCCAACTGTAACTCCATTTACAGTGTTCACCATTTCTGTTTCGAAGCTTTGCAGGTTGAGTTCTATAGAGAGATTTAGACCATTTCAAAACAAACTAAGCATTGGGAAAGGTCCAAGGAACATCAAGCAAGCTCAAAAGAACCTCAGGCCTCACTGAAAGTTGCTGTATTGCCATACTCGAGCTTGACTGAAACAAGTATTTCTCAAACTTCTATCTCTCTATTTAGGAACATTTAGCCTTAGGTTTGTGAATGAAAGATGTAGTACTCATTGCCATGAAGCCATACATATGCTCAGTTTTCATTTATATTAAACGTGCTAAGAGAATTTCATCCATGAACATGCTGAAAAAACTAGGTCAGATTTTAGGGCCAGAGAAATTCTCTCTGGTCTTTGAGAGTTAGATCAAGTTTTTTATATGGTTAGAATCGTGGTTTAATGCTCTACAAGTTTCATGTTTTGAGTTTTGGCAAAAGATCACAAATACAGGAGTTAGCAGTTTGTACAGGCGCGCGCGTGTTTTCAAATATTCTGGAGGTTGAAGATGAAGTCTGGGCTGGGCCTGGCCTTTTTGCTTCTAACACCCCCATTTTCAGTTTCACACCCCCTGGCCCAATTTCTTGTATTTTTATTATTTTTACATTTTAATTTCATTTCTGATTTTATTTATTTATTTCCAAATATAAAAAATGCTTAAAAATATTTTCACATTTTTTTACATTTATTTGGCATTTTATTCTATTATTTCTAACATTAAAACATTTTTTATACTTTTATATTATTTGTTTAAATTTAAAAATAATGTAAATAATACTTTTATTTTCATTTCTTATTTTTATTCACACTGAAAATATTTTCTTGAATATATTTTATTTTTCTAAATATTTTATTTTATTTTATACATCCTTAAAAACATAGAATAAAAATACAAAAATATTTTATTTTATTTTTTATACTAAAAAATACCCTTTTTTAAAGTATATTTCATTTTGCACATATTAATATATATTTTGTATATAAATAATATAAGATATTATTTTCTTAAAGAGAATTAGGGTTTACCCCTTTTATAAATAAAATTAATCTTTTTTTATTTATTTCTTTATATTTCTTTACATTGAAAATACTTTTACATACATAAAACTTCTTTTTTTGCATAATATATTTTATTTAATATTTATTTATTTTGTTTATTTAAATATTGTACATTTAAATATTATGCATTGTAAATTCAATTTGGATGTAATAGTAACTAGGGTTTATATTTCTTGTCAAATACCCCCTATTCAAAATTGTACTCCCATCCCCATAATCATGTTGTAATAGCTTAGAATTTAAATTCTCGCACTTTTACGCTTTCAATTATGTCATGATTAGAGGATTAGGGTTTGTATGCAAAATCCAATTAACAAATAGTTTGACCTAATCAAAGACAAAAATGCATGAAAAACAAACACAATGCACACTTGCACCCCTAGGGTTACAATCCACTTGTTGCCTTCAAAAATAGGCCATGGTATGCATGTTGAGTACTTTGGAAAAACAAAAACAAAACAAAAAGATCATAGTCCCTCGATGACGCTATCTGAGTTGCCTAAACAAAATGATTAAGTCCCTCAAGAAAATTGCCAAAAATACTTGACACAATTGCTATCATGGTCTATACGATGACCCACGCCTGTCCCGTTTAACATCCTAACACAAGGTTGTTCACCAAATACAATGGTGAAACAACACTGTTAAAAGGGTTAAAAACATAAGAAATATCTTTGAGTAAAATAGGGTAGATCGCTCTTAGTTACTTGATCAAAAGCTTGCAAAAACATCCTTGCTATTTTCAAACACACTTCACAACACAATTTCAAAATCCAACTTTCAAACATTGAAACCTTTCAAAAGACAAAAACACCTTTGTATACATTTAAACAAGAATCATTACAAAGGTTGCCACAACGATGGCCTCTTTTTAAAACATCTTTCAAAACCACACACAAAGCACCAATTTCAAACAATTGAAAAGCACCATTTCAAATGATTGAAAAGCAAAGCAAGTGATCTAAACAAGTAACTAAGAGCCCATGGATAACCATGAATAGAAAGGGTTCTAATACCTTCCCTTTCTATAATCTACTCCCCGAACCCAAGAAAACATCTCAAAGCTCTTTCCTGTACTTTTTGACCTTTCCTTAGGATAAAATAAAAAGTCGGTGGTGACTCTTGCTAAACCGAAACATTTGCGAACATAAACGCAAAACCTTAAGTCAGTTCTCCCACCATATCACACCAGGTCCCCAACTTGATACTCTTGTCGTCTGACTTTCTTGTTAAATGCCTTGATTATCCGCTTTTGATACGTCTGACCATGACAAATAGCAGTAAGTCTCTTTTCGTCAATTAAGTTCAGCTGATCAAGCCGGGTCTGAATCCAGTCATCTTCGCTCAAACCTGCATCCTTCATAATCCGAAGAGAGGGTATTTGAATTTCAATGGGCAAGACGGCCTCCATGCCATATACCAAGGAATAGGGTGTTGCCCCTGTTGACGTCCGTGCTGAGGTACGATACCCATGAAGAGCAAATGGTAACATCTCGTGCCAATCTTTGTATGTTACCGTCATCTTCTACATAATCTTCTTGATGTTTTTATTAGCCGCTTCTACAGTGCCATTCATCTTTAGCCGATAAGGAGAATAGTTGTGATGCTGTATCTTGAACTGTTTGCAGAGCTCGGTGATCATCTTATTGTTGAGATTCGTACCATTGTCCGTAATGATCCTCTCTGGTACAACGTATCGAAAAATCAGGTTATGCCGAATGAACTGTGCCACGACGTTCTTGGCCACTGTAGCAAATGAAGCTGCTTCAACCCACTTCGTGAAGTAATCAATTGCTACCAGGATGAAACGATGCCCGTTGGATGTTGTAGGTCTGATCTCGCCGATCATGTCAATGCCCCACATGGCAAAAGGCCAAGGTGCCGTCAAGATGTTCAGAGGTACTGGAAGTATGTGCACCTTATCAGCATAGACTTGGCACTTGTGACAGGTCCGAGAATGCTGATACCAGTCGGCTTCCATTGTGGACCAATAGCATCCTGCCCGAAGGATTTTCTTTGCCATGGTGTGTCCACTGGAATGAGTTCCGAAAGTACCTTCATGTAACTCTGCCATGATCCTTTCCGCTTCGTTCTTATCCACACAACACAGTAAGGTTGAGTCATGGTTACGCTTGTAAAGAATGCCATTGCTGATGAAGAACTTTGCCGCGAACCTTCTCAGAAACTTCTTGTCATTAACAGATGCACCCTCAGGGTATTCCTGAGCCTCAAGATACCTCTTCACCTCATGAAACCAGGGTTTATCTGCTACCTCTTCAGTCTCAATATCACAGCAATGTGCAGGTTCGTCTAACTTTTCAATGGTAATCCGGGGAGCTTCGTTGTCCCAATTGACTTTGAACATAGAAGACATCGTAGCTAGCGCGTCCGCCAACTGATTCTCCTCTCTCGGGAAGTGTTCAAAGGTTATCTCCTCAAAGTGCGGAAGCAATGTCAACACATACTTCTTATAAGGAATAAGATTAGGGTGTTTCATATCCCACTCGCCTTTGATCTGGCTGATCACGAGAGCGGAATCTCCGAAAACACTTAAGAACTTAATCCTTAGGTCAATTGCTGCTCGAAGACCCATGATGCACACTTCATACTCTGCCATGTTATTGGTGCAGTTGGAACATAGTCGGGCGGTGAACGGAGTATGACAACCCTTAGGAGATATGATCACGGCACCAATGCTATTACCTAAAGCGTTTGAAGCTCCATCAAAGTACATAGACCATCGGGATCCCTCCTCAGGTACTTCATCCGGTCCAGGTGTCTCACAGTCAGTCACTATCATGATATTCTCGTCCGGAAATTCAAAGTTCATAGACTGGTAATCGTCCACTGCCTGATGTGCCAAATGATCTGCCAACACACTTCCCTTAATTTCCTTTTGGGCCGTATATTGGATGTCATACTCAGTCAAGATCATCTACCATCTGGCTATTCTTCCGGACAAGGCAGGTTTTTCGAAGATATACTTGATTGGATCCATCTTTGATATCAATAGAGTAGTGTGAGTCAGCATATACTGTCTCAGCCGGCGAGCAGCCCATGCCAAAGCGCAACAAGTTTTCTCAAGCAACGAGTATCGGGTCTCGTAGTCGGTAAACTTTTTGCTAAGGTAGTAAATAACATGCTCTTTTCGGCCAGACTCGTCATGCTGCCCCAGCACACACCCCATTGAGTTGTCGAGTACTGTCAAGTATAAGATCAAAGGTCTCTCTTCAACTGGAGGCATCAGAATAGGTGGCTCTTGGAGATATTCTTTGATCCTTTCGAAAGCGGCCTGACATTTATCATTCCATCTTACCACTTGCTCTTTCTTCAGTAACTTGAAGATTGGCTCACAAGTAGCAGTCAGGTGTGAGATGAATCGGGAAATATAGTTCAAACGTCCCAGGAAACCTCTGACTTCTCTTTCTGTTTGGGGTGCTGGCATTTCCTGTATAGCCTTCACCTTTGCAGGACCCACTTGAATACCTTTGTCACTTACGACGAAACCCAACAGCTTACCAGATCTCACCCCGAAGGTGCACTTGTTCGGGTTTAGCCTCAACTTGTACAACTTCAACCTGTCAAATAGCTTCTGAAGGTGATCAAGATGTTCTTCCTCAGTCTGGGATCTTGCAATCATGTCGTCGACGTATACCTCAATCTCATGATGGATCATATCATGGAACAAGGCGACCATGGCATGCTGATACGTTGCCCCAACATTCTTTAATCCAAAAGGCATGACCTTGTAGAAAAACGTACCCTATTGAGTAACAAAGGTTGTTTTCTCCATGTCTTCGGGGGCCATTTTAATCTGATTATAACCGGAGAAACCATCCATGAAGGAGAAGACCTTGTGTTGTGCGGTGTTGTCAACCAGGACGTCGATATGAGGCAGAGGGAAATCATCCTTGGGGATTGCCCTGTTCAGATACCTATAGTCAACACACATTCGAACCTTACCATCCTTCTTCGGAACTGGAACCACGTTGGCGACCCACTGTGGGTAAGAAGTAACTGCTAGAAAACCGGCATCAAACTGTTTCATCACTTCAGCCTTGATTTTCTCAGACATATCCGGGCGCATTCGGCGGACCTTCTGTTTCACTGGAGGACAACCTTCCTTGGTAGGCAAGCGGTGAACCACAATATTGGTATCCAACCCAGGCATATCTTCATAAGACCAGGCAAATATCTCAACATAGTCACGCAACATCTGAATTAACTGTTGCTTAACACTAGCTTCCAGATTTGCACCGATCTTAACCTCTTTCTTGTCTACCTCTATACCCAGATTTATTGTTTCCACTGGCTCTTCATGCGGCTGTATGGTCCCCTCTTCCTGAAGCAGCAGTCTAGCAAGTTCACCAGGCACTTCGCAATCATCTTCACCTTCGTCTTTGGCTAAGTTGATCGGACTTTAGAAGTCATAACCGGCAGTAGCAGAGTCGTTATCAGTGGGATCCAGAGTGGATGTAGACCTGTATATGTGAGTGTGTGTAAAATAGCTATTTTGCAATATATAATAAAAGAAAACAAGGAGTGCAAAATTTGAAATGCAAGAAACGTCCAATGCTTTTATTAATGATATATGTAGATGACACACATAAAGCCCTCACAAACAAAACCATGGTGCCCCGGGTAAGACACCGGGCCGTAAAGTTTAAAAAAAATTATCTGTTACAAATTCAAAACAAAAAGTCTCATTACTGGGTAATAAAAGAAATTGGGACGAAGTCCTTTGCTGTCCAATTGCTTAGTCCACCATCAGTAGTAGGATAGATCCAACTGTCAAACTCAGATTCTTCAACATCGTCTTCAATGGAATTCACTCTTGAATTGCTGATAAACAGGAGAGCTATTCTGATCCGTGCACTCCGAACAACCTTTTGAGATTCTGCAGTGAAACCCAAACCAAACTTGTTAGTCTTATGTGTAAAGTTGGGGAGTTGGCCCCAATTTGCACACCCACCTTTCTCAACAACAGCCCAGGCATCCTTGAAGGAAGCCATCTTCATTAGAGGATCTTCAGTAATAGTTTCAGCTGATGCCAATGTCTGGGGTACTTCTTCAAAATGTTGAAATAGGGTCTCAATGAACTCCCCATCCATCTCCACATATCGGAAAGAGTTGAGGTGGCTCACCATGTATTCCTCTTCTCCGCGCACTGTCACGATTTTCCCCTTCACTGGGTATTTCATCATCTGGTGGAGCGTAGAGGTGACTGCCCCAACTTTGTGGATACACGGGCGACCCGACAAACAAGAATAGGACGGCCAAATGTCCATCACATAAAACGTAGACGTGAAAATCTGAGAACCAACCTTCACCGGAATATCCACTTCTCCATGTACCATTCTCTTGGACCCATCAAAGGCCCTAACAACAATGTTACTTGGCTTAAGTTCCAACCCCTCACAGTCTAACCGGTCCAAAGCTTTCTTAGGAAAAATGTTTAACGAAGACCCCGTATCTACCAATACATGAGAGAGAGTAGTGACCCTGCATTCAATGGAGACATGCATGGCATCATTGTGATTCCTCCCCTTAGCAGGCAAGTCCGCGTCGGAGAAACCCAACCCATTATCCGCTGTCAGACTAGCCACACAATCTTTAAACTCATCAGCCAATGTTTCTTGCGGTACGTGTGCAGTCTTCAGGAAAGTAAGCAGAGCCTTGGCATGGGCTTCTGAGCATAGTAACAGAGACAACATAGAGATTTTGGACAAGGTTTTCCCCAGCTGCTCGACTACATTGTAGTCGCTCTTTTTGATGATCTTCAAAATTTCCTCCATCTCTTGTCTGGAGGCTTCAACAGTAATCGTCTTCGGTGCCTCCATCCGAGAAGGCTCATCAGTGGTCCCTTTGCCCAGAGTATCAGATAACTCGGCAATAGGGGTAAGAATGGGAACTTGAACAGGGATAGTATTAGGTGCACTAGCAGGCGTAATGACAACAAGCGTCCGAACAACTGGCGGAGAGATCTCAGGGGAGAAAAGTCTCCACTGCGGGTGACTTTGGCAGGTCCAACAATATTGCTGACGTCAATATCAGCATCTTCAGCACTCAAGTCTTGCTTAACTCCATGATAATATACGTCAGCCACATAATGCCACAGGACAACTTTATTGGATGTATATGGGATAGGCCCAGGAACAGTGATGATCAAGGGAGCGATTCTTGGAACGTATGTAATTCTAACAGGCTTTCTCGAGGAAGCCTTGGAAGAATTGTCGAAAATGGTGATTATAGCAACTTCTTCAGTAGGAACCAAAGGAACAAAAGTCTTCTCAAACAGAATTTCTTTATTATCCATCAGGCGTTGGACACCTGACTTCAAAAGATGGCAACCGGTAGGTAGGGTGGAACACATACGACAATCTTTGTCACAACCCGGAAATAAACCGGCTAACAGAAGGTTCTCATTTACATTCATTAAGGGAGTAACAATGTCTTTCACAGAAACCACAAACGAGTCTTCATCTATAGCATTCACTCCATGCTTGGGCATAGGAGTAGTCACAACATTAGGCCTTTCTGGTGCTTCGAACTCAAACTCTTTCGCATCAATCAAGTCCCGTACCTTGTTTTTCAAGACCCAACAGTTATCTGTATCATGCCCCGGGCTGTTAGAGTGAAAAGCACAACGGGCATTCGGATTGTACATCGGTGATGTCGTGTTGGGACTCTTCGGGGCCTCCTTCGGAATCACCAAGTTGGTCTTTAATAACTGCGGCAGAATCTGGGATAAAGTCATGTTGAGCTGAGTGAATTGTCTTCGCGGCCTCTCAGCCCTTGGCTGATTGTTGCGCTGAGGTGCAACAGCAGGTCTTGATATAACCACCGCATTAACAGCTTGGCAGGGTTCAGGTCTATTATGGCTTTTTATGCTGTAAACAACACTCGACTCCTTCTTAAAGGGATTCTTCTTGGTGCTTGACGAAGCACCCTTATGTATTTTACCAGATTTGATACCAGCCTCAATTCTTTCCCCGGTCATAATCAGCTCTATAAACTCGAACGACGAACTTCCAATCAGATGGTCGAAATACGGACCAGACAAGGTCCCCAAAAACATATCTACTAGTTCCCTATCAGCCAAGGGAGGTTGAACTCTTCCAGCAAGGTCCCTCCACTTCTGAGCATAATCTTTGAAACCTTCACCCGCACCCATAGGCATACCCTGGAGTTGGGTACGCGTGGGAGCGAGGTCGGCATTGTATTGGTACTGCTTGTAGAAAGCAACAACCATTTCTTCCCAATTACGGATACTAGCTCCTTCCAGTTGGTAAAACCATTCAAGCTGAGTCCCTGAGAGACTGTCTTGAAAGAAGTGTATCCAGAGATTCTTGTCAGCGGTGTATGGCTGAATCTTTCTAACATACGACCGGAGATGTAGCTTCGGACAAGAAACTCCATCATATTTAGCAAAGGCTGATGCTTTGAATTTGTGGGGAATCACCACCCCAGATGACAAACCTAGATCACCAAAGTCCAACCCAGGGACCTTCTGGATCTCCATGGCACTTAAACGGTCTTCAAGCTGTTTATATCTATCCTCGGCAGAAGGATACTGGTCTTCGTCAAAGTCAGTCTCATGGTCAGATACCACAGGGCTAGGAACCCTCCTTTCTTCTTGGTTTTCTCCCCCTCCAGATGAGTGGGATAAATTGACTTAATCTCGCAGCCTGTTTCCAAACCTGTGACCCATGTTCAGGAGGATCGTCTTCTTCTTCTTCTTCTTCTTCTTCTTATCTTTCAAAATAAGGGTCTTCAGATCTTGCTGACCCTTGGCTAAACTCATGAACAATTCCTGGAACTGGGAGTTTTGAGCCTGTAGAGCTTTGATAGCTTGATCATTTGATGTTTCGGAAGACATGATGCTGAAATAAACAGCGAAGAAGATGAGAAAACCTGTAAGGGTACCTGTTAGGAGGTGCATGTAATGAAATGCGTATGATATGATTTCAAAGACTTTGGAGATTCAAATTCGTAAACCAAAATGAAACACACTTTTATTAGATAAACTTTGAATTCAATTGTTGAACAAATGCCTTTAAGGCGTTACAAAAAGGAAATACTGAAAAATAAATCAAAACTAGAAATGATCAAAAGACATCAGTGCTCCCATGGTCGTTTGCCTTTGGTGCTGACATAGTCGTTGAGGATCTGCTCATTCTCCAGCTGCCTTGTCAACTTCTGGATCTTCCGCTCTTGCTCGTGATACTTTTCTCTGTAAGTATCCCTCTCTTCTCTTAGCTGCATCCAAGACCTCTTTAGTGCCCCAATGTCAGTAGGCATGTACGAATGTAGGATGGTAGGAGGAACCCCTTCTTCATCAGCAACCTCAACAGTTATAGGCAAGACTGCTTCGTACGGCATTCCCAGCTTTTGGGCACGGATACGAACCCATCGAAGATATGGTTCCATTGGAAGAGAAGTCTTCGCACCCAACTCATGTGGATCAGACCTGTGTACTCTATCCCAAGCTCGTATGAACCTGCGGCGTTGCTCGTCACTATCCCCTTGGAAATCAAAGATAATACTTGGCATTAGCAACTCATGAGGTCCTTCCCTTCTAGCTCGCCCAAACTGACGTAAGGCCAAACATGGATTATAGGTGATTCCTCCATGGGTTCCTAATAGTGGAACATTGGGGTACTCCCCACAGCGATCAATAATAGCCACATCTTCCATACCCTTAATAGTCCAAATGATGTCATTATGAGAGAGAGACATAACCCTGTAGGCCCAAACCATGCCTTCCTTGTTCTTCAAAACTGATTTGGGGAGGTGAGAAATAAACCACCTCGCCAGCAATGGTGCACAACTCATAAGGGTTCCCCACTTTCGAGCAGTACGGGCATAAAGAGAGTGCAAAATGTTACCCAAGAGAGTGGGCACAGGATTACCGGATATGAAAATCTTCACTGCATTCACATCGATGAAGGAATCCGAGTTAGGAAACAACACCAAACCATATATGAGAAGAGCCAGAATGTCTTCAAATGCCTGGAAGTCTAGACTGTCCCAGAACTGATTAGCCTTACCAACCAAGAATATAGTCAGGAAGCCTTTTGTCCCACTTCTAGTCTCCCAATTAGACATTACCTCAGCCTTTGTCAGATGGAGGGCTGAAGCAATCTCTTCCGACCTAAGGATCTTCTCCCAACCTGTGAACGGGGTCTGCTCCAGAATAGAGATACCAAGCAGATCAGAGAACTCTTCCAAGGTAGGGACCAACTGGTAGTCCGGAAAAGTAAAGCAATGGTACAGTGGATCAAAGAACTGGACTAAGACACTCATCATCTGTTCATCCATCTTGGAGGTGACCAAACCAAGGAGGTGCCCATGTCTTCTGATAAAGGAGGTAGTATCTGAAACCTTTGCAACCAACTCCTTAAGCTGAGTGGGAATCTGGACAAAGTTGATCCGAATAGTATTCCTACGAATGAGTGCCATGACCTACAAAACAGAATAGAGATGAATCCCCTCTGTCTTTGAAATAGGTTAGTCTTGATGCAAGATGCATGCAATGTCATGATGTCATGATGTCATAATAGAAAATACACCACAAGTATCCACAAATAGCAAACATGGTAAGGGCACACAAGTCACACATATAGACCTTAGATTTCAGGCTGGCAAGGAGCTTAGGTACTATCCTCTTTCAGTTAAGTTGGTTTAAACCTGTCCTAAAATAGTAACCGGGTTCTAGAGGATCTCAATATCACTGACCACCCTCAATCGGTCATAATTCCAGTTTAGCAACCTTTTCTTGCAGCCGGAATCATCGCGAGTTTGGTCTCAATGAGTGTAGCATACTGCTACTGTCCTATGGCCAAGTTGGTCAATTTAAAAGTTCTAAGGTCAGTTGGTGCTTAATGACCCCTTAGTAGACCCATATTCTCCTCGTTGCGCCACAAGGGATATCGGTACATACTAAAGTGCCACACCAACATAGCTACTGCTTCAACCGTATCGGTCTACGCCGTACAGTTCCCTCACATTTTATTGCTACTTACCTAAAGGGTATCCCCCAGATCCGGGTTAGGATCTATAGTAACTCCGATTCAAGCCCACAAAGATAAAGCATACAAGTCAAGCAATTGAAAACATTATGAACTATTCCGAAGGTACACCCCACTTATAAGCGTCCCCAGCAGAGTCGCCAGTTCTGTGATACGATGGGAAGAACTAACTGTTTTTTGGAATGTTGGTTTGCGTTTTGCGTTTGTTTTCGCAAAATGTCGCGGTAAGCAAGAGTCACCACCGACTTTTATTTTATCCAACAAGGAAAGGAAAAAAAGCACAGAAAAATTCCTTTTTCAAGATATTTCTCGGGTTCGGGGGGTAGATTATAGAAAGGGGAGGTGTTAGCACCCTTTCTATCCGTAGTTATCTACGGGCTCTTAGGTACTTGCTCAATTGTTTTAAAAATTGCTTTCTTTGTGCTTGTGGGTTTGAAAAGTTTTTTGTTTTGAAATTTCGATTTAACTCTTGCTTCTGTCCTCAAGAGTGTAATGAAATGTTTTGGAAAACTTTGTTCGAAAAGGAGTGTAAGTGTGAAAGTTTGTTTTGTTTTGAAGGAGCAAGTGTATAAGAACCATCTACCTACTCGAAAAAGGAATCGTTCTATGCTAATTTCCTTTAGACAATGCTATCCCACTATTAGTGAGTAGGTAGCACAGTCGTTGGAGTTTGAGGGTCAATTTGAATGAGGGACTTACGGTCACCAAAGCAATGTTAGGACGCCTTAGCGGTAACCCTAATGTCTTAGATAATTTGTTTGAGGCAAGAATATCTGAGGCAACCGTTTCGAGGCGACTATGATCTTTTAAACAAGAGGACGACCTCTAAAACGACCTATACTTAATGACCGTGTACGAAGGCAACCAAGTGGGGTGTACCCTAAGAGTGCGCATGTGCGAGTGTGTCGTTTTCAGTTTATTTTTTATCTTTGTACATGTTAGGGTGATCTAAGTTGATTTTAAGATTAACATTCAGTCTTGTCATGTGAGCCCTATTATCAAACATCTAACAGTTATAATTTGCGGAAGTAAAATGCGGAATTTAAATTACAAGGCATCGGGTATTTACTTCGCCAAAGACAAACCCTTTTGAAAAATAAAATAAAGCGATAAAAAATAATTAAAAGTCCTATTAACTATTACAATCCGGAAGTAGGTACATTATTGGATAAAAAAAGTAAATCGCAATGCAAAATTAAATCGGGCGCATGATTAGGGTTTTGACCCTTTTGGTTAAAGAAAATATCCTTTTGTTGTTTTTATTTTAAGAAAGAAATTAAACCTAAATTAATTACTAAATTAAATTAATAAATTAATTAAATGAAAAATAAATTATTTTTTTGAGTTTTTAATTATTTAGGAAAGAAATTATAGTAATTAAATTAATGGTTAAAAACTAGTTAAGTCTAATTAATTTTAATTATTTTTTCAAAAGGAATTAAAGTTTTCTAATTAAAACCTAATTAATTAATAAATTTATTAAGAAAATAAAAGTTTAAAATTTGATTTGAAATAAAAAATGTTTTTTTGTGATTTTATTTGATAAAAGACTGAATTTTGATTGGTTAGAAATTAAATAAAACAATTAAAACAATGAATAAAACAAAATAAATAAAATAGAAGAGAGAAGGGTATTGGGTCTGAAATGGTGGTGTAGGAAGCAATTCTGAAGCCCAATTGTGCTGGCCCTCTTGGACTTTCTGGAATCCAGTAGGCACGCGTGGACTTGGACTATGGTGGACCTCAACTCATGGACCACCAGACCTGGTCTCTGGCCATCTGGCTATTGCATGGACGAGGATACATGGTGTACTGCAAGCTTATGCGCACATAGGAATACCCGAAGAGAAAAAATATTGAGAAAGTGGGGGACCTAGGATTCGAACCCAGGTCCTGAGGCAGTTTACCCTTGCACGCTTGCCACTACGCTATGCTGATTCATTTGTTAATAAAATGCAAAGAATACATAATATAATAAAAACAAATCATATGCCAGCAAAACAAAAAAAATGCGCGCTTGGTTTGAATCCACCAATAGGCAGGGGACACCTCATCGTCCCTGTCCTGGAACCTGTAAAAGAATACATGCGAATTTGAATCCGCAACTAAAAACGCAGGCCTATCCTAAAATCTTCTCTAGGCCATATAAATCCATTCCAAGAACATGGTTTGACTCGTCCTGGCTTCATGATCAACACCATGCCCTTCTTGAGTCACAATTTTACCTGAAACAGAAAACCCTAAAAACCAAACAAAGAACCCTAGCTATGGTGGTTCTCCATTCAGGCCAGATAAACGCAATTGAATAATACCAATCGCTTGCAAATGTTATGTAGATTCAAAATATGGTATTGGTTCATGAAAAAGATGCTTAAATTCAGAGTTGCGAAATCAAGAACAGGGGTATGTTTCGTGACACTTACAGCATGTTATGGAGTCTGAAGATGCTTGGTTTTTATCCAGGTAGCTTGAGTGAATACCCAG
Source organism: Vicia faba (assembly GCA_948472305.1). Lineage (NCBI taxonomy): Eukaryota > Viridiplantae > Streptophyta > Magnoliopsida > Fabales > Fabaceae > Vicia > Vicia faba. Next base: position 766,962,042 of record OX451741.1, on the reverse strand, counting down.
GAAGAGATTGGGACAAGTCTTGGCCTCTGAAAATGCCTATAACCTAGATTTTGACTTCTCACTTTTTTGTGATTTTTTTCACTTTTTGTTCTGCCTCTCTCTGCACTTGCCAGCCCTGATTTTGTATCCCTTGGCTTGCTTATGTAATATGCTTTGTATTAGGGTAAGAATCATGGACTGAATCCCTTCATATCAATGCACATGAATATGATTTGATCTCCATTATTAAACCTTCCAAATTTGATTTGATTCAATCTTTTTGCACATGATTTGTCTTGATACGAATTTGATGGTGATGCTAGCTGTGAACAAAGGCTAAAACAATAAAAAAATCAAGAGTTATTAATTATTTGGATTTTCTAAGATTTTATTTGATTTAAAATGAATAAATTCAATAAAAAACCAAATTAAATAATAAAAATGAAATATGGGCTCATGTCTGAAGCTAGGAAACGTGGGAAACTATGAAATCTCAAATCAAGTGGAAAAGAATGGGCCCATTTGACAAAATTTGAAGTTTTGGGGATAGTTGACTTTTGGCAATTTTGCAAAAAAGTCCAACTTCAATAATGCATAACTTCTTCAATTTTGAACTTTTGGAGGTGTTCTTCGACTTTTTAGAAATCCTGAGATGCCCTCTAACTAACCCTTTTGATATCATCTCATTTTCATATTCCATTCTCAAGTTATAAGCTTTGGCAAAAAAGGTGTTTTTGTTGACTTTCAAAAATGACCTATAATATCCAAATTTATAACTTCTTGTGAGTGCATTTTTTGATCTTGGGGGTATGAATATGGATTTCAGTAAATTGCATCCTCTTCAAAATGAGATTTGGATGGGTCATTTCTGATAAAGTATGAGAAAGTTATGCTTGGTCAAAGTTGAGTTGACTTTTCCTATAAAACCCTAATTTAGCAACTTTTGAGTCTTGATGAACTTTGAGCAATCCTTGATGAATCATGATCAACCCTTGATCAAATTATGAAATATCCTTCAAAATGAGAATGTTGACAAAAAATCTTGAAGTTTGACTGTTTATAGGTCACAGTTGACTTTTGCCCTAGCACAATCGATTTTTTGGACCTTTGAGCAATTGACTGAGCATACTTTCTCTACAAGGCTTGAAATTTGACATGGATGATCTTGAGATCATATTAGGACATTGGGTAGCACTTGAGGTCATTTGGATTCAAGGATCTTGATGCAACACAAAACCCCAATTTGAGGTAGACTGCCTTAGGAGATAACTTGTCTGACCAACTCTTGAGCAACCTTGAGCCACTTGGAGATTTTCCTTGCAATGTCTTTGAATATGAAAGGGAAAATTTTGTGGTATAAAAGTACCCATTGGAGGTAAGGTTCCATAGGAATGTAAGCCTTTGGCCCCAAAGCCCTGACGCCAAATCTGTTTACCATGCCCCAAGCTCGTATGAACCTCCGGCGATACTCTTGAACATCATCCTCATAGTTGAATATAATGCCCTTGATAAGTAACTCACGGGGACCATCTCTTAGAGCATAACCAAATTGTCGCAGAGATAAACAAGGATTGTATGTTATACCCCCTCTGATGCCAAGTAACGGGACATTAGGGTACTCCCTACAGCAGTTAATAATAGCAGTGTTTTCCATAGCTCAGGAACACTAGAGAATATCCATATGGGCGACTGACATTATTCTCTGCGACCAACCCAAATTTTTTTATTCTTAAGTATGGACTTAGGGAGGTGAGAATTAAACCACCTCAACAGCAATGGCATGCAGCACATAAGGACCCCTCTTCTCTTCATGGTGCGAGTATGGAGAGTGTGCAAAATATCTCCGAGCAAGGTAGGTACAGGGTTACGAGAGAGGATGATCTTGATAACATTCACATCTATGAAATAGTCTGGATTAGGGAATAGGACTAACCCATAGATTAGAAGAGCCAAAACCTCCTCAAAAGCCTGAAAATCCATATCATCCCAAAACAGTTGGGCCTTGTCTATCAGAAACTTGGCTAGAAAACCCTCGACTCCGCTTCTCATTTCCCAATTGGATACCACGTCGGCCCATTTCAGATGCAAAGATGAGGCAATGACTTCTGGTTTAGGAACTTCTTCCAGACCTGTGAAAGGCAACTGTTCAAGAATGGGTATATCCAACAGCTGAGAGAATTCTTTCATGGTAGGCACCAACTGATAGTCTAGAAAGGTGAAGCAATGGTGCTTGGGATCAAAGAACTGAAAGAGTACACTCATCATCTTTTCATCAAAGTTTGAAGTAACCAGGTTGTGAAGTCGACCATGTCTCTTAGTGAACGTAGAAGTTTCAGAAACCTTTGATACTAGCTCTTTGAGTTGGGAAGGTATCTTCAAAAAGCTGATTTGGATGGTGTTTCTATGAACGGAAGCCATGATCTGCAAAATAGAACAAAGATAAATTCCCTTGGTCTTTGAAATGGTTAGTGCAATAGGAATGGATGCTATGTTATGATGCATGATGTCATGATAAACCACATGTATAGAAAACACAAACAAATCACACCAAGTTCTTAGGTTTAAGGCTTGCATGAGGTTAAAGGTCATACCCTCTTGAAGTTTAGTTGGTTTTAAACCTGTCTTAAAAAGTAACCGGGTTCTAAAGGATATCAATATCACTGACCATCCTTTATCAGGCATTGTCTCAGCTCAAGCAATCTTTTCTTGTGGTTAAAATATCCCGAAAGTCTGATCTCAATGAGTATAGCATCGAGTATCAAACAATACTTAGCTCTATACCGAGGCCGGCTATCTCACTACTTTCTAATGACCAAGTTTGTTCAACTAAGGTTCTAAGGTCCGTTAGTGCTTCACGACACCATGCGGCGGCCCCGTATTCTCCTCGTTTCCCCACGAAGGATACCGGTACCAACTAAAGTGCCACACCAACATAACCATCACTTAAACCATATCAGTCTACGCCATACAATCTCCACGTTCTATTGCTGTTTACCTAAAAAGTACTCCTAGATCCGGGTGTAGGATCTATAGTAACCCAAGCAAAAACCTTTAAGAATAAAGCAAACAAACAAGAAAGCAATTTTGAAATGACCTAGATCCTAGGATATACCCCACTTATTATAGTCCCCAGTAGAGTCTCCAGTTTTGTGATACAGTGGCAGAACCGACTATTAATACTGGTTTGCGTTTTTCGTTTTTTTGTTCGTAAAAAGTCGCAGTAAGCAAGAGTCGCCACCGACTTTTATTTTATCCAACAAAGGAAAAGGAAAAAGAACAGAAAAAACCTTTTTCGAGAATTTTTCTGAGTACGGGGCGTAGATTATAGAAAGGGAAGGTGTTAGCACCCTTTCTATCCATGGTTTTCCATGGCCTCTTAGGTACTTGCTCATTTTAAATTGCTTATGTGTGTGCTTGTTTTGAAAAAAAAGTTTACTTCGTGATAACCCTTGTATCAATCCTCAAGGATGTGACGAAGTTGTTTTGAAAATTGTTATGAAAAGTGTTTGTGTGAAAAAGTTTCTTTGTTTGAACAAGTACTTAAGAGTTAATCTACCTACTCAAAAAAAGTTTGTTCATTTTCCTTTAGAGAGCGCTATCCCATTATTAAGGAATAGGTAGCACCGTCGTTGGAGTTTTTAGGGACGTTCGAAGGGACAGATACAATCACAAAAGCAATGTTAGGAGGTGTTAGTAATCATCCTAAAGCCTTAAAGATCTTTTTCCGAGGCAACATCTGAATGGGTCATTTGAGATCTTTCGGGGCTATAGGACGACCACTAACAAACCCTATACTTCATGACCGCTTAACCGAAGGCAACTGAAATGGAGTAAACCCTAAGAGTGAGCATGTGCGAGTGGATTTTTTCAGTTAATTTGTCTTTGCACATTTAGGTTATCTACTATTTTAATCTTCAAATATTCTTGCCATACAATCCTATTAACATACATCTAACAGTTTATAATTGTGGAAATTAAAGTGCGGAAATAGAAATCCTAACTATTACATGGCTTTCGCAGATACAGAATTATTTAGACTGTAAATAAAAATGCGAAATTATAACCTAATTAAAGCTTTTACAACCTCGAAGCATTTACATAAATAATTAAAAAAGGGTAATTAAACTACGCGCGACGAATTAAATACGAGGACGATTAGAAAACATAAAAAATCTAATTTGAGAAAAAAATAATATTTAAGTTATTTTTGAAGCAAAATTAATTATTTACAAAAATCAAATCCTAAGTTCTAATTGATTTTAATTATAAAAAGGAGTTAAGTTAACCTAATTTGAATTAAATTAATTAATTAAAGAAAATAAATATTTTATTAAAAAAAAGATTTTTGATGTCTTTGTGATTTTTTTGGGTTTTTTGTAGTTAATTAAAAAAGAATTAATTTGTGAAAACAAATAATTAAACAAACAAAATAAAAGAAATTAAATTGGGTCTGCTTAAGCAATTGGAGGGGGTGTGTCGTGAAATTTTCTAGGCCCACCAAGTTGAAGCCCAAACCTGCACTAGATTCAGTGGGGATCATGCTGGGAGGGTGTACCATGGACCTTGCTGTATGGAACGTTGGATTGGTGATGGAGATGATCCATTAGCTGGATGTTGTGGTGCATGGTGGACGCCTTGCAATTTGGAGTATAGGATCGTGAGAGTATTATGCGATGATTCTGAGCGTGAAAGGATCTGCAATCGATTGGGTTAGCTTCTGGGAAGATCTAGGAATCGTTTGGAAGCTTTAGAATGGTTGGAATTGGCCTCTACGTGAGAAACCGAATCACCACTTTTTGTCAATTTTTTCAGTTTTATTCTTCCTTTCTCACGACTCCAACCTCTATTTTTGTGTCTGCTCTTGCTCTCTCTCTCTCTCTCTCTATCCTTTGAACGAATTAGGGTTATAAAAACCACTAGTATCCTTGCAATTTTTGAATATTTGATTTGGTTTTCATGTTGTATGATATCCTTCCAAATTTGGCCTAATCATGTCATTCTTGTGCCAATTAACTTTGATTCGATTTGATTCTAATATGCCAGCATAATGAGCTTGTGATTCTGTCTAAAAATCCAATCAAAACAAATCTTTGCTATTATTTACCATTTATTTGATTTAATTCAATTTTTAATTAATAAAAAATCAAAATAAAATAAATAATGAATCAAATAACATGTGAGTGAATATTTGGGTCGTGGACCATGTTATGAGTGAGGTGCAAGCATAAAAGGTTAGGCCCATTTGGCAAAAAATGCATTTTTGAGCATATTTGACTTTTGGCAATTTTGCAAAGAGGGTCAACTTTGACAAGGCACATCTCTTCCAATTTTAACCCTAGAGAGGTGTTCTTTGACTTTTTAGAAATATTTGGATGTCCCTTAAACAACCATTTTGGTATCATCTCAATTGGGTCTTCCATGTTCATGTAGGAAGCTTTGACCCAAAAAGTGTTTTTTTTTTTACTTTTCAAAAGGACCTATAATGTGGAATTCATATCTTTTTTTGAGTGCATATTTTGGACTTTAGGGTTGAAGATGAGTTGTAGGGAATTGCATCATCTTTAAAATTAGACTTAGATGGAAAATTTATGATAAAGTATGAGGAATTTATGCTTGGTCAAAATTTGGTTGACTTTTCCTAAGAAACCCTAATTTAGCAACTTTTGGGTTTTGAGGAATTTAGGGCATTCCTTGAGGAATCATGATCAACCCTTGATCAAATGATGGATATAACTTCAAAATGTTGATCTTGACCAAAAATCTTGAAGTTTGACTGTATGTGGGCCACAATTGACTTTTCACCTAATACAGTCGATTCTCAAGCATCTGAGCAGTTGATTGAGTAAACTTCTCGTGCAAGGCTTGAAATTTGACATGGAGGGTCTTGAGAACATATTAGGATCATGGAGAGCATATGAAGTCTTTGGATTCTACCCATCTTGATGGAAATGGAAACCCTAGTTTAAGATACATTGCCTTAGGAGAGAGTTTGTCTGGTCAGCTCTTGGGCAACTTTGAGCAAATTGTGGACCTCTAGGAGTATGTTTTGAGTAAAATGAGAGGGAAAATTTTGGGGTACAACAAAGAGGAATTAAATCAATTTGAGAGAAATAATGTTTGGTAACTTGTTTCTATGCCAAGTGATAAACACATCAGAGGTACCAGATGGGCGTTTAAAAACAAACTTGATGATAATGGTATAATTGTTTGAAACAAATCAAGGTTGGTGGCCCAATGTTATAATCAAGAAGAAGGAATCAACCTTGAAAGAAACATTCGCTCTATTTTCAAGGTTAGAAGTTATTCATGTATTAATTACTTATGCTTATTCATTAAATTTCCAGCTAGACCAAATGGACGTCAAAATCGCATTCTTAAATGGCTACATAAATAAAGAAGTCTATTTCAAACAACCCCCGGGTTTTGAAGACTTCAAGAATCATTCACATGTCTTTAAATTGAGAAAAACTATTTATGGTTTGAAACAAGCACCAAGAGCATGGTATGATAGACTTAGAAATTTTCTATGTGAAAAAGTGTTGTACCCCAAAATTTTCCCTCTCATTTCTCAAGTAAATTCTTACAAGATCTCCTTTGGTTCAAGACTGCACAGGGTTTGATCAGCTCAAGACACCTCCTATAGCACTGATGAATGAAAATTAGGGTTTGAGTTTGTATAAGGACAATTGAACTTTTAATGCCTCATATGACTTTCATGGATCATTTTGGACTCTCAAGATTGCTCATGTCAAGTTTTAAGTCTTGGATCACATTTTTGCTCAGTCAATTGATCAGTTGACCTAAAATCAGCTGTATTGGGGAAAAAGTCTACTATGGTCAATTTACAGTCAACATTCATAATTTTTGATCCATATCAACATTATGAACTCACATATGTCAATTGATCAAGTTTGGATCACAATTCCTAAAGAAATTTGATCAGATCATCAAAAGGGCAAAATGGTCAAAATTAGGGTTTTGACTGAGGAAATGCAATTTCTGATTTTTGACCTAGCAAATGGTTGATTGGTTTAAGTTATTATCTAAAGGGTTCAAATGAATAATTTTGACCTAATGGCATGGCTCAAAACATCTCTCAAGATTGATTGATTGACATATGAATTTTCAGTCAACTGATCAAAAGTCAAATGTATACTGAAAAGTCAAACTTTAACTTTTTAGTCAAAATCAAGTGTCAGATTACAATTCATCAAAACATGTGAAAATATGAAAATTCAAAATATGAAAAGTCAAGATTTCATTTTGAAAAGTCAAAATTTCTAAACTTAGAAATTTTTCTAAGTGTTGAAAATTTCATATTGTTTCACAACTTTGAGTAAAATTTTCACCATGATGCAAGATGATTCAAAGGAAACTTCCAACATGAAAGTTGTAGATCTTAATGAGATTTAAAACATTGTATAAAATAACTTCTCCTATAAATGCATGGATTTTAAGTTATGATTTTGTGAATACATGTTCATGAAACTTGGAAACTTAGTGAAATTTTGCCCTAGTTTAGGCAGGATTTTGACCTAACTTCATGGCAATTTTTCACATGGTTCCAAGATGAATTTTCAAAAATTTCCAACATAGAGGTTTTATAGGATGTTACAATCTTTTCAAAATGTCCAATAACTCATTGAGATCACGTTTAAGTAAGGAGAATCGAAGACAAGAAGTTAGGGTTTTCAAACTTGAATTACAAGCCATTTCTTGATGAACACATGAACCAAATCCATGCTAGGATGCATAATATTTGCTTTGCAGGCCTCAAACTTGTTTGTCACTCCATAATTAATGTTTTTCACAGCTGATAGAAGCTTAAATCCAAGCATTCAATGCATTTCCCATGCTTAATACCATTTTAGGAAGAAAGGCAACATTGCCATTTTTGAAAAGTGGCTTTATGCATAAAGTCCACTCTTCTTGAGCCTCTAACTTGTTTGTTCAGCACACACTCAACATACAAAGTCAGATAAACATGTTTAAAGTTTGTAACCACTCTATATAGCCTTGTACTATGCATTGGGACAATGTGTATCAAGCTTTCTTCAAAAACATGAAAAAGAGCCATAACATGTGATTTTGAATTCTGATCAAGGACAAGTCTCCAAACTTGTTGCTTATAAATAGAGGCACTATTTGTGAGCTAGGACACGAGCTTGAACACCATAAAACACTCCCAAACTCCCTCAAATCAGAAATTGCCCAAAAACTCCATTGTTGCATAATTTCTGACTTTAAACTTCAAACTTCCATTTCCCTCGTGCGTTCTCTGGCCTTTTAGTTTCTAAGGTTCCCTTACATCAAATACAAACTATCCTACACCCCGTTACACGACTGTAACATCATATTCATCAACTTCCATAGCCAAAAGCAGAGCATTGCAGTTGGACTTCTCCAGACCATTCCAACCACTCTCAACTCAAGCTAAGCATTACATTAGCTTCCTAGAGACTCAAGGAAGCTAAATTGATCATTGCAGCACCTTGAATCAAGCTCAAACTCATTTCACGATTTCCAATTTTGAGGTATTTTTCTTAAACTTCTATCTTCTCATTTAGGCATTGTTAGGCTTGCATTTGTGAAGATAAAATGTAGACATCATTGCCCTGAAACTATACATGTCCATAGATTTCATTTATGTTGCTTGAGTAGGGAGAATTTTGAGTTTGAACCTCTGAAAATATTTAGGTCAGAATTTGGTACTGTTATAAATTCATGCTAATCTTTGAGAATTAGCTTAAGTTATTTACATATTCAGAATCGTGAGGAAATTTCTAACAAGTTTGTGTTGGAAGTTTTGTGAATGGATGAGAAATGAATGAGTTACAGGTTCTTTGGCAGGAGGTTGAAGATGAAGTTCATTCAGGACTTAATTTATATTATATATTTGTTGTTTTGTTTATATGAACAGATGTATAACCACCTGTGATACAGTGGGAGAAATGACTTGAAGGTTTTGCGTTTGATCACAAATGTTGCGGTTAGCAAGAGTCACCACCGACTTTTATTTTATCCAAAAGGAAAGGTGAAAAAGCACAGGAAATACCTTTGAGATTATTTCTTGAGTTCGGGGGGTAGATTATGAAAGGTATTAGCACCCTTTTCATCCATGATTTTCCATGGGCTCTTAGTTACTTGCTAGATCACTTGCTTTTGTTTGAAATTGTGCTTTGTGTGGTTTTTTTGAAAGTTTTTTGTAAAGATGCCATTGTTTAGGCAATCTTTGTAATGATTTTCATTGGTAAGAATGTATACAAAGATGTTGATCTTTTGAAAATGTTTTCAAGCTTTGTAAGATGTTTTCAAAGTGTAGGTATTTGTTTTTGAAAATAGCAAGGATGTTTGTTTTGAAATGGAGCAAGTAATTAGGAGCAATCTACCTACTCAAATGTCTTTCTTGTTCATTTTCTTTTCCTTTGACATTGTTGTCTTACCATTGATTTGCTAAGCAAACATATCTTTGGATGTAAACGGGACGGGCGTAGGTTATCGTATAACCGTGATTAGCAATGTTTCAAGGTATCTTAGCATTCTTTTGGAGGGACTAAGATCATTTATAAGGCAACTTAGATAGCGTCATCGAGGGACTATGATCTTGTATTTGCTTGTTTTGGCTAAGATACCTTACATGCGTAATATGGCCATTTTGTATAAGGCAACCAAGTGGAATACCCCTAGGGGTGTTTATGTGCAAATGTATTGTTTTTATGCTTGATTTAGTCTTAAATTAGGGTTTGCTATTTATTGGTTTTAAGTCTTTCAATACAAACCCTAATTACTAGTATGTTATATAAAAGCGATAAATTGCGAAATTTAAAGTTACTACGCTATTACAACATTTATGGGGAGGGTATATAATTTGTAAATGGGGATTGCAAGAATTTAAACCTAATTAGTCTATTACAACCATATTGAATTGACATGAATATACAAGGAATTTAAATACAAAGTATAAAAATGAATAAATGTACAAGGATGCAAAATATGAAGAAAATGAATTTTTTTTTGGTTTTCATGAAAAAAAGATTTTGTCTTAACCTAATTTAAATAAAGAAAATAGTTAATTAAGTTTGAATTTATTAAGGAATAGATTTTAAAAGAAACCCTAATTCTATTAATTAATCAAAAGAAAATAAGTTTAAGAAAAGTATATATTCTTTGGTATTTTTTATCTTAAAAATATTTGTAGTATTATAAAATATTTTTAGTCCTTTTTTATATTAAAATAATGTATTTTAAATGGTGTGAATAAAAATAAATAAATAATATAATATTAATTAAGTTTATAAAATCTATTTAATAAAATGAATGAAGTATAAAAATATTTTTATTTATGGAAAAAATAAAATAAAATATGTCAAAATATAAATATATCATTTTTTGTATTTTTATGATTTTTTTAATATTAGAAAAATAATTTAAGAAAATAAATAAAATGAAAATAAGAAAAGAAAATAAAATTGGACCAGGGGTGTCAATGGGAAACAAGGAGGTCAACTAGCAAAAAATAAAATGAGCCAGGCCCAAAGGACCCAGCGCCTGCCAAACAAAAAAAAGGGTCAGAATTGTGAAAAATATGAAAAAATATGCAAAAGGGTACCACTGAGGCTCGAACCCAGGTCCCAAAGGTTACATGTGCGCGCTTCTACAACTGGGGTGGCTATATATCCGTTAATGCAAATGAAACAATAAATATGTAAGGCAAAATGTGTTCTGAAGACTTCATCTTCAACCTCCAGCCAGACCAATTGTAACTTGCTCATTTCTCATCAAAAATGAAAACTGTAAACATGAAACTTGTAGCAAATTATTCCACGATTCCAGAAATGTAAAGTATTAAAACTATAAATCAAAGATAAACAAGAATTTTAATGGCCCTAATCTGAACCCTAAAAATTTCAGAGTTTTCAGTTTCAAAATTCTCTAAGCTCAAGCAAAATTAATGGAAACTATGGACATGGTTAGCTTCAGGGCAATGATATCTACATGTTTTATTCACAAATAATCTATTGATGATGCCTGTATGAAGAGTTCCAAGTTGAGAAAACTTACCTCAAAATTGGAAATCGTGTTTGGAGTTTGAGCTTGTTTCAAGTGATGGTGATGATCAGGTTAGCTTCCTTGAGGTCCTAGGAAGCTAATGCAATGGTTTGCTTGAGTTGAGAGTGGCTGAAATGACTTGGAGAAGTCCAACTGTAATGATCTGTTTTTGGCTATGGAAGTTAAGGAAGATGATGTTACAGTCGTGTAACAGGGACATGGATAAGTTATATTTGATGTATAGGAACTTTAAGAACTAAAAGGCCAAAGAACACACGAGGGAAATAAAAGATACAAGTTCAAGGTCAGAACCTACAAAAAAATGGAGTTTTCTGTGAAATTTTTGGCTAGAGGGATTTTGAGAGAGTTTCAGGCTTGCCAAAAATCGTGTGTTGTGTTGAAATTGACTTGTTAATATGTATGGAAAAGATTAGAGCATAAAATCACTCCAAGTTTCTGAGTTATAGGGTTATGGCTCTATAACTTGCTTTTTAAGAAAAGTGAAATGACAAATCTCAAGTATTGTACAAGCATGTTCTGAGCTTCTTGAGACCTTAGACACATTGCTTTTGGTTTATAGGGGTTGTGTGTGCAGAAAGAACAAGTTAAAAGCTCAAGACAAGTTGACTTTGTGATTAAAGCAACTTTTTAAGAATGGAATGGTAGATTTCTTCCTAAAATGGTAAATTAGCTTGGACGATGCTTGGGACAATTGGATAATAGCTCAAAAGCAAGTGTAATCTTCTGATTATGGATAGATCTTGAGGTTTATAGGCCTGCAAAACAAGATTGTGCAGCATAGGTTTGAAATTGACTTCTTGTTCATCACCAAATGGCTTGTAAATTAAGTGACAAAACCCTAACTTCATCTCTTCGATTCTCCCTACTCAAGAATGATATCAATGAGTTCTTGGACATTTTGGAAAGCTTGTAACATTCTCTACAACCCCTATTTGAATTGATTTTGAATATTATCCTTGGAAATATTTGAAAAAGTGTCATGAAGTTAGGCCAAAATCCTGTCCAAATTAGGGCAAAATTTCACTAAGTGTTTTGTTTCATGACCCTATGTTTATAAAATTGTAACTTGAGATCCAAGCATTTTTGGAAGAAGTTGTGTAATGCAAAGTTGTAGATTTCATGGAGATCTACAACTTTCATGTTGAAAGTTTCTCTTGAATCATCTTGCATCATGGTGAAAATTTGGCTCAAAGTTATGAAAAAAAAAAGAAATTTTCCATACTTAGAAAAATTTCTAAGTTAAGAAATTTTAACATTTCAAGATGAAATATTGAATTATTGATTTCTTGATGAACAAGTTTCATATTTTGACAAGTTTTGATAAATTGTGATCTTTGGCACTTGAAGTTAACCAAAAAGTCAAAGTTTGACTTTTCAATATACAATTGACTTTTGATCAGTTGATTAAAAAATTCATCTGTCAATCCATTGGACTTGCAATGTTTTGAACCATGTCATTAGGTAAAAATGATGAAATTAGACTCTTGAGATCACGCCTTAAACAAATTAACCATTTACTAGGTCAAAAATCAGAAATTGCCCCTTCTCAGTCAAAACCCTAATTTTGACCATTTTGCCCTTTTGGAGATTTGATCAAATTTCTTGAGGAGTTATGGTCCAAACTTGATCAAATGATACACATAAGTTTAAAATGTTGATATGGATCAAAAATCAAGAAGTTTGACTGTAAATTGGCCATAGTTGACTTTTCCCCTAATACAATTGATTTTTAGGTCAACTGCTCAATTGACTGAGCAAAAATGTGATCCAAGGCTTGAAACTTGACATGAGTAATCTTGGGGGTCCATAATGATCCGTTAAAATCATATGGGGCATTGGAAGTTCAAAAATACTTGTGAAATCTCAAACCCTAATTTTGGTCATTAGTGCTTAAGGAGATGTCTTGAGCTGATCCACCCTAGTGCAGTCTTGAGTCAAAGGAGGTCTTGTGAGAAAAATCTTGATAAGTGAGAGGGAAAATTTTGGGGTACAACAAATGCCCCTATTCAATCTTCTTAAGCTTAAAGAGTTAGATTGTCATGTTTTTCCATTCGCGACTCGAAGGCGGAAGATGATTGGACACTAGAGTGCCCAGAAATTTGTACTCAGGGATAAGATGGTTGATGGTATAGGAAATGGGCTTAAAGATGCCACTTGGAGAGGTGATGGAAAGTTGTTGGAGATAGGCTTGTAGATGCCATCCAAAAATGATTGTTGAACCGTATCTACAGGCTGAAACTGAATGAGTATCAGAATGGTGTCTGTGTCGGGAGTTTATCTGAACTGTATCTGGAAGTTGAATCCAAATGAATATCAAAATGGCATCCATATCTGGAGTGTATCTGTACTGTATCTGAGAGCTGAATCTGAATGAGTATCAGGATGGCGTCCGTGTCTGGAGCGTATCTGAACTGTATCTGAGAGCTGAATCTGAATGAGTATCAGGATAAGGTCTGTGTATGGAGCGTATCTGAACTATATCTAAAAGCTGAATCCAAATGAGTATCAGAATGTCATCCGTATCTGGAGTGTATCTATACTGTATCTGAGAGCTGAATCCGAATGAGTATCAGGATGGCATCCGTATCTGGAGCGTATCTGAACTTTATCTGGGAGAGAAATCTGAATGAGTATCAGAATGACTTCCTTGTTTGAAGCGTATCTGAAATGTATTTGAAAGCCGAATCTAAATGAGTATCAGAGTGGCATCCGTATCTGGAGCGTATCTGAACTGTATCTGAAAGTTCAGTTGGATGAGTATCAGGATGGCATCCATGTCTGGAGCGTATCTGTACTGTATCTGAAAGTTGAATTTGAATGAGTATCAGAATGGCGTCTATTGTACCCCAAAATTTGCCCTCTCATTTATCAAGATTTTTCTCACAAGACTTCTTGGACTCAAGACAAGATTAGGGTTTGGTCAGCTCAAGACATCTCATCTTGCACTGATGACCCAAAATTAGGGTTTGAGTTTTCACAAGGATTTTTGGACCATCAATGCTTCACGTGACTTTCAAACATCATCTTGGACCCCTAAGATTGCTCATGTCAAGTTTCAAGCCTTGAATCACATTTTTGCTCAATCAATTGGACAGTTGACCTAAAAATCAGCTATATTGGGGAAAAAGTCAACTATGGCCAATTTACAGTCAAACTTCATAATTTTTGATCCGCAACAACATTTTAGACTCATATGTACCATTTGATCAAGTTTGGATCACAACTCCTCAAGAAATTTGATCAAATCATCAAAAGGGCAAAATGGTCAAAATTAGGGTTTTGACTGAGAAAGGGCAATTTCTGATTTTTAACCTAGCCAATGACCAATTGGGTTCAAACATGATTTCAAGGACTCAATGGCATTATCTTGACCTAATCACATAGTTCAAAAGATCTCAAGTTCATTGGATTGACAGATGAATTTTGCAGTCAACTGATCAAAAGTCAACTGTACACTAAAAAGTCAAACTTTGACTTTTTGGTCAAAATCAAATGCTAAGGGTCACAATTCATCAAGATATGTCAAAATATGAAACTTGTTTACCAAGAAAACCAATTTTGAAAATTAGGGTTTTGAATTTGAAAAATTTCATAACTTAGAATTTTTCTAAGTATGAAAATTTTCTTATTTTTCCCCAACTTTCCACCACTTTTTCACCATGATGCAATTTAATTCAAAGAAAACTTCAAACATGAAAGTTGTAGTCCTCCATGAAATCTACAACTTTTATTCATAAAGTTTTCCCAAAAGATGCTTGGATCTCAAGTTATGAATTTGTGAATAGAGGTCCATGAACTAAATGACTTAGTGAAAATTTGCCCTAATTTAGGCAGGTTTTTGACCCAACTTCATGGATATTTTTAACCTAGTTCCAAGAGGTATCTCAAAATTAATTTCAAAGATGGATTGTAGAGCATTTTTCAAGTTTTCCAAAATGTCCAAGAACTCTCCAAGATCATTTGTGGTTAGGAAGAATCGAAGAAGAGAAATTGGCATTTTGTCACTTTTAATCAAGCCATTTTTACAAGGCATCAAGTTGCAAATCTGATCTTGGATGCTTGTACCTTGCATTACAGGTCCTAAAATCATTCTACACTCCATAATTTAATGCTAATTCAGAAGACAAAGGCTTTATTTTCACTTTTGAAGCATTGTACAAAAGATAATTCCATTAATGGCATAAAGGGCACATTGCCATTTTCATAAAGGCAAGCTTTTGCAACTTTATCATTCTTGAGCCATGGACCTGTTCCTTTGGTACAAACAACTTTCACATATATCAAGCAAAGCATACCAACTCTTATCATCCCTTGAGGTAGCTAGTACAAGCATGGTGCATTTGTCTTGTCACTTTTCTTCAAATGCAAGAAAAGTTGGAAAAGAAGTCAGAACTTGTACAACAAGGGAAGAGTGGAATTTGCATCATTCTATACATATTCACAAAGTGATCACAAGCCAGGACACGAATTGATAGCATCCAAAACTCTCTCAAACATAAAAACTCCATTTTTATGTCCAAAGCATAATAGTTATGCAAAACCAAGGCCAACTGATTTTTGGCTCGTGCGCTTTGCCTTTTAACCTTTGAAACACTTCATAAACAATATACCAAAGCAGTGCAAGCATTCATCTTGCACATGTAAGCTCTGTTTCAGCCATTGCCATTTTCAAGTTTGGAGGTTGCAGCTTGACTTCTACAGAGACTTCTAGCCATCCACAAAGCAAGCTAGGCATTGGAATAACTTGAAGGAACTTCAAGAAAGCTCACACGATCCTCAGGCCTCACTCAAAGTCCCCACATTGCCATATCCAAATCCAGCTGAAGGAGGTATTTTCAAAACTCTATCTCTCTATTTAAGCATCCTCAAGCCACGATTTGTGAAGCAAAATTGTAGTCCTTAACATGGTGAAGTTGTACATATGCATACTTGTCATTTATATTAACTGAGCTAAGAGAATTTGAATGTTGAACATGCTGAAATAATTATGTCACGAATTAGGGCTGATTAAATTCTCTCTGGTCTTTGAGAGTTAGATTACAAATTTTATATCATTGGAATCGTGAGATTACAAGCTACATGTTTTATGTTATGGGTTTTTGTTTTTATGCAAGCAATAGCAAGATATAGGTTTGTACATGATGCGCCCGCAGAACTGGAGGACAGGGATAAAGATGACTGGCTTGGGCTTTTTGGTGCGCCTTGGCCTTTTTGTTTTTTCTTTTCACACCCCCTTGATTGCTTTTGCACCCCCTGACCTATTTTCTTTTATTTTTACATTTTCTTGCATATTTTCATATTTATTACTTGCATTTATTTTTTCTAATGATAAAAAATACCCAAAAATATTTTATTGATTTTCACATTTTTTATTTTATTTTATATTATTTTTTGCATAAAAATAGTTTATTTAATAAGATAGAAATCATTTTCTTAAAATAACTTGTAAATAATAAAAAAATACTATACATTTTTATTTTATTATTTATACACATAAAATATTTATTTTCATATACATATTTTAATTTTAATATTTGTACATAATATTATTTATTATTTTCTTGTATAAAAAATGGACAAAATAAATAGTAAAGAAACATATATTTCTTTTAATCAAAATTAGGGTTTCACCCTTTAAAAAATAATAATATTTTTTCTCTTATTTTTAGGGCTTAAATATTTTATTTTCTCATACAAAAAAACAAATACAAAACGTTTTTTGCATAATTACATTACATTGCATATTTAAATATTTGTATATTTATTTATTTCGCACAATATTCAATTGGGTTGTAATAGTATTTTTAGGATTTATTTTGTGCAATATCCCCATTCAAAAACTTGTATCCCCCCTCCCATAATAATTGTTGTAATAGTTTAGTTAATATTTACACAATTTATCGCATTTATACCATGTTTAGTAAATTAGGGTTTGCATGACAAGACCAAAAACAAAACAAATAGACAAGACCTAATACAAGACAAATCAAATGCATGTAAAATGACACACTTTGCACACAAGCACCCTTAGGGTTTCACCAACTTGGTTGCCTAATTTAAAATGGCCATGTTCCGCATGCGAAGTATCTTGGCAAAACAAAAATAAGACCATAGTCTCTCGACGACGCTATCAAAAGGTTGCCTAAACAAAGATGATCTTGGTCCCTAAAACTTGCTAAGATACTTGGCAATATTGCTATCATGGTCATACGACGACCTACGCCCGTCCCGTTTACATCCAAAGATAGGGTTGTTTACCAAATCAATTGTAAATCAACAATGTCAAAGGAATAAAAATGCACAAGAAATACTTTTGAGTAGGTAGAATGCTTCTAGTTACTTGATCAATTTCAAAACAATCCTTGCTATTTTCAAAAACAAACAGACACATTTTCAAAACATTTCCAAACATCTTGCAAAACATTGAAGCATTTTTCAAAAGACAAATATCTTTGTATATATTCTTACGAACGAGAATCATTACAAAGATTGCCTAGACGATGGTCTCTTTTCAAAATACTTTCAAAACCACACAAAGCACCATTTCAAACAATTTCAAAAGGAAAGCAAGTGATCTAAACAAGTAACTAAGAGCCCATGGAAAACCATGGATGAAAAGGGTGCTAGCACCTTCCCTTTTCATAATCTACCCCCCCCCCCCCCCCCCCCCCGAACTCAAGAAAACATCTCAAAGGGCTTTCCTATGCTTTTTTACCTTTCCTTTTGGATAAAAGAAAAGTCGGTGGCGACTCTTGCTAACGGCAACATTTGTAAACAGAAACGCAAAACCTCAAGTCAATTCTCCCACCGCATCACAATGTCCGTGTTTGAAGCGTATCTGTACTGCGTCCGAAAGTTGACTCTGAATGAGTATCAGAATGGAGTCCGCGCCTGGAGCGTATCTGAACTGTATTTGAAAACTTTGATCATTGTTAATGGTAGCTGTTAACCTTATCTTGAAAAGGGTAAAATGTTAGCTAAAATGCAAAGTCATGTTGTATGAAATGCATGGTATGATGCATTTGTGTAACCAATGTTTATGATATATGGGTGTGATGTATGCGCATGTGAGCTAATTCTGTTGTACTGCTATTGAAGTGGGGAAAATAAATCCCTTCCCGCTGCTGAGGATTATAAGTCTTCATGTTGTGAAGTTTGAAGTGCTGATGAATTTCCCTTAGAGAAATAAACTTTGTTCTAAGGGAAATGCCATGTACTGTTTGAAAAATTCTGGTTGGGGAATTCTGAAAAATTTGGATGACTTCTATTGGAGATTGATAATTGGAAGCTTTGTTCTGTTGGGGATTAAACTGCTCACTGTGGGGAATTTTATGGAGATAAACTTAGAGAGATTTCCCTATCCCTTAAAGCCATCAACGATTGTCTTTTATTTTGTTTATTTGTAAACAATAATTATGTTCAACAATGAATCATTGGACGTTTTTGTAAACAAAACACAAGCGAAAAGAAAAAAACAGATAGTTTTTATACTTTCAAAGGGATATCTTCGTATTGACTTTGAGTAAGTATTTTTGTACAACGAGACCAACATTCTAGTAAGAGAATGCCGTCGTAAAAAAAATGAAAATTTTAATACAAAGAAAAGATAGCTATGTACAATAATCCCATGGGGTTCCCATTTTGCTATAGCCTTTGTATCTCTGAGCATCTTGCCCATTTGTTGCCTTATCCGAAGATGATTGAATTGGTCAGAAATGTCGAGTTTTCAAGTTGTCCATAAGGTGACCCAACGGGACATAGTCATACGCTTTAATTCCCTGACTTTTGCCTGGACTGCCCTTTTGGGTTTTCAGTCCACCAGGATACCCTTTTTTGTCCAAGTCGCCCTTTCGGGTTTTCAACTTGCCGGGTGTACATATTTTTTTGTTTTATCCCTAATTTTTTCCCGAACCTTTTGGTTAGCCGGGATGCCCTTGTTTTTCCCAGGTGTGTCAACCTAGCGGGTCTCTTATGCATAGTATCTTTTGACTATGTATGCGTTCACATGGTGTGGCAGGTCGTCGCCATCCATGGTAGTCAAGATCATTGCTCCACCAGAGAATATGCTTTTGATCACAAATGGTCCTTCGTATGTAGGAGTCAATTTTCCCCTGGCATCACCTTGCGGCAGTATGATACGCTTGATCACCAGATCCCCAACTTGGTACACTTGGCGTCTGACCTTTTTGTTGAAAGCCTTGATCATCCGTTTTTGATACATTTGACCATGGCAAACAACAGTAAGCCTTTTCTCGTCAATCAAGTTTAGTTGATCAAGTCGAGTCTAGATCCAATCTTCTTCATTCAGTCCTGCATCCTTCATAATTCTTAGAGAGGGGATTTGGACCTCAATAGGCAAGACAACCTCCATGCCGTATACTAGAGAATAGGGTGTTGCCCCGGTTGATGTGCGAGCTATGGCATGATATCCGTGGAGAGCGAATGGTAGCATCTCATGCCAGTCTTTGTATGTGACTGTCATTTTCTATATGATCTTTTTAATGTTCTTATTCACGGCTTCGACAACACCATTCATCTTTGGCCGGTAAGGGGAAGAATTGTGATGCTGAATTTTGAATTGCTCGCACAAGGCGGTGATCATAGTATCTTTCAGGTTTGTACCATTATCAGTAATGATCCTCTTCGGGATACCGTACCGGTAAATGAGATTCTGCTTGATGAACCGAGCGACAACATTCTTGGTAACAGAAGCGAAGGAAGCTGCCTCCACCCACTTTGTAAAATAATCAATGGCCACTAAGATGAAGCGGTGTCCATTAGAGGCTGTCGGCTTGATTTCCCCAATCATATCTATTCCCCACATAGCAAAGGGCCAAGGAGCCGTTACGACATTCAGAGGAACCGGAGGTACGTGCACCTTGTCAGCATAGATCTGACACTTATGGCAAGTTCGAGAGTGTTGATAGCAATTTGCTTCCATGGTAGACCAGTAATAGCCTGCCCGTAGGATTTTCTTTGCCATCGTATGCCCACTGGAATGGGTGCCAAAAGTGCCTTCATGTAATTCAGCAATGATCCTTTCAACTTCAACCTTGTCTATGCACCAAAGTAATACGGAGTCATGGTTGCGTTTGTAAAGAATGCCATTACTAAGGAAGAATTTAGCAGAGAATCTCCTTAAGAACTTCTTATCATTGACTGAAGCTCCTTCTGGGTATTCATGAGCCTCAAGATACCTCTTGACCTTGTGAAACCAAGGCTGGTCTACTACTTCTTCAGTATTAATCTCTTGACAGTGTGCTGGTTCATCCCTTCGTTCAATGGTGATCCAGGGAGCCTCATTATCCCATTTAAGTTTAAACATAGATGACATTGTGGCTAGTGCGTCAACTAGCTGATTTTATTCTCGCGGGAAGTGCTCGAAGGTAATCTTCTCAAAATGTGGGAGCAACGTCAAAACATGTTCTTTGTAAGGGATAAGGTTAGGGTGTTTGGTGTCCCATTCCCCTTTGATCTGGCTAATGACCAAAGCTGAATCTCCGAATACATTCAAAGATTTGATCCCTAAATCTATGGCAGCCTTGAGACCAAAGATGCACGCTTCGTATTCCGCCATGTTATTTGTACAATTGAAGCAGAGTCTTGCCGTAAAAGGAGTATGACATCCTTAAAGAGAAATGAGTACAACACCAATACCATTGCCGAGTGTGTTAGATGCCCCATCAAAAACCAGGGTCCATCGGGATCCTTGTTCAGGTCTGTCATATGGTCTGGATTCTTCATAGTCATTTACCATCATGATGTCCTCATATAGGAATTCGAACTTCATGGACTAGTAGTCTTTTACAGCTTGGTGAGCAAGGTGATCAGCTAGTACACTTCCTTTTATTGCTTTTTGGGTAGTATACTGTATGTCATATTCTGTTAGGATCATCTGCCATCTCACTATTCTCCCAGAGAGCGCAGGTTTCTCGAAGATGTATTTTATTGGATCCATTTTAGATATCAACAGGGTAGTATGAGTCAGCATATATTGTCTTAGCCGGCGAGCAGCCCATGCCAGAGCGCATCAAGTTTTCTCGAGCAGTGAATATCTTGTTTCACAGTCGGTAAACTTTTTGCTCAGGTAATACATAGCATGCTCTTTTTGGCCAGACTCGTCATGCTGCCCCAACACACACCCCATTGAATTTTCCAACATGGTCAGATACATAATTAACAGTCTTCTCTCGACTGGTGGCATCAAAACAAGAGGCTCTTGCAGGTACTCTTTGATCTTGTCGAAAGAAGTTTGGCATTCATCATTCCATTTGACTACTTGATCTTTCTTCAATAGTTTGAAGATTGGTTCACAGGTAGCTGTCAGGTGAGAAATGAATCTGGAAATGTAGTTCAAACGTCCCAAGAATCCTCTGACTTCCTTTTCAATATGAGGAGCAGGCATCTCTTGTATCGCTTTTACATTGGCAGGATCTACTTCAATACCCTTATTGCTGACAACAAAGCTTAAGAGCTTACCAGACCTTACTCCAAATGTGCATTTATTTGGGTTCAACCTCAGCTTGTACTTCTTTAGTCTCTCAAAGAGTTTTTGTAGATGGTCAAGATGCTTTTCTTCTGTTTGAGATCTAGCTATCATGTCGTCCACATAGACTTCTATTTCGTGATGTATCATGTCGTGAAATAGAGCTACCATGGCACACTGATAGGTTGCCCCAGCATTCTTCAGTCCGAACGGCATCACCTTGTAGCAAAATGTGCCCCATTGTGTGACAAAGGTTGTCTTCTCCATGTCCTCAGGCGCCATTTTGATTTGGTTGTAACCTGAGAAACCGTCCAAGAAGAAAAACACTTTGTGTTGTGCAGTATTGTCAACTAGGATGTCAATGTGGGGAAGTGGGAAATCATCCTTAGGGCTTACCCTATTCAAATCTCTGTAGTCCACGCACATTCGTACCTTGCCGTCCTTCTTGGGCACGGGAACAACATTGGCAACCCATTGAGGATAGGAGGTGACGGCCAAGAATCCAGCATTGAATTACTGGTGGGAAATCCCCTTTTGTAGGTAGACGATGCACCACAATATCTGCATCAAGTCCTGGCATGTCTTCATACGACCAGGAAAAGACCTCAACATACTCGTGTAGCAACTGAAACAGACGCTTCTTGACACTTGGTTCCAGATTGGCACCCACCTTGACCTCTCTTTTGTCTTCTTTGGTACCCAGGTTGATTGTGTCCACGGGTTCCTCGTGAGGCTGAATGGTTCTCTCTTCTTGCAGTAGTAATCTGGCAAGTTCCTCTGGTACTTCACAATCTTCCCCACCTTCGTCTTTGGCTTGGTAGATTATATTTTCAGAGTCACAATAAGCCATAGCAGAACCGTTATCCATGGGATCCCGAATGGATGTAGACCTGCATTGTGAGTGTGAGTGTGTCTAAGGGTATAACTATCTTTAAAAGAAATGAAAATGTAAAAAATAAAAACAATGAGCACAAAGTTTTTATGCAAAACGTCCATGATTCATTGATGTCATATGGAAATGAGATAATAACCCTTACAAATGGACCATTGCGCCTCAGGTAAGACACAAGGTTTTAAGAGTTTCAATTGTTTTAATATTATAGATCCAACAAAATGTAAAGACAAATTACTGTGGGATAAAAGTGATTGGGATGAAATCTCTATCCTCCTAATTGCTGAGCCTTCCACTGATAGTTGGGAAGATCCAATCCTCCAGGTTGCAACCATCTTCATCATCCTCTATCGTGTTGACTTCACGGTTGTTGATCTTTAGGGGTGGTCCTCCAGCACGAGCGTGGCGTACAACCTTCTGGGCACTTGAAGTGAAACCCAGGCCAAATTTGTCAGACTTGTATGGGATATCTGGGAGTTTCCCCCAGATAGTGCACCTACCTTCTTCTATCATTGCCTTTGCATCCTTCAAAGATGACATTCTGAGTGGAGGCCTTATGATTTTTGGAACATCCCTGGTTAGTGCCACATCTTGTGGGACTTCCTCAAAGTGTTGGAATGAAGTTTCAATAAATTCACCATCTAACTCCACATATCTGAAGGAATTGAGATGGTTGATCATATACTCTTCTTCTCCATGAACGGTGATAATCTTCCCTTAGATTGGATACTTCAGCATTTGGTGCAACATAGAAGTGACATCGCCAGCATTGTGAATCCATGGTCGGCCTAGCAAGCAGGAATATGAAGGGCGAATATCCATTACATAAAAAGTTGAATCAAACATTTGGGTTCCAACCTTTATGGGGATATCCACTTCCCCATGCACCATCCTTTTCGAGCCGTCAAAATCCCTCACTACTATATTGCTTGGCTTCAATGTCAATCCCTTACAATCAAGCCTATCAAGAGCTTTTTTAGGCAATACATTTAGAGATGAGCCAGTGTCCACCAAAACACGAGCCAAGGTTGTGCCCCTACATTCAACTGAGGCGTGCAATGCCTCATTATGCTTTCTTCCTCTTGGCGTTAAATCAGCATCCGAAAAACCTAGACCATTATCTGCAGTCAAGCTGGCTACGCAGACTTGGAACTGATCGACAAATGTTTCTTGGGGTACATGGGTAGTTTTCAGGAATTTTACCAAGGCTTTTGCATGCGCCTCGGGACATAGTAGTAAAGCTAGCATGGGAATTTTGGATGGAGTTTGCCCCATTTTCTCAACTACATCGTAGTCGCTTCTTTTTATGATCTTTAGAATTTCCTCCATCTCTTTCTGGGAGGTTTCAGGGATAGCCAATGATTGTGCTTTCGTCCAGACAGGCTCAAACATAATACTTTTACCTTGAGTCTCGGTTAAATCGGCAGCAGGAATGTCAGTAGGAGTGATAGCCAATTTTGGTTTTAATTTTGTTAATTTTAATTAATCATTTTCCTAAATTAGGTCAAGACTAAACCCTTTTTATGAAAACCAAACAAAAATCATTTCATTTTCCATTTTGCATTTGTACATTATTTTTCAATTCTTGAATATTTATTCAATATGGTTGCAATAAATAATTAGGTTTAATTTTCTTGCAAAATCCCCATTTGTAAATTTGTACATCCCCTCCCATAATGATGTAATAGCTTAGTATTTTTACTTTCCGCAATTTATCACTTTATATAAATGCTAGTAATTAGGGTTTGCATGGAAAGATAAAATCAACAAGTTAGCAAACCCTAATTCAAGCTAAACAAGCATGTAAATCCAACACATTTGCACACTTACACCATTAGGGTAATTCCACTTTGTTTCCTTACAAAAATGGCCTTGTTATGCATGTAAGGCATCTTAGCAAAAAAAAATCAAAAATACAAGATCATAGTCCCTCGATGATGATATCAATGTTGCCTTATAAAAAGTGATCTTAGTCCCTTAAAGAAAAATGCTAAGATATCTCACAACATTGCTATCATGATTATACGATGACCCATGTCCGTCCCTTTTACATTCAAAGATAAGGCTTCTTACCAAATCAATGGTAAGATAGCAATATCAAAGGAAAGTAAGAAATGAACTAAGACTTTTGAGTAGGTAGATTGTTCCTAGTTGCTTGCTCAATTTCAAATCAAACACTCTTGCTTATTTTCAAAACAAACACCAACACTTTCAAAAACACTTTTTGTTGTACCCCAAAATTTTCCCTCTCCTTTCTCAAAGGATCATCCTGGACCCTCAGGTTTGCTTCCATCCAATTCCAAGCCTTGAATACCAAATGTCCCAAGAAAGTGATTCACAAAGGCAAAATGGTCATTTACATACTGAAAAGTCAAACTTTGACTTTTGGATCAAAGTCAAGTTTCAAGAGTCATATTTCATCAAGACATGTTGAAATAGGAAGTTTGTTTCATCAAGAAAATTCAAAAGTCAAAATTACTTTGGAAAAGTCAAAATTCTAAATACTTAGAATTTTTTCTAAATGTTTAAGAAATATGACAAGCTCAAAACTTCTGACTAGATTATCACCATAATGCAAGCTGATTCTGGAAGAACTTCTAACTCAAGAGTTTTAAATCTCAATGAGACCTAAAACACTGCAGAACAGAACTTCTTCTAGAAGTGTTGGGATTTCAAGTTGTACGTCTTCAAAGACACGTCTATGAAGCTTAGGCACTTAATAAATTCTGAGCATCTTCAAGTCACAAGTTGTCGACAACTTCTGGGATAATTTTCACGTAGGTTCAGTCAGAAGTTGCAAGAGTAATTCAAAGAGGGCTTACAAAGCATGTCATAAGCTTTCTGGAAAGTCTGGGAACTCGCTCAGAACATGCCGGAGCAAAGAGATTAAAGGATCAGAAGTTGGATGTTTGTTCTAAGTTGCGCTGATGCTGGTTTTCTGACCAAAATTAAGCTATGATGCATAATCTCACATTGAAGGATTTATGGTTTGATAAATATCATCATCATTTAATGCTCACAACCACTTTTTAGTTTTTATCCAATGGATTTCCCCACGTGTGACATAGAAGTACATTGTCGTCCTTGAAAAAGCAAACTTTTGTACAAGAGTATATTGGGCCCATGCTTTGCTTTTGCTCCTAAGGGTACTTTTCCTTAATTCATGCTTACAAATCCAGCTTAGGCACGGCTAAAAGCTGCTAACCACCATACTTGTTTAACTTGCTTCAAGAACAAGCCAATACACTAGCATGATGGTAGTACTTTTGAGTTCTCCAAGCTACAAAGTTCTTGCCTATAAATTGAACTTCATTTTCAACTGTGAAGGGGCCAGTCGAAAATTTGAAAAGAAAAAGCTTTGAAACCTTGCTCAAAATTCCAGGAATCCGAAACTGCAAACACAAATACAAAACCTGTTAGTTTTTGATTCTTGCATTCAAACTCCAATTTCCCTCAAGTGTTTCTTGACCAAATAATCCATACACCATTCATAACCTAAGTTAAAGGTTGTTCCCGTCTGCTGAGCACGTGAGGAAGCTAATCATAACATTACAAGTAGTCAGAACCAGGCTCCAGTTCACAGGACTTTCTCCAATTGCAAGGTAAGCTTTCGCTGACTTTCATCATATTACTTAGGCATTGTTAGACTTGCACGTTCAAAAATATAATATAGACATCCTGACTCTGGTGCTGTACATATTCATAGATTCCATGTATTTTTTGCCTAAGTAGAGAGAATTTCAGTTCTGAACTTCTTGAGGAAATTATGATTCAGAATTAGGATTAGCAAAGTTCATGCTTGCTTCTAATTTACAATGCTGATATTTTATGTTTCTCAAACCATGATGAAACCTGCCATAATTGCTATGTTTATGTTTTCTGTTCTATTGAAAATGACTAAGTTACAGATGTTCTAATTAGCATGAAGAAAGAGATGGAGTTTATCATCAGGGTCTACTTTGTAATACATGTTTATGCTTTTGCTTCTAATATCGGATGTACAGCCACCCTAATGGTAGAAAGCGTGCGCATAAGACATTAGTACTAAGTGTCCTGGGTTCTAACCCCAAAGTATCTTTTTAGGTTCATTTGTTGACATTTTTACCCATTTATTTGTCAGACAATCCTCCTAGATTAGAACTTCTAGATAACCTTACCCAACAACATTATCACCTCAATCTCTCAAACAGCCAGAACTTCTGACTTGCCAGTGATATATGAACTTCTAGGTTCCCAGCTACACTATAGCTTCTGAACCCCCTCAATAATCAGAGCTTCTAGGTTTTCCTTTATTCCCGGTAACCTCAGAACTTAGTGTACCCAGGCCCAAAACTTCTGACCCTCTACTTTCCTACTAACATTTTCTCTCTTGCAGCGTATCAGAGTCAGAACTTCTGTTCCTTCTCGTTTCAACAATGTGCTGACTCTGACTCCTTTTTTCTCTTATTTATCTTATTTTAGCTTTTAATAACCAAAAACACCAAAAATATTTCATATTCACATGTTTTATTTTATTTCTTTTAGAACACAAAGATCAAAATATTTTCTTAAGTAAACTAACTTCTTTGCTTAAACATAATAAGTACATTTTACATTTCTTGTGTATTATTTTAATATGGTTGTAATAGATAATTAGGACTTTAATTTCTTGCAATCCCCGTTTCTAAATTTGTACACCCATCCCCTTAATGATGTAATAGCGTAGTGTGATACGGTGGGAGAGAACTGACTGTTTTTGGAAGGCTGGTTCGCGTTTTACGTTTGTTTTTGCAAAATGTCGCGGTAAGCAAGAGTCGCCACCGTCTTTTATTTTATCCAACAAGGAAAGGAAAAAAGCACAGAAAAATTCCTTTTTCGAGATTTTTCTCGGGTTCGGGGGGTAGATTATAGAAAGGGAAGGTGTTAGCACCCTTTCTATCCATGGTTATCCACGGGCTCTTAGGTACTTGCTCAAAGTGTTTTCAAAATTTGCTTTTCTTTGTGTTTGTGGGTTTGAAAGGAGTTTTTGTTTTGAAAAGTGTGAGTGCAAAAAGTTTTGTTTTGTTTTGAAGGAGCAAGTACTTAAGAACCATCTACCTACTCGAAAAAGGAATCAATCTATGCTAATGTCCTTTAGACAATGCTATCCCACTATTGATGAGTATGTAGCACCGTCGTTGGAGTTTTGAGGGTCAATTCGATTAAAGGATGTGTGGTCACTAAAGCAATGTTAGGACGCCTTAGCGGTAACCCTAATGTCTTAGATTATTTTTCTGAGGCAACCGTTTCGAGGCAACTATGATCTTTGGAGAAGAGGGCGACCTCTAAAACTTCCTATACTCAATGACCACGTTCGAAGGCAACCAAGTGAGGTGTACCCTAAGAGTGCGCATGTGCAAGTGTGTTATTTCGGTTAATTTTATCTTTGTACATGTCAATGGTTATCTATGTTGATTTTAGGTTCAAACATTCGATGTTGTCATGCATTCCCTATTATCAAACATCTAACAGTTTATAAGTTGCGGAAATTAAATTGCGGAAATTAAAACTAACTATTACAAGGCGTCGGGTATTTACATCGCCAAAAGCAACCCTTGAAATTAAAATGCGGAAAATAAATAAAGCGATAAAATATTTAAAGTCCTATTAAACTAATACATTCCAGGAAATTAAATCGAATGCAAGTTTTTTAGGGTTTTGACCCTTTTTTTTTGAAAGAAAGCATTTTTTGGTTATTTTTGAATTAAAAGGGAATTAATCTAGGTTAATAAATAAATTAATACACTAATTAATTAATTAATGAAAATAATATTTTTGGATTTTTGATATTTAAAGAAAATAAAAATAAATTAATCAAAGTTAATAAAAACCCTAATCGTCTAAGTTAATTTTAATTATTGTGAAAAATATTAAAGTTATTTCCTAATTAAACTAAATTAATTAAATTAATTTATTTAACAAAAATAAAATGCTAGAAATTAATTTAATAATGAAAATGTTTTTTTTTGTTTTTAATTTTAATGAGAAAAAGTTTTAATTGGTTAGTGAAATTATGAAAAATAAATAAACAATATAAATAAATAAAATAGAGAAATAGAGAGAATTAGAGATTTTGGGCCTGCTTGAAGGGGTCTTGATAGCAATTTGTGGCCCATTTACATGCAGGCCTCGTTTGACTTTCTGATTCCCTATGTATTGGTTGACTTGAGAGCATGATAGACATCACATCTGGACTACCAGATCTGGCCTAGGGCCATCTGGCAGATGATTGGGTGATGGTGTATGATGTGCTGCGCCCTTGGTATTGCATGGAATTACCTGTTGAAAAATAACACAAATGCATTTGGGGGACCTGGGATTCGAACCCAGGTCCTGTGAGTCACTGGACAGCGCCTCCACCACTCAACCACTATGCTTCAGTTGTCATTATATTAGGTAATAATAATAATATTGGAAATCAAATAAATGCCAGAAAATATAAAAAAATAAAGCGCGAAGTTTGAATCAGCGAATGGAAGGGGGACGCGTCATCGTCTTCCTCGTTGGAACCTGGTTATTTACCTGCGGATTTATATCCGCAGCTAAATGCGCATGGCAATCCTAAAATCTATCCTAGGCCACGAAAATCAACTCCAAGCACATGGTTGTGCTCGTCTTCTTCCACTGATCACACATTTGTCCATTAATGGCATCAATTTTTCCTGCAAATAAAATGCCCCAAAACAAGAACCAAGAACCCTAGATTCGGCTAGGGGATTATAGGCTATATAAATGCAATCAAATAATGCAGAAAGCTTAGAAATTGCACAAGCATCATGAATATGTCACTGATTTGTCAAAAATATGCAAGGATAATGATATATGAATTCAACTGAAAGGTGGTTTTTCGAAACACTTACAAAGCTCCTGGACGCGTATGGAGACTGGTTCTGGATTGATTTCGCTTCAAGGATGGTCCAGCAATCGATTCACGTTGAGCTTTGCTTCTGATTTGGCCTCTATGCACGATTTCAGTTTCAAGCTTTTTTCAAGTTTTCTCAAGTTTTCTCAAGTTTGGTTTTTGTGATTTTGCAGCTTCTCCCCTCTAATTTGTGTGCCTTTGCATTGTATATATATGCTGCATTGGATTAGGTCAAGTTTTGGGTCTTGAATCTTTGTGCATTGATGTTTTAGGATTTGATTTGATCCTCCATTGAAAACTTTCCAAACTTGTCCAAAATCCATCTTTTTGTTCATGATATGGTTAGATATGAGTTTGATCATGTCCATGATGACAATTAAGACCTATAACAATAAAAAAGATTCTAAGTGATCAATATTTGGATTTTATTTGATTTAAATTGATTTAAAATGAATTAATTCAATAAAAAATAAAATAAAATAGAAAAATTAATAAATGGACACAAGGATGAAGCTAGGACACGTGCGTAGTGTGACAAGATCAAATAAAGTGGAAAAGAATGGGCCCATTTGACAAAATTTGACGTTTTGGGGATAGTTGACTTTTGGCAATTTTGTAAAAATGCCCAACTTCAACAATGCATAACTTCTTCAATTTTGAACTTTTGGAGGTGTTCTTGGACTTTTTAGAAAGCTTGACATGTCCTATAACCAACCATTTTGGTCTCATATTATTTTTATATTCCATGCTCAAGTTATAAGCTTTGGAAAACAAGGTGTTTTTGTTGACTTTCAAAAATGACCTATAATGTCCAAATTTATAACTTTTTGTGAGTGCATTTTATGATCTTGGAGTATGAAGGTGGATTATAGGAAATTGAATCCTCTTAAAAATGAGCTTTGGATGGGTCATTTCTCATAAATTATGAGAAAGTTATGCTTGGTCAAAGTTGAGTTGACTTTTCCTGCAAAACCCTAATTTAGCAACTTTTGAGTCTTGATGAATTTTGAGCAAACCTTAATGAATCATGATCAAACCTTGATCAAATGATGAAATATCCTTCAAAATGAGAATGTTGACAAAAAATATTGAAGTTTGACTGTATTTGGGTCACAGTTGACTTTTGCCCTAGCACAATCGATTTTTGGACCTCTTGAGCAATTGACTGACCAAACTTCCTCTGCAAGGCTTGAATTTTGACATGGATGATCTTGAGAGCATATTAGGACATTGGTGAGAACTTTAGGTCATTTGGATGTAAGGACCTTGATGCAACACAAAACGCTAATTTGAGGTTGACTGCCTTAGGAGATAGCTTGACTGTCCAACTCTTGAGCAATCTTGATTCATTTGGAGATTTTTCTTGGAATGTCTTGAGAAATATGGGAGGGAAAATTTTTGGGTACAACACGTAGGACTTTACTTTTCCTCACTTTTATTGCTTTCATATATTGATAGTAATTAGGGTATGTATGGCAAGACATGAAAACAACAAATAGACAACCCAAAAAATCAAAGACTAAAAGCATGCAATCAAACACACTATTCACACATGCACCCTTAGGGTAATCTCACTTGTTGCCTCGGAAAAAATAGTCATGTCCCTCGAACATGGGTGTTTTAGCAAAGACCCTCGATAAAAGATCTTAGTCCCTCGTTGACCCTCGATGTTGCCTTCGGTAAACGATCTAGTCCCTAAACGACATTGCTAAAACGTCCCATAGGTTGCCTTCTATGACTATACAAACGTCCCACGCCTGTCCCTTCACATCCAACGATGGGGCTTCTCACCAAAACAATGGTAAGATAACAACATCTAAGGGAGGAAGAAAATAACATTTAAGACCTTTTGAGTAGGTAGATTCGCTCCTAGTTTCTCGCTTGCTCATAACAAAAATATTTTATACACCAACACCTCTTTGAAACATTTTCAAAAAACAACACTTTGTACGCGTTCTTATAGAAACGAGAGCCATTACAAAGAAGACACCTTTTCAAAATCTCTTTCCAAAACACATTCAACAAACACTTCTTTGAGCTATTTTCGAAACAACACTTTGTACGCGTTCTTATAGAAACGAGAACCATTACAAAGATATTTTCAAAATACTTTAAAAAACCACACCACAAGCACACATTAAAACAAAAGCAAGTGATCTAGTAAGCAACAAAGAGCCCATAGATAACTACGGATGAAAAAGGTGCTAGTACCTTCCCTTTTCATAATCTACCCCCCGAACTCAAGAAAACATCTCTAAAGGTCTTTCCTATTCTTTTCAACATTTCCTTTTGGTTAAAGAAAAGTCGATGGCGACTCTTGCTATCCGCAACATTTGTGATCAAACGCAAAATAACCAAGTCAGTTCTTCCACCGTATCACATTTTCAAAATTTTTTCCAAACAAGAAATATTTTCAAAAGCTCAACACCTTGTATACGTTCTTATGAACGAGAACTATTACAAAGTTTTCCTAAACGATGGCGCCTTTTCAAAATACATTAAAAAACCACACAAAGAACATTTTCAAATAAAAGCAAGTGATCTAGCAAGCAACTAAGAGCCCATAAATAACTATGGATGAAAATGGTGCTAACACCTCCCCTTTTCATAATCTACCCCCCCCCCCCCCCCCCCGAACTCAAGAAATAATCTCAAAGGCCTTTCCTGTTCTTTTCAGACTTTCCTTTTGGATAAAAGAAAAGTCGGTGACGATTCTTGCTAACTGCAACATTTGCGATAAAACGCAAAACACCCAAGTCAGTTCTCCCACTGTATCACAGAACTGGCGACTCTGTTGGGGAAAAACTTAAAAGTGGGGTTATCTTAGGGCTATATCACCTTGATTTGCTTTCAATGTTTGACTTGTTTGCTTTACATTTTGGTTCCATGTTTGGGCTTGTTCTAATCCTCTACCTGAATTTGGGATACCTTATAGGTAAGTATCAATATGTTGTGGAAATTGTGCAGGGTATACCGACATGGTCTAAACAATAGCTATGTTAGTGTGACATATTTGTGGGTACCGGTAGCCCTTGAGTAGTCAAGGAGAATACGGGGCCGCTGAGTGATGTCATGAAGCATTAATTGACTTTAAAACCTTTACTTGACCAACTTGGCCATTAGGACGTAGTGAGATGACCGGCTTTGGTGCAGTCCAAAGTTGGTAGATACTCAATACTACACTCACTGAGGTTTGATTTTCGGGATATTTCGGTTGCCGTGAAAGAGGCTTGTGCTGAAACAATGCCCGAGAGGACAAATTAGTGATATTGAGATCCCTTAGAACTCGGTTACTATTTATAGGACAGGTTTGAGCCAAATAAACTTCAAGAGGGTACCTACCTATGAGACTCCATGCAAGCCTAAACCTAAGGAATTGTTTTCCTTGTTTGTATATGCTTACTTGTACATGACATCATAAACATCATAACATCATACTCATTTTCACTAACCATTTTAATGATTATTGGGATTTATCTTTGCTCTGTTTTGTAGGACATGGCTTCTACCCGTAGGAATACTATTCAAGTCAATCTCGTAAGGATCCCTCCTCAACTCAAAGAGTTAGCATCAAGGGTTCCTGAGAATTCTCCATTCACCGAAAGACATGGTCGCCTCCTAAACTTAGTTACCTCCAACATTGATGAAGATATCATGAAGGTGCTCTTCCAATTCTTTGATCCTCTACGCCATTGCTTCACTTTTCCCGATTATCAACTTGTGCCTACTCTACAAGAATTCTCACAACTCTTGAGGATTCCCATTCTCAATCGACTACCCTTCAACGGTATGGAAAGAGATCCAAAACCCGAGGAGATTTCCCAAGCACTACATTTGCAACAATCTGATATCACAACTAATTGGGAAACAAGGAGTGGTGTCAAAGGTTTCTTAGCCAAGTTCTTGTTCGAGAAAGATCAAGATTGATGAAAATCTTTGGACTTACAAGCTTTTGAAGAAATCTTGGCCCTTCTCATCTATAGTATGGTTTTGTTTCCAAACCCTGACCAACTCATAGATGTAAACATTGTCAAAATCTTCATGTCTCGTAACCCGGTGCCTACCTTATTGGGAGATATCCTACATTCTTTTCACTCTCGCACTATGAGGAAGAGAGGAATCCTTATATGTTGCACTCCTCTCTTGGCAAGATGGTTTATTTCACATCTTCCCCGATATATGTTGAAGAACGAGCAAGGTTCCAAATGGTCCCATAGGTTGATGACGCTCAGACATTCAAATGTTCATTGGTGTTCCTGATCCTTGGAGAACGTTACTATCATCGACCATTGTGGTGAATTCCATAATTTCCCATTACTTGTCATTAGTGGAGGTATCACTTACAACCCTTGTTTAGCCTTATGACAGTTTGGTTATGCCCGAAGAGATAGCCCACATGAGATGCTCATTCAAGAAGTGGTATTCGACTATGAAAGCGACGATCAAAGCTACCGTCAGAGGTTTATCCGAGCTTGGAGGATAGTGATCAAGGTGGATAGTAAGATGTTTGGACACAAGAATTTCATTCCCCTCGAGCCTTACCTTAAGTGGGTACGAGCTCGTGCTCAGAAACTTGTGTTGCCTTATCCCTCCATCTTACCCGTTATCATGGAACCTGTGGTTGAAGGAGATGTTCCCTACACTATCCTCCATCCCGACATGCCAACTTCTCTCGAAGACTTGCAAAAAGGATGGATTCAGCTTAAGGAAGAACGAGATACTTTCGAAGCTCAATTCTATGCTAGTGATAAGAGGGTCTTAGAGCTTACGAAGCAGCTACAAGAAGAGCAAAGTGTGAACGCCTACCTTGCACCAAAGAGGATGCGTTCAATCTTTTTATCTTAGAAAGTTATTTTGTAAGCCCGAGAGGCATGTTGTAATATTTTCAAGCTAATTAAGGAAAATTGACGTTTGTTCATTCTTTTGTCTATGCAAATTTAAATTCCATAAATCCTTGAAATCATTTGCATATACATCTTCGATGCATCACAACATGACAAGTTTTTCGCATAACAGGTTTCCTTATCTTTCTGCTGTTTATTTCAGCAAGATGGATCTAGAGAAAACAGTGAAGGATCTTTAGGCACAAAACTCTCAATTCCAAGAGACGCTACTAGCCCTAGCCAAGGGGTAGAAAGATATGATGGAATTGCTCGCAGTTAAGAAGAAGTCCAAGAAGAAAGCTTTGCTCAACATGGGTAGAAGGTTCAAAGAGTCGATTCGTCAAATCCCGATAGAGGAAGACTCATCTGAAGAAGATGAGAACCAGATTGGTGAGGTTAAGAGTACCCAGGCTGACTGTGTTAATGATCAAGAATCTAATAGTGATGATTATTTTGACGAGCAGTATCCATGCACTGATGTCAAGTACAAGCAATTAGAAGACAAATTGAAGGCTGTTGAGATCCAAGCCGTCCCCGGTTTAGATTTTGATGATTTGGGTTTGATCTCTGGGGTTGTTATTCCCTACAAATTCAAAATACCAGTCTTTGCAAAGTACGATGGAGTTTCTTGTCCAAAACTTCACCTAAAATCTTATGTATGCAAGATACATCCGCACACTGCTGATTAGAAACTATGGGTTCACTTTTTCCAAGAGATCTTGACCGAAACGTAACTAGAGTGGTTCTATCAGTTGGATGGTTCATGTATCAATACTTGGGAGGATTTAGCTACCGCCTTCTACCATCAGTACCAGTATAACACCGACTTGGCGCCAACAAGAGTCCAATTACAAGATATGACCATGGGGAAGAATGAAGGTTTTGAAGAATATGCACAAAAGTGGAGAGACCTCGCCAGTAGGGTTCAACCACCTTTGACTGATAGAGAGCACATTGACATGTTTATGGGCACTTTATCTGGTCCTTTCTTTAACTTGTTGGTTGGCTATTCCTCTTCCGAATTCACCGAGTTATTCTTAATTGGTGAAAATGTTGAAAGCGACATAAAAAGTGGGAAGATCTCTGTTGCATATGCCTCCATTTCCAATCCTGTCAAGAAACCTTTTGTCGTAAAGAAGGAAATCAATGATGTGTATGGGGCAAGGGCTCGTACCAAGAAGAATGATCATCCGTCTTTTAATGATGTCCGAATATCCAATCCAATTCCTACTCCAAGACCATC
Organism: Vicia faba; assembly: GCA_948472305.1. Classification (NCBI taxonomy): domain Eukaryota; kingdom Viridiplantae; phylum Streptophyta; class Magnoliopsida; order Fabales; family Fabaceae; genus Vicia; species Vicia faba. The sequence goes on along the minus strand of OX451741.1, from coordinate 766,926,609 downwards.
TGCAAATCATCAATATTTTGAAACTCCGAGAAGACAATTTACGAAGTTAGGCATGTCACTATCTCAAGCCCTTCAACATTTGCTAAAGGCTAATTTAGTGACATTGCGCAATCCACCTGCCAACCCAGATACCTCTTCGCCAAAGTATAATCCCAACGCTAAATGTACTTATCACTCAAGCAGCCCCGAGCATGAGACTGACCATTGCTGGGCCTTAAGGAATAAAATTCAGGATTTGATTAATAACAAGACTATTGAGTTTGATCCTATGCCAAATCATGGCAAGGGTGTTAATGCTGTTGAAGATACAATTTTTGTTGCTTCTGTCAAAAACTTGATTACTCCGTTGAATATCATCAAAAAGAATCTGTTGAAAGCCGGGATTTTCCATGGTTGTGTAAAGGACTACGTTTATTATACCAAACAACTCAATAGATGCGAATGGATGAAGGAAGGCATTCAACGTCTGATGGTTAGCCACAAAATTCTATTTGAGAAGACTCCGCTTGCCGAAAGCTTGACTAAAAAATGTGAAGACCTCTCCATTATTACCATATCAAACAAGCCTCTTAGGATCACCTCCAAAGGTCCTATTAGGATTTCAAATGAACCAACTATTGCTCCCTTAATAATTACCAATCCCGGACCAATTCCCTATTCTTCAAACAAGGCAGTACCATGGAACTATGGTGCTGCATTGTTCTATCATGGGATTAAATAAGACGCTTGGATCAAAGAAGAAAAATCAGATGATATTGATAACATAACTGGATCAAGTAAGGTAACTTGAACTGGGAGAATATTTTCACCCAATATCTCACCACCAGTTGTTACAAAGGCGCACATCCGCATTACTGCTGCAAAGCCAAGTACTGATATAAGAGGGAAGGAGAAGGTTGTTGATCCGGTCGTAATAGAAATACCTGCAAAGGATGTTGCTGATGGAGAACCCTCCTGTTGTACCCTAAAATTTTCTCTCTCATTTATCAAGTAATCTCTTACAAGATCTCCTTTGGATCAAGACTGCACTAGAGTTGATCAGCTCAAGACACCTCCTCATGTACTAATGACTAAAAATTAGGGTTTGAGATTGCATAAGTACAAATGGACTTTTAATGCCACATATGACTTTCATGGATCATTTTGGACTCTCAAGACTTCTCATGTCAAGTTTCAAGTCTTGGATCACATTTTTGCTCAGTCAATTAATCAGTTAACCTAAAATCAGCTGTATTGGGGAAAAAAAGTCAACTATGGTCAATTTACAATCAAACTTCATAATTTTTTATCCATATCAACATTATGAACTCATATATGTAATTTGATCAAGTTTGGACCATAATTTCTCAAGAAATATGATCAGATCATCAAAAGGGCAAAATGGTCAAAATTAGGGTTTAGATTGAGGAAGTGTAATTTCTGATTTTTGACCTAGCAAATGGTTGATTGGTTGGAGACATGATATCAAGGATTCAATTGAATCATTTTGAACTAATGGGATGACTCAAAAATTCCCTCAAGATCAATTGATTGATAATTGATTTTCAGTCAACTGATCAAAAGTCAATTGTACACTGAAAAGTCAAACTTTGACTTTTTGGTCAAAATCAAGTGTCAAAGATCAAAATTAATCAAAACATGTCAAAATATGAAACTTGTTCATCAAGAAATTAAAAAGTCAAGATTTCATTTTGAAAAGTCAAAATTTCTAAACTTAGAAATTATTCAAAGTGTTGGAAACTTCATATTTTTTCACAACTTTGAGCCAATTTTTCACCAAGATGCAAGATGATTCAAAGGAAACTTTCAACATGAAAGTTGTATATGTCAATGAGATCTAAAACATTGTAGAACACAACTTCTCCTAGAAATTCATGTATTTCAAGTTATGATTTTGTGAATACATGTTCATGAAACTTGGAAACTTAATGAAATTTTCCCCTAGTTTAGGCAGGATTTTGACCTAACTTCATGGCAATTTTTCACATAGTTCCAAGAGGAATTTTCAAAAATGACCAACATAGAGGTTGTAGAGGATGTTACAAGCTTTCAAAAATGTCCAAGAACTCATTGAGATCATGTTTGAGCAAAGAGAATTGAAGACAAGAAGTTGGACATTCATTCTTGAATTATAGGTCATTTCAATGATGAACAAGAATTCAAATCCACACCCATGCTGCATAAATCTTACTTTGCAGGCTCTAACCTCTAAATCTATCCATAATCATAAGATTACACAACTATTTGAGATATGATCCAAGTGTTTGAGCCATTATCCAAGTGATTATTCCTTTAATGGAACAAAGTTCACACTTCCATTTTGGAAAAGTGACTTTAATCACAAAGTCAATGCATAGAGCTTTGCACTTGTTCCTTCTGATCACAAGCAATGTCAAAGGAAAAAGCAACATGTCTAGAGCACCCTATAAACCCAGGCCATGCTTGTACTATGCCTTGAAACCATGTTTTCACTTTTCTTCAAAATCAAGTAACACAACCATAACTCTATATCTTGTGCTTCTGACCACATCAATTGCTCTAACCTTTTTCATATAACCATACAAGTTATTTGCAAGCTAACACACGGTTTTACAAGCTCACAAACTCCCTGAAAACTCAGATTGCACAAAACCTCCATTTTTGTGTCATTTCTGACTTTGAACTTCAATCTTTAAAATCACTCGTACATTTCTTGGCCTTTTAGTTTCAAAAGCTTCCTCAGATCAAATACCAATTATCCCCGTCCCTGTTTGCAGACTATAATATCATCTTCATCAACTTCCATAGCCAAAAATAGATCACTGCAGTTGGACTTCTTCAGACCATTCCAGCCACTCTCAATTCAAGTCTGCTATTGCATTAGCTTCCTAGAGGTTCAAGGAAGCTAACACGATCATCACCATCACTTGAAACAAGCTCAAACTCATTTCATGATTTCCAGTTTTGAGGTATTTTTCTTGAACTTCTATCTCATTATTTAGGCATTGTCAGGCTTGCATCTGTGAAGCTAAAATGTAGACATCATTGCCCTGAAATTACACATGTCCATATATTTCATTTATGTTGCTTGAGTAGAGAGAATTTTGAGTTTGAACCTCCGAAAATATTTAGGTTAGAATTTGGTACTGTTAGAAATTCATGCTCATCTTTGAGAATTAGGTTAAGTTATTTACATATTCAGAATCGTGAGGAAATTTCTAACAAGTTTGATGTTGGAAGTTTTGTGAATGGATGAGAAATAAATAAGTTACAGATCCTTTGACTGGAGGTTGAAGATGAAGTACAGTCAGGGCAAGACTTGTATCATATATTTGTTGTTTTGTTTAAGTTAACGGATGTATCACCACCCCAGTGGTTAAAGCACGCGCCTGTTACCTTAGGGACCTGGGTTCGAGCCCTAGTGGTACCCTTTTGCCTATTTTTCACATTTTTCACTTTCTTTTTGATTTTGTTTGCAGCGCTGGGCCTCCAACATTGGGCCTGGCTATTTTTTTTCCTTTGTTTCTTCATACCCCAGTCTCATTTTTGCACGCATGACCTTTTATTTCTATTATTTCATTTTCTTTTTCTTTATTTTATTTTCATTTTTTATATTATGTATATTATTTTTATTATTATTATTATTATCATTATCATTTTTATTAATAAAAATCCAAAAATATATTTTATTTATTTTATTTATTTTATTTACATATTTAAAAATGTTCATTAATATTTTATTTTTCTTCATAAAACAAAAGACCAAAATAATTTTTTTTAACAAATTAATTCTTTTTTTTAACAATAATTAATGTTTAGACTTAGGTTAATTATTACATTATTTTCTTGTAAATCAAAATTAATTTAGAACTTAAGTTTCTTTTTAATTAATCAATTCTCATGTTATTTTCATTATTTAAAATCTTTTCATAAAAAACCTTAAAAAACTCTTTTGAATTAATTTCTTTTCTTAATTAGTTTAAGTTAATTTTAGTTAATTTTCATTAATCATATTCTTAATTAGGTTTAGATTAAAACCCATTTCATAAAAAATCCAAACAAAAATCATTTTCTTTATCCATTTGCATTTGCATATCATTTATTCAATTCTTGTACATTTATTCAATATGGTTGTAATAGTTAATTAGGTTTAATTTTCTTGCAAAAATCCTCATTTGTAAATTTGTATACCCCCTCACCTAATGATGTAATAGCTTAGTATTTTTATTTTCCGTAATTTATCGCTTTATATAAATGCTAGTAAATTAGGGTTTGTATGGAAAGATTAAAATCAACAAGTTAGCAAACCCCAATCCAAGATAGACAAGCATGTAAATCAACACATTTGCACACTTGCACCCTTAGGGTAATTCCACTTTGTTGCCTTACAAAAATGGCCATGTTATGCATCTGGAATATCTTAGCAAAGCAATAAAAAATACAAAGATCATAGTCCCTCGATGACACTATCAATGTTTCCTTTTCAAAATGATCTTAGTCCCTCAAAGAGAAATGCTAAGACATCTCACAATATTGCTATTATGACTATACGATGACCCACGCCCATCCCTTTACATCCAAAGATAAGGCTTCTTACCAAATCAGTGGTAAGATAGCAATATCAAAGGAAAGGAAGAAATGAACTAAGACTTTTGAGTAGGTAGATTGTTGCTAGTTGCTTGCTCAATTTCAAATCAAACACTCTTGCTTATTTTCAAAACAAACACCATCACCTTCAAAAATACTTTCAAAACATTTTCCAAACATGAAATATTTTCAAAAGCTCAACACTTTGTATACGTTCTTACGAACGAGAACTATTACAAAGTTTGCCTAAACGATGACGCCTTTTCAAAATACTTTCAAAAAATAACACAAAGCATATTTTCAAACAAAAGCAAGTGATCTAGAAAGAAACTAAGAGCCCATAGATAACTGTGGATGAAAAGGGTGCTAACACCTTCCCTTTTAATAATCTACCCCCCTAACTGAAGAAATAATCTCAAAGGTCTTTCCTGTTCTTTTTAGCCTTTCCTTTTGGATAAAAGAAAAGTCAGTGGCGACTCTTTCTAACCGCAACATTTACGATAAAACGCAAAACACCCAAGTCATTTCTCCCACCGTATCACAGAACTGGCGACTCTACTGGGGAAAAATTAAAAGTGGGGTTACCTTAGGGCTAGATCACCTTTATTCGCTTTCATTGTTTGATTTGTTTGCTTTACATTTTAGTTCTTTGTTTGGGCTTAAATCCTCTACCCAGATTTGGGATACCTTATAGGTAAGTAGCAATACATTGTGGAAACTGTGCGGGGTATACCGACATGGTCTAAGCAATAGCTATGTTAGTGTGACATATTTGTGGGTACCGGTATCCCTTGAGTATTCAAGGAGTATACGGGGACGCTGAGTGATGTCATGAAGCACTAGCTGACTTTTAGAACCTTTACTTGACCAACTTGGCCATTAGGACGTAGTGAGATGACCGACTTTGGTGCAGTCCGAAGTTGGTAGATACTCGATACTACACTCATTGAGGTTTGGCTTTTTAGGATATTTTGGTCACCGTGAAAGAGGCTTGCGCTAAAATAATGCTCGAGAAGACAAATCATTGATATTGAGATCCCTTAGAACCCGGTTACTATTTATAGGACAGGTTTGAGCCAACTAAAATTCAAGAGGGTACTTACCTATGAGACTCCATGAAAGCCTAAACCTAAGGACTTGCTTGCTTTGTTTGTATATATTTATTTTTACATAACATCATAAACATCATAACATCATACTCATTCCCACTAACCATTTCAAGGATTATTAGGATTTATCTTTGTACTGTTTTGTAGGATATGGCTTCTATCCGCATGAACACTATCCAAGTCAATCTCGTGAGGATTCCTCCTCAACTCAAAGAGTTAGCATAAAGAGTCCCTGAAAACTCTTCATTCACCGAAAGACATGGTCGCCTCTTAAACTTGGTTACCTCTAACACTGATGAAGATATGATGAAGGTTCTCTTCCAATTCTTGGATTCTCTACACCATTGCTTCACTTTTCCTGATTATCAACTTGTGCCGACTTTCGAAGAATTCTCTCAACTATTGAGGATTCCCATTCTCAATCAACTACCCTTCAACGGTACAGAAAGAGATCCAAAACCTGAAGAGATTTCCCAAGCATTACACTTGTAACAATCTGATATCACAACTAATTGTGAAACAAGGAGTGGTGTCAAAGGCTTCTTAGCCAAGTTCTTGTTTAAGAAAGCTCAAGATTATTGGAATTCCTTGGACTTACAAGCTTTTGAAGAAATTGTGGCCCTTCTCATCTATGGGATGGTTTTGTTTCCAAACCCTGACCAACTCATAGATGTAAATGCTGTCAAAATCTTCATATCTCGCAACCCAGTGCCTACTTTGTTGGGAGACATTCTACATTCTTTTCACTCTCGCACTATGAGGAAAAGAGAGATCCTCATATTTTGCACTCCTCTCTTGGCAAGATGGTTTATTTTGCATCTTCCTCGATCTGTGTGGAAGAATGAGCAAGGTTCAAGGTGGTCCCATAGGTTGATGATGCTCAGACATTCAGACGCTCATTGGTGTTCCCGGTCCTTGGAGAATGTTACTATCATCGACCGTTGTGGAGAATTCCCTAACGTACCCTTGCTTGGACTTAGAGGAGGTATCACTTATAACCCCTGCTTAGCCTTACGACAATTTAGTTACGCCCGAAGGGATGTTCCACATGAGTTGATTATCCAAGGAGTGGTATTTGACTACGAGAGAAACGACTAAAGCTACCGTCAGAGGTTCATCCGAGCTTGGAGGATGGTAAACAAAGTGGATGGCAAGACGATGGGACACAAGAATTACATTCCCCTCGAGCCTTACCTTAAGTGGGTACAAGCTCGTACCCATAAACTTGTGATGCCTTATCCCTCCATCTTACCAGTTATCATAGAGCCTGTGGTTGAAAGAGATGTTCCCTACACTATCCTCCACCTTGACATGCCAACTTCTCTCGAAGACTTGCAAAAAGGATGGATTCAACTTAAGAAAGAAAGAGATAATTTCGAAGCTCAATTCTATGCCAGTGAGAAGAAGGTCTTGGAGCTTACAAAGCAGCTACAAGAAGAGAAAAGTGTGAACGCCTATCTCGCTCCGAAGAGGATGCATTCAGTATTTTTATCCTAGAAAGTTATTTTATAAGCCCAAGAAGCATGATGTAATCCTTTTTGAACTGATTAATGAAAAATTGACATTTGTTCATTCTTTGGTCTATACAAATTTAAATTTCAGCAATCCTTGAAATCATTTGCATATACATTCCATGCATCATAACATGATAGGTTTTCACATAACAGTTTTCCTTATCTTTCTGCTGTTTATTTCAGCAAGATGGATCTAGAGAAAACTATGAAGGATCTCCAAGCACAAAACTCTCAGTTCCAAGAGACTCTACTGGCCCTAGCCAAGGGGCAGCAAGATATGATGGCATTGTTGGAAGTTAAGAAGAAGCCCAAGAAGAAAGCTCTACTCAACATGGGTAAAAGGTTCAAGGAGACAGTCCGTCAGATCCTAGTAGGAGAAGATTCATCTGAAGAAGACGAGAACCTGATTGGTGAGGTCAAGAGTACTCAGACTGATTGTGTTAATGATCAAGCATCTGATGATGATTATTTCGACGAGCAGTATACACCCATCGATATCAAATATAAGCAGTTAGAAGACAGATTGAAAGTTGTTGAAATCCAAGCCGTCCCCGATTTAGATTTTGATGATTTGTGTTTGATCTCTGGGGTAGTCATTCCCCAAAAATTCAAAATACCAGTCTTTTAAAGTACGATGGAGTGTCTTGTCCAAAGCTCCATCTGAAATCTTGTGTACGTAAGATACAACCGCACACTGCTGATAAGAAACTCTGGGTTCACTTTTTCCAAGAGAGCTTGGCCGGAACACAACTTGAATGGTTTTATCAGTTAGATGGTTCCCGTATTAATACATGAGAGGATTTAGCTACCACCTTCTACCATCAGTATCAGTATAACACCGACTTGGCGCCAACGAGGGTTCAATTACAAGATATGACTATGGGAAAGAATGAAGGATTTAAAGAATATGCACAAAAGTGGAGAGACCTCTCCAGTAGGGTCAAACCACCCTTGATTGATAGGGAGCACATTGAAATGTTCATGGGCACTCTATCTGGTCCTTTCTTTAATCTGTTGGTTGGCTGCTCTTCTTCTGGTTTCACCGAATTAATCTTAACTGGTAAAAGAGTTAAAAGCGGCATCAAAAGTGGGAAGATCTCTGTGGCATCTACCTCCACTTCAAATTCTATCAAGAAAACTTTTACGGCAAAGAAGGAAATCAATGTTGTGTATGGGGCAAGGGCCGTACCAAGAAGAATGATCATCCGTCTGTCAATGTTGTCTGAATCTCCAATCCAACTCCTACTCTAAGACCATCTGTAAATCATCAATGTTTTGAAACTCCATGAAGACAATTTACGAGGTTAGGCATGTCATTGTCTTAAGCCTTACAATATTTGCTCAAGGCTAATTTGGTGACATTGCGCGACCCTCCTACCAACCCTGATACCTCTTCACCAAAGTATAATCTGAACACTAAATGTGCTTACCACTCAAGCAACCCCGGGCATGAGACTGACTAGTGTTGGGCCTTGAAGAATAAAATCCAGGATTTGATTGATAATAAAACTATTGTGTTTGATCCTCCTCCAACTCTGAATCTAATCACCACACCTATGCCGAAGCATGACAAGAGTATTAATGCTGTTGAAGATACAATTTTTGTTGCCTCTGTTGAAGAACTGACCACTCCGCTGAATATCATCAAAAAGAACCTGTTGAAAGATGGGATTTTCCCTGTGTTGTACCCCAAAATTTGCCCTCCCATATTCTTCAAGATTTTCCAAGTCAATCTCCAGATGATTCAAAATCCCTCAAAGGTTGCACAGTCCAATTGCCTCCTAACACAGTCAAAATTAGGGTTTTGGTTATGGAAAAGAAATTGAGGTTTCCAAGGGTCCAATCAAGTCCAACATGCCTATATACATTGTCAAGCATCCATATGTCAAGTTTCAAGACTCACAACATCAAATTGCACAGTCAAAAACCCTAAATGCTTCACAGTCAACTGCAGGGGCAAAATGGTCATTTGACAGTCAAAAGTCAAATTTTTTTGTCAACATCTTATTTTGAAGCCACAAACCTCATTTTATCAATTCTTGATCATGATTCTCAAAGCATGGCTCAAAAAGTCTCAAGATGCAAAAGTTTCTATTTTTGGACAGTTGGAAAAGTCAACTGCAAATTGACCAGGGCATAACTTCCTCATGGTTTATCAGAAAAATCCCATCCAAATCTCATTTTGAAGAGAATGACATTTCCTACAACTCATCTTCACACTCCAAGTCCAAGAAATGCTCTCACAAAAAGTTATCAATTTCTACATTATAGGTCATTTTCAAAAGTCAACAAAAAGGCACTTTAATTAAAAGACCATAACTTGATATTGGTAAATCAAAATGACATGGTACCAAAGGCATTGGTTAGAGGACTTCAAGACCTTTCCAAAATGTCCAAGAACATGTTCATAGCTTCAAAATTGAGCAAGATATGCCTTGGAGAAGTTGGGAAATTTTTGGGAACTTTGAAAAGTCAACTTTGCTTCAAAAGCTTCAAAATTGCTAATGGGCCACAAATTCTTCCATGAATCATTACCCAAAGCATATGCACGACCCATTAAGCTCAAATGGATTTATTTTCTTATTTTTAATTAATTAATTGAATTTTTATTCTTATTTATTCATTTAATTAGTTTTAAATATGAGAAAAATATCAAATCATGCCTTTTAAATCTTTTTTGTGCAGCAAATCAAACTAGGGCAAAGTGGCAAATTGTGCATCAATCAACAAGACCAAATCTTCCATAATTGGCATGGTTTTCATGGCAAAAAGATTGAAAAAAGATATGGAAAAATCAAATATTGAAAACATTAATACATGGACTTTGGGCTTGTTTTTTTGACCTAATTTGCTTCATGTACAAAGGCACAACTCAACCCTATTCAAGCACAGGCAAAAAACTGCTCAGGAGGCCATAACCAAATTGCAACTTTTCATCCAAATTTTGGAAACTGAATTCATAGTTACAGGACGATTCAAGGCTTGAAAAGCATCCTAATACGTTCCTGACATTGCTAGGAATCGATTGCAACCGTTTTCCAGTCTCCATACTCAAAGAATTGGTAGAACAGAGTCACACTTTTCATGAATATGTCCACAATCATTTTCTAATTTTCATGCATTATTCACATGTTTTATTTGTTGATTTACACTAACAATGATGTTCTGAAGTTATTGGTAATATTTAATTGAACTAATGATGCGTGTATCCAAATCTGTCATGGTTGGAACTTAGGGTTTCAGAAGCTCTAAATTGGGGCTTTCCTCATATGAAAAAATTAGACCTTAAAACCTATGCCATTGAATTCGTGACCTCAAGACAAGACAAACCAATACCTCGCGCCCTTTTTATGTTAACCCAGGTGCTATTCGCTATTTTTACCGGTCTCATTTAGTGGGGGTTTAAAACCCCCGCTATTTGTTTTATAATTACAGGGAAAGCAAGGAAGAAGATGGACGTGGCTTGATGTTACTGGACAATTCAAATCTGGCGCGTGATTTCTTTGTTCATACAACTAACGCTTCTTTTTCTTTATAATAATTATCATCCATTATGTATACAAAGAAACGCGTTGGCTCGGTTGGTGGATGAGTTGTCCTGCAGGTATTGGGACCTGGGTTCGATTCCCAGGTCCCCCCACATGTTTCATAATTTTTCTCTTAACATGTTTCCATGCAGCGTCCATCAAAAGGCCTACCATGCACGCTCATACGCTAGCCTGCCAAGTGGCTTCAAGGAACAATCTGAAGGCCATAACGTGCAGTCCATGGTACACACTAGTCAACCGCTCCACACGTGATCCCAGGAAGTCAAAAAAGGCTTTATTCTGATGGGCCAAAAATAGTTCAAAAACCTCCTTTTGGGGCCTGACACCCGCTGGTTTGCACTTTCTTTTTAATTTTAATTCTTTTCAATTTTGATTCTTTTAATTGTTTTTTTATTGTTTTATTAATTCACAAATAATTAATTTTCATAATAAAAATCAGAAACTATAATATGTTAATTAATTTACTCATTAATTTGTTTTTGTAAATAAACTCTAACCATTAATTTAGTAAATTAGGTTTTAAAACTTTAATCTTTTCTTAAATAAATAAAATATGTAGAAATTAGGGTTTTTGACATTTTTATCTTTTTTTGATTAAATCATTTTTTTCCATTATTCATTATTATTATTATTATTAAATATTTTGTAAATAAATATGTAAATAATTAATTAGCATAAACTAGGTCAACTTTAATATTTTTTCATTAATAATTAAAAATAACTTAGAATTAGGGTTTCATTTTAATTTTAATTTTCCTTATTTCATAAATACAAAAAAACCTAAAAAACATTTCTTTTCTTAATTAAATAATTAATTAGCTTTTAATTTCAATTTAATTTCAAAAGGGTCAAAACCCTCGGACATTCAATTTCAAGTTCTTTTCGCGCATTTATTTTCTTTTCAAATATTATGTAACTGCTCAAGGCTTGTAATAGTAATTAGGTCTTTTTACTTTCCGCATTTTATCAAACAGGTCTTTGTAATTTGGCGATGTATAGACCCGCGCCTTGTAATAGCGTAGGATTTTACTTTCCGCATTTAATTTTCCGCACTTTTAAATTCTAAACTTTGCATGAAAGAATGTATGGCTAAATTAAAAACAATGCGTAGCTCACAGTGCCCTGATCCAAGATAAATATTAACATGAAAACAACACACAAATTCACACACCACTCTTAGGGTACGCCTCACCTGTTGCCTTACCTTCGAAACGTGGTCGTCGAGTATAGGACGTTTTAGTAAGTCCTTATGTCCATGATCCAGTTGCCTCGAAACGGTTGCCTCGGATTAAAAAAAGGATCAATGGCATAAGGGTAGCTTCTAAGGTGTCCTACTGTTGCTCTGGTGACCACACTGTCCCTACAAACGAATTGACCCGAACACCTCCAACGGTGGTGCTACCTATCTCTCAATGGTGGGATGGCACTACCTTAAGAACATTTACACAGCCTAATTCCTTAGGGTAGGTAGATGAATCATAGATACTTGCTCTATTCAAAAACAAATCAAAACTCTTTTCACACCGACACTTTCAAAAAAGCTTTCAAAACAATTTTTCAAACACTCTTGAGGACTGATACAAGAGTCATTCTGAAATCTTTAAACGAAACTTTTTCAAACCCACTCACACTTGAAAAGCAAACCTTTTGAAAACACAAATGAGCAAGTATCTAAGAGCCCATGGATAACCATGGATAGAAAGGGTGCTAACATCTTCCCTTTCTATAAATCTACCTCCCGAACCGAGAAACTATCTCATAAGGAATTTTGCTGTGCTTTTGTCCTGTCCATGTTGGAGAAAATAAAAGACGGTGGCAACTCTTGCTTCCGCGACATTTCGCGAACCAGCGTTAAACAGTCAGTTCTAAATCCACCGATCACAGAACTGGCGACTCTGCTGGGGAATCTTTAAAGTGAGGTGTACCTTAGGACTAAGATCACTTGTGTTTTCAATTGTCTGAATTGTCTGATTTAAATTGTGGGCCTGTCTTGGGAGTTCTATAGATCCTAACCCGGATCTGGGGGATACCTTCTTAGAAAGTAGCAACAAGGTTGTGAGGGAACTGTGCGGGGTATACCGACATGGTTGAAGCAGTCTGCTACGTTGATGTGGCACTTTGGTGTGTACCAGTAACCCTTGAGTCAAGTCAAGGAGAGTACGGGGCCGCCGCGTGGTGTCGTGAAGCATCAACTGACCTTAGGAACCTTAATTGAACCATCTTGGCCTCTTTAGGGTAGTGAGATAACTGACTTTGGTGCAGTCCGAGGTTGGTTGATACTCGATACTACACTCAATTGAGGGTTGTTTTCTTGGAATATTTCGGTCGCCAGTTCAGTGGCTAAATCGAAACGATGAACAATGAAAGAAATCCAATGATATTGGGACCCTTAGAACCCGGTTACTTCTGATAGGACAGGTTTGAGCCCACCAACTTCAAGAGGGTAATACCCAGACCCCATGCTGGCCTAAACTCTAAGGGCTGTGGTGTGAATTGTGTGCCTTATCATGTTTGCTTCTTGTGAATATTTGTGGTGTGTTTTATCACAGCATCATAACATCATACAGCATCATGTGCATTGACTAACCATTCGTAACTGGGAGGACTTGGCTACTGCGTTCTACAAGCAGTATCAGTACAATTCCGACCTCGCTCCTACGCGTACCCAACTCCAGGGTATGTCACTAGGGACGGGTGAAGGATTCAAGGAATATGCGCAAAAGTGGAGGGACCTTGCTGGAAGGGTGCAGCCACCTCTAACCGACCGTGAGCTCGTTGATATGTTCCTGGGGACCCTGTATGGTCCGTTCTTCCACCATCTGATTGGTAATTCTTCTGCTGGGTTTACATATTTGATCTTGACCGGGGAGAGGATTGAAGCTGGTATCAAGGCTGGAAAGATTCGAGAAGCTGCACCTTCTGATACTCACAAAAAGCCTTACACTGGGAAAAAAGAGTCCAACGCTGTGCATGGTAAGAAGAGCCGTCATGATCAACATGTAGGGGCAATCCAGATCTCTAATCCTATGCCTGCTCAACAAAGACAGGGGCAGCAACGTAAGGAGGTCGCACCCAAACGACAGTTCACTAAGATCAACATGACACTGGACCAAGCACTACAGCAAATTTTGAAGGCAGGGCTGATTACCTTAAGGGCTCCTCTTCAGAATCCAAACACTTCTGCTCCTAACTATCATCCCAACGAAAGGTGCGCATACCATTCTGATAGCCCGGGGCATACTACGGACAACTGTTGGGCTCTGAAGAACAAAGTCTAAGACATGATCGATGCTAAGGAAGTCCAGTTTGAAGCACCAGAGACTCCAAACATAATCACTGCTCCTTTGCCAAATCATTGAAGGCTTTTGTTTTATTTGAATTTATGAGTTGTATTTTTCTTTGCTTATACAAACAATTAATGTCATAGCAAACTTGTTTACTCCATTAATGCATCACATATGTCTGTTTGAATTAATCTATTCGTATTCATTATATTCAAAATTGTTTTCATTTTTCTGTGATGATCAACTCTCGGTTAATAATTCTAAGCCTCTTGAGGGAGGATGACGAAAACGATACCACGATCTTTACAGTATGCTTTTGAACAAACCCCGCTGATGAGGTATAGGCATTGTTTCAAATCCTAAACAGTGGAGTTATAAGGAAGATAATCCCTAGTCAACCCCTTTGAGCCAAAGAAGTCGGAGTTTTTCTTTTCAAAAATTAAAACCCTTAATCATAACCTGGGGCAGGGTAGTTCTCTCAGTTGATCCAAGTGCACAATAAATGGCACCAAAAGAGTCCTTCCAAAACAAAAGATGGGGATGGTTCCGAATAATCATAAGGACAGGCAGTTATTACCAAAAAAAGACTAAAGCCCAGCAAGTCAAAACCTATGAAGGAGACCTACAAAACTGGGGCATCCCGCTGACTGTAAATACAAAAAGAAACAGTTCAGGCAGAAAACAGGGATGACAAAATCAAAAAAAGAAAGAGGTCCTACAAACCCTCAACAAAAAAGAAATGACTGCCTATTCAAAATAAACTATCAATATCCGAACCATCACCAGAATATCAGGACAAAGACTCAAACAAGGTCTAACGCATGATCAGCTGAGTTTAGGTTTGAAGAACATCACGAAGAGCGGGTGAGTACAAATAATTTGAGCCTTTATCCTTTGTTTCTTAAACCATGAACCAGGCCACGCTACAACCCTTAAAAGTCCTAGCTGAAGCATGGGTTAGTTCGAAAGCATACTGTTACGAAAGGTATCCTGACTCCTTAAGGCTTGTGGTAAAATGACGAGTTGACATCACAGTTTACAAAAAATTCACTTGTTTTTATGAAAAAAAATGCATTTTCACAAAAACTTCAAGACAGACATAAGCTTTGCATTTTTAATATAACATTGCTTGTATATGACTATTTGTTTGAACAACATAGAAGTTCGCATGACGAATGTCTAATGAACAAAAGCACCTCCAAGCAAGGGGCATGGCATGATCATTGTCCATCATCTGGGGCAGTTAAGTCAAGATTCGGAGAATCTCTCAAAAGGCCAACCAGCTTGGGGAAAATCTCCATCTGGATCATTTGGGGCATCAGATGATCAAACGAAGATCTTCTGTTGGTATGATAACACTGCACTACTAACAGTGACAACTTCCTGTATCCTAAGAGCACGGACATAGTCAAAAAAATACTACGCATAATCAAAGACCCACTAGGTCGACTGGCCTAGGCAAAAACAAGGGCTTCCCGACGAACCAAAAGGGTTCGGGCAAAATAAGGGATGAAAATAAAAAAATCTGTACACCCGGCAAGTCGAAAACCTGAAAAGGCGGCTTGGGAAAAAAAGGGTATCCCGGTGGACTGAAAACCCGAAAGGGCGGTCCAGGCAAAAATTAGGGATCAAAAGCGTACGACTATGTCCCGTCATCTCGTCACTCGCCTACCAGAAGAAGATTTGTCGAATAGGCAGTTGTCTAACACCTCACAAGGTATCTTCTTCTCTCACATCAGAAACAGGGGCAATAATGAGTTGTCCAAGCGATCTAGTTGCTCTGTCAACCAAGGTACCAAGGTAGGTTCGGATGAAGAACATAACCAAGAGGCCTCCACTCCCCGGGAGTAAGACAAGGTTCAACAATACTCTCCCCGGAGCAGAGTTGGTCTCCCGTCAGCCCTGAAAAGGCACAATATCTCCAGCAAGTCAGCGATACTCTCCCCAAGCAGAGTTAGTCTACTATCAACCTCAAGGAAGTGGGTATCCCCAAAAGATCTCAATATTCCCCAACGGAGTATACAGGTATTCCTCAACAAGCATCCCCGCAGTCTTAATATTCCCAGACGGAAATATAAGATTGTTCCCCGGCGGAATACCAGACACCCCAGTGGATTAACTTCCCCAGTACAATTCAAACTTTCCCCAGGAGAGTCCAGTCCGAAAGTTGCCCCAGGAAAGTGGAATCCATATCCCCAGCAGGTCTTAAAGCTTATCCCCAGTAGATTCTGGAAGCTTGTCACCCGCAGAACACGAACGCGTCTCCCGGCTTTATTCAAAGGTTATTTCCCCACCAGGATATAACTCGGTTATCCTCAGCCAATTGCCACGGAAAGATCGTCCCCGACGAAGTCTTCCTATCCCCAGCGGAGTTCATCAATTCCTTCAACATAACATATCAATGGTATCCCCAGCGGAGTTATCATCAAACCTCAGAAAAGTACCTCTCTCCCCACAGAGTTCACTCCCCGCAGAGTAATCTATTCGCCAAGTTTATTCCCCAATGGAGTCCTCTTCTCCTACCGGTATTCTTGACACCATCATCCCCAGCGGAAGCAAAGAACACTACTCTTCCACACCAGCCCAGGAATTAACTTCCCGGCACCCGTCAAGGATTTATTTTCCTAGACAAAAAACACATTTCATAAACATCATATCTTCATACATTATAGCATGCATATACGCATCATAAACATACAATCTCATTTATTCTGAGAACATCACGCATGTCATACATCATGACATCGCATACAATTAACGTTTTGTCTTTTTCAGGATAAAGGTTAATACAAAGATGATTACTATCAACGGTCGCAACTGAAGATCCGATTCCTGTATCTTGCCAGGGTATATCTGTTGACGACTATATTCCAGACCCGATTCCTGTATCTTGCCAGGGCATGTCTGAAGAGTTCGAAGATCCGATTCCTGTATCTTGCCAGGGTGTATCTGTTGATGAATACATTACCAGACTCAATTCATGTATCTTGCCAGGGCACGTCTGAAGAGTTCGAAGATCCGATTCCTGTACCTTGCCAGGGTGTATCTGTTGACAACTATATTACCAGACTCGATTCCTGTATCTTGCCAGGGAACGTCTGAAGAGTTCGAAGACCCGATTCCTGTATCTTGCCAGGGTGTATCTGTTGACGACTACATTACCAGACTCGATTCCTGTATCTTGCCAGGGCACATCTGAAGAGTTCGATGATCCGATTCTTGTATCTTGCCAGGGTGTATCTGTTGACAACTATATTACCAGACTCGATTCCTGTATCTTGCCAGGGCACGTCTGAAGAGTTCGAAGATCCGATTCCTGTATCTTGCCAGGGTGTATCTGTTGACGACTACATTACCAGACTCGATTCCTGTATCTTGCCAGGGCACGTCTGAAGAGTTCGAAGATCCGATTCCTGTATCTTGCCAGGGTGTATCTGTTGACTACTATGCTTCGGACTCAATTCCTGTATCTTGCCAGGGCACGTCTGAAGAGTTTAAAGATTCGATTCCTGTATCCAGCCAGGGCACATCTACATAAAGGGTTTGAAGATCAACTCCTGTAACAGGCCAGGTAATTATTTTTCTTTCTCAGGTACACAAGTTCTCGCTAAGGAATCTCTTACGCGATCAACACCTAGATGGCATCTGTAAGCCCATCCACATGCTGACAGTCTCCAAATGGCATCTATAAGCCCATTCCCGACAAGGTACCGTCGCACTTCCAGATGGCATTTATAAGCCCATCCCCCTATCCATCATCAGTCTCCAAATGGCATCTGTAAGCCCATTCCCGTCATCACACTGCTGACATTCTACTATGTGAGTGCAAATTTCTGGGCACTCTAGTGTTCAATCATCTTCCACCTTCGGATTACGAAAGGCACGCCAGCCAATCTACATCCTCAAAATTTGCCCTCCCATATTCTTCAAAATTTGCCAAGGTCAATCTCCAGATGATTCAAAATCACTCAAGGGTTGCACAGTCCAATTGCCTCCTAACACAGTCAAAATTAGGGTTTTGGTTCTTGCAAAGAAAATGAGGTTTTCAAGGGTCCAATCAAGTCCCACATGCCGATATACATTGTCAAGCATTCATATGCCAAGTTTCAAGACTCACAGCATCAAATTGCACAGTCAAAAACCCTAATTGCTCCACAGTCAACTGCAGGGGCAAAATGGTCATTTGACAGTCAAAAGTCAAAATTTTTGGTCAACATCTTATTTTGAAGCCAGAAACATAATTTGATCAATTCTTGATCATGATTTCTTAAGGCATGGCTCAAAAAGTCTCAAGATGCAAAAGTTTCTATTTTTGGACAGTTGAAAAGTCAACTGCAAATTGACCAAGGCATAACTTCCTCATGGTTTGTCAGAAAAATCCCATCCAAAGCTCATTTTGAAGAGGATAACATTTCCTACAACTCATATTCACACTTCAAGTCCAAGACATGCTCTCACAAAAGTTATCAATTTCAACATTATAGGTCATTTTCAAAAGTCAACAAAAAGGCACTTTAAGTCAAAGACCATAACTTGAGATTGGTAAATCAAAATGACATGGGACCAAAGACATTGGTTAAAGGACTTCAAGACCTTTCCAAAATGTCCAAGAACATGTTCATAGCTTCAAAATTGAGCAAGATATGCCTTGGAGAAGTTGGGAAAGTTTTGGGAACTTTGAAAAGTCAACTTTGCTTCAAAAACTTCAAAATTGCTAATGGGCCACAAATTCTTCCATGAATCATTACCCAAAGCATATGCACGACCCATTAAGCTCAAAGGGATTTATTTTCTTATTTTTAATTAATTAATTGATTTTTTATTCTTATTTATTCATTTAATTAGTTTTAAATATGAGAAAAATATCAAATCATGCCTTTTAAATCTTTTTTATGCAGCAAATCAGACTAGGGCAAAGTGGCAAATCGTGCATCAATCAACAAGACTAAATCTTCCATAATTGGCATGGTTTTCATGGCAAAAAGATTGAAAAAAGATATGGAAAAATCAAATATTGAAAACATTAATACATGGACTTTGGGCTTGTTTTCTTGACCTAATTTGCTTCATGTACAAAGGCACAACTCAACCCTATTCAAGCACAGGCAAAAAACTGCTCAGGAGGCCATAACCAAATTGCCAAATTTTCACCAAAACTTGAAAACTGAAATCTTAGTTGCAGGGTGATTCAAGGTTTCCAAACACTTCCATTGCCTTCCTGACATTGCTAGGAGTCGATTGCAACCATTTTCCAATCCCCATACTCCAAGAATTGGTAGAACAGAATCACTCTTTTCGTGAACATATCCATAATCGTTTTTCAATTTCCATGCATTATTCATGTATTTTATTTGTTGATTTACACTAACAATGATAATCTGAAGCGAATGGTACCATTTAATTGAACTAACAATGCTTGAACCAAGATTTGCCATTGATGGATATTAGGTTTTCAGAAGCTCAAAATTAGGGGTTCTCCCATATGGAAAAATTGGCCCTTAAAACCTATGCCATTGAATTCGTGGCAACAGGACGAATCCATTGATGACCTCGCGCCTTTTTTATATTACAGCATGTGCTAATCGCTATTTTTTCAGGCTTCATTTAGTGGGGGTTTAAAACCCCCGCTATTTGTTTTCTATTTACAGGAAAGATGAGGATGAAGATGGACGTGTCTTCATGTGATAGGGAGGTTCAAATAATTGGCGCATTTTTCTTTTGTTTCAGAATAATTGCTTTTTTCACATATAATAATCACGCTCCATTATGTATACAAAGAAACGCGTTGGCTCGGTTGGTGGATGAGTTGTCCTGCAGGTATTGGGACCTGGGTTCGATTCCCAGGTCCCCCTATATGTTTGATAATTTTTGTATTAACACGTTCCCATGCAGCTTCCTTCAAACGTTCTACCATACGTCCTAACGCTTAGGCTTGACAAGTGTCCCCGACGATCAATCCAATGGCCATAACATGAATTCCAGGGTGTACATTCAGTCAACCATACGCACTCAAGCTGGGAAAGTCAAGCAGGCTTCATGTTCTTGGGCCAAATCACTCCAATTCACCTCCTAAATGGGCCTGATACCCCCCATGGTTTGCATCATTCTTAATTTTTATTTCATTTTCTTTTAATTCTTTTTAATGTTTTAATTATTTCTTTTAATTCCATAAAATAACTTTTCATAATATAAAATACATAAAAATAAAAAAAAATGTTTATTTTTATTAATATTAATTTCACCATTATTATTTTTTGTAAATAAACTTTAACCATTAATTTAGTAAATTAGGTTTTAAAACTTTAATCTTTTTCTTAAATAAATTAAAATATGTAGAAATTAGGTTTTTTTTAACATTCTCATCTTTTTCTTAAATAAATAATTGTCTCTCATTATTATTATTATTAATTATTACTTTTGTAAATAAATATGTAAATTAACTAATTAGTGTAAATTAGGTTAACTTGTATGTTTTTTCATAAATAATTAAAAATAATTTAGAACTAGGGTTTCATTTGACTTCTAATTTTAATTCTTTTCTTTATTTTCATAGATACAAAAAAAACATAAAAACAATTTCCTTTCTTGATTAAATAATTAATTAGACTTTAATTTCAATTTAATTTCAAAAGGGTCCAACGCCCTCGAACGTTCAACTTTAATTCTTTCGCGCATTTATTCTTATTTTCCTTTGTGAATATTATGTAACTTCTCAAGGCTTGTAATAGTAATTAGGTCTTTTTTTACTTTCCGCATTTTATCAAAACGGGTCTTTGTAATTTGGCGATGTATAGACCCGCGCCTTGTAATAGCGTAGGATTTTACTTTCCACATTTAAATTTCCGCACTTTTAAATTCTAATTGCATGAAAGAATGTATGGCAAAGTTTTTTTCTCCCTTTTTTTTCTCCAGAACTGGCGACTCTGCTGGGGAATCTTTAAAGTGAGGTGTACCTTAGGACTAAGATCACTTGTGTTTTCAATTGTCTGAATTGTCTGCTTTAAATTGTGGGCCTGTCTTGGGAGTTCTATAGATCCTAACCCGGATCTGGGGGATACCTTCTTAGAAAGTAGCAACAAGGCTGTGAGGGAACTGTGCGGGGTATACCGACATGGTTGAAGCAGTCTGCTACGTTGATGTGGCACTTTGGTGTGTACCGGTAACCCTTGAGTCCAGTCAAGGAGAGTACGGGGCCGCCGCGTGGTGTCGTGAAACATCAACTGACCTTAGGAACCTTAATTGAACCATCTTGGCCTCTTTAGGGTAGTGAGATAACTGACTTTGGTGCAGTCCGAGGTTGGTTGATACTCGATACTACACTCAATTGAGGGTTGTTTTCTTGGAATATTTTGGTCGCCAGTTCAGTGGCTAAATCGAAACGATGAATAATGAAAGCAATCCAATGATATTGGGACCCTTAGAACCCGGTTACTTCTGATAGGACAGGTTTGAGCCCACCAACTTCAAGAGGGTAATACCCAGACCCCATGCTGGCCTAAACTCTAAGGGCTGTGGTGTGACTTGTGTGCCTTATCATGTTTGCTTCTTGTGAATATTTGTGGTGTGTTTTATCACAGCATCATAACATAGGATTGGTTTTGTTCCCGAATCCCGATCAGCTTATAGATATCAGTGCTGTCCAGATCTTCATGTCCAGGAATCCTATACCTACATTGCTTGGAGACATCCTTCACTCATGTTACACTCTAACCATGAGAAAAAGAGGTGTTCTTATGTGCTGCACTCCTCTCCTGGGAAGGTGGTTTATTTCGCACCTTCCACAATCAGTTTTGAAGAATGAGCGGGGTATGAGATGGTCACAACGACTAATGACTCTTACACATGCTGATATACGTTGGTGTTCTCGGTCCAGAGAGGATGTTACTTTCATTGATCGTTGCGGGGAGTTTCCTAATGTTCCTTTACTTGGAATCAGAGGAGGTATTACTTAAAACCCGTGTCTAGCTTGGAGACAGTTTGGTTATGCTCGGAGGGACGACCCTCATGACATGTTAATTCCTGACATAGTTTTTGATTTCGACGACGATAAACAAGGACTTCGCCAGAGATTTATCAGAGCTTGGAGGATGCCCAACAAGATAGACAGCAAGACACTGGGGCACAGGAACTCCATCCCGTTGGAACCTTATCTCAAGTGGGTACGAGCCCGCTCCCAGAAGTTAGTGATGCCATATCCTCATGTTCTCCCTGTGGTCAAAGAGACAGTTTTGGAAGGAGAGGTGTCCTACACCATTCAACATCCTGACATGCCTACATCTTGGGAAGAAATGCAGAAGAGCTGGATCCATCTTAAAGAAGAACGAAATTCTCTTGATCCAGTCTGCATGCTAGTGAGAAGAAGGTCTTGGAGCTCACCCGCCTACTGCACGAGGAAAAGACTCTCAACACTTACATAGCTCCAAAAAGGATGCGTAGTGTCTTCTGGGATTGATTTGCTTTTGTAATATTTTGCCCATGAGGCTTTGATGTACTGAACAATTATTTCCTAATGATAACGTGTGTTCCTTTTTGTCTACAACAAATTTGAACTTTCGAACCCTTGAATGCATTGCATAAACACATATCATGCATCATGTGCATAACAGGTACTCTTCTTTTCAGGTTGTTTAATGTTCTTCGCTGTTTATTTCAGCATCATGAACCCTGAATCATCTACTGAGCAGTCCATCAAGGCCCTTCAGGCTCAGAACGCCCAGTTCCAAGAGCTGATTATGAGTTTGGCCCAAGGTCAAGAGGAGTTGAAGGCCCTGCTGGTCAAGAAGAAGAAGAAGAGAACTATACTATTCAACACGGGCCGGAGGTTTGGTTACACACTGCAGAATGAGGTTGATCAAGCTGGTTCTTCTGTAGGAAAAGGCAGTCCCCAAGGGGGAAGGGCTCCTAGTCCGGTGGTCTCTGACAACGAGACTGATTTTAATGAGGAGCAGTATCCTCCAGCTGAAGACAAGTACAAGCAGTTAGAGGATCGTCTGAATGCCATGGAAATTAAACAAGTGCCTGGGTTAGATTTTGGAGACTTGGGTCTATCTTCTGGTGTGGTAATCCCACACAAGTTCAAAGCACCATCTTTCGCAAAGTATGACGGGGCGTCTTGCCCTAAGCTACATCTCAGATCTTATGTGCGGAAGATTCAGCCGTATACTATGGACAAGAATTTGTGGATCCACTTCTTCCAGGAGAGTCTTTCAGGGACTCATCTCGAATGGTTCTATCAGCTGGATGGAACCAGGGTTCGTAACTGGGAGGAGTTGGCTACTGCTTTTTACAAGCAGTATCAGTATAATGCCGAACTCGCTCCTACACGTACCCAACTCCAAGGTATGTCGCTAGGATCGGGAGAAGGTTTTAAAGAGTATGCGCAAAAGTGGAGGGACCTGGCTGGCAGGGTGCAGCCACCATTAACCGACTGTGAGCTAGTGGACATGTTCTTGGGGACCCTATCCGGGCCATTCTTCAATCATCTCATTGGCAATTCGTCTGCAGGGTTTACAGATCTCATTCTGACTGGGGAAAGGATAGAGGCTAGTATGAAATCAGGTAAGATTCAGAAAGGTGCATCCTCAAATTCTGAGAAGAAGCCTTTTAAAAAGGAAGCCAGTGCTGTGTATGGGCCTAGAAGGCAAAATAAACCAGAACGCCGCCAAGCTGTCAACACGGTGGTAATTGCAAAGCCTGCTGTCGCTCCTCGGCAACCTAACCAACCAAGGGGTGAGAGACCCATAAGAGAATATACTCGGCTTAGTATGACCTTGTCGCAGATCTTACCACAACTGCTATCGACCAACTTGGTAACTGTCAGAGAGGCTCCAAAGGTGGTAAATACGACCTCTCCGAAGTATAATCCAAATGCCTGCTGTGCTTATCACTCTGATAGCCCGAGGCATTCTACCGATGATTGTTGAGCCCTGAGAAACAAGGTTCAAGACCTTATCGATGCTAAGGAGGTACAGTTTGAGGCACCCGAGAGGCCCAACGTTGTGACTGCTCCTATGCCCCAACATGGAGTAAATGCTATTAAGGAAGACTTGTATGCCGTTTCTGTGGATGATGTTGCTACCCCTCTATTGACTGTTAAGAGGAACCTGTTGCTGGCCGGTTTATTTCCGGGTTGTAGCAAGGGTTGCCTTCTGTGTGCCGCTTCCCCTGCCGGTTGTCCGTTGCTGAAGTCAGGCATCCAAAGCCTGATGGATAGCAAATAAATTTTGTTCAAGAAGACCGCTGTTCCTTTTGTTCCTACCGAAGAAGTATCTGTCGTCACCATCTTCAATAATCCTACCAAGGCTCCCCCGAGGAAGCCAATCAAAATCATGTCCGTTGCACCCATCATTATTACTGTTCCGGGGCCCCTCCCCTATGAATCTGACAAGGCTTTCCCATGGCACTATGGGGCAGATGTGTATGTACTTGGAGTGAAGCAGGAGTTCAACACCGGTACCGGTATCAGTAACATCACTGGTCCCGCCAAAGTTACTCGCAGTGGCAGGCTCTTCTCGCCTGACATTGCGCCACCAGTTATCCGAAGACCTCTTATCATAACACCTACAAGTGCGCCTGTTTCCCCTTCTGATCCAGTTTCTACCCCTGCTGCCGAGTCCTCTGACACTCGGGGCAAGGGGATTGATGATGTGCCTGCCCGAATGGAGGCACCGAAGACTATCAATGTTGAAGCCTCCCATCAAGAGATGGAGGAAATCCTTAAAATCATTAAGAAGAGTGACTTTAACGTCGTTGAACAGCTGGGGCATACCCCCTCCAAGATCATTATGCTATCATTGCTGCTGTGCTTAGAGGCCCATGCCAAGGCCCTGATTTCATTTCTGAAGACGGCCCATGTGCCACAAGAGACATCTGCAGATCAATTTACTGACTGTGTGGCCAATTTGACAACTGACAATGGTTTGGGTTTCTTGGATGCTGATCTTACCGCTAAGGGAAAAAACCACAATGATGCCCTGCATGTCTCTATCGAATGCAGAGGCACTACTCTCGCACACGTGTTGGTGGACACCGGTTCTTCCCTGAATGTATTGCCCAAGAAGGCCTTGGACAGATTGGATTGTGAGGGTCTGGAGTTGAAGCCTAGTAACATCATTGTCCGAGCCTTTGACGGATCAAAGAGGATGGTACATGGTGAAGTGGATATTCCGATTCGGGTAGGTTCCCAAGTCTTTGATTCAACGTTCTATGTGATGGACATTCGTCCATCTTATTCCTGTTTGCTGGGTCGACCCTAGATTCACAAAGCTGGGGCAGTGACCTCCACTCTACACCAGAAGCTCAAATACCCTGTCAGAGGGAAGATTGTTACAGTGCAGGGGGAGGAAGAATACATGGTTAGTCATCTGAATTCATTCCGGTATATTGAGATGGATGGGGAGTTTATTGAAACCCCCTTTCAACATTTTGAAGAGGTACCTCCAACATTGGCGTCAGCTGAGACAATGATTGAAGAAGACTTTCCTTTGAAGATGGCCTCCTTAAAGGACGCCCGGGCTGTAATTGAGAAAGGTGAATGTGCTAACTGGGGAAGGCTCCCTGATTTTACTCCTAAGACTGACAAGTTTGGGTTGGGTTTTACTGCAGAGGCTCAGAGGGCTGTACGCAAAGCAAGGATCGGAAGACCTCCCGTGTTCATCACCAACCCGGGAGTGAATGCTATTGAAGGCGATGTGGAGGAATCTGAGTTTGATAGCTGGATCTACCCGACGACTGACGGTGGACTGACCAATTGGACCGTAAAAGACTACATACCTGTTACTTTTGTTACGCAGTAATGAATTCCTTTGTTTTTAATTTGTAATAAACAATAAATTGAAACTTTATGGCCCGGTGTCTTACCTGGGGCACCGTGGCTTCATTTGTGAGGGCTTATTACTTTTCATTTCCATATATCATGAATAAAGACATTAGACGTTTTTCGCATTTCAAATATTGTACTCCCTTTCTTTCTTTATATATTGCAAAACAACTATATTTACACACACTCACTCATACAGGTTTCAATCCACTCCGGATCTCACTGGTAACGACTCTGCTACTTCCAGTTATGACTTCGAAAATCCGATCAACTTAGCCGAAGACGAAGGTGAAGATGATTGCGAAGTGCCTGGTGAGCTTGCAAGACTGTTACTCCAGGAAGAGAGGGCCATTCAGCCACATGAAGAGCCAGTGGAAACGGTAAATCTGGGTACTGAGACAGACAGAAAGGAGGTTAAGATTGGTGCAAATCTAGAGCTCAGCGTGAAACAACAATTGATTAAGATGTTGCATGATTATGTGGAGATCTTTTCCTGGTCTTACAAAGACATTCTTGGGTTGGATACTGACATTGTGGTCCATCACTTGCCTACCAAGGAAGAATGCCCTCCGGTTAAGCAAAAGGTCCGTCGTATGCGTCCAGAGATGTCCGAGAAGATCAAAGCTGAGGTTATGAAGCAGTTTGATGCCGGTTTTCTTGCAGTAACTTCTTACCCTCAGTGGGTTGCCAACGTGGTTCCAGTGCCAAAGAAAGATGGTAAGGTCAGAATGTGTGTCGATTACAGGGATTTGAACAGGGCCATCCCCAAGGATGACTTCCCTCTACCTCACATTGATGTTCTGGTCGACAATAGTGCTCAGCATAGAGTGTTCTCCTTCATGGACGGCTTTTCAGGTTATAATCAGATCAAGATGGATCCTAAAGATATGGAAAAGACTACCTTTGTTACTCAGTAGGGCACCTTCTGCTACAAGGTCATGCCATTCGGGTTGAAAAATGCTGGGGCAACCTACCAACGTGCCATGGTTGCTTTATTTCATGACATGATCCATCATGAGATTGAGGTATATGTCGACGACATGATTGCAAGGTCTCAAACTGAGGAGGAACACCTTGACCATCTACAGAAGCTGTTTGACCGTCTGAAGTTGTACAAGCTGAGGTTGAATCCGAACAAGTGCACCTTTGGAGTAAGATCGGGAAAGTTGCTAGGCTTCGTCGTAAGTGACAAAGGTATTCAAGTGGACCCTGCCAAAGTGAAAGCCATACAAGAGATGCCAGTTCCAAAGACAGAGAAAGAAGTCAGAGGATTTCTAGGACGGTTGAATTACATTGCCCGATTCATCTCGCACCTAACTGCTACCTATGAGCCAATCTTCAAGCTGCTGAAGAAAGATCAGGTAGTACATTGGAATGATGAATGCCAAGCTTCTTTTGACAGAATCAAAGAGTATCTCCAAGAACCACCCATCCTTATGCCACCAGTTGAAAGGAGACCTCTAATACTATACTTGACAGTACTTGACAGCTCAATGGGGTGTGTGCTGGGGCAGCATGACGAGTCTGGCCGAAAAGAGCACGCCATTTATTACCTTAGCAAAAAGTTTACCGACTGTGAGACCCGATACTCACTGCTCGAGAAAACTTGCTGTGCTTTGGTATGGGCTGCTCGCCGGCTGAGACAGTATATGCTGACTCACACTACTTTGTTGATTTCAAAGATGGATCCGATCAAGTACATATTTGAAAAACCTGCTCTGTCTGGGAGAATAGCAAGATGGCAAATGATCTTGACAGAATACGAAATCCAGTACACGACTCAGAAAGCTATCAAAGGAAGTGTATTGGCAGACCACTTGGCACACCAGGCAGTAGACGACTACCAATCAATAAACTTTGAATTTCCTGACGAGAGCATCATGATAGTGACTGATTGTGAAGTATCTGGACCGGATGAAGGACCTGAGGAAGGATCCCGATGGTCTATGCACTTTGATGGAGCCTCCAATGCTTTGGGTAACGGTATCGGCGCTGTGATCATATCCCCTCAAGGCACTCATACTCCACTCACTGCCCGGCTATGTTTCAACTGCACCAACAACATGGCGGAGTATGAGGCATGCATCATGGGTCTTCGAGCTGCGATTGACTTAAGGATCAAGTTTCTGAGTGTCTTCGGAGATTCCGCTCTCGTGATCAATCAGATCAAAGGCGAGTGGGATAGGAAACATCCGAATCTTATTCCTTACAAAGAGTGTGTGTTGACACTGATCCCCCATTTCACAGAGATAACTTTTGAACATTTCCCAAGAGAGGAGAATCAGTTGGAGGACGCGTTGGCTACAATGTCTTCTATGTTCAAAGTCAAGTGGGACAATGAGGCTCCCCGGATCATTATCTGGAAGTTGGACGAACCTGCATATTGTTGCGATCTTGAGGCTGATACAGTAACTGAAAAACCCTGGTACCATGAGGTGAAGAGGTACTTGGAAGCTCAGGAATACCCTGAAGGTGCATCTGTCAATGACAAGAAGTTTCTGAGAAGGTTCGCAGCGAAGTTCTTCCTTAGCAACGACATTCTGTACAAGCGAAACCATGATTCGACCTTACTGCGTTGTGTGGATAAGGCTGAAGCAGAAAAGATCATGGCAGAGCTGCATGAAGGTACCTTCGGAACACATTCCAGTGGACACACTATGGCAAAGAAAATCCTCCGGGCAGGATATTTCTGGTCCACAATGGAAGCCGACTGTTACCAACATTCTCGGACATGTCATAAATGCCAGATTTATGCAGATAAGGTGCACGTTCCTCCAGTTCCTCTGAATGTCTTGACTGCACCTTGGCCTTTTGCAATGTGGGGCATCGATATGATCGGCGAGATCATACCTACAGCATCTAACGGGCATCGCTTCATCCTGGTAGCGATCGATTACTTTACGAAGTGGGTTGAAGCAGCTTCCTACGCCACAGTAACCAAGAATGTCGTGGCACGGTTCATTCGGCACAACCTGATCTGTCGGTACGGCGTCCCGGAAAGGATCATTACGGACAATGGTACCAATCTTAATAACAAGATGATCACTGAGCTCTGCGAGCAATTCAAGATACAGCACCACAATTCTTCTCCTTACCGGCCGAAGATGAATGGGGCTGTAGAAGCGGCGAATAAGAATATTAAGAAGATTGTGCGGAAGATGACAGTGACCTATAAAGATTGGCATGAGATGTTACCGTTTGCTCTTCATGGGTACCGTACCCCAGCAAGAACATCAACCGGGGCAACTCCCTTTTCCTTGGTCTATGGCATGGAGGCAGTCTTGCCGATTGAAGTCCAGATACCCTCTCTCCGGATATTGAAGGATGTAGATCTGAGCGAAGATGACTGGATCCAGACCCGACTTGATCAATTAAACCTAATTGACGAAAAGAGACTTACCGTTATATGTCATGGTCAAGCGTATCAAAAACGGATGATCAGAGCATTTAACAAGAAGGTCAGACATCAAGAGTATCAAGTCGGGGACCTGGTAATCAAGCGCGTCATTCTTCCTCAAAGTGATCCCAGGGGAAAATGGACCCCCACATACGAAGGGCCATTTGTGGTTAAACATGTGTTCTCAGGAGGATCCATGATCCTAACCACCATGGATGGTGACGACCTTCCTCACCCCGCCAATGCAGACATAGTAAAAAGATACTACGCATGATAAAAGACCCGCTAGGTTGACATACCTAGGCAAAAATTAGGGCTTCCCGGCGAACCAAAAGGGTTCAGGCAAAATGAGGGATGAAATGAAAAAAATCTGTACACCCGGCAAGTCGAAAACCTGAAAAGGCGGCTTGGGCAAAAATGGGTATCCTGGTGGACTGAAAACCCGAAAGGGTGGTCCAGGCAAAAGTTAGGGATTAAAGCGTAATACTATGTCTCATTGAATCACCGTGCATCCAGAATCCGGTATCAACCATCAAGTTCGAACGACGTCGATCAATCGGCTTCATCTTCAACTGAGCAGTAAAGTGATGAGACGCTCGAAGATATAAAGGCGATAGCAGAGTGGGAACCCAGTGGGATTATTCTTTTCACATAGCTGTTTTGTTTTCCATTTTTCACAAAATTGTATAAACTCTGTTGTTCGGCGGCGTTCTCTTACTAGGACGTCATCCTCTTGTACATAAACGCCTATTTACAGGCAGATTCAAAAATCAATACAAATTCACTTTTCAGAAAAATTGCCTGTTGTTTTTCCTTTTTCTGTTTTGTTTTGCGAAGAACGTCCAATGTTCAATTTTTGATATATGCATTTGACACTAACTGCTAACTCATAAATATTTGCATATGAAACAAAAGGATTAATTACAGGTAACATTAGAAACAGGGGCAATAATGAGTTGTCTAAGCGATCTAATTGCTCTGTCCATCAAGGTACCAAGGTAAGTTCAGCTGAAGAAGGTAACCAAGATATCTTAATTCCCCAGAGAGTGAGCCAAGATTCAACAATCCTCCCCCAAGCAGTTGTTCTCCAATCAGCCCTAACAAGGCACAATATCTCCTAGCAAGTCAGCGATACTCCCCCCAAGCAGAGTTAGCCTACTCAGTCAGCCTTATGGAAGTTGGATTATCCCCAGCAGATCTCAACATTCCTCAGCGGAGTATACAAACATTCCTAACAAGCATCCCCGGCGGTTTACCAAACACCCCAGTGGAGCCACGTCCCCAGTGCAGTCCAAAAGTTTCCCCAGGAGAGTTGAAGCTTATCCCCAGTAGATTCTGGAAGCTGGTCACCCGCAGAACACGAACGTGTCTCCCGACTTTATTCAAAGGTTATTTCCCCACCAGGATATAACTGGGTTATCCTCAGCCATTTGCCACGGAAAGATCGTCCCCGACGAAGACTTCCTACCCCCCAGCGGAGTTCATCAAGGCTTCCAACAAGCTTATCAATGGTATCCCTAGCGAAGTTATCATCAATATCTCAGCAAAGAATCTCTCTTTCCCCACAGAGTTCACTCCCCGCAGAGTAATCTATTCGCCAGGTCTATTCCCCAACAGAGTCATCTTCTCCTACCAGTATTCTTGCAACCATCATTGCCAGCGGAAACAAAAAGCTCTACTCTTCCACATCAGCCCAGGATTCAATCTCCCGGCAGTCGTCAAGGATCTATTTTCCTAGACAAAAATACGCTCATGAGCATCGCATCTTCATACATTATAGCATGCACATACGCATCATGAACATACAATCTCACTCATTTTGAGAACATCACGCATGTCATACATCATGACATTTCATACAACTAACGTTTTGTCTTTTCAGGACAAAGGTCGGTACAAAGGTGATTACTATCAACGGTCGCAACTAAAGATCCGATTCCTGTATCTTGCCAGGGTGTATCTGTTGACGACTACATTACCAGACTCGATTCCTGTATCTTGCCAGGGAAAGTCTGAAGAGTTCGAAGATCCGATTCCTGTATTTTGCCAGGGTGTATCTGTTGACGACTATATTCCAGACTCGATTCCTGTATCCTGCCAGGGCACGTCTGAAGAGTTCGAAGATCCGACTCCTGTATCTCGCCAAGGTGTATCTGTTGACGACTACATTACCAGACTCGATTCCTGTATCTTGCCAGGGCACGTCTGAAGAGTTCGAAGATCCGATTCCTGTATCTTGCCAGGGTGTATCTGTTGATGACTATATTCCAGACTCGATTCCTGTATCCTGCCAGGGCACCTCTGAAGAGTTCGAAGATCCGACTCCTGTATCTCGCCAGGGTGTATCTGTTGACGACTACATTACCAGACTCGATTCCTGTATCTTGCCAGGGCACGTCTGAAGAGTTCGAAGATCCGATTCCTGTATCTTTCCAGGGTGTATCTGTTGACGACTATATTCCAGACTCGATTCCTGTATCTTGCCAGGGCACGGCTGAAGAGTTTGAAGATCCGATTCCTGTATCTTGCCAGGGTGTATCTGTTGACGACTAATTCCAGACTCGATTCCTGTATCCTGCCAGGGCACGTCTGAAGAGTTGGAAGATCCGATTCCTGTATCTTACCAGGGTGTATCTGTTGACAACTATATTCTCCGGACTCGATTCCTGTATCTTGCCAGGGCACGTCTGAAGAATTTAAAGATTCGATACCTGTATCCAGCCAGGGCACATCTACACAAAGGGTTTGAAGATCAACTCCTGTAACAGGCCAGGTAATTATCTTTCTTTCTCAGGTACGCAAGTTCTTGCTAAGGAATCTCTTATGCGATCGACACCTAGATGGAATCTGTAAGCCCATCCAAATACCAACAGTCTCCAAATGGCATCTGTAAGCCCATTCTCGACAAGGTTCTGTCACACTTCCAGATGGCATCTATAAGCATATCCTCCTATCCAGCAGTCTCCAAATGGAATCTATAAGCCCATTCCCGCCATCACACTGCTAACATGTGAGCGCAAATTTCTGGGCACTCTAGTGTTCAATCATCTTCTACCTTCAGATTACGAAAGGCACGCCAGCCAATCTACATCCTCAGGTTTAAGAAGATTGAACAGGGGAAACTGTTGTACCCCAAAATTTTCCCTCCCATATTCTTCAAGATTTTCCAAGTCAATCTCCAGATGATTCAAAATCCCTCAAAGGTTGCACAGTCCAATTGCCTCCTAACACAGTCAAAATTAGTGTTTTGGTTATGGCAAAGAAATTGAGGTTTCCAAGGGTCCAATCAAGTCCCACATGCCTATATACATTGTCAAGCATGCATATGTCAAGTTTCAAGACTCACATCATCAAATTGCACAGTCAAAAACCCTAAATGCTTCACAGTCAACTGCAGGGGCAAAATGGTCATTTGACAGTCAAAAGTCAAAAATTTTGGTCAAAATCTAATTTTGAAGCCACAAACCTCATTTGATCAATTCTTGATCATGATTCTCAAAGCATGGCTCAAAAAGTCTCAAGATGCAAAAGTTTCTATTTTTGGACAGTTGGAAAAGTCAACTGCAAATTGACTAGGGCATAACTTCCTCATGGTTTATCAGAAAAATCCCATCGAAAGCTCATTTTGAAGATAATGACATTTCCTACAACTCATCTTCACACTCCAAGTCCAAGAAATTCTCTCACAAAAAGTTATCAATTTCTACATTATAGGTCATTTTCAAAAGTCAACAAAAAGGCACTTTAAGTCAAAGACCATAACTTGAGATCGGTAAATCAAAATGAGATGGGACCAAAGGCATTGGTTAGAGGAATTCAAGACCTTTACAAAATGTCCAAGAACATGTTCATAGCTTCAAAATTGAGCAAGATATGCCTTGGAGAAGTTGGGAAATTTTTGGGAACTTTGAAAAGTCAACTTTGCTTCAAAAGCTTCAAAATTGCTAATGGGCCACAAATTCTTCCATGAATCATTACCCAAAGCATATGCACGACCCATTAAGCTCAAATAGATTTATTTTCTTATTTTTAATTAATTAATTGAATTTTTATTCTTATTTATTCATTTAATTAGTTTTAAATATGAGAAAAATATCAAATCATGCCTTTTAAATCTTTTTTGTGCAGCAAATCAAACTAGGGCAAAGTGGCAAATCGTGCATCAATCAACAAGACCAAATCTTCCATAATTGGCATGGTTTTCATGGCAAAAAGATTGAAAAAAGATATGGAAAAATCAAATATTGAAAACATTAATACATGGACTTTGGGCTTGTTTTCTTGACCTAATTTGCTTCATGTACAAAGGCACAACTCAACCCTATTCAAGCACAGGCAAAAAACTGCTCAGGAGGCCATAACCAAATTGCAACTTTTCATCCAAATTTTGGAAACTGAATTCATAGTTACAGGACGATTCAAGGCTTGAAAAGCATCCTAATACGTTCCTGACATTGCTAGGAATCGATTGCAACCGTTTTCCAGTCTCCATACTCCAAGAATTGGTAGAACAGAGTCACACTTTTCATGAATATGTCCACAATCGTTTTCTAATTTTCATGCATTATTCACATGTTTTATTTGTTGCTTTACACTAACAATGATGTTCTGAAGCTATTGGTAATATTTAATTGAACTAATGATGCGTGTATCCAAATCTGCCATGGTTGGAACTTAGGGTTTCAGAAGCTTTAAATTGGGGCTTTCCTCATATGAAAAAATTAGACCTTAAAACCTATGCCATTGAATTCGTGACCTCAAGACAAGACAAACCAATACCTCGCGCCCTTTTTATGTTAACCCAGGTGCTATTCGCTATTTTTACCGGTCTCATTTAGTTGGGGTTTAAAACCCCCGCTATTTGTTTTATAATTACAGGGAAAGCAAGGAAGAAGATGGACGTGGCTTGATGTTACTGGACAATTCAAATCTGGCACGTGATTTCTTTGTTCATACCACTAACGCTTGTTTTTCTTTATAATAATTATCATCCATTATGTATACAAAGAAACGCGTTGGCTCGGTTGGTGGATGAGTTGTCCTGCAGGTATTGGGACCTGGGTTCGATTCCCAGGTCCCCCCACATGTTTCATAATTTTTCTCTTAACATGTTTCCATGCAACGTCCATCAAAAGGCCTACCATGCACGCTCATACGCTAGCCTGCCAAGTGGCTTCAAGGAACAATCTGAAGGCCATAACGTGCAGTCCATGGTACACACTAGTCAACCGCTCCACACGTGATCCCAGGAAGTCAAAAAAGGCTTTATTCTGATGGGCCAAAAATACTTCAAAAACCTCCTTTTGGGGCCTGACACCCGCTGGTTTGCACTTTCTTTTTAATTTTAATTCTTTTCAATTTTGATTCTTTTAATTGTTTTTTTATTGTTTTATTAATTCACAAATAATTAATTTTCATAATAAAAATCAGAAACTATAATATGTTAATTAATTTACTCATTAATTTGTTTTTGTAAATAAACTCTAACCATTAATTTAGTAAATTAGGTTTTAAAACTTTAATCTTTTCTTAAATAAATAAAATATGTAGAAATTAGGGTTTTTGACATTTTTATCTTTTTTTGATTAAATCATTTTTTTCCATTATTCATTATTATTATTATTATTAAATATTTTGCAAATAAATATGTAAATAATTAATTAGCATAAACTAGGTCAACTTTAATATTTTTTCATTAATAATTAAAAATAACTTAGAATTAGGGTTTCATTTTAATTTTAATTTTCCTTATTTCATAAATACAAAAAAACCTAAAAAACATTTCTTTTCTTAATTAAATAATTAATTAGCTTTTAATTTCAATTTAATTTCAAAAGGGTCAAAACCCTCGGACATTCAATTTCAAGTTCTTTTCGCGCATTTATTTTCTTTTCAAATATTATGTAACTGCTCAAGGCTTGTAATAGTAATTAGGTCTTTTTACTTTCCGCATTTTATCAAACAGGTCTTTGTAATTTGGCGATGTATAGACCCGCGCCTTGTAATAGCGTAGGATTTTACTTTCCGCATTTAATTTTCCGCACTTTTAAATTCTAAACTTTGCATGAAAGAATGTATGGCTAAATTAAAAACAATGCGTAGCTCACAGTGCCCTGATCCAAGATAAATATTAACATGAAAACAACACACAAATTCACACACCACTCTTAGGGTACGCCTCACCTGTTGCCTTACCTTCGAAACGTGGTCGTCGAGTATAGGACGTTTTAGTAAGTCCTTATGTCCATGATCCAGTTGCCTCGAAACGGTTGCCTCGGATTAAAAAAAGGATCAATGGCATAAGGGTAGCTTCTAAGGTGTCCTACTGTTGCTCTGGTGACCACACTGTCCCTACAAACGAATTGACCCGAACACCTCCAACGGTGGTGCTACCTATCTCTCAATGGTGGGATGGCACTACCTTAAGAACATTTACACAGCCTAATTCCTTAGGGTAGGTAGATGAATCATAGATACTTGCTCTATTCAAAAACAAATCAAAACTCTTTTCACACCGACACTTTCAAAAAAGCTTTCAAAACAATTTTTCAAACACTCTTGAGGACTGATACAAGAGTCATTCTGAAATCTTTAAACGAAACTTTTTCAAACCCACTCACACTTGAAAAGCAAACCTTTTGAAAACACAAATGAGCAAGTATCTAAGAGCCCATGGATAACCATGGATAGAAAGGGTGCTAACATCTTCCCTTTCTATAAATCTACCTCCCGAACCGAGAAACTATCTCATAAGGAATTTTGCTGTGCTTTTGTCCTATCCATGTTGGAGAAAATAAAAGACGGTGGCGACTCTTACTTCCGCGACATTTCGCGAACCAGCGTTAAACAGTCAGTTCTAAATCCACCGATCACACCCTGGCTGTGTAAAAGACTGTGTGTGCTGTACAAAACAACTCAATGGATGCGAAGGGATGAAGAAAGGCATATAACGCCTGATAGATAGCCACAAAATTCTATTAGAGAAAACCCCACTTTCCAAAAGTTTGATTACAAATGTGAAGATCTCTCCATTATCACCATATCAAACAAGCGTCTTAGGATCACCTCCAAAGGTCCTATTAGGATTTCAAATGAACCCACTGTTGCTCCCTTAATAATTACCAATCCCTAACCAATTCCCTATTCTTCAAACAAGGAAGTACCATGGAACTATGGTGCTGAGGTGTTTTATCATGGGATTAAACAAGACGCTTGGATCGAAGAAGAAAAATATGACAATATTGGTAACATAGCTGGCTCAAGAAAAGTAACCAGAAATGGGAGAATATTTTCACCCAATATCTCGCCACCAGTTGTTACAAAGGTGCCCATCCGCATTACTATTACCAAGCCAAGTACTGATACAAGGGGGAAGGAGAAGGTTGTTGAGTCTGTCGTAACTGAAATACCCGTAAAGGATGTTGCTGATGGAGATCCCTCTGCTCGTGAGATGGACGAGATCTTGAAGATAATAAAAAGAAGCGACTTCAAGATTGTGGAACAGTTGGGGCAAACCCCTTCTAAGATTTCCATGTTGTCATTGCTGCTTTGTTTCGATGCCCATGCTCGGACATTAATCAAATTCCTGAAAAAGGCTCATGTCCCCCATGAGACAACAACTGACTAATTTGAGAATTACGTGGCTAGCCTGACGGCTGATAATGGCTTGGGATTTTCAGATGCTGACCTAACACCGCTTGGGAAGAATCATAATAAAGCTCTACATGTTTCTGTCGAGTGCAAAGGGACCACCTTAGCACATGTTCTAGTCGATACTGGTTCTTCTCTGAATGTATTACCCAAGGGGGTGTTAGACCGTCTAGACTGTGAAGGTTTAGTCTTGAAGCCAAGTGATATCATTATAAGGGAGTTTGATGGATCAAAGAGGACAGTTCATGGGGAAGTAGATCTTCCAATAAAGGTAGGATCACAAATATTCAACTCCACCTTCTACATTATGGACATCCGTCCTGCCTATTCTTTTCTGTTGGGTCGCCCGTGGATCTATAAAGATGGGGCAGTAACCTCAACTCTCCAATAGAAACTCAAATATCCTGTCAAGGGAAGAATTGTCACCGTCTGTGGTGAGGAAGAGTTTATGGTGAGCCACCTTAACTCTTTCAAGTACGTAGAGATGTATGGAGAATTCATTGAGACCCCATGTCAAGACTTTGAGGTTGTACCACTAATGGTTGCTACTACCAAATGTTCCTCTGATGAGTCTAAAGCTGTTAAGGCCGTGCCAAAGATGGTTTTAGTCAAAGATGCTCGTGCGGAAATTGAAGAAGGAAGCTGTGATACTTGGGGGAAACTCCTTGATATCCCATTCAAAGTGGACAAGTTTGGTTTGGGCTTCACCGTCAAAGCTCAAAAGGAAGTGAGGCGTGCTCGTGCCGGAAAGCCACCTCTCTGCATTGGAATCCATGAAGTCAACGCCGTGGCTGATTCTGATGAAGAAGATGCATTTGAAGATTGGGTGTATCCAACTACAATGGAGCTAAAGAATTGGCATGCAAAGGAATTTGTGCCCATCTCCGTCATTGAGGAGTAATCTACTTATTATTGCTTTTCTTTCAATTCAAGAATATTTTGTCTGTAATATTCAACAATGCCTTTTAAGCCATGTGCCTGGCCCGGGGCACTTTGGTCCATTTGTCAAGGGTTTTATTTATGTTCATCTAGTCATATGATCATTCAGTATATTGGACTCTTTTGCAATCAAATATTTGTGTTTATTATCTTTATTTTCTTTCCAATACATTTTCAAAAAATAGCCATGTATCTTATATGCACACACACACACACACATACACACTCTTGCAGGTCCTCATCCACTATGGATCCTATTGCCAATGACTCTACTATTGCCGACTATGACTTTGAATGCCCAATTAACCAAGCCGAAGACGAAGGCGAGGAAGATTGTGACATACCAGGAGAATTAGCCAGACTTCTATTACAAGAGGAAAAATCTATTCAGCCGCACGAAGAGTCAGTTGAAGTCATCAATCTGGGTACTGAGGCAGATAAGAAGGAAATCAAGATCGACGCTAATTTGGAAAGAAGTGTCAAGAGTAGCTTGGTTCATATGTTGCATGATTATATGGAAGTATTTGCTTGGTCTTATGAAGATATGCCTGGGTTTGATACTGTCATCGTAGTTCATCGTCTTCCGACAAAATAAGACTGTCCTCCTGTCAAATAAAAGGTTCGTTGCATGAGACCTGATATGTCTGAGAAGATAAAAGCTGAAGTGATGAAACAATTTGAGGAAACTTTCCTAGCTGTGATATCCTATCCCCAATGGGTTTCCAATGTGGTTTTAGTTCCGAAAAAGGACGGAAAAGTTTGCATGTGCGTAGACTATAGGGATCTGAATAGGGCAAGTCCCAAGGATGACTTCCCTCTACCATACATTGACGTCTTAGTTGATAACATTGCTCAGTATAAAGTCTTCTCTTTTATGGATGGTTTCTCCGACTATAATCAAATAAGGATGGCTCCCGAAGACATGGAGAAGACTACTTTCGTCATGCAATGGGGCACCTTTGGCTACAAGGTCATGCCGTTTGGACTGAAAAATGCAGGGGAAACATATCAGAGAGCCATGATAGCTTTGTTTCATGATATGATTCATCATGAAATAAAGGTCTATATGGATGATATGATTGCTAGATCACAAACTGAAGAGGAACATATCGATCACCTATACAAATTATTCGAGAGGCTGAAGAAGTACAAGCTGAGGTTAAACCCTAACAAGTGCATGTTTGGAGTACGATCTAGAAAGCTTCTAGGTTTTGTTGTCAGCAATAAAGGCATTGAAGTTGATCCTGCCAAGGTAAAGGCCATCCAAGAAATGCCAGTCCCTCATTCTGAAAAGGAAGTTTGAGGATTCTTGGGTCGTCTCAATTATATCACCCACTTCATATCTCATTTGACTGCTACTTGTGAGCCAATCTTCAAACTTCTAAAGAAAGATCAGGTAGTCAGATGGAATGATGAATGCCAAGCTGCCTTCGACAAAATCAAAGAATATCTACAAGAACCTCCTATTCTCATGCCTTCAGTTGAAGGAAGACCCTTGATCATGTAGTTGACAGTACTACAGAACTCTATGGGGTGTGTTTTGGGCCAACATGACGAGTATGGTCGAAAAGAGCATGCTATTTATTACCTGAGCAAAAAGTTTACCGACTATGAAACCAGGTATTCACTGCTCGAGAAAACTTGCTGCGCTCTGGAATGGGATACTCGCCGACTAAGACAGTACATGTTGACTCATACCACTCTGTTGATTTTTAAGATTGACCCAATCAAGTACATCTTCGAGAAACCTTCCCTTTCCGGACGGATAGCCAGATGACAAATGATCTTAACTGAGTACGAAATTTAATACACTATGCAAAAGGCTATCAAAGGAAGTGTACTAGAAGATCATTTGGCCCATCAAGCTATGGATGATTATCAGTCTATGAACTTCGACTTCCCTGACGAGAACATCATCCTAGTAACCAACTATGTGAAACCTGGGCCCTATGATGGACCTAAACAAGGATACCGATGGACTATGGTCTTCGGTGGGGCTTCTAACGCCTTAGGTAATGAAATTGGTGCTGTGATCATCTCTCCTGAAGGTTTCCACACTCCTTTCGCTGCCAAACTATGCTTTGATTGCACGGACAATATGGCCGAGTACGAAGCATGCTTTTTGGGGATGAAAGCTGCTATTGACTTGAGGATCAAGCATTTCAATGTGTTTGGGGATTCCACTCTAGTGATTAGCCAAGTAAAAGGAGATTGGTACACTAAGCACCATAATCTCATCCCTTACAAGGAACTTGTGTTATCCCTGATTACCTACTTTGAAGAGATCACTTTTGAGCATTTCCCTAGGGAAGAAAATCAGTTGGCTGACGCTTTGGCAACCATGTCTTCCATGTTCAAGGTTAGATGGGATAACGAGGCCCCTATGATTACAATTGAGAGATTTGAAGAACCTACACATTGCTATGAACTTGACACTGACGCGGAAAAGCCATGGTACCATGAGGTGATGAGATACCTTGAAGCACAAGAGTATCCAGAGGGAGCATCTATCAATGACAAAAAGTTATTACGAAGATGTTCAGCTAAATTCTTCTTAAGTAACAGAATATTGTACAAACGCAACCATGACTCCACTCTACTCCGTTGCATGGATAAGAAGGAGGCAGAGGAAATCATGGAAGACATGCACGATGGACCCTTTGGTACTCACTCAAGTGGACATACAATGGCCAAGAAGATCTTGAGGGTTGGCCACTATTGGTCAACAATGGAGACTGATTGCCATCAACACTCTAGGACTTGTCACAAATGCCAAATCTATGCTGACAAGGTCCATGTGCTTCCTATCCCTCTGAACATCATGACTGCTCCATGGCCATTTGCAATGTGGGGCATTGATATAATTGGAGAAATCAAGCCCACGCTTCCAATGGACATCGCTTTATTCTTGTTGCTATTGACTATTTCACCAAATGGGTCGAAGCCGCCTCGTTTGCTTCAGTCACCAAGAATGTGGTAGCCAAATTCATCAAACACAACCTCATCTGCCGTTATGGTATCCCTGAAAGGATCATCACCGACAATGGGACTAACCTCAACAATGCTATGATTACTGAGCTTTGCACTCAGTTTAAGATCAAGCATCACAATTCTTCTCCATATAGACCGAAGATGAATGGTGCAGTCGAAGCGGCCAATAAAAACATCAAGAATATTATGCAGAAGATGGTAGTGACCTATAATGACTAGCATGAGATGTTACCGTTTGCTCTACATGGCTACCGCACTTCAGCTAGAACATCAACTGAGGCAACTCCCTTTTCCTTAGTGTATGGCATGGAAGCTGTTTTTCCAGTAGAAGTTCAGATTCCATCACTAAGGATCATGAATGAAGCATGCTTAGGCGAAGACGAGTGGATTCAGACGAGATTGGATCAGCTAAACTTGATCGACGAAAAACGATTGGCTGCTGTTTGTCATGGTTAAACCTACCAAAAACATATGATCAAGGCTTTCAACAAAAAGATCAAGCCTCGAGCATATCAAGCTGGTGACTTGGTGATAAAGCGCATTATTCTGCCACAAGGCGACCCTAGAGGCAAATTGATCCCACCTACGAAGGGCCATTTGTTGTCAAGAGAGTTTTCTCTGGCGGTGCCATGATGCTGACTACCATGGATGGTGAAGACTTCCCACATCCTATAAACACGGACATAGTTAAAAAATACTATGCATAAGAGACCCACTAGGTTGACACACCTAGGCAAAATAAGGGCATCTCAGAAAACCCAAAGGTTTGGGCAAAAGTTACGGATATATGCAAAAGATTGTACACCTGACAAGTTGAAAACCCGAAAGGGAGACTTGGGAAAAATGGGTATCCTGGTGGGCTGAAAACCTGAAAGGGCGGTCCAGGCAAAAGTTAAAGATTGAAAGTGTATGATTGTGTCCTGTAGGATCACCACTGTCAACTTTATCACTAAGGTCCAAGTTCAAATGGTCGAAGATCAATCCAATCAATTTCTGTCAACGGCAAGGGGAATTCAAAGACATTGGGGCAATAGTAGAGTTGGAAGGCAATGAGATCATTTCACATGGCTATTTGTTTTTGTTTTCAATTTTGTATCTGTAACTGTTTGGTTATTGGCATTTTTTTTGGTAAAACCAGTTTTGTGAATGTCATGACTGATGTCATAACATTCTGGGATACAAGGTACATTCTGCAGAAAAAGAATGTCATACAGGAGCTACTCAATATGAGTGTTTAGCTGATCATTAAGCAATGATCATATTTATTGCATTCTACCAAAATCAGTGAACATGATTCTTGTTGTCATAAATAATGTTAAGACATCCTATACTGATCTAACATTTGTGCAGATTTGTTATTCCTGAGAATTTTTAGGAATCTGGTTTATACATTCCAGATCAGATACTCACGTGGACATTAGGTTAACTCTGCTTAACCCTAATCTGGTTGTTAAAGACCTATGACCAAGTCTTGAGGTTAACTCTAAGTAACCCTAGCTATTTTCGTGGAAGCCCTAACGGAAGAATAACTGCCTATATATTCCTCATGAAGACTGTTGGTGAAGGACACTTTTTGACAGAAGATCAATAAGGGATTGTATAGTTGTAACTACTGTGAGCCAAGCAATTATCATTGTGATAAGTGACTTGGAGTAGGATTTGATTGTAAGGGTTGTGTATCACTCAAAGCTTTGAAGCACGAGTGTTTGTCTCACTTGATTAAAGCTTTGAAGCGAAGTCAAGTTAGGGTTGTGTATCACTCAAAGCTTTGAAGCACGAGTGTTTGTCACTTGATTAAAGCTGTGAAGCAAAATCAAGTGTGTGTACTGAAGAGTATCTTCATAATTTCATTAATCAATAGTTTAGTATCACTGCTGTGATTTAGGGGGAGTGAGTAGGAACTCAGGTTTAAGTTGAACTTAGATTGAAGTTGCATTGGGTAGGTCTTAAGTGAAGGAGATAAACTGGTTGGTTTATTCCTAAATTAATATCTCTTATAGTGCATTTCCTCCCTGGCTTGGTAGCCCCCAGAGTAGGTGTTGTTACACACTGAACTGGGTAAACAATTGATTGTGTTCTTTACTGCTTTGAAAATTACTGTCTTAAAGTGTGTCAGATACGGTGTCATAACATTCCCTGTGACATTGAGTATCTGTTTCCAGACTTTCAATTGGCATCAGAGCAGGCACCCTGCCTGTCTTACTGGGTGAGATCTAGGGATATTATTTTCTGGCGCTATGGACAAAGAAGGAGGATTTGGGAACAGGCCACCCATTCTAGATGGATCAAATTATGACT
Organism: Vicia faba; assembly: GCA_948472305.1. Classification (NCBI taxonomy): domain Eukaryota; kingdom Viridiplantae; phylum Streptophyta; class Magnoliopsida; order Fabales; family Fabaceae; genus Vicia; species Vicia faba. Next base: position 766,883,495 of record OX451741.1, on the reverse strand, counting down.
ACTGGAAACCTCGTATGATTGCCTTCTTAAAATCACAGGACAAAAAGGCTTGGAGAGCTGCTGACAAAGGATGGAACCATCCCACCTTAACTGGGAAAGTTGGGATAACCAGTCTGAAACCTGAGGAGGAATGGAGCAAAGAAGAAGATGAGCTAGCCCTGGGTAACTCCAAAGCATTAAATGCCTTGTTCAATGGAATTGATAGAAACATATTCAGACTAGTACATCAATGTGAACTGGCCAAGGATGTTTGGGACACTCTCAAAACTACCCATGAGGGCACATCCAAAGTAAAAATGTCAAGGCTTCAGATGCTGACTACCAAATTTGAGAACCTAAGGATGATGGAAGATGAGACCATTCATGAGTTTCACATGAACATCTTGGAAATTTCCAACACCTCAGGAGCATTGGGAGAAAAGATGTCAGAAGAAAAGCTGGTGAGAAAGATTCTCAGATCCTTTCCTAAAAGATTTGCAATGAAGGTGACTGCTATAGAGGAAGCTCAGGATATCTGTAACTTGAAGGTTGATGAACTCATTGGGTCACTTCAGACCTTTGAGATGGGGATCAGTGACAACGTCGACAAGAAAAACAAGAGCATAGCACTTGTATCTAATACTGAAGATGAAAACAAGGAGGATGAAGAAGAAAATATTTCAGAAGCTATAGCCATGCTTGGAAGGCAGTTCAAAAAACTAATCAAGAGAATGGACCCAAAGTCAAGGTCAAATGTCAAGAACATTCCCTCTGACATTAACAGATCCTATGACTCCAGCAGAAGACCAAAGTCTGAAGAGAAGGGAAATCAAAGCAAAGGAATCCAATGTCATGGATGTGAAGGATATGGGCACATTCGAGCTGAATGTCCTACCTTTCTTAAGAAACAAAAAAAAGGAATGTCTGTTACTTGGTCTGATTGTGACTCAGAAAGTAATTCTGAAGAAGAATCTGCCGAACTAGTTACTGCACTAACTGGTATTTGTAACTCTGATAGTGACTCTAGTGATGAGGAAGTGACATTTGAAGAACTGGCTGACTCCTACAAGAAGTTATGTATCAGAAGTGCTGAAGTCTGTCAGCAAAATGAGAGACAAAAAAAACCCATAGTAAACTTGGGGGCTGAGAAGAAGGCAGACACTGATACTATAAGTCATCTTGAAGGTGAAGTTCAAATGCTAAACTCAAAACTTGACCAGATGACCAAATCTGTCAAGATGCTGACAAATGGAACTGACAAATTAGAAGAAATCCTCCAGGTTGGACAAAATGTGGGAAACAAGTCTGGTCTAGGATTTGTGGCAGCAAAGAAATCTATTGTAGAGAGGAAGAAGATCAGACCTGATAAACAAATGTTAAAGCAGATGTCACAACATAGCACTCAACATCGAGAACAGATAAATATGAAGAAAAAGTATCAAAGATGGAGATGTCATCATTGTGGGAGGTTTGGTTACATAAAGCCATTCTGCTTCAGATTATATGGGTATCCTAATCAGACCCCAATTGTCAAACCTAAGTCTAACAAGGCACCATATACTCAACAGTGGAAGAAAAAGTCTGCATCCCTGATAGCTCACACCTCCCTTAGAGTCTCTGCAAAGGAAGACTGGTACTTTGACAGTGGATGCTCTAAACACATGACTGGAATCAAGAATCTTCTCAATAATGTTAAACCTCATACTACTAGTTATGTGACTTTTGGAGATGGTGCTAGAGGAGAAATCAAAGGAGTTGGAAACTTGGACTGCCCTGGAGTTCCAAACCTAAATGAAGTGTTACTGGTAAAAGGCTTGACTGCTAATCTCATAAGTATCAGTCAATTATGTGATCTAGGATTCAAGGTCAACTTCACCAAGTCTGAATATCTTGTAACTAATGAAAAACAAGAAGTTGTAATGAGAGGAGTCAGATCTAAAGACAACTGTTACTTATGGGAGTCTGAGAACACTAATTATTCTTCTGTGTGCTCTATTGCCAAAGAAGAAAAAGAAGTGAAACTGTGGCACCAAAAACTTGGTCATTTACATCTAAGAGGAATGAAAAGGATTATATCCATGAAGGCAGTCAGAGGGATTCCAAGGCTTCAAATTGATGAAGGGAGAGTCTATGGTGAATGTCAGGTTGGAAAGCAAACTAGAATGTCACATCCAAAGACAAGACACCTGACCACCTCTAAGGTGCTAGAACTTCTACATATGGATCTGATGGGACCAATGCAGGTGGAAAGTCTTGGTGGAAAAAAGTATGCCTATGTTGTTGTGGATGATTTTTCCAGATTCACCTGGATTAACTTCATTAGGGAAAAGTATGATGTATTTGAAGTATTTAAGGAACTGTGCAAAAGAATTCAAAGAGAAAAAGAAGGTTGCATTGTCAGAATCAGAAGTGATCATGGCAAGGAATTTGAAAACAGTAAGTTTGATGAGTTCTGCTCCTCAGAAGGAATTAATCATGAATTCTCTTCACCCATAACTCCTCAACAAAATGGAGTTGTGGAAAGGAAAAACAGGACTATACAGGAATCTGCCAGAGCAATGATACATGCCAAAAGACTTCCTATTCATTTTTGGGCTGAAGCTATAAATACATCCTGTTATGTCCATAACAGGGTCACCTTGAGAAAGGGAACATCATCCACCATTTATGAACTTTGGAAAGGAAGAAAGCCTACAGTGAAGTACTTCTATGTCTTTGGAAGCAAATGCTATATTCTGACAGATCGTGAACAAAGGAGAAAGATGGACCCTAAAAGTGATGAAGGAATATTCATAGGATACTCTACCAACATCAGAGCATATAGGGTATTCAATTCCAGGACCAAAGTTATGATGGAATCTATAAATTTCATAGTTGATGATTACCATGAGGAAACAAATTTCCCATATGATGTTGAGACATTCTTTGAGACCTCAACTCAAAAGGATGATGTTCCTAAAACTGCTTCATCAGAGTCTGAATCAAAGGAAGCTAACAAAGACCCTTCCATCAGAATTCAGAAAGATCATCCTAAGGAACTCATCATAGGAGATCCTAACAGTGGAGTCATTACAAGATCTAGAGAAATCATCACAAACTCTTGCTTTGTATCTAAGATTGAACCAAGAAATGTTAAGGAGGATTTAACTGATGAATACTGGATTGGAGCAATGCAAGATGAATTGAACCAATTCAAGCAACATGAAGTATGGGAGTTAGTTCCTAGACCAGGGGGAACAAACATCATTGGCACAAAATGGATCTACAAGAACAAATCAGATGCTGAAGGAGTTGTCACCAGGAATAAGGCAAGACTTGTTTCTCAAGGATACACTCAAGTTGAAGGGGTTTATTTTGATGAGACTCTTGCTCCTGTAGCCAGACTGGAATCAATCAGACTCCTATTGGGAATTGCTTGTCTCCTTAAGTTCAAGCTATTTCAGATGGATGTAAAGAGTGCCTTCCTTAATGGGTACTTAAATGAGGAAGTATATGTGGAACAACCTAAAGGATTTGTGGATCCAAACTGCCCCGATCATGTCTACAAATTGAGGAAAGCTTTATATGGCCTGAAACAAGCTCCTAGAGCCTGGTATGACAGGTTGACAAAATTCCTCTCTGACAAAGGATACAGGAAAGGAGGCTTGGATAAAACTCTTTTTGTCAAAAATGAAGGAGGAAAGATAATGGTAGCTCAAATCTATGTTGATGACATAGTGTTTGGGGGAATGTCAGATAAAATGGTTAAACATTTTGCTGACCAGATGCAAGCTGAATTTGAAATGAGCCTCATGGGAGAATTGACCTACTTTCTTGGACTGCAAGTCACACAGATAGAAGACTCAATTTTTCTGTCTCAAAGCAAGTATGCAAAGAACATTGTCAAGAAGTTTGGAATGGAGAATGCCAGTCACAAAAGGACTCCTGCACCTACTCATTTAAAGCTGTCCAAAGATTCAAGTGGGGTTAATATGGATCAAAGCTTGTACAGAAGCATGATAGGAAGTCTGCTATACTTAACATCCAGCAGACATGACATTGCTTTTGCAGTTGGAGTATGTGCAAGATACCAGGCTAAACCCAAAGTAAGTCATGTCAACCAAGTGAAAAGAATTCTGAAGTATGTGAGTGGAACTTACAACTATAGCTTGCTGTACTCTCATGGATGTGAACCAACTCTGTCTGGTTACTGTGATGCTGATTGGGCTGGAAGTGCTGATGATAGAAAGAGCACCTCTGGAGGATGTTTCTTCTTGGGAAATAATCTTGTCTCTTGGTTCAGCAAGAAACAAAACTGTGTGTCTCTATCTACTGCTGAAGCTTAATACATAGCAGCTGGTAGTAGCTGTTCTCAAATGATCTGGATGAAACAGATGCTTATTGAGTATAATGTCACACAAGATGTCATGACATTGTACTGTGACAATCTGAGTACTATCAACATTTCCAAGAATCCTATTCAGCATAGCAGGACCAAGCATATTGACATTAGACATCACTTCATCAGAGATCTTGTGGAGGAAAAGGCAATTAAACTGGAACATGTTGCCACTGAACTACAACTGGCTGACATTTTTACCAAGGCACTTGATGCTAGTCAATTTGAAAATTTGAGGGGCAAGCTGGGTATTTGCCAACATGAAGAAATGTAGCAATTAATTTTGCTTAAAACAAGGGATGAAAGAGATATTTTAGTTAAGTCTACTCTGATTGGGCTAATCATCTGTTTCTCTATTTCTTTCCAAATTTTTAAGAAGTTGAATAGACATTCATATATCTCCCTCCTCTCGCGTTTTTGCAACAATCTCCAATCTCTCAAACTAAGATTTCACTATCGCTGTTACCTGTTTTCTAAATCACTCAAAATGTCTCAAATATCCATGTCATCATCCTCTTCAAAGGCGACTGCTTCTTCCGCATCCTCTGACAGCGAACCTAGGGCAATCACAAACTGCATGGATTCTGATGTTCTGGAGATAACTCCTCTTCGTGAACTGGCAGCTGACCTCACTAAGGTCAAGAAGCTGCGAACCAGACATGCAAGAAGATCACAAGCCTCTCTATCTGGTAAATCTTCTCAACCATCATCTTCTGTTCCTCCAGAAATAGAAAATAGGGAAGGTTCTGTTTATGTTCATCAAGCTATTGCTAGACTAGTCACTAGGATTCTTAATGAGAATCACTCTGTACCTGGCATTTCTGTACCTTTGAACCAAGAATCTGCTAGTCCAAATGTTGAAATGAATCCAGATGTCACTCAGAATGTTGAGACACCTGATGGAAACATTAGGAAATCTCTTGAAAATCATGATGATCACCAGAACCCTACTGACAAGGATGTTGAACCCCCGGTTATTGATGTTGATGAAGAATACTCTGACAATGATTTAATTGCCAATATCAACCCTAGCATAGCTAGAAGGATGATGAACAGAAAAGGAAAGCAAGATGCTGCCAAAAGCCTCTCCAAAGAGAAGGCTACTGAAGTTGTTCATAAGAAAGCCAGGTCTGAGAACAAGACTGGAGTAGAAGCTGAGAAGGATCGGAAAGCTGGATTGTCAAAAGGGAAGGGGAAGGTGAAAACTAAAGTACCTGTTGGTAGTATCTCAAAACCTTTGAGACAACCAATAGTCAAGAAAAGGAAGGACCCTGAACCCTCTGAATCTGATGAGGAATCAGAATTTGAGTTTGATGTTGAGAGCAATGTTCCAGACATTCCTCTCAGAAAGAAACTCTCTTCGAGCAAAATGCCTAAAGTCCCTGAAGTTGCCATTGACAACATCTCCTTTCACCATCCAGAAAATGCAAACAGGTGGAAGTATGTATTTTTGAAAAGGATTGCCTTGGAAAGAGAGCTGAACAACAATGCCATTAAATGTAAGGAGATCATGGATCTAATCAAGACTGTTAGTCTAATGAAAACTGTGGTAAAGTTTACCAACTGCTATGAGATTCTTGTCAAAGAATTCATAGTAAATTTATCTGATGGGTGTGCTGATGGAAAGTCAGTTGATTTTAAGAGTGTGTATGTGAGAGGAAGGAAGGTAAATTTCTCTCCCTCTGAAATAAACAAATTCCTAGGAAGACCTGATGATGCTTGCCCTGAGCTTGAAGTTACTGAAAACCAAGTTTGTCAAACCATCACTGTAAATCAAGTCAAGAGCTGGCCTTTAAAAGGGAAGCTGAATGCAAGCAAGCTGAGCATGAAGTTTGCCATTCTGCACAAAATTGGTGCAGCTAACTGGGTTCCCACCAACCATAAATCAACCATCTCCACAGGTTTGAGAAGATTTATTTATGCTGTTGGAACCAGGACAAACTTTGACTATGGCAATTATATCTTTGATCAAACATTGAAACATGCTGGAAGCTGTGCTATTAAAGGCCCTATTGCTTTTCCCTCTCTCCTGTGTGGTATAGTCATTGCTCAGTATCCTGATATTCTAGTTGAAAAAGATACTGTATGCAAAAGAGCCCCTGCTCTTGGTTTTCACTATAAGCTGTTTCAGGGAACACATGTCCCTGACATTGTTATGACATCTGCTGAGACATCAACTATCAAATCTCATTCCAAGAAAACTGATGTTATAGCTGTGCTGAAGGAAACCTGCAAAGAGCTTGATACAAGGAAAAGGACTCTTGAGGACCTGATTGCTAGACTAGAATAAGAGGAGAATGAAGGACAAAGAAGGGAAGAGGATGCTGATAAAGACCAGCATAATGCTGAAGATAGTGCCTCCTCGGAAGATGACAGTGCTTGAAGATCAGTGCTGGTACCTGTTGCTGCCAAAAGACTTTTTATTTTTCTCTATGTATAACTTAAAAGTACAAGTATCTTTGGCCTCTTTATGGCTAAAAAGGGGGAGAAGATTTTGTGATAATTTTGGTAGAATTAGACTTGGTAGATGTTATTAAAAAATTTTGCTGCTTTCAAATCTCTAATTATTTAGGGGTTTTAGCCAAAAAATTTCCAAAGGGGGAGTTTGTAAGTGTTTGGTTGTTGGCATTTTTTTGGTAAAACCAGTTTTGTGAATGTCATGACTGATGTCATAACATTCTGGGATACAAGGTACATTCTGCAGAAAAAGAATGTCATACAGGAGCTACTCAATATGAGTGTTTAGCTGATCACTAAGCAATGATCATATTTATTGCATTCTACGAAAATCAATGAACATGATTCTTGTTGTCATAAACAATGTTAAGACATCCTGTACTGATCTAACATTTGTGCAGATTTGTTATTCCTGAGAATTTTTAGGAATCTGGTTTATACATTCCAGATTAGATACTCACGTGGACATTAGGTTAACTCTGCTTAACCCTAATCTGGTTGTTAAAGACCTATGACCAAGTCTTGAGGTTAACTCTAAGTAACCCTAGCTATTTTCGTGGAAGCCCTAACAGAAGAATAACTGCCTATATATTCCTCATGAAGACTGTTGGTGAAGGACACTTTTTGACAGAAGATCAATAAGGGATTGTATAGTTGTAACTACTGTGAGCCAAGCAATTATCATTGTGATAAGTGACTTGGAGTAGGATTTGATTGTAAGGGTTGTGTATCACTTAAAGCTTTGAAGCACGAGTGTTTGTGTCACTTGATTAAAGCTTTGAAGCGAAGTCAAGTTAGGGTTGTGTATCACTCAAAGCTTTGAAGCACGAGTGTTTGTCACTTGATTAAAGCTGTGAAGCAAAATCAAGTGTGTGTACTGAAGAGTATCTTCATAATTTCATTAATCAATAGTTTAGTATCACTGCTGTGATTGAGGGGGAGTGAGTAGGAACTCAGGTTTAAGTTGAACTTAGATTGAAGTTGCATTGGGTAGGTCTTAAGTGAAGGAGATAAACTGGTTGGTTTATTCCTAAATTAATATCTCTTATAGTGCATTTCCTCCCTGGCTTGGTAGCCCCCAGAGTAGGTGTTATTACACACTGAACTGGGTAAACAATTGATTGTGTTCTTTACTGCTTTTAAAATTACTGTCTTAAAGTGTGTCAGATACGGTGTCATAACATTCACTGTGACATTGAGTATCTGTTGCCAGAATTTCAGTTCCCCTTTCGACGATTTCCTCTTATAGGATCTCCGTATCTTTGTACAAAAACGCCTATTCATGGGCAAAAATATCAATACAAATATACTTTGAAGTGCAAGCTTTCTGTCTTTGTTTTGAATGCAAATTTGTCCAACGATTAAAATTGAATGAACTTATGCATATGAACATAATTAAAACTGTTTGGCACATGTGTCCTGCTAAACAGTAAAAACCATCCCTTTAATGTATATGGAATATCCCCACATAATTATTTCATTAACATCATCTCCAGCAAAGTTACCCATAAAGTTTCTTTGCATAGGCCAATCTCCAGCCAGAGTCTCAATCTCTTGGAAACTCTCTCCCCAACTAAGTTGATCCTAAAAGTAGAAGCCTCATGGATCTCTTCCTTAAAGAACTCACCTCGTCAGTAGTTCATCAAGTATTCATCAACGGGATTTATTTCCCCAACAAACAACGAGTAGTATAACTCCCTAGTCGAGTACAAAAATCCCTAGCTTAGTCTACCTTCTCCAGTTGAGCCTGTTATCCCCAGTTGAATATACCTCCCCAAGCTGAGTCTGTCCTCCACGACTGAGTCTACATTCCCCAACTTAAGTTTGCCTTTCAGACTATTGCAAATCATATGGCCACAACCCCTAATCCCAGTAAAGTCATCAACAAAACCTTTACTATCTCAAAAATATACTATGAAGCCTGGACCCAACCAGATATTAGCACAATTTTCAAGTTACTATGAAGCCTGGACCCGACCAGATAATAGTCAACTTCTCAAGTCACTATAGAGCCTGGATCCGACAAATAATAATGTAATCTTTCAAATACTATGAAGCCTGGACCCCACTAGATAATAGTGTAACTCTTCAAAATATATAAGAACCTGGACTCAACCAGACCAAGGTTTAACTTCTTTTCCCCAATAGAGTTTGCCTTTACCCCAACAAGTTGTTGTGAAGCCTGGATACGACCAGATAGTAATTACCTTCAGAAATTCTTTGTCAAACCTGGAACCCGACCAGATAACAACTAAATCCCCAAACAGTTTATTATGAAACCTGGACCCGACCGGATAACAATTAACCTTATCAACCTCAAAAATCTGCAAAGCCTGGACCCGACCAGATGTCAGTTTTCAAGTAAGTTATTGTGAAAACTGGATCCCAACCAGATAATAATTAACTATGATCCCTGGAGAGACACTGAATCCTGAACCCAACCAGAGAATAATGCAACTTTCCAAAAACCATGAAACCTGGACCCGACCAGATAGTAGTTACCACTTCAAGTTATTGTAAATCCTGGATCCGACCAGATATGAATTAACTTCCTTATCCCTAGCAAGTTGTCGTGAAGCCTAGATCCGACCAGATAACTATTCAATTTCAAGAAATTTTCTGTAAAGCCTGGAATCCGACCATATAACAGCTAATTTATCTCTTCCCTAGTAAGTTACCGTGAAGCCCGGGACCCGACCAGATAGCATTTGACTTCCTCATTCTCAGCAAGTTGTGAAGCCTGGATCCGATCAGATAACAACTGACATTCAAGAGATATTCCCCAGCGGAAGCATCTTTTCAACAAAGTTTTGAGATATGTATACCCTTCATCCCCAACGAAAATCCGGGAGTCAACTTCCCAAAACTCCTCAGCAACAGTCAGGGATTTATTTTACCGGACAAAAACATACACCTCACATTCATACATCATAGCATGTACATACAAAATGCATTTAGCATAATACCATATCTGGTGAACATCATGCATACATCTGCATTTTACTAACTCTTTTTCTCACAGGTAAAACATCAAGTTTTAGTATAAATCAACAAGAGATTTATGCTGATACTTCTTCCAGTTTTTACCAACATTCCTCCAAATGGCATCTATAAGCCCATTCACAATCCATCTTCGAGTGCAAATTTCTGGGCACTCTAGTGTTCAATCATCTTTCACCTTTAAGTCACGAATGGCGGATCCGCCAATCTAACTCTTCAGGTTTAAGAAGATTGAACAGGGGAAGATGTTGTACCCCAAAATTTTCCCTCTCATTATCAAGTAATCTCTCATAAGATCTCCTTTGGATCAAGACTGCACTAAGGTTGATCAGCTCAAGACACCTCCTCAAGCACTGATGACTGAAAATTAGGGTTTGAGATTGCAGAAGGACAAATGGACTTTTAGTGTCCTATATGAATTTCATGGATCATTTTTGACTCTCAAGATTTCTCATGTCAAGTTTCAAGTCTTGGATTACATTTTTGCTATGTCAATTGATCAGTTGACCTAAAATCAGTTGTATTGGAGAAAAAGTCAACTATGGTCAATTTACAGTCAAACTTCATAATTTTTTATCCATGTAAACATTATGAACTCATATATGTAATTTGATCAAGTTTGGACCATAATTTCTCAAGAAATTTGATCAGATCATCAAAAGGGCAAAATGGTCAAAATTAAGGTTTTGACTGAGGAAGTGCAATTTCTGATTTTTGACCTAGCAAATGATTGATTGGTTGGAGACATGATCTCAAGGATTCAATTGCATCATTTTTACCTAATGGCATGACTCAAAACTTCCCTCAAGATCAATTGATTGATAGTTGATTTTCAGTCAACTGATCAAAAGTCAATTGTATACTAAAAAGTCAAACTTTGACTTTTTGGTCAAATCAAGTGTCAAAAATCACAAATTCATCAAAAAATGTCAAAATATGAAACTTTTACATCAAGAAATCAAAAAGTCAAGATTTCATTTTGAAAAGTCAAAATTTCTAAACTTAGAAATTTTTCTTAAGTGTTGGAAACTTCATATTTTTCACAACTTTGAGCCAATTTTTCACCAAGATGCAAGATGATTCAAAGGAAACTTTCAACATGAAAGTTGTATATCTCAATGAGATCTAAAACATTGTAGAACACAAATTCTCCTAGAAATGCATGTATTTCAAGTTATGATTTTGTGAATACATGTTCATGAAACTTGGAAACTTAGTGAAAATTTCCCCTAGTTTAGGCAGGATTTTGAACTAACTTCATGGCAATTTTTCACATAGTTCCAAGAGGACTTTTCAAAAATGACCAACATAGAGGTTATAGAGGATGTTACAAGCTTTCCAAAATATCCAAGAACTCATTGAGACCATGTTTGAGCAAAGATAATCAAAGGCAAGAAGTTGGACATTCAATTGAATTATAGGTCATTTCCATGATGAACAGGAATTCAAATCCACACCCATGCTGCATAAATCTTACTTTACAGGCTTCTAACCTCTAAATCTATCCATAATCAGAAGATTACACAACTATTTGAGCTATTATCCAAGTGTTTGAGCCATTGTCCAAGTGATTATTCCATTAATGGATTAAAGTTCACACTTCCATTTTGGAAAAGTGACTTTAATCACAAAGTCAATGCATAGAGCTTTGCACTTATTCCTTCTGATCACAAGCAATGTCAAAGGAAAAAGCAACATGTTTAGAGCACCCCATAAACTCAGGCCATGCTTGTATTATGCCTTGAAACCATGTTTTCACTTTTCTTCAAAATCAAGTAACATAGCCATAACTCTATATCTTGTGCTTCTGACCACCTCAAGTGCTCTAACCTTTTTCATATAGCCATACAAGTTATTTGCAAGCTAACACACGATTTTACAAGCTCTCAAACTCCCTGAAAATTCAGATTGCACAAAACCTCCATTTTTGTGTCATTTCTGACTTTGAACTTCAATCTTCAAAACCACTCGTGCATTTCTTGGCCTTTTAGTTTCAAAAGCTTCCTCAGATCAAATACCAACTATCTCTATCCCTGTTTGCAGACTGTAACATCATCTTCATCAACTTCCATAGCCAAAAATAGAGCACTACAGTTGGACTTCTCCAGACCATTCCAGCCACTTTCAGTTCAAGCCAGCTATTGCATTAGCTTCCTAGAGGTTCAAGGAAGCTACCCTGATCATCACCATCACTAGAAACAAGCTCAAACTCATTTCATGATTTCCAGTTTTGAGGTATTTTTCTTGAACTTTTATCTCATTATTTAGGCATTGTTAAGCTTGCATTTGTGAAGATAAAATATAAACATCATTGCCCTAAAACTACACATGTCCATAGATTTCATTTATGTTGCTTGAGTAGGGAGAATTTTGAGTTTGAACCTCTGAAAATATTTAGGTCAGAATTTGGTACTGTTAGAAATTCATGCTCATCTTTGAGAATTAGATTAAGTTATTTACATATTCAGAATCGTGAGGAAATTTCTAACAAGTTTGATGTTGGAAGTTTTGTGAATGGATGAGATGTAAATAAGTTACAGATCCTTTGGCTGGAGATTGAAGATGAAGTACAATGAAGGCAAGACTTGTATCATATATTTGTTGTTTTGTTTAAGTTAACGGATGTATCACCATCCTAGTGGTTATAAAGCGCGCATGTTACCTTAGGGACCTGGGTTCGAGCCCCAGTAGTACCCTTTTGCCTATTTTTCACATTTTTCACTTCCTTTTTGATTTAGTTTGCAGCGCTGGGCCTCCAACATTGGGCCTGGCTATTGTTTTTTCTTTGTTTCTTCATACCCAGTCTCATTTTTGCACCCCTGACCTTTTATTTCTATTACTTCATTTTCTTTTTCTTTATTTTATTTTCATTTTTTATATTATTTTTATTATTTTTATTATTATTATTATTATTATTATTATTATTATTATTATTATTATTATTATTATTATTATTATTATTATTATTATTATTATTATTATCATTATCATTTTTATTAATAAAAATCCAAAAATATATTTTATTTATTTTATATACATATTTAAAAATGTTCATTAATATTTTATTTTTCTTCATAAAACAAAAGACCAAAATATTTTCTTTTAACAAATTAATTCTTTTTTTTTAACAATGATTAATGTTTAGACTTAGGTTAATTATTACATTATTTTCTTGTAAATTAAAGTTAATTTAGAACTTAGGTTTCTTTTTAACTAATCAATTCTCATGTTATTTTCATTATTTAAAACCTTTTCATAAAAAATCCTAAAAAACCCTTTTGAAATAATTTCTTTTCTTAATTAGTTTAAGTTAATTTTAGTTAACTTTCATTAATCATATTCTTAATTAGGTTTAGATTAAAACCCCTTTCATAAAAAATTCAAACAAAAATCATTTTCTTTATCTATTTGCATTTGTATATAATTTTATCAGTTCTTGTACATTTATTCAATATGGTTGTAATAGTTAATTAGGTTTAATTTTCTTGCAAAAAATCCCCATGTATAAATTTGTTTACCCCCTCCCCTAATGATGTAATAGCTTAGTATTTTTATTTTCCGCAATTTATCGCTTTATATAAATGCTAGTAAATTAGGATTTGTATGGAAAGATTAAAATCAATAAGTTAGCAAACCCTAATCCAAGATAAACAAGCATGTAAATCAACACATTTGCACACTTGCACCTTTAGGGTAATTCCACTTTGTTGCTTTACAAAAATGGCCATGTTATGCATGTGAGATATCTTAGAAAAGCAATCAAAAATACAAAGATCATAGTCCCTCGATGACGCTATCAATGTTGCCCTTTCAAAATAATCTTAGTCCCTCAAATAGAAATGCTAAGACATCTCACAATATTGCTATCATGACTATACGATGACCAACGCCCGTCCCTTTATATCCAAAGATAAGGCTTCTTAACAAATCAATGGTAAGATAGCAATATTAAAGGAAAGGAAGAAATGAACTAAGACTTTTGAGTAGGTAGATTGTTCCTAGTTGCTTGCTCAATTTCAAATCAAACACTCTTGCTTATTTTCAAAACAAACACCAACACCTTCAAAAAATACTTTCAAAACATTTTCCAAACATGAAATATTTTCAAAAGCTCAACACTTTGTATACGTTCTTACGAACGAGAACTATTACAAAGTTTTCCTAAACGATGACTCCTTTTCAAAATACTTCCAAAAAACCACACAAAACACATTTTCAAACAAAAGCAAGTGATCTAGCAAGCAACTAAGAGCCCATAGATAAATATGGATGAAAAGGGTGCTAACACCTTCCCTTTTCATAATCTACCCCCCGAACTCAAGAAATAATCTCAAAGGTCTTTTCTGTTCTTTTCAGCCGTTCCTTTTGGATAAAAGAAAAGTCAGTGGCGCCTCTTACTAACCGCACCATTTGCAATAAAACACAAAACTCCCAAGTCAGTTCTCCCACCGTATCACACCTCCGCTCGTGAGATGGAAGGGATCTTGAAGATAAATAAAAGAAGTGACTTCAAGATTGTGGAACAGTTGGGGCAAACCCCTTCTAAGATTTCTATGTTTTCTTTGATACTCTATTCAGATGCCCATGCTCAGACATTAATCAAATTCTTGAAAAAAGCTCATGTCCCCCATGAGACAACAACAGACCAATTTGAGAATTGTGTGGCTAGCTTAACGGCTGATAATGGCTTGGGATTTTCAGATGCTGACTTAACACCGCTTGGGAAGAATCACAATAAAGCTCTACATGTTTCTGTCGAGTGCAAGGGAACTATCCTAGCACATGTTTAAGTAGACATCGGTTCTTCTCTAAACGTGCTACCCAAGGGGGTGTTAGACCATTTGGATTGTGAGGGTTTAGTCTTAAATCCAAGTGATATCGTTGTAAGGGCCTTCGATGGATCAAAAAGAAAAGTTCATGGGGATGTAGACCTTCCAATCAAGGTGGGATCTCAAATCTTCAACTCCACTTCTACATTATGGATATTCTTCTTACCTATTCTTGTCTATTGGGTCGCCCTTGGATCCATAAAGCTGGGGCAGTAACCTCAACTCTCCATCAGAAACTCAAATATCTAGCCAAGGGAAGAATTGTCACCGTCTATGGAGAAGAAGGGTTTATGGTAAGTCACCCCAACTCGTTCAAGTACATAGAGATGAATGGAGAATTTATTGAGATCCCGTGTCAAGGCTTTGAAGTTGTACCGCCAATGGTTGTTGCTGCCAAATATTCCTCTGATGAATCCAAAGCTGTCAAAGTCATGCCGAAGATGGTTTCAGTCAAAGATGCTCGTGCTGCAATTGAAGAAGGAAACTATGATACTTGGGGGAAACTCTTCGATATCCCATTAAAAGTGGACAAGTTTGGTTTGGGCTTCACCGCCAAATCTCCAAAGGAAGTGAGGTGTGCGCGTGCAGGAAAGCCACCTCTCCACATTGGAAGCCATGAAATCAACACTGTGGGTGACTCTGATGAAGAAGCTGCATTTCAAGATTGGGTGTATCCAACTACAACAGAGCTAAAGAATTGGCATGCCAAGGAATTTGTGCCCATCTCCTTCATTGAGGAGTAATCTACTTGTTATTTCTTTTCTTTCGATTTAAGAACATTTTGTCTGTAATATTTAACAATGACTTTTAAGCCATGTGCCTGGCCCGGGGCACTTTGGTCCATTTGTCAAGGGTTTTATTTATATTCATCTAATCATATGATCATTCAATACAAATCATTAGATTCTTTTTGCATTCAAATCTTTGTGCTCGTTGTCTTTCTTTTCCTTCAAATACATTTTTCAAATTAGCCATGTATCTTACATGTGTACACACACACACACACACACACACACTCTTGCAGGTCCTCATCCACTCTGGATCCTATTGCTAATGACTCTACTATCGCTGACTATGACTTAAAATGTCTAATTAACCAAGCCGAAGATGAAGGCAAAGAAGATTGTGAAATACCGAGAGAACTAGCCAAACTTCTATTACAAGAGGAAAAAGCTATTCAGACGCACAAAGAGTAGTTGAAGTCATCAATCTGGGTACTGAGACAGACAAGAAGGAAGTTAAAATCATATCTAAATTAGAAGACAGTGTCAAGAGCAGGTTGGTTCAGATGTTGCATTATTATGTGGAAGTATTTGCTTGGTCGTATGAACATATGACAGGGTTGGATACTGACATCGTAGTTCATCGTCTACTGATAAAAGAAGACTGTCCTCCTATCAAACAAAAGGTTCGTCTCATGAGGCCTGATATGTCTGAGAAGATAAAAGCTGAAGTGATGAAACAATTTGATGCTGGATTCTTAACTGTGATATCCTATCCCCAATGGGTTGCAAATGTCGTGCCAATGCCAAAGAAGGACAGAAAAGTTCGCATGTGCGTAGACTAAGGGATCTGAATAGGGCAAGCCCCAAAGATGACTTCCCTCTACCACACATTTACGTCTTGTTCGATGTTGTACCCCAAAATTTTCCCTCTCATTTTACTCAACACATGCTCATTGAGATCCTTAACTTGCTCAAGGATGCCCAAGAGTTGACTAGACAAACTCTCTCCCAAAGGCAACATATGCTCTCCATAGTCCTAATATGTTCTCAAGACCCTCCATGTCAAGTTTCAAGCCATACACAAGAAGTTTGCTCAGTCAGCTGCTCAGATGCTTTAAAATCAACTATATTAGGTCAAAAGTCAACTATGGCCCACATACAGTCAAACTTCAAGATTTTTGGTCAAAATCAACATTTTGAAGTGATATTCATCATTTGATCAAGGGTTGACCATGATTCCCCAAGGAATGCTCCTAATTCATCAAAACTCAAAAGTTGCTAAATTAAGGTTTCTCAGGAAAAATCAACCAAACTTTGACCAGGCATAACTTCCTCATACTTTATCAGAAATTTCTCACCCAAGGCTCATTTTGAAGAGAACCCAATTACCTACAACTCATCTTCATCCCTCAAGTTCTAGAAATTAACTCATCAAAAGATATGGATTCAGACATTATAGGTCATTCCAAAAAGTCAACAAAAACACCTTTTGGGTCAAAACTTCTTACATGAACATGGAAGATACAATTGAGATGAAACCAAATAGGTTGCTTAGGGGACATACTAAGCTTTCTAAAAAGTTCAAGAACACCCCATTAGGGTCAAAATTGAAGGAGATATGCATTGTCAAAGTTGGCCATTTTTGGAAATTTGCTCAAAGTCAACAATGCTCAAAATTGCATTTTTTTCTCAAATGGGCCTAACTTTTTGTGCTTGCAACACACTCCTAGTCTAGTCCACGACCCATACACCTTTCCATGCATTATTGGGTTTATTTATTTAATTTATTTTGATTTTATCACTAATAAAATCAAATAAAATCAAGTAAATGATACAAAATAATAAAAAGTTATTTTGATTTGATTTTGCATTAAAGGACAATCCAAATATGCTGTATAACATCAAGAAAAATCGTGCCAAATCATGAGAGGAAGGATATTCAAAATTGGAAAGATTTGAAGCAAAATTTAAAGGCATTGGTATCTTTGATCTCTTGGCATTTTTGTTGACCTAAGGTGATTCAATATAAAAACACAATAATCCCAACCCTAATGCACATGAAGAGGCTGCCTCAAAACCAAGAACAAGGTTTCAAAAATTTAAAAGAAAGTGCAATTTTCAAAAGGGATGATCCAGCCTCCTTCAATCATCTCCAGCCGTTCCATCATCCTTCTGAGGATTCCAGGAGGTTAACCAGCCCATTTGCGAAGGCCAAAGCACGTTGCATCACCTCAGTCCGATCCTCCTTCTTTTGGTAAGAACTTGGATTTCAAACTCACCTAATTATTGATATCAATGCCTTTTGAATACACATTCATATTATTATGATTATTTGTGAATTTTCTGACGTATTATATGCAAGAAACTAGGTCAGGGTCGCGAATTACCATTGTTAGGGCTAGGTTTCAGGCAAGCATTGTATCTCTCTGTACAGGGACTTTCAGACCAAGCTACCACCACCATGGGATTTGTAACCTAGGAAATAGGGGGTAGCCGGAGCCTGGTGTCTTGATTCCACGTATTTGTGTCGTTTGCGTTTTTGTAGGGCCGAAGAAGACGACCGGAGTGCAGCTCCGACGTCGTTGACTCAAGAGAAGACCATGCGTGGCACTTCCCTATGTTTTGGTTGGTTGGTTTGAAATCCAGGGTCTCACTTGCTGGCGCGTGCTTGACAACTCAACATCAGCTTTGTTTTCATATTATATAATTTTGTTTTATTTGTATGTACAATTGAACAGCCAGGGAAGATGGTTAAGAGTGAGGGGTTTGAAGCAAACGTCCTGGGTTCGATCCCAGGCATGTTTCTTTTTGCATTTTTTCTTGAATATTCCTTGCAGATCCAGCATGTCAGCCTGTTGAGGGTCCATCTAGCGCTCCTCATCATCCGTCCGTTGGATCCATCTCCAACAAGATCCAACGCCCAACATACGCAAGCTCATGATAGACCTTCATAAGATGATCCCATTGGATCAGGCACAGACTCTTGGCCTCCAGCTTTGGGCCTAACAAGAATTTGGCAGCACACCCCCTTAATTCCTTCCAGCAACAGGCCCAAGTTTCAATTTTTTTTAATTTCTTATTTCTTTATTTGTTTTAATTATTTTACAAAATCAGTTCTTTTAATTATTTTACAATAAAATTATTTTTTAATTAAATCAGAAAATCACAAAAAATGTAGAACTAGGTTTTTTTTTAGTAAAATTAGTTTTTTGTGGGAAATTAATTAATTTTGATTTGATTGTTTTCACAATTAAAATTAATTAGACAAATTAGGTTTAATTCATAAATATTTAGTTTTCTCAATAAAATACCAAATTTTTTTAATTAATTAGATTTAGGTTAAGATTTCAAATGTTTTTCTCAATAATAAAATACAAAAAAAATGTTTTCTCTTTAATTGATTAGATTTTTTAGGACTTAGACTTCATTCTCGTATTTATTTCGTTGCGCGCGCCTTTATTTTATTTTTAATTCAAATTATTGTATCTGCTTTGGGTTTGTAATAGATTAATTAGGATTTCGAATTTCCGCATTTTTATTTTCAGTCAAATATTTGTGTATCTGTCCAAAATCCTTGTAATAGCGTAGATCTTTATTTCTCGCTTTTAATTTCTGCAACTATTAAACTGTTAGATGTATGGACATTAGGATTACATGTGAAAGATAAATCAAATTAAAATGGTAGACAACCCTAAATGTGCAAGATAAATGAACTGAAACAATACACTTGCACATATGCTCCCTTAGGGTATCTCCCACTTGGTTGCCTCGGAAATGATGGTCGTGTCCCTCGAATGTAGGGATACCTTAGCAGTGACCCGCAACTCAAAATCGTCATAAAGATCATAGTCCCTACTTGTCCCTCGAGTTGCCTACTAATTGATCTTATGACGATAGTCCCTTCGAAATGCTAAGGTATCTTTACTTGTTGCCTTCAGAGACCATTTCGTCCCTTCGAACGTCCCTTTAAAAATCCAACAATAGGGCTACCTACTCCTTAATAGTAGGATAGTGATGTCTAAAGGAAAACGAACAGACTTTTTTTCGAGTAGGTAGAAACTCTTAAGTACTTGCTCAAACAAACTTTTACACCATACACTTTCAAACAAACTTTTCAAACTAAAGTTTTCAAAAACACTTTATCACACTCTTGAGGACCGATACAAGGGTTACCATAAAGTGAATCGCTGCACTAAGGCAATTTCAAAACTTTTTCAAAGCACACAAACACACATAAGCAATTTCAAAATGAGCAAGTACCTAAGAGCCCGTGGAAAACCACGGATAGAAAGGGTGCTAACACCTTCCCTTTCTATAATCTACCCCCCGTACTCAAAAACATATCGAAAAAGGTTTTTTCTGTTCTTTTTCCTTTCCCTTAGTTGGATGAAATAAAAGTCGGTGGCGACTCTTGCTTACTGCGACATTTGCAAATACAAAATGAAAAACTAGTATAACAGTCGGTTCAGCCACCATATCACAGAACTGGAAACTTTGCTGGGGAAAATTAATAAAGTGAGGTTTACCTTAGGATCTAGGTCATTTTTAAAATTTCTTTCTTGTTTGTTTTGTCTGCTTTATCCTTAAGGGTTTTTGTTTGGGTATTGTTGAAGATCCTACACCCGGATATGGGGGACACTTTTTAGGTAAACAATAATAGACTGTGGAGACTGTACATCATAGACCGATATGGTTTAAGCGATGGCTGTGTTGGTGTGACACTTTGGTTGGTACCGGTATCCTTCGTGTGGAAACAAGGAGAATATGAGGCCGTCGCATGCTGTCGTGAAGCACTAACGGACCTTAGAACCTTAGTTGAACAAACTTGGCCATTAGAAAGTAGTGAGATAGCCGGCCTCAATATAAAGATGAAGATTGGTTAATACTCGATGCTACGCTCATTCAGATCAGACTTTCGGGATATTTCGCTGCAAGAAAAGATTGCCTGAGCTGAAACAATGCCCGGTAAAGGATGATCAGTGGTATTGAGAATCTTTAGAACCCGATTACTTTTCTAAGACAGGTTTGAAACCAACTAAACTTCAAGAGGGTACTTTCCTTTAACCTCATGCAAGCCTTTGAACCTAAGGTCTATTGTGTCTTTTGCTTGTGTGTGATTTATTCTGTTTGAACATAACATCATGCATCATAACATAACATCCATTCTTATCACACTAATCATTTCAAGGACCAAGGGAATTTATCTTTGTTCTGTTTTGTAGATCATGGCTTCCGCCCGTAGAAACACTATCCGAATCAGCTTTGTGAGACTACCTCCCCAACTCAAGGAGCTAGTATCGAGGGTTCCTGAAACTTCTGCGTTCACTAAGAGACATGGTCGACTTCTCAACCTGGTTACTTCAAACTTTAATGAAAATATGATGGGTGTACTCTTCCAGTTCTTTGATCCCAAGCACCACTACTTCACCTTCCCATACTATCAGTTGGTGCCTACCATGGAAGAGTTCTCTCAGTTATTAGATGTACCCATTCTTGAACAATTGCCTTTCACAGGTTTGGAAGTAGTTCCTAATCCAGAATCCATTGCCTCAGCCTTGCATTTGAAACGGGCCGACGTGGTATCCAATTGAGAAACAAGAAGCAGAGTCAAGGGTTTTCTACTGAAGTTCCTAATAGACAAGGCCCAACTGTTTTGAGATGATATGGATTTTTAGGCTTTTGAAGAGGTCTTGGCCCTTCTAATCTATGGGTTAGTACTGTTCCCTAATCCAGACTTGCTCATAGATGTGAATGCTATCAAGATCTTCTTCTCTCGCAACCCTGTGCCTACCTTGCTCGGAGATATATTGCACGCTCTCCATACTCGTACCATGAAGAGAGGAGGGGTTATTATGTGCTGCATGCCATTGCTGTCGAGGTGGTTTATTTCTCACCTCCCTAAGTCTGTACTGAAGAATGAATATGGTTTGGGTTGGTTGCAAAGGATAATGTCACTCGCTCACACGGATATTCTCTGGTATTCCTGAGCTATGGGAGATACTGCTATTATTGGCCGCTGCAGGGAGTACCCTAATGTCCCATTACTTGGCATTAGAGGAGGCATAACTTACAATCCTTATTTAGCTCTGCGATAATTTGGTTACGCTTGAAGGGATGGTCCCCATGAGTTACTTATCGAGGTAATTGTATTTAACTATGAGGATGATGTTCAAGGGTATCTCCAGAGGGTCATACGAGCTTGGAGCATGGTAAATAGATCTGGCGCCAAGGCTTTGGGGCTGAAGGCTTCCATTCCTATGGAACCTTATCTCCAATGGGTACGAGCTCACGCCCAGAAACTTATGATGCCCTACATGGCCATTTTACCAGTGATTGTGGAACCCACTACTGAATGGGGTATTCCTTACACGGTTCTCCATCCTGATATGCCCACTGATCTTGAAGAACTACATAGGTCTTGGATTCAGTTGAAGAAAGAGCGGGATACTTATAGGGATCAGTTCTATGCCCAGGAGAGGAAGGTTTTAGAGCTCACAAAGTAACTTCATGAGGAAAGAAGCCTTAATGCCTATCTCGGCACGAAGAGGAAACATCCATGGGAAATTTGATTTTTTCTAGTTTTCTAGAATTGTTTTTAATTGTAATGCCTAAAAGGCGATTGAACTTTGAATTCTACTAATAAAATATTTGTTTCATTTTGATTCGCAAATTTAAATTTCCCAAAGTCTTTGAAATCATTACATACACATCCCATTCATAAACACTGCATATACAGGTACCATTACAGGCTTCTCGTCTTCTTCGTTGTTATCACGCAAAAATGTCTTCTGAATAAAGCATCAAAGATCTTCAGGCACAAAATGCCCAATTCCAACAGATGTTCATAACTCTGACGAAAGGGAAAGAGGATATGAAAGCCCTCATCCTGAAAGAGAAGAAGAAAAAGAAGAAGGTCTCTTGTATTCTAAATATGGGCAGAAGGTTTAGGGGGCCATTAAATCAACCAGTCGATCTAACCTCCTCATCCAAGGAAGGGGAGAATCAAGAAAGGGAGACAAGGGAAAAGGACCCCAGTCCTGAAGTTTCTAAAAATTATACAGACTATAATGATGAGCAGTATCCTCCCACTGAGGATAGATACAAGCAATTGGAAGATTGTTTGAGTGCTATGGAAGTCTAGAGGATACCTGGGTTGGATTTCGAAGAACTGGGATTGGTGTCGGGAGTGGTCATCCCGGAGAAATTTAAGGCTCCAATTTTTTCAAAGTACGACAGGGTGTCTTTCCATAAGCTTTATCTCTGTTCCTACGTAAGGAAGATCCAGCCCCACACTGCTGATAGAAACTTATGGGTTCACTTCTTTCAAGATAGTCTGTCAGGGACTCAGCTTGAATTGTTCTACCAACTGGAGAGAACCAATGCCTGAAACTGGGTGGATTTGGCCGCTGCTTTTTATAAGCAGTATCAATACAACGCCGACCTTGCCCCCACTCGTACTCAACTCCAGAGTATGACCATGGGTGCATGTGAAGGCTTTAAGGATTATGCGCAGAAGTGGAGAGACTTGGCTGGAAGAGTCCAACCCCCTTTATCTGACAGGGAGTTGGTCGATATGTTTCTTGGGATGCTGTTTGGTCCTTTCTTTAAAAATTTGATTGGTAGCTCATCACCTGGTTTCACTGAGCTGATATTAACAGGAGAAAGGGTAGAAGCTGAGATTCAGAGCGGTAAGATACAGAAAGACGCCTCTTCGAGTTCAATAAATAAGCCTTTCACTAGTAAGAAGGAAGCCAGTGCCATATATAGCCTGAGAGGCCAAAGCAGAGCTGAACACCGTCAAACAGTAAGTGCTGTAATGATACCTAGACCCGCGTCTGCTCCACACTGCAATAATCAACAAAGGGTGGAAAGACCACAACGGTAGTTTACCTAGATTAAAACGACGTTGGCTGAAGTTCTACCCCATCTGCTAAGATCCAACTTGGAAACCTTGAAAGAGGATCCCAAGAATCTGAATACCACATCTCCTCGGTATAATCCAAATGCTTGGCGTGCCTATCATTCTGAGAGTCCTGGCCACGATACAAATGACTGTTGGGCTCTGATAAATAAGGTACAGGATCTGATCGAGGTCAAGGAGATTGAGTTCGATGCTCTGGAAAAGCCCAATGTTATAACTGATCCCATGCCTAAGCACAATCGTAGAGTTAATGTTGTTGATGTCGATCTGTTTGTGACCTCAGTTGATGAAGTTTCTACTTCCCTTATGACTATTAAGAAGAATTTGTTGTTGGACGGTTTATTTCCGGGTTGTGGTGAAGGTCGCCACGTGTGTTCATCTCTGCCTTCCGGTTGCCATTTGCTGAAAACAGGTGTCCAACGCCTGATGGACAAAAGATAGATTTTGTTCGAGAAAACTTTGATTCCAATTGTTCCATGTGAAGATATTGCAATTATAACCATTTCTGCCAATCCTTCCAAGGTCTCCTCGAGAAGACCTGTTAGGATTACATCCGCTCCAAGAGTCGCTCCGTTAATAATCACCCTTCCTGGTCCTGTCCCATACGCCTTGGACAAAGCAGTCCATTGGCATTATGGCGCCGATGTCTACTATCATGGAGTTAAACAAGACCTGAAGAATGAAGAGGCCGACCCCGGTGTCAGTAACATTGTCGGGACCAACAAGATCACCAGAAGTGAAAGGGTTTTCTCCCCTGAGATTACCCACAAAACTGTCAATAAGCCTCCCGTTATTTCGCCCGCTATTCCTATTGGTACTTCAACTACTACTCTTGTTCTTACTCCAATTGTTACCCATGTTGTCGAGTTATCTGTTACCCGGCAAAGAAGCTATAGGTGAGCCTGCCCGAACGGAGGCACCTAGAAAAATTATTGTAGAAGCCTCTAAGCAAGAGATAGAGGAAATATTTAAAATAATTAAAAAGAGCGACTACAATGTGGTCGAGCAGTTGGGGTAGACCCCCTGAAAGATATCCATGTTGTCTCTACTGTTGTGTTTCGAGGCCCATGCGAAGGCTTTGATCGCGTTTCTCAAGACTGTACATGTGCCACAAGAGACCTTGGTTGATCAATTCAAAGACTGTATGGCCAGCCTGACTGCTGACAATGGGCTGGGTTATTCAGATGCCAATTTGACACCGAAAGGGAGGAAGCATAATGATGCCCTACATGTCTTGATCGAATGCAGGGGAACCACTATGGCTCATGTGCTGATAGATACTGGGTCTTCACTGAATGTCATGCCGAAGAAGGCTCTCGACCGACTAGATTGTGAGGGCTTGACCTTAAAGCCTAGTAACATCATGGTAAGGGCTTTCGACGGGTCGAAGAGAATGATGCATGGGGAAGTGGACATCCCTATAAAGGTAGGCTCTCAAACCTTTGAGTCCACCTTCTATGTGATGGAGATCAGGCTGTTATATTCTTTTTTGTTGGGTCGTCCTTGGATCCATGAAGCTGGGGCTGTTACTTCTACACTGCACCAAATGCTAAAGTATCCAATAAAGGGGAAGATTGTCACTGTATGTGGCGAAGAGGAGTATATGGTGAGCCACCTCAACTCCTTCAGGTACATAGAGATGGGCGGGGAATTCATAGAGACTCCTTGCCAGAATTTTGAAGAGGTTCCCCAGATCTTGGCATCGACTGAGACCACTACCAGCACCAAACCTCCTCTGAAGATGGCTTCTCTCAAAGATGCAAGAGTAGTGGTTGAAGAAGGTGGGTATACCAACCGGGGACAACTCCCTGATTTTACTCACAAAATTGACAAGTTTGGTTTGAGCTTTACTTCAGGAGCGCAAAGGGATGTTCGACGCGCTCGAGCTGGAGGACCTCCTCTACGCATCAGCAATCGGGGAATTAATGCCGTTGAAGACAGTGAGGAAGACTCCGACATTGACAACTAGATCTACCCAACTACCAACAGTGGACCGAGTAACTGGACGGCTAGAGATTTTATACCAGTTTCTTTTATTCTGCAATAATTGTCTTACTTATTTTTTGAGATTGTAATAAACAATTTAAACTCTACAACCTTGTGTCTTTCCCGAGGCACATTGATTTTGTTTGTGAGGGCTATTATGTGTCATTTCATATATCATCAATAAAACATTGGACGTTCCTTGCATACAAATTTTATGGTCTTTGTTTTTTCTTTTCTGCTTTCACCTTATCAAAACATCTATACTCTTACACACACTCACGTCTCATACTGCAGATCCATATCCACTATGGATCCCATTGACAACAGTTCTGCTACTGCCGGTTATGACTTCGAAAATCCGATCAACCAACCCAAGGACGAAGGTGAAGACAATTGTGAGGTGCCGAGAGAACTTGCTAGACTGTTACAGCAGGAGGAGAGGGCTATACAGCCCCGTGAAGAGCCAGTTGAGACGATAAAATTGGGCACGAAAGTGGACGGAAAAGAAGTCAAGATCGACGCGAATTTGGAAGCTAAGACCAAACAGCGGTAGATACAGATGTTGCACGACTATGTTGAGATCTTCGCCTGGTCATATGAAGACATGCCTGGTTTAGACACTGATATTGTGGTACATCGTCTTCCAATCAAGGAAGATTGTCCTCCGGTTAAACAGAAGGTCTTCCGTATGCGCCCTGAAATGTCAGAGAAGATCAAGGCAAAGGTCATGAAGCAGTTCGACGCAGGGTTCTTGGCTGTCACCTCCTATCCACAGTGGGTTGCTAATGTTGTTCCGGTGCCAAAGAAATACGGTAAGGTACAGATGTGTGTGGACTACAGAGATCTGAACAGGGCAAGCCCCAAGGATGACTTCTCGTTTCCTCATATTGATGTTCTGGTAGACAACACCGCGCAACACAATTTCTTCTCCTTCATGGATGGTTTCTCTGGCTACAACTAGATCAAGATGGCTCCTGAAGACATGGAGAAGACAAACTTCGTCACACAGTGGGGAACCTTCTGTTACAAGGTGATGCCTTTTGGGTTGAAAAATGCTGGGGCAACCTATCAGCGAGCCATGGTCGCCTTGTTCCATGATATGATTCACCATGAGATCGAGGTCTATGTTGATGACATGATAGCCAGGTCTCACACTGAAGACGAGCACCTGGATCATCTACAAAATTTGTTCGACAGGTTGAATACGTACAAGCTGAGTTTGAATCCTTAACAAATGCACCTTCGGGGTAAGGTCTGGAAAACTTCTGGGTTTCATTGTCAGTGACAAAGGTATTCAAGTGGACATCACAAAAGTAAAGGCCATATAAGAGATGCCGACTCCCCGTAAAAAGAAGGAAGTTAGAGGTTTCTTGGGACGTTTAAATTATATTGCCAGGTTCATTTCATATATAACTTCTACTTGTGGACCCCTCTTCAAGCTTCTGAAGAAAGATCAAGTGGTAACGTGGAATGACGAATGCCAGACTGCCTTCACAAGGATCAAAGAACATCTCCAAGAACCACCAATTTTGATGCCTCCGGTTGAAGGAAGGCCTTTGATACTATACTTAACAGTGCTAGACAATTCAATGGGGTGTGTGCTGGGGCAGCATGACGAGTCTGGTCGAAAAGAGCACACAATATACTACCTTAGAAAAAAGTTTACTGACTGTGAGACACGATAGTCACTGCTCGAGAAAACTTTCTGCGCTTTGGCATGGGCTGCTCGCCGACTAAGAGTATATGCTGACTCACACTACTTTGTTGATATCTAAGATGGACCTAATCAAGTACATCTTCGAGAAACCCGCTCTCTCCGGAAGAATAGCAATATGGAATATGATCTTAACTGAATACGATATACAATATACAACCTTGAAAGCAATCAAGGGGAGTGTATTGGCTGATCATTTGGCTCATCAGGCCGTGGATGACTACTAGTCCATAAATTTTAAGTTCCCAGATGAGAATATTATGCTGGTGACTGACTACGAAGAACCTGGACCGGATGAAGGACCTGAAGAGGGATCCCGATGGACTATGGTTTTTGATGAAGCTTCGAACGCACCTGGTAATGGCATCGACGCTGTAATCATATCCCCTGAGGGATGTCATACTCCTTTCACCGCCCGACTATGTTTCAACTGCACTAACAACATGGCGGAGTATGAAGCTTGTATCATGGGTCTCAAAGCCGCTATTAACCTCAGCATCAAGTTCTTATTTGTCTTTGGGGATTCAACTTTGGTGATAAGTCAGATCAAGGGCGAATGGGATATGAAGCATCCGAATCTCATCCCATAAAAAGAGCACGTACTGACATTGCTCCCACACTTTGAGGAGGTAACCTTTGAACATTTCCCACAAGAGGAGAATCAGTTAGCCAACGCGCTAGCTACCATGTCTTCCATGTTCAAGGTCAGGTGGGACAACGAAGCTCCCCGAATCACCATTGAGAGGTTGGATGAACCTGCGCACTGTTGTGAGATTGATACTGAAGAGGTGGCAGACAAACCCTGGTTTTATGAAGTGAAAAGGTACCTCGAGACTCAAGAGTATCCCGAAGGGGAATCTGTCAATGATAAGAAGTTTATGAGAAGATTCACTGTGAAATTCTTCCCCAGTAATGGAATCCTCTACAAGCGCAATCATGACTCTACCTTACTGTGGTGTGTAGACAAGAGCGAAGCAGAGAGGATTATGATAGATCTGCATGAAGGTACCTCGGAACCCATTCCAGTGGACATACCATGGCTAAGAAGATCCTACGGGAAGGATACTACTGGTCCACTATGGAAGCAGATTGTTATCAGCACTCCCGAACTTGTCATAAGTGCCAAATCTACGCTGATAAGGTGCATGTGCCTCTGGTTCCCTTGAACATCTTGACAGCTCCGTGGCCCTTTGCAATGTGGGGCATTGACGTGATTGGAGAAATAAGGCCCACTTCTTCCATTGGACATCGCTTCATCTTAGTGGCTATAGATTACTTCACGAAATGGGTTGAGGCGGCCTCCTTTGCTACTGTAACCAAGAACGTTGTGGCGCGTTTTATCCGACATAATCTGATTTGTCGGTATGGTGTGCCAGAGAGAATTATTACTGACAATGGTACAAATCTCAACAACACGATGACCACCAAGCTCTGTAAGCAATTCAAGATACAACATCATTACTCTTCTCCCTACCGGCCGAAGATGAACGACGCTGTTGAAACGGCTAACAAGAACATCAAGAAGATTGTACAGAAGATGACGGTGACATATAAAGACTGGCATGAGATGTTACCATTTTCTCTTCATGGGTATCATACCTCAACACAGACGTTGACAGGGGCAACACCCTACTCTCTGGTATATGGCATAGAGGCAGTCCTACCCATCGAGGTCTAGATACCTTCTCTCAGGATTATGAAGGATGTGGGTTTGGATAAAGATGGATGGATCCAGACTCGACTTGATCATCTAAATCTAATCGATGAGAAGAGATTACCACTATCTGTCATAGTCAGACGTATCAAAAGCGAATGATCAAGGCTTTTAATAAAAAAGTCAGACGTCAAGAATATCAAGTCGGAGATCTGGTAATCAAGTGCATCATATTTCAGCAAGGTGATCCCAGGGACAAATGGACTCCCACCTATGAAGGGACATTTGTGATTAAAAACACTTTCTCGAGTGGAGGCATGATTCTAACCACAATGGATGGTGACGACCTTCCTAACCCTGTCAATGCAGACATAGTGAAAAGATACTACGCATGATAAAAGACCCGCTAGGTTGACTGGCCTAGGCAAAAATAAGGGCTTCCTGGTGAACCAAAAGGGTCCAGGCAAAAGTAAGGGATGAAAACAAAAAAATTTGTACACCTGGCAAGTCGAGAACCTGAAAAGGCGACTTGGGCAAAAAGGGGTATCCTGGTGGACTGAAAACCCGAAAAGGCAGTCCAGGCTAAAGTTAGGGATGTAAAGTGTATCACTATGTCCCATTGGATCACCTTGCGACCAGACCTCATTATCGACTATCAAGATCAAAAGACACCAATCAATCTAATCAACTTCAGACAAGTAGCAAAGTGATGAGACGCTCGAAGGCATAAGGGCAATAGCAGAATTAGAACTCAATGGGATTGTTGCACATAACTGTTTTTCTTTTTACGCAAAATTGTATAGCTTCTATTTTCACGGCGGCGTTCTCTTACTAGAGCGTCGGTCTCCTTGAACAAAAATGCCTATTATAGGCCAACTTCAAAAAAAAAAAATCAATACAAAATCATTTTCACGAGAAACTATGAGTTTTTCCTTTTCTGTTTTGTTTTGCAAGAACGTCCAATGATTTATTCTTGACATATGCATTTAATATGATTGCTGCTCATAAATATTTACACAAGAAATGAAAAGACAATTACTCGTAACTTAAGAAACAGGAGCAGAAACAAGAAATGTCAAACTCGACAGTTACTCTGCCCAGCAGGTACCAGGACAGAGACAACTTGGGAGCACAATCATCAGTACATACACTCCCCACAAAGTAAAATTATTCAAAGCATTAATGTCAGCTTTCCCGAAACAGGAAGTAATCTCCCTAGCCAGGGTCTTTCAGAAACCGGACAGCTATATCCCCCAGCCGATTGTCATAATCGCGATCGGGTCATCATAATTTTTATCTCCCTAAGCAGAGTTTATTTCTCTGAATACATAAGCTCAATCCTTGATAGAGCCTATTACTTCAGCTACAGAAATTCATCCCCCGCAGCGTTACTCTCAAACAGAGTCTCTCCCTGACAGAATTTTCACAAACAACAAGGAATAAATCTCCAGTACAGTCATTTCCATTCACCATCCCTAGCGGAAGTAGAAGAACCATAATTCTATGCAACAGTCAGGAATGCTATACCCTCCAGTAGCAGTCAGGGATTTATTTTCCCAGGCTCATACATGTCCCAACAACATTTCATGTACATACATCATGGCATGCGTATATATATCATATACACCATAATCTCATTTATTTTGAGAACATCATCTCACAAAGCATTTCATGCATTACACATATAATTAACCCTGTTATCTTTTCATGAAAGACAATTATCACCAACAATCCCAGCAGTTATACATGTCATATCTATAAACAGCCAGTGGAAAATCAGTTCTCGGAGATCAAACGTGTCAACTAATCTCTAAAACCAAAAATGAAGTAACCCTACTATCCAGGTTCCTTCCCATAAGCTCTACTATCCAAACTTTCATCTCGAAGAAACCCTACGACTCAGGTTCCTTCCCATAAGCCCTGCTATCCAGGCTTTCCTTTCGAAGTAACCCTACTATCCAGGTTCCTTCTCACAACCCTACTATCCATGCTTTCATCTTGAAGTAACCTTACGACCCAGGTTCCTTCTCGTAAGCCCTACTATCCAGGATTTCATCCCGAAGAAACCCTACGACTCAAGTTCCTTCCCATAAGCCCTGCTATCCAGGCTTTCATTTCGAAGTAACCCTACTATCCAGGTTCCTTCTCAGATCCCTACTATCCAGGCTTTCATCTTGAAGTAACCCTACGACCCAGGTTCCTTCTCATAAGCCCTACTATCCAGGCTTTCATCCTGAAGAAACCCTACGGCCCAGGTTCCTTCCCATAATCCCTACTATCCAGGCTTTCATCTCGAAGTAACCCTACCATCCAGGTTCCTTCTCATAATCCCTACTATCCAGGCTTTCAACTCGAAGTAACCCTACCACCCAGGTTCCTTCTCATTGCCCTACTATACAGGCTTTCATCCCGAAGAAACCCTACGACCCAGGTTCCTTCTCGTAGCCCTACTATCCAGGCTTTTATCTCGAAGAAACCCTATGAACCAGGTTCCTTCTCATAATCCCTACTATCCAGGATTTCATTCCGAAGTAAACCTACCATCCAGGTTCCTTCTCTTTTATCTCCAGACAACAATTTATAACACTGTAAGACCTAGACCCGACCCGATATAGTCAATTTCACAAATTCCCCAGTAAGTTACTGTGTAGCCTGGACCCTTACCAGATACGCAGTTCCCTTCCACTTCCTCAATCAGAAGCTAGCTCCCTAATAGAGTAATGGACAACTGAAGCTCCTATACTCTATCTCCCAAGACACAAATCAACATTCCTCAATGAAGTCCTCCTCAACGGCAGGTACAGGAATTCTCGCAAAGGAATCTCTTATGCAACCGATATATTTTCTAGATGGCATCTTTAAGCCCATCTCCGAAGATTCTCTGTCAACTTCTAAATGGTATCTGTAAGTCCATTCCCGATATCACCAATCATTATTACTTCATGCGAGTGCAAATTTCTGGGCACTTTAGTGTTCAATCATCTTCCACCTTCAGATCACAAAAGGCAGACCGACCAATCTACATCCTCAGTCTTAAGAAGATTGAACAGGGGAAGCTGTTGTACCCCAAAATTTTCCCTCTCATTTTACTCAACACATGCTCATTGAGATCCTCAACTTGCTCAAGGATGCCCAAGAGTTGACCAGACAAACTCTCTCCTAAAGCAATGGACCTCCAACTAGGGTTTCCATTTTCATCAAGATGGGTGAGCTCCAAAGGCCTCATATGCTCTCCATAGTCCTAATATGTTCTCAATACCCTTAATGTCAAGTTTCAAGCCTTGCACAAGAAGTTTGCTCAGTCAGCTGCTCAGATGCTTGAAAATCAACTATATTAGGTCAAAAGTCAACTGTGGCCCACATACAGTCAAACTTCAAGATTTTTGGTCAACATCAACATTTTGAAGTGATATCCATCATTTTATCAAGGGTTGACCATGATTCCCCAAGGAATGCTCCTAATTCATCAAAACTCAAAAGTTGCTAAATTAGGGTTTCTTAGGAAAAGTCAACCAAACTTTGACCAGACATAACTTCCTCATACTTTATCATAAATTTCTCATCCAAGTCTCACTTTGAAGAGAATCCAATTCCCTACAACTCATCTTCAACCCTCTAGTTTAATAAATGCACTCATCAAAAGATATGGATTCAGACATTATAGGTCATTCCAAAAAGTCAACAAAAACACCTTGTGGGTCAAAACTCCTTACATGAACATGGAAGATACAATTGAGATGAAACCAAATAAGTTGCTTAGAGGACATCCTAAGCTTTCTAAAAAGTCCAAGAACACCCCCTTAGGGTCAAAATTGAAGGAGATATGCATTGTCAAAGTTGGCCATTTTTGGAAATTTGCCCAAAGTCAACAATGCTGAAAATTGAATTTTTTCTCAAATGGGCCTAACTTTTTATGCTTGCAACACACTCCTAGTATGGTCCACGACCCATACACCTTTCCATGCATTATTGGGTTTATTTATTTAATTTATTTTGATTTTATCACTAATAAAATCAAATAAAATCAAGTAAATGATACAAAATAATAAAAAGTTGTTTTGATTTGATTTTGCATTAAAGGACAATCCAAATATGTTGTATAACATCAAGCAAAATCGTGCCAAATCATCAGAGGAAGGATATTCAAAATTGGAAAGATTTGAAGCCAAATTTAAAGGCATTGATATCTTTGATCTCTTGGCATTTTTGTTGACCTAAGGTGATTCAATATAAAAGCACAATAATCCCAACCCTAATGCACATGAAGAGGCTGCCTCAAAACCAAGAACAAGGTTTAAAAAATTTAAAAGAAAGTGAAATTTTCAAAAGGGACGATCCAGCCTCCTTCAATCATCTCCAGCCATTCCATCATCCTTCTGAGGATTCCAGGAGGTTAACCGGCCCATTTGCGAAGGCCAAAGCACACTTCATCACCCCAGTCCGATCCTCCCTCTTTTGGTAAGAACTTGGATTTCAAACTCACCTAATTCTTGATATTAATGCCTTTTGAATACACATTCATATTATGATTATTTGGGAATTTTCTGACGTATTACATGCAAGAAACAAGGTCAGGGTCGCAAATCACCGTTGTTAGGGCCAGGTTTCAGGCAAGCATTGTATCTCCATGTACAGGGACTTTCATACCAAGCTACCACCACCATGGGATTCACAGCCTAGGAAATAGGGGGGTAGCCGGAGCCTGGTGTCTTGATTCCACGTATTTGTGTCATTTGAATTTTTGTAGGGCCGGAGAAGACGGCCAAAGTGCAACTCCGGCGTCGTTGACTCAGGCGAAGACCTTGCGTGGCACTTCCCTATGTTTTGGTTGGTTGGTTTGAAATCCAAGGTCCCACTTGCTGGCCCGTGCTTGATAACTCATCATCAACTTTGTTTTCATATTATATAATTTTGTTTTATTTGTATGTACAATTGAACAGCCAACGCAGATGGTTAAGAGTGAGGGGTTTAAAGAAAACCTCTTGGGTTTGATCCCAGGCGTGTTGCTTTTGCATTTTTTCTTAAATATTCCTTGCAGATCCAGCATGTCACCCTGTTGAGGGTCCATCTAGTGCTCCCTATCATCCGTCCATTGGATCCATCTCCAACCAGATCCAACATCCAGCATACGCAAGCTCATGGTAGACCTTTAGAAGATGATCTCATTGGATCAGGTGCAGACTCTGGGCCTCCAGCTTTGGGCCTAATAAGAATTTTGCAGCACACCCCCTTAATTCCTTCCAGCAACAGGCCCAAGTTTTAATTTTTTCTTTTAATTTCTTATTTCTTTATTTGTTTTAATTATTTTACAAAATCAGTTGTTTTAATTATTTTACAATAAAAATCTTTTTTAATTAAATCATAAAATCACAAAAAATGTAGAACTAGTTTTTTTATAGTAAAATTAGTTTTTTTGTGGGAAATTAATTAATTTTGATTTGATTGTTTTCAAAATTAAAATTAATTAGATAAATTAGGTTTAATTCATAAATATTTAGTTTTCTCAATAAAATACCAAAAAAAATGTTTTTTTAATTAATTAGATTTAGGTTAAGATTTCAAATATTTTTCTCAATAACAAAATACAAAAAAATGTTTTCTCTTTAATTGATTATATTTTTTAGGACTTAGACTTCATTCTCGTATTTATTTCTTCGTGCGCGCCTTTACTTTCTTTTTAATTCAAATTATTGTATATTCTTCGGGTTTGTAATAGATTAATTAGGATTTCGAATTTCCACATTTTTATTTTCAGTCAAATATTTGTGTATCTGTCCAAAAGCCTTGTAATAACGTAGATCTTTATTTCTCGCTTTTAATTTCCACAACTATTAAACTGTTAGATGTATGGATATTAGGATTGCATGCGAAAGATAAATCAAATTAAAATGGTAGACAACCCTAAATGTGCAAGATAAATGAATTGAAATAATACACTTGCACATATGCACCCTTAGGGTATCTCCCACTTGGTTGCCTCAGAAATAATGGTCGTGTCCCTCGAATATAGGGATACCTTAGCAGTGACACGCAACTCAAAATCGTCATAAAGATCATTGTCTCTACTTGTCCCTCGAGTTGCCTACGAATTGATCTTATGACGATAGTCCCTTCGAAATGCTAAGGTATCTTTACTTGTTTCCTTCAGAGACCATTTCGTCCCTTCAAACGCCCCTTTACCAATCCAATGATAGGGCTACCTACTCCTTAATAGTAGGATAGTGCTGTCCAAAGGAAAACGAACAGACTTTTTTTCCGAGTAGGTAGAAACTCTTAAGTACTTGCTCAAACAAACATTTACACCATACACTTTCAAACAAACTTTTCAAACTAAAGTTTCAAAAACACTTTATCACACTCTTGAGGATCGATACAAGGTTTATCATAAAGTGAATCGCCGCACTAAGGCAATTTCAAAACTTTTTCAAAGCACACAAACACACACAGGAAATTTCAAAATGAGCAAGTACCTAAGAGCCCGTGGAAAACCACAGATAGAAAGGGTGCTAACACCTTCCCTTTCTATAATCTACCCCCGTACTCAAACATCTCGAAAAAGGTTTTTTCTGTTCTTTTTCCTTTTTCTTAGTTGGATGAAATAAAATTCGGTGGCAACTCTTGCTTACCGCGACATTTGTGAATACAAAATGCAAAACCAGTATAACAGTCGGTTCTGCCACCGTATCACAGTCGATAATACTGCTCAGCATAAAGTCTTCTCTTTCATGGATGGCTTCTCAGGATATAATCAGATTAGTATGGCTTTCAAATATATGGAGAAGACAACTTTCGTTACGCAATGGGGCACCTTTTGTTACAAGGTCATGCCGTTCGGATTGAAGAATGTAGGGGCAACATATCAAAGAGCTATGGTAGCTTTGTTTCATGAAATGATTCATCATGAAATAGAGGTCTATGTGGATGATATGATTTCCAAATCAAAAACTGAAGAGGAACATTTCGATCACCTGTACAAGCTATTCGAGAGGTTGAAAAAGTACAAGTTAAGGTTGAACCCTAACAAGTGCACATTTGGAGTACGATCTAGAAAGCTTTTAGGTTTTATCGTCAGTAATAAAGGCATTGAAGTCAATCCTTCCAAGGTAAAAGCCATCCAAGAAATGTTAGTCCCTCATTATGAAAAAGAAGTTAGAGGATCCTTGGGTCGTCTCAATTACATCGCCCGCTTCATATCTCACTTGACTGCTACTTGTGAGCCAATCTTCAAACTCTTGAAGAAAGATCAGGTAGTCAGATGGAATGATGAATGCCAAGCTTCCTTCGACAAAATCAAAGAATATCTACAAGATCCTCTTATTCTCATGCCTAAAGTTGAAGGAAGACCCTTGATCATGTACTTGACAGTACTAGAGAACTCTATGGGGTGTGTTTTGGGCCAACATGATAAGTCTGGCCGAAAAGAGCAATCTATTTATTACCAGAGCAAAAATTTTACCGACTGTGAAACTAGATATTCACTGCTCGAGAAAACTTGATGCGCTCTGGCATGGACTGCTCGCCGGCTAAGACAGTATATGTTGACTCATACCACTATGTTGATTTCTAAGATGGACCCAATCAAGTACATCTTCGAGAAACCTTCCCTTTGCAGACAGATAGCCAGATGGAAAATGATCTTGACTGAGTACGAAATTCAATACACGACTCAAAAGGCCATCAAAGGAAGCGTACTAGCAGATCATTTGTCCTATCAAGCTGTTGATGATTATTAATCCATGAACTTCAACTTCCCTGATGAGAACATCATGCTGGTGACCAGCTATGCAAAACCTGGACCGTATGACGGACCTGAACAAGGGTCCCGATGGACTATGGTCTTCGATGGGGCTTCCAACGCCTTGGGTAACGGAATTTGTGTTGTGATCATCTCCCCTGAAGGTTTCCACAGTCCTCTCACTTCCAGACTTTGCTTCGATTGCACTAATAATATGGCTGAGTACAAAGTGTGCATCTTGGGTCTGAAAGCTGCCATTGACTTGAGGATCAAGCATTTGAATGTGTTTGGGGATTCTGTTCTAGTGATTATCCAAGTAAAAGGAGATTGGGACACTAAGCACCCTAATCTCATCCCTTACAAGGAACTTGTGCTATCCCTGATTCCCTACTTCGAAGAGATCACTTTTGAGCACTTCCTTAGGGAAGAAAATCAACTGTCTGACGCTTTGGCAACCATGTCTTCAATGTTCAAAGTCAGATGGGACAACAAAGCTCCTATGATCACAATTGAAAGATTCAACGAACCTGCACACAACTGTTACCTTGACACTGATATAGAAAAGCCATGGTACCATAAGGTGATGAGGTACCTTGAAGCACAAGAATATCCTGAGGGAGAATCCATCAATGACAGAAAGTTCTTACGAAAATTTACGGCCAAATTCTTCCTAAGCAACGAAATATTGTACAAGCTCAACAATGACTCTACTCTACTCCGATGTGTGGACAAGAAGGAGACAAGGGAAATTATGGAAGAAATCCACGATGGTCTCTTTGGTACTAATTCAAGCGGACATACGATGGCCAAGAAAATCCTGAGAGCTGGCTACTATTGGTCAACGATGGAGATTGATTGCCATCAACACTCTAGAACTTATCACAAATGCCAAATCTATACTGACAAGCTCCATGTGCCTCCTATCCCTGTGAACGTCATGACCGCTCCGTGGCCATTTGCAATGTGGAACATTGACATGATTGGAGAAATCAAGCCCGCCGCTTCCAATGGACATCGCTTCATTCTTGTCGCTATCGACTATTTTACCAAATGGGTCAAAGTCGTCTCGTTTGCCTCAGTCACCAAGAATGTGGTAGCCAGATTCATCAAACACAACCTAATCTGCCACTATGATATCCCCGAAAGGATCATGATCGACAATGGGACTAACCTCAACAATGCTATGATTACTGAGCTTTGCACTCAGTTTAAGATCAAGCATCACAATTCTTCTCCATATAAACCTAAAATGAATGGCGCAGTCGAATTGGCCAACAAAAACATTAAGAAGATTATGCAGAAAATGGTAGTAACCTATAAGGATTGGCATGAGATGTTACCGTTTGCTCTACATGGCTACCGCACTTCAGCTAGAACATCAACTAGGGCAAATCCCTTTTTCTTAGTCTATGGCATGGAAGTTGTTTTTCCAGTGGAAGTTCAGATTCCCTCACTAAGGATTATGAATGAGGAAGGCTTAAGCGAAGACGAGTGGATTCAAACGAGATTGGATCAGCTGAACTTAATCGACGAAAAGCGAATGGTTGCTTTTTTTCATGGTCAGACGTACCAAAAACATATGATTAAGGCTTTCAACAAAAAGATAAAGCCTCGAGTATATCAAGCTGGTGAATTGGTGATAAAGCGCATCATTCTCCCAGAAGGCGACCCCAGAGGCAAATGGACTCCCAGCTATGAAGGGCCATTTGTTGTCAAGAGAGTTTTCTCTGGCGGTGCCATGGTGCTGACTACCATGGATGGTGAAGACTTCCCACATCCCATAAACGCAAACATAGTTAAAAAATACTATGCATAAGAGACCCGCTAGGTTGACACACCTAGGCAAAATAAGGGCATCCCAGTAAACCAAAAGGTTTGGAAAAAAATTAGGGATATATGCAAAAGATTGTACACCCGACAAGTTGAAAACCCGAAAGGGTGACTTGGGCAAAAAAGGGTATCCTGGTGGGCTGAAAACTCGAAAGGGCGATCCAGGCAAAAGTTAAGGATTGAAAGCGTATGACTATGTCCCGTGGAATCACCACTGTCAACTTTATCACCATGGTCCGAGTTCAAACGGTCCAATATCAATCCAATCAACTTCTGTCAATGGTAAGGGGCATTCGAAGACATTGGGGCAATAGTAGAGTTGGAAGGCAATGAGATCATGTCACATGGCTATTTGTTTTTATTTTCAATTTTGTTTTCCTATCGACAATTTCATCTTACTAGGATCTCCGTCTCTTTGTACAAAAACGCCTATTCATGGGCAAAATATCAATACAAATATACTTTGAAGTGTAAAATTTCTCTCTTTGTTTTGAATGCCAATTTGTCAAACGACTAAAATTGAACGAACATATGCATTTGACCATAATTAAAACTATTTGGAACATGTGTCCTGCTAAACAGTAGCAAAGCATCTCTTTAATGTATATGGAACCTCCTCACAGAGTTATTTCATTAGCATTATCCCCACCAAGACGGCTACAATAAGCCTTCCTCAACAGAGTTACCCATAAAGTCTCTTTGCATAGGTTAATTTCAGCAAGAGTCTCAATCTCTTGGCAGCTCTCTCCCCAGCTAAGTTGAACCCTACAATTAGAAGCCTTGTGGATCTCTTCCTCAAAGAACTCACTTCGTCAGCAGTTCATCGAATAGTCATCAATAGGGTTTATTTCCCCAACATGCAACAATCGAGGAACCATAAAATTCCCCAACTTAATTTATCCTCCCCAGTCGAGCCTGTATTCCCCCGATATAGTCTATCTTCCCCAGTTGAGCCTGTTATCCCCAGCTGAGTATATCCCCCCAAGCTGAATCTTTCTTCCTCGACTGAGTCCACACTCTCCAGCTTGAGTTTGCCTTTCAGACTATTGCAAATCATAGGGCCACAACCCCTAATCCCCAGTAAAGTCGTGAACAAAACCTTTACTGTCTCCAAAAGATACTATGAAACCTTGACCCGACCAGATAATAGTCAACTTCTCAAGTCACTATAGAGCCTGGATCCGACCAGATAATAGTGTAAACCTTTCAACTAACTATGAAGACTGGATTCAACCAGATAATAGTTAACTTCACAAGATACTATGAAACTTGGACCCGACCAGATAATAGTTCAAGATATAGAAGAACCTGGACTCAACCAGACCAAGGATTAACTACTTTCCCCCAGTAGAGTTTGCCTCTACCCCAACAAGTTATTGTGAAGCATGGATCCGACCAGATAGCAATTCCTCTCAGAAGTTTGTTGTGAAACCTGGAATCTGACCAGATAACAACTAAATCCCCAAGCAGTTTATTATGAAACCTGGAACTGACCAGATAACAATTAACCTTAACCACCTTATAAATCTGTAAAGCCTGGAATCCGACCAGATAGCGGTTCAATGTCATTAAGTTACTGTAAAGCCTGGACCCGACCAGATATCAGTTCAATTTCGTCTATTCAAGCAAGTTATTATGAAGCCTAGATCCCGGCCAGATAACAACGAACTACGATTCCCAAAGAGACATTATGAAGCCTGGACCCAACTAGATAGTAGTACAACTTTCCAAAAACCATGAAACCTGGACCCGACCAGATAGTAGTTACCGCTTCAAGTCACTGTAAAGCCTGGAATCAGACCAGATAACAGTTAACTTCCTTATCCCCAGCAAGTTGTTATGAAGCTTGGATGCGACCAGATAACTATTCAATTTCAAGAAATTTTCTACAAAGCCTGGAATCCGACCAGATAACAGTTAATTTATCCTTCCCCAGTAAG
Source organism: Vicia faba (assembly GCA_948472305.1). NCBI lineage: Eukaryota > Viridiplantae > Streptophyta > Magnoliopsida > Fabales > Fabaceae > Vicia > Vicia faba. Next base: position 766,843,347 of record OX451741.1, on the reverse strand, counting down.
TTACCGTGAAGCCTACAACCCGACCAGATAGCATATGACTTCCTCATTCTCCGCAAGTTGTGAAGCCTAGATCCGACCAGATAACAACTGACATTCAAGAGATATTCCCCAGCAGAAGCATCCTTTCAATAAAGTTTGAAGACATGTATACTCTTCACCCCAACAGCGATCCAGGATTCAACTTCCAAGGAACTCCTCAACAACAGTCAGGGATTTATTTTCTCGGACAAACATGCATTTCACATTCATACATCATATAATATACATATAAAATGCATTTAGCGTAATACCGCATCTTGTGAACATCATGCATACATCTGCATTTAACTAACCTCCTTTTCCCACAGGTAGAACATCAAGTTTTAGTCTAAATCAACCAAAAGATTTATGCTAATACTTTTTCCAATGTTTACCAACATTCCTCCAAATGGCATCTATAAGCCCATTCATAATACATCTTCGAGTGTAAATTTCTAGGCACTCTAGTGTTCAATCATCTTCCACCTTCAAGTCACGAATGGCGAAACCACCAATCTAACTCTTCGGGTTTAAGAAGATTGAATAGGGGAAGCTGTTGTACCCCAAAATTTTCCCTCTCATTTCTCAAGTAAATTCTCACAAGATCTCCTTTGGTTCAAGACTACACAAGGTTTGATCAGCTCAAGACACCCCCTCTAGCACTAATGAATGAAAATTAGGGTTTGAGTTTGCACAAGGACAATTGAACTTTTAATGCCTCATATGACTTTCATGGATCATTTTGGACTCTCAATATTGCTCATGTCAAGTTTCAAGTCTTGGATCACATTTTTGCTCAGTCAATTGATCAGTTGCCCTAAAATCAACTATATTGGGGAAAAAGTCAACTGTGGTCAATTTACAGTCAAACTTCATAATTTTTGATCCATATCAACATTATGAACTCACATATGTCATTTGATCAAGTTTTGATCATAATTCCTTAAGAAATTTGATCAGATCATCAAAAGGGCAAAATGGTCAAAATTAGGATTTTGATTGAGAAGGTGCAAATTTTTGATTTTTGACCTAGCAAATGGTTGATTGGTTTAAGTTATGATCTCAAGGGTTAAAATGCATAATTTTTACCTAATGGCATGGCTCAAAACATCTCTCAAGATTGATTTATTGACAGATGAATTTTCAGTCAACTAATCAAAAGTCAATTGTACACTGAAAAGTCAAACTTTGACTTTTTAGTCAAAATCAAGTGTCAAAGATTACACTTCATCAAAACTTGTCAAAATATGAAAGTTGTTCATCAAAAAAATCAAAATGTCAAGATTTCATTTTGAAAAGTCAAAATTTCTAAACTTAGAAATTTTTCTAAGTGTTGAAAACTTCATATTTTTTTACAACTTTGAGCAAAATTTTGACCATAATACAAGATGATTCAAAGGAAACTTCCAACATGAAAGTTGTATATATTAATGAGATATAAAACATTGTAGAACATAACTTCTCCTAGAAATGAATGGATTTCAAGTTATGATTTTGTGAATACATGTTCATGAAACTTGGAAACTTAGTGAAATTTTGCCCTAGTTTAGGCAGGATTTTGACCTAACTTCATGGCAATTTTTCACATGGTTCCAAGATGAATTTTCAAAAATGTCCAACATAGAGATTATAGAGGATTCTACAAGCTTTCCAAAATTTCCAAGAAATCATTGAGATCATGTTTGAGCAAAGATAATCAAAGACAAGAAGTTAGGATTTTCAAACCTGAATTACAAGCCATTTCTTGATGAACACATGAACCAAATCCATGCTAGGCTGCATAATCTTTGCTTTGTAGGACTCAAACTTGTTTATCACTCCATAATTAATATTTTGCACAACTGCTAGAAGCTTTAATCCAAGCATTCAATGCATTGCCCATGCTTAATACCATTTTAGGAAGAAAGGCACCATTGCCATTTTGGAAAAGTGGCTTTATGCACAAAGTCCACTCTTCTTGAGCCTCTAACTTATTTGTTCAGCACACACTCAACATACAAAGTCAGATAAACATGTTTAAAGTTTGTAACCACTCTAGACATCCTTGTACTATGCATTGGGACAACGTGTATCAAGCTTGCTTCAAAAACAAGAAAAGAGCCATAACATGTGATTTTTGAATTCTGATCAAGGACAAGTCTCCAAACTTGTTGCTTATAAATAGAGGCACTATTTGTGAGCTAGGACACGAGCTTGAACACCCTAAAACAATCCCAAACTCCCTCAAATAAAAAATTTCCCAAAAACTCCATTGTTGCCCAGTTTCTGACTTTGAACTTCAAACTTCCATTTCCCTTGTGCGTTCTTTGACCTTTTAGTTTCTAAAGTTCCCTTACATCAAATACAAGCCATCCCACACCCTGTTACACGACTGTAATAACATCTTCATCAACTTCCATAGCCAAAAACAGAGCATTGAAGTTGGACTTCTCCAGACCATTCCAGCCACTCTCAACTCAAGCTAAGCATTGCATTAGCTTCCTAGAGACTCAAGGAAGCTAACCTGATCATTGCAGAACCTTGAATCAAGCTCAAACTCATTTCACAATTTCCACTTTTGAGGTATTTTTCTTGAACTTCTATCTTCTCATTTAGGCATTGTTAGGCTTGTATTTGTGAAGATAAATGTAGACATCATGTTGTTTTCCTATGCAGATAAAATGAAGATAAAATAATCCTCATCTTAGGATTACTTTATTGGATCCTGATTGGTTTATATGTGAAGGGGTGAAAAACACAAGAAGGGGGGGTTGAATTGAAAAACTGGAATCTTAAAGCAAATGACAAGGTATTTTTATCCTGGTTCGTTTGATCTCAAACTACTCCAGTCCACCCGTCAAGGTGATTTCGCCTCTCTCCAACGAGGTCTTAATTCACTATATTCAACTGAATACAAATCTGCTTTAGCAACTGCTAAAACCTTCTTGATTCAAACCACAATCCGGTTTGTCAAGGCAACACTTTCTTACAAAGGTATAAGCAAATGTGTGTGAATGTTTTCTACAAAAACTATATCACAACTGTGATGTTTACACAAATGAAGCTTAGAATACTAGGTTGCTAAACGCTAATAAAGTATCAGAGTTTGTTGGTTTAGCAAAACTTGTAGAGTGAAGATTATTGTTCAGCTTTGTGCGTGTAGAGAGTTTGGAAGCATTAGCCGTGATAATCTTCGAAGCTTGGTTTATATAGCACTTGAGAAGATGAACGTTGAAGCAAATATTCTTGATTCAATGCTATTAACAAGCTTTCCTTTTTGAGCAGATCTTGTCTAGAATGATGCCGTTGGTATTGATTAGCTTTCAATGCACAGTACCGTTGCTTCTTCAATGCACGTTCTGGCTTGGCTCATTCTGATTCTGCTTCGCTGCTGATGAACTAATTTGATTCTGTATCAGAGTGTTTTACGCGCAGTTCTGTTCATCAAGCTTCAGCATGTGCAAGCGTTGATCATCTGATCTTGACGTTCTGATTCAGCAACTTCTGATGCTGATGTGCAAACTCATATTCTGATGCTGAAGAAGTGATATTGCTTATTTTAATTAGCATATCTGCAAGTCAGAGCATAGTAATTTTTAGGCAGCATATAATTCAATCATGAAATATTTAACTACTATATCTTTTCACTTTGTTATCATCAAAACTTAAATATAGGGTACTAGATTCAAACATTGTTCTAACAATCTCCCCCTTTTTGATGATGACAAAAACTAGATATTTTAAATGAAAAATAAAGTGAAAAGTTATCAGAGCTATGTATCAGAATAAGAAGTACGGAGAAGTCAGAGTTAAGAGATACTCCCCCTGAGTTTGTTACTTCCCTTTGATATGCGTGTTCTTCAGAGTCAGATCTTTTTCTATCTTTGAGCATCAGATTATAAGTCTTTGACTTATCAGAGAGTTGGGTCGATCAGAGCTTCATATATCAGAACTTCATATTTGATCAGAGCAACATGAGCTTTTACATTTTGATCAGAGCTTCTAGTTCTTAGTCTTCATAGTGTTCGGAGCTTCCTTGTGCCTGTAGACTTAACAACAAAACAGAAAAACATTTCAAGTAATAGAGTTAGAATGTTTGAGAGTTTCTGTCTAGTTAGCCGTTATTGATTTTAAATATCATTCTTGTTCTCCCCCTTTTTGTCAGCAATCAAAAAGTGTTAGTGATGTGCTAAAACAATTTAGATCAGAAAAACAAATTATATTAAAAAGGTTCAGATCACAAGAGCATTACACAAACAGAAAATGAAAAAAAACAAAAACACTTATGCATGACAAAAAATTTTAAGGTTGTGGGGGCATGCGTGAGAACAGGCTTTCCAGCATTGCTTGAATCTTTTCAGAAGTTGCATTCTGCTTCTGAACCATGGTGACAACAGTATCAATCTTGCTGTCCTGGACATTCATTCTTGCTTCCATCTTCTGATCATTCTATCAGCCATGTCCACACAACGGACTCCACCACCACTTTGACCAATTAACCTAGCAATGAGGTCTTCAGAAATTATTATCTTCTTTCCCATGACAGAAGAGATGACTAGATGTTTATGAATCTTGGCGTGAATCCAAAATTCTTTGACAAGCTCTGGGAAGGTTGGTCCAACCAATCTATCAAAGTACCTCTCCCACTTTTGAGCTTTGACTTCCTCAGTTAGGTCAAATCCATTTTCCTTCAAACTGTCGAAATCGATGATTAACTCAGAGAGAACCTCAAGATTCTTTACCGGTGTGAGAAGAGTTCTGGTAGGCGCTTGATATTGCTCAGAGGTTTCTTTCTTCTGATTTCCTGCAGAAATGCTGGAGGATGCCATTGTTCTCACACAAAAAGCTTGAGAGTGATTTGAGAAAAGCTAGGGTTTTGAAGGAGATATGCAGAAAATACTTGAGAGATTATGAGTAAGCGTAAAGGTTAAGAATGAAGAGTAATGTGCTTAAATAGAATTTTCAAAAATTATTTTGAAAAATAAAACGTTTTTAAGAGAGAGAAAAAAAATAATGATTGCCATTAACAAGCGTGATTACTTTGCATTAAATGCTTGCTGATTTTGGGGGATTTGAGAAAGATACTTAAAAACGGTTACCAGACATGTGTCTCAATGCACCCAATCAGCGCTTTGCCTTCTCAGAAACGTGCACGCGTTCTGCTTCAGGGATTTGCTGATGATTGGATGACACTTGTTTGATGTAGTGATCAGCACGTCTGTCTTTGAGATTAGACTCTCAGATCTTTAGACTTGCCTCTGATACAATCTGCATGTTCTAACTTTCTGAAAGAAGATTGATCAGAAGTTCACAGTAATATAAATACATTCTGAAAGATAAAAATATGGAATTAAAGCATTTTCATTCTGGGCATACTTTCATGCTGAGATGTTTCAGAATGAAATTAAACCTATCTTCTGAAAGGGGTTTAGTAAAGATATCAGCCCATTGATGGTCTGTATCTATAAATTTCAAGTTTAAAATTCCTTTCTGAATATAGTCCCTAATGAAATGATGTTTTATTTCTATATGCTTAGCTCTAGAATGTAAAATAGGATTCTTACTTAAGCAAATGGCAGAAGTATTATCACAAAGAATAGGAATGTTACTCTCAAAAATCTGGAAGTCTTCAAGCTGACTTTTCATCCAGAGCATCTGTGTGCTACATCCTGCTGCTGCTATGTACTCAGCTTCTGCTGTTGACAGAGCAATAGTTGATTGCCTTTTGCTGGACCACGAGATCAGATTTTCTCCCAGAAACTGGCAGCTTCCAGAAGTACTTTTTCGTTCCACTCTGTCTCCAGCAAAATCAGCGTCGCAGTAGCCTACTAAACTGTAATCACTAGATTTTCTATAAAACAAACCCAGATTAGTAGTACCTTTCAGATACTTGAAAATTCGCTTAACAACTGTTAAGTGAGATTCTCTAGGATCTGATTGGAATCTAGCACAAATACATACGCTGAATAGAATATCAGGTCTTGAAGCAGTCAGATAAAGGAGAGAACCAATCATACCTCTGTAGACTTTCTGTTCTACGCTTTTGCTTACCTCTTCTCTTTCCAGAATGCACGTGGGATGCATTGGAATCTTTGATGGCTTACATTCTGAGAGGTCAAATTTCTTCAGAAGATCTCTGATGTATTTGCTCTGATGAATGTAAGTTCCCTCTGGAGTTTGATTGATCTGAATTCCTAGAAAGAACTTCAGTTCCCCCATGAGGCTCATCTCAAATTCTGCCTGCATACACTTAGCAAATTTTCTTCCAAGAGAAGGATTAGTAGAACCAAAGATTATATCATCAACATAAATTTGACAGACTAAAATGTCACTCTTAACTGTTTTACAGAATAGAGTGGTGTCCACTTTCCCTCTGGTGAACTCATTTTCAAGCAGAAAGTTACTTAGCCTTTCATACCAAGCTCTGGGAGCTTGTTTCAGACCATACAGTGACTTTTTCAGTTTGAAAACATGTTCTGGATGTTTTGTATTTTCAAAACCTGGGGGTTGGTGAACATACACTTCTTCTTCTATATAACCATTTAAGAATGCACTTTTGACATCCATCTGATACAGAGTGATGCCTCTATTAACAGCAAATGAGATTAAAAGTCTGATAGATTCTAACCTGGCGACTGGGGCAAAGGTTTCTGTATAGTCTATCCCCTCTTGCTGACTATAACCTTGTGCAACCAGTCGTGCCTTGTTTCTGACGACTTCACCTTGTTCATTAAGCTTGTTTCTGAACACCCATCTTGTTCCAATGACGTTGAATCCTTTTGGTCTTGGAACGAGATCCCATACGTCGTTTCTGGTGAATTGATTCAGCTCTTCTTGCATTGCCAGAATCCAGTCATTGTCCAGAAGTGCTTCATCAATAGAAGAAGGTTCAATCAGAGACACAAGTCCCATCAGAGTTTCTTCAGAGTTTCTGAAGCTTGCTCTTGTTCTGATTGGATCTTCCTTTCTTCCTAGGATAGTTTCTTCTGGGTGATCCAAACTGCTTCTGGGTAATCTCTTCTGAGGTTGATCAGCAGCAGTTGTAGGAGTTCTAGCATTGCTTCTTTCAGACGTTGAAGGAATGTCTGTGTTGAGAGCTTCTGATGACTTGTCTTCAGAACCTGCAAATTCAATTTCTATACCTGCAAGATTTTCATTCTGCTTTGACTTTTCAGAGTCAAGCTTGTCATCAAAACGAACACTGATTGATTCTTCCACAATCTGTGTTTCTGTATTGTATACTCTGTACCCTCTTGAGCGTTCAGAGTATCCTAACATAATACACTTCTGTGCCTTAGAATCAAACTTGTTCAAATAATTCTTAGTATTTAACATATAGCAAGTACATCCAAATGGATGAAAATACGAAATGTTGGGCTTTCTGTTCTTCCACAATTCATATGGAGTCTTTTCCAGAATAGGTCTTATTGAGATTCTATTCTGAATGTAGCACGCTGTGTTTATTGCCTCTGCCCAGAAAGTCTTAGCAACGTTTGTCTCGTTGATCATGGTTCTGGCCATTTCTTGCAATGTTCTGTTCTTTCGTTCTACAACTCCATTTTGTTGGGGAGTTCTAGGACAAGAGAAATCATGCAGAATGCCTTTGTCATTAAAGAATGACTCAAAATCTTTATTTTCAAATTCTCCACCATGATCACTTCTGACTTTAACGATTCTAAGATCTTTTTCATTCTGAACTTGGTTACAGAAGGTAACAAACACAGAGTGTGACTCGTCCTTGTGTCTTAAGAACTTTACCCATGTCCATCTGCTATAGTCATCTACGATTACTAACCCATACTTCTTGCCACTGACAGAATCAGTTTTAACTGGTCCAAATAAGTCAATGTGCAGAAGTTCTAATGGCTTAGAGGTAGAAACAACATTTTTGGATTTAAAAGAAGGTTTTGCAAATTTGCCTTTCTGACATGCTTCACACAGAGCATCTGAATTGAACTTCAAATTTGGAAGTCCTCTGACCAGATTGAGTTTGTTAATCTGAGATATTCTTCTCATACTAACATGCCCCAATCTTCTGTGCCAGATCCACTGCTCGTTGTTAACAGACAGAAGACATTTTACGTTCTGACTCTTTAGTTCAGAAAGTTTGATTTTGTAAATGTTGTTTTTCCTCTTACCATTAAATAGGATAGTCCCATCTTTCTGACTAACATCTTTACATGATTTTTGATTAAAGATTATATCATAACCGTTATCACTTAATTGACTTATGGATAACAGGTTATGCATCAATCCATCAACAAGCAGAACATTATTAATAGAGGGAAGATTTCCGTTACCTACAGTTCCAGAGCCAATTATCTTTCCCCTCTGATCGCCTCCAAAGCCAACGTGGCCTCCAGGCTTAAGTTCCAGGCTTTGGAACATATGCCTTCTTCCCGTCATGTGACGTGAGCAGCCAGAGTCCAGGTACCATGACTGGTGTTTCTGATTTGCTGCTAAAGATATCTGCAACATGTATTATTTTATCCTTAGGTACCCAGATCTTCTTGGGTCCTGATTTGTTAGTTTTACCAAAACTCTGATTGAATTTTGGTTTCACATAGTGATTACTACTAGTATATTTGATGTCATGTGTGTGACCATACACAAAGTGTGAATTTAGAGGAGTGTGTTTAATGGTTAAATCCATGACATTTTTAGGTGTAGGAACCTTACCTAGGTATCCTATTCCTTTCCTGCCGTTTCTGCTAACTCCATAGATCATTGAAGCCATTATGCTTCTATCTATGCTTTTAGCAAGGAACTTCTGGAAACTATGATCATACTCCTTGATGATCTCATCAGCGTTGCTGGGAGTTTCAGCAATTGGTTCCTTCTGAGAGTTTTGTAAAGAGTTTTCTAATTTTAAAATTTTATCTCTCAGCTCAGAGTTTTCCAATTTGAGACTCTCAGACTTATTAGAGTCAGATTCAAGAGTCCTTTTCAGGTCTCTGAATTTAGCTCTAATCTGCTGATAACGTTCCAGAATTTCATTGAGGCTTTCAGCAAGTTCAGCCTTTGTAAAATTAACAGCGAAGTTAGGAAATACCTCTTCTGTGTCTGATTCTGAGTCTGAGTCAGAAGCTTCACTGTCATCTGGAATGTTAGCCATAAGCGCTATGTTCGCCCTTTCATCATCTGATTCTGAGTCAGCTTCAGACGAGTCAGAGTCATCCCATGTGGCCATGAGACTTTTCTTCTTCTCTCTTCCAAACTTCTTTTTGGGCTTTTCCCTCTGAAGCTTTGGACAGTCACTCTTGTAGTGTCCTTGCTCATTGCACTCGTAGCAGATGATGTCTTTTGTATTTGGCTTCTTGCTACCTGAGGAGCCTTCAGATCTTCTGTATCCAGAGGAAGAATCTGTCCTTCTGTATCTGGAAGAAGACTCGTTCTGATCAGATCTTCTGGGATTCCTGAACTTCCTTTGTCTTTGCTTCCACAGTTGATTTACTCTTCTGGAGAGAAGAGAAAGCTCGTCTTCTTCTGATGAGGATCCATCAGATGTTTCTTCAACTGCCTGCAAAACTTTAGATTCAGATTTTCTGTTAGATTTTAAAGCTATAGGCTTACCTTGCTTCTGAGGCTCGTCAGCTTCCAGCTCTATCTCATGACTTCTGAGGGAGCTTATAAGTTCCTCCAGAGTGATTTTGTTGAGATCTTTCGCCAGCTTCAGAGCAGTAACCATAGGCCTCCACTGCTTGGGTAAACTTCTGATTATCTTCTTGACATGGTCAGCAGTAGAGTATCCCTTGTCCAGAACTTTGAGACCAGCTACCAGAATCTGGAATCTGGAGAACATAGTTTCAATGGATTCAAATTCTTCCATTTTAAACGCCTCATACTTCTGAATGAGCGCCAGAGCTTTTGTTTCTTTGACTTGAATGTTGCCCTCATGCGTCATTCTGAGAGAATCAAAGATGTTCTTAGCTGTGTCTCTGTTAGAGATCTTCTCATACTCAGTATAAGAGATAGCACTGAGGAGGATGGTTCTGGCCTTATGGTGATTCTTGAAATCACGCTTTTATTGATCAGTCATTGATTTTCTATCAATCTTCTGACCAGTTGCATTAACAGGGTGTGTGTATCCATCTGTCACCATATCCCACAGATCAGCATCATGTGCTAGAAAGAAGCTTTCAATTCTGTCTTTCCAGTAGTCAAAGTTTTCTCCATCAAAGACTGGAGGTTTGCCGCTGAATCTGTCTCTGTCCTCATTGGTGTCATTGCTGAAATGAGAGTTGTTTCCTGCCATTGTGTTTTTCTGACGCTGGATCTTGTACTGACACGGTTAAGTGTTTTAGCTCAGAACCAGGCGCTCTGATGCCAATTGAAGGGGTGAAAAACACAAGAAGGGGGGGTTGAATTGAAAAACTGGAATCTTAAAGCAAATGACAAGGTATTTTTATCCTGGTTCGTTTGATCTCAAACTACTCCAGTCCACCCGTCAAGGTGATTTCGCCTCTCTCCAACGAGGTCTTAATTCACTATATTCAACTGAATACAAATCTGCTTTAGCAACTGCTAAAACCTTCTTGATTCAAACCACAATCCGGTTTGTCAAGGCAACACTTTCTTACAAAGGTATAAGCAAATGTGTGTGAATGTTTTCTACAAAAACTATATCACAACTGTGATGTTTACACAAATGAAGCTTAGAATACTAGGTTGCTAAACGCTAATAAAGTATCAGAGTTTGTTGGTTTAGCAAAACTTGTAGAGTGAAGATTATTGTTCAGCTTTGTGCGTGTAGAGAGTTTGGAAGCATTAGCCGTGATAATCTTCGAAGCTTGGTTTATATAGCACTTGAGAAGATGAACGTTGAAGCAAATATTCTTGATTCAATGCTATTAACAAGCTTTCCTTTTTGAGCAGATCTTGTCTAGAATGATGCCGTTGGTATTGATTAGCTTTCAATGCACAGTACCGTTGCTTCTTCAATGCACGTTCTGGCTTGGCTCATTCTGATTCTGCTTCGCTGCTGATGAACTAATTTGATTCTGTATCAGAGTGTTTTACGCGCAGTTCTGTTCATCAAGCTTCAGCATGTGCAAGCGTTGATCATCTGATCTTGACGTTCTGATTCAGCAACTTCTGATGCTGATGTGCAAACTCATATTCTGATGCTGAAGAAGTGATCTTGCTTATTTTAATTAGCATATCTGCAAGTCAGAGCATAGTAATTTTTAGGCAGTATATAATTCAATCATGAAATATTTAACTACTATATCTTTTCACTTTGTTATCATCAAAACTTAAATATAGGGTACTAGATTCAAACATTGTTCTAACAATATGTTATGTTGCACATTATGTTGTTTTACAAGTGGCTATTTTTTTTCGTTTTTCACTTACGATCATAAATCGGAAGACCATGAGCCAATATTTTGTAAAATAATTTTAAGGGACCATTGGTGTTTTGTGTTGTGATAATATTATATTGAAAAGTATCACATATGTTGTCTTCATATGATGGAAAATCATGATTTAAAGTTTTTTTTCTTTTTGTACAAATAATCATGATTTGATCAATGATTTATTTCTTATTGTTTAACAAAATTGAAAATTATGAAAGGGTTTTATCTTAATTCTTATGAGATGTATTGTATTAACGGTTGTTCTGGACTGACCTAATGGTTAAGTAGGGTCCAATCCACTTATGCATGTAGAACGATCCAATGACCCTGGCCTATCAAAACATGAAGGATAAATGACACTTTATCCCTTCTGTTCGTCAACCGAGGAGTCCTGGCCACCAGGGTCTCCTCAGTTACTTCTGCCAACTCAAACAGGTTATTCCTCATCCTGTCCGACCGCACGAGGATAAGCCACCCAGAAAAGATCATAAATCACGCCTGCCCGTGAGCCACTTCTCTCACCATTGTAACAACTAGTTTTGAGCACCCCTGGTCGATATAACGACTAGTTTCTGGCAGTTACCTATTTTTAAGGAATATGATATTCAGGCCAAAAAATAGGAACCAATGGCCTAGTGTCGGGGCACTATATAAACCTTCACACTTGTGACGACCAAGTATCCAATATTCACTCTAAAAACCCTAATCCCATTCTTGTATCTCTTTGAACCATTTCTTATTTGATCATCAAAGTGCCTTGCAAGTACACCCCCTCCCCTCCTTTAATTCCAGCCTAGCAGGCGTCATCTTTTCGGTCCACTATCAGGTTCAAATCAACCGGTAAGATCAATCACGTCATTTGTGGGAATTCTGTCTTCTCCATATTTCTTTCCCCAAAACTAAAGATCAAAGAGACATTCAAAGACTCCTATCATGACCAATCATGATGACAACCACCTTTCTTGAAAAACCGTCCTCTCCCCTGTCCACAAGACAGACAAAAACGAAGAACCACCTCACCTTGAGGATAATCCCGACACCAGAGACAGTCCAACCACATCTCCCAACTCGATCGATGCCGACACAATGACATTCAACTCTTGGGGAATCGGAAGTACAAGAAATCCACCAAGGAGCCACCAGCAATTCTCCAGCCAGTTCCAATTCCATCCAACGCTGACCCGGTCTTGACAGCTCTGCTCGGTGCCCTCAACCAAACGAATACCCTGATCCTACAACAAAGAAACATGACTAGAGCTTAGGAAAAGAAGCGCCAATCAAGATCTCCTCCTCGGAGATACAGACAATATAAATCCCGCTATCCTTCAACGTCAAAACGCGGTCGCCGTCCCACGCATGAGAAGCAAGAGGTTTTGTTTCGTATCTCAAGAAATCAGGTTGCACTCCTCCTTGTAAAGATCGACACTCCCGATCACCAAGAAGACAAAGGGTAATCAATGTCCAGATGACGACTGTTCACTATCACCTAAGCCGAAGCACCAACATAGGAGCATATCTCCCCATCAAGACAATAGCCCTTGACGAGGAAGAAACAACTACCCTCTGTCAGTATCACATAATCATAGTGACGATGACGAGCCCTGCGACCCATTATCTAGAGAGATCATAGAGACCACACTTCGTGTAAGCCTAGAGAAACCACCAAACCTGGGGACATACGATGGGACCGTCGATCCAAATGAGTACATCGATAATATCGATGCTCTGCTCGACTACAGAGGGGTCCGAGGAGCAATCAATGCCAATTCTTCCCAACAACTCTCAAAAGGGAGCCATGGCTTGGTACAAGAGCCTCCCAGATGAGTCCATCACATCTTGGAAGAACCTGGGGAAACAATTTTCCAAGCATTTTATGGCATCTCGCTGACACTCCAAATTAGAAGTGTCGCTAGAGGTCATCATTGAGGGGAAGAATGAGTCCCTTCAAGTGTATATTGAAAGGTTCAACAAGGAAGCCGTCCAGGTCTCCACGACGAACGGAATAAAGAAATTGACAACACATGAGACTTCTGCAACACTGGATGCCCTCATGCTCAAGGAACATGCATACATTTAGTACGAAGAGAAAGAGGCAGCTAAAAACGCGCGAGACTCCCGACATCGTGAGAATGCAAAATTTTTGAAGAACGATGAGCCCTCGACATCCTGTTGGGGAGCAGAAAAGAGAAGATGGGACAAGCTCTGCGAGTCACGAGACTACAAAGGGCCTGCTGGTCGCTCCTACAACTATACACCCTTTAACGCCTCACGTGAGCGAATCTTGACCTACTGCACGAATTATGAGTTCAGTCAAGTCGGGGTCCGCTTTCCCCAATAGACATCACCTAAACTGGGGATGGACAAGACCAAATACTGTCGGTTCCATAAAAGCCATAGGCACATGACCGAAGACTGCATCCACCTGAATGATTCCATTGAGATATTCTTCTAGGATATGCATCTCAAGCAATACAAAAAGAAGGAGGGTCCCCAGGAAGATGCTCCTGAATCCAAGAAAGTTGAGGAAGAAAATCCATTCCCTTGCAAAGCTCTCATGCCCGTCACCATGAGCATCACTAGGCTAGAAGATTTCTACTTCCCCGACCTAGATGAGACTCTCATGTACTTCTCAATGCACAACCCTTGGGAAACATTTCCGCCGAAAATGGTTATATTCGATGGAGGATTCAACAAATGTATCGTGGGCTCGGTAAAGAGAATATTCAAGCATCTAATGGATGCTAATTTTGACAAGAACTCCACCCTCGAAAACTTCAAAGGAGGCTCCTCCCCCTTGTATTTTATCAAGAAGAGCTGCCCGGTAGAGCTGCCAATTCCAGCATTCCTCTACTCGTATGAGAAAAACATGGCAAATTTTGACGTTAGGTGCATCTTGGTTGATCAAAGTAGCTCGGTCGATATAATGTACTCCTAGTTATTCACCACTTTATAGCTCAACGAGACCCATCTAACCCCTTATGTGGGCTCCGACCTCCAGGGATTCAATGGCTCTGTCACCTGACCTTGGGGATATGTCGAGTTGATTGTCACATTCAAGGAAACAGAAACAACTAGGTCCATCAAGACACAGTTCCTTGTAGTCGACTGCCTATCATTGTACCAGTGCATTTTGGGAGACCTACCTTGGCCAAAATAATAGTCGTTCTCTCATTGTACACCTGAAGATGAAATACTACACCATAGAGGGACTTGTTGCCACCCTCCAAGGGGACATACACGCTGCGAGGACATGCTTCGAAGCAGATGCTAAGGCTTAAGATCCATCAACATGCAACCCAGAACAACCAACAGTCCTGCTTTGCCTAACAGTTCCGAAGAGCCAAAGTCGCTGCCGCACGTCAACATAATCGACCTCGATAGCCAGTTCACAAAAGAAGATCTCTGAAAGTAGAAGATGAAGGGGAAAGAGCTTCTATGGGACAGAGAAATCCCCTCCTCATCAAAGAGAAGCAAAGAGCCCACACACCCTATGCGACCAATCCTATACGAGGAGTTCGAGATCATCCCCCTCGATAGCAATCCCTCATAAGGAGTCAAAATCGGTGCTGATCTCCCCGACTTGGCAAAAAGACAACTGAAGGCATGCCTGAAGGAAAATGCAGACTTGCTTTCCTGGAGCGCAACAAATATGCCCGATTCGGATCCATAGGTAGCTTGTTACCATCTGACAATAGATCCTGCCCTTAAGGCAGTTGCCCAACATAGGCGCAAGCAGTCTCCAGAGAAAATGGAGGCTGTCGAGCAAGTTGTAAAAGACCTCCTAGAGGAGAATTTTATTTGTGAAGCCCACAACCTGGATATATAATGTAGTGGTTGTACAAAAATCTAATGGAAAATAACGCATGTGTGTTGACTATACCAATCTCAATAGGATTTACCCTAAAGATGCTTATCCTTTGACCAATATAGATAAATTAGTTGACAATTCTGCACGTTTTAAATTGCTATCATTCATGGACGCATATTCTGGATAAAACCAGATCCCCACGAAAAAAACAGACAATAAGTACACAACCTTCATGACTGAGTCGGACGACTATTACTACAATGTAATGCCCTTCGGCTTGAAGAACGTCGGCGCTACATATCAACGAATGATGAACAAGGTCTTCTGAGGAGAAATTGGAGACATGCTCGAGGTCTACATGGACGATATGATCGTAAAATCCAAAGAGGAAACCAACCATGCGCTCCACCTAAAGAAAGTCTTCAACCAAGCAAGGAAATGCAGAATGTGATTCAACCCAGAAAAATGCACCTTTGGCGTACGAGCAGGCAAGTTCCTTAGTTTCTACCTAACAGAACGAGGAATTAAAGCCAACCCCTACAAATGTCGGGAATTTTTTGAGTTTCCAACGCCGAACTCGAAGAAATCAATCCAAACCCTAAATGGAATGCTCACTTTGTTATCCCGCTTCGTGGCAAAATCTATTCAGCACGCATTCCCCATTTTCAAACTTCTTCCAAAGAGGAAACTTTTGAGTGGACCAATGAGTGTGAACATACCACCCTCCACCTCAAACAGACACTTCCACAACCACCAGTCTTTTCAATACCAAATAAAGAGGAAACTATCTACCTCTATTTGGATGTGGCATCCGAGGTCGTGAGCGCAACCCTCATTCGAGAAACCCCTGAGGGGCAGAAACTCATTTATTTCATGAGAAAGGCCTTACAGGATCCTGAATTAAGATAACAGTAGATCGAGAAAGTACCCCTAGCGCTCATCAATGCAATGAGGAGGTTGAGGCACTATTTCCTAGCACACACGATTGTAGTTCGAATAGAACAATCGATAAAACATTTACTCGGTTGACCTGACATGGCCGGTAGAATGCTCAAATGGTCATTAGGAATCTCCGAGTTTGACATTAAGTACGAGAGGAAAAAAGCCCTCAAAGCTCAAGTGCTAGCTGACTTTGTGGCAGAGATAACCTCGCCAGCCTCCCCTATGAGCGCAGCATGCAAATGGACCATCTTCGTCGATGGGGCTTCCAGCTCAATGAGAAGAGGGGCAGGAATTATATTGGAAAACAAGGAAGGAATCTTAATCGAAGTCTCCCTCATGCTATCCTTCCCGACCTCGAACAAACAAGCCGAGTATGAAAAATTTCTAGTAGGACTATGCTTGGCCGAAGATTTAGGGGCTGAAGAAGTGAAGATCTTCACTGATTCCCAACTCATCACCTACCAGGTACGAGGAGAATATCAGGTAAAAACGACCATCTCTCCGAGTACTGGAATCTGGTCCCAGAAAGAATGAAGAAATTCGACTTCGTAGACGTACAACACGTTCCACGCGAACATAATACTCAGGCATATATCCTGTAAAAACTGGAGAGCATAAAGAAAAAAGGAGGAAACAAATCTGTAATACAGGAAATACTTCCTCTACTAAGCATTGAAAAACCCTCCTCGGTTCTAGACGTGTACGCCATCAGTCACAATAACTGTTGGATGACCCCGATACATAACTACCTCACTCAAAAGAACTACCAACTAATCAGAAGGAGGACAACATGGTCAGGAAAAGAGCTTGCTCATACATTATGGTTGAAGGCATATTGTATAGAAGGGGATTCTCCACCCCCTCCTTAATTGTGTCGAGGAAAACAAAGTCGCCCATATCCTGCGTGAAATCCATGAAGGAATCAATGCCCAACACCTGGGCGAAAGATCCCTTTCCAGAAAAGAATTACAGGCAGAATAGTACTGGCCTACCATGCAACACGACACCAAAGAACATGTGAAGATATGTGACAAATTCCAACGCCACGGGGACATGCACTTGGCACCTCCAAGCGAGCTCAAGTCTCTCTCGTCCCCATGGTCCTTTGCATGGTGGGGGTATGGACATCTTCGAGCCATTTGTAGTGAGTTCAAACCAAAAAAAGTATCTCATAGTAGTTGTGGATTACTTCATAAACTTGATAGAAGAAGAAGCACTTACAAGAATGATCATGCAAAATATTCTTTGTTTCTACAAGAGAAAAATTCTTGACCGGTTCGACATTCCCCAAGCAATTGTCACCGATAATAAGACATAGTTCACGAACAAAAATTTCTAGGAATTTGTCGTCAAATTAGGCACCATCCAACACTTCGCGTCTGTTGAGCACCCACAAATAAATGGGCAAGTTGAGGCTACAAATAGGATGATCCCACGAGACCTCAGATGAAGGTTAGACAAAACCAAAAAGAGATGGGTCAAGGAGCTACACAATGTTCTCTAGGACTATCAAACAACAACTCACTCGATCACCAGGGAAACTCCCTTCCGACTAGCACACAAAACTGAGGCTTCCATCCCCGTCGAAATCAGAGAGACCTCAAGGTGGAATGAATCCTCTCTCGATGATGAAATGAACGACGAAGCATTAAGAGAGGAGCTCGACCTTGTCGAGGAAATACAAACATGAGCAACCTTACGAGAAGCCTCTCTCAAACAAAATATCGCCATACAATATGACGCCAAAGTCACACAACATGAATTTGAAGTCGGAAGCATAGTCCAGAAGAGAAAACACAAAGAGTCTCGCGAAGGAAAGCTTGCCGCAAACTGGGAAGGCTCATATTGTATCCATGCAAAAATGAGGAGTGAAGCTTACTAATTAGAAACTTACACGGGGAACAACTTACTCGACCGAAATGCCAAAAAACTAAAGCAATATTACATCCGAGGCACATATACAGTCGGCATGATTTATCGAAACAATGAACACGACATTCCCGACCATATGTGCATTCTTAGGTACAAGCATAACACCTCAAATAAACAAAGATGCGAGTTTCCACTATTTTAACGAGAAAATTCTTAGACTGATAGATAAAACTTAAACGAGCTCCACCATCATCATACCACGTTGGCAGAACACCCAGCTTGCGATGGGAAGTTCACACTGCCGAGCTTAGGCCCCAAACAAAACATGAGTTCTGGCTCATACCTGGAAATTTCCATGGTCATTTGACCAGTCTCCCCACACTGGCGAGCCTCAATACTAACGAGTAAACCCCTAAAACTCTTAAACAAAATAAACGTCTCAAGCAAACGAGCATACATACATGCAATACTTAAATAAAAGCAATAATTCATGCATAAACAAAAGTAAATATGTAAACAATGCAAATTAAATAAAACAACCACCAAGGTCGAAAATATTAAAAACAACCACGAAGGCCGTAATTGTTAAGATGACCATATAAAGGGAGCTAAAGGCCCAAATCCAAAGGATAACCAAAGTAACGACTACAAGGATCAAAGTTGTATGATAGTTACATCAAATCGGGAAAAATCCCCAAAACAAGTTACAAAGATCAAACGACACACAGACCGAACAAAGAAATAATAAACACCAATCAACTGCTAGGCTGAGGCTGCTCTTCAGGCTGGTGACGCACTCCAGAATTAGGTTGCGGTTGCACCTCTCTAACAGGCTCCCCTGGAGACTTAAGAGAATCTGCCACATGCCCGTCCGCCACCTCGAGGAAATCAGGGATACCCATACGACCATTCACCATGTTGTGGAGGAAACCAATCCCTGTCAAGACAAAATCAACACCTAGATTCACAAGACTGATCTGGGCCACTGCATTCTTAAAACCTTCCTCAACAACCCCGAGAGCATCACCGTCGTCCTGCTGAATGCGAGCAACCATTTGGGCCCTGGTTGTCAACCCCTTAACATCGTCAGGCTCCTCCTTGTCAGGGGCCATGGAAGACTTGAGCTCATCCTGCTCATCCTGGAGAGCTTTCTTCTCAGCTGCACGGGCATCCCTCTCCTCGGTTATGACCTTCTTTGCCTTGGTCAACTCATCATTATCAGTCTTCAACTGCTTTCCTCAACTCCAGCTCGTTGGATCTCTCTTCCTCGATGTGAATCATTGTTGTGCTCAGGATCCTCATCAAGGAAGCAGCATTCAGGGCTAGCAATGTCCTCTTGCTCGGGCGATCTATCTCCCAGTATGCCAGGGATTCTACCTTGTGGACCCCTAAAGAAGAACCTTCAAAGAAAGTCCCGTCGTGGAAGCAGCGGGCAAATACATATTTATTTGCCTTTTCCCTGATCAGATCTACCAAGTCATTGGAACGAGGTCTCTTGACACTTGAGCTCACCAGCAGAGAAGATGATTTCCCGATAATTACACCAGACGAAGAGGTCCCTGATTTAGTTGGAGGCACACCTGCTCCATCACCACCCAGAAGGCTCTTGGCAACCATCTTTTATGCTTTCTTGGCCTTAGCAACAACATTCTTAATCAAACGATTCTGAGCAGTAGACATTTTCTCTGCAATAAAACAAACACGAGTTAGCAAAACATGGATATTAGCATAAGGGAAATCCAAATATGAAATGAATAACTAAATACTTAAAAGGGTCTCCACATTCGAGGAGCTCCTTGACATTAATAAGTCCAGGCTCGAACACGGGCTTCCTCTCCTCTTCAATAATGACCTTTCCCCCCCTTTCCCATACACTAGACCAGGGGTATTCCCTCGACAAAGGCCAACAACTAGTTATAGCTGGTCTGATCTTCAACATTCAGTTGGTCCGTCTTCACTATATAATGGTCGGTGCCACGAGAAAAGTGCTCCTTGTCCTAGTGAAAATGGAACCTTTGCACGAGCTTTCTCATCGCCTCACCTTCCTCAGTCAGCACAGGCTTCCCATCCAGACCACACTTAGGGACACTAATAAAAATGTTGAGGATTGCCTTCCCCGACACGGGTTGGATCAAAAGGTACCTATCCTTGAAGTGTCAAACAAATTCGAGATAGGTCTTAAATAGCTTCTTGCTCGACTGTTTCAGGTAAATCCATCTGAACCGCCCACCAACAGCTCCCTGCTAGAGATGAAAGTAGTAGGAAAACAGGGAAAAGGTGGCCCTAATCTTCAGGCAATCACATATAATTTTGAAAGCCTGTAGGAAGGCAATCAAATTAGGACGAAGCTACAAAGGAGCAAGACAAAGGTGGTCGAAGACGACCACCTGAAGGTCGGTAAAAGGCAGCCAGAACTCTATATCTCTGAAAATGATATCATACATGGGGAATTGGTTAACGTCGTACCTCTTGTATATCCAGTCACGCTTCCCAAGAACGAAAACAGCCTAATCCTCCTCGACGCTCAATTGCTCTATCCCTGAGGCCACAATCGTGAACACCTCCTCTTGATGCTTGGTAAAATATGAGGCGATCTCTCGAGGACCCGGTGTGATCTAGTCCTTGGAGGCCACATAAGCCTCAGGCACACCCTGCTCGGATGCACTTTTCCCCTACGCAATCTGTTCATAATTACTTTTCTCAGACGTACTCACTTCGAACAAGTTCTGATCAAAAAAATTTTGATCGGAATAACTTTGTTCGCTCATAATCTCATCCTCAGCATAACCAGTCATTTTACCTGAAAAGAAGAGGCCAAAAGTGAATTTAACATCAAATCAAATCCACCCTTCCACCTCTAATCAAGTGAAGGGGCGCACAAAGGCACAAGGACCATTTCGCAACCAGAGACCTTACTTAAACAACAAATCACGCACACGAGGATGATTCCCCCTAACACGTTAGGCGCTTGTTTGCCAGGACAAACCTTAACCCACGCAAGGAGTGATCTCCCCGATGATTGGGGTTTGAACTGCACATGAGTATTCGTGAGAAAACTCATACAGTTCATGGTAGAAACCCAAAAATGACTCAATCTCGCCAGAAAACTCATCACAACTCGCTGCTATCGGCCCAAACGTTAGATATCTCCAACAGATTCATGACGAAGCCGACATCCTCATGTGGTAAAACCACCGTCAGACACCAACAAAACGCCAAAAAATTCCCCCACCGACTACATTAATCCTAACTGCATGCATCTCTAAAGGAGAAATCAGAAAAACTAGCACAAAACATAGACAAAATCTACAAAAATAAGGGTAAGTTAAGAAACTTACTTGGTCGGGGAGGATTAACGAAAAGCGGGCAAAAAATTTGGTAGAGGACGGTAATGCATTGCAAAACTGATGGAAACGAGCAGGAGATAGTAAGCGAAAAGTGAAAATGAAGCTTTCTCTGTCCCATTTATAGGCAGTCTTGCTGACACATGAGTAGGCACGCGCCTAGGGAAGCCTATGGGTCATCATCATTATATCCTAGTCTCTAGACTTACCATCATTACACATTAATGACAACACATGACTCAATGCAAGCATGACACATAATCTCTCAGATTTCAATCAACCATTCGGCTCCTCACCCGCCGAAATTGCAAGACTACGTTCAGGCCCCTCAAACACATCTGTCCCCAGACGCATCCTAAAGCGTCCTCGTCTCCTACGACAAGCACAAAAAACATTACCACCTCCTCGACACACGAGCTGACTCTAAGTCATCACTGTTATGCCTAGAAGTAATGACTTGGGAGCTCCTGTTATGAACCGGCCCAATGGCTAAGCAGGGGCCAATCCACTTCTGCATGTAGAATGGCCCAATGACCCCACTCAATAAACATGAAGGATAAATGAAACTTTATCCCTTATACTCATCAACCTAGGAGTCCTGACCACCAGGGTCTCCTCAGTTTCTTCTGCCCGCTCAAATAGGATATTCTTCATCCTGCCTGGCTACACGAGGATAAGCCACCCAGGAATGACTAAAAATCACGTATGCCCGTGAGCCACTTCTCTAATCATTGTAACGGCTAGTTACGAGCACCTCTAGTAGACACAATGACTAGTTCATGGCAGTTGCCTATTTTTGAGGAACCTGATATCCAAGCCCAAAAATAGGAACCAATGGTCAAGCGTCGGGGGCACTATATAAACCCTCACGCTTGTGAGGGCCAAATATCCAATATTCACTCTAAAAACCCTAATCTCATTCTTATACGTCATTGCACCCTTTCTTACTTGATCGTCAGAGTACCTTACAAGTACACTCCCCTCATCTCCTTCAATTTCAGCTTTACAAATGTCATCTTTTCGACCCACTTTCAAATTCTGATCAACCAGTAAGATCAATTCTGAACCTAATACATGTTGTTTTAATTTTGAATAAATTAAATACATTAATACTTGTCATCAAACTCTCCCTATTTTAGTTAATTCACGAAATCAGTCACTCTCTTTTATTTTTAAATAATTTTGGTCCACTTTCCTATTGTTTATAAAATAAAGTGATGATATGTCAATTTTTTAATGATATGACAAATGTTTTGATGAAGTGGATCAATCTATGTTGTGAGTACAACTTCGATACAAGGTATTTTGTATGATGTCAAAACTGGGAAAGATGGCACGTCGATAAAATGAATGGTATTTCTATGTCTTGTGGTACTCCTCTATATTATGGGTCTTAGGAATCATCAAAAAGTACTTTGAAATTGACCCAACACATTGAAAAAATATTTCTGCATGTTTTTTGCATTGCATGTGTCGACCCATTCGATTTTCAGGTCGATACATGTAACTCATTTTTTAAGCATGTAAGCTTCTGTAAGTCATAGATCGACACATATAACCTTCAAGTCAACACATACTGAATTGGGTTTGAATTGGGTTTCATCCAATAAAATCTTTTTGTTGGTGACAAACCAAGTACGCTTAGAATATAAAATAGTAAATAAACACAATGATTTTTATCCTGGTTCACTGTTAACTAAGCTACTCCTGTCCACCCTCACAAGGATGATTTCGTCTTCAACAAGGACTTAATCTACTATAACCAAACTGATTACATAACAACCCACAACAAGTTTGATCAACCTTATTGGCACCCCAATAACTCCGTTGATCCTTACTGTAAATCCACTCAAGCTGCAAAAGGAGTCTTCTTGAGCTTAGACCTTCACTCAGTCTCTCAAGGTATCATTCAGCAACAGTTGGGTACTTTCACTGTATTACATGTTTGCTTCTTGTAAGCAGATTACACATACTTTTAAGTATAATGAAGAACACCTAAGTGTTCTACTACAAGATACGAGCAGCATGTCCTTGCTTATTTAAAAAACTATACACAAATGATTTCTATATAGAGCTTGCACAATGCTTTGGTGTAGTTTTGTTGAGCTTGATTTGAATCAATAGATTTGTTGTTGTAATGTAGTTTGTTACTTTTCTTCAGCTTCCAAGTCTTCATTTTATAGATTTTAAAAAAGACCAGTTGAAAGGGTAGAAAGGTAAATCTAAAATCTAGCTGTTGGTTCTCAACGGTTATAATGAGAGTATTCAATGTCAAGTACAAAAGAATTGTCCTTGCACCACTCTAGAAGAGTAGAGGTCACAATCACTTTATGTACCTTTTGTATATTATCACATGTTAACCATTTTGAAATTTTCTTCTTGATCTACAAAGGCTTCAGATGTTTGAATGTTGAGCGTTGAAGCTTGTTGTAGAAGAATCTTTCTTAAGCCTTAGAACCTAATTCTTGGAGTCTTCAGAACATGTCACATAGAACCTTATCTTCAGCACTTGGTTGTAAGTACTTCCTTTTCTTTAGATCATCAAAACTTGTTCAGCATAACCTTGTCTTCATAATCTTCAGAACTTGTAACACACAGAAGTAAAGCTTTAGAAGGCTTCTAAAGCTAAACTACAAAGCCACGATCAGAACTTCTTGTACTAAAGTTCCTAAGACACATTGTAGAAGATCAGCTCAGAACATTGACTTTAACGAAACATGTAGCCACATGTTTTCTTACAGAGTGTTTGATCAGAACCTGATGACGTCACATGCCTTGTACCAGAGTCAGAGCATTATAGCAGCATCTACACACTAGACGAAACCATTAGTGTATACAATTATTCTCCAAAATAACATGTAAAGTTATCATCAAAATCTCAAGGCCATATGTAGGAAAAACTTCTTGTTTTGACTATATCCCCCTTTTTTATGATGACAAAACCATGTATTTTGATAGAACAATTTATACAGGGTAATCACTGTAACTGACAAATTCAGAGTTAAGCTCACGGCTCCCCCGAATCTGTTAAACCCAAAATTTCTTTTAAGCTTGTTCAAAGTCTCCCCCTGAGGCAAAGGCTCACAAAATAAATTTTGAGTATTCAGAATATAAGAATAGAGAAGTAACACTTCCCTATAACAACTCATCAGAGTCCGACTAGAACGCTTGGTATTCATCTCAAAACCTGATTTCTATCAACACTTGATGAAGAATCAAACTTGATTTGAGCCTGATTGAATAATGACACACATTATGCATCAGTGCTTCTAGACCATGATTCTGATATCAAAACCAAAACACTATGCTTCTCAAGCATCAGCATTTGATCTGATATTCTCTATTGTATCAGACATTTAGATAGTTCACAACTTCTGAATAGAGCATACGTTGCAGAAGCACACATATCAGAGCATAAATTATGAGTGGCATCTCTATATGATAGCATCGTCAAAATGTTAACTTGAGTTTCTTTCAGGAGAGCACAACTTCTGAGCTTTGAGTCTAAATTTCATACTTTCAAAAAGTTAACAACTTCTGAATACTATGATATCAAGTTAGATTACAATACTTTCAGTAAGTTTATAACTTCTGAATTGTGTTTGGTATACCTATTTAAATATTCATATATTCACAAGATGTAAAACATCTTATATATAAAATTAGAGTTGACTTTATGCATGCATCAGGATTTTCTTCAGCCAGTCTGGATTTCATACTTTCACAAAGTTAGCAACTTCTGAACACTGTGATATCAAGAAAGATTACCTTACTTTCAGTAAGTTTATAACTTCTGAATTATGTTTGGTACATCTGTTTGAATATTCATATATTCACAAAGTGTACAACTTCTTAGATATGAGGTCAGAGTTGATATCATTTGTTGTACCCCAAAATTTGCCCTCCCATTTTTCATAGAAAACACAACCCTAGGGTTCCTCAGATATTCAAGTTGGCTTAGGAATCGATCAGACAGATTCTCTTATGTGACAGTAAACCAGTAATTAGGGTTTTTCTTGCAATCCTCAAAAGAAATGAATTCTCAAAGATCCAATTGGCTTTCACAAATTTTCATGCTTTCTCAAGTTTACTGAAAAGACAGTGTTTGTTCTCAGAGCATGGTTTATTTGGGACAAGAGATGGAGACTGTCATTTGGGACGACCATGATTTTGATCCAGGTTAACCAGATGATTTTCGTCTTTTAAAACATTTTCTTGGTCAGGAAATGATATATACAGTGCGTGTTTGTTTGGAATGCAGTTGCAAGATTACAGAATTATTGGAATTTAAATTATCAGATTGGAGCTTTTTGTTTCAATTATCTTGATTAGGAATCTTTAAGAATCAGTTAAGATGCGAAGAGAAAATTACAAGTTATTGACAGTAAAGGGTTTCAATGGACACTAGAATATCTCATAAGACTTTCTCCATTTCTTTCAAACATTGTTACAAAATAATTTGTTCTTTTAAATACACTATGTTTTACAACTTATGGTATTTAAAAAAAAATTAGTACAATTGTTGATTACAATACAAGAATGTTTCTCTCTAAATTACAAAGAAAATCCAAATGGATCTATGCCTAAGGTTGACTGAAGTTCCTTTGCTTCCATGCTTGCCACATAGTTTCTTGCCTTCCATGCTTTGTCCTATCCATTGTGCTCACATGAAAATGAAAGAAAGGAAATGTGATTAGTACAAAATTATTTAGGCATGAGCAACAATTTTCAAAAGAAAAAGTGCTATTCATCATTAAAGTTTGCAAATTGGAATCAGAAGGCCATTTTTAATTCATCACAATTTATTTTCTCTATTTTCAAATCACAAGAAGATTATTCTGCTTGGTTCACAAAAACAAGAACAAATGCAGCAAGGCTGTCCAAACAAATAAAATGCCCAAACAGCAGCCAAATGCCCAAACAACAGCCAAACAAATATTCCCAAACAGAAGGCGCAAACTGAGCCAAACAAATTACCCAAACAGCAAAAACAAACAACAGTATGGCAATACAAAATGCAAACGAGGCAACAACATAAGCTAGACAACATCAACAAACAAAAGTATAGCAATATAATAAACTAAGTCAAACAAGTAAGAAACTTGTTCAAGAAGCCAATTCATCATTTTCTATTTTATTGCAAACTTTTCAGAAAAAGGCAAAAGAGCAATTGACTTTCTTAGTGTCATTGAGAGAGAAGAGAGGAAAGAAGTAACCTAGGGATGCACAGCCCTGCTACCTTGACTGTCACAATTGCATAGAAGTTGCTAGAAAACAAAACTGCAACAAAAAGGGCATAAGAACAATATGCCAAAATATTCAAAATTTGATGGTTTTCCAACCATTTTGAATAGAGATTCAACCAAAGCAACACCAATATAACAGTGAACAAAACTCTGGAGCAGAAAAAAGAGAGAAAACATTATCAAACTCAAAAAACTGTCAAAGTCTCCAACAACAAAAACCTGTAAAACTCTCAAGCCAAAAACCCAAATCTGAACCAATATCCCAAGCCATCCTCAAACAGCAAGAACCAAGCTTCAAGCTTATAAAAAACCAACATACAATAGAAAGTTCAAAAAACCAACAAAACCTGTAAAGCTTGTTAAAGCCAAAACACAAATTAACAACCTTCAAAAACCTGTCAAAAGCCAAACTGTCAAAACCATCACAAAATTCATAAAACCTGTAAAACATTTCAAACCCAAAAAACCAGAAAAAACTCTCAAGTCAAAAACAACAAAAATCACCAAACTCATCAAACTTGTTAAACTAACAAATCAAAAACCAGAGAAACAACAACCACCTCAAAACATTCAAAACTAAACTTTCAAACCATCTCAACACCATCAACCAAACCTGCAACATGTTCATCAACAAAACAGTAACAAATCCACAAAACCAAATTCCAAAGGCCAAACCTCAAAAAACAACAACAGAAGTCTCAAACCTGTAACTCAAAACCAAATTCCAAAAGCCAAAATCTCAAACACAGTTATCATTTCCAAACTCATGAAACAATAACAAACTCAAAAACAAACCAGTCAACAATCATCAAAACAACAAGAAAAACTATTACCTATCAAAAGGAACCCAAGCCAGAAAAGCAAGGCTTTCATCATCATCTCTTCCCCCTCGCAAATCCCGCCACCAGGGAGCGCCACCCTCAGTCTCACCATCCCTTTCCATTTTGCAAAAGTCTCTATCAGGTATGAACTTTTCATCTTTCTCATGAATCCCTAAAAGCTATTTCCTGCATCTCAATGGATAACAAGTCTGGTTAATAGAAAATAACATAAACAAGACAAAGAAACGATGAACTCGTTTAAGATTTAATAGGATAGCAGAACTTCACCTTTTCAAGAAACAAAACCTTTAGAGCTTGGTTAGGAAGCATGAGAGGCGACGCTCCGACAACAGAGGGTGGGGGGAAGATCAGACGATTCAGATTTCGTTCCCTTAGGGTTCAAATCCGGAATTATGGTTTTCGAGAAGATACGAGCCATGGTGAGATAGAGACAGCATGAGCGATTTTGTTCACGAAATTGAGACAAGGATGGTTAGTGAGAGATTTAGAGATGAATAGAGATGAGAAGATGAACAAAGTTAGACAAAGAGATGAACGGCGCCGTTGTGAACGAAGGGGTTCCAAGAACCCTAATTCGTTTTCCACCCTTAATCAGAAGCTAATACAAAGTTAGAACATTGGGCCTGTTTCGTTTACAAACCCCTAAGGCCCATTCGCATTGCTTGGTCATACCCCCCCCCCTGGCCTGTTTCTTTTGTTTCAGCAATAACAACTATGTTTCTTTGGGCCTAACACCCTTAAATCCACTTAAGCCCATTTGCTTTTGTTATTTGTTTCTCTTCTTATTTTCTTTTTATTATAAAATTACTAATTTAACTTAAAACATTTTCATTAATTTGATTTAAGTTTTTGTGATTAATTTTTATCATTTTTTTTTTATAAACTTGTTTTGATTAATTTTTTTTTATACTTAATAAAACATCAAAAAAATTAACTTAGCTTGTTTTCTTTCTTTAAATTTATTTATAATTAATAAAAATACAAAAAAATAATAATAAAGATTTTTAATTTAATCAATTTTTTAGAATAGTTTTTATTTTTCTCTTTTCATGTAAATACTTAACGTTTCATACTTTGTTAATATTATCTCATGGATCATCATAGCTTTAATTAATTCGCACAAAAATTCGATTTGGTTGTATTATTTGATATTTGGACATTGCTATTTCATTTGATTCATCCCCATTTGTAACAATTGTACCCCCATTCCCGAACACTTTGTAATAGCGTAGATTTTCAATTCCCGCAATTTACTGTTTTCCATATACCGTATAGTAACTAGGCATGTATGGCAAGATTCAAAAATCAATCGCTAGATGATCTAATCAAAGAATAAAATAACTTGAAACCAACACACTTTGTCACATGCGCACCTCTAGGGTAACCTCGCTCGTTGCCTCGGAAATACAATCATGTCCCTCGAATATGAGACACTCTAGCAATAACCCTTTGATAAAAAAGATCGTAGTCCCTCGATGACCCTCGATGTTGCCTTTGATTAAAACGATCTCATCCCTTACAAAAAATTGCTAAAGCGTCTCACAAGTTGCCTTCAATGATTGTAAAATTGACCCACGCTTGTCCCTTCACATCCAATGGTGGGGCTTCTTACCAAATCAATTGTAAGATAGCACCATTAAAAGGAAGAAGAAAAGAACAACTTAAGACCTTTCGAGTAGATAGATTCGCTCTTAGTTACTCGCTTGCTCACGACAAAAACTTTTACACCTACACTTTCATCTCAAAACATTTCAAAAAGACAAAACGTTTTGTATACGTTCTTATAGAGACGAGAACCATTGCAAAACCTCTTCAAAACACTTTTCGAAACAGGATTCACAAACACATCTTTGAAGCACTTTTCAAAACAAAACTTTGTATACGTTCTTATAGAGACGAGAACCATTACAAAGAGATTTTTTTCAAAACACTTTAAAAACCCACACCACAAGCACACAATCAAATGAAAGCAAGTGATCTAAACGAGTAACTAAGAGCCCATGGAAAACCATGGATGAAAAGGGTGCTAATACCTTCCCTTTTCATAATCTACCCCGGAACCCGAGAAATAATCTCGAAAGGTCTTTCCTGTGCTTTTTTACCTTTCCTTTTGGATAAAAAAAAGTAGGTGGCGACTCTTGCTAACCTCACAAGTGAGATCGAAATGCAAAACTTCAAGTCAGTTCTCCCACCGTATCATAGAACTGGCGACTCTGCTGGGGAAATAATTAAAAGTGGGGTTACCTTAGGTATAGATCACTTTTACTCGCTTTCATAATTTGATTTGTGTGCTTTATATTTGGTTCTTTGTATTGGGCTTGCTTTGATCCTCCACCCGGATTTGGGACACCTTTTTTAGGTAAATAGTAATAGATTATGGAGACTGTACGGCGTAGACCGATATGGTTGAAACAATGGCTATGTTAGTGTGACGCATTTGTGGGTACCGGTATCCCTCGTGGTGAATCGAGGAGAATACAGGGCCGCAAAGTGGTGTCGCGAAGCACTAATTAACCTTAGAAACCTAATTGAACAAACTTGTCGATTAGGACGTAGTGAGGTAACCAGTATTGGTGTAAAGCTGAAAATTGGTTGACACTCGATACTACACTCATTGAGGCTAGACTTTTGGGATATGTCGGCTGCAAGAAAAGATTGATTGAGGTGAGACAATGCCTAAAATAAAGGTCAGTGATATTGAGATCCTTTAGAACCCGATCATTATTTCTAGGACAGGTTGAGCCAACTAAAACTTCAAGAGGGTACTTACCTACAAACTCATGCAAGCCTGAAACATAGTGATATGTTTGTTGTGTGTATATATGTTTGCTTGTACATAAACATCATAAACATCATCAACATCATATGCATGCTCACTAACCATTTCAAGGATTTAGAAATTTATCTTTGTTTTTGTTTTGTAGGAAATGAATTCTCTCCGACGAAACACCATCCGAATCAACTTTGTAAAAGCCCATCCTCAACTTCAAGAGCTAGCCTCAAGAGTGCCCGGGGATTCTCCTTTTACCAAGAAGTATGGTCGACTTCTCAGTTTGGCTACATCCAACTTCCAAGAAGAGATGATGTGTGTACTATTCCAATTCTTTGATCCCGTACATCATTGTTTCACTTTTCCAGACTATCAGTTGGTACCAACATTGGAAGAGTTCTCTCTACTCTTAGGGGTGCCCATGCTTAATCAGATACCATTCACCGGTCTAGAAGGGATTCCAAAACCTGAAGTCATCGCCGAAGCTTTACATATGAAGAGGTCCGACGTCACAGCCAATTGGGAGACAAGAAGTGGGGTTAAAGGCTTTCTAGCTAAGTTTTTGTTGGAAAAAGCTCGTTCATTCTGGGATGACATGGATTTCCAAGCTTTCGAAGAAGTGCTAGCTCTCCTCATTTATGGTTTGGTTCTGTTTCCTAACTCGGACCAATTCATAGACGTTAATGCCATCAAAGTCTTTCTCTCTCGCATTCCTATACCCACCTTGCTAGGAGATATCTTGCATTGCCTTCATACCCGTACCATGAAGAAAAGAGGTACCCTTTTGTGTTGTATATCCCTACTCGCTAAGTGGTTCACTTCACACCTGCCTCAGTCAGCACTGAAGAACGAGCAAAGATTAACTTGGTCTCAAAGGATGATGTCTCTCACTCACTCTGATATCCATTGGTGCTCAAGATCTTTGGAAGATATCTCTATCATTGACCGCTGTGGGGAGTTCCCTAATGTACCTCTGCTAGGTATTAGGGGAGGTCTCACCTACAACCCGTGTTTAGCTCTTCGGCAATTTGGGTATGCCCGAAGGGACGGACCTCATGAGATGCTCGTCCGAGGTCTGGTTTTTTACTACGATAAAGAAGACCAAGGTTACCGCCAGAGGTTTACACATGCTTGGGGAAAGGTGAACAAAGCGGACCGTAGGACGTTGGGACATAAAAACTCTATCCCTCTTGAGCCTTACCTTAAGTGGGTACGGGCTCGTGCCCGAATTCTCTTAATGCCTTACCCTTCCATCCTTCCTGTCATCATTGAACCCGTTATTGAAGGAGACGTCCCATACACTGTTCTTCATCCGGACATGCCTACCTCTCTCGAAGACTTGCAGAAAGCCTGGATTCAGTTGAAGGAAGAGCGAGACACCTTTGAAACCCAGTACTACGCCAGTGAGAAGAAGGTTTTGGAGCTCACCAAGCTGCTTCACGAAGAGAAGAATCTGAATACTTACATTGCTCCAAAAAGGATGCGTTCAGTCTTTTTGTCTTAGGAGTTTTTGTTGTGTTTTGTTTCTTTCTTTGTAAGCCCAAGGAGGCCTGATGTATTCAAACTTAGTTTTATTTAATATGACGTGTGTTCCTTTTTTGTTTAAAACAAATTTGAATTTCTGAATCCTTGAAAGCATTGCATGAATACATATCATTCATCATATGCATAAGCAGGTCTTCACACCAAGTTTCCTCATCTCTCTGCTGTTTATTTCAGCAAGATGGATCTAGAACAAACGGTCAAAGACTTACAAGCTCAGAATTTACAATTTCAACAGCTACTCTTGACCTTAGCCAAGGGGCAGGAGGAGCTCAAGACTCTGTTAGAGAAGGAGAAAGAGAAAAATAAGAAGAAGCGAGCCGGTGTGGTTATCATGGGCAGAAGGTTTGAAGGACAAGCCTGACAGACTTTGGAATTCCCATCAACATCTGAAGAAGGGAAAGGAAAAGGAAAGGGAACAGCAGTGCCATCTGATTCTGAAGCAGAAGAAGAGGAAGATGAGGACTATTCTGAACAACAATACCCTCTGGCCGATGACAAATACAAAAACTTGGAAGAGCGTCTAGCTGCTATGGAAGTGCAGAGAGTACCGGGGCTGGACTTTGAGGATTTGGGGCTGGTATCCAGAATTGTAATCCCGCCTAAGTTTAAAGTACCTCTATTTGCCAAGTACGACGGAGTGTCTTGTCCCAAGATGCACCTACGATCTTATGTCAGGAAAATTCAGCCGCATTCTGCTGACAAAGACTTGTGGGTTCACTTTTTCCAGGACAGTTTGTCAGGAACACAACTTGATTGGTTCTACCAGTTGGAGAGGTCTGATTTGCACAATTGGGAAGATTTGGCAGCCGCCTTCTATAAACAGTATCAATACAACGCCGACTTGGCACCAACCCGTACTCAACTCCAGAGTATGGCCATGGTGTCCAACGAGGGATTCAAAGACTACGCCCAAAAGTGGAGGGATTTGGATGGAAGGGTGCAACCACCCCTATCGGAGAGGGAGCTAGTAGACATGTTCCTGGGTACCCTGTCAGGTCCTTTCTTCAATCACCTGATTGGAAGTTCGTCTGCTGGGTTCACTGATTTGATTCTAACCGGAGAAAGAGTGGAGGCCGGTATAAAAAGCGGGAAAATTCAAAAAGATGCATCTACTTATGCTGCCATCAGAAAACCTTTCACGTGAAAGAAGGAAGTATCAACTGTCTACTCTCAGAGGGGTCAAGGAAGAGT
Source organism: Vicia faba (assembly GCA_948472305.1). NCBI lineage: Eukaryota > Viridiplantae > Streptophyta > Magnoliopsida > Fabales > Fabaceae > Vicia > Vicia faba. Next base: position 766,810,433 of record OX451741.1, on the reverse strand, counting down.
TGAGCACCGGCCAGCAGTGGGGGCCGTCATGATTCAAAAGTCTGCATCAGACCAGCCAAGAAACAATCAGCCGAGAAATGACCAACCGAGAAATAACCAGCAAAGGGTGGAAAGGCTTGTACGACAATTCACCAAGATAAACATGACTCCTGCTCAAGTCCTACCATATCTTCTAAAGTTGAATTTGGCCACGCTGAAAGAGGCCCCTAAAAATCCTAACACTATTTCTCCATATTACCATCTGAACGCCAGGTGCGCTTACCATTCGGAGAGCCCAGGGCACGACACTGACAATTGTTGGGCCCTGAAGAATAAAATTCAGGATCTGATAGATGCTAAAGAAGTTGAATTCGATGCACCTGAAAAACCCAATGTTATATATGCTTCAATGCCAAGGCACGGCCACAACGCCCATGCTGTTGAGGAGGATCTGTTTGTTGCTACTGTAGATGATTTGAAAACTCCGCTCCCTATAACCAAGTTAAATTTGTTGAATGCTGGGATTTTCACAGGTTGTGAAGAAGATTGTCACCTTTGTTCATCCTCATTAACCCACTGTCCATTATTGAAGATAGGCATCCAACGCCTAATTGATAACTAAGAAATCCTATTTGAGAAGTCTCCTGTTTTATCAACTCTTGTTAACGATGTTTCAATAATAACCATATCCGACAATCCTTCCAAGGTCCCTAAAAGACCTGTTAGGATTACATTCGCTCTGAAGGTTGCACCTTTGAAGATAATCATGCTCGGGCCAGTCCCGTACAAATCTGACAAATCAATACCATGGAACTATGGTGGAGAAATCTACTACCATGTTGTTAAACAGATTTAACAGACTGCCGAAGAAGAGAGTTCTGAAGAAGACAATTCCGACATCAGTAACATTGCCGAAACAAGCAAAGTTACCCATAGTGGAAGAATCTTTTCTCCAAAGATTTCCCCTCAAAAGGAAACTTTTGGACCCTCAGCTGCTCCTAAAGTTATCTCTACACCGGTAAACATATCTGCAAGTACACCAATCATAGAAGAAGTCACAACCCCCATGGTTATCCCCTCTGCTGCTACTGATGTTTGAGGGAAAGGGATCCAAGAAGAGCCCGTCAGGACGAGGGCTCAGCCGTTGATCATCCCCGAAACCTCTCAAAAAGAAATGGAGGAAATTTTGGAAATAATCAAGAAAAGCGATTATGATGTGGTGGAACAGCTGGGGCAAACCCCTTCAAAGATCTCCATGTTGGCCCTGTTGCTTTGTTCAGAAGCTCATGCTAAGGCTCTGATAAGATTTTTAAAGACGACCCACATGCCACAAGAAACCTCTGCTGATCAGTTCCAGGAATGTGTGGCTAGTTTAACAGCTGACAATGGTCTAGGATTCTCCGATGCAGATTTAACTTCGAAAGGGAGAAAACATAATGATGATTTGCATGTCTCGGTGGAATGCAGAGGGACAACCCTAGCACACGTACTGGTAGACACTGGTTCGTCTTTGAACGTCTTGCCGAAGAAAGCCTTGGATAGACTGGATTGTGAAGGCTTAACCCTGAAACCCAGCAATATAATTGTCAGAGCCTTTGATGGTTCTAAAAGGATGGTCCACGGGGAGGTGGACATCCCGATTAAGGTGGAAACTGAAACCTTCAACTCCACATTCTATGTGATGGACATCCGTCCTTCTTATTCTTGCCTGTTGGAAAGACCTTGGATCCACCATGCTGGAGCTGTCACTTCCACTCTGCATCAAATGCTCAAGTACCCCGTGCAAGGGAAAATCATAATTGTTCATGGTGAAGAGGAATACATGATCAGTCATCTGAATTCTTTCTGTTATATAGAATTGGATGACGAATTCATCGAAAATCCTTTCCAGCATTTTGAGGAGGTAGCTCAGGAGATAGTGGCGACCAAGACAGTGTCCTCTGTACCCACGATCACCAGACCTCCGCCTCGGATGTCATCTCTCAAGGATGCAAAAGCAGTGGTTGAAGAGGGAAGATCCACAACTTGGGGGCAACTTCCAGACTTTCCTTACAAATCAGACAAATTCGGCTTGGGATTTACTTCGACTGGTCAAAAGGCTGTGCGCACGCCCGTGCCGGAGGGCCACCTGTGAAGATCAGTCACCAAGGGGTTAATGCACTAGAGGACAGTGACGAAGAGGGCAACTTGGAAGACTGGATATTTCCTATTGTCAGCGGAGGACTGTGCAACTGGGAAGCAAAATACTTTGTTCCGATTACTTTCATACCGCAGTAATTTATCTTTTCCATTTATGTTGGATCTGTAATAATTCACCAACAATTCGTACTTTTTCAACCTTGTGTCTTACCCGAGGCACAACGGTCCATTTGTAAGGGTTCTTATTTCATTTTCATATGTCATTTCAATGAATCATGGACGTTTTTCATACAAGCTTTTGTGTTAATTGTCTTTCTTTTTACATTTTATTTGTTTTAAGATGGCTATACCCTTACACACACCCACACTCACAAATGCAGGTACTCTTCCATTTCGGATCCTATGGGTAACAATACTGCTATAGCCTTCAGTGACTCTGAAGATCTGATCTACCAAGCCGAATACGAAGGTGAGGAAGATTGTGAGGTGCTAGGGGAATTGGCTAGACTTCTACAACAAGAGGAAAGGGTAATTCTGCCTCATGAGGAGTTGTTGGATACAATCAACTTAGGATGGAAAAAAGGAAATCAGAGTGGGTGCCAATCTAGAGCCGAGTGTCACAGAGCGCTTAATTCAGCTACTGCATGATTATGTTGAAATATTTGCCTGGTCATACGAAGACATGTCGGGACTTGATACAGACATTATGGTACACCGTCTACCCACAAGAGAAGACTGTCCACCGGTGAAGCAGAAAGTCCACCGTATGAGACCTGACATGTCAGAGAAGATCAAAGAAGAAGTTATGAAGCAATTCAATGCTGGATTTCTGGATGTCACTTCCTACCCTCAATGGGTTGCTAACATTGTTCCCGTGCCTAAGAAGGACGACAAAGTGAGAATGTGCGTGGATTATAGATATTTAAACAGGGCCAACCCTAAAGACGACTTTCCACTTCCACACATCGACATCCTGGTTGATAACACAGCTCAACACAAAGTATTTTTTTTCATGGATGGATTCTCAGGCTATAACCAGATCAAAATGGCACCTGAGGACATGGAGAAAACTACTTTTGTTACACAGTGGGGTACGTTCTGCTACAAAGTGATGCCATTCAGACTGAAGAATGTCGGGGAAACCTATCAACGTGCCATGGTAGCTTTGTTTCATGACATGATACATCATGAGATAGAGGTCTACATAGACGACATGATAGTCCGATCACAAACTGAAGAAGAACACCTTGATCACTTGCAAAAGTTGTTTGTCAGGTTGAAGGAGTACAAGCTAAGATTGAATCCAAACAAGTGCACATTCGGAGTACGGTCCGGTAAGCTCTTGGGTTTCATTATCAACAACAAAGGCATCGAGGTTGATCCTACCAAAGTCAAAGCGATACAAGAAATTTCTTCTCCTCGCACTGAGAAGGAGGTCAAAGGGTTATTGGGACGCCTAAACTACATTTCTAGGTTCATTTCTCATCTAACATCTACTTGTGAACCAATATTCAAGCTGTTGAAGAAAGATCAGGTAGTTATATGGAATGATAACTGTCAAGTTGCTTTCAATAAAATCAAGGAATATTTGCTAGAACCTCCTATCCTGATGCCACCCGTCGAGGGAAGACCGCTAATCATGTATCTGACCGTCCTAGAGAATTCAATGGGGTGCGTACTGGGGCAGCATGACGAGTCTGGCCGAAGAGAGCATGCCATTTATTACCTTAGCAAAAATTTTACCGACTGTGAAACAAGATATTCACTGCTCGAGAAAACTTGTTGCACTTTGGTATGGACTGCTCGCCGTCTAGGGTAGTACATGTTGACTCATACCACTTTGCTGATATCTAAGATGGATCAGATTAAATACATCTTCGAGAAGCCTGCTTTATTTGGAAGGATAGCTAGATGGCAGATGATCCTAACGGAATATGACATACAGTACACGACCCAAAAAGCTATAAAAGGGAGTGTGCTAGCTGATCATCTGGCCCATCAAGCTGTAGAAGATTATCAATCCATGAAGTTCGACTTCCCTGACGAAGACATCATGACATTGTACAATGTTGAAGACTTCAGACCATATGACGGACCTGAACAAGGATCCCGATGGACCCTGTACTTTGATGGGGCATCTAATGCACTTGGTAACGGTATCGGTGCGGTACTCATATCCCCAGAAGGTTGCCATACTCCTTTTACATCCAGACTTTGCTTCAACTGTACGAACAACATGGCAGAATATGAAGCATGCATCTTTGGACTCAAGGCTGCCATAGACTTGGGAATCAAATCTTTGTTTGTATTTGGGGACTCAGCTTTGGTCATCAGTCAGATCAAAGGAGAGTGAGATACTAAGCATCCGAACCTCATCCCTTACAAAGAATATGTCTTGACATTGTTACCATATTTCGAGCAGATTACCTTCGAGCACTTCCCGCGAGAAGAAAATCATCTAGCAGATGATCTAGCTACAATGTCATCCATGTTTAAACTTAATTGGGACGACAAGGCTCCCCAGATCACCATTGAACGGATGGACGAACCTGCACACTGTCACGAGATTAATACCAAAGAAGTAGTGGACCAGCCTTGGTTTCATGAAGTCAAAAGGTATCTCGAGGCTCAAGAATATCCTGAAGGAGCTTTAGTCAATGACAAAAAGTTATTAAGGAGATTCTCCGCTAAGTTCTTCCTAAGTAATGGCATCCTGTACAAACGCAATCATGATTCTATTCTGCTCCGTTGTGTGGACAAACTTGAAGCTGAAAGGATTATGGTTAAATTGCATGAAGGTACCTTTAGCACTCACTCTAGCGGGAATACGATGGCAAAGAAGATTCTACGGGCAGGATATTACTGGTCTACCATGGAAGCAGACTGCTATCAACACTCCCGTACCCGTCATAAATGTCAAATCTATGCAGACAAGGTGCACGTGCCTCTGGTTCCTTTGAATGTCTTAACAGCTCCTTGGCCCTTCACTATGTGGGGAATCGACATGATTGGGGAGATCAAGCCTACATCCTCCAATGGACACCACTTCATTCTGGTGGCCATTGATTACTTCACAAAGTGGGTCGAAGCAGCTTCCTTTGCATCCGTTACTAAGAATGTCGTTGCCCGCTTCATCAAGCAGAACCTTATTTGTCGGTACGGTATCCCCGAAAGGATCATCACTGATAACGGTACAAACCTTAACAATACTATGATCACCGCTTTGTGCGAGCAGTTCAAAATTCATCCCCCTATCGGCCAAAGATGAATGGTGCAGTTGAAGCTGCGAACGAAAACATCAAAAAGATCATACAAAAAATGACAGTCACCTACAAGGACTGGAATGAGATGCTACCATTTGCTCTCCACAAGTACCGTACCACGGCTCGCACATCAACTGGGGAAACACCCTATTCCTTGGTATATGGCATGGAAGCTGTTTTACCTATCGAGGTTCATATTCCCTCCTTGAGAATCATGAAAGATGCTTGTTTGAGTGAAGACGATTGGATCCAAACCCGACTTGATCAGTTGAATTTAATTAACAAAAAGAGACTTACTGCTGTTTGCCACGGTCAGACGTATCAAAAACGAATGATCAAAGCTTTCAACAAGAAAGTCAGACGCCAAGTGTATCAAGTAGGAGATCTTGTGATCAAGCGCATCATCTTGCCACAAAGTGATCCCAGGGGCAAATGGACTCCTACCTATGAAGGACCATTTGTAATCAAGAACATCTTTTCTGGTTGGGCAATGATTTTAACCACCATGGACGGTGACGATCTGCCGCACCCTGCGAATGCAGACATAGTCAAAAAATACTACGTATAAGAGACCCGCTAGGTTCACACACCTAGGCAAAACAAGGGCATCCCGGCGAACCAAAAGGTTCGGGCAACAATTAGGGATAAAACAAAAAAAATCTGTACACCCGACAAGTTGAAAACCCGAAAGGGCAACTTGGGCAAAAAAGGGTTTCCCTGTAGAATGAAAACCCGAAAGGGCAGTCCAGGCAAAGGTTAGGGAATTAAAGCGTATGACTATGTCTCGTCGGATCACTTTAAGGACAATATCTTCACAGACAAACTTTGAGGCTTCTGATCAATTCAATCATCTTCAGACGAAGCAACAAACGGACAAGATATCCGAAGATACAGAGGCTATAGAAGAATGGGAACCCCATGGGATTATTACACATAGCTATCTTCCTTTGTAAATTTTTATTATTTATGACACCATCCTCTTACTAGGATGTCTGTCTCCTTTGTACAAAACACTTATTCAAAGTAAATACAAAGATATCTCTTTCAAAGTACAGAAAAATATTTGCCTTTTTCTTTACACTTGTGTTTTATTTGCAAAAACGCCCAATGATTCATTAATGAACATATGCATTTGAACATAACTACTGTTTACAAATAAACAGGATGGAAAAGAGTAATTACTGACAATTAGAAAGATTAGGAAAACGTCTTTAGGCTATTCCATGAGCAATCCCTACAACACGTCATTAAGATCCCCAGTGGAGCCAAAACTTTGAACTATAGGTCCCCAGCGGAGCTGAGACTACGAACTACCAATCCCCAGCGGAGCCGAAACTTCAAACTATCAACCCACAGTGGAAATCATCCAGTTTCTAAAGGTTTCCCCCGCAAGTTGTCTTGAATCTTGAAAATCAACAAGATAACAGTTAACTTTTGTTTCTCCCCAACCTAGGGTAACTCCCCAGTAGATTGGCATACAAACCAAACTCCTGAACTCCCCAGCGGAATTAAGCTTTTCCCAGCAAAGTTTTCACTACAGGATAAACTTTTTCTCCACAGAGTTTTTATTACTTCTCGACAGAACAAAGACTCCCATCAATAATCCCCAGTAGAAGTCATTAAAATTCTATGGATTCCCCAAGCAGATTCCTCAAGAAGTATATGGCATTACTCTCACAACAGAATCCTCAGCAGTCAAGGATTTATTTTCCCCGGCAACAGTCAAGGATTTATTTTCCTCAGCAATACAACAAATCAACTTACATGCGCATACATTACATTCATAATCATAAACATGGATAAAACACATTTATTGCATCATACATTTCATGCAACATAACTTTGTGTTTCAACTAACATTTTACCCTTTTCAGGATAAGATTACCAGCTATCTTTAACAAATATTCAAAGGTTTCAGATACAATGCAGATACACTCCAGACACGGAAGTTATTCTGTTACTCATTCGAATTTCAATTTCAGATACAGTACATGTACACTCCATACACAGAAGTCATTCTGTTACTCATTCAGACTTATTTTCAAGATATATTATAGATACACTCCAGACACGGAAGTCATTCTGTTACTCATTCGGATTTCAATTTCAGATACAGTACAGATACACTCCAGACACGGAAGTCATTTTGTTACTCATTCAGACTTAATTTCAAGATACAGTTCAGATACGCTCCAGACAAGGATGCCATCCTGATACTTATTCAAACTCCAAGTACCAATATAGTACAGATACACTCCAGACATGGAAGTCATTCTGTTACTCATTCAGACTTAATTTCAAGATACAGTTCAGATACGCTCCAGACACGGAAGCCATTCTGTCGCTTATTCGGTTTCATCCTACAGATATGGTCCAGATACGCTCTAGACACGAAAGTCATTTTGTCGCTTACTCGGGTTCAAGTACATATACAGTTCAGATACGTTCTAAATACGAACACCATTCTGATGCTTATTCTTTTGATTTACAACAAAAATTCTTGGATGGCATCTACAAGCCCATTCCCTCAGTTACACCTTTGTCGAGTGCAAATTTATGGGCACTCTAGTGTCCAATCATCTTTTACCTTCGAGTCACGAACGACAAAACTCGCCAATCTAACTCTTAAGGTTCAAGAAGATTGAACAGGGGCAAAAGTTGTACCCCAAAACTTTCCCTCCCATTTTTAATAGAAAACACAACCCTAGGGTTCCTCAGATATTCAAGTTGGCTCAGGAATCGATCAGACAGATTCTCTTCTATGACAGTAAACCAGCAATTAGGGTTTTTCTTGCAATCCTCAAAAGAAATGAATTCTCATAGATCCAATTGGCTTTCATAGGTTTTCATGCTTTCTCAAGTTTACTGAAAAGACAATGTTTGTTCTCAGAGTATGGTTTATTTGGGACAAGAGATGGAGACTGTCATTTGGGACGACCATGATTTTGATCTAGGTTAACCAGATGATTTGCATCTTTTAAAACATTTGCTTGGTCAGGAAATGATATATAAATGGATGTTTGTTTGGAATGCAGTTGCAAGATTACATAATTATTGGAATTTAAATTATCAGATTGGAGCATTTTGTTTCAATTATCTTGATTAGGAATCTTTAAGAATCAGTTAAGATGCGAAGAAAAAATTACAAGTTATTGATAGTAAAGGGTTTCAATGGACACCAAAATATCTCATAAGACTTTCTCCATTTCTTTCAAACATTGTTACAAAATAATTTTTTCTTTTAAATACTCTATGTTTTACAACTTATGGTATTTAAAAAAATAAATTAGTACAATTGTTGATTACAATACAAGAATGTTTCTTTCTAAATTACAAAGAAAATCCAAATGGATCTATGCCTAAGGTTGACTGAAGTTCCTTTGCTTCCATGCTTTCCACATAGTTTCTTGCCTTCCATGCTTTGTCCTCTCCATTGTGCTCACATGAAAATGAAAGAAAGAAAATGTGATTAGTACAAAATTATTTAGGCATGAGCAAGAATTTTCAAAAGAAAAAGTGCTATTCATCATTAAAGTTTACAAATTGGAATCAGAAGGCCATTTTTAATTCATCACAATTTATTTTCTCTATTTGCAAATCACAAGAAGATTATTCTGCTTGGTTCATAAAAACAATAACAAATGCAACAAGGTTGTCCAAACAAACAAAATGCCCAAACAGCAGCCAAATGCCCAAACAGCAGCCAAACAAATATTCCCAAACAGAAGGCGCAAACTGAGCCAAACAAAATTACCCAAACAGCAAAAACAAACAACAGTATGGCAATACAAAATGCAAACGAGGCAACAACATAAGCTAGACAACATCAACAAACAAAAGTATAGCAATATAATAAACTAAGTCAAACAAGCAAGAAACTTGTTCAAGAAGCCAATTCATCATTTTCTATTTTATTGCAAACTTTTCAGAAAAAGGCAAAAGAGAAATTGACTTTCTTAGTGTCATTGAGAGAGAAGAGAGGAAAGAAGTCACCTAGGGATGCAAACCCTGCTACCTTGACTGTCACAATTGCATAGAAGTTGCTAGAAAACAAAACTGCAACAAAAAGGGCATAAGAACAATATGCCAAAATATTCAAAATTTGATGGTTTTCCCACAATTTTGAATAGAGATTCAACCAAAGCAACACCAATATAACAGTGAACAAAACTCTGGAGCAGAAAAAAGAGAGAAAACATTATCAAACTCAAAAAACTGTCAAAGTCTCCAACAACAAAAACCTGTAAGACTCTCAAGCCAAAAACCCAAATCTGAACCAATATCCCAAGTCATCCTCAAATAGCAAGAACCAAGCTTCAAGCTTATAAAAAACCAGCATACAGTAGCAAGTTCAAAAAACCAACAAAACCTGTAAAACTTGTCAAAGCCAAAACACAAATTAACAACCTTCAAAAACCTGTCAAAAGCCAAACTGTCAAAACCATCACAAAATTCATAAAACCTGTAAAACATTTCAAACCCAAAAAACCAGAAAAAACTCTCAAGTCAAAAACCAAAAAAATCACCAAACTCGTCAAACCTGTTAAACCAACAAATTAAAAACTAGAGAAACAACAACCACCTCAAAACATTCAAAACTAAACTGTCAAACCATCTCAACACCATCAACCAAACCTGCAACTTGTTCATCAACAAAACAGTAACAAATCCACAAAACCAAATTCCAAAGGCCAAACCTCAAAAAACAACAATAGAAGTCTCAAACCTGTAACTCAAAACCAAATTCCAAAAGCCAAAATCTCAAACACAGTTATCATTTCCAAACTCATGAAACAATAACAAATTCAAAAACAAACCAGTCAACAATCATCAAAACAACAAGAAAAACTATTACCTATCAAAAGGAACCCAAGCCAGAAAAGCAAGGCTTTCATCATCATCTCTTCCCCCTCACAAATCCCGCCACCAGGGAGCGCCACCCTCAGTCTCACCATCCCTTTCCATTTCTCAAAAGTCTCCAACAGGTATGAACTTTTCATCTTTCTCATGAATCCCTAAAAGCTATTTCCTGCATCATAATGGATAACAAGTCTGGTTAATAGAAAATAACATAAACAAGACAAAGAAACGATGAACTCGTTTAAGCTTTAACAGGATAGCAGAACTTCACCTTTTCAAGAAACAAAACCTTTAGAGCTTGGTTAGGAAGCATGAGAGGCGACGCTCCGACAACAGAGGGTGGGGGGAAGATCAGACGATTCAGATTTCGTTCCCTTAGGGTTCAAATCCGGAATTAGGGTTTTCGAGAAGATACGAGCCATGGTAAGATAGAGATGGCATGAGCGATTTTGTTCACGAAATTGAGACAGGGATGGTTAGTGAGAGATTTAGAGATGAATAGAGATGAGAAGATGAACAAAGTTAGACAAAGAGATGAACGACGCCGCTGTGAACGAAGGGGTTCCAAGAACCCTAATTTGTTTTCCACCCTTAATCAGAAGCTAATACAAAGTTAGAACATTGGGCCTGTTTCGTTTACAAACCCCTAAGGCCCATTCGCATTGCTTGGTCATACCCCCCCTGGCCTGTTTATTTTGTTTCAGCAATAACAACTATGTTTCTTTGGGCCTAACACCCTTAAATCCACTTAAGCCCATTTGCTTTTGTTATTTGTTTCTCTTCTTATTTTATTTTTATTATACAATTACTAATTTAACTTAAAACATTTTCATTAATTTTATTTAAGTTTTTGTGATTAATTTTTATCATTTTCTTTTTTTTTATAAACTTGTTTTGATTAATTTTTTTTATACTTAATAAAACATCAAAAAAATTAACTTAGCTTGTTTTCTTTCTTTAAATTTATTTATAATTAATAAAAATACAAAAAAATAATAATAAAGATTTTTAATTTAATCAATTTTTTAGAATAGTTTTTATTTTTCTCTTTTCATGTAAATACTTAACGTTTCATACTTTGTTAATATTATCTCATGGATCATCATAGCTTTAATTAATTCGCACAAAAATTCGATTTGGTTGTATTATTTGATATTTGGACATTGCTATTTCATTTGATTCATCCCCATTTGTAACAATTGTACCCCCATTCCCGAACACTTTGTAATAGCGTAGAATTTCAATTCCCGCAATTTACTGTTTTCCATATACCGTATAGTAACTAGGCATGTATGGCAAGATTCAAAAATCAATTGCTAGATGATTTAATCAAAGAATAAAATAACTTGAAACCAACACACTTTCTCACACGCGCACCTCTAGGGTAACCTCACTCGTTGCCTCAGAAATAAAATCATGTCCCTCGAATATGAGACACTCTAGCAATAACCCTTTGATAAAAAAAGATCGTTTTCCCTCGATGACCCTCGATGTTGCTTTCGATTAAAATGATCTCGTCCCTTACAAAAAAATTGCTAAAGCGTCTCACAAGTTGCCTTCAATGATTGTAAAATTGACCCGCGCCAGTCCATTCACATCCAATGGTGGGGCTTCTTACCAAATCAATGGTAAGATAGCACTATTAAAAGGAAGAAGAAAAGAAAAACTTAAGACCTTTCGAGTAGATAGATTTGCTCTTAGTTACTCGCTTGCTCACGACAAAAACTTTTACACCTACACTTTCATCTCAAAACATTTCAAAAAGACAAAACATTTTGTATACGTTCTTATAGAGACGAGAACCATTGCAAAACCTCTTTCAAAACACTTTTCGAAACACGATTCACAAACACATCTTTGAACCACTTTTCGAATCAAAACTTTGTATACGTTCTTATAGAGACGAGAACCATTACAAAGAGATTTTTTTCAAAATACTTTCAAAACCCACACCACAAGCACACAATCAAATGAAAGCAAGTGATCTAAACGAGTAACTAAGAGCCCATGGAAAACCATGGATGAAAAGGGTGCTAATACCTTCCCTTTTCATAATCTACCCCCCGAACCCGAGAAATAATCTCGAAAGGTCTTTCCTATGCTTTTTTACCTTTCCTTTTGGATAAAAGAAAAGTCGGTGGAGACTCTTGCTAACCGCACAAGTGCGGTCGAAACGCAAAACTTCAAGTCAGTTCTCCCACCGTATCACATCATTCATAAGGTTTTCAACCTTTGCATCAATATCTTCTTCTTCAACCTGTCTTTGAATACTTGGTGAACTTGTTTAGAGTTCCCATAATGAAACATCAAACAGTTAGTAGCAACAATATTATACATGTTTGTTATTTTTATCAAAATATCATTTTACTTTATCCCCCTTTTGTTAGAAATCAAAAAGGTGATAAAAGAAAAGAGAAATGATCTTTGGAGATAACAGTTTTAAACCTAAATTGAAGATTAAATTTTTAGAACATAAAGAAATGTTTGGCAAGACTTTTTGGGAATGAGAAATATTAATCTAGCACACATATATTCAAATAAAATCATAACAACAAAACCAAAACATTTCATTGATTAAACATGGACGACAAGTACAACACAACATAGTTAAAACAGAGAAGACACACAAACGACAAAGAGGAATAAACCCTAAACAACTAGACATAGAGAACTTGGTAACGAACTTCCTCGAGAACTTCACTGGACCATTATGGCGATTGCTCCAATAATCCTAGCCTTTGCGAAGAGAATAGATAGAACTTTAGAAAAATGTATAAACATTCAGCGTTGAGTTTTAGAAGCAATGATTGAGTCCCTCATATAGTTAAAGATAGATTGAGGTAAATTGGCTCTAATATGATGCACAAGAAAGTAGATGAGAACTCTATCCTCATAGGTTAGGGTGTTCAGCATATAGGTTATAGGTCTAAAGTTTTTCACCACAAGCTGAAACCAGACTAAAGCACTTGGGAGAAGATTTGCAACATTGGTGTGACAATATTCATGAGATACATTATGAATGGTATGGAGACGTTCATCAAAAGATTATATGTTTTGGAAAGCTTCTATGGTAACTCCTGCTTGAGCATATACAATAGCAGCAGCGATTGACGCTGGGGTAATGATAATGGAGTTTCCAAAGATGGATGAGTGAATGGAGGTTCCATTTGACCTAACATCGGTCCATGAAAGATTCTTGAAGCCATGAGGAGAGAGGGAGATATGAATGACTAAGGAGAGGTGATCAACATTTTTAAAATAGAAGAAAAGAAAACATAACTGACGATATAATAGATACATTTCAGATACCCCAAGAAAGATGACCACTCAAAGAATGACATTTTTTAGTGTCAGAGAGAGAGAGAGAGAGAGTAAAATTTTCAAGACGCGAGATATAACACATGATAGAAACTTATGATGAAAAATTGAATATAGAAAGCTAACGATTTTCATTCCTAAGGAGGTAGATTGCCAAAAGTTTCAGATGATTAAGATATAACATTAATTAATGAAATGACTCTTCAGTATCCGTGATGCAAAGATTTCTATAAAAGATATACCTGACCAAGAGTAAATTGATCTTTTCCTTGATAGAATAACTTTGACCTCTTCAGTATGTGTTGACTTTAAGGAAATATGTGTCGGTCTGTTACTTAGAGAAGCTTACAGGCTTAAAAATAGAGTTACATGTGTCGACCTAAAATTTGAATGTGTCGACACATGCAAGGCAAAAACATGCAGAAAGTGTTTTTCAATGTGTTGGGTCAATTTCAAAGTGCTTTTTGATGATTCCTAAGACCTATGATGCAGAGGAGTGCCACAAGATAAATATATAGCATTCATTTTACTGACATGCCATCGTTTCCAGTTTGACATCATGCAAAGCACCTTGTATTGAAGTTGTACTCACAAACTTCCCATTTTTGATGATGGAAAAACTTTCGACGATGCATTTCTTGTAATTTTCAAAGTCTATCCTTGTCTTTATACTTCCTATCTTCATCTCGCATATGCTTATCCCAATTTGACAACATAAAAAAGAATATAATAACCGATTAGAAGTACCAAAGTTTCCAAACCATTAACAAATACCAAGTAGAGACAAATTTGCATATAAAAGTAACAGTTAGATATCCCCATATATATATATATATATATATATATATATATATATATATATATATATATATATATATATATATATATATATATATATATATATATATATATATATATGTAATGATGCAAACTTTTAAATAACGAGCAACACATATCACAACAAATGTAATGTCATGTAAGCGCAATGAAAGCCAGTTGGAGCGTCACAATCATGTAACACTTCATAGTGGAACTCTCGATGTCGCACACGCATGTGCCAAACATAGCGACAACATAATATCTCTACTAACACCAAAATGAAAATGTATACCATACAAAGTAAATATGAAAACATGAACCACACATTGCAACATAAGATAAGGGAAATAACCAGAACACATGCTTGCATATTAAGAACAAATCTATAAAAATGTGAAGGGATTAATACATGAAGTCATTGTAAACATATAGATCAAGAACACGCAATGGTTATTAATCAAAAATATTTGGAAATGAACATTCATGATTTTCATCATTTGAGAGTATATGAAGAATTTTTGAAAGAAGCCTAGAAATATGCCTTATGGAAAAACTTATGTTCAAGGAGAAATTGAAATGACATTATCTCACTCTTGAAGGATTGGAAGTTGCACTCACAAAACATAACACACTCAAACATATAGTTAGAGTGAATACTTAACATGCAAGTAACGAGATAAAACTAGGCAACATTTTAGATATCACTTATCCCCAATTTTCCACGTATGTTGACAAAAGATTAAATTGTGAGTGGTTTAGTAAAAATATCAGCAAGATCATTTTTACTATAAATATGCTCAAACGCAACATCCCCTTTTTTAACATGATCCCGAAGAAAGTGGTAACGTATCTCAATGTGTTTAGTCCTTGAATGTAGAACCATATTTTTGGTTAGATTTATGGCACTAGTATTGTCGCACATGATAGTAATGTGTGATAGTTTAATATCAAGGTCCAACAGTTGTTGTTTGAGCCATAATATTTGAGCACAACAACTATCGGCTGCCACGTATTCCGCCTCGGCAGTTGGCAAAGCCTTAAAAACTTTCTTTTTAATATGCCAACTTACCAAGGATTTTGCAAACAAGTGACAAGTTCCACTGGTACTTTTCCTATCCAATTGGCAACTGGAAAAATCGGAATTGGAATAACCAACCAAAGTACAATCGTTTCCCTTGGATTACCAAAGCCCGAATTTTGAGGTACCAACAAGGTATCTAAAAATTTGTTTTACGGCTTTTAGATGAGATTCCTAAGGAACCACTTGATGGTCTGTATCTATAAATGTTAAAGATAGAATCCCTTTCTGAACATAATCTCTAATAAAATGATGTTTGATTTCTGTATTTAGCCCTAGAGTGTAGGATAAAATTCTTACTCAAGCAAATAGCGACAATATTATCATACAAGACATGAATGTTACTCTCATATATCTGGTAATCTTCCAGCTGATTCTTCATCCATAGCATCTAAGTATTGCATAATACTGCTGAAATGTACTATGGTTCTGCTGTTGAAGAGCAATTGTTGATTGCCTCTTGCTTGACCATTAGATCAGATTTTTGCCTACAAATTAATAGTTTCCAGAAGTACTCTTCCTCTCTACTGATCTCCAGCGTAGTTTGCATCACATATGCCAGAAAGAGAATACTCTGATGTTTTCTCATACATTAAGCCAAGGTTAGGGGTTCCTTTTAGATACCTTAGAATCCTCTTAACAACAGTTAAATGAGATTCCCTAGGATCAGATTGGAATCTAGCACAAAGATGGACACTGAATAAAATATCTGGTCTAGATACATTCAGATGCATAAGAGAGTCTATCATACCACGATAGAGCTTGTGACATACCTTTTATTTTCCCAGAATACATGTTGGATACATTGGAGTCTTTGCTACAGTACAGTCTATCATGTTGAATTTCTTCAGAAGTTCTTTGGTGTACTTACTTTGATGAATGTAAGTAACTTCCGGTTTTTGATCAATCTGAATACCTAGACAGAACTTCAATTCCTCCATCATGCTCATTTCAAATTCAACCTATATTAACTTAAAGAATTCCTTGCATACGGATGGATTAGCAGAACCAAAAATAATATCATCAACATAAATTTGAACAATTAGAATATCATTTTTAATGTTTTGCAGAAGAGTGTAGTGTCAACCTTTCCTCTGGTAAACTTATTTTCTAAAAGAAAATTGCTCAATCTGTCATACCAAGCTCTGGGAGCTTGTTTCAAGCCATAAATAGATTTCTTTAGTTTAAAAACAAAGTCTAATTTCTCATAGTTTTCAAATTCATGAGGCTGTTTGACATGCACTTTTTCTGAAATATAACGATTCATAAATGCACGCTTAACATCCATATGATAAAGAATGATGTTATAATTTATAGAAAAAGAAACTAATAACCGAATAACTTCTAACCTAGTGACTGGTGCAAAGGTTTGTGTATAGTGTATTCCTTCTTGTTGACTATAACCTTGTGAAATTATTCGTGGTTTGTTTTTGACAACTTCACCCTTCTCATTGAGCTTGTTTCTGAACACCCATCTGGTTCCAATAATGTGGTCACCTTTAGGTTTCTAAACATGATCCCATACGTCATTCTACGAGAATTGGTTTAGTTCTTCTTCCATAGCCAGAATCCAATCCTTATCTAGAAGAGCTTACTCAATATATGTGGTTTCTATTAAAGAAACTAAACCCAAAAGCACTTCATCAGAAGGTTTGAGTGTTGATCTTGTTCTGATTGGAGCATCTTTACTTCTAAGAATAAGATCTTAAATATGAGAGGATGTGATTTTGTTCTTCCTTGGTTGAGGTTGATTAAAAGGACTATTAACAACATCAGAAGAAGGAGCTTCTGATTCTTGATCTTCTTGAATCTTCTCCTTTGGTTCAGTGAATGTTATAGTCACATCTGCAAGCTTTTCACACAACTTTAACTTTTCATAGTCAAGCTTATCATCAAATATAACATGGATTGATTCCTCAACAATTTGTGATTCTGTGTTATAGATTCTCAAGCCTTTAGAGCATTTAGAGTATCCTAATAACAAACATTTTTATGCTTTGGAATCAAACTTACCCAGATTCTCTTTAGTGTTTAACATATAACAAGTACATCCAAATGGATGGAAATAGGATATGTTGGGCTTTATATTATTCCACAATTCATAAGGAGTCTTACTCAAAATAGGTCTGTTGTACCCCAAAATTTTCCCTCTCATTTATCAAGAGTTTGCTCACAAGATCTCCTTGAGCTCAAGACTACACTAGGATTTATCAGCTCAAGACACCTCCTCAAACACCGATAACTAAAAATTAGGGTTTGAGATGGCACAAGGATAATTGAACTTTTAATTCCCCATATGATTTTCATGGATCATTATGGACCCCCAAGATTACTCATGTCAAGTTTCAAACCTTGGATCATATTTTTGCTTAGTCAATTGAGCAGTTGACCTAAAAATCTATTGTATTTGGGGAAAAGTTAACTATGGCCAATATAAATTAAAAAAATTTAATTTTTGATCCACATAAACATTTTAAACTCATATGTATCATTTGATCAAGTTTGGACCATAATTCCTCAAGAAATTTGATTAAATCCTCAAAAGGGCAAAATGGTCAAAATTAGGGTTTTGACTGAGAAAGGGCAATTTCTGATTTTTAACCTAGAAATTGGTCAATTGGTTTAAGGCATGATCTCAAGAGTCCAATTGCACCATTTTTACCTAATGACATTGCAAGTCCATTGGATTGACAGATGAATTTTGCAGTCAACTAATCAAAAGTCAACTGTATATTGAAAAGTCAAACCTTGACTTTTTGGTCAAATTCAAGTGCCAAAGATCATAATTCATCAAAACATGTCAAAATATGAAACTTATTTATCAATAAATCAAAAAGTCAAGATTTCATTTTGAAAAGTCAAAATTTCTAAACTTAGAAATTTTTCTAAGTGTTGGAAATTTCATATTTTTTCATTACTTTGAGCCAAATTTTAACCATGATGAAAGATGATTCAAGAGAAACTTACAACATGAAAGTTGTAGATATCCATGAAATATACAAATTTTCTTCACACAACTTCTTCCAAAAGTGCTTGGATATCAAGTTATAATTTTATGAACATAGGGTCATGAAACTAAACACTTAGTGAAAATTTTCCCTAATTTGACCAGGATTTTGACCTTACTTCATGACACTTATTCATATAGTTCCAAGGGTAATATTCAAAAGAAATTCAAATATTGGTTGTATAGCATGTTACAAGCTTTATAAAATGTCCAAGAACTCATTGAGATCATTTTTTAGCAGGGAGAATCGAAGAGATGAAGTTAGGGTTCCATTCTTGTTTTTCAAGCCATTTTCATGATGAACATTTGATCCAATCTTCAAGCATGCTGTACAAATCTCACTTTGCAGGCTTCTAACTTGACTTTCACTCCATGATTAAGTGTTTTCACAGCAGTTGGAAGCTTTAATCCAAGCATTCAATGCATTGTACAAGTATAATTCTATTTTGGGAAGAAAGGCAACATTGCCATTTTAGAAAAGCAAGCTTTATGCAAAGTCAGCTTGCATTGAGCCTTGCATTTTTTCTTTCTGTATAAACACACTCTACACAATCAGAACAAGTGTGTTTAAAGGTTTCAGCCACCCTACAAGCCTTGTACCTTGCCTTGGAACAATGCTTGTCAATGTTGCTTCAAAAACAAGGCAAAATCGATAACATGTGATCTCTTATTTTCTGATCATTTCAAAACCTCTAACCCTTTGCTTATATTTAGGGAGACTATTTGCAACATAAGACACGTTTTTACAAGCCCAAAAAACACCCTCAAGTCTTCATAAGTCAGAACTGGCCACTAAACTACATTTTTGAACTAAAGACACCCATCTCCATTTCCACTCGTGCGTTTCCACTTTTAACCATCTAAACACTTCACATACATCATATAGAACTTATCTCAACACCTGTTACACTTCTGTAACTTTATCTTCATCATCCACCATTTTCAAAAATCTCCATTACAGTCGACTCGAGTAGAGAGTTCTAACTGGTTTCATAGCAAAGTAGGAGTTGGAACACACTCAAGGAGGCCCAGGCAAGCTACAGAAATCATCAGGCCATCACAAAGGTTTCTCAAACTCCATACACGACTCCAGCTGCAAGAGGTAAGTTTTCAAACTTCTATCTCTTCATACAAGCATCATTTGATTCTGATTTGTAAAGATAAAATGTAGATACCATTGCCACGAAGCTGTACATGTCCATAGGTTACATTTATATGGCCTGAGCTTAAAGAATTTTAAAGTTGGAGTTTCTGAAATTTTTAGGTTTTAATTTAGGGACAGAAAAATTCTCACTCATCTTGGATTTATAGCTTTAGTTATTTATATGGTTGGATTCGTGGGAAGAAATACCACAACTTTCATGTTTGAGCTTTCCATTTTTGTTGAGAGATGAAGAAGTTACAGGTACTATGGGTGGCTGAAGGTTGAAGACGAAGTACATGCCTTGGAAGCATGTTACGTTATATATTTATCATTTCATTTTAATAAATGGATGTATAGCCACCCCAGTGGTAAGGCAGCGCACATTTCATGCTCAAGGCGTGGGTTCAAGCCCTAGCGCTGCAACTTTTCTCATTTTTCACATTTTTTTTCTCCTTTTTTTTTTGTTACAAACAAGCAGCGCCTAGGCCCTTATGCTGAGCCTTCCATTTTTTGCTAGCTTTAACCCCTGCCTTACTTTTGCACCCCTGGCCCATTATTTCCTTTATTATTTCATTTTCTTTTTTTATTTTATTTTCATTTCATATTTTCTTTTATTATTCTCACTATTATTATTATTATTATTATTATTATTATTATTATTAATAAAAATCCAAAAATATTTTTATTTATTATTTACACTTATATATATTTTATTTTCTCTATAAAACAAAAAGACTAAAAAACATTTCTCTTAATAATTAATTTCTTTTTAATAATTAATTTCTTTTTAATAATTAATATCTAGACATAGGTTTAATTATTTATTTTCTTAATTAAAATTAATTTAGAACTTAGGTTTATTTTAATTAATTAATTTTCATATTATTTTTATTAAGTTAAAACCTTTTCACGAAAAACCCTAAAACACATTTTAACTTAATTTCATTCTTAATTAATTTAGGTTTAAATTTTGTTTATTTTTCATTAATCATCTCTCTTAATTAGGTTAAAACTCATTTCATAAAAACAACAAAAATCATTTCTTTTTCCATTTATATTCTTGCATTTTATTTTCAATTTTGTACAATATTCAATATGGTTGTAATAGATAATTATGTTTAACTTTCTTGCAATCCCCATTTGTAAATTTGTACACTCCCTCCCCTAATGATGTAATAGCGCAGTGGTTTTACTTTTCACAATTTATCGCTTTATATAAATGCTAGTAATTAGGGTTTTGTATGGAAAGACTAAAACCAACAAAATAGCAAATCCCAATCAAGACAAAAACAAGCATGAAAACAATACACTTACACACAAGCACCTCTAGGGTAAAATCCACTTGGTTGCCTTACAAAATGGCCATATTACGCATGTGAGGTATCTTAGCAAAAACAAATGAATACAAGATCATAGTCCCTCGATGACGCTATCTAAGTTGCCTTACAAATGATTTTAGTCCCTAAAAGAGAATGTTAAGATGCCTTGCAACATTGCTAATTATGGTTATACAATGACCCATGCGTATCCCGCTTACATCCAAAGATAAGGTTACTTACCAAATCAATGGTAAGATAACAATGTAAAAGGAAAGGAAATGAACAAGAAAGACTTTTGAGTAGGTAGAATGCTCCTAATTACTTGCTCAATTTCAAACAAAACATCCTTGCTATTTTCAAAAACAAACACTTACACTTTCAAAACATCTTACAAAACTTGAAAACATTTTCAAAAGATCAACATCTTTGTATACATTCTTACAAACAAGAATCATTACAAAGATTTCCTAAACAATGGCTTCTTTACAAAATACTTTCAAAAACCACACTAAGCACAATTTCAAACAAAAACAAGTTATCTAGCAAGTAACTAAGAGCCCATTGATAACCATGGATGAAAAGGGTGTTAATACCTTCTCTTTTCATAATCTACCCCCCGAACTCAAGAAATAATATCAAAGGTTTTTCCTGTGTTTTTTCACCTTTCCTTTAGGACAAAAGAAAAGTCGGTGGCCACCCTTTGTAACCGCAACATTTGCGATCAAACGCAAAACCTTCAATTCAGTTCTCCCACCATATCACGGAACTAGCGACTCTGCTGGGGAGATTTATGGAAGTGGGGTTACCTTAGGGCTAGATCACATCTATTTGCTTTCATTGTTTGGTTTGTATGCTTTACATTATGGTTCATTGTTTGGGTTTGAATCCTCTACACAGATTTGGGATACCTTATAGGTAAGTAGAAATACATTGTGGAAACTGTGCTGGGTATACCGACATGGTCTAAGTAATAGCTATGTTAGTGCGACATATTTGTGGGTACCGGTAGCCTTTGAGTTAATCAAAGAGAATATGAGGCCGCTAAGTGATTTCATAAATCACTAATGAACTTTTAGAACCTTTTCTTGACCAACTTGGCCTTTAGGATGTAGTGAGATGATCGGCTTTGGTGCAGTCCAAAGTTGGTAAATACTCAATACTCAGAGTCTTATGATGCCTTACCCCTCCATTCTCCCGGTAATCATTGAGCCTGTCATAGAGGGAGATGTTCCATATACTATCCTACATTCGGATATGCCCACCTCTCTTGAAGACCTACAAAGAGATTGGATACAACTCAAGGGAGAGCGAGATACTTTCGAAGCCCAATTCTACGGAAGGGAGAAGAAGATTTTGGAACTCACTAGACTACTTCATGAGGAGTCGACTCTGAATGCATACATCGCACCAAAGAGGATGTGAACTACCTTTTCATCTTAGAGTTTTTGTATTATTTTTCCCGAGAAGGCATTGATGTACTCGAGCTTTAATATATTAATATAACATGTGTTTCCTTGAAATCATTGCATACGCATTTACCATTCATCATAACATAAGCAGGTTTCTTGCAACAAGTCTCCTCATCTCTCTACTGTTTATTTCAGTGAGATGGATCTTGAGCAAACAGTGAAGGACCTCCAAGCTCAGAATGCACAGTTTCAACAATTGCTCTTGACCCTAGCCAAAGGACAAGAAGAGTTGAAGACTTTGCTGGCTGAGGAGAAGAAAAAGAAGACAAATAAGGTGATCGGAGTCCTAAACATGGGAAGAATATTTCATGGGCAGACAAGAAGGACCCTAGATTTTGCAATGATATCCGGTGAAAGAGACAATCAAGATGGGAAAGGCAAGGAAACAATTGTCCCGTCAGAATCAGAAGAGGAAGAGGAAGAAGAAGACTATTCTGAAGAACAATACCCTCCAGCTGATGACAAGTATAAACATCTCGAAGAGCGATTGAGTGCAATGGAAATCCAAAAAGTGTCTGGCTTGGACTTTGAGGAATTGGGTTCGGTGTCGGGGATTGTCATTTCCTCGAAATTCAAAGCACCTGTGTTCGCCAAGTATGATAGAGTCTCATGTCCAAAAATGCATCTCTGATCCTATGTGAGGAAAATCCAACCCCATACCGCTGACAAAGACTTATGGGTACACTTCTTCCAAGACAGTCTGTCTGGAACTCAACTTGACTGGGTTTACCAACTAGAAAGAGCCAACATTCACAACTGGGAAGATCTTGCTGCAGCCTTCTACAAACAATACCAATACAATGCTAACCTTGCACCTATCCGTACTCAACTTCAGAGTATGGCCATGGCTTCAAATGAAGGCTTCAAGGACTATGCACAAAAATGGAGAGATTTAGCCGGAAGAGTTCAACCTCCTCTATTTGAGAGAGAGTTGGTAAACATGTTCTTGGGCACCTTGGCTGGTCCCTTCTTCAATCATTTGATTGGAAGTTCATCAGCAGGTTTTACTGAGTTGATGTTGACCGGAGAAAGGGTAGAAGCCGGTATAAAGAATGGAAAGATCCAAAAAGATACATCCTCTTCTGCAGCTGTAAGGAAGCCTTTCATCGAAATGAAAGAGGTGGTTGCTATATATCCGCAAAGAAATCAAGATAGGGCCGAGCGCCGAGCAATGGTGGGGGCTGTGATGATCCCTAAACCCGTGCCTGATCAACAAAGAAACAAACAACCAAGGATGGAAAGACCAGTCAGGCAGTTCACCAGAATTAACATGACCATATCTCAAATATTACTGCATCTACTAAGATCCAATTTGGTGACCTTGAAAGAAGCTCCGAAAAACCCCAATACAACCTCTCCTCACTATCATCACAATGCCCATTGCGCATATCACTCTAAAAGTCCCGTCCATGACAATAATAACTGTTGGGCTCTAAAGAACAAAATACAAGACCTCATTGAAGCAAACGAGATTGAATTCGGTGCGCCCGAAAAGCCAAATGTCATTTCTGCCCCTATGCCCAAACATGGCCATAATACCAATGCCATTGAAGAAGAAATGTTTGTTACTTCAGTTGATGAACTTATGACCCCACTCATGACTATTAAAGTGAACTTGTTGAATGCTGGTGTATTCCCTGGCTGTGATCAAGGCTGTAATTTCTGTTTGTCCTCACCAACCAGCTGTCCTTTGTTGAAAACAGGCGTTCAGTGCCTAATAGATAATAAAGAAATTTTGTTTGAAAAGACTTCTGTTCCACCTGTTCCTTTTAAATATGTCTCTATCATTACCATTTTCGCCAATTCTTCCAGGGTCTCCACCAAAAGACTCGTTAGAATTACATCAGTTTCGAAAGTAACTCCTTTGATAATTACAATGCCTCGACCAGTCCCATATTCGTAAGGCAAAACCATACTATGGAATTATGGTGGGGATGTCTACTACCACGATATCAAGCAGGATTGGCCAGCCGCTAAAGATTCGAGTTCCGAGAAAGTCAACTCCGACATCAGTAATATTGCAGGAACTAGCAAGATTACCCGAAGCAGAAGGATATTCTCTCCAAAAATTGCTCCCCAAAAAGACATTTCTGGACCCGTAATCATTCCTGTTGTTGCTCCCCCGAAGGCTATACCCAGTCCTACAATCGTCTCCACTAATACTCCAACTGACAAAGCTGTTACAATCCCTGTTATCATTCCTACTGACACTCCTGCTGCCAAGTTAACCGAGACTCGAGGAAAAGGTGTTCTGGTTGAGTCTGTCAAGACGAAGACACAATCATTGGCTATCTTTGATACCTCCCGAAATAAGATGGAGGAAATTCTAAAAATCATAAAAAGAAGCGACTACGATGTAGTTGAGAAACTGGGGAAAACTCCATCTAAAATTTCCATGCTAGCTTTACTACTATGTTCCGAGGCGCATGCAAAATCCTTGGTAAAATTCCTGAAAACTGCCCATGTACCCCAAGAGACATTTGCCGATCAGTTCCAAGACTGCGTAGCTAGCTTAACTGCAGATAATGGTCTAGGTTTTTCAGATGCTGATTTAACGCCAAGAGGAAGGAATAATAATGAGGCATTGCATGTCTCAGTTGAATGTAGGGGCACAACCTTGGCTCATGTTTTGGTGGACACTGGCTCATCTCTGAATGTATTGCCTAAAAAAGCTCTTGATAGGCTTGACTGTGAGGGATTGACATTGAAGCCAAGTAACATAGCAGTAAGGGCTTTTGACGGCTCAAAAATGATGGTACATAGGTAGGTAGACATTCCCGTAAAATTTGGAACACAAACATTTGATTCAACTTTTTAGGTAATGGATATTCACCCCTCATATTCTTGCTTGCTAGGTCGACCATGGATTCACAATGCTGGCGCTTTGACTTCTACGTTGCACCAAATGCTAAAATATCCAATTCAAGGGAAGATTATCACTGTTCATGGAGAAGATGAGTATATGATCAGCCATCTCAATTCCTTCAGATATGTGGAATTAGATGGTGAATGTATTGAAACTCCATTTCAACACTTTGAAGAATTCCCCCAAGATATGGCAGTGACCCAGGTTGTGTCTCAGGTTCCCAGGATTACAAGGCCTCCACTCCGGATGTCATCTCTGAAGGATGCCCAGGCAGTAATAGAAGAAGGTCGGTGCACTATCTGGGGACAACTCCTGAATATCCCATGAAATTCAGATAAGTTTGGTTTGTGTTTCTCTTCAAGTGCTCAGAAGGCTATACGCTACGCTCGTGCCGGAGGACCACCCCTGAAGATCAGCAACCGCGAAGTCAACGCCGTAGAAGATTATGAAGATAGTTGGAACTTGGAGGACTGGATATTCCCAACTGTCAGTGGAGGGCTCAACAACTGGAAGGCTAGAGATTTTGTCCTGATCACTTTTATCCCATATTAATCTGTCTTTACATTTTATTGGATCTGTAATATTAAAACAATTCGCACTCTTAAAACCTTGTGTCTTACCCGAGGTACAATGGTCCATTTGTAAGGGTTATTATCTCATTTTCATATGACATCAATGAATCATGGACGTTTTCACATACAAACTTTTATGCTCATTGTTTTTCTTTTTTCTTTTTACATTTTCATTTCTTTCAAAAATAGCTATACCCTTACACACACTCACACTCACAATGCAGGTATACAACCATTCGGGATCCCATGGGTAACGATACTGCTATGGCCTTTTGTGACTCTGAGAATCTAATCTACCAAGCCGAAGACGAAGGTGAGGAAGATTGTGAAGTACCATGGGAACTTACCAGACTACTACAACAAGAAGAGAGAACCATTCAGCCTCACGAGGAACCCGTGGATACAATCAACCTAGGTACCGAAGAAGACAAAAAAGAGGTCAAGATGGGTGTCAATCTGGAACCCGGTGTCAAGGAGAGCCTGATTCAGTTGTTACACGATTATGTTGAAGTCTTTGCCTGGTCGTATGAAGACATGTAGGGACTTGATGCAGACATTGTGGTACATCGTCTGCCTACAAGAGAGGATTGTCCGCCAGTAAAGCAAAAGGTTCACCGCATGAGGCCTGATATTTCGGAAAAGATTAAAGCAGAAGTCATGAGGCAATTC
Source organism: Vicia faba (assembly GCA_948472305.1). Taxonomy (NCBI): domain Eukaryota; kingdom Viridiplantae; phylum Streptophyta; class Magnoliopsida; order Fabales; family Fabaceae; genus Vicia; species Vicia faba. The sequence continues at coordinate 766,783,931 of OX451741.1, read as the reverse complement.
AACACTGGATTCTTGGCTGTCACCTCTTATCCCCAATGGGTTGCCAATGTTGTTCCCGTGCCCAAAAAGGACGGCAAAGTGCAAATGTGTATGGACTACAGAGATCTGAATAGGGTAAGCCCTAAGGATGATTTTCTACTCCCCCACATTGATATTCTAGTTGACAATACGACACAACACAAAGTGTTTTCCTTCATGGACAGATTCTCAGGTTACAATCAAATCAAAATGGCGCCTGAGGACATGGAGAAAAAAACGTTTGTCATGCAGTGGGGCACTTTCTGCTATAAGGTGATGCCATTCAGACTAAAGAATGCTGGGGCAACCTATCAGCGTGCCATGGTAGCTTTATTTCATGACATGATACATCACGAAATAGAGGTCTACGTGGATGATATGATAGCCAGATCTCAAACAGAAGAAGAGCATCTTGATCACTTACAAAAACTGTTTGAGAGACTGAAGAAGTACAAGATGAGGTTGAATCCAAGCAAATGCACATTTGGGGTACGGTCTGGTAAACTCCTAGGCTTTATCGTCAGCAACAAAGGTATCGAGGTCGATCCTACCAAAGTTAAAGCAATACAAGAGATGCCTGCTCCTCGTACTGAGAAGGAAGTCAGAGGATTCTTGGGGCGCTTGAACTACATTGCCAGATTCATCTCTCACCTGACAGCTACTTGTGAACCAATCTTCAAATTGTTGAAGAAAGATCAAGTAGTCAAATGGAATGACGAGTGCCAAGTTGCTTTTGACAAAATCAAAGAATACTTACAAGAGCCTCCTGTTTTGATGCCACCAGTTAAGGGAAGACCATTGATCATGTATCTGATTGTTTTGGAAAATTCAATGGGGGTGTATGCTGGGGCAGCATGACGAGTTTGGCCGAAAAGAGCACTTTATCTATTACTTGAGCAAAAAGTTTACCGACTGTGAAACAAGATATTCATTGCTTGAGAAAACTTGCTGCGCTCTGGCATGGGCTACTCGCTGGCTAAGATAGTATATGCTGACCCATACTACCTTATTGATATCTAAAATGGATCCGATAAAATACATCTTCGAGAAACCTGCTCTCTCCGGTAGAATAGCGAGATGGCAGATGATCCTAACAGAGTACGACATACAGTATACCACCCAGAAGGCAATAAAGGGAAGTGTATTAGCTGATCACCTTGCTCACCAAGCCGTGGAAGACTACCAATCCATGAAGTTCTAACTTCCGGATGAAGATATCATGACGTTAGACAACTGTAAAGAATTCAGCCCACGTGACGGACCTGAACAAGGATCCCGATGGACCCTGTTATTTGATGGGGAATCCAACACACTTGGCAATGGTATCGGTGTTGTACTCATATCTCCGGAAGGGTGTCATACTCCCTTTACTGCCAGACTCTGCTTTCAATTATACAAACAATATGGCGGAATACGAAGCATGCATCTTTGGCCTCAGAGCTGCCATAGACCTAGGGATCAAATCTTTTAGTGTGTTCGGAGATTCAGCTTTGGTCATCAATCAGATAAAAGGGGAATGGGGCACCAAACACCCTAACCTGATCCCTTACAAAGAACATGTTTTTACATTTCGACCACATTTTGAGAAGATTACCTTCGAGCATTTCCCGCGAGAAGAAAATCAGCTAGCAGACGCACTAGCCACAATGTCATCCATGTTTAAACTTAAATGGGATAACGAGGCTCCCCAAATCACCAACGAACGAATGGATGAACCAACACACTGTCATGAGATTAATACTGAAAAAGTAGTGGACCAGCCCTGGTTTCACGAAGTCAAGAGGTATCTCGAGGCTCAAGAATATCCAGAAGGAGCTTCAGTTAATGATAAGTAGTTCTTAAGGAGATTCTCTGCTAAATTCTTCCTTAGTAATGGCATCCTATACAAATGCAATCATGACTCGGTGTTACTTTGGTGCGTAGATAAGGTTGAAGCTGAAAGGATCATGGATGAATTACATGAAGGAACTTTTGGCACCCATTCCAGTGGGCATACGATGGCAAAGAAAATCCTACGGGCAGGATATTACTGGTCTACCCTGGAAGAAGATTGCTATCAACACTCTCGAACCTGCCACAAGTGTCAGATTTATGCTGACAAGGTGCACATACCTCCAGTTCCTCTGAATGTCTTGACGGCTCCTTGGCCCTTTGCTATGTGGGGGATTGACATGATTGGGGAAATCAAGCCAACAACTTCCAATGGAAACCGCTTCATCCTAGTGGCCATTAACTATTTTACAAAGTGGGTGGAGGCAGCTTCTTTCGCTTCCGTTACCAAGAATTTTGTTGCCCGTTTCATCAAGCAAAATCTCATTTTCCGGTACGGTATCCCGGAGAGGATCATCACTGAATATGGTACAAATCTCAACAACACTATGATCACCTCCTTGTGCAAGCAATTCAAGATTCAACATCACAATTCTTCTCCTTACCGACCGAAGATGAATGGTGTTATCGAAGTTGCAAATAAGAACATTAAAAAGATCATACAGAAAATGACAGTCACATACAAAGACTGGTATGAGATTCTACCATTCGCTCTCCACGGGTATCGTACCACAACTCACACATCAATCGGGGAAACACCTTATTCTCTGGTTTACAGCATGGAGGCTGTCTTGCTTATCGAGGTCCAGATCCTCTCTCTGAGGATTATGAAGGATGCAGGGCTGAACGAAGACGATTGGATCCAGACTCGACTTGATCAACTGAACTTGATTGATGAGAAGAGACTTACTTCTATTTTCCATGGTCAAATGTATCAAAAAAGGATGATCAAGGCTTTCAACAAGAAGGTCAGATGCCAAATGTATCAAGTTGGGGATCTAATGATCAAACGCATCATACTGCCACAAGGTGATCCCAGGGGCAAATGGACTCCTACCTATGAAGGACTGATAACACGAAATCGTATCATTTATTTGCTATGAAATTCGTCCGTTTTGTATTATTTTGACCCGATTAATTCCCGAATATTTCGAGTTTGTCATCACTTTTGCAGGTATTTCATAATTGAGCTTAAAATAGAAGAAAACATGAAATAATGCAAGAAAGCATCAAAAGAACAGAAGAAAAGAATAAATCTGTCAAAGAACTGCACTTTTGTAGCTGTGACGGTCGTAATGAAGCTGCCACGACCGTAAGCCAGTTTGAAGAGTGTTACGACCGTAACACAGTGGCCACGACCGTAACACGGGAAAGACCAAAATCTGCTCGTCACGCCAATGTAACGAACGTAATGCGTATAATACTTCACTTGGAAAATGCAGAACGTGGCAAGCATAACAGAATGAGTTTCCAGACTCCTTAATTCTCTCCAGTCAAACACCACATTCACCATTTCTCCCTCAACTACTAGGTTACTATATTTTTGGAGATTTTGAAGGAAGACTGAGTTCCAAGTTTAACAAACCAACTGCCAGATTTTATTCTTCTATAAATACCTCAATATTGAACAAAAAAGCACGGAGTTTTATTACAGCTTATTTGTGCCGAAGCTCTGCCAAAATTGAAACCAGTATTATTTCAGTATTCATTTTCCAGCATTTGTTTATTTTAATTCTTTTAAATTCCACTGTCCAAATAATAATTTCCAACATTAGGGAATTATTATTTTAGTTTAAGATTTATCATTCAAGCTTCAGAATTTGCAATACTCCCGATACCAAGTCCGAGTTTCCGATTTGTGGAAGAAGGATTGAAGTATTGGCTTTACTGTCAGGTTTTTATTTTGCAATTGTATTAAATTCATTTTAATTAATTTATTAATGCATGCTTGTTATTTATTATTTATAATGTCCAATTTATATTTGCTTGCTTTTATTTACAGTATGTTTATTTTGATTTCCATGGCTAGCTAAACCTTTAGTGTCGGTATGGAATAGTAAAGACATTAGGCTTCTAATCAAACTTAGGCTAAAACTTTAATCAACTTAACTCTGGTTATAACTTTTTATGCTTAATAATAAAATCTTTGTTACGAAAGTAAGAAGAGTAAATAGGTTAAATCGAGACCACGAAAGTGTGAGGTTTTTAACCGGATAGCTAAAGTTAGGCATTTGATTTAAATACAGTGAAAGCGCTTTAAACCAAATTAGAATTAATTAAGTTTCCAAAGAATACTTCTAAACACTTATAGGCTAGCGAAAGCAGGTATAGGGCTTTAGACGTATAATCCGAGATAAGACCATGAAAGTGTGAGTTGAGGGTTTTTAAACTGATTAATTCTACGGATAAACTAAGTTGACCATCCTTATATGCCTAGGCCCGATTAGATCCCTTAGGTTGACTCTATTGCATACCGACCGTTCATTTTATAATTACTTTAAAATCAATTAATTTACCTTCCTTAATTTTCCCAAAACCAACGTGACAATTTCCGCCTTAGCTAAACCACCTGTTTTACAACACTAGCGTGATTACGAAGTCCCTGTGGGTTCGACAATCTTTTAAAACTACGCGATTGGCTGTGTGCTTGCAGTTAAGATACCATCAGACATTAAGTCGATCGCAGACCCCATCAAGTTTTTGGCGCCGTTGCCGGGGACTATTTAAGTCGATATTGTAACTCTGGTGTTACACCGTATAGACTAAGGCACCTTTACTTTATTTACTATGTATAACCCAAATTTTTCCTACGCCCATTATCAGTATTTTGAGGAACCACAAGAATATCATAGATCCAACCTTGAAATACTGATGGAAGATTTCAATGCTTCACAAACCTACTCTTACCCAAATTACCTCCAAAACTACCAATCCCCACATTTTGAGGAACCACAAGAAACTTATAATTTCAACCAAACTTTTCCTCAACCCAATTCTCTCTATAATTACCACACCCAATATTTTGAAGAATCACCTGAACCATATAAATCTGATCTCGAAATATTAATGGAAAATTTTAATGAAACATCTAGGATGATAAAACACTTAGGGGAAACACAAAAGGAGACTTTAACTTACTTCCAAGACTCTGAAGAATCGCAAGATTTTAACTTCGAAACACCAATAGAGTATTCTGATGAGATGATAACCAACGCTAGGTTAGAGTCTATGATTGAGCATTTTGTAGAAACACAAACTGTCCAAAATGAAGAGGTAAGAAAACAAAGTCTTCAAAATAATGAAAACCTTAGCCAACTAACCGTTGTGGTTGAGTCCCTCACGACTCACAACTTGGCCTTAGAAACTCAAAACTCCCAACTTGAACAAAACCTTCTAGGACCATTCCCCAAAGAAGATGTGGATGTTGAAACAACCATTATAGAAAAACTATTTGAAAATCTAGAGAGTGATGATGAGTTTGAAGAGAGTGATATTGCGGCCAAGGAAAGTTCTGACGAGAGAATAGTGGAGATTGAGACAGATTCACCAACGCTGTTCGAAAAGGAGGTTGTAAACGAGGTAGAGAAGGAAGCGCAAATTGTAATCCCAAATCACTACATCCCACTGATTTCTTTCCCAAAATTTTTTATGGAAACTCCGGTAGACTCCCAATTTAAAACGTATGTTGAGGTATTAAAAAATATCCACATTAATGTACCACTATTTGAAGTCTTGCCTAAAAAGCGAAAATTAGAGGACCATAAAATTAATGGTATAATTGCTGTTAAAAGGGTGAGGTTAACTTATGAGGCGATGGATGAAATCACTAAGCCCAAATTTGAAAAACTTATACTTATGATAGATCCAGAACCACTACCACAATTTCGAAAGAATAAACCACCCTACAGAAGAAAGAAAAGAAAAGGTGAGGGATATGTGAGATGGCTTGATAAGTGGCCATGGAAAATCAACCAGTAGTCGTCCTGGTCTCTAATTTTAAATTTTCTCTTCCATATTTTCATTTTTTCTATTTTATGTTAAATTTTATATTTAAGTCGATTATCGGTTGCACCCTTTCATCTGATGCGTTTGAACTATTTCCCCGTAATACCGATAATTATACTCAATTAAATAATTCACGTTAATATTTATAATTATAATTGAGTATTATTTTAATTATCGTATTTCCCCGTCTCGTATTAATATACTGAACTAATACTCCCCAATATTTACAGTATCAATCATAATGCATTATATACTAGTATTATAAATATATACTATTAATTAAAATTCTAGATTTATCTATTATACATACATACATATATATATATATATACAGTATGTAGTATGTATGCATGTGAGCTGAAATACAATTCCTTGTTCCTTATTCTGGTCGCCTCAAGTCCCCACACCATGCTCTGGAATATATCTGCACTAGTTTGAAAATAAATACTGGACGCAATAATGCTTTGTAATGTATCTGTAGTAAGAAAGAAATGTCACAGAACAGAAACAACTCTGTTCTGCTAAAAGTTACAAAATTTGTAGCTGTTACGACCGTAACAAAGCCCTTACGACCAGCACACGCCTTTTAGCGTGTTACGACCTTCATGCCCGTGTTACGACCGTAACACGGGTTATATCAGTAACCCCTATAGCAGACAAAATCTCTTCTTCTTCCACTACCTCCATAACCGTCCCACTACGTCCATAACCCCCGCCTCAGCTCGTGCTTCTCCAGATGCATGTTGTCTTTTCTGCTCCCTTGACTGACTGTTTGTTTCGTCATTTTCTTCTTTTCATTTTCCCACATTACTCCCATTCAACTCTTATTTACTCTTCCATCAAAATATTCTTCTTATTCATCTTCCACCATAATTCTTATTCAAACTTTCCCTCTTTATTTCCCAACACATTATTATTATAATAATTCCTCTTCAATCTTAACCCTCTATAAACACTCTTCTACATTTCTTCTCATTTCACGTCCCTTCCATCTAATTCTCATATACTTTCTCTCATCCATTTCATTTTCTACCATTCTATCCTTCATTTCATACTCTTCCATGGCTCCACGAAACACTCAACGTCAAGTGAGGCCAGACCGACCACCACCCGACCTATCCACGATTATATTCTGAGAAGACGATGATGGCCAACAAAGAGGAAAGTACATGAAAATTCTATTCCCGTTCGGTTGTCCCCACTGAATATGTGGACACCGATTGTTTCGATGCCTTGGGTAGGGCGGAAAGCATCACTTTTATGCTTACGAATACGAGTTTGTTAAATCTCTGTTTAAATATTTCTCCGACCTTCGAACTGCTCGTGCTTGAGTTCCTCAGTTCATTCTCATACAATACGCCTCCCGACGATCCATTCACAACCGGTACCGCGAACTTCCGCATGTTTAATCAAGAATATTCAATTGATCAAGAAAGAGTCGCTGAACTTTTAGAATTCACTAGAGGTTCGACCGTTCATTGCAAACCTTTCGACCCCGAAGGCGACATTTCTTGGGATAAAGTTGGTTTTTCCCTTTGGGATGATCTAACCGGTCAACCCACGGAAAGTTGGAGAGATCTCTGCGCTTCGCATATTCATAATCCCGCTCTGAGGTACTTTCATCGAATTCTCGCAAACATCATTTTTGGGAGGACCAATAATCACAAGGTCAACCAAAATGAGATGTTTCTTATTTTCTGTGCCCTCAACGGTCAAGCTGTCAACGCCGCTCCCTTCATGCTTAGCCACTTTCACACATGCGTAAATGCGGCCGGTACCAACCCATTTGTCTTCGATGGAATCATCACATCTTTAGCATATGCTTTTGTCCTTGGGACAATATATGATGCCGGCCCAGACGCTAGATGTTATGTACTGCCGCGATTCACATTTGATTCCCAATATAATACTTCCATGTCCAAATCAGATTAATGTGCAAAATTTCCAAAATTGGCGTTTCAATTTGAATGCACCAGTCAAGTCGGCTGCACAACCAGATAATCATCATCCTCCGGCTACTCTAGAAGCAATGTATGCTATGATTCTACAACAAGATCAACGTTTCCAAGTAATGGAAGTCGTTCAAAATGAAACATTGCGCCTAGTTCGAGAAATGCAACGCGACCAACACGACTACTCACATTGGAATAACCGCAATTACGAAGCGATATCAAATCAAATGGAGGATTTCAACGAGTCCATACATGCCTTAAACCTTAGAATCGATGTATTGCATGATTACGACTCTGATAGACGTAGAAGACAACGAAATAAAAATAGAGGAGCAAGAGGACAAAATTCTCCAAGCGACGAGTGATCACCCTTCTCTTTTCTGATTTCTCCTGGTACTATCGCATTGAGGACAATGCTTACTTTAAGTTTAGGGGAGTCAGAACATTTCTTACTTCGTTTTTATTATCTTTGCTCTATTTAGTATTCCCTTTTAGTTTCCTTTTTTTTTCCTATGTACTGCGAAATTTCCATTTAATAAAATGCATGTTTATGAAATTTTAGCCTTTTATGTAAAATTCTCGTGCTTATTCGAATTCCACCATATTCTTGAGCCATAACGAAAAAAATTCAAACGTTATATTAACATATTCAACTAGTATTAAGGTTTCTTATTTTTATAAATAAGAACTCGAGCGCACTAAAGCAAAATTATTATCATCATAACACTTCAATACCCCAACGTGTTAGATTGATTTAAGTACTTATTATACCAACACCTTAAGACTTAGTTTTAAAGTAATCCCGAGTAGTTTATAAAAGCAGTCAGCACCGCCTTGAACGACAAACTACGTGGAGAATCGATGAATATAAGTGTTTGATCAAGATTTTTAAAGAGAAATTTTTATTAGAAGATGCACTTATTAAGTTAGATGATCCTTACCAGATCGTTTAATTCAACGGTTGCATAAACTATAAAATATTTATGCAAACAACCATTATGAATTGGTTCAGTGGTCTCTGGTGCTGAACTTGGTAGGGCGGACGACGGTCCGATCCCCCACAATTTGTAATTGGATAAAGGAGTACCAAATATAACTACCAGAACTCCAAGCTAGATTATAAAGATCAAAGTCACTAACCGGTTACTCCACTATGTGTGCGTAAGGTAAAGGGCTTAATGTGATTGCACCAGAATGAAAACGGGTGAAACGAAACGAAAGTATTAGGTCGAGTTATAACTCATGACTTAATTTGGTCTGCATAAATGAGGATATCTAGTGTCATTACGGTAATTTTGGTGTCAAAGTCTGAACTTGAGTTATCCAAACAAAAGAATTGACCTGCAACCAAATACGAATTGAATTGTGTTCTATATCTACGTTTGACCTATGCTTAAGTAATTTTTCATTTTTAATTTTTGCTTGAGGACAAGCAAAGGTTTAAGTATAGGGGTGTTTGATAACACGAATTTATATAACATATTTGGCTTAATTTTCATAGATAATATTAGTATTTTTATTCATTTATTCTATTTTATTTTTATATTACGTTGGTATTTCTTTTGTTTCAGGTATTTGTGTTAAATAAAGGATCAATTGAGAAAAGAAAGAAATTGAGGGAAAAATCGGATTAAAAAGCCAAAGAAATTAAGCAAAAGGGGTGATATAGCAAAAAGGAGGAATTAAGAAGAAAGAAATAATTATACAAAGAAAAAGACTAAGCCCAGAAGAGCAAAAGCCCAGTAGAAGTTCAGTCCACAACGTGTTACGACCGTAACAGCCTTGTGACGATCGTAACGCGCTATATTTCAACTTCCTCACGTCATGGAGACGTCCTATTCCCATGGTGCTGGCAGTTATACCCACGTCTCACTTCCTTCTTCAAGTGGAGACGTGTCCCATGTTCTCCCATGATTCTGGTAGTTATTCCCATGATCTCCACTAGCCTTCGTACAACATGGAAACGGGAAGTTACAAATGAAGCCTATAAATACAAGTTCAACCTTCAGAGCAAGGGTCGGAAATTTTTACCGAACAACCGTTATTTAGTCTTTCTTTATTTTTCTGTTTTCCTATTTTCTTTTCAGTTTTGTATTTCTACCATACTTTTCTAGTTCAGTTTCTTTCTTTAGTTTTTATTTTAGTTTAAGTTTCTATAATTTTCACTGATCTAACCTTACGTTAGACCTAGTGCTTTTTATTTCTTATCGTAATTTTTCTTTTCAATTCAAGAAGTCTCCGAGCAGATCCAACCGACTTGTGGGGGAATGCTCGTTTATTTCGAAGAACAAGATTATTCAAGCATTATTATTATTTCCAGGTTCTTAATATAATTATTTTATTTTATTTAAGTATTGTTGCTTGGTATTTATTTATTTGATTATGGGAATGTTTAAATATATTGAACCTTATTATTTATGCATGTCCGAATTAATAAATATGTCCGGCTAAACCGTTTAGGTATCGGTAAGTAATAGTAGTAAGAGTAGGAATTAAATTGTTCATAAGTTAAAATACTAATTAACTTAATTTCTGGTTATGACTTTTTATAATTAAAACTACGCTTTTTGTTACGAAAGTAAGAAGAGTAAATAGGTTAGATCGAGACCACGAAAGTGTGAGGTTTTTAACCGGATAGCTAAAGTTAGGCATTTGATTTAAATACAGTGAAAGCGCTTTAAACCAAATTAGAATTAATTAAGTTTCCAAAAAATACTTCTAAACACTTATAGGCTAGCGAAAGCAGGTATAGGGCTTTAGACGTATAATCCGAGATAAGACCATGAAAGTGTGAGTTGAGGGTTTTTAAATTGATTAATTCTACAGACAAACCAAGTTAACCATCTTTATACGCTTAAGTTCAATTTAAGCCGCTTAGGTTCACTACTTTACGTACCGATATCCGTTTTATTTATATTTATATTCCTTAACCAATATTCTAAAAGAACTATTCGCCTTAGCTGTGTACCGTAACTTAGGATAACAATAGATCGATTTATAGTCTCTGTGGGTTCGATATCTTTTAAAACTACGCGATAGGACTGTGCACTTGCAGTCTCCCGATTAACAGACGATAAAGTCCTGCGATCAAGTTTTTGCGATCAAGTTTTTGCAAAAACTTGATGGGGTCTGCGATCGACTTAATGTCTGATGGTATCTTAACTGCAAGCGCACAGCCTATCGCGTAGTTTTAAAAGATTGTCGAACCCACAGGGACTTCGTAATCACGCTAGTGTTGTAAAACAGGTGGTTTAGCTAAGGCGGAAATTGTCACGTTGGTTTTGGGAAAATTAAGGAAGGTAAATTAATTGATTTTAAAGTAATTATAAAATGAACGGTCGGTATGCAATAGAGTCAACCTAAGGGATCTAATCGGGCCTAGGCATATAAGGATGGTCAACTTAGTTTATCCGTAGAATTAATTAGTTTAAAAACCCTCAACTCACACTTTCATGGTCTTATCTCGGATTATACGTCTAAAGCCCTATACCTGCTTTCGCTAGCCTATAAGTGTTTAGAAGTATTCTTTGGAAACTTAATTAATTCTAATTTGGTTTAAAGCGCTTTCACTGTATTTAAATCAAATGCCTAACTTTAGCTATCCGGTTAAAAACCTCACACTTTCGTGGTCTCGATTTAACCTATTTACTCTTCTTACTTTCGTAACAAAGATTTTATTATTAAGCATAAAAAGTTATAACCAGAGTTAAGTTGATTAAAGTTTTAGCCTAAGTTTGATTAGAAGCCTAATGTCTTTACTATTCCATACCGACACTAAAGGTTTAGCTAGCCATGGAAATCAAAATAAACATACTGTAAATAAAAGCAAGCAAATATAAATTGGACATTATAAATAATAAATAACAAGCATGCATTAATAAATTAATTAAAATGAATTTAATACAATTGCAAAATAAAAACCTGACAGTAAAGCCAATACTTCAATCCTTCTTCCACAAATCGGAAACTCGGACTTGGTATCGGGAGTATTGCAAATTCTGAAGCTTGAATGATAAATCTTAAACTAAAATAATAATTCTCTAATGTTGGAAATTATTATTTGGACAGTGGAATTTAAAAGAATTGAAATAAACAAATGCTGGAAAATGAATACTGAAATAATACTGGTTTCAATTTTGGCAGAGCTTCGGCACAAATAAGCTGTAATAAAACTCCGTGCTTTTTTGTTCAATATTGAGGTATTTATAGAAGAATAAAATCTGGCAGTTGGTTTGTTAAACTTGGAACTCAGTCTTCCTTCAAAATCTCCAAAAATATAGTAACCTAGTAGTTGAGGGAGAAATGGTGAACGTGGTGTTTGACTGGAGAGAATTAAGGAGTCTGGAAACTCCTTCTGTTATGCTTGCCACGTTCTGCATTTTCCAAGTGAAGTATTATACGCATTACGTTCGTTACATTGGCGTGACGAGCAGATTTTGGTCTTTCCCGTGTTACGGTCGTGGCCACTGTGTTACGGTCGTAACACTCTTCAAACTGGCTTACGGTCGTGGCAGCTTCATTACGACCGTCACAGCTACAAAAGTGCAGTTCTTTGACAAATTTATTCTTTTCTTCTGTTCTTTTGATGCTTTCTTGCATTGTTTCATGTTTTCTTCTATTTTGAGCTCAATTATGAAATACCTGCAAAAGTGATGACAAACTCGAAATATTCGGGAATTAATCGGGTCAAAATAATACAAAACGGACGAATTTCATAGCAAATAAACGATACGATTTCGTGTTATCAAATTCTCCCATACTTAAACCTTTGCTTGTCCTCAAGCAAAATAATCAAATTTAGAATATCGGACAAGTTTTTATAAACGCACATAACTAGTATACCTTTCGTTTTCAAATAATTTCAAGAAATCCTAAGTTAGTTCGGCCGAGAAAATCGAATGAAACAACAACGATACGTAAATGATACAAGCAACAAGCTAGTCGACGACTATCCGTTTTAAACGAAGCGTCCAATTACACCGTTATAATTCAACTCAAGGTTTCTCGCCCATATTTCACCCGGTTTCGTTCTTGCGCAATCACATTAAGCCCATTATCCTTGCACGCACGTAGTGGAATAGCCGGTTAGTGGTTCTGATCAAAACACGACGGTTTCCGGCACAAATATGTGGCAACCTCTTTTATCCAATTGCAAGATGCGGGGGATCAAACCGTAGTCTGCCCTACCGAGTTCAGTACCAGATGCTTCCGAACCACCTAGACAATGGATTCTTATGTTACTTAGTAGAAGCTTTTGCATCCGTTGGATTAAACGATCGGGTGAGGATCGCCCAATTTAGTTGGTGCAATATCTATTTCCTTAAAGCATGTAACATTGTATTTAAATCAATTTGCAAGATCATCCACTTATGTTCATCGACTTTCCACGTGGATTGTGTTAGGACTGGTGCTGACTGCTAAGATAAACTACTAGGGGCTAATTTAAGGTTCGAAACTCAAAGTATCTGTATAACGAAAAATGAAGACGATTCGCATGAGTAGAGAGTTGAAGGTGTCATAATCGTATAGTTCTCGTTGGATCGCTCTCGGCCTTCTAACTAAGATTTCAGTTAAAGTAGGTAACTAACGGTTGTGCGAATATAAAAGGCTAAAAATTTTTGGTATGGCTAAATAAAATGGGGAGAAAATGAAATAGCGAAATATAACAGAAATAGAAATGAAATTACTCGTTCTGGATTAAGAATGCAGTGCTCCTCCCACACTATATCAAACATTGTCTCAATGTTATGACATAATGGCGAGGTTAAATAAAAAGTACATCGGAAAAAACAAGGAAAACAACAAGAAAAGGAAAAACTACTGGCGACCACGGCGGCTTCGGGTTCGTGACCGTCTGGAAGGAGTAACTTCAGGGTCAGAGTCCTGGGGTCCAAGAGATGTAACATCCATCCTCAAAGCGTTAAGCTCGCATATCACTTCATCTAGCCTTTCATTTGTCGAGCGTTGACCACTCAAGATTTGGACATTTTGCTGATGCAAGGCGTCATAACGCTCCTGATTCTTCCTTTCAAGAGCTACAGCCATCTGATTCTGCTGATGGAGGGCTCTAAGGACGTCCTCCATAGTAAAAGGAGGTGGTGCAAAAGAGGATGACTCAGGAATGTCAGGCGCGGGAGCAGCTCGATCCATTTCTTCTTGCATCTCATCGGCGGGGCCGACATGAGGTTCTTCTTGAGCAGCAGCAGGGCCTTCAGGGTTAAATAGCGAGTTGGCTCGGTTCCGAGGGTCGATTCTGTCCCTGCAAGGCAAAACAATATTAGTGTAAACTCGGTTTTGTATCACTGGATGAAATCTTCCATCGTCCCGTTCATGGATGAGGTGGGCCGATTTACAATGATCCAAAGTGAGCAGAACCGGTGGTCGGGACGGCAGATGAACAAGGGTGTCACCATGGTTTAGTGCTAAAGCAAGAGAAGTGACAAGCCCTCCAAAATAGAAAGGTTTGCCGCCTCTGGTGCAGATGGAGTGAATATGAGCCAGGAGGAAAGGTGCGGAATTAATTTTCTGACCCGAGAATGCACAATGCATGAAAAATAGCTCCTTTGAGTTGAGCTTGTGGTTGCTATCTCTTGCAAAGATTGTGTTGGACAAGATGCGGTGGAAGTAACGAATGGCGGGGTTGTGGATTTGGGTGGCATTTAGGTGATCGTATGAATCAACCCGATTATTGGTCAAGCTATGCCACAAGTTGAAAGATTCCTCATGAAAAGTGTCAGGCACACGTAGGTGAGCGCCTTCATCGATACAAAAATCAAGTAGGCGATCGAATGCGTTCTGAGGGAATTCGTATTCGGTGCTGAAAATTCGGAACCTTACCACACCGGTAAGTTGATTTCTTGTACCGTTTGGAGTAATGTAGCAGAATGAACTGAGAAACTCAAGTGTGAGAGTCTCGTACGTCGGTTGTAGCTGGCTACATAGCGTCCAAAGGTTGACACTTTGTAATAGGTGTTGGACACTTTCGAGCAACCCGAGGTTTCGGAGGTAGTCAGTGTCGACGAACCTCGTAGGGTGGATGCCTCGGTGCTGAAACTTTAGGAACCGTGTCCGTTGAGTTTCACCTGCTTCGCCATTTTGTAGGGTAATGCCAGGAATGAAATTGTCTGCCATTTGCATGCAAAGTGTTTGAGTGAAAATGGGTCTTGGTTGGTGAATGAGAGAATGATAATGATGATACGGGTAATGGATGTATATATGGTGGAAGGAGGTAGTGGAAGTTTGAAAATTGATAGGGATTAATTTTGGGTTGAATGGGGTTAATGGGGAGTTATGGAAGAAGAAGAAGAGAGAAAGGTGCAGGAAAAGGGAACGTTCTGTAACAGGGTTACTGATGTAACCCGTGTTACGGTCGTAACACCTGGCTGACGAGCGTAACGCTCTGAAAGGCGCGTTACGTTCGTGGGGGATAGATGACGATCGTGGCAGCTACAAGTTTTGGTTTTTTTTCACAGAACAGAACACAATATAATTGCACATAGTATATTTTTATAGCAGCAGAACATCTCAGGCATTCTAACATAAACAAAGCATTAATTAATTCAACATATAATCCAACATATATAATTCGCAAATAGAGTAGAAAACCGTAAAATATTTTAAGCGGCATAATGATTGTGAGTTTAAAACTGAAAACAAACAATTGCATTGGTTTGAACTGAGTAACTTGTTCCTTTTTGCCAGAAAAGAAATAAAAATAAATGACGCGTAAGTTTAAATGCAGTAACTTTAAAAATTGGAACTAACTAAAAACAAAGAAGAATGGAAAAAGTCTAAAAACAAAGAATTGAAAAACTGAAAACTGAAAATTGAGAAACTATAAACTGCTTCATCCAATCTTTTCTTTTAATATTTCCAAAGCTTGAGTGATGTGATAGAACTGCTCCACCGAGATGTCAGTCAAACCCATAAGATCCAAACGCATAGTCTTCAATTCATTCTTTATTCCATCAATATCAGTTTTATAGGCATCCAAAGTGGTCAGAATGGTGTTTAATTATGTGGTATATTCTCCTTGGTTTGTATCAGGGGCTGCTTGTGCTTCAGCCATATTTGTAAAGTCATGATAACCAGGAGGGGTTTCGGGATCTGTTTCGGTTTCAGACATGAAATTATTATCAACAAAATATGATTGTGGTGTTTCCGGTGTTGAAGGTCGATCGGGTGGATTCAATTCGTACAACCAATTTTCGCGGTTGTGGACACTTATTCGGGCATGGTTCGGGAGGGTAAAAAGAGTAACAACCTCATCTCTGATCAGGTAGTCATAAGGTGCAGGGCCTAAGTTTCCTATTATCCGATTGTTAAAATAGAAATTAATATTCATAGGCCTAATTGATCCAAATGGTGCACAGTTATTAAGTTGGCAACGAGGTCCAAGAGCATGTGCAATCATTGTAACTAATCCTCCCACACTGACAGGAACATTAGGGTCCTCACTAATGCGGGTAAAGGTCTTCATCAGGAGTGGGACCGCATTGACAGGGCGTCCTAGGTTCATACAATAAAGCATAGATAATTCATCCTTGGATACAGCGTTTTGATTTTGCTCTTTTCCAAACAGGGTGTGGGCAAGAATCCTATGGAAATAACGGATGGCTGGGTTATGTATTTCGTTGTTATCCATACTTTCTGGGTCAGGGTGATAGTTTCCGGTTAAAGTACCCTAGAAGTAGTCCAGCTCAAAATCCAATAGATCGGCCTCAGGGGTGGTAAAAGCTAAGGGTCCACTGGGGAATCCTAATAAAGTAGCTAAGTCCCTATGGTTATAGGTGAATTCAATACCAAAAAGTCTGAAGGTAATGAATCCTTTTCGGGCTCCAACACCGTGTTCAGGGATGTGAACTAGAGAACTTAGGAATTCAAGGGTAAGATCTCGGTAAGTGACGAACCTATTTTGCAGGTGGGCTTTCTCCCATCCCAACCGGTTAAACATGTAGTGAATACTGTCAGTAATGCCTAAAGAGTCCATAGTGGGTACATCATGATACATGGTTAAACTGATTGCTCGCTGAGTGAAAGCCTCAAATCGTCTTTGTTAGTTTCTACCTCTAAAGGCAGCTTCCATAAATGTCTGTGGGGGATCCATAGGAAAAACAAAACAGGGAAACAGAGTAGAGGAGAAAGTAAAGAGAAAAATATTATTCAGAAATCCTGTGTCAAGTAAAATTGATTTGAAATCAGCAGCAGTTTCATAAAAGTTTTTAGAAATGAAAAATACTTATATAGAATGCAAAAACAAATAATATAAACAAGATAGCAGGTAAAAACAAATAAAATCGGTTGCCTCCCATGAAGCGTTGTTTTTAACGTCATAAGCCTGACGAAATGCCTAGTGAAAGATTATTCGGGAGAAGTAGGTAGCAGTTCCACGAGTTTAAGCTTATTCGTATAATCTCCATTTTCTACACGATGATATTGTTTTAACCGCTGCCCATTTACAATAAACGGGGCGCTATTTCTATCCGTGATTTCTACCGCTCCGCTAGGCAAAACTCTTGTAATGTCGAAAGGACCGGACCATCTAGATTTAAGTTTTCCAGGGAAGAGTCTAAGTCTAGAGTTAAATAAAAGTACGACATCTCCCACATTAAATTCTTTCCGTGATAAACGTTGATCGTGCCATTTTTTAGTTCGTTCTTTGTATATTTTAGCGTTTTCGTAAGCGTCTAGTCTTAATTCTTCCAGTTCATGTAAATCGAGGATTCGTTTCTCGCCAGCAGCAGTGTAATTGATATTGAGTGTCTTTATCGCCCAATAAGCTTTATGCTCTAATTCTACCGGGAGATGGCACGATTTTCCATAAACAAGTTTGAAAGGTGTAGTTCCGATAGGAGTCTTATAAGCCGTCCTATAAGCCCATAAGGCTTCGTTAAGCTTGGATGACCAATCTTTTCGAGATATCGCGACGGTTTTTTCTAATATTTGTTTAATCTCTCTATTCGAAACTTCGACTTGTCCGCTAGTTTGCGGATGATAGGGCGTTGCTACGCGGTGGTTCACTCCATATTTAGATAGTAATTTATCAAATATCTTCGAAACAAAATGAGATCCACCGTCACTGATAACAAGTCGGGGAACACCAAAACGCGAGAAAATTATATTCTTGAAAAGCTTTATCACTACTCGTGTGTCATTTGTGGGAGAAGCTATTGCCTCGATCCATTTTGAAACGTAGTCGACAGCGACGAGTATAAACTTGTTTCCAAAAGAAGATGGGAAAGGTCCCATAAAATCTATTCCCCAAACGTCAAAGATTTCCACTTCAAGTATTCCTTTCTGAGGCATTTCGTCGCGTCTTGAGATATTACCGGTGCGTTGGCATTGGTCACAGTTTTTAACGGTGACGTGGACATCCTTCCACAGGTTAGGCCAGAAAAGGCCGGCTTGGAGAATTTTGGCACACGTTTTAAAGGTGCTAGTATGTCCGCCACAAGGAGATGAATGGCAATGGGAAATGACGTTTTCTATTTCTTCGTCGGGTATACACCGGCGGAAAATTCCATCGGGTCCTCGTTTAAACAAAAGCGGTTCGTCCCAATAGTAACTCTTGAGATCATGGAAAAATTTCTTTTTCTGTTGGTAAGTTAAATCAGGTGGAAGTGCTCCGACAGCTAAATAGTTAACGATGTTAGCATACCAAGGCAATCCTATGGTCATGTCGATGGCTTCCATAACTTCTTTAGCTTCTGGTTTATTTAAATTCAATTGATCTAGGTCGCTTATCATTTGTGCTATCAGATGTTCATACGGAAAATCGTCGTTAATTGGCACTTGTTCGGGTTTTATACCTTCTAAACGGGATAAATGATCCGCTACGACGTTTTCGGTTCCTTTCTTATCTTTAATTTCCAATTCGAATTCTTGTAAGAGTAAAATCCATCGGAGGAGTCTGGGTTTTGCATCTTTCTTGGGAAGTAAATATCGGATAGCTGCATGGTCTGTGTAAATGGTGATTTTCGCTCCTACAAGGTAAGAACGGAATTTGTCGAGTGCGAAGACCACGGCTAAGAGTTCTTTTTCAGTGGTGGCGTAGTTCATTTGAGCTGAGTCTAGCATTCTGCTGGCGTAGTAAATTGCGTGAAGTTTCTTATCTTTTCTTTGTCCAAGAACTGCGCCGACAGCGTAATCACTTGCATCGCACATGATTTCGAAAGGTAACCTCCAATCGGGCGGTTGCATGATTGGTGCAGAAATAAGTGCGGCCTTAAGGGTTTCAAAAGCTTGAAGACAATCGTTATCGAATATGAACTCAGCATCCTTCATTAATAGACCGGTTAGTGGTTTTGTGATTTTCGAGAAATCTTTAATAAAACGTCGGTAAAAACCGGCGTGTCCTAGAAAACTTCGTATCTCTCGAACGGTCTTTGGTGGTTGGAGTTCTTTAATCACCTCTATCTTAGCTTTATCAACTTCAATTCCTTTATTAGAAATAACATGTCCAAGTACGATTCCTTCTCTGACCATGAAATGTCATTTTTCCCAGTTGAGCACAAGGTTTACTTTCACACATCGTTCTAAAATACTTTATAAATTAGACAAACATCCTTCAAAGCTTTTTCCACACACAGAGAAGTCATCCATAAACACTTCCATGATGTCGTCAATGAAATCTGCAAAGATGCCATCATACATCGTTGGAAAGTTGCGGGAGCATTACATAATCCAAATGGCATTCGTCTGTACGCGAACGTTCCATAGGGACATGTGAATGTAGTCTTCTCCTGATCATCAGGGTGAATCGGAATTTGGAAAAATCTAGAATAACCGTCTAAATAGCAGAAATAGGAGTGTTTGGCTAATCGCTCTAACATTTGATCAATAAAAGGTAAAGGAAAATGGTCTTTCCGAGTAGCTTTGTTCAGTTTTCGATAATCAATGCACACTCTGTGTCCACTAACTACTCTTTGTGTTATCGATTCTCCTTGTGCATTTTTCACGACAGTGACACCTCCTTTCTTAGGTACGACATGCACTGGGCTAACCCATTTACTGTCGGAGATCGGGTATATAATTCCGGCTTCCATTAGCTTTTTGATTTCATCTCTGACTACAGTGCTTAGAATCAGATTGATTCTTCTTTGAGGTTCTCGAGAGGTTTTGCAATCCTCTTCTAATAGAATACGGTGCATACAAATTGAAGGACAAATTCCTTTTAAGTCTGATATGTTGTAACCTAACGCAGTAGGGTATTTCCTTAGAACGTCTAAACGTTTTTGAGTTTCGAGCGTTCCTAAACTGGAATTCACTATTACAGGTCGAGTTTGTTCAGTATCAAGGAATTCGTATCGTAGATTTTTAGGTAGAACTTTCAATTCTAGTTTTTGTTTCTTGGAACATGGCATATGATTGGGTGTAAGTGCTAGACTTTCGCTTAGACTGTCATCTTTATATGGTTCTCGCCAATTGTCGTCTTCGAATATCAGAGGGGTTTCGATTTTCATTATTTCAGAATATGTGGTTTGTTCAACTTCCATCTCTCTCACACACTCGTCTATAATATCGAGTAAGTAACATGTGTCATTTATGGCGGGTGCTTGTAGAAATTGAGTGAGGATGAATTCCACTTTTTCCTCTCCGACTTCAAATGTTAATCTGCCCTTCTTTACATCAATTATAGCTCCGACGGTGGCTAGGAATGGTCTTCCTAGTATGATAGGGGTAACTGAGTCCTTGGTTATGTCCATGATGATGAAATCGGTAGGGATATAGAATTGACCTATTCTAACTGGAACGTTTTCCAGTATACCTACAGGGTATTTAACCGATCGGTCGGCTAATTGGACGGACATTTTCGTGGGTCTGAGTTCTCCCATCTCTAGCTTTTTGCAAATAGATAAGGGCATGACACTAATGCTTGCTCCTAAGTCACATAGAGCTTTGTCTATGACAAATTTTCCAATATTACAAGGTATAGAGAAACTACCTGGGTCTTTTAGCTTAGGAGGCATATTGTTTTGAATGATCGTGCTACACTCGGCAGTGAGTGTAATTGTTTCGTTATCCTCTATCTTCTTCTTGTTGGATAGAATTTCCTTAAGAAATTTAGCGTACGAGGGCATCTGAGTGATGGCTTCTGTAAAAGGTATGGTTATATTGAGTTGTTTCAGAAGTTCAACGAATTTCTTGAACTGGCCCATCGTTTTGGAATTTGTAAGTCTCTGAGGATACGGGATTGGTGGTTTATAAGGTGGTGGAGGTACATAAGGCTTCTCTTGCTCCACTGCTTCTTGCGTTTCGCTTTCCTTTTCTTTAGGCTCATTGGCTTGTTCAGGCAGCTCGCTCTGCTTTTGGTACATGGCTGGATTTTCTAGTCTCGGGTCAACAGGTCCGTCGAGTTCTTTTCCACTTCTCAATATCACAGCATTAGCATGTCCTTTCGGGTTGGGCTGTGGTTGACCAGGAAAAATTCGAGCTGGTGCCGCAGTAGATGCTTGTTGTTGAGCTACTTGTGAGATTTGCGTCTCAAGCATCTTGTTATGGGTGGCTAAAGCATCAACCTTGCTAGCTAATTGTTTTATCTGCTCATTAGTATGCAAATTTTGATTCATAACGTCTTTATTAGTCTGAGCTTGGGTAGCAACGAAGTGTTCAATCATGATTTCTAGGTTAGATTTCCTAGGAGTATTAGGTCCATTACCAGGATGATTTGGGATAGCTTTTGGATAACCGGGTGGTGTGGCAGGAGCTGGTAGAGGCGCGTATAACGCGTTGTTGTTTTTGTATGAAAAGTTCGGATGATTTTTCTAGCCTGGGTTATAGGTATTACTATAAGGGTTCCCTTGTACATAGTTTGCTTGTTCAGCTGGAACTCCTGTTAGAAGTGGGCATTCTGGAGCAAGATGTGATTGAAGACCACATAGATCACAAGTTTGGACAACTGCAGCTACGGTAGCTGCAGGAGCAGTGGTGAGGTTTTCTAGGAGTTGGGTAAGAGCTTCCACTTTAGCATTGACTTGGTCCAGCATATTCACTTCAGACATTCCACCTTTGGTTTAGGATTTCTCCACATTAGCTCTTTCGCTTCCCCATTGATAGTGGTTCTGGGCCATACTTTCGATAAGTTGATTTGCTTCGGCATATGGTTTATCCATCAGTGCACCACCAGCAGCGGCGTCTATAGTCATTCTTGTGTTATACAACAGACCGTTGTAAAACGTATGAATGATTAGCCATTCTTCTAAACCATGATGAGGATTGAGTCTAATCATATCCTTGTAACGTTCCCATGCTTCGAAAAGTGATTCGTTATCTTTTTGTCTAAAACCGTTGATGTTAGCTCTAAGCATAGCAGTTTTGCTTGGTGGGAAATATCTAGCAAAGAAGACTTTTTTCAATTCATCCCATGTGGTGATTGAATTTGAAGGAAGGGATTGGAGCCAGGCTCGGGCTCTGTCTCTTAAAGAAAAAGGAAATAGGCGCAATCGTATTGCCTCGGGGTTTACACCATTCGCTTTTACAGTGTCTGCGTACTGCACAAACACTGACAGATGTAGATTAGGGTCGTCAGTAGGAGATCCAGAAAATTGATTCTGCTGAACGGCGGATAGAAGCGAAGGTTTCAGCTCGAAATCGTTTCGAGCGATAGCAGGGGCGACAATGTTGTTGTGAGGCTCCGCTTGCGAAGGAACTGCATAGTCCTTAAGAGCGCGAGGCGGATTTGGTACGTCAGCCATTGTCGATTCTTCGGTAGATTCTGATAACGGGATATCAGGAATTTTTGTTGGAGGAAGATTATTAAGAGATCAGTATTCTTGAATTCGGCGTCTTAATCTTAAGTAACGCTCGATATCGTTAATTTGTAAATGCAAAGGCTCGTTTTGAGAACGAGTGTTTGGCATACACAGAGGGAAATGTAAAAAGTTGCCTTAGTCTAGACAGCGTTGTTTTCAGATTACACTAGTGACTAAACTAAAGTCCCCGGCAACGGCGCCAAAAACTTGATCGCAAAAACTTGATCGCAGGACTTTATCGTCTGTTAATTGGGAGACTGCAAGTGCACAGTCCTATCGCGTAGTTTTAAAAGATATCGAACCCACAGAGACTATAAATCGATCTATTGTTATCCTAAGTTACGGTACACAGCTAAGGCGAATAGTTCTTTTAGAATATTGGTTAAGGAATATAAATATAAATAAAACGAATATCGGTACGTAAAGTAGTGAACCTAAGCGGCTTAAATTGAACTTAAGCGTATAAAGATGGTTAACTTGGTTTGTCTGTAGAATTAATCAGTTTAAAAACCCTCAACTCACACTTTCATGGTCTTATCTCGGATTATACGTCTAAAGCCCTATACCTGCTTTCGCTAGCCTATAAGTGTTTAGAAGTATTTTTTGGAAACTTAATTAATTCTAATTTGGTTTAAAGCGCTTTCACTGTATTTAAATCAAATGCCTAACTTTAGCTATCCGGTTAAAAACCTAACACTTTCGTGGTCTCGATCTAACCTATTTACTCTTCTTACTTTCGTAACAAAAAGCGTAGTTTTAATTATAAAAAGTCATAACCAGAAATTAAGTTAATTAGTATTTTAACTTATGAACAATTTAATTCCTACTCTTACTACTATTACTTACCGATACCTAAACGGTTTAGCCGGACATATTTATTAATTCGGACATGCATAAATAATAAGGTTCAATATATTTAAACATTCCCATAATCAAATAAATAAATACCAAGCAACAATACTTAAATAAAATAAAATAATTATATTAAGAACCTGGAAATAATAATAATGCTTGAATAATCTTGTTCTTCGAAATAAACGAGCATTCCCCCACAAGTCGGTTGGATCTGCTCGGAGACTTCTTGAATTGAAAAGAAAAATTACGACAAGAAATAAAAAGCACTAGGTCTAACGTAAGGTTAGATCAGTGAAAATTATAGAAACTTAAACTAAAATAAAAACTAAAGAAAGAAACTGAACTAGAAAAATATGGTAGAAATACAAAACTGAAAAGAAAATACGAAAACATAAAAATAAAGAAAGACTAAATAACGGTTGTTCGGTAAAAATTTCCGACCCTTGCTCTGAAGGTTGAACTTGTATTTATAGGCTTCATTTGTAACTTCCCGTTTCCATGTTGTACGAAGGCTAGTGGAGATCATGGGAATAACTACCAGAATCATGGGAGAACATGGGACACGTCTCCACTTGAAGAAGGAAGTGAGACGTGGGTATAACTGCCAGCACCGTGGGAATAGGACGTCTCCATGACGTGAGGAAGTTGAAATATAGCGCGTTACGGTCGTCACAAGGCTGTTACGGTCGTAACACGTTATGGACTAAACTTCTACTGGGCTTTTGCTCTTCTGGGCTTAGTCTTTTTCTTTGTATAATTATTTCTTTCTTCTTAATTCCTCCTTTTTGCTATATCACCCCTTTTGCTTCATTTCTTTGGCTTTTTAATCCGATTTTTCCCTCAATTTCTTTCTTTTCTCAATTGATCCTTTATTTAACACAAATACCTGAAACAAAAGAAATACCAACGTAATACAAAAATAAAATAGAATAAATGAATAAAAATACTAATATTATCTATGAAAATTAAGCCAAATATGTTATATAAATTCGTGTTATCAAGGACCATTTGTAATCAAAAACATTTTCTCTGATGGGGAAAATGATCTTGACCACCATGGATGGAGATGACCTTCTGCATCCTGCGAACGCGGACATAGTCAAAAGATACTACGCATAAGAGACCCGCTAGGTTGACATACATAGGCAAAACAAGGGCATCCCGGCGAACCAAAAAGGTTCGGGCAAAAATTAGGGATAAAACAAAAAAATCTGTACACCCGACAAGTTGAAAACTCGAAAGAGCGACTTGGGAAAAAAAGGGTTTCCCGATGGACTTCAAACCTGAAAAGGCGATCCAGGCAAAAGTTAGGGAATCAAAGCGTATGACTATGTCTCGTTGGATCACTTTGAGGACAACCTTTGGCTTCAACTTATGAACTCGACATTTCCGACCAATTCAATCATCTTCTGACAAGGCAACAAATAGACAAAATGCTCAAAGATACAAAGGCTATAGCAGAATGGGAACCCCATGGGATAATTACACACAACTATCTTTTCTTTGTATTAAAATTTTCATTTTTTATGACGGTGTTCTCCTACTAGAATGTTTGTCTCACTGTACAAAAATGCTTACTCAAAGTCAATACAAAGATATTCCTTTGAAAGTGCAAAACTATCTGTTTTTCTTTACTCTTGGGTTTTGTTTACAAAAACTTCCAATGATTCATTGTTGAACATATGCATTTGAACATAATTACTGTTTACAAATAAACAAAATAAAATACAATTACTAACGACTTTAAGAGGTAGGGAAATCTCTCTAAGCTATTTCCATAAATCCCCCATAATTTGCAGTTTAATTCCCAGTGGAACAAGCTTCCAATTATCAATCCCCAGTAGAAGTCATTCAATTTCTCAAGACTTCCCAACAGAATTTTACAAGCAGTACATGGCATTTCCCTTACAACAGAGTTTATTTCTCTAAGCGGAAATTCATCAACACTTCAACTTCACAACATGAAGACTTACACTCCATATCCTCAGCAACAGTCAGGGATTTATTTTCCCCAATCCAACAGTAGTGTGGAAGATTAGCTTGCATGCACATACATCACATCCATATATTATAAACATCAATAAAATGAATGCATTATATCATACATTTCATACAACATGACCCTGCATTTTAGCTAACATTTTACCCTTTTCAGGATAAGATTAACGACTATCATTAACAATGTTCAGAGTTCTCAGATACAGTTCAGATACGCTCCAGAAACGGATGCCATTCTGATACTCATTCAGATTCAACTCTCAGATACAGTTCAGATACACTCCAGGCACGGATTCCATTCTGATAATCATTCAAAATCATCTCCCAGATACATTTCAGATACGCTCCAGACACGGATTCCATTCTGACACTCATTTAAAACTAGATTTCAGATACATTTCAGATACACTCCAGACACGGATGCCATTCCGATAATTATTCAAAATTAGCTCCCAGATACAGTTCAGATACGCTCCATACACGGACGCCATTCTGATACTCATTCTTTCACCTTAAAAATTACAATACAAACAATCACTTTTGGATGGCATCTTTAAGCCCATCTCCTACAGCTTTCTATCACCTCTCCAAATGGCATCTTTAAGCCCATTCCCTAAACCATCACATCATTGAGTGCAAATTTCTGGGCATTCTAGTGTCCAATCATCTTCCACCTTCGAGTCACGATTGGCAAAATATGCCAACCTAACTCTTCAGGCTTAAGAAGATTGGACAGGGGTAGCTGTTATACCCCAAAATTTTCCCTCTCATTTATCAAGAGTTTGCTTACGAGATCTCCTTGAGCTCAAGACTGCACTAGGATTGATCAACTCAAGACACCTCCTCAAGCACTGATGACTGAAAATTAGGATTTGAGATGGCACAAGCATAATTTAACTTTTAATGCCCCATATTATTTTCATGTATCATTATGGACCCCCAAGATTACTCATGTCAAGTTTCAAACCTTGGATCATATTTTTGCTCAGTCAATTGAGCAGTTGAACTAAAAATCAGTTGTATTGGGGAAAAAGTCAACTATGGTCAATATACAGTCAAACTTTTTAATTTTTGATCCACATCAACATTTTAAATTCATATATATATATATATATATATATATATATATATATATATATATATATATATATATATATATATATATATATATATATATATATATATATATATATATATATATATATATATATATATATATATCATTTGATCAAGTTTGGACCACAATTCCTCAAGAAATTTGATCAAATCCTCAAAAGGGCAAAATGGTCAAAATTAGGGTTTTGACTGAGAAGAGGCAATTTCTGATTTTTAACCTAGCAATTGGTAAATTGGTTTAAGGCATGATCCCAAGAGTCCAATTTCACCATTTTTACCTAATGACATGGACAAAACATTGCAAGTCCATTGGATTGATAGATGAATTTTGCAGTCAACTGATCAAAAGTCAATTGTATACTGAAAAGTCAAACCTTGACTTTTGGGTCATATTCAAGTGCCAAAGATCATAATTCATCAAAACATGTCAACATATGAAACTTATTCATCAAGAAATCAAAAAGTCAAGATTTCATTTTGCAAAGTCAAAATTTCTAAACTTAGAAATTTTTCTAAGTGTTGGAAATTTCATGTTTTTTCATAACTTTGAGCCAAATTTTAACCATGATGCAAGATGATTCAAGAGAAACTTCCAAAATGAAAGTTTTAGATCTCCATGAAATCTACAAATTTTCTCCACACAACTTCTTCCAAAAGTGCTTGGATCTGAAGTTATAATTTTATGAACATAGGGTAATGAAACTAAACACTTAGTGAAATTTTGCCCTAATTTGACCAGGATTTTGACCTAATTTCATGACACATTTTCAGATATTTCCAAGGGGAATCTTCAAAAGCAATTCAAATATGGGTTATAGATCATGTCACAAGATTTCTAAAATGTCCAAGAACTCATTGAGATCATTTTTGAGCTGGGAGAATCGAAGAGATGAAGTTAGGGTTCCATTCTTGTTTTTCAAGCCATTTTCATGATGAACATTGATCCAATCTTCAAGCATGTTGTACAAATCTCACTTTTCAAGCTTCTAACTTGACTTTCACTCCATAATTAAGTGTTTTCACACCTGTTGGAAGCTTTAATCCAAGCATTCAATGCATTGTACAAGTATAATTCCATTTTGGGAAGAAAGGCAACATTGCCATTTTAGAAAAGCAAGCTTTATGCAAAGTCAGCTTGCATTGAGCCTTGCATTTGTTCTTTCTGCATAAACACTCTCTACACAATCAAAACAAGCGTGTTTAAAGGTTTCAGACACCCTACAAGCCTTGCACCTTGCCTTGGAACAATGCTTGTCAATGTTGCTTCAAAAATAAGGCAAAATCCATAACATGTGATCTCTTGTTTTCTGATCATTTCAAAACCTCTAACCCTTTGCTTATATTTAGGGAGACTATTTTCAACATAAGACACGTTTTTACAAGCCCTCAAACACCCTCAAGTCTTCATAAGTCAGAACTGGCCAAAAACTCCATTTTTGAGCTTCAAACACCCATCTCTATTTCCACTTGTGCGTTTCCACTTTTAACCATCTAAACACTTCACATACATCATATAGAACTTATCTCAACACCTGTTACACTTCTGTAACTTCATCTTCATCATCCACCATTTTCAAAAATCTCCATTACAGTTGGACTTGAGTAGAGAGTTCTAGCTGGTTTCAGAGAAAAGTAGGAGTTGGAACACACTCAAGGAAGCCTAAGCATGCTACAGAAATCATCAGGCCATCACAAAGGTTGCTCAAACTCCATACACGACTCCAGCTGCTAGAGGTAAGTTTTCAAACTTCTATCTCTTCATACAAGCATCATTTGAATATGATTTATGAAGATAAAATGTAGATACCATTGCCACGAAGCTGTACATGTCCATAGTTTGCATTTATATGGCCTAAGCTTAGAGAATTTTAAAGTTGAAGTTTCTGAAATTTTTAGGTTTCAATTTAGGTCCAGAAAAATTCTCACTCATCTTGGATTTATAGCTTTAGTTATTTATATGGTTGGATTCGTGCGAAGAAATGCCACAACTTTCATGTTTGAGGTTTCCATTTTTGTTAAGAGATGGAGAAGTTACAGGTACTATGGTTGGTTGAAGGTTGAAGACGAAGTACAGGCCTTGGAAACATGTTACGTTATATATTTATCATTTCATTTTTATAAACGGATGTATAGCCACCCCAGTGGTAAGGCAACGCACGTTTCATGATCAGGGCGTGGGTTCAAGCCCCAGCGCTGCCACTTTTCTCATTTTTCACATTTTTTTCTCTTTTTTTTGTTACAAACAAGCAGCACTTGGGCTCTTATGCCGGGCCTTCCATTTTTTGCTGGCTTTAACCCCTGCCTTACTTTTGCACCCCTGGCCCATTATTTCCTTTATTATTTCATTTTCTTTTTTTATTTTATTTTTATTTCATATTTTCTTTTATTATTCTCACTATTATTATTATTATTATTATTATTATTTTTATTAATAAAAATCCAAAAATATTTTTATTTATTATTTACACTTATATATTTTATTTTCTCTATAAAACAAAAAGACTAAAAAACATTTCTCTTGATAATTAAAAATTCTTTTTAATAATTAATATCTAGACATAGGTTTAATTATTTATTTATTTAATTAAAATTAATTTAGAACTTAGGTTTATTTTAATTAATTAATTTTCATATTATTTTTATTAAGTTAAAACCTTTTCACAAAAAACCCTAAAACACATTTTAACTTAATTTCCTTCTTAATTAATTTAGGTTTAAATTTTGTTTATTTTTCATTAATCATCTCTCTTAATTAGGTTAAAACTCCTTTCATAAAAACAACAAAAATCATTTATTTTTCCATTAATATTCTTGCATTTTATTTTCAATTTTGTACAATATTCCATATGGTTGTAATAGATAATTAGGTTTAACTTTCTTGCAATCCCCATTTGTAAATTTGTACACCCCTCCCCTAATGATGTAATAGTGTAGTAATTTTACTTTTCACAATTTATCGCTTTATATAAATACTAGTAATTAGGATTTTGTATGGGAAGACTAAAACCAACAAAATAGCAAACGCTAATCAAGACAAAAACAAGCATGAAAATAATACACTTACACACAAGTACCCCTAGAGTAAAATCCACTTGGTTGCCTTACAAAATGGCCATATTACGCATGTGAGGAATCTTAGCAAAAACAAATGAATACAATATCATAGTCCCTCGATGACGCTATCTAAGTTTCCTTACAAATGATCTTAGTCCCTAAAAGAGAATGCTAAGATGCCTTGTAACATTGCTAATTATGGTTATACAATGACCCATGCCCGTCCCGTTTACATCCAAAGATAGGGTTACTTACCAAATCAATGGTAAGATAACAATGTCAAAGGAATGGAAATGAACAAGAAAGACTTTTGAGTAGGTAGAATGCTCCTAATTACTTGCTCAATTTCAAAAAAAACATCCTTGCTATTTTCAAAAACAAACACTTACACTTTCAAAACATCTTACAAAACTTGAAAACATTTTCAAAAGATCAACATCTTTGTATACATTCTTACAAATAAGAATCATTACAAAGATTGCCTAAACAATGGTCTCTTTACAAAATACTTTCAAAAACAACACTAAGCACAATTTCAAACAAAAACAAGTGATCTAGCAAGTAACTAAGAGCCCATGGATAACCATGGATGAAAAGGGTGCTAATACCTTCCCTTTTCATAATCAACCCCCCGAACTCAAGAAATAATCTCAAAGGTCTTTCCTGTGCTTTTTCACCTTTCCTTTAGGATAAAAGAAAAGTCGGTGGCGACTCTTACTAACCGCAACATTTACGATCAAATGCAAAACCTTCAAGTCAGTTCTCTCACCGTATCACAAGGTCCAATGGAGATTCTATTTTGAATATAACATGTTGTATTTACTGCTTCTACCCAAAAGTGCTTGGCCATCTGAGTATCTTGGATCATGGTGCGATCCATTTCTTGCAGTGTTCTATTTTTCCTTTCTACAACCCCATTTTTTGTGGAGTTCTAGGACAGTAAAAACCATGTACTATGCCATTTGAATCAAAAAGTTTTTAAAAATCTTTATTTTCAAATTCTCTACCATGATCACTTCGAACTCTGACTATTTTGCAATCTTTTTCTTTTCGCACTTGGGAACAGAAGGAAGCAAATACATAGTATGACTCATCCTTGTGTTTCAAGAATTTTACCCATGTCCATCTTCTATAATCATCAATGATGACAAGTCCATATTTCTTACCATTGGTAGAAGTAGTTTTCACTGGTCCAAATAAGTCAATGTGAAGAAGTTCTAATGGTCTAGAAGTAGAAACAATATTTTTAGCTTTGAAAGAGGTTTTTGAAAATTTTCCTTTCTGACAAGCTTCACAAAGGGCATATGAAGTATACTTAAGATTGGGCAATCCTCTGACTAATCCAAGTTTATTTAGTTGAGAAATCTTTCTCAAGCTAACATGACCCAGACGTCGATGCCAAACCCATCGCTCTTCTTGAACAGTCAGAAGACATTTTATATTTTGATTTTTCAACTTTGATAATCTTATTTTGAAAATATTGTTCTTACTCTTTCCAATGAACATAACTAAGCCATCCTTCTGACTAACAAATTTATAGGATGTTTGATAAAAAATGATGTCATACTGTTTACCATGAAAATTGGTAAACAACCGCTGATCTTCTAAAAAAAGTTATTTTGGTTACTTGTAGGATCGATCAGTTTGATTCTAGAACATATGCTAAGTGTTTTTAGGGTTTGATAAGGAGTCTTAACGCTGTTAATGAACAAGTTCGACAGGACATTAAGAGTAAAGGTTTGCATAGGTTTAAATGAAAAGATTCGATAGGATATTAAGAGTAAAGGTAGGATGAAGGTAAAAACATGATAAAAACGCAAGTAAAGTGCAGGATAAAGTAAATTTGCAGTAATTTAAAAAGGATGTAATGGTAAAGTTTGCAGAGAAATGTTAAATGGAAAGGATTGTAAAACAAAATATTAAGACTTTGATTGCAATAAAGTATGGTGATTCGAACATGCATTCTTTATATTCTTTCTCTCACATCGGGTACTTGAATAAAATTGAGTGACTTGTACAATAAGTTGAACACACGAAATTCTACACCAAATTCCTATATTTATACTAATAATAAGTAACTGTCAAACGTTTTCTTTGTTCCAGGATGAGGACAAGTGTCCTCTGCATGCACTTAGACCCCTATCTTCATGCCACGATGCCTCTCCTAACTACCAAATGAATTGCCTTTCCCTCATTTCTTCAAATCCAAATCCACTTGCTGCTGATACAAAGGCGTCTCGGTCGAAGGTTGTCTTTGACTTAAAAAATTCTCTAAGTGTTTCCTCCTTCTTAACAAGGATGACTTCAACACAACTCCTTCCATAGGCTCTTCTATAAGTGTCTTTAACTTAGATTTCTTCAATCTATTTTTAGCCAATAAGGCCAATATGTGTGAGTGTCGAATTTAAGAGCTAACAAATTACCCCCCAAGAACGTCAATTTCGACACAAGGAGAAATAACCATTCTTTGATGTTTCTATTCGACACCTATCTATTTCTTGGTCACATAAGTTCACAGTGAACTTTTCTTCTTCTACCAACCACTGCTGACATCAGAGCCATCATTACACTTTTTACAATATGTCACTATCAGTCAGCCGTTACATGCTGCCATGATGACCATTATCCCTATAACCTAGGAAGGCATGGCAAGCGTTTCCATCACTTTTCTGTACAACTGCTTCAAAGATCACCACGTGTCCCACTCACTCTTCAACATTAAATTACTTTGAGGGAAAACACTTTTCCCTGGCTTCTATAAATAGCCACGAAAATCTCCCTTTGGAATTTTTCTCACCGTATGATATTCTTTGTCTCTTTGCATTCAAAAAGCAATCCTTAAGAACTTCATCTTTTCATAATATTTCTACCAACAAAGCCATGACCTTTCTTTCAAATTCTCCAAACAACCCAAAGACAAAAGACGCCTATGATTCACGACAACAAATAGTTGTATTCCCAACCAACTCTGTTCCTGATTCGTCTGGGGAACAAAGGTTCGTTCCTGAACCTATAACCAAAGAAGAGCGCGATGCATACAACTCACAAGTACTCATTCCTGTCAGATATTCTGGAAAAATGTATGCTATGTCAGGTCTGTTGTCTGTGTGTTTTGAAAACCCTAAACAAAACAATTCATTTTTCCTAACTCACCCTAGACTCAAACCCATAGGTTGCGCAAAGAAGCCTAGAAATAAACCCGAAGATGAAACGCCTGCCAACCAATAACATTCCCAGACGAAGGAGGATATAAACCTTCAGTTCACGAACAAAGGGAATAGAATCTTCAGGTCTTACCCTATCTTGACCTTAGAATACTCAGAGTGGCTGGTTAAGATGGAATCAGCTCAATCCCAAATCTTGGAAGATATGGGAATTTATGACCTAGTCATGTTGTCGAAGACTTGGTTAGATTATTGTCCTCTCATGTTGGTGTCCTATTTGTATTTCAGGGACAACACACACTACACCTTCCATTTACCTTTTGGAATGGTGACACCCACTCTCTTTGATATTGCAGCCATCACTGGCCTTCGACCAACTGGTGATTACTTCGACCCTGATGATATGTCTGAAGACACCATTGGCTTTTCATCCACGAAACCCACTTATACCACCTTCATTAACCACTTTCATGATAAATCAATTGATATTGTCTGTGAAGTGGAACATATAGCTTTCTTAGCTTTACGGTTATCCCGTTTCATTTTCTACACTAAGTCACTCCAAGTGACAAAGAAGATGCTTACTCTGGCCACTCAAATTCACCATGGCTACAACCTTTGTTTGCCTGAATTAATTCTGGCCAATCTTTATGAGTCTATCAGTAATGGTGTGACTCAACTCAAAGTTATAGGCAATAGAGCAAGCCTGCTTCTTTCTGGCCCTTTCTGGCTTCTCCAACTCTGGCTTAATGCCACTTTCGAATCATTTCTCCTCAGAAGAACATAATTAATGAGAAGACTCCAAAAATTCTCAATAGGAAGGTCGAAGGTACCAGTTTGGATCTATTGACTCCAATAGACGAAGGCCAACAATTCCAAAAGGCTTTTACTAGCTTCGTGATGGTGCTTATGAAGCGAAACGAGTTTGTTTCGAACATGGCTCCATTTTCTAATCGAAAGGTTGGTCCAGCGTGGTTCACTCGACCATATACCTCAACTGATGATCATGTCGAGGAATATGTGGCTGTTTGGGAGTCCTTTTTATGCCCAAGAATTATGCCACTAAGATTCAAAAGTTCTAAGAATCAACTTAGCTTGATCTCTTACCAGCCGAACCTTGTTTCTCGCCAGTTTGGAATTATTCAATTGCTTATAAATCCCATCTATGCTCGAGAAAATTATTTGCTATATTATAATGCAGACTATTCTGAAGAGGCTGCCACCAAGCAAATTGGTAGATATGTTTGTCGAACTGTTTTAACTTTGTTCAATTTCAAACCTAACTTTCTGTGTTTAATCCTCTTCGAAGACTGGTGGAGGAAATACTACGACAAAGAGTTCTTCGACGCCAAAGATTTTTCCAACCATCTTCAAGATGCTTTTCTGTTAGTTTCCGACAAGATTAAGAAAGGTACTCTTTCTTCCAAAAGCAAGTGCCTTATTTTGTTTTAATTTAATCTTACGATATCTGGCTTGCATTTGCTTATTTTTAGTTGTTAAGAGAACCATTCCCAAGCCAATTATCAAGAAGGTCACTGAAAGTTAAAGGGAGGAGACCCCTCTATGAAACCCCCACCATAGGTAAACACTTTTCACCATAAATTTCTTTTTAAAACATCAACACTAATGCTGTCGTTTTCGACTTTTTTCCTTTAGGGTACTAAGAAATCCACACCAAAAAAAGAGAAAAGTCCAAGAAATTGAACTTTATAGTGATGATGAAGAAACACCTCCTCTCATCTTTCCCAAGACACAGAAGTTAAAAAATCCAGCTCCCATCCCTGAATCTCGCCCAAAAACTAAAATTGAGGTTATGGTCACCTGGTCTAGACTTGCTCCCATCATCATCCAAGAACCAACTGAACATGAAATAGCTGCCAGGATGAATGATCCAAGTGAGAGCGACAATTCGAGCCCTGATATTGAAGTTTCTCCCAAGGTAATAATTTCGACCATCGAAGACCATTATTTGAATCATTTTGCAATAATTCTAACAACAATCTCTTAATCTTCAGGATATTGTCGGTACTTCTAGACAGGTTCCCACACCTGTAGAAGATTCTACCACCCTAATAAACAACGAAGGAAATCCTACTTATAGGCTTTCTTTAGCAAAGGGATCTTTTTTAAGTTCATCCAGTGAAGTCAACCAAACTTCAGAACACCAAGTTGCAGCCACTAGTGATAAAATAATGAAGTCCTTAGTGAGGAAGATCTTGATTTGCAACATGCTAATCTGAGAACTTCACCGGATGCTGATGATGATCAGGGAGAAGAAGAAGAAGTTGCTGATGATGAAGCAGAAACAGAAATGGAAGGCATATAAACTAAAGAAGATTAAAACGAGGATAATTCAGAGAAACCTGCAGAGAACTAGGGAAATCCTGCAAACGCTGAAAGAGAAACCTTTTTAGAAGAGGAAGGAAACCCCACAAACATCAAAAGTGCCAATACTGAAAATGTGGCTCATGCCACCAATGAAAAAGTTCCTTCGACGGGATCTCGCACCAAAGAAGACTTGGCACTACTCAAAAAGAATAACCCTCTTGGCTATCTGAACGCCATTCTTGAAAGTAGAGAAATTTCCTCCGACCAAAGTCGTGATGCTTAGTCTGCATCTGGTAAGTCTACTCCAGCTTCTCCCATTGAGGAAGCAATTCAAAAGGTTAAGGCTCAAATTTTCAAGAGGGATCTAATGTTGACCTTAGAGGGAGAACCCGATGCCCCTTCCTTTCTGAAAAGTACTCTTAAAGTTGTCGATCTCCTTGTTGTTTCTCCTGAAATAGCTAACATCTTCTTAGACCTGACTTCGATCATAGATCAAGCTTTAGCTAACTACACTTTCCGCAGGACTCTCAATATCGAAATTGAAGAGGCAAATAACCATGTCTCTGCTGCCTGGGTTTCTGCTGCTGAATCAACTTCGAGGTTAAATGAGTTATCGAAAGAATAAGAAGCCAGGCAGAAAGAGGTCGAGGAGATTGACCAGAGTACTGCTAACATGAAAGGTCAAATCAAAGAACTGGAGACCAAGATTGCTGTGAATGACAAACGTAGAGAAGAGCTTCTTGACAACAATGACTCTAAGAGCCAGGAGGAACTTAACAGTGGACTAAAGTATGCTGAACAAGCCCAAGACTCAGATGCAAAGATTAAAGCCCTTCATCAGTCGAGCGATTTATGTGAAAGACGCTTGGAACTCCAGAAGATCAAATACCTCCAGATTAAGGCTGCTCTTTCATTTTAATTAGAC
This sequence comes from Vicia faba, assembly GCA_948472305.1. NCBI lineage: Eukaryota > Viridiplantae > Streptophyta > Magnoliopsida > Fabales > Fabaceae > Vicia > Vicia faba. The sequence goes on along the minus strand of OX451741.1, from coordinate 766,747,936 downwards.
TTCTCTTTTGTACAACCATGCTTTTGTAACAAATATTCAAACCCTCGGAATGGGTATATGTAATGTTTTGGAGCCATTTTGGCCAACTTAATGAATTATCCATTTTGGATACATACTTCGATTGAGATCAACTGCTGATGATTTTAACTTCTTGAAGTGCAGGTCTATATTTTTTCAAATATTTACCATTTACTCTCAAGAGTCTTTTTTCTTCACTTAACTCTTCGATCTCATGGGCACCACCAGAAAATACCTAGATAATCTTGAAAGGTCCTTCCCATTTAGGAGACCATTTTCCCATGCTCCTATCCTTTCGATCCATTGGGAGAATTACCTTCCACACCAAATCTTCAGGCAAGAATATCTTGGGTTTTACTCTCTTATTATAATATTTTTCCACTATTTTCTTCTGTATCCTTAAGAGGTCGAAAGCCCTCAGTATTTCTTCCTCCAAATCAACTAGTTCATCTAACATCATATTCTAATAAGATTCAGAAGGAATATCTTGATGTCTCTGAATTCTCGTTGACTGCAGACAGGTTTTTACTAGTAACAATGCGTCATGACCATAGGTTAATCGAAATGGTGTCGTATTGGTAGCTTCTTTAGGAGAATTTCAACATGCCCATAAGATTTGGTCCAACTTCTTATGCCAATTCTTTGGATTTTTTCCTATGCTTTTTTATTAAGCCAATCACTACCTTATTTGCCGCTTCGACTTGGCCATTGTCTTGCACATAATAAGGTGTAGATGTTAACAGCTTGAATGCCATTTCTGTAGAAAATTCTTGCATTTTTCGACCAGTAAATACTGATCCTTGATCAGTTGTTATTGTCTCAGGGATTCCAAACCTATATATAATGTTATTTTGAATAAATTCAATGACATCTTCTTGGTCTACATTGTTGTACCCCAAAATTTTCCCTCTCATGTTTCCCAAGGTTTTTTCTCTTATATGGGTGGTTACAAACACTTGCCTAAAGAAAATGAATTTTTTTGAATGTTAGCAAAGTGTCTTTCGATTGGAAGTTCAAAAATATCCTTCGATTGGTATCTAAACAGTGTCCTTCGATTGACATAACAACAAGCTTCGATTGGGCTCCTAAAACCATTCGACCAAGCAATGACCCACAAGCTTCGATTGGGCGTTGAATCGCCTTCGATCAAGCTTAGTTCACAAAGCTTCCACTGGGAAAAAGGCCCCTTCAACTTGTCATCAACACACGTATGCCTCTTCATGCTTTCCTTGTTTTCACAAGGCAAAGACCCATCAGATTGCCTTTGATCTATAAGGCAAAAGCCCCCTTTTACTGGTCATCAATTCACAAGAAAAAGGGTTGCCTCGGACATGCTTCAATTCACAAGGCAAAGGCTCCTCTTCAGCTTGCCTTCAGCACACAAGGCCACGACTTCTTCAGATTTTCCTTCGATTCACTAGGAAAAAAGCTTCATTCGACCCACAAGGCAGATACCTCCTTCATGCCTGATTTGATTCACTAGGTGATGGCCTCTTTTACGCTTTCTTTGACTTGCCTCATGCTAGCACCCACAAGGCATTGGCTGCCTTTGTGCCAGCTTCGACTGGGAAATGATCCCCTTTGAAACAGTTTTTCATACTTTGACACGTATGTTAGTCCATTCAAAGGTGCATTCATGCAGTCCCTTCAAAGAAGCATTCATTGGTCCATTTGAAGGACACATGGTTACTAAATACAAGCTCGTCTTATGATGGGTCTTGGTCCTACATGTGACCAGGCCTAGGACTCTTGTTCATTAGCATTCGAAGGTAGTGACAAATGAGGTTTTCGATTGGCCATATTAAAGTTTTTGTTTGAGTTGTTTGAATCAAGCAGCTAGGGCAAGTAGATAGACTCAATCGAAGAAGCTCTAATAAGGAGGTTTCTGAACACTTCGAATCAAGACACTAGGCCATTTGAAGGAGGCAATCATAGTCATTTGAAGGAATGCATTCGAAAGTCAAATGTGTCCAGGTTCATAGAATATTCAAAATTGGACAAGAAAACATGTCTTTGGAAAAGTTTCAAAGTGATATTTATGGCCTTAAAACACCAACTTAATGGTTGTTTATTCCTTTGCCCTCTTGCCCCCTCCATCCCCTCTATATAAGGAGCACACTAGAAAGCTCAAAAGGCTAAGGAGACATACGCACAAGAAAGAAATAAACGCACACGTTTCCTCATAAGCCATGCTAAAGCTATTAAAATTCTCATAAGTAACCCCAATCGAAGGAAATTTCAGCAACGTTCCCAATCACTCCCTGAAGTCTGCAGGAAGTGTTCCCAAACACTAGCCAATAAATGTACAGAAGTGCCAAATGGAAGCCTCCCATCTTTAATAAACTTTCAAATTCATGTTTATGATTTCATAATGTATTAATGTTTGTTCAGTGTTTGATTCATGCTCAGGATATCATGTAACTCTATTCGATTCGTATTCAGAGCTAAGGGCCTGGGTTCAACTCCAGGTCCATATTTTGTTTTCCTTTTCTTCCAACGCCCATACTGCAGATCTAGCCTAAATAAACCAATGCACGTAGGATCGAAGGACCTGGGTTCGACACCCAGGTCGTATTTTTTGCTAATATTTGTCTTGCAGGTCTAGATTGAGAATCCCTTTCTTCCGCGGATCGAATAGAATAACTTTCTTCCCTGGATCAACGAAGACATCTTCCTTCCCTGGATCGAAGAAGACATTTTATCTCCCTGAGTCGAAAGAACCATATTGTTGTACCCCAAAATTTGCCCTCTCATTTATCAAATACTTTCTCACAAGATCTCCTTTGCTTCAAAACTGTACAACGATTGATCAGCTCAAGACACCTCCTTAAGCATTAATGACTGAAATTAGGGTTTGAGATTACACAAGGATAATTGAACTTTTAATGAATCATATGAATTTAATGGATCATTATGGACCCCTAAGATTTCTTATGTCAATTTACAAGTCTTGGATCACATTTTTGCTCAGTCAATTGAGCAGTTGACCTAAAATTCAACTATATTGGGGAAAAGTCAACTATGGTCAATTTATAGTCAAACTTCATAATTTTTTATCCATATCAACATTGTGAACTCATATATGTCCTTTGATCAAGTTTGGACCACAATTCCTCAAGAAATTTGATCAGATCGTCAAAAGGGCAAAATGGTCAAAATTAGGGTTTTGACTGAGAAATGGAAATTTCTGATTTTTTGACCTAGAAAATGGTTAATTGGTTTGAGATATGATTTCAAGATTTAAATTGCATCATGTTGACCTAATGGCATGACTCAAAACTTCGCTCAAGATCAATTGATTGATAGTTGATTTTCAATCAACTGATCAAAAGTCAACTGATACAATAAAAAGTCGAACTTTGACTTTTTGGTCAAAATCAAGTGTCAAAGATCACAATTCATCAAAAAATGTCAAAATATGAAACTTGTTCATCAAGAAATCAAAAATTCAAGATTTCATTTTGAAAAGTCAAAATTTCCAAACTTAGAAATTTTTCTAAGTGTTGAAAACTTCATATTTTTTCACAACTTTGAGCCAATTTTTCACCATGATAAAAGATGATTCAAAGGAAACTCTTAATATAAAAGTTGTAGATATCAATGAGATCTAAAACATTTCTTTACACAACTCCTCCTGAAAATTCTTGGATCTCAAGTTATTAATCCATGAAATCATGGTCATGAAACTAAAACACTTAGTGAAATTTTGAGCATTTTGATCAGGATTTTGACCTAACTTCTGAGCCAAGTTTCACATAGTTCCATTTGGATTTTTCAAAAGTGATTCAAAGAGGGGTTATAGAGAACATTACAAGCTTTCTAAAGAGTCAAAAAATTCCTTGAGATCATTTATGAGCAAGGAGAATCGAAGGTCAGAAGTTAGGGTTTCAAGTTGTTTCACAAGGCAGAATTTTGTGATGAACAAAAATTTAAATCATTGCTAGGCTACACAATCTTTGCTTTGCAGGCCTCAACCTTGTTTGGCACTCTATAATTAAATGTTTTCACAGCTGTTAGAAGCTTCAACTCAAGCATTCAATGCATTGCCCATGCTTATTTCCATTTTAGGAAGAAAGTGCACATTGCCATTTTGGAAAAGTAGCTTTATGCACAAAATCTGTTCTTGAGATTTGCACTTGTTCTCTTCTGATCATACATGGCCTATAACCCAAAAGAAATTTTCCTCAAGCCTCTAATAAGTCATCCCATGCTTGTACTTTACCTTGAAACCATGTTTTCACTTTTCTTCAAAATCAAGTAACATAGCCATAACTTGTACTTGTGTGATTCTGACCCTCTCAAGCCTCACATCCTTTTCCTTACTTATGAACAAGTCACATGCATCAAAACACACGCATACACAAGCCCTTAAACTCTCTAGAACTCAGAAATGTATCACAAATCACCATTGTTGCACAATCTGACCAAAAACTTGAAACTCACATCTCCCTCGTGCGTTTCCAAGCCTTTTGGTTCCTAAAGCTTCTAAACATAAAATACAACTCATCCTCGACCCTGTTTCATAACTGTAACTCCATTTTCATCAACCTCCATAACCAAAAATAGAGCTCTGCAAGTTGACTTCTCCAGAACTCCTCAGCCACTTTCAGCTCAAGCCAAGCATCAAATTAGCTTCCTGGGAACTTGAGGAAGCTAACCCAATCAATGGAACTCATCAAAAGCTGCTCAAACTCAAAACACGATACCCTCTTGCAAGGTGAGTTTTCTGACTTTTGAACTCTTCATATAGGCATCATTAATGTTTAGTTTGTGAATGAAAAATGTAGATATCATTGCCCTAAAGCTAACCATGTCCATTGTTTTCATTTATGTTGCTTGAGCTTAGAGAATTTTAAGATTGAAGTTTCTGGAAAAGTTAGGGTTCAGATTAGGGCCAATAAAATTCATGTTTGTCTTTTATCTATAGTTTTAATGCTTTACATTTTTGAAATCGTGAGGAAATTTTCCACAAGATTCATGTTTACATTTTTGCAAATGGATGAGAAATGAACAAGATGCAGGTGGTCTGGCTAGGCGCGAGGTTGAAGATAAATTTGTCTTCAGGAAGCAGTTTCTAATATATATATTTATGCTTTTATTATATGAACGGATGAAACAGGCCACCCTAGGGGAACAAGAAGCGCGCGCGTATTAGAAGGTTTTGGGTTCGAGCCCCAGCGAGACCTTTTGCAATTTTCATAATTTTTTAATTTTTTAATTTTTTTGTTGAATCAGGCGCCTGGGCCAGCAGAGTCATTGGGCCCAGCTTTGTTTTGCTAATACCCACCCCCTGTTTACTCTTTGCATACATGCCTAAAATATTTTCATTTAATTATTTTTATTTAATCATTTTTATTTTAACATAAAAAAAATTATAAAAGATTCTTGACTTAGGTTTTAAATTAATTAATTTATTTTCATAAATTAAATTAATTTCATTTAATCACACTTAAGTTTATTTTATTAATTAGTTTGTAAAATTAATTAGAACTAAGTTTTTTATTATTATTATTTTTACACTATAAAAAAATATTTTCCTAAAATAAAACTCCAAAATTATTTTTCTTAAAACATTTAAAATAATTTAGTATTTAATTTATTTTCATAAATTAATCAATCACACTTTATTTTCACTTTAATTAAATTTGTAAATACAAATAACTTCTAATTTCTTTACATTAAAATTTTCAATTTCTTTTCTCAAACAAAAAAAAAACAAAACATTTTCTTTCTTAAGATATTTAGAACGTTGTTAGGGTTTGCACTTAGCCCCTTTTCCCACCTTTGCCCATTTATTCACTCTTTTACATTATTTTGTGACTATACATTTGTTGTCAAATTTTGTAATAGTAATTTAGGGTTTATGGCTTTCATCCCCATTCATAAATTTGTACCCCATCCCCTAAAGCATTGTAATAGCATAGGACATTTAAATTCCGCAACTTACCGGTTTCAATATTATTGCTAGTAATTAGGATTTGTATGAAAAGAAAATCAACAAATAGCAAACCCTAATCAAGACAAATCAAGCATGTAAACCAATACACTTGCACACATACACCCTAAGGGTAAATCCACTTTGTTGCCTTATAAAATAGCCATATTATGCATGTGAGGTATCTTAGCAAAAACAAACAAAAATACAAGATCATAGTCCCTCGATGACACTATCAAAAGTTGCCTTTCAAAAATGATCTTAGTCCCTTAAAGAAAATGCTAAGATATCTTACAACATTGCTAATCATGGCTATACGATGACCCTTGCCCGTCCCTTTTACATCCAAAGAAAGGGTTACTTACCAAATCAATGGTAAGATAACAACGTCAAAGGAAAGAGGAAATAAACATGAAAGACTTTTGAGTAGGTAGATTGTTCCTAGTTGCTTGCTCAATTTCAAACCAAAACATCCTTGCTATTTTCAAAACAAACACCGACATTTTCAAAAACATCTTTCAAACTTGAAAACATTTTCAAAGGATCAACACTTTGTATACATTCTTATGAACGAGAATAATTACAAAGTTTTCCTAAATGATGGCGCCTCTTTCAAAATACTTTTAAAAACCACACAAAGCACATTTTCAAACAAAAGCAAGTGATCTAACAAGCAACTAAGAGCCCGTAGATAACTACAGATGAAAAGGGTGCTAATACCTTCCCTTTTCATAATCTACCCCCCGAACTCAAGAAAACATCTCTAAAGGTCTTTCCTGTTCTTTTCAGCCTTTCCTTTTGGATAAAAGAAAAGTTGGCGGCGACTCTTGCTAACCGCACATTTTCGATCAAACGCAAAAAAACCAAGTCAGTTCTCCCACCGTGTTACAGAACTGGTGACTCTGCTGGGTAAAATTTTAAAAGTGGGGTTACCTTAAGGCTAGATCACAATTATTTGCTTTCATTGTTTTACTTGTATGCTTTACATTTTGGTTATTTGTTTGGGTTTGAATCCTCTACCCGAATTTGGGATACCTTATAGGTAAGTAGCAATACATTGTGGAAATTGTGTGGGGTATACCGACATGGTCTAAGAAATAGCTACGTTAGTGTGACATATTTGTGGGTACCGGTATCCCTTGAGTAGTCAAGGAGAATATGGGGCCGCTGAGTGATGTCATGAAGCACTAACTAACTTCTAGAACCTTTACTTGACCAACTTGGCCATTAGGACATAGTGAGATGTCCGACTTTGGCGCAGTCCGAAGTTGGTAGATATTTGATACTAAACTCATTGAGGTTTTGTTTTTTGGGATATTTCGGTCGCCATTAAAGAGGCTTGCACTGAAACAATGCCCGAGGAAACAAACCAGTGATATTGAGCTCCCTTAGAACCCGGTTACTATTGCTAGGACATGTTTGAGCCAACTAAACTTCAAGAGGGTACTTACCTATGAGACTCCATGCAAGCCTAAACCTAAGGACTTGTTTGTTTTGTTTGTATATATCTACTTGTACATAACATCATAAACATCATAAACATCATAACATCATACTCATACTCACTAACCATTTCAAGGATTTTTGGGATTTATCTTTGTTCTGTTTTACAGGACATGGATTTTATTCGCAGGAAAACCATTCAAGTCAATCTTGTAAGGATCCCTCCTCAACTTAAAGAGTTAGCATCAAGGGTTCCAGAAAATTCTCCATTTACCAAAAGACATGGTCGCCTCATAAACTTGGTTACCTCTAACACTGATGAGGACATGATGAAGGTGCTCTTCCAGTTCTTTGATCCTCTACACCATTGCTTCACATTTCCCGATTATTAACTTGTGCCAACTTTGGAAGAATTCTCCCAACTCTTGAGGATTCCCATTCTCAATCAACTACCCTTCAACGATATGGAAAGAGATCCAAAACCAGAAGAGATTTCTCAAGCACTTCACTTGCAACCATTTGATGTAACAACTAATTGGGAAACAAGGAGTGGTGTCAAAGGTTTATTAGCCCAGTTCTTGTTTGAGAAAGCTCAAAACTGTTGGAACTCCTTGGACTTGCAAGCTTTTGAGGAAATTGTGGCTCTCCTCATCTATGGGATGGTTTTGTTTCCAAACCCTGACCAACTCATAGATGTAAACACCGTCAAAATCTTCATGTCTCGTAACCCGGTGCCTACTTTGTTAGGAGACATCCTACATTCTTTTCACACTCTCACTATAAGGAAAAGGGGTATTCTCATGTGTTGTACTCCTCTCTTGGAAAGATGGTTTATTTCGCATCTTCCCCAATCTGTATTGAAGAACGAGCAAGGTTCAAGGTGGTCACATAGGTTGATGACGCTCAGACATTCAAACATTCATTGGTGTTCCCGATCTGTGGAGAATGTTACTATCATCGACCGTTATGGAGAATTCCCCAATGTCCTCTTACTTGGCATTAGGGGAGGTATCACTTACAACCCCTGCTTGGCCTTACGACAGTTTAGTTACGCCCGAAGGGATGGCCCACATGAGATGTTTATTCAAGGGTTGGTATTTAACTACGAGAATGACGATCAAGGTTACCGCTAAAGGTTTATCCGAGCTTGGAGGATGTTGAACAAGGTAGATATCAAGACATTTGGGCATAAGAATTCCATTCCTCTTGAGCCTTATCTCAAATGGGTACGAGCCCGTGCTCAAAGTATTATGATGCCTTACCCCTTTGTTCTCCCGGTTATTATAGAGCCTGTTGTGAAAGGAGATGTTCCATACACTATCCTGCATCCTGACATGCCCACCTCTCTCGAAGACTTGCAAAGGGATTGGATACAGCTTAAGGGGGAGCAAGACACTTTCGAGGCCCAATTCTATGCAGTGAGAAGAAAGTCATGGAACTCACCAAGCAGCTTCATGAGGAGTAGAGTCTGAACGCCTACATCACATCAAAGAGGATGCGATCAACTTTTTTATCTTAGAGTTTTTATATTTCTTTGTAAAGCCCAAAGAGGCACGATTTACTCAAACTTTGATTTATTAATATAAAGTGTGTTCCTTTTTTTCTAAAGCAAATTTAAATCTCTAATTTCCTTGAAATCATTGCATATGCATCTTCATTCATCATGACATAAACATACTTCTTACAACATGTCTCCTCATCTTTCTAATGTTTATTTCAGTAAGATGGACATGGAACAGACGGTAAAAGATCTCCAGGCGCAAAATGCTCAGTTTCAACAAATGTTCTTGACTTTGGCAAAAGGAAAAGAGGATTTGAAAACTGTAAGTGTTTGCTTGTTGGCATTAATTTTTGGTAAAACCAGATTTGCGAATGTCATGACTGATGTCATAACATTATGGGATAAAGACAAATTCTGCAAAAGGAATGTTCTACAGGAACAACTCAGTATGAGTGAATATCATGATGATTAAGCTATGATCATATGTACTTAATTCTACCAAAATCAGTGAGTAGGATACATGATGTTATAACCAATGTTAAGACATCCTGTACTGATCAAGTTGTTGTGCAGATTTATTATTCTTGAGAGTTTTCAGGAATCTAGTGTGCTATTTTGAGTTGAAGTATATTGACTAGATCAGATGCTCACGTGGATATTAGGTTAACCTTGCTTAACCCTAATATGTTATGATGAAAGCCCAAGACCAAGTCTTTAGGTTAACTTTGGTTAACCCTAGCTATTTTTATGGAAGCCCAAAATTAAGAATAGACTGCATATATATTTCTCACGAATCCTAATGGTGTGCAGTGCTTTTTAGAGAAGATCAATAAGGCATTTTGTAGTTGTGATAGTTTTAGTAATTATTGTGAGCCAAGAAATTATCACTTGATAAGTGACTTGGAGTAGGATTTAGTTGTAAGGGTTGTTTATCACTCAAAGCTTTGAAGCACGAGTGTTGTGTCTCTTGATTAAAGCTTTGAAGCAAAATCAAGCGTGTGTATTGAAGAATGTCTTCATAATCTTATTAATCAGTAGATTAGTATCACTGCTGTGATTGAGGGGGAGTGAGTAGGAACTCAGGTTTAAGTAGGACTTAGATTGAAGTTGCATTGGGTAGGTCTTAAGTGAAGGAGATAAACTGGTTGGTTTATTCCTAAATTAATACCTCTTATAGTGAATTTCCTCCCTGGCTTGGTAGCCCTTAGATGTAGGTGTTGTTATACATTGAACTGGGTTAACAATTGATTGTGTTCTTTACTGTCTTTTAAATTACTATTTGGTTTGTATACAATTTGTCAGATACGGTGTTATAACATTCACTGTGACATTAAGTATCTGTTGCCAGAATTTCAATTGGCGTCAGAGCAGGCACCCTGCCTGTCTTTCTGGGTGAGATCTAGGGATATTATTTTTTGGTGCTATGGACAAGGAAGGAGGATTTGGGAACATACCACCTATTCTGGATGGATCAAACTATGACTACTGGAAACCTCGTATGATTGCCTTCTTGAAGTCACTGGACAATAAAGCTTGGAGAGCTGCTGACAAAGGATGGAACCATCCCACCATAATTGGGAGAGATGGAACGACTAGTCTGAAACCTGAGGAAGAATGGAACAAAGAAGAAGAAGAGTTAGCCCTGGGTAACTCTAAAGCATTGAATGCCTTGTTCAATGGAATTGATAGAAACATATTCATACTAGTACATCAATGTGAACTGGCCAAGGATGTTTGGGACACTCTCAAAACCACCCACGAGGGTACATCCAAAGTAAAAATGTCAAGACTTCAGATGCTCACTATCAAATTTGAGAATCTAAGGATGAAGGAAGATGAGACCATTCATGAGTTTCACATGAACATCTTGGAAATTTCCAACACCTCAGGAGCATTGGGAGAAAAGATGTCAGAAGAAAAGCTGGTGAGAAAGATTCTCAGATCCTTGCCTAAAAGGTTTGCAGTGAAAGTGACTGCTAAAGAGGAAGCTCAGGATATCTACAACTTGAAGGTTGATGAACTCATTGGGTCACTTCAGACATTTGAGATGAGGATCAGTGACAATGTTGACAAGAAAAACAAGAGCATAACCCTTGTATCCAATACTGAAGATGAAAGCAAGGAGAGTGATGAAGAGAATATATCAGAAGCTATAGCTATGCTTGGAAGGCAGTTCAACAAACTCATCAAGAGAATGGACCCAAAGTCAAGGTCAAATGTCAAGAACATTTCCTCTGACATTAGCAGATCCTATGACTCCAGCAGAAGAACTAAGTCTGAAGAAAAGGGAAATCAAAGCAGAGGAATCCAATGCCATGGATGTGAAGGATGTGGGCACATTCGAGCTGAATGTCCTACCTTTCTAAAGAAACAAAAGAAAGGAATGTCTGTTATTTGGTTTGATGGTGACTCAAAAAGTGACTCTGAAAAAGAATCTGCTAAACTAGTTACTGCACTATCTGGTGTTTGTAACTCTGATAATGAATCTAGTGATGAGGAAGTGACATTTGAAGAACTTGCTGACTCCTACAAGAAGCTATGTATCAGAAGTGCTGAAGTCTGTCAGCAAAATGAGAAACAGAAAAAGCTCATAGTGAAGTTGGAGGCTGAGAAGAAGGCAGACACTGCTACTATAAGCCATCTCAAAGGTGAAGTTCTAATGTTGAACTCCAAACTTGATCAGATGACTAAGTCTGTCAAGATGTTAACAACTGGAACTGACAAGTTGGAAGAAATCCTTCAGGATGGACAAAATGCAGGAAACATGTCTGGTCTAGGATTTGTGGCTGCAAAGAAATCTGCTGTTGACAAGAAGAAGACCAAGCCTGATAAACAAATGTCAAAGCAGATGTCACAACATAGGACTCAACATCAAGAACAGAGAAATATGAAGAAAAAGTATCAAAGATGGAGATGTCATTATGGTGGGAGGTTTGGTCACATAAAGCCATTCTGCTTCAGATTATATGGATATCCTAATCAGACCCCATATGTCAAACCTAAGACTAACAAGGCACCATATACTCAACAGTGGAAGAAAAAGACTGCAGCCCTGATAGCTCACACCTCCCTTAGAGTTTCTGCCAAGGAAGACTGGTACTTTGACAGTGGATGCTCTAAACACATGACTGGAATCAAGAATCTGCTGAATGATGTCAAACCTCATACTACTAGTTATGTTACTTTTGGAGATGGTGCTAGAGGAGAAATCAAAGGCGTTGGAAACTTGGACTGCCCTGGAGTTCCAAACCTAAATGAAGTGTTGCTGGTAAATGGTTTGACTGCTAATCTCATAAGTATCAGTCAATTATGTGATCTAGGATTCAAGGTCAACTTCACCAAGTCTGAATGTCTTGTAACTAATGAAAAACAAGAAGTTGTAATGAGAGGAGTCATATCAAAAGACAACTGTTACTTATGGGAGTCTGAGAACACTAACTACTCTTCTGTGTGCTCTATAGCCAAAGAAGAAAAGGAAGTGAAACTGTGGCACCAAAAACTTGGTCATTTACATATTAGAGGGATGAAAAAGATCATATCCATGGAGGCTGTCAGAGGGATTCCAAGGCTTCAGATTGATGAAGGGAGAGTCTGTGGTGAATGTCAGGTTGAAAAGTAAACTAGAATGTCACATCCAAAGACAAGACATCTGACCACCTCTAAGGTGCTAGAACTTCTACATATGGATCTGATGGGTCCCATGCAGGTGGAAAGTCTTGGTGGAAAGAGATATGCCTATGTTGTTGTGGATGATTTTTCCAGATTCACCTGGATAAACTTCATTAGGGAAAAGTCTGATGTATTTGATGTATTTAAGGAATTGTGCAAAAGAATTCAAAGAGAAAAAGAAGGATGCATTGTCATAATCAGAACTGATCATGGTAAGGAATTTGAAAATAGTAAGTTTGATGAGTTCTGTTCCTCAGAAGGAATTAATCATGAGTTCTCTTCACCTATAACTCCTCAACAAAATGAAGTTATGGAAAGGAAAAACGGGACTATACAGGAATCTGCCAGAGCAATGATACATGCCAAGAAGCTTCCTATTCATTTTTGGGCTGAAGCTATGAATACATCCCGTTGTGTCCACAACAGGGTCACCTTGAGAAAGGGAACATCATCCACCTTTTATGAACTATGGAAAGGAAGAAAGCCTACAGTGAAGTACTTCCATGTCTTTGGGAGCAAATTCTATATTCTGACAGATCGTGAACAAAGGAGAAAGATGGACCCTAAAAGTGATGAAGGAATATTCCTAGGATACTCTACCAACAGCAGAGCATATAGGGTGTTTAATTCTAGGACCAAAGTTATGATGGAGTCTATAAATGCCATAGTTGATGATCACCATGAGGAAAAAAATGTCCCATATGATGTTGAGACATTCTTTGAGACTTCAACACAAGTGTCTAAAAATGATGATGTGCCTAATCCTACTCCATCAGAGTCTGAATCAAAGGAAGCTAACAAAGATCCTTCCATCAGAATTCAGAAAGATCATCCTAAGGAACTCATCATAGGAGATCCTAACAGTGGAGTCACTACAAGATCTAGAGAAATCATCACAAACTCTTGTTTTGTGTCTAAGATTGAACCAAAAAATGTTAAAGAGCCATTGACTGATGAGTACTGGATTGGAGCAATGCAAGATGAATTGAACCAGTTCAAGCAACATGAAGTATGGGAGTTAGTTCCTAGACCAGAAGGAACAAACATCATTGGCACAAAGTGGATCTACAAGAACAAGTCAGATGCTGAAGGAGTTGTCACCAGGAATAAGGCAAGGCTTGTTGCTCAAGGATACACTCAAGTTGAAGGGGTTGATTTTGATGAGACTTTTGCTCTTGTAGCCAGACTGGAATCAATCAGACTTCTCTTGGGAGTTGCTTGTCTCCTTAAGTTCAAGCTATTTCAGATGGATGTGAAGAGTGCCTTCCTAAATGGGTACTTAAATGAGGAAGTGTATGTGGAACATCCTAAAGGATTTGTGGATCCAAACTGTCCTGATCATGTCTACAAATTGAGGAAAGCATTATATGGTCTGAAACAAGCTCCTAGAGCTTGGTATGAAAGGTTGACAAAGTTCCTCACTGACAAAGGATACAGGAAAGGAGGTTTAGGTAAAACTCTTTTTGTCAAGGATGAAGGAGGAAAGATAATGGTAGCTCAAATTTATGTTGATGACATAGTGTTTGGAGGAATGTCAGATAAAATGGTTAAACATTTTGCTAACCAGATGCAAGCTGAATTTGAAATGAGCCTCATGGGAGAATTGACCTAGTTTCTTGGACTACAAGTCACACATATGGAATACTCAATTTTTGTCTCAAAGCAAGTATGCAAAGAATATTGTCAAGAAGTTTGGGATGGAGAATTCCAGTCATAAAAGGACTCCTGCACCTACTCATTTAAAGTTGTCCAAAGACACAAGTGGGGAAAATGTGGATCAAATCTTGTATAGAAGCATGATAGGAAGTCTGCTATACTTAACAACCAGTAGATCTGACATTGCCTTTGCAGTTGGAGTATGTGCAAGATACCAGGCTGAACCGAAAGTAAGTCACATCAACCAGGTGAAAAGAATTCTGAAGTATGTGACTGGAACTTACAATTATGGCATGCTGTACTCTCATGGATATGAACCAATTCTGTCTGGTTATTGTGATGATAATTGGGCTGGTAGTGCTGATGATAGAAAGAGCACCTCTGGAGGATGCTTCTTTTTGGGAAATAATCTTGTTTCTTAGTTCAGCAAGAAACAAAACTGTGTGTATCTATCTACTGCTGAAGCTGAATACATAGCAGCTGGTAGCAGCTGTTCTCAAATGATCTGGATGAAACAGATGCTGACTGAGTATAATGTCACACAAGATGTCATGACATTGTACTCTGACAATTTGAGTAATATTAACATATCCAAGAATCCTATACAACACAGCAGGACTAAGCATATTGACATTAGACATCACTTCATCAGAGATCTTGTGGAGGAGAAGGTGATTAAGCTGGAACATGTTGCCACTGAACTACAACTGGCTGATATTTTTACCAAGGCACTTGATGCTAGTCAATTTGAGAATTTAAGGGGAAAGTTGGGTATTTGCCAATATGAAGATATGTAGCAATTAATTTTGCTTAATACAAGGTTTGAAAGAGATATTTTAATCAAGTTTATTCTGATTGGGCTAATCATTTGTTTCCCTCTTTCTTTCCAAAAGTTTAAGAAGAGGAATAAACATATTTATATCTCTCTCTTCTCAGTTTACTGCATCACTCTCCATTCCCTCAAAAGAAAATTTCACACTCGCTGTCACTTGTATTCTCAATCTCTCAAGATGTCTCAACAATCTGTGTCATCATCTTCATCAAAGGCAACTGCATCTTCCTCACCCACTGACACCGATCCTAGGGCAAACGTAAACCCCATGGATGCTGATGTTCTTGAGGTAACTCCACTTCGTGCAATGGCAGCTGATCCTACTAAGGTCAAGAAGCTGCGAACCAGACATGCAAGAAGATCACAAGCTTCTCCCTCTGGTAAATCTTCTCAACCATCATCCTCTGTTCCTCCATAGATAGCTAATAGGGAAGGTTCTGCTTATGTGCATCAAGCTATTTCCAGACTAGTCACTAGGATTCTTAATGAGAATCACTCTGTTCCTGGTGTATCTGTACCATTGAACCAAGAAACTGCTAGCCCTAATTTAGAAAGTGATCCTAATGTCACTCAGAATGTTGAGACACCTGATGACAACATTGAGAAATCTCCAGAGAAACCTGATGATCACCAGACCCCTACTGAAAAGGCTGTTGAACCTCCTGTCATTGATGTTGATGAAGAATTTTCTGACAATGATTTAATTGCTAATGTCAACCCTAGCATAGCAAGAAGGATGATGAGTAGAAAAGAAAAGCAGAGTGCTTCCCAAAGCCCTTCCAAAGAGAAGGCTACTGAAGTTGTTCATGAGAAAGCTATGCCTGAGAACAAGGCTGGAACTTCCAAAGGGAAGGGTAAGGTAAAAGCTAGGGTATCTGTTGGTAATCTCTCAAAACCATTGAGACAACCTATAGCCAAGAAAAGAAAGGCTCCTGAACCCTCTGAATCTGATGAGGAATCAGACTTTGATTTTGATGTTGAGAGCAATGTTCCAGACATTCCTCTCAGGAAGAAACCCTCTTCTAGCAAACTGCCTAAGGTTCCCGAGGTTGCCATTGACAACATCTCCTTTCACCATCCAGAAAATGCACGCAGGTGGAAGTATGTGTTTCTGAAAAGGATTACCTTAGAGAGGGAGCTGAACAGAAGTGCTATTGAGTGTAAGGAAGTCATGAATCTCATCAAGGTTGCTGGCCTGATGAAAACAGTGGTCAAGGTTTCCAACTGCTATGAGATTCTTGTCAAAGAATTCATAGTAAATTTGTTTGGTGGATGTGCTGGTGGAAAGTCAGCTGATTTTAAGAGTGTTTATGTGAGAGGAAGGAAGGTAAATTTCTATCCTACTGTGATAAACAAATACCTATGGAGGCCTGATGATGCTCAGCCTGAGCTTGAAGTTACTGACAAGAAGGTTTGTCAAACCATCACTGCCAAGCAAGTTAAGCACTGGCCCTTGAAAGGGAAGCTAACTGCAAGCAAGCTGAGTGTGAAGTTTTCCATACTGCACAAAATTGGTGCAGCTAACTGGGTTCCCACCAACCACAAATCCACCATCTCCACTGGTTTGGGAAGATTTATCTATGCTATTGGAACCAGAACAAACTTTGATTATGGCAACTACATCTTTGATCAAACAATGAAACATGCTGAGAGTTGTGCTATTAAATGCCCTATTGCTTTTCCCTCTCTCCTATGTGGTATAATCATTGATCAGTATCCTGATATTCTGGTTGAAAAGGACTCTGTGCAAAAGAGCCCCTGCACTTGGTTTTCACTATAAGCTGTTTCAGGGAACACATGTCCTTGACATTGTTATGACATCTGCTGAGACATCAAATGTCAAAGCTCATTCCAAGAAAGCTGATGTTATAGTTGTTCTAAAAGAAACCTGCAGAGAGCTTGATGCAAGAAAAAGGACTCTTGAAGAGCTGATTACTAGTCTGGAACAGGAGGAGAATGAAGAACAAATGAGGGAAGAGGATGCTGATGAAGAACAATATGATGGTTCTGCAAGAAGCTCACCAGAAGATGCTGCTGAAAATAGTGCTTCCTCAGGGGATGACAGTACCTGAAGGTCTGTGTTTGCTGAGTTGTAAAGATTGATGCTGAAACTTGCTGCTGCTATTTGATACCTTCTCTCTGTTTCTGTGTATTTTGGATTTCCTTTTGATGACTGTATAACTTGAAGTACTAGATCCTTTGGCCTCTTTATGGCTAAAAAGGTGGAGAAGTAATTATGGTAATTTTGGTAGAATTGGATATTGGTAGTTAGATTAGTTGTTATTAAAAAATTCTACTGCATTTTGATCTCTGATAGTTTCATCTGCATCTGATTGTTTAGGGGTTTTAGCCAAAAATTTGCCAAAGGGGGAGTTTGTAAGTGTTTGCTTGTTGGAATTAATTTTTGGTAAAACTAGATTTGCGAATGCCATGACTGATGTCATAACATTTTGGGATAAAGACAAATTCTGTAGAAGGAATGTTCTACAGGAACAACTCAGTATGAGTGAATATCATGATGATTAAGCTATGATCATATGTACTGAATTCTACCAAAATCAGTGAGCAGGATACATGATGTCATAACCAATGTTAAGACATCATGTACTGATCAAGTTGTTGTGTAGATTTATTGTTCCTGAGAATTTTCAGGAATCTGGTATGCTATTCTAAGTTGAAGTATATTGACTAGATCAAATGCTCACGTGGATATTAGGTTAACCTTTCTTAACCCTAATCTGTTATGATGAAAGCCCAAGACCAAGTCTTTAGGTTAACTTTGGTTAACCCTAGCTATTTTTATGGAAGCCCAAAATGAAGAATAGAGTGCATATATATTTCTCACGAATCCTAATGGTGTGCAACGCTTTTTAGAGAAGATCAATAAGGAATTTTGTAGTTGTGATAGTTTTAGTAATTACTGTGAGCCAAGCAATTATCACTTGATAAGTGACTTGGAGTAGGATTTAGTTGCAAGGGTTGTTTATCACTCAAAGCTTTGAAGCACGAGTGTTGTGTCTCTTGATTAAAGCTTTGAAGCAAAATCAAGTGTGTGTATTGAATAATGTCTTCATAATCTTATTAATCAGTAGATTAGTATCACTGCTGTGATTGAGGGGAGTGAGTAGGAACTCAGGTTTAAGTAGGACTTAGATTGAAGTTGCATTGGTAGGTCTTAAGTGAAGGAGATAAACTGGTTGGTTTATTCCTAAATTAATACCTCTTATAGTGAATTTCCTCCCTGGCTTGGTAGCCCCCAGATGTAGGTGTTGTTATACACTGAACTAGGTTAATAATTGATTGTGTTCTTTACTGTCTTTTAAATTACTGTTTGGTTTGTGTACAATTTGTCAGATATGGTGTCATAACATTCACTGTGACATTAAGTATCTGTTGCCAGAATTTCAAAAACATTGTTGATCGAAGAAAGGAAGAAGAAAGCAAAGAAATCAACTGGTGTTTTGAATCTAGGAAGAAGGTTCCCAGGGCCAGCCAGACGGACCCTAGACTTTGCAACATTATCAGGTGAAAAGGATAATCAAGAAGGGAAAGGCAAGGAAGTGTCTGGCCATCCAGAATATGAAGAGGAAGAAGAAAATGATTACTCTAAAGAGTAGTATCCTCCGGCTGACGACAAATACAAACATCTGGAAGAGTGTCTAAGTGCAATGGAGATTCAGAAAGTGCTCGGGATGGACTTTGAAGAGCTGGGTTTGGTGTCTGGGATTGTTATTCCGCCAAAGTTCAAGGCACCAGTGTTAGCTAAGTACAACGGGGTTTCGTGTCCCAAGATGTACCTCTGATATTATGTGAGGAAGATACAGCCTCACACTACCGACAAAGATTTATGGGTCCACTTCTTTCAGGATAGTCTATCCGGAACTTAGTTAGATTGGTTCTATCAACTGGAGAGGGCCAATGTCCATAATTGGGAAGACCTGGCCGCTGCTTTTTATAAACAGTATCAGTATAATGCAGACCTTGCTCCCACCCGTACTCAACTCCAGAATATGACTATGGGTTTAAGTGAAGGTTTCAAAGACTACACTCAGAAGTGGAGGGACTTAACAGGAACATTCCAACCTCCACTATCTGACAGAGAGCTAGTAGACATGTTTCTGGGTACCCTGTCCAGTCCTTTCTTTAATCATCTAATTGGAAACTCCTCAGCAGACTTCACTGAATTAATCTTGACCGGGGAAAAAGTGGAAGCTTAGATTAAGGGTGGGAATATCCAAAAGGACGCATCCTCCAGTGACGTGAGAAAACTATTTATTGGGAAGAAAGAGGTTGGTGTTGTCTACCCTCAAAGGAATTAGGACAGAAATGAACGTCATCCAACGGTAGGGGCCGTTATGAACCATAAGCCTGCACCTACTCAATAATGGAATAACCAGCCTAGAACAGAAAGACCGGTAAGACAATTTACCCGAATAAATATGACACTGTCTCAAATCCTGCCACATTTATTGAGATCTAATTTGGTAACTTTGAAGGAAGCCCCGGAGAATCACAACACCGCCTATCCTCATTACAACCCTAATTCTCTCTGTGCTTACCATTCAGAAAGTCCATGCCATGACACCAATAACTGTTGGGCTTTGAAAAACAAGGCGCAAGACCTTCTCGAGGAAAAATAAATTGAATTTGATGCTCTTTAGATCCCAAATGTTATCACCGCTCCAATGCCCAAGCATGATTGTGATGTTAACACTGTTGAAGATGATGTGTTTGTTACTGTTGTTGATGAGCTTGTTACTCCTCTCCTGACATTCAAGAGGAACCTGTTGAAGGCCAATTTATTTCTGGGTTGTGGCGAAGACTGCCACCTCTGTTTATCCCTACCAACTGGTTGTCATTTATTGAAAGCAGGTGTCCAACGCGTGATGGATGACAAAGAGATTTTGTTTGAAAAGACTCTCGTTCTAACCATTTCTTACAAGGATGTTTCAATAGTAACCATTTCTCCCAATCCTTCCAGGGTCTCCACCAAAAGACCTGTTAGGATTACATTTGTTCCTAAGGTGACTCCACTGATAATTACTATGCCAGGGCCGGTCTCATACTCCTCAGATAAAACTGTCCCCTGGAATTATGGGGGTGACGTTTACTATCACGATGTCAAGCAGGATTGGCTGGCTGTTGAAGATTCGACTTTTGAGAAAGCTGACCCCGACGTCGGTAACATTGCGGGAACTAGCTAAATAACTCGAAGTGGAAGAGTATTCTCCCCTGAGATTTCTACTTCAAAAACTGCTACCGGTCCTGTGATCATCCCTGCTTTTGTTCCTGTTAACACTACTACTACAGTCCCTATGGTTACCCCTACTGACCGAGACTCGGGGCAAAGGCATTCTGGTTGAGCCTGTCTAGATAAAGGTGAAATTAGTATCTATCTCAGAAGTCTCCAAGAAGGAGATGGAAATATTTTTGAAAATTATAAAGAGAAGAAACTACAATGCAGTCGAACAGCTAGGGCAGACTCCTTCAAAGATCTCTATGCTGGCTTTACTGTTGTATTCTGAGGCTCGTGCGAAGGCCTTGGTGAAATTTCTTAAAACTGCCCATGTACCACAGGAAACCTCTGTTGACCAATTCCAAGACCGTGTGGCCAGTTTGACCGTTGATAATGGTTTGGACTTTTCTGATGCTGACCTGACACCTAGAGGGAGGAAACACAACGAGGCATTGCATGTCTCTGTCGAATACAGGTGTGATACGGTGGGAGAACTGACTTGAGGTTTTGTGTTTGTTTTCGCAAATGTTTCGGTTTAGCAAGAGTCGCCACCGACTTTTTATTTTATCCTAAGGAAAGGTTAAAAAGCACAGGAAAAACCTTTGAGATGTTTTCTTGGGTTCGGGGAGTAGATTATAAAAAGGGAAGGTATTAGCACCCTTTCTATCCATGGTTATCCATGGGCTCTTGGTTACTTGCTTTAGATCACTTGCCTTGCATTTTCAATTGTTTGAAATGGTGCTTTGTGTGTGTGGTTTTTGAAAATGTTTTGAAAAAGATGCCTTGTCTAGGCAACCGTTGTAACAATTCTTTACTCGAATGTTTTACAAAGGTGTTTGTCTTTTTGAAAAGATGTTTCAATGTTTTTGAAAGTTGTTTTTGAGAGTTGTTTTGAAAGTTGTGTTGTGGAGTGTTGTTGTACCCCAAAATTTTCCCTCCCATATTCTTCAAAGTTTTGGCAAGCATCACCTCAAATGGTTCAAAGTCTACTCAAGGGCTACACAGTCAAATTGCCTCCTAAGGTAGTCAAAAATTAGAGTTTTGGTTCTTGCAAGGAAGTTGAGGTTTTCAAGGGCTCAATCAAGTCCCCTATGCTCATATACATTGTCAAGCACCTACATGTCAAGTTTCAAGGCTCACAAGGTCAAGTTGCACAGTCAAAAACCCTAATTGCTTCACAGTCAACTGTAGGGGAAAAATGGTCATTTGGAAGTCAAAAGTCAAAAATTTTGGTCAACATCTTATTTTGAAGCCACAATCATCATTTAGTCAAATCTTGACCATGATTCCACAAGAATGGCTCAAAAATCATCAAGATGCAAAAGTTTATATTTTTGGACAGCAAAAAAGTCAACTGTAACTTGACCAAGGCATAACTTTTTCATGGTTCATCAGAAAAATCCCATCCAATGCTCATCTTGAAGGGGAAGACATTTCCTACAACTCATCTTCACATTCCAAGTCCAAGAAATGCCCTCACAAAAAGTTATCAATTTCAACATTATAGGTCATTTTCAAAAGTCAACAAAAAGGCACTTTAAGTCAAAGACCATAACTTAAGATTGGTAAATTCAAATGACAAGGGACCAAAGGCATTGGTTAGAGGACTTCAAGACCTTTCCAAAATGTCAAAGAACATGTTCATAGCTTCAAAATTGAGCAAGATATGCATTGGAGAAGTTGGGAAATTTTTGTGAAATGGCCAAAGTCAACTATCCTTGAAACTTCATTTTTGACAAAAGGGGCCCACTTTTTCCACTTGATTCATCCTTGCCATGCCTCCCACGTGTCCCATGATTTATTTCAAGAATAAAAATTAATTTTTCTATTTTTGTTTAATTTTATTTGATTTAATTCATTTTAAATCTTTAAAATTCAAATAAAAATCAAGAGAATTAATTAGGGGATATTTTGTGGTTTGAATAGCTTTGATACACCATGAAACATATTCCAAATTCGTGCAAGACTTATTTCAAGCATAAAAATTCAAATTTTGACAAAAATGGCAAGTTGTTCAATGGTGGTTATGGAGAAAATCAAAAATTGCATTGCAAGGCTTTAAGGCTCATGATATGGATTGATTCTCATTGCTAGACATATATGCAAGCCTTCCATACACAATTCAAGACCTAGAAAACTCAGAGACGACCAAACCAATTTCAAAATTTCAAGAGAAAAGTGTGAAACTGAAAACCACTTTGCAGCACAATTCAAGCTTTCCTTTTGATCAAAACACGTTCCTTACATCCCCAGGAATCGTTTGCAGCCAAGAACAAGCCAAATCACTCAAGAACTCGTGCTACACAGTGACACGGTTCATCATTTTTCTTATAATATGAATTCATTTTGCACGCATCCTTAACATGTTTTGAATATTGTTTTGACTTTCTAACATTGTGCTGAAACTTTTGACATGGTTTAATTTGAGAATGGTGCCTTAAACTGAAAATCACCATGGATGGATGCTAGGTTTTCAAAGCTTTGGAATTGGGGTTTTTCTTATACTGTAAAATTAATCCTCCAAACACCCATGGTCAAACTCAGCGTGATGAGACGAATTGAGTGGAACCCTCACGCCCTTTTTATGATATCCCTAACTCTATTCGCTATTTTCTGTCATTGTAGTTAGTGGGGGTTAAAAACCCCCGCTATCTTGTTTCTTTTTTGCAGATAAGAGGAATACGATGATGAGGTGTCTAAGCGTGTGTGGTTGATTCAAACCACGCGCGCTTTTCTTTATTTTTCAGTATATAACGCATTTTTTATATATAATATTTAGTTCCCATTATGTGTACAAACTAACGCGCTTGGTGTAGTGGTTGACCAGGTGCCTTGCAAGCGCTGGGACCTGGGTTCAATTCCCAGGTCCCCCCATAATTCCAATATTATTTTTTCTAACACTTTCCTGTGCAGCATTCCAAAGAAGACTCACCATAAACCCCACAGACCCAAGCGCCAGGTGGCCTCTCTCATAGATCTAATGGCCAGGAGGTGGTCCTCACCATGCTCAGGAGTCAACACACAAGCACTGGATTCCAGAAAGTCAAACGAGCTAGATTTAAATGGGCCTCAATTTCAATCATACACCCTCCATTCTGACCCATACCCCCTTCCCTTGGTTTATTCTTTTCTTTCCTTTTTTTTTTTATATTTTCTAATTTAATTTTTAACCTTTTTTAATTATTTTTATTATTAACAATTAACTTAATTAATATTTTCATAAAAATCCAAAAAAGAACTAACATTATTATTATTATTATTATTATTATTTTATTTTTGTAAATAAATATTAAATAATCGAATTGGCTTTAATTAGACAATTTTAACTTTTTTGAATAACTAAAATAATTTAGAATTAGGTTAACTTAGAATTTTAATTCTTTTATTTTATTTCATAAAAACATAAAAAACACAAAAAATATTTTCTTTTAATAAATTAATTAATTAGTTTAATTTTTAGTTATTAATTTCATTTAATCACAAAAAAGACAAAAAAATTCAATTTCTTTTCTTAAAAGGGTCAAAACCCTTAGAACGTTCCCGATTAATTTTTTATTCGCGAGCATTTACTTTATTTTGATTATTATGTAATTGCTTTCGAGAATGTAATAGTAATTAGGTTTATCGCTTTATTTAATTTCTCGTACTTATTTACCAAAACGAGTCTTTGTATTTTTTGGCGATGTATAGACCCGCGCCTTGTAATAGCGTAGAATTTATATTTTTGGAATTTACTTTCCGCACCCCCTTAACTGTTAAACGCATGAAAGAATGTATGTAAATAAAATTAACCCGTAGCTCACAAAATAACATGTACAAGACAAAGACAATTAACTGAAAAACAACACACAAAGCACATGCCACTCCTAGGGTACGCTTCACTCGTTGCCTCGAAACGTGGTCATCAAGTATAGGATGTCTTAGAGGTCACCCTTTGTCTCAAGATCCAGTTGCCTCGAAACGGTTGCCTCGGATAAAAGGATCTAGGACATTAGGGATACTTCTAAGGTGTCCTACCATTGCTTCGGTGACCACACATGTCCCGATAATCGAATTGACCCGAACACCTCCAACGACGGTGCTACCTACCTCTCAATGGTGGGATAGCACTATCTAAAGGACTCTTACACAGCCTAATTCCTTAGAGTAGGTAGATTTCTCTTAAGTACTTGCTCTTTTCAAAACAAACAAAAATACTTTTCACACCTACACTTTCTAAAAGTTTTCAAACAAATTTTTCATACACTCTTGAGGACGGATACAAGAGTTACTTAGAAATCTTTCAAACGAAACTTTTTCAAAACCCACACACACTTGAAAAGCAAACATCTTTTGAAAACATAAGAGCAAGTACCTAAGAGCCCGTGGATAACAACAGATAGAAAGGGTTCTAACACCTTCCCTTTCTATAAATCTACCTCCCGAACCGAGAAACATTCTCGAATAAGGAATTTTGATGTGCTTGTGTCCTTTCCATGTTGGAGAACATAAAAGACGGTGGAGACTCTTGCTTACCGCGACATTTCGCGAAACCAACTAAAAAACAGTCAGTTCTATTTCCACCGATCACAGAACTGGCGACTCTGCTGGGGAGATTATAAAAGTGAGGTGTACCTTAGGATTAGATCATACTTATGTTTTCAATTGCTTTGCTTTGATTGCTTTATATTTGTGGGCTTTGCATCGGAGTTTCATAGATCCTAACCCGGATCTGGGGATACCCTTTTAGGTAGCATAAGCTGTGAGGGACCTGTCCGGCGTAGACCGACACGGGTGAAGCAGTGGCTACATTGGTGTGGCACCTTGGTCTGTACCGATATCCCTTGTGTTGCAACGAGGAGAATATGGGTCTTCTGAGGAGTCATTAAGCACCAACCAACCTTAGAACCCTAATGTGACCCAACTTGGCCATAGAACAGTAGCAATATGCTACACCCATTGAGGCTAAACTCTCGCGATGGTTCTGGCTGCAAGAAAAGATTGCGACGCTGGAGTTATGACCGATTGAGGGTAGTCAGTGATATTGGGATCCTCTAGAACCCGGTTACTTTTGATAGGACAGGTCTTAACCAACGAAACTGAAAGAGGGTAGTACCCAAAATTCATGCTGGCCTAAACTCTAAGGGCTCTTTTGTGTGACTTGTGTGCGTTCATACTTGAACTACTTGCATACTTGTTATCTAACACCACGGGTTCCTTGCAGGTTTTGTTACAGTCCTTAATTGGGACTCATTACAGGGCCTACTTACATCACTCCATGCATAGCATAACATCATACCATTGCATGCATCTTGCATAAAAACTAATCCATTTCAAGGTTCTCAAGGGCTTGTGATGCAGGTCATGATGAATCAAAGTGTCTAGCAAAGGGAAAAGGGGATTCATTTTACTCTAGCCAAGGTTGATAACTTGAGTCAGAGGCTATGACCCACTCGATATGGTGAGCCTTGACTCTTGAAGAAGGACTCTCAGCAACATGAAGTTCCTTCAATCAAGCTACCCAAATTCAAATTCTAACAATTTTCTTGTTTACCCCGCGAGATCCTTGAAAACATCACATGCATACATACATATCATTGCATTACAGGTTCCCTTTGTACAGGTTATTTACCTTCTTCGCTGTTTATTTCAGCAGTCATCATGAATCCTGAATCATCCAATAAACAAGCTATCAAGGCCCTCCAGGCCCAGAACACCCAGTTCTAGGAGTTGGTCATGAGCCTAGCACAAGGATAACAGGAATTGAAGACTCTGCTCTTGAAAAAGAAGAAGAAGAGGACTGTTTTGTTCAACCCTAGACGCAGATCTGAGAATACACTGCAGAATGAAGCTGAGCGGACTACTCCATCTGTTGGGGAAGGCAGTCACCAAGAGGGAAGGGTTCCTAGTCCCGTAGTCTCTGACACCGAGACAGATTTCAATGATGAACAGTACCCTCCTGCTGAGGATAGATACAAACAGTTGGAAGACCGGTTAAATGCTATGGAGATTCAATGCGTGCCTGGGTTGGACTTCGGGGACCTAGGTTTATCTTCTGGGGTGGTGATCCCTCACAAGTTCAAGGCACCTGCCTTTGCAAAATACGATGGGGCTTCTTGTCCTAAGTTGCACCTCCGTTCATACGCAAGGAAGATCCAGCCCTACACAGCTGACAAGAAACTGTGGATCCATTTCTTCCAGGAAAGTCTTTCAGGGACTCAACTCGAATGGTTCTATCAGCTGGATGGAACCAGTACTCGTAACTGGGAGGACTTGGCAACTGCTTTTTATAAGCAGTATCAGTATAATGCCAACCTCGCTCCTACGCGTACCCAACTCCAGGGTATGTCACTGGGGACGGGTGAAGGTTTTAAGGAGTACGCGCAAAGGTGGAGAGACCTGGCTGGAAGGGTGCAGCCGCCTCTGACTGACCGGGAACTCGTTGACATGTTCTTGGGGACCCTGTCTGGGCCGTTCTTCAACCATCTGATTGGGAATTCTTCTGCCGGATTCACAGATCTGATCTTGACTGGGGAAAGAATAGAAGCCGGTATCAAGTCTGGGAAGATACAAACTGGTGACTCCTCGAACACTGAGAAGAGACCATCCAAGAAGGAATCTAGTGCTGTCAACGCGGTGGTTATTTCAAAACCGGCCGGTGCTCCTCAACATCGCAACCAACAAAGGGAAGAGAGACCTAAAAGGCAATTCACTCCCCTCGGCATGACCTTGTCCCAGATATTGCCACAGCTGCTGGAGAGCAAGTTGGTAACTCTAAGGGACCCTCCTAAGAATCCCAACAGGACACCTTCAAGGTATAACCCCAACGTTCGCTGCGCCTGTCATTCTGACAGCCCGGGACATGCTACAGATGATTGTTGGACTTTGAAAAACAAGGTTCAGGATCTGATCGACGCAAAGGAAGTCCAGTTCGACTCTCCAGAGACTCCCGATGTGACCACTGCTCCCTTGCCAAAATATGGCTAGGATTGGAAATTTTTTGTTCATTCGAATGTTCAAGTTGTATTTTTCTTTGATTGTTCAAAACATTGTATTCATGTCAAATGTTGTTATTTCATTAATGCATTACACATGTCTGTTTTGAAGTAATTATTTCATATTTACTATATGCAAACTGTTTTCATATTTTTTGTGATGTTCAACTCTCAATTAATAATTCTAAGCCTCTTGAGGGAGGATGACGAAAACGATACCAGGATCTACAGTATGCTTTTGAACAGACCCCGCTGATGAGGTACATGCATTGTTTCAATTCCTAAACACTGGAGTTATAAGGAAGATAATCCCTCGTCAACCCCTTTTGAGCCAAGGAAGTAGGAGTTTTTCTTTTCGAAAATTAAAACCCTTAATCATAACCTGGGGCAGGGTAGTTCTCTCAGTTGATCCAAGTGCACAACGAATGGCACCAAAGAGGTCCTTACAAAACAAAAGACAGTGATGGTTCCGAATAACCATAAAGACAGGCAGTCATCATCTTTCAAAATAAAAGCCCAACAAGTCAAAACCTATGAAGGAGACTTACAAAGCTGGGGCATCCCGCTGACTGTAATTCCAAAAAAGGAAACAGTTCAGGCAAAAAACAGGGATAACAAAATCAAAAAGAAAAGAGGTCACACAAACCCTCAACAAAAAGAAATGACTGCCTATTCAAAATAAATTGTCAACATTCGAACCATCACCGGAACATCATAGCAAAGACTCAAACAAGGTCTGACGCACGATCAACTGAGTTTAGGTTTGAAGAACATCACGAAGAGCGGGTGGGTACAAATAAATTTGAGCCTTTATCCTTTGTTTCTCAAACCATGAACCAGGCCACGTTATAACCCTTAAAAGTCCTAGCTGAAGCATGGGTTAGTTCGAAAGCATACTGTTACAAAGGTATCCTGACACCTTAGGGCTTGCGGTAAAATAACGAGTTGACATCACAGTTTTACAAAATTCACTTGTTTTACTAAAAAAGGATGCATTTTCAAAAACTTCGAAACAGACATAAGCTTTGCATTTTAATATAACATTGCTTGCATATGACTATTTGTTTGAACAACATAGAAGTTTGCACGACGAATGTCTAAATGAACAAAAGCACCCCCAATCAAGGGGCACGGCATGATCATTGTCCATCATCTGGGGCAGTTAAGTCAAGATTCGGAGAATCTCTCAAAAGGCCAACCAACTTGGGGCAAATCTCCATCTGGATCACTCGGGGCATTGGACGATCAAATGAAGATCTTCTGGTGGCATGGTAACACTGCACTACTGACAGTGACAACTCCCTGCATCCTGAGAGCACGGACATAGTCGGAAAAAAACACTACGCATAAGCAAAGACCCGCTAGGTTGACACACCTAGGCAAAAATAAGGGATGAAATGAAAGAAAAAAAATCTGTACACTCGGCAAGTCGAAAACCTGAAAAGGCGGCTTGGGCAAAAATGGGTATCCCGGTGGACTGAAAACCCGCAAGGGCGGTCCAGGAAAAAGTTAGGGATTAAAGCGTACGACTATGTCCCGGCATCTTGTCACTTGCCTACTAGAAGAAGATTTG
This sequence comes from Vicia faba, assembly GCA_948472305.1. Taxonomy (NCBI): domain Eukaryota; kingdom Viridiplantae; phylum Streptophyta; class Magnoliopsida; order Fabales; family Fabaceae; genus Vicia; species Vicia faba. The sequence continues at coordinate 766,719,099 of OX451741.1, read as the reverse complement.
TCAAATTGGCAGTCCTCCAACACCTCTACAAGTACCTTCTCCCACAGAAGCTGGGGCAATAAGAGTTGCTCAAACTGTACAGCTGCTTTCCTCCAGGTACAAGTTAGATTCAGTTGAAGAATTTGACCAAGATACCTCCACTCCCCGGGAGTAAGACAAGGTTCAACAATACTCTCCCCAAGCAGAGTTGGTCTCCCGTCAGCCCCGAAAAGGCACAATATCTCCAGTAAGTCAGCGATACTCTCCCTAAGCAGAGTTAGTCTACTGTCAGCCTTAAGGAAGATGGGTATCCCTAGAAAATCTCAATATTCCCCAGCGGAGTATACAGATGTTCCTAATCAAGCATCCCCGGCAGTCTTAATATAAGATTGTTCCCCGGCGGAATACATATACCCCCAGTGGAGCCATTTCCCCAATGCAGTCCAAAAGTTTCCCCAGGAGAGTTGTATCAATATCCCCAGTAGATTCTGGAAGCTTATCCCCTGCAGAGCACGAACGCGTCTCCCCGGCTTTATTCAGAAGGTTATCCCCCACCAGAGCCTATAACTGGGTTATCCTCAGCTAATTACCACGGAAAGATCGTCCTCAACGAAGTTCTTCCTATCCCCAACGGAGTTCATCAAATTCCTCAACATAACTTCTCAATGGAATCCCCAACGAAGTTATCACCAAATCTCAGCGAAGTATCTCTTCCCACAGAGTAATTCCCCGCTGAGTAATCTCTTCAACAAGTTTATTCCCCAACGGAGTCGTCTTCTCCTACCGGTTTATTCTTGTAATCATCATCCCCAGCGGAAACGAAGAACTCTGTTCTTCAACATTAGCCCAGGATTCAACTTCCCGGCATGCGTCAAGGATTTATTTTCCTAGACGAGAATACATTCATAAACATCGCATCATCATGATACATGCATATACGCATCATACAATCATCATACAATCTCATTTTTATGTTGAGAACATCATCGCTTGATCCATGTCATGCATTGCATGTAACTGACCTTACCTTTCAGGAAAGATACAGTTAAATGATCAGTTATGTCAAAAAAGACAGGTTCAGTCAAAAGAGACCAATCCAGTCAAAGAAGACAGGTTCGGTCAAAAAAGACAAGTCCAGTTAAATCCCAAAGGTTTTTCTGATGCTCATCCAGTCAAAGAAGACAATCCGTCATTATAGACACCAGTCATTGAAGACAACTCGTCAGTGAAGACAACCCGTTATTAAAGACAATCCGTCATTATAGACACCCGTCATTGAAGACAACTCGTCAGTGAAGACAACCCGTCATTGAAGACAACCCGTCATTGAAGACAACCCGTCAGTATAGACACCCGTCATTGAAGACAACCCGTCATTGAAGACAACCCGTCATTGAAGACAACCCGTCAGTATAGACACCCGTCATTGAAGAAAACCCGTCAGTATAGACACCCGTCATTGAAGACAACCCGTCATTGAAGACAACCCGTCAGTATAGACACCCGTCGTTGAAGACAACCCGTCATTGAAGACAACCCGTCAGTATAGACACCCGTCATTGAAGACATCCCGTCATTGAAGACAACCCGTCAGTATATACACCCGTCGTTATAGACACCCGTCATTATAGACAACTCGTCATTTAAGACAACTCGTCATTGAAGACAACTCGTCATTGAAGACAACTCGTCATTTAAGACAACTCGTCATTAAAGACAACTCGTCATTGAAGACAACTCGTCATTAAAGACAACCCGTCAGTATAGACACCCGTCATTGAAGACATCCCGTCATTGAAGACATCCCATCTTTGAAGACAACCCGTCATTGAAGACAACTCATCATTTAAGACAACTCGTCATTGAAGACAACTCGTCATTGAAGACAACTCGTCATTGAAGACAACCCGTCAGTATAGACACCCGTCATTGAAGACATCCCGTCATTGAAGATATCCCGTCTTTGAAGACAGCCCGTTATTAAAGACAACTTGTCATTTAAGACAACTCGTCATTGAAGACAACTCGTCATTTAAGATAACTCGTCATTGAAGGCAACTCGTCATTGAAGACAACTCGTCATTGAAGGCAACTCGTCATTTAAGACAACTCGTCATTGAAGACAACTCGTCATTGAAGGCAACTCGTCATTGAAGACAACTCGTCATTGAAGGCAACTCGTCATTGAAGACAACTCGTCATTGAAAGTCACTCGTCATTGAAGACAACCCGTCCATGAAGGCAACCCATCCAAAGAGACAACTCGTCAAGAAAGACAAAACCTCCTCTGGTTCAGTGAAATCCTAAAGATTTTTCTGAGATAACCTGTCAGTAGAGACAACCCATCAACCTTTTGAAGTTCCAGATTCGATACCTGTATCTAGCCAGGGCATGTCTGTGAGCGACTGAGTGAGGATCAACACCTGTAATAGGCCAGGTAATTATCTTTCTTTCTCAGGTACGCAAGTTCTCGCTAAGGAATCTCTTATGCGATCGACACCTAGATGGCATCTATAAGCCCATCCACTTACCAACAGTTCCAAATGGCATCTATAAGCCCATTCCCGACAAGGTTCTTTCACACCTCCAGATGGCATCTATAAGCCCATCCTCCTATACATTATCTCTCCAAATGGCATCTGTAAGCCCATTCCCGCTATCACACTGCTGATACTCTACTATGCGAGTGCAAATTTCTGGGCACTCTAGTGTTCAATCATCTTCCACACTCGGATCACGAAAGGCACACAAGCCAATCTACATCCTCTGGTCTAAGAAGATTGAACAGGGGCAACTGTTGTACCCCAAAATTTGCCCTCCCATATTCTTCAAAGTTTTGGCAAGCATCACCTCAAATGGTTCAAAGTCTACTCAAGGGCTACACAGTCAAATTGCCTCCTAAGGCAGTCAAAAATTAGAGTTTTGGTTCTTGCAAGGAAGTTGAAGTTTTCAAGGGCTCAATCAAGTCCCCTATGCTTATACATTGTCAAGCACCTACATGTCAAGTTTCAAGGCTCACAAGGTCAAGTTGCACAGTCAAAAACCCTAATTGCTTCACAGTCAACTGTAGGGGCAAAATGGTCATTTGACAGTCAAAAGTCAAAAAATTTGGTCAACATATTATTTTGAAGCCAGAATCATCATTTGGTCAAATCTTGACCATGATTCCACAAGAATGGCTCAAAAATCATCAAGATGCAAAAGTTTCTATTTTTGGACAGCTGAAAAGTCAACTGTAACTTGACCAAGGCATAACTTTTCATGGTTCATCAGAAAAATCCCATCCAATGCTCATCTTGAAGGGGAAGACATTTCCTACAACTCATCTTCACATTCCAAGTCCAGGAAATGCCCTCACAAAAAGTTATCAATTTCAACATTATAGGTCATTTTCAAAAGTCAACAAAAAGGCACTTTAAGTCAAAGATCATAACTTGAGATTGGTAAATTCAAATGACATGGGACCAAAGAAATTGGTTAGAGGACTTCAAGACCTTTCCAAAATGTCGAAGAACATGTTCATAGCTTCAAAATTGAGCAAGATATGCATTGGAGAAGTTGGGAAATTTTTGTGAAATGGCCAAAGTCAACTATCCTTGAAACTTCATTTTTGACAAAAGGGGCCCACTTTTTCCACTTGATTCATCCTTGCCATGCCTCCCACATGTCGCATGATTTATTTCAAGAATAAAAATTAATTTTTCTATTTTTGTTTAATTTTATTTGATTTAATTCATTTTAAATCTTTAAAATTCAAATAAAAATCAAGAGAATTAATTAGGGGATATTTTGTGGTTTGAATAGCTATGATACACCATGAAACATATTCCAAATTCGTGCAAGACTTATTTCAAGCATAAAAATTCAAATTTTGACAAAAATGGCAAGTTGTTCAATGGTGGTTATGGAGAAAATCAAAAATTGCATTGCAAGGCTTTAAGGCTCATGATATGGATTGATTCTCATTGCTAGACATATATGCAAGCCTTCCATACACAATTCAAGACATAGAAAACTCAGAGACGGCCAAACCAATTTCAAAATTTCAAGAGAAAAGTGTGAAACTGAAAACCACTTTGCAGCACAATTCAAGCTTTCCTTTTGATCAAAACACGTTCCTTACATCCCCAGGAATCGTTTGCATCCAAGAACAAGCCAAATCACTCAAGAACTCGTGCTACACAGTGACACGGTTCATCATTTTTTCTTACAATATGAATTCATTTTGCACGCATCCTTAACATGTTTTGAATATTGTTTTGACTTTCTAACATTGTGCTGAAACTTTTGACATGGTTTAATTTGAGAATGGTGCCTTAAACTGAAAATCACCATGGATGGATGCTAGGTTTTCAAAGCTTTGGAATTGGGGTTTTTCTTATACTGTAAAATTAATCCTCCAAACACCCATGGTCAAACTCAGCGTGATGAGACGAATTGAGTGGAACCCTCGCGCCCTTTTTATGATATCCCTAACTATTCGCTATTTTCTGTAATTGTAGTTAGTGGGGGTTAAAAACCCCCGCTATCTTGTTTCTTTTTTGCAGATAAGAGGAAGACGATGATGAGGTGTCTAGGCGTGTGTGGTTGATTCAAACCACGCGTGCTTTTCTTTATTTTTCAGTATATAACACATTTTTTATATATAATATTTAGTTCCCATTATGTGTACAAACTAACGCGCTTGGTGTAATAGTTGGCCAGGTGCCTTGCAAGCGCTGGGACCTGGGTTCGATTCCCAGGTCCCCCCATAATTCCAATATTATTTTTTCTAACACTTTCCTGTGCAGCATTCCAAAGAAGACTCACCATAAACCCCACAGACCCAAGCGCCAGGTGGCCTCTCTCGTAGATCTGATGGCCAGGAAGTGGTCCTCACCATGCTCAGGAGTCAACACACAAGCACTGGATTCTAGAAAGTCAAACGAGCTGGATTCAAATGGGCCTCAATTTCAATCATACACCCTCCATTCTGGCCCATACCCCCTTCCCTTGGTTTATTCTTTTCTTTTCCTTTTTTTATATTTTCTAATTTAATTTTTAACCTTTTTTAATTATTTTTATTATTAACAATTAACTTAATTAGTATTTTCATAAAAATCCAAAAAAGAACTAACATTATTATTATTATTATTATTATTTTATTTTTGTAAATAAATATTAAATAATCGAATTGGCTTTAATTAGACAATTTTAACTTTTTTGAATAACTAAAATAATTTAGAATTAGGTTAACTTAGAATTTTAATTCTTTTATTTTATTTCATAAAAACATAAAAAAACACAAAAAATATTTTCTTTTAATAAATTAATTAATTAGTTTAATTTTTAGTTATTAATTTCATTTAATCACAAAAAAGACAAAAAAATTCAATTTCTTTTCTTAAAAGGGTCAAAACCCTTAGAACGTTCCCGATTAATTTTTTATTTGCGCGCATTTACTTTATTTTGATTATTATGTAATTGCTTTCGAGAATGTAATAGTAATTAGGTTTATCGCTTTATTTAATTTCTCGTACTTATTTACCAAAACGGGTCTTTGTATTTTTTGGCGATGTATAAACCCACGCCTTCTAATAGCGTAGAATTTATATTTCTGCAATTTACTTTCCGCACCCCCTTAACTGTTATACGCATGAAAGAATGTATGTAAATAAAATTAACCCGTAGCTCACAAAATAACATGTACAAGACAAAGACAATTAACTGAAAAACAACACACAAAGCACATGCCACTCCTAGGGTACGCTTCACTCGTTGCCTCGAAACGTGGTCATCAAGTATAGGACGTCTTAAAGGTCACCCTTTGTCTCAAGATCCAGTTGCCTCGAAACGGTTGCCTCGGATAAAAGGATCTAGGACATTAGGGATACTTCTAAGGTGTCCTACCATTGCTTCGGTGACCACACATGTCCCGATAATCGAATTGACCCGAACACCTCCAACAATGGTGCTACCTACCTCTCAATGGTGGGATAGCACTGTCTAAAGGACTCTTACACAGCCTAATTCCTTAGAGTAGGTAGATTTCTCTTAAGTACTTGCTCTTTTCAAAACAAAAAAAAATACTTTTCACACCTACACTTTCTAAAAGTTTTCAAACAAATTTTTCATACACTCTTGAGGACGGATACAAGAGTTACTTAGAAATCTTTCAAACGAAACTTTTTCAAAACCCACACACACTTGAAAAGCAAACATCTTTTGAAAACATAAGAGCAAGTACCTAAGAGCCCGTGGATAACCACAGATAGAAAGGGTGCTAACACCTTCCCTTTCTATAAATCTACCTCCCGAACCGAGAAACATTCTCGAATAAGGAATTTTGTTGTGCTTTTGTCCTTTCCATGTTGGAGAACATAAAAGACGGTGGCGACTCTTGCTTACCGCGACATTTCGCGAAACCAGCTAAAAAACAGTCAGTTCTATTTCCACCGATCACAAGTGCGTTTTGAAAGTAGGCAAGTGTGTTTTGCAAATTTGATCAAGTAACTAAGAGTTATCTACCCCTAAATTTACTCAAAGATTTTTCTCATGCTTTAACCCTTTTAACAATATTGTTCCACCATTGTATTTGATGGACAATCTTGTGTTAGGATGTTAACGGGACGAGCGCGGGTCATCGTATGGACCATGAATGCAATAGTGCCAAGTGTCTTTGGCAATTTTGCTTGAAGGGACTATGATCATTCTGTAGGCAACTTCGAAAGTATCATCGAGGGACTATGATCATTTGATTTGTTTTGTTTTGCCAAAGAAAATCAACATGCAAGCATGGACCATTTTGGAAGGCAACAAGTGGGGTAACCCTAAGGGTGCAAGTGTGCAAGTATGTTTTATTGCATACAAGAGTTTATCTTTGAATTAGGATTTTTTATTTTCATTGATTTTATCTTGTCATACACATCCTAATTACTAGCATTTATATTTGAAAGCAATAAAAGCAGAAATATAAAATCCTACGCAATTACAGCAATTTAGGGGGTGGGGATACATATTTGTACATGGGGTGGTTCAACGAGAAAAATAGAGAAGAAAATAAAGTAACAAAAACAAGATAGAGAGAAAGAGAGAGGGAGCCAGCGCGCTGCTGAGAGGTCATCAGAAGTTCTGACTCAGGCCCGCTTCCAGATGATCAACCTTTTGGTTAAACTGTATGAGTCAGAACTTCTGACTCTGGCACCTGCAAAACAGAAACCTGTTATTGGGAAGATCAAAAGTTCTGACCCCCATGCGCTGCAAGACAAAAGTTTGTTAGTGGGGATATCAGAAATTCTGATCCTGCTGGAAATACAATAATTCTCAGAAGTTCTGATATTATTGACAGCAAAACAGGCTTCAGATGTACTAACGTCAAAGTCAGCACTTGGCTTCTCCTTGTGCTAGTCAAAACATCTGCAATTTTGTTATTTTTCCACAAAATAGAAAACATGTTTGGAACAACTTCCGCAAATGTCAAAGTGTTTCAGGAGACAGAACCAACAAGGTCACAGGCAGGTTCTATGCTGACTCACTTCCTATCTAAACGTTCTGAGGTATGAAAATCCTCAGAACACAAACAACAACAACATGATGTTTACATTATGTTTATCTGAGCATGCAAAGCTGATGATGCTTAGCAGCGTGTTGAAGGTCAGCAAGTTCTTACCTGGCTGTTGGAAATGGTTGTGAGTGAGGGCTAGCTTTTAGCTCTGATGGTGTTCTGGACGGGTTTTTTTTTTTAAAGGGGCAGATGAAGGCGTATGTGTATGTATGGTCAGAGGTTGAAAGGGTATTCTTTTGTCACAAAGAAAGCTGGGTATTGATGAAGTTTGGAGGTAGGAAGTTCAAAGTTATGTTTGAAGCTTTTGAAACACTAAGATTTTTTGACAGAGTTTCACAGTACTTTCTTGCTAAAAATTTTTGTTTCTCTTCTAGCAATTTTTTCTGGTTTTTGGACCCCCCTTTCAGTGGACAATGGTGCTCTATTTATAGGCAAAGCTCTTGTGGATTCTTGAATATTAAAGGCACCAATAGAGGTTGAATTGTTTTTTGAAATAAGTTCCTGGGAAGTTATAATAATGGATAGCCTTTCAGCCTAGGATGGAACAGCAGGCAAGGATTGGGGAGAAGTGACCTCTAGGTGGACGGTGGCGCGTAGACCCATGCATAAGCCTGCATAAAGGCGTTTACCAAGCCACACGTGAAGATACCCCTTGGATGAATGTTCAGGAGTGGTTGGGAGCATTAATGAGCATTAAATGGTGATGAGACTTATCCACACCAAAATTCTGGTAATAGGAGAAAAACTTGAACCAGCAGTTCTGCTTTACCAAAAACAACGTAAACCATGCTCTGGTCTTGGCATCTTGTTGTCTTAGCAAATTCTAGGGATTCTCCTGACTTTCTGACACGTTCCTTGGATTTGCTTCTGGAAATCGTGGACTTAGAGATTCTGTATCAGTGTAACACCCACTCTTCTGACCCTTTCATCTTCTGATTTCAGCATGTTCTGAAGGAGCCTTCAGACTTCCTTGCTTCCTTTAGCAAACTCTGGCTGAACTTGCGTAACTGCTGAAAGATCCATGTTCTGTTTGAGGCTTATGTGTTGAACCACGTTTGCAACTTCTGACTGAGTTGATTGAGCTGCTGAAGAGCCAACTTCTGATTGCGTTGAGCCAAGCTTGCAACTTCTGACCGTTTCTGTCTGGAGTTTGGTCCAGAAGTTCTAAAGCGCTATTTTCTTCTTAAACACCCATTTTTTTTAGAAAAATTCCAAATGTTTTTAATTTTTTTTTAGATGAAAGCGTTGCCTTTAGAGCTTGTGTGATTATTTTGCTCTTGTAAATGGTTTGCTTGGGAAGAAATGACAATTCAGGACTTGGATTTGTTTCAGAGGGACTCTGAGAATCCAGGATGATTTCCTGAAGAAAGAGAGGGCAAATTTTGGGGTACAACAGTTGCCCCTGTTCAATCTGCTTGAACTTGAAGAGTTAAATTGGCAGATTTGCCTTTCGCGGCTCGAAGGTAAAAGGAGATTGGACACTAGAGTGCCCTTAAATTTGCACTCGTCAAGACATGGATGCGGGAATGGGCTTAAAGATGCCATTTGGAGATGGGCTTAGAGATGCCATATGGAGAGGTGACAAAATCTTATCGGGGATGGGCTTAAAGATGCCATCTGGAATGTTTGTTGAACTGTAGGTCGTTGATGAGTGAGTGAGTATCAGAAAGGTATCCCTGTTTTGGAACATCTCTGAACTGGGGGTCTGAATAAGCAATAGATTGACATCCGTATTTGGAAGCATCCGTAAGCTGTTTTCAAAAGTTGCATCTGAATAAGTGATAGATTAACATCCGTGTTTGGAGAATCTGTAAACTGTTTTCAGGAGTTGAGGAATCTGAACAAGCGATATGTTAACATCCGTGTCTGGAGAACTTGTAAACTGTTTTCATAAGTCTTGAAGTTGAATAAGCAATAGAGCAGCATCCATGTTGGGAAGCGTCCGTAAGCTGTTTTCAAAAGTTGAGTCTGAATAAGCGATAGATTAACATCCGTGTTTGGAGAATCCGTAAACTGTTTTCAGAAGTTGAAGAATCTGAACAAGCGATAGGTTAACATCCGTGTCTGGAGAACCCGTAAACTGTTTTCAGAAGTCTTGAAGTTGAATAAGCAATAGAGCAGCATCCATGTTGGGAAGCGTCCGTAAGCTGTTTTCAAATGTTGAGTCTGAACAAGCGATAGATTAACATCCGTGTTTGGAGAATCCATAAACTGTTTTAAGAAGTTGAAGAATCTGAACAAGCGATAGGTTAACATCCGTGTCTGGAGAACCCGTAAACTGTTTTCAGAAGTCTTGAAGTTGAATAAGCAATAGAGCAGCATCCATGTTGGGAAGCGTCCATAAGCTGTTTTCAAAAGTTGAGTCTGAACAAGCGATAGATTAACATCCGTGTTTGGAGAATCCGTAAACTGTTTTCAGAAGTTGAAGAATCTGAACAAGCGATAGGTTAACATCCGTGTCTGGAGAACCCGTAAACTGTTTTCAGAAGTCTTGAAGTTGAATAAGCAATAGAGCAGCATCCATGTTGGGAAGCGTCCGTAAGCTATTTTCAAAAGTTGAGTCTGATCAAGCGATAGATTAACATCCGTGTTTGGAGAATCTGTAAATTGTTTTCAGAAATCTTGGAGATAAAGGAACCGGTGTAGGGTTTCCTGATGATGAGTCAGTGTAAAACTGCATCTTGGATAATTGTTAATGATAGCCTTTTATTCCTATCCTGAAAGGGACAAAATATTAGCTAAACGCAAAGTTATGTTGCATGAAATGTATGATGCAATATGCGTATATCAATGTTCTTGATATGAGTGTAATGAATGCGCATGTAAGCTGATGAGCTGTCTTGCTGAGGATAGATGAATCCTGGATAGATGGAGATAACAGAATCTTGACTGCTGCCGGGGAAAGTGAGTCCTTGACTGCTGCAGGGGATTGCAAGAATTTTTGATTGCTGAGGATGAGACATCCTTGTTGACTACTGACTGCTTGGGGAACAAGATCTTCAATTGTTTGAGGGATCTTAGGACCATTGCTGGGGATCGGAACTCCTTGGTGACTTACGGGGCAAGAGAATTATGATGATCTCTACTGGGGAGTCCAGAACCTGATAGACTCATGCTGGGGACGTGAGACTGAGAATCTTCAGTTTGATGGGCAGTATCTCTGTGGGGAGAAGGTTCACTAGCTTGGTTCTGCTGGGGATTGATAGTTGGAAGTTTTAACTCCACTGGGGATAGGATTTTCATATTTTTAAGGCTCTACTGGGGATACTGAAACTTAACTCTAAAGGGAAATGAGTTCTGGAAGGCTCTCTAGCTGGGGAAATCAGTTTTAAGAAAGCTTTTGCTCTGCTGAGGATCCTGAAGTTTAACTCCGTTTGGGGAATTAAGTTATGGAATTTGACTTTGTTGAGGAATTTGGAGTTTAATTCTGCTAGGGATTCCTTCTGAAAGGGCATCAAGATATATATCTGTACCCTTAAACTATCTGCAATCATCTTTCTTGATTTGTAAGGAAAATGATTATGTTCAAATGCATATGCCTATTTAACAAAACATTGGACGTTTTTCAAATAAAACATAAGTGCAAAAGAGAAAAAGGAAGACAAAGCAAATTTCTGTATTTGGAAAAACACTTGTATTAACTTTCTATGAGTATCTTTGTATAAAGGAGACAGGCGTCCTTGTAAGAGGATGTCGTCGTAAAAATTGAAAATTTTATACAAAAGAAAGATGGCTATGTGAAATAATTTCATGGGGTTCCCATTCTGCTATAGCCTTCACAACTCTGAATATTTTTCCATTTGCTGCTTCGTGCGCCGATGATTGGATTGATCAGAAGCTCGGAGCTTGTTGATAAAGAGATTGTTCTTAAAGTGATCCGACGAGACACAATCATACGCTTTAATTCCCTAACTTTTGCCTGGATCGCCCTTTCGGGTTTTCAATCCACCGGGAAACCCCTTTTTGCCCAAGCCGCCCTTTCGGGTTTTCGAATTGCCGGGTGTACAGTTTTTTTTTTATCCCTAACTTTTTCCTGAACCACCCTTTCGGGTTTTCGGTTCACCGGGATGCCCATTTTTGCCCAAGTCGCCCTTTCGGGTTTTCAACTTGTCGGGTTGTTTTATGCGTAGTATCTTTTGACCATGTCTGCGTTTGCAGGGTGCGGCAAATCGTCACCGTCCATGGTGGTCAGAATCATTGCACCACTATAAAATATGCTCTTGATCACAAATGGTCCTTCGTAAGTAGGAGTCCATTTTCCCCTGGGATCACTTTGCGGCAAGATAATCCACTTGATTACGAGATCTCCGACTTGATATACCTGACGTTTTACTTTCTTGTTGAAAGCCTTGATCATCCGTTTTTGATACGTCTGACCATGGCAAACAGCAGCGAGTCGCTTCTCGTCGATCAAATTGAGTTGATCAAGTCGGGTCTGAATCCAATCGTCTTTGTTCAAACCAACATCCTTCATAATCCTTAAAGAAGGAATCTGAACTTCCATGGGTAGGACAGCTTCCATGACATATACCAAAGAAAATGGGGTTGCCCCTGTTGAGGTACGTGCCGTGGTACGGTATCCATGCAGAGCAAACGGTAGCATCTCATGCCAGTCCTTATAGGTCACTGTCATTTTCTGAATGATCTTCTTAATGTTTTTGTTCGCAGCTTCAACAACACCGTTCATCTTCGGCCGATAGGGAGATGAATTGTGATGATAAATCTTGAACTGTTCGCATAGAATGGTGATCATAGTATTATTCAGATTTGTACCGTTGTCTGTGATGATCCTGTCGGGGACACCATACCGGCATATGAGGTTTTGCTTGATGAAGCGGGCAACCACATTTTTTGTAACAGAGGCGAAGGAAGCTGCTTCGACCCATTTGGTAAAATAGTCAATGGCGACCAGGATGAAGCGATGTCCATTGGATGTTGTGGGCTTGATCTCTCCAATCATGTCAATGCCCCACATTGCGAATGGCCAAGGAGCTGTCATAACGTTGAGAGGAACAGGAGGAATATGAATCTTGTCAGCGTAGACTTGACATTTGTGACAAGTACGGGAATGTTGATGGCAATCAGCTTCCATGGTAGACCAGTAATAGCCTGCCCTTAGAATCTTCTTAGCCATCGTATGTCCACTCAAGTGGGTGCCAAATGTGCCGCTGTGTATCTCAGTCATGATCAACTCTGCCTCAGCTTTGTCCACACATCAGAGTAAAACACAATCATGGCTGCGTTTATAGAGGATGCCGTTGCTCAGGAAGAACTTGGCAGCAAACTTCCTTAGGAACTTCTTGTCATTTACGGAAGCTCCTTCAGGATATTCTCTAGTCTGGAGATACCTTTTAATTTCGTGAAACCAAGGTTGTTCCACTACTTCTTCGATATTAATCTCATGACAATGCGCAGGTTCATCCATTCGCTCGATGGTGATTTGGGGAGCCTCATTATCCCAGTTGAGTTTAAACATGGAAGACATGGTAGCCAGAGCATCTGCTAGCTGATTCTCTTCTCGCGGGAAATGCTCGAAGGTGATTTGCTCGAAATGAGGCAACAATGTCAGGACATGTTCTTTGTATGGGATAAGATTAGGATTCTTGGTATCCCACTCTCCTTTGATTTGACTGATAACCAAAGTCGAGTCCCCAAATACGATCAAAGATTTGATCCCCAAGTCTATAGCAGCCTTGAGACCAAAAATGCAAGCTTCATATTCAGCCATGTTGTTGGTACAGATGAAGCAAAGTCGGGCCGTGAAAGGCGTGTGGCAACCTTCCGGGGAAATGAGTATCACACTGATACCGTTTCCAAGTGCATTTGAAGCACCATCAAAGTACAGGGTCCATCGTGATCCATTTTCAGGTCCGTCATACGGTCCGTTACCTTCAACGTTGTCCAAATTCATGATGTCCTCGTCTGGGAAGTCGAATCTCATGGATTGATAATCTTCGATAGCTTGATGAGCTAGATGGTCAGCTAGTACACTCCCCTTTATAGCCTTTTGGGTAGTATACTGGATGTCATACTCAGTTAGGATCATTTTCCATCTAGCGATTCTTCCAAATAAAGCAGGCTTTTCGAAGATATACTTGATAGGATCCATTTTGGAAATCAACAAAGTGGTATGAGTCAACATATACTGCCTTAGTCGGCGAGCAGCCCATACCAAAGTGCAGCGAGTTTTCTCGAGCAGTGAGTAGCGAGTCTCACAGTGGGTAAACTTTTTGCTAAGGTAATAAATGGCATGCTCTTTTCGACCAGACTCGTCATGCTGGCCCAATACGCACCCCATTGAGTTATCCAAAATGGTCAGATACATGATCAGTGGCCTTCCTTCGACGGGTGGCATCAGAATAGGAGGTTCTAGCAAGTACTCCTTGATCTTATCAAAAGCAGCTTGGCAATCGTCGTTCCATTCGACTACCTGATCTTTCTTCAATAATTTGAAAATTGGCTCACAGGTAGACGTCAGATGAGAGATGAATCTGGCAATATAGTTCAAGCGCCCCAAGAACCCTCTAACCTCCTTTTCAGTACAGAGGGCAGGCATCTCTTGTATAGCTTTCACTTTTGCTGGATCGACCTCGATGCCTTTGTTGCTGACAATGAATCCTAGAAGTTTACCAGACCTAACTCCAAAAGTGCACTTACTTGGATTCAGCCTGAGTTTGTACTCTTTCAACCTGGCAAACAGCTTCTGTAAATGCTCAAGGTGTTCCTCCTCTGTTTGTGATCGAGCTATCATATCGTCTACGTAAACTTCGATCTCATAATGTATCATATCATGAAACAAAGCTACCATGGCGCGTTGATAAGTTGCCCCTGCGTTCTTCAGCCTGAATGACATCACCTTATAACAGAAGGTTCCCCACTGTGTAACAAAGGTTGTTTTCTCCATGTCCTCGGGGGCCATTTTGATCTGGTTGTAGCCCGAGAATCCGTCCATGAAGGAAAACACCTTGTGCTGAGCTGTGTTGTCAACCAAAATGTCGATATGCGGTAGCGAGAAATCATCTTTAGGGCTGGCCCTATTCAAATCCCGGTAGTCCACACACATTCTGACCTTGCCGTCTTTTTTAGGTACTGGCACGATGTTAGCAACCCATTGTGGATAGGATGTAACAGCCAAAAAACCAGCGTTGAATTGCTTCATTACTTCAGCTTTAATCTTCTCAGACATGTCAGGCCTCATTCGGCGGACTTTTTGCTTGATCGGTGGACAATCCTCTCTTGTAGGGAGACGGTGAACCACTATGTCTGTGTCTAAACCCGGCATGTCTTCATAAGACCAGGCGAAGATTTCAACGTACTCATTCAACAGCTGTACCAAACGCTCCTTGACACTTGATTCCAGATTGGCACCCACTTGTACTTCTTTCCTGTCTTCCTCTGTTCCTAAGTTGACTGTTTCTAACAACTCTTCATGAGGCAAGATGGCCCTTTCTTCTTGTTGTAGAAGTCTGGCTAGCTCTCCTGGTACTTCACAATCTTCGTCATCTTTATACTCAGCCTGATTGACCAAATCTTCAGAGTTATTGAAGGACATAGAAGAATAGTCACCCATAGAATCCAGAGTGGATGGGTACCTGCATTTGTGAGTGTGGGTGTGTGTAAGGGATAGCCATCCTTAAACAAACAAAAATGCAAAAGGAAAGAAAATGAACACATCAGTTTATCAATGAAAAACGTCCAATGAATCATTAAACATGGCATATGAATATGAAGAGAATCAAAACCCTTACAAATGGACCTACATGCCTCGGGCAAGGCATGAGGTGGAAAACAGTGTGCAGATTGTTTAAAAGTAATTATTACAGACCAACAGGAAATGTTCGAAAGATAAGTTACTGATTAATGAAAGTAATGGGGACGAAGTCTTTCACCTCCCAGTTGCGCAATCCCCCTTCAATGGTTGGGAAGATCCAGTCTTCAATGTTGGCCTCTTCGTCTTCGTCTTCCAAAGCATTGATTCCATGAGGAGAAATCTTGATGGGTGTCTTCTCAATTTTTGAGCGCCGCATAGCTTTTTGCCTCGCAGCGGAAAATCCCAACCCAAACTTGTCTATTTTGTGAGGAAAGTCAGGAAAATGACCCCATGTTGAGCTCTTTCCCTCCTTTATTTCAGCCTTTGCGTCTTTCAGAGATGCCATCCTGGCCACCTTCTTGGGTACCTCAGCTACTGCTTTCGCTACAGCAACCTCGGGAGCGATTTCCTCGAAGTGTTGGAACGGTGTCTCAATGAATTCGCCCTCCACTTCCACATACCGAAAGGAGTTTAGGTGACTGATCATATATTCCTCTTCACTGTGTACAGTTATAATCTTTCCTTTGACAGGGTATTTCAGCATCTGATGTAGGGAGGAAGTGACTGCCCCAGCATTATGTATCCATGGTCTCCCTAGCAAGCAAGAGTATGACGGACGGATGTCCATCACATAGAAAGTTGAGTGGAATACTTCAGTTCCTACCTTGATAGGGATGTCGACCTCCCCATGTACCATTCTTTTAGACCCATCAAAGGCCCTGACAATGATATCACTTGGTTTCAGCTCCAAGCCTTCACAATCTAATCGATCCAGAGCTTTCTTAGGCAGAACGTTCAGAGAAGAACCAGTGTCGACCAAAACATGGGCCAGAGTAGTTCCTCGGTATTCAACTGACACATGCAATGCGTCATTGTGCTTTCTTCCTTTCGGAGTCAGGTCAGCATCAGAGAAACCCAGGCCGTTGTCTGCGGTAAGGCTGGCTACACAATCCTGGAATTGATCGGCTGAGGTTTCCTGGGGCACATGGGCTGTCTTCAGAAATCTTATCAATGCTTTGGCATGAGCCTCAGAACAAAGCAGCAATGCTAACATGGAGATCTTCGAGGGGGTTTGCCCCAGTTGCTCTACCACATCATAATCACTCTTCTTAATTATTTTCAGAATCTCCTCCATTTCTTTCTTAGAGGTTTTGGGGATGACCAATGGTTGAGCCCTCGTCCTAACGAGCTCATCTTGGATCCCTTTCCCCTTATCAGCAGAAGTAGGAGGAACAACCATAGGAGTAACAGCTTCTTCAATCAATGGAATTCTTGTAGAAAGTTTTATTGGCACAGGAGTAACTTTGGCAGCAGTTGAGGGTCCAAAGATTGCCTTTGGAGGGGCAATCTCTGGAGAAAAATATTCTCCCACTTCGGGTAATCTTGCTCGTACCGGCAATATTTCCAATGTCGACATCTTCTTCGTCAGAGCTTTCTTCAGTTATCTCAACTTATTTAACACCATGGTAGTAGATTTCTCCACCATAATTCCATGGTATTGATTTATCAGAAATGTAGGGGACAGGCCCAGGCATGGTTATTTTCAGAGGAACAAACTTCGTAGCGGATGTAATCTTAACAGGCTTTTTAGGGACCTTGGAAAGATTGGTGGAAATGGTGATTATTGAAACATCTTTGATAGGAGTTGGAGTAGCAGGAATCTTTTCGAAAAGAATTTGTTGACTGTCCATTAGGCCTTGGATGCCTATCTTCAGCAATGGACAGTCGATTGGTAGGGAGGAACAGTAGTAGAAGTCTTCTTTACACCCTGGGAAAATCCCAGCCTTTAACAGATTCAACTTGATTGTCAACAGTGGAGTCATCAGATCATCAACAGCAGAAACATACAAATCTTCTTCAATAGCATGGACATTGCGACCATGCTTCGGCATTGGAGCGGATATTACGTTTGGTTTCTCTGGAGCATCGAACTCAACCTCTTTTACATCTATCAAGTCTTGAATTTTATGCTTAAGCGCCCAACAATCGTTGGTGTCATGCCCGATGCTGACAGAATGATAGGCACATTTAGCATTAGGATTATAATGGGGGGAATATGTGTTCACATTTTTTGGTGCCTCTTTGATAGTGGTGAGATTTAGCTTCAACAAATGGGGAAGAACTTGTGCGAGCGTCATATTGATGCGGGTGAACTGCCGTTGTGGCCGCTCCACCCGTTGCTGATTCGGTCTGGACTGATTGTTACGAGGTTGATCATTTGACGAATTTTGGATCATCACGGCCCCCACAGTTGGCCGACGCTCAGTTCTTCCCGATCTTTTCTGAGAGTATATAACAGCTGCTTCCTTCTTGGCCGGAAGTGATTTCTTAACAGTTGTGGATGCAGAGGTATCCCTTTGAATCTTCCCATTCTTAATACCAGCTTCCACCCGTTCACCAGTCAGAATCAATTCAGTAAAGCCTGCGGAAGAACTCCTGATCAAATGGTTGAAGAACGGGCCAGATAGGGTCCCCAAGAACATATCAACTAGTTCTCTATCAGAAAGAGGTGGCTGCACTCTTCCGGCCAAGTCGCGCCATTTCTGGGCGTATTCTTTGAATCCCTCATTTGAGGCCATTCCCATACTTTGTAGCTGGGTACGGGTTGGCGCCAAGTCAACGTTATATTGATACTGGCGATAAAAGGCAGCTGCCAAGTCATCCCAGTTATGCACTTCTGACCTCCCAAGCTGGTAGAACCAGTCTAGCTGTGTACCGGACAAACTGTCCTGAAAGAAGTGTACCCAAAGATTTCTGTCGGATGTATGAGGTTGAATTCTTCTGACATATGACCTCAGGTGCATCTTCGGGCAAGACAGCCCGTCATATTTTGCAAACATTGGCACTTTAAACTTTGGAGGGATCATAATCCCAGCAATCAAACCCAATTCTTGAAAATCTAACCCAGGAACCCTTTGCAGCTCCATAGCTGCCAGTCTATCCTCCAGGTTTTTGTATTTGTCGTCCACTGGCGGGTATTGCTGCTCTGAGTAGTCTTCCTCTTCCTCAACCTCTTCCTCTTCAGCTTCGGACTCAGAAGGTAGTGCAGCTCCTTTTCCCTTACTGGTTCCCTCATCAGATGCGGAGGGGAATTCAAGAACTCTTCTAGCTTCATTCTCAAACCTTCTTCCCAGTGTAGCTACCCCCACTCTTTTCTTCTTCTTTTTCACCTTTTCTTGCTCTTTGTTCCCAAGCAGTGCTTTTAGATCCTCCTGACCCTTTGCCAAGGTCATTAGGAGTTGTTGAAACTGTGAGTTTTGTGACTGCAGATCTTTGACCGTCTGTTCGAGATCCATCTTACTGAAATAAACAACAGAGAGATAAGGAAACCTGGCGTGGAGACCTGCTTATGCATATGATGAATGATATGTTTATTCATGCAATGCATTCAAGGATTTTAGAAATTCAAAATTGTTACAAACAAAAAGAACACACGTCATATTAATAAGAAGAAATTTTGTCAGTACATAAATTCCCCATGGGCCAAATATTACAAAAGCTTCTTAAGGTAAAAAGACGTTGCGCATCCTCTTTGGTGCGATATAAGTGTTAAGGGTCTCCTCTTCGTGAAGTCGGCGGGTAAGCTCCAAAACCTTCTTCTCACTGGCATAGAAGCTGGCTTCAAAAGTATTCCGCTCTTCCTTGAGTTGGATCCAACTTTTCTGCATCTCCTCCCATGATGTTGGCATGTCAGGATATAGGATGGTGTAGGGAACCTCTCCTTCCTTAACAAGCTCTTTAATCAAAGGGAGAATGTGAGGGTAAGGCATCATAAGACTCTGGGCTCGGGTTCGTACCCACTTGAGGTAAGGCTCAAGAGGGATGGAGTTCTTATGCCCCAGTGTCTTGCTATCTACCTTGTTAGGCATCCTCCAAGCTCTGATGAATCTTTGGCGAAGTCCTTGCGCATCGTTGTCGAAGTCAAAAACTAGGTCAGGAATCAGCATGTCATGAGGGCCGTCCCTCCGTGCATATCCAAATTGTCTCAAAGCTAGACAAGGGTTGTAGGTAATGCCTCCTCTAATGCCAAGTAATGGAACATTAGGGAACTCACCACAACGATCGACAATGATGAAATTTTATCTGGACCGAGAACACCAATGTACATCAGAGTGCGTGAGGGTCATCAACCATTGTGACCACCTTAAGCCTTGTTCATTCTTCAAAACAGATTGTGGAAGGTGAGAAATAAACCACCTTTAAAGGAGAGGAGTACAGCACATGAGAACACCTCTCTTTCTCATTGTTCGTGTGTAAAATGAGTGGAGGATGTCCCCAAGCAATGTAGGTATGGGATTCCTGGACAGGAAAATCTTGACAGCGTTGACATCTATAAGTTGGTCAGGATTTGGGAACAAGACCAACCAATAAATGAGGAGTGCCACAATCTCTTCAAAGGCTTGCAGATCCAAAGAATTCCAACACTCTTGTGCCTTTTCAAACAAGAATTTTGCCAAGAAGCCTTTGACGCCACTTCTAGTTTCCCAATGCCCCTTGATGTCAGATGGTTGCAAGTGTAGTGCTTGAGCAACATCTTCAGGCTTTGGTTCTTTTTCCGTACCGTTGTAGGGTAGTTGATTAAGAATAGGAATTCTCAGGAGTTGAGAAAATTCCTCCAAAGTGGGCACCAATTGATAGTCGGGGAATGTGAAACAGTGGTGAAGGGGGTCAAAGAACTGGAACAACACTTTCACCATGTCTTCTTCAATGCTGGTGTTGACTAGGCTGAGCAGTCTACCATGTCTTTCACTGAAGAGAGAGCTTTCTGGAATTCTGGATGTAAGCTCCTTGAGTTGAGGAGGGATTCTCACAAGGTTGACTTGGATAGTTTTCCTGCGAAGAATTTCCATGACCTACAAAACAAGAACAAAGATGAAGATCCAAACCCTTGAAATGGTTAGTGGATGCATATGATGCTTTATGATGTTCATGATGTATGCACAAACATATGTACAAGCAAGTCACACAAAACCCTAGTTTCAGGCTTGCATGGGGTTTCATAGGTAAGTACCCTCTTGAGTGTAGTTGGCTTAAAAACCTGTCCTATAAATAGTAACCGGGTTCTAAGGAACTCAATATCATTGGATTGTTTTCCATGTTCATTGTTTTGGTTTAGCCACTTAACTAGCGACCAAAATATTCCAAGAAAACAACCCTCAATGAGTGTAGTATCGAGTATCTACCAACTTCGGACTGCACCAAAGCCGGTCATCTCACTACCCCTAATAAAAGTCCAAGATGGTCAAGTAAGGTTCTAGGTCATTAGTGCTTAGTGACATCACTCAGCGGCCCCGTACTCTCCTTGATTGAACTCAAGGGTTACCGGTACTCACAAATATGTCACATTAATATAGCTATTGCTTCAACCATGTCGGTATACCCCGCACAGTTTCCACAACGTATTGCTATCTATGAATGTTTCCCCAAATCCGGGTGTAGGATTTCAAGCCCAAACAAGAGAACCAAAATATAAAGCAGTCAAAGCAAACAATTAGTCATGCAAAAGGATGATCTAAGCCCTAAGGTTACTCCACTTTTAATCACTTTCCCCAGCAGATTCGCCAGTTCTGTGATACGGTGGGAGAACTGACTTGAGGTTTTGCGTTTGTTTTCGCAAATGTTTCGGTTTAGCAAGAGTCGCCACCGACTTTTTATTTTATCCTAAGGAAAGGTTAAAAAGCACAGGAAAAACCTTTGAGATGTTTTCTTGGGTTCGGGAAGTATATTATAGAAAGGGAAGGTATTAGCACCCTTTCTATCCATGGTTATCCATGGGCTCTTGGTTACTTGCTTTAGATCACTTGCCTTGCATTTTCAATTGTTTGAAATGGTGCTTTGTGTGTGTGGTTTTTGAAAATGTTTTGAAAAAGATGCCTTGTCTAGGCAACCGTTGTAACAATTCTTTACTCGAATGTTTTACAAAGGTGTTTGTCTTTTTGAAAAGATGTTTCAATGTTTTTGAAAGTTGTTTTTGAGAGTTGTTTTGAAAGTTGTGTTGTGGAGTGCGTTTTGAAAGTAGGCAAGTGTGTTTTGCAAGTTTGATCAAGTAACTAAGAGTTGTCTACCCCTAAATTTACTCAAAGATTTTTCTCATGTTTTAACCCTTTTAACAATATTGTTCCACCATTATATTTGATGGACAATCTTGTGTTAGGATGTCAACGGGACGGGCGCGGGTCATCGTATGGACCATGAATGCAATAGTGCCAAGTGTCTTTGGCAATTTTGCTTGAAGGGACTATGATCATTCTGTAGGCAACTTCGAAAGCGTCATCGAGGGACTATGATCATTTGATTTGTTTTGTTTTTCCAAAGAAACTCAACATGCAAGCATGGCCCATTTTGGAAGGCAAAAAGTGGGGTAGCCCTAAGGGTGCAAGTGTGCAAGTATGTTTTATTGCATACAAGAGTTTATCTTTGAATTAGGATTTTCTATTTTCATTGATTTTATCTTTTCATACACATCCTAATTACTAGCATTTATATTTGAAAGCAATAAAAGCAGAAATATAAAATCCTACGCTATTACAGCAATTTAGGGGGTGGGGATACATATTTGTACATGGGATGGTTCAACGAGAAAAATAGAGAAGAAAATAAAGTAACAAAAACAAGATAGAGAGAAAGAGAGAGGGAGCCAGCGCACTGCTGAGAGGTCATCAGAAGTTCTGACTCAGGCCCGCTGCCAGATGATCAACCTTTTGGTTAAACTATATGAGTCAGAACTTCTGACTCTGGCACCTGCAAAACAGAAACTTGTTAGTGGGAAGATCAGAAGTTCTGACCCCCATGCGCTGCAAGACAAAAGTTTGTTAGTGGAGATATCAGAAGTTCTGATCCTGCTGGAAATACAATAATTCTCAGAAGTTCTGATATTATTGACTGGAAAATAGGCTTCAGATGTGCTAACATCAAAGTCAGCACTTGGGTTCTCCTTGTGCTAGTCAGAACATCTGCAATTTTGTTATTTTTCCACAAAACAGAAAACATGTTTGGAACAGCTTCAACAAATGTCAAAGTGTTTCAGGATACAGAACCAACAAGGTCACAGGCAGGTTTTATGCTGACTCACTTCCTATCTAAACGTTCTGAGGTATGAAAATCCTCAGAACACAAACAACAGCAACATGATGTTTACATTATGTTTATCGGAGCATGCAAAGCTGATGATGCTTAGCAGCGTGATGAAGGTCAGCAAGTGCTTACCTGGCTGTTGGAAATGGTTGTGAGTGAGAGCTAGCTTTTAGCTCTGAGTGTGTTCTGGACGGGTTCTTTTTTTTTTGAAAGGGGCAGATGAAGGCGTATGTGTATGTATGGTCGGAGGTTGAAAGGGTATTCTTTTGTCACAAAGAAAGCTTGGTATTGATGAAGTTTGGAGGTAGGAAGTTCAAAGTTATGTTTGAAGCTTTTGAAACACTAAGATTTTTTGACAGAGTTTCACAGTACTTTCTTGCTAAAAATTTTTGTTTCTCTTCTAGCAATTTTTTCTGGTTTTTGGCCCCCCCCTTTCAGTGGACAATGGTGCTCTATTTATAGGCAAAGCTCTTGTGGATTCTTGAATATTAAAGGCGCCAATAGAGGTTGAATTGTTTTTTGAAAGAAGTTCCTGGGAAGTTGTAATAATGGATAGCCTTTCAGCCTAGGCTGGAACAACAGGCAAGGATTGGGGAGAAGTGACCTCTAGGTGGACGGTGGCGCGTAGACCCATGCCTCAGCCTGCATAAAGGCGTTTACCAAGCCACACGTGAAGAGACCCCTTGGATGAATGTTCAGGAGTGGTTGGGAGAATTAATGAGCATTAAATAGTGATGAGACTTATCCACACCAAAATTCTGGTAATATGAGAAAAACTTGAACCAGCAGTTCTGCTTTACCAAAAACAACGTAAACCATGCTCTGGTCTTGGCCTCTTGTTGTCTTAGAAAATTCTGGGGATTCTCCTGACTTTCTGACACGTTCCTTGGATTTGCTTCTGGAAATCTTGGACTTAGAGATTCTGTATCAGTGTAACACCCACTCTTCTGACCCTTTCATCTTCTGATTTCAGCATGTTCTGAAGGAGCCTTCAAACTTCCTTGCTTCCTTTAGCAAACTCTGGCTGAACTTGCGTAACTGCTGAAAGAGCCATGTTCTGTTTGAGGCTTATGTGTTGAACCACGTTTGCAACTTCTGACTGAGTTGATGTAGCTGCTGAAGAGCCAACTTCTGACTGCGTTGAGCCAAGCTTGCAACTTCTGACTGTTTCTGTCTGGAGTTTGGTCCAGAAGTTCTGAAGCTCTATTTTCTTCTTAAACACCCATTTTTTTATAGAAAAATTCCAAATGTTTTTAATTTTTTTATAGATGAAAGCGTTGCCTTTAGAGCTTGTGTGATCATTTTGCTCTTGTAAATGGTTTGCTTGGGAAGAAATGATAATTCAGGACTTGGATTTGTTTCAGAGGGACTCTGAGAATCCAGGATAATTTCCTGAAGAAAGAGAGGTTAAATTTTGGGGTACAACAACAGGGTCACAACTTTGGCCCATGTCCTGGTTGATACTAGTTCATCTTTGAATGTGCTTCCTAAGAAAGCTCTGGATAGACTCGACTATGAAGGTTTGACCTTAAAACCCAGCAATATAGTGGTAAGGGCCTTCGACAGTTCAAAGAGAATGGTGCACGGGGAGGTGGACATCCCTATAAAAGTTGGAACTCAAACCTTTGATTCAATTTTCTATGTAATGGATATTCGCCCTTCCTATTCCTGTTTGTTAGGCTGATCTTGGATTCATGACGCTGGTGCCGTCACCTCTACATTACATCAAATGCTGAAATACCCAACCAAGGGAAAAATCATTACTGTCCATAGAGAAGAGGAATATATGGTCAGTCACCGGAACTCCTTCAGATACGTGGAAATGGATGGTGAATTCATCAAAACTCTGTGTTAGTATTTCGAGGAAGTCCTACAAACAGTTGCAGCAACCAAGGCTATTTTCCAAGTCCCAAAGATTACCAGACCTCCGCTAAAGATGTCTTCACTGAAAGATGCCAGGGAATTAGTCGAAGAAGGTGGGTGTACTATTTGGGGCAAACTCCCGGATATCCCTTACAAATCTGAAAAATTTGGTTTGGGTTTCACTCCAGGAGGCCAGAAAGCTGTTCGTCATGCTCGTTCCGGGGGACCACCTTTGCGGATCAGCAACCACAGAGTCAACACAGTGGAGGATAGTGATAAGAGTTGTGACCTAGAAGATTGGATTTTCCCAACTATCAATGGAGGACTCAACAACTGGGAAGCCAAAGAATTTGTCCCTATTACTTTTATCCAACAGTAATTGTTTAAATTTTTGTCGGACTTGTAATAATTAAACAATTCAGACTTTTAAAACCTTGTGTCTTACCCGAGGCATAACAGTCCATTTGTAAGGGTTGTTACTTCATTTTCATATGTCATCAATGAATCATGGATGTTTTTGCATGAAAACTTTGTGCTCTTTGTCTTTCTTTTCTACATTTTATTTCTTTCAAAGATATCTATGCTCTTACACACACTCACATATCAAAATGCAGATCTACATCCACTCAAGATCCCATGGGTAACGATTCTGCTATGGCCTATTGTGACTTTAAAAATCTAATCTACCAAGCCGGATATGAAGGTGAGGAAGATTGTGAAGTGCCAGGGGAACTAGCCAGGTTACTATAATAGGAAGAAAGGACCATACAGCCCCACGAAGAACCAGTGGACATAGTTAACTTAGGTACCAAAGAGGACAAGAAAGAAGTCAAGGTAGGTGCCAATCTGGAACCTAGTGTCAAGAAGCATTTAACTCAGTTACTACATGACTATGTTGAGGTCTTTTCTTGGTTATACGAAGACATGCCAGGACTTGATGCTGATATCATGGTCTATCGTCTACCGACAAAAGAAGACTTTCCTCTAGTAAAACAGAAAGTCCGTCGCATGCGGCCAGACATGTCAGAGAAGATCAAGACTGAAGTCATGAAACAATTCAATGTCGGATTCTTAGCCATCACCTCCTATCCACAATGGGTCACCAATATTGTTCAAGTGCCTAAAAAGGATGGCAAAGTACGCATATGTGTGGATTACCGAGATATGAATAGGGTAAGCCCTAAGGATGATTTCCCACTTCCCCATATAGATATTTTGGTTGACAATACCGCATAACATAAAGTGTTCTCATTTATGGATGGTTTCTCAGGCTACAATCAAATCAAAATGGCACCTGAGGACATGGAGAAAACAACCTTCGTCACACAGTGGGGCACTTTCTGTTACAAGGTTATGCCATTCGGGTTGAAGAACGCTGGGGCAACTTATCAACGCGTCATGGTAGCTCTATTTCACGACATGATCCATCACGAAATAGAGGTCTATGTGGATGACATGATAGTCAGATCTCAAACTGAAGAGGAACATCTTGAACATCTGCAGAAACTGTTTGAAAGGCTAAAGAAATACAAGCTAAGGTTGAACCCGAATAAATGCACATTTGGGTGAGGTCCGGTAAACTCCTAGGATTCATTTTCAGCGGTAAAGGTATCAAAGTGGACCCTGCCAATGTGAAAGAAATACAAGAATGCCTGATCCTCGCACCAAGAAGGAAGTCAGAGGATTCTTAGGATGGCTAAACTACATCGCCAGATTCGTTTCTCACCTAACCGCTACTTTTGAACCGATCTTCAAATTACTGAAGAAAGATCAAGTAGTCAAATGGAATGATGAATTCTAAACTACCTTCGACAAGATCAAGGAGTACCTACAAGAGCCTCCTATTTTGATGCCTCCATTCAAGAGAAGACCTTTGATCATGTATCTAACTGTTTTGGAAAATTCAATGGGGTGTGTGGTGGGGCAGCATGACGAGTCTGGCCGAAAAATGCATGCTATTTACAACCTAAGCAAAAATTTTACCGACTGTGAAACAAGATATTCACTGCTCGAGAAAACTTGCTGCGCTCTGGCATGGGCTACTCGCCGGCTGAGACAGTATATTTTGACCCATACTACCTTATTGATATCCAAGATGGATCTAATTAAATACATATTCGAGAAGCCTGCCCTCTCTGGGAGAATAGCAAGATGGCAGATGATTCTGACTGAATATGACATTCAGTACACTACCCAAAAAGCAATAAAGGGCAGTGTGCTAGCCGATCACCTTGCTCATCAGGCTGTGGATGACTATCAGTCCATGAAATTCGAGTTCCCAGATGAATACATCATGATGGTAAACAATTGTGAAGAGTCCAGACCATATGATGGACCTGAACAAGGATCCCGATGGACCTTGGTTTTTGACGGAGCCTCCAATGCACTCGGCAATGGCATGGGTGTTATAATCATATCACCTGAAGGATGTCATACTCCCTTCACTACAAGACTTTATTTCAACTGTACTAATAATATGGCATAATACAAAGCGTGTATTTTTGGTCTCAAAGCTGCCATAGATTTGGGAATCAAATCCTTAAGTGTATTTGGAGATTCATCCTTAGTCATCAGTCAGATCAAAGGAGAATGGTACACGAAGCACCCTAGTCTCATCCCCTACAAAGAACATGTGTTCACATTAATCCCACATTTCGAGGAAATTACCTTTGAGCATTTTCCACGAGAGGAAAATCAACTAGCGGACGCGCTAGCCACTATGTCATCCATGTTTAAACTCAAGTGGGGTAACGAGGCTCCCCAGATCACCATCAAACGGATGGATGAACCCGCTTACTGTCACAAGATCGATGCTAAAGTAGTAGTGGACAAGCCTTGGTTCCATTAATTTAAGAGATATCTCGAAGCCCAAGAGTATCCAGAGGGAGCTTCAGTCAATGATAAGAAGTTCTTGAGAAGATTCTTCGCTAAGTTCTTCCTCAGTAATGGCATGGATCCAGGGCTGACAGAAGATGGATGGATCCAAACTCGACTTGACCAGTTGAACTTAATTGATGAGAAGAGGCTTAGGGCTGTCTTTCATGGTCAGATGTACCAAAAACGTATGATCAAGGCTTTTAACAAGAAGGTCAGACGTCAGGTATATCAGGTTGGTGACTTGATAATCAAGCGTACTATATTGCCACAAGGTGATCCCAGGGGAAAATGGACTCCTACATACGAAGGACCATTTGTGATCAAGAGCATATTCTATGGTGGAGCAATGATCCTAACTACTATGTATGGCGACGACCTTCCACACCCTGTAAACACAGACATAGTCAAAAGATACTACGCATGAATAAGAAACCCTCTAGGTTGACACACCTAGGCAAAAAAATAGGGCATCCCGACGAACCAAAAAGGTTCAGGCAAAAATTAGAGATAAAATACAAAAAAATTTGTACACCCAGCAAGCTGAAAACCTGAAAAGGAGGCTTGGGCAAAAAAGGGTATCCCGATGGACTGAAAACCCGAAAGGGCGGTCCAGGCAAAAGTTAGGGAATTAAAGCATATAACTATGTCTCGTTGGATCACCTTACAGAAAACCAATATCATCGACTGACAAACTCAAACGGTTCTAATCAATCCAATCAACTTCAGACAAAATGGCAAGTGGATGAGACGCTCAAAGACATGAAGGCTATAAAAGAATGGGAAGCCCGTGGGATTATTTCACATAGCTATCTTTTCTTTGTATCAATTTTCATTTTTTTTACGACGATATTCTCTTACTAGAATGCTCGTCTCATTATACAAAAATACTTATTCAACTTAATACAAAGATATCCCTTTGAAAGTGCAAAATATCTGTTTTTCTTTTTCCGTGTTTTGTTTGCGAAAACGTCCAATGATTATTTTTGAACATATGCACTTGAACATAATTATTGTTTACAAATGAACAAAAAAAGAGGAACAAAAAATAGAAAGACAATCACTAATGGCTTTAAGAAATAGGATAATATCTTTAGACTATTCCATAAAGTCCCCCGCAGATACTTTTCCACCAAGAGCGGAAAACGGGACATCCCACTACAGGATCGCTAACGTATCTCCAGTACGCATCCTAATGATATCAAATGTTCTCACATCCTCGACGGAACAAACTTCCATTTACCGCTCCAAAGGTTCCTCAGTGAAAGTCGCCCAGTTTCTCAGGATTCCCCAACGGGATTTCACAAGGTCCACAAGCAGTGCACGAAGTTTCCCCTTCACAACAGAGTTTATTTCTCTAAACAAATGGAAGCTCATAAACACTTCAAAACATGAAGACTTGCACTCCCCATTCTCAGCAATTCTCAAGGATTTATTTTCCCCGACTCTAGCAATACTACGGCATAACAATTAATGTGTCCATACATTACTTCCATACGTCATAGCATTGACAACACAGATACATACGACACAATCTCATTTATTTTGAGAACATCGTTGTACCATGCATTTCATACATCATGACATTGCATACAACTAACCTTTCATCTTTTCAGGAAAGATCAATCAACAGAAAATTATCGTCAAATTTTCAGCAAGTCAATGATAGATCAATTCCCAAGAAAGGACTGGTCAACCATCTACATAACAGATATTTCTTTCAAACAACTTCCGGTTCAGTTTAAATCTCTCAATAGTCTATTCTGATTCTTTCCCCCAGACGCTTTCTCTAGTTCAGATAAATCACTCAAAGATTTACTCTGATTCTTTCCAGTTAAAGAATATTCAAGATCTCTTTTGGTTCAGTTTAAATCTCCCAACAGTTTATCCTGATACTTTCCAAAGGAGCACTTCTGGTTCAGATAAATCTCTCCAAGGTTTATTCTGATTCTTCCCAGTCAAACAACATACAAGACTTCTTCTGGTTCAAATAAGTCACTCCAAAGATTTATTCTGATTCTTTTCCAGTTGAAATCAAGTTCAAACTTAGTCCATTCTTTGTCAACAGTCACCCTTGGATGGCATCTACAAGCCCATCTCCAACAACTTTCCATCATCTCTCCAAATGGCATCTGTAAGCCCATTCCCTACACAATCAACCATCACATCATTGAGTGCAAATTTCTGGGCACTCTAGTGTTCAATCATCTTCTACCTTCAAGCCACGAATGACAACGTGCCATACTTGCTTATCAAGTTTAAGAAGACTGGACAGGGGCAGTTTTTGTACCCCAAAATTTTCCCTCTCATTTATCAAATATTTTCTCACAAGATCTCCTTTGGTTCAAAATTGTACAAGGATTGATCAACTCAAGACACCTCCTTAAGCATTGATGACTGAGATTAGGGTTTGAGATTGCACAAGGATAATTGAACTTTTAATGCCTCATATGACTTTAATGGATCATTATGGAACCCCAAGATTTCTCATGTCAAGTTTCAAGTCTTGGATCACATTTTTGCTCAGTCAATTGAGCAGTTGACCTAAAAATCAGCTGTATTGGGGAAAAAGTCAACTATGGCCAATTTACAATCAAACTTCATAATTTTTTATCCATATCAATATTGTGAAATCCTATATGTCATTTGATTAAGTTTGGACCATAATTCCTCAAGAAATTTGATCAGATCATCAAATTTCTGATTGAGAAAGGGCAATTTCTGATTTTTTGACCTAGAAAATGGTTAATTGGTTTGAGATATGATTTCAAGAATTAAATTTCATCATGTTGACCTAATGGCATGACTCAAAACTTCCCTCAAGATCAATTGATTGATAGTTGATTTTCAGTCAACTAATCAAAAGTCAACTGATACAGTGAAAAGTCAAACTTTGACCTTTTGGTCAAAATCAAGTGTCAAAGATCAAAATTCATCAAAACTTGTCAAAATATGAAACTTGTTCATCAAGAAATCAAAAAGTCAAGATTTCATTTTGAAAAGTAAAAAATTTCCAAACTTAGAAATTTTTCTAAGTGTTGAAAACTTCATATTTTTTCACAACTTTGAGCCAATTTTTCACCATGATACAAGATGATTCAAAGGAAACTATTAATATAAAAGTTGTAGATCTCAATGAGATCTAAAAAATTTCTTTACATAACTCCTCCTGAAAATTCTTGGATCTCAAGTTATTAATCCATGAAATCATGGTCATGAAACTAAAACACTTAGTGAAATTTTGAGCATTTTGATCAGGATTTTGACCTAACTTCTGAGCCAAGTTTCACATAGTTCCATTTGGATTTTGCAAAAGTGATTCAAAGAGGGGTTATAGAGAACACCACAAGGTTTCTAAAGAGTCCAATAACTCCTCGAGATCATTTGTGAGCAAGGAGAATCGAAGGTCAGAAGTTAGGGTTTCAAGTTGTTTTACAAGGCAGAATTTTGTGATGAACAAAAATTCAAATCATTGCTAGGCTGCACAATATTTGCTTTGCAGGCCTCAAACTTGTTTGGAACTCCATAATTAAATGTTTGCACAGTTGTTAGAGGATTCAACTCAAGCATTCAATGCATTGCCCATGCTTATTTCCATTTTAGGAAGAAAGTGCACATTACCATTTTGGAAAAGTAGCTTTATGCACAAAATCTGTTATTGAGATTTGCACTTGTTCTCTTCTGATCATACACGACCTATAACCCAAAAGAAATTTGCCTCAAGCCTCTAACAAGTCAGCCCATGCTTGTACTTTACCTTGAAACCATGTTTTCACTTTTCTTCAAAATCAAGTAACATAGCCATAACTTGTACTTGTGTGATTCTGACCCTCTCAATCCTCACATCCTTTTCTTTACTTATGAACAAGTCACATGCATCAAAACACATGCATACACGATCCCTCAAACTCCCTAGAACTCAGAACTGTATCACAAATCACCATTGTTGCACAATCTGACCAAAAACTTGAAACTCACATCTCCCTCGTGTGTTTCCAAACCTTTTGGTTCCTAAAGCTTCTAAACATCAAATACAACTCATCCCTGACCATGTTTCATAACTGTAACTCCAATTTCATCAACCTCCATAACCAAAAACAGAGCTCTGCAAGTTGACTTCTCCAGAACTCCTCAGCCAGTTTCATCTCTAGCCAAGCATCACATTAGCTTCCTAGGAACTTGAGGAAGCTAACCCAATCTATGGAACTCATCAAAAGCTGCTCAAACTCAAAACCCAATACCCTCTTGCAAGGTGAGTTTTCTGACTTTTGAACTCTTCATATAGGCATCATTAATGTTTAATTTATGAATGAAAAATGTAGATATCATTGCCCTAAAGCTAACCATGTCCATAATTTTCATTTATGTTGCTTGAGCTTAGAGAATTTTAAGATTGAAGTTTCTGGAAAAGTTAGGGTTCATATTAGGGCCAATAAAATCCATGTTTATCTTTGATCTATATTTTTAATGCTTTACATTTCTGAAATCGTGAGGAAATTTTCCACAAGATTCATGTTTAAATTTTTGCAAATGGATGAGAAATGAACAAGATGCAGGTGGTCTGGCTAGGCGCGAGGTTGAAGATGAAGTTGTCTTCAGGAAGCAGTTTCTAATATATATTTATGCTTTTATTATATGAACGAATGAAACAGGCCACCCTAGTGGTACAAGAAGCGCGCGCGTATTAGAAGGTCCTGGGTTCGAGCCCCAGCGAGACCTTTTGCAATTTTCACAATTTTTTTCATTTTTTTTGTTGAATCAGGCGCCTGGGCCGGCAGAGTCATTGGGCCCAGCTTTGTTTTGCTAATACTCACCCCCTGTTTACGCTTTGCATACATGCCTAAAATATTTTCATTTAATTATTTTTATTTAATCATTTTTATTTTAACATCAAAAAATCATAAAATATTCTTGGCTTAGGTTTTAAATTAATTAATTTATTTTCATAAATTAAATTAATTTTATTTAATCACACTTAGGTTTATTTTATTAATTAGTTTGTAAAATTAATTAGAACTAGGTATTTTTATTATTATTATTTTTACACTATAAAAAGTATTTTCCTAAAACAAAACTCCAAAATTATTTTTCTTAAAACATTTAGAATATTTTAGTATTTAATTTATTTTCATAAATTAATCAATCACACTTTATTTTCACTTTAATTAAATTTGTAAATACAAATAACTTCTAATTTCTTTACATTACAAATTTCAATTTATTTTCTAAAAAAAAAAAATAAACAAAACATTTTCTTTCTTAAAATATTTAGAACTTTGTTAGGGTTTACACTTAGCCCCTTTTTCCACATTTGCACATTTATTCACTCTTTTACATTATTTTGTGACTATACATTTGTTGTCAAATTTTGTAATAGTAATTTAGGGTTTATGGGTTTCATCACCATTCATAAATTTGTAACCCCATCCCCTAAAGCGTTGTAATAGCATAGGACATTTAAATTCCACAACTTACCACTTTAAATATTATTGCTAGTAATTAGGGTTTGTATGGAAAGATAAAATCAAGAAATAGCAAACCCTAATCAAGGCAAATCAAGCATGTAAACCAATACACTTGCACACATACACCCTTAGGGTAAATCCACTTTGTTTCCTTATAAAATAGCCATATTATACATGTGAGGTATCTTAGAAAAAAAAACAAAAATACAAGATCATAGTCCCTCGATGACACTATCAAAAGTTGCCTTTCAAAAATGATCTTAGTCCCTTAAAGAAAATGCTAAGATATCTTACAACATTGCTAATCATGGTTATACGATCACCCTTGCCCGTCCCTTTTACATCCAAAGATAAGGTTACTTACCAAATCAATGGTAAGATACCAACGTCAAAGGAAAGAGGAAATAAACATGAAAGACTTTTGAGTAGGTAGATTGTTCCTAGTTGCTTGCTCAATTTCAAACCAAAACATCCTTGCTATTTTCAAAACAAACACCGACATTTTCAAAAACATCTTTCAAACTTGAAAACATTTTCAAAGGATTAACACTTTATATACATTCTTACGAACGAGAATAATTACAAAGTTTTCCTAAATGATGACGCCTCTTTCAAAATACTTTTAAAAACCACACAAAGCACATTATCAAACAAAAGCAAGTGATCTA
Organism: Vicia faba; assembly: GCA_948472305.1. Lineage (NCBI taxonomy): Eukaryota > Viridiplantae > Streptophyta > Magnoliopsida > Fabales > Fabaceae > Vicia > Vicia faba. The sequence continues at coordinate 766,685,823 of OX451741.1, read as the reverse complement.
ACAAGCAACTAAGAGCCGTAGATAACTACGGATGAAAAGGGTGCTAATACCTTCCCTTTTCATAATCTACCCCCCGAACTCAAGAAAACATCTCTAAAGGTCTTTTCTGTTCTTTTCAGCCTTTCCTTTTGGATAAAAGAAAAGTCGGTGGCGACTCTTGCTAATCGCACATTTGCGACCAAATGCAAAACAACCAAGTCAGTTCTCTCCCATGTTACACATATCTTTCTCAGGATCGAAAGACTGTTCCTCCTCTGGATAAAAAAAAAGCCTTTACTCATTTTCTTATTTTTTGGTTTTTACTTATTTCCTTTATTTTCTTGCCTCATGTTTTATTAACATTAAAACCAAAATCACAAAAAATATTAAGTTATTACTTTTTTTTAATTAAACTAATTTGGTAAATAAATTAAATAAATATTATAACTATTTCCTTTAATTTAAAATGAATTAGAACTTAGGACGTGATTTAGCTTTAATTATTTTCTTTTCATAATAAAAACAACAAAAACTTTGATTTTAATTTTTTTTAGTTAATCTTGTTTTCTAATTAAATTTTAGGCATTAATTTCACTTAGTTATTTTCTTAAAATAATTTAAAATAAACAAAAAAAAGATTTTTCTTATTTCATTTAGAATTGCATTAGGTTTTAGACATCTTTACCTTTCACGCGTTATTTATTTTTCACATTTTTACATTACTATACCTGTATACTTGATGTAATAGACTAATTAGATTTTTTACAGCTTTCCTTATTTTTCTTCCCCCAAGTTTTATACATTGTAAATATCCCCCTCCCCGAAGCCATGTAATAGCGTAGGGTTATATTTTCGCATTTTACATTTTTCTATACATATTAACTGTTAGTATTTAGGCTTGTATGGAAAGACTAATAACAAAATGTTAGCAAAATTAACACAAGACTAAAATAACTTAACATAACACACCATGTACATATACACCTCTAGGATACCCCACTTCGGTTGCCTTCGGAAAGCAGTCATAATTATCAAAATATGAGAAGTTTTAGTGATTATCCTCTAGTTTGAAAGATCACAAGTCCCTTGATGACTCTCTCGATGTTGCCTCTGTAAAAAAGGTGATCTTAGAACTTTAGGACAATTACTAAAATTTCTTTCCCAGTTGCCTTTGTGACTGACTATAAAGCGTCCCTTCGATTGTCCCTCATACATCCAACGATAGGGCTACCTACTCACTAATAGTAGGATAACACTGTCTAAATGATATGAGGAAAAGAACTACCTTTTCGAGTACAAGTAGATAATTGTTAGATGCTTTCTCAAAACAAACTTTTTACACGTACACCTTTCAAAAACAACTTTCAAAAACATTTTCTTTGTCAACACTCTTGAGGACTGATACAAGAGTTATCACAAAGCAAATCGCCGCACTAAGGCATTCCAAAACATTTTTCAAAACACATAAAGCACAAGGTACTTTTAAAATGAGCTAAGCATCTAAAAGCACGTATATAACTACGGATGGAAAGGGTGCTAACACATTCCCTTTCCATAATTTACCCCCCTTACCAAAAAAATTCTCGAAAAGGTCTTTTTTTTGTTCTTTTCACCCTTTCCTTAAATTGAATAAAAGAAAAGTCGGTGGCGACTCTTGCTTACCATAACATTTGCGAACACAAATGCAAAACCAGTATAAACAGTCAGTTCTGCCACCGTATCACAGAACTGGAAACTCTGCTGGGGACAAATAAAAGTGGGGTTACCTTAGAGTTAGTTCATTTTAAAACCATTTTAATTGCTTACTTTGTATGCTTTATCCTTGGAGGGTTGTTTGGGTTATTACTATAGATCCTACACCCGGATATGGGGATATCTTTTTAGGTAAACAACAATAGATCGTGGAGACTGTACGACATAGACCGATATGGTTGAAGCGATAGCTGTATTGGTGTGACACTTTCGTTGGTAGCAGTATCCATTGTGTTGAATCGAGGAGAATATGGGGCCGCCACATGGTGTCGTGAAGCACTAACGGACCTTAGAACCTTAGTTGAACAAACTTGGCCATTAGAAAGTAGTGAAATAGTCGGCCTCGGTGTAAACCTGGGGATTGGTTGATACTCAATGCTACACTCATTGAGATCAGACTTTCGAGATGTTTCGGCCGCAAGAAAAGATTGCTAAGCTGAAATAACGCTCGATAAAGAAAGATCAGTGATATTGAGATTCCTTAGAACCCGATTACTTTTCTAAGACAGGTTGAACCAACTAAACTTCAAGAGGGTACTTACCTATAAAATCCATGAAATCCTAAACGTAAGGTGTTGTACCCCAAAATTTTCCCTCTCATATTTCTCAATACATGTCAAGTGAGGTCCTCAAATTACTCAAGGAGGTCCAAGAGTTGACCAGACAAACTCTCTCCTAAGCCAATCTACCTCAAATTAGGGTTTCATTTTACATCAAGATGCTTGAGTCTAAAGGATCCCAAATTCTCACCATTGTCCTAATATGTTCTCAAGATCATTCATATCATGTTTCAAGTCTTGCAGAGGAAGTTTGCTCAGTCAATTGCTCAAGTGCCTAGAAATCGACTATGCTAGGTCAAAAGTCAACTGTGGCCCACATACAGTCAAACTTCAAGATTTTTGGCCAACATTCTCATTTTCAAGTATTATTCATCATTTAATCAAGGTTTGATCATTATTCCTCAAGGATTGCTCACAATTCATTAAAACCCAAAAGTTGCTAAATTATGGTTTTGTAGGAAAAGTCAACTCAACTTTGACCAAGCATAACATTCTCATACTTTATCAAAAATGACCCATCAAAAGCTCATTTTGAAGAGGATTTAACTCCCTACAATTCATCTTCAGCTCCCAAGTTCAAAATATGCACTCACAAGAAGATATGAATTTGGACATTATAGGTCATTTTGAAAAGTCAACAAAAACACCTTTTGGATCAAAGCTTCATACAGGAACATGGAAGACTCAATTAAGATGAGACCAAAATGGTTGCTTAGAGGACATCCTAAGATTTATAAAAAGTCCAAGAACACCTCTCTAGGATCAAAATTGAGAGAGTTATGCATTGTCCAAGTTGACCTTTTTGCAAAATTGCCAAGAGTCAAACATGCTCAAATTTTCATTTTTTGCTAAATGGGCCCAACTTTTTATGCTTGCATTGAGTTTGTAATGTGATACACGACCCATGAGCCCTTCCACTTGTAATTATTTTGTTTTTGTTATTTATTTTGATTTTATTTCATTTAAATCAAATAAAATCAACATAAAATAATGAAATAATCAAAAACCATTAAAGCCTTGAGATTTTGTGCATGATTAGATTCACTATACAGCTGGGGACAAGATCAAATCATGCAAGGCTTCATATGGACAGAAAAAGATTAAATTTTCTTGATTTGGAAAGATTTGGTTCAAGGATTAAATCATTGATCAATCTTCATAATTGGAAAAGATTTGATACAAACTTTAACCCCAATGCACTCTATTATACATAAGGAACAAGGGCAGACCAAAAGGAGGGGGTTAGAGGCGTGCAAAGGCAGAGAAAGAATTGCAAAATTTCAAAGAAAAAGTGCAGACCAAATTCTAAGTTGTAGACCATCTCGAGCCATTCTAACCATACCAATCAATTACTAGACAGCCCAGGATCGTGTTTCAATCGTTAGCAAGCCTCCCCACACCTTGAAATGCATCATAGCAGTCACACGGTTTGCCTATTTTCTTGAATTCGAATATATTGATTCTGGCATATTTAGCATGATTGATTGGCATATTTATAATCCTTGAGATGTTTGCAATCTAATGACTATATTCAATTGCATTTTTATTGACTGAACATGAAACTGCCATGGCTAGGGTTTGTTCTTTGTTTTTAGGGGTTTCTTGTACAGGAAAAATTGGACATTGATAATGGTACCATGACGCTCGTGAGGTTGAAACGAGTTGATTGGTACCATTGGTTTTCATTTATCATGCACGTACATGATTTTGGAATGCACAGGGGCTATACCTACGCTTAATGTTCGTAGGTAAAAGTTACAAAACTTACAGCGACGGTGGGAGAAAGTAGATGGATACGTGGCGCCCCCTGACTTGCCAGTTTGAATTTCACGCATTTCAAAGTTTAGCATTTTGTTTTTATTATATAATATTTGTTTGTTATTGTATGTACAATTAAAACAGCCAGCTCAGTTGGCAAGCGTGCAAAGGAGGAATGTATAAGGACCTGGGTTCGATCCCCAAGTTCCTTATTTGCTTCATATTATTTTGCAATGTAGGATCAGGTACACCTCACGCTCTAGGATCCACTATGTGCTATCCAGATCTGACCGTTCAACCCATCAAGGCTTCAGATCTAAGGCGTTCCCCCTGAAGAACCACCATGCGCCCCAATCAAGCGTGTACATGGGATTGGGAAAAGTCAAAAGGGCCAGGAGTTGTTGGGCCAAGAAATCAGATTCACACCCCCTTTTGATAAGCAATCAGACCCATTTTTCTTTCTTTTTCTATTTTATTTCATTTATATAAATTATTTTGCTTAATTATTTTTAACAAAATTAAATCCTTTTTTTTCACAAAATCATAAAATCAAGAGTTTTACAAAAATTAGAATTAGGTTTTTTTTATCAAATTTAATTTAATATTAGTTTAATTTAATCTAGGGAAATTCTAACTTTTTTTTATATAATTAAAATCAATTAGAAAAATTAGGGTTAGACTCTTGATTCAATATTTATTTCTTTCTCAAAATAAAAAAAATAAAAAAATAGGTTAACTTAATTATTTTGTTAAATTAAAATTAATTATTAATTAGGTTCTCTTTTATTAAATTGAGCTTTATTTTCTCAAAATAACAGAAAACGACAAAAAAATGATTTTCCCTTTAAATTACAATTAGGTATAGTTGGGGTCAAAACCCTAATTATTTTGAATTCGATTCATCGCGCGTGTTTATTATTTTTGCAATATTGATGTAACTATCCAAGGTATGTAATAAGTTTAATCTAGGATTTTCTTTTATTTATCGTCTTTTGCGGGTTTTTTTTGGCTATGTAATTAATCCCTATCCCGAAGCCTTGTAATAGCGTAGGTTTATTTTCTCGCATTTTAATTCTCACAAATATTAACTGTTTAGATGTATGTTAATAGGATTGTATGACAAGATTACATGATAATTTAAAATGGATAGAAAACCCTAATGTGCAAAGATAATAACTGAAATCAAATCACTCGCACATATGCACTCCTAGGGTATACTCTCACTTCGGTTGCCTTTGGTAAACGATCATTAAGTATAGGGTGTTTTAGTGGTTGCCCTCCTGTCTAAACAAAGATCAAATGTCCCGTTCGGAAATGTTGCCTCGAAAATGTTGCCTCGAATATGATCTTAAGACTTTAGGGTTATTACTAAGACGCCCTAACATTGCTTTAATGATCATACATCCCTTACGAATTGACCCTTACAACTCCAACGACGGTGCTACCTATTTCTCAATAGTAGGATAACATTGTCTAAAGGAAACGAGAATAGAAACGATCCTTTTTTGAGTAGGTAGATGCTAGTAGATACTTGCTCAAATCAAACTTTTCGCACTTACACTTTTCAAAACAAATTCTAAAACAACTTCGTCACACCTTTGAGGACTGATACAAAGGTTATCGCGAGGTCAAAACTTTTCAAAATAAAGCACACACATAAGCAATTTTGAAAGATGAGCAAGTACCTAAGAGCCCATGGAAAACCATGGATAGAAAGGGTGCTAATACCTTCCCTTTATATAATCTACCCCCCGTACTCAGAATATCTCAAAAAAGGATTTTTTTTCTGTAGTTTTTTCCTTTCCGGTTGGACGAAATAAAAGTCGGTGGCCACTCTTGCTTATCGCGACATTTTGCGAACAAAAAACACAAAACGCAAACCAACATTTTCAAAACAGTCGGTTTTTCCACCGTATCACAGAACTGGCGACTCTGTTGGGGACTTAATAAGTGGGGTATACCTTAGGATCTATTTCATTATAATTGCTTCTCTTGTTTGTTTTGGTTGCTTTACTTTTAAAGGTTTTTGTTTGGGAGTTACTATAGATCCTAACCCGGATCTGGGGACACCTTTTAGGTAAGTAGCAATAAACTATGAGAGAATTGTATGGCATAGATCGACGATTGAAGCAGTAGCTACATTGATGTGGCACATTGGTTGGTACCGGTATCCCTTGTAGAGAAACGAGGAGAATACGGGGCCAATGCGTGGCGTTGTTAAGCATCAACTGACCTTAGAACCCTAATCGACCAACTTGGCCATTAGAAAGTAGTGAGATAGCCGACCTCGGTGTAAAGCTGAGAACTGGTTGATACTCGATGCTACACTCATTGAGACCATACTTTCGAGATAGTTTCGTCCGCAAGAAAAGATTGCGGGAGCTGAAACCATGACCGATGGAGGATGGTCAGTGATATTGAGATCCTTTAGAACCCGATTAATTTTACTAGAACAGGTTGAAACTAACTGAACTTCAAGAGGGTAATACCTTTGACCTCATGCAAGCCTTAAACTTAAGGGCTTTGTGTGACTTATTTGTCTTTGCCATGCCTGTTATCTGCTATACCTATTGTTTTTTTTATCCTGACATCATGCATCATAACATGGCATTCATACTTCATTATACTAACCATTTCAAAGACCAAGGGAATTTATCTTTGTTCTGTTTTGCAGATTATGGCTTCCGTGCGCAGAAATACCATCCGAGTTAACATTGTGCAAATACCTGCTCAACTTAAAGAGTTATCCTCAAGAGTTTCTGAGACTTCTATATTCATTAAGAGACATGGTCAGCTTCTTAGCCTGGTTACTTCAAACCTTGATGAGCAGATGATGAGTGTACTTTTCCAGTTCTTCGATCCTGTGCATCATTGCTTCAGCTTTCCAGATTACCAGTTGGTCCCCACTTTGGAAGAGTTCTCTCACTTATTGGGCATATCCATCCTTGAACAGGTAACTTTCACAGGTATGGAAGAGGTTCCTAGACCAGAAGACATTGCCTCAACTCTGCATCTGAAACGAGCTGATGTAGTATCCAATTGGGAAACACAAAGCGGGGTCGAAGGTTTCTTCGCCAAATTTCTGATAGACTAGGCTCAACTATTTTGGGATAATTTGGATTTTCAGGCTTTCGAAGATATCTTGGCTCTCCTTATCTACGGGTTGGTCCTCTTCCCGAATCCAAATTCTTTTATTGATGTGAATGCTGTCAAGATTTTCCTTTATCGCAATCCTGTGCCTACTCTACTTGGTGATATCTTGCATACCCTATACACTCGTACTGTGCGAAGAAGGGGAACTCTCATGTGTTGTATGTCGTTGCTGTCGAGGTGGTTTATTTTGCACCTCCCTAAGTCCGTGCTGAGGAACGAAGAAGGTTTGGGATGGTCCTACATAATATTGTCATTTGCCTATACAGATATTCTTTGGTGTTCCCGGGATATGGAAGACACGACTATTATTGATCGTTATGGGGGATACCCTAATGTCCCATTGCTTGGAATCAGAGGGGGTATAACCTATAACCCTTGTCTAGGTTTGCGACAATTTGGTCGTGCTCGGAGAGATGGTCCCCATGAGCTACTTCTTGAGGATATTGCATTTGACTACAAGGAAGACGTTAAGGAGCATCGCCGAAGGTTTATACGAGCTTGGGGTATGGTGAACAAATCTGACCCCCAAGAGCTGGGACCAAGGACTTCCCTTTCTATGCAGCCTTATCTCCAGTGGGTCCGAGCTCGTGCCCAGAAGCTTGGGATGCCCTATGAAGCCGTGTTTCCAGTGATTATGGAACCTACTAATGAAGAAGGCGTTCCTTACACAGTTCTTTATCCTTACATGCCCACTGATCCTGGGGAGTTGTAGAGGTCTTAGATTCAGCTGAAAGAGGAGAGGGATACTTACCGGGAAAAGTACCACGAGCAAGAATGGAAGATCTTGAAGCTCACCAGGCAGCTCGAGGAAGAAATAGTGACCAACGACTACATCAGAACAAAGAGGAAGCGTCCATGGGAATTTTGATTTTGTTTTCCTAGTTTTTTGAGTGTGTTTTATTTACTTCTTTTGTAACGCCTTAAAGGCATTGTTGAACCTTTTACCAGTTAATCTAATAAAGTTTGTTTATTTTTTGGTTTGCAAATTTAAATCTCCCAAAGTCTTTGAAATCATTACATGCGCATCCCATTATCATGCACACCATTACAGGTACCATTACAGGTTTCTCATCTTCTTCGCTGTTTATTTCAGCATAAATGTCTTCTTATCAAGCCATCAAAGATCTTCAGGCACAAAACGCCCAATTCCAACAGATGTTCTTAAGCTTGGCTAAAGGGTAAGAAGATTTGAAGACTCTGATTCTGAAAGAGAAGAAGAAGAAGAAGGTTGGTATTTTAAACATGGGTAGAAGATTCGGAGAAAGGATAAGACAATCAGTTGATCTGACCTCCTCATCCAAACACGAGGAGAACCAAGAAAGGACAAAGGACCCTAGTCCGACAGTTTCTGATAACGATGTGGATTACGATAATGAACAATATCCTCCTGCCGAGGATAGGTACAAGCAGGTAGAAGACCTTCTGAGTGCTATGGAGATTCATAAGACCCCTGGTTTGGATTTTAGAGAACTGGGAATGGTATCGGGAGTGATGATCCCTCATAAGTTTAAAGCTCCGGTTTTTTCCAAGTATGATGGAGTATCCTGTCCAAAACTCCATCTCCGCTCGTATGTCAGGAAAATCCAACCCCACACTGTTGATAGAAATTTATGGGTACACTTCTTTCAAGATAGTCTGTCAGGGACTCAGCTTGAATGGTTTTATCAGTTGGAAGGACCCAGTGTCTGAAACTGGGAAGACCTTGCTGCTGCTTTTTACAGGCAATATCAGTATAACACCGACCTTGCTCCCACTCATACTCAACTCCAGGGTATGTCTATGGGTGCAAGTGAAGGTTTTAAGGACTATGCTCAAAAGTGGAGAGACTTGGCTGGAAGAGTCCAACCCCCTTTGTCTGATAGGGAGTTGGTTGACATGTTTCTAGGGACGCTATCTGGTCCATTTTTCAATCATCTGATCGACAGTTCGTCATCTGGGTTTACTGAGTTGATTTTGACTGGAGAGAGAGAGAGTAGAAGCTGGCATTCGATGTGGAAAAATACAGAAATATGCTTCATCAAGTGCAGTAAAGAAGCCCTTCACTGGTAAGATAGAAGCTAGTGCAGTCTATGGCCCGAGGGGCCAAAGTAGACCTGAACACCGTCAAGCGGTAAATTCCGTAGTAATATCAAGACCAACAGTTGCTCCACAATGCAATAATCAACAAAGGGTGGAAAGATCACAACAGAAATTTACCCGCATGAACTTGACTTTGGCTGAAGTTCTGCCTCGTCTGTTAAAGTCCAACTTGGCAACCTTGAAAGAGGCTCCCAAGAATCCCAACACTGCTTCTCCCAAATACAATCCCAATGCCCGCTGCGCCTATCACTCTGAAAGTCTAGGTCATGATATAAACGATTGCTGGGCTCTTAGGAATAAAGTGTAAGATTTGCTGGAAGCTAAAGAGATTGAGTTTGATGCTCCCGAAAAGCCCAATGTTATAACTGCTCCTATGCCCAAGCATGGTCGTGGAGTCAATGCTGTGGACACCGATTCGTTTGTAACCTCTATGGAAGAGATCTCTACTCCTATAATGACTGTTAAGATGAATTTGTTGTTGGCCGGTTTATTTCCGGGTTGTGGTGAAGGTTGCCACATGTGTTCAATTCTTCCTTTCGGTTGCTGTTTATTGAAGTCAAGTGTTCAGCACCTGATGGATAATAAGGAAATTTTGTTTGAGAAGACTATGACTCTGTTTGAAGATGTTGCCATTATCACCATTTCTGCCAACCCTTCCAAGGTTTCCTCGAGAAAACCTGTTAGGGTTACACCCATTCCAAGAATTGCTCCGTTAATAATCACCGCTCCGGGTCCCATCCCATATACCTCAGATAAAGCTATCCCATGGCATTACGGTGCAAATGTATATTACCATGGTGTTAAACAAGATTTGAGGGATGAAGAGGCCGATATGGACATCAGTAATATTGTTGGGACAAGCAAGGTCACTAGAAGTGGAAAACTCTTTTCTCCCGAGATCTCCCCTCCGACTGTTTACAAACCTGTTGTCATTCCGTCTGCTATTACACCAACTACTGTCCCGATTCCTGCTCCAATTATCACCCCTTTCGCCGATCCATCTAGGACTCGGGGCAAAGAAATCATAGGTGAGCCTGCCCGGACGGAGGCACCTAAGAAGATCATTGTAGAAACCTCGAAACAAGAGATAGAAGAAATTATGAAAATAATCAAGAAAAGCGACTACAACGTAGTCGAGCAACTGGGGAAGACCCCGTCAAAAATTTCCATGTTATCCTTGTTGTTATGTTCTGAAGCCCATGCAAAGGCTCTAATTGCATTCCTCAAGACCGCGCATGTGCCGCAGGAAACTTCAGCCGATCAATTCAAAGATTGTGTGGCTAACCTAACTGCTGACAATGGGTTAGGATTTTCATATGTGGATCTGACTGCTAAGGGGAGAAATCATAATGATGCTCTGCACGTATCGATCGAGTGCAGGGGAACTACTATGGCCCATGTACTGGTGAATACCGGGTCTTCATTAAATGTTCTTCCAAAGAAAGCATTAGACCTTCTGGACTGTGAAGGTTTGATTCTAAAGCCAAGCAATATTGTGGTCAAGGCTTTCGATGGGTCAAAGAGAATGGTGCACGGGGAGGTGGACATCCCTGTTAAAGTTGGCTCTCATACTTTCGTATCCACCTTCTATGTGATGGATATCAGACCATCATATTCTTGTTTGTTGGGTCGCCCTTGGATTCATAAGGCTGGGGCAGTGACTTCCACGCTCCATCAAATGCTGAAATACCCGGTGAAGGGAAAGATTGTCATGGTACAAGGTGAAGAGGAGTATATGGTGAGTCATCTCAATTCCTTTCGCTACATGGAGATGGATGAGGAATTCATCGAAACCCCTTGTCAGAATTTTAAAGAGGTCCTTCAGACTTTGGAGTCAACTAAAGTTGCTACCAACAAACCTCCGCTAAAGATGGCTTCTCTCAAGGACGCCAGGGCTGTAATTAAAGAAGGTGGGTATACCAATTGGGGTCAGCTCCCTGATTTCATGCACAAAACTGAAAAATTTGGTTTGGGCTTTACTACAGGGGCTCAAAGGGCCGTTAGGCGCGCATGGATTGGAAGACCTCCTTTACACATCAGCAATCAAGGAGTTAATGCAATTGAAGATGGTGAAGAGGATTCAGATATCGACAACTGGATTTACCCAACAACCAATGGCGGACTAAACAACTGGACGGCGAAGGACTTCATACCTGTTTCTTTTATTCCGCAGTAATTTACTCTTTGTTTTAAAGATTTGTAGTAAACAGTTTGAAACTTTACAGCCCGGTGCTTTGCCCGAGGCACCTTGGCTTTGCTTGTGAGGGCTTATTATTTGTCATTTCATATATCATTAATAAAACATTAGACGTTTCTTGCATTACAAATTTTGCGCTCCTTGTTTTTCTTTTTTGTCTCTCGCTTTATCAAAAATAGCTATTCTCTTACACACACCCACGTATCATAATGCAGATCTATATCCACTCTGGATCCCATTGATAACAACTCTTGTACTGCCAGTTATGACTTCAAAAATCCGATCAACCAAGATGAGGACGAAGGTGAGGATGATTGTGAGGTGCCTGGAGAACTTGCTAGACTGTTACTGCAGGAAGAAAGGGTTATACAGCCTCATGAAGAGCCAGTTGAATCAGTGAATTTAGGTACAGAGGAAGACAGGAAAGAAGTTAAGATAGGTGCGAATCTAGAGTCCAGTGTCAAACAACGATTGATACAGATGCTACGTGACTATGTTGAGATCTTCGCCTGGTCCTATGAAGACATGCCTGGTTTGGACATTGATATTGTGGTACACCGCCTGCCAATCAAAGAAGATTATCCACCGGTAAAGCAGAAGGTCCATCGTATGCACCCTGAGATGTCTGAGAAAATCAAAGCTGAGGTCATGAAACAGTTCGATGCGGGATTTTTAGCTGTCACTTCTTATCCGTAGTGGGTTGCCAACATTGTTCCGGTACCTAAGAAGGATAGTAAGGTACGGATGTGTGTGGACTATAGAGATCTGAACAGGGCAAGCCACAAGGATGATTTCCCACTTCCTCACATCGATGTTCTGGTCAACAACACCGTGCAACATAAGATCTTCTCCTTCATGGATGGTTTTTCTGGCTACAACCAGATCAAGAGGCTCCTTAGGACATGGAGAAGACAACCTTTGTTACACAGTGGGGAACTTTCTATTACAAGGTAATGCCTTTCAGGTTGAAGAATGCTGGGGAAACTTATCAACGTGCCATGGTCGCTTTGTTCCATGACATGGTTCACCATGAGATCGAGGTTTATGTTGATGATATGATAGCCAGGTCCCAGACTGAGGAAGAGCACCTAGATCATCTCCAAAAATTATTTGACAGGTTAAAGACGTACAAGCTGAGATTGAACCCGAACAAGTGTACCTTCGGAGTAAGGTCTGGTAAGCTGCTGGGTTTTATTGTTAGTGATAAAGGCATTCAGGTGGACCCTGCAAAGGTAAAAGCCATATAACAGATGTCGGCTCCCCACACAGAGAAGGAAGTTATAGGTTTCTTGGGACGTCTAAATTACATTGCCAGATTCATTTCACATCTGACTGCTACTTGTGAGCCAATCTTCAAGCTGCTGAAGAAGGATCAAGTGGTAAAATGGAATGATGAATGTCAGACCGCTTTCGAAATAATCAAGGAATACCTCTAAGAGCCACCAATTTTGATGCCTCTAGTTGAAGGAAGACCTTTGATCTTATACTTGACAGTACTGGATAGTTCAATGGGGTGTGTGCTGGGGCAGCATGACGAGTCTGGCAGAAAAGAGCATGCTATTTACTACCTTAGCAAAAAGTTTACCGACTGTGGGACCCGATACTCATTGCTCGAGAAAACTTGCTGCACTTTGACATGGGCTGCTCGTCGGCTGAGATAGTATATGTTGACTCACACCACTTTGTTGATATAAAAAATGGATCCAATCAAGTATATCTTCGAGAAGCCTGCCCTGTCCGGAAGAATAGAGAGATGGCAGATGATCCTAACCGAGTATAACATCCAATACACAACCCAAAAAGAAATCAAGGGGAGTGTATTGGCGGATCATTTGGTGCATCAGGCCGTGGATGACTATCAGTCCATGAATTTCGAATTCTTGGATGAGAACATCATGTTGGTAACCGACTGTGAAGAACCTGGACCGGATGAAGGACCCGAGAAGGGATCCCAATGGTCTATGTATTTTGATGGAGCCTCGAACGCATTGGGAAACAACTTTGGTGTTGTAATCATATCTCCTGAGGGCTGTCATACTCCGTTCACTGCCCGATTATATTTTAATTGCACCAACAATATGGCGGAGTATGAAGCGTGTATCATGGGTCTTCGAGCTGCTATTGACCTGAGGATTTAGTTCTTGAGTGTATTCGGAGATTCCTCTCTGGTGATAAGTCATATCAAGGGCGAGTGGGATACAAAGCACCTGATTCTTATTCCTTACAAGGAGTATGTATTGACATTGCTCCTACACTTTGAGGAGATAACCTTTGAACATTTCCCAAGAGAAGAGAACCAGTTGGCGGACGCCCTAGCTACTATGTCTTCTATGTTCAAAGTTAGGTGGGACAATGAAGCTCCCCAGATTACCATCGAGAGGTTGGATGAACCCGCATATTGTTGTGATATTGAGACTGAAGAGGTAGCAGATAAACCTTGGTTTCACGAGGTAAAGAGGTATCTTAAGGATCAAGAATACCCTGAGGGGGCATATGTTAATGATAAGAAGTTTCTGAGAAGATTCACTGTGAAGTTCTTCGTCAGTAATGGTATCCTTTATAAGCGTAACCATGATTCAACCTTACTGCGATGTATGGACAAAAGCGAGGCAGAAAGGTTCATGGCAGAGTTACATGAAGGTACCTTCGGAACTCATTCCAGTAGACATACCATGGCAAAGAAAATCCTACGGGCAAGATATTTTTAGTCCACTATGGACGTCGATTGTTATCAGCACTCTCGGACCTGTCATAAGTGCCAAGTCTATGCTGATAAGGTGCATGTACCTCCAGTCTCTCTGAATGTTTTGACAGCCCCTTGGCCTTTTGTAATGTGGGGCATCGACATGATCGGCGAGATCAGACCTACTGCGTCCAACGGGCATCGTTTAATTCTGGTAGCTATTGATTACTTTACAAAGTGGGTCGAGGAAGCTTCCTTTGCTACAGTAACCAAGAACTTCATGGCGCGGTTTATCCGACACAACCTGATTTGTCAATATGGTGTACCAGAGAGGATCATTACAGACAATGGTACAAATCTCAACAATACAATGATCACCGAGCTCTACAAATAGTTCAAGATACAGCATCATAACTCTTCTCCCTACCGGCCGAAGATGATGAGGCTGTTGAAGCAGCTAATAAGAACATCAAGAAGATTGTGCAGAAGATGACAGTGACATACAAAGACTGGCACGAGATGTTACCATTCGCTCTTCATGGGTACCGTACCTCGGCAAGGACGTCGACAGGGGCAACACCCTACTCTTTGGTGTATGGCATGGAGGCGGTCCTACCCATCGAAGTCCAGATACCCTCTCTCAGGATTATGAAGGATGCAGGTTTGAGTGAAGTAGACTAGATCCAGACCCGACTTGATCAGCTGAATCTAATTGATGAAAAGAGGCTTACTGCTATTTATCATGGTCAGACATATCAAAAGTGAATGATTAAGGCATTTAACAAGAAAGTCAGGCGCCAAGAATATCAAGTCGGGGATCTGGTGATCAAACACATCATACTACCGCAAGGTGATCCCAGGGGCAAATGGACCCCTACATACGAAGGGCCATTTGTGGTTAAGAACATTTTCTCAGGAAGAGCTATGATTCTAACCACCATGGATGGTGACGACCTTCTTCACCCCGTTAATGCAGACATAGTGAAAAAAATACTACGCATAATCAAAGACCCGCTAGGTCGGCTGGCCTAGGCAAAAATAAGGGCTTCCCGATGAACCAAAAGGGTTCAGGAAAAAGTAAGGGATGAAAATGAAAAAAACTGTACACCCGGCAAGTCGAAAACCTAAAAAGGCGGCTTGGGAAAAAAAGGGTATCCCGGTGAATTGAAAACCCGAAAGGGAGGTCCAGGCAAAAATTAGGGGTTGAAGCGTAACACTATGTCTCGTTGGATCATCTTGTAACCAGACTTCGGTATCGAC
Source organism: Vicia faba (assembly GCA_948472305.1). NCBI lineage: Eukaryota > Viridiplantae > Streptophyta > Magnoliopsida > Fabales > Fabaceae > Vicia > Vicia faba. The sequence continues at coordinate 766,670,402 of OX451741.1, read as the reverse complement.
TATTGTTGTACCCCAAAATTTGCCCTCCCTTTTTCACAAGAAATAACAACCCCAGGGTTTTCTCTGATTTTTGAGATTGGCTCAAGAATCGGTCAAACAAACTTTTCTTTGACAATAAATCTGGAATTAGGGTTTTCGCTCGTATTTCTCAGAAGAAACTGAATCCTCATAAATTCAGTTAACTGTTACATTACTTTCACGCTTGTTCAAGATTACTGGTTGTTTCTCAAAACCTAATTATCTGGGATAAGAGCTGAGACTTTTGTTTGGAACATTAAGGCATTTGCTTAATTAGTGGAGTGAAAGGTTTATGGAATGTTGGTTTGTTTAACTGTACAATGCATATGTTAATTGGAATACCACGTGTATTGTGATTGATGCAAGGTTGCGAGACTGCAAAGTTTGTTGATTATTTATTTCATCTGGATTAGAATTATTGAGATACAGTTTCAATTATTTTAATTTAAGAGTCTTAAATAATTAAATAAACATAAGGGAAAGATGCAAAAGATATTTGACAGTAGAATTTTCTTTTGATAAAGACTTTTATTTACTTCAAATATGGTTACAAATTTATTCGAATATTGTAAGATTACAACTTATAATATTTAAGATGATATTTGTTTACAATAAATGAAAAGTAAATCTAAGTCTAATCTCTTGAGATCTTTGACTTTTTACTGCGCCCTCTATCATCCAACTGGTACTTACCTGCAAAAGACAGAAGAAAAAGAAATCAACGCAATTAACTGAAAAGAATTTTCAAGCAGATAAAAAGAAATCATCATTAAAGTCTGCCGGCCGAAATCAGAAATGCTATGTTCATCATATTTTATTTTCCTCTCTGCAAATCACAAGAAGATCGCTCTTCTCGGTTCACAGAGAGAAAAATAAAAAATATAAATTGCAAGCATACAATTAACTCAAAATGCAAAAACATAGGCAAGTTGCAAGGCAAACTGTACTGCAAACTGAATTCCAAATTGCATTAGTCAAACAAGTCAGCAAGGCAAGCATAGGCAAGCTAACTACAATGCAGTAACCAAGCATGTCAAACTGAGTTGCAAGCTAACTAGGTGCAAAAGGAAAAAGTACAATGCATAAAATATGTAAACAAAGTACACAGTACAAAGATGCAGCAAAGTACACAATGCAGAAATAAACCAAATTACAAGCAAGAAGGCTTGTCCTAGCCATCATCACTTTCTAGCCAGCAAAACTTTTCAGAATTAAATAATAAGCAAAAATGCTTAGGAGAGAGAGAGAGAAAGAGAGCACCTTTGAGTGAAAAAGAGTTTGAAGTTTTGGCAAAGGCAGGTTTTTTAAGTTATATAAAATGGGAGACTGTATAACAGTCAAAGGAAAAAGGAAAAAATACAAAGGCTCCAAAACCTGAATAACACCAAAACCCCTGCATAAACTACTGTCAAAGAAAACCTGCTAGCAAACCTGCTAGCCAAAACAGCTCAAACCTGCCAAAACTGCCTTTTAAAACCACCAACTTGCTTGCAGAACTGCAGCTCACCACAAGCCTTGTTAAAATCACAAGCCTACCTTACAAATTGCAAACCTGCTAAACACACATACCATACTCAACAAAAACTTGCATAAACCTGCAAACTACAGCTTAATCAAGCAAAACAAACTTGCAGTGTCCAAACTGCAACTCAAACAAGCACAAACCTGCTTACCAAAAACAAGCTCAAACCTGCTTACTCAAAAACAAACTCAGATCTGCATAACAAATAACAAAACTGCAGAAAACAATCAATAGTTGTCAAACCTGTACCAAACCCAAAACAAGCTTTGCCAAACAGTTTCAAAAAAGAACCACAAGCTGGCCTAAACTCAAAATTTTCAAACAGTCAGAAGCTAACCAACAATCTCATCATCAGTATTCAAGTATTAAAAAAGAAGAAGATTTTCAGAAAAAGAAAACAGTTTCAGAAGTATATCCTTCATCATTAACAAGAAACAAAGAAGTAAGCAAGTTTCAGAATATATTTTCATCATCAACACATTCAGAAACAAGAAAAATCTCAGAGATACTTTTCATCATCTATACCAAAACCAAAAAGAGGAAGAGATTCAGAAGCCCATAAAATTTTCAGAATATATTTTCATCATCAATGAAGATCAAGTCAACATAAGCAGTTTTCAGAAAAGCTTATCATCAAACATTCAAAAGAACAACAAAAAATACCAGAAGCAACCATCATCTCCATCTTCCGCTCCAGCCACCAAGAGCGCCGTCGGTCCAACCCTCCCTCCATCTTTTCCAAAAACAAAACACCAAGGTACAATTTCCTTTTCCTCAATTTTTCTGCATCTCACGCATAAAGCATCAAAGAATTAAAACATGCAAACAATAATCGTGCAAAGATCACACAAATGCAAACTGTAAAAAACGCGTTCAAGATAAAAACTGTACCTTTCAAACCTTTGCCTTGGACCGTCGTGGAGAGGAGAGAGCGAAGGTGGCGTTCTGGCAACCTGGAGGCTAGAGGGGATCAGCGTTATGGCTTGAGAAAGACGAAGAGAATGAGAGAAGAAGGAGGCGTCGTTGAGGCCAAAGTGTACAAACCCTAAAACTGAATGAAACCCTAACAAAAATTATGCAAATTGGATTATGGGCCTGACCCGCTCCCAACCATGTGCCAAGCCCACTCAGTTGCTAAGCGCGCACCCCACCCTTGCTCATTCTGACTTGTATTTGGTTCTTCTTCATTTTTTTCATTTGGGCCATAAAATCCCAAGGCCCATCATCTTTTCTAATTAAACTAATACTTTTTTATTTTCATTTTTAATAATTTGATTCTTTTTCTTTTGTTAATAATAAGACTAAAAAATGTTAAAATTTTGTTAATATAGTTTTTCTTTTATATTTTGTTACATTTATTAAAATACAAAATGATAGAAACATTAATTTAAATAATTTTCTTTCTTTAAAACTTTTTCTTTTCATAAATCATAAAACACAAAAATAATAATCATACTTAAATCTTTATTAGGTTAAAATTTTATTTGTTCATTTGTAAATAAATACATGCATCTCATAATTTACTGATTTTCCTTAATTTGTTATAATTTTACTTTGAATTGCGACAGTTCGATTTGGTTGTAACACATATTTGGACATTATTATTCTGATAAGACTCATCCCCATTTGTAAATAATTGTACCCCCATCCCCGGATACTCATTTGTAATAACTTAGACTTTAAATTCCCGCAATTTATTGCTCTCAATATATTGTATCGTAATTAGGGTTTGTATGGCAAGATTCAAAATCAATCGCTAGATAACCTAATACAAGATAAATGCATGAAAATCAATACACAATTCACACTTGCACCTCTAGGGTAACCTCGCTTGTTGCCTCGGAAAATGCAATCATGTCCCTCGAGTATGAGACAATCTAGCAAATGCCATTTCGATAAACAAAGATCGTAGTCCCTCGATGACCCTCGATGTTGCCTTCGATAAAATGATCTCGTCCCTTACAAAATTGCTAGAGCGTCTCACAAGTTGCTTTCAATGATTGTATACGATGACCCGCGCCTGTCCCGTTTAACATCCTAACACAAGGTTGTTCACTAAACACAATGGTGAAATAACACTGTCAAAAGGGTTGAAAACATAAGAAAGATCTTTGAGTAAAATAAGGTAGACAACTCTTCGTTACTTGATCAAAATCTTGCAAAACATCCTTGCCATTTTTCAAACACACCTCATAAAACAAACTTTCAAAACATTGAAATATCTTTTCAAAAAGACACACACCTTTGTATATATTCAAACAAGAATTATCACAAAGGTTGCCTATACAAGGCTTCTTTTTCAAAACATTTTCAAAACCAAACACAAAGCACCATTTCAAACAATTGAAAAGCAAAGGCAAGTGATCTAAAACAAGTAACTAAGAGCCCATGGAAACCCATGGATGAAAAGGGTGCTAGAACCTTCCCTTTTCATAATCTTCCCCCCGAACCCAAGAAAACATCTCAAAGGTCTTTCCTGTGCTTTTTGACCTTTCCTTTGGATAAAATAAAAAGTCGGTGGCGACTCTTGCTAAACCGAACAAGTGCGAACACAAACGCAAAACCTCAAGTCAGTTCTCCCACCGTATCACAACTATCAAGCTCGGATGGCGCCAATCAATCCGATCCACCTTCGACCAAGTGGCAAAGTGATGAGATGCTTGAAGATATAAAGGCAATAGCAGATTGGGAACCCAATGGGATTGTTTCACATAGCTGTTTTTCTTTATTTTCCCAAATTGTATAATTTCTATCTTTCAGCGGTGTTCTCTTACTAGGACGCCAGCCTCTTGTACAAAATGCCTATTACAGGCCAACTTCAAAGATCAATACAATTCATTTTCACATGAAATTTCAAATTGTTTTTCTTTTTCTGTTTTGTTTTGCAAGAACGTCCAATAATTCATTTTTGATATATGCATTTGAAAATAACTGTTACTCATAAATATTTACATAAGAAACAAAAGACAATTACTCGTAATTCCAGGAACAGGGAAAACAAGAAGTGTCCAAACCTTACAGTTACTCTGCCCATCAAGTACCAGGATAGACCCAGCTCGAGAACATGAGTAGTGATACATACACTCCCCACAGAGTAAAAGGTATCCAAAGACAATGATGTTAGCTTCCCTGAACAGGACATAACTCTCCCCAGCTGAGGTTCACAATAGCAAGCGAATCAGTAAATTTTTTCCCAAGCAGAGTTAATTTCTCTCACAAGCAGAAATTCAATCTCCAACAGATTTCATTATTATCAGCAACAGAAATTCATCCCCAGCTGAGTTTATTTCTCCAGATCAGCTTGATCCATTGACAGAGTATCTCATCTCTGACAGAGTTATTCCCCGCAGAGTTATCCTTGGGCAGGGTCTCTTCCGGCAGAATCTTCGCCAGCCAAGGGGCAAATCCCCAACACGGTCATCTTTGTTCACCATCCCCAATAGAGGTGGAAGAACTGTGGTTTTCATGGAAATCAGCGATTTATTTTCCCCGATTCCGATTATCACGTCAACATTTCATGTTCATAAATCATGACATATGCATACACCACACATAACATGGTCTCATTTGTTTTGAGAATGTCGACACACAATGCATCTCATGCATCACATATAACTAACCCTATATTTATTTCAAGAAAGACATTATTATCAATAATTTGCAGCAAGCCCATGATCGACACTCAAAGCTAAACAGAGTAATCATCGGCACAACAAGAGCAACCCTACTACCCAGGCTATCATATCGAAGAAACCCTACTATCCAGGTTCCTTCTCGTAGCCCTACTACCCAGGATCTCGTATCAAAGAAACCCTACTATCCAGGTTTCTTCTCACAGCCCTACTACCCAGACTATCATATCGAAGAAACCCTACTATCCAGGTTCCTTCTTGCAGCCCTACTACCCAGGCTCTCATATCAAAGAAACCCTACTATCCAGGTTTCTTCTCACAACCCTACTATCCAGGCTTTCATATCGAAGAAACCCTACTATCCAGGTTTCTTTTCACATCCCTACTATCCAGGCTTTCATATCGAAGAAACCCTACTATCTAGGTTTCTTCTCACAACCCTACTATCCTGGATTTCATATCGAAGAAACCCTATTATCTAGGTTTCTCCTCACAGCCCTATTATCCAGGCTTTCATATCGAAGAAACCCTACTATCCAGGTTCCTTCTCACAACCCTACTATCCAGGATTTCATATCGAAGTAACCATACTATCCAGGTTCCTTCTCACAGCCCTACTACCCAGGCTTTCATATCGAAATAACCCTACTATCCAGGTTCCTTTTCACAACCCTACTACCTAGGCTTTCATATCGAAATAACCCTACTATCCAGGTTCCTTCTCACAACCCTACTACCCAGGATTTCATATCGAAATAACCTTACTATCCAGGTTCCTTCTCACAACCCTACTATCCAGGCGTTCATATCAAAGTAACCCTACTATCCAGGTTCCTTCTCACAGCCCTACTATCCAGGCTTTCATATCGAAGTAACCCTACTATCCAGGTTCCTTCTCACAGCCCTACTATCCAGGCTTTCATATCGAAGTAACCCTACTATCCAGGTTCCTTCTCACAACCCTACTACCCAGGCTTTCATATCGAAATAACCCTACTATCCAGGTTCATTCTCATAACCTTACTATTAGGGTTTTTCCTTTATTATCCCCAGAAAGCAGTCCACAACACTGTAAGACAGGGACCCGATCAAACACAATTAATTTCACATTCCCCCAGAAAGTCACGGTACAGCATATACCCCAACCAGATACACAGTTCACCTCCCCTTCCCAAAACGAAATTATTCCTCAGCAGAGTAACGGACAACTGAAGCTCCTAAAACTCTATTTCTCCGAAGACAGAGACCAACATTCCCCAGCAAAGTCCTCATCAACAGCAGGTATACAAGTTCTCGCAAAGGAATCTTTTATGCGATTGAAACCTCTTCGGATGGCATCTTTAATCCCATCTTCCGTCTAGAAACTACCAAATGAATCTATAAGCCCATTCTCGATATCGCAAGTAAAGTATCACTTCATGCGAGTGCAAATTTCTGGGCACTCTAGTGTTCAATTATCTTCCACCTTCAGATCACGAAAGGCAGACAAGCTAATCTACATCCTCAGGTTTAAGAAGATTGAACAGGGGCAGCTGTTGTACCCCAAAATTTTCCCTCTCATATTTCTCAATACATGTCAAATGAGGTCCTCAAATTGCTCAAGGAGGTCCAAGAGTTGACCAGACAAACTCTCTCCTAAGCCAATCTATCTCAAATTAGGGTTTCATTTTACATCAAGATGCTTGAGTATAAAGGATCCCAAATGCTCACCATTGTCCTAATATGTTCTCAAGATCATCCATATCAAGTTTCAAGTCTTGCAGAGGATGTTTGCTCAGTCAATTGCTCAAGTGCCTAGAAATCGATTGTGCTAGGTCAAAAGTCAATTGTGGCCCACATACAGTCAAACTTCAAGATTTTTGGCCAACATTCTCATTTTGAAGTATTATTCATCATTTGATCAAGGGTTGATCATGATTCCTCAAGGATTGCTCACAATTCATCAAAACCCAAAAGTTGCTAAATTAGGGTTTTGTAGGAAAAGTAAACTCAACTTTGACCAAGCATAACTTTCTCATACATTATCAAAAATGACCCATCCAAAGCTCATTTTGTAGAGGATGTCATTCCCTACAATCCATCTTCAGCTCCAAAGTTCAAAATATGCACTCACAAGAAGATATGAATTTTGACATTATAGGTCATTTTGAAAAGTCAACAAAAACACCTTTTGGGTCAAAGCTTCATACAGGAACATGGAAGACTCAATTGAGATGAGACCAAAAGGGTTACTTAGAGGACATCGTATTATTTACAAAAAGTCCAAGAACACCTCTCTAGGATCAAAATTGAGAGAGTTATGCATTGGCCAAGTTGACCTTTTTGCAAAATTGCCAAAAGTCAAACATGCTCAAGTTTGCATTTTTTGCTAAATGGGCCCAAATTTTTCTGCTTGCATTGAGTTTGTAATGTGATCCATGACCCATGAGCCCTTCCACTTGTCATTCTTTTGTTTTTGTTATTTATTTTGATTTTATTTCATTTAAATCAAATAAAATCAATATAATATAATAAAATAATCAAAAACCATTAAACCCTTGAGATTTTGTGCATGATTAGATTCATTATACAGCTGGGGACAAGATCAAATCATTCAAGGCTTCACATGGACAGAAAAAGATTAAATTTTCTTGATTTGGAAAGATTTGGTTTAAGGATTAAATCATTGATCAATCTTCATAATTGGAAAAGATTTGATACAAACTTTAACCCTAATGCACTCTATTATACATAAGGAACAAGGGCAAACCAAAAGGATGGGGTTAGAGGCGTGCAAAGGCAGAGAAAGAATTGCAAAATTTCAAAGAAAAAGTGCAGACCAAATTCCAAGTTGCAGACCATCTCGAGCCATTCTAACCATACCAATATATTGCTGGACACCCCAGGATCGTGTTTCAATCGTTAGCAAGCCTCCCCACGCCTTAAAACGCATCATAGCAGTCACACGGTTTGCCTATTTTCTTGAATTCGAATATATTGATTCTGGCATATTTAGCATTATTGATTGGCATATTTATAATCCTTGATATGTTTGCAAGCTAATGACTATATTCAATTGCATTTTTATTGACTGAACATGAAACTGCCATGGCTAGGGTTTGTTCTTTGTTTTTAGGGGTTTCTTGTACAGGAAAAATTGGACATTGATAATGGTACCATGACGATCGTGAGGTTGAAACGAGTTAATTGGTACCATTGGTTTTCATTTATCATGCACGTACATGATTTTGGAATGCACAGGGGTTATACCTACGCTTAATGTCTGTAGGTAAAAGTTACAAAACTTACAGCGACCGTGGGAGGAAGAAGATGGATACGTGGCCCCCTGACTTGCCAGTTTGAATTTCGCGCGTTTCAAAGTTTAGCATTTTGTTTTTATTATATAAGATTTGTTTGTTATTGTATGTACAATTAAAATAGCCAGCTCAGTTGGCAAGCGTGCAAAGGAGGAATGTATAAGGATCTGGGTTCGATCCCTAGGTTCCTTATTTGCTTCATATTATTTTGCAATGTAGGATCAGGTACACCTCACGCTCCAGGATCCACTATGTTCTATCCAGATCTAACCGTACAACCCATCAAGGCTTCAGATCTAAGGCCTTCCCCCTAGAGGACCACCATGCGCCCTAGTCAAGCGTGTACATGGGATTGGGCAAAGTCAAAAGGGCCAGGAGTTGTTGGGCCAAGAAATCAGATTCACACCCCCATTTTGCTAAGAAATCAGGCCCATTTTTCTTTCTTTTTCTATTTTATTTCATTTATTTAAATTATTTTGCTTAATTATTTTTAACAAAATTAAATCCTTTTTTCACAAAATCATAAAATCAAGAGTTTTACAAAAATTAGAATTAGGTTTTTTTTATCAAATTTAATTTAATATTAGTTTAACTTAATCTAGGGAAATTCTAACTTTTTTTATATAATTAAAATCAATTAGAAAAATTAGGGTTAGACTCTTGATTCAATATTTATTTCTTTCTCAAAATAAAAAAAATAAAAAAATAGGTTAATTTAATTATTTTCTTAAATTAAAATTAATTAGTAATTAGGTTCTGTTTTATTCAATTGAGCTTTATTTTCTCAAAATAATAGAAAACGACAAAAAATTGATTTTCCCTTTAAATTACAATTAGGTATAGTTGGGGTCAAAACCCTAATTATTTTGCATTCGATTCATCGCGTGTGTTTATTATTTTTTCAATATTGATGTAACTGCCCACGATATGTAATAAGTTTAATCTAGGATTTTCTTTTATTTATCGTTTCTTACGGGTTTTTTTGGATATGTAGTTAATCCATATCCTGAAGCCTTGTAATAGCGTAGGTTTATTTTCTTGCATTTTAATTCTCGCAAATATTAACTGTTTAGATGTATGTTAATAGGATTGTATGACAAGATTACATGATAATTTAAAACTGATAGAAAACCCTAATGTGCAAAGATAATAACTGAAATCAAATCACTCGCACATATGCACTCCTAGGGTATACTCTCACTTCGGTTGCCTTCGATAAACGATCATTAAGTATAGGGTGTGTTAGTGGTTGCCCTCCTGTCTAAACAAAGATCAAATGTCCCGTTCAGAAATGTTGCCTCAGAAATGTTGCCTCGGAAATGTTGCCTCTGAAATGTTGCCTCGGAAATGTTGCCTCGAATATGATCTTAAGACTTTAGGGTTATTACTAAGACGTCCTAACATTACTTTAGTGATTGTAAGTCCCTTACGAATTGACCCTTACAACTCCAACGACGGTGCTACCTATTTCTCAATAGTAGGATAGCGCTGTCTAAAGGAAACAAGAATAGAAACGATCCTTTTTCGAGTAGGTAGATGTTAGTAGATACTTGCTCAAATCAAACTTTTCGCACTTACATTTTTCAAAACAAATTCCAAAACAACTTCGTCACACCTTTGAGGACTGATACAAAGGTTATCGTGAGGTCAAAACTTTTCAAAATAAAGCACACACACAAGCAATTTTGAAAGATGAGCAAGTACGTAAGAGCCCATGGAAAACCGTGGATAGAAAGGGTGCTAATACCTTCCCTTTCTATAATCTACCCCCGTACTCAGAATATCTCAAAAAAGGATTTTTTCTGTACTTTTTTCCTTTCTGGTTGGACGAAATAAAATTCGGTGGCGACTCTTGCTTACCGCGACATTTTGCAAACAAAAAATGCAAAATGTAAACCAGCATTTTCAAAACAGTCGGTTCTGCCACCGTATCACATAAGGTATTGTATGTTTTTCTTGTGTGTGATTAATTTGCTTAAACATGATATCATGCATCATAACATCCATTTTTCATCACACTGACCATTTCAAGGACAAAGGGAATTTATCTTTGTTCTGTTTTACAGACCATGGCTTCCGCTCGTAGAAATACTATCCGAACCAGCTTTGTAAGAATACCTCTTTAACTCAAAGAGCTAGTATCAAGGGTTCTTGAGACTTCCTCGTTCACCAAGAAATATGGTCGACCTCTCAATCTAGTTACCTCAGGATTTGATGAGAAGATGATGAATGTACTCTTTCATTTCTTTGACCCTAAACGCCATTGCTTCACTTTCCCAAACTATCAGCTGGTACCCACCATGGAATAATTCTCTCAAATATTGGGTATACCTATTCTTGATCAGATGCCTTTCACTGGTTTTGAAGAAGCTCCAAAGCCAGAAGTCATTGCAACAGCTTTGCATCTGAAACGGTCTGATATTGTATCCAACTGGGAAACAAGAAGCGGAGTCAAGGGTTTTCTAGTCAAATTCCTATTAGAGAAGGCCCAACTATTTTGGGATGATTTGGATTTCCAAGATTTTGAGGAGGTTTTGGCCCTTCTAATCTATGGTTTAATTTTGTTCCCTAATCCAGACTTACTCATAGATATCAATGCAATCTTGATTTTCCTCTCTCGTAACCCTGTGCCTACTCTACTTGGAGACATCTTGTATACCTTCCACACTCGCACCATGAAGAGAAAAGGGATTCTTATGTGTTGCGTTTCATTGTTGTTAAGGTGGTTTATTTCACACCTCCCTTAATCAATATTCAATAATGAAGAAGGTTTGGGTTGGTCGCGAAGGATAATGTCTCTTTCTCACTCGGATATTCTATGGTATTCCTGATCTATGGGAGATACTTCTGTCATTGACCACTGTGTCCCACTACTTGGAATTAGGGGAGGCATAACTTATAATCCTTCTCTGGCTTTGTGACAATTTGGGTATGCTCGAAGGGATGGTCCCCACAATATTCTTATCCAGGGCATTACGTTTAACTACGGGGATGATGTTCAAGGGTATCGTCAGAGGTTTATACGAGCTTGGGGTATGGTAAATATATTTGATACCAAAACCATGGGGCTTAAGACTTCCATCCCCATGGAACCCTATCTCAAATGGGTATGAGCTCGCGCTTAGAACCTCATAATGTCGTATATAGACATATTACTAGTGGCTATGGAGCCCATCACTGAAGGAGATGTTTCTTATACAGTTCTCCATCCTGACATGCCCACTGATCTTGAAGAGCTGCAGAGATCTTGGATTCAGTTGAAGAAAGAACGGGATACCTTTAGAGATCATTTCTATGTTAATGAGAAGAAAGTGTTGGAGCTTACGAAGCAACTTTACGAAGAAAAAAGTCTTAATATCTATCTCGGCACAAAGTGGAAGCGCCCATGGGAAACCTGATTTCTTGGATTTTACAAATTTTCAATTGTAAGCCTAAAAGGCAATTGTATTTTGAATTCTACTAATAAAATATTTGTTTCATTTTGGTTCACAAATTTAAATTCCCCGAAGTCCTTGAAAACATTATGTGGATACAGTGGCCGAACCGACTGTTATATACTGGTTTTGTGTTTTATGTTTGCAAATGTTGCGGTAAGCAAGAGTTGCCACCGACTTTTCTTTTATCCATATTAAGGAAAGGGTGAAAAGAATAGAAAAATACCCTTTTTCAAGAATTTTCTGAGTAAGGGGGTAGGTTATGGAAAGGGAAGTTGTTAGCACCCTTTCTATCCGTAGTTATCTACTGGCTCTTAAAGGTTTGCTCATTTTGAAATACCTTTGTGCTTTGTGTGTTTTGAAAATGTTTGGAAAATGCATTAGTGCAGCGATTTGCTTTGCGTTTAACTCTTGTATCAGTCCTCAAGAGTGTTAACAAAGCAAATTTTTTGAAAATTGCTTTTGAAAAGTAGTATTTGTGTAAGTGCAAAATGTTTTTGAGCAAACTTCTAACAACTATCTACTTTGTAGTCAAAAAGGGTCGTTCTTTTCCTCCTTTACTTTAGACAATGCTATCTACTATTAGTGAGTAGGTAGCCTTATCATTTGATGTATGAGAGACATTCGAAGGGACGATACAGTCATGAAAGCAACTTATGGAGATGCTTTAGCAATTTTGTTTAGGGACTAGATCATTTATCGAGAAGGCAACTGTAGGTTCATCGAGGGACTATGATCTTTTTATTTACGGGTCTTTGCTAAAGCGTTCCTTCCTCATGACTGTTTTATTTCTGAAGGTAACAAAAGTGGGCGTATATTAGAGATGCATATGTGTAATTGTGTTCAATTCAGTTATTTATCTTGTGTTACTGGGTTTGCTAACGTTTGATTTCATTCTTTTCATACACGCCTAATTACTAGCAGTTAATATATATATAGAAATGTAAAGTACAGAAATATAAAGTGCGGGAATGTAAATCCTACGCTATTACATGACTTTATGAGAGGTACATCATAAAAATGCGAGAAATAAAGACCTAGTTACTATTACAAATTGGGAAGCAATTACAATAAGATGAGAAAAAATGTGAAAATAAATAAATACGCAAACAAATTAAAATGGACGTCTAAATCCTAAGGGGTAGAAATCTTTTTGTTTTTTTTTGTTTTAATTTAATAAAATACAACCTAGGTCTATTTAATTTTAATTTCAAGAAAAAGGTTAGAATAATTTATTTATTTATTTACAAAATTAATTTAATTAGAAAAACAACTAGCCTAATATTTTTTTGTGATTTTTGATTTAAGGTCAATTTAAATAAAAGAGGGTCAATAAAGAAATGAAAACAAAAATAAAAATAGAAAAGGAAGCATCCTTTGATTGCAGGGAGATAGTGCCTTTCAACTTATATGAAGGGAAAGCTGTCTTTCGATTATCCTTTGATCTAGTGACAGGATGTGGCTTTCGATCCAGAGGGAACTACTGGAATTGCCTGATGAATCACTTGTGTGGGCACTACATCTGCAAACATGTTGGCAAAACGAAAAGCATGACCTGGGAGCCAAACCCAGGTCTTTCGATTATGCGCGTGTTGGGTCTATTCAGGCTACATCTGCAGCAAGTGTTAGCAACAAAACAAATGTAGACCTGGGGGTCAAACCCATGTTCTTATTTTTGATTACAAATCGAATGACTACAAATATTGATGTGTCATGCAAATATAAAGTTTGATCTTTTACCCTCTCTTACCAATAGTTGGAACCTTCGATTTAGAACTTTCTGGATGTGGAGACACTTGCTTAAGGGCTGGGGATGTTTGGAAAAGCTTCAGGAAAACCTCCAAGAATATGTTTTTGATTTCGTGTGATTCTCCCTCTTGTTGTGTCTAGCCTCCTCTTGTGCGTATGTATGTGGTTCTTTATATAGAGGGGATGGAGGGGACAAGAAAACAAAGGTTTAAACAACCATAAAAAATGTTTTCAAAGCCATGAATGATGTTTTGTAACATTGCAAAAGTCATGGAAACTTGTCCCTTTTTGAATTTTGAATGTATGTGGACATTTTGGCTCTTTCGAATGCCTTCAACCCCTGCCCTCCGATTGGCCTCAAGTTGCCTCCTTCGACCGGGCCTCTTGTGTAGCCTTCGAATAGGCCTTATGCATGCTTCTTCGAATGTACCTCTTTTGTACCCTTCGCATGGCTCATGTTCTCATCACTTGGGCTTCTTCGTTTGCAATATCCTTTGTTTTGAACCAATGTGTATGCTCTTTTGAAGGAAATCCATGCATCATTTATATACATCACTTGCCATTCCTTCGAATAGGCCAACAAAGTACGTCCTTCAAATAGAAAAACCATGTATGCCCCTTTAAATCCATCAACACATGTCTTTCGAATGGGGAAAATATATGTCCTTCGAATGGACCATGTTCTCGTCCATCGAATACGCCAGCACTAGGTGTCAAAATGTGGAAAACTGTATGTTGAAGGATTTTGGCATTGAGAGCAAGCATAGAAGAAGTCCTTGCCTTATGCTTCCAACACAAGCATGGAGGGACTTTTGGCCTAGTGAATCGAAGGCATGCTGATGAGTATTTGCCTTGTGAAACCAAGGCAAGATGATGGGTCTTTGCCTTGTGAAACCAAGGCAGGCATTAAGAGGCATATGCCCACAGGTGACCAGCTGATGGGCCTTTTGCCCAATGGGAACTTTGTGAATCGAAGGACAGTTTGAAGAAGTTCTTGCTTTATGCACTGAAGGCACGCCCTGAGGGATAATTTGCCTAGTAGAAGCAGGAAACAAGCTTGCTCCAAGGAAAACAAATGCCCAATGGAAGCAGGGATCCAGCTTACATGCAGGTAGCCATTGCATTTGTGAGTCAATCCAACATTGAAAGACAATGGTGCAATCGAAGGAGCACTAACAAGAAGCCATTCCCCTTTGGATCGAAGGAGGCTGTTTCAAAGGGAAAACATGCCCAGTCGAAGCTGGTGTGCATCAAACAAGCAAAAGACCAAGGCTTCAATCGAAGCTTGGAAATTTGAGGCAAGCTTGGAGGAGGTTAGGCGCTCAATCGAAGACTGTCAAAATATCAATTGAAAGGCACCTTATTCATGCCAATTGAAAGACCTTGTTTATCTTCAAAATATTTATTTTTCCTTAATCAAGTGTTTGTAAACACCTATGTAAGAGAAAAATCTTGTGAAAATATGAGAGGGAAAATTTTGGGGTACAACAGCTGCCCCTATTCAATCTTCTTAAACCTGGGGATTTAGATTAGCTTATTTTCCTTTCGTGATCAGAAGGTGGAAGATGATTGAACACTAGAGTGCCCAGAAATTCGCACTCGCTTGAAATAACACTGATGGTTGATGATGTAGGGAATGGGCTTACAGATGCCATTTGGAGGAGATGACCGAGAGTCGTTATAGATGGGCTTAAAGATGCCATCCAAAGTAGATGCTGATTTCATACATGGTCTCTTTGGGGTTTCTGTTCTTGTTGTCTGAGGAGGAGTCCTCTGGGGAATGTGTATTTTTGGAGTTCTCCCACTTGAGGAAAACTCTGTGGGGAATAGAGTCTAGTAACTTTAGTTGTTCAAGGATCTGCTGAAGAGTTATCTCTGAAGAGATGACAGTTTGTTGTATTCTGGTTGAAGTCCAGGTTTCCAGTAATTTGCTGAGGATAATGGAATTGACTGTTACCTGAAAATGTATTAGCATGAGCCTGTGTAGGGTTGTTCTAGGATGAGTCAGTGTTGGACTGCCTCCGGAGGGTTATGTGAAGGAATCTTTGACAATTTCTACCTTAATGGATGATGAAGGAATCTTGGACGATTGCTACCTCAATAGATTATGAAGGAATCTTTGACGATTTATACCTCAATGGATAATGAAGGAGTCTTTGACGATTTCTACCTCAGTGAATGATGAAGGAATCTTTGACGATTTCTACCTCAACAGATGATGAAGGAATCTTGGACGATTGCTATCTCAATAGATGATGAAGGAATCTTGGACGATTGCTACCTCAATAGATAATGAAGGAATCTTGGACGATTGCTACCTCAACAGACTATGAAGGAATCTTTGACGATTGCTACCTCAATGGATAATGAAGGAGTCTTTGACGATTTCTACCTCAGTGAATGATGAAGGAATATTTGACGATTTCTACCTCAACAGATGATGAAGGAATCTTGGACGATTTCTATC
The DNA here is from genome assembly GCA_948472305.1 of Vicia faba. Lineage (NCBI taxonomy): Eukaryota > Viridiplantae > Streptophyta > Magnoliopsida > Fabales > Fabaceae > Vicia > Vicia faba. The sequence goes on along the minus strand of OX451741.1, from coordinate 766,654,284 downwards.
TCAATAGATAATGAAGGAATCTTGGACGATTGCTACCTTAATAGATAATGAAGGGATCTTGGACGATTTCTACCTCAACAAACGATAAAGGAATCTTTGACGATTGCTACTGTGATACGGTGGTAGAACCGACTATTATACTGGTTTGCGTTTTTTTTTTTGCAAATGTGCGGTAAGAAAGAGTCGCCACCGACTTTTCTTTTATCCAATAAAAGAAAGGGTGAAAAGAACAGAAAAATACCTTTTTCGAGATTTTCTGAGTAAGGGGGTAGATTATGGAAAGGGAAGGTGTTAGCACCCTTTCCATCTGTAGTCTTCCACGGGCTCTTAGGTACTTGCTCATTTTTGAAAACTATTTTCGTGTTTGTGTGTTTTAAAAGATTTTGTTTTGAAAATTCCTTAGTGTGGTGATTTGCTTTGTGATAACTCTTGTATCAGTCATCAAGAGTGTTGACAAGACGAATGTTTTTGAAAGTGTTTTAAATTTTTTTTGTGTAGGTGCAAAAAGTTGTTTTGAGCAAGCATCTAAGAACTTATCTACTTATACTCGAAAAGGTCGTTCTTTCCTCCTAACCTTTAGACAGTGCTATCCTACTATTAATGAGTAGGTAGCCCTATCGTTGGATGTATGAGGGGCAAGCACGAGTCATTGTTATGGTCATAGAAGGCAACATATAGGGATACCTTAGTAGTTCGAAGGGACTGTCATCATATACTCATAGGAAATATCGAGGGACAAGATCATTTCTTGTAGGCAACTCGAGGGACATTGAGGGACTATGTTCTTTATGATGACTTTAATTGAGGGTCTTTGCTAAGGGTATCCCTACATTCGAGGGACATGACCATTGTTTTTCCGAAGGCAACAAGTGAGGTTATCCTAGAGGTGCTAGTGTGCAAATGATTCAATTCAGTTATTTATCTTGAAATTAGGGTTTTCTATCGTTTATTTTTATATTTCCATACGATCCTATTAATCTAAGCATTGCATAAAATATAGTAGCAGGAGGTAAAAGAAGAAATGGAAACCTAAGCTATTACAGAGCTTTGGGGCAGTTACATAATAGTGAAGAGCGCGGAAAAGAAATCCTAAAACTATTACATCCAGGAAGCAATTACATGATAATGATGAAAAAAAAGCGGGAAAAGTAAAGTTACGCTATTACAGTTGAACGCGCCCTATACACTTTATCTAGGAAAATAAAAATAAGATGAAAATAGCAAAGAAAATGTTTTGATGATTTCTTTAAGAAAAAATGATTTATGATAATTAATTAAATAAACCTAAAAAACCTAATTAATTTTAATTAATAAAAAAATTAATTTTGAAAAAAATTAATTAAAATACTTAAATCCTAATTAGTTTTAATTAATAATAAAAAAAGGTTAATTTTGAAAAAAGGTTAATTAAGAAAAACTAAAACCTAATTAATTTTAATTAAAAAAAGGTTAATTTTGAAAAAAAAGGTTAATTAAAAAAACCTAAAACCTAATTAATTTTAATTAATAAAAAATGGTTTTAAAAAAAATTATGTTTAATGATTAGCAAAAAAGGATTAAGTTTGCCAAAAAATAAATAGAGGAAGAAGCATCAATGGAAAATAGGGTTAAAAAATACAAATAATGCAAATGTCAGGGGTGCAAATGTCAGGGGTGGGTGTTGAACCAAAAATTAATTTAAAACCTAAAATTAAATTAAAAAACCTAAAATTAATTGTTCGAGTTTATTATGAAAAATCAAAGGTTTGTGAAAAATGTTAGGTTTTATAAAAAAAGTTTTAAACAGAAAGAATAAAAATAGGTAAAAGAATAAATAGAAAGGAAGAAAACCAAAACCAATAGGGGTGGGTGTTGAACCCACGCCCTTAACCTCCTCAGGATGTCTGTCTTGCCATGCATTAGTTGTTGTTATGATCCGACCTCAATGTTTTGTAATAACCCTGCATGGGACCATGTCTAAATCTGCAGCGTTGAATCTCATGAACACATTAAATAAATTATTATATCATGAAATACAAAGAAAGCAAATATATGAAGTTTTGTAATATTAAAACCTACATGGCATGTATGAATGCTTCTACACCATTTTGATCATGGAGATCAAACCAGCCTTACCCTTACTGGAGAAGTAGTGAGATGGGGGTTTGTAACAAAGATGACTTGTTTGTAGGGAGATGGAGATTTGTAACAAGGATTTAAAGATTTTTAGGGTTCTTGAAAGAATTTGATATTTTGACAGGGTTGTGGCAAAGGCTTTTTTTCATGTCCTGTTTGTGTGAAAAGAATGAGATTATATAATGGAAATTAGAGCAAAGATATGGGTATTGAATGTGCGATTGGGCCTCCAATAACCACAAGCAATAGTGCATATTTTTATTCACTTGAGTCTGACACGTTCCAGGCTAAACATCAGGGACTTAAGTGCAATTTTTGAAGTTTAAATGTGAAAACAAAATTTATCCAACATCGATAACTATCTCCTGTCCAAAAATAGGCTCAATCGGATAAACGGTGAATTAGTTATGAATTTTTAAAGTTTTTGCTCAGACAAACTTATTTTGGGCTCCAGTGTCAACTCTGACATGTTCTTCAATAAAAAATTGGTATTGTCAGAGCAGAACCCAGTCTCGACCTTGGAAGAAAAGTTGTAGATCTCTGAGTCAGTAACCTTGTGTAAAAAGATGGACCAGATCTAATAATAATTGACCGAGTTATGAATTTTCGAAGTTTCGACCCAGATGAAATAATATTTAGCATTCAGGATTTTCGGCGCGTCACGCGCACTCTGGGTGAAAAACGAAGGCCTTTTGGATACCGTTTTGTTGTAGCCAAAAATTTTCCCTCCCACTTATCAATTATTTTCTCACAAAGATCTCTCTTGGTTCAAGACTGCACTAGGGTTGATCAACTCAAGACATCCCGTTAAGCACTGATGACCAGAATTAGGGTTTGGGATTGCACAAGGATAATTGAACTTTCAATGCTTCATGTGACTTTCATGGATCACCATGGACCCTCAGGTTTGTTCCCATCCAATTTCAAGCCTTGAATTACAAATTTTCCAAGAAAGTCATTCACAAGGGCAAAACGGTCATTTGCACACTGAAAAGTCAAACTTTGACTTTTGGATCAAAATCAAGTTTCAAGAATCATATTTCATCAAGACATGTTGGAATGTGAGATTTGTTTCATCAAGATATTCAAGAGTCAAAATTACTTTGGAAAAGTCAAATTTCTAAATACTTAGAATTTTTCTAAGTGTTTAAGAAATATGACAAACTCAGAACTTCAGATCAGATTATCACCATGATGCAAGCTGATTCTGGAAGAACTTTTGACACAAAATTTATAGATTCCAATGATATCTAAAACATTGCAGAATGGAACTTCTTTTAGAAATGCTGGGATTTCAAGTTATACATCCTCAAAGGCACGTCTCTGAAGCTTAGGCATTTAGCAAATTTTGAGCATTTTCAAGTCAAAAGTTGTCTACAACTTTTGGGCCCGTTTTCACGTAGGCTCATTCAAAAGTTGCAAGAGAAATTCAAAGAGGATTTACAAAGTGTGTTGCAAGCTTCCAGGAAAGTCTGGGAGCTCCTTCAGAACATGCTGGAGCAAGAAGATACAAAGATCAGAAGTTGGATGTCTATTCTAAGTTACACTGAAGCTGAACTTCTGATCCAGAATTAAGCAGTCATGCAGAATGTCACATTGCAGGATTTCTGGTTTGATAAATCTCATCATCATTTAATGCTCACAACCACTTTTGAGTCTTTATCCAAAGGATTTCCCCACGTGTGGCATAGAAGTACCTTTACTGTCTTGGAAAAGCAAACTTTTGTACAAGAGTGTGCTGGGCCCATGCGTTGCTTTTGCTTTTGAGGTTACCTTTCCTTAATTCTTGCTTACAAATACAGCTTAGGCACTACTAAAGCTGCTAACCACCATACTTTCTTCAAGAACAAGGCACCACCCTAGCATGTGATGGTTGTACCATTGATCTCTCTAAGCTGTAAGGTTCTTGCCTATAAATTGAACTTCATTTGCAACTGAGAAAAGGGCCAGGTCAAAAATTTGAGAAAGAAAAAGACTTGAACCCGTACTAAAATTCCAAGAGTCCAAAACTGCAAACAAAAAATACAAAACCTGTTAACTTTTGATTATTGCATTCAAACTCCTTTTTTTCCTTCAAGTGTTTCTTGATCAAAACCATCCATACAGTTTCTGATTTACATATTAGAAACTATCCCAACTTCTGTGCTCAGAATGTAGCACACTCTCTATCCATATCCATCTCAAGGAAGTCAGAACTTTGCCCCTTGGTTATTCCAGAATTTTCTAATCATTCATAGCCCAAGTTGAAAGCTTCCAGCCTGCTGAGCACGTGAAGAAGTTGTTCAGAACATCACCAGCATTCGGAACCAGACTCCAGCTCATAGAGTATTTTCTAGCTGCAAGGTAAGCTTCTGCTGACTCTCATCATATTACTTAGGCATTGTTAGACTTGCAAGTTCAAAACACAATGTAGACATCCTGATTCAGATGATGTATATATTTAGAGATTTCATGTATTTGTCTGCCTAAGTAGAGAGAATTTCAGTTCAGAACTTCTTGAAGAAATTAGGACTCAAAATTAGGATTATCAAATTCATGCTTACTTCTGATTTATAGTTCTGATATCTCTTGTTTCTGAAACCATGTTGGAAACCTATCATAATTGCCATGTTGGTGTTTTCTGTTCTGTTGAGAAATGACCAAGTTGCAGATGTTCTGATTAGCATGATAAAAGAGGCGGAGTTTATCATCAGAACTTCCAAACTCTCTCAACAACCAGAAACTCCTTCCCTTTCAGCAACATTAGCATTTCTAGGCTGCCAGCGGCATCAGAACTTCTAGAATCTCTTTTGTTTCTAGCGGATCAGAACTTCTGACATTCCCTACTTTGGCTAACGTGTTATCTCTGTCTTGCAACATGCCAGAGTTAGAACTTCTGATTTCTTTTATTTTAGAAAATCTCTTATTCCGTTTTTTTTCTCCTTATTATTTTTTCCATCACTTTTATTAATCAAAAACACCAAAAAAATTTCATATTCACATGTCTTATTTTATTTCTTTTAACATAAAAAGATCAAAATATTTTCTTAAACAAAACTTATTTCTTTTCTTAAACAAAACAAGTTCATTTTACATTTCTTGTACATTATTATCCATTCAATATGGTTGTAATAGTAACTTAGGATTTAATTTTACTTGCAATCCCCATTTGTAAATCTGTACACCCCATCCCCCTAATGATTGTAATAGTGTAGGATATTTATTTTCCGCAATTTATCGCTTTATATAAATGCTAGTAATTAGGGTTTATATGGAAAGACTAAAACCAATACTTAGAAAACCATAATTCAAGACAAAATCAAGCATGAAAACAACATACTTGCACACAAGCACACCTAGGGTAAATCCACTTGGTTGCCTTTACAAAATGGCCATATTACGCATGCAAGGAGTCTTAGCAAAAACAAGCAAAGTATAAGATCATAGTCCCTCAATGACGCTATCTAAGTTACCTTTCAAATGATCTTAGTCCCTAGAAAAGGAGAATGCTAAGATACCTTGCAACATTGCTAATCATGGTTATACGATGACCCAGGCCCGTCCCTTTTACATCCAAAGATAGGGTTACATAAAAAATCAATGGTAAGATAACAATGTCAAAGGAAAAAAGGAAATGAACATGAAAGACTTTGAGTAGGTATAATGCTCCTAATTACTTGCTCCTTTAAAAATAAAAATCCTTGCTATTTTCAAAACAAACACTTACACTTTCAAAACATCTTACAAAATTGAAACATTTTCAAAAGATCAACACTTTGTATACATTCTTACGAACGAGAATCATTACAAATATTTCCTAAACAACAACCTCTTTACAAAATACTTTCAAAAACCACACAAAGCATAGTTTCAAACAAAAGCAAGTGATCCAGCAAGTAACTAAGAGCCCATGGAAAACCATGGATGAAAAGGGTGCTAATACCTTCCCTTTTCATAATATACCCCCCGAACTCAAGAAAAAATCTCAAAGGTCTTTCCTGTGCTTTTTTGCCTTTCCTTTTGGATAAAAGAAAATTCGGTGGCGACTCTTGCTAACCACAACATTTGCGATCAAACGCAAAACCTTCAAGTCAGTTCTCCCACCGTATCACAGAACTGGCAACTCTGCTGAGGAAGATTCTAAAAGTGGGGTTACCTTAGGGTTAGATCATATTTACTTGCTTTCATTGTTTGATTTTTATGCTTTACATTATGGTTCTTTGTTTGGGTTTGAATCCTCTACCTGGATTTGGGATACCTTCTAGGTAAGTAGCAATACATTATGGAAACTGTGCGGGGTATACCGACATGGTCTAAGCAATAGCTACGTTAGTGCGACATATTTGTGGGTACCGGTAGCCCTTGAGTTAATCAAGGAGAATACGGGGCCGCTGAGTGATGTCATGAAGCACTAATGAACTTTTAGAACCTTTACTTGACCAACTTGGCCTTTAGGACGTAGTGAGATGACCGACTTTGGTGCAGTCCGAAGTTGGTAGATACTCGATACTACACTCATTGAGGTTTGGTTTTTTAGGATATTTCGGTCGCCATTAAAGAGGCTTGTGCTGAAACAATGACCAAGGAAACAAACCAGTGATATTGAGCTCCTTAGAACCCGGTTACTATTTCTAGGACAGGTTTTAAGCCATTTAAACTTCAAGAGGGTACTTACCTATGAGACTCCATGCAAGCCTAAACCTAAGGACGTGTTTGCTTTGTTTGTGTATATTTATTTGTACATAACATCATGAACATCATAACATCATACCATAGCATTTTCAATAACCATTTCAAGGATCTCAAGGGTCTTTGATGCAGGGTCACAATGAACCAGACGTCTATCAAGGGGCAAAAGGATTTATTTTCCCCTAACCAAAACACCGTCAAAAATCAAGTACAACAAACATGAGTCAAGGGCTACAACCCACTTGACATGGTGAGCTTAATTCTCATGGAAGGACATCCACCGGTACAAAGTTCTTCAATTAAATTGTAAATGACTACTCACCCCGCGAGATCCTTGAAAACACGCAACCACATATCATGCATCATATCATGACAGGTTTCTCCCATACAGGTCTCCTTATTCTCCTGCTGTTTATTTCAGTAAGATGGATATGGAACAAACGGTGAAAGACATCCAGGCTCAAAACGCCCAACTTCATGAGATGTTTTTGAATCTGTCCCAGGGACAAGAAGAGGTGAAAGCTCTCCTCACAAGGGGCATGGTCATAGGGAATCCGGAGGGCACCAAGGATGATCAGTTGGAAAGGCTACAAACTGAAATAGCCATAATGAAGGTCCAAATGATGGGACAACTGGTAGGCCATATGGCTCTTATCCAAAATCTGGCTCAAGGACAAGGAGAGCTGAAAGTTCTTGTCAACCAACTTCGTCAAGACGGTTGCAACCGTATGGGGAAAACAACTAGGGTCGGAAATCAAGTCACTGCTCAGCCTCCCATGAGACAAGAACCCGGAAGACTTTCCCAATTTTCTACTACCTCACGGGTCCAACAACAACCTCGCCAACAATAATAGGGCAATCGGCGTAAGCGGAATACAGCTGAAAGACGCTTTACCAAAATCAACATATCATTGGCTCAAGCATTGCAACACATGTTGGAGACCAGGCTGGTTACGTTAAAAGACCCCCATCGGAATCCCAACATAGCCTCCCCGAGGTACAATCTAAATGCAAGATGTTCGTACCACTTCAACAGTCCTGGACATGACACCAATAGCTGTTGGACGTTGAGAAATAAAATTCAAGATCTGATTGATGAAGGAACGCTAGAATTTGCGAATTTGCACCAGATGGTCAACTGGAATTCTTCTGCTGTCCCTAAAAGGCTCACCACCTAAAGTGACAAGTTCAGATAAAGAGGCTTCTATTCATTTGAATTTTCAATTGTAATCTCTTTTATTGTTTAAACAATTATCTATTAATGACAAACCTTGTTTCATTAATGCATTGCATGTTTGTTTTGAATTCATCCTTTCGTTTTCACTATATTTAAACTATGCTTTTTACCCTCAACTCTTGCTAAAAGTTACAAGCCTTTAGAGGGCGGATGACGAAAACCATGCCTTAATCTCATGCAATATGCTTTTGGACAGACCTTGCTGATGATGTACAGGCGTTCTTTCAAATCCTAAACACTGGAGTCATAAGGAAGATAATCCCTAGTCAACCCCTTCGAGCCAAAGAAGTAGAAGTTTTTTTTGTGCACAATTTGAAACCATTAATCAAAACCTAGGGCAGGGTAGTCTCTCAGTCGATTCAAATGCGCGTTTAGCCACAAACTCTCATCTCGTAATACAACGAGTGACATCAAAAATATTCCTCTAGAATAAAAAGATGGTGATGGTTCCCTATCACATAGACAATCATTATCTCTCTAAAAAAAACCCACTAAGTCAAAATCTACAAAGGAGACTTACGAAAAACTGGGGCGTCCCTTGACCGTAATCTCAAAACAAGAACAGTCAGCCAAAAATTAGGGATAAAAAATCAAAAGAAAGAGGTCACTACGAATCCTCAACAACATGGAAAAAAAAGTTGCAAAAATGACTGCCTTCCGACAAACTTAACTGGTCTGAACCATCACCAAAACGGCATTCCAGACTCAATTGGAGTTCAAACGCACAATTAAATAAGTTTAGGACTGAAGAACATCACGAAGAGAGGGTGGGTACAAATACATTTTGAGCCTTTATCCGTTGTTTCTTAAACTGTGAACCAAGCCACGTTACAACCCTTCAAAAGTCCTAATTGAAGCATGGGTTAGTTCGAAAGCATATTGTTACAAAAGGTATCCTGATTCCTGTAGGGCTGTACTCTAAATACTGAGTTGAATTTTTCTTACAAATTTTCTTTACTTGCTAAAACGCATTTTCAAAAACTTCAAGACAAACATAAACTTTGAATTACTTGAATATCACTGTTTGCATATGGCTATTTGTTTGACAGTGGAGAAATTCACACAATGAATATCCAGTGAACGAAAGCTCTCTCAGTGAACAAAATCACTTCAAGTGGCATGGCACTTCCAATGAGAAATCTCCTATCAACAAGGGGGCATGATATGTCACTATCCAAGCACACCTGAGACAGTCCAGTCAAGATTCCAAGAAATATCTCAAGAAGTACATAATAACCAAGGACAGATCTCCATCTCCATTACTGGGGACATTGAACGCCAATCTTGGCAAAGGGTTACATACAGTCAAACATTTCCTGGAAATGCCACAAACACTCGCTACTAGGGGAAGTGACAAATCTCCCCAAAATCCTTCTCATAGGATGATTCCCCAGCCAGATTTTCAATCTCTGAAAAACTTTTCCCAACTAAGTCGACTTCGAGAATCCTCGAGGATTTCTGCCAGTGAAGTCGCCGTCTCTCCAACAGACTGAGCAACATGGTTTATTTCCCCAACAAATGGCAGGATTCCCCAACTTGAGTTTGCCTCTCCGACTAGTACAAATCAGAGGACCACAACTCCTCTTCCCCAATAGAATACTCTACAATCCCCAGCAAAAACTGTGAAGCCTGGATTTCGACCAGATAACAGTATAAGGTGCTGTGAAGCCTGAATTTCGACCAGATAGTAGTTCCCTTCTCCAAAAACACTATGAAGCCTGGATTTCGACCAGTTAACATTGTAAGGTGCTGCGAAGCCTGGATTTCGACCAGATAGTAGTTCCATTCTCCAAAAAACATTGTGAAGCCTGGATTCCGACCAGATAACAGTATAAGGTGCTGCGAAACCTGGATTTTGACCAGATAGTAGTTCCCTTCTTCAAAAACACTGTGAAGCCTGGAAGTCGACCTGATAACAGTATAAGGTACTATGAAGCCTGGATTTCGACCATATAGTAGTTCACTTCCTCAAATGACAAAACATGAATCCCCCATAATATGCAGTTTAACCCCCAGCGGAAAAGAGCTTCCAGTTACCAATCCCGAATAGAAGTCGTCCAATCTCTCAGGATTCCCCAACAGTATTTTACAAGCAGCACACGGTGTTTCCCTTACAACAAATTTTTTTTCTCTAAAAGGAAATCCATCAACACTTCCACTTCATAACATGAAGACTTACACTTCATAACCTCACCAGCAGTCAGGGATTTATTTTCCCCAATCCAACAAGCAGTGCAGTAGATTAGCTCACATACGCATACATCGCATCCATATATCATAAACATCGATAACACGAATGCATACCATGCATTTCATACAACATAACATCACATATTAGCTAACATTTTACCCTTTTTAGGATAAGGTTAATCAACAGCTACCATTAACAATGTTCAAAGGCTTTTCAGATACAGTTCAGATACGATCCAGACACAGACGCCATTCTGACACTCATTCAACTCTCAGATACAGTTCAGATACGCTCTAGACACGGATGACATTCTGATACTCATTCAAGTCAACCTTCAGATACAGTTCAGATACGCTCCAGACACGGATGCCATTATGATACTCATTCAAATTCAACTTTCAAATACAATTCAGATACGCTCCAGACACAGATGCCATTCTAATACTCATTCAGATTCAACTTTCAGATACAACTCAGATACGCTCCAGACATGGATGCCATCTTGATACTCATTCAGATTCAAGTTTCAGATACAGTTCAGATACGCTCCAGACACGGATGCCATTCTAGTACTCATTAAGATTCAATCTCCAGATACAGTTCAGATACGCTCCAGACACGGATGCCATTCTGATACTCATTCAGATTTAACTTTCAAATATAATACAGATACGCTCCAGACACAGATTCCATTCTGATACTCATTCAGATTCAACTTTCAGATACAGTACAGATACGCTCCAGACAGGGACGCCATTCTGATACTCATTTAGATACCAGTTTCATATACAGTTCAGATACGCTCCAGACACAGATTCATCCTAATACTCATTCATATTCAACTCTCAGATACAGTTCAGATACGCTCCAGACACGGATGCCTTTCTAATACTCATTCAAATTTAACTTTCAGATACAGTACAGATATGCTCCAGACACGGGCGCCATTCTAATACTCATTCACATTCAACTCTATGATACAGTTCAGATACGCTCTAGACACGGATGCCATTCTGATACTCATTCAGAGTCAACCTACAGATACAATTCAGATACGCTCCAGACACGGATGCCATTATGATACTCATTCAGATTCAACTTTCAGATACAATTCAGATACACTCTAGACACTGATGCCATCCTGATACTCATTCAGATTTAAGTTTCAGATACAGTTCAGATATGCTCCAGACACGGATGCCATCCTGATACTCATTTAGATTCAAGTTTCAGATACAGTTCAGATACACTCCAGACACGGATACAATTCTGATACTCATTCAAATTCAATCTTCAGATACAGTTCAAATACGCTCTAGACACGGATTCCATTCTGATACTCATTCAGATTCAACTTTCAGATACAATACAAATACGCTCTAGACACAGATGCCATTTTGATACTCATTTAGATTCAACTTTCAGATACAGTACAGATACACTCCAGACACGGACGTAATTCTGATACTCATTCAGATTAAAGTTTCAGATACATTTCAGATACGCTCCAGTCACAGATGCCATCGTGATACTCATTCACATTCAACTCTCAGATACAGTTCAGACACACTCTAGACACGGATGCCATTCTGATACTCATTCATAGTCAACCTTCAGATACAGTTCAGATACGCTCCAGACACGGATGCCATTCTGATACTCATTCAGATTCAACTTTCAGATACAATTCAGATATGCTCTAGACACGGATGCCATCTTGATACTCATTCAGATTGAACTTTCAGATATAGTTTAGATACGCTCCAGACACGGATGCCATCCTGATACTCATTTAGATTCAACTTTCAGATACAGTTCAGATACGCTCCAGAAACGGATGCCATTCTAATACTCATTCAGATTCAACTTCAGATACAATTCAGATACGCTCCAGATACGAATTCCATTCTGATACTAATTCAGATTCAGCTCTCAGATACAGCTCTGATATGCTTTGAACACGGATGCCATCCTGATACTCATTCAGATTCGGCTCTCAACAATCATTTTTGAATGGAATCTCTAAGACCATTCCCTATACCATCAACCATCATATCACCGAGTGCAAATTTCTTGGCACTTTAATGTCCAATCAACTCCCACCTTCGAGTCACGAATGGCAAAACTCGCCAATCTAACTCTTCAGGCGTAAGAAGATTGAACATGGGAAGCTGTTGTACCCAAAAAATTTCTATCCCACTTATCAATTATTTTCACAGAAAGATCTATCTTGGTTCAAGACTGCACTAGGGTTGATCAACTCAAGACATCCCCTTAAGCACTAATTACCAAAATTAGGGTTTGAGATTACACAAGGATAATTGAACTTTCAATGCTTCATGTGACTTTCATGGATCACCCTGGACCCTCAAGTTTGTTCCCATCCAATTTCAAGCCTTGAATTACAAATTTTCCAAGAAAGTCATTCACAAGGGCAAAACAATCATTTGCATACTGAAAAGTAAAACTTTGACTTTTGGATCAAAATCATGTTTCAAGAATCATATTTAATCAAGACATGTTGGAATGTGAGATTTGTTTCATCAAGATATTCAAGAGTCAAAATTACTTTGGAAAAGTCAAATTTCTAAATACTTAGAATTTTTCTAAGTGTTTAAGAAATATGACAAGCTCAGAACTTCTGATCAGATTATCACCATGATGCAAGCTGATTCTGGAAGAACTTCTGACATAAAAGTTATAGATTCCAATGAGATCTAAAACATTACAGAACATAACTTCTTTTAGAAATGCTAGGATTTCAAATTATACATCCTCAAAGGCACGTCTCTGAAGCTTAGGAATTTAGCAAATTCTGAGTATTTTCAAGTCAAAAGTTGTCTACAACTTCTGGGCCAGTTATCCCGTAGGCTCAATCAAAAGTTGCAAGAGCAATTCAAAGAGGATTTACAAAGCGTGTTGCAAGCTTCCAGGAAAGTCTGAGAGCTCCTTCAGAACATGCTGGAGCAAGAAGATACAAAGATCAGAAGTAGGATGTCTATTCTAAGTTACACTGAAGCTGAACTTCTGATCAAGAATTAAGCAGTGATACAGAATCTCACATTTCAGGATTTCTGGTTTGATAAATCTCATCATCATTTAATGCTCACAACCACTTTTGAGTCTTTATCCAAAGGATTTCCCCACGTGTGGCATAGAAGTACCTTTACTATCTTGGAAAAGAAAACTTTTGTACAAGAGTGTGCTGGGCCCATGCGTTTATTTTGCTTTTGAGGTTACCTTTCCTTAATTCCTTCTTACAAATCTAGTTTAGGCGCTGCTAAAGCTGCTAACCACCATACTTTCTTCAAGAACAAGGCAGCACCCTAGCATGTGATGGTTGTACCATTGATCTCTCCAAGCTGCAAGGTTCTTGCCTATAAATTGAACTTCATTTGCAACTGAGAAAGGGGACGGGTCGAAAATTTGAGAAAGAAAAATCCTTGAACCCCTAATAAAATTCCAAGAGTCCAAAACTGCAAACAAAAAATACAAAACCTGTTAACTTTTAATTCTTGCATTCAAACTCCTTTTTTTTTCCTTCAAGTTTTTCTTGATCAAAACCATCCATACAATTTCTGATTTACATATTAGAAGCTATCCCAACTTCTGTGCTCAGACTGTAGCACACTCTCCATCCATATCCACCTCAAAGAAGTCAGAACTTTGCCCCTTGGTTATTCTAGAATTTTTTAATCATTCATAGCCCAAGTTGAAAGCTTCTAGCCTGCTGAGCACGTGAAGAAGCTGTTTAGAACATCACCAGCGTTCAAAAACAGACTCCAGCTCACAGTATTTTCCAGCTGCAAGGTAAGCTTCTACTGACTCTCATCATATTACTTACGCATTATTAGACTTGCACGTTCAAAACACAATGTAGACATCCTGATTTTGATGATGAATATATTCAGAGGTTTCATGTATTTGCCTGCCTAAGTAGAGAGAATTTCTATTCAAAACTTCTTGAAGAAATTAGGACTCAGAATTAGGATTAGAAAATTCATGCTTACTTCTGATTTATAGTTCTGATATCTCTTTTTTTGGAAACCATGTTGGAAACCTATCATAATTGCCATGTTGGTGTTTTCTGTTCTGTTGAGAAATGACCAAGTTGCAGATGTTCTGATTAGCATGATGAAAGAGGCGAAGTTTATCATCAGAACTTCCAAACTCTCCCAACAACCAGAAACTCCTACCCTTTCAGCAACATTAGCATTTCTTGGCTGCCAGCGGCATCAGAACTTCTAGAATCTCTTTTGTTCCTAGCGGATCCAGAACTTCTGACATTCCCTATTTTGGCTAACGTGTTCTCTCTGTCTTGCAGCATGGAAGAGTCAGAACTTCTGATTTCTTTTATTTTAGCAAAGCGCTGATTCCATTTTCTTTCTCCTTATTATTTTTGCCATCACTTTTATTAATCAAAAACACCAAAAAATATTTCATATTCACATGTCTTATTTTATTTCTTTTAACATAAAAAGATCAAAATATTTTCTTAAACAAAACTTATTTCTTTTCTTAAAAAAAAACAAGTTCATTTTAAATTTCTTGTACATTCTTATCCATTCAATATGGTTGTAATAGTAACTTAGGATTTAATTTTACTTGCAATCCCCATTTGTAAATCTGTACACCCCATCCCCCTAATGACTGTAATAGCGTATGATATTTATTTTCCGCAATTTATCGCTTTATATAAATGCTAGTAATTAGGGTTTGTATGGAAATACTAAAACCAATACTTAGAAAACCCTAATTCAAGACAAAATCAAGCATGAAAACAACACACTTGCACACAAGCACCCCTAGGGTAAATCCACTTTGTTGCCTTTACAAAATAGCCATATTACGCATGCGAGGTATGTTAGCAAAAACAAGCAAAGTATAAGATCATAGTCCCTCGATGATGCTATCTAAGTTACCTTTCAAATGATCTTAGTCCCTAAAAAAGGAGAATGCTAAGATACCTTGCAACATTGCTAATCATGGTTATACGATGACCCACACCCGTCCTGTTTACATCCAAAGATAGGGTTACTTACCAAATCAATGGTAAGATAACAATGTCAAAGGAAAAAAGGAAATGAACATGAAAGACTTTGAGTATGTAGAATGCTCCTAATTACTTGCTCCGTTTCAAAACTAACATCCTTGCTATTTTCAAAACAAACACTTACACTTTCAAAACATCTTACAAAATTGAAACATTTTCAAAAGATCAACACTTTGTATACATTCTTATGAACGAGAATCATTACAAAGTTTTCCTAAACAACAGCCTCTTTACAAAATACTTTCAAAACCACACAAAGCATAATTTCAAACAAAAGCAAGTAATATAGCAAGTAACTAAGAGCCCATGGAAAACCATGGATGAAAAGGGTGATAATACCTTCCCTTTTCATAATCTACCCCCTGAACTCAAGAAACAATCTCAAAGGTCTTTCCTGTGCTTTTTCGCCTTTCCTTTTGGATAAAAGAAAAGTCGATGGCGACTCTTGCTAACTACAACATTTGTGATCAAACGCAAAACCTTCAAGTCAGTTCTCCCACTGTATCACACGTTCGAACTCGATACCTCATGTGTAAACGTAGCCAACTCAATTTGTGAAATTTTGGCGCTAGAACCAACTCGATACGATGAAAATCGCCCAAGTTATGATTTTCTGAACATGACACAAATAAACTTCTGTCACAAATTTTCTGAACAAAAATACTTGATAAATCCGCTTTTTTGAAGACCTTCTGATCGAAATTGGCTTCCATCAATGAGAGATGAAAACGTAGTTGACTTCAATATGGAATTTTTGCCACCGGAACGAGTTCAAAACGAGCCACAATATTCAAGGTATGAATTTTTTAGTGTGTAAAAATTGCACTTTAAGCAAACTTTTTCACCATATTTCTTCGAGAAAAAACGCACATTCGGAGACCTTCTTTAAAGAATTGGCTCTCGAGCCAAACCTGAATTTGAGAATATGTTATCAGGGATATCTTGGAAAAAGAACACTTGAATATGATGCACCGAGTTAGACTTGTGAATCTTTGAACCCCGAATTGTTGCGAAACGACGAACCGATCTTCAGCAAGGAAAATACTCTGAGAACATTCATTGGCGAAATAAATGTCACTTGTAACCTGACGAAGCTTGCTAAATATACCTTGATTACATAACCATAAAACCAATGATATGCATGCATGTAATAATGAAATGTAAGCCAAAAAGGTCGAAATAAAGAGGGTAAATTTTGGGGTACAACAATTATCTCAACAGATAATGAAGGAATCTCGGACGATTGCTACTCCAACAAATGATGAAGGAATCTTTGATGATTGCTACTTCAGCAGATGATGAAGGAATCTTGGACAATTTCTATCTCAACAGATAATAAAGGAATCTTTGACGATTTCTACCTCAATGGATAATAGTGGAATCTTTGACGATTGCTACCTCAATGGATAATGAAGGAATATTTGATAATTTCTACCTCAATAGATGATGAAGGAATCTTTGAATATTTCTACCTCAATGGATAATGAAGAACTCGTCTATGTTAGACTTTACCTAAAAAGATAAAGATTTAGTTGCATGCAATGTCATGAAGCATGAAGTGAAAATGACGTTCTCAAAATGAATGACATTTGTAATATATGAATTCATGTTACCTATACTATGACATCTGTAAAATGGTGTATGAATGCAATGCATGAACATGTGAGTCATTCCATTGCTGTATTGTTGAACTAGGGAAAATGAATCCCTAATTGTTGCTGAAGAGTACCGGGAAGCTGAATCTTGGACTGTTGTTGGTGAGTGAAGAAAGTGATTCTTCAATTTCTGCTGGTGATAATGAATGAAGATAGTTATTTTGGCGATTCCCTTTCTCTGTCGAGGATCTTCGACTTCTGTTTGAGAATGATTTTATCAAGGAGAAGAGTTTTGTTGGAAGATTTCACCAATTTGGAGAAATAAACTCCGTTGGGGGATGAACTTCCATAGCTAGAGAAATGAACTCTACTAGAGATAAGGCTTTATAAACTACTTGAGATTTATAAAACTATGTTGCAGAAGGTGAATTCCATAAACTGCATGGGGATTTTGTTGAAATCCTGTAGGGAATCTTGACAAGCTTGGCGACTTCACTGGGGATTTTGGAACAGTACTTGGAGGTTTTTGCTCTGTCGGGGATGTGAAAATACCTGACATTATTAGGCTGCATGCTGAGAATATGGCAATGACCTTTGTTAGGAGGATGGCTCTGCATCTGTACCTGCTGGAGAAGGTATCTGCTTGTATTTCATAGACGGTTTTGACCGTTATCCTAACATCTAGAGTCCTTGGTGTATGTTGATCAGGGAGTACGCTTCAATCCCTAACTTTTGCCTGGACTGCCCTTTCAGATTTTCAGTCCATCGGGATACCCCTTTTTGCCCAAGCCGCCTTTTCAGGTTTTGACTTTCCGGGTGTACAAATTTTTTTCATATGTATATCCCTAATTTTTGTCTGAACCTTTGGTTCGCCGGTATGCCCTTATTTTTTCCTAGGCCAGTCAACCTAGCGGGTTTTTGTTCATGCGTAGTATTTTACGACTATGTCCTACGTTCACCGGGTGCGGAGAATTGTCACTGTCCATAGTAGTAAGTGTTGCCATACTGCTAGAAGATGTTTGCTTGATCGCACATGATTCATTGCCGGAATTCATGTCTAATGCCCTAAGTGATTCAGATGGAGGTCTGCCCCTGGCTATTTGGAAATTTTGAGAGATTCATCGAATCTTAACTTGACTACCCCAGATCAGCTGGATACCGTGCCATGCCCCTTGATTATGAAGGGCCTGTTATTGGAAATGTCTTTTCTGTCTGAGGTGATTTTGTCCATTGAGAGGACTTATGTACATCAAATATCCTTCGTGTGAATTTCTCTGCTGTTAAACAAATAGTCATATGCAAACAATGGTATTTTAAGAATGCAAAGCTTATGCCTGTCTTGAAGTTTGAAAATTCATTTTTAGTAAAACAAACAAATTTTGTAAGAGTGTGATATCAACTCAGGATTTGTAGCAAGTCCTACAGGAGTCAGGATACCTTTTGTAACAGTATGCTTCGGAACTAACCCATGCTTCAGCTAGGACTTTTAAGGGTTGTAGCGTGGCCTGGTTCATGGTTTAAGGAACAAAGGATAAAGGCTAAAAATTTATTTGTACCCAACCGTTCTTCATGATGTTCTTCAGCCCTAGACTCAGTTAATTGTGCGTTTAGATCCCAATTGAGTCTAGAATCTTTTCTCTGATACTTGGTGATGATTCTGAAGTTGAATGTTTGTTTGAGAAGGCATTCATTTTTGTACCCATTTCTTTTTGTTGAGGATTTGTAGGACCTCTTTTTTTTTCTTTTCTTTATCCCTATTTTTTCCTGAAATGTTTCTTTTGTGATTACAGTCAGCGAGATGCCCCTATTTTTATTTCTCTTAAGTCTCCTTCATAGGTTTTGACTTAGCGGGCTTTTCTTTTGACAGATAATGACTTCCCGTCTTGATGCTTATGTGGAACCATCACCATCTTTTGGAGAGCATCTTCTACACTATTTATCGTGTATGAAGGTAGATCTTGTGACATAATGCACATTTGAATTAACTGAGAAAACTACCCTGCCCCAGGTTATGATTAAGGGTTTTAATTTATGTGAAAAGAAAAACTCCTACTTCTTTGGCTCAAAGGGGTTGACTAGGGATTATCTTCCTTATTACTCCACTGTTTAGGATTTGAAAAAATGCCTGTACATTGTCAGCGAGGTTTGTTCAAAAGCATACTGTGGAGATTGTGGTATCATTTTCGTCATCCTCTATCCAAAGGCTTAGATATTTTTAATCAGGAGTTTGAATATCACAAAAGGAAGTAAAAAACACAGTTTGAATATAATGAAATAATTCAAGACAAATATATGCAATGTATTAATATGAGTAACCAATGTTTGACATAAAGGTAAATGTTTAAAGCAACAAAGGAATTACAACTGATAATTCAAATGCAATAAACGCTCTCAATTTTGGCCATGATTTGGCATGGGAGCAGTGGTCACACTGGGGTCTTAGGAGAGTCAAATTTGATCTTCTTGCTGTTGATCAAATCCTTAATCTTGTTATTCAAAGTCCAACAGTTATCGGTGTCGTGCCCAGGACTATCAGAATGGTAAGCACATTTTACATTAGGATTGTACTTAGAAGAAGAGGTATCAGGTTTTTGAGGAGGATCCTTTAGTGTAATCAGATCTACTTTTAGAAATTGTTGTAATGCTTGAGACAAGGGCATATTAAAATCATTGTACTTCCTCTCTTGATAATTTATTCCGCGCCTATTTCCTTGTTGATGTTGAACGGGTGTAGGATTAGACATTAACACCGCTCCCACGGACTGAGGGTGGTTATTTTTATTATGGTACCGTTGACCATAGACAACATTAGTTTCTTTTTTACCACCAAATAGCCTCCTCTCAGAATTAGAGGATGTAGCCATTGGAATCTTCCCACTCTTGATATTTCTTTCAATTCTCTCCCCAGTCAGAACCATCTTTGTAAAACTGGATGAGGAACTTCCAATCAGCAAATTGAAGAACGGGCCTGTCAGAGTGCCCATGAACATGTCTACCATTTCCCGGTCATTCAGAGGAGGTTGTACCCTGCCGGCTAGATCCATCCATTTCTGCGCATATTCCTTGAACCCTTCTCTTGAGCCCGTGGACATATTCTGCAATTGCACTCGAGTTGGTGCCAAGTCGGCGTTGTATTGGTACTTCTTGTAGAAAGTAGCAGCCAAGTCTTCCCAGGTATGGATTTTGGTTCCTTCTAGCTGATAGAACCAATCCAGTTGAGTGCCAACCAAACTTTCTTGGAAGAAATGGACCCATAGCTTCCAGTCAGCAGTGCGAGGCTGGATCTTTTTGACATATAACCTCAAGTGAAGCTTGGGACAGGAAACACCGTCATATTTTGCAAAGATAGGGACCTTGAACTTAGGTGGGATGACCACCCCTGAAACCAACCCTAATTCTTCAAAATCCAGACCGGGTACCCTCTGAATTTCTATTGAATTGAGGCGATCCTCCAACTGCTTATATTTTTCATCAGCAAGAGGATACCGCTCTTCAATATAGTCGGCTTCATCTTACTCAAACACTGGATTATTGTCTCCTTCCTCGGATTCCTCGTCACTTTCCTCTTGATTATCCCCTCTCTTTGATGGGTTTGTGAAATCTAGAGCTCGGTTAGTTGGTCTTCTTCTTCCCACACTCAAAACACAAACTGGTTTGTTTAGATTTTTCTTATGGTCTTTGAGAACAAGAGCCTTCATATCTTCTTGTCCCTTAGCCAGATTCAGGAACATTTCTTGGAATTGAACATTTTGTGCCTGAAGTTCCTTAACTGTTTGTTAAAGAGCCATTTCTTTTTGCTAAAATAAACAATGAAAAGATAAGAAACCTGCCTGGGGAATACCTGTTATGCAATGACATGTATGATATGCAAATGTTTTCACCATATCGAGTGGGTCATAGCCCCTGACTCAAGTTTTCGTGTTTTGGTCTTTTGAAGGCATTTGGTTAGAGGAAAATAAATCCCCTTGCCCTTTTTAGACGTTTGCTTTATCATAATCAGCATCAAAGGCCCTTGAAATCCTTGAAATGGTTAAGGAAATGCTATGGTATGATGCTATGATATGTATGTTATACATCAAGCAAAATGTAGGGTGATGAGGACAAGCATGTCTTGCAAGGAAACCAGTTTATTGGATAATTACTGTAAACAAATCCTGCAAGGAAATCATATTGTTAGATAATCAAACCCTGCAAGTAGTTCAAGTTGAAAGCATACAAATCACACAAGCAGCCTTAGTTTTAGGATTGCATGGGGTTTGCAGGTAAGTTCCCTCTTGAAGTTTAGTTGGCTCAACCTGTCCTAGTAATAGTAACCGGGTTCTAAGGGATCTCAATATCACTGATCTTTCCCACAAGTTTCATTCTGATAGACAACTGACTTGCCACTAAACAAAACTCGGGAGTCAAATCTCAATGAGTGTAGTATCGAGTATCAATTGACTTTGGGCTACATCAAAGACGGCTATCTCACTACTTCCTAATGGCCAAGTTTTTCAATTAAAGATTCTAAGATCAGTTGATGCTTTATGACACCACGCAGCGACCCTATATTTTTCTTTTCCACTTATGTTTGTCTCTACCCAATGGTTGCCATTTGTTGAAGGAAGGTGTTCAACGCCTGATGGATGATAAAGAAATTATGTTTGAGAAGACTCCAGTTACAAGTGTTCCGTGTGAAGATGTTTCTATCATTACCATTTTCACCAATCCTCCCAAGTTCTCCTCCAAAAGACCTGTCAGGATTACATCTGTTCCAAAAGTTTCTCCGTTGATGATTACTTTTCCTGGACCTATACCATATTCCTCAGATAAAGTTATTCCCTCGAATTATGGAGCTGACGTCTATTACCATGGAGTCA
Source organism: Vicia faba (assembly GCA_948472305.1). Taxonomy (NCBI): domain Eukaryota; kingdom Viridiplantae; phylum Streptophyta; class Magnoliopsida; order Fabales; family Fabaceae; genus Vicia; species Vicia faba. The sequence goes on along the minus strand of OX451741.1, from coordinate 766,632,566 downwards.
AGCAAAACCTGTTGGCTATTAAAGACAAAGTTGCTGAAGGTACTGATCCCGACGTCGCCAATATCGTCGGGACCAGTAAGATAACAAGAAGTAGAAGAGTTTTCTCTCCCGAGATCTCTCCAAAAAATGTTGCTACTCCTGTGATCATCCCTGCTGTTGCTCTTGTTAATACTCCCATTACTACTCCTGTGATTATTCTTGTTGCTGCTCCAGTCAATATTCCCATGGCTACTCCTACTGTTAGTCCTACTGTTATCCCTGCTACAGGGTCGACCGAGACTCGGGGAAAAGAGGTATTGGTTGAGCCTGTCCGGATGAAGGCACATCTAGAAGCCATTCCCGGGGCTTCTAAAAAGGAGATGAAGAGATATTGAAAATAATCAAGAAAAGTGATTACAATGTCGTAGAGCAATTTGGGAAGACCCCTTCAAAAATCTCAATGATGGCCCTACTGATGTGCTCTGAAGCCCATGCCAAGGCTTTAGTAAAATTCTTGAAGTCTGCCCACGTGCCTCAAGAGACCTCCGCTGATCAGTCGAGAATTACATGGCCATCCTGACTGTTGATAATGGCCTGGGATTCTCTGATGGAGACCTAACTCCCAAGGGAAGGAAACACAATGATGCCCTACATGTCTCCATTGAGTGCAGGGGCACTACATTAGCCCATGTTCTGGTAGATACAGGTTCATCACTGAATGTCTTACCCAAGAATGCTATGGATAGGTTAGATTGTGAAGGACTCACACTAAAGCCTAGTAACATTATGGTGAGGGTCTTCGATGGTTCTAAAACAATGGTTCATGGGGAAGTGGACATCCCTATCAAAGTTGGTACTCAAACTTTTAATTCCACTTTCTATGTAATGGACATCCGCCCATCTTACTCCTGTTTATTGGGTCGACCTTGGATCCATGGGGCTGGTGTTGTTACTTCCATCCTACATCAGATGCTGAAGTACCTAGTCAATGAGAAAATTATCACAATCCATGGGGAAGAGGAGTACATCGTGAGCCACCTGAACTCTTTCAGGTACGTTGAAATAGACAGCGAGTTCATTGAGACCCCCTGTCAGAACTTTGAGGAGGTTCCACAAACCGTTGTTGTGACCAAGACCACTTCCACTGTTCCAAAGACTACTAGACCTCCGTTGAAGATGGATTCTTTGAAGGATGCCAAGGCAGTAGTCGAAGAAGGTGGGTGTATAATTTGGGGCCAACTTCCAGATATTCCCTACAAATCTGATAAATTTGGTTTGGGTTTTACTTCAGGAGCCCAGAGAGTTGTCCGTCGTGCTCGCTCCAGGGGACCACCTTTACGGATTAGCAACCATGAAGTTAATGCTTTGGAGGACAGTGATAGTGATTGTGACCTGGACAAGTGGATCTTCCCAACCATCAATGGTGGAGTCAGCAATTGGGAGGCTAAAGACTTTGTGCCCATTACTTTTATTCAAGAGTATTTTTTCTATTTGTTTTAAGGAAATGTAATATTTGAACAATTGAAACATTACAGCCTTGTGTCTTACCCGGGGCACAATGGTCTATTTGTGAGGGTCATTAATTCATTTTCATATGTCATTAATAAAACATTGGATGTTTTTCATACAAATTTTACGCTCTTTATTTTTCTTTTCTGCCTCTTTACTTTATCAAAAATATACAGCTATGCTCTTACACACACCGACATATCAAACTGCAGATCCACATCCACTATGGATCCCATTGATAACGGTTCTGTTATTTCTCATTACGACTTTGAAAATCCAATCTACCAAGCCGAGGACGAAGGTGAGGAAGATTGTGAGGTACCAGGAGAGCTTGCCAGACTGTTACAACAGGAAGAAAGGGCAATACAGCCTCATGAGGAGCCGGTCGAGACAGTCAACTTGGGTACTGAAGAGGACAAAAAAGAAGTCAAGATAGGTGCCGATCTAGAGCATAGTGTCAAGGAACAGTTAATTCAGATGCTACATTATTATGCTGAGGTTTTTTCTTGGTTATACAAAGACATGCCGGGACTTGACACTGATATTGTGGTTCATTGCCTACCTACAAAATAGGATTGCCCCCAGTGAAACAGAAGGTTCGTCGTATGCGGCCGGATATGTCAGAAAAGATCAAGGCTGAAGTCATGAAACAGTTCAATGCCAGTTTCTTAGTTATCACGTCCTATCCACAATGGGTTGCCAATGTTGTTCCAGTACCTAAGAAGGACGGTAAGGTACATATGTGTGTGGATTATAGAGACCTGAATAGGGAAAGCCCCAAGGATGATTTTACGCTTCCCCGCATCGATGTTCTGGTTGACAACACCTCGCAACATAAGGTATTCTCCTCCATGGATGGTTTCTCCGGATACAATCAGATCAAAATGGCACCTGAGGACATGAAGAAGACGACCTTTGTCACACAGTGGGGCACTTTCTGCTACAAAGTTATGCCATTTGGGTTAAATAACGCTGGGGCAACCTACCAACGTGCCATGGTAGCTTTGTTTCACAATATGAACCATCACGAGATAGAGGTATACGTTGATGATATGATAGCCAGGTCTCAGACTGAAGAGGAGCACCTTGAGCACCTACAAAAGCTTTTTGAAAGGCCAAAGAAATACAAACTGAGGCTACACCTGAATAAGTGCACTTTTGGAGTAAGATCCGACAAACTCTTAGGATTCATCGTCAGTGGAAAAGGCATTTAAGTGGACCCTGCAAAGGTCAAAGCTATACAGGAAATGCCAACTCCTTGAACTGAGAAGGAAGTTAGGGGATTCTTGGGACGTCTGAACTACATAGCCAGATTCATTTCACATATGACTGCTACTTGTGAGCCAATCTTCAAATTACTGAAGAAAGATCAAGCAATGAAGTGGAATGACGATTTCCAGTATGCCTTCGACAAAATCAAGGAATATCTTCAAGAGCCTCCAATCTTGATGTCGTCAGTCGAAGGAAGACCTCTGATCATGTACTTAACAATATTAGAGAACTCAATGGGGTGTGTGCTGGGGCATCATGACGAGTCTGGTCGAAAAGAACATGCAATATACTACCTTAGCAAAAAGTTTACTGACTGTGAAACAAGATACTCACTACTCGAGAAAACTCTTCGCGCTTTGGCATGGGCTGCTCTCCGACTAAGACATTATATGTTGACTCACACTACCTTGTTGATATCTAAAATGGATCCTATCAAGTACATCTTTGAGAAATCTGCTCTCTCTGGAAGAATAGCAAGATGGCAGATGATACTGACCAAATAGGACATTCAGTATACAACCCAACAAGCAATTAAGGAAAATGTACTAGCTGATCATTTGGCTCATCATGCTGTGGACGACTACCAATCCATGAATTTTGAGTTCCCGGATGAGAACACCATGTTAGTAACTGATTGTGAAGAACCTGGACCGGATGAAGGACCTGAACAAGGATCCCGATGGACTATGGTTTTTGACGGAGCTTATAATGCTCTTGGAAATGGCATCGGCGCTGTAATCATATCTCCCGAAGGCTGTCATACTCCTTTCACTTCCAATTTATGTTTCAATTGTATCAATAATATGGCTGAGTATAAAGCATGTATCATGGGTCTCAAAGCTGCTATCGACTTGAGGATTAAATTCTTGAGTGGATTTGGAGACTCGGCCTTAGTAATAATCCAAATCAAAGGAGAATGGGACACAAAGCATCCTAATCTTATTCCTTACAAAGAGCATGTGTTGACACTGATTCCATACTTTGAAGAGATTACCATTGAACATTTCCCACGAGAGGAAAATCAACTAGAGGACGCGCTAGCTACAATGTCATCCATGTTCAAGGTTAGGTGGGATAATGAATCTTCTCAGATCACTATCGAGAGGATGGACGAGCCAGCATACCTTCACGAGATTGGTACTGAAGAAGTAGTGGACAAGCCTTGGTTCCATGAAGTCAAAAGATATTTAGAAGCCCAAGAATACCCTGAGGGAGCTTTACTCAATGACAAGAAGTTCCTAAGAAGGTTCTCTGCCAAGTTCTTCCTTAGTAACGAGATCCTCTACAAGCACAACCACGACTCTACCTTGCTTCGGTGTGTAGACAAGAGTGAGGCAAAAAGGATTATGGATGACTTACACGAAGGTACCTTTGGCACTCATTCTAGTGGACATTCAATGGATAAAAAGATCCTATAGGAAGGATACTACTGGTCCACCATGGAGGCAGACTATTATCAGCATTCGCGGACTTGTCACAAATGTCAAATCTATGCTGATAAGGTGCTTGTACCTCCGGTTCCTTTAAATGTCTTGATTGCTCCTTGGCTGTTCGCAATGTGGGGCATCAATATGATTGGGGAAATCAGACCTACAACTTCCAATGGGCACCGCTTCATCTTGGTTGCCATTGATTACTTCATGAAGTGGGTCGAGGCAGCTTCATTTGCTTCTGTTACCAAGAATGTTGTGGCCCGATTCATCAAACACAACCTTATATGTCGGTACGATATTCCAGAAAGAATCATTAAAGATAATGGTACCAATATCAACAACACTATGATCACCGAGCTCTGAACGTAAATTTAAAATCCAGCATCATAACTCTTCTCCCTACCAGCCGAAGATGAGTGGCACTGTTGAAGCTGCTAACAAAAATATCAAGAGAATCATACAGAAGATGACGGTGACATATAAAGATTGGCATGAGATGTTACCATTTTCTCTTCATGTTTACCACACTACAATGCACACATCAACAGGGGAAACTCCTTTCTCTTTGGTATACGGTATGGAAGCTGTCATGCCTATAGAAGTCCAGGTCCCTTCCTTTAGGATCATGAAAGATGCAGGGTTGAATGAAGATGAATGGGTTTAGACTCGACTTGACCAGTTAAACCCGATTGATGAAAAAAGGCTCGCGGCACTCTGCCATGGTCAGATGTACCAAAAACGTATGATCAAAGCTTTTAACAAGAAAGTCATACGTCAGGTATATAAGACTGGTGACCTGGTAATCAAGCGCATCATACTGCCACAAGGTTATCCCAGGGGAAAATGGACTCCCACATACGAAGGGCCATTTGTGATCAAGAATGTATTTTCTGGTGGAGCCATGATCTTAACCACTATGGACAATGACGACCTTCTGCATCCTGTAAATACAGACATAGTTAAAACATACTACGCATAAACAAAGACCTGCTAGGTCGACTGGACTAGGAAAAAATTAGGGCATCCCGGCGAGCCAAAAGGGTTCGGGAAAAAATTAGGGATATACATGAAAAAATTTGTACACCCGGCAAGTCGAAAACCTGAAAAGGAGGCTTGGGAAAAAAAGGGTATCCCGCTGGACGGATAACCCGAAAGGATAGACCAGGAAAAAGTTAGGGATTTAAAGCGTATAACTATGTCCTGTTGGATCACCTTACATCCAATCTTCAGTATCAACTATCAATCTCAAGTCGTACTAATTAATCCAATTTGCTTCGGACAAGCAACAAAAGGGATGAGACGCTCAAAGACATAAAAGCAATAGCAGAATGGGAACCCAATGGGATTATTTCACATAGCTGTCTTTCTTTGTATACTATTTTTGTGTAATTTCCATTCTTACGATGGTATTCTCTTACTAGGATGACCGTCTCCTTGTACAAAATCGCTTATTCAAGTTAATACAAAACTATTCCTTTGAAAGTGCAAACTTCTGTTTTTATTTTTGTGTTTTGTGTGCGAAAATGTCTAGTGATTATTTTTGAACATACGCATTTGAATGTGATTACTGTTTACAAATACACGCATAAAAACAGAAAGACATTTTCTAATGACTTTAAGGAACAAGACAATATCTAAGGGCCATCCACAAAATCCCCACAGATGTTTTCCCCGACAGATACCTTCTCCAGCAGGTACAGAGACAAGGGCATTCTACTACAAGGTCACTGCCATATTCTCAGCATGCAGCCTAATGGTGTTCTCATATCCCCGACGGAGCAAGAATCCCCAAATTACTGCTCCAACGTCCCCCCAGTGAAGTCGCCAAGCTTCTTAGGATTCCCCAACAAGATCTTCAAGCAGTTCGTAGAGTTTACCTTCCCCAACAGAGTTTATTTCTCTAACAATGGAAGTTTATCTCCTAGCATTTCAAATTTAACAAATTTGAAGTCCTACATTCTCCCCCCAGCAACAGTCAGGGATTTATTTTCCCTAATTCAACAATACAACAATGGAACAACTGACACGTTCATACATTGCATTCATAAATCATTTCTACAAACACCATAGCATATGCAGCACAAATGCATATATCACAAACTCATTTATTTTAAGAGCATCATGCAATTCATACATCATTACATCACATGAAACTAACTTTACCTTTCCAGGTTAAGTTCGCAGAAAGACAAACACTATCAGCTTATACAACAGGTCAAATATTAATGTCCGAAACTAGACGAGAAAACCATCTACACGACCAAATGGTATGAACTCTTGAAGCAAGACGGGTTTACCAACAAATACAACAGGCCACAGATTAATGCCCGAAATTAGACGGGGAAACTATCTACGTGACCAATAAAACAAATCCCAAATTAACACTTGTAACAAGCCAAGAAAACTATCTTTTGGACAGATTGATTGTAGATTAACACATAAAACAAGCTAGGAGAACTATCTATATAAGAGGATTGAAGATTAATACCTGTAACGAGCCAGGAAAACTATCTTTCTTTCTCAGGTCAGAGATTAATACCTGTAACAAGCCAAGACAACTATCTCAACGACTGAAAAAAACAAGTTCCAAATTAATACATGTAACAAGCCAGGACAACTATCTGTGGATGACTCATTGTAGATTGATACCTAAAACCGGACAGGAAAGCTATCTACATGAGCAGATTAAAGATTAATACTCGAAGCAAGACGAGAAAACTATCTTTCTTTCTAAGGTCAGAGATTAATACCTGTAACCAGCCAAGACAACTATATCAATGACCGAAAATTTTCAAGTTTCAGATTAATACCTGAAACCAGACAGGATAACTATCTGCGAGCAACTGATTGTAGATCAACATCTGAAACCAGACAGGAAAACTATCTACATAACCAGACGAAGCAATCTTACACAGGCTCCTTCTCATATATCTCCGGATGCAGGCTAACACGGACTCATCATGGAACCGACCTACACAGGTTCTTTCTAATACATTTATCAGATAACGGTTAATTCCATTATCCCCAGCAAGTTACTGTAAAGCCTGAATTTCAACCAGAAAACAACAAACTTTCATCTCTATAGAGATAACTCTTTAGCAGAGCCTTGGAAAACTGAAGCTCATAGACTCTATTCCCCACAGAGTTTTCCTCAAGCAGGAAAACAACAAAAACCCACATTCCCTAGCGGACTCCTCCTCAGACAGGAGGAATAGGAACCTCTAAAGGGACCATGTCTGAATTCAGCATCTATTATGGATGGCATCTTTAATCCCATCTCTGACGACTCTCTGCCATCTTCTCTAAATGGCATCTGTAAGCCCATTCCCGTCATCATCAACTAATAGTGTTACTTCATGCGAATGCAAATTTCTGGGCACTCTAGTGTTCAATCATCTTCCACCTTTTGATCACGAAAGGCAAACAAGCCAATCTAAATCCTCAGGTTTAAGAAGATTGAACAGGGGCAACTGTTATACCCTAAAATTTTCCCTCTCATGTTTCCCAAGTTTTTTTCTCTTATATGGGTGGTTACAAACACTTGCCTAAAGAAAATGAAAATTTTGAATGTTAGCAAAGTGTCTTTCGATTGGCAATTCAACAATGTCCTTCGATTGGCATCTGAACAAGGTATTTCGATTAGCATATGAGCAAGCTTTGATTGGGTGCTGAACTTCCTTCGATGAAATCCTGATTCACAAGCTTCAATTGGGTGTTGGGCCCCTTTTAGATCAAGTTCAAATCACAAGGCTTCGACTATGAATTTGTTGCTTCAGGCTTGCCTTTAATTAGCAAGGAAAAAACTTCCTCCATGCCTGCTTCGATTCACAAAATAGTAGTCCCCTGCAGACAAGCTTCGATTGGGCATCTAAAGACCCATTTAAGCAAGATTTGGTCCATAAGTATCATTCCAGCAGGGCCTTATCTGTGCTTTCCTTCAATGCATATGGCACATACCCCCTATTCAACTTGCCTTCAGCGCACTAGGCAAATACTCCCTCTGTGTGTGCCTTCAGCGCACTAAGAAAGAATCCTCTACAAGTTTGTTTCGATTCACCAGCAGTGAACTTCTGCATACCAGCTTCGATTAGGCGCTGAGTATCCTTCGATTAAGCCTTGTTCACAAAGCTCCCATTGGACAAAAGGCCCTCCAACTTTGTTCACAATCATCTGGACAATCGAAAACCTTCTTTGTCACCACCTTCGATTGTCCAGATTGAAGTTTTCGTTTGAATTGATTGAATCAAGAAGCTAACTGAGTAGGGGCTCAATCTAAGAGGCCCCAATGATGAGACTTGAGCCATTTGAAGGACACACCTTGGTGGCCCATTCGAAGAGGGCACAAGGCATACATATGGACCATTCGAAATACATTCAAAAGACCCATTCGAAGATTATACAAGTGGTCCAATCGAAGGGCAGGGACTGAAGGCATTCGAAAGCCATTTGTGTCCATATTCATTCAAATTCACAAAAGAGACAACAATTCCATACCTTTGCCCAAGTTTCAAATATTTATTTATGGCTCTTAAAGAACATTATTGAGCATGCTTATTTCCCTCCTACCTTGTCCCCTCCATCTGCTCTATATAAAGGTGGCATTTGCAAGCCTCATGGACGGATACACAGCCTAGAAAGAGTCACGAAAAGATTTCCTGAGAAGAACCACACAAAATTGCAATAATTGTCCAATGTTGTGAAATCCAAACAAGGAATTCCAGTCATATTAAATTCCTTCTAAGCCTTCCATCAAATCCCTGGAGGTTCCGGGAATCCATTCCATTCATCACACAAGCCCAACGCACTCCCAAACGCATGCATGATCTCAAACTTTCTTTACATATGATCTAAATGATTTTTATATGCATATATATGTTCATATTGATGTTTGCGAATGTTTAGATCCATTACATGCAAGGTTTGGAGTAAGGACAAAGATTTTCCATTTTTAGGGAAAATTTTTAGGCGCGTATGATTCTCAATGATAGAGGCCATTTCAGGGGAAACTACCCCCATGGTTGAATTCGTAGACCCCAATTTAGGGGGGTAGCCTAAAGCTTTTTCCATGAATCTCTCTTTTTTGCAGGTTCACATTTTTGTTTGGCCGGAGAAGATGACCGGAGGGAAGCTCCGGCATCCCTGAAAATCTTTGACTCGGGTCAAAGCTGGCATGGCAGTTTTGTGTTACCTGATTGGCCCATTCAAATATATCTGGCGTGCGGGTTTGAAATTGGGGAGTATAATTGAATTCTCTTTATATTATTTTTGTGTTGTCATACTAACAAATGAACAGGATGATGCAGTGGCAAGACAATGTGCGTTAAGGTGTTGCTTATGTGAGAGGTCAGGGGTTCGACCCTACCTCTTGCATATTATTTTTCCACTTCTTCTTTGTAGATCCAGTTTAGCAAGGTTGTACACGTGCACCATAGGCCATCAGATCCATGCTTTCCAATGTCAACGCAGCCAGATCCAAGCGCACTAAGTATACGTCCCCACCATGGACATTCAAAGGATCCCCTCACTGGATCCATGTATCCTCTAGGCTCCTTCATACATGGGCCTAGCAATTTCAAAAACGCACCCCCCATTTACTTTAGACATCAGGCCCAATTTATTATCTATTTTTCTTTTCAACTTTTTATTTGCTTTATATTTTATTTTTAAAACCCTTTTTTAGCAAATCATAAAAATCACAAAAAATAATAGACTTAGGATTTTTCAATTAATTTAATTTTCATAATTTCATTTAATTAATTATTTTGACCTTATTTTAATTAATTTAAAATCAACTAGATTTAGATTTATTTCATTCAAATAATTTTCTTAATGAAAACACAAAAAATATTAGAATTAGTTTTCTTTTATTAATTAGGATTAAATTTAGCCTTTCTTATTTAATTTAATTTAAGTATTTTCTTAGAATAAACAAAAGCCAAAAGATTTTCTTATTTCACTTAGAATTTTTTTTAGGTTTTAGACGTTTCTCTCCATTTCGCACGCTTTGTTTATTTTCACATCTTTTTTATACTAATGTATCTGCTGATGGAATGTAATAGTTATTAGGATTTTTACCATTTTCCTTTTTTCCCCATTTGAACATGTAAATACCTCCTCACTGAAGCCATGTAATAGCGTAGGTTTTATTTTCACACTTTACATTTTTTTGTATCATATTAACTGTTAGTAATTAGGTTTGTATGAAAAGACTGAAATTAAACGCTAGCAAACTTAACACAAGACTAAAATAACTAATACACCATGCACATATACACCTCTAGGGTTCCCCACTCTGGTTTCCTTTGGAAAACGGTCATAATTCTCGAAATGTGAGAAGTTTTAGTGGTTGTCCTCTAGTTTGAAAGATCACAAGTCCCTCGATGATCCTGTCGATGTTGCCTCGGTTAAAAGTGATCTTAGAAATTTAGGACAGTTACTAAAATTCCTTGCCACGTTGCCTTCGTGACTGTAACGTTTCTTCGAATATCCCTCATACATCCAACAATAGGTTTACCTACTTACTAATAGTAGGATATCACTGTCTAAAGGATATGAGGAAAAGAAATACCTTTTCAAGTACAAGTAGATAGTTGTTAGATGCTTTCTCAAAACAAATTTTCACACTTACATATAAACATTTCAAAACACTTTAAAAAATATTCGCTTTGTCAACACTCTTAAGGACTGATACTAGAGTTATCACAAAGCAAATCGCCGCACTAAGGCATTTTCAAACTACTTTTTTAAAACACAAAGCACAAGAAAGTTTCATAACATGAGCTAAGCCTCTAAGAGCCCGTAGATAACTATAGATAGAAAGGGTGCTAACACCTTCCCTTTCCATAATCTACTCCCCCTTACTCAGAAAATTCTCGAAAAGGTCTTTTTCTGATCTTTTCACCCTTTCCTTAATTTGGATAAAAGAAAAGTTGGTGGCGACTCTTGCTTACAACAACATTTGCAAATACAAACTCAAAACCAATATAACATTCGGTTCTGCCACCGTATCACAATGCGGATATGGCATCTTCAACTGAATTTCCCTCGCTTGTGCCCACTGAAGATAAGGCTCTAAAGAAACAAAACCTCTAGGTCCCAAGTCCTTTCTACTCTTCCTGTGAATATGACGCTAAACCTTTGAAATATGTTCCTTAGCTTCCTTATGATTATATCCCTCTCTAATAAAGAAACCACTCAATACTATTTGGCTTATCCCTCATCAGATATCCAAGTTGTCATCATGCAAGAATAGAATTGTAGTTAATTCCTCCCTTTGTACCAAGAAGAGGTACGTTGGGGAAACTACCACAACTATCGACAATCTCTACATCATAGTAAGCCTGATGGTACCAAACAATATCTGAATGAGTGAGGGCCATAATCTTTGGTGCCCAACAAGGTTCCTTCCTGACATCCCAAAAGGCATCAGACTGAGGCAAGTGAGAAATAACCACTGATACAATAAAGGCGTGCAACATATGATCATCCCTCCATGATAAGAATCCCGAATATGAATAGAGTAATAAGCATCACCTAATAATGTAGGAACTGAATTCCCTATCAGAAGATCCTGATGGCATTGATGTCCACGAAGTTGTCGATGTTCAAAAATAAGAATAACCCATAGGCGAGTAGAGCAAAGATGGCCTCACAACAACTGTACTCTTCATCCTAGCAAAGTAACAAGATTTATCCAATAAGAACTGAGTGGGTAATCCTTTAATCCCTCCTTTGGTAGTCATGTGGGCTTCAACCTCAGACTTACCTAAATGAATCAAAGCTGCAATCTCATGAGATTTTGGCCCCCCCTCCAAGCCAGTGAAAGGAACACGATCAGTAACAGATAAACACAACAAATAAGAATAATCATCCAATGTAGGCATCAAATGATAATAAGGGAAAGTAAAGCATCGATACATCGAATTATAGAAATGGACCAAAGTCGAGAGAATACCCTCCTTCTTCCCGAGCTTCATAAGAGACACGATGGATCCACACTTCTTCCAAAAATCTGCAGAACTCTCAATCTCGGGAATTAGACTCATCAAATCATCTATCTTAGGATTCTTGAAACTGTACTTCTGAGTCTTTCTTTTTCCAAAATTCATGGTCATAAGTACCTGAGATATTTACAAAGAGTCAACTTTACGTCCCTTGAACCAAAATGTTTTTAAACGATGTTCACAGGTGCACGAATGTATGACGCAACAATCACACACAAGATCACAAACATGGGGGGTTCATAGGTTCGACATCACGAGCATTCAGTCAAAGGTACTACCCACAAGGTATGGTATAATAGTTTATCACTTGCCAAACAAGGTTCTAAAATGTTCCCAGAGTCTACATCCTTCCTTCAGATATTACTAACATCCCGATTGACTCGGTAATTAGCAATATTCTCAGGAAAAACTCGTCCGAGCATAGTATCACGTGACAACCATTTCCAAATTACTCTATCATAGCTTCCTCACTACACCTAAAAGGCCAAGATGAGTTACAGGTTCTACAGTCCTCAGTTTCAACAGGCTCCCAGGTTGAAAGCAACACGTCTTCCCGATTACTCGGTAAACGACACTACAGTCAAAGGGGAATCTAATGAGTGTGGGATCTCATTCCTCCTATTTTGGGATTACTCCCTCAAAGTTAACATGACTATATCGCCCATTCTATCTTAAGTTTGCCCAAGTCCGGGTAGAGGACTTATGAGAAATCACCAAGAACCCTGAAAACCAGGAAAATCCAGACAAACACAGATATAACACATAATATACAACAAACAAAAGCATATACACAAAAATAAACAAAGATAGACTCAACCCACTTAGGGGATGGACCAGCAATAGGTCAATCTTTTCCCAGTGAAGTTGCCAATTTTTCTGTAGCGGTAAAAATGTTGAGACTAAGCCATTGGATTGACTTGACTTGCACATATCAAAATAGAAATCGCCATCGCACTTTATTGTTTCCAAAGGAATGGGAAAAGAGAGAATAACCCAAAAAATAGGGGGAGAGAATCTAAGTTCGGGGGATGGTTATGCAAAGGGAAGGTATTAGCACCCTAAACATTTACGGTACTCCGCAGGAGCCTCTTTGAAAATTTGTGTATTTTTGCTATAAAAGTTGTATAAAAAAATAGATTACGGGGACGAGGAAAGAAGTAATTTTAATTATTTTTGCACCCGTCGCGGTTGCGAACATTTAGTGCCTACGTACCATCTTCCGTGGAATAGAGGATCAGGGTTATCATAGTTCACCTTTAAATTTTGTAAAAAAAACACAAGTGTGTTGGTTAGTTTTAAGAGACGATACATCATCGTCTTATCCGAGTGGAAAATATACTTGCTACCCACGATTATGAGAAAGGAGAATTTGCTTCCTCTCAAAGTGGAGGACATGGCCTAGATTTTAAAATCAACAAAGCCTCACTCAAGTGGAAAATATCTTACTTCACTACATATCATAGAAGTATAGTGGCTCGCATCACTACAAGGATTAATAAGAGTCTAATATTTTGATAAAAATTTAAAGCAAAAATCCAAAGAGGCAAAATAACTTGAATTAATTTGATTGACTTTTAGTCTTTTCCCAAAAATGTCAAGGTATTATTAAGTTGATTAAAATTTGATTAAGAAAACATTTTTTAAAATGCATGGACCTAAGTCCAAGTTTATTGTGAAAATTTTTCAAGTTTATAAAACAATAATAGTTTTGAAAAGGAGGGAGAAGATTTTTAAATTAAAGAAGATGGGAGGAGATGAAGGGACTATCCTAAAGCATAAGGTAAAAGCTATGGAAAAAAACCATCTAACCAACAAGAATCCAACACTTGACATAATGAGTCAATGTAGAATTCTCATTATTTGGATTGAAACCAAACAAGAAAGGACAATATAACCTCTTGAGAATCAAACTTCAAATGCATTAAGTCTTCACAAAAAATGGGCAGAGTAACGGTTGTATACAGATAAATTTCCAATCAAAGTATATAATTAGAATAGCCTGCACACAAAGAAAACAAACAACCCAATGTCTTGGGGTAAACCCCAAAAACTCCATACAAAATAGCAATAGAAGTCACCAAGTCTTAAGGTAGGTCAAGGTCTCTAATCCTAAGTCCAAGAAGTCCATCACTCTGTAATGCCAAGGATAGTAACCAAATAGTCCAAGTAAATTTAAAGTTTTTTAATGTTCAAGTTGATTTTTAAGTATCTTCAAAAATAAATGAAAAGCTCAAAGGAGCAAAATAAAAATGGCATAAAAGTAAATGCTCAAGTGAGCAAAGATGAAAATACCCTGAAATTTAAAATTCTAAAATAAATTATGCATAAAGTAAAAAGCATAAAGTAAAGGCATAAAATAAAGTCAATTGTTAGAAATTAAAGGTTAGTTGAATGACCATCTTGAAACTTGCATTTGAAACTCATTAGAGGATTGATAAAAACAAAGCCTCTCAACAATAAGTTTCACTTGCTTTTTGTCAAGTATATCATTTATCTCAAAATCTCAAGGCAAAAATAAATGATCAATTATGTTTAAGTGGTTCACTTTGACAAAAGCTTATGAAGATTCATTAGAGGATTTATAAGACGAAAGCCTCCTAACTATGAATCACAAGAATATTAGATCAAAGGTTTCAAATTAACATACTTGTGCTTGCAAACATAGGTTTGGGCCACGAATGATCAATTCTCAAATCGAGACAAAATTTAACACTATGTTAAGCAATCGTAAGTGGACTTATATAGAAGTCGCACCTATTTTGAGGCCAGACAATAGAAATTTATGTACCATATGTTTAGAGAAATAATATGTAAATTATTCTCGAACAACATGTAGTACAAGTAAGAAGGGGATAAGATGAAGAGAGAAGGGGTAAGAATCAAACAACATTTGAACCAAAAATTTAATTGAGCTATCATTAAAATAAATCATCCATTTTGGCAGAGTTAAACTCAACACCTAAGATCCAATGATGTTAATGAAGCTCATGATCAAAATCTCATAGTTCAAGATCAGCGAAATATATGCAAAAAAAAATTGTATTAAAAAATAAAGAAAAGATTTTTTAAAATGGTTTTAAATGAAAATAAAAGGGAAAAATAACAACTATATTCAAAACATCCATGAAAAATTCAATGAGACCATAGAAAAATCAGAAATAAGCTCAAATATTTTTTATAAATTTTTTGGTGATTTTTAAAGTCAGAAACTATTTTTAAAATTAAAATAAATAGGAAAAATAAACCAAAAATTGTGAAAAATAGTAAAGTCAGAAATAAAAATAAAATGAGGTCACAAATATTTGTCGAGAAGTCATTGGATTCTTCCATATTTTTTTTAGAATTTAAAAATTAAGAAAAGAATTTTTAAACATTTAAAATAACTCAAATTAAGTGAAAAAATATAAAAAAATATCAAAACACAAAATAAAATTGTGAAAAAATAATAATCAGAAAGAGAAAAATCAAAAGTATTTTTAAAATTTTGTTCAGATTTTTTGAAGTTAAAATGAATTTTTGAAGTTTAAAACAAATAAAATATGAAAATCAGAAAATAAAATAAAAAGCAAAAAGATGTAGACCATTGGATGAGAGTCAAAACGCGTTAGTAAGCTAATTCAATGGATTAGATGTGATGTGCTTATCATGGTCCTTAGTGAATAAAACACTGAATCATTTATTAAAATTAGAATTTGAAAAAAACAAATGGCACGACATCATTGGTTGAGAGATGACACGTTGGTCATCTTCAATCTCCAGCCACGTGAATTACAGGTCTCTGAAATGGAAAAATTAGAGCTCGAGACCGGTACCATTTGCTTCGACTCTTTAAGATGATTCCAATGGTACCCTCGCTAAAAATTTATGTATGGTGTAGCTCAGTTGTTTTTAAAGGAAAGATTTGAAAAGGGATTTGAAAATTCATGGTCAAAACTCACTTCCAGTTGAAAACAAATGTTGCGACTATAATTAGAATGATGAGAGCTTCATTAGAGTACCAAAGTTTGAGAGAATTGGTGAAGGAATCTACCTATTGAAGTTTAAATTCAGAGCTCTGAAACTTGACTTGGCTAACACAATTTAGGAAATCTTAGAGCTTGGTTATTCTTCTGTTAGCTTCAGTGAAGTTCAAGGATGAAGATTTGACAAAGAAAATGGATTGAGGAAAGCTGTAAAACCAAATTCGAAGTTGCAGAAAAGGGGATTCAAGAGAGATTTTGGTAAGGTGATTCTGGCTATCTAAGCTTGTGAAAATGAGTGGGATAGAGCCTATATTTATAGGATAAGTGAATGTAATCAAGAGGAGGGGTGAATGATGAAAATTGGAGGGAAATCATGCACACCTGTTTTCATGAAATAAGTGTGATCACATGTGCATTAAAACTCATCCAAATGATGCATTTGACATTCTAAATCCTCAACATGCTTATACTAATCATGTTTAAGTAGAAAACACACACAAACATGGTGATTAGAAGTCAAATTATGGAAAATTCACTCTGTCTGTTTGAGAAACTTTAGTTCTAAGGTACCAACTTTGAAATCACGGTGAGCACAATTTAGGGAACCTTAGGACTTGATTCTTGATGCATTGGAAAGATATGATCACAAACTTTATAATTTGAAAAGAATTGAATCAAATGGATGCTTGAGATTAAAATTGTAATGAGTCAAAGTTGAGAAAAAAATGCTGACTTTTTTGTACTTAGAAAAATTCTAATTTTTTCTTCAAAAATGACCTATAATGTCCTGCATCCAAACATGGCCTTACACTTAAAAATTTCTCTTAACCAAAATATATGGCATGAAGTAGATCCCTTGAATGACATTTTGAGACTTGAACCATTTAAAATATCCAAAAAATGAGAAAGTTATGACTTGGTGAAGTTAGTGAAAATTCATGAGATGACCTATAATCTCTTGAGTTCTTAAGGAATCTTCCATCCATTTTTAAGCTTTTCACATAAAAGGAGGGTTGAAGTTAACAATCTTAAGATCATTGTGGAAAAAGAATGCACTCAAGGAGATAAAAAATGACCAAGTTATGATCTTTTAAAGTCACATAAGGGAATTTGATGGCCTATCTAGAGGACTTGTAATCTTCCTCAATCATTAGGCATCTTCCACATAAAATTTACTTGAAAATTTTGAAGTGATATGTTGATAAACCTTTAAATAGGAGAATGTATTTGGAATCACTCAAAAATACAAAAAAATTATCAAGATATAGCCTTTAGAAGTTCAAAACCCTAGCTCATAGAGCAACAAAATGCCTTAGAAACCCTTTTCAAATTTGACAAAATTTCTTGCACAAATACCTTTGTCATGTAAATAGAAGTTGTTGAGGATGATGATGAGAAACCCTGGAAACCATAACCACTTCCAAATATTGAGAATTAAGGGAATTATACACTTGTGATCAAGAAATCAAGGACTTGTCCAATTAGGTCAAACCTCTTCAATCAACCTTTGCATCCTTTGACTTTCTTTGACAAATTGAGGCATGATGAATCATAGTATACCTTGTCATTATGTCACTTCAAAGCGTATTCAATGATGAAGTTTGAACCTCAATGAAATCTTGTTGAAGAAGGCATGGAAATAAACTCATGAACCTATAGATCAACCTGATGAAATATGTTGTGCTTCCACCTATAGCATCATCAACTAAAGCAAACATTCATAGTATTCATTAGTTAAAAGTTAATAAAATCAAAACATATATGATCAAAATATACAAGTCAAGGTTCTTGGTGATTCCTCATGAGCAAAATTAAAGATAAGGAGAAAAACCAAACCTTAATGTGATCTTGTTGTGATTGAGTTGATATGAGATGATAGAGGGATCTTAGGGGTAAAATTTGGGGTACAATAATATCCAGACCCAAAAATAGGATCAATGGCCAAGAGGCAGGGGCACTTTATAAACCTTCACACTCGTGCGGGTCAGGTATCCAATATTCACTATATAAAACCCTATTTTCTATCTTGTAGCTCTTTGCACTCTTAATTACTTGAGCATCAGAGTGCCTTGCAGGTACACCTCCCTCTTCCTTTATTCCAACCTTACAGACATAGATATCGACTCATTACAGGTTCTAATCACCGGTAAGATCAAGTTTGTTTTTGCACTAAAAAACAATTGTAAGAGAACAACTTCTTCTATATAACATAAATTCTAAACATTTGAATTTTCTCTTGATCATATTTTAAGTTCTCAAATATAGTTTTTATTTTTGATATGTATTTTAGTTAAACTTTCAAAGTTTTAAAGATATCAAGTCTTAAAAATTAGAAGCATTAACATCATAAACCTATTCTACATTATTCTAAATCATAAATTATTTTACTTTAATCATTACTAGAAAAATGCAATATTTACACATAGTCATTAAAAATTTGTGAAAGAGCTCAACAACAAAACAAATAAACTTCTTCAGAGTAATGTGAATCTCAATGATGAACTATCTCCCACAATGAAGAGACTACCATCCATCGAAGAAAGACCTCAACAACGAACTATCTCCCATAATGACGAGACTACCATTCATTGGAGTAAAATCTCAGCAAAAAACTATCTCCCATAATGATGAGACTACCATTCATTGGAGTAACAATTTTCGGTTACAAACTATCTCCCATAATGACGAGAGTACCATTCATTGGAGTAAGACCTCAACAATGAACTATCTCCCATAATGACGATACTACCATTCATTGGAGTAAAACCTCAACAACGAACTATCTCCCATAATGACGAGACTACCATTCATTGCAGTAAAATCTCAGCAACAAACTATCTACCATAATGACAAGACTACCATTCATTGGAGTAAAACCTCAACAACAAACTATCTCTCATAATAATTGTTGCACACCAAAATTTACCCTCTTGATTTAGTCTTATGCTTCATCATAAACATCATACTGCATTGCATTCATACATGGTGTATGGATCAAGGTATTTTGGCTTATCAAGCCTTTCTCAAGCTTTGGAAGATTGATTGTATTGACAAGTTACTCAAGGAGAGCCTTTTTATCTAAATCTATGGATCTTCCAAGCCCAAAAGGGTTTTGCACAAGTTGGAGTTATTGGGGTCTAAAGGAGCCAAGTATTTAAGCATCATTCTTTTATCATCATCGCAATCAATTTTGTTCAAGAAGCCTCTCTTGATGCCCAATGGAATTAGAGGTTTGGAGCTTGGTCAACTATTTCCTAACGCAAGGTGCAAAATTAGGGTTTTGGATTTAATCAGGATTTTTCTGGCTTTTTCACCCAAGTTAGTTTCCATGATCGCCATATGTTATTAAGCATCCTTGGTTAAAGTATTGAGGTCCAATATTGAAGAAAAGTGGTCCAATTGAATCAAAAGGGCTAGCACATTCATTTTACTCAAAGTCAACAAAGCCAAAGTTGACTAAGTAGACTTTTGGTCAATGTGAGACATTTAACATGTATTTTCATGAGGGATGATCATTGATGATTGGTTTTGATGAGAATTACAAGTTTGAGAGGTTACTTGGATTTGAAGTTATCTTGGTGATTGAAATTTTCACTAAGTGTTTTTTATTTTGGCCTGACTTTGCAAGGGCATAACTTTCTCATTTTTCAGGGGATTTTGGTGGTTCTTTTTGCCAATTGAAGAGGGGGAAAAGATCTACAAGGGCCCACATAGGAAAAAAACACACTTCTTACTCAAAATCAAAATTTATGAGCCTTTGAAGTTTTGGGCAAGTTGTTTAAATGTTGGGCATCATGGGCAAGCCACACGGCCATCCTGAGGTATCTTGCCCAGGAATTTCATCGAGCAGGTGGCACACCAAATGTGAAATCTATTTTGTTGTAACTCAAGCTAGGTTTTGATTTGATTTTGGGTTTAATTAGAAGTATTACATGTTGGCTTTTCATTGTGAGATGAATTATTGGAGATGGTTAGGGTTTGATCAAGTTATGAATGCTGAAAGTGGGCACCCTCAGCTGATCAGGCATGGAATGCATGATGCAAGGCATGGCCAAGCTAGCTGCACATCAACACCAGATTTAACACAAAATGCATTTTTTGTGTCTATTTCATCACACACGAGTGTCTCACGTGTGCACTCAGCTCCCACCTCCCTTCTTACCTCATTTGGCTAAAGATTCTCACAAACCATGCCTCACCTCACTTACCTCTTGCCTTGCCATTTTTGGCAACTTTCTCTCAAAAATATCATAAATTCCATGTGCATCAGTAGGAAACCTTATCATTCACACTTATTTCCTCTCATTTCCACTTTTTGAATTTTAGATGAAATCAGAGAAAACCAAAATTCTCAAACTAACCTAAAAATTATTTCGATCCTCACTATCCATTTTCCAGCTAGATTTTCTGATTCAAAGGCCAGGATCACTTCCACTGTAACAAACTTTTGTTGTTACATAAAAAACTTTCTCTTTCAATCTAATTCATTCTTCAGTCGTTGGAAGAATCACCAAAAAAAAGCTCTCTCTCTTTCTCTCTGCTTTCTTCCTTGATCTTCAACCAAAAGCTTCCCGGAAACTGCTTCAACCTCTTCAAATCTTCAAATCTTCATCAATTCTCCGATTGAATCTTCATTCCCCTTGCATCTACAACATCATCTTCATCTCCCCGAGAATCTACAACAACATCAACATCATCTTCATCTCCTTGCGAATCTACAACAACACTAACATCATCTTCATCTCCCTGCAAATCTTTAACAACATCACAAATCTTCATCGTTATCAAGAACTTGAAGCAACTCCTCTCCTCAATCCTGCATCCTCAGTCGAAAGGGAGCAGCATTGGCCAGAGAATTTCATATTTGAAGTTCAACTTTCTCTCAAATTCAGTTTTCGAATTCTCTCATTTCTCAGACTTTATTCTTCATTTTTTTCTTATTGATTCATTTTCAGTGAAGTGAGTAGATCATGGTGGAAGCATTGGTTTGCATCTGGAGCATAGGGTTATAATTTCCATATTTTGCATCAAGGTGAGCTGCTTGGACTTCGATTTGGTGTGAGTTGCTTGGACTTTGATTTGCAGTGAGTTTCTTGGATTTCGATTTGTGTGATTTAGCTTGAATTAGTGATGTAGCTCTTATGCATTGTGTTTTACTATCCGGACTATAGGTCTGATGTATATATTTGTCTTTGTATGATGCTTGAATCATTTTGTGGAGCTTCTGAAATTCTGTGTGTAGATGATTTTATTTGAGTTTTCATGAGCTTTATTCTTGACCTATGGCTAATGATTTGAGAAGATTCGAGTTGCATAATGTAGAGCGATTAGCTAGCTTTCGATTTCACTTGATTTTACTAAATTTGATGGAGATTTGAGTTTTCTTTGAATGATCTGAACATGAGCCCTTGCACTGAATTTTAGTGTAACTTTCATTTGTGCTTGAGGTTAGAGTCTATGAAGCTTTGAAGGATGAATCGAAGCATTGAAACTCTACGTTAGTAAAGCTTCATTCGAATGAGGTTGAGTTGAAGCTTTGAAATCCAGAGGCTGAGGAGTTTTGTTCGAAGGCAGAATTGGAGCCAATCGAAGAAGGATGCTACTGCAGGTTGAAGCCAAACGAAGGAGGGCACTACTGCTGCAGAATTTAAGCTTCGTTCGAAGAAGGCTAAAGTGAAGTCAATTGAAGAAGGCTGAAGTGAAGTCAATCGAAGAAGGTTGCATGTTACTGCAGGTTGAAGCCAATCCCAGATGGTTTCTACTGCAGGTTGAAGGCAATCGAAGAAGGCTGCATGCTACTGCAAGTTGAAGCCAATCGAAGAAGGCTGCATGATACTACAGGTTGAAGCCAATCAAAATATGCTACTACCGCAGGTTGAAGCCAATCGAAGGATGCTATTGTTGCAGGTTGAAGCTTCACTCGAAGAAGGATGAAGTAAATTCAATCGTAGAAGGCTGATTTGAAGCCAATCGAAGAAGGCAAAAGTGAAGCTAATCGAAGGATGCTACTGCTGCAGGTTGAATCCAAACGAAGAAGGGCACTACTGCTGCATGATGAAGCCAAACGAAGAAGGGCACTACTGCTGCAGAATTGAAGCTAATCGAAGAAGGATTCTATTGTTGTAGGTTGAGGCCAATCGAAGAAGGCTGTTGTTGTTGCAAGGTTGATGCCAATCGAAGAGTCTCACGGTAGAAGTTGAACCGCCATTCTGACTTGGAACTCTAATCCCTTTTATTTTTATAATCATTTAATTCATTTTGGTTTATGGTTTTAATTTTCATTTAATTAAATCTAATTCAGTTTTGGAACCTAATTGGATAATTGTTGAGATAAGATGCAAACCCAAACTAAGGCGGTGGTTGGGCCCTGAGCCCGTTAGCTTTTTCTGGAATCAATTATTACCAACAAAAGGGCTTCATGGATCACTTTTTAGATAGGCCTAGCACTTAACTTCTGATTCATGCACATCTGGATCCAATATATACCCCTGCCTGTTTAGAGTTCTGTCATTTATTTTCTCATGGAATTTTCTTTTTCATAGTTTTGATGATAAAAATGATACAAAAAAATAGAATATTTTTAGAGTTAATTCTTAGGACTTTAGAATTTAATTTTAAGTTTCCAAATTATTCTTTCCATGTTAATACTCATTTTGTTATTACTCTATTTCTATGAGTTCGTGGTAAGAGTCTAGTTTGTGATATCGAGCATCTGAGGATTAGTCCGATTGATTATTGGTGAAGCTTTCGCGAAGATCGTCGGGTTTCTTTATTCTAATACGCTCTGCTACGGATTAATATCCGTTTGGTATTTTCTCTCATTTATCTCATTTCTCACTTTACTGCTTTCTAGAGATCGTGAGAAGTAGGGTTCTTACCGTTTTCCTTGCCATGTCAAGTAGGAATAGAGATGTATGACGGGGACCTCCATTGCTGATATATGTCAGGAGTCCCTCTGGTTTATTTAAAGACCTGTTTAAGGCAATTCTGTTGGTGTTCTAATTTTGACTGTTTAAAATCCTACCATTGGAGTAGGTATTATGTATGCGTGTTTGTATTTGTGCCCGCATTGTATTACAAGTGAAAATTCCTCAAAAGAAGGCGAGCGGAAAGGATTCAAATCAACCCCCGCACATTCCAGTCCGTGTCGTTCCTATGCTCACTTTCTACAAGTAGATGCTCTGAACATGTGCCCAAGATCCGAATGAATTAAAGTCCTTTAAAGGCAAGTGAAAAGGGTTCTCGCAGTCGGATCCCCACACTTTCTTTAGCTCGTGTTGACCAACACTGATGCTTAGTGTACGCATGCACTATGTCTTTTCCCCCAGATTTTTCTTGCCCTAATAATTGATACCACGGTTAAGGACCCTTTTGCATTCCTATACTTCTATGGCTTGTTGACTCAGGTGATATGTTCCCCTTGGTTATGGCTTGACCCTTGGTCTGATTCTTGGTTGCTTGTCTATGGCGGGACCTCCCTTTCTACTACTAGGCCCGCATCTTGTAGGTATTTTATATTCGAGTGATGCTCGAGCTGTTATTTGTCCAGATGTTTTATCATTGTGATATTCTTACCATGTTCACTTAGGATTTCTCATGTAGGTTTAGTCCTCGAGTTATACCTTAGGATAGAAATCCATGCATGCTAATATAGGGTAGAAACTCCCCTTTTTCATCCTCAACCTTAGGGCCAATCATTGTATGATAACATTAGGGCTAGAGATTAGGATAGTCTCCCTTAGTTGTTTTCTTTTTCTTTGCATATTGCATCTTAAAATTAAAACTTCTTCTTGGCAAATCATAAAACATCTTTAATATACTTAAATCTTTCTTCAAGGTAAAAGATACAAACCAACCTTATTTGTTTGGGCTCCTTTTTTTTTTTTTTTTTTAAACCTTCTTAATGATGTTTTTCCATCCTTACAATTGATGTTTTTCCATCCTTACCATGATGTTTTGCCATCCTTACCATGACATTTTGTTATCTTTTCTCCAAATTTTTGCCATCGCACATGTTTGTTATCCTACTTTGATTCTCAATATCATAGTAGGTGTGATGTTTTATCATTTGGTTTATTGATGTTTTGCCATCTTTACCATGATACCCTGTTATCTTTTAGACGATGCTTCGCCATCGCATATTTGTTTGAATTCTATGTATCGCTATCGCACATGTTTGTTATCCTACCTTGATTATCAATACCATAGTAGGTGTGATGTTTTATTATCTATTTTATCGATGTTTCTCTATTGCATATTCTTTTATCCTATGTTTCACCATCGCACATTCTTTTAGCCGATGTTTCACCATCGCACATGTTTGTTATCCTACCTTGATTCTCAATATCATTGTTAGGTGTGATGTTTTGTTATCTGGTTTATTGATGTTTCTCCATCTTTGCCATGTTATCTTGTTATCTTTTAGCCGATGTTTCACCATCGCACATGTTTGTTATCCTACTTTGATTCTCAATATCATAGTAGGTGTGATGTTTTATCATCTGGTTTATTGATGTTTCGCCATCTTTGCAATGTTATCTTCCAGTCTCTCAGGCGATGTTTCGCCATCGCACATTTGTTTGAAGCCGGTGTTTAGCCATCACACATGTTTGTTATCCTACTTTGGTTTTAAATATCATTGTTAGGTATAATGTTTCATCATCTTGTCTGATATTTTGTCATCATACCGGCGTTGTATCACCTCATCTGATTTTGTGTTGCCATGCCATGTCTTGTCATCTCTTTTTGCTATTTTATCATCATTGTTGACATTTTGTTATTCTATCTGATGTTTTTCCATTTTTTCTGTTACTTTTATCTTCTTAACTAAAAAACAAAAACCAACCAAAATATATGAGCCGAACTACGGCTGCTCTGATTCCTTAAAAGGAATACGTAGGCACTCGGGTAGGGCCCAAGGGAGCACAAATTTTATTTTCCCTACATTATTTTATCTTCTCTTTTTGCATGCATTCCCTCCTTGCATCTTCCTTTTTTCCCTGTACAGCTTAGATATAGATTTTACACACCCATTAGATTAGACAACAAGAGTGGATACCGTAGAGTACTATGAGCGTGTGGGGGTGATAATACCTTCCCCTTGCGTAACAGACTCCCTTACCTGGTCTCTCGGTCGCAAGACCGTGATTTCACCCTCTTCAGGTTTTCTCGATGTTTACCTTTCCCCTCTTGGCGGGATAAAAGACATTCGGTAGCGACTTCATTGATTTTATATCGGATGATGGTTTGGCCAGGTTGTTTCAGCTGGCGACTTCACTGGGGAAAGATTGACCTATTGCTGGTCCATCCTGGAGTCGATCCTAGATCTTGTTTGTTCATTTCTTTGGGTGTTTATTTATTTCCAGTCTTGTATATACTGTTTGAATATGTTTGTGCATGTATTTTACCACTTTCCATATATTTGGTTATCTGCTGTGCTGGCTCTGCTATCATGTTGGGTGGGTGTTACAAGAGGTAAAAGGCCCACTACCCAGGCTAAGTGAAAACCATAGGAACCTTAGGACTAGAGTGGAACATGAACGGCTAATCGACTCTGGTTTGCTAGTGAACTCATGTCTTCCATGCGCAGATGAGAGTACAAATTGGGTTCTACCATTTCACATCGGTGTTTCGACGATAGTGGCTTCAGGCGTACCCATGATTATGAGTTACCCCTTCCTTACCCTGATCTAGTTTCACCCGTGAGCAGGGATGGATGATTGATTATCACAGGTACAGATGGTGACTCTAGTTCTGACGGTGACTTTGGTTACGTTGTTGACTTGAGTTCTGTTAGTGACCATATTCTGATAGTTACCGTGTGTTTTTAATGATGACTCAATATTATTGGCGACTATGTGTTTTCTCAGTTTTGCTCCGAACTTCTCACCCTGTGATGGCCATTTATTTCGGCAGTTCAACAATTATCTTGTAAGATATAGAGATATTGGGCTCATGCGGTTGCTAACCTACTTGGTACTTAGCTCTTTTATGTTATAAGGTGGTGTCATACCTTTGATCCGGTGATTTTCATCATTCAGTTTAGAGACAATGCAACTATTTTCCATGTTTATGGAACCTTGATCCCGTGTTCTTGCATACATAATCTGTTAACATCATTTTAACACACATGTTCTTTCCATTTCCAAGGAACCATGCTTGTGAGCTTTCTGTTGCGCTTCTTCACCTCTTACTGGTTTAAAATCAAAATTAAAAGTGTGTGGGCTCCTTGGAAATGATTAAACATAGCATTGCATCCACTCATGCATATCATGCATATTCATGCATTCATAACATGTACTCAAAGTTGGGAATTCTTATTCGGAATTGGAGCTCTCTTCAGAGTTATAAACTTGAATTCTCGCTGTCACATGTTCAGATATCAGTTATGGAATGACTTTGTGGGGTATCGGCCGATATGAAGATTCAGATGTTATTGTTTGTGGTATACATGCAAGCCTTGGCCCGTAATCAGGAACTTTGCTTGGTACATCATTCACCTTCTCTTTTAAGAGAATCTTTAAGAGAATCTTCTGTAAGTATATTCTGGGGCACTCGGCTATTCAGTCGAAGAAGGTTTGTCATCCAGAGATAAAGTCCAAGCTTGGATCAATTCAGGGATTGTTGTGTCCGTATTATAGGGGAATCTCTTATCCAAGTGAGCCTCGAGGCTGCTGAAGATCGTTCGAAACAATCAGTCCATATGGAGTCAAGTCTCCTCAACATAGAAATTTCAAATTTCATTTGCATTTTCATTTGCAATCTTAATTGTTTTGTTCAGTATGTTCTTATATGGAAACCTGCTCATCTTTTTGAACGATTAATCATAACGCATTGAATATGTTTGTCTTGAACTAATCCATTCATTATCGCTCTTATTTATTTTACTATTTTTTTGATATTGAACTTTTGTTAATAAAGCAATGACTATGGAGGGAGGATGACGAAAATTTACCTGGAAACTCAAATGATATGCTTTCGAGTAAAAACCTTGCTGACGATGTACATGCCTTGTTTCAATCCCCAAACACCGGAGATATAAGGGAGATAGACCCTCGTTAACCCCTCTGAGCCTTCGAAGTAGGAGTTTCTTTTTTGTTCGGAAAAAAAAACCATGATTTTTAACCCGGATAGGGTAGATGTTCAGATAATTTGATCGAGAATTCAAATTTCAGAAGGAGTGTCCCATCTGAGGATCACCACATTTTATCCCTCACATTATGAGTTCGGGAAAATATCAAAACAACAATAGTAATTTCCCCCAAAAAAAAAACAAACAAAAAAAAGAAAAAAGATCCTAAGGTCGATACCAAATCGATACAAAAAAGGTTATCCCTCGCCGACCAATGAATGAGGTAGTAACTTTCCTCCAAAAGTTCAAAGACTTAGGGTCACACGACTTGTTCAAAGGGAAAGTATGAATAAAAAAGAAATAAAAATCCCCGCTAAGTCGAAACTTGAAAACAAGTCGCTTAGGAAAAAGTTAGGGCATCCCTCTGAACTCCCAAATTGAAATTCAAAAGAATTTGTCCAGGAAAAAGTTAGGGAAAGCGAAAAATAATTTGAAAAGCCCGAAAGGCAGAAAAGGATTATCCAATAAAAATCCTCATCAAAAGAAAAGGCGTGTGATCGAACACCCCAAAACCAAAGGTTAAGTCACTGTCGTGTCCAAGAAATCGTTATGATTCCTCAACCATCATAAACTATTTTGAGAGATGAATGCTCGTGTCAAATTAACTGAATGTAGGACAGGAGAACATCATGGAGAATGGGTGGGCACCAAATTTTTTTAGCCTTGAATCCTTTTTTCTAAAAACCGTGAACCAGGCCATGTTATAACCCTTGAAAGTCCTAATTGAAGCATGGGTTAATTCGAAAGAAAAGCTGTTACGAGAAGTACGATAACCTGACTCCTAGGAGACTTGTTAAAAACTTTTGAGTTGGTATCACTCCCCCTTTTACTTTCTTTGAACAAAAAATTTCTATATTTCGGCATCTTTTCAAAAAAAAATTCTAACTTCAAGACAAGTATACAATTTGCATTAGATTTATCATTCATAGGATAAATCATTCTTTGCATATGAAAAAAATGCTCAAACATCAAGTGAGCTTGCATAATGAACATCATATGAAGAGTTTGATTATCCCAAGGGACGAAATGCTTCAAGAATCTGTTGAAAAGAATGATCTTGATCTGGGGCATGCTTTCTAGCTAGTCCTTTGAATTGAAGAAGACTAGTTTGAGAGATTGATCAAGAACTATTTGTTTAATGATTATGCGGAAGTTTTGTCTGCCCCCGAATCTCTTTTAAGCAATGGTGTATCGTTTGCAGTTGGTCCCAAAGGACAACTTTCTTCAAGCATCTGCTTGAGCATGAAGTCGTTCAAGTTGAAAGGTATGATTGTGTACTAGCTTGTTTTGAAGACGTAAGTCAATTATTCTGAGGAGGTGTTATATTCCAAACTCTGAACTTCTCATTCCTGTGAGAATAAGGTAAAGAAATGGTTTGCCAATATTCCTCTGATCTGAGGAAATTAAGTCAATATCCATTGACTCTCAAAGTCTCGTCAATCTGAGGCAGTTATGTCGAGATTCAACAAATATATCAAAGTGCCGAGTGATCAAGGTCCATTACCCAAGGTTTATTGAATCCACTTCTAATTTTGATTATTCAGAAGCCGTGTTTAAAAGTTTGTAACACTAGGGCAACTTATCTGGATGGTACAAATCTCAGGAAGTCCTTTCAGGGTAAGTTCTTTAACAACCATACAGACTGGGGCATGGCATTATACAGGGGGATTTCTCCCATTTCATAGTTGATTAGTTTAACTCTGGTCGTAGGCTAAACAATTTATAAAGGTGAAGAGCATGCCAAGAAGTTAGGATGGTTATCCTTAGTTCATCAGAATTCTTAAAGTCTATGAATTATTGTTCCTTCATCAGAAGTTGAGATCTTTATTTCCGACTGAAGTCAGAATTGCTATCCTTAGTACAGATCTCGGGAAGTCCTCTCGAGGCGAGTCTTTTCAAATATTAGTTAACTTGAAGCAATTACTTCAAAAATCGACAACTCTCTCCATGGACCTGTTGCATTAGAGAATTATTCAGAGCCCGAATAATCTGGGGCCAATTATCTCAAGTCAAAAAGACCTTTTCCAGCAAAGTGGTCACACTATGCTTGGGGCACGTTCATTGATCTGTTTCACATGAGTTTTCATGCGCTTTTCTTATATGTATAATTCTACATTACCAGAGCAAAATATTTTAAGATAATTAAAGTGTCCCTAACCTGAACCGTTTCCTCCGAAACAACACTAAAGGTTCTATTGCTCCCCAATAAGTCTTCCCAAGCAAAGAAAATTTTAAGGATTGACTAATTGGAATTTTGGATTAAGAAGAGTCTTATCCTTCAAGTGCTGGAAGTTTTGTCTCCCCAGTATCACCTACCAAAGAGAATGTTTATTCCCTGAAGTGAAGTGTTCTCATCCCCATCCGAAGTCGAGAGTTCCTTCAAAAATTTCTCCTGCTCCCCGACGAAGTCACTTCATGAAGATTTCTTATTCAAGAATTTTCTATCTTCCTCCATAGCAGAAGCATGGTTTGAAGTTCGTTATCAAAAGAACCAGTTATCATCTTCAGTAGGGTTGATGTTGGCTGAGATGTCCGTATCCCCAGTAAAGTCAATACTGTTTAACTATCTTCATGGTCTATTTTACGGTTGCATACCGAAGGTTCTAGAGTCCCCAGCAAAATACTCCCCAACAGAGTTTGGTATCCCCAGTGGAGTTTTGTATCCTCAGCAGAGTTTTATTTCCCAGAAATCTTTTTCAAAAGAAAGGCTTCGTGCTGAGACTTCAAGTTTGAAGAGGTCTCATGCCCCCAGTGGAGTTGCTTAGATAAGAATCTGCAGTCTAAAGAAGTTTCAATTCCCTAGAAGAGTTTCCAATCAGAGATTCCTCGTCCTGATCTCTCATTTCCCAGCTAATTTGTTTCTTGGGGAATCCTTATTTAAGGATTTTTCCTTACCCTCAGTGTAGTCGTGCTGGTCGATTAGATGAGATTTTGTTAATCTTCGGCAAACAGTAGAGGACTTTTCAAAAGAAGTTTCCCCAGCGATGGTTTTAATTCTCACACCCGGTTCGTTATCTTGGTGACATCCTCAACACGGCTGCATGCCGTCTTTTCCAAAGATTACAGTCTTACCCTAATCTTCTCCAACACCAGCTAATTTCTATTTGGTGTTCTCCTTCGGAAGATACAATCTCGCCCTGATCTTCTCCCACAATTCCCAATCTTCATTTGGCATTCCTTCTTGAAGTTGATCAGGTTTGACCCGGTCTTCTCCAGCATAGTTCACAATTTATTTTTGCAACTCCTCTCGGTGTTTACGGCCTGTTTCTACTGGTTTCTCAGTTATTACTCCCCATGAAGTTCCAGCTCTTCAAGGGTTCCTCCTCAACGGTTCCTTATATCTTCTTTTCTACAGTAGTTTTTGCAATTTATTTTTGCAAGTCTTGTCAGATTCTGACTTCTTGATTATTGGCTTCTCGTTTGGCCATTCCCCAGTGAAATATTTAAACAAACATGCATCATTACATTGCATCTACCAAAACGCGTAGAATTTCCATTATATGGAGCATTACTATATATATATATATATATAATTCAAATATGCATCAGAGCATAAGCCATTACCGTTTCTGTTTATCCCCAATGATTTTCTAATTCTGCAAGTTTATTCCTAGCGAGGTCTTTTTCCGCATTATCTCAAGTTTCACCCCATACAAATATCCTTTTGATATTAATCATTTGATTGTTTGAGTGTCTACTCTTGATCGTAGTTCAGTTTCTCCCTGGAACAGTCTTCTTGGGTTTAGTCCTCACTGCCCTCACCGGTTCATTCCAATGTCTATTGATCTATCTTTCAAATACCAGTTTCGTCCCGATATTCTCTTTCAGCAGGTTTTTAGGTGTACGCCCTAATCTCCCTGCTTTAGGTCGAGCTCATAGTTTTGTCTCCTTACCTTGCACATGAAATACAGTTTCATTCTGGTACTCATCTAGTTTAGTATCGCCTAACTAGTTATAATGAGTCGAGTTTCGTCACGTTTTTGTTTTCATACCTTGGACTTTATCAGTTATCATTTACTGAACCATTTTTGGTTATCATTTACCGAGTCTCTTTGTGGTGTTCATGTTGCATCCCTGGTTGAATTCAGTCTCTTTTATTCCTTGGATTCTTCTATCAGTTTTCGTAATTTTTTATCCATTGATCTGAGACCAGTAGGTGCTCTGAGAAACATGCGCTCTCATAACTTTGGTTTGGGTCGATTTTTGATCTTGTCGCCTGTGTATGAAGGTTTCGTTTTGGTACTCATCTAGTTTAGTGTCGCCTAACTAGTTATAACGAGTCGAGTTTCGTCTTATTTTTGTTTTCATACCTTGGAATTTATCAGTTATCGTTTACTGAACCCTTTTCAGTTATCATTTACTAAGTATCTTTGCGGTGTTCGTGATGCGTCCCTGGTTGAATTCAGTCTCTTTTGTTCCTTGGATTCTTCTATCAGTTTTCGTCACTGTTTATCCATTGATCCGAGACCAACAGGTGCTCTGAGCAACATGCACTTTCATCAATTCGCTATGGGTCGAGTCTCGCCTCGTCCCTCGTGTGTGAAATCCAGTTTTGTCCTGGTACTCATCTAGGTTAGTTTCGTCTAACTGTTTATTTGGGTCGAGTTTCGTCTCGTTTTTGTTCCTCACTCTCGGGAATCTTTCAGTACCTTCATACTGGCTATCTTAGTTTTAGATTAGTAGGTGCTCCTAGAATCACGCACTCTAGCCACTTCGCTTTGGATCAAGCTCAGAGTTTAGTCTCCTCACCCGCGTACTTTTTCTTTTCCAGAGTTTAGTTTCGCCTATTCTCTTTGGTTTGAGTCTTATCTCACCATTTTTTGGTCCGATTTTGACCTCACACATTTTTGAGGAGGTTTAGTTTCGTCTATTGCTCTAAGTTTTGGTTTTGTCTCATTTTTATCTGCGTTACAGCTTCATTCTGACGCAGATCTTGGGGATTTTTTTTCCTGCTTTTTCTTCAAGAGTGTAAATTTTCGGGTTCTTTTATATTCAATCATCTTCAACTCTGAACGCTCGAAAGCTTTCGCTTTTCTCACTTATCCAGTTATAGATAGTTGAATAGGGGCAGCTGTTGCACCCCAAAATTTACCATGTTGACTTAGGCTTATGCTTCATCATAAACATCATATTGCATTGCATTCATACATGGTGTATGGATCAAGGCATTTTGGCTTATCAAGCCTCCCTTAAGCTTTGTAAGATTGATTGTATTGACAAGTTACTAAAGGATAGCCTTTTTTATATAAATCTCTGGATCTTTCAAGCCCAAAAGCGTTTTTCCCAAGTTGGAGTTATTGAGGTCTAAAGGAGACAAGTATTGAAGCATCATTCTTTTATCATCATTGGAGTCAATTTTGTTCAAGAAGCCTCTCTTGAGGCCCAGTGGAATTAGAGGTTTGGAGCTTGGTCAGCTATTTCCTAACACAGGTGCAAAATTAGGGTTTTGGATTTAATCAGTATTATTTTGACTTTTTCACCCAAGTTGGTTTCCATGATTCACCATATGTTATTAAGAACCCTTGATTAAAGTATTAAGGTCCAATCTTGAATAAAAGTGGTCCAATTGAATCAAAAGGGAAAAACAGTCATTTTACTCAAAGTCAACAAAGTCAAAGTTGACTAAGTAGACTTTTGGTCAACGTTAGACATTTGACATGTATTTTCATGAGGGATGATCATTGATGATTGGTTTTGATGAGAATTGCAAGTTTTGGAGGTTACTTGGATTTGAAGTTATCTTGGTGATTGAAATTTTCACTAAGTGTTTTTGATTTTGGCCTGACTTTGCAAGGGCATGACTTTCTCATTTTTCAGGGGATTTTGGTGGTTCTTTTTGCCAATTAAAGAGGGGGAAAATATCTACAAGGGCCCACAGTGGATAAAAATACACTTCTTACTCAAAATCAAAAGTTATGAGCCTTTGAAGTTATGGGAAAGTTGGTCAAATGTCGGGCATCATGGGTGTTGTACCCCAAAATTTTCCCTCTCACTTATCAAGAGTTTTGCTCACAAGATCTCCCTGGGCTAAAGACTGCACTAGGGTTTGATCAGCTCAAGACACCTCCTTATGCACTAATGACCCAAAACTAGGGTTTGAGTTTGCACAAGGACATTTGAACTTCCAATGCCCCATATGACTTTAATGGATCATTACGGACCCCCAAGATCAATCGTGTCAAGTTTCAAGCCTTGGATCACATTTTTGCTCAGTCAATTGAGCAATTGACCTAAAAATCAGTTGTATTGGGGAAAAAGTCAACTATGGCCAATTTACAATCAAACTTCATAATTTTTGATCCACATCAACATTTTAAACTCATATGTATCATTTGATCAAGTTTGGACCATAATTCCTCAAGAAATTTGATCAAATCTCCAAAAGGGAAAAATGGTCAAAATTAGGGTTTTGACTGGGAAAGGGCCACTTCTGATTTTTGACATAGAAAATGGTCAATTGGTTTAAGGCATGGTCTCAAGAGTCCAATTGTATCATTTTTACCTAATTACATGGTTCAAAACATAGCAAGTCCATTGGATTGACAAATGAGTTTTTCAGTCAACTGATCAAAAGTCAACTATATACTTAAAAGTCAAACTTTGACTTTTTGGTCAAATTCAAGTGCCAAAGATCATAATTCATAAAAACATGTCAAAATATGAAAATTATTCATCAAGAAATAAAAAAGTCAAGATTTCATTTTGAAAAGTCAAAATTTCTAAACTTAGAAATTTTTCTAAGTGTTGGAAATTTCATGTTTTTTTCATAACTTTGAGCAAAATTTTCACCATGATGCAAGATGATTCAAGGGAAACTTCCAACATGAAAGTTGTAGATATCCATGAAGTCTACAACTCTTCTTTACAAAAATCCTTCCAAAAATGCATGGATCTGAAGTTATAATTTTATGAACATGTGGTCATGAAACTAAACACTTAGTGAAATTTTGCCCTAATTTGGTCAGGATTTTGACCCAACTTCATGGAACTTTTGCATATAGTTCCAAGGGGAATATTCAAAATAAATTCAAATATGGGTTGTAGAGAACATTGCAAGCTTTCCAAAATGTTCAAGAACTCCTCGAGATTATTCTTGAGTAGGGAGAATCGAAGAGATGAAGTTAGGGTTTTATCACTTGAATTACAAGTCATTTTTGATGAACACATGAACCAAATCCATGCTAGGCTGCATAATCTTTGCTTTGCAGGCCTCAAACTTATTTGTCACTCCATAATTAAATTTTTACACAACTGTTATGGCTTTGATCCAAGCAATTGAGCTATTATCCAAGTTGCATTTTAATTAATGGCACAAAGTTAACATTGTCATTCTTGTAATGCAAGATTTTTGCATAAAGTTCATTCTTGAGCTTCTAACTTGTTCCCTCTGATCACACTCCATACACAAAGTCAGAAGCAAGCTTGTTTAAAGCATAACCACTCTATCTTAACAAGTACACAAGGCTTTGAAACTTAAATTTCTCAAAAAACCACATGTTATGCATAAACTTGTGATTTTGATTTCTGATTAACAAGAAGTCACCAAACTTGTTGCTTATAAATAGAATCACTATTTGTGAGCTAAAGGACAAGATTAAGCACCCTGAAATACACCAAAACTCTCTCAAATCAAAAATTGCCCAAAAACTCCATTGTTGCACAATTTCTGACCTTAAACATCAAACTCATATTTCCCTTGTGCGTTTCTTGGCCTTTTAGTTTCTAAAGCTTCCTTACATCAAGTGTAACCTATCCATGTCCCTGTTTCATTATTGTAACATCATTTACCATATCCTCTATAACTAAAAACAGAGCATTGCACATTGACTTCTCCAAGTCATTCCAGCCATCCATTGCTCAAGTAAACCATTGCATTAGCTTTCTGGGAACTTAAGGAAGCTTACATGATCATTGCAGCATCTTGAAACAAGCTCAAACTCAAAACACGATTTACAGTTTTGAGGTAAGTTTTCTCAACTTTGAACTCTTCATACAGGCATCATCAATGGTTTATTTGTGAACAAAACATGTAGATATCATTGCCCTGAAGCTAGCCATGTCCATAGTTTCCATTAATTTTACTTGAGCTTAGAGAATTTTGAAACTAGAATTTCTGAGATTTTTAGGGTTCAGATTAGAGCCATTAAAATTCATCCTTATCTTTGGTCTATAGTTTTAATGGTTTACATTTCTGAAACCGTGAGAAAATTTGCTACAAGTTTCATGTTTACAGTTTTCACTTTTTATGAGAAATGAGCAAGTTACAGTTGGTCTGGCTGGAGGTTGAAGATGAAGTCATCAGGGCGCATTTTGCCTTGTATATTTATTGTTTTTCTTATGTTAATAGATGTATAGCCATCCTAGTGGTAGAAGCGCGCGCCTGTAACCTATGGGACCTGGGTTCGAGCCCTAGTGGTACCCTTTTGATTTTTTTTCATATTTTAGCTTCCTAACTTTTGTTTTTTTTGCAAACGCTGAACCTCTTTGGGCCTGGCTTTGTTTTTTTTGTTTTTGATGGCTAACCACCCATTTCATTTATACACCCTTGGCCCAGTTTTATTTTATTTTCTTATTTTCTTTTTATTTATTTTCTTAATTATTTTTCATAATATTAAAAAATCATAAAAAATCACAAAAAATAGATCTTCATTTTAACTTAGTTTAATTTATTTATCTCACAAAAAAATATTTTATTTAACTATACATTTTTTTTATTAACTAGTCTTATAAATTTAATCAAAACTAGATTAGTATTACTTTTACACCTATTGAAATATATTTACTTATAAATATATTTACTTTTACACCTAACTATAATTTATTTTCAAGACAAAAATACCAAAAAAATACTTTTTTTCTAAACTTTTTTTCATTAATCAATAGAACTAGGGTTTTATTAAAAATATTTTCTTAAATAAATTCAAGTTTAATTAATTATTTTCTTTAATTAATTAGGTTAAAACAATTTTCCTTTTTTTCATAAAAATCCAAAATACCCATTTCCTTAACAATTACATTTCTTGTATATTTATTTCATCTTGTACATTTAAATTCTTTGTACATTAATACCCATTTAATATGGTTGTAATAGACTAACTAGATTTACCTTCATGCAATCCCCATTTACAATTTGTACACCCCCTCCCCTAAATGATGTAATAGCGTAGTAATTTTAAATTCCGCAATTTATCGCTTTACATACCAAATGCTAGTAATTAGGATTTGTATGGGAAGACTAAAACCAATCAATTAGATAACCCTAATTCAAGACAAAAAACAAGTATGAAAACAATACATTTGCATACAAGAACCCATAGGGTTATTCCACTTGGTTGCCTTATACAAAATGACCATATTACGCATGTAAGGTATCTTAGCAAAAACAAGCAAATACAAGATCATAGTCCCTCGATGACGCTATCTAAGTTGCCTTTAAAGTGATCTTAGTCCCTAAAAATAATGCTAAGATACCTTGCAACATTGCTAATCATGTTTATACGATGATCCACGCCCGTCCCGTTTACATCCAAAGATAGGGTTACTTACCAAATCAATGGTAAGATAACAATGTCAAAGGAAAAGGAAAATGAACAAAAAGACTTTTTGAGTAGGTAGAATGCTCCTAATTACTTGCTCAATTACAAACAAGCATCCTTGCTATTTTCAAAACAATCACCTACACTTTCAAAACATCTTACAAAATTGAAAACATTTTTCAAAAGATCAACATCTTTGTATACATTCTTACTAACGAGAATCATTACAAAGGTTGCCTAAACAATGGCCTCTTTACAAAATACTTTTAAAAATCACACAAAGCACAATTTCAAACAAAAGCAAGTGATCTAGAAAGTAACTAAGAGCCCATGGAAAACCATGGATGAAAAGGGTGCTAATACCTTCCCTTTTCATAATCTACCCCCCGAACTTAAGAAACAATCTCAAAGGTCTTTCATGTGCTTTTTCACCTTTCCTTTTGGATAAAAGAAAAGTCGATGGAGACTCTTGCTAACCGCAACATTTGCGATCAAACGCAAAACCTTCAAGTTAGTTCTCCCACCGTATCAAGAACCGAAGACTCTGCTGGGGAAAATTCTAAAAGTAGGGTTACCTTAGGGCTAGATCACATTTATTTGCTTTCATTGTTTGACTTTTATGATTTACATTATGGTTCTTTATTTGGGTTTGAATCCTCTACCCGGATTTAGGATAATTATAGGTAAGTAGCAGTACGTTGTGGAAATTGTGCGGGGTATACCGACATGGTCTAAGCAATAACTATGTTAGTGCGACATATTTATGGGTACATGTAGCCTTTGATTTGATCA
Source organism: Vicia faba (assembly GCA_948472305.1). Taxonomy (NCBI): domain Eukaryota; kingdom Viridiplantae; phylum Streptophyta; class Magnoliopsida; order Fabales; family Fabaceae; genus Vicia; species Vicia faba. The sequence goes on along the minus strand of OX451741.1, from coordinate 766,594,949 downwards.
AAGAGAATACGGGGCCGCTGAGTGATGTCATAAAGCACTAATGAACTTCTAGAACCTTTACTTGACCAACTTGGCCTTTAGGATGTAGTGAGATGACCGACTTTGGTCCAGTCCGAAGTTGGTAAATACTCAATATTACACTCATTAAGGCTTGGTTTCTTGGGATATTTCGGTCGCCATTAAAGAGGCTTATGCTGAAACAATGACCAAGGAAACAAACCAGTGATATTGAGCTCCTTAGAACCCGGTTACTATTGCTAAGACAGGTTGAGCCAACTAAACTTCAAGAGGGTAATTACCTATGAAACTCTATGCAAGCCTAAACCTAATGACTTGTTTGCTTTGTTTGTATATACATACTTCTACATATCATTATGAACATCATAACATCATACACATTCACTAACCATTTCAAGGATTTTGGGATTCATCTTTGTTCTTGTTTTGTAGGATATGGATTCTCTTCGCAGGAAAACTATTCAAGTCAACCTTGTAAGGATCCCTCCACAACTTAAGGAGCTAGCTCAAGGATTCCTGAAAACTCTCCATTCACCGAGAGACATGGTCTCCTACTCAACTTGGTCACCTCCAACACAGATGAGGACATGACAAAGGTGCTCTTTCAGTTCTTTGATCCTTTACACCATTTCTTCACAATTCCCAACTATCAACTTGTGCCTACTTTAGAAGAATTCTCCTGACTCTTGAGGATTCCCATTCTCAATTAACTACCTTTCAAAGGTACGGAAAGAGACCCAAAGCCAGGAGAGATTGCTCAAGCTCTACACTTGCACTCATCTGATGTCACGACTCATTGGGAAATAAGGAGTGGTGTCAAAGGTTTCCTAGCAAAGTTCTTGTTTGAGAAATCCAAAAACTGTTGGAATTCTTTGGACCTACAAGCTTTTGAGGAAATTGTGGCTCTCCTCATCTATGGGATGGTTTTGTTTCCAAACCATGACCAACTCATAGATGTGAATTCCGTCAAAATCTTCATATCCCGCAACCCGGTGCCTACATTCCTAGGGGATATCCTACACTCTTTTCACACTCGGAAACTGCGGAAAAGAGGTGTTCTTATGTGTTTCACTCCTCTCTTGGCAAGATAGTTTATTTCGCATCTTCCCCAATCTGTATTAAAGAATAAGAAAGGTTCAAGGTGGTCACAAAGGTTGATGACGCTCAAACATTCAGACATTCATTGGTGCTCTCGATCCATAGTGAGTGTTACTATTGTCGACCGTTGTGGAGAATTTCCTAATGTCCCTTTACTTGGAATTAGGGGAGGTATCACCTACAATCCCTGTTTAGCTTTAAGACAGTTTGGTTACACCCGAAGGGATGGCCAGCACGAGATGATGATTCAAGGTTTGGTATTTGACTACGACAACAACGATCAAGGTCTTCGCCAGAGATTTATCCGAGCATGGAGGATGTTGAACAAGGTAGATAGCAAGACTTTGGGGCACTAGAATTCCATCCCTCTTGAGCCTTACCTCAAAGGGGTACGAACTCGTGCTCAGAATCTTATGATGTCTTACCCCTCCATTCTCCCGTTAATTATTGAGCCTGTCATGGAAGCAGATGTTCCATATACTATCCTACGTATTGACATGCTCACCTCTTTTGAATACTTACAAAGAGATTGGATCGACTCAAAGGAGAGAGAGATACTTTTAAACCCCAATTCTATGCAAGAGAGAAGAAGGTTTTGGAACTCACTAGACTACTTCATGAGGAGCAGACTCTGAATGCCTACATTGCACCAAAGAGGATGTGTACTACCTTTTTCTCTTAGAGTTTTTGTTTTATTTTGCCCAAGAAGGAATTTATGTACTCGAGCTTTAATCTATTAATATAACTTGTGTTTCCTTTTTGTCTAAGAAAAATTTGAATCTTAAAATCCTTGGAAGCATTGCATATGAATTTACCATTCATCATAACATAAGCAGGTTTCTCGCAACAAGTCTCCTCATCTCTCTACTATTTATTCCAGTAAGATGGATCTCGAGCAAACGGTGACAGACCTCCAAGCTCAGAATGCACAGTTTCAATAGTTGTTCTTAACTCTAGCCCAAGGACAAGAAGATTTGAAGACCTTGCTGGCTGAGGAGAAGAAAAAGAAGACAAAGAAGATAATCGGAGTTCTAAACATGGGAAGAAGATTCCACGGGCAGACAAGAAGGACTCTAGACTTTGCAACGACATCCGGGGAGAAAGACAATAAAGATGGGAATAGCAAGGAAACAGTTGTTCAGTTTGATTCAGAAGAGGAAGAGAAAGAATAAGACTATTCTGAAGAACAATACCCTCCAGCCGACGACAAGTATAAGCATCTAGAAGAGCGATTGAGTGCAATGGAAATCCAAAAAGTGCTTGGATTGGACTTTGAGGAGTTGGGACTGGTATCAGGAATTGTCATTCCTCCAAAATTCAAAGCACCCATTTTCGCCAAATATGACGTAGTTTGATGCCCTAAAATGCATCTCGGGTCCTATGTGAGGAAAATCCAGCCCCATGCTACTGACAAAGATTTATGGGTACACTTATTCCAAGACAGTTTGTCTGGAACTCAACTTGATTGGTTTTATCAGTTAGAAAGAGCCAATATTCATAACTGGGAAGATCTTGCTGCAGCCTTTTACAAACAATACCAATACAATGCTTATCTTGCACCCACCCGTACTCAACTCCAGAGTATGGCCATGGTTTCAAGTGAGGGCTTCAAGGACTATGCGCAAAAATGGAGAGACTTGGCCGGAAGAGTTCAACCTCCCCTATCTGAAAGAGAGTTGGTAGACATATTTTTGGGCACCTTGTCTGGTCCCTTCTTCAATCACTTAATTGGGAGTTCATCGGTAGGTTTCACTGAATTGATATTGACCGGAGAAAGGATAGAAGCCAGGACAAAGAATGGGAAGACTCAGAAAGATGCATCCTCTGCTGCTATAAGGAAGCGATTCATCAGAAAGAGAGAAGTGGTTGCTGTGTATCCTCAGAGAAATCAGGATAGGGCCGAACGCCATCCAATGGTGGGGGATGTGATGATTCCTAAACCTGCGCTTGATCAGCAAAGAAATAATCAGCCAAGAATGGAAAGACCAGTCATATAGTTCACCCGAATTAATATGACCCTGTCTCAAGTATTGCCACATCTGTTAAGATCCAACCTAGTGACTTTGAAAGAAGCTCCAAAGAACCCTAACACAACATCTCCTCACTATCATCCTAATGCCCGCTGTGCATACCATTCTAAGAGTCTCGGCCATGACACTAACAACTATTGGGCTCTAAAGAGCAAAGTACAAGACCTCCTTAAAGCCAAAGAGATTGAATTCGATGCGCCAGAAAAGCCCAATGTCTTTTCTGCCCCTATGCCCAAACATGGCCATACTACCAATGCCATTGAGGAAGATATGTTTGTTACTTCAGTTGATGAACTTATGACATCACTCCTGATTATCAAAAAGAACTTATTGAATGCCGGTGTTTTCCCAGGCTGTGATAAAAGCTGTCATTTATGTTTGTCCTCACCTATCAGCTATCCTTTGTTGAAAGCAGACGTTCAGTGCCTAATAGATAACAAGGAAATTTTGTTCGAAAAGACTTTTGTTCCACCTGTTCCTTATAATGATGTTTCCATTGTGACCATTTCCGACAATTCTTCCAGGGTCTCCACCAAAAGACCCGTTAGAATTACATCAATTCCTAAAGTAGCCCCTTTGATAATTACAATGCCTAGACCAGTGTCGTATTTGTCAGACAAAACCGTACCATGGAATCATGGATGGGATGTCTACTACCACGGTATCAAGCAAGATTGGCCAGCTGCCAATGATTCAAGTTCTGAGAAGGTTGACTCCGATATCAATAATATTGTAGGGAATAGCAAGATTACCTGAAGCGGAAGGATATTATCTCCAGAAATTGCTCCCCCAAAAACAGTTTCTGGACTCGTAATCATTCCTGTTGTTGTTGCTCCTTCGAAGGCTATTCCCAGTCCTACAATCATCTCCACTAATACCCCAACTGACAAAGTTGATACAACCCCTGTTATCACTCCTACTAACATTCCTGCTGTCGAGTCAATCGAAACTCGAGGTAAAAGTATTCTGATTGAGCCTTTTCGGACGAAGGCACACTCATTGGCTATCCCTGAGACCTCCCGGAAAGAGATGGAGGAAATTCTAAAGATCATAAAAAGAAGCGACTACAATGTAGTTGAGCAACTGAGGCAAACGCCATCTAAAATTTCCATGCTGGCTTTACTACTATGTTCCGAGGCTCATGCAAAGGCCTTGGTAAAGTTCCTGAAAACTTCGCATGTACCCCAAGAAACATCTGTCGATCAGTACCAAGACTGCGTAGGCAACTTGACTGCACATAATGGTCTAGGTTTTTCAGATGTTGATTTAACGCCAATAGGAAGGAAGCATAATGAGGCGTTGCATGTCTTAGTTGAATGCATGGGCACAACCTTGACTCATGTGTTGGTTGACACCGGTTCGTCTATGAATGTATTTCCTAAAAAGGCTCTTGATAGGCTTGACTGCGAAGGATTGACATTGAAACCAAGCAACATAGTAGTGAGAGCCTTTGACGACTCAAAGAGGATGGTGCATGGGGAAGTGGACATCCCCATAAAGGTTAGAATCCAAAAATTTGACTCAACTTTTTATGTAATGGATAACCTCCATTCATATTCCTTCTTTCTAGGTCGACCATGGATTCACAATGCTGGTGTTGTCACTTCTATGTTGCACCAAATGCTGAAGTATCCGATCGAAGGGAAAATAATCACCGTTCATGGAGAAGAAGAGTATATGATCAGCCATCTCAATTCCTTCCGATATGTGGAGCTAGATGGTGAATTTATTGAAACTCCATTCTAACATTTTGAAGAAGTCCCGCAAGATGTGGCGGTGACCAAGGCTGTGTCCCAAGTTCCCAAGATCACGAGACCTCCACTCAGGATGTCATCTTTGAAGGATGCCAAGGCAGTGATAGAAGAAGGTGGGTGCACTATTTAGAGACAACTCCCAGATATCCCATACAAATCTGACAAGTTTGGCCTGGGTTTCACTTCATGTGCTCAGAAGGTTGTATGCCGCGCTCGTGCTAGAGGACCACCCTTGAAGATCAGCAACCGTGAAGTCAACGCGGTAGAGGATGAAGAAGACAGCTACAACCTGGAGGATTAGATTTTCCCAACTGTCAGTGGAGGGCTCAGCAACTGGGAGGCTAGAGATTTTATCCTGATCACTTTTATCCCACAGTAATTTGTCTTTACATTTTGTTGGATCTGTAATATTAAAACAATTCAGACTCTTAAAACCTTGTGTCTTACCCGAGACACAATGGTCAATTTGTAAGGGTTATTATCTCATTTCCATATGACATCAATGAATCATGGACGTTTTTGCATACAAGCTTTGTGCTCTTTGTTTTTATTTTCTTTTTACATTTTCATTTCATTCAAAGATAGCTATACGCTTACACACACTCACACTCACAATGCAGGTCTACATCCATTCGGGATCCCATCGGTAACGATTCTGCTATGGCCTTTTGTGACTCTGAAAATCTAATCTACCAAGCCGAAGATGAAGGTAAGGAAGATTGTGAAGTTCCAGGGGAACTAGCAAGGTTACTGCAATAAGAAGAGAGAACAGTTCATCCCCACGAGGAACCGGTGGACACCATCAATCTAGGTCCCGAAGAAGACAAAAGAGAAGTCAAGGTGGGTGCCAATCTGGAACCCAGTGTCAAGGAGCGTCTGATTCAATTTCTACACGAATATGTTGAGGTCTTTGCCTGGTCGTATGAAGACATACCAGGACTTGATGTAGATATTATGGTACATCATCTACCTACAAAAGAGGATTGCCCACCAGTAAAATAAAAGGTCCGTCGAATGCGACCAGATATATCAGAAAAGATTAAAGCTGAAGTCATGAAACAATTCAATGCTGGATTCTTGGCCGTCACCTCCTATCCGCAATGGGTTGCCAATGTTGTTCCCGTGCCCAAAAAGGACAGAAAGGTATGAATGTGCGTGGACTACAGAGATTTGAATAGGGCAAGCCCTAAGGATGATTTCCCACTTCCCCACATTGATATTCTAGTTGACAATACGTCACAACACAAAGTGTTTTCCTTCATGGACGGTTTCTCAGGCTACAACCAAATGAAAATGGCATCTGAGGACATGGAGAAGATAACCTTTGTCACACAATGGGGCACATTCTGCTACAAGGTTATGCCATTCGGGCTGAAGAATGTCGGGGAAACCTATCAGCGTGCCATGGTAGCCCTATTTCACGACTTGATACATCACAGAGTAGAGGTCTATGTGGATGACATGATAGCTAGATCTCAAACAGAAGAAGAACATCTTGATCATCTACAAAAACTGTTTGAGAGGCTAAAGAAATACAAGCTGAGGTTGAACCCAAATAAATGCACATTTGGAGTAAGGTCTGGTAAGCTCCTAGGCTTTGTCATCAGTAATAAGGGTATTGAAGTAGATCCTTCCAAGGTGAAAGAAATACAAGAGATGCCTGATCCTCATACTGAGAAGGAAGTTAGAGGATTCTTGGGACGTTTGAACTACATTGCCAGATTCATTTCTCACCTGACAGCTACTTGTGAACCAATCTTCAAACTACTGAAGAAAGATCAGGTAGTCAAATGGAATGATGAGTGCCAAATTTATTTTGACAAAATCAAATAGTACCTATAAGATCCTCCTGTGTTGATGCCACCAGTCGAGGGAAGGCCATTAATCATGTATCTGACTGTTTTGGAAAATTCTATGGGGTGTGTGCTGGGACAGCATGACGAGTCTGGCCGAAAAGAGCATGCTATTTATTACCTGAGCAAAAAGTTTACCGACTGTGAAACAAGATATTCACTGCTCAAGAAAACTTGTTGCACTCTGGTATGGGCTACTCGTCGGCTAAGACAGTATATGCTGACCCATATTACCTTGTTGATATCTAAAATGGATCCAATAAAATACATCTTTGAGAAACCTGCTCTCTCTGAGAGAATAGCGAGATGGAAGATGATCCTGACAGAATATGACATACAATATACTACCCAGAAAGCAATAATGGGCAGTGTACTAGCTGATCACCTTGCTCACCAAGCTGTGGAAGACTACCAGTCCATGAAGTTCGAATTTCCAGACTAAGACATTATGATAGTAAACAACTGTGAAGAATTCAGGTCATATGACAGACCTGAACAAGGATCCCGATGGACCCTGGTTTTTGATGGGGCATCTAACGCACTCGAAAATGGTATTGGTGTTGTACTCATATCTCCGGAAGGATGTCACACTCCATTTACGGCAAGACTCTGCTTCAACTGTACAAATAACATGGCGGAATACGAAGTGTGCATCTTTTGTCTCGAAGCTGCCATAGACTTGGTGTGATCGGTGGAAATAGAACTGACTGTTTTTGAAATGCTGGTTGGCGAAATGTCGCGGTAAGCAAGAGTCGCCACTGTCTTTTATTTTCTCCAACAAGGAAAGGACAAAAGCACAGCAAAATTCCTTTTCGAGATGTTTATCGGTTCGGGAGGTAGATTATAGAAAGGGAAGGTATTAGCACCCTTTCTATCCGTGGTTATCCACGGGCTCTTAGGTACTTGCTCGCTATGTTTTCAAAAATTGTTTGCTTTTCTTGTGTGTGTGGGTTTTGAAAAAAGTTTTGTTTTGAAAACTTCTAGGTAACTCTTGTATCAGTCCTCAAGAGTGTATGAAGTGTTTGTTTGAAAACTTTTTGAAAGTGTAGGTGCGAAAAGTTGTTTTTTTGTTTTGAAAGAGCAAGTACTCAGGAGAAATCTACCTACTCTAAGGAATTAAGCTGTGTAAATGTCCTTTAGACAATACTATCCCACTATTGAGAAGTAGGTAGCACCGTCGTTGGAGTTATTCGGGTCAATTCGATTATAGGGACATGTGTGGTCACCAAAGCAATAGTAGGACGCCTTAGCGGTAACCCTAATGTCCTAGATCCTTTTTATCCGAGGCAACCGTTTCGAGGCACTTGGATCTTTAGATAGGAGGGCGACCTCTAAAACACCCTATACTCAATGACCACGTCGAGGCAACCAAGTGAGGCGTACCCTAGAGTGGCATGTGCACGTGTGTCAGGATTCGTGTTAAATTGTCTTTGCACATTTTCATGGTGAGCTACGAGTTGATTTTAATTTCATACAAGTCTTGTCATGCATAGTTAACAGTTAATAATTGTGCGGAAAATAAATTACGGAAAGTAAATCTACGCTATTACAAGGCGTCGGGTATTTACATCGCCAAAAACATAACCCTTGAAAAGTAAATTGCGAGAAAATAAAGAAAGCGGTAAAAGGGGTCCTAATTATCTATTACATCCTCGGAACAATTACATAAATATGATCAAAATAATGAATCAAAAATAAATATGCGCGAGAAAAATTGAATCGGGAAAAGTCTTAGGGTTTTGACCCTTTTTGAGAAAAGAATGGAATTTTGGTCCTTTTTGCAATTAATTAAACCTAATTCTAATTAATTAATTAATTAAAAGAAAAAAGTATTTTTTATGTTTTTGTGTTTTAATGAAAATAAAATAAAAGAAATTAAAAGTTGTCAAAAAAACCCTAATTCTAGATTGATTTTATTTATTGTGAAAAAAGTCAAATTGAACCTAATTAAACTAAGTTAGTTATATTAGTATTTATTTACAAAATAATAAAGTGAAATTAATAAATAATAATAATAATAATAAAAATATTTACATTTTTTAGTTGTCTGAATTTATTATGAAAAATATTAATTAGGTTAATTAAATAATAATGATAATAATTAATAATAATAATTAGTAAAAGAAAATAAAAAGAAAAGTATGAATGAACCAGGGGGGTGTTGGGCCCATTAGGAGGTTAATCTGGAAATTCTGTGGCCCATTAACATCAAGCCTTTTTTACTTTTGGAGATCATTTACGCTTGCTTTGACCAGGAGTACCATGGTCAGCATCTCATGGCCATCAGATTTAAGCATGTGGCCACCTGGTGCCTGATTGTTTTAAGTGCATGATGGAACACCTTTGAAAGCCTTCATATGAATATGGTAATAAAAATATCAAACAATTATTTTGGGGGAACTGGGAATCGAACCCAGGTCCCAATGGATACCAGCCAGCGCACTATCCACCACACCATGTGCCTACATTTGTTATTATGATATGAAGCAATTATAATATATAATAATTAATTCACATGCTGCCAAAACGAAAACACGCGCGCCCCATTTGAATACTCCAACCACGTATCACCACGTCATCATCGTCTTCGCTAAACCTGCAAAATACATGTTAGATAGCGGGGGTTTTTAACCCCCACAAAATGTAACAAGGAAAAATAGCGATTAGCCCTAGGATGAATATAAATATTTCGCGAGGGTTCAACTAGGTTCGTCTTGTTCTGACGGTCTCAGCCACATACATTAGGGGTCTCAATTTTGCCTGGTTACTGAATCCCTAAATTCAAGGTTTATGAACCCTAAAATTTGTCAATGGCAATTTTTAATTCTGCGCATTATAATCCAATTAGCTTATGCCATTAGTTTCCTGTGAGTTCTAGCAATGCAAAACCAACAAAAAATCATATCAAATATGCCTGAATCATGAGTTACGATTATGAAAAAAGTATGCAAACCGTGGGTCTGTTTAGGGTGATTTCTGGAGCTTTAAGGCTTGGTTTTGATTTCAAATCTTCCCTGAGAGTTGCAGCAATGTATTAGAATCCACCAATTGCTTTGAATCGTGCTGGAACCTGGAAAACAGTTTTGACTTTTCTTGGATTTTTTTCAAAGTGGTTATGGCTTTTTCTGCAGCAAATTCACGTCCATGGCATTAGGTTTAGCTTGTGTATATATAGTAGAAGAGAATTAGGTTAAATCTTGCACAAACAAATCCATTGCATGATGGTTTGAATATTTGATTTGCAATCACATCTTTTTGAATCTTTTTGATTGAAGAAACTTGCCAAACTTGGAGATTTTTGTCCCTTTGATTTGCACACGAATTTTCCAGCTTGATTAGGTCATTCTTGCTTCAAAAAAAGATTTAAAAACCATATCTTTGAATTTCCTACAATTTAAATTAATTAAATGAATTAAAATCAATTAAAAATCCAAATAATTAATAAAAAATAAGAAAATAAATTCAAATAATCTCAATGGGTCGTGCATAAGCTTTGAATAAAGTTTCAAGAAGGAATTTGAGGCCCATTAGCAAAAACAAAGTGTTTTGATCAAAGTTGACTTTTGCAAATTCACAAAAATTTCCCAACTTCTCCAATGCATATCTTGCTCAAATTTGATCATATGAGCATGTTCTTGGACATTTTGGAAAGGTCTTGAAGTCCTCTAACCAATGCCTTTAGTCCCATGTCATTTGGATTTACCAATCTCAAGTTATGGTCTTTGACTTAAAGTGCATTTTTGTTGACTTTTGAAATTGACCTATAATGTAGAAATTGATAACTTTTTGTGAGAGCATTTCTTGGACTTGTAATGTGAAGATGAGTTGTAGGAAATGTCATCCCCTTCAAAATGAGCATTGGATGGGATTTTTCTGATGAACCATGAAAAAGTTATGCCTTGGTCAAGATACAATTGACTTTTCTGCTGTCCAAAAATAGTAACTTTTGGCATCTTGATGATTTTTGAGCCATACTTGAGGAATCATGATCAAGACTTGATCAAATGATGATTGTGGCCTCAAAATAAGATGTTGACCAGAAAATCTGACTTTTGACTGTAAAATGACCATTTTGCCCCTGTAGTTGACTGTGAATCAAATAGGGCTTTTGACTGTAGAATTTGGCACTGTGAGTCTTAAAACTTGACATGTAGATGCTTGAGAATATGTATAGGCCTATGAGACTTGATTGGACCATTGAAAACCCCAAATTCATTGAAGGAACCAAAACCCTAATTTTGACTGCCTTAGGAGGCATTTGGACTGTGCAACCCTTGAGGAATCTTGAACCTATTGAAGATGATTCTTGACAAACTTTGAAGAATATGGGAGGGAAAATTTTGGGGTACAACACTTGGGGATCAAATCCTTGAATGTATTCAGAGATTCAGCTTTGGTTATCAGCCAGATCAAAGGGGAATGAGACACCAAACACCCTAACCTTATCCCTTACAAAGAACATGTTTTGACATTTCTCCCACACTTTGAGAAGATTACCTTCGAACACTTCCCGCGAGAAGAAAATCAGCTAGCAGACGTACTAGCCACAATGTCATCTACGTTTAAACTTAAATGGGATAACGAGGTTCCCCAGATCACCATTGAACGAAGGGATAAACAAGCACATTGTCACGAGATTAATACTGAAGAAGTAATGGACCAGCTTTGGTTTCACGAAGTCAAGAGGTATCTCGAAACCCAAGAATATCCATAAGGAGCTTCAGTCAACGATAAAAAGTTCTTAAGGAGATTCTATGCTAAATTCTTCCTTAGTAATTGCATTCTTTACAAACTCAACCATGACTCTATGTTACTTCGGTGCGTGGACAAGGTTGAAGATGAAAGGATCATAGCTGAGTTACATGAAGGCACTTTTGGCACCCATTCCAGTAGGCATGCGATCTCAAAGAAAATCCTACGGGCAGGCTATTACTGTTCTACCATGGAAGCAGATTTCTATCAACACTCTCGAACTTGCCATAAGTGTCAGATCTACGCTGATAAGGTACACGTACCTTCAGTTCCTCTGAATGTCTTGACGGCTACTTGGCCCTTTGCTATGTGGGGGATCGATATGATTGGGGAAATCAGCCAACAGCCTCCAATGGACACCGCTTCATTTTAGTGGCCATTGACTATTTTACAAAGTGGGTAGAAGCAGCCTCTTTCGCTTCCGTTACCAAGAATGTTGTCGCCCGGTTGATCAAGAAGAATCTCATTTGTCGTTATGGTATCCCAGAGAGGATCATTACAGACAATGGTACGAACTTGAACAATACTATGATCACCACCTTGTGTGGGAAATTCAAGATCCAGCATCACAATTCTTCCCCTTACCGGCCGAATATGAATGGTGTTGTCGAAGCCGTAAATAAGAACATTAAAAAGATCATACAGAAAATGACAGTCACATACAAAGACTGGCATGAGATGCTACCGTTCTCTCTCCATGGATATCGTACCACAGCTCGCACATCAACCAGGGCAACACCTTATTCTCTGGTATACGGCATGGAGGCTGTTTTTCCTATTGAGGTCCAGATCCCCTCTCTAAGAATTATGAAAGATGCAGGGTTGAATGAAGAAGATTGGATCCAGACTCGACTTGATCAGCTAAACTTGATTGATGAGAAAAGGCTTACTGCTATCTGCCATGGTCAAATATATCAAAAATAGATGATCAAGGTTTTCAACAAAAAGGTCAGACGGCAAGTGTATCAAGTCGGGGATTTGGTGATCAAACGTATCATATTGCCGCAAGGTGATCCTAGGGGCAAATGGACTCCTACATACGAAGGACCATTTGTAATCAAACATATTATTTGGTGGAGCAATGATCTTAACCACCATGGATGGCGACGACCTGCCACACCCTGCGAACGCATACATAGTCAAAAGATACTACGCATAAGAGACCCGCTAGGTTGACTCACCTAGGAAAAACAAGGGCATCCCGGCCAACCAAAAAGGTTCGGGCTAAAATTAGGGATAAAACAAAAAATATGTACACCCGGCAAGCTAAAAACCCGAAAGGGCGGCTTGGGCAAAAAGGGTATCCCGGTGGACTGAAAACCCGAAAGGGCGGTCCAGGCAAAAGTTAGGGATTTAAAGCGTATGACTATGTTATGTTGGATCACCTTACGGACAACCTAACAAGATCAGAGGTTCTGATTAATTCAATCATCTTCAGACGAGGCAACAAATAGACAAGATGCTCAGAGACACGAAGGCTATAGTAGAATGGGAACCCCATGGGATTATTGCACATATTTATCTTCTCTTTGTATCAAAATTTTCATTTTTTACGACGACATTCTCTTGCTAGAATGTTTGTCTCATTGTACAAAAATACTTACTCAAAGTCAATACAAAGATATCCCTTTGAAAGTGAAAAACTATTTGTTTTTCTTTACTTTTGTGTTTTGTTTACAAAAACGTCCAAATGATTCATTTTTTAACATATGCATTTGAACATAATTATTATTTAAAAATAAACAAAATAGAAAAACAATCACTGATGGCTTTAAGAGGTAGGGAAATCTCTTTATGCTATTTCCATAAGTCCCCCGCAGTGTACAATTTAATCCCCAGTGGAACAGAGCTTCCAGTTATCAATCCCCCGTAGAAATCTTCAAATTTCTCAGGATTCCCCAATAGGATTTTACAAGCAATACACAGCTTTCCCCTTACAACAGAGTTTATTTCTCCAAGTAGAAATTCATCAACACTTAGACTTCATAACATGAAGACTTATACTTTATATCCTCAGCAACAGTCAGGGATTTATTTTCCCCAATCCAACAGCAGTGTGCCAGATTAGCTTGCATGCACATACATTGCATCCATATATCATAAACATTGATAACACGAATGCATTATACCATGCATTTCATACAACATAACATTACATATTAGATAACATTTTACCCTTTTCAGGATAAGGTTAATCAACATCTACCATTAACAATGTTCAAAGGTTTTTCAGATAACAGTTCAGATACGCTCCAGACACGGATGCCATTATGATACTCTTTCGGATTCAGCTTTCAGATACAGTTCAGATACGCTCCATACACGAATGCCATTCTGATACTCATTCAGTTTTCAAACTTCTAGATACAGTTCAGATACGCTCCAGACATAGATGCCATTCTGATACTCATTCAGATTCAACTCTCAGATACAGTTCAGATACGCTCCAGACACAGATGCCATTCTGATGCTCATTCAAAATCTCAACTTTCAGATACAGTTCAGATACGCTCCAGACATGGATGACATTATGATACTCATTCAGATTCTTTTTCAGATACAGTTCAGATACGATCCAGACACAGATGACATCCTGATACTCATTCAGATTCATCATTCAGATACAGTTCAAATATGCTCCATACGCGGACGCCATTCTAATACTCATTCTTCCATATTACAAATTTCGATTCAACAATCACTTTTTGGATGGCATATACAAGCCCATATCCAACAACTTTCTATCATCTCTCCAAATGGCATCTTGAAGCCCATTCCCTCTACCATCACATCACCGAGTGCAAATTTCTGGGCACTCTAGTGTCCAATCATATTCCACCTTCGAGTCACGAATGGCAACAATCGCCAATCTAACTCTTCGGGTTTGAGAAGATTGAACAGGGTTAGTTGTTGTACCCCAAAATTTCCACTCTCACTTATCAAGATTTTTTCTCACAAGATCTCCTTGGGCTCAAGACTGCACTAGGGTTTAATCAGCTCAAGACACCTCCTTATGCACTGATGACCCAAAAGTAGGGTTTGAGTTTGCACAAGGAAATTTGAACTTACAATGCCCCATATGACTTTTATGGATCATTATGGACCCCCAAGATCACTCATGTCAAGTTTCAAGCCTTGGATCACATTTTTGCTCAGTCAATTGAGCAGTTGACCTAAAAATTAGTTGTATTGGGGAAAAAGTCAACTATGGCCAATTTACAGTCAAAATTCATAATTTTTTATCCACATCAACATTTTAAACTCATATGTATCATTTGATCAAGTTTGGACCACAATTCCTCAAGAAATTTGATCAAATCTCCAAAAGGGCAAAATGGTCAAAATTAGGGTTTTGACTGGGAAAGGGCCATTTCTGATTTTTGACCTAGCAAATGGTCAATTTGTTTAAGGCATGATCTCAAGAGTCCAATTGTATCATTTTGACCTAATCACATGGTTCAAAACATTGCAAGTCCATTGGATTAACAGATGATTTTTTCAGTCAACTGATTAAAAGTAAATTGTATACTGAAAAGTCAAACTTTGACTTTTTGGTCAAATTCAAGTGTCAAAGATCATAATTCATTAAAACATGTCAAAATATGAAATTTATTCATCAATAAATCAAAAAGTCAAGATTTCATTTTGAAAAGTCAAAATTTCTAAACTTAGAAATATTCTAAGTGTTGGAAATTTCATGTTTTTTTTTATAACTTTGAGAAAAATTTTCACCATGATGCAAGATGATTCAAGGGAAACTTCCAACATGAAAGTTTTATATCTCCATGAAATCTACAACTTTTCTTTACACAACTCCTTCCAAAAATGCTTGGATCTCATGTTATAATTTTATGAACATGTGGTCATGAAACTAAACACTTAGTGAAATTTTGTCCTAGTTTGGTCAGGATTTTGACCCGACTTCATGGCACTTTTTCATATAGTTCCAAGGGGAATATTCAAAATCAATTCAAATATGGATTGTAGATCACATTTCAATATTTCCAAAATGTCCAATAACTCTCTGAGATCATTCTTGAGTAGGGAGAATCGAAGAGATGAAGTTAGGGTTTTATCACTTGAATTACAAGTCATTTTTCATGAACACATGAACCAAATCCATGCTAGGCTGCATAATCTTTGCTTTGCAGGCCTCAAACATGTTTTTCACTCCATAATTAAATGTTTACACAACTGTTAGGGCTTTGATCCAAGCAATTGAGCTATTATCCAAGTTGTATTTCCATTAATGGCACAAAGTTAACATTGTCATTCTTGTAAAGCAAGCTTTTTGCATAAAGTTCATTCTTGAGCCTCTAACTTGTTCCCTCTGATCACACTCTATCCACATAGTCAGAAGCAAGCTTGTTTAAAGCATAACCACTCTATCTTAGCAAGTATACAAGGCTTTGAAACTTGAATTTCTCAAAAAATCACATGTTATGCATAAACTTGTGATTTTGATTTCTGATCAACAAGAAGTCTCCAAACTTGTTGCTTATAAATAAAGTCACTATTTATGAACTAAAGCACGAGATTAAGCACCCTGAAATACACCAAAACTCTCTCAAATCAGAAATTGCCCAAAAACTCCATTGTTGCACAGTTTCTGACCTTAAATATCAAACTCATATTTCCCTCGTGGGTTTCTTGGCCTTTTAGTTTCTAAAGCTTCCTTACATCAAGTGTAACCTATCCCTATCCCTGTTTAGTTACTGTAACATCATTTACCATATCCTCCATAATCAAAAACAGAGCATTGCACATTGACTTCTCCAAGTCATTCCAGTCATCCATTGCTCAAGCTAACCAATGCATTAGCTTCCTGGAAACTTAAGGAAGCTAACTTGATCATTGCAGCACCTTGAAACAAGCTCAAACTCAAAACACGATTTCCAGTTTTGAGGTAAATTTTCTCAACTTGGAACTCTTCATATAGGCATCATCAATGGTTTATTTGTGAATAAAACATGTAGATATCATTGCCCTAAAGCTAGCCATGTCCATAGTTTCCATTAATTTTACTTGAGCTTAGAGAATTTTGAAAATGAAATTTCTGAGATTTTTAGGGTTCAGATTAGGGCCATTAAAGTTTATGCTTATCTTTGATCTATAGTTTTAATGCTTTACATTTCTGAAACTGTGAGAAAATTTGCAAGTTTCATGTCTACAGTTTTCATTTTTGATGAGAAATGAGCAAGTTACAGTTGGTTTGGCTGGAGGTTGAAGATGAAGTCATCAGGGTGCATTTTGACTTGTATATTTATTGTTTTGCTTATGTTAACGGATGTATAGCCACCCCAGTGGTAGAAGCGCACGTCTGTAACCTATGGGACCTGGGTTCGAGCCCCAGTGGTACCCTTTTGATTTTTTTCTTCATATTTTAGCTTTCTAACTTTTGTTTTTTTTACAGGCGCTGGGCCTCTTTGGGCATGGCTTTGTTTTTTTTGTTTTTGCTGGCTAACCCCCCATTTTATTTATACACCCTTGGCCCTATTTTATTTTATTTTTATTTATTTTCTTAATTATTTTTCATAATATTAAAAAATCATAAAAATCACAAAAAATAGATTTTCATTTTAACTTAGTTTATTTTATTTTTCTCACAAAATAATATTTTATTTAACTATACATTATTTATTTTTTTATTAACTAGTCTTATAAATTTAATCAAAACTAGATTAGTATTATTTTTACACCTATTAAAATATATTTATTTTAATATATAAAAAAAAGGCCAAAAATATTTTATAATACTATAATTTATTTTCAAGACAAAAATACCAAAAAAAAAAATTTATTTTCTAAACTTATTTTCATTAATTAATAGAACTAGGGTTTTATTAAAAATATTTTCTTAAATAAATTCAAGTTTAATTAATTAGGTTAAAACAATTTCCCCTTTTCTCATAAAAATCCAAAATACCCATTTCCTTAACAATTACATTTCTTGTATATTTATTTCATCTTGTACATTTAAATTCTTTGTACATTAATACCCATACAATATGGTTGTAATAGACTAACTAGGTTTACCTTCATGCAATCCCTATTTATAATTTGTACACCCCTTCCCCTAAATGATGTAATAGCGTAGTAATTTTAAATTCCGCAATTTATCACTTTATATACCAAATGCTAGTAATTAGGGTTTGTATGGGAAGACTAAAACCAATCAATTAGAAAACCCTAATTCAAGACACAAAAACAAGCATGAAAACAATACATTTGCACACAAGCACCCCTAGGGTTATTCCACTTGGTTGCCTTATACAAAATGGCCATATTACGCATGTAAGGTATCTTAGCAAAAACAAGCAAATACAAGATCATAGTCCCTCGATGACGCTATCTAAGTTGCCTTTCAAATGATCTTAGTCCATAAAAAGAATTCTAAGATACCTTTCAATATTGCTAATCATGGTTATACGATGATCCCCGCCCGTCCCATTTACATCCAAAGATAGGGTTACTTACCAAATCAATGGTAAGATAACAATGTCAAAGGAAAAGGAAAATGAACAAAAAAGACTTTTTTAGTAGGTAGAATGCTCCTAATTACTTGCTCAATTTCAAACAAACATCCTTGCTATTTTAAAAACAATCACCTACACTTTCAAAACATCTTACAAAATTGAAAACATTTTTCAAAAGATCAACATCTTTGTATACATTCTTACGAACGAGAATCATTACAAAGATTGCCTAAACAATGACCTCTTTACAAAATACTTTCAAAAACCACACAAAGCACAATTTCAAACAAAAGCAAGTGATCTAGCAAGTAACTAAGAGCCCATGGAAAACCATGGATGAAAAGGGTGCTAATACATTCCATTTTCATAATCTACCCCCCGAACTCAAGAAATAATCTCAAAGGTCTTTCTTGTGCTTTTTCACCTTTCCTTTTGGATAAAAGAAAAGTAGGTGGCGACTCGTGCTAACCGCAACATTTACGATCAAACTCAAAACCTTCAAGTCAGTTCTCCCACCGTATCACAATGGGCAAGCCACACGGCCATCCTGAGGCATCTTTCCCAGGAATTTCATCGAGCAAGTGGCACACCAAATGTGCAATCCATTTTCTTGTAACTCAAGCTAGGTTTTGATTTGATTTTGGGTTTAATTAGAAGTATTACATGTTGGCTTTCCATTGTGAGAAGAACTATTGGAAATGGTTAGGGTTTGATCAAGTCATAAATGCTGAAAGTGGGCATCCTCAACTTATCAGGCATGGCACGCAAGATGCAAGGCATGGCCAAGCCAGCTGCACATCAACACCAGATTCAACATAAAATGGTTTTTTTGTGATTCGATTTCATCACACACGAGTGTCTCACGTGTGAACTCATCTCCCACCTCACTTCTTACCTCATTTGGCTAAACATTCTCACACACCATGCCTCACCTTAATTCCCTCGTGCCTTTCCATTTTTGGCAACTTTCTCTCAAAAATATCACAAATTCCATGTGCATCAGTTAGACACCTCAGCATTCACACTTATTTCCTCTCATTTACACTTTTTGAATTTTAGATGAAATCAGAGAAAACCAAAATTCTCAAACTTACCTCAAAATCATTTCTATCCTCACCATCCATTTTCCAGCTGGATTTTCTGATTCAAAGACCAGGATCACTTCCATTGTAACAAACTTTGGCTTCTATATAACAAACTTTCTCTTTCAATCTCATTCATTCTTCAGTCGTTGGAAGAATCACCAAAAAAAAGCTCTCTCTTTCTCTCTGCTTTCTTCCTCGATCTTCAACCAAAAGCTTCCCAGAAACTTCTTCAACCTCTTCAAATCTTCATCAATTCTCTGATTGAATCTTCATTCCACTTGCATCTACAACAACATCAACATCATCTTCATCTCCCTGTGAATCTACAACAACATCAACATCATCTTCATCTCCCCGCGAATCTACAACAACATCAACATCATTTTCATCTCCCTACAAATCTTCAACAACATCACAAATATTCATCGTTATCAAGAACTTGAAGCAACTCCTCTCCTTAATCCTGCATCCTCAGTCAAAAGGGAGCAGCATTGGCCAAAGAATTTCAGATATGAAGTTCATGTTTCTCTCAAATTCAACTTTCAAATTCTCTCATTTCTGACTTTACTCTTCATTTTTTTCTCTTGTTGATTCATTTTCAGTGAAGTGAGTAGATCATGATGGAAGCATTGGTTTGCATCTGGAGTAGAGGATTATAATTTCCATATTTTTCATCAAGCCCTTTGTGATACGGTGGCAGAACCGACTGTTAATAATGGTTTGCATTTTTTGTTTGCAAAATGTCGCGGTAAGCAAGAGTTACCACCGACTTTTATTTTATCCAATCAGGAAATGGAAAAAGAACAGAAAAAACCTTTTTCGAGAATATTTTTGAGTACGAGGGGTAGATTATAGAAAGGGAAGGTGTTAGCACCCTTTCTATCCATGATTTTCCATGGGCTCTTAGATACTTGCTCATTTTAAAATTGCTTGTGTGTGTGTGCTTATTTTGAAAAGTGTGTGTTGGGGCAGCATGACGAGTCTGGTCGAAAAGAGCACGTAATATACTACCTTAGACTTCGATCTCGTGGTGAATCTTATCATGGAACAAAGAGACCATGGCGCACTGATAGGTTGCCCCAACATTCTTCAACCCAAAAGGCATCACTTTGTAACAGAAAGTTCCCCACTGTGTGATGAAGGTCGTCTTCTCCATGTATTCAGGAGCCATCTGGATCTGGCTGTAGCCAGAGAAACCATCCATGAAGGAGAAGATTTTGTGTTGGGCGGTGTTGTCAACCAGATCATCAATTTGAGGAAGAGGGAAGTCATCCTTAGGGCTTGCCCTGTTCAGATCTCTGTAATCCACACACATCCGTACCTTACCGTCCTTCTTAGGTACCGGAACGATGTTAGCAACCCACTGTGGATAAGAAGTGAAAACTAAGAATTCTGCGTTGAACTGTTTCATGACCTTTACCTTGATCTTCTCTGAAATTTCGGGGCGCATACGACGAACCTTCTGTTTAACCAGAGGACAATCTTCTTTGGTCGGCAGACGATGAACCACAATATCAGTGTCTAAACCTGGCATGTCTTCATATGACCATGCGAAGATCTCAACATAGTCGTGCAACATTTGTATCAACTGCTGTTTGACCTTAACTTCCAAATTTGCACCAATCTTAACCTCTTTTCTGTCTTCCTCTGTACCCAAGTTCACTATCTCAACCGGCTCTTCATGAGGATGTATGGCCCTTTCTTCCTGCTGTAATAGTCTAGCAAGTTCTCCAGGCACCTCACAATCATCCTCACCTTCGTCTTCGGCTTGGCTGATCGGATTTTTGAAGTCATAACTGGAAATAGCATAGCTGTTATCAATGGGATCCAAAGTGGATATGGATCTGCAGTATGATACGTGAGTGTGTGTAATAGAATAGCTGTTTTGATAAAGTGACAATAGAAAATAAAAGAAAAAACAGAGAGTGCAAAATTTGTATTCAAGAAACGTCCAATGCTTTATTAATGATATATGAAATGATAAATAATAGCCCTCACAAGCAAAGTCAATGTACCTCGGGCAAGGCACAAGGCCATAAAGTTTTAAATTGTTTATTACAAATCTCAAAACAAGTAGGACAATTACTGTGGAATAAAAGAAACTGGTATAAAGTCCCTAGCCATCCAATTACTCGGTCCACCGTTGGTAGTTGGGTAGATCCAACTGTCAATGTCTGAGTCTTCCTCGCTATCTTCAATGGCATTAATTCCCCGATTACTGATGTGTAGGGGAGGTCCTCCATCCCGAGCGTGTCAAACAACCCTTTGAGCCCCTGTAGTAAATCCCAAACCAAATTTGTCAGTTTTGTGAGTGAAATCAGGGAGCTGACCCTAATTGGTACACCCACCTTCTTCAACTACGGCCCTGGTGTCCTTGAGAGAAGCCATCTTCAGAGGAGGTTTGTTGCTGGTAGTAGTTTCAGTCGATGCCAAGATCTGAGGGACCTCTTCGAAGTTCTAACAAGGAGTTTCTATGAATTCCCCCTCCATCTCTATGTACCAGAAGGAATTGAGGTGGCTCACCATATACTCCTCTTCACCCCGCACAGTGACAATCTTCCCTTTTACCGGATACTTCAGCATTTGGTGTAGTGTGGAAGTAACTGCCCCAGCCTCGTGGATCCAAGGACGACCCAACAAACAAGAATACGATGGCTTGATGTCCATCACATAGAAGGTGGACCCAAAGGTCTGAGAACCCACTTTGACAGGGATGTTCACCTCCCCGTGCACCATTCTTTTTGACCCATTAAAAGCCCTTACCAAAATGTTACTAGGCTTTAAAGTCAAACCCTCACAATCCAACCGGTCCAATGCCTTCTTAGGCAAGACATTCAGCGAAAACCCAGTATCTACCAGCACATGAGCCATAGTGGTGCCCCTGCACTCAATCGAGACATGCAGAGCATCATTATGCTTTCTCCCCTTCGGTGTTAAGTCTGCATCTGAAAAACCCAGCCCATTGTCAGCAGTCAGACTAGCCACGCAATCTTTAAATTAATCAGCTGAAGTCTCTTGCGGAACATGCCCAGTTTTTAGGAATGCAATCAAAGCCTTCGCATGGGCCTCGGAGCACAATAGCAGGGATAACATGGATATCTTTGAGGGGGTCTGCCCCAGCTGCTCGACCATATTGTAGTCGCTCCTTTTAATTATTTTCAATATTTCCTCTATCTCTTGCTTAGAGGTTTCTACAACAATTTTTCTAGGCGTCTCCGTCCGTGCAGGCTCACCTATAACTTCTTTGCCGCAGGTATCCGACGATTCACCGACAGGGGTAATAATTAGAGTAAGAACAGGAGCCGTAGTTGATTTACCAACAGGAACAGCAGATGGAATGACAATAGGCCTGTTGACAGTCTCAGGGGAAATCTCGGGAGAGAAGACCCTTCCATTTTGGGTAACCTTGCTGGTTCTGACAATGTTACCAATATCAGGATCAGCCTCTTCATTTTTCAAATCTTGTTTGATTCCATGATAGTACACATCGGCACCATAATTCCAGGGGACAACTTTGTCCGAGATATACAGGACATGACCAGGAACAATGATTATTAGCAGAGTGATTCTTGGAGCAGATGTAATCCTAACAGGTCTTCTCGAGGAGACCTTGGAAGGATTGGCAGAAATGGTTATAATAGCAATGTCTTCATATGGAACAACGGGAACCAAAGTTTTCTTGGACAAAATTTCTTTGCTGTCCATCAGCGTTGAACACCTGACTTCAGCAAATGGCAACCAGAAGGTAGAAATGAACACATGTGGCAACCTTCTCCACAACCCGGAAATAAACCGGCCAACAACAAATTCTTCTTCACAGTCATGAGAGGAGTAGAAACTTCATCCACTAAGGTCACAAACAAGTCAGTATCAACATCATTAACTCCACGACCGTGCTTAGGCATAGGAGCAGTTATGACATTAGGCTTCTCCGGAGCATCGAAATCAATTTCCTTGGCTTCAATAAAATCTTGTACCTTATTTATTAGAGCCCAGTAGTCATTGGTATTGTGGCCAAGACTCTCATAATGATAGGCACACCGAGAATTTGGATTATATCGAGGAGATGTGGTATTTGGATTCTTGGGAGCCTCTTTCAAGGTTGCCAAGTTGGATCTCAGCAGATGAGGTAGAACTTCATCCAATGTCATATTGATTCGGGTAAACTGTCGTTGTGGTATTTCCACCCTTTGTTGATTGTTGCATTGTGGAACAACTGTAGGCCTAGGTATCATTACAACACTTAGTGTCTGACGATGTTCAGCTCTATTTTGGCCCCTCGGGCTATAGATGGCACTGGCTTCCTTCTTACCAGTAAAAGGCTTCTTTATCGAACTCGAAGAGGAATTCTTTTGTATCTTGCCGCTCCGAATCCCAACTTCTACTCTCTCTCTAGTCAGAATCAGCTCGGTGAAACTAGCTGATAAGCTGCCGATCAAATGATTAAAGAATGGACCAGATAGCGTTCCCAGAAACATATCAACCAACTCCCTATCAGACAACGGGGGTTGGACCCTTCCAGCCAAGTCTATCCACTTATGTTCATAGTCCTTAAAGCCTTCACTTGCACCCATGGACATACTCTAAAGTTGAGTACGAGTAGGAGCAAGGTCGGTGTTGTGTTGATACTGCTTATAGAAAGCAGTAACCAGATCTTCCCAATTTCGGAAATTGGCTCTCTCCAGTTGGTAGAACCATTCAAGCTGAGTCCCTAACAGACTATCTTGAAAGAAATGAACCCACAAATTTCTATCAGTAGTGTGGGAATGGATCTTTCTGACATAAGAGCAGAGATTGAGTTTTGGGCAAGACACCCCATCATACTTTGCAAAAATTAGAGCTTTGAACTTCTGTAGGATGACCACTCTTGCTACCAATCCCAATTCTTTGAAATCCAGCCCAGGTATCCTCTGGACTTCCATGGCACTCAAGCGATCTTCCAACTTCTTGTATCTATCCTCAGTGGGAGCATATTGCTCATCATTGTAGTCAGTATCATTGTCAGAAACTTCAGGACTGTGATCCTTCTACCTTGTTTCTTCTTCTTGATTCTCCCCTCCTTTAGATGAAAAGGTCAGACCGACTTGTCGCTTCAATGACCCTCCAATCCTTCTGCCCATATTAAGAATATCGGCCACCTTCTTCTTTTTATTTTTCTCTTTCAGGATGAGGGCTTTCAGATCCTCCTGCCCTTTCGCCAGATTTATGAACATTTGTTGGAATTGGGCATTTTGTTCCTGAAGATCCTTAATGCTTTGTTCGGAAGACATTTTTGCTGAAATAAACAGCGAAGAAGATGAGAAACTTGTAATGGTACCTGTACATGCAATGCTGTGAATGGGATGCCCATGCAATAATTTCAAAGACTTTGGGAAATTTAAATTTGCGAACCAAATTAAAACAAAGATTTTATTAGCTGAATTCAAAGTTCAAATGCCTTTTAGGCGTTACAATTAAAAATAAGACTAAAACTAGAAAAGAAATCAAAATTCCCATGGATTCTTCCTCTTCGTGCCGAGATAGACATTGAGTCCTCTTTCCTCATGGAGCTGCTTTGTGAGCTCTAAAACCTTCCTCTCCTGGGCATAGAACTGATCCTTGTAAGTATCCCGCTCTTTCTTCAACTGAATTCAAGATCTCTATAATTCTCCATGATTAGTGGGCATATCAGGATATAGAACCGTGTAAGGAATACCCCCTTCAGTAGTGGGTTCCACAATCACTGGTAAAATGGCCATATAGGGCATCATAAGTTTCTGGGCACGAGCTCGTACCCATTGGAGGTAAGGTTCCATAGGAATGGAAGGCTTTGGCCCCAAAGCCTTGGCGCCAGACCTGTTTACCATGCCCCAAGCTCGTATGAACCTTCGACGATACTTTTGAACATCATCCTCATAGTTGAATACAATGCCATCGATAAGTAACTCATGGGGACCATCTCTTCGAGTGTAACCAAATTGTCGCAGAGCTAAACAAGGATTGTAGGTTATACCTCCTCTGATGCCAAGTAACGTGACATTGGGGTACTCCACGCAGTGGTCAATAATAGTAGTGTTTTCCATGGCTCGGGAACACCAAAGAATATCCATGTGGGCGAGTGACATTATCCTTTGCGACCAACCCAAACCTTCTTCATTCTTCAGTACGGACTTAGGGAGGTGAGAAATAAACCACCTCGACAGCAATGGCATGCATCACATAAGGACCCCTCTTCTCTTCATGGTACGAGTATGGAGAGTGTGCAAAATATCTTTGAGCAAGGTAGGCACAGGGTTGCGAGAGAGGAAAATCTTGATAGCATTCACGTCTATGAATGAGTCTGGATTAGGGAATAGTACCAACCCATAGATTAGAAGAGCCAAGACCTCCTCAAAAGCTTAAAAATCTATATTATCCCAAAACAGCTGGGCCTTGTCTATCAGGAACTTGGCTAGAAAACCCTTGACTCCGCTTCTTATTTCCAATTGGATACCACGTCAGACCGTTTCAGATGCAAAGCTGTGGCAATGACTTATGGCTTAGGAACTTCTCCCAGACCTGTGAAGGGCAACTATTCAAGAATGGATATATCCAATAGCTGAAAGAATTCTTCCATGGTAGGCACCAACTGATAGTCTGGGAAGGTGAAGAAGTGGTGCTTGGGATCAAAGAAATGAAAGAGTACACTCATCATCTTTTCATCAAAGTTTGAAGTAAGCAAGTTGAGAAGTAGACCATGTCTCTTAGTAAACGCAGAAGTTTCAGAAACCTTTGATGCTAGCTCTTTGAGTTGGGAAGGTATCTTCACATAGCTAATTCAGATAGTGTTTCTATGAACGGGAGCCATGATCTGCAAAATAGAACAAAGATAAATTCCCTTGGTCCTTGAAATGGTTAGTGCAATAAGAATGGATTCCATGTTATGATGCATGATGTCATGATAAACCACAGGTATAGAAAACATAGACAAATCACACCAAGTCCTTAAGTTTAAGGCCTTCTTGAGGTTAAAGGTCATACCCTCTTGAAGTTTAGTTGGTTTCAAACCTGTCTTAAAAAGTAACCGGGTTCTAAAGATTCTCAATATCACTGACCATCCTTTATCGGGCATTGTCTCAGCTCAAGCAATCTTTTCTTACGGTCGAAATATCCCGAAAGTCTGATCTCAATGAGTGTAGCATCGAGTATCAACCAATCCTCATCTCTATACCGAGGCCGGCTATCTCACTACTTTCTAATGACCATGTTTTTTCAACTAAGGTTCTAATGTCCGTTAGTGCTTCACGACACCACGCGGCGGCCCCATATTCTCCTCGTTTCACCACGAAGGATACTGGTACCAACAAAAGTGCCACACCAACATAGCCATCGCTTAAACCATATCGGTCTATGATGTACGGTCTCCACGATCTATTGTTGTTTACCTAAAAAGTTCCCCCAGATCCGGGTGTAGGATCATTATAATACCGAAACAAAACCCTTGAATATAAAGCAGCCAAGGCAAAACAAGAAAGAAATTTTTAAAATGACCTAGATCCTAAGGTAAACCCAACTTTATTTATTTCCCTAGCAGAGTCGCTAGTTCTGTGATACGGTGGCAGAACCGACTGTTAATACTGATTTGAGTTTTTTGTTCGCAAAATGTCACGGTAAGCAAGAGTCGCCACCGAATTTTATTTTATCCAATCAGGAAAAGGAAAAAGAACATAAAAAACCTTTTTCGAGAATATTTCTGAGTACGAGGGGTAGATTATAGAAAGGGAAGGTGTTAGCACCCTTTCTATCCATGGTTTTCTATGGGCTCTTGGATACTTGCTCATTTTAAAATTGCTTGTGTGTGTGCTTGTTTTGAAAAGTTTTGTTTTACTTCGTTTTAACCCTTGTTTCTGTCCTCAAGGGTGTGACAAAGTTGTTTTGAAAATTGTTTTGAAAAAGTGTTTGTGTTAAAAGGTTTGTTTGTTTGAGAAAGTTCTTAAGAGTTTTCTACCTACTCGAAAAAGACTGTTCGTTTTCCTTTTGACAGCGCTATCCCATTATTAAGGAACAGGTAGCACCGTCGTTGGAGTTTTAAGGGACGTTTGAATGGACAGATACGGTCACAAAAGCAATGTTAGGAGGTGTTAGTAATCATCCTAAAGCCTTAAAGATCTTTTTCGAGGCAGCATCCAAATGGGTCATTTGAGATCTTTCAGGGCTAGAGGACGACCACTAACAAACCCTATACTTCATGACCATTTAACCGAAGGCAACCGAAGTGGAGTAAACCCTAGGAGTGAGCATGTGCGAGTGTATTTTTTCAGTTAATTTGTCTTTGCACATTTATGGTTTTCTACCATTTTAATTTTCAAGTATTCTTTCCATACAATCCTATTAGCCATGCATCTAGACAGTTAAAATTTACAGGAATTTAAAGTGCAGAAATAGAAATCCTAACTATTATACAGGGCTTTCGCAGATACAGAATTAATTTTGACTGAAAATAAAATGCGGAATTAAAACCTAATTAAATCTATTACAACCTCGAAGCAGTTACAAAAATAATTAAAAAAAGTAATTAAAATACGTGCGACGAATTAAATGCGAGGACGGTTAGAAAACCTAAAAATATAATTTGAGAAAAATATTTAAGTTATTTTTGAAGAAAAAAATTAATTATTTACAAAATCAAACCCTAATTTCTATTTGATTTTAATTTACAAAAAATAAGATTTAATTGCCCTAATTTTGAATTAAATTAATTAATTAAAGGAAACAAAATATTTTTTTAAAAAAGGATTTTTGGTGTTTTTTGTGATTTTGATTAAATAAAAAAAAATTGATGTTATTTTAAAAATAAAAATAATTAGGAAATAATTAAAAAGAAATAAAAATAATAAATAAAAAAAGAAGAATGGGTCTGTTTAAGCAATTGGAGGAGGGTGTATTGTTGAAAATCTCCAGGCCCATGAAGCCAGCCAGCCCATTCAACGCTGGATCCCACGTTGTGCTGACCTGAGAGCGCACCATGCTCCTTCAGTGATGAGCGCTAGATTTGGAGAGGCTGTGATCCATTGGTTGGATGGTGATGGCATATGGTAGGCGTTTGGTCAAGAGAAACACCAGATCTGGAAAGAAATTAAAATAAAGAAAAGTTGTTGGGACCTGGGGTCGAACCCAGGTTCTCTACCCTTTCCAACACACGTCCTTGCCAGTTGCGCTACATGTTTTGTTTGTTAATATAATAAAAATAATATATAATATATAAATCAAGGTAACTGAGTCACAAACGTGCACGAAATTCAAAATGGCCAATGGTTATCAGCCACGTCCTTATCTTCTTCCCGGAACCGTCGTTTTAGATAACGACCTTTTACCTACGGATAGCACCTGTAACTAAAACCCTGCAAATTTCCAAAATTCACAAAACAAATGATAAATGAAATTGAATACCAGCATTCAACTTGTGTTAATGCCACGATCCTCATGGTGGGTTGTTCTTGGTCTAATTTTACCTGTGGACAAAAACCCTAAAATGCAAGGACAAACCCTAATAATGGCAGACATGGATATACGCATCAAAACGCAAAATTACATAAAACAAAACATTCTAAAAGCTCATACAAACACAATGCTATGTTCAATAATGGTTAATCATGTATAAATTGCACAATACGATTTAAGCTAGGGAAGAAAAACCGTGGGTATGTAGCGTGCGTTTCTGGGCGTGAACAGGCATGCAATTGATCCAGTTATGTTTCTGAGATGTCCAACAATCTATTGGCAACTTTGGAATGGCTTGAATTGTCCCCCAAGCTTGAGACCGATTCACTACTTTTTGAAAAAAAATTGAGTTTGTTCTTGTGCTTTCCACGACTGCTAACCCCCATTTTCGTTCCTGGCCTTGTTCATTATATATCCCTAAGTGAATTAGGGTTATAAAAACTGTAATCTCAAGTCTCAACACAACTTTAGTATTGATGAAAGACAAAGAAGCTAGTTTTGATGAAAGACAAACAAGCACTATGTCAAGAAGGAAAAGAAGTGGAATTAGCTTAAAGCATCATTCACTCAAAGCTTCAAGGATCATGGCAAGCAAACAAGTATATCAATTCTCATTTGAACTACATTGATTAGAAATGCTCAAAAATGATATACACACTTGCCACAACACTTCACTTAAAGTTTAAAGCAAATTCTAAGTTTTTCACTAGTGTAAATCGATTAACATATCATGTAAATCGATTTACACATGTTTTTTTCAAAAACTGATTGCCCCTGGAAGCAATCGATTTACATGGAGTGTAAATCGATTGATTACAGAACTGAGTTAAATTTTTAACACTTGTAAATCGATTTACACATCATGCTAATCGATTTACACTTCCAATTTTTTGAAAACAAGAACGTTACAAACCCGTGCAATCGATTTACATCTAATGCTAATCGATTTACACGTTGTAATATTTGAAAAATCTGAACTGGTTTCAAGATATCCTTCACACCTTTTCTCCAATAGATGCATGGTCATACATTGCATCTTCTCAAGTTTTACAAACAGAAAAGTGTCCTTTTGGAAAGGTATCTTGATTACTTTAAATACAAAATCTTTCAAATTATAAAACAACTCTTCTCTCATGCAATAATTCTGAACTTTGTAAATATTCAAACTTCATATTTCTTAATTTTTAAGAACAAAGATTTTCTGCACTTTCACACATATAAGAACAGAAATCTTTGAGCATTGTCTAACCATTGTGGTATAGTTTGAACTGCTTACAAGAGAAGAAAGAAGAAACTTCATTGAAGTCACTCTATGTGATCAACATCTTTCAAGAAATCATATTTCATAGAATTATACAAAGTGTAACTTATTTCCAGGATTGTTGGAATTAAGTATTAGAATACTTGTGTACCTTGTTGTCCATTGTTGGAAACAAGAGGTATCTTTTGAGAGGATTGTTCTCAAGAGACTTATTGGAAATCCAAGAGGGTGTTCTTGGTATTTGTTAGTGTCTTTAGTTGATAAAACTAGGAAGAGTCTTGTAAAAGTTCTAACAAAATAGTGAAATCTCTTACGTGTTTGCAAGGGGACTGGACGTACTTCCGGGGTATGGAAGGAACCAGGATAAATCTCCGTGTCTCTTTACTTTCTGCACTTTACCATTTTCCACAACACTAAAACAAAACCAGAAAGTGTAGAATAAATCAAAAATCGACCACCACCTAATTCACCCCCCCTCTTAGGCGCAATCTTAAACTTACAATTGGTATCAGAGCAGGTTATAGGTAACCTGCTCCTAGAGATCCAGAATGGCTTCCGCAAATCATCAACCCGTTTTCAGAGATGGTGGTAGTAACAACAAGCCTCCTCTATTCTGTGGTGAATATTTTGACTTCTGGAAAATACGCATGAAGGCGCATCTAGAAGCACAAGGAGAGGAGATATGGGATGCCGTTGAAAATGGTCCATTTATCCCGGTAACGGTAATCAATGGTGTTGGCTATTCAAAGCCTAAAACTGCATGGGACGACGATGATAAAAAGAAAGTTCTCTATGACAAAAAGGCAATAAACCTTCTTCAAGGTGCACTTAGTATGGACGAATTCTTCCGTGTCTCGACATGCAAAACAGCGAAGGAAATATGGGATACCTTGGTACAAACTCATGAAGGAACGACTGAAGTAAAAAGATCAAGGCTAAATACCCTAAGTCAAGAATACGAACTATTTCAAATGCAGCCCGGAGAATCCATTCTTGACTTACAAAAGAGATTTGTGCACTTGACAAACCACTTAAGTGCTCTTGGTAAAACCTTGACAAATGATGAACTCAACTTGAAAGTCCTTAGATCATTAACTAGGGAATGGCAACCAAAGGTAACGGCAATCTCGGAAAAGAAGAGTCTCTCTGCAATGACTTCCGCTACATTATTTGGCAAACTTCAAGAATACGAAACGGAACTCGGTAGACTTGAAAAACATGAGAATCTAGAAAAGAAATCCAAAAACATTGCCTTAAAAATTGATTCAAAGGAAGTAGTAAAAGAAGACAATCCAGAAGAAGATGAAAATTTCATGCTTCTTGTTAAAAGACTTGGGAAGTTTTTTGGCAGAAATGACAAGGGCGGATCTCATGAAAATAAGAGAAAGCATTTCAAGAAAAGAGAAGCCTCCACATCAACACAAGATGTCTCATGTTATGAATGTGGAAAGCAAGGACATATCAAGCCAAACTGTCCAAATCTCCCAAAGAAAAACGGATTCAAAGGAAAGGACTCAAAACACAAGAAAGCCTACATAGCATGGGAAGATAATGATATGAGTAGTACATAGGAATCGGAAAGCGACGAATGTGCAAATCTAGCCTTAATGGCATCGCATCACTCCGACGACAAAGAAGAGGTATGCTTGAAATCCACATCAAACCTTTGGTATCTTGACAGTGGGTGTTCAAAGCA
This sequence comes from Vicia faba, assembly GCA_948472305.1. Classification (NCBI taxonomy): domain Eukaryota; kingdom Viridiplantae; phylum Streptophyta; class Magnoliopsida; order Fabales; family Fabaceae; genus Vicia; species Vicia faba. The sequence goes on along the minus strand of OX451741.1, from coordinate 766,563,467 downwards.
TATGACAAGAGATGTACACCAATTTTCATATCTAGTACATAAAGCCAAAGGGTATGTCACCTACGGAGACAACACCAAAGGAAAGATTCTTGGTGTTGGAATAGTTGGCACACATCCATCCATTCAAATTGAGGATGTTCTCTATGTTGAAGGATTAAAGCACAACCTTCTTAGCATAAGTCAACTTTGCGATAGAGGGTTCAAAATCAAATTCAACAAAGAAGAATGCCTAATTATGGATGAGGCGACCAATGAGGTAAAATTCAAAGGTATAAGATCTAACAATATTTTTATGATTACTTTAGATGATTTGTCTATGAGGGTACAATGTCTTATGGTAAACAACAATGACGCTTGGTTATGGCACAAGAGGATTGCTCACATACACATGGAGCACTTGAACAAATTAGTTAAGCATGACTTAGTTATTGGTCTACCAAAGATGAAATTCATCAAAGACAAATTATGTAGTGCGTGCCAAAAGGGAAAACAAACAAAATCAACTTTCAAAACAAAGAATGTGGTTTCAACAACAAGACCACTTCAATTGTTGCACATGGATCTTTTTGGTCCATCTAGAACAAGAAGCTTCGGAGGTAACATTTATGCTTTATTTATTGTAGATGATTTTTCCCGTTTTACTTGGACTTTGTTTTTAGTGCACAAAAATGACGCATTAAAGGCATTCAAGAGATATGCAAAACAAGTTCAAAATGAGAAGTCATTAAAGATAACATCAATCCGATGTGATCATGGTGGAGAGTTCCAAAACAGTCTATTTGAAGAATTTTGTGAAGAAAATGGGATCTTCCACAATTTTTCAGCACCAAGAACTCCACAACAAAATGGAGTAGTTGAAAGGAAAAATAGGTCTTTGGTAGAGCTTGCAAGAACCGTGCTAAGTGACTCAAGTTTGCCTAAATATTTTTGGGCGGATGCGGTAAGCACGACATGTTACGTAAGCAATCGCGTGATCATATGACCTATACTAAAGAAAACTCCATATGAGATTTACAAAGGAAGAAAACCAAATATCTCTCACTTTCATATTTTCGGGTGCAAATGTTTTGTCCTTAACAACGACAAAGAAAATCTCGGTAAGTTCGATGAAAAATCGGATGAAGGTATTTTTCTTGGTTACTCCCTTTCTAGCAAAGCTTTTAGAATTTACAATAAAAGAACGTTAACTATAGAAGAATCAATGCATGTTTCTTTTGATGAATCTAACACCTCCAAGGAGGAAGTTGTTATTTGTGATGATGATGATTCTATAGATTTACCTCATGAGAATTCTTGCGAAGTTGGCAAAATTGTCAACCCGGAACAAACACATGAACTTTCACATCAAAATGAAAATGGTGATGGTCTTCCTCAAGAATGGAGAACTCATCGTGATCATCCAATTGACAACATAATTAGAGATATTAGCAAAGGGGTATCTACACGACTAAATCTTAAGGATGCATGCTTAAATATGGCTTTTGCATCTTAAGTTGAACCAACCAAAGTGGATCAAGCACTAGAAGATGATCAATGGATCCTTGCCATGCAAGAGGGGCTAAACCAATTCGAGTGGAACGAAGTTTGGGAACTTGTTCCTAATCCAGGAAATAAACTTATCATTGGAACCAAATGGGTATTAAAAAACAAGATGGATGAAAATGGTATAATCACTCGAAACAAGGCAAGACTAGTTGCTCAAGGATACAACCAAGAGGAAGGAATTGATTTTGAAGAAACTTTTGCTCCAGTAGCATGTTTGGAAGAAATAAGACTATTACTTGCATATGCATGCTCATTGGACTTTGAACTTTTTCAAATGGATGTAAAAAGCGCATTTCTCAACGGATTCATAAATGAAGAAGTCTATGTAAAGCAACCTCCCGGATTTGAAGACTTCAAACATCCTAATCATGTCTTCAAATTGAAGAAAGCTCTCTATGGGCTAAAGAAAGCACCAAGGGCATGGTATGATAGACTAAGCGCATTCCTATGTGAAAAAGGGTTTTTAAAGGGTAAAGTTGATACCACTCTCTTCATAAAAAATGTTTATCATCATACTTTACTTGTACAAATCTATGTAGATGATATAGTTTTCGGTTCAACTAACCAAAATATGTGCAAGGAATTTTCATCTATGATGCAAGGAGAGTTTGAGATGTCTATGATGGGAAGATTGAATTTCTTTCTCGGTCTTCAAATTAAGCAACTCAAGCACAGTATCTTCATAAACCAATCAAAATATTGCAAAGACCTTATAAAGAAGTTTGAGATGGAAAGCAGCAAAGAAAGTGAAATTCCTATGGGATCCGGCACCTATCTTGATCCAGATGAATCAGGGAACTCTATTGACATAACTAAGTATCGTGGAATGATTGGCTCTCTTCTCTATTTAACAACAAGTAGACCTGACATCATGTCTAGCGTCTGCCTATGTGCAAGATATCAAGCCAATCCTAAAGAGTCTCACCTTGCAGCAGTCAAGCGCATAATAAAATATCTTAAAGGAACAACCAACGTCGGATTATGGTATCCAAAAGGTAGTATGTGCAATCTAGTTGGTTATTCTGATGCTGACTATCCAGGTTGTAAGACTGATCGCAAAAGTACAAGTGGAACATGTCACATTCTCGGAAATGCCTTGGTTTCATGGTCATGCAAAAAGCAAGCAAGCGTCGCTCTCAGCACTGCCGAAGCAGAATACATTGCGGCTGGAAGTGGATGCGCTCAAATTCTTTGGCTAAAACAACAGTTACTTGACTATGGAGTAAACCTTGGATGCATTCCACTTCGATGTGATAACACAAGCGCGATCAACATTACAAAAAATCCAGTTATGCATTCCCGGACAAAACACATTGACATCAGACACCATTTCATCAGAGATCACGTACTCAAAGGAGATGTTGAGATTACTTTTATGGATACTCAAAAGCAACTCGCGGACATTTTCACAAAACCACTCGCAAAGGATGCATTCTTCAAAATTCGTCGTGAACTCGGAATCCTAGATGAACAAGATATATAAGGTGCACTCTATCCTTAACTATACATAAATGTACATATATATGGGCTTAGAACATAAATGCTAAAAATACTGTTTTAAAACTTTTTCTTTTAAGTAAATCGATTTACTTAATGTGTAAATCGATTTACCACTGAAGCAAAAATCAATTTTAATAAAACAATTTGTGTAAATCGATTTACCAAGTATGTAAATCGATTTACCACTGAAACTGAAGTGTTTTTATTTAATTTTTAACTGTGAAAATTGATTGATCCTTCACTCCAATCGATTTACACCTGTTCAGCATGTGATATTTTTATGAGTCTTTAATATATTGGTCAACCTTACCTTGTCTCTCAACCTCCCACTTTCTTTTTGACCAATCATGGAATCTTGACCAACTCCACTCAATTAAGTCTCATAAAGACCTCACTTACTCTACTCCTCTATTTAATCTCACCAAAACTCCCTCACTATCTCATAACACCAAAACTCCCTCACTCTCTCATAACAACACCAAAAATTCTCTATCTTCCTTACTCAAAACCCTAACCATCTTCATGGCTCCCAAAAGAAAAGCAACAGCCTCAGAAAAAGGGAAGAAGAAAACTGTTGCAGCCTCTGAAAACTCATTGCTCGAGTACCTCTCGGATGCACAACGTGAAAGATTCATCAAGCATTTTCAAAAGAAAATAATCTCAACTCCCAAAATCGGTATGTTATCTACCTTTCTAGATGAATGCTTCACTTTTCAAAGGGATTTGATTGCTTATGGGTTAGAACCATTAATATCATCACGTGGTTACTATTATCCAGATCTAGTTCGAGTATTCTACAGCAACATGCATTATGATAACAACAAATGCTATACCTATGTGCTCGGAACAAGAATTCCTCTGCATTCAAAAACAATAGGCAAAATTTTGAACATTCCATATACTGGAAGTTCTATCTATGATCCAGAGGATGCTGACTGGGAAAATTATAGGAAGAGAGAATTCTTCTACAGCATTGGCCGGTTGTCAGAAACAGAATATCGTGCAAAGCGGATTCGTAGTCTTGGCGGCGTTATTCCGGCTCGGGACACTTGGAGTGCTGGTAATTTTCATATTGATGATAGATTGTTCCATTATTTTATGGTATATATTTTATTTCCTAGAGCAGGAAATCACTGTACAGTAACCGATCTAGAATTGCAAATTCTCTCTGCAAGGAAAAATGGCATTTCGGTAAACTGGGCTAAACTGATTGTGCTGCATATGCTAAGAGTTGCCACAAGGGCTACTTTTCTGCCATATGCATACTTCATCACAAGGATCTTGGAAGCATTTGATATTGATTTTACTGGGTTTGAGAGGGTTGAAATGGATCCAATCAGCAATAGGATCTCCATCAAAAATGTTGATTCTCGGATGGGTGTTCATTTCGATTCTGAAGCAAAAACCATCACATATATTGGAGAGGATGTTGTAGGTGATGAAGGCAATAATGCGTATGAAGAAGAAAATGAAGTTCCTCCTCCTACTGCCTCTTCTGGTCCAACCAACCAAGATGTTATGGATTTTATGACTCAACAATTTGCATCTCTCAACTCTAACATCAATGCTCAATGGACCGCGATAAATGATTCTACCTCCTCTCACATCAATGCTTTCCAGAATAATGTGAACCAACAGTTTTCATACCTCTACTCACATCTCCATATTCTTCCATATGATCCAAACAATCCAGCACCTCCACCTCCTCAATACACCGAACCACCTCTACAACAACAATTTCCATATCAAAGACCCTTCTAATGTTTTCCTGACCAATATTATTAAATTCTTGTTATTTATCATTATGTTTTTGTTTTGTATTATTTCAAGTGTTAGTTTTTGTATTATGTATTTGAACTTTGTTCGATATTTTTAGAAATTGGCATTTTAGTTTATGTTCATATTTGTTTTAAATTGTTATAAGTATCATCTTATGTTACATCTTTCCCTTCTTTTTGATAATGTCAAAGGGGGAGAAGGATGTGATAGCACTTTATGGTTGTTTGTTTCAGTTTTCTTTTCAGGGCAAGTTTTCAAATCTTTTTCTCCATAGGGGGAGAAATCTATCTTAGGGGGAGAAAACTCCTTTTGCTCCAATTCTGAACAACTCATAAAGAAAGATGGTTTGTCATGATCAAAAAGGGGGAGAATGTAATCTTAAGCCTCAACTCAACTTTAGTTTTGATGAAAGACAAACAAGCTAGTTTTGATGAAAGACAAACAAGCACTATGGCAAGAAGGAAAAGAAGTGTAATTAGCTTAAAGCATCATTCACTCAAAGCTTCAAGGATCATGGCAAGCAAACAAGTATATCAATTCTCATTTGAACTACATTGATTAGAAATGCTCAAAAATGATATACACACTTGCCACAACACTTCACTTAAAGTTTAAAGAAAATTCTAAGTTTTTCACTAGTGTAAATCGATTAACATATCATGTAAATCGATTTACACATGTTTTTTCAAAAACTGATTGCCCCTGGCAGCAATCGATTTACATGGAGTGTAAATCGATTGATTACAGAACTGAGTTAAATTTTTAACACTTGTAAATTGATTTACACATCATGCTAATCGATTTACACTTCAAAGTTTTTGAAAAAAAGAACATTACAAACTCGTGCAATCGATTTACATCTAATGATAATTGATTTACACGTTGTAATTTTTGAAAAATCTGAACTGGTTTCAAGATATCTTTCACACCTTTTCTCCAATAGATGCATGGTCATACATTGCATCTTCTCAAGTTTTACAAACAGAAAAGTGTCCTTTTGGAAAGGTATCTTGATTACTTTAAATACAAAATCTTTCAAATTATAAAACAACTCTTCTCTCATGCAATAATTCGGAACTTTGTAAAATATTCAAACTTCATATTTCTTAATTTTTAAGAACAAAGAATTTCTGCACTTTCACACATATAAGAACAGAAATCTTTGAGCATTGTCTAACCATTGTGTTACAGTTTGAATTGCTTACAAGAGAAGAAAGAAGAAACTTCATTGAAGTCACTCTATGTGATCAACATCTTTCAAGAAATCATATTTCATAAAATTATACAAAGTGTAACTTATTTCCAGGATTGTTGGAATTAAGTATTAGAATACTTGTGTACCTTGTTGTCTATTGTTGGAAAAAAGAGGTATCTTTTGAGAGGATTGTTCTCAAGAGACTTATTGGAAATCCAAGAGGGTGTTCTTGGTATTTGTTAGTGTCTTTAGTTGATAAGACTAGGAAGAGTCTTGTAAAAGTTCTAACAAAATAGTGAAATCTCTTGCGTGTTTGCAAGGGGACTGGACGTACTTCCGGGGTGTGGAAGGAACCAGGATAAATCTCCGTGTCTCTTTACTTTCTGCACTTTACCATTTTCCATAGCACTAAAACAAAACCAGAAAGTGTAGAATAAATCAAAAATCGACCACCACCTAATTCACCCCCCTCTTAGGCGCAATCTTAAACTTACAAAAACAACTGGTATCTTTGCAATTTTTGAAGATTTGATTTGGTTTTCATCTTGTATGATATCTTTCCAAATTAGGCCTAATCATGCCATTCTTTCTACAAGCAACCTTGATATGATTTGATTCTGATATGCCAGCATAATTAGCTTGTGATCTTGTCCAAAAATCAGATCAAAACAAATCTTTGTTATTATTTGTCATTTATTTGATTTAATTCAATTTTTAATTAATAAAAAATCAAAATAAAATTAAAAATGAAGAAAATAATGTGTGGGTTAATATTTGAGTCTTGGACCATGTTATGAGTGAGGTGCAAGCATAAAAAGTTAGACCCATTTGGCAAAAAAAATGCATTTTTGAGCATATTTGACTTTTGGCAATTTTGCAAAAATGGTCAACTTTGACAATGCATATCTCTTCCAATGTTAACCCTAGAGAGGTGTTCTTGGACTTTATAGAAATCTTAGGAGGTTCCCTAAACAACACTTTTGGTCTCATCTCAATTGGGTCTTCCATGTTCATGTAAGAATCTTTGACCCAAAAAGTGTTTTTCTTGACTTTTCAAAAGGACTTATAATGTGGAAATTCATATCTTTTTGTGAGTACATATTTTGAACACGAGGGATGAAGATGAATTGTAGGGAATTTCATCCTCTTTAAAATGAGCCTTGGATGAAGATTTTCTGATAAAGTATGAGGAAGTTATGCTTGGTCAATGTTTGGTTGACTTTTCCTAAGAAACCCTAATTTAGCAACTTTTGGGTTTTGATGAATATGGGGTATTCCTTGAGGAATCATGATCAACCCTTGATCAAATGATGGATATAACTTCAAAATGTTTATGTTGACCAAAAATCTTGAAGTTTGACTGTATGTGGGCCATAGTTGACTTTTGACCTAATACAGCCGATTCTCAAGCATCTGAGCAATTGACTGAGCAAACTTCTTGTGCAAGGCTTGAACATGGAAGGTCTTGAGAACATATTAGGACCATGGAGAGAATATGAGGTATTTGGAGTTCACCCATATTGATGAAAATGGAAACCCTAGTTTGAGGTACATTGCCTTAGGAGGGAGTTTGTCTGGTCAACTCTTGGGCATCCCTGAGCAAGTTGAAGATCTCAATGGGCATGTGTTGAGTAAAATGAGAGGGAAAATTTTGGGGTACAACACCCTTGTACTGAATTTTCACGCAAGTTTCATTTGTTCTGGAGGTTAGAGTCTATGAAGCTTCAAAGTATGAGTCGAAGCATTGAAACTCTAAGTCAGTAAAGCTTCGTTCGAGTGAGGTTGAGTTGAAGCTTTGAAATCCAGAGCTTGATGAGTTTTATTTGAAAGAAGAATTGGAGCCAATTGAAGAAGGATGATACTGCAGGTTGAAGCCAAATAAAGGAGGGCGCTACTGCTGCAGAATCGAAGCTTCGTTCGAAGAAGGCTGAAGTGAAGTCAATCGAAGAAGGCCCATATTACTACAGGTTGAAGCCAGTCCTAGATGGTTGCTACTGTAGGTTGAAGCCAGTCGAAGAAGGCTGCATGCTACTGCAGGTTGAAGTCAATCGAAGGATGCTACTACCGCAGGTTGAAGCCAATCGAAGGATGCATTGCTGCGGGTTGAAGCTTCGTTCGAAGAAGGCTGGAGTGAAGTCAACCGAAGAAGGGTGATTTGAAGCCAATCGAAGAAGGTTGAAGTGAAGCCAATAGAAGGATGCTACTGCTGCAGGTTGAAGCCAAACGAAGAAGGGAACTACTGCTGCAGATTGAAGCCAAATGAAGAAGGGCACCACTGCTGCAGAATTGAAGCCAATAAAAGAAGGATGTTATTGCTGCAGGTTGAGTCCAATCAAAGAAGGTTGCTACTGCAAGGTTGATGCTAATCGAAGAGTCTCACGGTAGAAGTTGAACCATCATTCCAACTTGGAAATCTAATCCCTTTTATTTTTATAATCATTTAATTCATTTTGGTTTATGGTTTTAATTTTCATTTAATTAATTCTAATTCAGTTTTGGAACCTAATTGGATAATTGTTGAGATAAGATGCAGACCCAAACTAAGGTGGTGGTTGGGCTCTGAGCCCATTAGTTTTTTCTGAAATCAATTAATACCAACAAAAGGGCTTCATGGATCACTTTTAAGATGGGCCTAATACTTAAATTCTGATTCGTGCACATCTGGATCCAATGTATACCCATGGCTGTTTAGAGTTTTATCATTTATTTTCTCATGGAATTTTCTTTTTCATAGTTTTGATGATAAAAATGATATAAAAAAATAGAATATTTTTAGAGCTGATTCTTAGGACTTTAGAATTTAATTGAAGTTTCCAAATTATTCTTTCCATGTTAATACTCATTTTGTTATTGCTCTATTTCCATGAGTTCGTGGTAAGAGTCTGGTTTGTGATATAGAGCGCCTGAGGATTAGTCCGGTTGATTATTCGTGAAGCTTTCGCAAATATCGTCAGGTTTCTTTGTTCTAATACACTCTGCTATGGATTAATATCGATTTGGTATTTTTTCTCGTTTATCTCATTTTGCACTTTACTGCTTTCTAGAGATCATGAGAAGTAGGGTTCTTACCGTTTTCCTTGCCATGTCAAGTAGGAATAGAGATGTATGACGGGGACCTCCGTTGCTGATATATGTCAAGAGTCCCTCTGGTTTATTTAAAGACCTGTTTAAGGCAATTCTGTTGGTGTGCTAATTGTGACTGTTTAAAATCCTACCTTCGGAGTAGTTATTATGCACGCGTGTTTATATTTGTGCCTGCATTGTATTACATGTGAAAAGTCCTCAAAATAAGGCGGGCGGAAAGGGTTCATAATCAACCCCCCCACATTCTAGTCCATGTCGTTCCTATGCTCACTTTCTACAAGTAGATGCTCTAAACATGTGCCCAAGATCCGAATGAATTAAAGTCCTTTAAAGGAAAGTGAAAAGGGTTCCCGCAATCGGATCCCCACGCTTTCTTTAGCTCGTGTTGACCAAAACTGATGCTTAGTGTACGCATGCACTATGTCTTTTCCCCCAGATCTTTCTTGCCTTTGTAATTGATACCATGGTTAAGGACCCTTTTGCATTCCTATACTTCTATGGCTTGTTGGCTCGAGTGATACACTCCCCTTGGCTATGGCTTGACCCTTGGTCTAATGCTTGGTTGCTTGTCTATGGAAGGACCTCCCTTTGTACTACTAGGCATGCGCCTTGTAGGTATTTGATATTTGAGTGATGCTCGAGCTGTTGTTTGTCCAGATGTTTTGCCATCTTCTTGCTTTTTGTCACTGATATTTTTACCATGTTCCCTTAGGATTTCTCGTGTAGGTTTAGTCCTCGAGTTAGACCTTAGGATAGGAATCCATGCATTCTAACATAGGGTAGAAACTCCCCTTTTTCATCCTCAACCTTAGGGACAATCATTGTATGATAACATTAGGGCTAGAGATTAGGATAATCTCCCTTAGTTGTTTTGTTTTTCTTTGCATATTGCATCTTAAAATTAAAACTTCTTCTTGGCAAATCATAAAACATCTTTAATAAACTTAAATCTTTCTTCAAGGTAAAAGATACAAACTAATCTTATTTGTTTGGGCGCCTTTTGGTTTTGTTTTAAACCTTGTTAATTATGTTTTGCAATCCTTACAATTGATGTTTTGCCATAGTTACCATGATGTTTTGCCATCCTTACCATGACATTTTGTTATCTTTTCGCCGATGTTTCACCATCGCACATGTTTGTTATCCTACTTTGATTCTCAATATCATAGTATGTGTGATGTTTTATCATTTGGTTTATCGATGTTTCGCCATCTTTGCCATGATACCCTGTTATCTTTTAGCCGATGCTTCGCCATTGCATATTTGTTAGAAGTCGATGTTTCACCATCGCACATGTTTGTTATCCTACCTTGATTCTCAATATCATAGTAGGTGTGATGTTTTATCATCTGGTTTATTGATGTTTCACCATCGAATATTCTTTTAGCCTGTGTTTCGTTATCACACATTCTTTTAGCTGATGTTTCGCCATTGCACATGTTTGTTATCCTACCTTGATTCTCAATATCATTGTTAGGTGTGATGTTTTTTATCTAGTTTGTTGATGTTTCTCCATCTTTGCCATGTTATCTTGTTATCTTTTAGTCGATGTTTCGCCATCGCATATTTGTTTGAAGCTGATGTTTCACCATCGCACATGTTTGTTATCCTACTTTGATTCTCAATATCATAGTAGGTGTGATGTTTTATCATCTGGTTTATTGATTTTTCGCCATCTTTGCCATGTTATCTTCCTGTCTCTTAGCCGATGTTTCACCATCACACATTTGTTTGAAGCCGGTGTTTCACCATCACACATGTTTGTTATCCTACTTTGATTTTCAATATCATTGTTAGGTGTAATGTTTCATCATCTTGTCTGATATTTTGTCATCATGTCGGCGTTGTATCACCCTATCTGAGTTTGTGTTGCCATGCGATGTCTTATCATCTCTTTTTTATATTTTATCATCATTGTTGACATTTTGATGTTCTATTTGATGTTTTTCCATTTTGTCTGTTACTTTTATCTTAACTAAAAAACACAAACCAACCAAAATATATGAGCCGAACTACGGCTGCTCTGATTCCTTAAAAGGGATACGTAGGCACTAGGGTAGGGCCCAAGCGAGCACAAATTTTATTTTCCCTACATTATTTTCTCTTCTCTTTTTGCATGCATTCCCTCCTTGCATCTTCCTTTTTTCCCTGTACAGCTTAGATATAGATTTTTACACACCCATTAGATTAGACAACAAGAGTGGATACCGTAGAGTACTATGGGTGTGTAGGGTGCTAATACCTTCCCCTCTCTTAACAGACTCCCTTACCCGATCTCTCGGTCGCAAGACCGTGATTTCACCCTCTTCAGGTTTTCTCGATATTTACCTTTCCCATTTCGGCGGGATAAAAGACGTTCGGTGGCAACTTCATTGCTTTTATATCAGATAACGGTTCAGCCAGGTTGTTTCAATAATGAGACTACCATTCAATGGAGTAATAATATCAGTAATGAACGATCTCCCATAATGACGAGGCTACCATTCATTGGAGTAAAATAATCTTCTCAGGGAACTAACAAACTTATTGGGGAAGTACAGATTACTTAAATAAAGAGATCTGCCACTTGCTGTTATGAGAAGGAACTGTAATAATGACTTCCTAGGGAAAGAAATATGGTTTCTTGCGGGGAACGCCAATATATTTCTGTTGAGGAACTAAAGTCTTCACGTGCAAAATAAATGCACATTTTCAAACTAGGGCTCAAAGTTTAAAGAAATTAAAATAATGCCATCGGGGACCAAAGATTAAAACCAGAAATAAACCGGTGTGAAACAGTTAACCGAGATAGCACCTGATGAGAAATAAACTAAAAAAGGGATCACATGTCATTCAGATAAAGAGCTACCTAGGAAGGCTAAAGTAAAAATCTTCCACGAGGGATAACTTGGTGGAGGAAAATGAAAGAATATACACTTTCTGCTTAAAGTGGACAATCTAATGGAGAGAGGATAACACAACTCTTCAAATAGGGTAATATGCCAATAAGAGTTAGTGGATGCAAATGAGTTACGACTTTAATTCAGCTATGCATGATGCATGTATGAATATTATCGTGTATATGCTGACAAAACTATCACACTATACTGTGGATAAATAGATAAGACCAAATTGGGTAAAGTTAATACTCGGCTAAATCGTATCTGTTGTACCCCAAAATTTGCCCTCTCAATTCTCAAGGCTTTTCTTACAAGGATTTTCAAGGTTCAAGCTTGAACAAGTGCATTGGGATTTTCCAATACCCAAATTAAAGGAAACTGTCAAAAGGGGAGAAAATAGATAAAAATAGCATTTTGACAAATTTGGAGGAAAACCGGTCTCCTTCAATTTAGCACCTTTCGATTGACTCTTGGCCTCCTTCGATTGCTCAAAATGGCTGCTAGTGTGCCTCTTTCGCATGGGCATGTAACTTCTTGTTGCAGGCTTCGTTTGTGTCTTTTGCTTCCTACATGCTTGCTTTGAAAACCAATTTTTGCTGCCACAAGTGTCCCATGCAAGGAAAGCCTTTCGATTGGACAAGTATGCTGCATGCATGCTTGCAATCGAAGGCCATGACCTACTGGCCACATGTACCCCCTGTAAGGCAAAGTCTTCGTTTGGACACAAGTGCCTGCATGCAAGTCTTCGTTTGGGCACTCACCTTCTGCGTGCCTGCGTGCAAACTTCAGTTGAGCAAGAGCCTCCTTCGAATGCAACTTGGATTACATCCTTCATTTTGAGCAAGACCCTCCTTCGAATGCAACTTGGGTATGTACTTAATTTTGAACTTAAAGCCTCATTCGAATGCAAGTTTAGGTACATCCTTCATTTGTATTTGAAACCTCCTTCGAATCCAGTTGCACCAAGGCCTCTTACAGACTTTTCCTACCATAAGTTTCGCTTGAGCCAAGAGATATCTTCATACAAGATTTGACTAAGTTCTTGCTTCACTTGAAGGAACACCCTTCGACTCAGAAGCCAGGAACTTCCCTCACGCTAAAAGGCAATGACTCCCTTTATGTTTGTTTCGATCCAATCTTCGACTGGGCATTATATTCCTTCGAGTAAGCTTGTTTCGACCACAAGCTTCGACTGGGGAAAATGCTTCCTTCAAACAAGTGCACTTTGATCTCATTCTTGCATTCAACTCAAGACCAAATCTCATTTGCCAGGCTATGTTGCTTCTGAATCTTTACATAATCAGAGGCTTGTACAAGAGTTTTAAACTTTTTCTTTTGGATAATACTATCCTTGGTTAAAGGCTACATACCCTTTCTTTTCATAGAAAGTACTTTTATCACAAAAGCAGCTTTCCACCTGAATTTCGTCTGAACGAAAAGCAGGGCCAGAAGCACAAGTCTAATCAACTGCCAACAGGACCCCCACTTGTACCTTTCATGTTACCTATTAGTTTATAATTTTGCAAGGCTGGCTACTTCAAATATGCCCTTTCTTTTCTCTATAAATAGAGGAACATTTTCAAAGCTAAGAGAGGACCTTTGGACCAGAGGAACAAATCCCCCAAATTTTCTCAAACACAACAAAACTCTCAACTTCATCAACACTTGAGAAATCACAAGAAACCTAGAATCACATTCATCTCCTTCAATTCTGAAGAACAACCACACTTCAGTCTCCTTCGAATCAAAGAAGCATCACACTTTCTTTTTCTCTCCCTTCGAATCCAGCGTTCCAAGCACAACCATTGACCCCCTCTTTTGAATCCAGCATCCTGGGCCTCCACTCCATGTCTCACATCCATTCAAGGCCTGAAGCAAGGTAAGTTATTCTTACCTTTGAACTTTTCATTTCATGGCATAGTAATTTTCCCTTTCGTTTGAAACATGTACATACCATTGTTCCTTTCGTTTCCACCCTTTTAACATATTTTTCGGAGCTAATCCTTTCGTTTTGCTTTCTGTTTACCTGAGCTTGCTTTAACTATTAAACTGTTTACAAGATAAATACTAGCATGGCCTCATGCCATGTTGCCATTTAATGCTTTAAAAGAAAGAAACAGGAAACAAGAAATAGGAAACGAAGCTTCTGGCTTCTACCCTCTTTCTCCAGGTCAAACAAAAGAGACAACCAGGAGGAAAACCATGTTGACTTCCAGGCCCAGACAAAAAGCATGCCTTCACTAATTCCAGGCTCATTCGAAAGGCATTCCCTCACTGCTTTCAACCTCCAGTCGAAGAAGGCAACAAGGAAACAAAGCAGAACCAGAAGGCTTCGCCATACACTGACTTCTAGGCCAATCAAAGGACAGGACCTCATTGGTGCCAGCCCCTAATCGAAGGCCATGACCTCACTGGTACTAGCCCCAATCGAAGGAGGCCAACAAAATGCAAATCAAAGAGTTCTCCTTCCTGAATCGAAGGAGCTCTTTTTTACTTCTTTTTATCTTATTTTTTACTTTACATTTTTTGCACTTCAATATGGTTGTAATAGTGTAGGGTTTATTTTTTGGACTTTTTATTACTTTTGTACAAATGCTAGTAATTAGGGTTTGTATGGAAAGACTAAAACCAATACTTAGAAAACCCTAATTTGAGACAAAATCAAGCATGAAAATAATACACTTGCACACAAACACCCTTATGGTTAACTCCACTTGTTGCCTTATGAAAAATGGCCATATTACGCATGTGAGGTATCTTAGCAAAAACAAGAAAATACAAGATCACAGTCCCTCAATGAAGCTATCTAAGTTGCCTTTCAAATGATCTTAGTCCCTAAAAAATAATGCTAAGATACCTTGCAATATTGATAATCATGGTTATACGATGACCCACGCCCGTCCCGTTTACATCCAAAGATAGGGTTACTTACAAAATCAATGGTAAGATAACAATATCAAAGAAAAAGAAAATGAACAAGAAAGACTTTAGAGTAGGTAGAATGCTCCTAATTACTTGCTCAATTTCAAATAAACATCCTTGCTATTTTCAAAACAAACACTTTCACTTTCAAACATCTTACAAACGTGAAAACATTTTCAAAAGATCAAACACTTTGTATACATTCTTACGAATAAGAATCATTACAAAGTTTGCCTAAACAATGGCCTTTTTACAAAATACTTTCAAAGACCACACAAAGCACAATTTCAAACAAAAGTGAGTGATCTAGCAAGTAACTAAGAGCCCATGGAAAACCATGGATGAAAAGGGTGCTAATACCTTCACTTTTCATAATCTACCCTCGAACTCAAGAAAATAATCTCAAAGGTCTTTCCTGTGCTTTTTCACCTTTCCTTTCTGGATAAAAGAAAAGTCGATGGTGACTCTTGCTAACCGCAACATTTGCAATAAAACACAAAACACCCAAGTCAGTTCTCCCACCGTATCACAATATCTAACAAATTCTTGTTCCATGGCTTAATTTCACTGGGAAGAACCACAGTCCAAAAATAATTAAATCAAGACAAAAGAAAAAGTACAAATATTGGGATCCAACATCCTCCTCTAGGCTTCACCGGGGAACATCGCACATGCTTTAACGAGGGAAAACAAATGCTTCAATGTCTGTACTTCTACCGGGGATTGCAATACCGACCTCAATGGGGAAACAATACCACATTGTCGAGGTATCACCTGGGGATTTAGTGATGACTTTATTCGGGATTACAACACCATATCATTGAGAGAAACCCAAGATACTTTCTCTAATACCAAGGGTGATAATTACATAAACTTCCTTGTGGAGAAATTATGAAATTACATGGGGATGACAACTCCTATAAAGAAACAGTATTTCAGCTTCACTTGGGGATCTAAGAAATCAAACAATACTTCAACAAATTATGGGGATTTTAAATCAAACCCATCACTTGGCGAGAGAAAACCCACAAAGTTGTCAATTATTCCCACACTTCTTAGAAAAGAGATTGTCTTTGTCTAGTTTCTGGGGAATCTGAGGTAGAGGCCTCTGACCATGCAAACTTGAAATCAAAATGAACCAAGACTTAACTGGAGAATATGGGACCACAGACCCAACACCGCGTCATAGATTAATTAGTTTCATCTCCAACTATCTGAGAGAGCCTTCCTGGGGAAAACAAACCTCCAAAATTTCTGAGTTCGTCCATCCTTGGAATCACCATTTTTGTTTTTTTTTGTCACAAAATCTAAAGTAAAAAGTAGTTTTTAAATTCCTTTAAAAAAAATTTTTGTTATTTTAATCTTTTTTCTTTGAAAATTACCATCAATAATAAATTAAGTCTTTGTAAGCAGAATAAATATAAGAATAGCAAATAATCGAGTAAACGCTTAAATTTTATTAATAGAATGGTAGTCTGCGAATGGATGGACTCCATAGATGATTACAAAGTTTGGAAAATGGTAATATATATTGGAAAAGATACATTGAAATACAATGACAACTATTCTCCCTAACAACTTTGAATTCCTGAGCAGCGATTTCTGTTGAAGTATGGTGAGGATTCAAGAAGATTGTTGCTTCAATTATCAAGTCTCGTCTGATGCAGTTACTTTCCAAGAAATCCCTAACTTTTACCTAAGTTTCCCTTACGGGTTTTCAACCTAGCAGGAAAGTTTATTTTGTTTATGTCTCTAATTTTTTCCTAGACCGCCCTTTCAAGTTTTCAGCCCACCGAAACACTCTTTTTGGCATAAGTCGCCCTTTCGAGTTTTTGACTTAGCGAGTTTTCTTTTATTTCTTTAGGCGAAGTATTTCTTGATTGCATCGACATTTACGGGGCACGGGAACTCCTCGTCGTCCATAGTTTCAAGAATCAATGCACCACCAAAGAAGGCTTTCTTGACAACATATGGACCTTCAAAATTGGGAGTCCACTTACCCCTAGAATCAGCGTTAAAAGACATGATCTTCCTGAGAACGAGGTCGCCTTCTCTGAATTCACGAGGCTTGACCTTCTTATCAAAAGCTTTCTTCATTCTCTTTTGGTATAACTGCCCATGGCACAAGGCCGTCATTCTCTTTTCTTCACTCAAATTCAATTGGTCAAACCTGTTCTGGACCCATTCAGCCTCTCACAACTTAGTTTCCATTATCACGCGTAAAGAGGGGATCTCCACCTCAATTAGGAGCACTGATTCCATACCATACACAAGGGAGAATGGGGTTTCCCCTGTTGAAGTACCAACATATGTTCGATACCCATCCAAAGCAAAAGGGAGCATCTCATGCCAATCTTTATAAGTAACAACCATCTTTTGGATGATTTTCTTAATGTTTTTATTAGAAACTTCAACAGCCCCATTCATCTTTGACCTATAAGGAGATGAATTATGATGGACAATCTTGATTTCTTCACAAAGTTCAATCATCATATTATTATTCATATTTGAGCCATTGTTGGTTATGATATGGTGGAAGAACCGATTGTTTAATACTGGTTTGCGTTTTGCGTTTTTTGTTCGCAAAATGTTGCGTTAAGCAAGAGTCGCCACTGACTTTTATTTTATCCAATCATGGAAAAGGAAAAAGAACAGAAAAAACCTTTTTTCGAGAAATTCTGAGTACGAGGGGTAGATTATAGAAAGGGACGGTGTTAGAATCCTTTCTATCCATGGTTTTCCATGGGCTCTTAGGTAGTTGCTCATTTTTTAAAATTGCTTGTGTTTGTGTGCTTGTTTTTTGAAAACGTTTTACTTCGTGATAACCCTTGTATCAGTCCTCAAGGTTGTGACAAAGTTGTTTTGAAAATTTGTGTTGAAAGGTGTTAGTGTGAAAAGTTTTGACTTGAGCAAGTACCTACTAGCATCTACCTACTCGAAAAAAGATTGTTTCTATTCTTGTTTCCTTTAAACAACGCTATCCTACTATTGAGAAATAGGTAGTAACGTCGTTGGAATTTGTAAGGGTCAATTCAAAAGGGATGTACCGTCACTAAAGAAATATTAGGACACCTTAGTAGTAACCCTAGAGTCTTAAGATCCTTTCGAGGTAACATTTTTGAGGAAACATTTCTGAGGCAACATTTCCGAGGCAACATTCGAATGGGACAATTTGATCTGTTAGACTCGAGGGCAACCACTAAAACACCCTATGCTTAATGATCGTTTACCGAAGGCTACCGAATTGAGAGTATACCCTAAGAGTGAATATGTGCGAGTGGTTTATTTTCAGTTTATTATCTTTGCACATTAGTGTTTTCTAACCATTTTTATTTTGTCATGCATTCTTTCCATACAATCCTATTAGCATTCATCTAACAGTTAAATATTTGCAGAAATTAAAAATGCGAGAAAATAAACCTAACTATTACAAGGCTTCAGGGAGGGGGATTAATTACATAACAAAAAAAACGAGGATTTAAACAGTTAATAAAAAAACCTAAGTTAACTATTACAAACCCTGAAGAGTTACAATATAATGGCAAAATAATTAACAAGCATGCGGCGAATTAAATACGAGGACGGTAATTAATAACTTAAAACCCTAATTGAGAGAAAGAAATTTTTGTGGACTTTTATTTGAGAAAATGATTAAATCACGAATTAATTAAACCTAATTTCTAATGGCTTTTTAATTATGAAAGAAATTAAAGTTTCCCTAAATTAATTAAACTAATTAATTAAAAATAATATTTATTAAGAAAATAAGTCTTTTTTGTGATTTTTTTTATTTGTTAATTTAATAAAATAATTTTTGTATTGATTAAAAAAACAAAATAATTAAAGAAAAGAAATTAAAGAAAGATAGTAGAAATAACCAAATAGGCCTGCTGTCAACAGATCTGGGGGTGCTGAACTTCTGAAACCCAGAAGGATGGCTCAGAGTCTGGCGCCTGGTCCCATGAGACCATCTTCTAGGGACTCGTGGTGGACTTTCATATGATGGCATTGGATCTGGCTGGAGATGAATCTAGAGGATGATGATCCTCAGAAGGAGAGGTGTATGGAACCTGCTGGAGATGGATCCAGAAGATGGTGGTCCTCAGAAGGAGAGGTGTATGGAACCTGCTGGAGATGGATCCAGAAGATGGTGGTCCTCAAAAGATGAGGGGTGTTGCTGGATCTGGCTGGAGATGGATCCAAAAGATGGTGATCCTTAGAAGGAGAGGGGTGTTGCTGGATCTGGTGAAAATAATGGAGAAAACGCCAAAAGCTCACGCCTGGGATGAAACCCAGGACATGAGCCTCCGACTTCCTTCCTCTGACCAACTCGCTGGATGTTAACTTGTTAACATAAAAAAAACAAATAATATATTGGAAAACAAATTAGTGGCCAGAAAAACACGCCAGAATTTAAACCAGCCAGTCAGGTTGTGACACACTATTGTCTTTGTGATCGGTGGATCTGGAACTGACTGTTTAACGCTGGTTCATGAAATGTCCCGGAAGCAAGAGTCGCCACCGTCTTTTATTTTCTCCAACATGGACATGACAAAAGCACAGCAAAATTCCTTATGAGATAGTTTCTTGGTTCGGGAGGTAGATTTATAGAAAGGGAAGGTGTTAGCACCCTTTCTATCTGTGGTTATCCACGGGCTCTTAGATACTTGCTCATTTGTGTTTTCAAAAGTGTTTGCTTTTCAATTGTGAGTGGGTTTGAAAAAGTTTCGTTAAAGATTTCAGATCGACTCTTGTATCAGTCCTCAAGAGTGTTTGAAAAATTGTTTTGAAAGCTTTTTGAAAGTGTCGGTGTGAAAAGAGTTTTGTTTTGTTTTTGAATAGAGCAAGTATCTATGAGTCATCTACCTACTCTAAGGAATTAGGCTGTGTAAATGTCCTTAAGATAGTGCCATCCCACCATTGAGAGATAGGTATCACCACCGTTGGAGGTGTTCGGGTCAATTCGTTTGTAGGGACAGTGTGGTCACCAGAGCAACAGTAGGACACCTTAGAAGCTACCCTTATGCCATTGATCCTTTTTAATTCCGAGGCAACCGTTTCGAGGCAATTGGATCATGTCAGGGACATAAGGACTTACTAAAACGTCCTATACTCGACGACCACGTTTCGAGGGCAAGGCAACAGTGAGGCGTACCCTAAGAGTGGTGTGTGAATTTGTGTGTTATTTTCAGTTTAGCATTTATCTTTTGATCA
This sequence comes from Vicia faba, assembly GCA_948472305.1. Lineage (NCBI taxonomy): Eukaryota > Viridiplantae > Streptophyta > Magnoliopsida > Fabales > Fabaceae > Vicia > Vicia faba. Next base: position 766,543,349 of record OX451741.1, on the reverse strand, counting down.
TGGCATGGTGAGCTACGGGTTGATTTTATTTTAGGCCATACATTCTTTCATGCAAAGTTTAGCAGTTTTAAGAGTGCGGAAATTTAAATGCGGAAAGTAAAGTCCTATGCTATTACAAGGCGCGGGTCTATACATCGCCAAATTAACAAAGACCCGTTTTATTAAAAGTGCGGAAAGTAAAACCTAGTTACTATTACATGGCTTGAGCAGTTACATAATATTCACAAGAAAATAAAATAACGTGCGGAAAGAATAAAAATAGGACGTTCGAGGGCGTTGGACCCTTTTGAAATTAAATTGACTTAAAAGTTAATTAATTATTTAATAAAAGGGAAGAAATGTTTTTTTAGTTTTTTTTGTATTTTTATGAAATAAAGAAAATTAAAATTAAAAGAAACCCTAATTCTAAGTTGTTTTTAATTATTAATGAAAAATATTAAAGTTTGACCTAATTTACTAAATATTTAATGTACATGTTTATTTACAAAATAAATTAGTAATTAATAATAATGATAATGATGAGAAAATTATTTATTAAAAAAATGATGAAAAAGTTAAAAACCCTAATTTCTACACATTTTAATTTATTAAGAAAAATATTAAAGTTTTGAAACCTAAATTAACCTAATTAATTGTTTAAAGTTTATTTACAAAAATAAATTAATGGTGAAATAATAATAATTAAATATATTTTAGTTTCTGATTTTTTTTATTATGAAAATTAATTTGTTAAATTAAAGAAAACAATTAAAAACAATTAAAAGAATCAAAAGGAAAATCAAATAAAATAAACATGATGCAAACCATGGGGGTGTCTGGCCCCAAAGGGAGGTTTGTTTGAAGCATTTTTGGCCCATCAGAACAAAGGCCTGCTTGACTTTCTAGCGCGTGTGTATGAGCATTGACTGAGGTACATGGTGGAATTCACGTTATGGCCATTGGATTGATCATCAGGGACACTTGGAAAGCCTTAGCATATGCGCGTATGGTGAACCACTGGATAGAAACTACATGGGAACATGTTATAACAAAAATTATGAATAATATGGGGGGACCTGGGAATCGAACCCAGGTCCCAATGCCTGCAGGACAGCTCATCCACCAACTGAGCCATTGAGTTTCTTTGTTAATATAATGAAGCATGATTATTATATAAAAAGATAAGCGTTAGTGGTCTGCAACCAAAATCACGCGCCAGTATTTGAATTGTCCTATCACGTTATGACACGCCAGCTTCGTCTTCCTTTTTCTGCCTGTAACATAAACAAATAGCGGGGGTTTTAAACCCCCACTAAACAAGACCTGCAAAAATAGCGAATAGGACATGGCCAAATATAAAAAGGGCGCGAGGTCATGGTTAGCTTCGTCTTCATGTCACGAATCCAATGGCATAGGTTTGATGGTTCAATTTTTCCATATGGGGAAAGCCCCAATTTGAAGCTCTGAAAAACCTAGCTTTTGACAATGGTAGATTCTTATTTAGGCAGCCATAATTCAATTGAATGGTACCAACAGCTTCAGAATATCAATATTAGTGTAAATCAACAGTTAAAAATCATGAATAATGCATGTAAATTGAAAAACGATGATGAACAAATTTATGAGAAGTGAGACTCTATTCTACCAATTCTTGAGGTCTAGAGGTTGGTTCTTGATTGCAACACGTTCCTATCAATGTCAGGAATGTATTGGAAGGCTTGTTGTGCTTTGAAACGCCTTGTAACTATGTTTTCAGTTTCCAACTTTTTGTGAAAATTTGGCAATTTGGTATGCAGCCTGTGTGCAGTTTTTCGTGTGTATGTGCCTTAGGTCATGTTGTGCCTTTGTATTTGAAGCAAATTAGGTTAAAAAACCAAGCCCAAAGTCCACGTATTAATGTTTTCAATCTTTGATTTTTTCACATCTTTTTCCAATCTTTTTGCCATGGAAACTTGCCAAATATGGATGATTTTGTCCCTTTTGATTGATGCACGAGATCTCTTACATGTGTGGAGGATATTTGCTACATAAAAAAGATTTGAAAACATGATTTGGTATTTTTCTTATATTTAAATTTAATTAAATGAATTAATGATAATAAAAATTCAAATAATTAATCAAAAATAGGAAAATAACTCCCTTTGAGCTTAGTGGGTCGTGCATAGCCTTTGGGTAATGATTCATGGAAGAATTTGTGGCCCATTAGCATTTTTGTAGCCTTGTGTGCAAAGTTGACTTTTCAAAATTCCCAAAAATTTCCCAACTTCTCCAAGGCATATCTTGCTCAATTTTTAGGCTATGATCATGTTCTTGGACATTTTGGAAAGGTCTTGAAGTCCTCTAACCAATGCCTTTGGTACCATGTCACTTTGATTTACCAATCACAAGTTATGGTCTTTGACTTAAAGTGCCTTTTTGTTGACTTTTGAAAATGACCTATAATGTTGAAATTGATAACTTTTTGTGAGAGCATTTCTTGGACTTGAAGTGTGAATATGAGTTGTAGGAAATGTCATTATCTTCAAAATGAGCTTTGGATGGAATTTTTATAATAAACCATGAAGAAGTTATGCCTTGGTCAATTTGCAGTTGACTTTTTCAATTGTCCAAAAATAGAAACTTTTGCATCTTGAGACTTTTTGAGCCATGCTTTGAGAATCATGATCAAGAATTGATCAAATGATGTTTGTGGCTTCAAAATAAGATGTTGACCAAAATTTTTGACTTTTGACTGTCAAATGACCATTTTTCCCCTGCAGTTGACTGTGGAGCAATTAGGGTTTTTGACTGTACAATTTGATGCTGTGAGTCTTGAAACTTGGCATAGTGATGCTTGACAATGTATGTAGGCATGTGGGACTTGTTTGGACCCTTGGAAACCTCAATTTCTTTGCCAGAACCAAAACCCTAATTTTGACTGTGTTAGGAGGCAATTGGACTGTGCAACCTTTGAGAGATTTTGAATCATCTGGAGATTGATCTTGGCAAATCTTGAAGAATATGGGAGGGCAAATTTTGGGGTACAGCAGTCTTCTTTCCTGTCCGTCGTTTTAGGCTCTGAACCTTCACCTACAGACCCAAGTCTGTTGCTAAAAACATGTGTTATTCAATAATCAAGCACACACAATATAAATTCAATTGGGGACCATGAATCAACTGGGTTCGAAACTCTGATCATCATGGTACCTATTATCAGGCCTAATTTTGCTTAAATCACAAAACCCCAAACTGGAGCACAAAACCCTAGTAATGGCAAAAGCTTGTTCCTGCACTATAACTTAAATCAAACTATCCAGAAACATTGCAAACATGATGATGAACACAAATATGTAACTTAAACATGCTAAAGATACAAGAATTACAGTAATCGAATTTTAATAATTTTGTAAACCGTGAGAGTGATAAGGAGCGATTTTGCACGTGTAGAGGCATGCAATCGATTGGAGAAGCTTCCTGAGATGTCCTGGAATGTATTGCTATCCTTGAAACTCCTTGAGGACGGCTCTAAGATGGATTTTGATCTCACACTTTTTGTCCAATGTTTTAGTTTTCTTCTGACAGTTTCACGCCTCCAATCCTCCTTTTTTTTCTGCAATTGTCATCCCTTATAGTAGACTGAATTAGGTCAACAAATTTGTATCAAATCTTAAAATTTGATGAGATTTGTGTTGATTCTTTAACCATATGCAAACTTGGTATTTTGAGCCAAATCTTCCCTTTCTTGTACCAATTATGCTTGATTCGTTTTGGCCTTGATAATTCAGCATATCTTGATTGCCAACCTGTCCAAAAACCAAATCAAATCATATCTTCGCTATTATTCATCAATTATTTGATTTAATTCATTTTTTAATTAACAAAAAAATCAAAATAAATTGAAAAATGAAGAAAATAATGTGTGGGTAAATGTTTGAGTCGTGGACCACATTGTAAGTGAGGTGCAAGTATAAAAAGTTGGGCCCATTTAGCAAAAAAAATGCAAATTTGAGCCCATTTGACTTTTGGCAATTTTGCAAAAAAGGTCAACTTTGACAAGGCATAACTCCTCCAATTTTAACCCTAGAGGGGTGTTCTTGGACTTTTTAGAAATATTAGGATGTCCTCTAAGCAACCGTTTTAGTCTCATATCAATTGAATCTTCCATGTTCATGTATAAAGCTTTGACCCAAAAGGTGTTTTTGTTGACTTTTCAAAAGGACCTATAATGTCAAAATTCATATCTTTTTGTGAGTGCATATTTTGGACTTGGGAGATGAAGATGAATTGTAGGGAATTGCATCCTCTTAAAAATTAGCTTTGGATGGGTCATTTATTATAAAGTATGAGAAAGTTATGCTTATTCAAAGTTGAGTTGACTTTTCTTGTAAAACCCTAATTTAGCAATTTTTGGGTTTTGATGAATTGTGAGCAATCCTTGAGGAATCATGATTAACCCTTGATCAAATGATGGATAATACTTAAAAATGTTGATGTTGACTCAAAATATTGAGGTTTGACTGTATGTGGGCCACAATTTACTTTTGACCTCGTATTGTTGATTTTCAGGCATTTGAGCAATTGACTGAGCAAACTTCTTCTCCAGGACTTGAAACTTGACATGGATAATATTGAGAACATATTAGGACAATGGTGAGAATTTGAGTCCTTTGTGGTCCACCCATCTTGATGAAAATAGAAACCCTAATTTGGGGTATACTACCTTAGGAGAGAGTTTGTCTGGTCAACTCTTGGGTAACCTTGAGCAAATTGGGGACCTCACTTGACATTTGATGCGTAAAATGAGAGGGAAAATTTTGGGGTACAACAGCTGCCCCTGTTCAATCTTCTTAAACCTGACGATGTAGATTGGCTTGTTTGCCTTTCGTGATCTGAAGGTGGAAGATGATTGAACACTAGAGTGCCCAGAAATTTTCACTTGCATGAAGTGATACTTGATTTGTGATATCGGGAATGGGATTATAGATACCTTGGAAGCTGCTAGAGAATTTTTGGAGATGGGCTTAAAGATGCCATCCGAAGAGGTGTCGATCGCCTAAGAGATTCCTTTGCGAGAACCCGTATACCTGTTGTTGAGGAGGACTTTGCTGGGGAATGTTGGTCTCTATCTTCGGAGAAATAATGTTTTAGGAGTTTCAGTTGTCCGTTACTCTACTGGGGAATAACTCCAGTTTGGGGAAGCAGAAGTGAACTGCATATCTGGTTGGGGTATATGCTGCACCGCGACTTACTGGAGAGATGCGAAATCAATCGTGTTTGATCGGGTCCGGGTCTTACAGTGTTATGGACTGCTGTCTGGGGATAAGAGAGGGAAGAACCCGAATAGTAAGGTTATGGGAAGGAACCTGGATAGTAGAATTACTTCGACATGAAAGCCTGGATAGTAGGGCTGTGAGAAGTAACCTAGATAGTAGGGTTACTTCGATATGAAAGCCTGGATAGTAGCGCTGAGAGAAGGAACCTGGAGAGTAGGGTTACTTTGATATGAAAGCCTGGATAGTAGGGCTGTGAGAAGGAACCTGGATAGTAGGGTTACTTCGATATGAAATTCGGGATAGTAGGGTTGTGAGAAGGAACCTGGATAGTAGGGTTACTTCGATATGAAAGTCGGGATAATAGGGCTGTGAGAAGGAACCTGGATAGTAGGGTTACTTTGATATGAAAGCCTGGATAGTAGGGTTGTGAGAAGGAACCTGGATAGTAGGGTTACTTCGATATGAAAGCCTGGATAGTAGGGCTGAGAGAAGGAACCTGGATAGTAGGGTTACTTTGATATGAAAGCCTGGATAGTAGGGTTGTGAGAAGGAACCTAGATAGTAGGGTTACTTAGATATGAAAGCCTGGATAGTAGGGCTGAGAGAAGGAACCTGGATAGTAGGGTTACTTCGATATGAAAGTCGGGCAAGTAGGGCTGTGAGAAGGAACCTGGATAGTATGGTTACTTTGATATGAAAGCCTGGATAGTAGGGCTATGAGAAGGAACCTAGATAGTAGGGTTACTTAGATATGAAAGCCTGGATAGTAGGGCTGAGAGAAGGAACCTGGATAGTAGGGTTACTTTGATATGAAAGCCTGGAGAGTAGGGTTGTGAGAAGGAACCTGGATAGTAGGGATACTTCGATATGAAATCCGAGATAATAGGGCTATGAGGAGGAACCTGGATAGTAGGGTTACTTCGATATGAAAGACGGGATAGTAGGGCTGTGAGAAGGAACCTGGATAGTAGGGTTACTTTGATATGAAAACCTAAATAGTAGGGCTGTAAGAAGGAACCTGGATAGTAAGGTTACTTCGATATGAAAGCCTGGATAGTAGGGCTGAGAGAAGGCACCTGGATAGTAGGAATACTTTGATATGAAATCCTGGATAGTAGGGCTGTGAGAAGGAACCTGGATAGTAGGGTTACTTCGATATGAAAGCCTGGATAGTAGGGCTGAGAGAAGGAACCTGGATAGTAGGGTTACTTCAATATGAAAGTCGTGATAGTAGGGCTGTGAGAAGGAACCTGGATAGTAAGGTTACTTTGATATGAAAGCCTGGATAGTAGGGCTGTGAGAAGGAACCTGGATAGTAGGGTTACTTCGATATGAAAGCTTGGATAGTAGGGCTGAGAGAAGGAACCTGGATAGTAGGGTTACTTTGATATGAAAGCCTAGATAGTAGGACTGTGAGAAGGAACCTGGATAGTAGGGTTACTTCGATATGAAAGCCTGGATAGTAGGGATGAGAGAAGGAACCTGGATAGTAGGGTTACTTTGATATGAAATCCTAGATAGTAGAGCTTGTAGAAGGAACCTGGATAGTAGGGTTACTTCGATATGAAAGCCTGAATAGTAGGGTTTTGAGAAGGAACCTGGATAGTAGGGTTACTTCGATATGAAAGCCTGGATAGTAGGGCTGAGAGAAGGAACCTGGATAGTAGGGTTACTTTGATATGAAAGCCTGGATAGTAGGGCTGTGAGAAGAAACCTTGATGGTAGGGTTACTTTGAGATGAGTTTGGATAAAACTGCAGAGGGAGCCTGGGTAAGGTTGCTTTGTGATGAGTCTGTGTAGGACTTCAGGAGGAACCTGGGTAAGGTTGCTTTTGTCGCACCGATGATTACTATGTTTAGCTTCAAGTGTTGATCATGGACCTACTGGAAATTGTTGATAATAATTGTCTTTCCTAAAAGAAATACAGGGTTAGTTATGTGCGATGCATGAGATGCATTGTGATGAGGTTCTCAAAATAACTGAGATTATGTTATATGTAATGTATGCACATGTCATGATGTATGAACATGAAATGCCGACGTAATAATTTGAGTCCGGGAAAATAAATCCCTGACTGCTGCTGGAGAGTATGAGAAATGGTATTCTTGACTGCTGTAAATAACATAGCTCTTCTATTTCTGTTGCGGATGGTGAACAAAGATGACTATGCTGGGGATTTTCCCCTTGTTTATGGATATTCTGCCGAGGAGAGACTCTGCTTGAGAACAACTCTGCGGGGAATAACTCTGTTGGAGAGGAGATACTATGTTGATAGATCTGCTAAGCTCAGCTGGGGATGAATTTCCGTTGCTGGTGATAATGAATTCTGTTGGAGATTATATTTTTGCTTGTGAGAGAAATAAACTCTGCTTGGGGAAAAATTTACTGACTCACTCGCAATTGTGAACCTCAGCTGGGGAGAGTTATGTCCTGTTCGGGAAAGCTAACATCACTGTCTTTGGATACTTTCTACTCTGTGGGAAGTATATGTACCACTACTCATGTTCTCAAGTTGGCTCTATCCCGGTACCTGATGGGAAGAGTAACTGTAAGGTTTGGGCACTTCTTGTTTTCCCTGTTCTTGGAATTACGAGTAATTGTCTTTGTTTCTCATGTAAACATTTATGAGTAGCAATCATTTTCAAATGCATATATCAAAAATGAATCATTGGACGTTCTTGCAAAACAAAACCGAAAAAGAAAAACAAATTGAAGTTTCTTGTGAAAATGATTTGTATTGATTTTTGAAGTTAGCCTGTAATAGGCATTTTTGTACAAAGAGGCTGACGTCTTAGTAAGAGAATATCGCCGAAAGATAGAAATTACAATTTGTGTTAAAGAAAGAAAAAAAACAGCTATGTGGAACGACCCCACCGGGTTTCAACTCTGCTATTGCCTTTATATCTTCAAGCGTCTCATCACTTTGCTTCTTGGTTGAAGGTTAATCAGATTGATTGGCGCTGTCCGAGCTTGATAGTTGATACCGAAGTCTGGTTGCGAGATGATCCAATGAGACAAAGTGTTAGGCTTTGATCCCTAATTTTTTCCTGGACCGCCCTTTCAGGTTTTCAGTCCACCGGGATACCCTTTTTTTCCCAAGTTGCCTTTTCATGTTTTCGACTTGCCGGGTGTACAGTCTTTTCATTTTCATCCCTTACTTTTGCCCGAACCCTTTTGGTTTGTCGGGAAGCCCTTATTTTTTCCAAGGCCAGTCAACCTAGCGGGTCTTTGATTATGCGTAGTATCTTTTCACTATGTCTGCATTGAAGGGGTGGGGAAGGTCGTCACCATCCATGGTGGTTAGAATCATAGCTCCTCCCAAGAAAATGTTCTTATCCACAAATCGCCCTTCATATGTGGAGGTCCATTTTCCCCTGGGATCACCTTGCGGTAGTATGATGCATTTGATCACTAGATCCCCGACTTGATATTCTTGACGTCTGACTTTCTTGTTAAAAGCCTTGATCATTCACTTTTGATACATCTGACCATGACAGATAGTAGTAAGTCTTTTTTCATCAATTAGATTCAACTGATCAAGCCGGGTTTGGATCCAGTCATCTTCGTTCAAACCTTCATCCTTCATAATCATGAGAGAGGGTATCTGGACTTTGATGGGTAGGACTGCCTCCATGCCATATACCAAAGAGTAGGGTGTTTCCCCTATCAATGTCTGTGCTGAGGTACGGTACCCATGAAGAGCGAATGGTAGCATCTTGTGCCAATCTTTATATGTTACCGTCATCTTCTGCACAATCTTCTTGATATTCTTGTTAGCCGCTTCAACAACTCCATTCATCTTCGGCTGGTAGGGAGAAGAGTTATGATGCTGAATCTTGAACTGTTTGTAGAACTCGGTGATCATTGTGTTATTGAGATTTGTACCATTGTCAGTAATAATCCTCTCTGGCACACTGTATCGACAAATCAGATTGTGTCGGATAAACCGCGCCACGATGTTCTTGGTTACTGTAGCAAAAGTGGTTGCCTCAACCCACTTTGTAAAGTAATCAATGGCTACCAGAATGAAGCGATTCCCGTTAGACGCAGTAGGTCTGATCTCGCTGATCATGTCGATGCCCCGCATTGTAAAGGGCCAAGGAGCTGTCAAAACATTCAGGGGAACTGGAGGTACACGCACCTTATCAGCATAGACTTGGCACTTATGACAGGTTCGAGAGTGCGGATAACAATCGGCTTCCATAGTGGACCAGTAATATCCTGCCCGTAGGATTTTCTTCGCCATGGTATGTCCACTGGAATGAGTTCCGAATGTACCTTCATGTAACTCTGTCATGACCCTTTCTGCCTCACTCTTGTCTACACACCACAGTAAGGTTGAATCATGGTTACGCTTATAGAGGATCCCATTGCTAAGAAAGAACTTTGCAGCGAACCTTCTCAGAAACTTTTTATCGTTGACAGATGCCCCTTCGGGATACTCCTGAACCTCGAGATACCTTTTGACTTCGTGAAACCAGGGTTTGTCTGCCACTTCTTTGGTCTCAATGTCACAGTAGTGTGCAGGTTCATCCAACCTCTCAATGGTAATATGGGGAGCTTCATTGTCCCACTTAACCTTGAACATAGAAGACATGGTAGCTAGCGCGTCCACCAGCTGGTTCTCTTCTCGTGGGAAATGTTCAAAGGTTACCTCCTCAAAGTGTGGGAGCAATGTCAGTACATATTCTCGGTAAAGAATGAGATTCGGGTGCTTTGTATCCCACTTGCCTTTGATCTGACTTATCACCAGAGCGGAATCCCCGAATACACTTTAGAACTTAATCCTCAGGTCAATAGCAGCTCGAAGACCCATGATACATGCTTCATACTCTGCCATGTTATTGGTGTAGTTGAAACATAATCTGGCGGTAAACGGAGTATGACAGCCCTCAGGAGATATAATTACAGTGCCAATTCCATTACCCAATGTGTTCGAGGCTCCATCAAAATACATAGACCATCAAGATTCCTCCTCGAGTCCTTCATCCGGTCCAGGTTCTTCGCAGTCGGTTACCAACATGATATTCTCATCCGGGAACTCGAAATTCATGGACTGGTAGTCATCCACGGCCTGATGCGCCAAATGATCCGCCAATACACTCCCCTTGATTGCTTTTTGGGTTGTGTATTAGATGTCATACTCGGTTAAGATCATCTGCCATCTTGCTATTCTTCCGGACAAGGCGGGCTTCTTGAAAATATATTTGATCGGATCCATCTTTGATATCAACAAGGTAGTGTGAGTCAGCATGTACTATCTCAGTCGGCGAGCAGACCATGCCAAAGCGCAGCAAGTTTTCTCGAGCAATGAGTATCGGGTCTCACAGTCGGTAAACTTTTTGCTAAGGTAGTAAATGGCGTGCTCTTTTCGACCAGGCTCGTCATGCTGCCCCATCACACACCCCATTGAATTGTCTAGCACTGTCAAGTATAATATCAAAGGTCTTCCTTCAACTAGAGGCATCAAAATTGGTGATTCTTGAAGATATTCCTTGATTATTTTGAAAGCGGCCTGACATTCATCATTCCACTTTACCACTTGATCTTTCTTCAGCAGCTTGAAGATTGGCTCATAAGTAGCAGTCAAATGTGAAATGAACTTGGCGATGTAATTCAGGCATCCCAAGAAACCTCTAACTTCTTTTTCTGTGCAGGGAGCCAGCATCTCTTGTATGGCTTTTACCTTTGCAGGGTATACCAGAATACCTTTGTCACTGACAACAAAACCCAGAAGCTTACCAGACCTTACCCTGAAGGTACACTTGTTCAGATTCAACCTCAGCTTATACGTCTTCAACTTGTCAAACAGTTTCTGGAGATGATCAAGGTTCTCTTCCTCAGTCTGGGACCTGGCTATCATGTTATCAACATTAACCTCGATCTCCTGGTGAATCATAACATGGAACAAAGCGACCATGGCGCGCTGATAAGTTGCCCCAACATTCTTCAACCCAAAAGGTATTACCTTGTAACAGAAGGTGCCCCACTGCATAACGAAGGTTGTTTTCTCCATGTCCTCGGGAGCCATCTTGATCTGGTGGTAGCCAGAAAAACCATCCATGAAGGATAAGATCTTGTGTTGTGCGGTGTTGTCGACTAGAACAACAATGTGAGGAAGTGGAAAGTCATCTTTGGGGCTTGCCCTGTTCAGATCTCTATAGTCCACAAACATCATTACCTTACCGTCTTTCTTAGGTACCAGAACAACGTTTGGCAACCCACTGCGGATAAGAAGTGACAGCTAAGAATCCTGCGTCGAACTGCTACATGACCTTTGCCTTGATTTTCTATGACATTTCAGGGCACATACGATGAACCTTCTTCTTTACCGGAGGGCAGTCTTCTTTAGTCGGCAGTCGATGTACCACAATATCAGTGTCCAAACCAGGCATGTCTTCATAGGACTAGGCGAAGATCTCAACATAGTCGTGTAACATCTGCATTAACCGTTGTTTGACACTAGGCTCCAGATTCGCACCTATTTTAACCTTTTTCCTGTCTTCCTCTGTACCCAAATTCACTGACTCAACTGGCTCTTCATGAGGCTGCATGGCCCTTTCTTCCTGCTGTAATAGTCTAGCAAATTCTCCAGGTACCTCACAATCATCCTCACCTTCGTCCTCGGCTTGGTTGATCGGATTTTTGAAGTCATAACTGGCAGTAGCAGAGCTGTTATCAATGGGATCCAGAGTGGATATAGATCTGCAGTATGATACATGAGTGTGTGTAAGAGAATAACTATTTTGATAAAGTGAGAGACAAAAAATAAAAACAAGGAGCGCAAAATTTGTATGCAAGAAACGTCCAATGCTTTATTAATGATATATGAAATGACAAATAATAGCCCTCACAAGCAAATCCAAGCTGCCTCGAGCAATGCACCGGGCCGTAAAGTTTCAAATTGTTTACTACAAATCTTAAAACAAATGAATCAATTACTGTGGAATGAAAGAAACGGGTATAAAGTCCCTAGCTGTCCAATTATTCAGTCCACCGTTGGTTTTTGGGTAGATCCAGCTGTCGATGTCTGAATCCTCTTCACTGTCTTCAATTGCATTAATTCCCCGATTACTAATGTGTAGAGGAGGTCTTCCATCCCGAGCGTGTCTAACAGCCCTTTGAGCCCCTGTAGTAAAGCCCAAACCAAATTTTTCAATTTTGTGAGTGAAATCAGGGAGCTGACCCCAATTGGTACACCCACCTTCTTCAACCACAACCCTGGCGTCCTTGAGAGAAGCCATCTTTAATGGAGGTTTGTCGGTAGTAACTTCATTTGATGCCAAGATCTGAGGGACCTCTTTGAAATTCTGACAAGGAGTTTCTATGAATTCCTCGTCCATCTCTATGTAGCGGAAGGAATTGTGGTGACTCACCATATATTCTTCTTCACCTCGCACCGTGACAATCTTTCCCTTCACCGGATACTTCAGCATTTGGTGGCGTGTGGAAGTAACTGCCCCAGCCTCATGGATTCAAGGACGATCCAACAAGCAAGAATACGAAGGCCTGATATCCATTACATAGAAGGTGGCCCCAAAAGTATGAGAACCCACTTTGACAGGAATGTCCACCTCCCCGTGCACCATTCTCTTCGATTCGTCAAAAGCCCTTACCACAATGTTACTCGGCTTTAAAGTCAAACCCTCACAATCCAAACGGTCCAACGCTTTCTTTGGCAAAACATTCAGTGAAGACCCGATATCTACCAGCACATGAGCCATAGTGGTGTCCCTGCACTCAATCGAGACATGCAGAGCATCATTATGCTTCCTTCCTTTCAGTGTCAGATCTGCATCTGAAAAACCCAGCCAATTATCAACAGTCAGGCTGACCACACAATCTTTGAACTGATCTGCTAAAGTTTCCTGCGGTACATGCGCAGTCTTGAGAAATGCAATCAAAGCCTTCACATGGGCTTCAGAACACAACAACAGAGACAACATGGATATCTTTGATGGAGTCTGCCCCAGCTGCTCGACCACATTGTAGTCGCTCTTCTTAATGATTTTCAGTATTTCCTCTATTTCTTGTTTAGAGGCTTCCACAACAATTTTCTTAGGTGCCTCCGTCTGGGTAGGCTCAACTATAATTTCCTTGCCCTGAATCCTAGATGGCTCAGCAGCAGGGGTAACAACTGGAGTAGGAACAGGAGAAATTTCAGGAGTTCTGGTTGGAGAAGCAGTTGGAATAACAGCAGGCTTGATGATCTTCAGAGCAATCTCAGGAGAGAAAACCCTTCCACTTCGGGTAACCTTACTAGTCCCGACAATATTACTGACATCAGTATCAGCTTCTTCATTCTTCAGATCTTGCTTAATGCCATGATAGTACACATCAGCACCATAATGCCATGGGACAACCTTGTCTGAGGTGTACGGGATGGGACCAGGAACAGTGATTATCAGCGGATCAAATCTTTAAACAAGTGTAATCCTAACATGTCTTCTCGAGGAAACCTTGGAAGGATTGGCGGAAATGGTTATAATAGTGACATCTTCAGAGGGAACAACATGGATCACAGTGTTCTCAAACAAAATCTCTTTATCATCCATCAGGCGCTGAACACCTGACTTCAACAAACTGCAACCAGAAGGTAGAATTGAACACATGTGGAAACCTTCACCATAACCCGGAAATAAACCGGCCAACAACAAATTCTTCTCAACAGTCATAAGACGAGTAGAAATTTCTTCAACAGAGGTCACAAACAAATCAGTGTCAACAGCATTAACTCCACGACCATGTTTCGGCATGGGATAAGTTATAATATTCGGCTTTTCTGGAGCATCGAACTCTATCTCCTTGGCTTCAAGAAAGTCTTTTACTTTATTTCTCAGAGCCCAACAATCATTTGTATCGTGGCCAGGACTCTCAGAATGGTAGGCGCACTTCACGTCGGGATTGTATCTGGGAGAAGTAGTGTTTTGATTCTTAGGGGCCTCTCTCAAGGTTGCCAAGTTGGATTTTAATAAATGGGGTAGAACTTCATCCAAAGTCATGTTGATGCGAGTAAACTGCCGTTGTGGTCTTTCCACCCTTTGTTGATTGTTGCATTGTGGAGCAACTGTGGGTCTTGGTATCACTACAGCATTTACTGTTTGACGGTGTTCAGATCTGCTTTGGCCCCTCGGGATATAGATCGCACTGGCTTCCTTCTTACCAGCAAAAGGCTTATTTGCTGAACTCGAGGAGGCATCCTTCTATATTTTACCATTCTGAATTCCAGCTTCTACTCTTTCTCTGGTTTAGATCAGCTCGGTGAAACCAGATGACGAGTTGTCTATCAAGTGATTGAAGAACGGACTAGACAGCGTACCAAGGAACATATCCACCAACTCCCTATCAGATAAAGGGGGTTGAACTCTCCCAGCCAAGTCTCTTCATTTTTTAGCATAATCTTTAAAACCTTCACCTTCACCCATAGACACACTCTGGAGTTGAGTACGAGAGGGAGCAAGGTCGACATTATACTGATACTGCTTGTAGAAAGCACCAGCAATATCTTCCCAGTTTCAGACACTAGCTCCCTCCAACTGGTAGAGTCATTCAAGATGAGTCCCTGACAGACTATCTTGAAAGAAGTGCACCCACAGATTTCTATCAGCGGTGTGGGGTTGAATCTTCCTGACATACGAGTGGAGATGGAGTTTTGGGCAGGACACCCCATCATACTTGGCAAAAACCAGAGCTTTGAACTTCTGAGGGATGACAATTCCTGATACCAATTCTAATTCTCCAAAATCCAGGCCAGGTATCCTCTATACTTCCATGGCACTCAGGCGATCCTCTAACTGTTTGTATCTATCCTCAACAGGAGGATATTGCTCATCATTGTAATCCGTATCGTTATCAGAAACTGCAGGACAATGGTCCTTTTCCCCTTCTTGGTTCTCCCCTTCCTTGGATGAAGAGGTCAGATCAGTTTGTTGCTTCAACCTTTCTCCAAACCTTCTACCCATATTCAGAATACCAGTCTTCTTCTTTTTCTTCTTCTCTTTTAGAATGAGGGCTTTCAGATCCTCTTGCCCTTTAGCCAGACTTATGAACATCTGTTGGAACTGGGCGTTCTGTGCCTGAAGATCTTTGATGGCTTGATCGGAAGACATTTCTGCTGAAATAAATAGCGAAGAAGATGAGAAACCTGTAGTGGTACCTGTAATGATGTGTATGATAATAGGATGAGCATGTCATGATTTCAAAGACCTCGGGAAATTTAAATTTGCAAACCAAAATAAACAAAAACTTTATTAGCTTAAATTTGAAGGTTCAACATGCCTTTAAGGCGTTAAAAATAAGTAAATAAATCAAATCTAACACTAGAAAAGAAAAATCAAAAGTCCCATGGACGCTTTCTCTTTGTGTTGATATAAACATCGAGCACTCTTTCTTCCTGGAGCTGCCTGGTGAGCTTTAAAACCTTCCTCTCTTGATCATGGAACTGTTCTTTGTAAGTATCCTGCTCATTCTTCAGCTGAATCCAAGACCTCTGTAACTCCTCAAGATCGGTGGGCATGTAAGTATAGATAATCGTGTAAGGAATGCCTTCTTCAGTAGTGGGCTCCACAATCACTGGTAATACGGCCACATAAGGCATCATAAGCTTCTGGGCCCGAGCTCGTACCCATTGGAGGTAAGGCTCCATAGGAATGGAAGTCTTTTGTCCCAACTCTTTGGGGTCAGATCTGTTTACCATGCCCCAAACCCGTATGAACCTCCGGCGATACTCATTAACATCATCCTCATAGTTGAATACAATGCCCTCAATAAGTAACTCGTGGGGACCATCCCTACGAGCATGACCAAATTGTTGCAAAGCTAGACAAGGATTGTAAGTTATAACCCCTCTGATACCAAGTAATGGGACATTAGGTTACTCCCCACAGCGGTCAATAATAGCAATGTCTTCCATAGCTCGGGAACACCAAAGATTATCCGCATGAGCGAGTGACATTATCCTATGCGACCAACCCAAACCTTCTTCGTTCTTCAGTACAGACTTAGGGAGGTGAGAAATAAACCACCTCGACAGCAACGACATGAAGCACATAAGAGTCCCTCTTCTCTTCATGGTATGAGTATGGAGAGCGTGTAAAATATCTCCAAGAAAGGTAGGCATAGGGTTGCGAGAAAGGAAAATCTTGATAGTATTCACATCTACGAAGGAGTCCGGATTAGGGAAGAGAACTAAACCATAGATAAGAAGAGCCAAGATCTCCTCAAAAGCCTAAAAATCCAAATCATCCCAAAATAGCTGAGCCTTATCTATCAGAAATTTGGCTAGAAAACCCTCGACTCTGCTTCGAGTTTCCCAATTGGATACCACGTCGGCCCGTTTCAAATGCAGAGCTGAGGCAATGACTTCTGGCTTAGGAACTTCTTTTATACCTGTGAAGGGTACCTTTTCAAGAATGTGTATGCCCAATAGTTGAGAGAATTCTTCCAAGGTGGGTACCAACTGATAATCTAGGTGAAGTAGTGATGCTCGGGATCGAAGAACTGAAAAAGTACGCTCATCATCTGTTCATCAGGGTTTTAAGTAACCAGGCTGAGAAGTTGACCGTGTCTCTTAATGAAAGTAGAAGTTTCATAAACTCTTGATACTAGCTCTTTGAGTTGGGAAGGTATCTGCACAAAGCTAATTCAGATAGTATTTCTATGCACGGAAGCCATGATCTGCAAAAAAGAACAAAGATAAATTCCCTTGGTCTTTAAAATGGTTAGTGTAATGCAGCATGAATGCCATGTTATGATGCATGATGTCATGATAAACCACAGGTATAGAAAACACAGGTATTGCAAACACATTCAAATCACACAAAGCCCTTAGGTTTAAGGCTTGCATGAGGTCAAAGGTAATACCCTCTTGAAGTTAAGTTGGTTTCAAACCTGTCCTAGAAAAGTAACCAGGTTCTAGAGGATCTCAATATCACTGACCATCCTTTATCAGTCATGGTTTCAGCTCACGCAATATTTTCTTGCGGCCTAAATATTCCAAAAGTATGATCTCAATGAGTGTAGTATTGAGTATCAACCATTTCTCAGCTCTACACCGAGGCCGGCTATCTTGCTACTTTCTAATGGCCAAGTTGTTCAACTAAGGTTCTAAGGTTTGTTAGTGCTTCAGGACACCATGCAGCGGCCTCGTATTCTCCTTGTTTCACCACAAGGGATACCGGTATCAACCAAAGTTCCACACCAACATAGCTACTACTTCAACCGTATCGGTCTACGCTGTACAGTTACCTCACAGTCTATTTCTACTTACCTAATGAGTGCCCCCAGATCCGAGTATACGATCTATAGTAACCCCAAACAAGACCCTCAAAAATAAAGCAAACAAATTAATCAAGAGAAGAAATTTTTAATTACCTAGATCCTAAGGTATACCCCACTTATTAGTCCCCAGCAGAGTCGCCAGTTCTGTGATACGGTGGCAGAACCGACTGTTTAATACTGGTTTGCGTTTTGCGTTTTTTGTTTGCAAAATGTCGCGGTAAGCAAGAGTCGCCACTGAATTTTATTTTATCCAATCATGGAAAAGGAAAAAGAACAGAAAAAACCTTTTTTCTAGATATTATGAGTACGGGGGGTAGATTATAGAAAGGGAAGGTGTTAGCACCTTTTCTATCCATGGTTTTCCATGGCCTCTTAGGTACTTGCTCATTTTTTAAAATTGCTTGTGTTTGTGTGCTTATTTTTTGAAAACGTTTTACTTCGTGATAACCCTTGTATCAGTCCTCAAGGGTGTGACGAAGTTGTTTTGAAAATTTGTTTTGAAAGGTGTTAGTGTGAAAAGTTTTGATTTGAGCAAGTACCTACTAGCATCTACCTACTCGAAAAAAGATCGTTTCTATTCTTGTTTCCTTTAGACAGCGATATCCTACTATTGAGAAATAGGTAGCACCGTCGTTGGAATTTGTAAGGGTCAATTCGAAAGGGACGTACGATCACTAAAGCAATATTAGGATACCTTAGTAGTAACCCTAGAGTCTTAAGATCCTTTTGAGGCAACATTTTCGAGGCAACATTTTCGAGGCAACATTCGAATGGGACAATTTGATCTGTTAGACTGGAGGGTAACCACTAAAACACCATATGCTTAATGATCGTTTACCGAAGGCAACCGAAGTGAGAGTATACCCTAAGAGTGAATATATGCGAGTGGTTTATTTTCAGTTTATTATCTTTGCACATTAGGGTTTTCTAACAATTTTAATTTTGTCATGCATTCTTTCCATACAATCCTATTAGCATTTATCTAACAGTTAAATATTTGCAGGAATTAAAAATGCGAGAAAATAAACCAAACTATTACAAGGCTTCGGGGAGGGGGATTAATTACATAACCAAAAATCAGGGATTTAAATAGTAAATAAAAAAACCTAAGTTAACTATTACAAACCCTGAACAGTTACAAAATAATGGCAAAATAATTAACAAGCGTGCGACGAATTAAATACGAGGACGATAATTAATAACTTAAAACCCTAATTGAGAGAAATAAATTTTTATGGACTTTTATTTGAGAAAACAATTAAATCACAAATTAATTAAACCTAATTTCTAATTGCTTTTTAATTATGAAAGAAATTAATGTTGCCCTAAATTAATTAAACTAATTAATTAAAAATAATATTTATTAAGAAAATAAGTATTTTTTGTGATTTTTTTTATTTGTTAATTTAATAAAATAATTTTTGTATTGATTAAAAAACAAAATAATTAAAGAAAAGAAATTAAAGAAAGATAGTAGAAATAACCAAATAGGCCTGCTGTCAACAGATCTGGGGGTGTTGAATTTCTAAAACCCAGAAGGTAGCTCAGATCTGGCGCCTGATCCCATGAGACCATCTTCTGGGGACTCACGGTGGACTTGCATATGCTGGCGTTGGATCTAGCTGGAGATGGATCCAGAGGATGATGATCCTCAGAAGGAGAGGTGTATGGAACCTACTGGAGATGGATCCAGAAGATGGTGGTCCTCAGAAGGAGAGGTGTATGGAACCTGCTGGAGATGGATCCAGAAGATGGTGGTCTTTCAGAAGATGAGGGGTGTTGTTGGACCTGGCTGGAGATGGATCCAGAATAGGGTGATCCTCAGAAGGGTGTTGTTGGATTTGGTGAAAATAATGGAGAAAACGCCAAAAGCTCATGCCTAGGATCGAACCCAAGACATGAGCCTCTGACTTCCTTCCTCTGACCAACTGCGCTAGATGTTAACTTGTTAACATAAAAAAACAAATAATATATTGGAAAACAAATTAGTGGCCAGAATTTAAACCAGCCAGTCAGGGTGTGACACACTATTGTCTTCTTCCATGTCCGTCGTTTTAGGCTCTGAACCTTCACCTACAGACGCAAGTCTGTTGCTGAAAACCTGTGTTTTTCAATAATCAAGTAGACGCAATATAAATTCAATTGGGGACCATGAAT
This sequence comes from Vicia faba, assembly GCA_948472305.1. NCBI lineage: Eukaryota > Viridiplantae > Streptophyta > Magnoliopsida > Fabales > Fabaceae > Vicia > Vicia faba. Next base: position 766,523,682 of record OX451741.1, on the reverse strand, counting down.
CAACTGGGTTCGAAACTCTGATCATCATGGTACCCATTATCATGCCTAATTTTGCATAAATCACAAAACCCCAAACTGGAGCACGAAACCCTAGCAATGGCAAAAGCTTGTTCCTGCACTATAACTTAAATCAAACTATCCAAAAACATTACAAACATGATGATGAACACAAATATGTAACTTAAACATGCTAAAGATGCAAGAATTACAGTAATCGAATTTTAATAATTTTGCAAACCGTGAGAGTGATGAGTGATTCTGGACGTGTAGAGGCGTGCAATCGATTGGAGAAGCTTCTTGAGATGTCCAGGAATGTATTTCTAGCCTTAAAACTCCTTTAGGACGGCTCTAAGATGGATTTCAATCTCACACTTTTTGTCCAAAGTTTCAGTTTTCTTCTGACAGTTTCACGCCTCCAATCCTCCTTTTTTTATCTACAATTGTCATGCCCTTATAGTAGACTGAATTAGGTAAAACAAATTGTATCAAATCTTGAAATTTGATGAGATTTGATTTGATTCTTTAACCATATGCAAACTTTCTATTTTGAGCCAAATATTCCCTTTCTTGTACCAATTATGCTTGATTCATTTTGGCATTGATAAATCAGCATATTCTGATTGCCAACCTGTCCAAAAACCAAACCAAATCATATCTTTGCTATTATTCATCAATTATTTGATTTAATTCATTTTTTAATTAATAAAAAAATCAAAATAAATTGAAAAATGAAGCAAATAATATGTGGGTAAATGTTTGAGTCGTGGACCACATTGTAAGTGAGGTGCAAGTATAAAAAGTTGGGCCCATTTAGCAAAAAAAATGCAATTTTGAGCCCATTTGACTTTTGGCAATTTTGCAAAAAAGGTCAACTTTGACAAGGCATAACTCCTCCAATTTTAACCCTAGAGAGGTGTTCTTGGACTTTTTAGAAATCATAGGATGTCCTCTAAGCAACCCTTTTGGTCTCATCTCAATTGAATCTTCCATGTTCATGTATAAAGTTTTGACCCAAAAGGTGTTTTTTGTTGACTTTTCAAAAGGACCTATAATGTCAAAATTCATATCATTTTGTGAGTGCATATTTTGGACTTGGGAGATGAAGATGAATTATAGGGAATTTCATCCTTTTCAAAATGAGATTTGGATGGTTCATTTCTGATAAAGTATTAGAAAGTTATGTTTGGTCAAAGTTGAGTTGACTTTTCTTATAAAACCCTAATTTAGCAATTTTTGGGTTTTGATGAATTGTGAGCAATCCTTGAGGAATCATGATCAACCCTTGATCAAATGATGGATAATACTTCAAAATGTTGATGTTGACCCAAAATCTTAAGGTTTGACTGTATGTGGGCCACAATTGACTTTTGACCTAGTATAGTTGATTTTCAGGCATTTGAGCAATTGACTGAGCAAACTTCTTCTGCAGGGCTTGAAACTTGACATGGATGATCTTGAGAACATATTAGGACGATGGTGAGCATTTGAGTCCTTTGTGGCCCACCCATCTTGATGAAAATAGAAACCCTAATTTGGGGTATACTGTCTTAGGAGAGAGTTTGTCTGGTCAACTCTTGGGCAACCTTGAGCAAATTGGGGACCTCACTTGACATTTGTTGAGTAAAATGAGAGGGAAAATTTTGGGGTACAACATCGGTGATAATCCTGCTTGGCACACCATACCGACATATGAGATTGTTCTTGATGAAACGCACTACCACCTGCTTAGTGGCATTGGCATATGAAGCTGCTTCCACCCATTTGGTGAAGTAGTCAATTGCCACCAAAATAAAATGATGTGCATTCGACGCATTTGGTTCAATCATTCCAATCATGTCAATACCCCACATAGAGAAAGGCCACAGCAAAGAAATAACATTGAGAAGTGTCAGAGGCACATGAATTTTGTCAGCATAAATCTGACACTTATGGCACTTCTTTGCAAATTTATAACAATCAGATTCCATTGTGAGCCAATAATAACCTTCCCTAAGCATCTTCTTTGCCATCGAATGTCCGTTGGCATGGGTACCAAAGGAACCTTCATGGATTCCATGCATCAACATGTCTGCTTTGTGTCTTTCCATGAATCTGAGCAAAACCATGTCATAATTTCTTTGGTATATCACACCTTCGCTGGGGAAAAAGCTACATGCCAACCTTCTCAATGTCTTTCTATCTTTATTTAACGCACTAGCCGGGTATTCCTGAGTCTGAAGAAAATGTTTGATATCATGATACCAAGGTTTATCATCTAACATTTCCTCTGTTGTAAACACGTGAGCCAGTCTATCCAAGTGTCGCACTATGAGAAGAGGCACATAATTCCAAGTATTTACTTGATACATAGAAGCCAGAGTTGCCAAAGCATCCGCCATTTTATTTTCATCTCTGGGGATATGATGGAGTTCAACTTTGTTAAATAAGGGTAATAATCTTCTAGCATAGTCTTTGTAGGGAATCAAGCCAGGGTGACGAGTATCCCATTCTCCTTTAATTTGATTTACTACCAAAGATGAATCGCCATAGACATCTAGAACTTTGATTATGAGATCAATATCCTCCTCGAGACCCATGATACAAGCTTCATACTCTTCCATATTATTGGTGCAATTAAATGTCAGTCTTGCGGTAAAAGGGATATACGATCCATGAGGAGTGATAATCACAACACCAATTCCTTTCCCATGAGCATTCACAACTCAATCAAATACCATACCCCACCAAGACTCAGGATCAGGGCCTTCCTCAGGAAAAGGTTCCTCACAATATTTTATTTTTAATAACATCACATCCTCATCATGGAAATCATATTTAATCGACTGATAATCATCAACCGGTTGGTGAGCAAGATAATCTACCAACACACTGCTTTTAATAACTTTCTGAGTATGGTATTCAATATCATATTCAGACAACAGCATCTGCCAACGGGAAATTCTCCCAGTAAGAGCAGGCTCTTCAAAAATATACTTAATTGAGTCCATTTTTGAAATACACCAAGTGGTATGATTCAACATATATTGTCGCAATTGCTTTGCCTCCCAGGCCAAAGCACAATATGTCTTTTCCATCATAGAATACCGCGACTCACAATCAGTAAACTTCTTGTTGAGATAGTAAATGGCATATTCCTTCTTCCCTGTTTCATCTTGTTGTCCCAAAATACAACCCATAGAATTATCTAACACTGTCAGATACATGATCAATGGTCTTCCTTCAACAGGCGGGAGCAAGATAGGGGGTTCAAGCATACACTCTTTAATACTTTCAAATTCCTTCTGGAAAGCATCTGTCCACACACAACCTTGATCTTTCTTTAACAACTTAAAGATCGATTCATACGTTGCAGTCATATGGGAGTAAATCTGGAAATGTAATTCAACCGCCCAACGAAACCTCTAACTTGCTTTTCAGTTCTTGGCGTTAGAATTTCTTGAATTGCTTTGACTTTATTAGGGTCAACTTCAATTCCTTTTTGGCTAACAATGAAACCTAACAATTTTCCTGATCAAACACTGGAGGTACACTTATTTGGATTCAAGCAGAGACAATACTTCCTCAAACGCTGAAACAATTTCAACAAATCTTATATATTCCCTTCTTCAGTCTGGGATTTGGCAATCATATCATCAACATATACCTCTATTTCCTTGTGCATCAGATCATGGAATAGGGTTGTCATAGCCCTCTTGTACATTGCACCAGTGTTCTTCAACCCGAAGGGCATCACTCTGTAATATAATGTTCCCCAGGGTGTGATAAACGTTGTTTTTTCCATGTCCTTAGGAGCCATTCTGATTTGATTATATCCAGAAATCCGCCCATGAACGAGAATACATTGAATTTTGTTATACTATCAACCAACATATCAATATGTGGCAATGAAAAATCATCTTTTGGACTTGCTTTGTTTAAATATCTATAATCAACGCATATGCGAACTTTTCCGTCTTTCTTTGGTACAGGAACAATATTGGCAATCCATTGAGGGTGCACTAATGTCACAAGAAAACAAGCATTAATCTACTTTAACATTTCTTCTTTAATTTTCAATTCCATATCAGGGCGAGTTCTTCGTAACTTCTGCTTGATTGGCGGACACTCTGGCTTTAGCGGCAAATGATGCTCCACAATATCAGTACCCAAACCAGGCACGTCTTGGTATGACCAAGTAAAGATGTCTATATACTCTTTCAACAATTCAATCAACCTGCTCTTCACGTCAGGATATAGAAATGCTTCAATCTTGACTTCCTTTGGATCTTCCTCTAAACCCAAATTGATCGTCTCCAATGGCTCTTTATATGGCTGAATGGCACTTTCCTCGCGCTCAAGAAACCGTGAAACCTCCTCTAGAATCTCATCATATTCTTATTCTTCGGCCCCATACATAGGATATTCAAAGTTGGGAGAGGGTGCAGGGTCATTGTATTTAACAAGTTTTTTAATTAATCTGCACATACGATTTATGATTGCTTTTAGAAACTGACACATATAGCAAGTGATTATGCAGATTTATTTACAGCTATTATTTTTGAAAGGGTTTTTTTATTACCATTTTCCAAGAAAAATAAGAAAATAAAGACACAATTTGGGAATCAAAGACAACTTTTATTATTGATTTTAAAGATCAAAGCAACAAATATGCCGATACAATTTCAATACTTTCACCTTGGGCAGAGTGAAAGCTTTTCGAAAAGATTTACAAAAAAAATTACTTTGAGATATGAATGCAAGAGGGAACATCAATGGTGATCCAATTCTGATCTCTGACTCCATGCGTCCCGTAGTTCGGAATTTCTTTCTCTTCTTCACCTTCCATAATATCATTAATCCTAGGAACAATTGGATGAAGGTAACCTCTGCTGTGAAAGATATTCTGATTCTTTCCCAAAGCAGTCTTCGGCTTCATATTCTCACCTTTATCATTCTTCATAGAGAATCCCAAACCAACTCTATTCTTGTTCACCGGTGGATCAACAATCTTCCCCCATACTTTGCTAGGGCCATTACGCACTACCTGTTGAGCATATTTAAATGAAGCCATATAATTTTCATTCTCACTTACATTATCAATCGATAAATCTTAGAATTGAGTTCCAACAGTAGCTTCATCCACTTCCACAACACTGAAAGAGGATAAATGAGATATTAACAAAGCGTGTTCTCCATTTATGATGACCACCTTCCCTTCACGTGCAAATTTCAAATTCAGGTGTAAAGTTGAAGTGATAGCCCATGCCTCGGGGATCCACAGTCGTCCTAGTAAAAAGCTGTAAGCGGGCACAATATGCATAACTTGTAAAGTAATCTAAAAAAAGGTGCGGGCCTATGTGTATAAGCAAAACATCATTCATATGGTTTACATCAAAGATCCAGAATTCTCCATGACATCCAAAGACCATATTCACATCTTCCTCGTACTCTGCCCTAGGCCTGGTTATATGAATGAGACCTTCGTCCATCATTTCCTGAAGATAAGCCTTTATCTTATCACATCCTTGTATATTTGTACTGCAAATACCACAACCAGCATGGTCATGCGTATAGTAACTAAGCTCTCAGAGGTCAGCATGCATTTTTACCAAATCTCCTCTAACCAGGTTAATATCAAAAATACGGAAGACCCCAAACAACCAGCAACCATATTTACAACATTTGTTCCTCCATGCTTTGGCAAAGGATTATCTTTTACGTTAGGGCCAACATATTTAAAGGATAAAAGGCTAGATCTCACAAACTTTTGTACTTCATATTTGAGAGGATAACCGTTTTCCACATTATGCTCTGGTGCTTCCTGATGGAAGGCGCATGTCTGATCTGGCTTATAATACCAAGGCAAAGGTGATGGTATAATGGGGGGTTGTTTATCTGAACCAACTTCTTCTGAATTAACGCTGGGAGTAATTCTGCATAACTCATGAGGATAGAGTCAAAAGGCTCTCTCTTCTGATTCTGCCCTTGATTTCCTTGAGGGTATGGTCTTTGATAAGAAATTATGGTCGGAGCCACATTGACAACTGGAGTTACCAAAGCAACCTGTTGGTGGCGCTGATGATTTCTTATATGAGAATTAATTCTTCTTTCTTGAATGACAGCATTTATATCTCCTTCTTTCTTCTTAGAAAACCTGTATGATGGTTTCATCGTACTAGTAGAATTTTCACCTTTGTTAAACGACCCTCTCTCACAGCTTCTTCCAAACGAACACCCATGCTCACCATTTTGGTAAAATTATTTGGTGCACTTTCCACCATTATTTCATAATAGAAGGCACCTAGAGTCTTTAGGAAAATCTTCGTCATCTCTTTCTATTCTATTGGAGGGATCACTTGTGCGGCCACTTCACGTCATCTTTGTGCATACTCTTTAAACGATTCCTTATCTTTTTGGACCATTACCCTAAGTTGATCATGATCAGGCGCCATGTCCACATTATATTTGTACTGTCTAATAAACGCTTCACTCAAGTCATTGAAAGTATGAATATTGGCACTATCCAAGCTCATTTACCATTTCAATGCTGCACCAGTCAAACTGTCTTGGAAAAAGTGGATTAATAGGCATTGATCATCGGTGTGAGTAGACATCCTTCTCACATACATCACAAGGTGAGCACGAGGACAAGTATTGCCCTTGTACTTCTCTAATTCCGGTACTTTGAACTTTCCAGGTATTTTCACATTTGGAACCAAACATAGATCATTGACATTGTGCCCAAACAATTCTTTTCCTCTTAGGGCCTTCATCTCTTTCTACATCTTATCAAACTGATCCTAGAAATCATCCATCTGATCATAGAAACCCAAGCTTTCACTTGGTGGAGGAACATAATGATAAACTTCATCGTTAACAAATGACATAACATTCTCCGAAGGAGATGCAACATATTGAATCTCATTTCTAGCAGCAGGAGTAACATGCACTGTAATTGCAAGCTTCTCAAGTCATGTTTAAACCATTAGTTTTGATGAAGACAACATGGATATCAACATTCAAAGGATGTGCAAAAAGCTTATCAATATCATATACAAGTCTTGAAGATTAGAAGAAGAATTATTAAAGAATCAACAAATGTCAAATGGTATAGATAATTCTTAAACTTGAATATAGATGTTCACAAATATGCATTCATAATCATATACATATCCCACATTTTTTATGTTAAGAAAAACTTTGTTTGAGATCTTTTTCAAAAGGTTTTTTTTTAGAAAATAAACTTTCAGGAACCGGTTCCTCCCTAACAGGGAACCGGGTTCCAAACTTGTTCAAAAATCACCTCCCTGGAATTTGTACTAGGAACCGGGTTGTACCAATAGGGGAACCGGTTCCTGCGTGTTATTTTTTGAAAACTGAGTTATAACGTTCACTAAGAACCAGGTTCTTCCTGTGTCGGAACCGGTTCCCAGCGAACCAGTGCAGCTTTTCTTTTGTTTTTTGAACATTTTTTAAATGGTATTCTTTCATGAATGCATTGCATCTTTTCATATCAAATGGCATGAATGAAGAGGTACTTGTGACATTATAAAATATGCAGATTTTTAGATTTTCAAATAACAATAAAAAACCTTCTTCAATTAACAATTTCTCATCATTCAAATTTGCATACAAACTTTCAAGTGTTCATAAATTTTGTGAAACTTGCCATATACATTTTCATTAAGAAATCTTTACAAGTTTCATACATACATTGTGAACATTTATAATTATTGCTTGAGAATTGTTTCTATCTTGAAGAAGAAGATCAATTGAAGATTGATAGTGCTCTCCATATATTTCAAATAAATCATTGTTTTACAAAAGAAATTATTCCCTTACTATCCAGGATTGTTGGAAGTAAGTGTTGTGATTTGAAGAGGATTGTTCTTCATTCACATTACTGTTTGTTTGATCTTAAAGGTGTTAAGAACCTTTGGTCACCCTATAGGTTAGATAGTAAGCATAGGATGTACAATCATTCTAACTATAGTGAAATCTCTTTCGTGTTGGAAAGGGGACTGGAGTACTCTCGGATTGTGAGGGGAACTAGGATATATCATCGTGTTCTTTACTTTTCCGCTTTTATCGCTTTCATCACCATAATCAAGGAAAGATAAGATATAATCAAAACCTTCAAACACTTAACCAAAAATTACTACAAGTATTCTCATAAAACCGAATAAATTTTTATATACCTAATTCACCCCCCCCCCCCCCCCTCTTAGGCACTCTTAGACTTACAATTGGCATCAGATCAAGTTATAGGTAACTTGTTCCTAAAGATCCAGAATGGCTTCCGCAAATCAAAATCCGGTTTTCAAAGATGGTGGTAGTAACAACAAGCCTCCATTGTTTTGTGATGAATACTTTGACTTTTGGAAAATTCGCATGACGGCTCATCTTGAAGCGCAAGGAGAAGAAATATGGAATGCTGTTGAGAATGGTCCATTTACTCCGGTGTGTGTTGTCAATGGTGTTGGGTCATCAAAGCCTAAAGCATCATGGGATGACGATGACAAGAAAAAAGTTCTCTTTGACAAAAAGGCAATCAATATTCTCCAAAGTGCTCTTAGTATGGATGAATTTTTCCGAGTATCGGCATGTACAACTGCAAAGGAAATTTGGGATACTCTTGTAGAAACTCATGAAGGAACCGCCGAAGTCAAAAGGTCTAGATTGAACACTTTGAGTCAAGAATATGAATTATTCAGAATGCTGCCCGGAGAATCCATCCTTGACTTGCAAAAGAGATTCGTTCACTTGACAAACCATTTGAAGGCACTCGGTAAGACTTTAACTAATGATGAATTAAATCTTAAAGTGCTTAGGTCTTTAACGAGGGAATGGCAACCAAAAGTAACGGCAATATCCGAAAAGAAAAGCCTAGCAACTATGACTTCCGCAACACTTTTCGGAAAGCTTCAAAAATATGAGACGGAACTTGGAAGGCTTGAAAAACATGAGTATCATGAGAAGAAATCCAAAGGCATTGCTTTGAAAGTTGATTTGAAAGAAAGTCAAGATAAAGATGCATCGGAGGAAGATGAAAATCTCTTGCTTCTTGTAAAAAGGTTAGGAAAATATTTTGGTTATAAAAATAATCTTCATAATGCTAACTTTGTCAAAAGAAAGAAATTTTATAAGCATAAAGATAAAGAAGCCTCCACATCAACACAAGATGTCACATGCTATGAATGTGGAAAGCAAGGTCACATAAAGCCGGATTGTCCAAAACTCTCCAAGAAAAATGGATTCAAAGGCAAAAAGGAGTTCAAGAACAAAAGAGCTTATGTTGCATGGGAAGATAATGAGATAAGTTCTTCATCCGATTCGGAAAGCGACGAATGTGCAAATCTAGCATTGATGGCTTCACATCACTCTGACGATGAAGAAGAGGTATGCTTGAAATCCACATCAAATGTTTGGTATCTTGATAGTGGATGTTCAAAGCATATGACAGGAGATGTACACCAATTTTCATATCTAGTACATAAAGCCAAAGGGTATGTCACCTATGGAGACAACACCAAAGGAAAGATACTTGGCGTTGGAATAGTTGGCACACCTCCATCCATTCAAATTGAGGATGTTCTCTATGTTGAAGGATTAAAGCACAACCTTCTTAGCATAAGTCAACTTTGCGATAGAGGGTTCAAGATCAAATTCAACAAAGAAGAATGCCTTATTATGGATGAGGCAACCAATGAGGTAAAACTCAAAGGTATAAGATCTAATAATATTTTTATGATTACTTTAGATGATTTGTCTATGAAGGTACAATGTCTTATGGTAAACAACAATGACACTTGGTTATGGCACAAGAGGATTGCTCACATTCAGATGGAGCACTTGAACAAATTGGTTAAGCATGACTTAGTTATTGGTCTACTAAAGATGAAGTTCATCAAAGACAAATTATGTAGTTCATGCCAAAAGGGCAAACAGACCAAATCAACTTTCAAATCTAAGAATGTGGTGTCTACTACAAGGCCACTACAATTGTTACACATGGATCTCTTTGGTCCATCAAGAACAAAAAGCTTCGAAGAGAACTTGGTATTTTGGTTGAAGGTGATCTCTAAATGTTTCTCATAAGGTGCACGTCTTAATTGTTTCTTCAAAAATTTTATGTTTCAGAACACTCTGCTTCTACTCCTTCTTTTATATGTTCTTACGTCTTATTTTTTAAAAATGAATTTGTTTCACTCTTTTTCCCCATCCTTTTTGATGTTAACAAAGGGGGAGAAGAATATGCATATGTGTTGTTTTGTTTCAAAAAAATTGCAGGCACTCACTCCAAAATTCAAAGAATCATGGACTTAGGGGGAGCATACAATTTAGGGGGAGCCTTGCATTTGCTTAACATGTTTGCTACACAAAACAACATAAACATTTCAAGAATTGTTTTCAAGACTTGGTTGTCATCATCAAAAAGGGGGAGAATGTAATTGCAAGCTTCTCAAGTCATGTTTAAAGCATTAGTTTTGATGAAGACAACATGGATATCAACATTTAAAGGATGTGCAAAAAGCTTATCAATATCATATACAAGTCTTGAAGATTAGAAGAAGAATTATTAAAGAATCAACAAATGTCAAATGGTATAAATAATTCTTAAACTTGAATATAGATGTTCAGAAATATGCATTCATAATCATATACATATCCCACATTTTTTATGTTAAGAAAAACTTTGTTTGAGATCTTTTTCAAAAGGTTTTTTTTTAGAAAATAAACTTTCAGGAACCGGTTCCTCCCTAACAGGGAACCGGGTTCCAAACTTGTTCAAAAATCACTTCCCTGGAATTTGTACCAGGAACCGGGTTGTACCAATAGGGGAACCGGTTCCTGCGTGTTATTTTTTGAAAACTGAGTTATAACGTTCACTAAGAACCGGGTTCTGCCTCTGTCGGGACCGGTTCCCAGCGAACCAGTGCAACTTTTCTTTTGTTTTTTGAACATTTTTTAAATGGTATTCTTTCATGAATGCATTGCATCTTTTCATATCAGATGGCATGAATGAAGAGGTACTTGTGACATTATAAATATGCAGATTTTTAGATTTTCAAATAACAATAAAAAACCTTCTTCAATTAACAATTTCTCATCATTCAAATTTGCATAAAAACTTTCAAGTGTTCATAAATTTTGTGAAACTTGCCATATACATTTTCATTAAGAAATATTTACAAGTTTCATACATACATTGTGAACATTTATAATTATTGCTTGAGAATTGTTTTTATCTTGAAGAAGAAGATCAATTGAAGATTGATAGTGCTCTCCATCTATTTCAAATAAATCATTGTTTTACAAAAGAAATTATTCCCTTACTATCCAGGATTGTTGGAAGTAAGTGTTGTGATTTGAAGAGGATTGTTCTTCATTCACATTAGTGTTTGTTTGATCTTAAAGGTGTTAAGAGCCTTTGGTCACCCTATAGGTTAGATAGTAAGCATAGGCTGTACAATCATTCTAACTATAGTGAAATCTCTTTCGTGTTGGAAAGGGGACTGGAGTACCCTCGGATTATGAGGGGAACCAGGATATATCATCGTGTTCTTTACTTTTCCGCTTTTATCGCTTTCATCACTGTTGTACCCCAAAATTTGCCCTCCTCTTTTCCACAAGAAAACACAGCTTCGGGCTTTTCCTGATTTTTCAGATTGGCGTAAGAATCAGTCAAACAGAATTTTCTTATCAGTCAGACAAAATTAGGGTTTTCATTGATTTTAAAGCAGTTCAGGCAGATTGCTAAGGTTTTGGTTGAGTTTGGCTCATGTTTAATCAGACAGGCGCTTCTTTGGCATTTAATCAAAAATCAGGGTTTTGTGCGCATATTTCTCAGAAAAGAATTAATTCTACAGTGCTTTCCAAGTTACTCTGGGAGATGAGCTGAGGCATTTGATTTGAGTTTGCAGTGTTGGATTTAATCAAATAAAAAGGGACATGTGGACGTTTGTTGTTTAGCTGTGCAATGCTTTGATTATTCGTAATTCCGGACGTTTATTGATTATTTATTATTCTGAGTTAAAATGCTTGGGATTTATTTCCAGTTATTATAATTTAAGAATTATGAATAATTAAATAAATAGTTGAAGAAGAAAAGGAATTAACTGACAAAAAGACTTTTATTCATTTTAATTATTTGTACAATTGTTATTTAAATACAGTAACTATTTACAAGTATTTATAATAATAATGGTTACAATGATTAAAATTGAAATAAAATTGAATCCTAAATTTCCTAAATCTTCATTCTTCTACTGATGCTCTTTTACTCCATTGATTTTATCTGCAAAACAAAGAAAAAGAAAAGTCAAAAGCAGATGAAATAAAAGACAGACAAAAAATAATGGACTCATCATTTAAAGCGACTGGCCGGAATCAGTTTGCCCTCTCTGCAAATCACAAGATTGCTCTTGGTTCACAAAGAGGGATGGAAGTTTGCTTGCAATTAAAGTATGAAATGCACAAGTATACAAATTGCATAAATTCAAAGTTTATCAAACATCTTGCATAAATCCAAATGGGCAACCAAAAAGGCAAACTGAGCAGTTACTGAACATGCCAAAAGAACAAATGCAAGTCACAATTTCAAACTAAGTCCAATGTCAACTAGATCTGCCCAAAGAAAAGATGTCAAAAAACTGTCCAAAGATATCAAAAGATATCAAAACATCAACAAGTACAAAGGCTATCCAAAAACTGTCAAAGAAGTACAATATGCAGGAAATCTGGAAAAGAGATATGCAGAGCTAAACAAATATTGCAAGCAACATCAAAAGTCATCATTTCCCAAGCCAGTGCTTTTTCAGAAAAGTTACTTTTAAGCAATAAACAATTGCTTTAAATTGGAGAGAGAGAGAGAAGAGAAAAAGAAAAGGAGGCTTACAGGCTTTAGGCTTGAGGAATATAAAAACAAAAACTGTAATAGAACAGTGGGGAGGCAGAAATAACACAAACTAAAAATACCACAAGCTGTGTCAATAACAAGAACTGCCTCCAACACAAAATCCAAAATCACAAACTGTGTCAAACCTTTCAACACCAAGCCAAGGCCTGTAACCTCAAACTTGCATCCAGCTCTAAACCTGTGTGCTCAAAGCCCTCAAACATCCTGCATAAACCTCAAACACAGGCCTGCAAACAGAAGCTCAAAGCCTAAACCTGTGTCAAGTTTAAACAAACAACACAAAATGTCAAACAAGCTTACAGCCTGCTGAAGCCCAAGCCTCTAAGCCTTTGTCCTAAACCTGTCAAGCCTAAACGCAAAGCCAAGCATAAGCCTTGTAGTTTGCTCTAAAAAACCAGAAGAATACAACAAGCTCAAGCTTCAACTGACAACCAAACCTAAACCTGTCAAGCCATCAAACTACTCAGACATAGCAACAAAACCATGTCAAAAATTCAAAGTCCTCAAGCTTAACCTGTGTCAAGCCTTAGATAGAAGTCTTGTCCAAAACAAACAGAACACAACAAAACAAGCATTCACAAGCCTCAAACCAGAAAAAAAAAGCATCAAAGTATTCCATCCCAAAGGCCCTCAGAGCTAGGCTCATCACAGGGCAAATCATACAAAGCATACGAAGCATACAGAGGCAAACATTCAAGTGGATTGAAGAGGAAAAGCAAGTTGTGCTAGGGTTCTCAGGACATCATCATCAAACCTAATAAAAGGCAAAGAAAGAATACAGAGTACCAGGGAAAACTTTCAAAGCACACAGCATCACCAAGTCCCTGCCTCAGCCGTCCTACGCGCCTCCAAGTCCAGCTCCTCCTCCATCTCATAAAAGCCTTTGTCTCCAAAAGGTATAAAACTCTTCCCTTTCCTTAAAACACCTCACAAAACATAAATATAAACAAAGATCAGAAACTATCAAAGACCAATAACATGCATGCGCGAACTGAAACAAAGGACATAAAATGAAAAAGTTATCACCTTTGCTTGTCGCTGTCGTGCTCGACCATGGAGGGAGGAGGAGTAGATGGTGGCGCTGGTTGGCTTTAGGCGAAGAAGAGACTTCATTCAGTGGCTAGGGCGTGAGAAGGATGAAGACAAAGGAAACGAAGTGAACGGCGCCGCGCCTCTGTAGCTTGCCTAAACCTAATTCCCAAATGAACAAAACCCTTTGAAACCCTTACAAACAATTTGTGAAACTAGTTGGGCCTTGCCCCATTCCACACGCCTAAGCCCATTGTCAAACTAGCGTGCACCCCCCCCCCCCCCCCCCCCCATTTCCCTTTTTACTTCTGATTCACTTGTTTTTGTTTTGGGCCCAGCTTATTCCCCTTTAAGCCCAATTAATTCTAAAACTAATACTTTTTATATATATTTCATATCATACTAGTTTTTCATATTAAATTTAATTAACAATACTCTTTTTTATTTTCTTTTTATAATATAATCAAATTTTGTAAATAAAAAAATAACACATTAACTCTTTTACATAAAATGTTCTTAATTATTTTTTTAGCTAGTATACTTAAAATATATAGAGGAATAGAACTTTTGAGTTAAATAATTTTTCTTAAATTTAAAACAAATTTTCATTCTTCTTTAATTAAAACTTTGCACATATTAACAAAAATACAAAAATCCAAAAAAAACAAATAAAATACTTAATTTTGCATTAAGTTAAACATTATTATCACTTGTAAATAATCATACACTTACACAAATACATTTACACATACACATTTACTTATTCCTATACATTGATACATTTTACATTGCGATTAATTCGATTTGGTTGTAAATATTTGGACACTACTCTCCTATTAAGTCTCATCCCCATTTGAACATTTGTACCCCCATCCCCATGATTATTTTGTAATAATTTAGGACTTTAAATTCTGCATTTTAAAGCTTTCTAAATATGCCATGATAGATTTAGGGTTTGTATGCAAAAAATCAAAAAAATAACAAATAGCTTGACCTAATTCAAAGACAACAAAGCATGAAAATGGACAACACCAATCACACTTGCACCCCTAGGGTTACTCCACTTGTTGCCTTCAATAATGGGCCATGCTTGCACGTCGAGTATCTTTGGCAAAACAAAACAAATCAAATGATCATAGTCCCTCGATGACGCTTTCGAAAGTTGCCTATCAAAATGATCATAGTCCCTTCAAGCAAAATTGCCAAAGACACTTGGCACCATTGCATTCATGGTCCATAAGATGACCCGCGCCTGTCCCGTTAACATCCTAACGCAAGATTGCCCACCAAATATAATGGTGGAACAAAATTGTTAAAAGGGTTAAAACATAGGAAAAACCTTTGAGTAAATTTAGGGGTAGACGACTCTTAGTTACTTGATCAACTTGCAAAACACGCTTGCCTACTTTTCAAAACCACACTTCACAAACACTTTCAAAACAAACTTCCAAAAACTTTTGAAACATCTTTTCAAAAAGATACACACCTTTGTATATACTCAAACACGAGTTATTACAAAGGTTGCCTAGACAAGGCGTCTTTTTCAAAACATTTTCAAACACACACACACACACACACCATTTCAAGCAATTGAAAATCAAGGCAAGTGATCTAAAACAAGTAACTAAGAGCCCATGGATAACCATGGATGAAAAGGGTGCTAATACCTTCCCTTTTCATAATCTACCCCCCGAACCCACGAAACATCTCAAATGGTTTTTCCTGTGCTTTTTAACCTTTCCTTAGGATAAAATAAAAAGTCGGTGGAGACTCTTGCTAAACCGAACAAGTGCGAATACAAACGTAAAACCTCAAGTCAGTTCTCCCACCGTATCACAGAACTGGAGACTCTGCTGGGGAGAAACTTAAAAGTGGGGTTACCTTAGGATTAGACCACTCTTGTTTTCAATTGCTTGCTTTGTTTGCTTTTATATTTGTGGGCTTTGCATCGGAGTTTCATAGATCCTAACACGGATCTGGGGAATACCCTTTAGGTAGCATAAGCTGTGAGGGACATGTCCGGCCTAGACCGACATGGGTGAAGCAGTGGCTATGTTGGTGTGACACCTTGGTCTGTATCGATATCCCTTGTGTTGCAACGAGGAGAATATGGGTCTTCTAAGGAGTCATTAAGCACCAACCGACCTTAGAACCCTAAATTGACCCAACTTGGCCATAGAACGGTAGCAGTATGCTACACTCATTGAGGCTAAACTCTCGCGATGGTTCTGGCCGCAAGAAAAGATTGCGATGCTGGAGTTATGACCGATTGAGGGTAGTCAGTGATATTGAGATCCTCTAGAACCCGGTTACTTTTAATAGGACGGGTCTTAACCAACGAAACTGAAAGAGGGTACTTACCTACAACCCCATGTAATCCTAAACCTAAGGACTTGTTTGCTTTGTGTGAATATGATTACCTGTATATACACTCACTTGCTTTTGCATACATGTACATAACATCATAACATCATACCATAGCATTTTCAATAAACCATTTCAAGGATCTCGAGGGTTCTTTTGATGTAGGGTTACGTTGAACCAAACGTCTACCAAGGGGCAAGAGGTTTTCTCCTCTAAATAAATGACAATCAAAGATCAAGTGCAACAACTTGAATCAGGGGCTATTACCCACTTGACATGGTGAGCTTGATTCTCGTGGAAAGACATCCACCGGTGCAAAGTTCTTCAACCAAAGATCAAAGTTCAACCTCTAACATTCTCTTGTGTTTACCCCAAGAGATCCTTGAAAATATTGCATATATATCACACATATCATTGCATAACAGGTTTCTCCCATACAGGTCTCCTTATCTTCCGACTGTTTATTTCAGTAAGATGGATATGGAACAAACGGTAAAGGATCTCCAGGCTCAAAATGCTCAATTTCAACAAATGCTGCTAGCTATGGGTAAAGGGCAAGAGGATCTGACAGCTCTTCTTCTCAAAGACAAGAAGAAGAAGTCTAAGAAGGCAGCGAGCATCCTGAACTTGAGGAGAAGACCTAAAGCCCAAGATCTTCCAACTCCATCCAACCTAGGGGATAGTTCTGAAGAGGACCACAATTTGGAGATTGATGAGTTTGAAGCTGACTACTCCGAGGAACAATGTTCTCTCGTTGATGACAAGTACAAACAGTTGGAGGATCGCCTCAGCGCTATGGAGATTCAACAAATACCCGGCTTGGATCTAGAAGACATGGGTTTAGTTCCTGGATTGATCATTCCTCCAAAGTTCAAAGTCCCTACCTTCGACCTGTACGATGGAGTCTCTTGCCCTCAGATGCATCTAAGATCTTATGTCCGCAAGATTCAACCATACACAGCTGATCCAAAGCTTTGGATCCATTTCTTCCAAGAAAGCCTGGTAGGGACTCAACTCGAGTGGTTCTATCAATTGGAGAGTTCTCGCATCCACACATGAGGGGACTTAGCTACTGCTTTTTACAAACAATATCAGTACAATGCTGATCTTGCACCAACTCGTGTGCAATTGCAGAACATGACCATGGGTTCTGACGAGAACTTCAAAGGGTATGCTCAAAGGTGGAGAGATTTGGCTGGTAGGGTGCAACCTCCTTTAACTGATAGGGAGCTGATTGACATCTTCATGGGAGCTTTGACGGGGCCTTTCTTCAATCACCTGATTGGAAGCTCCTCAGCCGGGTTCACCGAGCTAATACTGATCGGTGAAAGGGTCGAAGCAGGCATCAAAAGTGGAAAGATCCAAGGAATTACATCCTCGGATACTCAGATAATTCCCTACAACGGAAAGAAAGAGTCCAATACTGCGAACAGTCAAAAGGGTCGTCATGATCAACATGCAGGGGCAGTCCTGATCTCTGGTTCTACGTCACGCTGACAACAACTGAAGGGGGGTCAACGAAGGCCAGACGAGCCTAAGAGACAGTTCACTAACATCAACATGCCGTTGTCTCAAGCACTGCAACACTTGTTGAGGATGAATCTGTTTGCATTAATAGGGCCTCATCCAAACCCCACGACTTCATCTCCTAACTACAATCCTAATGCAACATGTGCTTATCATTCTGATAGTCCCGGACATGACACTAACGACTGTTGGGCATTGAAGTACAAGATTCAGAATTTGATTGATGCCAAGGAGATTGAGTTTGGTCCTCCAGAAGCCCCAGCATGATCACTGCTCCTATGCCAGCTCATTGAGATTGTGTTTGTTTCATTTTGATTTTTCAAAGTTGTAATCTTTTGTTATTCAAACATTTGTCTTTTAATGTCAAACTATGTTTCATTAATGCATTGCATATGCTTGTCTTGAATTCATACATTCGTTTTCACTACTCTTATGCTTTCTTTATGATATTTAACTCTTGATAAAAAGCTGCAAGCCTTTAGAGGGAGGATGACGAAACAATACCATAATCTCATACAGTATGCTTTTGAACAGACCTTGCTGATGATGTACAGGCATTTCTTTCAATTCCAAAACACTGGAGTTATAAGGAAGATAATCCCTAGTCAACCCCTTCGAGCCAAAGAAGTAGGAGTTTTCTGTTCTAAACGAATCAAAACCTTTGATATAAACCTGGGGCAGGGTAGTCTCTCAGTTAATTCAAAAAGGTGCGCATTGAAGTCGCAAACTCTCAGTTCGTAATACAACGAACGACATCAAAAAGAAAAAAGCATTCCTTTGGAATCAAAACACAGTGATGGTTCTCTATCACCTAGGCAGTCAATCTCGCAAAAGAAAAAAAGCCCACTAAGCTAAAACCTATAAAGGAGGCTTAAGAAAGCTGGGGCATCCCGCTGACTGTAATCCCAAAAACAGGAACAGTCAGGCAAAAGTTAGGGATAACAAATCAAAATCAAAATAAAGAGGTCATTACAAATCCTCAACAACATGAAAAAAATGTTGCAAAAGAAAAAAGGAGATGATGACTGTCTCCCAATTTCAATTGGTGAACCATCACCAAAAAAGTCGTTCCAAACTCGAATAGAGTACGACGCACAATTAACTGAGCTTAGGGTTGAAGAACATCATGAAGAGCGAGTGGGTACAAATATACTTTGAGCCTTTATCCTTTGTTTCTTAAACCGTGAACCAAGCCACGTTACAACCTTTCAAAAGTCCTAATTGAAGCATGGGTTAGATCGAAAGCATACTGTTCAAAAGGTATCCTGACTCCTGTATAGCTTTGCTCTAAAATCTTGTGTTGATTTGTCTTATGAAAAGTTTTCTGCTAAAAAACACATTTTTCAAAACTTCGAGACAGACATAAACTTTGCATTGCTTGAATATCACTGTTTGCGTTTGGCTATTTGTTTGACAGGGAAGAAATTCATACAGCGAATGTTCAGAGGAACGAAAACTCTCTCAGTGAGCAAAATCACTTCAAAAGGATGACACTTCCATTAACAAATCTCCTATCAACAAGGGAGCTTGACATGTCACCATCAGCACGCCTGGGGAAGTCCAGTCAAGGTTTCAACAGATCTTTCAAAGTTCAGTTAACCTGGGGCAGTCCAGTCAAGGTTTCAACAGATCTTTCAAAGTTCAGTTAACCTGGGGCAGTCCAGTCAAGATTTCAAGAAATCTCTCAATTCGCAGAGTAATCTGATTGAAGTCTCCTTCATCATCACTTGGGGCATTCGAATGTCAAAAGTGTTCAGCAATTCCTTCATCACCTGTTGGAAGATGCAGTTTTACACGAACTCATCATCAGGAAACCCTACACCGGTTCCTTCTCAACTCCAGATGCAGTTTTACACGAACTCATCATCAGGAAACCCTACACCGGTTCCTCTTCAAAAAACCAGATGTAGTTTTACACAGACTCATCATCAGGAAACCCTACACCGGTTCCTCCTCAAAAAACCAGATGCAGTTTTACACGAACTCATCATCAGGAAACCCTACACCGGTTCTCTCTCAACTTAAGATGCATTTTTACACGGACTCATCATGAAGCAACCCTACACCGGTCCCTTCTCAAAAACCAGATGCAGTTTTACACGGACTCATCATCAGGAAACCCTACACCGGTTCCCCCTCAAAAAACCAGATGCAGTTTTACACGGACTCATCATCAAGAAACCCTACACCGGTTCCTCCTTAAAAAACCAGATGCAGTTTTACACGAACTCATCATCAGGAAACCCTACATCGGTTCCTCCTCAAAAAACCAGATGCATTTTTACACTGACTCATCATCAGGAAACCCTACACCGGTTCTCTCTCAACTTAAGATGCAGTTTTACACAGACTCATCATGAAGCAACCCTACACCGGTTCCTTCTCAAAAACCAGATGCAGTTTTACACGGACTCATCATCAGGAAACCCTACACCGGTTCCTCCTCAAAAAAACCAGATGCAGTTTTACACGGACTCATCATCAGGAAACCCTACACCGGTTCTCTCTCAACTTAAGATGCAGTTTTACACGGACTCATCATGAAGGAACCCTACACCGGTCCCTTCTCAAAAACCAGATGCAGTTTTACACGGGCTCGTCATCAGGAAACCCTACACTGGTTCCTCTTCAAACCCAGATGCAGTTTTACACGGACTCATCATCAGGAAACCCTACACCGGTTCCTTCTCAAACTCAAAAGGTTCTCGACTTCCCCAGCCAGAGAGCCTTCCAGAAGCTAACTCCCCTCAGAGTCAAGTTTCAAAGTCCCCAGTGGAGCCAAAACTGTCAATCCCCAGCGGAGTTCATCAAATTCCCCAACATAACTTATCAGTGGAATCCCCAGCGGAGTTCTCATCAAAACCTCAGCGAAGTATCTCTTCCCACAGAATAATTCCCCGCAGATTAATCTCTCCTACAAGTTTATTCCCCAACGGAGTCATCTTCTCCTATCGGTTTATTCTTGCAACCATCATCCCCAGCGGAAGCTAATAACTCCATTCTTCAACATCAGCCCAGGATTCCACAAACTCCTGGCAGTCGTCAAGGATTTATTTTCCTAGACAAAAATACATTCATCACATTATCATACACCACGACGCATGCATATACACATTGTATCATACAATCTCATTTATTCTTGAAGACATCATGACATCATGCATTTCATACATCATGACATTGCATACAACTGATGTCTTGCCTTTTCAGGAAAAAGGACAATCCAAAGATGATTACTATCAACTGTCACGATTCCAGATTCGATTCCTGTATCTAGCCAGGGACTATCTGTGAGTGACTGATTGTAGATTCAATACCTGTATCCAGCCAGGGCATGTCTGCATGAAGAGTTTAGAGATTCCATTCCTGTATCCAGCCAGGGCATATCTGTAGACGACTAATTCCAGATTTGATTCCTGTATCCAGCCAGGGCATATCTGTAGACGACCAATTCCAGATTCGATTCCTGTATCTAGCCAGGGCATATCTGTGAGTAACTGATTGTAGATTCGATACCTGTATCCAGCCAGGGCATGTCTGCATGAAGAGTTTAGAGATTCGATTCCTGTATCCATCCAGGGCATATCTGTAGACAACCAATTCTAGATTCGATTCCTGTATCTAGCCAGGGCATATCTGTGAGTAATTGATTGTAGATTCGATACCTGTATCCAGCCAGGGCATGTCTGCATGAAGAGTTTAGAGATTCGATTCCTGTATCCAGCCAGGGCATATCTGTAGACGACCAATTCCAGATTCGATTCCTGTATCTAGCCAGGGCATATCTGTGAGTAACTGATTGTAGATTCGATACCTGTATCCAGCCAGGGCACGTATGTAAGCAACCTTTTGAAGTTCCGGATTCGATTCCTGTATCTAGCCAGGGCATATCTGTGAGCAATCGATTATAGACTCGATACCTGTATCTAGCCAGGGAATATCTGCATGAAGAGTTTGAAGATCAACCCCTGTAACAAGCTAGGAAACCATCTTTCTTTCTCAGGTACACAAGTTCTCGCTAAGGAATCTCTTACGCGATCGACACCCCCGGATGGCATCTTTAAGCCCATCTCCACAACTATCCATTACACTTCCAAATGGCATCTTTAAGCCCATTTCCAGATGGCATCTCTAAGCCCATCCCCCGACCAGATTCTGTCACATCTCTAGATGGCATCTTTAAGCCCATCACCAAATGGCATCTGTAAGCCCATTCCCTCCACCATCACATCACCGAGTGCAAATTTTTGGGCACTTTAGTGTCCAATCTCCTTATACCCTCGAGTCGCGAAAGGCAAACTTGCCAATCTAACTCTTCAGGTTCAAGAAGATTGAACAAGGGCAACTGTTGTACCCCAAAATTTGCCCTCCTCTTTTCCACAAGAAAACACAACTTCGGGCTTTTCCTGATTTTTCAGATTGGCGTAAGAATCAGTCAAACAGACTTTTCTTATCAGTCAGACAAAATTAGGGTTTTCATTGATTTTAAAGCAGTTCAGGCAGATTGCTAAGGTTTTGGTTGAGTTTGGCTCATGTTTAATCAGACAGGCGCTTCTTTGGCATTTAATCAAAAATCAGGGTTTTATGCGCATATTTCTCAGAAAAGAATTAATTCTACAGTGCTTTCCAAGTTACTCTGGGAGATGAGCTGAGGCATTTGATTTGAGTTTGTAGTGTTGGATTTAATCAAATAAAAAGGGACATGTGGACGTTTGTTGTTTAGCTGTGCAATGCTTTGATTATTCGGAATTCCGGATGTTTATTGATTATTTATTATTCTGAGTTAAAATGGTTGGGATTTATTTCCAGTTATTATAATTTAAGAATTATGAATAATTAAATAAATAGTTGAAGAAGAAAAGGAATTAACTGACAAAAAGACTTTTATTCATTTTAATTATTTGTACAATTGTTATTTAAATACAGTAACTATTTACAAGTATTTATAATAATAATGGTTACAATGATTAAAATTGAAATAAAATTGAATCCTAAATTTCCTAAATCTTCATTCTTCTACTGATGCTCTTTTACTCCATTGATTTTATCTGCAAAACAAAGAAAAAGAAAAGTCAAAAGCAGATGAAATAAAAGACAGACAAAAAGAAATGGACTCATCATTAAAAGCGACTGGGTGGAATCAGTTTACCCTCTCTGCAAATCACAAGATTGCTCTTGGTTCACAAAGAGGGATGGAAGTTTGCTTGCAATTAAAGTATGAAATGCACAAGTATACAAATTGCATAAATTCAAAGTTTATCAAACATCTTGCATAAATCCTAATGGGCAACCAAAAAGGCAAACTGAGCAGTTACTGAACATGCCAAAAGAACAAATGCAAGTCACAATTTCAAATAAGTCCAATGTCAACTAGAGCTGCCCAAAGAAAAGATGTCAAAAAACTATCCAAAGATATCAAAAGATATCAAAACATCAACAAGTACAAAGGCTATCCAAAAACTGTCAAAGAAGTACAATATGCAGGAAATCTGGAAAAGAGATATGCAGAGCTAAACAAATATTGCAAGCAACATCAAAAGTCATCATTTCCCAAGCCAGTGCTTTTTCAGAAAAGCTACTTTTAAGCAATAAAAAATTGCTTTAAATTGGAGAGAGAGAGAAGAGAAAAAGAAAAGGAGGCTTACAGGCTTTAGGCTTGAGGAATATAAAAACAAAAACTGTAGTAGAACAGTGGGGAGGCAGAAATAACACAAACCAAAAATACCACAAGCTGTATCAATAACAAGAACTGCCTCCAACACAAAATCCAAAATCACAAACTGTGTCAAACCTTTCAACACCAAGCCAAGGCTTGTAACCTCAAACTTGCATCCCGCTCTAAACCTGTGTGCTCAAAGCCCTCAAACATCCTACATAAACCTTAAACACAGGCCTGCAAACAGAAGCTCAAAGCCTAAACCTGTGTCAAGTTTAAACAAACAACACAAAATTTCAAACAAGCTTACAGCCTGCTGAAGCCCAAGCCTCTAAGCCTTTGTCCTAAACCTGTCAAGCCTAAACGCCAAGCCAAGCATAAGCCTTGTAGTTTTCTCTAAAAAACCAGAAGCATACAACAAGCTCAAGCTTCAACTGACAACCAAACCTAAACCTGTCAAGCCATCAAACTACTCAGACATAGCAACAAAACCATGTCAAAAATTCAAAGTCCTCAAGCTTAACATGTGTCAAGCCTTAGACAGAAGTCCTGTCCAAAACAAACAGAACACAACAAAACAAGCATTCACAAGCCTCAAACCAGAAAAAAAAAGCATCAAAGTATTCCATCCCAAAGGCCCTCAGAGCTAGGCTCATCACAGGGTAAAGCATACAAAGCATACGAAGCATACAAGCATACAGAGGCAAACATTCAAGTGGATTGAAGAGGAAATGAAAGTTGTGCTAGGGTTCTCAGGACATCATCATCAAACCTAATAAAAGGCAAAGAAAGAATACAGAGTACCAGGGAAAACTTTCAAAGCACACAGCATCACCAAGTCCCTGCCTCAGCCGTCCTACGCGCCTCCAAGTCCAGCTCCTCCTCCATCTCCAAAAAGCCTCCGTCTCCAAAAGGTATAAAACTCTTCCCTTTCCTTAAAACACCTCACAAAACATAAATATAAACAAAGATCAGAAACTGTCAAAGACCAATAACATGCATGCGCAAACTGAAACAAAGGACATAAAATGAAAAGTTATCACCTTTGCTTGTCGCTGTCGTGCTCGACCATGGAGGGAGGAGGAGTAGACGGTGGCGCTGGTTGGCTTTAGGCGAAGAAGAGACTTCATTCAGTGGCTAGGGCGTGAGAAGGATGAAGACGAAGGAAACAAAGTGAACGGCGCCGCGCCTCTGTAGCTTGCCTAAACCTAATTCCCAAATGAACAAAACCCTTTGAAACCCTTACAAACAATTTGTGAAACCAGCTGGGCCTTGCCCCATTCCACACGCCTAAGCCCATTGTCAAACTAGCGTGCACCCCCCCCCCCCCCCCCCCCCATTTCCCTTTTTACTTCTGATTCACTTGTTTTTGTTTTGGGCCCAGCTTATTCCCCTTTAAGCCCAATTAATTCTAAAACTAATACTTTTTATATATACATCATATCATACTAGTTTTTCATATTAAATTTAATTAACAATACTCTTTTTTATTTTCTTTTTATAATATAATCAAATTTTGTAAATAAAAAAATAACACATTAACTTTTTTACATAAAATGTTCTTAATTATTTTTTTTAGCTAGTATACTTAAAATATATAGAGGAATAGAACTTTTGAGTTAAATAATTTTTCTTAAATTTAAAACAATTTTTCATTCTTCTTTAATAAACTTTGCACATATTAACAAAAATACAAAAATCCAAAAAAACAAATAAAATACTTAATTTTGCATTAAGTTAAACATTATTATCACTTGTAAATAATCATACACTTACACAAATACATTTACACATACACATTTACTTATTCCTATACATTGATACATTTTACATTGCGATTAATTCGATTTGGTTGTAAATATTTGGACACTACTCTCCTATTAAGTCTCATCCCCATTTGAACATTTGTACCCCCATCCCCATGATTATTTTGTAATAATTTAGGACTTTAAATTCTGCATTTTAAAGCTTTCTAAATATGCCATGATAGATTTAGGGTTTGTATGCAAACAATCAAAAAAATAACAAATAGCTTGACCTAATTCAAAGACAACAAAGCATGAAAATGGACAACACCAATCACACTTGCACCCCTAGGGTTACTCCACTTGTTGCCTTCAATAATGGGCCATGCTTGCACGTCGAGTATCTTTGGCAAAACAAAACAAATCAAATGATCATAGTCCCTCAATGACGCTTTCGAAAGTTGCCTATCAAAATGATCATAGTCCCTTCAAGCAAAATTGCCAAAGACACTTGGCACCATTGCATTCATGGTCCATAAGATGACCCGCGCCTGTCCCGTTAACATCCTAACGCAAGATTGCCCACCAAATATAATGGTGGAACAAAATTGTTAAAAGGGTTAAAACATAGGAAAAACCTTTGAGTAAATTTAGGGGTAGACGACTCTTAGTTACTTGATCAACTTGCAAAACACGCTTGCCTACTTTTCAAAACCACACTTCACAAACACTTTCAAAACAAACTTCCAAAAACTTTTGAAACATCTTTTCAAAAAGATACACACCTTTGTATATACTCAAACACGAGTTATTACAAAGGTTGCCTAGACAAGGCGTCTTTTTCAAAACATTTTCAAACACACACACACACACACCATTTCAAGCAATTGAAAATCAAGGCAAGTGATCTAAAACAAGTAACTAAGAGCCCATGGATAACCATGGATGAAAAGGGTGCTAATACCTTCCCTTTTCATAATCTACCCCCCGAACCCACGAAACATCTCAAAAGGTTTTTCCTGTGCTTTTTAACCTTTCCTTAGGATAAAATAAAAAGTCGGTGGCGACTCTTGCTAAACCGAACAAGTGAGAATACAAACGCAAAACCTCAAGTCAGTTCTCCCACCGTATCACAATCACCATAATCAAGGAAAGATAAGAT
Source organism: Vicia faba (assembly GCA_948472305.1). Classification (NCBI taxonomy): domain Eukaryota; kingdom Viridiplantae; phylum Streptophyta; class Magnoliopsida; order Fabales; family Fabaceae; genus Vicia; species Vicia faba. Next base: position 766,497,301 of record OX451741.1, on the reverse strand, counting down.
ATAATCAAAACCTTCAAACACTTAACTAAAAATTACTACAAGTATTCTCATAAAACCGAATAAATTTTTATATACCTAATTCACCCCCCCCCCCTCTTAGGCACTCTTATACTTACATGCACAACATGAGGTGCAGGAGTAGCAGCAGCTTGACCAACTGGAGAAACTGGAGCATCAAGATTAAAACCTTATGGCATGAAGTTTTCTGGAATTCCCCATGGATAACCCTGAGGCATACGATCCTGAGCAGCAGTAACTAGGGGAACAGAAACGGGAACTGATGGACCTTCAAAAGAAAATGTTGTTTGTTGAGTGTTGTACCCTAAAATTTTCCCTCTCATTTCTCCAGGATTCTCACAAGATCTCCCATGACATCCAGTTTGCAGCACTGATACATCAATTTAGGCTTGGAGTTGGCACAAGGGCAAAATGGTCAATTGTATGCTAAAAAGTAAAATTTTGACTTTTAGATCAAAATCAGGCGTCAAGAATCATATTTCATCAAGACATGTCAAAGTATGAGATTGGTTTCATCAAGGAAATCAAAAGTAAAAAATACTTTGGAAAAGTCAAAATTCCAAATACTTAGAAATTCTTCTAAGTGTTCAGGAAAAATGATAAACTCAGAACTTCTGACCAGATTTTCACCATGATGCAAGCTGATTCTGGAAGAACTTCTAACATAAGAGTTTTAGACCTCAATGAGATCTCAAACATTGCAGAACAAAAGTTTTCCTAGAAATGTTGGTATTTCAAGTTATAAATCCTCAAAGGCACGTCCTTGAAACTGAAGTAATCAGCAAATTCTGGACCTTTCCAAAACAGGATTTGGTTAGAACTTCTGGATCAATTTTCATGTAGGTCCAGTCAAAATTTACAAGAGCAATTCAAAGAGGATTTACAATGCGTGTTATAAGTTTTCTGGAAAGTCTGAGAAATCACTCAGAACATGCTAGAGCAAAGAGATTCAAAGATCAGAAGTTGGAATTTTATTCTAAGTTACGCTGATGCTGAACTTCTGACCCAGATTGAGCTATGACACATAATCTCATATTGCAGGATTCTATTTTGACAAATCACATCATCATTTAATGCTTACACCCACTTTTGAGTCTTTGTCCAAAGGATTTTCCCACGTGTGGCATAGAAGTACCATGGTTGGCCTTGGAAAGCAAACTTTTGTACAAAGTTTATACTGGCCCATGCCTTTCTTTTGCCTCTGATGTTACTTTTCCTTAATTCATGCTTACAAATTCATCTTAGGCACGGCTAAAAGCTGCTAACCACCATACTTGTTTAACTTACTTCAAGAACAAGTCAGCAATCTAGCATGATGGTGGTACTCTTAACTTCTCCAAGCTACAGAATTCTTGCCTATAAATTGAACTTCATTTGAAACTGTAAAGGGGTCGAAGGATTAAAAAGAAAAAACTTTGAAACCTTGTTAGAAATTCCAGGAATCCGAAACTGCAAACACAAATATAAAACCTACTAGTTTTTTATTCTTGCATTCAAACTCCAATTTCCCTCAAGTGTTTCTTGACCAAATCATCCATACAGCTTCTGATATGCATTTAGAGGTTGTCTTAACTTCTATTTTCAGACTGTAACACGTTCTCCATCAGTCTCCACCTCAAAAAGTTAGAACTTTGCTTCTTGGTTCTTCCAGAATTTTCCAGCCATTCATAGCCCAAGTTAAAGGTTGTTCCAGCCTGCTGAGCACGTGAGGAAGCTGATCAAAATATTATAAACGATTAGAACTAGGCTCTAGTTCACAGGACCTTTTCCAGCTGCAAGGTAAGCTTTTGCTTACTCTCATCATATCACTTAGGAATTGTTAACTTGCATGTCTAAATACAATGTAGATATCTTGATTCTGATGATGTACATATTCTGAGATTTCATGTATTTTCTGCCTAAGTAAGGAGAATATCAGTTCATAACTTCTTAAGTAAATTAAGATTAGCAGATACATGCTTGTTTCTGATTTAAAGTCTTGATATTTTTTATGTTTCTGAAACCATGATGGAAACCTTCCATAATTGCTATGTTTGTGTTTTCTGTTTTGTTGAGAAATGACTAAGCTGCAGATGTTCTGATTAGCATGAAGAAAGAAACAGAGTTCATCATCATAGTTTACTTTTTGATACATGTTTATGCTTTTGCTTCTAATACCGGATCTATAGCCACCCCAGTGGTAGAGAGCGTGTGCATAAGATGTTAGTGCTAAGAGTCCTAGGTTCTAGCCCCAGAAGCATCTCTTTTTAGGTTCATTTATTAACATTTTTACCCATTTATCTGTCAAACAATATTCCTAGATCAAAACTTCTAGATATTCTCACCCAATAGCATTATCACCTCACTCTCTCAAACAACCAGAACTTCCGACCTGCCAGTGATATTAGAACTTCTAGATTCCCAGCTGCACTAGAGCTTCTAAACTTCCCAGCAATCAGAACTTCTAGGCTTTCCTTTATTCCCAACAATCTCATAACTTTAGTGTACCCAGACCCAGAACTTCTGACCTTCCCCATGTATGCTAACTTGTTATTTCTGGTTTTTGTAACGCATCAGAGTCAGAGTTTCTACCTCTTATTTCTGACCCTTTCAGCCACGCGCTGATTCTGACCCCTTTTTCTCTTATTATTTTATTTTATCTTTAATAGTCAAAACATCAAAAATATTTATTTTTATAATCACATACTTTGTTTTATCTCTTTTAAAACCAAAAGATCAAAAATATTTCCTTAAGCAAACTTATTTCAATATGGTTTTAATAGATAATTAGGACTTTAATTTCTTGAAATCGTCATTTGTAAATTTGTACACCCCATCCCCTTAATGATGTAATAGCATAAGACTTTAATTTTCCTCACTTTTATTGTTTTCATATATTGTTAGTAATTAGGGTGTATATGGCAAGACATGATATCAACAAATAGATAACCCTAATCAAAACTAAATGCATGTAAATCAAACACACTTGCACCCTTAGGGTAATTCCATTTTGTTGTCTATCATAAAATAGTCATGTCCCTCGAATATGGGAGTTTTATCAAAGACCCTCAATAAAAGATCGTAGTCCCTCGATGACCCTCAATGTTGCCTTCGGTAAACGATCTAGTCCCTAAACGACATTGCTAAAACATCCCATAAGTTATCTTCTTTGACTATAAAAACATCTCGTGCCCGTCCCTTCACATCCAACGATGGGATTTCTTACCAAGACAATGGTAAGATAACAACGCCTAAAGGAGGAGGAAAAGAACGTTCAAGACCTTTTGAGTAGGTAGGTTGCCCTTAGTTTTTATCTTGCTCACAACAAAATATTTTATACACCAACACTTTCATTTTGAAACATTTTCAAAAGAACAACACTTTGTACGCGTTCTAATAGAGACGAGAACCATTACAAAGACTCCTTTTCAAAATCACTTTCAAAAACACATTCCACAAACACCTCTTTGAACTATTTTTCAAACAACACATTGTACACGTTCTTATAGAAACGAGAACCATTAAAAAGACATTTTCAAAATACTTTCAAAAATCACACCACAAAGCACATTTTCAAACAAAAGCAAGTGATCTAGCAAGAAACTAAGAGCCTGTAGATAACTACGGATGAAAAGGGTGCTAATACCTTCCCTTTTCATAATCTACCCTCTGAACTCAAGAAATAATCTCAAAGGTCTTTCCTGTTCTTTTCGTCCTTTCCTTTTGGATAAAAGAAAAGTCGGTGGCGACTCTTGCTAACCGCAACATTTTTGATCAAACACAAACACATCCCAAGTCAGTTCTCCCACCGTATCACTGAATTAGTGACTCTATTGGGGAAACTTAAAGTGGGGTTACCTTAGGGCTAGATCACCTTTATTTGATTTCATTGTTTGACTTGCTTGCTTTACATTTTGGTTCCTTGTTTGGGCTTGTTTTGATCCTCTACCCGGATCTGGGATACCTTATAGGTAAGTAGCAATATGTTGTGGAAACTGTGTGGGGTATACTGACATGGTCTAAGCAATAGCTACATTAGTGTGACACATTTGTGGGTACCAGTAGCCCTTGAGTAATCAAGGAGAATACGGGGTCGTTGTGTGGTGTCATGAAGCACTAACTGACTTTAGAACCTTTACTTGAACAACTTGGCCATTAGGAAGTAGTGAGATAGCCAGCTTTGGTGCAGTCTGAAGTTGGTTGATATTCGATACTACGCTCATTAAGATCGAAATTCTCAAGATATTTCGGTCGTCATTAAAGAGTCTTGCGCTGAAACAATTCCCGACAAGAAAGATCAACGATATTGAGATCCCTTAGAACCCAATTACTATTACTAGGACAGGTTGAGCCAACTAAACTTCAAGAGGGTACTTACCTATAAGACTCCATGAAAGCCTAAACCTAAGGAGTTGTTTGCCTTGTGTGTATATGCTTACTTGTACATAACATCATAAACATCATAAACATCATAACATCATAAGAATTTTCAATAACCATTTCAAGGATCTCAAGGGTCTATGATGTAGGGTCATGTTGAATAAGACGCCTATCAAGGAGAAAAGGGATTCATTCTCTAATCAAACGTCGTCAAAGACCAAAGCACGATAACTTGAGTCAAGGGTTATGACCCACTTGACATGGTGAGCTTGATTCTCGTGGAAGGACATCCATCGATACAAAGTTTTCCAATCAAAGTTGTTGATCAAACATGCAAATTCTAACATCTTTTTGTGTTTACCCCACAAGATCCTTGAAAACATTGCATCCACATATCATGCATGTCATCATAACAGGTTTTCCCGTACATGCTTTCTCATCTGCTTACTGTTTATTTCAGTAAGAGATAGCTCTAGATCAAACAATTAAAGATCTCCAAGTGCAAAACGCTTAGCTCCAGCAAGCACTCATGAACTTGGCCAAGGGGCAGGAAGATCTAAAAACACTCTTCACCAAAGAGAGCAAGAAGAAGAAAAAGTCGGTCATCCTCAACGTGAGAATAAGGTCCAAGGGGCATATCCAGCTCACTCAAAGAGAAGATGCTTCTTCTAAAGACAGTCAAGAAGAGGAAGCTGGAAGCATCAGAGCTAATATAGCTACTGAAGACGAAGACTCTTCTGAGGAGCAGTATCCACCAACAGATGAAAAATACAAACAGCTTGAAGACAGACTAAAAGCTGTAGAGATCCAAGTTGTGCCTGGTTTGGATTTAGGAGACATGGGATTGGTTTCTGGAGTGGTTATCCCACTAAAGTTCAAAATCCCTACCTTCGCCCCGTATGATGGAGTCTCTTGTCCTAAGATGCATCTAAAGTCTTATGTCCGCAAGATTCAACCATACACAACTGATCAGAAGCTTTGGATCCACTTCTTCCAAGAGAGTTTAGTTGGTACGTAACTTGAGTGGTTCTATCAATTGTAGAGTTCCCACATTCATACTTAGGAAGATCTAGCCGCTACATTTTACAAGAAATACCAATACAACGCTGATCTTGCACCAACTCATGTACAGTTGCAAAACATGACCATGCGTTCCAATGAGGGCTTCAAAGAATATGCCCAAAAGTGGATAGATTTGGCTGGTAAGGTGCAGCCCCCATTAACTGCCAGGGAGCTGATTGACATCTTCATGGGAACTTTGATATGACCTTTCTTCAATCACCTAATCGGAAGCTCCTCAGCCGGGTTCACCGAGATAATACTGACTAGAGAAAGGGTCGAAGCTGGCATTAAAAGCGGAAAGATCCAAGTGGCTACACCCTCTGATGCTCAAAAAAAGCCATACAATAGGAAGAAATAGCCCAATGATGTGTATGGTCAAAAGAGACTTAATAAGAGCAATCATGACCAACATGTGGGGGCAGTCCTGATCTCCGATCCTGTGTCGCAGCGGCAACAACAAAGGAGAAATCAACGAAGGCCAGATGAGCCTAAAACACAGTTTACCAACATCAAGATGGCGTTGTCTCAAGCACTATAACACTTGTTGATGATGAACCTGATTATGTTGATAGGACTTCATCCAAACCCCAAAACTTCTTCTCCTAACTACAATCCTAATGCAACATGTGCTTATCATTCCGGCAGTCTCAGGCATGATACTAATTATTGTTAGGCGCTGAAGTACAAGATTCAAAACATGATTGACTCCAAGGAGATCAATTTTGATCCTCCAGAGACTCCCAACATGATCACCGCTCCCATGCCAAATCATTGAGTGTTCCAGTTCATTTTGAATTTTCAATTGTAATTTCTTCTGTTATTCAAAAAATTATCTATTAATGTTAAACTATGTTTCATTAATGCATTGCATATATTTGTCTTGAATTTATCCATTCATTTTCACTATATTTAAACTATGCTTTTTACTCTCAACTCTTGCTAAAAGTTATAAGCCTTTAGAGGGAGGATGATGAAAATAATGCCTTAATCTCATACATTATGCTTTTGGACAGACCTTGCTGACGATGTACATGTGTTTCTTTCAAATCCAAAACACTGGAGTCATAAGGAAGATAATCCCTAGTCAACCCCTTTGAGCCAAAGACGTAGAAGTTTTCTTTTTTCGAAACCTTTAATAAAAACTCGGGGCATGGTAGTCTCTCAGTTAATTCAAATGCGCGTTCAGTCGCAAACTTTCACTTCGTAATACAACGAATGACATCAAAAACATTCCTATGGAATCAAAAGACAGTGATGGTTCCCTATCACATAGGCAATCATTGTCTCTCAAAAAAAAAGAAAATCTCGCAAGTCAAAACCTACGAAGGAGACTTAAGAAAAACTAGGGGCATCCTGCTGACTTTGATCTCAAAAACAAGAATAGTTAGGCAAAAATCAGGGATAATAAACCAAAAAAAGAGGTCACTACAGATCCTCGACCAACATGAAAAATGTTGTAAAAAATGACTGCCTTCCGATAAACTAAACTTCTCTAAACCATCACCAAAACTTCTTTTCAGACTCAATTGGAGTTCAAATGCACCATTAATTGAGTTTAGGATTGAAGAACATCATGAAGAATGGGAGGGTACAATACACTTTGAGCCTTATCCTTTGTTTTGTAAATCTTGAACCAAGCCACTCTACAACCCTTCAAATGTCCTAATTGAAGCATGGGTTAGTTCGAAAGCATACTATTAGAAAAGGTATCCTGACTCCTGTAAGGCTTACTCTAAGTCCTGAGTTTTAATTCACATTCTTACAAAAATTTCTTTTATCTGCAAAAACGCATTTTCAAAAATTCAAGACAGGCATAAACTTTGCATTATTTGAATATTGTTGTTTGCATATGGATAATTATTTGATAGCGGAGAAACTCACACAAGGAAGATCCAGTGAACAAAAACCCTCTCAATGAGAAAATTCATTTCAAGTGGGAAGACACTTCCAATAACAGATCTCTCATAAGCAGGGGGCATCAACATGATCACTATCTAACACACCTGGGGCAGTCCAGTCAAGATTCCCATAAATCTCTAAAGAAGTGTTGAGTAACCAGGGGTAAGTCTCCATATGAACCACTTAGGGCATTGAACATGAATCCCGGCAAAGGGTTACGTACAGTCAGACATTTCCCAACAGTGCCACAAACACCTGCTACTAGGGGCAATGACAAATCCCCCACAAAGTCCTTTTCATAGGTTGATCCCCGGCCATAATTTCAACCTCGGAAAACTTCTCCCCAATTGAGTCGACCTCAAGAATCCTCGAAGACTCCTGCCAAAAGAAGACTCTTCCCCGCCAGATTGGCCATAAGTTTTATTTCCCCAACAAACTACAGACTCCTCCGCTTGAGTTTGCCTCTTCGATTACTACAAATCAAGGGACCACAACTCCTCTTCCCCATGAGACTTTTCTACAATCTCTAGTAAGTTACTGCAAAGCCTGGACCCGACCATATATCACTTCTACTTCATCCTTTCTAGCAAGTTACTACAAAGCCTGGAATCCGACCAGATAACAGTTAACTTCCTTATCCCCAACAAGTTGTTGTGAAGCTGGGAATCCAACCAGATAATAGCCTAACTTCACTTTCCCCAAGAAATTTTCTATGAAGCCTAGAATACGACCAAATCATAGTCAATTTAATCTTCCCCAAGATAACTCTCCAGTAGAGCAACCGAAAACCGAGACTCCTGAACTCTTTTCCCCCAAGCAGAGATCAACACTCTCCACATAACCTTCTTAAGCAAAGTTGATGTTCCCCAGAAGATTTCTCTTCAAAATAATATAACAGGGCTCCCAGGTGGAAACACCCTAAAACAAGGTCTGAAGAGGGGCATACTCTTCGTCCACAGCAGCGGTCCAGGATTTCATTTCCCAAAGCTCCCCAGCTTTGGTCAAGGATTTATTTTCCAGACAAAGATACATTTCAATAACATTTCACACTTCATACATCTTACTTACATACATTATAAATGCATACGACATAATCTCATTTATTTTGAGGACACCATACATTGCATACATCATGATATTGCAAACAGCTAATGTTTTACCTTTTCAAAAAAAAGATCGATCAACAGATGGCTATCATCAACAATTTTCAACAGGTCCAAGTTTAGTTTCTGAAGCAAAACAGAGCAACTACCTATGTGACCAGATGCAGATTTACACGGGCTCATCGTGAAACAATCTTACGTGGATTCCTATTCATAATTAAAGAAAACCTTTCCAAGTTCCAGATTAATACCTGTAACAAGCTAAGAAAACTATTTGCGGATGACTGATTGTAGATTAATACATGTAACAAGCCAGGAGAACTATCTACATGAAGAGATTGAGGATTAACACCTGTAACAAGCTAGGAAAACTATCTTTCTTTCTCATGTCAGAGATTAATACCTGAAACCAGACAGGACAACTATCTCAACGACCAACCTCTCTAAGTTCCAGATAAATACCTGTAACGAGCTAGGAAAACTATATGTGGAGATTGATCGTAGATTAATAACTGTAACAAGCCAGGAAAACTATATACATGAAGAGATTGAAGATTAACACCTGTAACAAGCCATGAAAACTATCTTTCTTTCTGAGGTCAGAGATTAGTACCTGAAACCAGATTGGACAACTATCTCAGCGACCAACCTCTCCAAGTTCCAGATTAATACCTGTAATAAGCCAGGAAAACTATTTGTGGACGTCTGATTATAGATTAATACCGGTAACAAGCCATGAAAGATATCTAAATAACCATCCCAAAGAAATCTTACATGGTTTCCTTCTGACTACCAGACGCATCTTTACACTGGCTCATCATAAAGCAATCTTACATGGATTTCTTCTCATCATGAAGCAATCTTACACTGGTTCCTTCTGACTTCCAGATGCATCTTTACACGAGCTCATCATGAAGCAATCTCACATGGATTCCTTCTCATCATGAAGTTACCCTACCCAGGTTCCTTCTCACACACCCAGATGAAGTTTTACATGGACTCATCATGAAGCAACCCTACCCAGGTTCCTTCTCATTCCTAGATGCAGTTTTACACTGGCTCATCATGAAGCAGCCCTACACAGGCGACCAAAGACCTCCTTTGGTTAGATTCATTTCTTCCAGTTAATGATAGGCGACCAAAGACCTCCTCTGGTTAGATTCATTTCTTCCAGTTAATGTCAGGCAACCAAAGACCTCCTCTGGTCAGATTCATTTCTTCCAGTTAAAACAGGCAAAAGACATCTACTACTTCAGTATAAATCAACCAAAAGATTTATCCTGATACCTTCCCACAATCACTCTGGATGGCATCTATAAGCCCATCTCCAACAAATTTCCATCATTTCTCCAAATGGCATCTTTAAGCCCACTCCCTACACAGTCAACTACCATATCATCGAGTGCAAATTTCTGGGCACTCTAGTGTTCAATCATCTTCCACCTTCAAGTCGCGAATGGCGGATTGACCACTCTAACTCTTCAGGTTTAAGAAGATTGAACAGGGGCAGCTGTTGTACCCCAAAATGTTCCCTCTCATTTCTCCAGGATTCTCACAAGATCTCCCATGATATCAAGTTTATAGCACTGATACATCAATTTAGGCTTGGAGTTGGCACAAGGGCAAAATGGTCAATTATACGCTGAAAAGTCAAACTTTGACTTTTGGATCAAAATCAAGCGTCAAGAATCATATTTCATCAAGACATGTCAAAGTATGAGATTGGTTTCATCAAGGAAATCAAAAGTCAAAATTACTTTGGAAAAGTCAAAATTCCAAACACTTAGAAATTCTTCCAAGTGTTCAGGAAAAATGATAAACTTAGAACTTCTAACCAGATTTTCACCATGATGCAAGCTGATTTTGGAAGAACTTATAACACAAGACTTGTAGACCTCAATGAGATCTCAAACATTGAAGAACAGAAGTTCTCCTAGAAATGTTGGGATTTCAAGTTATAAATCCTCAAAGGCACGTCCTTGAAACTGAAGTAATCATAAACTTCTGGACCTTTCCAAAATAGGATTTGGTTAGAACTTCTGGATCAATTTTCATGTAGGTCCAGTCAGAATTTACAAGAGAAATTCAAAGAGGATTTACAAAGCATGTTATAATTTTCCTGGAAAGTCTGAGAAATCACTCAGAACACGTTGGAGCAAAGAGATTCAAAGATCAGAAGTTGGATGTTTATTCTAAGCTACGCTGATGCTGAACTTCTGACCCAGATTGAGCTATGACACATAATCTCATATTGCAGGATTCTGTTTTAACAAATCTCAACATCATTTAATGCTCACACCCACTTTTGAGTCTTTGTCCAAAGAATTTTCCCACGTGTGGCATAGAAGTACCATGGCTGTCCTTGGAAAGCAAAATTTTGTACAAAATTTATGCTGGCCCATGCCTTGCTTTTGCCTCTGAAGTTACTTTTCCTTAATTCATGCTTACAAATCTAGCTTAGGCACGATTAAAAGCTGCTAACCACCATACTTGTTTAACTTGCTTTAAGAACAAGTCAACGCTCTAACATGATGGTGGTACTCTTGACTTCTCCAAGCTACATAATTCTTGCCTATAAATTGAACTTCATTTGAAACTATAAAGGGGTCAAAGGATTGAAAAGAAAAAGATTTGAAACCTTGCTAGAAATTCCAGGAATCCGAATTTGCAAACATAAATATAAAACCTACTAGTTTTTGATTCTTGCATTCAAACTCTGATTTCCCTCAAGTGTTTCTTGACCAAATCATCCATACAGCTTCTGATATACATTTAGAGGTTGTCTTAACTTCTATTTTCAGACTGTAACACATTCTCCATCAGTCTCCACCTCAAAAAGTCAGAACTTTGCTTCTTGGCTATTTTAGAATTTTCCAGCCATTCATAGCCCAAGTTAAAGGTTGTTCCAGTCCGCTGAGCACGTGAGGAAGCTGATCAGAGTATTACAAAAAGTTAGAACCATGCTCTAGTTCATAGGACCTTTTCCAGCTACAAGGTAAGCTTCTGCTGACTCTCATCATATCACTTAGGCAGTGTTAACTTTCATGTCCAAATACAATGTAGACATCCTGATTTTGATGATGTACATATTCTGAGGTTTCATGTATTTTCTGCCTAAGTAGGGAGAATATCAGTTCAGAACTTCTTAAGGAAATTTGGATTAGCAGATACATGTTTGTTTCTGATTTATAGTCTTGATATTTGTAAGTGTTTGGTTGTTGGCATTTTTTTTGGTAAAACCAGTTGTGTGAATGTCATGACTGATGTCATAACATTCTGGGATACAAGGTGCATTCTGCAGAAAAAGAATATCATACAAGAGCTACTCAATATGAGTGTTTAGATGATCATTAAGCAATGATCATATTTATTGCATTCTACCAAAATCAGTGAACAGGATTCTTGTTGTCATAACCAATGTTAAGACATCCTGTACTGATCTAACATTTGTGCAGATTTGTTATTCCTGAGAATTTTCAGGAATCTGGTTTATACAGTCCAGATCATATTCTCATGTGGAAATTAGGTTAACTCTGCTTAACCCTAATCTGGTTGTTAAAGACCTATGACCAAGTCTTGAGGTTAACTCTAAACCCTAGTTATTTTCGTGGAAGCCCTAACTGAAGAATAGCTGCCTATATATTCCTCATGAAGACTGTTGGTGAAGGACACTTTTTGACAGAAGATCAATAAGGGATTGTATAGTTGTAACTACTGTGAGCCAAGCAATTATCATTGTGATAAGTGACTTGGAGTAGGATTTTATTTTAAGGGTTGTGTATCACTCAAAGCTTTGAAGCACGAGTGTTTGTGTCACTTGATTAAAGCTTTGAAGCAAAGTCAAGTTAGGGTTGTGTATCACTTTTTAAGCACGAGTGTTTGTCACTTGATTAAAGCTGTGAAGCAAAATCAAGTGTGTGTACTGAAGAGTATCTTCATAATTTCATTAATCAATAAGTTTAGTATCACTGCTGTGATTGAGGGGGAGTGAGCAGGAACTCAGGTTTAAGTTGAACTTAGATTGAAGTTGCATTGGGTAGTTCTTAAGTGAAGGAGATAAACTGGTTGGTTTATTCCTAAATTAATATCTCTTATAGTGCATTTCCTCCCTGGCTTGGTAGCCCCCAGAGTAGGTGTAGTTACACACTGAACTGGGTAAATAATTGATTGTGTTCTTTACTGCTTTTATAAATTACTGTCTTGAAGTGTGTCAGATACGGTGTCATAACATTCACTGTGACATTGAGTATCTGTTGCCAGAATTTCAATTGGTATCAGAGCAGGCACCCTGCCTGTCTTACTGGGTGAGATCTAGGGATATTATTTTCTGGCGCTATGGACAAAGAAGGAGGATTTGGGAACATACCACCCATTCTAGATGGATCAAATTATGACTACTGGAAACCTCGTATGATTGCCTTCTTAAAATCACTGGACAAAAAGGCTTGGAGAGCTGCTGACAAAGGATGGAACCATCCCACCATAACTGGGAAAGATGGGACAACCAGTCTGAAACCTGAGGAAGAATGGAGCAAAGAAGAAGATGAGTTAGCCCTGGGTAACTCCAAAGCATTAAATGCCTTGTTCAATGGAATTGATAGAAACATATTCAGACTCGTACATCAATGTGAATTGGCCAAGGATGTTTGGGACACTCTCAAAACTACCCATGAGGGCACATCCAAAGTAAAAATGTCAAGGCTTCAGATGCTGACTACCAAATTTGAGAACCTAAGGATGATGGAAGATGATACCATTCATGAGTTTCACATGAACATATTGGAAATTGCCAACACCTCAGGAGCATTGGGAGAAAAGATGTCAGAAGAAAAGCTGGTGAGAAAGATTCTCAGATCCTTGCTTAAAAGATTTGCAATGAAGGTGACTGCTATAGAGGAAGCTCGGGATATCTCAACTTGAAGGTTGATGAACTCATTGGGTCACTTCAGACCTTTGAGATGGGGATCAGTGACAATTTCGACAAGAAAAACAAGAGCATAGCACTTGTATCTAATACTGAAGATGAAAACAAGGAGGATGAAGAAGAAAATATTTCAGAAGCTATAGCCATGCTTGGAAGGCAGTTCAACAAACTCATCAAGAGAATGGACCCAAAGTCAAGGTCAAATGTCAAGAACATTCCCTCTGACATTAACAGATCCTATGACTCCAACAGAAGACCAAAGTCTGAAGAGAAGGGAAATCAAAGCAAAGGAATCCAATGTCATGGATGTGAAGGATATGGGCACATTCGAGCTGAATATCCTACCTTTCTTAAGAAACAAAAGAAAGGAATGTCTGTTACTTAGTCTGATTTTGACTCAGAAAGTAATTCTGAAGAAGAATCTGCCAAACTAGTTACAGCACTAACTGGTATTTGTAAATCTGGTAGTGGCTCTAGTGATGAGGAAGTGACATTTGAAGAACTGGATGACTCCTACAAGAAGTTATGTATCAGAAGTGCTGAAGTCTGTCAGCAAAATGAGAGACAAAAAAAACTCATAGTAAAGTTGGAGGCTGAGAAGAAGGCAGGCACTGATACAATAAGTCATCTCGAAGGTGAAGTTCAAATTCTAAACTCAAAACTTGACCAGATGACCAAATCTGTCAAGATGCTGACAAATGGAACTGACAAATTAGAAGAAATCCTTCAGGTTGGACAAAATGTGGGAAACAAGTCTGGTCTAGGATCTGTGGCAGCAAAGAAATCTAGTGTAGACAAGAAGAAGATCAGGCCTGATAAACAAATGTCAAAGCAGATGTCACAACATAGCACTCAACATCGAGAATAGAGAAATATGAAGAAAAAGTATCAAAGATGGAGATGTCATCATTGTGGGAGGTTTGGTCACATAAAGCCATTCTGCTTCAGATTATATGGATATCCTAATCAGACCCCAGTTGTCAAACCTAAGTATAACAAGGCACCATATACTCAACAGTGGAAGAAAAAGTTTACAGCACTGATATCTCACACCTCCCTTAGAGTCTCTGCAAAGGAAGACAGGTACTTTGACAGTGGATGATCTAAACACATGACTGGAATCAAGAATCTTTTCAATAATGTTAAACCTCATACTACTAGTTATATGACTTTTGGAGATAGTGCTAGAGGAGAAATCAAAGGAGTTAGAAACTTGGACTGCCCTGGAGTTCCAAACCTAAATGAAGTGTTGTTGGTAAAAGGCTTGACTGCTAATCTCATAAGTATCAGTCAATTATGTGATCTAGGATTCAAGGTCAACTTCACCAAGTCTGAATGTCTTGTAACTAATGAAAAACAAGAAGTTGTAATGAGAGGAGTCAGATCTAAAGACAACTGTTACTTATGGGAGTCTGAGAACACTAATTATTCTTCTGTGTGCTCTATTGACAAAGAAGAAAAAGAAGTAAAATTGTGGCACCAAAAACTTGGTCATTTACATCTAAGAGGAATGAAAAGGATTATATCCATGGAGGCAGTCAGAGGGATTCCAAGGCTGCAAATTGATGAAGGGAGAGTTTGTGGTGAATGTCAGATTGGAAAGAAAACCAGAATGTCACATCCAAAGACAAGACATCTAACCACCTCTAAGGTGCTAGAACTTCTACATATGGATCTGATGGGACCAATGCAGGTAGAAAGTCTTGGTGGAAAAAGATATGCCTATGTTGTTGTGGATGATTTTTCCAGATTCACCTGGATTAACTTCATTAGGGAAAAGTCTGATGTATTTGAAGTATTTAAGGAACTATGCAAAAGAATTCAAAGAGAAAAAGAAGGATGCATTGTCAGAATCAGAAGTGATCATGGCAAGGAATTTGAAAACAGTAAGTTTGATGAGTTCTGCTCCTCAGAAGGAATTAATCATGAATTCTCTTCACCCATAACTCCTCAACAAAATGGAATTGTGGAAAGGAAAAACAGGACTATACAGGAATCTGCCAGAGCAATGATACATGCCAAAAAACTTCCTATTCATTTTTGGGCTGAAGCTATGAATACAGCCTGTTATGTCCATAACAGGGTCACCTTGAGGAAGGGTACATCATCCACTATTTATGAACTTTGGAAAGGAAGAAAGCCTACAGTGAAGTACTTCCATGTATTTGGAAGCAAATGCTATATTCTGACAGATCGTGAACAAAGGAGAAACATGGACCCTAAAAGTGATGAAGGAATATTCCTAGGATACTCTACCAACAACAAAGCTTATAGGGTATTCAATTCCAGGACCAAAGTTATGATGGAATCTATAAATGTCATAGTTGATGATTACCATGAGGAAACAAATGTCCCATATGATGTTGAGACATTCTTTGAGACCTCAACTCAAAAGGATGATGTTCCTAAAACTACTTCATCAGAGTCTGAATCAAAGGAAGCTAACAAAGACCCTTCCATCAGAATTCAGAAAGATCATCCTAAGGAACTCATCATATGAGATCCTAACAGTGGAGTCATTACAAGATCTAGAGAAATCATCACAAACTCTTGCTTTGTATCTAAGATTAAACCAAGAAATGTTAAGGAGGCTTTAACTGATGAATACTGGATTGGAGCAATGCAAGATGAATTGAACCAATTCAAGAAACATGAAGTATGGGAGTTAGTTCCTAGACCAGGAGGAACAAATATCATTGGCACAAAATGGATCTACAAGAACAAATCAGATGCTAAAGGAGTTGTCACCAGGAATAAGGCAAGACTTGTTGCTCAAGGATACACTCAAGTTGAAGGGGTTGATTTTGATGATACTTTTGCTCCTGTAGCCAGACTAGAATCAATCAGACTCCTATTGGGAATTGCTTGTCTCCTTAAGTTCAAGCTATTTCAGATGGATGTAAAGAGTGCCTTCCTTAATGGGTACTTAAATGAGGAAGTATATGTGGAACAACCTAAAGGATTTGTGGATCAAAACTTCCCTGATCATGTCTACAAATTGAGGAAAGCTTTATATGGCCTGAAACAAGCTCCTAGAGACTGGTATGACAGGTTGACAAAATTCCTCTCTGACAAAGGATACAGGAAAGGAGGCTTGGATAAAACTCTTTTTGTCAAAAATGAAGGAGGAAAGATAATGGTAGCTCAAATCTATGACATAGTGTTTGGGGGAATGTCAGATAAAATGGTTAAACATTTTGCTGACCAAATGCAAGCTGAATTTGAAATGAGCCTCATGGGAGAATTGACCTACTTTCTTGGACTGCAAGTCACACAGATGGAAGACTCAATTTTTCTGTCTCAAAGCAAGTATGCAAAGAACATTGTCAAGAAGTTTGGAATGGAGAATGCCAGTCACAAAAGGACTCCTGCACCTACTCATTTAAAGCTGTCCAAAGATTCAAGTGGGGTTAATGTGGATCAAAGTTTGTACAAAAGCATGATAGGAAGTCTGATATACTTAGCAGGAAACAGACCTGACATTGCTTTTGCAGTTGGAGTATGTGCAAGATACCAGGCTGAACCCAAAGTAAGTCATGTCAACCAAGTGAAAAGAATTCTGAAGTATGTGAGTGGAACTTACAACTATGGCTTGTTGTACTCTCATGGATGTGAACCAACTCTGACTGGTTACTATGATGCTGATTGGGCTGGAAGTGATGATGATAGAAAGAGAACCTCTGAAGGATGTTTCTTCTTAGGAAATAATCTTGTCTCTTGGTTCAGCAAGAAACAGAACTGTGTGTCTCTATCTACTGCTGAAGCTGAATACATAGCAGCTGGTAGTAGTTATTCTCAAATGATCTGGATGAAACAGATGCTTACCGAGTATAATGTCACACAAGATGTAATGACATTGTAATGTGACAATCTGAGTACTATCAACATTTCCAAGAATCCTATTCAGCATAGCAGGACCAAGCATATTGACATTAGACATCACTTCATCAGAGATCTTGTGGAGGAAAAGGCGATTAAACTGGAACATGTTGCCACTGAACTACAACTGGCTGAAATTTTTACCAAGGCACTTGATGCTAGTCAATTTGAAAATTTGAGGGGCAAGCTGGGTATTTGCCAACATGAAGAAATGTAGCAATTAATTTTGCTTAAAACAAGGGATGAAATAGATATTTTTTGTTTCTCTATTTCTTTCCAATTTTTTAAGAAGTTGAATAGACATTCATATATCTCCCTCCTCTCGTGTTTCTGCAACAATCTCCAATCTCTCAAACGAAGATTTCACTATCATTGTTACCTGTTTTCTAAATCACTCAAAATGTCTCAACTATCCATGTCATCATCCTCTTCAAAGGTAACTGCTTCTTTCGCATCCTCTGATCGCGAACCTAGGGCAATCACAAACGGCATGGATTCTGATGTTCTGGAGATAACTCCTCTTCATGAACTGGCAGCTGACCCCACTAAGGTCAAGAAGCTGCGAACCAGACATGCAAGAAGATCACAAGCATCTCCATCTGGTAAATCTTCTCAACCATTATCTTTTCTTCCTCCAGAAATAGCAAATAGGGAAGGTTCAGTTTATGCTCATCAAGCTATTGCTAGACTAGTCACTAGGATTCTAAATAAGAACCACTCTGTACCTGGCATTTCTGTACCTTTGAACCAAGAATCTACTAGTCCAAATGTTGAAATGAATCCCGATGTCACTCAGAATGTTGAGACACCTGATGACAACATTAGGAAATCTCCTGAAAATCATGATGATCACCAGAACCCTACTAACAAGGATGTTGAACCCCCAGTTATTGATGTTGATGAAGAATACTCTGACAATGATTTAATTGCCAATATCAACCCTAGAATAGCTAGAAGGATGATGAACATAAAAGGAAAGCAGGATGCTGCCAAAAGCCTCTCCAAAGAGAAAGCTACTGAAGTTATTCACAAGAAAACCAGGTCTGAGAACAAGACTGGAGTAGAAGCTGAGAAGGATCGGAAAGCTGGATTATCAAAAGAGAAGGGGAAGGTGAAAATTAGAGTACCTGTTGGTAGTCTCTCAAAACCTTTGAGACAACCAATAGCCAAGAAAAGAAAGGACCTTGAACCCTCTAAATCTGATGAGGAATCAGAATTTGAGTTTGATGTTGAAAGCCATGTTCCAGACATTCCTCTCAGAAAGAAACTCTCTTCGAGAAAAATGCCTAAAGTCCCTGAAGTTGCCATTGACAATATCTCCTTTCACCATCAAGAAAATGCAAATAGGTGGAAGTATGTATTTCTGAAAAGGATTTCCTTGGAAAGAGAGCTGAACAACAGTGCCATTGAATGTAAGGAGATCATGGATCTAATCAAGACTGTTGGTCTAATGAAAACTATGATAAAGTTTACCAACTGCTATGAGATTCTTGTCAAAGAATTCATAGTAAATTTATCTGATGGGTGTGCTGATGGGAAGTCAGCTAATTTTAAGAGTGTGTATGTGATAGGAAGGAAGGTAAATTTCTCTCCCTCTGAAATAAACAAATTCCTAGGAAGACCTGATGATGCTTGCCCTGAGCTTGAAGTTAATGATAACCAAGTTTGTCAAACCATCACTGCAAATCAAGTCAAGAGCTGGCCCTTAAAAGGGAAGCTGAATGCAAGCAAGCTGAGCATAAAGTTTGCCATTCTGCACAAAATTGGTGCAGCTAACTGGGTTCCCACCAATCATAAATCAACCATCTCCACAGGCTTGGAAAGATTTATTTATGTCGTTGAAACCAGGACAAACTTTGACTATGGAAAATATATCTTTGATCAAACATTGAAACATGCTGGTAGGTGTGTTATTAAAGGCCCTATTGCCTTTCCCTCTCTCCTGTGTGGTATAGTCATTGCTCAATATCCTGATATTCTAGTTGAAAAAGATATTGTATGCAAAAGAGCCCCTGCTCTTAGTTTGCACTATAAGTTGTTTCAGGGAACACATGTCCCTGACATTGTTATGACATCTGCTGAGACATCAACTGTCAAATCTCATTCCAAGAAAATTGATGTTATAGTTGTGCTGAAGGAAACCTACAAAGAGCTTGATACAAAGAAAAGGACTCTTGAGGACCTGATTGCTAGACTAGAACAGGAGGAGAATGAAGGACAAAGAAGGCAAGAGGATGCTGATGAAGACCAGCATAATGCTGAAGATAGTGCCTCCTCGGAAGATGACAGTGCTTGAAGATCAGTGTTGTTGAAAAGTTTGCTGCTGCTACCAAATGACTTTTTATTTTTCTCTGTGTTTTTATTATTCCTTTTGGATGACTGTATAACTTAAAAGTACAAGTATCTTTGGCCTCTTTATGGCTAAAAAGGGGGAGATGATTTTGTGATAATTTTGGTAGAATTAGACTTGGTAGAAGTTATTAAAAAATTCTGCTGCTTTCTAATCTCTGATTGTTTAGGGGTTTTAGCCAAAAAATTTCCAAAGGGGGAGTTTGTAAGTGTTTGGTTGTTGGCATTTTTTTTGGTAAAACCAGTTGTGTGAATGTCGTGACTGATGTCATAACATTCTGGGATACAAGGTACATTCTGCAGAAAAAGAATGTCATACAGGAGCTACTCAATATGAGTGTTTAGCTGATCATTAAGCAATGATCATATTTATTGCACTCTACCAAAATCAGTGAACAGGATTCTTGTTGTCATAACCAATGTTAAGACATCCTGTACTGATCTAACATTTGTGCAGATTTGTTATTCCTGAGAATTTTCAGGAATCTGGTTTATACAGTCCAAATCAGATTCTCACGTGGACATTAGGTTAACTCTGGTTAACCCTAATCTGGTTGTTAAAGACCTATGACCAAGTCTTTAGGTTAACTCTAAACCCTAGTTATTTTCGTGGAAGCCCTAACTGAAGAATAGCTGCCTATATATTCCTCATGAAGACTGTTAGTGAAGGACACTTTTTGACAGAAGATCAATAAGGGATTGTATAGTTGTAACTACTGTGAGCCAAGCAATTATCATTGTGATAAGTGACTTGGAGTAGGATATGATTGTAAGGGTTGTGTATCACTCAAAGCTTTGAAGCACGAGTGTTTGTGTCACTTGATTAAAGCTTTGAAGCAAAGTCAAGTTAGGGTTGTGTATCACTCAAAGTTTTGAAGCACGAGTGTTTGTCACTTGATTAAAGCTGTGAAGCAAAATCAAGTGTGTGTACTGAAGAGTATTTTCATAATTTCATTAATCAATAAGTTTAGTATCACTGCTGTGATTGAGGGGGAGTGAGCAGGAACTCAGGTTTATGTTGAACTTAGATTGAAGTTGCATTGGATAGGTCTTAAGTGAAGGAGATAAACTGGTTAGTTTATTCCTAAATTAATATCTCTTATAGGGCATTTCCTCCCTGGCTTGGTAGCCCCCAGAGTAGGTGTAGTTACACACTGAACTGGGTAAACAATTGATTGTGTTCTTTACTGCTTTTATAAATTACTGTCTTGAAGTGTGTCAGATACGGTGTCATAACATTCACTATGACATTGAGTATCTATTGCCAGAATTTGAATATTTTTTATGTTTATGAAACCATGATAAAAACCTGCCAGAATTGTTATTTTTGTGTTTTCTGTTTTGTTGAGAAATGACTAAGCTGTAGATGTTCTGATTAGCATGGAGAGAGAAATGGAGTTCATCATTAGGGTTTACTTTGTGATACATGTTTATGCTTTTGCTTCTAATACCAGATGTATAGCAACCCCAATGGTAGATAGCGTGTGCATAAGATATTAGTGCTAAGGGTCCCAGGTTCTAGCCCCAGAAGCATCTCTTTTTAGGTTCATTTATTGACATTTTTACCCGTTTATCTGCCAAACAATATTCCTAAATCAGAACTTCTAGATATCCTCAACCAACAGCATTATCACCTCACTCTCTCAAACAACCAGAACTTCTGACCTGCCAGTGATATTAGAACTTCTAGATTCCCAGCTGCACTAGAGCTTTTAAACTTCCTAGCAATCAGAACTTCTAGGCTTTCCTTTATTCCCAGCAATCTCAGAACTTCATTTTACCTAGACCCAGAACTTCTGACCTTCCCCACGTCTGCTAACTTGTTATTTCTTGTTTTTGTAGCGCATCAAAGTCAGAGTTTCTGCCTCTTATTTCCGACCCTTTCAGCCACGCGCTGATTTTGACTGTGATACGGTGGGAGAACTGACTAGTGTTTTGCGTTTGTTTTCGCAAATGTTTCAGTTGAGCAAGAGTCACCACCGACTTTTTATTTTATCCTAAGGGAAAGGTTAAAAAAGCACAGCAAAAACCTTTTGAGATATTTCGTGGGTTCGGGGGGTAGATTATGAAAATGGAAGGTGTTAGCACCCTTTTCATCCATGGTTATCCATGGGCTCTTAGTTACTTGGTTTTTTAGATCACTTGCCTTGATTTTCGATTGCTTGAAATTGTGGTGTGTGTGTGTGTTTTGAAAAATGTTTTTGAAGAGATGCCTTGTTTTAGGCAACCAATGTATTTGACTCGTGTTTGAGTGTTTTACAAAAGTGTGTATCTTTTCGAAAAGATGTTTCAAATGTTTTTGAGAGTTTGCTTTGAAAGTGTGTATGAAGTGTGGTTTTTGAAAAGAAGGCAAGTATTTTTGCAAGTTGATCTCAAGTAACTAAGAGTTTTGTCTACCCCTATTGTACTCAAAGTTTTTCTCGATGTTTTCAACCCTTTTTTAACAATTTTGTTCCACCATTGAATTTGGTGGGCAATCTTGCGTTTAGGATGCTTGTTCGGGACAAGCGTGGGTCATCGTATGGACCATGAATGCAATGGTGCCAAGTGTCTTTGGCAATTTGCTTTGAAGGGACTATGATCATTCCATTTAGTCAACTTTCGAAAGCGTCATCGAGGGACTTATGATCATCTTGAATTCGTTTTGCCAAAGAAACTCGACGTGCAAGCATGGCCCATTTTGGAAGGCAACATGTGGGATTACCCTAGAGGGTGCAAGTGTGATTGTGTATTGATTTCATGTATTTGTCTTGTATTAGGTTATCTAGCGTTTGGTTTTTATGTACATGCAAACCCTAGGTCTAACCATGGTATAATTCGAAAGCGGTAAATTGCAAGAATTTAAAGTCTACGCTATTACAAATAGTATCCGGGAGTGAGGGTACAAATTTACAAATGGGGATGAGACTCTAGGGATGTAGTGTCCAATAAATTTACAACCAAATCGAATTGCGATAAAAGTGTAAACAATGTATATCAATGTACAAGAATAGTAATTGTATGTGTATCAAGTGTATAATGTGAAATGTATTGTATATTGTGTAAGTGTATATGTTCATGTATGTAATTTATTTACAGGTTAGGAAAATGTGAATTTGAATGTATTATTTAAGTATTGTTTAACCTAAAGAAAGAAATTAAATATTTATTTATTTAGTCTTTTGTAGTCTTGTATTTTCTTTAATATGTACAAAAATAAAATTTAAGAAAAGAAAATGTTCTAAGTTTGAAAATTGTCATTTTACATTTGATATAAATTTGTATCTTTATATTTTGTGTTTAATATATACCAAAGAATATTTTAATTAAAAGTTAAAAATTTAAATTATGTATGTTAGAGAAATGTATTTTATTGATTATGTACAAAATGATATCTTGAAAAAAAAGAAAGCATTTGTCTTAAAAGAAAAATTATGTAACTATGTATTTATGTACAAAGTATTTTTTAAGAAAAGAAAAATGTTAAATTAAAGAAAATTATGCATTTGATTTATTTATGTACAAAAACCTAATTATAAAAAGAAGAATATTGTCAATTAAAGTTAATATTAACAAATGGTTTATTTAACAAAAAAAAATAAGTTATGTAAAATAAAAAATGTTTAACTAAAAAGAGTGTTTAACTACAAAGAATAGAATGGGCCTTAGGAGCCTTTGTTTAGCCCAAACAGAAATGATTGAGGTTAGGAAAAAGTGGGTACGTACGCAATGGGCTTAAGTATTTCAGAAAAGGGGCAAGGCCCAAGTAGGTTTATGAATGTTTTAGGGTTAAACGAGTTGTTTCATTTTGGAATACGCTTAGGGTTTTGTTGAGACAGAGGCGCCGTTCACCTCTTTACTTCGTTCATCTTCATCCGTTCTCATGCCATGGATTCTGAGCTTGTCTCCTCGCCTAAGCCACCAACGCTACCGCTCCTTCCTTCCTTCCTTGGTTCAGTGAAACCAACTAAAAGGTAATGGCCCTTTGTTCCCTCTTTTGGCTTAGCACGTTTAGGGTTTCGTTCTTTTTTTGCATGTTATGATTTACTATTTTTTTTGATAAAGTGTTTTGATTTGTGTATTTGAGGTATGAAAGGGAAGGGGAAAAGAGAACTACCTTTTGTTTGAGGAAGACGATGGAGGAGATGGGGAGGCGCGTAGGAGGCTTGGGCGGAGAACGCGGTGCTGATGAACTTATGAACTTCCTGGTACTCTTTACCTCTTTGGCATTTTAGGGTTTTGTGATGCATTTCTGAAAGCCCTAACTTGATGTCATTTATTTTCTTCTTCTTGCTTTGCTGCCTTCTGTATGATCGTGTTGTCTCTTCTGTTGCTATGTACCTTTGTTGTTATGTTTGTTCCTTGCCCAGTGATGGTATTCTGAGGGTCTTGAGGGTTTGGTTGCCTTGAGTTTGAAGCAGGTAAGGCCTTGACTATTATAGGTTTTGGGCCTGATGGTTAGGCTGGTATGTTGTTTTAGGTTTTACTGAGCTTACAGATTTTCTGGTATGATATGCTTGTTGGTTTTGGATCTTTAGGCTGGTTATGAGCTTGGGTGAGTTTACTGGTTTTGGGTTTTTAGGCCATTGCAGGTTTTTGAACCAAGGCTTTGGTAAGGCTTGAACAGGTTTTATTTAGGATGGTACAAGTTTGGTGATGGTTTTAGAGCTTACAAGTTTGTTTAGGCTTTAAGGCATCTGATGGTTTAACTTGACAGGTTGTGAGGCTTTTTGTACTTGGATACAGGTTTTGGCCTTGGATGTTTGTTTGGCGCTTGAAAGGTCTTACTGGTTTTTGTTTATCAGTTTTTTGGCTTTTGATTATTTGGGACTTGCAAGGTTTACAGGTAGTGGCCTTGTGTGAATAGCAGGGCTTGACAGGGTATGAGGGTTTATGCTGTTGTCTTTTTTTTTGTTTGAAACCTGATGCTTCTTTTTGTTTATGTTGTTTGGCTGCCTCCTCCTACTGTTCTATTGACAGGTTCTTTTATATTTTCTTAAGCCTCAAAGCAAAACCTGTAAGCCTAAAACACTTCTTCTCTCTTCTCTCTCTCCAGTACACTTTTAAGCATTAAAATATGTTATGCTTTGTACTTTTTCTGAAAGGGCAGCATTGGGAAATGATGATAAGAAGCTTGCATGCATATCTGCATATCCTTTCATATCTTCTTTTGACAGCTTCTTGTACTTTTGTATCTTTGATATCTTCTTTTGGCAGTTTTGAGTAGCCTTGTACAGTTTGACATCTTTGACAGAAAGTTTGAATTTGGACTTTTAGTTTGGACTTTGTAGTTTGATTTGGACTTTGCATCATGCTGTTTGAGATTTGAACTATGCAGTTTGACAATTTGACTTGTGCATTCTTTCAAAGTTTAGCAAATAAATATTCGTCCCTCTTTGTGAACCGGGAGAAATCCTGTGATTTGCAGAGAGGGCTAACTGATCCCAATCAGTTGCCCTTAATGATGAACTTTAATTTTATCTGTCTCTTTCATTTATTTATCTGCCATTGACTTTTCTTCTTTTCTTTGCAGATGAATAATTAAAATGGAGAGGAACGGCAAAGATGAAGAATTTGAAGATTTAGAAAAAAAACAGGATAGCCTTATTTAGGTTTAAATTACTTGTAAAATCATTGTTGTAAACAAATTGTAAACAATAATTGTACGAATAATTTAAAAATAAATAAAAAGTTTTTTTATCCAATTAATTCTTTTTTTCTCCAATTGTTTATTTATTATTTATAATTCTTTAATTAAAATAATTGAAAATAAATTCCAATCATTTAATCTTAGAATAATAAATAATTTAAATAAACAATGCTTTAGCATTTGATGAGTTAAACCTGGCATTTCCAACATTCAAAGCAAAACAACAGTTAATCACAACAACTGATCAGACGCATTCCCCCTTTTTACTGATTTTTACCAAACACTGCAAATTCAAACTGAATGCATCCTTTCCCTGATTTAATCACACAGTGCGAACTCAATCCAAATGTTTCAATCCAAATCTCAGCATAACTTGAAAAGTGTTGTAGAATTTAAATCTTTCTGAGAACGCGCGCACAAAAACCCTAATTCCTGATCAAATGCCATAGAAGTGTTCGCCTGATCAAAATTGATCCCAAAATAAACCAAACCTTAAACAAACTGTATGAACTGTTCCAGAGTCATGAAAACCAATAAAAACCCTAATTTTGTCTGACTGACGAGAAAAGTCTGTTTGACCGATTCTTGAGCCAGTTTGAAAAATCAGGAAACACCTGAAGCTGTGATTTCTTGTGGAAAAATGCGAGGGCAAATTTTGGGGTACAACAGTTGCCCCTGTTCAATCTTCTTGAACCTGAAGAGTTAGATTGGCAAGTTTGCCTTTCGCGACTTGAAGGTAAAAGAAGATTGGACACTAAAGTGCCCAGAAAATTTGCACTCGGCGATGTGATGGTAGAGGTGAATGGGCTTAAAGATGCCATTTGATGATGGGCTTAAAGATGCCATCTGATGCGATAGAATCTTGTCGGGGGATGGGCTTAGAGATGCCATCTGAGAATGGGCTTAAAGATGCCATTTGGGGACTGCTGGTAGGAGGATGGGTTATAGATGCCATCTGAGAATGGGCTTAAAGATGCCATTTGGAAATGTTGAACTATATTTCATTGGTGAGTGAACGAGTATCAGAAAGGCCTCCATGTTTCGGAACATCTCTGAACTGGGGGTCTGAATAAGAAATAGATTGACATCCGTGTCTGGAGAATTCGTGAACTATTTTCAGGAGTTGAGATTGAATAAGCAATAGATTAACATCCGTTGTTGGGAAGAATCCGTAAACTGTTTTCAAAAGTTGCATCTGAACAAGTGATAGATTAACATCCGTTGTTGGGAAGAATCCATAAACTGTTTTCAGAAGTCTTGAGAAGAATCTGAACAAGCGATAGGTTAACATCCGTTACTGGAGAACCCGTGAACTGTTTTCAGAAGTCTTGAAGTTGAATAAGCAATAGAGCAGCATCCGTTGTTGGGAAGCGTCCGTAAACTGTTTTCAAAAATTGCATCTGAACAAGTGATAGATTAACATCCGTTGTTGGGAAGAATCCATAAACTGTTTTCAGAAGTCTGGAGAAGAATCTGAACAAGCGATAGGTTAACATCCGTTACTGGAGAACCCGTGAACTGTTTTCAGAAGTCTTGAAGTGGAAGAGGAACCGGTGTAGGGTTTCCTGATGATGCGTCCGTGTAAAACTGCATCTGAGTGAATCTAGAATAAATATCAGAATGTCGCCGTGTCTGGGTCACATCTGAACTATTTCCGGATGAAATCTCGGGAGATGATCTTTGTCTGTCGACTGATCTTACCTGAAAAGGTAAAGGGTTAGTTGAATGTAATGTTATGATGCATGATGCAATGTATGTGACATCAATGTTCATGCCATGAATGTGATGAATGCGCATGTAAGCTGATAATCTATCTTGCTGAGGATAAATGAATCCTGGATGGCTGAAGATAAAAGAATCTTGACTGCTGCCGGGGAAAACAATTCTTTGGCTGCTGCTGTGGAGGGCAAGAATCTCTTGATTGTTGAAAAATGAGAAGTCTTGGGACCACTGTTGGGGAAATCAGAAGCTTGGGTTGTATGCCAAACTACTGGGGACTTCCTGTTTTGAGGAGATCTGTGTAGGATTTCCTGATGATGAGTCCACGTAAAACTGCATCGGGGGTTGAAAGGGAACCGGTGTAGGGTTTCCTGACGATGAGTCCGTGTAAAACTGCATCGGGTTTTTGAACACTTTTGACATTCGAATGCCCCAAGTGGTGATGTAGATAATTTCCTGGCTTGTTACAGGTGTTGATCCACAATCAGTCGTTCACAGATATTTTCCTGGCTTGTTACAGCCGTTGATCTGGAACTCTTCAGATGTGCCCTGGCTGGATACAGGAATCGAGTCTGGAAATAGTAGTCAACAGATATGCCCTGGCTGGATACAGGAATCGAATCTTCAAACTCTTCAGACGTGCCCTGGCTAGATAAAGGAATCGAGTCTGGAAACAGTCGTCAATAGATATGCCCTGGCTGGATACAGGAATCGAATCTTCAAACTCTTCAGACGTGCCCTGGCTAGATACAGGAATCGAGTCTGGAAATAGTCGTCAATAGATATGCCCTGGCTGGATACAGGAATCGAATCTTCAAACTCTTCATACGTGCCCTGGCTAGATACAGGAATCGAGTCTGGAAACAGTCCTCAACAGATATGCCCTGGCTGGATACAGGAATCGAATCTTCAAACTCTTCAGACGTGCCCTGGCTAGATACAGAAATCGAGTCTGGAAATAGTCGTCAACAGATATGCCCTGGCTGGATACAAGAATCGAATCTTCAAACTCTTCAGACGTGCCCTGGCTAGATACAGGAATCGAGTCTGGAAATAGTCGTCAACAGATATGCCCTGGCTGGATACAGGAATCGAATCTTCGAACTCTTCAGACGTGCCCTGGCTAGATACAGGAATCGAGTCTGGAAATAGTCGTCAACAGATATGCCCTGGCTGGATACAGGAATCGAATCCTCAAACTCTTCAGACATGCCCTGGCTAGATACAGGAATCGAGTCTGGAAATAGTCGTCAACAGATATGCCCTGGCTGGATACAGGAATCGAATCTTCAAACTCTTCATACGTGCCCTGGCTAGATACAAGAATCGAGTCTAGAAACAGTCGTCAATAGATATACCCTGGCTGGATACAGGAATCGAATCTTCAAACTCTTCAGACGTGCCCTGGCTAGATACAGGAAACGAATCTGGAAATAGTCGTCAATAGATATGCCCTGGCTGGATACAGGAATCGAATCTTCAAACTCTTCAGACGTGCCCTGGCTAGATACAGGAATCGAGTTTGGAAATAGTCGTCAACAGATATGCCCTGGCTGGATACAGGAATCGAATCCTCAAACTCTTCAGACGTGCCCTGGCTAGATACAGGAATCGAGTCTGGAAATGTGATAGTTGATTTGTTGAACACTTTTGACATTCGAATGCCCCAAGTGGTGATGAAGGAGTCTTAAATCAGATTACTCTGCATATTGAGAGATTTCTTGAAATCTTGATTGGACTGCCCCAGGTTAACTGAACTTTGGAAGATCTGTTGGACCTTGACTGGACTGCCCCAGGTTAACTGGATGGTGCTATGTCATGCCCCTTGTTGATAGGAGATTTGTAAAGGAAGTGTCGTCCTTTTGAAGTGATTTTAACTCACTGAGAGAGTTTTCGTTCCTCCGAACATTCGCTGTATGAAATTCTTCGCTGTCAAACAAAAAGCCAAATGCAGACAGTGATATTCAAGCAATGCAAAGTTCATGTTTGTCTCGAAGTTTTGAAAAATGCGTTTTTAGCAGAAAACTTTTTATAAGACAGATCAACACAAGATTTTAGAGCAAAGCCTTACAGGAGTCAGGATACCTTTTGTAACAGTATGCTTTCGAACTAACCCATGCTTCAATTAGGACTTTTGCAGGGTTGTAACGTGGCTTGGTTCACGTTTTAAGAAACAAAGGATAAAGGCTCAAAGTATATTTGTACCCACCCGCTCTTCGTGATGTTCTTCAACCCTAAGCTCAGTTAATTGTGTGTCGTACTCTATCTTGAGTTTGGAACGACCTTTGGGCGATGGTTTACCCATTGAATTTGGGGAGACAGTCATCATCTCCTTTTTCTTTGCAACATTTTTCATGTTGTTGAGGATTTCGTAATGACCTCACTATTTTGATTTTGATTTGTTATCCCTAACTTTTGTCTGATTGTTCCCATTTTTGAGATTACAGTCAGCGGGATGCCCCAGCTTTCTCGAGCTTCCTTTACAGGTTTTGGCTCAGTGGGCTTTTTCTCTTTTGAGAGATTGACTGTCTATGTGATAGGGAACCACCCTTGTATTTTGATTCCAAAGGAATACTTTCTTTTTTGACGTCGTTCGTTGTATTACGAACTGAGAGTTTGCGACTTCAATGCGCGTTCCTCTTGAATTAACTGAGATACTACCCTGCCCCGGGTTTATATCAAAGGTTTTGATCGTTTAGAACAGAAAACTCCTACTTCTTTGGTTCGAAGGGGTTGACTAGGGATTATCTTCCTTATAACTCCAGTGTTTGGGATTTGAAAGAAATGCCTGTACATCATCAGCAAGGTCTGTTCAAAAGCATACTGTATGAGATTATGATATTGTTTCGTCATCCTCCCTCTAAAGGCTTGCAGCTTTTTATCAAGAGTTAAATATCATAAAGAAAGCATAAGAGTAGTGAAACGAATGGATGAATTCAAGACAAACATATGCAATGCATTAATGAAAACAGAGTTTAACATCAACAGGTAATTGTTTGACAACAAAAGAAATTACAACTTTGAAAATTCAAATGAAGCAAAAGTCTCTCAGTTTGAGCTTCGTCACTTCAGATGGAGAACCTCTTAACGGAATATTTTCATCTCGCCGTCTGGCATGAATTCCAGCACTCCAATGTCGATCAGATCTTGAATCTTGTTCTTCAAGGCCCAACAGTCGTTGGTGTCGTGTTCCGGGCTGTAGGAGTGGTAAACACAAAATCCATCGGGACGATAGTTAGGAGAAGAGGTATTGAGCTTCTGAGGAGGATCCCTTAAGGTAAGCAGGTTGACCTCCAACAGGCGCTTCAGTATGAAGAATGATGGTATCTCAGTCTCCGTGAACTGCCTTCCCGACGTTTCTTGCTTACGCCGATTACCCCGTTGATGCTGGCGAGGTTGTTGATGGGCTTGTGACCCTGAAGCAAGCAAAGGAGCTTTCCCCTTGTCTTCTTGAGTGGATGGAGGCTGAGCGGTGACTTGCTCTTCAACTTCAGATGTTGGCCCCAATTGGTTGTTTAGAAGCAGTTGGCGGACAAGAACTCTGAGTTCCTCTTGTCTTTGAGATAGGTCTTGGATGAGAGCCATCTGGCCCACAAACTGTCCCATCACTTGGGTCCTTAATGTTGTCAGATCAAACTGCAGCTCCGCAAGCTGATCACTCCTGGCATTGTTGGAATTCTCCAAGCCCTTTGTGAGGAGAGCTTTCATTTCTTCTTGCCCCAAAGACAAGTTCAGGAACATCTCCTGCAGCTGAGCAGTCTGGTCTTGGATGTCTTTGACAGACCTTTCTAGAGCCATCTCTTACTGAAATAAACAGCATGAGAGTAAAGAAACCTAAAAAAGGAAAGACTGTCAAAATGCAATGCATGATATGTGGATGCATGCTTTCAAGGATCTCTTGGGGTAAACACGAGAAAATGTTAGAGGTTGAACTTTGCTCTTGAATTGGAGAACTTCGCACCGGTGGATGTCTTTCAACTAGAATCAAGCTCACCATGTCCAGTGGGTCATATCCACTGATTCAAGTTGTTGCGCTTGATCTTTGTTTGGAGAACTTTGTATCGGTGGATGTCTTTCCACGAGAATCAAGCTCACCATGTCGAGTGGGTCATAGCCACTGATTCAAGTTGTTGTACTTGAACTTTGATGGCATTTGTTTAGAGGAGAAACCTCTTGCCCCTTGGTAGACGTCTGGTTCAACGTAACCCTGCATCAAAAGAACCCTCGAGATCCTTGAAATGGTTATTGAAAATGCTATGGTATGATGTCATGATGTTATGTATATGTAAGCGAAAAGCAAGTGAGTGTATATACAGACAAACATATTCACACAAAGCAAACAAGTCCTTAGGTTTAGGCTTGCATGAGGTTCAGGTAAGTACCCTCTTGAATTTAGATGGCTCATCCTGTCCTAAAATAGAAACTGGGTTCTAAGGAGCTCAATATCATTGGATTGTTTTCTGTGTTCATTGTTTCGGTTTAGCCACTTACTGGCGACCAAAATATTCCAAGAAAACAACCCTCAAATGAGTGTAGTATCGAGTATCTACCAACCTCGGACTGCACCAAAGTCGGTCATCTCACTACCCCTAAAAAGGCTAAGATGGTCAATTAAGGTTCTAAGAGTTCGTTAGTGCTTCACGATATCACTCAGCGGCCCCGTACTCTCCTTGACTGAACTCAAGGGTTACCGGTACTCACAAATATGTCACACTAACATAGCTTACTGCTTCAACCATGTCGGTATACCCCGCACAGTTCCCTCACAGTTTTTTTGCTATTTACCTAAGAAGGTGCCCCAAATCTGGGTGTAGGATTTACAACAAACCCAAACAAGAACCCAAAAGATAAAGCAATCAAGTCAATTAAAGCAAGAAAGTAAAGGTGATCTAAACCCTAAGGTAACCCCACTTTTAAGTTATCCCCAGCAGAGTCGCCAGTTCTGTGATACGGTGGGAGAACTGACTAGTGTTTTGCGTTTGTTTTCGCAAATGTTTCGGTTGAGCAAGAGTCGCCACCGACTTTTTATTTTATCCTAAGGGAAAGGTTAAAAAAGCACAGCAAAAACCTTTTGAGATATTTCGTGGGTTCGGTGGGTAGATTATGAAAAGGGAAGGTGTTAGCACCCTTTTCATCAATGGTTATCCATGGGCTCTTAGTTACTTGGTTTTTTAGATCACTTGCCTTGATTTTCGATTGCTTGAAATTGTGGTGTGTGTGTGTGTTTTGAAAAATGTTTTTGAAGAGATGCCTTGTTTTAGGCAACCAATGTATTTGACTCGTGTTTGAGTGTTTTACAAAAGTGTGTATCTTTTCGAAAAGATGTTTCAAATGTTTTTGAGAGTTTGCTTTGAAAGTGTGTATGAAGTGTGGTTTTTGAAAAGAAGGCAAGTATTTTTGCAAGTTGATATCAAGTAACTAAGAGTTTTGTCTACCCCTATTGTACTCAAAGGTTTTCTCGATGTTTTCAACCCTTTTTTAACAATTTTGTTCCACCATTGAATTTGGTGGGCAATCTTGCGTTTAGGATGCTTGTTCGGGACAGGCGCGGGTCATCGTATGGACCATGAATGCAATGGTGCCAAGTGTCTTTGGCAATTTTCTTTGAAGGGACTATGATCATTCCATTTAGGCAACTTTCGAAAGCGTCATCGAGGGACTTATAATCATCTTGAATTCGTTTTGCCAAAGAAACTCGACGTGCAAGCATGGCCCATTTTGGAAGGCAATATTAGGGATTACCCTAGAGGGTGCAAGTGTGATTGTGTATTGATTTCATGTATTTGTCTTGTATTAGGTTATCTAGCGTTTGGTTTTTATGTACATGCAAACCCTAGGTCTAACCATGGTATAATTCGAAAGCGGTAAATTGCAAGAATTTAAAGTCTACGCTATTACAAATAGTATCTGGGAGTGAGGGTACAAATTTACAAATGGGGATGAGACTCTAGGGATGTAGTGTCCAATAAATTTACAACCAAATCGAATTGCGATAAAAGTGTAAACAATGTATATCAATGTAGAAGAATAGTAATTGTATGTGTATCAAGTGTATAATGTGAAATGTATTGTATATTGTGTAAGTGTATATGTTCATGTATGTAATTTATTTACAGGTTAGGAAAATGTGAATCTGAATGTATTATTTAAGTATTATTTAACCTAAAGAAAGAAATTAAATATTTATTGATTTAGTCTTTTGTAGTCTTGTATTTTCTTTAATATGTACAAAAATAAAATTTAAGAAAAGAAAATGTTATAAGTTTGAAAATTGTCATTTTACATTTGATATAAATTTGTATCTTTATATTTTGTGTTTAATATATACCAAAGAATATTTTAATTAAAAGTTAAAAATTTAAATTATGTATGTTAGAGAAATGTATTTTATTGATTATGTACAAAATGATATCTTGAAAAAAAAGAAAGCATTTGTCTTAAAAGAAAAATTATGTAACTATGTATTTATGTACAAAGTATTTTTTAAGAAAAGAAAAATGTTAAATTAAAGAAAATTATTCATTTGATTTATTTATGTACAAAAACCTAATTATAAAAAGAAGAATATTGTCAATTAAAGTTAATATTAACAAATGGTTTATTTAACAAAAAAAATAAGTTATGTAAAATAAAGAGTGTTTAACTAAAAAGAGTGTTTAACTACAAAGAATAGAATGGGCCTTAGGAGCCTTTGTTTAGCCCAAACAGAAATGATTGAGGTTAGGAAAAAGGGGGTACGTACGCAATGGGCTTAAGTATTTCAGAAAAGGGGCAAGGCCCAAGTAGGTTTATGAATGTTTTAGGGTTAAACGAGTTGTTTCATTTTGGAATACGCTTAGGGTTTTGTTGAGACAGAGGCGCCGTTCACCTCTTTACTTCGTTCCTCTTCATCCGTTCTCATGCCATGGATTCTGAGCTTGTCTCTTCGCCTAAGCCACCAACGCTACCGCTCCTTACTTCCTTCCTTGGTTCAGTGAAACCAACTAAAAGGTAATGGCCCTTTGTTCCCTCTTTTGGCTTAGCACGTTTAGGGTTTCGTTCTTTTTTTGCATGTTATGATTTACTATTTTTTTTGATAAAGTGTTTTGATTTGTGTATTTGAGGTATGAAAGGGAAGGGGAAAAGAGAACTACCTTTTGTTTGAGGAAGACGACGGAGGAGATGGGGAGGCGCGTAGGAGGCTTGGGCGGAGAACGCGGTGCTGATGAACTTATGAACTTCCTAGTACTCTTTACCTTTTTGCCATTTTAGGGTTTTGTGATGCGTTTCTGAAAGCCCTAACTTGATGTCATTTCTTTTCTTCTTCTTGCTTTGCTGCCTTCTGTATGCTCGTGTTGTCTCTTCTGTTGCTATGTACCTCTGTTGCTATGTTTGTTCCTTGCCCAGTGATGGTATTCTGAGGGCCTTGAGGGTTTGGTTGCCTTGAGTTTGAAGTAGGTAAGGCCTTGACTATTACAGGTTTTGGGCCTGATGGTTAGGCTGGTATGCTGTTTTAGGTTTTACTGAGCTTACAGATTTTCTGGTATGATATGCTTGTTGGTTTTGGATCTTTAGGCTGGTTATGAGCTTGGGTAAGTTTACTGGTTTTGGGTTTTTAGGCCATTGCAGGTTTTTGAACCAAGGCTTTGGTAAGGCTTGAACAAGTTTTATTTAGGATGGTACAGGTTTGCTGATGGTTTTAGAGCTTACAAGTTTGTTTAGGCTTTAAGGCATCTGATGGTCTAACTTGACAGGTTGTGAGGCTTTTTTTACTTGGATACAGGTTTTGGCCTTGGATGTTTGTTTGGCGCTTGAAAGGTCTTACTGGTTTTTGTTTATCAGTTTTTTGGCTTTTGATTATTTGGGACTTGCAAGGTTTACAGGTAGTGGCCTTGTGCGAATAGCAGGGCTTGACAGGGTATGAGGGTTTATGTTGTTGTCTTTTTTTGTATGAAACCTGATGCTTCTTTTTGTTTATGTTGTTTGGCTGCCTCCTCCTACTGTTCTATTGACAGGTTCTTTTATATTTTCTTAAGCCTCAAAGCAAAACCTGTAAGCCTAAAACACTTCTTCTCTCTTCTCTCTCTCCAGTACACTTTTAAGCATTAAAATATGTTATGCTTTGTACTTTTTCTGAAAGGGCAGCATTGGGAAATGATGATAAGAAGCTTGCTTGCATATCTGCATATCCTTTCATATCTTCTTTTGACAGCTTCTTGTACTTTTGTATCTTTGATATCTTCTTTTGGCAGTTTTGAGTAGCCTTGTACAGTTTGATATCTTTGACAGAAAGTTTGAATTTGGACTTTTAGTTTGGACTTTGTAGTTTGATTTGGACTTTGCATCATGCTGTTTGAGATTTGAACTATGCAGTTTGACAATTTGACTTGTGCATTCTTTCAAAGTTTAGCAAATAAATATTCGTCCCTCTTTGTGAACCGGGAGAAATCCCGTGATTTGCAGAGAGGGCTAACTGATCCCAATCAGTTGCCCTTAATGATGAACTTTAATTTTATCTGTCTCTTTCATTTATTTATCTGCCATTGACTTTTCTTCTTTTCTTTGCAGATGAATAATTAAAATGGAGAGGAACGGCAAAGATGAAGAATTTGAAGATTTAGAAAAAAAACAGGATAGCCTTATTTAGGTTTAAATTACTTGTAAAATCATTGTTGCAAACAAATTGTAAACAATAATTGTACGAATAATTTAAAAATAAATAAAAAGTTTTTTTTATCCAATTAATTCTTTTTTTCTCCAATTGTTTATTTATTATTTATAATTCTTTAATTAAAATAAATGAAAATAAATTCCAATCATTTAATCTTAGAATAATAAATAATTTAAATAAACAATGCTTTAGCATTTGATCAGTTAAACCTGGCATTTCCAACATTCAAAGCAAAACAACAGTTAATCACAACAACTGATCAGACGCATTCCCCCTTTTTACTGATTTTTACCAAACACTGCAAATTCAAACTGAATGCACCCTTTCCCTGATTTAATCACACAGTGCAAACTCAATCCAAATGTTTCAATCCAAATCTCAGCATAACTTGAAAAGTGCTGTAGAATTTAAATCTTTCTGAGAACGCGCGCACAAAAACCCTAATTCCTGATCAAATGCCATAGAAGTGTTCGCCTGATCAAAATTGATCCCAAAATCAACCAAACCTTAAACAAACTGTATGAACTGTTCCAGAGTCATGAAAACCAATAAAAACCCTAATTTTGTCTGACTGACGAGAAAAGTCTGTTTGACCGATTCTTGAGCCAGTTTGAAAAATCAGGAAACACCTGAAGCTGTGATTTCTTGTGGAAAAATGCGAGGGCAAATTTTGGGGTACAACACTGACCCCTTTTTCTCTTATTATTTTATTTTATCTTTAATAGTCAAAACATCAAAAATATTTATTTTTATAATCACATACTTTGTTTTATCTCTTTTAAAACCAAAAGATCAAAAATATTTCCTTAAGCAAACTTACTTCTTTTCTTAACAAAAACAAAACAAGTCCACTTTAAATTTCTTGTACATTATTTCAATATGGCTGTAATAGATAATTAGGACTTTAATTTCTTGCAATCCCCATTTGTAAATTTTTACACCCCATCTCCTTAATGATGTAATAGCGTAGGACTTTAATTTTCTGCACTTTTATTGTTTTCATATATTGTTAGTAATTAGGGTGTGTATGGAAAGACATGAAATCAACAAATAGACAACCCTAATCAAAACTAAATTCATGTAAACCAAACACACTTGCACCCTTAGGGTAATCCCATTTTGTTGTCTATAAGAAAAGAGTCATGTCCCTCGAATATGGGCGTTTTAGCAAAGACCCTCGATAAAAGATCGTAGTTCCTTGATGACCTTCAATGTTGCCTTCGGTAAACGATCTAGTCTCTAAAAAACATTGCTAAAACATCCCATAAGTTTCTTTCTATGACTATACAAACGTCCCATGCCCGTCCCTTCACATCCAACGATGGGGTTTCTTACCAAAACAATGGTAAGATAACAACGTCTAAAGGAGGAGGAAAAGAATGTTCAAGACCTTTTGAGTAGGTAGGTTGCCCTTAGTTGCTCGCTTGCTCACAACAAAATATTTTATACACCAACACTTTCAGTTTGAAACATTTTCGAAAGACCAACACTTTGCACGTGTTCTTATAGAGACGAGAACCATTACAAAGACACCTTTTCAAAATCACTTTCAAAAACACATTCCACAAACACCTCTTTGAACTATTTTTCAAACAACACTTTGTATGGGTTCTTATAGAAACGAGAACCATTACAAAGACGTTTTCAAAATACTTTCAAAACTCACACCAGAAAGCATATTTTCAAACAAAAGCAAGTGATCCCATAGATAACTATGGATGAAAAGGGTGCTAATACCTTCCCTTTTCATAATCTACCCCCCCCCCCCCCCCCCCCCCCCGAACTCAAGAAATAATCTCAAAGGTCTTTCCTGTTCTTTTCAGCCTTTCCTTTTGGATAAAAGAAAAGTCGGTGGTGACTCATGCTAACCACAATATTTGCGATCAAACGCAAACACATTCCAAGTCACTTCTTCCACCGTATCACATTAAGGCTAAGCAAGTGGTGGCTGATTCTGAGCAGCCACCAATGATTTCATAAAAGAAGTCAAGTTAACCATACCGGCCTTCAGATAAGTAACCTCGTCACGCAGCTCGCGATTCTCTTGTTCAAGATTCTCCATTTTCTTCTTGGAATTAGCTCGTGTATTATACTGGTGAGATAGCTTGCTGAACGAAGTAGAGAAATTCATCAAGACACCTGGGTATGAACATAAATGTAAGAAATATGTGCAGGATGATGCATGATATGCAATGCACGTGATCTATTTTATTATTATTAATTCAAGGAACTCAATGATTTAATAGACAATTTGCAAATATTAAAGTACTAACATATTTTGAAGTACAAAAAATCTCATTATAATAATCTTCAAAATGGATTGCAATTTTTCAATATAAGTTTTAACAATCCCAAATACAAAAGAAGATAGAATCTGAAAACCCTAAGAAAGCAAAACTAATGGAGATCACTCCATACACTGACGCTTTCCTATGATTCTTGCAATATGAGCCTTCAATTGCTTGTTCTCTTCTACATACCTGTCAATAACCTCTTTTCAATCACCAGAGTCAGGAAGTGAATGACCAAGTCCTGACTGAGTTTTAGAGGAACATAAATCCTCTTGTTTCTCTATCATCTCTATAGCACGACTCTCAAGAATCTCAATTAGGTCATCCTTCTCCTTCAAGTCTGCCTGGTAGGATATCTCTAAAGTCTGACACTTATTCTT
The DNA here is from genome assembly GCA_948472305.1 of Vicia faba. Taxonomy (NCBI): domain Eukaryota; kingdom Viridiplantae; phylum Streptophyta; class Magnoliopsida; order Fabales; family Fabaceae; genus Vicia; species Vicia faba. The sequence goes on along the minus strand of OX451741.1, from coordinate 766,459,039 downwards.
CCAAGCTTTTTTCTCCTGCTGCATCCTGAATAAGGCCAGCTGAAGCTCTTCCACATCATCCAAATGGGGAGGAATGGTCTTCACAAACATATTAGGCATAGGTGCTTCACAGGTGTAATACCCTAAAATTTGCCCTCTCATGTTTCCCAAGGTTTTTTCTCTTATATGGGTGGTTACAAACACTTGCCTAAAGAAAATGGAAATTCTGAATGTTAGCAAAGTGTCTTTTGATTAGGAATTCAGCAATGTCCTTCGATTGGCATCTGAACAGGGTATTTTGATTGGCATCTGACCAAGCTTCGATTGGGCGCTGAACTTCCTTCGACGCAAGCCTGATTCACAAGATTCAATTGGGTGTTGGGCCCCCTTTCGATCAAGTTCAAATCATAAGGCTTCGACTGGGCATTGGTTTCTTCAGGCTTGCCTTGAATCACAAGGCAAAAACTTCCTCCATGCCTGCTTCGATTCACAAAATAGTAGTCCCCTACAGACAAGCTTCGATTGGGCATCTAAAGACCCATTTGAGAAAGCTTTGGTCCACAAGTATCATTCCAGAAGGGCCTTCTATGTGCTTGCCTTCAATTCATAAGGCACAGACCCCCTCTTCAACTTTCCTTCAGCGTACTAGGCAAATACTCCCTTTGTGCGTGCCTTCAGCGCACAAAGTAATAATCCCCTACAAATTTGTTTCAATTCACCAACAGTTAACTCCTGCATACAAACTTCGATTAGGCATTGAGTATCCTTCGATTAAGCCTAGTTCACAAAGCTCCCACTGGGAAAAAGGCCCTTCAGCTTATCATCAACACACATATGCCTCTTCATGTTGTTTTTGGTCTATTAGGCAAAAAGCTTCTTCATGCTTGCCTTGGTTTCACATGGCAAAGACCCATCAGCTTGCCTTTGATCTACAATGCAAAAGGCCCCTCTCACTAGTCTTCAATTCACAAGGCAAAGGCCCCCTCTTCAGCTTGCCTTCAGCACACAAGGCCAAGGCTCCTTCAGATTTGCCTTCGATCCACCAGGAAAAGAGCTTCCTTCAACCCACAAGGCATTGGCTACGTTTGTGCTAGCTTCGCCTAGGCAATGGCCTCTTTTACACTTACTTTGACTTGCCTCATGCTAGCATCCACAAGGCATGGGCTGCCTTTGTGCCAGCTTCGACTGGGAAATGGTCCCTGTGATACGGTGGGAGAACTGACTTGATTATTTTGCGTTTGTGTTTGCAAATGTTACGGTTTAGCAAGAGTCGCCACCGACTTTTCTTTTATCCAATAAGGAAAGGTGAAAAAGCACAGGAAAGACCTTTAGAGATGTTTTCTTGAGTTCGGGGGGTATATTATGAAAATGGAAGGTATTAGCACCCTTTTCATCCATGGTTTTCCATGGGCTCTTAGTTACTCGCCAGATCACTTACTACTTTGTTTGAATGTGTGCTTGTGATGTGGGTTTTAAAAGTATTTTGAAAATGTAACTTTGTAATGATTCTCGTTTCTATAAGAACGCATACAAAGTGTTTGTTTCAAAAATAGTTCAAAGAGGGTGTTTGTGAGATGTGTTTTTTGAAAGTGATTTTGAAAAGGGTTTTCTTTGTAATGGCTCTCGTTTCTATAAGAATGCGTACAAAGTGTTATCTTTTGAAAATGTTTCAAATGGAAGTGTGAGTGTATAAAATGTTTTTTGTTGTGAGCAAGCGAGTAACTGAGAGCTAACCTACCTACTAAAAAGATCTTAGATATGCTTTTCCTCCTCCTTTAGATGTTGCTATGTTACCATTGTTTTGGTAAGAAGCCCCGTCGTTGGATGTGAAGGGACGGGTGCGGGTCATCGTATAACCATGATAGCAATGTTGTGAGATGACTTATCATTTTTCTTTAGGGACTAAGATCATTTCGAAAGGCAACTTTGATAGCGTCATTGAGGGACTATGATCTTGTATTTCGATTGTTTTTGCTAAGACATCCCACATGCATAACATGGCCATTTTTTAGGCAACAAGCGGAGTTAACCTTTAGGGTGCATGTGTGAATAGTGTGTTTGATTTGCATGAATTTAATCTTGATTAGGGTTATCTACTTGTTTATTTTTATCTTTCCATACATCCTATTTACTAGCAATATATTAAAGCAATAAAAGTGCAAAAATGTAAAGTCCCTACGCTATTACAATATTTAGGGGATGGGGGTACATATGTACGAATGGGGATTGCAAGTAAAATTAAATCCTAAGTTATTATTACAACCATATTGAAATAGATAAGAATGTAGAGGAAATGTAAAATGCTTATTTATTTAAGAAAAGAAATAAGTTTTGTTTAAGAAAATATTTTTTGTCTTTTATGTTAATATTAAAAAATGATGAAAAGGAAAATAAATGAAAGATAGAAAGTGTGTTGTTGCAAGAAAAAAAAACAGGGATCAGAAGTTCTGAAGTCAGGCGCGTGGTTACTCAGAAGGAAGCGTCAGTGGGCATCAGAAGTTTTGTGTTGGAAAACTTTGAGGTCCTACAAAACACGTTAGAGGGAAAACACAGAAGTTCTGGGTTGCTATGTGCTGAACTTCTGAATGTTAGAACAATGAGAAAATCTTAGAAATTTTGTATATTAAAACAATGAAGAGAACTCAGAGGTTCAATATGTGCTAAGACAGTGAGTGAACATCAGAAGTTCAGCATGTTATCAGAGTATGAAAAATCAGAAGTTTTAAGTGTTAAAACAGTGAGTGAACAACAGAAGTTCAGTATGCATTAGCAGTAAGTGAATATCAGAAGTTCAGTGTATTTGACATGTAAGGAGAACTCAGAAGTTTTGTGTTGTGTTAGAACAGTGAGTGAACAAACAGCAGTTCAGCATGTTATCAGAGTATGAAAATCAAAAGTTTAGTGTGTGTCAACAGTGAGAAAAATCATATAAGTTATGTGTGTTAAAACAGTTAAGAGAGCTCAGAAGTTCTGCGTGCTTAAATAGTGATAGAATCCTAGAAGTTCTGTTAAAACAGTGAGTGAATAATCAACAGTTCAGCATGTTATCAGCGTATGGAAATCAGAAGTTCTATGCCATGTTTCAACTCTTAATCAGCACATTAGCAATTTATTCAGTTCTAAATAAATAGCAAATCATAAGGATAATAACACAACAGTTTATAGAAGTTATAATCCTAAATCTGAGTCTAGACCTAATCAAGAAGTTCTGATCCATAGTTTTTCTACTCATGCAATGATATGTACAACATTAATACTATGATATTTACATATTAATGATGTTCTGAATGAAGAAAATGCAAAGTCAGAAAGACTTACCTTGAACCTGGAACGTGGGCTTGGAGCTTTGAGTGGCTGCCTTTGGATGTTATGGAATCAACAAGAGTAACGGAAGAGAAAATGCCAAGTTCTTTGATTCAAAGGGAAGAACAAAGGTTTGGTTTTCTGTTTGGGAAATCTGGATTTTATGAAGGGTTTCACAGGTTCTCTTTCCAAAAGCCAGCCCCTTGAACGTGTGATGGAGCAAAATATTTATAGGTGAATTTGTTGTGATTTTGGGGGGAAAGACAAATGGGATTTGAACATTTTTGATATATTGTTCCCTTTCTTTTTCATAACTGTTTTCGTATGCTAGTTTGGTGCAATTATGGGATGCAGACGTAGGCTGAATTAGCTATTGGTTATAGGTCGGCAGCAGGTTGTATAAACAAGGTTTTGGGATTTGGTCAAGTTCTGACCAAAGCGTTGAATATAACCTTCATATGCTGACGCGCTACCTTGTTCTTGAAGCAATCATGGTGGTTGTCAGCAGGAATTAAGGAAAAGAAAAAAGCAAAGCATGGGCCTAGTACCAAAGTTTGCTATCCCAAGACAGTAGAGGTACACGTGGTGAAAATCCTTTAGATAAAGACTCATAAAGTGGTTGTGAGCATTAATGACGATGAGACTTATCACAACCAGAAATCCTGCAACGTGAGATTCTACACCAAGGCTTAATTCTGGATCACAAGTTCTGAGCTTGCGTAGCATCCAATCTTTTGATCCTTTTATCTTCTGGTGCCAGCATGTTCTGAAGGAGCTTTCAGACTTTCTAGAAAGCTGGCAGCATGCTTCTTAACCTTCTTTGACTTATCCCTGCAAACTCTGACTGAAGCTTTGTGAAAACTTGCCCAGAAGTTCAAACCAAACTCTGTCTTGAGAATATCTAGAATTTGTTGAGCGTTAGGGTGATAATATGGTCAGAAGTTCTAAGTTTTGTCATGCTTCTTAAACATTTAGAAAAATTTCTAAGTATTTAGAATTTTACTTTTCCAAAGTAAAATTTGACTTTTGAAATTCTTGATGAAACAAACTTCATATTCCAACATGTCTTGATGAAATATGATTTTTGAGATTTGATTTTGATCCAAAAGTCAAAGTTAGACTTCTCAGTATGCAAATGACCATTTTGCCCTTGTGAATGACTTGCTTGGAAAAATTATTAGTTCAAGGCTTGGAACTGGATGGAAGCAAACTTGAGGATCCAGGGTGATTCTTTGAGAAATGAGAGGGCAAATTTAGGGTACAACAGTCCCCTTTGAAATAGTTGTACACACTTCAACACGCATGATAGTCTCTTCGAAGGCGCATTCATGTGGTCCCTTCGAAGAAGCATTCATTGGTCCATTCAAAGGACACATGATTATTGAAAACAAGTTTGCTTTGTGATGGGTCTTGGTCCTACATGTGGCCAGGCCCAAGCCTCTTATGAAATGGCACTCGAAGGTGGTGACAAAGAAGGTTTTCGATTGTCCAGATTGAAGTTTTCGTTTGAGTTGTTTAAATTAAGCCGCTAGCTGAGTAGGGGTTCAATCGAAGAGGCCCCAATGATAAGACTTGAGCCATTCAAAGGACACACCTTGGTGGCCCATTTGAAGAGGGCACAAGGCGTACATATGGACTATTCGAAAGACATTCAAAAGACCCATTCGAAGGATATACAAGAGTTCCAATCAAAGTGCAGGGACTGAAGGCATTCAAAAGCCATTCGTGTCCATATTCATTCAAATTCAAAAAAGAGACAAGAATTTCATACCTTTGGCCAAGTTTCAAATATTTTTTATGGCTCTTAAAGAACATTATTGAGCATGCTTATTTACCTCCTACCTTGTCCCCTCCATCTGCTCTATATAAAGGTGGCATTTGCAAGCCTCATGGATGGATACACAACCTAGAAAGAGTCACGAAAAAATTGCCTGAGAAGAACCACGCAAAATTGCAAAAATTGTCCAAAGTTATGAAATCCAAACAAAGAATTCCAGCCATATTCAATTCCTTCTAAGCCTTCCATCAACTCCCTAGAGGTTCTAGGAATCCATTCCAATCATCACACAAGCCCAACGCACTCCAAAATGCACGCACGATCTATCTCCGATTTGGTAAAATTGCATGATCTCAAACTTCCTTTACATACGATCTAAATGATTTTTATATGCATACATATGTTCATATTGATGTTTGCGAATGTTTAGATCCATTACATGCAAGGTTTGGCGTGAGGACCAAGATTTTCCATTTTTAGGGCAAATATTCAGGCGTGTATGATTCTCAATGATAGGGGCCATTTCATGGGAAACTACCCCCATGGTTGAATTTGCAGACCCCAATTTAGGGGGGTAGCCTAAAGCTTTTGCCATGAATCTCACTTTTTTTGCAGGTTCACGTTTTTGTTTGGCCGAAGAAGATGACCGGAGGGTAGCTCCGGCATCCCTGAAAATCTTTGACTCCGGTCAAAGCTGGCATGGCAATTTTGTGTTACCTAATTAGCCCATTCAAATATATCTGGCGCGCGTATTTGAAATTGGGGAATATAATTGAATTCTCTTTATATTATTTTTGTGTTGTCATACTAACGAATGAACAGGATGACACAGTGGAAAGAAAGTGTGTGTTAAGGTGTTGCTTATGTGAGATGTTAGGGGTTCGACCCCTGCGTCTTGCATATCATTTTTCCACTTCTTCTTTGCAGATCCAATGTAGTAAGGTTGTACACGCACACCATAGGCCATCAGATCCATGCTTTCCAATGTCAACGCAGTCAGATCCAAGCGCACCAAGTATACATCCCCACCATGGACATTTAAAGGATCCCCTCACTGGATTCATATAGCCTCTGGGCTCCTTGATACATAGGCCTAGCAATTTCAGAAACACCCCCCCCCCCCCTCCCATTTACTTTAGACATCAAGCCCGATTTATTTTCTATTTTTCTTTTCAACTTTTTATTTGCTTTATATTTTATTTTTAAAACTCTTTTTTTATCAAATCATAAAAATCACAAAAAATAATAGACTTAGAATTTTTCAATTAATTTAATTTTCATAATTTAATTTCATTAATTATTTTGACCTTATTTTAATTAATTTAAAATCAACTAGATTTAGATTTATTTCATTCAAATATTTTTCTTAATAAAAACACAAAAAATATTAGAATTAGTTTTCTTTTATTAATTAGGATTAAATTTACTCTTTCTTATCTAATTTAATTTAAGTATTTTCTTAAATAAACAAAAGCCAAAAGATTTTCTTATTTCACTTAGAATTATTTTTAGGTTTTAGACGTTTCTCTCCATTTCGCACGCGTTGTTTATTTTCGCATCTTTTTTATACTAATGTATATGCTGATGGAATGTAATAGTTATTAGGATTTTTACCGTTTTCCTTATGTTTTTCCCCCATTTAAACATGTAAATACACCCTCCCCAAAGCCATGTAATAGCGTAGGTTTTATTTTCGCACTTTACATTTTACTGTATCATATTAACTGTTAGTAATTAGGTTTGTATGAAAAGAATGAAATCAAACGCCAGAAAACTTAACACAAGACTAAAATAACTAACACACCATGCACATATACACCTCTAGGTACCCCGCTTTGGTTGCATTCGGAAAAAGGTCATAATTCTCGAAACGTGAGAAGTTTTAGTGGCTATCCTCTAGTTTGAAAGATCACAAGTCCCTCGATGACCCTCTCGATGTTGCCTCAGTTAAAAGTGATCTTAGAACTTTAGGAAAGTTACTAAAATTCCTTTCCAAGTTGCCTTCGTGACTGTAATGTCCCTTCAAATGTCCCTCATACATCCAACGATAGGGATACCTACTCACTAATAGTAGAATAGCACTGTCTAAAGGATAGGAGGAAAAGAACTACCTTTTCGAGTACAAGTAGATAGCTATTAGATGCTTGCTCAAAAAAAATTTCACACTTACACATAAACATTTCAAAACACTTTCAAAAACATTCGCTTTGTCAACACTCTTGAGGACTGATACAAGAGTTATCACAAAGAAAATTATCGCACTAAGGCATTTTCAAACTACTTTTTCAAAACACAAAGCACACGCAATTTTTAAAACATGAGCTAAGCATCTAAGAGCCCGGAGATAAATACAGATGGAAAGGGTGTTAACACCTCCCCTTTCCATAATCTTCCCCCCTTACTCAGAAAATTCTCGAAAAGGTCTTTTTGTGTTATTTTCACCCTTTCCTTAATTTGGATAAAAGAAAAGTCGGTGGTGACTCTTGCTTACCGCAACATTTATGAATAAAAATGAAAAACCAGTATAATAGTCAGTTCTGCCACCGTATCACAAAACTGGCGACTCTGCTGGGGAATTATAAAAAGTGGGGTTACCTTAGAGTCTAGTTCATTTTAAACTGCTTTACCTTGTATGCTTTGTCTGCTTTAATTTTGAGGGCTTATTTTGGGTTGTTACTAAAAGATCCTACACCCGGATTTGTGGCACCTTATTAGGTAAGTAGCAATAAATCATGTAGGTTGTACGGTGTAGACCGATATGGACGAAGTGATAGCTATGTTAGCGTGATACTTTGGTTTGTGCTAATGTTCTTTGAGTCAGACAGGGATAACATTAGGCTTCCTTAGTGTCATTAAGCGCTAACTGACCTTTGGAACCTTTAATTGATTCATCCTAAGCCATTAGAAAGTAGTGATATGTCCGGCTTTGGTTCCGACCGAATATTTGTTGATACTCGATACTACCCTCATTGAGACTAGATTTTTTGGATATTCTGGCCGCAATGACTCGGTGCTTGAGCTAGAATAATTCCTAAAAGAAAGGTCAGTGATATGAGACTCCTTAGAACCTAGTTACTATTAATAGGACAGGTTGAGCCAACTGAAACTTGAAGAGGGTACTTACCTTTAAAACTCATGCAAGCCTTTAAACCTAAAGTCTCTGTGTGACTTGTTTGTGTTTGATATACTTGTGATTTCAAAACATAATCATAACATCATAAACATCATAACATGTCATGTACACTAACCATTTCAAGGGCCCTTTGGATTTATCTCCCCTCTATTTTATAGGTTATGGAATCAGCTCACAGAAAAACCATCCAAATTAATTTTGTAGAGATTCTTCCCAAACTCAAAGAAATGGTTTCAAAAATTCCTGAGAGTTCATTATTCAACAAGAGATATAGTCACTTGCTCAGTTTGGTTACTACCAATTTTGACGAGGGTTTGATGAGTGTCTTATTCCAGTTCTTCGACCCTAAGCACCACTTCTTCACATTTCCAAACTATCAGTCGGTGCCTACGCTGGAAGAATTCTCCAAAATACTTGGTTTGCCCATATTGAATCAGATACCATTTACCAGTTTAGAACAAGATCCAACTGCTGAAGATGTTGCTATAGCTTTACATTTTAAGCCATATGATATTGAGTCTAATTGGGAAAGAAGGAGTGGAGTCAAGGGCCTTCTCACAAGTTTCCTGATGAAGAAAGCCCAAGTATTCCTAGACGCTATGAGTTACCATTCCTTTGAAGATGCTTTAGCTCTTTTTATCTACGGGTTGGTTTTGTTCCCCAATTTACACCAGTTTGTAGATGTCAGTGCCATCAACATTTTACTTGGTCACAATCCAGTGCCTACATTGCTTGGGGATATTCTGCATTCACTCCATACCCGTACCATGAAGAAGCGAGGGACTCTTATATGTTGTATACCTCTACTCTATAGGTGGTTTATTTCGCTCCTTCCTCGGCCAGCAATGAAGAATGAATTAAGTTTAAGATGGAACCAAAGATTAATGTCTCTTTCTCACTCTGACATTTATTGGTGCCCTCACTCCCAAGAATACATCTCTTTTATTGATAGTTGCATAAAATTTCTCAATGTGCCACTCCTTGGCATTAAAGGAGGCATCACCTACAAACCCTCTTTAGATTTACGTTAGTTCGGTTACGCCCGGAGGGATGGTCCTCATGATATGCTCAATCAAGGTAATGTGTTTGAATATTCAAATGATCTGCAAGGTTATCATCAGAGGTTCATCCACGCTTGGGGAATGGTTAAGAAGATTGATAGTAGGACTCTAGGGCACAAGTACTCCATCCCTTTGGAGCCATACCTCAAATGGGTGCGAGCTCATGCTAAAATTCTTGTGATGTCGTATGCTGCTATCCTACCAGTGATTTCAGAGCGTATTGTTCAAGGGGTCGAGTCTTGCATCATTATTCATCCTGATATGCCAACAAACTTCAAAGAATTGCAAAAATCTTAGATACAACTCAAAGAAGAACGATATACATTTGAGTCATAATTCTATGCCAGTGAGAAAAAGGTATTGGAACTGACAAAGCGACTTCATGAAGAGCAGAATCTCAATGCCTACATTAGCACCAAAAGGAAGCATCCTTGGGAGACTTAGAAGTTTTAAAAGTTTCTTAGTTTTTATTCCTTTGTAAACTTTGAGTTCATTTGAGATTACTAATAAAAAGTCTTTGTTTATGTTTTGGTTAAAAGAGTTTAAATCCTATAAGGCCCTTGAAAACATTGCATACATATATCATACATATCATTGCATAAACAAGTTTTCACGATAGGTTTCTTATCTTCTTCGTTGTTTATTTCAGTAATGGCTCTTGAACAAACAGCTAGGGAGCTTCAGGCACAGAATGCCCAATTCCAAGAAATGTTCCTGAATCTGGCTAAGGGACAAGAAGGTTTGAAAGCTCTGATTCTCAAGGACAAGAAGAAGAAAAAGAGGCTAGTGGGTGTTTTGAATATGGGAAGAAGGTTCAAAGGACCTGTGAGGTAAGTTTCAGAGCTCACAACTTCGTCAAGAGAGAGAGACAATCAGGAAGGAGAGCCAAGAGAAGAAGACCATAGTCCAAGGGAGTCTGAAGAGGATGAAGCTGATTACACTGAGGAACAATACCCTCTGGCTGATGATAAGTACAAACATCTGGAGGATCGTCTTAACACCATGGAAGTTCAGAGGGTACCTGGCCTGGATTTCGAAGAGCTATGGTTGGTTTCTGTAGTGGTTATCCCGCAAAAGTTCAAAGTTCCTGCATTTACTAAATATGATGGGGTCTCATGTCCTAAGTTGCATCTCAGATCTTATGTCAGAAAGATCAGTCGCACACTGCTGACAAGAACTTGTGGGTGCATTTCTTTCAAGAAAGTCTATCAAGGACTTAATTAGAGTGGTTCTATCAGCTGGAGGGAACCAACATCCGTAACTGGGAATACCTGGCTAGTGCTTTCTACAAGTTGTACTAATATAATGCTGACCTTGCTCCAACCCATACAAAACTTCAGAGAATGTCTATGGGTTATAGTGAAGGCTTTAAAGATTATGCCCAGAAATGGAGAACCTTGCAGGAAGAGTCCAACCTCCTCTGTCTGATAGGGAGTTGGTAGACATGGTCTTTGGTACTTTATCTGGTCCATTTTTTAACCATCTGATTGGAAGCTCTTCAGCTAGGTTTACTGAGTTGATCTTGATAGGAGAAAGAGTGGAAGCTGGTATTAAAAGTGGTAAGATTCAAAGAGATGCCTCTTCAAGTGCAGGAAAGAGGCCTCTCATGGGAAAAAAAGAGGTTAGTGTTGCTTACAACCAGAGAAGTCAGGGCAAGACCGAACACCGTCCAACGGTGGGAGCTGTAATGATATCCAAACATGCAGCTACTCAACAACAGAATAATCCGTCCAGAACAGATAAGCCCAGAAGACAATTTACCCAGATTAATATGACCTTGTCTCAAGTTTTGCCACATTTGCTGAAATCCAATCTGGCTACCCTGAAAGAGGCTCCCAAAAATCCCAACACTACATCTCCTCGCTATAATTCAAATGCTTGGTGTGCTTACCATTCTAAAAGTCCAGGACATGATACAAACGACTGTTGGGCTTTGAAGAACAAGGTGCAGGATTTTATTGAGGAAAAGGAGATTGAATTTGATGCTCCTGAGACCCCTAATGTTATAACTTCCCCTATGCCCAAGCATGGATGTGGTGTTAATGCTATTGATGATGACATGTTTGTTGTTTCTGTTGATGAACTAGCTACTCCTTTCCTGACTGTTAAAAAGAATCTTTTGCAAGCCGATTTATTTCTGGGTTATGGTGAAGGTTTACACTTATGTTTGTCTCTACCTAATGGTTGCCATTGGTTGAAGGAAGGTGTTCAGCGTCTGATGGATGATAAATAAATTCTGTTTGAGAAGACTCCAGTTACAAGTGCTCTGTGTGAAGATGTTTCTATCATTACCATTTCCGCCAATCCTCCCAAGGTCTCCTCCAAAAGACCTGTCAGGATTACATCTGTTCCAAAAGTTGATCCATTGATAATTACTTTTCTTGGACCTATACCATATTCCTCGGATAAAGTTGTTCCCTAGAATTATGGGGTTGACGTCTATTACCATGGTGTCAAGCAAGACCTGTTGGCTATTAAAGACAAAGTTGCTGAAAGTACTGAGCCTGACATCGCCAATATCTCTGAGACCAGTAAAATAACAAGAAGCAGAAGAGTTTTATCTCTCGAGATCTCTCCAAAAACGGTTGCTACTCTTGTGATCATCCCTGCTACTGCTCCTGTTAATACTCCCATTACTACTCCGGTGATTATTCCTGTTGCTGCTCCTGTAAATATTCCCATGGCTACTCATGCTGTTAGTCCTACTAGTATCCCCTCTATCGAGTCGGTTGAGACTCAGGGCAAAAAGGTATTGGTTGAGTTGTCCGGACAAAGGCACATCCAAAAGCCATTTTTGAGGCTTCCAAAAAAGAGATGGAAGAGATATTGAAAATAATCAAGAAAAGTGATTACAATGTCGTAGAGCAATTTGGGGCATACCTCTTCAATAATTTCAATGTTGGCCCTACTGCTATGCTCTAAAGCCCATGCCAAGGCTTTAGTAAAATTCATGAAGTCTACCCACGTGCCTCAAGAGACCTCCGCTGATCAATTTAAGAATTGTGTGGCTAGTTTGACAGTTGACAATGGCCTGGGATTCTTTGATGCAGACCTAACTCCCAAGGGAAGGAAACACAATGATACCCTACACGTATCCATTGAGTGCAGAGGTACTACATTAGCCCATGTTTTAGTAGATACAAGTCCATCACTGAATGTATTACCCAAGAATACTCTAGACAGGTTGGATTGGGAAGGGCTCACAATAAAGCCCAGTAATATTGTGGTGAGGGCCTTTAATGGTTCTAAAAGAATGGTGCATGGGGAAGTGGACATCCCTAACAAAATTTGCACTCAAACTTTTAATTCCACTTTCTATGTGATGGACATCTGCCCATCTTACTCTTGTTTATTGGGTCGACCCTAGATCCCTGGGGCTGGTGCAGTGACTTCCACCTTACATCAGATGCTGAAGTACCCAGTCAATGGGAAGATTATCATAGTTCATGGGGAGGAGGAGTACATGGTGAGCCACCTGAACTCTTTCAGGTACGTTGAAATGGACGGCAATTTCATTGAAACTCCCCGTTAGAACTTTGAAGAGGTTCCACAGACCGCTGCTGCAACCAAGACCACTGATAGTGCTCCAAAGGCTATTAGGCCTCCGCTAAAAATGGCTTCTCTCAAGGATGCCAAAGCAGTAGTTGAAGAAGATGGGTGTACAATTTGGGCCAACTTCTGGATATTCCCTACAAATCTGACAAATTTGGTTTGGGTTTTACTTTAGGAGCTCAGAGAATTATTCGTCGTGCTCGCACCGAGGGACCACCTTTACGGATCAGCAACCATGGAGTCAATGCCTTGGAAGACAGTGATAGTGATTATGACCTGGACAAGTGGATCTTTCCAACCATCAAAGGTGGACTCAACAATTTGGAGGCTAAAGACTTTGTGCCCATTACTTTTATTCAAGAGTAATTTGTCTTTTTGTTTTAAGGAAATGTAATATTTGAACTATTAAAACATTAAAGCCTTGTGTCTTACCCGAGGCACAATGCTCTATTTGTGAGGGTCATTACTTCATTTTCACATGTCCTCAATAAAACATTGGACATTTCACATACAAATTTTACGCTCTTTATTTTTCTTTTTCTGCCTCTTGACTTTATAAAAAATATACATCTATGCTCTTACACACACTCACATATCAAACTGCAGATCCACATCCATTCTGGATCCCATTGATAACGGTTCTGCTATTTCTCATTATGACTTTGAAAATACGATCAACCAAGCTGAGGACGAAGGTGAGGAAGATTGTGAGGTACCAGGAGAGCTTGCCAGACTGTTACAACTAGAAGAAAGGGCAATACAGCCTCATGAGGAGCCAGTTGAAGCAGTAAACTTGTGTACTGAAGAGGACAAGAAAGAAGTCAAGATAGGTGTTGATCTAGAGCATAGTGTCAAAAAGTGGTTAATACAGATGCTACATGACTATGTTGAGGTTTTCTCCTGGTCATACAAAGACATTTCGGGACTTGACACCGATATTGTGGTTCATCTCCTACTTACAAAAGAGGACTTCCCTCCAGCGAAAAAAAGGTTCATCGCATGCGGCCTGAGATGTTACAAAAGATCAAGGCTGAATTCATGAAACAATTCAATATCGGTTTCTTAGTTGTCACGTCTTATGCACAATGGGCCGCCAATGTTGTTCCAGTACCTAAGAAAGATGGTAAGGTACGTATATGTGTGGATTACAAAGACCTGGCCAGGGCAAGCCCCAAGGATTACTTTCTGCTTCCCCATATTGATGTTCTAGTTGACAACACCGCACAATATAAAGTATTATCCTTCATGGATGGCTTCTCCAGATAAAATCAGATCAAAATGGCACCTGAGGACATGGAGAAGACAACCTTTGTCACACAGTGGGGCACTTTCTACTACAAAGTTGTGCCATTCGGATTAAAGAACATCGGGGCAACCTATCAATGTGCCATGGTAGCTTTGTTTCATGATATGATCCATCACGAGATAGAGGTCTAAGTTAATGATATGATAGCTAGGTCTCAGACTGAAGAGGAGCACCTTGATCACCTACATAAGCTATTAGACTGGATGAAGAAATACAAACTGAGGCTAAACCCGAATAAGTGCACTTTCAGAGTAAGATTTGGTAAACTCTTAGGCTTCGTTGTCAGCGACAAAGGTATTGAGGTAGACCCTGCAAAGGTTAAACTTATACAAGAAATACCGACTCCTTGCACTGAGAAAGAAGTTAGGGGATTCTTGGGACGTCTGAACTACATATCCAGATTCATTTCACATCTAACCGCTACTTGTGAGCCAATCTTCAAATTACTGAAGAAAGATCAAGTAGTTAAGTAAAATGATGATTTCCAGTATGCCTTTGACAAAATCAAGGAATATCTCCAAGAGCCTCCAATTTTGATGCCACCAGTTGAAGGAAGACCTCTGATCATGTACTTAATAGTATTAGAGAAATCAATGGGGTGTCTGTTGGGGAAGCATGACGAGTCTGGTCAAAAAGAGCATGCAATATACTACCTTAGCAAAAAGTTTACCTACTGTGAAATAAGATACTCACTGCTCGCGAAAATTTGATGTGCTTTGGCATGGGCTGCTCGCCGACTAAGACAGTATATGTTTACTCACACTACCTTGTTGATATCTAAAATAGATCCTATCAAGTACATCTTTAAGAAGCCTGCTCTCTCTGGAAGTATAGCAAGATGGAAGATGATCCTGACTGAATACGACATTCAATACACAACCCAGAAAGAAATTAAGGGAAGTGTACTAGCTGATCATTTAGCTCATCAGGCTGTGGACGACTACCAATCTATGAATTTTGAGTTCCTGGAGGAGAACATCATGTTAGTAACTGATTGTGAAAAACCTGGACAAGATAAAGGACCTGAAAAAGGATCTTGATGGACTATGGTTTTTGATGGAGCTTCCAACGCCCTTGGCAATGGCATCGGCGCTGTGATCATATCTCCTGAGGGATTTCATACTCCTTTCACTGCTAGGCTATGTTTCAACTGTACCAATAACATGGATGAGTATGAAGCATGTATCATGGGTCTCAAAGCTACAATCAATTTAAGGATCAAGTTATGGAGTGTGTTTGGAGACTCGGCTTTGGTAATCAACCAGATCAAAGGAGAATGGGACACGAATCATCCTAATCTCATCCCGTACAAAGAGCATGTATTGACAATAATCCCATACTTTGAAGAAGTTACCTTTGAGCATTTTCCACGAGAGGAAAATCAACTAGCGGACGCACTAGCTACGATGTCATCCATGTTCAAGGTCAAGTGTGATAATGAGGCTCCTCAGATCACCATTGAGGGGATGTGTTATACCCCAATTTTTTCCCATAAGATCCCTTCATCATACCATATTAATTCAATCACAACAAGATCACATTAGGGCTCTTGGTTCCCCTTCAAATCTTTAGCTTTGCTCTTTGAGGAATCACCAAGCACCTTGACTTGTTTTTATTTTGTGATCATGCATGTTTTGTTTTGAATTTCATTTTAATTAATAAAATTCAATGTCGGTTTGTCTTACTTGTTAATAATGTAGGTAAAGGCAATGTGGCTTAGCAAGTTGATCCATGGGTTCATGAGTTTATTTCCATGCCCTAGTCAATAAAGCTTGAGAAGTTCAAACCTCACCATTGAAGTTATTTTGGAAGAAACGGCATGCAAGGTTTATCTTGGTTCACCACATTTGAAAGTTATCAAGATTTATTCAAAAGTACAAGGGGTTGATTGAAGAAGTTGTCATGGTTGGACAAGGCCTTGCTCCCATTAGTTACAAGTAAATATTTCTCTAAATTCTCAAGATATGGAAGTGGTTTTGGTGGCTATGAGTTCTCATTATCATCTTCAACAACTTCTATTTACAAAGAAAAAGTGTTGGTATAAGAAGGTTGTTCAAAATTGTCAAAGTTCCTCAAAGCATTTTCTTGATCTAGGAGTTAGGGTTTTGAACTTCAAAGAAGTATATCTTGCTCATCTTTTAGAATTTTTAAGTGATTCCAAAATGAAACCTCTCTTTAAAGGGTTATTAACAAATCACTTCAAAAGTTTCAAGGAATTTTCATGTGGAAGAAACTTGGTGATGAAGAAAGATTACAAGTCCTTCAGATGAACCCCCAATTTCCAATATGTGACTTCAAATGATCATAACTTGGTCAATTTTTATCACCTTGAACCCACTCTTTTTCCATAATTATCTTGAAGATGTGAAATTTATGCCTTCTTTTATGTGCAAAGTGAGAAAATGGATGGAAGATGCCCTAAGGATACAAAAGATTATAGGTCATTTCATGATTTTTTTTCCAACTTCAACAATTTATAACTCTCTCAATTTTTGGATATTTTGAATGGTTCAAGTCTCAAAATGTCATTCAAGAGGTATATTTCATGCCATCTTTTTTGGTCAAGAGCAAATTCCAAGTGGAAGGCCATGTTTGGATGCAAAACATTATAGGTCATTTTTGAAGAAAAATTTGAAATATTTCTAAGTATGGAAAGTCAACCTTTTTCCCCAACTTTGACTCATTGCAACTTTCAGCTCAAACATCCATTTGATTCCATTCTTTTCCCATTGCAAAGCTTGTAATCTCATCTTTCTAAAGCATCAAGAACCACGCCATAAGACCCCTTGAGCTGAGAATGCCATTGATTTGAACTTTGTAACTTGAAACTAAAGTTTCTTCAAAAGCCAGAATTTGAAATCCTTGATTTAGCTTCTAAACACATTGTTTCTATGCGTTTTTTCCTAAACATGTTTAGTGAACTTCCAGAAGTGATTAGCATAGCAAAACACGCGTTCTGGATGAGTTTTGATCAATATAGAAGTCACACTTTTCTTGTTTGCAACTTCACACGATTTCCCTCCAAACTTTATCATTTCACACGCTTGAACATTCCATTTGATTCCCTATAAATAGAGGGTCATCCCTCATTCATTTCCTCAACCTTGAACAGCCAGAATCACCCTGCCAAACTTGCTCCATAACTCATTTTTCTACAACTTCGAAATCAGTGTTCAAGCCTTTTTCAATCCAATTTTTCCATCAATTCACCTTCCTTGATCTTCCCTGAAGCTAACCATACAATTACCTTCATGAATCGTGACCTATATTGATCCATAGAAGTCCAGTTTCAGAGCTCTGCAACTCAACTTCAATAGGTAGATTTCTCCATCAATTCTTCAAAACTTTGATATCATTGTGAAGCTCTCATTGCCCTGGTTCTCGTTGCAACACATGATTTTATCTGGAAACACGTTTTGACCATGAATTTTCAAATCCCTTTTCAAAACTTCTCTTCCAAATTTCTTAAGCTACAGTTTATATAAATTTGTCGTGAAGGTGTGGTTGTCTTCGTCTTGAAGAGACGAAGCGAATGGCATAGGTCCCGCGCTCTAATTTTACAGATTGAGCAACTTGGTTTTGGGACTGGCTGGAGGTCGAAGATGACCAACGTGTCATCTTCCAACCAATGATGGTGTGCCATCTGTTTTTTTTTTAAATCTGATTTAACTAATGATTCAGTGTTATTTCACTAAAGTCCATAACATGCACAGCGCGCCATGTCCACTTGATATGTTTACTAATGCGTTTTGACATTGATCAGATGGCCCATATTTTTTTTGCTTTGATATTTTATTTTCTGATTTTTATTTTAATTGTTTTAAATTTCAAAAAATCATAGAAGATTCATTTTTAGTCCAAAAAATCTGAAAAAATTATGAAAAATATTTTTGATTTTAGCTTTTTGATTTTGATTTTTTCACAATTTTATTTTGTGTTTTGATATTTTTTATAAAATTTTCACATTATTTGAATTGTTTTAAATATTTAAAAATACTTTTATGAATTTTTAATTCTGAAAAAAAATATGAAATGATCCAATGATATTGTGACAAATATTGGTGACCTCATTTATTTTTTATTTATGACTTTGTTATTTTTTTTTAATCATTTTTGGTTTATTTACTCATTTCTTTTAATTTTTAAAAATAGTTTCTGATTTTAAAAAATTACCAAAAATTTTATAAAAATACTTGAGTTCGTTTCTGATTTTTCTATGGTCTTGCTTAATATTTCTTGATTAGTTTGAACATAGTTGGTATTTTTCTTTCTTATTTCTATTTTAAAACATTTTTAAAACCTCTTTAATGTATATATTAAATGCAATATTATTTTGTGATTATTTTCTGGCTGATCTTGGATTGAATTTTTGATCATGAACTTTATTAACATCATTGGATCCATGGTGTTGAGTCCAACTCCACAAAAATGGATGAATGATTTTAATAATAGTTTGATTAAATTTTAATTCAAATATGGTTATATTCTTTCCCACCCCTCTTCATCTCATCCCTTTCTTATTGCACTAAGTGTTATTGGAGAATAATCTCTATATCATATCTCAAAACAAATGGTGCATAGATTGCTATTGACCAGCCTCAAAATAGGTGCGACTTCTATATAAGTCCACTTACGATTGCTTAACATAGCGCTAAATTTTGTCCCGATTAGAATAAATGATCATTCGTGGCCCAAACCTATGTTTGCAAGCCCAAGTATGTTAATTTGATCTTTTTGATCCAATAACCTTGAGATTCATTGTGTGGAGGATTTGGTTCTACCAATCCTCTAATGGATCTACGACATTTTTGGTTAACGCGGATCACTCAAACATCGTTGATCATTAAATGGTACCTTTGAAGATTTCAAATGGATGATATACTTGACAAAAAGAAAATTTAAATTGTTGTGTGGAGGCTTTGGTTCTACCAATCCTCTAATGAGTTCCAAATGCAAGTTTCAAGATGGTCATCCAACTAACCACTAATTATTAAATTATTTTTACTTGATGCTTTTATTTTTATGCTTTATGTACCATTTACTTTAAGCATTACATTTCATGCCACTTTTATTTTTCTCACTTGAGCATTTATATTCTTGTTATTTTCATTTTTCTCACTTGAGCATTTATATTCTTGTTATTTTTATTTTGCTCACTTGAGCTTTTTCTTTTCTTTTAAGACACCTAATAATCAATGTGAACCCTAAAAAACCCTTTAATGGTACGGCGACTATTTAGTTACTATCCTTGGCATTATGGAGTATTGTACTTCTTAGACTTAGGATCAGAAACCTTGGCCTATGTTGGAGACCTTGTGACCATAATTGATATTTTGTCTGGAGTTCTTAAGGTTTACCTCAAGACATTGGATTGTTTGTTTTTTTTTATATGCGGGTTATTGTGATTACATACTTGGTTTGTAATATGGAATTCACTCATATGCAGTCGTTACTCTGTCCAATTTTTGTGAAGACTTAATACATTTGAAGTTTGGTTCTCTCAAGAAATCTAGTATCTTTGCTTGTTTGGTTTCAATCCAAAGAATGAGAATTCTATCTTGACTCATAATGTCAAGTATTGGCTTCTTGTTAGTTAGATGGTTCTTATCCCTAGCTTTTACCTTATGATTTAGGATAGTCCCTTCTTCTCCTCCAATCTCCTTTAATTTCAAAAATCTTCTCCCCCCTTTTGAAAACTCTTCTTGTTTTTGAAACTTGAATCATTTTCATAATAAACTTGGACTTATGTCCATGCCATTTTTTCAAAACATTTTCATAAATAAAATTCAATCAACTTAATAATATCTTGACATTTTTTATGAGAAGACTAAAAGTCAATGAATCTCATTTCAAACCATTTTGCCACTTTGGCTTTCTATTTTAAAACATTTCCAAAAGATTAGGCTCTTGTCAATCCTTGTAGTGATGCAAACAACTATACTTCTACAATATGTAGTGAAGAGAGATATTTTCCACTTGGGTGTTGAGTGAGGAACTGTTGATTTTAAAATCCAAGCCATATCCTCCACTTTGAGATGATGTAAATTCTCCTTTATCATGATTGTGGGTAGTAAGTATGTTTTCCACACGGACAATAACGATGATGTCTTATCTCATAAAATTAACCAACACACTTGTGTTTTAAAATTTTAAAAGATGAACTACGTGTACCCTGATCCCCTATTGCACGGAAGGTGGTACGTAGGCACTAAAGGTTCGCAACCATAGAGGGTGCAAAATTCATAAAGAAATACATTTCTTTTCTCACCTCCACCATCTATTTTACATATAACATATTATAGCCAAAATATACAGATTTTTCAAAGAGGTTCCTGCGGAGTACCATAGATGTTTAGGGTGCTAATACCTTCCCTTTGCATAACCAACCCCCTTACCTTGAATCTTTCCCCTTCTTTTTGGGTTATTCTCTCTTTTCCCATTCCTTTGGAAACAATAAAGCGCAGTGGTGATTTTTATTTTAATCTGTATAAGTCTAGTCAATCCAATGGCTTAGTCTTAAACATTTCTACCGCTACAGAAAAAAATGGCGACTTCACTGGGAAAAGATTGACCTCTTGGTGGTCCATCCCTAAGTGGGTTGAGCCTATCTTTGTTTATATTTGTATATGTGCTATTGTTGTTTATGTGTTCTATGTTGCATATTTGTTTGTTTGGATTTTCCTGGTTTTCAGGGTGCTTGGTGATTTCTCATAAGTCTTATACCCGAACTTGGGCAAACTTAAGATAGGACGGACGATATAGTCACGTTAACTTTGAGGGAGTAATCCCAAAAAAGGAGGCATGATATCCCCAACTCAGTGGAGGCCCCTTTGATTGTAGTGTCGATTACCGAGTAATCGGGAAGACGTGTTGCTTTCGACCTGGGAGCCTGCTGAAGATGAAGATCGTAGAATACCTAACCCATCTTGGCCTTTTAGGTGTAGTGCGGAAGCTATGAAGGAGTAATCCAGAAATAGTTGGCAAGCGATACTATGCTCGGACGAGTTTTTCTTGAGAATATTACTAATTACTGAGTTAATCGGGAAGTTGGTGATATCCGAAAGAAGGATGTAGACTCGGGGAACCTCTAGAAACTTGTTCGGCATGTGATAACTTTTAGACCAATACCTTATGGGTAGTACCTTCAACCTCATGCTCGTGATGTTGAACCTTTGAACCCTATGTTTGTGATCTTGTGTGTGATTGTTGCATCATGCATCCATGCACTCATAAGCATCTTTTGGAGAAATTTTATTTCAAGGGACTTGAAAGTTGACCATTTGTGAATATCTCAGATACCTTTTGACCATGGATTCTAGAAAAAGAAAGACCAGAAAATACAATTTCAAAGATCCCAAGATAGATGAGTTGATCAGTCTAATTCCTGAGATTGAGTGTTATGCATATTTTCAGAAGAAGTATGGATCCACCATTCCTCTCATGAAGCTTAGGATGAAGGAGGGTATTCTCTCGAACTTGGTCCAGTTCTATGATCCGATGTATCATTGCTTTACTTTCCCTGCCTATCAGTTGATGCCTACACCAGAGGAGTATTCTTATTTGTTGGATTTACCTATTATCGATCGTGTTCCTTTTACTGGTTTGGAGGGTGAGCCAAAACCACACGAGATTGCTGCTTTGATCCATCTGGGGAAGTCTAAGGTTGAAGCCCATATGAATACTAAAGGAGGGATTAGAGGATTACCAGCTTAGTTCTTATTGGAGAAAGTTCGTTACTTTGTCAGGATGAAGAGTACAGTCGCTTTTGAGGCCATCTTTTCTCTACTTGCTTACGGGTTATTTTTATTTCCTAATGTGGACAAGTTTGTTGATGTTAATGCTATCAGGATCTTCATGATTGGAAACCCAGTTCCTACATTGTTGGGTGATGCTTATTACTCTATTCATCTTCAGAGTTCTTATCATGAGGGGATGATTATCTGTTTCATGCCTCTGTTATACTGATGGTTTATTTCTCATATTCCTCAGTCTGATGCTTCCGGGGATGTTAGGAAGGAACCCCGTTGGACTCCTAAGATCATGGCACTTACTCATTAGGATATTGATTGGTATCATTGGGCTTACCAGGATGTAGAGATTGTTGACAATTGTGGTAGTTTCCCCAATGTACCTCTTCTTGGTACAATGGGAGGAATTAACTACAATCCTGTTCTTGCATGACGACAACTTGGTTATCTGATGAGGGATAAACCAAATAGTATTCATTTCAGTAGTTTCTTTATGGAGGAGGGATAAGACCATAAGGAAGCTAGGGAGAATATTGCGAAGGCCTGGCATCACATTTACAGGAAGAGTAGGAAAGACTTGGGACCTAAGGGGCTGTTTCTTTGGAGCCCTATCTTCAGTGGGTCTAAACGAGATATATTCAGTTGAAGATGTCGTATTCCCGGGAAGCACCTATGCTTGATCTATTTTTGAAGACCACTCCTCCCTTATTGGATGATATAGAAGAGCTACAGCTTGCTTTGGTCAGGATGCAGCGGGAAAAGGAAGATTGGAAGAATAAATGCCAAACTTTGGAGATTTCCTATAGAGCATACTTGAAGGAGAAAGACGACTTGATTGAGATTCTTGAGAGTCGGGCGATAGAGACCATGGAGAGGTAGGGGGATTTATTTTCTCCTAAGCCTCAGTCAGATGTTAGTTGCTCACTTCTTGATTCAGGTGATTGGAAGGAGGTTGCCACCAGATATGTGGAAGAAAACCAAAGGTTGAAGGCTATGATTGCCAGGTTTATAGGAAAGCGCCAGCGTATAAAGTGATCTCCTTCAACTTTACTTATTAGGGTTTTAGACTTTATTTTCATCTTGTACTTGGGTTTATTGAAGCTTGTAATCCATTTTGAAGTTATTATAATAAAAAAATTCAGTATTTCAAATGTGTTATTACTTTGATATTTGCAATGTGTCTATAAATCTTTAACTCCCTTGAGATATTAATAATAAAATAAATCACGTGAATTGCATGTCATGCATCATATTGCACATATTTCTTGCATTTGTTATGCATATCCAGGTGTCTTACTAAACTTCTTTACTTCGTCCAACAAGTTGTCTCACCATTACAACACTCGAGCTAATTTCAGAAGGAAGATGGATAACTTGGAACAAGAGAATCGCGAGTTGTGCAAGGAAGTTTCTGCTTTGAAGACCGGCAGGGCCAATCTTACTGCTCTGATGGAATCTCTGGTGGCTGCTCAGAATCAGCCACCGAGTGTTCAACCTCAACCAATAAGGGTTACTAATGAAGCTCCGACTGTTCCTGTGTCTGCTACTCCAGCAATTGTTTAGAATCGCATGCCTCAAGGTTATCCATGGGGAAAGCCAGAGAATTGTGTGCCTGAAGGTTTCAATCTTGGTCATCAAGATACTCCAGTTGTTCAGAATATTGTTACTCCTGCACCTCATGTGGTGCATGTTGCTCCTGCTGCACCTCCTTCGGTGAATATGGTCCCATTTACTAATGATGATATGTGTCGTCCCTTTCCTACACCAAGTGAAGACTTGGGTCTCTATGATAGAATAGATGATTTTCAAGAGCAGTTTGACAAGATCCAGAGGGAGATGAAGGCCCTCAAGGGAAAGGAATTTTTCGGGTAGAATGTGAATGATTTGTGTTTTATTCCAAATGTCAAGATACTTGCGAAGTTTAAAGTCTCAAAATTTGAGAAGTATAAGGGCAACACTTGTCCTCGTGCTCATCTTGTGATGTATGTAAGAAGAATGTCTACCCATATTGATGATCAACGTCTGTTGATTCACTTTTTTTAGGATACTTTGACTAGTGTTGCATTGAAGTGGTATATGAGTTTGGACAATGTCAATATCCATACTTTCAATGACTTGGAAGAATCCTTTATCAGACAATACAAATACAAAATAGACATGGCGCCTGACCGTGATCAACTCAGGTCCATGGTTCAGAAAGATAGGGAATCATTCAAAGAATATGCATAGAGATGGCGTGAGGTAGCCACCCAAGTGATTCCTCCCATGGAAGAGAAGGAGATGACTAATATTTTATTGAAGACTTTGGGTGCTTTCTACTATGATAGGATGGTAGCGAGTGCACTAAGTGACTTTACTGAAATGGTAGGCATGGGTATCCGCTTAGAAGAGGCTGTAAGAGAGGGTCGTTTAACAAAAAGTGAAAGTTCCGGAAGTACGAAGAAGCCATCTTATGAGTTTTCCAAGAAGAAGGAAGGAGATATAAATGTTGTCATGCAAGAAAGGAGGGTTCATCCTCCTAGAAGAAATTATCAGCGTTATCAGCAAGTCGCCTCAATTACTCTAGTTATTGGTGTAGCTCCAACCACCGTTGGTTATCAGAGACCATCCCATCAGGGGAATCAAGGGTACAATCAGAGAATGGAGAGTTATGATCCTATCCCTATGAGCTATAAGAAATTACTCCTGGCGTTAATTCAGAAGAAGTTGGTTCAGACCAGACCACCTCCCGCTGTACCATCACCCTTGCCTTGGTATTACAAGGCATACCAAACATGTGTTTTTCAACAGGGAGCAACAGGGCACAATGTTGAGAAATGCTATCTGTGATGCGGTGGGAGAACTGACTTGAAGTTTTGCGTTTCATTCGTACTTGTGCGGTTAGCAAGAGTCACCACTGACTTTTCTTTTATCCAAAAGGAAAGGTAAAAAAGCACAGGAAAGACCTTTCGAGATTATTTCTCGGGTTCGAAGGGTAGATTATGAAAAGGGAAGGTATTAGAACCCTTTTCATCCATGGTTTTCCATGGGCTCTTAGTTACTCGTTTTAGATCACTTGCTTTCATTTGATTGTGTGCTTGTGGTGTGGGATTTGAAAGTATTTTGAAAAATCTCTTTGTAATGGTTCTCGTCTCTATAAGAATGTATACAAAGTTTTCTTTTCGAAAAATGGTTCAAAGATGTGTTTGTGAATTGTGTTTCGAAAAGTGTTTTTAAAAGAGGTTTTGCAATGGTTCTCGTCTCTATAATAACATATACAAAACGTTTTAAATTTTTTTGAAAATGTTTTGAAATGGGAGTGTAGGTGTAAAAGTTTTTGTCGTGAGCAAACGAGTAACTAAGAGTGAATCTATCTACTCGAAAGGTCTTAAGTTGTTATTTTATTCTTCCTTTTAATGGTGTCTTACCATTGATTTGGTATGAAGCCCCATCATTGGATGTGAAGGGACAGGCGTGGGTCAATTTTACAATCATTGAAGGCAACTTGTGAGACGCTTTAGCAATTTTTGTAAGGGACGAGATCGTTTTAATCGAAGGCAACATCGAGTGTCATCGAGGGACTATGATCTTTGTTATTGAAGGGTCATTGCTAGAGTGTCTCATATTCGAGGGACATGATTGTATTTCCGAGGCAACGAGCGAGGTTACCCTAGAGGTGCGCATGTGAAAAATTGTGTTGGTTTCAAGTTATTTTATTCTTGGATTAGGCCATCTAGCGATTGATTTTTTGAATCTTGCCATACATGCCTAGTTACTATACAATATATGGAAAACAATAAATTGCGGGAATTGAAATTCTACGCTAATACAAAAGTATTCGGGAATGGGGGTACAATTGTTACAAATGGGGAATGAATCAAATGAAATAGCAATGTCCAAATATCAAACAATACAACCAAATCAAATTTTAGTGCGATTTAATATAAAGTTATGACAACTTATGAAAATAAAATCAACAAAGTATGAAATGTATGTATTTACTTGAAAAGAGAAAAATAAAACCTATTCTAAACAAATGATTAAAATAAAAATCTTTATTATCATTTTTGTATTTTTATTAATTATGAATAAGTTTAAAAGAAAGAAAACAAACTAGGTTAATTCTTTTTTGATGTTTTATTAAATGTAGAAAATTAATAAAAAGAAGGTTTATATAAAAATAAAAATTAAATGATAAAAATTAAACACTAAAATATAAATTAATTTAATAAAAGGTTTTATGTTTTATTTAACATCTTTCAAAACAAAATAAACAAACAAATTAAAAAGAATAAGAAGAAATATGGGCTTAGGAGACTTAAGGGTGTTAGGCCCAAAGAAAGATAGTTATGATTGCTAGCAAAACGAGCCAGGGGGGGTGTACCCAAAAAACGTGTGGGCCTTAGGAGTTATTTGAACAAAAAGGCCCAAGGTTCTTAAACTGTGTTAGGTGCTTTTGATTAGGGACAAAGCCAAATTAGGGTTCGTGGTTCACTCGCTCACAGCGGCGCCGCTCGTCCTCGTTCATCCAAACTCTTCTACTTTCGTTCATCCTCTCACCTTATCACTCACCTCTTCCTAATTTCATGAACAAAATCACTCTCTTGCTCTATCTCACCCTGATTTGCGCCCTTTTGGAAACCCTAAGTTTTGAAATGAATTTGTCTAAGGGGTTAACAATCGGATTATCTGATCCTCCCCCCCTTAATCTCTGTTGTCGGAGCTCTCTCTCTCACCTCCTAACCAAGTTCTAATTATTTTTTCTCTTTTGAAAAGGTGGTGTTCTGTAAGTTTTCTTAATTTTACAAATTTTGTCTTAATTGTTCTTTGGATACTCTGTTAATAGTTGAAGTTTTTTCCTTTTAAATGCATGAAAAGCATGATTACATAAGATTTGGAATGAGAGAAAAAAAACCTACCTGTCGAAGTATTTTCTGTGAAATTGAAAGGGGACGGCGAGATGATGATGATGCTCCTTTGTGGCGAGAGCTTGCGAGGGAGGAGATGAAGATTGAAGGCGTGGGTTTTTCTGGTAACCTTTTCTGTCCTCTGAGCTCTGAATGATGATGATGTTGTTTGATGTATTTTTGGGATTTTTGTGATTGTTGGTTTTAGTTTGATGATGTTTGTTGATGATAATGATTTGATGATGTTGGTGTTTCAACAGGTTTGATGAGTTTAGACCTGTTACAGTTTTGGTTTGAGGAGTTTTTTCTGGTTTTTGATTTATATGTTGGTTTACAGTTTTTTGGAGGTTTGATGGTCTTTGAAGGTTTGAACTATTTTACAGGTTTTGGTTGAGTATGTTTTTCTGGTTTTTGATTTGTATGTTTAATAGGTTTAGTTTGATGGTTTGAGAATTGGAAGGTTGTGGATTTTTGGTTAGAACTGTTGGCTTTGTAGCAGTTTGTCCTTGTAAGGTTTTTTGAAGGTTGTTGTTACAATTTGGTTTGAGGTTTTTCTGAGTTTGTTGTTACAGTTTGGTTTGGTGTTGTTGGAATTTGGTTTCGTGGATTTTCTGAGTTTGTTGTTACAGTTTGCAGGCTTGGTGTTGTTGGAATTTGGTTTCGTGGATTTGTTATTATTTTATTAATGAACAGGTTGCAGGTTAGGTTGATGGTGTTTGAAGGTTGGTTTGACAGTTTGAATGTTGGGGGTTTTGTGATGATTCTTACTGTTGGTTTTTGACAGTTTTGATGCTTGATCTGGCTTTCTGAGTTTGATCTGTTTGACAGTTTTGAGGGGTTTTTTTAGTTTGTTGACAGTTTGAAGGTTTGTTTATGAGTTTGAAAATGGTTTGAGATTTTTGGAGTTTTGATAGTTGGAGACTGTTTGGGATCTTTGACAGTTTTGATGCTTTTTGGACTTTGATAGTTTTCTGAGTTTGATAATTGTCTCTCTATCTTCTGCTTGAGAATTGTGTACTGTTATATTCATGTGGCTTTGGTTGAATTCTTATTCAAAATGGTGGGAAAACACCAAACTTTGAATACTTTGGCATATTGTTCTCATACTCTTTTTCTTGCAGTTTTTGTTTTCTAGAAACTCTTATTCAATTGTGACAATCAAGGCAGCAGGGTTGTGCATCCCTAGGTGACTTCTTTCCTCTCTTCTCTCTCAATGACCCTAAGAGTCAATTATTATTTTGCCTTTTTCTGAAAAGTTTGCAATAAAAATGGAAAATGATGAAAATGCTTATTGAACAAGCCTCTTGCTTGTTGACTTAGTTTATCATATTGCTATATTTTCTTTTTGTTGTTGCCTGCTTCCTACTGCTATGCTGCTACCTCGTTTGCATGGATGTTGTTTGTATTTTGTCCAATTTGCTGCTTGTTTGGCTCTGTTTTGCACCTTCTGTTTGGAATATTTGTTTGGCTGTTGTTTGGGCATCTTGTTTGTTTGGACAGCCTTGCTGCATTTGTTCTTGTTTGGATAACTTTGCTTTCATTTCTTGTTTGGATAGCTTGCTTGCATTTCTTGTTTGGATAGCTTGCTTACATTTCCTATTTCTTCTTTTTGTGAACCAAGAGGAATAATTCTCTTGTGATTTACAAATAGAGAAAAATAAAAATGTGATGAATTAAAAATAGCCTTCTGATTCCAAATTGAAAACTTTAATGATGAACACTTTTTCTTTTGAAAATTCTTGCTCATGTCCAATTAATTGTACTAACTATTTTTCTGTCTTTTGTTTTCATGTGAGCACAACTGGATGGTGGCAAAGCAGGGGAAGCAAGAGACTCTGTGGCAAGCATGGAAGCAAAGGAAGCTCAGTCAACCTTAGGCATAGATTCATTTTCGTTGTAATTTAGAGAGAAACATTCAACAATTGTACTAATTTTTTTTTAAATACAATAAGTTGTAAAACCTAAAGTATTTAAATAATAAATTGTTTTGTAAAAACTTTTGAAATAAATGGAGAAAGTCTTATGAGATATTCTGGTGTCCATTGAAACCCTTTACTGTCGATAACTTATAATCTTCTCTTTGCATCCTAACTAATTCTTAAAGATTCCCAATCAAGATAATTGAAACAAAATGCTACCATCTGATAACTTAAACTCCAAGCAATCCAATAACTTTGTAATCTTACAACTGCATTCCAATCAAAACACACACTGTCTATCCCATTTCCTAAACAAGCAAATGTTTTAAAAGACGCAAATTTTCTGGTTAACCTGGATCAAACAAAACATGAATGTCCCAAATGACAGTCTTAGATTCCATTTCTTGTCCCAAACAAACATGCCTTGAGAACAAACATTAACCTTTCAGTAAACTTGAAAAAGCATGAAAACATGTGAAAGCCAATTGGATCTTTGAGAATTGCAAGAAAAACCCTAATTGTTGGTTTACTTCCAAAGGAGAAAATCTGTCTGATCGATTCCTGAGCCAATCTTGAATATCTGAGAAACCCTAGGGTTGTGTCTTCTATGAAAAATGGGAGGGAAAATTTTGGGGTACAACATCTGCCCCTGTTCAATCTTCTTGAACCTGAAGAGTTAGATTAGGGAGTTTTGTCGTTCGTGACTCGAAGGTAAAAGATGATTGGATACTAGAGTGCCTATAAATTTGCGCTCGACAAAAGTGTAATTGAGGGAATGGGCTTAAAGATGCCATTTGGAGAGATGTTAGAATCTTGTTGGAGATGGGCTTGCATATGCCATCCAAGAATGTTTGGTTGTAAATCGACAGAATAAGCATCAGAATGGTGTCCGTATTTGGAACGTATCTGAACTGTATCTATACTTGAATCCGAATAAGCGACATAATGGCTTCCGTGTCTGGAGCGTATCTGAACTGTATCTTGAAATTAAGTCTGAATGAGTAACAGAATGACTTCCGTGTCTGGAGTGTATCTGTACTATATCGGTACTTGGAATCTGAATGAGTAACATAATGACTTCTGTGTCTGGAGTGTATTTGTAGGATGAAATCCGAATGAGTAACAAAATGACTTTCGTGTCTGGAGTGTATCTGAACCTTATCTGAATGAGTAACAGAATGGCTTCCATGTCTGGAGTGTATCTGTATTGTATCTGAATTTGAAATCCGAATGAGTAACAGAATGACTTCCGTGTCTGGAGTGTATCTGAACTATATCTTAAAATTAAGAACTGAATGAGTGACAGAATGGCTTCCATGTCTGGAGTGTATCTGTACTCTATCGGTACTTGGAATTTGAATGAGTAACAGAATGACTTCCGTGTCTGGAGTGTATCTGTACTGTATCTGTAGGATGAAATCCGAATGAGTAGCAGAATGACTTCCGTGTCTGGAGTGTATCTGTACTATATCTGAAATCTTTGAATATTTGTTAAAGATAGTTGTTAATATTATCCTGAAAAGGGTAAAATGTTAGCTGAAACACAAAGTTATGTTGCATGAAATGTATGATGCAATAAATGTGTTTTATTCATGTTTATGATATATGAATGTAATGTATGCGCATGTAAGCTGATTTGCTATATTGCTGAGGAAAATAAATCCTTGACTGCTGCCGGGGAAAATAAATCCTTGACTGCTGAGGATTGTGAGAGTAATACCATATACTTCTTGAGGAATCTGCTTGGGGAATCCAGAGAATTTTAATGACTTTTACTTGGGATTACCGACGGGAGTCTTTGTTCTGTCGAGAAGTAATAAAAACTTTGTGGGGAAAAAGTTTATCCTGTAATGAAAACTCTTTGGGGAAAAGCTTATTCCGCTGGGGAGTTCAGGAGTTTGGGTTGTATGCCAATCTACTGGGGAGTTACCCTAGGTTGGGGAGAAACGAAAGTTAACCGTTATCTGGTTGATTTTCAGGCTTCAATACAACTTGCTGGGGAAACCTGGAGAAACTGGATGATTTCCGCTGTGGGTTGAAAGTTTCAGCTCCGCTAGGGATTGGTAGTTAGTAGTCTCATCTCCGCTGGGGATCTGTAGTCCAAAGTTTTGGCTCTGCTGGGGGATCTTAATAACATGCTGTAGAGATTGCTCATGGAATAGCCTAAAGACGTTTTCCTAATCTTTCTACCTGTCAGTAATTACTCCTTTTCATCCTGTTTATTTGTAAACGATAATTATGCATATGTTCATTAATGAATCATTGGACGTTTTTGCCAATAAAACACAAGTGTAAAGAAAAAGGCAAATAGTTTTATGTACTTTGAAAGAGATATCTTTGTATTTTCTTTGAATAAGTGTTTTGTACAAAGGAGACAGACATCCTAGTAAGAGGATGGTGTCATAAAAAATGAGAAAAATTTATACAAAGAAAGATAGCTATGTGTAAAAAATCCCACGGGGTTCCCATTCTTCTATAGCCTTCGTAACTCCGAATATCTTGTCCATTTGTTGCTTCGTCCGAAGATGATTGGATTGATCAGAAGCTCCAGGTTTTTCTGTGAAGAGACTGTCCTTAAAGTGATCCGATGAGACATAGTCATACACTTTAATTCCATAACTTTTTCCTAGACCGCCCTTTCGGGTTTTCAGTCCACCGGGAAACCCTTTTTTGCCCAAGTCGCCCTTTCGGGTTTTCAACTTGCTGGGTGTACAGATTTTCTTGTTTTATCCCTAATTTTTGCCTGAACCTCCCTTTCAGGTTTTGGATTCACCGGGATTCCCTTGTCTTGCGTAGGTGTGTCAACCTAGCGGGTCTCTTATGCGTAGTATCTTTTGACTATGTTTGCGTTCACAGGGTGCGGCAGATCGTCGCCGTCCATGGTGGTTAAGATCATTGCCCCACCAGAAAAGATGTTCTTGATAACAAATGATCCTTCGTAGGTAGGAGTCCATTTGCCCCTGGGATCACTTTGTGGCAAGATGATACGCTTGATCATAAGATCTCCAACTTGATACACTTGGCGTCTGACTTTCTTATTGAAAGCTTTGATCATCCGTTTTTGATACGTCTGACCATTGAAAACAACAGTAAATCTCTTCTCGTCAATTAAGTTTAACTGATCAAGCCGGGTTTGGATCCAATCATCCTTACTCAAACCAGCATCCTTCATGATTCTTAAGGAGGGAATCTGAACCTCGATAGGTAAAACAACTTCCATGCCATATACTAAGGAATAAGGTGTTTCCCCAGTTGATGTGCGAGCCATGGTACGGTACCCGTGGAGAGCAAACGGTAGCATCTCATGCCAGTCCTTGTAGGTGACTGTCATTTTTTGTATGATCTTTTTGATATTTTTGTTTGCAGCTTCGACTACACCATTCATCTTTGGCCGATAGGGGATGAATTGTGATGTTGAATTTTGAACTGTTCGCACAAAGCGGTGATCATAGTATTGTTAAGGTTTGTACCATTGTCAGTGATGATCCTTTCGTGGATATCGTACCAGAAAATGAGGTTCTGCTTGATGAAGCGGGAAACAACGTTCTTAGTAACGGATGTGAAGGAAGCCGCTTTGACCCACTTTGTGAAGTAATCAATGGCCACCAGAATGAAGCGGTGTCCATTGGATGTTGTAGGCTTGATCTCTCCAATCATGTTGATTCCCCACATAGCTAATGGCCAAGGAGCTGTTAAGACATTTAGAGGAACAGGAGGCACGTGCACCTTGTCTGTATAGATTTGACATTTATGGCATGTTCGGGAGTGTTGATAGCAGTCTGCTTCCATGGTAGAGCAGTAGTAGCCTGCCCGTAGAATCTTCTTTGCCATCGTATGCCCTATAGAGTGAGTGTCGAAGGTACCTTCATGCAATTCATCCATAATCCTTTCAGCTTCAGCTTTGTCCACACAACGGAGCATAATATAATCATGATTGCGCTTGTACAGGATGCCATTACTTAGGAAGAACTTAGCGGAGAATCTTCTTAAGAACTTTTTGTCATTGACTGAAGCTCCTTCAGGATATTCTTGAGTCTCGAGATACCTTTTGACTTCATGAAACCAAGGTTGGTCCACTACTTCTTCGGTATTAATCTCATGACAGTGTGTTGGTTCGTCCATCCATTCAATGGTGATCTGGGGAGCCTCGTTGTCCCAATTAAGTTTAAACATGGATGACATTGTAGCTAAGCCATCTGCTAGCTGATTCTCTTCTCGCGGGAAGTGCTCAAAGGTAATCTGCTCGAAATGTGGTAGCAATGTCAGAACATGTTCTTTGTAAGGGATGAGGTTTGGATGCTTAGTGTCCCACTCTCCTTTGATTTGACTGATAACCAAAGCTGAGTCCCCAAATACAATTAAAGATTTGATTCCCAAGTCTATGGCAGCCTTGAGTCCAAAGATGCATGCTTCATACTCTGCCATGTTGTTCGTACAGTTGAAGCAAAGTATGGCGGTGAAAGGAGTATGGAAACCTTCTGGGGACATGAGCACAAAATCGATACCGTTACCAAGCGCATTGGATACCCCATCAAAGTACAGGGTCCATCGGGATCCTTGTTCAGGTCTGTCATATGGTCTGATATCTTCAATGTTGTCCAATGTCAAGATGTCTTCGTCAGGGAAGTCAAACTTCATGGATTGGTAATCTTCAACAGCTTGATGAGCCAGATGGTCAGCTAGCACACTCCTCTTTATAGCTTTTTGGGTCGTGTACTGTATATCATATTCGATCAGGATCATCTGCTATCTAGCTATTCTTCCAGACAAAGCAGGCTTCTTAAATATGTATTTGATCGGATCCATCTTAGATATCAGCAAAGTGCTATAAGTCAACATATACTGCCTTAGTCGGCAAGCAGCCCATACCGAAACGCAGCAAGTTTTCTCGAGCAGTGAATATCTTGTTTCACAGTCGGTAAAATTTTTGCTAAGGTAATAAATGGCATGCTCTTTTTGGCCAGACTCGTCATGCTGCCCCAGTACGCACCCCATTGAATTCTCTAGAACGGTCAGATACATGATTAGCGGTCTTCCATTGACGAGTGGCATCAAGATAGGAGGCTCTAGCAAATACTCCTTGATTTTATTGAAATCAATTTGATAGTCATCATTCCATTTAACTACCTGATCTTTCTTCAACAGCTTGAATATTGGCTCACAAGTAGATGTTAGGTGAGAAATGAACCTAGCAATGTAGTTTAGGCGTCCCAAGAAACCTCCGACCTCCTTCTCAGTGCGAGGAGCAGGCATTTCTTGTATAGCTTTGACTTTGGCAGGATTAACCTCTATGCCTTTGTTAATTACAATGAAACCCAAGAGTTTACCAGATTGGACTCCAAATGTGAACTTGTTTGGATTCAATCTTAGCTTGTACTCCTTCAACCTGACAAACAGCTTTTGCAAGTGATCAAGGTGTTATTCTTCAGTTTGTGAATGGGCTATCATGTCATCTACGTAGACCTCTATCTCATGATGTATCATATCATGAAACAAAGCTACCATGGCGCGTTGATAGGTTTCCCCAGCATTCTTCAGTCCGAATGGCATCACTTTGTCACAGAACGTGCCCCAATGTATAACAAAAGTAGTTTTCTCCATGTCCTCAGGGGCCATTTTGATCTGGTTGTAACCTGAAAATCCGTCCATGAAAGAAAATACTTTATGTTGAGTTGTGTTGTCAACCAGGATGTCAATGTGCGGAAGTGGAAAGTCGTCTTTAGGGTTGGCCCTGTTTAAGTCTCTATAATCCATGCACATTTGCACCTTACTATCCTTCTTAGGCACGGGAACAATGTTAGCAACCCATTGTGGATAGGAAGTAACAGCCATAAATCCAGCATTAAACTGCTTCATAACTTCTACTTTGATCTTCTCTGACATGTCATGTCTCATGCGGCGGGCCTTTTGTTTCACTGGTGGACAGTCTTCTCTTGTGGGTAGATGGTGTACCACAATGTCTGTATCAAGTCCCGGCATGTCTTCGTATGACCAGGCAAATATCTCAACATACTCATGCAACAGCTGAATTAAGTGCTCCTTGACACTCGGCTCTAGATTGGCACCCACTCTGATTTCCTTTCTGTCTTCCTCAGTTCCCAAGTTGATTGTATCTAACTGCTCTTCATGAGGCAGAATATCCCTTTCCTCTTGTTGTAGAAGCCTAGCCAATTCCCCTGGCATCTCATAATCTTCCTCACCTTCGTATTCGGCATGGTAGATCAGATCTTCAGAGTCACTGAAGGTTACAGTAGTATCGTTACCCATGGGATCCGGAATGGAAAGGTACCTGCATTTGTGAGTGTGGGTGTGTGTAAGGGCATAGCCACCTTTAAACAAATAAAATGTAAAAAGAAAGACAATGAACACAAAAGTTTGTATGAAAAACGTCCATGATTCATTGAATGGCATATTAAGATGAAAAATAAGAACCCTTACAAATGGACCTTTGTGCCTTGGGTAAGACACAAGGTTAAGAAAGTATGAATTGTTTGAGAATTATTACAGATCTAATAGAAATGGAAAAGATAAATTACTATGGTATGAAAGTAATCGGAACAAAGTCTTTTGCTTCCCAGTTGCACAGTCCTCCGTCAATGGTAGGGAATATCCAGTCTTCCAGGCTGCCCTCTTCTTCACTGTCCTCTAGTGCATTAACCCCTTGATGACTGATCTTCACAGGTGGCCCTCCGGCACGGATGCGGCGCACGGCCTTCTGACCAGTTGAGGTGAACCCCAAGCCAAACTTGTCTGATTTGAAAGCAAAGTCTGGAAGTTTCCCCCAGATTGTGCATCCTCCCTCTTCAACCACTGCTTTTGCATCCTTGAGAGATGACATCCGAGGCAGAGGTCTGTTAATCGTGGGTATAGAGGACACTGTCTTGGTTGCCGCTATCTCCTGAGCTACCTCCTCAAAATGCTGGAAAGGAGTTTCGATGAATTCGCCATCCAATTCTACATAACGGAAAGAATTCAGATGACTGATCATGTATTCCTCTTCGCCATGAACAGTTATGATTTTCCCCTGGACATGGTACTTGAGCATTTGATGCAGAGTGGAAGTGACAGCTCCAGCATGGTGGATCCAAGGTCTTCCCAACAGGAAAGAGTAAGAAGGACGGATGTCCATCACATAGAATGTGGAGTTGAATGTTTCAGTTCCCACCTTAATCGAGATGTCCACCTCCCCGTGAACCATCCTTTTAGAACCATCAAAGGCTCTGACAATGATATTAATGGGTTTCAGAGTTAGGCCTTCACAATCCAGTCTATCTAAGGCTTTCTTTGGTAAGACGTTTAAAGACGAACCAGTGTCTACCAGTACGTGTGCTAGGGTTGTCCCTCTGCATTCCACCGAGACATGCAAAGTATCATTATGATTTCTCCCTTTCGAAGTTAAATCTGCATCGGAGAATCCTAGACCATTGTCAGCTGTTAAACTAGCCACACATTCCTGGAACTGATCAGCGGAGGTTTCTTGTGGCACGTGGGCCGTCTTTAAAAATCTTATCAGAGCCTTAGCATGAGCTTCTGAACAAAGCAACAGGGCCAACATGGAGATCTTTAAAGGGGTTTTCCCCAGCTGTTCCACCACATCATAATCGTTTTTCTTGATTATTTTCAAAATTTCCTCCATTTCCTTTTGAGAGGTTTCAGGGATGATCAACGGCTGAGCCCTCGTCCTGACGGGCTCTTCTTGGATCCCTTTCCCTCGAACATCAGTAGCAGCAGAGGGGATAACCATGGGGGTTGTGACTTCTTCTATGATTGGCGTACTTGCAGATATGTTTACCGGTGTAGAGATAACCTTAGGAGAAGCTGAGGGTCCAAGAATTGCCTTTGGAGGGGCAATCTTTGGAGAAAAGATTCTTCCACTACGGGTAACTTTGCTTGTTCCGACAATGTTACTGATATCGGAATTGTCTTATTCAGAACTCTCTTCCTCGGCAGTCTGTTCAATCTGTTTAACACCATGGTAGTAGATTTCTCCACCATAGTTCCATGGTATTGATTTGTCGGACTTGTACGGGACTGGCCCGGGCATGGTTATCTTCAAAGGTGCAGCCTTCGGAGCGGGTTTAATCCTAACAGGTCTTTTAGGGACCTTGGAAGGATTGTCGGATATGGTTATTATTGAAACATCATTAACAGGAGTTGATAAAACAGGAGACTTCTCAAATAGGATTTCTTGGTTATCAATTAGGCGTTGGATGCCTATCTTCAACAATGGATAGTGGGTTAATGAAGATGAACAAAGGTGACAATCTTCTTTACAACCTGGGAAAACCCCAGCCTTCAACAAATTTAACTTGATTATAGGGAGCCGAGTTATCAAATCATCTACAGTAGCAACAAACAGATCCTCCTCAACAGCATGGGCGTTGTGGTCATGCCTTGGCATTGGAGCAGAGATAACATTGGGTTTTTCAGGTGCGTCGAATTCAACTTCTTTAGCATCTATGAAATCCTGAATTTTATTCTTCAGGGCCCAATAATTGTCAGTGTCGTGCCCTGGGCTCTCCGAATGGTAAGCACACCTGGCGTTCGGATGGTAATATGGGGAAGCAGTGTTAGGGTTTTTAGGGGCCTCTTTCAGCATGGCCAAATTCAACTTCAGAAGATGTGTTAAGACTTGAGCAGGAGTCATGTTTATCTTGGTGAATTTCCGTACAAGCCTTTCCACCCTTTGCTGATTGTTTCTAGGCTGATCATTCCTCGGCTGATTGTTTCTTGGTTGGTCTGACGCAGACTTCTAAATCATAACAGCCCCCACCGTTGGTCGGCACTCAACTCTTCCTTGACCCCTCTGAGAATAGACAGCTGACACTTCCTTCTTTCCCGTGAAAGGTTTTCTGATGGCAGCAGAAGTAGATGCATCTTTTTGAATTTTCCCGCTCTTAATACCGGCCTCCAATCTTTCTCCGGTTAGAATCAAATCAGTGAACCCAGCGGACAAACTTCCAATCAGGTGATTGAAGAAAGGACCTGACAGGGTACCCAGGAACATGTCTACTAGCTCTCTTTCTGACAATGTTGGTTGCACCCTTCCGGCTAAGTCCCTCCACTTTTGGGTGTAGTCTTTGAAGCCCTCATTGGTAGCCATGGCCATACTCTGTAGCTGAGTACGGGTTGGCGCCAAGTCGGCGTTGTATTGATACAGCTTATAAAAGGCGGCTGCCAAGTCTTCCCAATTATGCACATCAGACCTCTGCAACTGGTAGAACCAATCCAGCTGTTTTCCTGACAAACTGTCCTGGAAAAAGTGAACCCACAAATCTTTGTCAGAAGAATGTGGCTGAATTTTCCTGACATAAGATCGTAGGTGCATCTTTGGGCAAGACACCCCATCATACTTAGCAAATAGTGGAACTTTAAATTTTGGAGGGATTACAATTCCAGAAACCAACCCTAGCTCCTCAAAATCCAGCCACGGTACTCTTTGCACTTCCATAGTAGCTAGACGTTCTTCCAAGTTCTTGTATTTTTCATCGGCCGGAGGGTACTGTTGTTCAGAGTAGTCCTCATCTTCCTCTTATTCTGCTTCAGAATCAGATGGAACTTTCGTCCCCTTTCCTTTTCCTTCCCCTTCTTCAGATGTTGATGGGAATTCCAAGGTCCGTCTGGCTTATCCCTGAAATCTTCTACCCATGACAACCACACTGGCTCGCTTCTTCTTCTTTTTCTCTTTCTCCTTCTCTAGCAAAGTCTTGAGCTCCTCCTGCCCCTTGGCCAAGGTCAAGAGTAGCTGTTGAAGTTGTGAATTCTGAGCTTGCAAGTCTTTAACCGTTTGTTCAAGATCCATGTTGCTAAAATAAACAGCAGAGGGATGAGGAAACTTCTTGCAAAGACCTGCTTATGCATATGATGAATGATATGTATTCATGTAATGCTTTCAAGGATTTAGAAATTCAAATTTGTTTTAAACAAAAAAAGAAACACACGTCATATTAATAAGATAGAATTTATTAGTACATCAATGCCCCTTGGGAAAAATAATACAAAATTCTAAGGTAAAAAGACGTTGCGCATCCTCTTTGGCGCAATGTAGGTGTTGAGAGTCTGCTCTTCATGAAGTAACCGAGTGAGTTCTAAAACCTTCTTCTCACTTGCATAGAATTGGGTTTCAAAAGTATCGCGTTCTCCCTTGAGCTGTATCCAACTCCTTTGTAGATCTTCGAGTGATGTTGGCATGTCAGGATGTAGGAGGGTGTATGGAACCTCTCCTTCCTTAACTGGCTCTATAATCACAGGGAGAATGGAGAGGTAGGGCATCATAAGACTTTGGGCGCGGGTTCGTACCCACTTGAGGTAAGGCTCAAGGGGGATGGAATTCTTGTGTCCCAAGGTCTTACTGTTTACCTTGTTGGGCATCCTCCAAGCTCGGATGAACCTTTGTCGAAGTTCTTGATTTTCATTGTCGAAGTCGAAAACCAAACCTTGAATCAGCATGTCATGTGGGCCATCCCTTCGGGCATAACCAAATTGTCTCAGAGCCAAGCAGGGGTTGTAGGTGATACCTCCCCTAATGCCAAGTAGAGGGACATTAGGGAATTCCCCATAACGGTCGATAATGATAACATTCTCTCTGGATCGAGAGCACCAATGAATATCTGAATGTGTAAGAGTCATCAATCGTTGTGACCACCTCAAACCTTGCTTATTCTTCAAGACTGATTGGGGAAGATGAGAAATAAACCATCTTTCCAGAAGATGAGTGCAACACATGAGAACACCTCTTTTCCTCATTGTTCGAGTGTGAAAAGAGTTTAAGATATCTCCAAGTAATGTAGGCAACGGATTGTGTGACATGAAGATCTTGACAGCACTTACATCTATAAGTTGGTCAGGGCTTGGGAACAAGACCATCCCATAGATGAGAAGAGCTACAATCTCCTCAAAAGCTTGTAAGTCCAAGAAATTCCAACAGTCTTGGGCCTTCTCAAACGGGAATTTTGCCAAGAAACCTTTGACGCCACTTCTGGTTTCCCAATGACCTGTGACATCTGATGGTTGCAAGTACAGGGCTCGAGCAACATCTTCAGGCTTTGGATATCTTTCCGTACCTTTGAAGCATAGTTGATTGAGAATAGGAATCCTCAAGAGTTGAGAAAATTCCTTCAAAGTAGGCACCAGCTGGTAGTCAGGAAATGTAAAGCAGTGATGCAAGGGGTCAAAGAACTGTGTGATCGGTGGAAATAGAACTGACTGTTTTTTAGTTGGTTTCGCGAAATGTCGCGGTAAGCAAGAGTCGCCATCGTCTTTTATGTTCTCCAATATGGAAAGGACAAAAGCACAGCAAAATTCCTTATTCGAGATGTTTCTCGGTTCGGGAGGTAGATTTATAGAAAGGGAAGGTGTTAGCACCCTTTCTATCCGTGGTTATCCACGGGCTCTTAGATACTTGCTCTTATGTTTTCAAAATGTTTGCTTTTCAAAATGTGAGTAGGTTTGAAAAAGTTTCTTTGAAATATTTCTGAATAACTGTTGTATCAGTCCTCAAGAGTGTTTGAAAAATTGTTTTGAAAGCTTTTTGAAAGTGTCAGTGTGAAAAGGTTTTTTGATTTGTTTTTGAATAGAGCAAGTATCCATGAGTCATCTACCTACCCTAAGGGATTAAGCTGTGTAAGAGTCCTTTAGATAGTGCTATCCCACCATTGAGAGGTAGGTAGCACCATCGTTGGAGTTGTTCGGGTCAATTCGATTGTAGGGATAGTGTGGTCACTGAAGCAACAGTAAGACACCATAGAGGCTACCCTTATGTCCTTGATCTTTTTTTAATCCGAAGCAACTGTTTTGAGGCAACTGTTTCGAGGCAACTGTTTCGAGGCAACTGTTTCGAGGCAACTATTTCGAGGCAACTGGATCATGGACATAAGGACCGCTAAGACATCCTATACTTGACGACCACGTTTCGAAGGCAACAAGTGAGGCGTACCCTAGAAGTGGTGTGTGTATTTGTGTTTTGTATTCAGTTAATGTTTGTCTTGTTAATTAGTGAGCTACGAGTTGTTTTTATTTACATACATTCTTTCATGCAAGTTAACAACTAAGGGGTGCGGAAAGTAAATTGCGGAAACATAAATCCTACGCTATTACAAGGCGCGGGTCTATACATCGCCAAAAATTACAAAGACCCGTTTTTGGTAAATAAGTACGGAAATTAAATAAAGCGATAAACCTATTTAACTATTACATTCTTGAAGGCAATTACATAATAATCAAATAAAGTAAATGCGCGCGAATAAATTAATCGGGAATGTCTAAGGGTGTTGACCCGTTTTAGAAAAGAAATTGAATTTTTTTGGCTTTTTGTCAATTAAATGCAATTAATTAAATAATTAAACTAATTAATTAAAAGAAAATATATTTTTGTGTTTTTTATGTTTTTTATGAAATAAAATAAAAAGAAACAAAATTAAGTCAACCTAATTCTAAATTATTTTAATTATTAAAAGAAAAGTCAAAATTGCCTAATTAAATTATTTCAATTAATGTTTATTTACAAAATAATATAATAATAATAATGATGTTAGTTCTATTTTTTTGATTTTTTATGAAAATGCGTTAATTAAGTTAATTGTTAATAATAAAAATAATTAAAAGGTTAGCAATTAAAAATAAGAGAAAATGACAAAGCAAAATAAAAAAAGAAAGTAAAAACCAAGGGGGGTGTGGTCCAAATAGGAGGTTTATTGAAGCAATCCAAGCCCACTGAAATCTAAGCCACGTTTGACTTTCATGATTGCCTGCAGCACGCTTGACTCCAGAGTATGGTGTGCTACACTTTTTGTCCTTTAGATCTGCGTTGATGACACTTGGAGCGCTGGGATATGAGGTTTATGGTGTTCCTCCT
Organism: Vicia faba; assembly: GCA_948472305.1. Lineage (NCBI taxonomy): Eukaryota > Viridiplantae > Streptophyta > Magnoliopsida > Fabales > Fabaceae > Vicia > Vicia faba. Next base: position 766,417,522 of record OX451741.1, on the reverse strand, counting down.
TTGAGAATCTGCACATGAAAGTAATGAAAAAAATGATATGGAAATTATAGGGGACCTGGGAAGAACTTACAGCGCGGTATGGACCTCAGGACTTGGCAAAGGTTGCTTTAGCTTCAGGGTGTGGCAAGGAATAGAACCACGTGCTTGTTTTGATCTGAAGATGCTCGCAACTATGTTTTAGAACTCTCACTTTTTGAATAATTTTTGGTTTTGCTCTTGGCCGTTTCTGCACACACTCTCCTTTTGAATGAGGTTGGGAAGGCTTGTATTCATGTTTGAGATTTTGCCATAACCTCCATTGAAACCACTTTCCATTTTTGTGTCAAATTTGAATTCTTGCTTGGAATAGCCCCTTTCACGAATTTGGAATGTGCATGATGGTGTATCAAAGCATTTCAATACAAAATATATCCCCTAATTAATTTCTTTGATTTTTATTTGATTTTAAAATATTTAAAATGAATTAAATCAAATAAAATTAAATAAAAATGGAAAAATTAATTTTAAATCTTGAAATAATTTGTGGGACACGTGGGAAGCATGGCCAAGCTGAAACAAGTGGAAAAGTGGGCCCCTTTTGTCAAAAATGAAGTTTCAAGGATAATTGACTTTGGCCATTTCACAAAAATTTCCCAACTTCTCCAATGCATATCTTGCTCAATTTTGAAGCTATGATCATGTTCTTGGACATTTTGGAAAGGTCTTGAAGTCCTCTAACCAATGTCTTTGGTCCCATGTCATTTTGATTTACCAATATCAAGTTATGGTCTTTGACTTAAAGTTCCTTTTTGTTGACTTTTGAAAATGACCTATAATGTTGAAATTGATAACTTTTTGTGAGAGCATTTCTTGGACTTGGAATGTGAAGATGGGTTGTAGGAAATGTCTTCCCCTTCAAGATGAGCATTGTATGGGATTTTTCTGATGAACCATGAAAAAGTTATGCCTTGGTCAAGTTACAGTTGACTTTTCAACTGTCCAAAAATAGAAACTTTTGACACCTTGATGATTTTTGAGCCATTCTTGTGGAATCATGGTCAAGACTTGACCAAATGATGATTGTGGCTTCAAAATAAGATGTTGACCAAAAATTTTGACTTTTGACTGCCAAATGACCATTTTGCCCCTACAGTTGACTGTGGAGCAATTAGGGTTTTTGACTGTGCAACTTGACCTTGTGATCCTTGAAACTTGACATGTAGGTGCTTGACAATGTTTATGAGCATATGGGACTTGATTGAGCCCCTTGAAAACTTCAACTTCCTTGCAAGAACCAAAACCCTAGTTTGACTGGCTTAGGAGGATGGTTGACTGTGTAGCCCTTGAGTAGACTTTGAAGATTATGGGAGGGAAAATTTTGGGGTACAACAGTTGCCCCTGTTCAATGTTCTTATACCTGAGGATGTAGATTGGCGTGCGTGCCTTTCGTGATCTGAAGGTGGAAGATGATTGAACACTAGAGTTCCCAGAAATTTGCACTCACATAGTAGAGTGTGATGGCGGGAATGGGCTTACAGATGCCATTTGGAGAGATGATGGATAGGAGGATGGGCTTATAGATGCCATATGGAGGTGACAGGACCTTGTCGGGAATGGGCTTATAGATGCCATTTGGAAAGATGGTGGATAGGTGAATCTGAATAAGAAATAGAATAGCTTCCGTGTCTGGAGCATATCTAGTCTGTGCCTGATTGCTGACGTCTGAATAAATGGTAGAATGACCGCCGTGTCTGGGGTACATCCATACTGCGTGAGTAACAAAATGTCATCCGAATCTGGATCGTATCTGGACTGAACAATAGAAGAGCATCCGGGATGGAGCATCTCTAAGTTGTCCTTTAGAAATTTGAATCTGAATAAGCAATAGAACGGCGTCCGGATCTGGAGCATCTCTAGGCTATATCTGAAAGGGAATCTGAATAAGTATCAGAATGTCGCCATGCCTGGGTCGCATCTGAACTATATCTAGAAGGAGTCTTGAATAAGCAAAAGAACAGCATCCATATCTAGATCATGTCTAAGCTATCTCTGAAAGGAAATCTGGAATAAGTATCAGAACGTCGCCATGCCTGGGTCACATCTGAACTATATCTAGAAGGAGTCTTGAATAAGCAAAAGAACAACGTCCATATCTGGAGCATTTCCAAGCTATCTCTGAAAGGAAATCTGGAATAAGTATCAGAACGTCGCCATGCCTGGGTCACATCTGAACTATATCTAGAAGGAGTCTTGAATAGGCAAAAGAAAAGCATCCATATCTGGAGCATTTCCAAGCTATCTCTGAAAGGAAATCTGGAATAAGTATCAGAACGTCGCCATGCCTGGGTCACATCTGAACTATATCTAGAAGGAGTCTTGAATAAGCAAAAGAACAGCATCCATATCTGGAGCATTTCCAAGCTATCTCTGAAAGGAAATCTGGAATAAGTATCAGAACGTCGCCATGCCTGGGTCACATCTGAACTATATCTAGAAGGATTCTTGAATAAGCAAAAGAATAGCATCCATATCTGGAGCATTTCCCAGCTATCTCTGAAAGGAAATCTGGAATAAGTATCAGAACGTCGCCATGCCTGGGTCACATCTGAACTATATCTAGAAGGAGTCTTGAATAAGCAAAAGAACAGCATCCATATCTGGAGCATTTCCAAGCTATCTCTGAAAGGAAATCTGGAATAAGTATCAGAACGTCGCCATGCCTGGGTCACATCTGAACTATATCTAGAAGGAGTCTTGAATAAGCAAAAGAACAGCATCCATATCTGGAGCATTTCCAAGCTATCTCTGAAAGGAAATCTGGAATAAGTATCATAACGTCGCCATGCCTGGGTCACATCTGAAATATATCTAGAAAGAATCTCTGAATAAACAATAGAATAGCATCCGTGGTTGGAGCATCTCTAAGTTATCTCTGAAAGGAAATCTGGAATGAGTATCAAAACGTCGCCATGCCTGGGTCACATCTGAACTATATCTAGAAAGAATCTCTGAATAAACAATAGAATAGCATCCGTGGTTGGAGCATCTCTAAGTTATCTCTGAAAAGAAACCCTGAATAAGCAACAGAATAGCGTCCATCTGGAGCATATCTGAACTATTTCTGAACAAGTAACTCTGAATAAGCAACAGAATAGCGTCTATCTCTGGAGCATTTCTAAGCCATCTCTGAAGAGAAAATCTGAATAAGCAAAGGAACAACATCCATATCTGGAGCATTTCCCAGCTATCTCTTTAATCTTCTTTAATGTAGATATGCCCTGGCTAGATACAGGTATCGAATCCATAATCAATCGCTCACAGATATGCCCTGGCTAGATGCAGGTATCGAATCTGGAATTACAACAGTTGATAGTAATCGTCTTTAGATTGACCTTTTTCCTGAAAAAGGCAAAACATCAGTTGTGCAATGCATGATGTCATGATGTTCTCAGGGAGAAATGAGATTGTGTGATATGATGCGTATGTGCATGCATTGTGTATGTAAGCAAGATGTATGAAAAGTGATATGTTTATGAATGTATTTTCGTCTAGGAAAATAAATCCTTGACGAATTCCAGGAAGTTGAATCCTGGGCTGATGTTGAAGAATAGAGTTCTTCGTTTCCGCTGGGGATGATGGTTGCAAGAATACCGGTAGGAGAAGATGACTTCGTTGGGGAATAAACTTGGCGAATAGATTACTCTGCGGGGAGTGAACTCTGTGGGGAAAGAGAGGTACTTGGCTGGGGTTGATGATAACTCCGTTGGGGATACCATTGTTGAGCTCTGTTGAGGGAATTGATGAACTCCGCTGGGGGGTAGGAAGAAACTTCGCCGAGGACGATCTTTCCGTGGTCATTAGCTGAGGATAACCCAGTTATAAGCCCTGGTGGGGAATAACCTTTGGATAAAGCCGGGGAGATGCGTCTGTACTCCGCAGGGTATAAGCTTCCAGAATCTACTGGGGATAAGCTTCCAGAATCTACTAGGGAGGTTGATTCAACTCTCCTGGGGAGACTTTTGGACGGTACTGGGGAATGGCTCCGTTGGATGTCTGTATTCCGCCGGGGAACAATCTTATATTAAGACTGCCGGGGATGCTTGTTAAGGAATATCTGCGTACTCCATTGGAGAATGTTGAGATCTTCTGGGAATACCTATCTTCCTTATGGCTGACAGTAGATTAACTCTGCTTGGGGAGAGTGTTGCTGACTTGCTGGAGAATGTTGTGCCTTTTCAGGGCTGATTGGGAGACCAAACTCTGTTCGGGGAAGAGTATTACTGACTCCTGTCTTACTCTGCGGGGAGTGGAGGTAACTTGGTCATGTTCTTCAGCTGAACTTGCCTTGGTACCTCGGTGGACAGATCAACTAGACCGCTTAGACGACTCAGTATTGCCCCGGTTTCTGTGGGAGAAGATACCTGTGGAGGCGCTTGATGACTGCCGGTTGACAAATCCTCTTCTGGTAGATAAGTGACGAGATGACAGGACATAGTCGTACGCTTTGATCCCTGATTTTTGCCTGGACCGCCCTCTCGGGTTTTCAGTCCATCGGGATACCCATTTTTGCCCAAGCCGCCTTTTCAGGTTTTCGACTTGCCGGGTGTACAGATTTTTCATTTCATCCCTTATTTTTGCCCGAACCCTTTTGGTTCGCCAGGAAACCCTTATTTTTGCCTAGGTGTGTCAACCTAGCGGGTCTTTGATTATGCGTAGTATTTTTTTGACTATGTCCACGCTCTCAGGATGCAGGGAGTTGTCACTGTCAGTAGTGCAGTGTTACCATGCCACCAGAAGATCTTCGTTTGATCGTCCAATGCCCCAAGTGATCCAGATGGAGATTTTCCCCAAGCTGGTTGGCCTTTTGAGAGATTCTCCGAATCTTGACTTAACTGCCCCAGATGATGGACAATAATCATGCCATGCCCCCTGATTGGAGGTGCTTTTGTTCATTAGACATTCGTCGTGCGAACTTCTATGTTGTTCAAACAAATAGTCATATGCAAGCAATGTTATATTAAAAATGCAAAGCTTATGTCTGTCTTGAAGTTTTTCGAAAATGTGTTTTTTTTAGTAAAACCAGTGAATTTTGTAAAACGTGATGTCAACTCAGTATTTTATAGCAAACCTTAAGGAGTCAGGATACCTTTGGTAATAGTATGCTTTCGAACTAACTCATGCTTCAGCTAGGACTTTTAAAGGTTATAACGTGGCATGGGTCACGGTTTAAGAAACAAAGGATAAAAGCTCAAATTATATTTGTACCCACCCTCTCTTCGTGATGTTCTTCAAACCTAAACTCAGCTGATCGTGCGTTAGACCTTGTTTGAGTCTTTGTCCTGATATTCTGGCGATGGTTCGGATACTGACAATTTATTTTGAATAGGCAGTCATTTCTTTTTTGTTGAGGGTTTGTAGGACCTCTTTCTTTTTGATTTCGTTATCCCTGTCTTTTGCCTGAACTGTTTCTTTTGTGATTACAGTCAGCGGGATGCCCCAATTTTGTAAGTCTCCTTCATAGGTTTTGACTTGTTAGGCTTCTATTTTGAGAAATGATGACTGCCTGTCTTTATGATTATTCTGAACCATCAGTGTCTTTTGTTTTTAGAAGGACTCATTTGATGTTATTTGCTGTGCACTTGGATCAACTGAGAGAACTACCCTGCCCCAGGTTATGATTAAGGGTTTTAATTTTCGAAAAGAAAAACTCCTACTTCATTGGCTCAAAGGGGTTGACGAGGGATTATCTTCCTTATAACTCCAGTGTTTAGGAATTGAAACAATGCCTATACCTCATCAGCGGGGTCTGTTCAAAAGCATACTGTAGATCGTGGTATTGTTTTCGTCATCCTCCCTCAAGAGGCTTAGAATTATTAATTGAGAGTTGACATCAAAAAATGAAAGAAGTTTGAATATGGCAAATGAGAATATATTGATTCAAAACAGACATATGCGATGCATTGATAAAGTAAAAGAGTTTGCTATGACATTAATTGTTTGTATAAGCAAAAAATTACAACTCGGAAATTCAAATAAACAAAAGCCTTCAATGATTGGGCAAAGGAGCATTGATTATGTTTGGAGTCTCTGACGCTTCAAACTGAATCTCTCCGGCGTCGATCATGTCTTGAATCTTGTTCTTCAAAGGCCAGCAGTTGTCCGTAGTATGACCCGCGCTATCGGAGTGGTATGCGCACCTTTCATTAGGATGGTAGTTAGGAGCAGAGGTGTTTGGATTCTGGAGAGGAGCCCTCAAGGTAATCAGCCCTGCCTTCAACATTTGCTGTAGCGCTTGATCCAGTGACATGTTGATTTTAGTGAATTGTCTCTTGGGTGCGACCTCCTTACGTTGATGCCCCTGTCCCTGTTGAGCAGGCCTAGGATTAGAGATCTGGACTGCCCCTACATGTTGATCATGGCGACCCTTTTGGTTGTACGCAGCATTGGCCTCTTTCTTCCCAGTGTAAGGCTTTTTGTGAGTATCAGAAGGTGCAGCTTCTTGAATCTTTCCAGCCTTGATGCCAGCTTCGATCCTCTCCCCGGTCAAGATCAAATCTGTAAACCCAGTAGAAGAATTTCCAATGAGATGGTTGAAGAAGGGACCAGACAGGGTCCCCAAGAACATGTCAACGAGCTCACGGTCAGTCAAGGGTGGCTGCACCCTTCCAGCCAGATCTCTCCACCTTTGCGCATACTCCTTAAAACCTTCACTCGTCCCAAGTGACATACCCTGGAGTTGGGTACGCGTGGGAGCGAGGTCGGCATTATACTGATACTGCTTATAAAAAGTAGTTGCCAAGTCCTCCCAATTACGAATACTGGTTCTATCCAACTGATAGAACCAATCGAGCTGAGTCCCTGAAAGACTCTCCTGGAAGAAATGGATCCATAGATTCTTGTCTGCCGTGTAGGGCTGGATCTTCCTTGCGTATGAACGGAGATGCAGCTTAGGACAGGAAACCCCGTCGTACTTTACAAAGGCAGGTGCCTTGAACTTGTGAGGGATCACCACCCCAGAAGATAAACCTAGGTCCCCAAAGTCCAACCCAGGCACACGTTGGATATCCATAGCATTTAACCGGTCCTCCAGCTGTTTGTACCTGTCTTCAGCAGGGGGGTATTGTTCATCATTGAAGTCTGTCTCGGTGTCAGAGACCACAGGGCTAGGAACCTCTCTCCCTTGGTGACTGCCTTCCCCCACAGATGGAGTAGTCCTCTCAGCTTCATTCTGCAGTGTGTTCCCAGATCTGCGTCTAGGGTTGAACAAAACAGTCCTCTTGTTCTTCTTCTTCTGAATCAGAGTCTTCAATTCCTTTTGACCCTGGGCTAGGCTCATAATCAACTCCTGGAACTGGGCATTCTGGGCCTGGAGGGCCTTGATAGCTTGTCCATTGGATGATTCAGGATTCATGATGACTGCTGAAATAAACAGCGAAGAAGGTAAGTGACCTGCAACAAGTGTACCTGTAATGCAATGATATGTATGATATGCATGCAATGTTTTCAAGGACCTCGCGGAATAAACAAATAAGCTTGTTAGAATTTGAATCTGGTGGCTTGATTGAAGGAACTGCATATTGTTGAGAGTCCTTCTTCAAGAGTCAAGGCTCACCATATCGAGTGGGTCATAGCCCCTGACTCAAGTCATTAACCTTGGCTAGAGGAAAATAAATCCCCTTTTGCCCCTTGCTAGACAGTTGGTTCATCATGACCTGCATCACATACCCTTGAGATCCTTGAAATGGGTTAGTCCTTATGCAGGATGTATGCAATGGTATGATGTTATGATATGCATGGAGTGATGTAGGTAAACCCTGTTATGAGTCCAGATTAAGGACTGTAAACAAAACCTGCAAGAAACTCAAGCGTCAGATAACAAGTATGCAAGTAGTCAAGTTTGAAGGCACACAAGTCACACAAGACAACCCTTAGAGTTTAGGCCAGCATGAAGTTTGGGGTACTACCCTCTTGAAGTTGGTGGGCTCAAACCTGTCCTATCAAAGTAATTGGGTTCTAAGGAGCTCAACATCATTGGATTGTTTTCTATGTTCATCGTTTCGATTTAGCCACTGAACTGGCGATCAAAATATCCCAAGAAAACAACCCTCAACTGAGTGTAGTATCGAGTATCAACCAACTTCGGACTGCACCAAAGTAGTTATCTCACTACCCCTAAAGAGGCCAGGGTGGTTCAATTAAGGTTCCTAAGGTCAGTTGATGCTTCACGACACCACGCGGCGGCCCTGTACTCTCCTTGACTTGACTCAAGGGTTACCGGTACTCACCAAAGTGCCACATCAACGTAGCAGACTGCTTCAACCGTGTCGGTATACCCCACACAGTTCCCTCACAGCCTTGTTGCTACTTTCTAAGAAGGTATCCCCCAGATCCGGGTTAGGATCTATAGAACTCCCAAGACAGTACCCACAATAATAAAGCACACAAATCAGGCAATTGAAAACATAAGTATAATTTATCCTAAGGTACACCTCGCTTAAAAGTATCCCCAGCAGAGTCGCCAGTTCTGTGATCGGTGGAAATAGAACTGACTGTTTTTTAGCTGGTTTCGTGAAATGTCGCGGTAAGCAAGAGTCGCCACCGTCTTTTATGTTCTCCAATATGGAAAGGACAAAAGCACAGCAAAATTCCTTATTCGAGATGTTTCTCGGTTCGGGAGGTAGATTTATAGAAAGGGAAGGTGTTAGCACCCTTTCTATCCCTGGTTATCCACGGGCTCTTAGATACTTGCTCTTATGTTTTCAAAATGTTTGCTTTTCAAAATGTGAGTGGGTTTGAAAAAGTTTCTTTGAAATATTTCTGAATAACTCTTGTATCAGTCCTCAAGAGTGTTTGAAAAATTGTTTTGAAAGCTTTTTGAAAGTGTCGGTGTGAAAAGGTTTTTTGATTTGTTTTTTAATAGAGCAAGTATCCATGAGTCATCTACCTACCCTAAGGAATTAAGCTGTGTAAGAGTCCTTTAGATAGTGATATCCCACCATTGAGAGGTAGGTAGCACCATCGTTGGAGTTGTTCGGGTCAATTCGATTGTAGGGACAATGTGGTCACCGAAGCAACAGTAAGACACCTTAGAGGCTACCCTTATGTCCTTGATCTTTTTTTAATCCGAGGCAACTGTTTTGAGGCAACTGTTTCGAGGCAACTGTTTCGAGGCAACTATTTCGAGGCAACTGGATCATGGACATAAGGACCGCTAAGACATCCTATACTTGACGACCACGTTTCGAAGGCAACAAGTGAGGCGTACCCTAGAAGTGGTGTGTGTATTTGTCTGTTATATTCAGTTAATGTTTGTCTTGTTAATTAGTGAGCTACGAGTTGTTTTTATTTACATACATTCTTTCATGCAAGTTAACAATTAAGGGGTGCGGAAAGTAAATTGCGGAAACATAAATCCTACGCTATTACAAGGCGCGGGTCTATACATCGCCAAAAATTACAAAGACCCGTTTTTGGTAAATAAGTACGGAAATTAAATAAAGCGATAAACCTATTTAACTATTACATTCTTGAAGGCAATTACATAATAATCAAATAAAGTAAATGCGCGCGAATAAATTAATCGGGAATGTCTAAGGGTGTTGACCCCTTTTAGAAAAGAAATTGAATTTTTTTGGATTTTTGTCAATTAAATGCAATTAATTAAATAATTAAACTAATTAATTAAAAGAAAATATATTTTTGTGTTTTTTATGTTTTTTATGAAATAAAATAAAAAGAAACAAAATTAAGTCAACCTAATTCTAAATTATTTTAATTATTAAAAGAAAAGTCAAAATTGCCTAATTAAACTATTTCAATTAATGTTTATTTACAAAATAATATAATAATAATAATAATGATGTTAGTTCTATTTTTTTGATTTTTTATGAAAATGCGTTAATTAAGTTAATTGTTAATAATAAAAATAATTAAAAGGTTAGCAATTAAAAATAAGAGAAAATGACAAAACAAAATAAAAAAAGAAAGTAAAAACCAAGGGGGGTGTGGGCCAAATAGGAGGTTTATTGAAGCAATCCAAGCCCACTGAAATCTAAGCCACGTTTGACTTTCATGATTGCCTGCAGCACACTTGATTCCAGAGTGTGGTGTGCTACACTTTTTGTCCTTTGGATCTGTGTTGATGACACTTGGAACGCTGGGATATGAGGTTTATGGTGTTCCTCCTTTGAGAATCTGCACATGAAAGTAATGAAAAAAATGATATGGAAATTATAGGGGACCTGGGAAGAACTTACAGCGCGGTATGAGCCTCAGGACTTGGAAAAGGTTGCTTTAGCTTCAGGGTGTGGCAAGGAATAGAACCACGTGCTTGTTTTGATCTGAAGATGCTCGCAACTATGTTTTAGAACTCTCACTTTTTGAATAATTTTTGGTTTTGCTCTTTGCCGTTTCTGCACACACTCTCCTTTTGAATGAGGTTGGGAAGGCTTGTATTCATGTTTGAGATTTTGCCATAACCTCCATTGAAACCACTTTCCATTTTTGTGTCAAATTTGAATTCTTGCTTGGAATAGCCCCTTGCACGAATTTGGAATGTACATGATGGTGTATCAAAGCATTTCAATACAAAATATATCCCCTAATTAATTTCTTTGATTTTTATTTGATTTTAAAAGATTTAAAATGAATTAAATCAAATAAAATTAAATAAAAATGGAAAAATTAATTTTAAATCTTGAAATAATTTGTGGGACACGTGGGAAGCATGGCCAAGCTGAAACAAGTGGAAAAAGTGGGCCCCTTTTGTCAAAAATGAAGTTTCAAGGTTAATTGACTTTGGCCATTTCACAAAAATTTCCCAACTTCTCCAATGCATATCTTTCTCAATTTTGAAGCTATGATCATGTTCTTGGACATTTTGGAAAGGTCTTGAAGTCCTCTAACCAATGTCTTTGGTCCCATTTCATTTTTATTTACCAATCTCAAGTTATGGTCTTTGACTTAAAGTGCCTTTTTGTTGACTTTTGAAAATGACCTATAATGTTGAAATTGATAACTTTTTGTGAGAGCATTTCTTTGACTTGGAATGTGAAGATGAGTTGTAGGAAATGTCTTCCCCTTAAAGATGAGCATTGGATGGGATTTTTCTGATGAACTATGAAAAAGTTATGCCTTGGTCAAGTTACAGTTGACTTTTCAACTGTCCAAAAATAGAAACTTTTGACACCTTGATGATTTTTGAGCCATTCTTGTGGAATCATGGTCAAGACTTGACCAAATGATGATTGTGGCTTCAAAATAATATGTTGACCAAAAAATTTGACTTTTGACTGCCAAATGACCATTTTGCCCCTGTAGTTGACTGTGGAGCAATTAGGGTTTTTGACTGTGCAACTTGACCTTGTGATCCTTGAAACTTGACATGTAGGTGCTTGACAATGTTTATGAGCATATGGGACTTGATTGAGCCCCTTGAAAACTTCAACTTCCTTGCAAGAACCAAAACCCTAGTTTGACTGGCTTAGGAGGATGGTTGACTGTGTAGCCCTTGAGTAGACTTTGAAGATTATGGGAGGGCAAATTTTGGGGTACAACAAACTGGAAGAGAACTTTCATCATGTCTTCCTGTGTTGGAAGTGACTAAGTTGAGAAGACGACCATGCCTCTCGGTGAATGGAGAGTTCTCAGGAATATTGGAAGCTAGCTCCTTGAGTTGTGGAGGAATTCTTCCAAGGTTGACCTGGATAGTTTTCTTGCGAAGTGAATCCATAGCCTACAAAACAAGAACAAAGATGAACTTCCAGAAATCCTTGAAATGATTAGTGGATGCATATGATGCTTCATGATGTCCATGATGTTATGCACAATTATATATGTACAAGCAAATCACACAAGTTCCTAGTTTAGGCTTGCATGGGGTTTCATAGGTAAGTACCCTCTTGAAGTTTTGTTGGCTCAACCTGTCCTAGAAATAGTAACAGGGTTCTAAGGAGCTCAATATCACTGGATTGTTTCCTTGTTCATTGTTTCAATTTAGCCTCTTATCGGCGATAAAAATATTCAAGGAAACAACCCTCAATGGGTGTAGAATCGAGTATCTACCAACTTCGAACTGCACCAAAGCCGGTCATCTCGCTACATCCTAAAAGGCCAAGTTGGTCAAGTAAAGGTTCTAAAAGTTTGTTAGTGCTTCATGACATCACTCAGTGGCCCCATATTCTCTTTGATTTACTCAAAGGCTACCGGTACCCACAAATATGTCACACTAACATAGCTATTGCTTAGACCGTGTCGGTATACCCCACACAGTTTCCACAACATATTGCTATTTACCTATGAATGTTTCCCAAATCCGGGTAGAGGATTCAAACCTAAACAATAGAACCAAAGTGTAAAGCAAACAAGTCAAGCAAGATAAGCATGTAAAGTTGATATAAAACCCTAAGGTAACCCCACTTTTATATTACTCCCCAGCAGAGTCGGCAGTTCTGTGATGCGGTGGGAGAACTGACTTGAAGTTTTGCGTTTCGTTTGCACTTGTGCGATTAGCAAGAGTCGCCACCGACTTTTCTTTTATCCAAAAGGAAAGGTAAAAAAGCACAGGAAAGACCTTTCGAGATTATTTCTCGGGTTCGGGGGGTAGATTATGAAAAGGGAAGGTATTAGCACCCTTTTCATCCATGGTTTTCCATGGGCTCTTAGTACTCATTTTAGATCACTTGCTTTCATTTGATTGTGTGCTTGTGGTGTGGGCTTTGAAAGTATTTTGAAAAATCTCTTTGTAATGGTTCTCGTCTCTATAAGAACGTATACAAAGTTTTGTTTTCGAAAAATGGTTCAAAGATGTGTTTGTGAATTGTGTTTCAAAAAGTGTTTTTAAAAGAGGTTTTGTAATGGTTCTTGTCTCTATATGAACGTATACAAAATGTTTTAACTTTTTTTGAAAATGTTTTGAAATGGGAGTGTAGGTGTAAAAGTTTTTGTCGTGAGCAAGCGAGTAACTAAGAGTGAATCTATCTACTCGAAAGGTCTTAAGTTGTTCTTTTCTTCTTCCTTTTAATGGCGTTATCTTACCATTGATTTGGTAAGAAGCCCCATCCTTGGATGTGAAGGGACAGGCGCGGGTCAATTTTACAATCATTGAAGGCAACTTGTGAGACTCTTTAGTAATTTTTGTAAGGGACGAGATCGTTTTAATCGAAGGCAACATCGAGGGTCATTGAGGGACTACGAACTTTGTTATTGAAGGGTCATTGCTAGAGTGTCTCATATTCGAGGGACATGATTGTATTTCCGAGGCAACGAGCGAGGTTACCCTAGAGGTGCGCGTGTGAAAAAGTGTGTTGGTTTCAAGTTATTTTATTCTTGGATTAGGTCATCTAGCGATTGATTTTTTGAATCTTGCCATACATGCCTAGTTACTATACAGTATATGGAAAACAGTAAATTGCGGGAATTGAAATTCTACGCTATTACAAAATTATTCGGGAATGGGGGTACAATTGTTACAAATGGGGAATGAATCAAATGAAATAGCAATGTCCAAATATAAAACAATACAACCAAATCAAAATTTTGTGCGATTTAATATAAAGTTATGACAATTTATGAAAATAAAATCAACAAAGTATGAAATGTATGTATTTACTTGAAAAGAGAAAAATAAAACCTATTCTAAAAAATTGATTAAAATAAAAATCTTTATTATTATTTTTGTATTTTTATTAATTATGAATAAGTTTAAAAGAAATAAAACAAACTAGGTTAATTCTTTTTTGATGTTTTATTAAATGTACAAAATTAATAAAAAGAAGGTTTATATAAAAAAAATTAAATGATAAAAATTAAACACTAAAATCTAAATTAATTTAATAAAAGGTTTTAAGTTTTATTTAACATCTTTCAAAACAAAATAAACAAACAAATTAAAAAAAATAAGAAGAAATATGGGCTTAGGAGACTTAAGGGTGTTAGGCCCAAAGAAAGATAGTTATGATTGCTAGCAAAACGAGCCAAGGGGAGGGGGGGTGTACCCAGAAAACGCGTGGGCCTTAGGGGTTATTTGAACAAAAAGGCCCAAGGTTCTTAAACTGTGTTAGCTGCTTTTGATTAGGGACAAAGCCAAATTAGGGTTCGTGGTTCACTCGCTCACAGCAGCGCCGCTCGTCCTCGTTCATCCAAACTCTTCTAGTTTCATTCATCCTCTCACCTTATCACTCACCTCTTCCTAATTTCATGAAAAAAATCACTCTCTTGCTCTATCTCACCCTGATTTGCGCCCTTTTGGAAACCCTAAGTTTTAAAATGAATTTGTCTAAGGGGTTCACAATCAGATTATCTGATCCTCCCTCCCTTAATCTCTGTTGCCGGAGATCTCTCTCTCTCACCTCCTAACCAAGCTCTAATGATTTTTTTCTCTTTTGAAAAGGTGATATTCTGTAAGTTTTCTTAATTTTACGAATTTTGTCTTAATTGTTCTTTGGATATTCTGTTAATAGTTGATGTTTTTTCCTTTTAAATGCATGAAAAGCATGATTACATAAGATTTGGAATGAGAGAAAAAAAACCTACCTGTTGAAGTATTTCTGCGAAATTGAAAGGGGACGGCGAGATGATGATGATTCTCCTTGGTGGCGAGAGCTTGCGATGGAGGAGATGAAGATTGAAGGCGTGGGTGTTTCTGGTAACATTTTTCTGTCCTCTGAGCTCTAAATGATGATGGTGTTGTTTGATGTATTTTTGAGATTTTTGTGATTGTTGGTTTTAGTTTGATGATGTTTGCTGATGATAATGATTTGATGATGTTGGTGTTTCAACAGGTTTGATGAGTTTAGCCCTGTTACAGTTTTGGTTTGAGGAGTTTTTTCTGGTTTTTGATTAATATGTTGGTTTACAGTTTTTTGGAGGTTTGATGGTGTTTGAAGGTTTGAACTGTTTTACAGGTTTTGGTTGAGTATGTTTTTATGGTTTTTGATTTGTATGTTTAATAGGTTTAGTTTGATGGTTTGAGAATTGGAAGGTTGTGGATTTTTGGTTTGAACTGTTGGCTTTGTAACAGTTTGGCCTTGATAGGTTTTTTGAAGGTTGTTGTTACAGTTTGGTTTGAGGTTTTTCTGAGTTTGTTGTTACAGTTTGGTTTGGTGTTGTTGGAATTTGGTTTCGTGGATTTTCTGAGTTTGTTGTTACAGTTTACAGGCTTGGTGTTGTTGGAATTTGGTTTCGTGGATTTGTTATTATTTTATTGATGAACAGGTTGCAGGTTAGGTTGATGGTGTTTGAAGGTTGGTTTGACAGTTTGAATGTTGGGGGTTTTGTGATGATTCTCACTGTTGGTTTTTGACAGTTTTGATGCTTGATCTGGCTTTCTGAGTTTGATCTGTTTGACAGGTTTGAGGGGTTTTTTGAGTTTGTTGACAGTTTGAAGGTTTGTTTATGAGTTTGAAAATGGTTTGAGATTTTTGTAGTTTTGACAATTGAAGACTGTTTGGGATCTTTGACAGTTTTGATGCTTTTTGGACTTTGATAGTTTTCTGAGTTTGATAATTTTCTCTCTATCTTCTGCTTGAGAATTGTGTACTGTTATATTCATGTGGCTTTTGCTGAATTCTTATTCAAAATGGTGGGAAAACACCAAATTTTGAATACTTTGGCATATTGTTCTCATGCTCTTTTTCTTGCAGTTTTTGTTTTCTAGCAACTCTTATGCAATTGTGACAATCAAGGCAGCAGGGCTGTGCATCCCTAGGTGACTTCTTTCCTCTCTTCTCTCTCAATGACCCTAAGAGTCAATTTCTCTTTTGCCTTTTTCTGAAAAGTTTGCAATAAAAATGGAAAATGATGAAAATGCTTATTGAACAAGCCTCTTGCTTGTTGACTTAGTTTATCATATTGCTATATTTTCTTTTTGTTGCTGCCTGCTTCCTACTGCTATGCTGCTGCCTCGTTTGCATGGATGCTATTTGTATTTTGTCCAATTTTCTTCTTGTTTGGCTCTGTTTTGCGCCTTCTGTTTGGAATATTTGTTTGGATGCTGTTTGGGCATCTTGTTTGTTTGGACAGCCTTGCTGCATTTGTTCTTGTTTGGATAGCTTTGCTTGCATTTCTTGTTTGGATAGCTTGCTTGCATTTCTTGTTTGGATAGCTTGCTTGCATTTCCTATTTCTTCTTTTTGTGAACCAAGAGGAATAATTCTCTTGTGATTTGCAAATAGAGAAAAATAAAAATGTGATGAATTAAAAATAGCCTTCTGATTCCAAATTGCAAACTTTAATGATGAACACTTTTTCTTTTGGAAATTCTTGCTCATGTCCAATTAATTGTACTAACTATTTTTCTGTCTTTTGTTTTCATGTGAGCACAACTGGATGGTGACAAAGCAGGGAAGCAAGAGACTATGTGGCAAGCATGGAAGCAAAGGAAGCTCAATCAACCTTAGGCATAGATTCATTTTCTTTGTAATTTAGAGAGAAACATTCAACAATTGTACTAATTTTTTTTTTAAATACAATAAGTTGTAAAACCTAAAGTATTTAAATAATAAATTGTTTTGTAACAACTTTTGAAATAAATGGAGAAAGTCTTATGAGATATTCTAGTGTCCATTGAAACCCTTTACTGTCGATAATTTGTAATCTTCTCTTTGCATCCTAACTAATTCTTAAAGATTCCCAATCAAGATAATTGAAACAAAATGCTCCCATCTGATAACTTAAACTCCAAGCAATCCAATAACTTTGTAATCTTACAACTGCATTCCAATCAAAACACGCACTCTCTATCCCATTTCCTAAACAAGAAAATGTTTTAAAAGACGCAAATTATCTGGTTAACCTGGATCAAACAAAACATGAATGTCCCAAATGACAGTATTAGATTCCATTTCTTGTCCCAAACAAACATGCCTTGAGAACAAACATTAACCTTTCAGTAAACTTGAAAAAGCATGAAAACATGTGAAAGCCAATTGGATCTTTGAGAATTGTAAGAAAAACCCTAATTGTTGGTTTACTTCCAAAGGAGAAAATTTGTCTGATCGATTCCTGAGCCAATATTGAATATCTGAGAAACCCTAGGGTTGTGTCTTCTATGAAAAATGGGAGGGCAAATTTTGGGGTACAACACTATCCTTTGAAGACTGAAGTTCAAAAATTGGTGAAGTCTGGTATCTTATCTTTCAAGGATATGGGCCCTAATGTGAAAGATAATCCTCTGCCAAAGCACAGTGGAGTAAATTCTATGAACATGGTGGCCGGTTGTCCAGGTGACTTCCGGATTTTTGATATTAATTTTGTTAGAGGAGATTTGGTGAAAATGCATGCAGACCTCTGTGAATTTAGCTACTATATGCATGACCGTGTCGGTTGTGCTATTTGCAGTATAGATATACATGGTTGTGACAAGATAAAGGCTAATTTGCAGGAGATGATAGATGAGGGCCTCATCCACATAATCAGGCCTAGGGCAGAGTATGAAGAGGAAGTAAACATGGTTTCTAGATGTCCTGGGGAGTTCAGAATCTTTGATGTGGAATATATGAATGAGGATCTTGTACAATTTCATGCTACTTTCTGTCACATGGTTGGTCAGGTAGAACATCAGTATGGATCTTTCCGAATTTGCTACCGGGACTCCTGAGGATGTTCAATTGTAAAGAAAGGTGTTCATTTGTTATTTGATAATGGAACTATCAAGGTTACAGGCCAAAGGGATGATTACCATGAAGTTGATATGATTGAGTTTTGTTTGGATGAAGAAAAGTCAGATGATGAGTATGCCTCTGCAGATGAGTACTTCTCCTCAGATGAAGATTTGTTTTCCAGAGATGACTTTATAATGACTGATTGTGTTTAAGAGGGAGTAAATGTTATTGTGCCTTGTTTTGGTGCACCCGCCAATTTTGAAGTTAAATATCATAGAAAGCCAGCTATTACTCCATTGGTGATTAGTTTGCTGGGTCATGTCCCCTATAAGTCAGATAAGGTTGTACCCTACAAATATAATGCTACAATATTAGAGGATGGTGTGAAAGTTTCCATCCAGCCAATTCCTAGTGTTGGAAATATTGCTGAGACTAGTAGAGTGACTTGCAGTGGCCGTGTATTTGCACCAGTTGTTCATGGAGATGTTAGTACTGGAAAGAAAATTGTTGAAAATGTTGAACCCAAGGCAGTGGGTGAATCTAGTGGAGCTACACTAGAAAAAGAGGTGGATGATATTTTGAAAATAATTAAGATGAGTGACTACAGAATTGTAGATCAGCTACTACAGACTCCTTCAAAAATATTTATCTTGACTTTATTGATGAACTCCTCTACTCACAAAGAATATTTTATGAGGGTATTGGACCAAGCTTTCATGGAGAGTGACATGCCTATAGACCAATTCAGCAGTGTAGTAGGGAACATTACATCATGTAATAACCTGAGTTTCTGCAACGATGAACTTCCCAATGAAGGAAGAAATCACAACCTGGCCCTCTACATCTCTATGAATTGTAAAAATGACTCATTATCCAATGTGTTGATTGATAATGGATCTGCATTGAACGTTATACCGAGGGGCACACTTATGAAGTTGAAATATCAAGGAACGCCTATGCGCTCAAGTGGCATTATTGTGAAAGCATTTGATGGATCAAGGAAATATGTTATTGGTGAAGTGGACTTGCCTATTCATATAGGTCCACATTTGTTTTAGATTACTTTCCAGGTCATGGATATTGTACCTGCTTATAGTTTCTTGTTGGGATAGCCGTGGATACATGAGGCAGGGGCTGTCACTTCGACTTTACACCAGAAGCTGAAGTTTGTACGTGAAGTAAAAGTGGTAATTATAAATGGAGAACAGGCATTATTGATATCTCATTTGTCCTCTTTCAGAATTGTGGAGGCGGATGAAGCTGCTGTTGGAACCCAGTTCTAAGCTTTATTGATAATATAAGTGGAAATGAGAACTCTATGGCTTCATTTAAGGATGTGCAACAGGTTATGCGTAATGGCCATAGCGACGTATGGGGACAGATTGTTGATCCACCTGTAAACAAGAATAGAGCTGGCCTGGGGTTCTCTGTGAGGAATGATAAAGGTAATAAAATGAAGTCGAAGTCTTCTGCAGGAAAGTATCAAGACATCTTTCGTAGTGGGGGTTATCTTCATCCAACTGTTTCTGAGATTAATACCATTATGGAAGATGAAGCAGAGCCAGAAATGCCAAATTATGTGATGCACGGAATTAGGGTTCAGAACTGGATCACCATTGATATTCCCTCTTGCATACATGTTTCAAAGTAATTTGTTTTGTTAATCTTTTTGAAAAGATTTCACTATGCCCAAGGTGAAAGTATTGATATTGTATGGGCTTATCTGTTTGCTTTGATTTTTAAAATCAATAATTAAAGTTGCCTTTTGTGATCGGTGGAAATAGAACTGACTGTTTTTTAAGCCGGTTCGCGAAATGTCGCGGTAAGCAAGAGTCGCCACCGTCTTTTATATTCTCCAACAAGGAAAGGACAAAAGCACAGCAAAATTCCTTTTCGAGATGTTTCTCGGTTCAGGAGGTAGATTATAGAAAGGGAAGGTGTTAGCACCCTTTCTATCCGTGGTTATCCACATGCTCTTAGGTACTTGCTCTTGTGTTTTTCAAAATGTTTGCTTTTCAAAATGTGAGTGGGTTTGAAAAAGTTTCATTGAAAGATTTCTGAGTGACTCTTGTATCTGTCCTCAAGAGTGTTTGAAAAATTTGTTTTGAAAGCTTTTGAAAGTGTCAGTGTGAAAAGATTTTTGTTTGTTTTTGAAGAGAGCAAGTACCCATGAGTCATCTACCTACCCTAAGGAATTAGGCTGTGTAAAAGTCCTTAAGGTAGTGCCATCCCACCATTGAGAGGTAGGTAGCACCACCGTTGGAGGTGTTCGGGTCAATTCGATTGTAGGGACAGTGTGGTCACCGAAGCAATAGTTAGGATACCTTAGAAGTAACCCTAATGTCCTAGATCCTTTTTAATCCGAGGCAACCATTTCGAGGCGACTGGATCTTAGACATAAGAGCGACCGCTAAAACGTCCTATACTTGACGACCACTTTCGAAGGCAACGAGTGAGGCGTACCCTAGAAGTGGTGTGTGCATTTGTGTGTTGTTTTCATGTTAACATTTATCTTTGATCATGGCATGATGAGCTACTCGTTGTTTTTAATTACCATACATTCTTTCATGCAATTTAGCAGTTAAGAGTGCGGAAAAGGAAATACAGAAAGGTAAAAGCTACGCTATTACAAGGCGCGGGTCTATACATCGCCAAAATACAAAGACCCGTTTTTTGATAAAGATGCGGAAAGTAAAAAAACGCAATAAACCTAATTACTATTACATCCTTGAACAGTTACATAATAATCCAATAAGAAAATAATGCGCAAAAAGAATTAAACCGGGAACGTCCGAGGGTTTTGGACCCTTTGCTTGAAATTAAATTAAATTAAAACCTGATTAATTATTTAATTAAAGAAAAGAAAGTGTTTTTTTTATGTTTTTTTGTATTTATGAAAAAAAAAAAGAAATTAAAATTAAAAGGAAACCCTAGATCTAAGTTTATTTTACTTATTAATGAAAAAGGTCAAAATTAGGCTAATTAACTAAATTATTTAATTTACATGTTTATTTACAAAAATAATAATAATAATCAATAATGGTAAAAATAATTAAAAGTCAAAACCTAATTCTATACAATTTTACTTATTAAGAAAAAGGATTAAAATTTAAAACCTAAATTAAACTAAGTTAATTGTTAGTTATTTATTTAAAAATATGTTAATGGCAAATTTAATAAATAATTAAAAAAACATTTTTGAGTTTCTGATTTTTATTAGGAAAAATTATTTATGGTGAATTAATTATAATTAAAGCAATTAAAAGTATTAAAAAGAAAAGAAAATAAAATTATACAAACCAAGGGGGTGTCTGGCCCAAAGTGGAGGTTTTTGGGAAGCAATTCAGGCCCATTAAGACAAAGTCTGGTTGACTTTCCTGATTGTGTGCATGTTGGTTGACTGGAGTGCATCATGGACTTCATTCTGTGGCCACTGGATTGGGCATTATGGCCACTTGGCAAGCTAGCGCGTGAAGGTGCATGATGGACCATTGAACGAATGCTGCATGTGAACGCTTTAAAACAAAAATCAACAATTATATGGGGGGACCTGGGAATCGAACCCAGGTCCCAGTACCTGCCAGCCACGTTCCCAACCAACTGAGCCATTCAAGCGCGTTTGTAGTATAACTGGACAATAAATATCATATATAAAAAACAAGTATTATGATGCAGAACAAAAAAAATACGCGCGCAGTTTGAACCACCCAACCATGCACTGCGACGCCATCTCCTTCTTCGTTGAACCTGTAAAAAGAAAACAAGATAGCGGGGGTTTTTAACCCCCACTAACTATAACCACGAAAAATAGCGACTAGAGTTAGGGACAATATAAAAAGGGCGAGAGGGTCTGGTTGAATTCGTATGGCCTTGACGAATTCAACCATGCTTGTCTCAAGGTCCAATTTTCCCTTATGCCTAAAGCCCTAATTGAAAGCTTCAGAAACCCTAAATGTCGTTCATGGTGGATTTTTATTCAGGCAGTTATAACTCAATTGGATTGTACCAATCGCTTCAGAAGGTCCCTATTAGCATAAATCAAACAAGAAAATATATCAAAAACGCATGAATCGTGTTATGCAATTTTGAAAAACAAGACAAACCTAATGACTCGTGTTCTTTGATTCTTCGCGTGTTAGGATTGGTTTTTGATGGCAAATGCTTCCTGGAGACTCAGGCAACACGTTTGAATCAAAGAGAAGCTTTGAATTATGCTGCAAATAGGAAATCAGTTTTCCACTTTTTCTCAATTTTTTGCAACTTTGTTATGGAGTTCTATGGCAGCTTTTTCGTGTCCAGGAATAGGGTTTCACTCAGCATATGTATGTGATGTAAATTAGGTTAAAACTTTGGCCCAAAAGTCCATGAAATTAAGTTTGCAATCTTTGATTTTCAATCATGTAATTTTCAATCTTTTTCAATGAAAACCTTGCCAAATATGGATGATCTTCCCTTTTTGATTGAGAAACGAGTTTTCCAGCTTGCCCTGATTTGATTTGCTTCACAAAAGATCCAAAAAACATATCTTTTTGATTTTCCTATAATTAAAACCAATTAAATGAATTAATATTAATATAAATTCAATTAATTAATTAAAAATAAGAAAATAAATTATTTTGAGCTCAATGGGTCGTGCATAGGCTTTGGGTAAAGATTCAAGAAAGAATTTGAGGCCCATTAGCAAAATTGAAGTGTTTTAGGCAAAGTTGACTTTTGAAAGTTCCCAAAAATTTCCCAACTTCTCCAATGCATATCTTGCTCAATTTTGAAGCTATGAACATGTTCTTGGACATTTTGGAAAGGTCTTGAAGTCCTCTAACCAATGCCTTTGGTCCCATGTCATTTTGATATACCAATCTCAAGTTATGGTCTTTGACTTAAAGTGCCTTTTTGTTGACTTTTGAAAATGACCTATAATGTTGAAATTGATAACTTTTTGTGAGAGCATTTCTTGGACTTAGAGTGTGAATATGAGTTGTAGGAAATGTCATCCCCTTCAAAATGAGCTTTGGATGGGATTTTTCTGATAAACCATGAAAAAGTTATGCCTTGGTCAATTTGCAGTTGACTTTTCACCTGTCCAAAAATAGAAACTTTTGACATCTTGAGACTTTCTGAGCCATGCTTGTGGAATCATGATCAAGAATTGATCAAATGATGATTGTGGCTTCAAAATAAGATGTTGACCAAAAATTTTGACTTTTGACTGTCAAATGACCATTTTGCCCCTATAGTTGACTATGGAGCATTTAGGTTTTTTTACTGTGCAATTTGATGTTATGAGTCTTGAAACTTGACATATGGATGCTTGACAATGTATATAGGCACATGGGACTTGATTGGACCCTTGAAAACCTCAATTTCTTTGCAAGAACCAAAACCCTAATTTTGACTGTGTTAGGAGGCAATTGGACTGTGCAACCCTTGAGAGATTTTGAACCATTTGGAGATTGACCCTGACAAATCTTGAAGAATATGGGAGGGCAAATTTTGGGGTACAACAGTTTCCCCTGTTCAATCTTCTTAGACCTGAGGATGTAGATTGGCTGGCGTGCCTTTCGTAATCCGAAGGTGGGAGATGATTGAACACTAGAGTGCCCAGAAATTTACACTCACTTAGTAGAGTATCAACAGTGTGATGGCAAGAATGGGCTTACTGATGCCATTTGGAGAGATGGATAGGAGGATGGGCTTACAGATGCCATCTGGGGCTGTGACAGAATCTTGTCGGGAATGGGCTTATGGTTTCCAGTTGGAGACTGTGATGGATAGTTGTGGAGATGGGCTTATAGATGCCATCAAGGTGTCGATCGCGTAAGAGATTCCTTAGCGAGAACTTGCGTACCTGAGAAAGAAAGATAATTACCTGGCCTGTTACAGGGGTTGATCTTCAAACTCTTCATGTAGATGTGCCCTGGCTGGATACGGGAATCAAATCTCTAAACTCTTCATGTAGATATGCCCTGGCTGGATACAGGTATCGAGTCTACAATCAGTTAGTCACAGATGTGCCCTGGCTAGATACAGGAATCGAATCTGGAATTAGTCGTCAACAGATATGCCCTGGATGGTTACAGGAATCGAATCTTCAAACTCTTCAGACGTGCCCTGGCTGGATACAGGAATCGAGTCTGGAATAGTCGTCAACAGATATGCCCTGGCTGGTTACAAGAATCGAATCTTCAAACTCTTCAGACGTGCCCTGGCTGGATACAGGAGTCGAGTCCGGAATAGTCGTCAACAGATATGCCCTGGCTGGATACAGGAATCGAATCTTCAAACTCTTCAGACGTGCCCTGGCAGGATACAGGAATCGAGTCTGGAAATAGTCGTCAACAGATATGCCCTGGTCGGATACAGGAATCGAATCTTCAAACTCTTCAGACGTACCCTGGCTGGATACAGGAATCGAGTCCGGAATAGTCGTCAACAGATATGCCCTGGCTGGTTACAGGAATCGAATCTTCAAACTCTTCAGACGTACCCTGGCTGGATACAAGAATCGAGTCCGGAATAGTCGTCAACAGATATGCCCTGGCTAGATACAGGAATCGAATCTTCAAACTCTTCAGACGTGCCCTGGCTGGATACAGGAATCGATTCCGGAATAGTCTTCAACAGATATGCCCTAGCTGGTTACAGGAATCGAATCTTCAAACTCTTCAGACGTGCCCTGGCTGGATACAGGAATCGAGTCCGGAATAGTTGTCAACAGATATGCCCTGGCTGGATACATGAATCGAATCTTCAAACTCTTTAGACGTGCCCTGGCAGGATACAGGAATCGAGTCTGGAATTAGTCGTCAACAGATATGCCCTGGCTAGATACAGGAATTGAATCTTCAAACTCTTCAGACGTGCCCTGGCAGGATACAGGAATCGAGTCCGGAACTTTTTCATGTAGATGTGCCCTGGCTAGATACAGGCGTCGAATCCACAATCAATCGCTCACAGATATGCCCAGGCTAGATACAGGTATCGAATCTGGAATTTGCACAGTTAATAGTAGTCATCTTTGTATTGACCTTTTCCTGAAAAGGCAAAACATTAGTTGTATGCGCTGTCATGATGTATGAAATGCGTGATGTTCTCAAAATAAATGAGATTGTATGTTCATGATGCGTATGTGCATGCTATAATGTATGAAGATGTGATGTTTATGTATTTTTGTATAGGAAAATAAATCCTTGACGGATGCCGGGAAGTTTGGTCCTGGGCTGAATTTGAAGAGTAGAGTTCTTCGTTCCCGCTGGGGATGATGGTTGCGAGAATAAACCTGTAGGAGAAGATGACTCCGTTGAGGGATAAAATTTGTTGAAGAGATTATTCTGCGGGGAATTACTCTGTGGGAGAAGAGATACTTCGCTGAGGTTTGATGATAACTCCGCTGGGGATACCATTGATAAGTTTTTGTTGGGGGAATTTGATGAACTCCGCTGGGGATAGGAAGAACTTCGCCGAGGACGATCTTTCCGTGGTTTTTAGCTGAGGATAACCCATTTATAAGCTCTGGTGGAGCATAACCTTTGAATAAAGTCGGGGAGAGCGTTCGTATCCTGCAAGGGATAAGCTTCCAGAATCTACTGGGGATAAGCTTCCTACTGGGGAGATAGATTCAACTTCCCTAGGGAAACTTTGGATTATACTGGGGAATAGCTCCACTGGGGTGTCTGGATTCCGCCGGGGAACAATCTTATATTAAGACTGTCGGGGATGCTTGTAGGGAATATCTGTATACTCTGCTGGAGAATATTGAGATCTTCTGGGGATAATCCAGCTCCTTGAGGCTGAAAGTAGACTAACTCTGCTCGGGGGGAGTGTTGCTGACTTGCTTGGGATATTGTGCCTTGTTAGGGCTGACGGGAGGCCAACTCTGCTTGGGGAGAATTGTTGATTCTAGTCTTACTCGGCGGGGAGTGAAAGTATCTGGGTTACATTCTTCAGCCGAACTTACCTTAGTACCTTGGTGGACAGAGCAATTAGATCGCTTAGACAACTCATTATTGCCCCTGTTTCTAATGTCGCCTGTAATTAATCCTTTGTTTCGTATGCAAATATTTATGAGTTAGCAATTAGTGTCAAATGCATATATCAAAAATGAACATTGGACGTTCTTTGCAAAACAAACAGAAAAAGGAAAAATAGTTGGCAATTTATCTGAAACGTGAATTTGTATTGAATTTTGAATTTGCCTGTAAATAGGCGTTTATGTACAAGAGGCTGACGTCCTAGTAAGAGAACACCGCCGAACAAACAGAGTTTATACAATTTGTACAAAGGAAACAAAACAGCTATGTGAAAAGAGTAATCCCACTAGGTTCCAACTCTGCTATCGCCTTTATATCTTCGAGCGTCTCATCACTTGGCTGCTTAGTTGAAGATGAAGCTGACTGATCGATGCCGTCTGAACTTGATAGTTGATACCGGATTCTGGATGCAAGGTGATTCAATGAGACATAGTATTACGCTTTAATCCCTAACTTTTTCCTGGACCGCCCTTTCGGGTTTTCAGTCCACCGGGATACCCATTTTTGCCTAAGCCTCCTTTTCAGGTTTTCGACTTGTCGGGTGTACAGATTTTTTTCAATTTCATCCCTTATTTTTGCCCGAACCCTTTTGGTTCGCCGGGAAGCCCTTATTTTTGCCTAGGTGTGTCAACCTAGCGGGTCTTTATTCATGCGTAGTATCTTTTTACTATGTCTGCATTGGCAGGGTGAGGAAGGTCGTCACCATCCATGGTGGTTAGAATCATGGCTCCTCTTGAGAAGACATGTTTAACCACAAATGGCCCTTCGTACGTAGGGGTCCATTTGCCCCTGGGATCACTTTGAGGAAGAATGATGCGTTTGATTACCAGGTCCCCAACTTGATACTCTTGCGGTCTGACTTTCTTGTTAAATGCCCTGATCATCCTTTTTTGATACGTTTGACCATGACAAATAGCGGTGAGTCTCTTTTCGTCAATTAGGTTCAACTGATCAAGTCGAGTCTGGATCCAGTCATCTTCGCTCAAGCCTGCATCCTTAATTATCCGGAGAGGGTATCTGGACTTCAATCGGCAAGACTGCCTCCATGCCATAGACCAAGGAAAAGGGGGTTGCCCCGGTTGACGTTCTTGCTGAGGTACGGTACCCGTGAAGAGAAAACGGTAACATCTCGTGCCAATCTTTATAGGTCACTGTCATCTTCTGCACAATCTTTTTGATATTCTTATTAGCTGCTTCTACAGCCCCGTTCATCTTCGGCCGGTAAGGAGAAGAGTTGTGGTGCTGTATCTTGAATTGCTCGCAGAGCTCAGTGATCATCTTGTTGTTAAGATTGGTACCATTGTCCGTAATAATCCTCTCTGGTACACCGTATCGACAGATCAGGTTGTGTCGAATGAACCGTGCCACAACATTCTTGGTTACGGTAGCGTAGGAAGCTGCTTCAACCCACTTTGTAAAGTAATCGATCGCCACCAGGATTAAGTGATGCCCGTTGGATGCCGTAGGTTTAATCTCGCCGATCATATCAATGTGCCACATTGCAAAAGGCTAAGGTGCTGTCAGGACATTCAGAGGGACTGGAGGAACGTGCACCTTATCAGCGTATATCTGGCACTTATGACATGTCCGAGAATGTTGGTAACAGTCGGCTTCCATTATGGACCAGAAATATCCTGCCCAAAGGACTTTCTTTGCCATGGTATGTCCACTGGAGTGCGTTCCGAAGGTACCTTCATGTAGTTCTGCCATGATTCTTTCTGCTTCAATATTATCCACACAACGCAGTAAGGTTGAATCATGGTTCCGTTTATATAGAATGTCGTTGCTGAGGAAGAACTTTGCGGCGAACCTTCTTAGGAACTTCTTGTCGTTGACAGATGCACCCTCGGGGTATTCTTGAGCTTCCAGATACCTCTTCACCTCATGATACCAGGGTTTTTCAGTTACCTCTTCAGCCTCAAGATCACAACAATATGCAGGTTCGTCCAACTTCCAGATAATGATCCGGGGAGCTTCGTTGTCCCATTTGACCTTGAACATAGAAGACATCGTAGCCAGCACGTCCGCCAACTGATTCTCCTCTCTCAGGAAATGTTCAAAAGTTATCTCCGTGAAATGGGGGATCAACGTCAACACACACTCTTTGTAAGGAATAAGGTTTGGGTGTTTCGTATCCCACTCGCCTTTGATCTGATTGATCACGAGAGCGAAATCTCCGAAGACACTCAGAAACTTGATCCTTAAGTTAATCGCAGCTTGAAGACCCATGATGCATGCCTCATACTCCGCCATGTTGTTGGTGCAGTTGAAGCATAGTCGGGCAGTAAGTGGAGTATGAGTGCCTCTGGGGGATATGATCACAGCGCCAATACCGTTACCCAAAGCGTTGGAGGCTCCGTCAAAGTGCATAGACCATCGGGATCCTTCCTCAGGTCCTTCATCCGGTCCAGGTACTTCACAATCAGTCACTACCATGATGTTCTCGTCTGGGAATTCAAAGTTCATTGACTGGTAGTCGTCTACTGCCTGGTGTGCCAAATGGTCTGCCAATACACTTCCTTTGATTGCTTTCTGCGTCATGTACTGGATGTCGTATTCTGTCAAGATCATTTGCCATCTTGCTATTCTTCCAAACAGAGCAGGCTTTTCGAATATGTACTTTATTGGATCCATTTTTGAAATCAACAGAGTAATGTGAGTCAGCATATACTGTCTCAGTCGGCGAGCAGCCCATACCAAAGTGCAGCAAGTTTTCTCGAGCAGTGAGTATCGGGTCTCACAGTCGGTAAACTTTTTGCTAAGGTAATAAATGGCGTGCTCTTTTCGGCCAGACTCGTCATGCTGCCCCAGCACACACCCCATCGAGCTGTCAAGTATTGTCAAGTATAGTATTAGAGGTCTCCCTTCAACCGGTGGCATAAGGATGGGTGGTTCTTGGAGATACTCTTTGATTCTATCGAAAGCGGCCTGACATTCATCATTCCAACGTACTACTTGATCTTTCTTCAGCAGCTTGAAGATTGGTTCACAGGTAGCAGTTAGATGCGAGATGAATCGGGCAATGTAATTCAGACGTCCTAGAAAGCCTCTGACTTCTTTCTCTGTCTTGGGAACTGGCATCTCTTGTATGGCTTTAACCTTGGCAGGGTCCACTTGAATACCTTTGTCGCTCACGACGAAGCCTAGCAACTTTCCAGATCTTACCCCAAATGTGCACTTGTTTGGGTTCAACCTCAGCTTGTACAACCTCAACCGGTCAAACAGCTTCTGTAGATGGTCAAGGTGTTCCTCCTCAGGTTGGGACCTGGAAATCATATCATCGACGTATACTTCAATCTCATGGTGGATCATGTCATGAAATAAAGCAACCATGGCACGTTGGTAGGTTGCCCCAGCATTTTTCAACCCGAATGGCATGACCTTGTAGCAGAAGGTGCCCCATTGAGTAAGAAAGGTAGTCTTTTCCATATCTTTAGGAGCCATTTTGATCTGATTATAACCTGAAAAGTCGTCCATGAAGGAGAACACTTTGTGCTGAGCAGTATTGTCAACCAGAACGTCAATATGAGGCAAAGGGAAATCATCCTTGGGGCTCGCCCTGTTCAGATCCCTGTAATTGACACACATTCTGACCTTACCATCTTTCTTCGGCACTGGAACCATGTTGGCAACCCACTGAGGATAAGAAGTTACTGCAAGAAAACCGGCGTCAAATTGCTTCATAACCTCAGCTTTGATCTTCTCGGACATCTCTGGACGCATACGGCGGACCTTCTGTTTAACCGGAGGGCAGTCTTCCTTGGTAGGTAGGTGATGAACCACAATGTCAGTATCCAACCCAGGCATGTCTTCGTAAGACCAGGAGAAGATTTCCACATAATCATGCAACATCCGAATCAACCGTTGTTTCACGCTGAGCTCTAGGTTGGCACCAATCTTGACTTCCTTTCTGTCTGTCTCAGTACCCAGATTTACCGTTTCCACTGGCTCTTCATGCGGCTGAATGGCCCTCTCTTCCTGGAGTAACAGTCTTGCAAGCTCGCCAGGCACTTCGCAATCATCTTCACCTTCGTCCTCGGCTAAGTTGATCGGATTTTCGAAGTCATAACTGGCAGTAGCAGAGTCGTTACCAGTGAGATCCAGAGTGGATTGGAACCTGTATAGGTGAGTGTGTGTAAATATAGCTGTTTTGCAATATATAAAGAAAGAAAGAAAGAAAGGGAGCACAAGATTTGAAATGCGAAAAACGTCCAATGTCTTTATTCATGATATATGGAAATGACAAGTAATAAGCCCTCACAAATGAAGCCACGGTGCCCCGGGTAAGACACCGGGCCATAAAGTTTCAAATTATTGTTTGTTACAAATTTAAAAAACAAAGGAATTCATTACTGAGTAACAAAAGTAATAGGTATGTAGTCTTTTGTAGTCCAATTGTTCAGTCCACCGTCGGTCGTTGGGTAGATCCAGCCATCAAACTCAGATTCCTCCGCATCGCCTTCAATAGCATTTACTCTCGGGTTGGTGATGAACACGGGAGGTCTTCCAATCCTTGCTTTACGTACAACCCTCTGAGCCTCTGCAGTGAAACCCAGCCCAAACTTGTCAGTCTTTGGAGTAAAATCAGGGAGCCTGCCCCAGTTTGCACATTCACCTTTCTCAATCACAGCCCTGGCGTCCTTCAAGGAAGCCATCTTCAAAGGAGAGTCTTATTCAATCACTGTCTCTGCTGACGCCAATGTTGGAGGCACCTCTTAAAAATGTTGAAAGGGGGTCTCAATGAACTCCCCGTCCATCTCTATATACCGAAACGAGTTAAGATGACTAACCATGTATTCTTCCTCCCCCTGCACTGTAACAATCCTCCCTCTGACAGGGTATTTAAGCTTCTGGTGTAGAGTGGAGGTCACAGCCCCAGCCTTGTGGATCCAAGGACGACCCAGCAAACAAGAATAGGATGGACGAATGTCCATCACATAGAACGTTGAATCAAAGACTTGAGAACCAACCCGAATCGGAATATCTACTTCACCATGTACCATCCTCTTCGACCCGTCAAAGGCTCGGACAATGATGTTACTAGGCCTCAACTCCAAACCCTCACAATCCAACCTGTCTAAGGCCTTCTTGGGCAATACGTTCAGTGAAGAACCGGTGTCTACCAATACGTGTGCAAGAGTAGTGCCCCTGCATTCAATGGAGACATGCAGGGCATCATTGTGGTTCTTTCCCTTGGCGTTCAGATCAGCATCAGAGAAACCCAACCCATTGTCAGCGGTCAAGTTGGCCACACAATCAGTAAATTGATCCGCAGACGTTTCTTGTGGCACATGGGCCGTCTTTAGGAATGAAATCAGGGCCTCGGCATGGGCCTCCGAGCACAACAACAGTGATAGCATAGAGATCTTCGAGGGGGTATGCCCCAGCTGTTCAACGACGTTGAAATTGCTCTTCTTGATGATCTTGAGAATTTCCTCCATCTCTTGCTGGGAGGCTTCAACACTAACAGTCTTTGGTGCCTCCATCTGGGCAGGCATATCAGCAATCCCTTTGCCCCGAGTGTCAGATGACTCGGCGGCAGGGGTCGAAACTTGATCAGGGGGGAAACAGGCGCACTTGTAGGTGTGATGATAAGAGGTCTTCGGATGACTGGTGGCGCAATGTCAGGCGAGAAGAGCCTGCCACTGCGAGTAACTTTAGCGGGACCAGTGATGTTACTGATGCCGGTACTAGTGTTGAACTCTTGCTTCACTCTGAGCACATACACGTCTTCCCCATAGTGCCATGGGACAACCTTGTCAGATTTATAGGGGAGGGGCCCCGGAACAGTAATGATGATAGGTGCAACAGACATGATTTTGACTGGCTTCCTCGGGGGAGCCTTGGTAGGATTGTTAAAGATGATGACAACAGATACTTCTTCAGTAGGAATAATAGGAACAACGGTCTTTTTGAACAAGATCTCTTTGCTATCCATCAGGTTTTGGACGCCTGACTTCAGCAACGGACAACCAGCAGGTGAAACAGCACATAGAAGGCAACCTTTGCTACAACCCGGAAATAAACCGGCCAGCAACAGGTTCCTTTTTACGGACAACAACGGGGTCACAATATCATCCACAGAGGTTACATACAGGTCTTCCTCAATAGCATTTACTCCATGCTGGGGCATAGGAGCAGTCACGACGTTGGGCCTTTCGGGCGCCTCAAACTGTATTTCCTTGGCATCGATAAGGTCTTGGATCTTATTCCTCAGGGCCCAACAATCATCAGTAGAATGCCCCGGGCTATCAGAGTGATAAGCACAACGGGCGTTGGGATTATACTTCGGAGAGGTTGTGTTTACCACCTTCGGAGCTTCTCTGACGGTTACCAAGTTGGTCGATAGCAGTTGTGGCAAGATCTGTGACAAGGTCATACTAAGCCGAGTGTATTCTCTTCTGGGTCTCTCACCCCTTGGTTGGTTAGGTTGCCGAGGAGTGGCAGCAGGCTTTGCAATTACCACCGCGTTGACAGCTTGGCGGCGTTCCGGTTTGTTTTGCCTCCTGGGGCCATACACAGCACTGGCTTCCTTCTTGAAAGGCTTCTTTTCAGAACTTGAGGACGCACCCTTCTGTATCTTCCCCGATTTCATACCAGCTTCTATCCTTTCACCTGTCAGAATGAGATCTGTAAACCCTGCAGACGAATTACCAATCAGGTGGTTAAAGAACGGCCCAGATAGGGTCCCCAAGAACATGTCCACGAGTTCACAGTCATTTAACGGCGGCTGCACCCTGCCAGCCAGGTCCCTCCACTTCTGCGCGTACTCTTTAAATCCTTCTCCTGATCCTAGCGACATACCCTGGAGTTGGGTACGTGTAGGAGCGAGGTCGGCATTATACTGATACTGCTTATAAAAAGCAGTAGCCAAGTCCTCCCAGTTACGAACCTTGGTTCCATCCAGCTGATAGAACCATTCGAGATGAGTCCCTGAAAGACTCTCCTGGAAGAAATGGATCCATAAGTTCTTGTCCATAGTATATGGTTGGATCTTCCGCACATAAGATCTGAGATGTAGCTTAGGGCAGGACGCCCCGTCATACTTTGTGAAAGATGGTGCCTTGAACTTATGTGGGATTACCACACCAGAAGATAGACCCAGGTCTCCAAAATCCAACCCAGGCATTTGTTGAATTTCCATGGCATTCAGGCGATCCTCTAGCTGCTTGTACCTGTCTTCAGTGGGAGGGTACTGCTCTTCATTGAAATCAGTCTCGTTGTCAGAGACCACAGGACTAGGAACCCTTCCCCCTTGGGGACTGCCTTTCCCTACAGAAGAACCAGCTTGATCAACCTCATTTTGCAGTGTGTTGCCAAACCTCCGGCCAGTGTTGAATAGTACAGTTCTCTTCTTCTTCTTCTTTACCAGCAGAGCCTTTAATTCCTCTTGACCTTGGGCTAAACTCATGATCAACTCTTGGAACTGGGCGTTCTGAGCCTGGAGGGCCTTGATGGATTGCTCAGTAGATGATTCAGGATTCATGATGATTGCTGAAATAAACAGCGAAGAACATTAAGCAACCTGAAAAGAAGAGTACCTGTGATGCACATGATGAATGGAATGCGTATGATTTATGTTTTCAAAGACAATCGGGATTCAACTTTGTAAACAAAGAGGAAACACACTTTATTAGATTTAACTTTGAAATTTAGATTGTTCAACAGATTTCCCTTAGGCGTTACATGAAATGGAACTACTAAAAAGGGAAATAAAAACTGTAAAAGAACATTCAAAGCTCATCATTGATCCCAGGGTCTCTTTTTCTCAGTACGGATGTAGTCATTCAAGGCCCGCTCGTTCTCCAACTGCTTTGTCAGCTTCTGGATCTTCAATTCCTGCTCGTTGAACTTTTCCCGATAAGAATCCCGTTCTTCTTGTAGTTGCGCCCAAGACCTCTTTAGTGTATCAACATCAGTAGGTATCTGAGGAGGGAGTACAGTTGGAGGAACCCCGTCTCTATCAGGATATTCAAGAATGATGGGTCTGACAGCTTCATATGGCATACCTAACTTCTGAGCACGGATGCGGACCCACCTGTAGTAGGATTCCATAGGTAGAGAAGTCTTCGGTCCCAACTCATGTGGGTCAGCTTTGTGAATTCTGTCCCAAGCCTTGATGAATCTACGACGCATCTCGTCACTATCTACCTGAAACTCAAAACTGATGTGAGGCACCAACATCTCATGAGGCCCTGCTCTTCTGGCTCTTCCAAACTGACGAAGAGCTAGACATGGATTATAAGAGATTCCTCTTTGGGTACCAATCAAAGGAACATTAGGATATTCTCCGCAGCGATCAATAACAGCTACCTCATCCAAACCCCTGAAAGTCCAAATGATGTCATTATCAGTGAGAGACATTAACCTATGAGCCCAGCCTCTTCCTTCTTTGTTCTTCAGCACGAACTTAGGGGGTGCGAAATAAACCACCTCACTAGCAAAGGAATACAACACCACAGCGTTCCTCGTCTTCGGGCAGTACGAGCATAGAGTTGTTGCAGGATATCACCCAAGAGAGTGGGCACAGGGTTCCGAGACATGAAGATCCTTATGGCAGTGACATTAATGAAGTTATCAGGATTTGGAAATAGAACCAAGCCATAGATTAAGAGAGCCAGAGTGTCTTCATACGCCCTGAAGTCTAAGTCATTCCAGAAACTGTTAGCTTTACCGACCAGAAACTTGGCCAAGAAACCCTTAACTCTGCTTCTAGTCACCCAGTTGTCTATTACCTCCTTGGTGGTCAAAGGGAGGGCTGCAGCAATCTCCTCAAGCCTAAGAGTCTTTTCCCAACCAGTGAAGGGAGTCTGATCCAAGATAGGGATACCCAGCAAATCAGAGAATTCTTCCAGGGTAGGGACCAGCTGGAAGTCTTGAAAGGTGAAGCAGTTATACAAGGGATCATAAAACTGGGTCAGGACACTCATCAGTTGTTGGTCCCACTTTGAAGTGACTAAACTGAGAAGAGAACCATGCCTCTGGATGAAGGAAGTGGTGTTTGGAATTCTGCTAACCAATTCTTCAAGCAACTCAGGTGGGTGAACAAAATTGAACCGGATAGTGTTCCTTCGCATAGGCATCATGATGTCCTATAAAACAGAGCAAAGATGAAACCCTCTTGTCTTTGAAATGGGTCAGTCCTTATGCAGGAGGCATGCAATGTCTATGATGGTATGATGTCATGATAAAGCACACCACAAGTATTCACAAAGGCAAACATGATAAGGCACACAAGTCACACAAGACAGCCCTTAGAGTTTAGGCCAGCATGAAGTTCAGGTACTACCCTCTTTCAGTTTGTTGGTTAAGACATGTCCTATCAAAAGTAATCGGGTTCTAGAGGATCCCAATATCATTGACTACCCTCAATCGGTCATAACTCCAGCATCGCAATCTTTTCTTGCGGCCAGAACCATCGCGAGAGTTTAGCCTCAATGGGTGTAGCATACTGCTACTATTCTATGGCCAAGTTGGGTCAAATTAGGGTTCTAAGGTCGGTTGGTGCTTAATGACTCCTCAGAAGACCCATATTCTCCTCGTTGCGACACAAGGGATATCGGTACAGACCAAGGTGCCACACCAACGTAGCCACTGCTTCACCCGTGTCGGTCTACGCCGGACAGGTCCCTCACAGCTTATGCTACCTAAAAGGGTATCCCCAGATCCGGGTTAGGATCTATAAAACTCCAAGACAATGCCCATAATAATAAAGCAAACAAAACAAAGCAATTGAAAACACAAGTATGAGCTATCCTAAGGTACACCTCACTTTAAGTATCCCCAGCAGAGTCGCCAGTTCTGTGATCGGTGGAAATAGAACTGACTGTTTTTTAAGCTGGTTCGCGAAATGTCGCGGTAAGCAAGAGTCGCCACCGTCTTTTATATTCTCCAACAAGGAAAGGACAAAAGCGCAGCAAAATTCCTTTTCGAGATGTTTCTCAGTTCGGGAGGTAGATTATAGAAAGGGAAGGTGTTAGCACCATTTCTATCTGTGGTTATCCACGGGCTCTTAGGTACTTGCTCTTGTGTTTTTCAAAATGTTTGCTTTTCAAAATGTGAGTGGGTTTGAAAAAGTTTCATTGAAAGATTTCTGAGTGACTCTTGTATCTGTCCTCAAGAGTGTTTGAAAAATTTGTTTTGAAAGCTTTTGAAAGTGTCATTGTGAAAAGATTTTTGTTTGTTTTTGAAGAGAGCAAGTACCCATGAGTCATCTACCTACCCTAAGGAATTAGGCTGTGTAAAAGTCCTTAAGGTAGTGCCATCCCACCATTGAGAGGTAGGTAGCACCACCGTTGGAGGTGTTCGGGTCAATTCGATTGTAGGGACAATGTGGTCACTGAAGCAATAGTTAGGATACCTTAGAAGTAACCCTAATGTCCTAGATCCTTTTTAATCCTAGGAAACCATTTCGAGGCGACTGGATCTTAGACATAAGAGTGACCGCTAAAACGTCATATACTTGACGACCACTTTCGAAGGCAACGAGTGAGGCGTACCCTAGAAGTGGTGTGTGCGTTTGTGTGTTGTTTTCATGTTAACATTTATCTTTGATCATGGCATGGTGAGCTACGCGTTGTTTTTAATTACCATACATTCTTTCATGCAATTTAGTAGTTAAGAGTGCGGAAAAGGAAATACAGAAAGGTAAAAGCTACGCTATTACAAGGCGCGGGTCTATACATCGCCAAAATACAAAGACCTGTTTTTTGATAAAGATGCGGAAAGTAAAAAAAACGCAATAAACCTAATTACTATTACATCCTTGAACAGTTACATAATAATCCAATAAGAAAATAACGCGCAAAAAGAATTAAACCGGGAACGTCTGAGGGTTTTGGACCCTTTGCTTGAAATTAAATTAAATTAAAACCTAATTAATTATTTAATTAAAGAAAAGAAAGTGTTTTTTATGTTTTTTTGTATTTATGAAAAAAAAAGAAATTAAAATTAAAAGGAAACCCTAGATCTAAGTTTATTTTACTTATTAATGAAAAAGGTCAAAATTAGGCTAATTAACTAAATTATTTAATTTACATGTTTATTTACAAAAATAATAATAATAATCAATAATGATAAAAATAATTAAAAGTCAAAACCTAATTCTATACAATTTTACTTATTAAGAAAAAGGATTAAAATTTAAAACCTAAATTAAACTAAGTTAATTGTTAGTTATTTATTTAAAAATATGTTAATGGCAAATTTAATAAATAATTAAAAAAATATTTTTGAGTTTCTGATTTTTATTAGGAAAAATTATTTATGGTGAATTAATTATAATTAAAGCAATTAAAAGTATTAAAAAGAAAAGAAAATAAAATTATACAAACCAATGGGGTGTCTGGCCCAAAGTGGAGGTTTTTGGGAAGCAATTCAGGCCCATTAAGACAAAGCCTGGTTGATTTTCCTGATTGTGTGCATGTTGGTTAACTGGAGTGCATCATGGACTTCATTCTGTGGCCACTGGATTGGGCATTATGGCCAGTTGGCAAGCTAGCGCGTGAAGGTGCATGATGGACCATTGAACGAATGCTGCATGTGAACGTTTTAAAACAAAAATCAACAATTATATGGGGGGACCTGGGAATCGAACCCAGGTCCCAGTACCTGCCAGCCACGTTCCCAACCAACTGAGCCATTCAAGCGCGTTTGTAGTATAACTGGACAATAAATATCATATATAAAAAACAAGTATTATGATGCAGAACAAAAAAAAATATGCGCGCAGTTTGAACCACCCAACCATGCACTGCCACGCCATCTCCTTCTTCGTTGAACCTGTAAAAAGAAAACAAGATAGCGGGGGTTTTAAACCCCCACTAACTATAACCACGAAAAATAGCGACTAGAGTTAGGGACAATATAAAAAGGGCACGAGGGTCTGGTTGAATTCGTCTGGCCTTGACGAATTCAACCATGCTTGTCTCAAGGTCCAATTTTCCCTTATGCCTAAAGCCCTAATTGAATGCTTCAGAAACCCTAAATGTCGTTCATGGTGGATTTTGATTCAGGCAGTTATAACTCAATTGGATTGTACCAGTCGCTTCAGAAGGTCCTTATTAGCATAAATCAAACAAGAAAATAGATCAAAAACGCATGAATCGTGTTATGCAATTTTGAAAAACAAGACAAACCGAATGACTCGTGTTCTTTGATTCTTCGCGTGTTAGGATTGGTTTTTGATGGAAAATGCTTCCTGGAGACTCAGGCAACGCGTTTGAATCAAAGAGAAGCTTTGAATTATGCTGCAAATAGGAAATCAGTTTTCCACTTTTTCTCAATTTTTTGCAACTTTGTTATGGAGTTCTATGGAAGCTTTTTCGTGTCCAGGAATAGGGTTTCACTCAGCATATGTAGATGATGTGAATTAGGTTAAAACTTTGGCCCAAAACTCCATGAAATTAAGTTTGCAATCTTTGATTTTCAATCATGTAATTTTCAATCTTTTTCAATGAAAACCTTGCCAAATATGGATGATCTTCCCTTTTTAATTGAGAAACGAGTTTGCCAGCTTGCCCTGATTTGATTTGCTTCACAAAAGATCCAAAAAACATATCTTTTTGATTTTCCTATAATTAAAACCAATTAAGTGAATTAATATTAATATAAATTCAATTAATTAATTAAAAATAAGAAAATAAATTATTTTGAGCTCAATGGGTCGTGCATAGGCTTTGGGTAAATATTCAAGAAAGAATTTGAGGCCCATTAGCAAAATTGAAGTGTTTTAGGCAAAGTTGACTTTTGAAAGTTCCCAAAAATTTCCCAACTTCTCCAATGCATATCTTGCTCCATTTTGAAGCTATGAACATGTTCTTGGACATTTTGGAAAGGTCTTAAAGTCCTCTAACCAATGTCTTTAGTCCCATGTCATTTTGATTTACCAATCTCAAGGTATGGTCTTTGACTTAAAGTGCCTTTTTGTTGACTTTTGAAAATGACTTATAATGTTGAAATTGATAACTTTTTGTGAGAGCATTTCTTGGACTTGGAGTGTGAAGATGAGTTGTATGAAATGTCATCCCCTTCAAAATGAGCTTTGGATGGGATTTTTCTGATAAACCATGACAATGTTATGCCTTGGTCAATTTGCAGTTGACTTTTCAGCTGTCCAAAAATAGAAACTTTTGACATCTTGAGACTTTCTGAGCCATGCTTGTGGAATCATGATCAAGAATTGATCAAATGATGATTGTGGCTTCAAAATAAGATGTTGACCAAAAATTTTGACTTTTGACTGTCAAATGACCATTTTTCCCCTGCAGTTGACTATGGAGCATTTAGGTTTTTTGACTGTGCAATTTGATGTTGTGGGTCTTGAAACTTGACATATGGATGCTTGACAATGTATATAGGCACATGGGACTTGATTGGACCCTTGAAAACCTCAATTTCTTTGCAAGAACCAAAACCCTAATTTTGACTGTGTTAGGAGGCAATTGGACTGTGCAACCCTTGAGAGATTTTGAACCATTTGGAGATTGACCCTGACAAATCTTGAAGAATATGGGAGGGCAAATTTTAGGGTACAACACATTTGTTTCCCAAATTGTGTTTTTATTTTTTGCTTTTTATTGGAAAATGATAATCAGAAGAAAAAAACCTTTCAAAATAAATGATAACTGAAATTCAATTTGCATGATCACTTGTTATATGTGCCAGTTTCTAAAAGCAATCATAAATCATATGTGCAGATTAATTATAGAACTTGTTGAATACAATGACCCTGCACCCTCTCCCAGTAACCATAACAGGATGAACATGATTAGAAACTTGAATAACTGGATCATAACCTTCGGGAATAAAGTTCTCAGGCATACCCCAAGGGTAACCACAAGGCATTTGATACTGAGCATTAGTACTGATAGGAGCAACATGAACTCGAGTGGAAACAATTTCAGAGATAATAGTGACTTGAGGTTGAGTCTGAGCTTGAGACTAAACAGGAACTGCAACATGATTCTGAGTTTGGGCTGCAATCAAAGATTTAACCAGAGCAGTAAAATAAGCCATACCGGTCCTTAGAGTGGTAACTTTGTCTCTTAGCTCTCGATTTTCTTGTTCGATGTTTTCCATTCTTCTCTTGTGATTGGTGCGAGTGTTATTGGAATGTGTTAGCTCGCTAAACGAAGACCAAGAGAAATGGATAAGACTCATGAGGAACTTACGAAATGCAAAATTAAGTGTGAGGTGATGCATGATATGCAAAGCACATGATTTGTTTTATTATTAGTTTTCAAGGAACTTAATGAATTGTGATAATTGAAAATATTAAAGGAATAACATATTTTGAAATACTGAATAATCTCATTTTATTAATAATTTGGAAGGATTACAACTTTTAGTAAAAGTTTCAATAATCCTAAAATAGAAGAGAAAGAAAGCTAGAATATATGGGTTCTAAGGAGCCAAATAAATCATCTTTCTCCTTCATCCTTTCCATAACATGTCGCTTAAGAATCTCAATCAAGTTATCTTTCTCCTTTAACTGATCTTGAAGTGCTAAATACCCCATATCAATAACTTGATACTTGTTCTTCTAAGCATCCCTTTCTCTATAAATTCCCTATTATCTTCTACTTCCTTGAGAAATAAGGCTTCCAACAATAATTTGTTGGGTTTATCGATCATAGGGTATCCAAACTGACCATGAGCCAATATCAGATTATAACTAATTCCTCCTTTTGTACCAAGAAGAGGCACATTGGGAAACTCTCCACAATCATCAATGATTGTTACCCCATCATAGACACGATTGATTCAAACAACATTAGAATGAGTAAGAGACATAATCTTCTGCTGCCACTTTAACCCATCTTTGATATCCCAAAAGGAAGAACACTGTGGCAAGTGAGAAATAAATCACTTGTACAGTAAAGGCGTGCAACAAACAATCATTCCTCCACTCTTATAATTCATGTAATGAATAAAGTAGTAGGTCTCTCCAAGCAAGGTTGGAACCAGATTTCCATTCAAGAAGATCTTAATATCATTCATATCAATAAAATTGATAACATTGGGAAATAATACCAATCCATAAATAATAAAAGTTATAATAGCCTCGAAAGCATCCTTATTGTTAGCACTAGAAAAGGCACGAGCCTTTTCCATCAAGAACTTAGCAAGTAACCTCAGAAGACCACTCTTGGAAGTAAGACAAGCATTAACATCATCACACTTCAAATGAACAGCTTTACCAATAATAGAGAGCTCATAGTCTTTCTCTAAACCCGAAAAAGGAACCTTATCAGTCACAAACAACCTAACCAGATGGGAATACTCTTCTGGGGTAGTACAAGCTGATAATCCGGAAAAGTGAAGCAATGGTACAAAGGATCATAGAACTGTACCAAGGTGTTGAGAATCCCATCTTCCATTCTAGTACTCAAGATAGATAAAAGTCTTCAATAACGACCTTTGAACTTCTCAGGACTAATCACTAAGGATGCAAGCTTTCTTAACTCCCCTACCTCTAGTTTCCTAAAACCATACTTTTGTGTGCTTTTCCTTCCAAAATCCATGGTTCAAGTACCTGCGATGTTTGAAATGCGATTATTTAAGTTCCTTGAAAATTTGGTCAAATGATGTTTATGAATGCATGAGTGCATGGTTATGAAACAAACACAAAAAATATCACAAACAAAGAGGGTTCATATGTTCGACGTCATGAGCATGAAGTCAAAGGTACTACCCACAATGTATGGACTAACAGTTCAATCACCTGTAGAACAAGGTTCTAAAAGTTCCTACAATCGTCGATCCTCTTTCGGATATTACCAGCCTTCTGATTTACTTTGGGGATAATAATATATTCAAGAGAAACCCGTATGAGCGTAGCATTGCGTAACAATTATGTCAAGATTTATTCTTGGATGGTCACCACACTACATCCTAAAAGGCCAATACGGGTTAAAGGTTCTACGGTCCTCAGCTTCTTGGGCTCCCAGGTTGAAAGTAATAATGTTTTCATAATTGACTTGTTCAATATATAGTACCGCAAAAGGGCCTCCACTAAGTGGGGGATCTCAAATCAACTTACTAAGGACTTTCTCTACATAAGTTGAAGTGATTATACCACCCATCCTATCTTAAGTTTGCTCAAGTCCGGGTAAAGTCAACATAGAATTCTCATCCTTTGGATTAAAGCCACACAACAAAGTAATAAGCATCAGATGGATAATAAATGCCTCTGTTGCAATCTTGTATCATATGAATTCAATAAAGCACAAATGACTTGACATGTATTAGATGAATTATTCTTGCATCAGATGAAATTTTGAAGTATCACCCGCACACACAAAATTTCCCAAAACAGAGACATAATAATAACAAGGAAACACAAGATCTAAAGGTCTCAAGGTCTCAAGGTATCAAGGCTTATAATCCTAAGTCCAAGAGGTCCAAAACTCCAATATGATAAAGATAGTAACCAATAGTCTAAAGAGCCTTGAGTATTTTAATGTTCGAGTTGATTTATTAAGTGTTTTCAAAGGAAAAAGAAAGATCAAGTGAGCAAAGATAAAAATGAAATAAAACAAATGCTCAAGTGAGAAAAAGATAAAGAACATGAAATGCAAATGCTAAATATAAAAGTGCATAAAGGTAAAGGAATACAAATAAAGGCATAAAGTAAAGTTAATAGTTAGTAAGTTAGAAGTTAATAGTCACAAAGTATGATCAATTATTATTGAATGATAAACTTGGACCAAAAATAATGAAGACTCATTAGAGGATTGATAAAATCAAAACCTCCTAACAACAAGTCTCTAGGTATTGGGCTAAAGACAATTAATCAACCATTCTTGGACTTTCAAACATAAATTTTGAGCCATAAATGATCATGTTCCGATTCGGGACAAATTTAACGCTATGTTAAGCACTCACATACAGACTTATGTAGAAGTCAATATTATACAAAGTCGGTCAATAACAATGTATGTACCATACATGTTAGAGATATGATAGAAATCATACTCCTAAAACATGTAGCACAAGAAAAAACGATGTTGATCAAGACCTAAGTCATGGAAGATAGTTCTTCAACTATCCATAAGCTTATATGAACTTAAAGTTCAAATGCCTTATCCAAATTGATCAAAAAAGAAATATAAGATGAAGAATAGAAGTAAGATCAAAATGGATCAAAGTATCACTTCCAAGTGATCAACAAAATAAGCAATAAAAATAAATGCAAAATTAAAATTGCAATAAAAATAAGAAAATAATATTTTTAAAATGATATTAAGTGGAAATAAAAGAAAAAATATGAAACTACAATCAAACCTTCAAATAACTTTCAACTCAGGTCATAGAAAAATCAGAAATGTTTCAAAATATATTCACAAAATTTTTCATAATTTTTAGAAGTCAGAAACTAATTTTAAAAATACAAAAATCAAGTAAAATAAACCAAAAATCATAAAAAATAGCAAAGTCAGAAATAAAAATTCAAACAAGGTCACCATAACTTGTCAAACTATCATTGGATCACTCCATAATTTTTTCAGAATTTTTAAAGACCTAAATATATTTTTTAACAATTAAAAACAACTCAAATAATGAGAAAATTATAAAAAATATCAAATTATAAAATAAAATGAAGGAGAAAAAAGAATCAAAAAGAGAAAACTCAAAAATATTTTAGCTAATTTTTTCATAATGTTTGGATAAAAAATAATGGAGTTATGAATTTTTAAAAAGAAAATGAAATTAAAAACAATTTTGTAAAAATAAATAAATCAGAATAAACATGGGGCGTTAGATCTGATTCATTAAAACATGTTGTCACATCAAATGAACCAGAGGTGAAGATGTATGGTGGACATGAGTCAATGCGCGTGAACATAAGAAATAAAAGTCACACCAATCAAATTAGAACGTTTGGCACACTTTTATTGGTTGAGGATGACACGTTGGTCATTTTCAACCTCCAGCCACCTGCAATTAGGACAAGATCATGTTTCTCAAAGAGGTAACCAATGCTCATGAGGTTGGTATCACCAGAAGTGTCTCATCAAGACGATTTCAACCATGCCCTCGCGGAATATTTATTTAAGTCATGGCTTACTCGATTTGGAAAAAACAAGAAGAAATTTTAAAAGGAAAATAAAAAGTGAAAAGTGAGAGTACTACGAGCATTAGGGATCCAAGAGCTATATTATAACAACAAATTTGAGTTGAATTGAGGAGGATTTCTACCTGAACGAAGTATGATATTTTTGCTCTGAAACTGAACTTGGTGAGCTTCAATTAGAGTTCAATTCTTCTTCCTCCTGAGCTGGTTAGCTTTACTGAATGTTGGTGAATCTAAATGAGTGGAGCTTTTTAGTGTTTGAAAGGTGGGAATAAAAAAACGAAGTACAAGCCTTAGAGTTCGAACGGGATCTTAGCTGAGGTGTTTTGGCTTTAAAAATCTTGATCTTATAATCATGTGCACCTGAATCATGAGAAAATTGTGACTTGAAACTTCTCAAAACTCCTTCATTTAGTGAGTTTTGATTGCTAATCACCTTCTAGAAACTTGTTAGACTTGATTATAATCACAAACACATACTTAAGTGACTTGTAATTGGGATTAAAAGGATTCACAAATCTGATCATGGTGAAAACTTTCAGTTTCG
The DNA here is from genome assembly GCA_948472305.1 of Vicia faba. NCBI lineage: Eukaryota > Viridiplantae > Streptophyta > Magnoliopsida > Fabales > Fabaceae > Vicia > Vicia faba. The sequence goes on along the minus strand of OX451741.1, from coordinate 766,373,294 downwards.
AACCACTGACTTCAAACTCATGGGGAATGCTCTAAAGGAAGCTTTATGATCTCATTCTTTTTGCAATTGAAATACCTTCCCATAAGCTTCACAATGTGCAAACAAAAGTATTCATTTGGATGCTTTAGCATAAAGTTGTGATGCTTCAAAGTTGGCTGAAAATTAGCACTTTTTTAACTTAGCCAAATTTCAAGTTCATAAAGGTCAAAATGACCAATAATGTCTCATTTAATTCAATGGCCTTACAAGAATTTTTAGGTCTTGATACTTGAATAAAAATTGTATAAAACATCTTCAAGATTATGGTAGAAAAATAATGAGATTCAGATGATAAAAATTGATCATGTTATGACCTTTGAAAGTTGAACAAAAAGTAGGTCAAATTTCCAAAGTGACCTCTAACGTAGTCAAACTTTTGAGGATCCTCCAAGAATAATTGAATCTTTTCATGTAAAGATAAGTTTCATAGGATGATGAAAAGAGCCCATAGAAAAAGGAATCACTTCAAAATGTTGAAAATTAAGAGAGTTGTGCACTTGTGACCATAGATTCAAGAACTTGCCTAATTAGGTCAAGCAACTCGAATCCACTATGAATCTTTTGAGATTTTCTTGCAATATAAGACATGATGAAGCACACATTACCTTGAAATGATACTATCTTGAAGCATACTTGATGATTAAGCTCATAGCTTGATGAAGCTTGTTGAAGAAGGCATGGAAATAAACACATGAACTTATGAAGTTTCTTAATGAATCAAACCACAATTCCTTGAGATAAACCTGACCATATGAAGTTGAGAGAGGTTCAAGACATGGTTGTTTAATTATAGGGGCATAACTTTGAGGTTCATGCTTTTGATTTTAAATGAATGATCAATTGACTGAGGATCAATTCTTAAAACCCTAGCTTAGGAGATGAGATAGATGCTCTTTGCTCAACACCTACAATATGCAAAGCATAAAAGGGAATCAAAACATATTTTTTGAAATTTAGTTAGAAGTTAGTAAACATAAAACATGTATGTAAAAGATACACAAATAGGATGCTTGGTGATCCCTCAAGGACAAACTTAAAGAAGGGAGAGAGCACAAGTGGGAGGCAACCCAAAGTTATGATCTTGATGCATTGTGAGGATGTGGAATGATGATGGATCTTAGGGGTAAAAATTAGGGTATAAAACTATGCTATGAGAAAATTAATGTATAATGATGTGATTGTGTTGTGTGTTTAGGTGAATTGGGTGGTTTTTGAATAATGTGAATGTTGTGTTTTGTTGGAAATCAAAGTGTGAAATTGGGGTACATGATTTTCTATCAAAATTGGGGCTTTGGGACTGTTTTTAAAATGATTTTTGTAAAACAGAATTGGAGAAAATTGTGATTGTCTCAGTGGTAACCACTTACACAGATTGATGTAAATGATTACATCTGACACAACCTTTCAGAAAATTCAAAATTTCCTTCATGTAACCGGTTACATGTTTTGATGTAACCGGTTACATTGTCTAAAAATTTGAAAAACTGGGCATTTTTTGGAGATGTAACCGGTTATATTGTCTAAAAATTGGAAAAACTGGGTATTTTTGGGAGGTATAACCAGTTACATGGTTTGATGTAACTGGTTACCTCAAGGGAAAATTGTGTACCCTCTATTTCTGGAATTGATGTAACTGGCTACATGTTTTGATGTAACTGGTTACCACTGCTGTGTCAGAACTAAATAAATTCATAAATTGAGTTTCAGGTATCCGATTGGGGTGTTGTTCGAAGCAGTATGAAGATGACGTAATGTAATTTAATTTAAAAATAGTCTTGGAACTTGGAACTGATTAAATGTTTCGTGATGGTGTTGTTTGGAACGCGATTTGTCTGTTGTAGTGTGATATATGTGTATGGAAAATATATTGTTTTATAGAGGTACTAGTGAGATACCAGTGCATTCGCACGGGTACTGGTATTGTATGCGCATTTGTTTTCAAAATGAAATAATAAACAAAATTGTTTAAATAATAAGATATATTGTTTTTTTTTTAAATGATAAATCGGTGCCGAAATTTTTTGTATATATAAAAAATTTTAAAGCAACAATATAATTTTTTCGAATATAAATTTTTATTGACTCACTAAGTTTTTGAATCAGGTGTTTCATTTTTCCTAACAAAATTTATTATTATTTTATTGACTCAAGAAATTTTAAAATCAACTATATTTTATTTACACTTTATACACATGGTTTTAAATTAAACTAATTGTATTTTCAAAGTATTCTAATGTATTTATTATACAATTTATGATAATATATGTTAATTTTTGAAATAAACTCGTGCGTATGCACGGATAATGGTATGGTATGCTGTAATGTCATCATTTTTATTGGTTATTAAAAAAATTATTTGAATGTATAATTAATGGAAAAAACATTTGATTCGGAAGTTTATGTTCTCATTAATATTCAATATTTTAATTAGTAACTTCATGTTCCCGTTAATATTCAATATTCTGATCAGTAACTTCATGTTCTCGTTAATATTCAATATTTTGATCAATTACTTCATGTTCCCGTTAATATTCAATATTTTGATCAGTAACTTCATTTTCCCGTTAATATTTAATATTTTTATTAGTAATTTAAGTTCCTGTTAATATTTAATATTTTGATTAGTAATTTCTTGTTCCCATTAATATTCAATATTTTGATTAGTAACTCCATGTTTCCGTTAATATTCAATAGTTTGATCAATAATTTCATGTTCCTGGTATTAGTAAATATTTTAATTAGTAACTCCATGTTCCTGTTAATATTCAATAGTTTGATCAATAACTTCATGTTCCCGTTAATATTCAATATTTTGATCAGTAACTTTATGTTCTCGTTAATATTCAATATTTTTATCAGTAACTTTATGCTCTCGTTAATATTCAATATTTTGATCAGTAACTTCATGTTTCCATTAATATCAACTAATAACATAGTATTTGTAATTATTATTTTAATTGTATAAATAAAAATTAATAACATAAATAAGTATTTGCTCGTGTTTGGATTCATACATTATATTAATTAAGTTTTATTTTCTTTAATTGAATAAAATCTATAACAACCATGAGTTTGCACGAATTCTGATATGGATATTCGTGCGTTCGTACTGGTACTGGTGTGTTATGCACATTTGTTTTTAAAATATATGTTGTGAAACACGATACCTTTGAAACAAAGTATAATAGGTTTTCTTATTAGAGGGAAACCTTCAAGGGTAGAAAAGATGATAAACAAGATTAACAACAAGGATTGATTATAACTGTTATTCTTTACTTTCTCTTAAATCAAGATTGCAAATGTTACAAGAATAACAAATAACCTTCGTACCCTAAGTTAGGATTTGCAGTATGCAATAATGAGAGACTAGTATACTATTTATAATAAACCTAACATACTAAACTAATGGGCTTTTTCACAAATACCCATTACAAGCTAACTTAAGGTACAAGCTAACTTAAATAATTAGACATAACAAACAGGCCCAATTCAAAATATTAGCAACCCTAGCATTTCGACACCCACATACTAGAACACACATTGACTACAGTGTGTGGGTCTTCGACACTAGCATGTGAACATACTTCAATGACATGCATAAATCATGTCGAACTAGAAGCTACTCTTCGACCCAATAGAGTTCAATCCAATATTTCACAAATATCCACCTTGGAACAAACTCTATTATCAAAGAACCAATTAGCTTTTTTCATACAACTTTATCAACTGGATCCATGGCCTTCAGCAGTTCAGTCTTATTTCGACTCCTCATAACTTCCTTATGGTCTCTAGGTTCTTCGTCTAGAACCTCACTTGCAAATATCAAGGCATAAGCTATCAGATCTGCATACCCAAATCTCTGAGGTGGCTTGATGACTCTTCTCGTTCTATATCTTGCCAATAGGTATTCATCGATAATTTTCTCAACTTCCTCAGCATCTTCTGCTTCTTCTTTGACTTTATTTGGGATACGTAATTCAGCATCAACATGCTCCACCTCAATTGGAATCTCTCCCTGTTCCATCTCTTTGTCATATATTTCTACACTTCGATCAACATCATCATATATTTTTAAAGCCATTTCAGCTTCATTGAAAACTACATCTCGACTGGTGATACACCTCCTGTGACCTGGCTCTAGGCACCATAACTTATAAACTTTGACTCCTTCAGGGTATCCCATGAACATGCATTTCATAACTCTAGGTTCAACATTGTCTTGCCTAATGTGAGCATATGCTACGCAGCCAAATACTCTCAGGTTGTCAAGATCTAGTGGATGTCCCGACCAAACTTCTTCAGGTATCTTCATATCTAACATAGTCGAAGGACATTTGTTTATCAGATATGTAGTTTTCAAAACAGCCTTAGCCCAAAACACCTTCTTTAACCGAATACTAGTTAACATGCATCTAAATCTCTCCAAATTAGTTTGATTAAACCTTTCAGCCAAACCATTTTGTTGTGGAGTACCTCCAGTAGTTTTGTTCCTTGCAATACCAAAGGCAGCATAAAAATTGTCCAAAGCCTCATTGTGAAATTCAAGGCCATTGTCAGTTCTCAACCTCTTAACCTTTCCGCCAGTATGATTTTCTACGAGAGTCTTCCAACTTTTGAAAATCTCAAAAGTGCCATCTTTAGTCTTCGGTATGAATACCCATAACTTTCTGGAATAATCATCTATTATGGATAGAAAATACCTTGCTCTTGAATGTGATGGACATCTTGTAGGCCCCCAAAGATCAGCATAGATGTAGTCATGGGATCTGTGTGTTCGTTTTTTGCCTTTGTTGAACTTCACTCTACAAGATTTTCCAAGTACACCAGGTTCACAAAATTCCAGTTTTCCGACTTTATCTCCACCAAGAAAATTTTGTTTTCCTAATTCGACCAGACCCCTTTCACTAACATGGACCAATATTATGTGCCAAATTTCTATATTCGATAAAGGTTTCGTGGATGCAATATTTGTCGAACCACTTACAACTTCAACCTCAAGGGTATACAAGCCTTGTTTCTTCACGCCTCTCAAGACTTCCTTTAACCTCTTCATGACTCTTAGGATACTTTTCTCTCCTTGGAAAATATATCCATTCTTGTCAAATTCACCAAGAGAAATCATATTTCTCTTCAAATCAGGTACATACCTGGCTTCAGTCAACAACTTTATTGACTCATCACGGAGCTTGAATCTCACTGGTCCAACACCTGCAACCTTACAAGCTTTGTTGTTTCCCAGCAATACAGATCCACCATCTTGATCACATGATTCCTCAAAAAAGTCTTTGTTTGGAGTCATACGCCAAGTGCAATTTGAATCCATAATCCACTCTTTTCTTGAGTCGTTGCTTGAAACCACAAGAACATCAGATGAGTCGAAATCATATTGAACAATGGTTGCATTGCCATTATATTTACCTCCATGATCTTTCACGCGTTTGGGACATGCCTTTCTTCTGTGACCCTTTGTCTTACAATGATAACATCAAATACCAGATGCTTCCCCACTATAAGACTTATGTTGAATTTTACCTTTCTTCTTGTCGAACTTACCGTCCTTTCGCAAGAATTTTCCCTTAACGGTCAAACCTTCACCAACTATCGTAGGTTTATGCTCCATTCGTTCATTCAGGTCCTTAGAATACAAGACTTATTGGACTTCTTCAAAGGTCAGGGACTCCCTTCCATACAAGAGATTTTCTTTGAAGTGAGCATGTGTTCAGGGTAATCGCACAATATCAATAGAGCTTGATCTTGATAATCGATCTCCACATCAATATTTTCAAGATCAAGAATCTTCTTGTTGAACATATCCAACTACTCAGTCAACACTTTGTCTTCAATCATCTTGAATGAATAAAAAACTTGTTTCAGGTAGAGTCAATTTACCAACGATTTGGTTATGTACAAACTTTCAAATTTCACCCATAACCCTGATGTCGTTGTCTCCTTTGACACCTGTCGAAGAACCTTATCACCAAGGCTCAACAAGATTGCGTTGTGGGCTTTCTCTATCATGGTTGTCTTTTCCTTTTCCATTAACACATCATCCATGGCTCTCGCTCCCTTCAACGCTTCCAAACAACTCTGTTGAACCAGTAGGACTTTCATCTTCAAGCGCCACAGACCGAAATCGTTCACTCCGGTGAATTTTTCAATCTCATACTTTGTTAAATGCATCTTCTCCATGTTCATCGCACCAATTTGTTGTGAAAAATGATACCTTTGAAACAAAGTATAATAGGTTTCCTTATTAGAGGGAAACCTTCAAGCATAGAAAATGTGATAAACAAGATTAACAACAAGGACTTGTTATAACTGATATTCTTTACTTTCTCTTAAATCAAGATTACAAGTGTTACAATAATAACAAATAACACTTTTACCCTAAATTAGGATTTATAGTATGCAATGATGAGAGACTAGTATGCTATTTATAATAAACCTAACATACTAAACTAATGGGTTTTTCCATAAATAGTCGTTACCAGCTAACTTAGGATACAAGCTAACTTAAACAATTGGACATAACAAATAGGCCCAATTTAAAATACAATAACCATAGCATTTTGACACCCACATACTAGAATACACTTCGACTATAGTGTATGGGTCTTCGCCACCACCATATGAACATACTTCGACGACATGCATAAATCTGGTTGAACCAGAAACTACTCTTCGACCCAATAAAGTTTAATCCAATATCTCATAATATAATAAGAATGAAAAAACATAAAGAGAAAATTATTTAGAAACCTTTCTTCAGGAAGAACTAAGAACCCTTCTCTAGATGAATCTTATTCCATTTATAAAAAAACTACAAAAGTTATTGCCGACAAATAAAAAATTTTGCCAAAAATTCTTAGGGTCCACAATTTATACATAAATACCTACATTGATTTAGTTAAAAAACATTTAACATTAACATCAATTAAAATTTTTGCCATAGCCGATAAACTTCTCGAGATCAATCCCATATATAAACTACATGCATTAATTATCAAATGTACTAAAAAAAATCAAATTTACTTATAATTTATTACGGGAGAAATAATGTAATAAAAAAATCACATTAAAATTTCTTTTGAGCCATTAAGGATTGGAAACAATGTCCAATCTGGAAAAAAAATTCAAATGATATAATATAAAAATAAACTATGACACTTTTAAAAAAAAAAAGCGTGACAAACACAAACTAATGGTGGTTGTATTTTCAAAATAGTTTTGAAAAATATATAAAAATAACATTATTGACATTTGCATTCAAAATGACATATATCATTACCGATTCAAATAACACTATTAATAAATAGTGTAACCTTTAATTAAAAGAAAATGAGTTTAACTATCTACATTGATTTTAGTTTTGGTTCACTCATCTATGTTCTATTAAGTGTCAATTTCCGTATTTAAGAGATAAATGGACACAAGAAAAAAAATTAGAGATACTCATTAGTGTGATCCATTTATTAAATTAGTGTAACTTATCTCATAAATAGGGAACATATAGAGAATATCATAATCATAAATTTCTCAATCATTCATTGCTAAATCATAAACACTATAGATATTCTATACTTTTGTGTGGCTAACCCCAGAAGCATTGGTTTGGTTCCTCATTCCTAGGAGATGCCGCATAAATACTTCTAAAACATCATCCATCTTCTTCAACAATTATTTCAACACTACCCCTTTTGGCTTGGATCTATCCTCTTCAAACCTCTCTTACTCTTAGTCTCTTCGCTCTTGAATTTTACCATTTTGAGGCTGTTGTAGTCAAGATTCAAACCTACTCTCCAACTACTTGTTATGATAATAGAAAGGCATTAATAGTTGGAATCATTTAGATCATTTAGTTAGTTAGTTAGGAAAAACATTTTCTTAATAAGGTATGAATAAAAAAATTTTAAAAACTATTACAAAGAGCTCGTGAAAATATGTTAAAGGCAGCTTATGAGCATATCATAAACTATTTTCATAATCTACTCTAAACACTTACATTAGTGTCTATGTCATAAGATAAGTCTAGATAAACTCTTTCAAACGGCTCATAAAGGGCCAAGCTCAAGTTATAGAACACAGGAAGTGTGCGCGCGCACAACCATTTGTTTGCTATTATTAAAGAGCATAAATCAGGGATAATTACATAGCTATTGCCATTAAAGTTGGCCAAAATATATTTACATTAATAAAAGATGATGCATGCATACTCTTTAACAAAAATATGTTTTTGATCAACGGATGAAGATGACTTTTTACCATTGTTTCCACAATCAAAGCCATCAAGATTTCTATTAACTTTATAGTCATCATCATCATCATCTTCACTAATTTCTTTTTCTAAATCTATTTCGCTACCATCCCCAGGCAAAGAAATCACCGGTTGACAACTCAAAATAGTCGACTCTGCAGCAACCACAACCTCAGGTGTATGAAGATCAACAACACCAAGCATCAAATTCTATTGTTGTACCCCAAAATTTTCCTTCTCTTTTCTCAAGATATTTCCCACAAGATCTTCAATAACTCAAGTTTATACAAGTGTTGACTAGATCAAGTCATCTACTAAACACTGATGCCTCAAATTAGGGTTTTGATTTGAACAAGTACAATTGAAATTTTAATGCCTCAAATGAGTTTCATAGATCATAATGGACCTCCAAGATTACTCATGTCAAGTTTCAAGTCTTGGATCACAAGTTTACTCAGTCAATTGATCAGATGAGCCAAAGTCAACTATATTGGGTAAAAAGTCAATTGTGGTCAACCTACAGCCAAAATTCAATATTTTTGGTCAATACTAACATTTTGAAGTCATAAGCATCAATTGATCAAGTTTGGATCATAATTCCTCAAGAGAAATGTTCAAATCAACAAAAGGGCAAAATGGTCAAAATTAGGGTTTTGACTAAGAATGGCTAATCTTTAACTTGTGACCTAATATATGTCTCATTGGTTTGAAACATAATCTCAAGGATTTAAGTATATAATTTTGACCTAATTGCATGACTCAATTCATTTCTCAAGATCAATTGATTGATAGTTGAAATTCAGTCAACTGATGAAAAGTCATTTGATACACCAAAAGTCAAACTTTGACTTTTTGATCAAAATTGAGTTTCAAAGATCACAACTCATTAAGTCATTCAAAAATTTGAATCTTTATCATCACGAAATCAAGAAAATCAAAAGTCAATTTGAAAAGTCAAACTTTTCAAGACTTAGAAAAATTTATAAGTGTTTTAAGCATGATAATTTCATAACTTCATGATATTGTTTCACCAAGATGCAAGATGATTCAAAGAAAACTTTCAACATAAAAGTTGTGGATCTTGGTGAGATCTAAAAATTTTCTTTACTGATTAAATCCTAGAAGTTCTTGGATTTTGAGTTATAAATTTATGAAGTCATGCACTTTTTCTAAAACACTTAGTGAAATTTTCAACAAGTTTAGGAAGATTTTTTGACCTAACTTCTTGGACAATTTTCACCAATCTCCAAGAGGATTTTATCAAAATGGCCTACATGAAAGTTGTAGATGATGTTCCAAGCTTTCCAAAATATCAAAGAAATTGAAGAGATCATTTTTGAGCTAGGAGATTCGAAAACTTGAATTTGGCATGATAAACTTGAATTATAAGTCATTTTTGTGATGAACTCATAATCAAATCTCATAACCTTATCATTCAATCTCTCTTTTCAGGTCATGTTTCTTCTAAATCTCTCCATAATTAAGTAATTACGTACGCCCTAAGTCTATTACACAAGGATTTGATGCTTTGTTCAAGTCTTGATACCATTTATGGTTGAAATTGCAAAAAGTAGCATATCCACTTTGATAAAGCAAATTTTATGCTAACCACTCTATTCATTCAACCTCGTGACTTGTTCCAAAGGGTAAAAACAATCTTGGTGATCAGAGGCAATCTTATAGCAGCTACTAAAGCATGACAAAGTCCCTTGAATCACTCCTTTCATCATCATGAAGCAAACTTGCATTTTGTGCATTTTCAAACCAAATTCAAAACCATAACTTGTTATCTTTCAAGATGTCAAACCTATTTCCTATAAATAGAGGGATCATTTGCAAGTCATACCACGATTTTACAAGCCCTTAAGCCCTCTCATACACTCTCAAACCCGAATTGGCCATAAAACTCATTTCTTGAGTTTTCAAAATCCATTTCTTTGAAACTCATCACTCTTGCAACTTTTGTCCAAACAAATCATCCAATATACATCATATAGAATTGATCCAAACACTTGTTTCACTTCTGTAATCACTCTATCATCATATACCATTTTCAAAATTCACCATTGCAACTTGACTTAAGTAGACCAATCCAGACACTCTCAAGGCAAAGCAAGAAATGCAACATACTAACCAAGGTCCAAGGAAGCTAAAGAAAGCATTACATTACTTATGGAAGTCTTGTAGAGGACATTGAATTTTTGCATCAAGAGGTAAGTTTTTATGTTGTACCCCAAAATTTTCCCTCTCATGTTTCCCAAGGTTTTTTTCTCTTATATGGGTGGTTACAAACACTTGCCTAAAGAAAATGAAATTTTTGAATGTTAGCAAAGTGTCTTTTAATTGGCAGTTCAACAATGTCCTTCGATTGGTATTTAAACAGTGTCCTTTGATTGACATAACAACAAGCTTCAACTAGGCTCCTAAAACCCTTCGACCAAGCATTGGCCCATAAGCTTCGGTTGGACGCTGAATCTCCTTCGATCAAGCCTAGTTCACAAATCTTCCACTAGGCAAAAGGCCCCTTCAGCTTGTCATCAGCACGTGTATGCCTCTTCATGCTTGTCTTTGGTCTACTAGGCAAAAACTTCCTCATGCTTGCCTTGGTTTTACAAGGCAAAGACCCATCAGCATGCCTTTGATTCATAAGACAAAGGGTTTCCTCAGACATGCTTCGATTCACAAGGAAAAGGCTCATTTTCAGCTTGCCTTCAGCACACAAGGCCAAGACTTCTTCAGATTTTCCTTCAATCCACTAGGCAAAAAGCTTCCTTCGACCCATAAGGCAAATACTTCCTCCATGCCTGATTCGATTCACTAGGAAATGGCCTCTTTTACGCTTGCTTTGACCTGCCTCATGCTAGCGCCCACAAGGCATTGGTTGCCTTTGTTCCAGCTTCGACTGGGAAATGGTCCCCTTTGATATAGTTTCTTATACTTCGACACGCATGTTAGTCTCTTCGAAGGCGCATTCATGAGGTCCCTTCAAAGGAGAATTCATTGGTCCATTCCAAGGACACACGGTTACTGAATACAAGCTTGTCTTATGATGAGTCTCGGTCCTACATGTGGCTAAACCCAGGCCTCTTGTGCATTAGCATTCGAAGGTGGTGACAAAGGAGGTTTTCGATTGGCATATTGAAGTTTTCATTTAAGTCGTTTGAATCAAGCAGCTAGGGCAAGTAGATAGACTCAATCTAAGAAGCTCTAATAAGGAGGTTTCTTCGAATCAAGACTCTAGGCCATTCAAAGGAGGCAATCAGAGTCATTCGAAGGAGGGCATTCGAAAGAGCCAATTGTGTCCAGTTTCATAGCAAATTCAAAAAGGGACAAGAAACCATATCTTTGGCAAAGTTTCAAAGTGACGTTTATGACCTTAAAACACCAACTTAATGGTTGTTTATTGGTTTGCCCTCTTGTCCCCTCCATCCCTTTATATAAGGAGCACACTAGCAAGGAAAAAAAAAGAGGAGACCATATACACGCGCACACGTTGCCGCATAAGCCATATTAAAACTATAAAAATCCTCATAAGTAGTCCCAGTAGAATAAGTCTTCACCAACACTCTATTCACTCCCTAAAGTCTGCAGGAAGTGTTCCCAAGCACTAGCCAAAAGCCACACATCAAGCCCACCAGTCCTTGGTAAAATTCTGGGTCACAACCTTTCGATTATTATTTGATTTGTTTTTATATGCATGTTTGTGTTCTCATTGATCATTCATACAAATATAAGTGTGGAAGTACATGGTGCCATTTTAAGGCTTCGAAACAGCCAGTCTTCAAACTAGGTGGTACAAAGATCTTGTACTAGTTTTTAACCCCAGATTTGGGTTTAGGAAATGAACATGCGTAGGGCGGAGTCTTTGGATCTGTTTCGATCCAGCATTTGATCAAACTTGCTGGTGTATGTGCAGGAGAAGAACCTGGGTTTGACACCCAGGTTTGCATTTGTTCCTTTTTCTAACGTTTGTACTGCAGATCAAGCCTGAGCAGACCAGCACGCACATGATCGAAGGACCTGGGTTTGGCACCCAGGTCCTGCATCTTTATTGTCCTAATGCTTGTCTTGCAGATATGGATCGAAAAGTAGATTGACTTCCTGGATCGAAGAAGACAACTCCTTCTCTGGATCGAAGGAGACATTTCATTCTCTGGATCAAAGCCTCCCATTTTTCCCCTGGATCCAAAGACACCTTCTCTAGATCGAAGCTTCCCATTTTTATCCCTGGATCAAAGGATGCCCGTTGTATTTTTATTTTTGTTTTCGTTATTTCTTTATTGACCATATCATTTGAGTTAACTTTAAATCAAAAAAATCACAAAACAAAATTAGGTTAGTTTTTCTTATTAATCAAATTAATTTTGTAAACAAATTAATTTTGTAAACAAATTAATTAATTATTTTAGCCTTTTCTTGAAATTAAAATTAAATAGACTTAAGTTTTATTTTATTTTATAATTAAAAACAAAACAAAAAGATTTCCTCTTACCTTGTGATTTTTAGACGTCTTTTCGAATTCACGCGCATTTACTATTCTAGCATTATTACTTTTATTTCATTATTGAATGTATCTGCTCACTGGATGTAATAGACTAATTAGGATTTCTACCGCTTTCTTTATTTTTCTTCCCCCAAGTTTTTTACATTGTAAATATCTCCCTCCCTGAATCCATGTAATAGCGTAGGGTTATATTTTCGCATTTTACGTTTTTCTGTACATATTAACTGCTAGTAACTAGGATTGCATGACAAGACTGAAAGCAAACGTTAGCAAACCTAACATAAAAGATACAAATAACTGAATACAAACACAATTTCACATATGCAACTCTAGGGTACCCCTACTTTGGTTGCCTTCGGAAATAAAATAGTCATGCCCCTCGAAACAGGGATGCTTTAGCAAAGACCCGTAAATCAAAAAGATCATAGTCCCTCGATGACGCTACAGTTGCCTTTCAGTAAATGATCTAGTCCCTATACAAAATTGCTAAAACGTCTCCACAAGTTGCCTTTGTGACTGTACTTCCCTTTGAATGTCCCTCATACATCCAACAATAGGGCTACCTACTCACTAATAGTAGGATAGCACTGTCTAAAGGATAGGAGGGAAAGAATAGACCTTTTGGAGTCCAATTAGATAGATGTTAAATGCTTGCTCAAAAAACAAACTTTTTTACACATACACATTTTAAAAACAACTTTCAAAAACATTTTCTTTGTCAACACTCTTGAGGATTGATACAAGAGTTATCACAAAGCAAATCGTCGCACTAAGGCATTTCAAACTACTTTTTCAAAACACAAAGCACAAGGTATTTAGAAAATGAGCTAAGCATCTAAGAGCCCATAAATAACTACGGATGGAAAGGGTGCTAACACCTTCCCTTTCCATAATCTACCCCCTTACTCAGAAAACTCTCAAAAATGTCTTTTTATGTTCTTTTCACCCTTTCCTTAATTTGGATGAAAGAAAAGTCGGTGGCGATTCTTGCTTACCACAACATTTGCAAACACAAACGTAAAGAACCAGTATAAACAGTCGGTTCTGCCACCGTATCACCAGAACTGGAGACTCTGTTGGGGAATTATAAAAAGTGGGGTTACCTTAGAGTCTGGTTCATTTTAAATTACTTTACCTTGTATGCTTTGTTTGTTTTACTTTTGAGGGCTTTGTTTGGGTTACTATAGATCCTACACCCGGATCTGGGGCACCTTTTAGGTAATTAGAAATAGATCATGGAAAATGTGCGGGGTATACCAACACGGTTAAAGCGATAGCTATGTTGATGTGACACTTTGGTTGGTACCGATAGCCTTTGAGTAGTCAAGGAGAATACGGGGCTGCTGCATGGTGTCATGAAGCATCAACTGATCTTAGAACCTTTAATTGAACAACTTGGCCATTAGGAAGTAGTGAGATAGTCATATTTGGTGTAGCCCGAAGTCGGTTGATACTCGATACTACACTCATTGAGATTTGACTCCCGAGTTTTGTTTGGTGGAAAGTCAATTGTCGATCAGAACGAAACTTGTGGGAAATATCGGTGATATTGGGATCCTTTAGAACCCGATTAATTTCTAGGACAGGTTGAACCAACTAAACTTCAAGAGGGTACTTACCTTAAAACCCATGCAAGCTTTAAACCTAAGGTCTTTGTGTGATTTTCTTGTGCTTGATATATTTGTGTTTTCTTAGCATAATCATGATATCATAACATCATAACATGAAATATCATACTAACCATTTCAAGGATTTTTAGGACTTATCTTTGTGTTGTTTTGTAGGACATGGCATCCACTCGCAGGAATACTATCCAAGTCAACCTCATAAGGGTACCTCCTCAACTCAAGGAATTAGCATCAAGGGTTCCTGAGAGCTCTCCATTCACTGAAAGACATGGTCGACCTCTCAATATGGTCACCTCAATACCTAATGAAGAAATGTTGAAGGTGCTCTTTCAATTATTCGACCCTTTACATCACTGCTTCACCTTTCCTGATTACCAATTGGTGCCTACTATGGAGGAGATTTCTAAGTTATTAGGGGTGCCCATTCTTGATCAGTTACCCTTCAATGGTATGGAAAGAGACCCAAAACCTGAAGATATTTCTCATGCTCTGTCTTTACAATGGTCTGATGTAGTGGCAAATTGGGAAACAAGAAGAGACGTCAAAGGGCTTCTAGCTAAGTTTCTATTTGAGAAGGCTCGCCATTTTTGGGATACCCTAGATTTACAAGCTTTTGAAGAAGTGTTGGCCCTTCTCATCTATGGGATGGTACTATTTCCTAATCTGGACTAACTCATAGATGTGAATGCGGTCAAGATTTTTCTGTCTCATAATTTGGTGCCTACTTTACTTGGAGGCATCCTACACTCTCTGCATACTCGCACTATAAAGAGAAGAGGGACCCTGTTGTGTTTCACTCATCTGTTGGCTAGGTGGTTTATTTCGCACCTGCCTTGATCTGTGTTGAAGAATGAGCAGGGCATGAGATGGCCTAATAGGTTGATTTCCCTCACACATTCGTATATTCATTGGTGTCTTTGATCCTTGGAGATTGTTACCATCATTGACCGCTGTGGGGAATTCCCTAATGTCCCTCTCATAGGCATTAGGGAAGGAATCACTTATAATAATTGTTTGGCGTTGCAACAATTTGGTTATGCTAGGAGGGATGGTCCTTATGATACACTTGTCTAAGGAATCGTATTCGAATATGAGAATGATGTTTAGGGTTATCGTCAGAGGTTCATAAGAGCTTGAGGGATGGTGAACAAAGTTGATAGCAAAACACTGGGGCATAAGAACTCCATTCCTTTGGAGCCTTATCTTAAGTGGGTACGAGCCCGTGCTCAAATTCTTAGGATGCCTTATGAGGCCATTCTACCCATCATCATGGAGCCAGTTGCTGAGGGAGACACTCCTTACATTATTCTTCATCTTGACATGCCGACTAATTTCGAGGAGTTACAAAAATCCTGGATTCAACTCAAAGAGGAAGGGAGACCTTTCAAAACCAATTCTACGCCAGCGAGAAGAAATTTTTAGATCTCACCAGGCTACTTCACGAAGAGAAAAGTATAAATGCCTAAATTTCACCAAAGAGGATGCGCCCGTGGGAAGCTTGAGTCCCTTTTTGCTTTGAGAGTTCGTTTTCTTTGTTACTTCCTTTGTAAGCCCAAGAGGCTTCATTGTAACCGCTTAAATTTCTTAGTGCAATTAGTGTTTGTTTTCCCTTTGGCTAAGCAAATTTAAGTCTTAGAAATCCTTGAAAACATTGCATACATATATCATAAATATCATTGCATAAACAGGTTTCAGGACAAGCTTCTTATCTTCTTCGTTGTTTATTTCAGCAATGGCTCTTGAACAAACAGTTAAGGAGCTTCAGGCATAGAATGCTCAATTCCAAGAAATGTTCCTGAATCTGGCTAAGGGACAAGAAGATTTGAAAGCTCGGATTCTCAAGGACAAGAAGACGAAAAAGAGGCCAGTGGGTGTTTTGAATATGGGAAGAAGGTTGAAAGGACCAGTGAGTCAAGTTTTAGAGCTTGCAACTCCGTCAAAAGAGAGAGACAATCAGGAAGGAGAGCCAAGAGAAGAAGACCACAGTACAAGGGAGTCTGAAGAGGATGAAGTTGATTACACTGAGGAACAATACCCTTCTGCTGATGATAAGTACAAACAGCTGGAGGACCGTCTCAACACCATGGAAGTTCAGAGGGTACCTGGCCTGGATTTCGAAGAGCTAGGGTTGGTTTCTGGAGTGGTTATCCTGCAAAAGTTCAAAGTGGCCGCATTTTCTAAATATGATGGGGTCGCATGTCCTAAGCTACATCTCAGATCTTATGTCAGGAAAATCCAGCCGCACACTGCTAACAGGAATTGGTGGGTGCATTTATTTCAAGACAGTCTATCAAGGACTCAATTAGAGTGGTTCTATCAACTGGAGGGAACCAACATCTGTAGCTAGGAAGATCTGGCTGCTTATTTCTACAAGCAGTACCAATATAATGTTGACCTTGCTCCAACCCGTATACAACTTCAGAGCATGTCTATGGGTTCTAGTGAGGGCTTTAAAGATTATGCCCGAAAATGGAGACACCTTGGAGGAAGAGTCCAGCCTCCTCTGTCTGATAGGGAGCTGGTAGACATGTTCTTGGGTACTTTATCTGGTCTATTTTTCAACCATCTAATTGGAAGCTCTTTAGCTGGGTTTACTGAGCTGATCTTGACAGGAGAAAGAGTGGAAGATGGTATTAAAAGTGGTAAGATTCAAAGAGATGTCTCTTCAAGTGCAGGAAAAAACCTCTCATGGGAAAGAAAGAGGTCAGTGATGCTTACAACCAGAGAAGTCAGGGCAGAACCGAACACCGTCCAATGGTGGGAGCTGTAATGATATCCAAACCTGCAGCTACTCAACAACAGAACAATCAGTCCAAAACAGATAAGCCCAGAAGACAGTTTACCCAGATTAATATGACCTTGTCTCAAGTTTTGCCACATTTGTTGAAATCCAATATGGCTACCCTAAGAGAGGCTCCCAAAAATCCCAACACTGCATCTCCTCGCTATAATTCAAATGCTCGGTGTGCCTACCATTCTAAAAGTTCAGGCCATGATACAAACGATTGTTGGGCTTTAAAGAACAAGGTGTAGGATTTGATTGAGGCAAAGGAGATTGAATTTGAAGCTCTTGAGACTCCTAATGTTATAACTGCCCATATGCCCAAGCACGACCATGGTGTTAATGCTATTGATGATGACATATTTGTTGCTTTTGTTGATGAACTAGCTACTCCACTCCTGACTGTTAAAAAGAATCTCTTACAAGTCGGTTTATTTCTGGGTTGTGGTGAATTTTTCCACTTATGTTTGTATCTACCTAATGGTTGCCATTTGTTGAAGGAAGGCGCTCAGAACCTGATGGATGATAAAGAAATTCTGTTTGAGAAGACTCCAGTTACAAGTGCTCCGTGTGAAGATGTTTCTATCATTAACATTTCCGCCAATCCTCCCAAGGTCTCATCCAAAAGACCTGTCAGGATTACATTTGTTCCAAAAGTTGCTCCATTGATAATTACTTTTCCTGGACCTATACCATATTCCTCGGATAAAGTTGTTCCTTGGAATTATGGAGCTGACGTCTATTACCATGGCGTCAAGCAAGACTTGTGTGCTATTAAAGACAAAGTTGCTGAAGGTACTGATCCTGACATCGCCAATATCGTCGAGACCAGTAAGATAACAAGAAGCGGAAGAGTTTTCTCTCCCGAGATCTCTCCAAAAACTGTTGTTACTCCTATGGTTATTCCTGCTGCTGCTCCTACTAGTACTCCTATTACTACTCCGGTGATTATTCATGTTGCTGCTCCTGTCAATATTCCCATGGCTACTCTTATTGTTAGTCCTACTATTATCCCTGCTACCGAGTCGGCCAAGACTCGAGGCAAAGAGGTATTGGTTGAGCTTGTCCAGACGAAGGCACATCCAGAAGCCATTCCTGAGGCTTCTAAAAAGGAGATGGAAGAGATATTGAAAATAATCAAGAGAAGTGATTACAATGTCATAGAACAATTGGGGCAGACCCCTTCAAAAATCTCAATGCTGGTCCTACTGCTGTGCTCTGAAGCCCATGCCAAGGCTTTAGTAAAATTCCTGAAGCCTGCCCACATGCCTCAAGAGACCTCCACTGATCAATTCGAGAATTGTGTGGCTAGTTTGATAGCTGACAATGGCCTGGGATTCTCTGATGCAGACTTAACTCCCAAAGGAAGGAAACACAATGATGCCCTACATGTCTCCATTGAGTTTAGGGGCACCACATTATCCCATGTTCTGGTAGATACAAGTTCATCATTGAATGTCTTACCCAAGAATACTCTAGAGAGGTTGGATTATGGAGGGCTCACACTAAATCCCAGTAACATTGTGGTGAGGGCCTTCGAAGGGTCTAAGAGAATGGTGCATGGGGAAATGGACGTCCCTATCAAAGTGGGTACTCAAACTTTTAATTTCACTTTCTATGTGATGGACATCCTCCTTTCTTACTCATGTTTATTGGGTCGACCCTGGATCCATGGGGCTGGTGCTGTGACTTCCACCCTACATCAGATGCTAAAGTACCCAGTCAATGGGAAAATTATCATAGTTCATGGGGAGGAGGAATACATGGTGAGCCACCTGAACTCTTTCAGGTACATTGAAATGGACAGTGAGTTCATTGAAACCCCCTGTCAGAACTTTGAGGAGGTTCCACAGACCAGTGCTGCAACCAAGACCACTTCCAGTGTTCCAAAGATTACCAGGCCTCCGCTGAAAATGGCTTCTCTCAAGGATGCCAAAGCAGTAGTTGAAGAAGGTGGGTGTACAATTTCGGGCCAACTTCCAGATATTGCCTACAAATTTGACAAATTTGGTTTGGGTTTTACTTCAGGAGCCTAGAGAGCTATTCGTCGTGCTCGCACCAGAGGACCACCTTTATGGATCAGCAACCATGGAGTTAATGCTTTGGAGGACAGTGATAGTGATTGCGACCTGGACAAGTGGATCTTCCCAACCATCAACGGTGGACTCAGCAATTGGGAGGCTAAAGAATTTGTGCCCATCACTTTTATTCAAGAGTAATTTGCCTTTTGGTTTTAAGGATATGTAATATTTGAACAATTAAAACATTAAAGCCTTGTATCTTACTCGAGCACAATGGTCTATTTGTGAGGGTCATTACTTCATTGTCATATGTCATTAATAAAACATTGGATGTGTTACATGCAAATTTTCCGCTCTTTGTTTTTCTTTTTTACCTCTTTACTTTATCAAAAATATACAGCTATGCTCTTACACATACCCACATATCAAACTGCATATCCACATCCACTCTGGATCCCATTGATAACGGTTCTACTATTACTCATTTTGACTTTGAAAATTCGATCTACCGAGCCGAGGACAAAGGTGAGGAAGATTGTGAGGTACCAGGAGAGCTTGCTAGACTGTTACAACAAGAAGAAAGGGCAATACATCCTTATGAAGAGTCGGTCGAGACAATTAACTTGGGTGATGAATAGGATAAAAAACAAGTCAAGATAGATTCCGATCTAGAGAATAGTGTCAAGGAATGGTTAATTCAGATGCTACATGACTATGTTGAGGTTTTTGCCGGTTCATACGAAGACATGTCGGGACTTGACACCGATATTGTGGTTCATCGCCTACCTACAAAAGAGGATTACCCTCCAGTGAAATAGAAGGTTCGTCGTATGCGGCCGGATATGCCAGAAAAGATCAAGGCTGAAGTCATGAAACAGTTCAATGCCATTTTCTTAGCTGTAACGTCTTATCCACAATGGGTCGCCAATGTTGTTCTAGTACCTAAGAAGGATGGTAAGGTACGTATGTGTGTGGATTACAGATATTTGAACAGGGCAAGCCCCAAGGATGACTTTCTGCTTCCCCATATTTATGTTCTAATTGATAACACCGCACAACATAAGGTATTCTCCTTCATGGATGGCTTCTCCAGATACAATCAGATCAAAATGGCACCTGAGGACATGGAGAATACGACCTTTGTCACACAGTGAGGCACTTTCTGCTACAAAGTTATTCCATTTGGACTAAATAACGCCGAGGCAACCTATCAATGTTCCATGGTAGCTTTGTTTCATGATATGATCCATTACGAGATAGAGGTCTACGTTGATGATATGATATCCAGGTCTCAGACTGAAGAGGAGCACCTTGATCACCTACAGAAGTTGTTTGAAAGGCTGAAAAAGTACAAACTAAAGATGAACCCGAATAAGTGCACATTTGGAGTAAGATCCAGGAAGCTCTTAGGCTTCGTTGTCAGCGGAAAAGGTATTGATGTAGACCCTACAAAGGTCAAAGCTATACAAGAAATTTTGACTCCTCGCACTGAGAAAGAAGTTAGGGGATTCTTGGGACGTCTGAACTACATAGCCAGATTCATTTCACATCTGACCGCTACTTGTGAGCCAATCTTCAAATTATTGAAGAAAGATCAAGCATTGAAGTGGAATGACCATTTCCAGAATGCCTTCGACAAAATCAAGGAATATCTTCAAGAGCCTCCAATCTTGATGCCTCCAGTTGAAGGAAGACCTCTGATCATGTGCTTAACAATATTTGAGAACTCAATGGGGTGTGTGTTGGGGCAGTATGACGAGTCTGATCGAAAAGAGCATGCAATATACTACCTTAGCAAAAAAGTTTACCGACTGTGAAACAAGATACTTAATGTTCGAGAAAACTTGTTGTGCTTTGGCATGGGCTGCTCACTGACTAAGACAATATATGTTGACTCACACTACCTTGTTGATATCTAAAATGGATCCTATCAAATACATCTTTGAGAAGCCTGCTCTCTCCGGAAGAATAGCAAGATGGAAAATGATCCTGACCAAATACGACATTCAGTACACAACCCAGAAAGCAATTAAGGGAAGTATACTAGTTGATCATTTGGCTCATCAGGATGTGGATGACTACCAATCCATGAATTTTGAGTTCCCGGATGAGAACATCATACTAGTAACTAATTGTGAAGAACCTGGACCAGATGAAGGACCTGAAAAAGGATCCCGATGGACTATGGTTTTTGACGGAGTTTCCAACGCTCTTGGCAATGGCATCGGCGCTGTAATTATATCTCCTGAAGGCTGTCATACTCCTTTCACTTCCAGGATATGTTTCAACTGTACCAATAATATGGCTGAGTATGAAGCATGCATCATGGGTCTCAAAGCTGCAATCGATTTAAGGATCAAGTTCTTAAATGTGTTTGGAGACTCGGCCTTAGTAATCATCCAGATCAAACGAGAATGGGACACAAAGCATCCTAATCTCATCCCGTACAAAGAGCATGTGTTGACACTAATCCTATACTTTGAAGAAGTTACCTTTGAGCATTTTACACGAGAGGAAAATCAACTAGAGGACGCTCTAGCTACGATGTCATCCATGTTCAAGGTTAGGTGGGATAATGAGGCTCCTCATATCACCATTGAGAGGATGGACGAGCCAGCATACTGTCACAAGATTGGTACTGTAGAAGTAGTGGACAAGCCTTGGTTCCATGAAGTCAAAAGATATCTCGAAGTCCAAGAATATCTTGAGGGAGCTTCAGTCAATGATAAGAAGTTCCTAAGAAGGTTATGTGCTAAGTTCTTTCTCAGTAACGATATTCTCTAAAAGCGCAACCACGACTTTACCTTGCTTCGGTATGTAGACAAGAGTAAGGCATAAAAGATTATGGTTGGCTTACACGAATGTACCTTTGGCACTCATTCTAGTGGACACTCGATGGCTAAAAAAATCCTACCAGTAGGATACTACTGGTTCATTATGGAAGGAGACTGTTATCAGCATTCACGAACTTGCCATAAGTGCCAGATCTATGCTGACAAGGTACATGTGCCTCCGGTTCCTCTGAATTTCTAGACTGCTCCTTGGTCATTCGCAATGTGGGGCATCGACATGATTGGATAGATTAGACCTACGGCTTCTAATGGGCACCGCTTCATCCTGTTTGCAATTGATTACTTCACGAAGTGGGTCGAAGCAGCTTCATTTGCTTCTGTTAGCAAGATCATTGTGGCCCGATTTATCAGACATAACCTTACCTGTCGGTACGGTATTCTAGAAAGAATCATTACAGATAATGGTACCAATCTTAATAATACAATGATCACCGAGCTCTGCATGTAATTCAAGATTCAGCATCATAACTCTTCTCCTTACCGTCCGAAGATGAATGGCGTTGTATAAGCTACTAACAAAAATATCAAGAAAGTCGTACATAAGATGACGGTGACATACAAAGACTGGCATGAGATGCTACCATTTACTCTTCATGGTTACCACACCATAATGCACATATAAATAGGGGAAACTCCTTTCTCTTTGGTATACGATATGGAAGTTGTCCTGCCCATTGAGGTCCAGATCCTTTCCTTGAGGATCATGAAAAATGCAGGGTTGAGCGAAGACGAATGGGTTCAGACTCGACTTGAACAATTAAACCTGATTGACGAAAAGAGGCTTGCGGATGACTGCCATGGTCAGATATACCAAAAACGTATGATCAAAGCTTTTAACAAGAAGGCCAGACTTCAGGTATATCAGGCTGGTGACCTAGTAATCAAACGCATCATACTGCCACAAGGTGATCTCAGGGGGAAATGGACTCCCATATACGAATGGCCATTTATGATCAAGAATATATTTTCTGGTGGAGCCATGATCTTAACCACTATGGACGGTGATGACCTTCCACACCCGGTAAACATGGACATAGTTAAAAGGTACTACGCATGAACAAAGACCCGCTAGGTCGACTGGCCTAGGAAAAAAGGGTATCCCGATGGACTGAAAACCTGAAAGGGAGGTCCAGGAAAAAGTTATGAATTTAAAGCGTATAACCATGTCCCGTTGGATCACCTTACATCTAATCTTCAGTTTCAACTATCAAGCCCAAACTGTACTAATCAATCCAATCAGCTTCGGACAAGCAGCGAAAAAGATGAGAAGCTCAAAGACATAAAGGCAATAGCAGAATGGGAACACAATGTGATTATTTCACATAGCTGTTTTTCTTTGTATACTATTTTTATATAATGTTCATTCTTATGACGGCATTCTCTTACTGGGATGTTTGTCTCCTTATACAAAAACACTTATTTCAAGTTAATACAAAACTATTCCTTTGAAAGTGAAAAACTTCTGTTTTTATTTTTCTGTTTTGTGTGCGAAAACGTCCAATGATTATTTTTGAACATATGCATTTGAATGTGATTACTTCTTACAAATATGCACCTAAAAACAGAAAGGCAGTTACTAATGACTTTAAGAAATGGGACAATATCTAAGGGCCATCCATAAAATCCCCGCAGATGTTTTCCCCGGCAGATACCTTCTCCAGCAGGTACAGAGGCAGGGGCATCCTACTACAAGGTTACTGCCATATTCTCATTATGCAACCTAATGGCGTCAGATTCTCATATCCCCAGTGGAGCAAGAATCTTCAAATTACTGCTCCAACAAAAAATTCCCCAGTGAAGTCGCCAAGCATCTCAGGATTCCCCGAATGGGATTTTAACAAAATCCCCAAGCAATGCATGGAGTTTCCCTTCCCTAACATAATTTATTTCTCTAACAACGGAAGTTCATCTCCCAGCGTTTCAACTTCAAAAAATTTGAAGGCCTACATTCTCTCCCCAGCAACAGTCAGGGATTTATTTTCCCTAATTCAACAATACAGCAATGGAACAACTGACGCGTTCATACATTGCATTCATACATCATTTCTACAAACATCATAGCATATGCAACACAAATGCATATATCACAATCTCATTTATTTTGAGAGCATCATGCAATTCATACATCATGACATCGCATGAAACTGACTTTACCTTTCCAGGTTGAGTTCATAGAAAGACAAACACTATCAACTTATACAACAGGTCAAAGATTAATGCCCAAAACCAGACGGGAAAACTATCTACACGACCAAATGGTATAAACTCCCGAAGCAAGACGGGTTTACCAACAAATACAGCAGGCCACGGATTAATGCCCGAAACCAGACGGGGAAATTATCTATGTGACCAATAAAACAAGTCCCATATTAATACCTGAAACAAGCCAGGAAAACTATATATGGACGACCAACTGTGGATTAACACTTGTAACCAGCCAGGAGAACTATCTACATAAAGAGATTGAAGATTAATACCTGTAACAAGCCAGGAAACTATCTTTCTTTCTCAGGTCAGAGATTAATACCTGTAACAAGCCAGGACAACTATCTCAGCGACCGACAATTTTCAATTTCCATATTAATACCTGAAACTAGCCAGGAGAACTATCTGTGGACGACCAACTGTGGATTAACACTTGTAACCAGCCAGGAGAACTATCTACATAAAGAGATTGAAGATTAATACCTGTAACAAGCCAGGAAAACTATCTTTATTTCTCAGGTTAGATATTAATACCTATAACAAGCCAAGACAATTATCTCAGCGACCGACAATTTTCAAGTTCTATATTAATACCTGTAACCAGACAGGACAACTATCCGCGAACAGCTAATTTGTAGATTAATACCTGAAACCAGATAGGAAAACTATCTACACGACTAGACGAAGCAATCTTACACGGGTTCCTTCTCATATATCTTCGGGTGCAGACTAACACGGACTCATCCTGGAACAGTCATACACAGGCTTTTTCTAATACATTTTCAGGTAACAGTTAATTCCATTATCCCCAGCAAGCTACTGTGAAGCCTGGATTTCAACCAGAAAACATCAAACTTTCATCTCTCCAGAGATAACTCTTCAGCAGAGCCTTGGACAAATGAAGTTCCTAGACTCTATTCCCCACGAAGTTTCCTCAATAAGGAGAACAATAGAAACCCACATTCCCCAACGGAGTCCTCCTCAAACAACAGGAAACAGAATTACCCACAAAGAAACCTTTTAGGAAGTCAACATCTACTTTGGATGGCATATTTAAGCCCATCTCCGACGACTCTCGGTCATCTTCTCCAAATGGAATCCGTAAGCCCATTCCCTACACAATCAACTGACACATCATCAAGTGCAAATTTCTGGGCACTCTAGTGTTCAATCCACAAGGCAAGTACCTCCTTCATGCCTGATTCGATTCACTAGGCAATGGCCTCTTTTACGCTTTCTTTGACCTTCCTCATGCCAGCGCCCACAAGGCATTGACTGCCTTTGTTCCAACTTCGACTGGGCAATGGTCCCCTTTGAAACAATTTCTTATACTTTGACACGCATGTTAGTCTCTTCGAAGGTGCATTCATGAGGTCCCTTCGAAGGACCATTCATTGGTCCATTTGAAGGACACACGGTTACTGAATACAAGCTTGTCTTATGATGGGTCTTGGTCCTACATGTGGCCAGGCCCAGGCCTCTTATGCATTAGCATTCGAAGGTGGTGACAAATGAGGTTTTCGATTGGCCATATTGAAGTTTTCGTTTGAGTCGTTTGAATTAAGCAGTTAGGGAAAGTAGATAGACTCAATCGAAGAAGCTCTAATAAGTAGGTTTCTGAACACTTAGAATCAAGACTCTAGACCATTCAAACGAGGAAATCAGAGTCATTCGAAGGAGGGAATTCGAAAGAGCCAATTGTGTCCAGGTTCATAGAAAATTCATAAAGGGACAAGAAACCATGTCTTTGGCAAAGTTTCAAAGTGATATTTATGGCCTTAAAACACCAACTTAATGGTTGTTTATTCCTTTGCCCTCTTGTCCCCTCCATCCCCTCTATATATGGAGCATACTAGCAAGGAAAAAAAAGGAGGATACCATATACACATGCACACGTTGCCTCATAATCCATATTAAAAATATCAAAATCCTCACAAGTAGTCCCAATCTAAAGAGTCTTCAACAACACTTTATTCACTCCCTAAAGTCTACATGAAGTGTTCCCAAGCACTAGCCAAAAGCCACACATCAATCCCACCAGTCCTTGGTAAAATTCTGGGTCACAACCTTTCAATTATTATTTGATTTGTTTTTATATGCATGTTTGTGTTCTCATTGATCATTCATACAAATATAAGTGTGGAAGTATAGGGTGCCATTTTAAGGCTTCGAAACAACTAGGCTCCAAATTTGGGTTTAGGAAATGAACATGCGTAGGGTAGAGTCTTTGGATCTGTTTAGATCCAGCATTTGATCAAACTAGCAGGTGTATGTGCAGGAGAAGAACCTGGTTTCGACACCCAAGTTTGTATTTGTTTCTTTTTCTAACATTTGTACTGCAGATCAAGCCTGAGCAGACCAACGCACACATGATCGAAGGACCTGGGTTCGACACCTAGGTCCTGCATCTTTATTATACTAATGCTTGTCTTGCAGATATGGATTGAAAAGCAGATTTCCTAGAAGACAGCTCCTTCTCTGGATTGAAGGAGACATTTCCTTCTCTGGATCGAGGTCTCCCATTTTTCCCTTGGATCGAAAGACTCCTTCTCTGGATCGAAGCTCCTCATTTTTCTCTCTGGATCAAAGGATGCCCTTTGTATTTTTATTTTTTTTTCGTTATTTCTTTATTGACCTTATCATTTGAATTAACTTTAAATCAAAAAAATCACAAAAAAACATTAGGTTAGTTTTTTTTATTAATCGAATAAATTTTGTAAACAAATTAATTAATTATTTTAGCCTTTTCTTGAAATTAAAATTAAATAGACTTAAGTTTTATTTTCTTTTATAATTAAAAAAAACAAAAATATTTCCTCTTACCTTAGGATTTTTAGACGTCTTTTCGAATTCACACGCATTTACTATTCTAGCATTATTACTTTTATTTCATTATTGAACGTATCTGCTCACTGGATGTAATAGACTAATTAGGATTTCTACCGCTTTCTTTATTTTTATTTCCCCAAGTTTTGTACATTGTAAATATCCCCCTCCCTGAAGCCATGTAATAGCGTAGGGTTATATTTTCTCATTTTACATTTTCCTGTACATATTAACTACTTATAACTAGGATTGCATGACAAGACTGAAAGAAAACAATAGCAAACCTAACATAAAAGATACAAATAACCGAATACAAACACAATTGCACATATGCACCTCTAGGGTACCCCTACTTTGGTTGCTTTCGGAAATAAAATAGTCATGTCCCTCGAAACAGGAACGCTTTAGCAAAGACCCGTAAATGAAAAAGATCATAGTCCCTCAATGACCCTACAGTTGCCTTTCGGTAAATGAGCTAGTCCCTAGACAAAATTTCTAAAGCGTCTCCACATGTTGCCTTCGTGATTGTACATCCCTTCGATGTCCCTCATACATCCAACTATAGGGCTACCTACTCACTAATAGTAGGATAACACTATCTAAAGGATAGGTGGAAAAGAACTGACATTTTCGAGTCCAAGTAGATAGTTGTTAAATGCTTGCTCAAAAAACAAACTTTTTAACACTTACACATTTTAAAAACAACTTTCAAAAACATTTGCTTTGTCAACACTCTTGAGGACTGATACAAGAGTTATCACAAAGAAAATCGCCGCACTAAGGCATTTCAAACTACTTTTTCAAAACACAAAGCACAAGGTATTTAAAAAATGAGCTAAGCATCTAAGAGCCCGTAGATAACTACCGATGGAAAGGGTTCTAACACCTTCCCTTTCCATAATCTACCCCCCTTACTCAGAAAAATCTCGAAAAGGTCTTTTTCTGTACTTTTCACCATTTCATTAATTTGGATAAAAGAAAAGTCGGTAGCGACTCTTGCTTACCGCAACATTTGCAAACACAAACGCAAAAAACCAGTATAAATAGTCGATTCTGCCACCGTATCATATTTTCCAACTTTGAAATCTTGATACAAGCATCATTTTCACTTACTTTTAAAAGATAAAATGTAGATTTCATGTCTATGAAGCTAACCATATCCTTAAATTTCATTTTAATTGACTGTGGGATGAAAATTTTGAAACTGAATTTTTTGGACATTTAGTTTTTCAGTTTGGTACAGGTAAAAATTCGTGAGTTATAGTGGGAATAAATAAAAAATAATTACATATTTGAAATCCTTGCGAAATTCTAAACAAGTTTCATTTTTACATTTTTGAATTTGGTTGAGAAATGAGGAAGTTAGAGTTTTTAAAAAAATGGAAATCATATATTGTTACAGTAACAGTAACGATGAATGCAAAGAAGAAGAAGAAGAGAAAAATCCAATTTTTTGAAAATAGTTTATTTTATATTTAATAGAACATCTTTTATAAACGGATGAAACAGCTACCCTAGTGGTAAACAATGTGCGCTAAGTCACTTGTCTATAGGTACCCTTTTGCATTTTATTTGTTATTTTCCAAACTAACATGCAGGTTTATCATATTTTGTGTGATACATGTATATAAAACACAAGCAGACGCTTGGCCTGGTGGTAAGGGCGCACGCTGGAGCCTTAGGGGGGTGTGGGTTTAACACCTACTCTATGCAACTTTTTCTTTCCTTTTGTTATCATTTATTTTCATCATTTTCAACTAATTCTTTTTGCATCCAAATTTAATCATTTCAAGCTGATTTTTTGTACACTATTAAATTATCACCTTTTCTTTACAAATATTAAAAAATATCACAAAAATATTTTTTATTTCCTTTTTTTTTAATCAAAACATTTTCCATAAATTAACCTTTTCTCTTTTAGAATTAAAAATAAATTAGACTTAAGTTTTTATTTTGTTTTCTTTTTAATTAACTTAGACTTTAGGTTTTATTAAATAATTAATTAATTTCTCTTGTAAATTAATTAGTTTAATTAGGTTAATCATAAAACCTCTTCTATCAAAAAACTCATAAAAACATTATCTTGTACATTATTTTCATATTCTTGTATATTTTATTTTGCAATATTCAATATGGTTGTAATAGTAAATTAGGGTTTTAATTGCTTTCTTCCCCCATTTGTAAATTGTATCCCCATCCCCAAATGATGTAATAGCGTAGAACATTAATTTCCGCAATTTATCGCTTTCAATATTATTACTAGTAATTAGGGTTTGTATGGAAAGATTAAAACCAAACAAATAGATAACCCTAATTCAAAGACAAAAATGCGTGAAATCAAAACACTTTGCACACTTGCACCTCCAGGGTATATCCTACTTGTTACCTTCGAATAAACAGTCACGTCCCTCGAATGTGAGATGCTTTAGCAAAAGAACCTCGATTAAAAGATTGTAGTCCCTCGATGACCCTTCAATGTTGCCTCCGGTAAACAATCTTAGACCCTTATGACAAATTGCTAAAACATCTTACAAGTTTCCTTCTATGATTGTACGATGACCCACCCCTGTCCCTCACATCCAATGATATGGTTTCTTATAAATTAATGGTAATATAACACTACCTAAAGGAGGAGGAAATGATCAAAGACTTTTTGAGTAGGTAGAACATTAATAGTTGCTTTATCACAACATCTTCAAAACAACATCTTTCAAACACACCAACACTTTTCCATGAAACATTTTCAAAAGTCAACACTTTGTACACATTTTTATAGAGACGAGAATCATTACAAAGTTCGCCTAAACAAAGGCACTTTTCAAAAATAAATCACAAACACATTTTAAACAAAGCATTTCAAAGTGACCTAGCAACTAAGAGCCCATAGATAACTACGGATGAAAATGATGCTAACACCTTCCCTTTTCATAACCTACCCCCCGAACTCAAGAAAATTCTCAAAATGTCTTTCCTGTTCTTTTCACCCTTTCCTTTATTGGATAAAATAAAATTCGGTGGTGACTCTTGCTATCCGCAACAATTGCGATAAAACGCAAAACACCCAAGTAAGTTCTCCCACCCTATTACACTTACCATAATCGAAACAAAAAAATCAATACGCTACTTTATATATATAACTAAAAAAACACATATAGAAGGGATATTGATATACAAAGGGAGATAAAATACTGACCTACCATTTCACCTCACATTGTAGGAATGTCCTAATCCAAAGCGTGTTTGTGTTTGTGTTTTCTGTTCGGACACAAACACCGACAAAGACACAATTTTAGTGTCGGCCATGGCCATTCCTTCAAGTTCATATGTTATAAGTCTCTTTTGTTTTTAGTATTTCACAAATTAGTGTAAGCAAATCATCAACTGGTTCTTTCAAATTAGTGTAAGCATTAATTTTCTATTCTTTCATTCACCATGAATTCAACCAAAAAGTGTAGGATTCAAGCAGTTTTTGTCCTAACTTCCAAGGAAATCTCTCACTGGTGTTTTAGCAGGGTTGTATTTAAATATATGTATATTCATTAGTAAGACTTGCATGATACTTTGTTGAACATAACTGATCAAGTAAAAGTATGTACACTGAGATGAATAAGAATAAGACATACATACTATAAAGCAATCATAATAGATCGCCAATGAATCCTAGTTAAAAAAACACTTTCAAAACCACAATAGTTATTTTATTAATCTATGTGTAAATTCATTTAAAATGACAAATGCATAATGACTTATCTTTAAACACAAATGCCCCCTCTTTTTATTTTTCTTAAAGGCACAACAATAAAGGAAAGACAAGGTTATTTTTATCCTGGTTCGTTTGAACTCAAACTACTCCAGTCCACCCGCCAAGGTGATTTCTCCTTTCTCAATAAGGACTTAATCCACTATAATCAACTAATTACAATCACACAATAACTGTTGTGACTAACAATGCACAAGTAAACTTACAAGTGACTCACACCACTAAGACTTAAACTAGTCCTAGTCTACTTGAGAAATCTGACCAAACTTGGTCTCTCAAGGAACTATTAGAAGAGATTAATCTTTACAGATAGTGAAACAAAGTTTTCTTCTAAGAAAGCTATATCACAACTGTGATTTTTCACTAAGAATAGTATAGCACAAAGTGTATGAAATTTGTTTGGGAGCCCAGAATATTTCACGTAGCTTTAACTTCTTTTTGAATTTGTTCAGTTCTATTCAGAACTTCAGTTGTTCAATCTTTCAGTATTTTGGTTGAGCAGTTGAGTGTTAGTTGGCTTGCAATTAATGTTCTTCTATATATAGCATGAAGAAACATGATTGTTGCTGCCTTAAATGGAGAGCATTAAATGTTTGCGTGTTTCCTTGCACTGTTTCATTTTCCAATGCACTAGCATAGACACTTGAGTGCATGTAGTCGTCTTTGCATTAAATGAGCAAACGACACTTGTAAGAGTATGTTTCCTAAAGCTTGATAAGACTTGTTAGCTTTTGCATTCTTTCAAAACTTGGCTTCACGTCTTTAATTCAGAACATGCTTGCATATCTTCTAAACAACGCTTTTCTTTCTAAGTACTTCTGATCAGTGCTTGCTTTCAAATATCTTCTGAACAACACTTGCTTTCAAATATCTTCTGAACAGCACTTGCTTTCAAATATCTTCTGAGTAGCACTTGATTTCAAATGTCTTCTGAACAACACTTGCTTTCAAAGATCTTCTGAACAACACTTGCTTTCAAAGTACTTCTGAAACATAGCTTACATAGAAACTTGCTAAGCGTTAGAAGATGTATTTAAATAATTATCTTACCAGAGTCAGCATCAACATCATCACTTGCGCTAAAACAAATGGTTCTTTCATAAAAGAACTTCTTCATTTATTTTCAGCTCAGCATATCAAGATGCTTCTGTCAGAACATTATCTGAAACAATTAAATATGTTCATCAGAGTATCAAATATATAAAATATAATTTATTGTTATCATCAAATCTCTGAGATATGATCAGAATCAATCTTGTTCTAACAATCTCCCCCTTTTTTATGATGACAAAAATATATTCAGATATAGAAAAAAAATTGAATAAGAAATAGGAATCTCCCCCTGAAATAAATATTTCTATAAGAAAAACTTCCTGAGAATTTTCATCAGAGCTTTGGAATTTTTCTTCTAAGATTTCTTCACCGGGTTCTTTTGAAGATAATGTTCATTTGAAATAAACTTCCAGAGTTTAAATGATACATGTAAAGTTCTTTAAAGCATATAAAGAAATCTTGTATTTTGTTAGAATGTTTGACTTAGTTCCATAACTGTTAATCAGAGATTAGATCAAAATACTCATTTTATCCCCCTTTTTGGCATAATCAAAAAGTATATAAAGATAGTTGAAGAGCGTAAAAAGAAGTTATTTTGTAATAAAAGATTCAAAGGTTCAACAAAACAACAAGTGAGAAAGGTTTTTACAAAAGTATTTATATGAAGACTTTTCAGAAATAGGTTTTGAAAAAAAAATGACTTAGCATTTAATGAAAATTGAAAAGTGAGGGGAAAGCATGAGATTTTAATCAAATCATAACAGTTACCTAGAATGGTGTCAATAGCTTAGCACGCGTGAGCTTTCAGAAACACGCCAAGTGTTCATATCCTGAAGGTTTCATGGGACAGTTGTTTGATTTAATGAACTTCTGAGCTATACTTGAAATGAAACGTTAGAACATTTCAGAACATTACATATAGCTTCTGATGTAACTTCTCTTCTAACTTCTGAAGAGTTGTTAATCAAAGCATTCATTTCAGAATATTCTGAAGTCAAGCACATAAGATAAATATTCTTTTATTCAGGACATAATTCCATGCAAATATTTTTCAAAATGAATTTAAATCTATCTTCTGAAAGGGGTTTGGTAAAAATATCATCCCATTGATTGTCTATTTTTACAAAGTTTAAATTTAAAATTCCCTTCTGAATATAGTCCCTTATAAAATGATATTTAATTTCAATGTGTTTAGCTTTAGAATGTAAAATAGGATTTTTAGAAAGACAAATAGCATAAGTATTGTCACAGAAGATATGAATCTTACATTCATAAAGATTAAAATCTTCTAGCTGAATTTTCATCCAAATCATCTGAGAACTACATCCAACATCAGATATATACTCAACTTCTATTGTGGAAAGTGCAATTGTTGCTTGCTTCTTGTTGTACCACGAGATAAGATTGTCACCCAGAAACTGGCAGCTTCCAGAGGTGCTCTTTCTTTCAATTCTATCTCCAGCAAAGTCAGCATCACAATAACCTACTAGTCTGAATTCTTTTGATCTTCTGTAACACAGACCCATATTAGTAGCACCTTTCAGATACCTCAGAATTATCTTAACAGTAGTTAAGTGAGATTCTCTAGGATCTGATTGAAATCTAGCAGATAAACATACGCTGAATAATATATCAGGTCTAGATGCAGTCAGATAGAGAAGGGATCCAATCATACCTCTATAGAGCTTATGATCTACCTTCATACTTACCTCATCTTTTCCAAGAATGCAGGTTGGATGCAATGGTGTCTTAGCATCTTTGCTTTCTGACATCTGAAATTTCTTCAGAAATTTTTTGACATGCTTCGTCTGATGTATGTAAGTACCTTCTGGAGTCTGGTTGATTTGAATTCCCAGAAAGAACTTCAATTCTCCCATCATTCTCATCTCAAATTCTGCCTGCATGGTCTCAGCAAATTCTTTTCCATGGAAGATATCAGAGGTTCCAAAAATAATATCATCAACATAAATTTGACAAATTAAGATATCATTTTTAAATGTCTTTCTGAATAGAGTTGTGTCCACTTTCCCTCTGGTAAAATCTTTTTCTAAAAGAAAATTACTCAGACGATCATACCAAGCGCTGGGAGCTTGTTTTAAACCGTACAAAGACTTTTTTAATTTAAAAACATGTTCTGGATGTTTTGAATCATTAAAGCTAAGAGGTTGATGGACATAAACTTCTTCTTCTATATAGGTATTTAAAAATGAACTTTTAACATCCATTTGATATAATGAAATGTTATTTTGAACAGCAAAAAAAATTAATAATCTGATAGACTCTAACCTGGAGACTGGGGCAAAGGTCTCATTATAATCAATTCCTTCTTGTTGACTATAACCCTGTGTAACCAGTCGTGCTTTATTTCCGATCACCTCTCCTTGCTCGTTCAATTTGTTTCTGAAAACCCATTTGGTTCCTATAATGTTGAATCCTTTGGGTCTTGGAACTAGATCCCATACATCGTTTCTGGAGAATTGATTGAGTTCCTCTTGCATTGCTAAGATCCAATCATTGTCTTTCAGAGCTTCATCAATAGAAGTTGGCTCAATCAGAGATACCAATCCAAACAATGATTATTCATTTATTCTGAGAGAGGATCTTGTTCTGATGGGATCTTCTTTTCTCCCAATAATCACGTCTTCTTTGTGAGCTAAAGAGATTATAGGAAACCTTTTCTGAGTGGGTTGTTCATAGATTCTGAGATTGTCTAGAGCATTATCAAGAGGATGATCTTCCGAGTCTTCCTTTACTTCTGAGTCTTTCTTTGCTTCAAAGTCTTCCTTTGCTTCTGAAGATTCAGAATTTGAGGGATGATCTTCTGTACCTACAGAAATATCAATTTGCTTTGGCTGTTGCTGGCCAAGCTTATCATCAAACCTGACTTTGATTGATTCTTCAACAATCAGAGTTTCTGTATTGTATACTCTATAGCCTTTTGAGCATTCAGAATATCCAAGCAGAAAACACCTTTGTGCTTTAGAATCAACTTGTTCAGAATAAAAACACGTACATAGAAAAAGATTGAAATATAAGATATTTCTAGTGGCCTAGAGGAAGAATCAACATTTTATGATTTAAAAGAAAGTTCTGAAAACTTTCCTTTTAGACATGCTTTGTTCAGAGCTTCTGATGTTGTATTTCCATTCCTGTTTCCAATAGTTTCAGAGCCAGTAATCTTCTGTTTCTGATTACCTCTGCAACCTTAGAATCTTTTAGATTCCAGGCCTTGGAACATATGCTTTCTTTCCTCCATGAGTATATAGCATCCAGAGTCCAGGTGTTAGTACTGGAGTATCAATCTTGCTGTTAAAAATATTTGCAACATAGATGATTTTGTCTTTTAGTACCCATATCTTTTTGGGTCCTCTTGGGTTAGAGTATTTAAAGTTCTGTTTGAACTTTGGTTTAGCATAAGAGTTTCCAGAGTGAGATGTATATTTAATATGATGTGTGTGCCTAGTGGTGAAGTGAGAATAGAGAGGAGTATGTTTGATAACCAGATCCTTAACTTTCTTAGGCTGAGTTATTTTGCCTTTGTATCCTATACCTATTCTGTCTTTCTTTCTAACTCCATAGATCATTGAAGCCATTATGCTTCTATCTATGTTTTTAGCTAGAAACTTCTAAAAGCTTTGATCATATTTCTTTATGATCTTATCAGTATTACTAGGATCTTTTGAGATTATTTCCTTCTAAGAGTTTTGTAGATCATTTTCTAGTTTTGAAATTTTTTCTTTTAACTCAGAACTTTTTGATCTCAGACTCTCAGTTACTTCAGAGTCCGAAGCAAGATCCTTTTTTAGATTCCTGAATTTGACTCGAAGTTGCTGATATCTTTCTAGAATTTCACTCAGACTTTCTCCTAGTTCAGCTTTAGTGAAATTAACAGTGAAGTCAGGGAATACCTCTTCAGTGTCTGATTCTGATTCAGAGGATTCTGAGACATCTGATAAGTTGTCGATTTGAGCTATATTGGCTTGTTCATCTTTTGGTTTTGTTTCGTCTTCAGAAGATTCAGAATCATCCCATGTTCCCATAAGACTTTTCTTATTTTCCTTAACTAACTCCCCTTTATGTTTCTCCTTCTGAAGCCTTGGACACTCACTTTTGTAGTGACCTTGTTTATTGCATTCATAGCAGGTAATGATTCTGTTACTTGATATTTTATGTCTAGAGGATTATTCAGAGTCATTTCTTGTTCTTTTGGAGTTTCTGAAATTCTTCTGCTTGTGCTTCCACAACTGATTGATCCTTCTGGAGAGCAAGGATAGTTCATCTTCTTCTGAAGCAGATTCTTCAGAGTTTTCTTATTTACCCTGAAAAGCTTTAGTTTCATATTTTATAATTGATTTAAGGGCAATGAACTTACCTTTCTCTTGAGGCTCGTGCTCATCAAGTTCTATCTCATGACTTCTGAGAGCACTGGTGAGTTCTTCAAGAGACACGTTGTTCAGATCTTTTGAAACTTTGAAAGCAGTGACCATAGGTGCCCATCTTTTGGGTAAGCTTCTGATGATCTTCTTAACGTAATCTGCCTTAGAATATCCCTTGTTCAGAACTCTTAAGCCATCAATCAGAGTTTGGAA
The DNA here is from genome assembly GCA_948472305.1 of Vicia faba. Taxonomy (NCBI): domain Eukaryota; kingdom Viridiplantae; phylum Streptophyta; class Magnoliopsida; order Fabales; family Fabaceae; genus Vicia; species Vicia faba. Next base: position 766,336,781 of record OX451741.1, on the reverse strand, counting down.
CCTTGAGAACATATCTTCTATAGATTCACTTTCTTTCATCTTGAAGGCTTCATACTTCTGGACGAGAGCCAGAGCTTTAGACTCCTTCACTTGAGAGTTTCCTTCATGAGTCATTTTAAGAGACTCAAACATATCATGTGCAGTATCTCTATTAGTGATTTTTTCATATTACATTTTAGAGATAGCATTTAGAAAAATATTTCTAGCTCTATGATGATTTTTGAAATCAGCTTTTTGTTGTCTATCCATATTTTTCCTATCAATCATATTTCCTTCTGAGTCAGTAGGATGTGTGTAACCATCCAAGACTATATCCCATAAATCACTATCATGACCTAGAAATAAACTTTCTAGTCTATCTTTCTAATAATCAAAATCTTCTCCATCAAACACTGGAGATCTGGTGTAGTTATTGTTGTTTTATTCATTTGCCATTGTGTTTTCTTCTAGATCTTTTCCTGACACGGTTAAGTGTTAAACTCAGAGTCAAGCTTTGATACCAATTGAAGGTGGAGAAAACACTTAGAAGGGGGGGGGGGGGGGGGGTTGAATAAGTTTCTCTTTTTCTTTTTCTTAAAGGCACAACAATAAAGGAAAGACAAGGTTATTTTTATCCTAGTGCGTTTGAACTCAAACTACTCCAGTCCACCCGCCAAGGTGATTTCGCCTTTCTCAACAAGGACTTAATCCATTATAATCAACTGATTACAATCACACAACAACTGCTGTGACTAACAATGCACAAGTAAACTTACAAGTGACTCACACCACTAAGACTTAAACTAGTCCTAGTCTACTTAAGAAATCTGACCAAACTTGGTGTTGTACCCCAAAATTTTCCCTCTCATATTATCAAGATTTTTCCCCACCAGACTTCTTTGACTCAAGACAGGATTAGGGTTTGCTCAGCTCAAGACCACCTTGCACTAATGACCTAAAATTAGGGTTTGAGTTTGCACAAGGATTTTTGGACCATCAATGCTTCATGTGACTTTCATACACCATCTTGGACCCCTAAGATTGCTCATACCAAGTTTCAAGCCTTGAATCACATTTTTGCCCAGTCAATTGGATAATTGACCTAAAAATCAGCTGTATTGGGGGAAAAGTCAATCATGGCCAATTTACACTCAAACTTCATAATTTTTGATCCACAATCACATTATAGGCTCCTATGAACCATTTGATCAAGTTTGGATCACAACTCCTCAAGAAATTTGATCAGATCATCAAAAGGGCAAAATGGTCAAAATTAGGGTTTTGACTGAGAAAGGGCAATTTCTGATTTTTAACCTAGCCAATGACCAATTGGGTTCAAACATGATTTCAAGGACTCAATATCATCATCTTGACCTAATCACATAGTTCAAAATATCTCAAATGTATAGGATTGACAAATGAATTTTGCAGTCAACTGATCAAAAATCAACTGTACACTAAAAAGTCAAACTTTGACTTTTTGGTCAAAATCAAGTGCCGAGGGTCATAATTCATCAAGATATGTCAAAATGTGAAACTTGTTGATCAATAAACCTAAAATTGAAAATTAGGGTTTAATTTGAAAATTTTTCATAACTTAGAAAATTTCTAAGTATGGAAATTTTCTTATTTTTTCCCAACTTTCCACACATTTTTCACCATGATGCAATTGGATTAAAAGAAAACTTCCAACATGAAAGTTGTAACACGCCGTTTATATTTAAATGTTATTTCATTAATTATTTTCCAAAACTATTAAATTATATCTATTTTGAGAAATATATTCAATTGAGATCGACTGAAATATTAATTGGGTAATATGAAATAAAAATATTTATTATGTCGAAATATTATTTTGAATAATATTAAATTGGTGTGTAGTAATATTTGACTTTGTTTGATTAATTGGCATGATTAGGTTTATATAGAATAAATATTATTTAGTGTAATATTGTTTTAGTAGAGTTATATATTATAATTTGAATTAAATAATTGTTGGGGCCAAATTATAATTTTAGAAAGATAGAGGGAGGAAAGTTAGTAGTAGAAGGATAGTTTTATAAAATAGAAAAGTAGAGTTAGTAAGAGTAGTTGGTAAGAAGAGAAAGAAGAAAGAAAAGAGAGAAGAAGAAGAGAAGAGAAGGAGAAGGCTAGGGTTTGTTCTACAAAATCATCATCTTGTTCCAAGAAACTCAACACTAGAGGTAAGGGTTTGACTTCCACCAATTATTTAGTGTGTGATTCTATAGTTTTGATTTTGGAATAAATTTGGGGTTTAGTGTATTAGTTTCACTACTATGTTATGATGAAAAAAATTGGTAGATGGATGAAATTTAGAGATGATTTAAGACCCAATTTAATTAGTGATGCATATATTTAAGTGCTGGAGTATTTTTATTGCAAAGTTATATACTCGGCTACTGTAGCGATATTATGGTAAGTAGTATTTAGAAAATACATTGATACAGTAGCGCTTAAAGATTTGCTTGTTACTGTAGCGCGATTTGGTTTATAAGGAATACCAATTTTTCTGGACTGATCAGATGGAGGACAATCTAATAGTTAATGATAGAAAAAGACTAAGGGAAATTATAGGCCATATTATTAAGAATTTTTAATGGATTTAGTTAATGGATAAACATTACGGTATAAGTTAATCGATGTGACCAATTCCACCTAGTGGGAAAAAACTACCATGTTTGAATTTTCTTATATTATTGGGAACTTTTTGCTTAAAAGCTTTCTCATAAGAAATTTGATTGTTATCCTTTTTGAATGCCAAAAGTTAATTAAGATTTATGATTTGCCAATATTTATGTTGAGTTGCTTGTTTAAGATCTGTTGCATCTTTACCTTCCTTGCCTGCCTATAAATTGCATTTTGATATTTTATACAACATAAGAAATAGTAAAAACAGAGCAGTGATGTACTACAAAGAAAAAATGCAGCACAATGGGGAAGTCGTTAAGGAAGGTAGGATATTAAATTGGAACATCGAAATTTTGTTCTAGAACACCAGATGATATATATAAAATATTTAATAATAATAATAATGATTTAATATCTTTAATAAATAATTTTGTAGGATTTATAAAATAGAAATAATAGAATTTTTGGCCGATAATTAATTAACAGATTTTAGCCCAAATAGTCTGAATTATTATGCGGTTTATGGTAGTAATTTTGGTTGATATGTTGGGTGGCATTTTTGTTGAAAAATGTGAATTTTGCAGGTGAAGTCAAATTAAGTTGAATGCTTCCGGTTTATGAAATTGTGTTTGATTTGAATAAATCATGGAAGTAACATTGTTTAAACTTGTACATTACTCGATTTGTGAATTATATTTGCAATGCATGTACAATTGTTGGTATTTCATTATGTTGGAATATGTGGTATGTGTATGTTAAGGTCGGAAGTGGTCTTAATTGCATACGAGTTGTTGGTTGTACATTGCATGGCATGGTTGGTCTTGAAATAGAGACGGTGAAACAGTGGGTTCATATTTTATAGACGTTGATCCTTGAATGGAAATAGACGTAGTGACTTTGACCCAGAAAGGGAACATAGGCGGTGAAACATGGGTTCACAAAAATAGACGTTGATCCTATAGTGGAAATAGATGTAGTGGCTTTGATCCTATGTGGAAAAATAAGCAGTGGAACTTTGGGTCCACAAGTCGGTACCGCATTCGCATATGTTGAGTCGTGTTGTGAGTCACATGCATAATTGTGTATATTGTGTATGTGTGTTGATGTGTTTGGTTATGTGCCAATATTGTTGTTGTTTGAATAATGGTTATGTGCCAATGATGTAAGTATTCGGATAATTGGTTTATATGGTTAATGTGTTGGAAATGACTTCCTTGAGTACGGATACTATATGTGATAAAATGAATATGATCATGATGTATTGCTTTATTTATTGCCATTGCTTTACCTTAATTACATGTTATATGATTATTGGAATTCTTACCCTTCTGTTTGAAAATGCTTTTGATGGCATTGTTCAGGTACCGAGGATGGTAGCGCGAGGCGCTAGTTAGCGGATGCATTGGATTGCAATCTGTTTTATTTTGATTAGAGTCGAGTCGATGCTCTGGTAGTAACACCTGGGGGAGGGGGGTATATTTAGTGTTGAACTCGTTTATTTTGTATTCGGATTATGATGTATATAATCCTTACTTTGTGTATATTATTTTGTGTATGTGAGACTTGATAACATATGCCTTATGTGAATTATCATGGCTTGATGCCTTGAATTATGTTTTGATTCCTCCATGAATGGAGATGAAGTTAAATATTGAAACTCCGTTGCGTTTGCACGAGAGAAAGAAGTTAAATATTTATGTATGTTTGTTTTGTGTTGATATGCTTAAATTTACAAACGTACCCCGTCCGTTTTTCTTTAAAATTTTGGAATGTGATGTGTGTTGTGACATCCCTTCCGTGCAAATTTATTTTCTCTGATTTTAAATCTTTACCTTTAATTGGGGTATTTAGAAGGGGTGTTACAATAGTGGTACCAGAGCATAGTCGGTCAGTTGTCAGGTCTTATTTTTGTTAATCCCTTGTATTTGATTGTGTGGCTAACGCGATCAATACTTTGTGTTGTAGAGAGAGATGGCTGGTAGAAGGAATGATGATGCTTTAGCTGAGGCATTGAGGTTGCTTGCGGGGTCAATAAATCTAATGCCGCAAACGACTCAAGCGCCACATGATGGTACTGAAGATGCTTTCCGTGCTCTTGGGAAGTTCCAAAAGAACAACCCGCCTACTTTCAAGGGAGAGCATGCTCCGGTGGAAGCTCAAGAATGGTTAAAAGAAATTGAGAAAATCTTTCGTGTGATGAATTGCACCGACGTTCAGAAAGTGCAATTCGGAACACACATGCTGATTAAAGAGGTCGAAGACTGGTGGATCAACGCTAGTCAGAGGTATGAGGAGGAGCAGGTTGTGATGACTTGGGAAATTTTCCGAGATGCATTCTTGGAGAATTATTTTCTGGAGGATGTTCGTGGTAAAAAGGAAGTTGAATTCCTGGAATTGAAACAAGGTAGTGGTTCGGTAGCTGACTATGCGGCTAAATTTCAAGATTTGATCAAATACTGTCCTCATTACAACACTGTTAATGCTGAGAGGTCGAAGTGCCTTAAGTTTGTTAATGGTTTGAGGCCGGACATAAAGAAGGCGATTGGGTATCAGCAGATTACAAGATTCTCTGAGTTGGTTAATAAGAGTCGTATCTACGACGAAGATAGTCGGGATAGCACTGCTTATTACAAGAGCTTGAGTGAGAAAAGAGGTAAGGGACAGATGCGTCCTAAGCCTTATGATGGAAGAGGAAAGAGACCAATAAGTAGTGGAAAGAGTCTGAGTGGGGGAGTGACTACTCCAATCAAATGTTTTAAATGTGGTAAAGAGGGACATCGTGCTATGGAATGTCGCCAGGGGATAGTTAAGTGTTTCAAGTGTGACAGGGTGGGTCACAAAGCGGTGGATTGTAGAGTTGGTGTGAGTGTAACTTGCTTTAATTGTGGTGAGCGAGGCCACATAAGTACCAAATGTCCAAAGCCAAAGAAAGAAGTTGGAAAAGTATTCGCTTTATCTGGAGCAGAGACTTCTACTGAGGAACGTCTAATCAGAGGTACATGCTTTATCTCTAATGTGTCTTTGGTTGCTATTATTGATACGGGTGCGACGCATTCGTTTATTTCTTTAGATTGTGCCAAGAGATTGGGCCTTGTCTTGTCTACTTTGGATCGAAGTATGGAGGTAGATACACCTGCGATGGGTTCAGTTTCTACTTCAGTTGTTTGTTTGAAGTGTCCTTTGCGCATGTGCGGAAGGGATTTCGAAGTTGATCTCGTGTGTCTTCCTTTGCATCAGTTAGATGTGATTCTAGGTATGGACTGGTTGAAAGCCAACCATGTCTATATCAACTGTTTTGCTAAGGCTGTTCTTTTTCTCGAGTCCGAGAAAGATGGTGTGGTTTTCTTGTCTACACAGCAAGTTGAGAAGAGTGTGAAGAATGGAGATGGGTTGTTTATGCTTATGGCGAGTATGGTTTTGGAAGATGGTAGAGTAAGAAAGGATTATCCTGTGGTATGCGAATTTCTGGAAGTGTTTCCTGAAGAGATTACGGATTTACCTCCTGAGCGCGAGGTAGAGTTTTCCATCGACTTAATTCCTGGTACTAGTCCTGTTTCGATGGCTCCTTATAGGATGTCACCGTCGGAACTAGTGGAACTGAAGAGTTAGCTGGAAGAGTTGCTTGACAAAAGGTTTATTCGTCCTAGTGTGAGTCCGTGGGGTGCTCCAGTTTTACTTGTGAAGAAGAAAGAAGGAACAATGAGACTTTGTGTAGATTATAGGCAGCTAAACAAAGTGACCATTAAGAACAAGTATCCTTTGCCAAGGATTGATGATTTAATGGATCAACTGGTGGGTGCGTGTGTGTTTAACAAGATTGACTTGATGTCAGGCTATCATCAGATTCGCGTGAAAGCGGGTGATATTCAGAAAACTGCGTTCAGAACTCGTTATGGACACTATGAGTATTCGGTGATGCCTTTTGGTGTTACAAATGCACCTGGTGTGTTCATGGAGTATATGAACAGAATCTTTCATGAGTTTCTGGATAAGTTTGTGGTGGTGTTCATCGATGACATTTTGATTTATTCCAAGAGTGAAGCAGAGCATGTCGAACACTTGGGAATTGTTTTGTCAATTCTGAAGGAAAATCATTTGTTTGCTAAACTTTCGAAGTGCGAATTTTGGTTAGAACAAGTGAGTTTCCTTGGTCACGTGATATCTCGTGGAGGTATTGCTGTGGATCCTTCGAAGATAGAAGCCGTGTCAGAATGGGAATCTCCAAAGTCAGTTTTTGAGATTCGAAGCTTTCTTGGTTTAGCGGGTTATTACCGTAAGTTCATTGAAGGCTTTTCCAAGCTAGCTTTACCGTTGACACAATTGACTAGGAAGAGTCAAGCGTTCGTGTGGACTCCGCAGTGTGAAGATAGTTTCCAAGAGTTTAAGAGAAGGTTGACAACTGCGCCAGTTTTGATTTTGCCTAAACCATCTGAACCGTTTACGATGCTTCTTTGATGGGTTTAGGAGGTGTGTTAATGCAAAATGGGCAGGTTGTGGCGTATGCTTCGAGGCAACTCAAGGTGCATGAGAGGAATTATCCAACTCATGACTTGGAGTTGGCAGCGGTGGTTTTTGTGTTAAAGATTTGGAGGCATTATTTGTTTGGGTCGAGATTCGACGTCTTTAGCGATCATAAGAGTTTGAAATATCTGTTTGATCAAAAAGAGTTGAATATGAGGCAAAGAAGGTGGCTAGAGTTTCTTAAAGATTATGACTTCAGTTTGAATTACCATCCTGGTAAGGCAAACGTGGTTGCAGATGCTTTGAGCAGAAAGTCTTTACACATGTCTATGTTGATGGTTAAAGAATGGGAATTGTTGGAACAATTTCGAGATTTGAGTTTGGTGTGTGAAGAGACTTATTTTGGCGTGAAGCTTGGTATGATGAAGCTTACTAGTGGTGTCTTGGAAGAGATTAGAGATGGGCAAAAGTCAGATTTGGTTTTGGTTGACAAGTTTACTTTGGTGAATCAAGGTCAAGGTGGAGAGTTCAGAATTGATGAGAATGGAATTTTGAGATGTCATGATAGAGTTTGCATTCCCGATGTGGGGGATGTGAAAAAGAGGATTCTTGAGGAAGGTCATAGAAGTGGGTTAAGTATTCACCCTGGTGCTAAGAAGATGTATCAAGATTTAAAGAAGCTGTTTTGGTGGCCTTGTATGAAGAAAGAAATTGTTGAGTTTGTGTATGCTTGTTTGGTTTGCCAAAAGTCTAAGATTGAACATCAGAAGCCTTCGGGTTTGTTGCAACCGTTGTCTATTCCCGAGTGGAAGTGGGATAGTATCTCGATGGATTTTGTTTCTGGTTTCCCGAGGACTCTGAGTAACCATGAGGCTATTTGGGTCATAGTGGATAGATTGACTAAATCTGCACACTTTATTCCGGTTAGGATGGATTACACTATGGAGAAGCTTGCTAAGTTGTATGTGGAACGGATTGTTTGTTTACATGGTATTCCTACATGTATTGTTTCAGATAGAGATCCGCGTTGCACTTCAAGATTTTGGGAAGGTTTACAAAGAGCCTTGGGTACTAAGCTGAGATTGAGTTCCGCTTATCATCCTCAGACGGATGGTCAAACGGAGAGAACAATTCAGTCACTTGAGGATTTGTTGCGTGCTTGTGTTTTGGATCAAGGAGGTTCATGGGACAGTCATTTGCCTTTGATTGAGTTTACTTATAATAATAGTTTTCATTCTAGCATTGGCATGGCTCCTTTTGAGGCATTGTATGGAAGACGGTGTAGGACACCTTTGTGTTGGTACGAGACGGGAGAAAGTGCTATAGTTGGTCCGGAATTGGTTCAAGAGGCTACGGATAAGATCAAATTGATAAGAGAGAAGATGAAAGTGTCTCAGAATCGCCAAAAGAGTTACTATGACAAGAGGAGGAAACCTCTTGAGTTCAAGAAGGATGAACATGTGTTTTTGAAGGTGAATCCAACTATGGGTGTTGGAATGGCGCTTAAATCGCGGAAGTTAACACCTCGGTTTATTGGTCCTTATCAGATTTCAGAGCGGACTGGAAGTATGGCTTATCGGATTGCATTGCCGCCATCACTTTCAAATTTGCATGATGTGTTTCACGTTTCGCAATTACGAAAGTATATTGCGGATCCGTCTCATGTTATTCAAGCGGATGATTTGGAAGTAAGAGACAATTTGACGGTTGAGGTTTTACCGGTGAGGATTGAAGATAGAAAGGTGAAACAACTAAGAGGAAGAGAGATTGCTTTGGTTAAAGTTGCATGGGGTGGTTCGGCGAATGGTAATGTGACGTGGGAGCTTGAAAGTCGGATGCGGGATTCCTATCCCGAATTGTTCGTTTAGAGGTAATTTTCGAGGCCGAAAATCTTTTAAGTGGGGGAGAGTTGTAACACGCCGTTTATATTTAAATGTTATTTCATTAATTATTTTCCAAAACTATTAAATTATATCTATTTTGAGAAATATATTCAATTGAGATCGATTGAAATATTAATTGGGTAATATGAAATAAAAATATTTATTATGTCGAAATATTATTTTGAATAATATTAATTTGGTGTGTAGTAATATTTGACTTTGTTTGATTAATTGGCATGATTAGGTTTATATAGAATAAATATTATTTAGTGTAATATTGTTTTAGTAGAGTTATATATTATAATTTGAATTAAATAATTGTTGGGGCCAAATTATAATTTTAGAAAGATAGAGGGAGGAAAGTTAGTAGTAGAAGGATAGTTTTATAAAATAGAAAAGTAGAGTTAGTAAGAGTAGTTGGTAAGAAGAGAAAGAAGAAAGAAAAGAGAGAAGAAGAAGAGAAGAGAAGGAGAAGGCTAGGGTTTGTTCTACAAAATCATCATCTTGTTCCAAGAAAATCAACACTAGAGGTAAGGGTTTGACTTCCACCAATTATTTAGTGTGTGATTCTATAGTTTTGATTTTGGAATAAATTTGGGGTTTAGGGTATTAGTTTCACTACTATGTTATGATGAAAAAAATTGGTAGATGGATGAAATTTAGAGATGATTTAAGACCCAATTTAATTAGTGATGCATACATTTAAGTGCTGGAGTATTTTTATTGCAAAGTTATATACTCGGCTACTGTAGCGATATTATGGTAAGTAGTATTTAGAAAATACATTGATACAGTAGCGCTTAAAGATTTGCTTGTTACTGTAGCGCGATTTGGTTTATAAGGAATACCAATTTTTCTGGACTGATCAGATGGAGGACAATCTAATAGTTAATGATAGAAAAAGACTAAGGGAAATTATAGGCCATATTATTAAGAATTTTTAATGGATTTAGTTAATGGCTAAACATTACGGTATAACTTAATCGATGTGACCAATTCCACCTAGTGGGAAAAAACTACCATGTTTGAATTTTCTTATATTCTTGGGAACTTTTTGCTTAAAAGCTTTCTCATAAGAAATTTGATTGTTATCCTTTTTGAATGCCAAAAGTTAATTAAGATTTATGATTTGCCAATATTTATGTTGAGTTGCTTGTTTAAGATCTGTTGCATCTTTACCTTCCTTGCCTGCCTATAAATTGCATTTTGATATTTTATACAACATAAGAAATAGTAAAAACAGAGCAGTGATGTACTACAAAGAAAAAATGCAGCACAGTGGGGAAGTCGTTAAGGAAGGTAGGATATTAAATTGGAACATCGAAATTTTGTTCTAGAACACCAGATGATATATATAAAATATTTAATAATAATAATAATGATTTAATATCTTTAATAAATAATTTTGTAGGATTTATAAAATAGAAATAATAGAATTTTTGGCCGATAATTAATTAACCGATTTTTGCCCAAATAGTCTGAATTATTATGCGGTTTATGGTAGTAATTTTGGTTGATATGTTGGGTGGCATTTTTGTTGAAAAATGTGAATTTTGCAGGTGAAGTCAAATTAAGTTGAATGCTTCCGGTTTATGAAATTGTGTTTGATTTGAATAAATCATGGAAGTAACATTGTTTAAACTTGTACATTACTCGATTTGTGAATTATATTTGCAATGCATGTACAATTGTTGGTATTTCATTGTGTTGGAATATGTGGTATGTGTATGTTAAGGTCGGAAGTGGTCTTAATTGCATACGAGTTGTTGGTTGTACATTGCATGGCATGGTTGGTCTTGAAATAGAGACGGTGAAACAGTGGGTTCATATTTTATAGACGTTGATCCTTGAATGGAAATAGACGTAGTGACTTTGACCCGGAAAGGGAACATAGGCGGTGAAACATGGGTTCACAAAAATAGACGTTGATCCTACAGTGGAAATAGACGTAGTGGCTTTGATCCTATGTGGAAAAATAAGCAGTGGAACTTTGGGTCCATAAGTCGGTACCGCATTCGCATATGTTGAGTCGTGTTGTGAGTCACATGCATAATTGTGTATATTGTGTATGTGTGTTGATGTGTTTGGTTATGTGCCAATATTGTTGTTGTTTGAATAATGGTTATGTGCCAATGATGTAAGTATTCGGATAATTGGTTTATATTGTTAATGTGTTGGAAATGACTTCCTTGAGTACGGATACTATATGTGATAAAATGAATATGATCATGATGTATTGCTTTATTTATTGCCATTGCTTTACCTTAATTACATGTTATATGATTATTGGAATTCTTACCCTTCTGTTTGAAAATGCTTTTGATGGCATTGTTCAGGTACCGAGGATGGTAGCGCGAGGCGCTAGTTAGCGGATGCATTGGATTGCAATCTGTTTTATTTTGATTAGAGTCGAGTCGATGCTCTGGTAGTAACACCTGGGGGGGGGGGGGGTATATTTAGTGTCGAACTCGTCTATTTTGTATTCGGATTATGATGTATATAATCCTTACTTTGTGTATATTATTTTGTGTATGTGAGACTTGATAACATATGCCTTATGTGAATTATCATAGCTTGATGTCTTGAATTATGTTTTGATTCCTCCATGAATGGAGATGAAGTTAAATATTGAAACTCCGTTGCGTTTGCACGAGAGAAAGAAGTTAAATATTTATGTATGTTTGTTTTGTGTTGATATGCTTAAATTTACAAACGTACCCCGTCCGTTTTTCTTTAAAATTTTGGAATGTGATGTGTGTTGTGACATCCCTTCCGTGCAAATTTATTTTCTCTGATTTTAAATCTTTACCTTTAATTGGGGTATTTAGAAGGGGTGTTACAATAGTGGTATCAGAGCATAGTCGGTCAGTTGTCAGGTCTTATTTTTGTTAATCCCTTGTATTTGATTGTATGGCTAACGCGATCAATACTTTGTGTTGTAGAGAGAGATGGCTGGTAGAAGGAATGATGATACTTTAGCTGAGGCATTGAGGTTGCTTGCGGGGTCAATAAATCAGATGCCGCAAACGACTCAAGCGCCACATGATGGTACTGAAGATGCTTTCCGTGCTCTTGGGAAGTTCCAAAAGAACAACCCGCCTACTTTCAAGGGAGAGCATGCTCCGGTGGAAGCTCAAGAATGGTTAAAAGCAATTGAGAAAATATTTCGTGTGATGAATTGCTTCGACGTTCAGAAAGTGCATTTCGGAACACACATGCTGATTAAAGAGGCCGAAGACTGGTGGATCAACGCTAGTCAGAGGTATGAGGAGGAGCAGGTTGTGGTGACTTGGGAAATTTTCCGAGATGCATTCTTGGAGAATTATTTTCCAGAGGATGTTCGTGGTAAAAAGGAAGTTGAATTCCTGGAATTGAAACAAGGTAGTGGTTCGGTAGCTGACTATGCGGCTAAATTTCAAGATTTGATCAAATACTGTCCTCACTACAACACTGTTAATGCTGAGAGGTCGAAGTGCCTTAAGTTTGTTAATGGTTTGAGGCCGGACATAAAGAAGGCGATTGGGTATCAGCAGATTACAAGATTCTCTGAGTTGGTTAATAAGAGTCGTATCTACGACGAAGATAGTCGGGATAGCACTGCTTATTATAAGAGCTTGAGTGAGAAAAGAGGTAAGGGACAGATGCGTCCTAAGCCTTATGATGGAAGAGGAAAGAGACCAATAAGTAGTGGAAAGAGTCCGAGTGGGGGAGTGACTACTCCAATCAAATGTTTTAAATGTGGTAAAGAGGGACATCGTGCTATGGAATGTCGCCAGGGGATAGTTAAGTGTTTCAAGTGTGACAGGGTGGGTCACAAAGCGGTGGATTGTAGAGTTGGTGTGAGTGTAACTTGCTTTAATTGTGGTGAGCGAGGCCACATAAGTACCAAATGTCCAAAGCCAAAGAAAGAAGTTGGAAAAGTATTCGCTTTATCTGGAGCAGAGACTTCTGCTGAGGAACGTCTAATCAGAGGTACATGCTTTATCTCTAATGTGTCTTTGGTTGCTATTATTGATACGGGTGCGACACATTCGTTTATTTCTTTAGATTGTGCCAAGAGATTGGGCCTTGTCTTGTCTACTTTGGATCGAAGTATGGAGGTAGATACACCTGCGATGGGTTCAGTTTCTACTTCAGTTGTTTGTTTGAAGTGTCCTTTGCGCATGTGCGGAAGGGATTTCGAAGTTGATCTCGTGTGTCTTCCTTTGCATCAGTTAGATGTGATTCTAGGTATGGACTGGTTGAAAGCCAACCATATCTATATCAACTGTTTTGCTAAGGCTGTTCTTTTTCTCGAGTCCGAGAAAGATGGTGTGGTTTTCTTGTCTACACAGCAAGTTGAGAAGAGTGTGAAGAATGGAGATGGGTTGTTTATGCTTATGGCGAGTATGGTTTTGGAAGATGGTAGAGTAAGAAAGGATTATCCTGTGGTATGCGAATTTCCGGAAGTGTTTCCTGAAGAGATTACGGATTTACCTCCTGAGCGCGAGGTAGAGTTTTCCATCGACTTAATTCCTGGTACTAGTCCTGTTTCGATGGCTCCTTATAGGATGTCACCGTCGGAACTAGTGGAACTGAAGAGTCAGCTGGAAGAGTTGCTTGACAAAAGGTTTATTCGTCCTAGTGTGAGTCCGTGGGGTGCTCCAGTTTTACTTGTGAAGAAGAAAGAAGGAACAATGAGACTTTGTGTGGATTATAGGCAGCTAACCAAAGTGACCATTAAGAACAAGTATCCTTTGCCAAGGATTGATGATTTAATGGATCAGCTGGTGGGTGCGTGTGTGTTTAACAAGATTGACTTGATGTCATGCTATCATCAGATTCGCGTGAAAGCGGGTGATATTCAGAAAACTGTGTTCAGAACTCGTTATGGACACTATGAGTATTTGGTGATGCCTTTTGGTGTTACAAATGCACCTGGTGTGTTCATGGAGTATATGAACAGAATCTTTCATGAGTTTCTGGATAAGTTTGTGGTGGTGTTCATCGATGACATTTTGATGTATTCCAAGAGTGAAGCAGAGCATGTCGAACACTTGGGAATTGTTTTGTCAATTCTGAAGGAAAATCATTTGTTTGCTAAACTTTCGAAGTGCGAATTTTGGTTAGAACAAGTGAGTTTCCTTGGTCACGTGATATCTCGTGGAGGTATTGCTGTGGATCCTTCGAAGATAGAAGCCGTGTCAGAATGGGAATCTCCAAAGTCAGTTTTTGAGATTCGAAGCTTTCTTGGTTTAGCGGGTTATTACCGTAAGTTCATTGAAGGCTTTTCCAAGCTAGCTTTACCGTTGACACAATTGACTAGGAAGAGTCAAGCGTTCGTGTGGACTCCGCAGTGTGAAGATAGTTTCCAAGAGTTGAAGAGAAGGTTGACAACTGCGCCGGTTTTGATTTTGCCTAAACCATCTGAACCGTTTACGGTCTATTGCGATGCTTCTTTGATGGGTTTAGGAGGTGTGTTAATGCAAAATGGGCAGGTTGTGGCGTATGCTTCGAGGCAACTCAAGGTGCATGAGAGGAATTATCCAACTCATGACTTGGAGTTGGCAGCGGTGGTTTTTGTGTTAAAGATTTGGAGGCATTATTTGTTTGGGTCGAGATTCGACGTCTTTAGCGATCATAAGAGTTTGAAATATCTGTTTGATCAAAAAGAGTTGAATATGAGGCAAAGAAGGTGGCTAGAGTTTCTTAAAGATTATGACTTCAGTTTGAATTACCATCCTGGTAAGGCAAACGTGGTTGCAGATGCTTTGAGCAGAAAGTCTTTACACATGTCTATGTTGATGGTTAAAGAATGGGAATTGTTGGAACAATTTCGAGATTTGAGTTTGGTGTGTGAAGAGACTTATTTTGGCGTGAAGCTTGGTATGATGAAGCTTACTAGTGGTGTCTTGGAAGAGATTAGAGATGGGCAAAAGTCAGATTTGGTTTTGGTTGACAAGTTTACTTTGGTGAATCAAGGTCAAGGTGGAGAGTTCAGAATTGATGAGAATGGAATTTTGAGATGTCATGATAGAGTTTGCGTTCCCGATGTGGGGGATGTGAAAAAGAGGATTCTTGAGGAAGGTCATAGAAGTGGGTTAAGTATTCACCCTGGTGCTAAGAAGATGTATCAAGATTTAAAGAAGCTGTTTTGGTGGCCTTGTATGAAGAAAGAAATTGCTGAGTTTGTGTATGCTTGTTTGGTTTACCAAAAGTCTAAGATTGAACATCAGAAGCCTTCGGGTTTGTTGCAACCGTTGTCTATTCCCGAGTGGAAGTGGGATAGTATCTCGATGGATTTTGTTTATGGTTTGCCGAGGACTCTGAGTAACCATGAGGCTATTTGGGTCATAGTGGATAGATTGACTAAATCTGCACACGTTATTCCGGTTAGGATGGATTACACTATGGAGAAGCTTGCTAAGTTGTATGTGGAACGGATTGTTTGTTTACATGGTATTCCTACATGTATTGTTTCAGATAGAGATCCGCGTTTCACTTCAAGATTTTGGGAAGGTTTACAAAGAGCCTTGGGTACTAAGCTGAGATTAAGTTCCGCTTATCATCCTCAGACGGATGGTCAAACGGAGAGAACAATTCAGTCACTTGAGGATTTGTTGTGTGCTTGTGTTTTGGATCAAGGAGGTTCATGGGACAGTCAATTGCCTTTGATTGAGTTTACTTATAATAATAGTTTTCATTCTAGTATTGGCATGGCTCCTTTTGAGGCATTGTATGGAAGACGGTGTAGGACACCTTTGTGTTGGTACGAGACGGGAGAAAGTGCTATAGTTGGTCCGGAATTGGTTCAAGAGGCTACGGATAAGATCAAATTGATAAGAGAGAAGATGAAAGTGTCTCAGAATCGCCAAAAGAGTTACTATGACAAGAGGAGGAAACCTCTTGAGTTCAAGAAGGATGAACATGTGTTTTTGAAGGTGAATCTAACTACGGGTGTTGGAAGGGCGCTTAAATCGCGGAAGTTAACACCTCGGTTTATTGGTCCTTATCAGATTTCAGAGCGGATTGGAAGTATGGCTTATCGGATTGCATTGCCGCCATCACTTTCAAATTTGCATGATGTGTTTCACGTTTCGCAATTACGAAAGTATATTGCGGATCCGTCTCATGTTATTCAAGCGGATGATTTGGAAGTAAGAGACAATTTGACGGTTGAGGTTTTACCGGTGAGGATTGAAGATAGAAAGGTGAAACAACTAAGAGGAAGAGAGATTTCTTTGGTTAAAGTTGCATGGGGTGGTTCGGCGAATGGTAATGTGACGTGGGAGCTTGAAAGTCGGATGCGGGATTCCTATCCCGAATTGTTCGTTTAGAGGTAATTTTCGAGGCCGATAATCTTTTAAGTGGGGGAGAGTTGTAACACGCCGTTTATATTTAAATGTTATTTCATTAATTATTTTCCAAAACTATTAAGTTATATCTATTTTGAGAAATATATTCAATTGAGATCGATTGAAATATTAATTGGGTAATATGAAATAAAAATATTTATTATGTCGAAATATTATTTTGAATAATATTAATTTGGTGTGTAGTAATATTTGACTTTGTTTGATTAATTGGCATGATTAGGTTTATATAGAATAAATATTATTTAGTGTAATATTGTTTTAGTAGAGTTATATATTATAATTTGAATTAAATAATTGTTGGGGCCAAATTATAATTTTAGAAAGATAGAGGGAGGAAAGTTAGTAGTAGAAGGATAGTTTTATAAAATAGAAAAGTAGAGTTAGTAAGAGTAGTTGGTAAGAAGAGAAAGAAGAAAGAAAAGAGAGAAGAAGAAGAGAAGAGAAGGAGAAGGCTAGGGTTTGTTCTACAAAATCATCATCTTGTTCCAAGAAAATCAACACTAGAGGTAAGGGTTTGACTTCCACCAATTATTTAGTGTGTGATTCTATAGTTTTGATTTTGGAATAAATTTGGGGTTTAGGGTATTAGTTTCACTACTATGTTATGATGAAAAAAATTGGTAGATGGATGAAATTTAGAGATGATTTAAGACCCAATTTAATTAGTGATGCATATATTTAAGTGCTGGAGTATTTTTATTGCAAAGTTATATACTCGGCTACTGTAGCGATATTATGGTAAGTAGTATTTAGAAAATACATTGATACAGTAGCGCTTAAAGATTTGCTTGTTACTGTAGCGCGATTTGGTTTATAAGGAATACCAATTTTTCTGGACTGATCAGATGGAGGACAATCTAATAGTTAATGATAGAAAAAGACTAAGGGAAATTATAGGCCATATTATTAAGAATTTTTAATGGATTTAGTTAATGGCTAAACATTACGGTATAACTTAATCGATGTGACCAATTCCACCTAGTGGGAAAAAACTACCATGTTTGAATTTTCTTATATTCTTGGGAACTTTTTGCTTAAAAGCTTTCTCATAAGAAATTTGATTGTTATCCTTTTTGAATGCCAAAAGTTAATTAAGATTTATGATTTGCCAATATTTATGTTGAGTTGCTTGTTTAAGATCTGTTGCATCTTTACCTTCCTTGCCTGCCTATAAATTGCATTTTGATATTTTATACAACATAAGAAATAGTAAAAACAGAGCAGTCATGTACTACAAAGAAAAAATGCAGCACAGTGGGGAAGTCGTTAAGGAAGGTAGGATATTAAATTGGAACATCGAAATTTTGTTCTAGAACACCAGATGATATATATAAAATATTTAATAATAATAATAATGATTTAATATCTTTAATAAATAATTTTGTAGGATTTATAAAATAGAAATAATAGAATTTTTGGCCGATAATTAATTAACCGATTTTAGCCCAAATAGTCTGAATTATTATGCGGTTTATGGTAGTAATTTTGGTTGATATGTTGGGTGGCATTTTTGTTGAAAAATGTGAATTTTGCAGGTGAAGTCAAATTAAGTTGAATGCTTCCGGTTTATGAAATTGTGTTTGATTTGAATAAATCATGGAAGTAACATTGTTTAAACTTGTACATTACTCGATTTGTGAATTATATTTGCAATGCATGTACAATTGTTGGTATTTCATTGTGTTGGAATATGTGGTATGTGTATGTTAAAGTCGGAAGTGGTCTTAATTGCATACGAGTTGTTGGTTGTACATTGCATGGCATGGTTGGTCTTGAAATAGAGACGGTGAAACAGTGGGTTCATATTTTATAGACGTTGATCCTTGAATGGAAATAGACGTAGTGGCTTTGACCCGGAAAGGGAACATAGGCGGTGAAACATGGGTTCACAAAAATAGACGTTGATCCTATAGTGGAAATAGACGTAGTGGCTTTGATCCTATGTGGAAAAATAAGCAGTGGAACTTTGGGTCCACAAGTCGGTACCGCATTCTCATATGTTGAGTCGTGTTGTGAGTCACATGCATAATTGTGTATATTGTGTATGTGTGTTGATGTGTTTGGTTATGTGCCAATATTGTTGTTGTTTGAATAATGGTTATTTGCCAATGATGTAAGTATTCGGATAATTGGTTTATATGGTTAATGTGTTGGAAATGACTTCCTTGAGTTCGGATACTATATGTGATAAAATGAATATGATCATGATGTATTGCTTTATTTATTGCCATTGCTTTACCTTAATTACATGTTATATGATTATTGGAATTCTTACCCTTCTGTTTGAAAATGCTTTTGATGGCATTGTTCAGGTACCGAGGATGGTAGCGCGAGGCGCTAGTTAGCGGATGCATTGGATTGCAATCTGTTTTATTTTGATTAGAGTCGAGTCGATGCTCTGGTAGTAACACCTGGGGGGGGGGGGTATATTTAGTGTCGAACTCGTCTATTTTGTATTCGGATTATGATGTATATAATCCTTACTTTGTGTATATTATTTTGTGTATGTGAGACTTGATAACATATGCCTTATGTGAATTATCATGGCTTGATGCCTTGAATTATGTTTTGATTCCTCCATGAATGGAGATGAAGTTAAATATTGAAACTCCGTTGCGTTTGCACGAGAGAAAGAAGTTAAATATTTATGTATGTTTGTTTTGTGTTGATATGCTTAAATTTACAAACGTACCCCGTCCGTTTTTCTTTAAAATTTTGGAATGTGATGTGTGTTGTGACATCCCTTCCGTGCAAATTTATTTTCTCTGATTTTAAATCTTTACCTTTAATTGGGGTATTTAGAAGGGGTGTTACAAAAGTTGTAGTACTCCATGAAATCTACAACTTTGATTCACAAAGTTTTCCATAAAGGTGCTTGGATCTCAAGTTATGATTTTGTGAATAGGGATCCATAAACTTTTTTAACTTAGTGAAATTTGCCCTAATTTAGGTAGGTTTTTGACCTAACTTCATGGACATTTTTCACCTATTTACAAGAGGAGTCTCAAGTTTCATTTCAAAGATGGATTGTAGAGCATGTTACAAGATTTCCAAAATGTCCAAGAACTCTCCAAGATCATTCATGGTTAGGGAGAATCAAAGAAGAGAAAATGGCAATTTATCACTTTTGTTCAAGGCATTTTCATAATGGTTCAAGTTGCAAATCTGTCCTAGCATGCTTGTACCTTGCATTACAGGTCCTAATACTTTCTACACTCCATAATTAAATGCAAATTCAATGGATATTGGATTTATTCTGACCTATGGAGCATTGTACAAGAGTTTAATCCAAAAATGTCATAAAGTTCACAATACTACTTTGATAAAGCATGCTTTTTGCAACTTTGCAAATCTTGAGCCATGGACCTGATCTTTTGTTGCAAACAAGATCCACAGTTATCATGAAAAGCATACCAACTCCTTGCAGCCCTAGAACTAGCAAGTACAACGTTGTGGGCATTGTCACTTCAACTTTCTTCAAAAGCAAGCAAACTTGCAAAAGTCAATACAACTTGTGCATCTGTTAAAGGGAAGCCTTAGCATCATTTGAAACAACTTCAGAACCTTGTAACAAGCCAATACACGATTTCCTAACATCCTAAACACTCTCAAACACCAAAATCACACTTTTCTGCCCAAACAGGGCATCATCTGCAGAACACTTGCCAACTTGAAACTTGCTCGTGCATTTTGCCTTTCTACCCTTGAAACATCTTCCCTACATCACATCCAAGCTATCCAAGCATTCATCTTGCAACTGTGAGCTCAGTTTCACACTTCACCATTTTCATTTTTCAAGGTTGCAGGTTGACTCGTGCAAGGAGATTCAAGCATCTACAAGGCCAGCTAAGCATTGGAAAAGGTTGAGGGAACTTCAAGGAAGCTCACACGATCTTCAGGCCTCACTCAAAGTTCCCACATTGCCATATCCAAACTCAACTGAACAAGGTATTTTTTAAAGTTCTATCTCCTTATTTAGGCATCCTTAAGCTTTGATTTGTGAAGCAAAAATGTAGTCCTTAACTTGCTTAAGTTGTACATATGCATAGTTGTCAGTTATATTAACTAAGCTAAGAGTATTTGATTGTTGAAGTTCATGAAAAAATTAGGTCAGGAATTAGGGCCACTGAAATTCTCCCTGGTTTCTTAGAGTTAGGTTTCAAACTTTATATCACTAGAATCGTGAGATCATGAGCTACATTTTTCATGTTACAAGTTTTCGATTTTATGCAAAGAATAGTAAGTTACAGGTTGAAGCACATAAACGCGCGTTTGAGAAGAGCTGAAGGACAGGGACGACCTGTCTGGGCCTGGCGCGCCTGGGCCTTATTTTTTCTACTTTCCACACTCCCCTGTTTTCTATCTGCACCCCCTTTGATTATTTTTATATTTTTGCATATTTTCTTGCATATTTTATATTTTTGACTTGCATTTATTTTTCTGAACATTAAAAATCACAAAAATAATTTTCTTAATTTTTTGCAACTTTATTTTTTTTAATTTTTTTTTCACATATAAAATAATTTTATTTTAATAAATAGAGCTTATTTTCTTATTTATTCATGTAAATAATTTAAAAAATACTATACCTTTTTATTTTATTATTTTTCACACAAAACATTATTTTCGCACATATTTAATTTTTAATATTTATGTATTATATTAATTATTATTTTTCTTGTACAAAATGAATAAAATAATAATAGAAAACATATTTTCTTTTAAAACAAAAAACTAGGGTTTCTCCTTTCAAAAATAATAACATTATTTTTTCTCTTATTTTTAGGACTTAAATAATTTATTTTTCTCATACATAAAACAATTACAAAAAAACATTTTGCATAATTACATTTTATTGCATATTTAAATAATTGTTTATTTATTTATTGTATAATAAATTCAATTGGGTTGTAATAGTGAATTAGGGTTTTATTTTGTGCAAATATCTCCATTCAAAAACTTGTATCCCCCCTCCCATAATATTGTTGTAATAGCTTAGATTTACTTTACGCAATTTATCATATTATATACATGTTTAGTAAATTAGGGTTTGCATGATAAGACAAAAATCAAACAAAAAGCATGACCTAATGCAAGACAAACAAAAATGCATGAAAAATGACAACACATTGCATACAAGCACCTCTAGGGTTTCACCCACTTGGCAGCCTAATTTAAATGGCCATGGTATGCATGCTAGGTATCTTGGCAAAACAAAACAAAATAAAAGATCATAGTCCCTCGATGACGCTATCTTGGTTGCCTAAACAAAGATGATCTTAGTCCCTCAAAACTTGCTAAAGATACTTGGGAATATTGCTATCATGGTCATACGATGACCCACGCCCGTCCTGTTTAACATCCAAAGATAGGGTTGTTTACCAAATGCAATGGTAAAACAACAATGTCAAAGGAATAAAAATGTATAAGAAAGACTTTTGAGTAGGTAGATAGCTTCTAGTTACTTGATCAATTTGCAAACCATCCTTGCTATTTTCAAACAAACACGCACATATTTCAAAACATTTTCCAAACAACTTTCAAAACATTGAAACATTTTTCAAAAGACAAACATCTTTGTATACATTCTTACGAACGAGAATCATTACAAAGATTGCCTAAACAAAGACCTCTTTTCAAAATACTTTCAAAACCACACAAAGCACCATTTCAAACAATTTCAAAAGCAAAGTAAGTGATCTAAACAAGTAACTAAGAGCCCATGGAAAACCATGGATGAAAAGGGTGCTAGCACCTTCCCTTTTCATAATCTACCCTCCTAACTCAAGAAAACATCTCAAAGGTCTTTCCTGTTCTTTTTTACCTTTCCTTTTGGATAAAATAAAAGTCGGTGGCAACTCTTGCTAAATCGCAACATTTGCGAACACAAACGCAAAACCTCAAGTCAGTTCTCCCACCGTATCACACTTGGTCTCTCAAGGAACAATTACAAGAGATAAATCTTTACAGATAGTGAAACAAAGTTTGATTCTAAGAAAGCTATATCACAACTGTGATTTTTCACTAAGAATAGTATAGCACAAATTGTATGAAATTTGTTTGTGAGCCCAGAATATTTCACGTAGCTTTAGCTTCTTTTTGAATTTGTTCCGTTCTATTCAGAACTTCAGTTGTTCAATCTTTCAGTATTTTGGTTGAGCAGTTGAGCGTTAGTTGGCTTGCAATTAATGTTCTTCTATATATAGCATGAAGAAACATGACTGTTGCTGCCTTCAAATGGAGAGCATTAAATGTTTGCGTGTTTCCTTTCACTATTCCATTTTCCAATGCACTAGCATAGACACTTGAGTGCATGTAGCCGTCTTTGCATTAAATGAGCAAACGACACTTGTAAGAGCATGTTTCCTGAAGCTTGACAAGACTTGTTAGTTTTTTATTCTTTCAGAACTTGGTTTCACGTCTTGAATTCAGAACATACTTGCATATCTTCTAAGCAATGCTTTTCTTACTAAGTACTTCTGATCAGCGCTTGCTTTCAAATATCTTCTGAACAGTACTTGCTTTCAAATATCTTCTGAGCAGCACTTGCTTTCAAATATCTTCTGAATAACACTTGCTTTAAAATATCTTCTGAACACCACTTGCTTTCAAAGATCTTCTGAACAGCACTTGCTTTCAAAGTACTTCTAAAACATAGCTTACACAGAAACTTGCTAAGCGTTAGAAGATGTATTTAAATAATTATCTTACCAGAGTCAGCATCAGCATCAGCACTTGTGCTAAAACAAATGGTTCTTTCATAAAAGAACTTCTTCATTTATTTTTAGCTCAGTATATCAAGATGCTTCTGTCAGAACATTATCTGAAACAATTAAATACGTTCATCAGAGTATCAAATATATAAAATATAATTTATTATTATCATCAAAACTCTGAGATATGATCAGAACCAATCTTGTTCTAACACTTGTAATATATGGAAGACAATAGAGATGTATACAACCGTGAAAGGTATTACAACACCTTTTATTTTCTTGACTAATACATTAGTATAAATCTAATTCAAGGAATAAAATGTTGGAATACCCAGATTTTCAACTGGTTTAAAATAAAAGTCTTAAAATCTAATTCAAGGACATATTACATTTTGTCGTAACCTGCAAAAATTAACGAGTCGCCACCACTACTTTTTGTCCTAACGACGGGTGAATAATGGCATAACCCTAAATTGATACAGAGATTCTGAGTTCTTGATTCACTTTAGACAAAGGGAAGGTGTTAGGCACCCTTCATCTACCTTGTTCTCAAGGAAGTCCTATGGTTTAGGTTAAAAGGGTAGGATAAGGTTTTAATTTTTTAATTAGGGGAACTCGCCCTGGTTTTTAAGACGCATGCCCATGTATCTTCTTATGAGGAATCAGAGTCCCCATTCATAGTTCGTAGTGTTTGGTTTTTTTTTGGATTGTGGAAATCCCATAGATTCTCTTGGAACCAAGTCTTAGTTGAAGTTAGCGGAATTGTAGACGAAGTTCGCAGTCAATTAAAGAGGTCCCCACAATCCTTTTTGAAAATATATTGATTTTTATATGTTAGTAGAAAAATGTTAGTATTTGGTAGGTTAGCTATTTTATAGGTGTTATGCAATATGAGAAAATAAATTTGAATGAGAAAAAAATGTTTAATGCAATTATAAAATCAGGGTTAGTGTTTTTTAGAAAATATTTAATTAATAAAAAACTATTTTCTAATTATTAAAAATATAATAAATAATTTTAACAAAAAAATCTAATAATCATTTACTAATAATTATGCAAAAATTATTCTTAATTAAAATGCTAAAAATATGTGATATGCAAATTAAATAAAGAAA
This sequence comes from Vicia faba, assembly GCA_948472305.1. Classification (NCBI taxonomy): domain Eukaryota; kingdom Viridiplantae; phylum Streptophyta; class Magnoliopsida; order Fabales; family Fabaceae; genus Vicia; species Vicia faba. Next base: position 766,312,623 of record OX451741.1, on the reverse strand, counting down.
ATAAAATAAAATAATTAAATAATACAAAAAATTAGTTAATTGAGCTTATAAAGTGCAAAAATTAGGACTAGGTTGTGTATTGGAAATATATTTAGGCCCAAAAGAAAACCAGAACCCAAACGACTAGGGGGGTTATTTTACATTTGAAGTTTGAAAAGTGTTTTCGAATCTAGACCAAAGATAAGATCAAAGTTTTATCGATTGTGTCTGTTCTCAATGAAGGTGTTTGTTTGTATTGCGCAGATAGTCTAATTCAACAATAGGCCCCAAGAAGTTTGTAGTTTAACCAAAGTAGATTTGCAAATGTAATATACATGTATATGCACAATTTCCTAAATTGATATGATACCCAAGATGTAATATTTCGTATATGCATCAAAGGCTTCATATATACATGCACCAAGTGTTTTGTAAACATTTTTGATATTTTTCTCCTTTTAAACCATTGGTGTTTTTATTCTTAGACCTTTGACTCCCCAACATTGTATGTTGCTTTTTTGTAGTATCTCCAAGTTGATTTGAATTTTGATATAACCAAGTGAATATTGTCAGCGAAATTTTGATAATTGTATCGTAGGCGCAAGTGTAGGAAAGGACATGGACGTGGATGCAGGTGTGGACGTAGACATGGATGCAGGCGCAGACGTAGACATGGATGCAGGAGCGGACATAAACATGCTCTTTGATGTTTTATTAAATGCTTTTATTTGTTTTTTCAAATCCCTAAAGTACTTTTAACGCTATATTTACCAGGAATAATCATAGTATTTTACAAACAAGTCCGGGAAAGGAAAAAACACAACTGAAAGATTGAAAAGTAATTTGTTTTATTGATAAAAATGCCTTTGAACATGCTATAGTACAATATGCAATTCCTTGAAAGAGGTAATTACAAAAAGTTTAACACAAATTGAAAATGGAAATGAAAATGATAATTGTTATTGCTGCTTCTCCAATGTCCTTTTGATAAGTCCAATCTCCTTCGCTTCTTAGTCATATGATTATGATCGACCATTCCCCTTTGTGGTCGTGATCGCGATTCTTAGATCGCAATCTATTTGTTCATTTTTTGAGTAAGATCCCTAACTTTTTCCTGGACCGCTCTTTCGGGTTTTCAATCCACCAGGATAATGTTTTTGTTTATATGTCCCTAATTTTTTCCTGGATCTCCCATTCGGGTTTTGAATCCATCAGGACGCCCCTTTTACCTAATACGTCTGTTAAGGTTCGACTTAGAGGGCTTTTTATACATAGTATTTTCTGACTGCATATGTGTTCGTCGAATGCGGTAGTTCTTCCCCATCCATTATTGTGAGGATAAGACCTCCACACGAGAATGCTATTTTAACCACATATGGACCTTCGTAGTTGGGTGTCCATTTCAATAACTTGTTGACTCACAAAAAAAACCCAATAATTTTCCTGACCTGGCGCCAAATGTACATTTGTTCGAATTCAACCTTAGTTTGAACTTTCACAGACGCTCAAATAACTTTTACAAATGAATGATATGATCCTCCTTTGTATGAGATTTAGAAATCATATCATCTACGTATACCTCAACTTCTTTATGGATCATATTGTGAAATAGTGTGACCATGGCTCGTTAATAAGCTTCCCCTGTATTCTTTAGATCGAAGGGCATCATTTTGTAACAGAAGCTGCCCCAAGAAGTTATGAAAGTAGTCTTTTCCATATCCTCGGGCACCATTTTGATCTGATTATAACATGAGAAACCATCCATGAATGAGAATACTGAAGATTGAGTTGTATTATCCACAAAAACATCTATGCGAGGTAACGAGAAATCGTCTTTGGGACTTGCTTTGTTTAGATCCCGATAATCCACACACATGCACACTTTATCGTCCTTCTTGGGAACTGGCACGATGTTAGCTATCCAAGATGGATAATATACCATAGCTAGGAACCCTACAAAAAATTGTTTAAGCACCTCTTCTCGAATCTTATCAGACATCTCTGGATGAGTTCTTCTGAGCTTCTGTCTAATTGGAGAACAACCTTCTTTGAGAGAAATCCTATGCACCACAATATATGTATTCAATCCCGGCATACCTCTGTAAGGCCAGACAAATATATCCACGTACTCATGCAAAATCTTGATCAGCCTTTCTTTGATGCTTTCCTCTAAAGTTGCACCTATCTTGATTTCTTTCGCATCTTTCTTTGTGCCAAGGTTGGTGATCTCAATATATTCTTGGTATGGTTGTATATCGTTAGCCTTTTGCTCTAATACCCTCATCATTTCTTCCGAGAGTTCAAGATTTTCTTCATCTTCCTCTTCAACTTTGTTAATTGGTGCATCAAAGTTATATCAGATAGTAGTAGTAACATTATCTGTGGGTTTGGATATGGATCTGCACATTTTATCATGTTTCAGTGCAGCTTAGTATTTGAATTTGGAAAATTCATATGAAGAAAAGTATTGCCATTTTAAAACATAAGAGATAAATGCAAGAGAAAGACATGGATCTTAATTGAATGCAAAATATAAGTCTCATTAATTGAAAATAATGTTTGAATTAAATGTGGGACCCTTACAAGCTACCCCTATTCCTCACGTGTGACATATGTTCTTTTAAAAACAAGAAAAAATACTTTGGAAAGAAAAAGATCTTTGGAATCTCTACAACTATCCAATTATTAAGTTCTTCTCCTGGAGCACATTCTCAGATGAAGTCAGATGCCCTTTTGGTGCTGCTCTTGTTGGATATCATTGCTACTTTCCCACCATGCTCTACTCCTTTGCTGACAAAGGTTTCCTGAATGGGAGAAAAATGCGTCTTTCTTTTTAGAATAGCCTTTGACGGTTCATATCCCAAACCAAAATGATCCTTCTTATCAAGTATCTCCACCAGTTTAACCTAACCTTTCGAGGCACGATCTTCCACAGCTTCATGTAAATATCTCCATGAAGTCATAGTAGGTTTCTTGATTTTCTCCACTGGTAGAGTTACCATTGAAACAAACTTTAAGACTTGGAACAGTGTCACTATGCAATCTTCATCCACACAGTTATATCTGTAAGACTCTATGTAACTTACAAAGATGTCTTCTTCACCTTTGATTACAACCAATCTTCCTTCAACGAGGAACTTCAATTTTTGATGCAGGGTTGAGTTAACATCCCCTGCCACATCAATCCAAGGTCACCCGAGCAAGCATGTATATGCTGGCTCTATATCCATCACTTAAAAGGTAATTTAAAACATATGCGGGCCAATCTTGACAAGAAGATCCACTTCTCTAAACACTGAACTTTAAGAACCATCAAAATCTTTGACTATCGTAGTACTCGACCTTATGACAACACCGTCTAGTGTTAGCTTCTTCGGGATGGCTTTTGGTAGTATGTTGAGAGCAGAACCAGAATCAGTGAGTACCCTGGATAGGCTATTTGTTCCTATCTGTATAGAAATGTGCAGCACTTTGTTGTGAGCTCTACCTTGTAGAGATAAATCGCTATTATTGAAGCCTAAATACAATCCATATGTTATATTTTCCACGACATTGTCAAACTAATTCACTGTAATCTCCTTTGCAACATGAGCGAAACTTAGAATCTTCATTAGATAATCTCGATGCGCTTCTGAATTGATAAGCAATGATATTATTGAAACCTTGGTCAGGGTTTGATTTAGTTGATCCACCACCCTATAATCACTTTTCTTAATTATTTTCAAGAATTCTTCTGCCTCTTGGTCGGTAAAATTATTGCTTGGAGGTTCTTGTTCTTGACTTGCCTCCACCATAACTTTTCCATTATCCTTAACCATAACATCATCCTTTTTTTGTTGTTCTGGGCCATAGTTTCTACCACTATGTATCATGCCCCCTGTCATTGCTATATTTGTAATTACATGCTCTTGGCTCGTCGATGGCTCACATTCTTGCTTTAAGCCATTAACATAGATAGTAGTATAATAATTCCATGAAACAACATTGTCACTTTCATAAGGAGTGGGAGACGCCCCCCTAATCACCATTGTAGTCTTCACAATCACTGGTATCCTTAGAGTCTGTTGTGGTATTGTTATTGGTGCTTCTGTCATACTTGCCTCCCCGAGGAATTACAAGAGTTTTCATGGCAGGACTCGACCCTTAGAAAGGAATTACAAATAGCTTTTTTGTATTTCCATTGATTCCAACTACATATTCTTCTTCAGGGTATCTCTCGAATTGGACTATCTCATGATTCACCAATTTCTGCAACGTCTTCTCAAAAGCTTTATTATGCTCCAAAAGGAAACCATGTTCAAACAGAGATTCCTCGAGGAGATCTGTCAGAGTTTTTACTTGTCTAGCTGCCCAAAAGTTAGTGACTACCTTAATTTCGTTCACAGTTGGCCCGCCATGCGGAGACATGGGGTTCGTCTTGATATTAGGCTTATCGAAAGTGATATATTGGGAATCCAACAAATCTTGAACCTTATGTATGAAGGCCCAACATTTTTCTAAGGTATGACCTGGAGAGTTGGCATGATATTCGCACCTTGCATTAGCATCATATTTTGGCTGAAGTGTCCCAATTAGAGGAGCTAGTGGCTTCAGCTCTACCAAATATGCGTTGAGTAAGTGCTGCAGTAGTTGACTGTGTGGCATGGGGAGAGGATAAAATCTTTTCATTACCTGTCTTGGTTGGTGACTGCTCGATGCATCAATAGTTTGGGATACTTCTTCAAAGGTTACCCTTGGGATCTGATCTTGTCTCTTAATGATGCTCTTCAAGGCTAGACGAACTTGTCTCATGTCTCCTTTCATTAAGTCGATGTTACCCTTTACTTGCTCCAAATCTTCTTTGAAAGCGGCGTGATTCTCTTCAATTTTTTCCATCACTTTCTTTTGATGGACTCTTGGTTGATATGGAGGTCGGAAAGGCGGCGCTTTTTTACCAATGATTTAACTAGATAATGATTTTTTTTTTGAAAAATGTAAGTTTTATGTATGAAATTTTTCTAAATGTAGTGCTTATGCATGAATGCTTATGAATATGCTAAAAGTTTTTAACCTTTGTCTTATTCATGTTGGATTCCTTTATATAATTTTTCTAGGTTTTTCTTTTTATTGGTGAGTATCTCAAAATAAATATACAATTTTGAATATGAAAACAAAGAGTGCCTTTATTGAAATAACAATTATCCTCAAAAGGAAATACAATTCAGATACTGAAAAATATTCGAACCAAAAATAACTACTGGAAGAAATAATATCTTCATGGCTCTTTCCGGCGGTTTCTCTTTGATGATTATTATTTTTGTCATATCTGGCTTGACGTCGCTAACACAGACAAGTTGTTTCCCTTTGACATCCATTTTTAGGATACTCACCAAATACCTTTGATTTTTTTCTTAGGAATCTTGTAAATAAGACAAAAAATGCAAAAACATATTAATATTTGAAATGCAAAATGCATGAATGCATGGTGGTGAGGTTTTGTGAAAGGTATCCTTAGTTGGTAGGTTCCTAATTTTAGCCAACAAATATTCTACCCTCTCTATAAGGTGGCTTCCTTAAGGGTATCATAGATAATGCTAAAGGGAAAGGCACAAGGGCCTCTCTTAAGCCGAGCCTCATTGTACACCTAACTTTCGTCTCTAAAGTCGTACAAGGTCTCGCCATGAGAGTTTGGTTTAAGGTTATACAAAGAGTCATAGGTTTCATTCCAAAGTCCTATCCCCCAAAAGTCTATCTCTTGAGACATATTCCTTTTTAGGAATTCCACCGACTCTAGGCGAAGTCATCACAAAAACTTATAGGGATGATATATTCCCTTGGCCAATAGACGAACCTTCATTCTAAGGTTTTGAATTTTTCGAATTTAAAATCCCACTATAAATAAATAAAATGAAAATAAAAATAAAAATAAATAAATAGACAAAATAAATAATTAAAATAAATAAATAAAATAAATATAGAAACAACACCAAAAATCCTAACAAAATCCTAAACCCAAAAAGGAGAGGCTTCTAAACCCTAGGATTGATTCCCCAGCAGAGTCGCTAGCTATCATAACCGACAAAAAAGAACGAGTTGCCACCATTATTTTTTGTCCCAACAATGGGTAAATAATGGAATAACCCTAAATTGATATAAAGATTATAAGTTCTTGATTCACTTTAGACGAAGGGAAGGTGTTAGGCATCCTTCATCTACCTTGTTCTCAAGTAAGCCCTAGGGTTTATGTTAAAAGGGTAGGATATGATTTTAATTTTTTAATTAGGGGAACTCGCCTTGGTTTTTAAGCCACATGCCTATATATCCTCTTATTATAATTTAGAGTCTCAATTCATAGTTCGTAGTATTTGGTTATTTTTTTATGGATTATGGAAATGCCTTAGATTCTCCTTGAACCAACTATGAGTTTGAAGTTAGCAGAATCGTAGACGTAGTTCGCAGTTGATAAAAGAGGTCCCCATAATCCTTTTTGAAAATATCTTGGTTTTTATATGTTAGTAGAAAATGTTAGTATTTGGTTGGTTAACTATTTTTTAGGTGCTATGCAATATGAGAAAATAAATTTGAATGAGAAAAAAATGTTTAATGCAATTATAAAATCAGGTTTAGTGTTTTTTAGAAAACATTTAATTAATAAATAATTATTTTCTAATTATTAAAAATATATTAAACATTTTTAATAAAAAAAATCTAATAATCATTTATTAATAATTATGCAAAACTTATTCTTAATGAAAATGTTAAAAATATGTCATACACAAATTTAATAAAGAAAATAAAATAAAATAATTAAATAATATAATAAAATTAGTTAATTGAGCTTAAGGGGTGCAAAAATTAGGATGGTGTATTGGAAATATATTTAGGTCCAAAAGAAAATCTGAGCCCAAACGACTAGGGGGTGTGTTTTGCATTGAGCAGCAAAAATCAAAGTGTGTATATAGTAAGGGCTTTTAAGCCTAGAATTTGTTTCAGGTTCAATAAGGCTGGGGGATACAAATTGTTGTTAATAGTGGCAAAAGAGGTGAGTGAGGGGTGCGAATATAACAGGCCTCAGGCCCAGACTTTGTTCGAGAGGCCCATACAAGTCAAGGTTCGTTTGGGTTTGGTGTGTGCGCGCCTATACGCTTACAGTGGGTTGGCGTATTCTAAGATGTTTGATTTGATCATAAGGGTGGATATTGAGGGCATATGGTAAGGGTAACGCACCAAAACACATAGGTATTATATTTTTCTTTTCCCATTTGATTTTCATTCATTTGTTCTTATCCTCTCTCTCTATCTTCTCGTTCTCTCTCCTCTCTCTAACATGAAAAACAACAACAATCCTAACCACAACTCCACCCCAAACCCATAACACCACCACCTCTAACCCTAAGCAACCCTAAGTCCCAACCCCAGAAATACAACCAAAGTCAAGGAAATAAACCCTTAAGCTAAGTGTTCAGCGAATTACCTCTGTCGTGAATCCTTTGTCTTTGATCTAATTTCCTCTATCTCGTCTCTGATCTCCTCCTTCTTTGTTTTTCAGGTACCCAAAGTAGTGAGGACGGATGCGCGGCGGCGATTTGAATATCTTAGGGTTTCTGAATAGAAACCCTAGATTTGTGCGCAAAGGGGATGCTCCGAGGAAGGGTTCAGAGCTTACATGGAACGATCTTCCTCTTCTCCTTCCTCTCTTGGAATTTTTTTCTCCCCTTTTGTTCTTAGAAATTAGACTTTATATAGTGTTTTAGGTTAGAGTAATTTTGGAAATTTTTGTGTAATTTCTGTTACAATTCGTGATTTAAGAAGATTGTATAAATTAGGGATTTAGATATGTTGTAAATTGATTTAGAAATATTTTGTTTGAAATTAGGGTTTTGTAATCTATATTTGGACCTTGTTATTGTGAAGATTCATTTTCAGTAAATAAAAATAAATATTGATTTTCAAATTTGATTTCAACAGTGTATGTTATCTTGGCTTGATTGCTTGCTTAGAGACAAAGAGTCCAATTTTTGACACAGCATATTAGATATAGGGTTTTCACCCTTCTTTGACTTAGTCCACAAATTAAAACAATAAAAATATGATAACAATCTGTTAAAAATAATAATATTTTAATATAATAATAAACATATGACTAAATAAAAATAATTACCTTTGTAATTAGAGGTTGACTTCGGTCAACTTTCTTGAGCAAATTAAATAATTAAATAATAATAAAAAAATATCTAAATAATAAAAGTCAGATGATCACTCCAGACAACCTCAATATATCTATTGGGCCTCCAAAAAACTTACTGGATAATCCCAAATTAATTCAGAATTTGTGAAACCCACACCCCTTTTATGGTAAAATAATAACCATACCCCTTTTAACAACAATTTAGAATTAAAAACAAATGTAGTGTTAAGTTAGTAAAAGCCAAAAAGATAATAATATTAGCAATAAAAAGAAAAAAAGAGTAACTATAATTAACCATTAATATTAGTAGGGAAAATTTGGGGTATGACACATTTCACAAAAACATTAATGAGAAAATGTCTCATGAAAAAGTTCATCCCGACTACTTTTTTGAAATAAAACTTAATTTCTCATTCATTATCAATGTTGGAAACATTGCAGATTCTAATAGAATTGTAAAATATGGGGAAACTAACCGCCATCCCTGTGCCATGTCCTTAGAGCTAAAATCCTACACAAATATCTTAAGAAAATTTAAGAACATTCTATGATCACTACTTTCGAATTTCGATTAAGTTCTAATTTTACCCAAGAGTTTGAGGTATCTTCCCAACATACCCAAGAGTTTAGATGCTATGTGAATTGTTTGTGTTCAATGAAATTTATAAGGCATATAAAGATCATTCGAAATTGGATCATGACCTATATAGACTTCTAAATTTGGAATCTAACGTGAGATGTTGAATTTTGATAAACTAATCACGAAGGATAAGGAATTTGAAATTCCCACAAGTAAAGAACCTTATGATAAATGTTCTCCACGGATTTTTGTAACACAAACCGAAAGTTCGTCAATGATTGTTGTAAAACAACTCGAACATAGAACAATTATAAAGTATAAAAGGTTAAGGATCTAAGACCGAACAAAAATGATTCTCGACATATTTCTTTCATCTCATAGAAGAAAACAGTGAGAATTGTGTTCGTAAGATTTCTATTATTCTTCAAGTGGAAGATGATCCTAATATTTACAATGAAGAAGTAACTTCAAGCGAATTCTCTTGGAATGATGTTATCCAAGACAAAATGAATTCAATAATGTCAAACCACATTTTGGAACTTGTCAATCTACCTAAAGGACAAAAATCCATTGGATGCAAATGGATGTATAGAAGGAAGTATCATAGTTATGGTACAAGGATAAGATTAGTAACCAAGGGTTTTAGATAAAAGAAATATATTGATTATCTTGAAACATATGCACTAGAAGGAAGCACAACGAAAGTTAGAGTTTCGTTTGCTTTACCTTCCTTGCATGACCTTATAGTTCATCAAAAGAATGTCAAAATGACATTCCTAAATGGAGATCTCGATGAGGATAGTTACATGGAGAAACCATAAGGTTATATATTTTATGGTAATGAACAAAAAATGTGCAAGCTTGTAAAATCCTTGCACAGATTAAAATATGCACTGAAGAATGACATCAAAAGTTTGACTATATCATTACAAGATTCACCAATAATGAGGAGACACACAACTTATGAGAGGCTTTTCAATCTTACCAAAACAGGAATTCAAAGAGTTTGTCTTCATAAAAAATGGGGAGATTGTGAAGAATTCATCTTATATATAGTTTTGATGAAGGCAAATATTATCAAAGATAAAAAGAATCAAAAGCTTCATGCACATCAACGCTGAAGTTGATCAAGAAGGTTTAGCATAGAAATTCAAGTGAAGATTCGAGAGAAGTAAACATAACTAAGGTACTCATTGCAATTCATATTATACTATTTTAAATTTCCCATAATTTCATTTTTCACTTCATCTAAAAATCTTCTTGCATCATCATACATGATCACCTAAAAATATTTCATCATCTAATTCTTGTGATAAGTGTTTGTACACAAAGTTTTGTGAGGAAATTGTGATATTCCTTTGTCTCTAGGTTGATTCCATGTTGATCATTAGCAACAAACTGAATGGAATCTTAGAAACAATGAGGTTTCTAGCTTCCCCATTCAAGATGAAAGATCTTGAAATAATGGATACTCTTTTGAATAAAAGTAAAGAGAAGTAGCGGGGGTTAAAAAGCATAGTCAAGCACGTTATACTGAGAAAACTTCCACATTCGAGATAAAATATCTTGGACTAGTTGACACTCTTTTAGGGATCAAAGTAATGCGAAATAGTGGGGATTATGAACTTAGTTAAATACACTTTATTGAGAAAGTTATTGATAAATTCAAACTGTCACGTTTCAAGATAATGAATATTTAATTTGATCTTAGTGTCAAGATGATGATGGACGAGTTGTGGCTATATTAGAATATGCAAGAACAATTGGTTTTCTAATGTAATATATTAGACCTGACATAGCATTTGCAGTCAGTAAATGAGTAGATTTACTAGTAATTCAAATAGTAAGCATTGGAAGGCTATCATGAGAATTTTGGTTATCTTTTGAAAACAATTATTTTTTCCTTCATTATGGTAGTTTTCCTGCCATACTAAAAGGATATATCGATACGAGATGGATATCAAGTGTTGTAGATAATAAATCTACAAATAGGTGGATATTTACACTAGTTGAGGTAGAATTTCTTGGAAGAGCAAGAAACGAACATACATCACTTTTTCAACCATGAAATTAGAGTTTGTGGCTCTCATTTCCGTTGGTCAAGAATATGAATGGTTGAGGGAACTTCTGTTGGAAGTTCCATTGGCAAAAGAAAATGTTTCAAAGTGTTGATACATTACGATAGTCAAACCATTTTAGTTAGTGCATTCAGCAAAGTATATAATGGAAAGTCTAGGCACCGAGGCCTTAGACATTCTTTCATGATAAAATTGATTAAAGATATAATAATGTCACTCACATATATAGGATCGATCTATAATTTGGCTAATTCATTTACTAAGCCATTGGCCAGAGACTTAGTAAAAACAACCTCGAGAGGTATGAAGTTGAAACTCCTTGAGTAAGAGTTCTGACAACAGCAGCAACCAAATCTTACGTTAACAGAACATTAACCTCAAGATTTAATGGGTAACAACAAGTCATTGATTTGGATAATTGTCGAGAATTTCATGTTAATATTGACCTTAAAATGAGGGTTTAAATTTCATTTTAAACTCTTAATGGAGTTCATAACTGAGGAAAAGTATCTCATGGAAAAGAATAGAACATGAACTTCACCTGTGTGAATTTCGAGATGGTGTTGTCTCAAAGTGAGAGTTGAAGTTTCTCTCATAAAAAGTTCAAGGAAATCTTAGTCAGTTTTTGCACTAAACATTCACCAGTGGAAGTTTCCTTTAAATTTTTTCTCGGGCTACTAAAAGTTTGAATTTCAAATTCAAAATACACAATACCTCATGAAGTGGTGCATTGTATTATTATACGTGAATCATTGCAAACATATGCTGAAAAGGTGTTGTTTCATCAAGAGTTGCAAACTTATAAAACAACACATGCATGACCTATAAATACATAATTCTAAATTAAAAAATCATTCACTCAAAATCTTACATCCTCTTCGATATTCCAGACACTCTTCCTTGCATTTGAGTTCTTTACGAGACTTGTGCAGACTCGATTCAAAGGCTGAATTATCTTGGGTATTCTTGTGTTCCAACTCTAAGACTATAAAGAGACTATAATACAATTTTGTTAAAATCAAATCAATCAAATAATAACTAACATAAAATATATTTGATTTGATTATTAGAACTTTTTTATTTAGTCTCTATTCCTTATTTTCATACAAGCATAAAAAAAATTATCTTAGAAGAAAAAAACCACTTATAGAAAATGCTGATGCATTTCTCAATTCTATTGAATAAAAAAATACACAAGTTTTTATAGAAAGAATCAATTAATCAACTAGATATCATAAACACCGTGAAAGACAATGACCACAAAAGATTCGTGAATAAAATGTAGATCTAAAAATGAACAAATATTTGTCATATAAAATTATTGTAAAACAATATGCCACCGTGCAAATACTTGATCAGAGCAAAGTGAAAAAATAAGAACCATATAATAACAAAATAAATTATGTCTCGACACTTAACAACATTAAATGTATGGACGAAAAATAAAGAATGATGGTCAATAGAAATCATAGGAGAATCTCTATAAAAGAAGGCTACATATGTCAAATCAAATACACACATATAACGATACACACAACAATTATATTAACAATTTTATACCTCTCATCTCTAACGATAATTGACTTGTGTGTTTTTGTGTGTCATCTCTAACATGCTTGAACAACTTAATTAACTTTTAAAATATTTTTGTATATGTGATATTGATTATAGAAAGAAGTACAAGTGCACGATTAAAAATTTTCCTAAAAAATGGGAGAAAATATAAATACAAATCAACCACATCAACATCCAAATCAAAGACATTATCCCCATACGTGGAAGAGTTTAAACGGCTAGACAAAAGTGCAAATTTGGAAGTAACTATACTCACCAAAAACTATCTTCAAAGAATAACAAAATTTCCATCCAAGTTTTGACACATAACCAAACACTGCCACAATAGCAACAAGTCTTGTAAGCTAGCATGCCATCACATTTAATATGAAAAGCTTTAGACGGCACTAACATATAAAAATTGATTTAACCCTCAAGATTAAGACCCGTGACTAAATTAAATTAAAGCCTAGTTTATTATTTCTAGCCACTTCTTATAAATTGAACCATACTCTTAACGTTTCATACACATCTTCAATACACAACATCATTTCGTTCCTATAGATATTACCTATTCTTCCTCAATTAAACACTTGAAATTAATCAACCATGGCAAATTCACGCATTGCAAGGTTTTTCATGGAGGTGGCACCACCACAATATGTTAATGTTATGAGGCATAGAACATCAAAAATGATGGAAACAATTAGTGAAGATGATAGGGAAATTAACTCATCAAATGATAGTGTAATTTCATCAACAACTTCAGCTTCATCACTTGTTGCATCTTCATGTGCCTCTTCTACAAATGCAATTGTTAATTCTAGATACTTCTTGAAGGAAGTTCATAGAAGCCTCTCCAGTTTGAATCACTGAAGCACTTTTACAATGTTAAGCAATTCAAACAAAACAACCTTAATTTGGTGGCTGTTTGTTTCATAGTTCTTTTTGTTGCTGTTGTTTTTCTCCTATGAGACTCGAGAGTTTAATTAATATTGTAATTTTTATAAATAAAAAAATATATATATTGTAATTTTTATGGATCTGTATTTGTACTTTTCTATGATGTACATAGACTCATGAATTTCTATCGATAAAAATTCTCTCTCTTTTTGGCATGAATATCAAATCTGTAATATTTTCTTTCATATTATGTGCCATGGTGAAATTCAAATCATTGTACTTGATAATAAGTAGTTAAATAGTTGATTTTCTTTTAATTACATATTCTCCAAATTTCTGCATTCAGTGTTTAACAAAATTGGTTCCAGAGATATTTTTAGGTATTAAAAATGAAAAAAACAATAAAACTATTACATTTGTGAACAAATAGCTATCACCACAAATTTTCCAAATCGTTAGCCTTCTATGCACCTTCTATTAGAAATTAACTCAGAATTTTATCAGTGTTTATGAAAGAACAAAATTAATGCGAAAGTATAGTTAAATTAATACTAATAAATAAAATATACTAAATGTATAAGAACAATCTCTCACAAATTTCTACAATCCAGTTACACCAAAAAACATATTTTTTTTTTCAATTTAATTTCTTTTAGAAAAATCTCCTAACATATCTTAATTTCATTCTCTATCTATTTTTTCCCCCTTATTTCGATCTTTGTTGATCAACAATCTCTCACTTAAATTTCAATCGGTTTTCACACCTCAATTATACAATAATATTTATGAGTTCGTAATTCTAGTAGATCAATTAAAGTGTAGCACAACTCCAACGTGTCAATATTCACCTTATTTGTTAATATGTATGTTGATTTCTCACTTCATTGAATCTTGCTCAGTGTTAGCACTCTATCTTCAAATGAAAATGATAAGCAAAAATGACTTTCTCAATTTTGCTCAATGATATTCACCTCATTTGTTAACATGTTTGTTGGCTTCTCACTCATCGGTCTTCGTTATTCTAACTGATATGATTTTCTCTATATTAGGTGATAGATCCTTAGATAGGCGAAAATAACTTGTCAAATGTGTCCTAACTGGTTTGGTATTGTCCATGTTAAATATTAGCAAAATAAGATTGATGTACTCTAATTGAGATAATTACAAAACTCCTTTTTACTTAATTTTGATTATTTGAATACCTAGGATCCTTTGACAACTATATCTTTAAATTTCTAGTTTCATTCATAACTAAGAATGCTACTAACATATCATCGACACAAAGTAATAAAATGATATGAACGGACTTATATCTCTTAAAGAAACAACAATGATCGGCATTGCACTTCTTAAAACCTTACTTGTGCATGAAGCTTTCAAACATCATATATTGTGGTTTCAGAGCAAAATTTAGGCCATACGAGTTCTTCTTTAGCCTACACACCCTATTGTCTTTTACTTATTCTAAGAATCCTTCAGATATGTGCAAGTATATCTCCTAAAAAAATTTACAAGAAGAAATATTGCGTTCACATCTTATTGCTCAAGATAGAATTCTTCACTTAATCATACTTAACACATTCCTGATATTATTATGCTTCACAACCAGAGAAAAATTCTAGTGTAGACAACTCCTTCTTTTTACTGGAATCCTTTTACGACTAGTTAGACTTAATATCTCTTAGATCCATCATGGTTCTTCTTCAATCGACACACCCATTTTTTAAGTATCTTCTTTCCTATAAGTAACTTAGTTAGATGATTGCTTAGTATCTTCTTTCTTATTACTGGAATAGAAGTATACTGCTCTAGTGTGTTCGATGATTGACTATTACTTTTAGTTGATTCCTATAACTGGGGACTTTCAATAGTGGTACTTTCAAATACATCGTGCAACTCAACATACACATGCTCGCTCAATTCTGAGTCATTGGCGGTTGCGTTATGCATATCTTTGTAGATCACTCTTTTATTGAATATAATGTCACTATTATTGATTATCTTTTATTTTAACCAAACTTAAAGTCGGTATCCAAAATCATACTCACCATAATTGATGAAAGTACACTTTTTGTTTTAGGATCAAGTTTATCTATGCTTTGATCACTAATGTACACAACTCCAAACATCCAAAAATATAAGATGTGAGAGTTTTATCTCTTTTTCGATTCATACCTCTTATGGTATTTTGTGATACTATTTAACCAATGGACCTTAGTTAATTAAGTTAACTAGCATGTTAATGGATTCTTCTCGTAGCTGCTTTAGTAAGCCTTTTTGCACACAATTTTGTTTGGCTCTCTCAATTAATGTTTTATTCATTTGCTTGGTTGCAATATTGTGTTTTGGTGTTTCTGGTATGATTTTCCCTGTCTTGATAGAAAACTTATAACAAAACTTCTTAAATCTAATTTCTTAATATTCAACACCATTGTTAGTCAAGAACTGATGTTCCTTTTGGATTGGTTGCATTATGCAAAACAACATGGAGTTTGTTCAAGGTAGTTCTGCTGTAGAAGGCACACACGTGGAACTCGATATTCCAACATGTGTGCTGCAACATCTAATCTCTTAGAACAGACAAATGTTGTTTCAGTTTTGATTTAAAGTTATTCTATCCAAGGTTCACTCCACTAAGAAGATCTACAAAGGTATAAAGAATAAAATGTTCTGCTGTAACATGTGGAACTCGGCGTTCTAGCATGTGCAGTACAACATCTGACTTTGACAGCAAGGCAAATGGATGTTGTTTGGTGTATAAGTTTTTATTGGGATTTAATCAGATTTGTTGCAGATAAGTTAGAAATATTTGTTAAATTTGTTTGAAAGCTGAAGGTGCTAAAATCAAATTTAAATTTGAATTTGAAATATAATAAATCATATATTTTGTTGGAGACATTTATGGAGAAGATCATATCCAGCAGAATCAGTTAATTTCTTAACTAAATCAAATCAAATATCCAAAGGAGAAAAGCTCGTAAGGAATTCTATATAAGGAAGATCAAGTCTCATGC
Source organism: Vicia faba (assembly GCA_948472305.1). Taxonomy (NCBI): domain Eukaryota; kingdom Viridiplantae; phylum Streptophyta; class Magnoliopsida; order Fabales; family Fabaceae; genus Vicia; species Vicia faba. The sequence goes on along the minus strand of OX451741.1, from coordinate 766,296,348 downwards.
TTGAGACATGGATTTTATGCGCAAGATTTAGTATCTTTGTGCTACGGTTTTAAGTATTTTTAACTTGTGTTTCACGCTAATGTCATCATAAGGATTAATGTTGGTTCTTTATGCACATCACTCTATATTTCATTAACTTGGCATACTTTTTGGTTTGTCTTAGTTGAATTATAAATTAAATATTTAATTGGGTTATTATTGAAGTTGATCACTTGGGATTAATGATTGAGAGAAAGTGTGAGGGCTTCTCATATTTTGAGGGAGACCTAAATAGAAAGCCACTGGGATTAGGAAGTGGAATTAAACATCATAGGGTTGGTGTTCATAGAAGACTAAGTGTAATAATTCGAAGTAGTGAATTTACTTTCTTGGGTAGAGTTTCCTCCAGATGTAGGTGTTGTTTGCATCGAACTAGGTTACCACGGTTCTTCCCTACACCATGGTGACATCTTTAAACTAAGGTGTTACCATATTATTTTTGTTTTTTCATTAAAAATTAACTGTATATAACAACGGTTTTGGAGCAAACCATGGTGATACCATCAAGTCTTCATGGGTTCGAACCTCAGCATCCTCATATATATTATTCTTTAAAGTTAAGGCACGCCTTTTTTTTTAATAATAAAGTTAAAGGATTATGACTACGGTTGGTTTGTTCCACCGTTGTGATATATTTATAATAAATAAATACTTATCAATATGGTTGGTAGATAACCATTGTAAAAAAATTTACCCATATATAAGCGAGTTAACTCTCAATTATTGACAGTAGCGCCGCTTCCTCCACAGTGAAACCCTAGCACCCATCTTTTCTTTTGTTCTTCATCATTAGCCCTGAATCTTGTGCTTCATACATTAAGGTATTCTTCTTCTTCCATCTTCTCCATTATCTCGTTTGTTGCATATTATTTTTGTTGATTGTTCTCATTTTTTTAGATTCGTCTTCACTACTATGTTCATGGGACATATTGTTTATGTAGCTATGGAAAAAAGTACAAGAAGCCTGAAGCTATGATGGAAACTTATCTCATACTTCTTCTTCATAGCTTCACAAACAAGATGATTTTATACTCTATTCAAATGTTGATAACTTCATATTGATTCATGTTCCACGATTATTTTAAATAAAAGGTGCATCCTGGAAACTTATAATATACCTTTTTTGTTGCTCACAAGTTCATAATATCTGGTTCTGTTGTATGATGTTGTTTGAGTTTATTATATTCTATGTAGATTGTTTGTTTCACTAACCCTCACTTAAAATACATTCATTTAAATTGACATAGATACTATAATCTGAATATTAAATTGTATTTGAAAACTAACTTATATCAATCATTTTTTTTGAATTACGTGCGTCTCATCGTTCATTTCATGCTCTTTTACCTATAGATTATGGTATAATGACCTGGCTCCTCAGATCCATCATTGTCTTGGATTATAGTTAAATTTCATTTAATATGATTTATTAGATAGTCTGTCGCTTCATTAACAGTAATGATCGTAAAATTTACGATTATAAAAATTACAATGATAAGAGATGATGATGAGGCATATTATCCAATATCTTTTTGTTATGGAAATTTAACTATAATCGAAGATAACGATGTATCAAAGAAGTTAGATCAACAAACCACGTTATATATGTAAAAGAGCATGAAATGCAAGATGAGACGCATGCAATTAGAAAAAACAATGGTTAGTTTAAGTTGGTTTTCAAGAATAGCTTAATTTTTAGATTATAGATTTCTTCATCAATTTGAAAACTTGTATTTATTTAGTGAGGTGTATGAGAAAATAAGCAATCTACATATTATATAATAAACTTTGGCCACTTTTCAATACGGTTATATATTGTAACCGTGATCAAAGGTGATTTATGGTTTATATAATTTATGTTGATGGGTTTCGAACCCAGTACCTATGTGTAAGTATCAAAATGGTGCATAAGTATAACCATTGTGATAAGTGGCGCGCGTTCTGCCCTTCAATAATAATTTTCACACCGTGATAGAAACATCGAACTTACAACCATACCCTACTCAATAACGGTATGACCCACGTGATGATACCCCTTTCCCAACTGTTGTTAAATGGGTTTTCCGTAGTAGTGACTCTAGGTTGTTTTCCATATGTGTGTTAAATATAGTTTAACTTGTTGGACCAAGTGTTCCAACATCATGTCCAACACATGTCCCCTCAAGAACAAAATTTTAATTGGCATCAGAGCAAACATACTATTCTATTTCAGTGAGATCTAGGGAGTATATTTTCCGCTTAAATGGACAACACTAAGGATGGAGGTTCATTCAACAGGCCACTTGTTTTGGACGTTACAAATTATGACTATTGGAAAGTCAACATGGTGGCTTTTCTTTAATCCATAGGTTGCAAATCTTGGAAGTCTATGGTTAAAGTGTGGAAACATCTTGTGATCACTTCTAAGATGGTTCAACAAGCTTAAAGCCTAAAGTTTATTGGTCCAAATATGGTGATTATGATGATGATGATGATGAAGCTCTTGGAACGGATAGCCTTGAATGCCATATTCAATAGTGTTGACAAGAATATGTTCGAACTAATAAACACTTATACTAAAACTAAAGAAGCTCGAGAGATAATCAAGACTGCTCAAAAAGGCACATCCAAGGTTAGGATGTCAAGGCTCCATCTCCTCATAACTAAGTTTGAAAATCTGAAGATGATGAAAGACGAATCCATATCTGATATCAACATTAGATTGCATGAAATTTTCAACAGTTCTTTTGCTTTGGGAGAAAAGATGTCAGAAGATAAGCTGGTAAGAAAGATCCTCAGATATTTTCCTCATAAGTTTGACATGAAGGTAACTGCTATAGAAGAAGCCCAAGACTTAAGCCCCTTAAACCTTTGAATTTTCTATAAATGGTAGAACAGGAAAGAAGAACAAAGGTATAACTTTTGTATCCAATACTCAAGTGAAGGTAGATCAAGGTGATAAGGATACTGAATAAAGTTTCTCAGATGCTATAGCTTATATTATAATAAAGTACAACAAGTCCTTAAGAAGACTAGTCAAATAATGGAGGACAAATGTGGGAGGAAAATGGTCAAACATCTGTCCCCAACACCAGAGAAAAGAAGAAGATTATTATAAAGGAAAAGAACCTCATTATTATGAATGTGAAGGGTTTGGTCACATGAAATTTAAATGTCTTAGTTTCCTTAAGAAACACAAGAAGGGTTTATCAATCACCTGGTCTAAATTTGATGATGAAAGTGAAGGGGGAGAGCTAATAATGTGATGGCTTTTACTGGTAAATATGACTCTTGCAGTGAGTCAAATAAAGAAGGTATGTTTGTCGTAGAACTTGCTGAAACTTGTAAAGATTTACTTACTAGATGAAATGCTTCACTCCTAAGAGACGAAAATTAAAACAAGATCATAAGTGCTATTATCCATGAGAAATAGAAGCTCATGAAAACTATCACAGGGTTGGAACAATAAGTGTAGTTGTTGAATTCCAAACTTAAAATTTTTCCAGAATCTGGTCAGATGATGAATAATGTTCAGAATTATTGGAAGATGTTTTGGTAGGAAATATGAAGGTTGTAAGATTTAACTATGTTTTATATGATGGGTTGTATGTCTCAGTATAGTTCTTGACATGTGTACCCTCAACAAATAGGTTACAAGAACTCTCCAAAGAGATGTCACCATTGTGGTAGATATGTCCATATAAGAACTTTTGTGATAAACTGCATGGATATCCCTAATAATGTGTCATCCAAGGTTCAACAAAATAAAAGGGAAGAAAAATCAAGCAAAGAAAGTATGGAAACCAAAGGACATGTCAAGCATCTCTTAGCTAAAGTTTATCTTAGATGGTCTTCTAAAGAAGGTTGGTATTTTGATAGTGGGTGCGTACAACATATGACAAGTGAAAGGTGTTATCTTGAAGAGCTAAAGCCATACGCAAATAGTTATGTAATATTTGGTGATGGAACTAGATAAAGGATCAAAGGAATGAAAGATTGGTATATCTAAGTCTCCCTAGCCTTGATGAAGTCTTGTTAGTAGAAGGAATTGCTGCTAACCTGATCAACATAAGTCAACTATGAGACCAAGGGATGAATGTGGAATTCAATAAGTCTAAATGCATTATCTCTATCAAAGGTCATGTATTAAAAGTGAAGGGCTTAAAGTCCAAGAACAACTGTTATATGAGGATCAAAAGTCAACCCCGAACTTACTTGGAAAATGATACCAAAATGATGCATAAACTGCTTGAGAACATTAAAGATTGCAAGATGAACAAGATGTCTCATAAGATGCTCCAACATCATCCCTCCCTATAATACGGTGGGAGAACTGACTATTATACTGGTTTTGCATTTGTATTCGCAAATGTTGCGGTAAGCAAGAGTCGCCACTGACTTTTCTTTTATCCAACAAAGGAAAGGGTGAAAAGAACATAAAAAGATATTTCGAGATTATTTATGAGTAAGGGGGGTAGATTATGGAAAGGGAAGGTGTTAACACCCTTTCCATCCGTAGTTATCTACGGGATCTTAGATGCTAGCTCATTTGAAAATATCTTGTGTTTTTGTGTTTGAAAAAAAAGTATTTTGAAAAGACGCCTTAGTGCGGAGAAATTTGTAATGTTTCTCGTATTGTTGAGAACGTATACAAAGTGTTTTTTAAAAATATTTTTGGGAAGGAGTGTAGGTGTGGAAAATGTTTTGTTTTGAGCAAGCATCTAAGAACTATCTACCTACTCAAAAAGGTTTCTTCTTTTCCTCTTTTCCTTTAGACAGTGCTATCCTACTATTAGTGAGTAGGTAGCCCTATGGTTGGATGTTTGAGGGACAATCGAGGGTCGTCGTACGTTCACAAAGGCATATAGTAAGATATCTTAGTAATTACCCTAATATTTTAAGATCATTTCATTGAGGCGACATTGAAAGGGTCATCAAGGGACTTATGATCTTTTTAAACCAAAGGGCAACCACTAAAATCTCTTACATTCGAGAATCATGACCGTTTTATTTCGAAGGCAACCGAAGTGGGAGTACCCTAGAGGTACACATGTGCGAGTGTGTTGTATTCAATTTTTTTTCTTTGAGGTTAGGTTTCCTAACATTTTTGTTTTTAATTCTTCTCATGCAATCCTATTAGGCATACATCTAACAGTTTAATATATATACAAGTGCAGAGAATTTAAAGTGCGGAATTTAAACTAACTATTACATGGCTTCGGGGAGGGGGAAATTACAAGTCCAAAACTGGGGGTAAAAACAGTAAAGAAATCCTAATTTTAAACTATTACAAACCATGGGCAGATACAATATTTCAAAAGTAATAATGCGGAAATTAAAGAACGCGCAAAGATTAAGAAGGAACGTCTAAAAACCCAAAAAAAGTTCTAAGCAAATTAAGATAGTTTTTATTGTTTTTGTTTTGTTTATTTTTTAAGAAAATATTTAAATTGAAAATTAAAAAGCTAAATCTAATTGAAATTAATATAAGAAAATGAACATTGATTAAAAATTAACTATAGAAAATAATCTAATATTATTTTATTTTTTATTATTATTAAGAAAAAGATTTGAAATTAAATTAATCCTAATTCTAATTGATTAATTAATTAAAAAAAGAAAGGTGATTAAAATAACTAATTAAAATTAACTTAAGTAATGAAAATATAAGTATAACTGTTTTTGGTTTGTTTGATTTTATGATGTCTTTTATGATTTTTTTAATAAGAAAAGAAATTATTGAAATAAAAGAGACAAATGAAAATGAAATAAAGCAAAAAATAATAATAAATAGGACATATGCTACGAATCCAACCATGATACTGGTTTGATCTGAAATGTCTCGTAGTGTTGGATCCGAAACTCAAAAAAGTTCATGAGCCCTACCAATGGCAGAACTAGATTTCTGCATCAAAACTCAAAGGCAATGGTTCTAAAATAATCCAAGCATCAGCGTGAACATGTATGAGTGTTTAAAAACAATTTATAACTTGAGAAATAAAAATTTTGAGATTGAGAAATTTACCCAACCGGAGAAAACCGTAGGCATATTCTAGCGTGCTTCAATATACAAGAAGGATAGGAATGAGATCCTTGGAGCTTCAGAAACGTGATGCAAGGCTTGGTTTTGATGAATATGGGCAGGAAATTTGAGTTTCGAATTTTGCAATTCTTGAGAATTTTGTGAAAATTTTGAGAGCTTCTCTAGGAAGTTTGGTGTGTGTCCTTTCTTGCTTGCAATGTCATGTATTTATAGAGGGAAGAGAGGAGTCTAAACCATCATGGAAAGAATCAAGCCATTAACCATGGCCTTAAAACAAAAAATCAAAATTTGAAAAGTTTCTAAACTTTAATATTCCTTGCCATTTTTGTTTGATTCTTGTCCTTTTTGAATTTTGCATGAACCTAGACACCTTCTATGTATCTTGCATGAATTATTGGGCTTTATGATGGATCAAGCCAAGCCCATATGCACTAGCCCATTATTTTCAAATTTTATTTGATTTATTTCATATTTAAACGAATAAAAATTTAAATAAAAAAATGCATGGATAGATTTAGAGGTCCTTGGACATATCATGAGTATATTTGAACTCCAAAAAGTTAGGACCAATAACTTAAAATCACAAATTTGCTCAATTGAGATTTCATGCATTTTCTTGAAAATTGCCCAACTTGTGCACTTCATAACTTGCTCAAATTTAATATTTTGAAGATGATCTTGGACTTTTTGGAAAGCCCAAGATGTCCTCTACACTTTCTATTTTAATCTTGCATTTCGAGATATTATCTTGATGTAAGTTGCCTTGACAAAAAGTGTCTTTTGTTGATTTTCTGAAAATGACCTGTAATGTGTGAGATCATATCTTTCAAATGATGCATCTTTTGGACTTGAGAATAAAAGAAAAGTTGTAGGGAATTGAACTTACTTCAAAATGGGCTTTGTTTGGTGAAAAGTTGATGAAGCATGTGAAAGATATGCCTGGTCAAAGTTCAGTTGACTTCTCCTAAGGAAACCATAATTTGGCAATTCTTGACTTTTGATGATCTGAGGGCTTTCCATGAGGAATCATGATCAAAACTTGATCAAATGATAAATATCACTTAAAAATGTTGAGGTTGACCAAAAATCTTGAAGTTTGACTGTATATTGACCACAGTTTACTTTTTGACCAATACAATTGATTTTCAAGCATTTGAGCCATTGACTGAGCAAACTTGTGATGTAGGGCTTGAAACTTGACATGAGCCTTGTTGAGAACATATTGGGAACCATGGAAATCACTTGAGGCCTTTTAAACCCAAACTTCTTTGTGAAAAGTGAAACCCTAGTTGGAAGTCCATTGCTTAAGAGGAGAATTTGTCTTGTAAATTCTTAGTTAACCTTGAGCATTTGGGGACCTCTATGAGTATGTCTTGAATAAAATGAGAGGAAAATTTTTGGGGTACAACAGCTGCCCCTGTTCAATCTTCTTAAACCTGAAGAATTAGATTGGCATGTCTACCATTCGTAATCTGAAGGTGGAAGATGATTGAACACTAGAGTGCCTAGAAATTTGCACTCGCCTGTGCATGAAGTAACATTGTTGGTTGATGATATCAGGAATGGGCTTATAGATTCCATTTAGAGAAGATGACTGAGAGTCATCAAAGATGGGCTTATAGATTCCATCCAAAGTAAATGTTCACTCCAAACTGGAAAAAGTATCAGAATAAATCTACGGTTGATTTTATCTGAGCCAGAAGAAGTCTCTGTATCTGACTTCGTATGAGAAGTATACTAGAATGAGTTTGTGTCCGATTGTATCTAGAAGATGTGTTAGGGAGTGTTAGAATGAATCTATGTCGTGATTGTATCTGGAGATATATTGTGTATGAGTATCAGAATGAATCTATATCTTGATCGTATCTGAATTGAAAGATGTATTGAATGAGTATCAAAATGAAATCCATATTTGGAGCATATCTGAACTGTATCTAAAAGATGTACTGAATGAGTATCAGAATGACATCCATATTTAGAGCGTATTTGAACTATATCTGAAAGATGTACTGAATGAGTATCAGAATGACATCCGTATTTGGAGCGTATCTGAATTGTATCTAAAAGATGTACTGAATGAGTATCAGAATGGCATCCGTATCTGGAGTGTATCTGAACCGTATCTGAAATATGTACTGAATGAGTATCAGAATGACATCCGTATTTGGATCGTATCTAGAATGCATCTGAAAGATGTACTGAATGAGTATCAGAATGACATCCATATTTGGAGCGTATCTAAACTGTATCTGAAAGATGTATTGAACGAGTATCATAATAGAATTTGTATCTGGAGCTTATCTGAAACGTATTTGAAAGATATACTGAATGAGTATCAGAATGACATCCGCATTTGGAGCGTATCTGAACTGTATCTAAAAGATGATCTGGAATGAGTATCAGAATGACATCTGTATATGGAGCGTATCTGAATCGTATCTAGAAGATGATAAACTATTGGTAATCTCTTTCTGTTCGGGAACTAACCTGAAAAGACAAAGTTATTTTTATGTAATGGCATGATGTATGTATTGTATTGCATAATGATGCTCTCAAAATAAACGAGATTGTGCTATATGCGTTTTGTATGCATATGCTATGTCGTTTGCAAATGATGTATGAATGTGAAATGTTATTGAGGTGCATTTGTAAACTCGGGCATCTTTGACTGGGGAAAATAAATCCCTGACTCTTATTGGGGATGAAGAGTATGTGTATATTCAATCTTCTAGGAATTGTTTCCACTGGGGATCCCTGCTTTCTTGTTCAAGGAAACTCCACGGGGGAACATTGATTTTTTCTCTTTGCTCGAGGAAACTCTGTTGTATCGTGTTAATTCTTGCTTGGGAAGAAGAGTTTAAGAACATTGGATGTTCATTGTTCTACTGGGGAGTTTATACCCTGACTGGGAATAGAAGATATGGATAACCTTTCGGCTCACCTGGGGAAGATAAAGTTGACTGACATCTGGTCCAGTTTCCAGGTTCCATAGCAACTCTCTGGGGATAGTGACGACTTCACTAGAGAGATGGATTTTCCAGTGATTTATGGTAGAAGAACACTTAAGCTGGGGAGTGTCAGAATAAATCTATACCTTGATTGTATCTGAGGATGTATTGAATGGGTATCATAATGACATCCATATCTGGATCGTATCTGAAATGTATCTAGAAGATGTACTAAATGAGTATCAGAATGACATCCATATCTGGATCGTATTTGAACTGTATCTGGAAGATTTACTGAATGAGTATCAGAATGACATCCATATATGGATCGTATCTGAACGGTATCTAGAATGAGTGTCAGAATGAATCTATATTTAGATTATATCTGAACTGTATCTAGAAATGGATCTGGAATGAGTGTCAAAATGAATCTATATTTAGACTGTAACTGAACTGTATCTAGAAGTGTATCTGGAATGAGTGTCAAGATGAATCTATATTCAGATTGTATCTGAACTGTATCTAGAAGTGGATCTAAATAGTGTGTCAGAATGAATCTATATCTAGATTGTATCTGAATTGTATCTAGAAGAGAATCTGTTTGGGGAAATAAAACTTGTTGATGGAGAAATACTCTTGCTGAGGAAACACCCTTGTTAAGGAAATGAACTTTGATGGAGAGTAGAAGTCTGAAGGGGTTTTACAACCTCGGAGGACCAAGCTCAGTTGGGGAAGAGAAATTCCATAAAATGTACTGATTGGAACTCCGTAGGTTGGTGATATTTCTGGGGAGAAAATCATATTCCTTTATCAGCCAGAGCAATATGTCGGAGAAATTGCGGGGAATGTATGAAGTTGTGAAGATTACCTTGTGGGATAATCTCATGGCAGTGGCTCTGTGGGGATTCGTGGAGACTTGAACATATGTCAACTTCTAAAGCCTTTGGTGAATGCTGATCAGGGCGATAAGTCTTCTACTGATAGACAAGTGACGAGATGACGGGACATAGTCGTATGCTTTAATCCCTAACTTTTGCCTGGACTGTCCTTTCAGATTTTTAGTCCACCGGGATACCCTTTTTTGCCCAAGCCGCCCTTTCAGGTTTTCGACTTGCCGGGTGTATAATTTATTTATATATCCATAATTTTTTTCCCAAACTCTTTTGGTTTACCGGGATGCCCTTATTTTTGCCTAGGCCAGTCAACCTAGCGAGTCTTTTTTTCCATGCGTAGTATTTTCCGACTATGTCCGTGTTCACAGGGTGCGGAGTATTATCACTGTCCATAGTAGTAAGTGTTGTAGCTCTACCAGAAAAATGGTTGCTCGATTGTACGTGATCCTTTGTTGGAATTCATGTCCAATTCCCCAAGCGATTCAGTTGGAGGTCCGCCCCTGGCTATTCGACACTTTTGAGAGATTATTTAATTCTTGACTTAACTTCCCCAGATTAGTTAGATACCATTTCATGCCCCTTGATTATGAAAGGCCTGTTACTGGAAATGTCTTTCTATCTGAGGTGATTCTGTTCATTGAGAGGATTTCCGTTCGTTGAATACCCGTCGTGCGAATTTCTCTGTTGTCGAACAATTAGTCATATGCAAATAATGAAATTTTAAAAATGCAAAGCTTATGTCGGTCTTGAAGTTTTAAAAAAATGCATTTTTAGTAAACAAACAGAATTTTGTAAGAATATGAATTCAACTCAAGATTTATAGTAAACCTTACACGAGTCAGGATACCTTTTGTAACAGTATGCTTTCGAACTAACCCATGCTTCATCTAGGACTTTTAAGGGTTGTAGCATGGCCTAGTTCACGGTTTAAGAAACAAAGGATAAAGGCTCGAAATTTATTTGTACCCAACCCGTTCTTCGTGATATTCTTCAGTCCTATACTCAGTTAACTGTGCATTTAGATCCCAATTGAGTCTAGAATCTTTTACCTTGATATTCTGGTGATGGTTTGGATACTGAAAGTTTATTTTGAGGAGGCATTCATTTTTTGTAATATATTCTTTTCGTTGAGGGTTTGTAGCGACCTCTTTTTTTAATATATTTTATTATCCCTACCTTTTGTATGAACTGTTTCTTTTGTGATTACAGTCTGCGGGATATCCCTGTTTTTTTCTTAAGTATCCTTCATAGGTTTTGACTTAGTGGGCTTTTCTTTTGAGAGATAATGACTGCTTGTTTTAACGATTATGCGGAACCATCACCATCTTTTGTTTTGGAATGATACCAATGACACTACTTGTCGTGTACAAGGGGAAAGCTTGCGATTGAATGCACCATTGAATTAATTGAGAAACTACCCTGCCCCATGTTATGATTAAGAGTTTCAATTTGCGTGAAAAAGAAAAATTATACTTCTTAGGCTCAAAGTGGTTGACTAGGGATTATCTTCCTTATAACTCCACTGTTTAGGATTTGAAACAACGCCTGTACATTGTCAACAAGGTCTGTTCAAAAGCATACTGTAGAGATTATGGTATCTTTTTCGTTATCCTCCCTCTATAGGCTTACAACTTTTAATCGAGAGTCTAATATCATAAAAAGGAAGTGAAAGCATAATTTCAGTATAGTGAAAACAAATGGATTAATTTAAGACAAACATATGAAATGCATTAATGAAATAACAAAGTTTGACATGAAATAAGTTTTCTAACAATCAAAAGAAATTACAATTTGAAAATTGTAATAAACAAAAGCCTCTCTATCTGAACTTATCACTTCAGATGGTGTGCCTTTGAGGGATGGCATAATAATTCAGTCTTACCCCTTGTGTAAACTCCAACACCCCTTCATCGATCAAGTCTTGAATCTTACTTATCAACATCCAAAAGCTATTAGTGTCATGTCCAGGACTATTGGAGTGGTACGCACACCTTACATTTGGATTTTACATTAGAGAGACGGTGTTGGGTTTCTAAGGAGGATCCTTCAACGTAACCAGCTTGGCTTCCAACACGTGTTGCAATGCTTGAGCCAATGACACATTGATTTCGGTAAAGTGTATTTTGGATGTATTCTGCTTATGCTGATTACCCCGTTGTCGTTGTTGAAATGATGCTAGATTAGAGATTCGTACTTCCCCCCACAGATTGGTTAAGATCACTCTTATTATGATCCTTCTGGTCGTACACAGTACTAGACTCCTTCTTTCCATTGTATGATCTCTTATGAGTACTTGAAGATGCAGTCCCCTGAATTTCACGGCTCCCGAGTTTATTTTCAACACGTCCTCGCATGAACATGTCACCTGATTCCCCGTCTGCCAAGAGAGATTGATCATTGATTAGGCCCCAAATTCTAGCAGTTTTCCCCAGACGATCGTATTGTCCTGATGAAGCTTGCTGATGAGAATCCTCAACTCTTCTTGTCCCCGAGCTAAATTTTAGATAAGAGCCATCTGACTATTCATCTGGATTCTCATCCTTTGCATCTCAGCTTGCAGTTTTTCCAACTGGTCATCCTTGTTGTCGTCAGGATTTTTCTCGATCAAGTTCCCAACAAGGAGTGCTTTCAATTCTTCTTGCCCCTTGGATAGATTTAGGAACATTTCCTTGAACTAAGCATCTTGAGTTTGGAGATCTCTGTCGTTCTGTTCGGGAGCCATCTTCCTTACTGAAATAAACAACAAGAAAAATGAGAAACCTGTCTTGAGAATACCTGTTATGTAATGACATGCATGCAATGTTTTCAATGATCTCGCGGGGTAAACACAAGAAGATGTTAGCAATTGAATCTGACTGTAGCTTCCATTAGAGAAATTCGTATTGTTGAATGTACTTCTTCGAGAATCAAGCTCACCATGTCGAGTGGGTCATAGCCACTGACTCAAGACATCGTGCTTTGACGAAATTGGCTAGAGGAAAATAAATCCCCTTGCCCCTTGCTATACATCTTGTTCATCGTAACTTGCATCACAGGCCCTTTGAGATCCTTGAAATGGTTAACAAAATGCTATGGCATGATGTTATGATGTGTATGCTATGCACCAAGCAAAAGTGTAACGTGATGGAGATAAGTGAGTCTTGCAAGAAGTCCAAGTTATAGGGTAATGACTACAAACAAGTCCTGCAAGGAACTCACATCATTAGATGATGAGTACAAACAAAACCCTGTAAGGAGTTCAAGTTGTTAGATAATGAAAGAAAACAAGTCACACAAGTAGCCTTAGGTTCAGGCTTGCATGGAATTTGTAGGTAAGTACCCTCTTTAAGTTTAGTTGGATCAACCTGTCCTACTAATAGTAACCGGGTTCTTAGGAGTCTCATATCATTAATCTTTCTCTCAGGCATTGTTTCAGCTCGAGTATCGAAATATTGTAGCCGAAATATCCCGGAAGTCCAATATCAATGAGTGTAGCATCGAGTATCAACCAATCTTCGGTCGGAACCAAAGCCGGCTATCTCACTACTTTCTAATGGCTAGGATGAGTCAATTAAAGGTTCTAAAGGTCAGTTAGCGCTTAATGACACTATGAGGAAGCCTAATGTTATCCTTGACTGACTCAAGGAACATTAGTATAAGCCAGAGTATCACACTAATGTAGCCATCACTTCGTCCATATCGGTTTACATCGTACAATCTCCATGATTTATTGCTACTTACCTAAAAAGGTTCCCCAGATCCGGGTATAGGATCTTTAATAATAACCCCAACAAACCCTTTAAAAATAAAACGGACAAAGCAAACAAGGAAAATAATTTAAAATAATCTAACTCTAAGGTAACCCCACTATTATAACTCCCCAACAGAGTCACCAGTTCTTTAATACGATGGGAGAACTGACAGTTATATTGGTTTTGCGTTTGTATTCGCAAATGTTACGGTAAGCAAGAGTCACCCCCGACTTTTCTTTTATCCAACAAAGGAAACGGTGAAAAGAACAAAAAAAGACCTTTCGATATTATTTATGAGTAAGGGGGGTAGATTATGGAAAGGGAAGATGTTAGCTTCCTTTCCATCTGTAGTTATATACGGGCTCTTAGATGATAGCTCATTTAAAAATACCTTGTGTTTGTGTGTTTGAAAAAAAAACATTTTGAAAAGACGCCTTAGTGCGGCGAACTTTGTAATATTTCTCGTATTGTTGAGAACGTATACAAAGTGTTTTTTGAAAATATTTTTTGGAAGGAGTGTAGGTGTGGAAAATGTTTTGTTTTGAGCAAGCATCTAAGAACTATCTACCTACTTGAAAATGTTTGTTCTTTTCCTCTTTTCGTTTAGACAGTGCTATCCTACTATTAGTGAGTAGGTAGACCTATCGTTGGATGTTTGAGGGACAATTGAGGGTCGTCGTACGGTCATAAAGGAAACTAGTAAGATATCTTAGTAATTACCCTAAGGTTTTAAGATCATTTCATTAAGGCGGTGTTGAAAGGGTCATCGAGGGAGTTATGATCTTTTTAAACCAAAGGGAAACCACTAAAATCTCTCACATTCGAGAATCGTGACTGTTTTATTCCGAAGGCAACCGAAGTTAGAGTACCCTAGAAGTGCACATGTGCGAGTGTGTTGTATTCAATTATTTTTCTTTGAGGTTAGTTTTGCTAACATTTTTTATTTTTAATTCTTGTCATGGAATCCTATTAGGCATACATCTAACAGTTCAATATATATACAAATGCAGATAATTTAAAGTGCGGAATTTAAACTAACTATTGCATGGCTTCGGGGAGGGGGAAATTACAAGTCCAAAACTGGGGGTAAAAACAGTAAAGAAATCCTAATTTTAAACTATTATAAACCATGGTTAGATATAATATTTCAAAAGTAATAATATGGAAAATAAAGAACGCACAAAGATTAAGAAGGAACGTCTAAAAACCAAAAAAAGTTCTAAGCAAATTAAGACAATTTTTGTTGTTTTTGTTTTGTTTATTTTTTAAGAAAAATATTTAAATTGAAAATTAAAAATCTAAATCTAATTTAAATTAATAGAAGAAAATGAACATTGATTAAAAATTAACTATAGAAGAAAATCAAATATAATTTTATTTTTTATTATTATTAAGAAAAAGATTTGAAATTAAATTAATCCTAATTCTAATTGATTAATTAATTAAAAAAAGAAAGGTGATTAAAATAACTAATTAAAATTAACTTAATTAATGAAAATATAAGTCTAATTATTTTTGGTTTGTTTGATTTTATGATATCTTTTAGGATTTTTTAATAGTTAAAGAAATTATTGAAATAAAATAGACAAATGAAAATGAAATGAAGCAAAACATAATAATAAATGGGACATATGCTACGAATCCAACCATGGTACTGGTTTGATCTGAAATGGCTCGTAGTGTTGGATCTGAAACTTAAAAGTTCATGAGCCCTACCAATGGCAGAACTGGATTCCTGCGTCAAAACTCAAAGGGAATGGTTCTAAAATAATCCAAGCATCATTGTTAACATGTATAGGTGTTTAAAAACAATTTATAACGTGAGAATTAAAATATTTGAGATTGAAAAATTTACCCAACCGGAGCAAACTCGTAGGCGTATTCTACCGTGCTTTAATCTACAAGAAGGATAGGAATAAGATCCTTGGAGCTTCAGAAACGCGATGCAAGGCTTGGCTTTGATGAATATGGGCGGGAAGTTTGAGTTTCGAATTTTGCAATTCATGAGAATTTTATGAAAATTTTGAGAGCTTCTCTATGCAGTTTGGTGTGTGTCCTTTCTTAATTGCAATGTCATGTATTTATAGAGGGAAGAGATGAGTGTAAACCGTCATGGAATGAATCAAGCCATTAACCATGGCCTTAAAACAAAAAATCAAAATTTGAAAAGTTTCCAAACTTCATGATCCCTTGCCATTTTTATTTGATTCTTGCCCTTTTTGAATTTTGCATGAACCTAGACACTTTCTATGCATCTTTCACGATTTATTGGGCTTTATGATGGATCAAGCCAAGCCCATATGCACTAGCCCATTAGTTTTCATATTTTATTTAATTTAATTCATATTTAAACGAATAAAAATTCAAATAAATAAAAATAAAAATAAAAATAATGCATGGATATGTTTAGAGGTCCTTGGACATATTATGAGTATGTTTGAACTCCAAAAAGTTAGGCCCGATAACTTAAAATCACAAATTTGCTCAATTGAGATTTCACGCATTTTCTTGAAAATTGCCCAACTTGTGCACTTCATAACTTACGCAAATTTCATATTTTGAAGATGATGTTTAACTTTTTTAAAAACCCAAGATGTCCTTTACACTTTCACTTTTAATCATTTTTTCATTTTGAGATATTATCTTGATGTAAGTTGCCTTGACAAAAAGTGTCTTTTGTTGAATTTCTGAAAATGACTTGTAATGTATGAGATCATATCTTTCAAATGATGCATCTTTTGGACTTGAGAAAAAAAGAAAAGTTGTAGGGAATTGGATTTTATTCAAAATGGGCTTTATTTGGGGAAAAGTTGATGAAGCATTTGTAAGTTATGCCTGGTCAAATTTCAGTTGACTTCTCCTAAGGAAACCCTAATTTGTCAATTCTTGACTTTTCATGATCTGAGGGATTTCCTTGAGGAATCATGATCAAACCTTAATCAAATGATGAATATCACTTAAAAATGTTGATGTTGACCAAAAATCTTTAAGTTTGACTATATATTGACCATAGTTGACTTTTTGACCAATATAGTTGATTTTCAAGCATCTGAGTCCTTGACTGAGCAAACTTGTGATGTAGGGCTTGAAACTTGACATGAGCCTTATTGAGGAAAAATTAGGAACCATGAAAATCACTTGAGGCATTTGAAACCCAAAATTCTTTGTGAAAAGTGAAACCCTAGTTGGAAGTCCATTGCTTAGGAGGAGAATTTGTCTGGTCAATTCTTAGTCAACCTTGAGCATTTGGGGACCTCTATGAGTATGTCTTGAATAAAATGAGAGGGAAAACTTTGGGGTACAACACTCGCCAAAAAAACCGGGGCTAATTCTGGTGGGAAACTTAGAAGGACGTCAAGAGACTCCTTGTGTTGAGAATGGCCATGATAAAAAGATAACCAAGAATTATGAAAAGTCAGAACTGATGTTGGGACATTCTAACCAACATTTTAAACCTGAAAATGAGATGATATTAAGAAATAAAGTCCCCCTATTTATTAAGGTTAAATTTATCCCTCAAAAGAAGTATGGATCTAAAAGGAAAAAGAGCATTGTTGACATTTTCAAGGGGAACTTAAATCAAAGGAGGCGTGAAAAGTTAAAAGGTAAGTTTCTCTCTTATGTGATCATTTCAGTGCTTAAAATAAGAAAAATATCTTCAAGTTAAAATTTTTCTTACAATCTCTCCTTCTATTGTGTTACTACATCCATTTGTTTTTCTCCCTTACAAATCCATTAAATCAATTCCAAAATGAGTGAGAAAGGATTACAAACAAGAAATTGGGTTTCAAATTCCAGCGACACTGATGAAGAACCTATTACAGTCTTGAATCCAAAACCTCTGAAGATGATTATTCTTGATGACGTCTCAACAGGTGAAGCTAAGGATGATAGAGAGAAGAATAAGGCTCCTAAAAAGATTAGTACATCTGATATGGAACCTCTTGCGCACGCTCATAATATTGTTGAACCTATGAATGTAGATAAAGATTATATACCCAATATTAATAAGAAATATTTTGGTGATTCTGAAAATGTTATTAAATAACCTCATGTTGATTCACATGTCTAAGCATCTAATCCAAATAAGGTTGCTCACAAGTTGGACCCCCTTCTGTGTCTGTTGGTGAACCACCTGATGAAGAATGGAAAAACACAAGAAGGGAGTTTGAATTGGGGTTTTTAAAACTTTAATTAAAAAACACGTTGGTTATCCTGGTTTGTTTGAACTCAAACTACTCCAGTCCACCCACCAAGGTGATTTCGCCTCTCTCAACGAGGTCTTAATCCAGTAATAAAACTTGATTACACAGCTACTATGACAACCGTCAAAGTCTTCTTGAGTTTAAACCATAACCCAATTTTCTCAAGGAATTACACTATACAATATTTGAGAGTGTACAAAAAGTGTTTTTTTAAAACAGTATCACACAAATGAAATTCAGTATGTTGAAGGTGATGAAGATGACCCGTTTGTTATGTACTCAAAATAGTAAATGATTTCTCCTTCAAGATTTGTTTATATAGGCAACTCATGTGGGAGCTTTTGGAATGTTGATAATAGTAATTAAAGAGCTTTCTAAAAATAGAGATTCTTGTTCCCTTTCAGCTGTTACTTTTAAATAGCCATAAGTGATTTGTAATGCTTCATAACATGCTTGCTTCAGAAGCTGAATGTTACTGTTACTTCTTTCTAGAACTGTATGAATCAGAATAACAGAGTTCCTGTTCACAACGTTTAGGCACTTAGAAGTTGCAGCTTTAGAACTTATTTATAAAAGATGTATTGAATCATAGTTTGAACAACTATCTAACTCATCTTCTGTGCTTCTTCCATCAGAACTTCTCTACAAAACAAATATTTATTTAGGGAGCATAATTATTCTTTGAGTGTTTGTTATCATCAAAACTCTTACAAGGATTGTAGAATCAAACTATGTTCTAACAATCTCCCCCTTTTTGAAGATGACAAAAACTTGGATATTTCGATAGAAACTTAAAGAACATAAAACATTTAAAGTCTCCCCCTGAGTTGAATACTCAGATAAAGAAGAAATACTTCGTTGAAGATTTTTATTATCAGAGTTTTTGAGAAAAGAAACTATGATGTGTCCACTTCTGTCCTTAACAGAGGTTGCTCCTATTTTGCTTTCAGAAAAAAATAGTAGAAGTTATGATATTCAAAATGTTTGAGATTGACTCTCGATACTGTTATATTAGGAATATCTTATGTTCTCCCCCTTTTTTGTCAAGAATCAAAAAGCAATAAAAACACTTTAAGAAATAAAAGACATTTTGTATTCAAAAGGATTTCAATAAAACACATTCTGAAGAAAACATAAAAAAAATAAAGAATTTTTTTTTCCAGAACTAAGTTTGAGGTGGTGGAAGTCCTGTGAACATGGCTTCCAATAAACTATTGATCTGACTGTTTGATTCCTCTTATTTTCCAAGCATCCCCTTGATTTCCTTGTATGTATCATCCTGCTTGTCTAGCCTTTCCTTAAACGCACCATTCTCTTTCTTCAACTCCTCCAGAGTTTGCAACATAAGAGATAAAAAGGGTATATCAACATAAGGAATCACTTTTTTAGAGCAAGCTGCGGCTGATTCCGACTCATGAGCTTCTTCAACATCCTTGCCTTTGTCTTGAAACCTAACTAGAGGCAGAGGATCAGAGGATGGTTCATTACATTCTGTTGGCTGATGATCTTCCCAAGGAAAATTGTCCAGCAGAAGGAGTGGCTTCTTTTCCCATTGACGCAGAATTTGATCTTTAAAGATATTGAGATGATCACAAAAGTTCTGTTGAGCAGTTTCATAACTCGACTCCTAGAGTTTCTGGGATTCAGAGTTGAACCATTTTTTGAATTGGTTCCAATGAGAATCAGAAACAGTAGGATTAAGATTCTCTAAGCAAGCTAGCTTCATAAAGTTAACCCATTCATGTATTTCTGTTTAAAAAATCAGCAAAGATTTACCAACATTTGCTTTGGAGATTTTTGGTTTTGGTTTTGGTACGACAATTTTTTGAGAGCTTGTGACAAGATTGTCCAGAGCTTTTAAGTCTATAACAGTTCGAAGGGGATCTTCTGGGAGGTTATTCGTAGAGGGAGAGTCAAGAATAACAATGGGTGAATGTGGTGTGTTTGGTGGAGTTGATTGATAGGGAGAAGGAATATCTGGGATGGTGTGGATTATGAGTGTTTGTGAGACAATAAGAGGACAAGTGATTCCAGGAATGAATGTTGTGGTATCAGAGTCAAAATTTTGATTTTCTGTGCATGGAGCTTCAAACAGCGGATCAAATTAATCAATATCAGAAAGAACTTGATAAAGTTCAGGCTGATTTTTGTCAAGATGGGTAGTAGATGAATTGTTCAGAAGGTTATATAGAGATAGTGAGGGGTCAAATTTAATGTCAAAGTCATCAAAAGTTTATGGTGATGGACCTTCTGTGGGTTTTAGAGATGTAGGGTTTTCATATGTTGATAGCAGTACTGATTCAATAACAGAAATAAAAGATGGATTACCTTTCTTTTTAGCAGCCTTGGGAATCTTCAGAGAAGTTACTTCTGCAACAACTTTCCTTTTCCTTGATTTTATGGGAACAATTTCCGAAGGTTGTTGTCTCAGATCACATATGTTTACTTCTGGATTTGTCCCATCCCTTTTACAAACATCCAGATACCTGAGAATAATCTCTAGAGAAGCATCTGTTTGGGTAAAGAGTAGAAAGTCCTTCAGAGGTACGCTTCTATTTGTAATGACTTCCTTGGTTGTTATTGTTGGATCCTTCTTGATGGTTTCAATGATATTTATCTTCTTCAGGTTCTTAGCGTTGAGAGGTTTACCAGCACAAGCTTCCAGAGTGATGACTTGTTGATCTTCAGTCAGATGTTCTATCAGTTTGTTTTCTATCAGAATATCTGAGATGAGTCTGCCCAGAGGAATCCAGTCTCTCTTTGTTCTTTCTTCTTCTCGTGTCTCTTTGACGCTGGTCTTCAGATGATTAAACAGAATATGAGGAAGATTAACCTTTGATTTTTTTCTATGAAATATAGAAGATACTGCTGATCAATATTTATATAGTCTGGAGAACTTATGGGTTTTCTATGATTGATGCAACCCAAAATGATTTTTTACCAAATTCCGAGGTAGTCTTTCAGATCTTTGATTTTGTTGGAAGGTTAGTCAGAAGTAAAAATATCTTTTGAAATCTTTGTTAGGTAAGAGCTTTTGTCATCCATATCGCTGCAAAGAATACCTCCGCCGTCGTGACCTATCAATTGCCCAATGAGATCTTCAAAGATTAATATTTTCTTTCCCATCACAAAAGAAGTGACCTGATGATTTGAAGCAGTAGCGTGAATCCATAATTCTTTAACCAGTCTAGGAAAAACTGGACCCAATAGACGATCAAAATACTTTGTCCATCCTTGAAATTCAACATCAGGAGTTAAATCGTATCCATTTTCCTTCATACTAACAAAGTCCACAATGATTTCACACATAACTTCCAACGAATAAATGGGAGTTAGGAGTGTTCTTGACGGTTCTTCGTACCTTTCTACTGTTGAGGAAGAAGATCCAGGAATGCTTTGAGAGATTTGAGCAATTTGTTGGGAGGAAGCCATTGTTCACACAGACTTTTTAGGGTTTTGAAAGATTGAACACAAGTAAGAGAGAAAAAAGGAATTGAGAGTGAAAAAGTGATAGTGAAAGTGAGCAACATATTTATAGAAAAATAGGAAACTTAATTAATAAGAAAAAAATGATTACTAGCATTAATGAT
Source organism: Vicia faba (assembly GCA_948472305.1). Taxonomy (NCBI): domain Eukaryota; kingdom Viridiplantae; phylum Streptophyta; class Magnoliopsida; order Fabales; family Fabaceae; genus Vicia; species Vicia faba. Next base: position 766,274,920 of record OX451741.1, on the reverse strand, counting down.
TCCTGAAAAGAGGGATGACATAGAGATATGAAACAATTACCGATATGACACGAGTCTCAATGCATCCAATCAATATTTCAGTCTCTTCAGAATTTAAACACGTGTTCAGCCTTAGAAGAAACCCTTATGAAGAGATGACAAATGTTGATATTCTGAATTGTAAGCATATCTTTGAAATGAACCATTTGGAGACCGTTCAGATCTTCTTAGATAGATCCTGATACAACTTTCCTTCTTACTTATGAAGAATTATTGATCGGATGTTCACACAAAAAAACATAGATTTCTGAGGGTTAACGTATACATAAATAAATCTATCATTATGGGCATAATTTCATGCTGATATGTTTCAGAATGAAGTTAAACCTATCTTCAGAAAGAGTTTTTGTGGAAACATCAGCCCATTGATGGTCTGTGTCTATAAATTTTAATGAAAGAGTTCCTTTCTGAATATAGTCCCTAATAAAATGATGTTTTATTTCTATATGCTTAGCCCTAGAATGTAAAATAGGATTTTTTGAAAGACATATAGCAGAAATGTTGTCACAGAGTATAGGAATGTTACTCTCAAATATGTTGAAGTCTTCAAGTTGAATTTTCATCCAGAGCATCGGTGTGCTGTATCCAGCTGCTGCTATATATTCAGCTTCAGCAGTTGACAATGCAATGGTGGATTGCCTCTTGCTGGATCATGTGATAAGATTTTCTCCCAGAAATTGGAAGCTTCCAGAAGTACTTTTCCATTCTATTCTGTCTCCAGCGAAGTCATCATCATAATACCCTACTAATTTGAATTTTGGTTTTTCTATAACAAAGACCAAGATTAGTATTACATTTCAGATACTTGAAAATTCTCTTAACATCTGTTATGTGAGATTCTCTAGGATCTGATTGGAATCTAGCACACAGACAGACACTATACAAAATATTGGGTCTTGAAGCTGTTAAATATAAGAGAGAACCAATCATACCTATGTAGATCTTTTGTTCTACCTTCTTACTTACCTCTTCCTTTTCAAGAATGCATGTGGGATGCATGTGAGTTTTGGCTGGATTACATTCTGATAAGTCAAATTTCTTTTGAAGTTCTTTGACATATTTGCTTTGATGTATGTATGTTCCTTCTGGAGTTTGATTGATTTAGATGCCCAGAAAGAACTTGAGTTCTCCCATAAAGCTCATTTCAAACTCTGCATGCATAGACTTAGAAAATTATCTTCCCAAAGAGGCTTTAGTAGATCCAAAAATAATATCATCTACGTAAATATGACAAACTAGAATGTCATTTTTAAATAGTTTATAGAATAAAGTTGTGTCCACCTTCCCTCTGGTAAAATCATTTTCTAACAGAAAACTACTTAGTCTTTCATACCAAGCTACGGGAGCTTGTTTCAGACCATATAGTGATTTCTTTAGTTTATAGACATATTTTGGATGTTTTGAATTTTCAAAACCAGGGGGTTGGTGAGCATAAACTTCTTCATCAATGTAACCATTTAAAAATTCTCTTTTAACATCCATCTGATAAAGAGTGATGTCATTATTTACAACAAAATAGATTGAAAGTATGATAGATTCTAACCTGGCGACTGGAGCAAAGGTTTATGTATAATCTATCCCCTCTTGCTGACTATAACCTTGTGCCACCAGTCGTGCTTTGTTTCTGACAACTTCTCCTTGTTCATTCAGTTTGTTTCTGAATACCCATTTGGTTCCAATAATGTTGAACCCTTTTGGTTTAGGAACTAGATCCCACACATCGTTTATGGTGAATTGGTTTAATTCTTCCTGCATTGCAAGTATCCAGTCATTGTCCATAAGGGATTCGTCAATGGAAGTTGGCTCAATCAGAGACACTAATCCCATGAGAGATTCTTTAAAATTTCTGAATGTAGATCTTGTTATGATTGGGTCTTCTTTCTTTCCCAAAATTTTGTTTTCCAGATGAGCTAAACTGCTTCTGGATTGTCTTTTCTAGAAAGGCTCTCCAGATGTTGCTGTAATGTTTGTGACATCTTCTTCTGGAGTTGAATGTAATTGTTTATGAGAAACTTCTGATGCAGTATCTTCAGTACCTGTAAATTGGACTTCTATATCTGCAAAAGTTTTATCCTTCTTTGACTTTTGAGAGCCAAGCTTAACATCAAATATGACACTGATGGACTCTTTAACAATTTGTGTTTCTGTGTTATATACTCTATAGCCTCTTGAGTGTTCAGAGTATCCTAATATGAGACACTTTTGTGCTTTAGAGTCAAACTTGTTCAGATGTTCTTTAGTGTTCAGAATAAAACAAGTACATCCAAATGGATGAAAATAAGAAATGTTGGGCTTTCTGTTCTTCCACAGTTCATATGGAGTCTTATCCAGAATAGGTCTTATGGAGATTCTATTCTGAATGTAAGATGTTGTGTTAATTGCTTCTTCCCAGAAGTTCTCAGCAATGTTAGTCTCGTTGATTGTGGTTCTGGCCATTTCTAGTAAAGTTCTATTCTTTCGTTCTACAACTCCATTTTGTTGAGGAGTTCTAGGACAAGATAAATCATGAGAGATTCCATTCTCATTAAAAAATAGTTCAAATTTTTTGTTTTCAAATTCTCCACCCTGATCAATTCTAACTTTAACAATTCTAAGATCTTTTTCGTTTTGGACTTGGTTACAAAAGGCAAAGAACACAAAATGCTACTCATCCTTGTGTCTTAAGAACTTTACCCATGTCCATCCGCTATAATCATATATGATCACTAATCCATACTTCTTGCCACTAATGGATGCAGTTTTCACTGGTCCAAATAGGTGTATATGCAGAAGTTTTAATGGTCTAGAGGTAGAAATAACATTTTTGGTTTTGAAAGAAGGTTTTGCAAACTTTCCTTTTTGACATGCTTCATATAGAGCATCTGAGCTAAACTTTGGGTTAGGAATTCCTCTGACCAAATTGAGTTTGTTAATATGAGATATTCTTCTCATACTAACATGCCCTAATCTTCTGTGCCAGACCCATTGCTCATCATTAACAGACAACAGGCATTTTACATTCTGACTTTTTAGTTCATAAAGTTTAAGTTTGTAAATGTTGTTCTTTGTCTTTCCATTAAAGAGGACATATCCATCTTTCTGACCAACTGCTTTGCAGGACTTTTGATTGAAGATTATATCATAACTGTTATCACTTAATTGACTTATGGATAACAAGTTATGCATTAATCCATCTACTAATAGAACATTAGTTATGGAAGGAAATGTACCATTACCACTAGTTCCAGAGCCAATAATCTTCCCTTTCTGATTGCCTCTGAAACCTATGTAGCCTCCAAATTTAAGCTTCAGGCTTTGGAACATATGATTTCTTCCCGTCATGTGTCGAGAGCATCTAGAGTCCAGGTACCAAGATTGGTGTTTCAATCTTGTTGTTAAAGACATCTGCAACATAGACGGTTTTATCCTTAGGTACCCATATCTTTTTGGGTCCTTGTTTGTTAGAGTTGCCAAAATTCTGTTTGAATTTTGGTTTAATAGAAAAAGCATTACTAGTATACTTTATGTCATGTGTGTGCCCATAGGTGAAGTGAGAATACAAAGGTGTGTGTTTAATGACCACATCCTTAACTTTCTTAGGTTGAGATACTTTACCCTTGTATCCTATTCCTTTTTTGCCATTTCTGCTAACTCCATAGATCATTGAAGCCATGTTGCTTCTATCTATGTTTTTAGCAAGAAATTTTTGAAAGCTATGATCATATTCCTTTGTGATCTTATCAAAGTTACTAGGAACTTCTGAGACATTTTCTTTCTGAGCATTTTGTAAATTATTTTCTAGTTTAGAAATTGTTTCTTTCAGCTCAGAGTTTTCTTATCTCAGTTTGTTAGTTTCTTCATAGTCAGAAACTAGATGCTTTTTTAGGTTCTTGTTTATGACTCGAAGTTTCTGATATCTTTCAAGAATTTCTGCCAAAATCTCTTCTAATTGAGATCTAGAAAAGTTAGAGAATACTTCTTCTGCCTCTGAGTCTGATTCTAATTTAGATGATCCAGTGTCTTCCTGATACGTTGTCCATTAGGGATATGTTGACTCTTTCATCTTCTGATTCTGTTTCAGCTTCAGAAGAGTCTGAGTCATCCCATGTTTCCATGAGGCTTTTCTTCTTTTCCTTAAAGAACTTCTTTTTAGGTTTCTCTTTTTGAAGATTTGGACAGCCGCTTTTGTAATGCCCTTGTTCATTGCATTTGTATCAGACGATGTCTCTGTTACTTAACTTTCTCTATCCAGAAGATGGTTCAGAATGATTCCCTGTTCTTCTGGAAGTTCTGAACTTCCTCTGCATGTTCTTCCATAGCTGATTGACTCTTTTGGAGAGAAGAGACAGTTCTTCTTCTTTTGATGAGGATCCACCAGAGTTTTCTTATTTTGCTTGCAAAACTTTCGATTCATATTTTTTGTTATATTTAAGAGCTAAAGACTTACCTTGCTTTTGGGGCTAATCTTCTTCTAACTCTATTTCATGACTTCTCAGGGAGATGACAAGTTCTTCGAGAGAGATTTTTTCCAGATATTTGGCCAGTTTAAGAGCTGTGACCATGGGTCTCCATTTCTTGGGTAAAATTCTGGTGATCTTCTTTACATGATCAGCAGTTGAGTATCCTTTATCCAGAAGTTTTAACCCAACAATCAGAATTTGAAATCTTGAGAACATTGTTTCAATGGTTTTATCTTCTTCCATTTTGAAGGCTTCATACTTATGAATGAGCACAAGAGCTTTGGTTTCTTTGACTTGCGTGTTGCCTTCCTGCATCATTCTCAAGGAATCAAACATGTGTTTTGCTGACTCTCTGTTTGTGATCTTCTCATACTCTATGTATGAGATAGCACTCAAGAGAATAGTTTTGGCCTTGTGATGATTTCTGAATTCTCTCTTTTGATGGTCTGTCATTCTTTTTCTGTCAATCTTCTGACCTCTTTCATCAATAGCATGTATGTACCCATCAATCACCATATCCCAAAGATCATCATCATGATCTAGAAAGAAACTTTCAATTCTATCTTTCCAGTAATCAAAGTTTTCACCATCAAATATTGGAGGTTTGTCGTTGATTCTATCTTTCTCATCATGGTAATCATTGCTGATGTTCTGACTTGGTCCCACCATAGTGTTTTTCTTGCTTGGATCTTTTTCTGACACGATTAAGTGCTTGTACTAAGAACCAGGAGCTCTGATACCAATTGAAGAATGGAAAAACACAAGAAAGGGGGGTTTGAATTGGGGTTTTTAAAACTTTAAGTAAAAAACACATTGGTTATCCTGGTTCATTTGAACTCAAACTACTCCGGTCCACCCGCCAAGGTGATTTCGTCTTTCTCAACGAGGTCTTAATATACTAATCAAACTTGATTACACAGCTGCTCTGACAACCCGGTTTTCTCAAGGAATTACACTATACAATATTTAAAAGAGTGTACAAAAAGCGTTTTCTAATAAAACATTATCACACAAGTGATGTTTTACACAAATGAAATTCAGTATGTTGAAGGTGATGAAGATGACTCATTTGTTATGCACTCAAAATCGTAAACGATTTCTCCTTCAAGCTTTGTTTATATAGGAAACTCATGTGGGAGCTTTTGGAATGTTGATAATAGTAATTAAAGAGCTTTCTAAAAATAGAGATTCTTGTTCCCTTTCAGCTGTTACTTTTGAATAGCTATAAGTGATTTGTAATGCTTCAGAACATGCTTGCTTCAGAAGATGAATGTTACCTTTACTTCTTTCTAGAACTGTATGAATCAGAATAATGGAGTTCCAGTTTGTAGCGTTTAGGCACTCATAAGTTTCATCTTTAGAACTTCTTTATAAAAGATGTATTGAATCAGAGTTTGAACATCTATCTAACTCATCTTTTATGCTTTTTCCATCAGAACTTCTCTGCAAAACAAAATATTTATTTAGGGAGCATAATTGTTCTTTGAGTGTTTTTTATCATCAAAACTCTTACAATGGTTGTAGAATCGAACTATGTTCTAACACTTGATTCCAGTGACAAAACACAAGTTAAAGTAAACCCTATTGTCAACCCAATTATTTGTTACGGCCATCATGTTAACACATGTGACTTTGATAAATCTATTGATGATACTATCAATGGTAACTTTGACTCCTCTAAATATTCCTCTAATGATATCTTCCATGATAACCATTAAAATAAAGAGGCTAAAGTTCTAAGTAAGACAACTGATGGAAACACAGAGTTCAATAAAGAAGCGGGTAACAAGGATTCCCATGGAGAAAAGGATAAGGAACAAGAGAAAAATAATGTAGATGTTGATGAGTATGATGACATACCTATTGCACATATATTTAATAACATCACTAAAAGTTTATCCAGACCTCAAGACAAGGACACTCAAGTGAAAATCTAAAGAAGTGGTTGATGTTCATGAGGAAACAGAAACAAATGAAGAACCTACTGAGAAAAGAATGGCCGAAACTCTACCTAAGAAGAAGATAAATGTGTCTCTCCAAGCCTCCAAGAGGAGCTATAAAACTATGAAAAAGAGAACTCCTCAAAAAATTCATAAACAATTTGAAGAAAATACCACCAAAATGAAATATCTTAAGAGGAAAATTATGGTATCAAGTGACTCAGAAATAGATGTTAGATCAGATGTTATAGACATCATGCCCTCTTCCACAAAGAAGATCAAAGTAAAAAGGTCTCCTATGAATATTCATGCATCTCCCTTGGACAATGTGTCTTTCTACTCTGAATAAAGTGTAAAAAAACAGAAGTTTATGTGCGAAAGAAGAATGGCATTAGAAAAGAAGACGAGAAAACATTCTCTTGACTGTCCAGATATATTAAATTTACTTAAGGAAGTTAGGTTGATGAAACTATGACTGACATTAGTCCTTTCTATGAGCATCCTGTCAAGGAATTTATAAGTAATCTATCAAGTGAATGCAATAAGAAAGGAATCAAAGATATCTGGAAAGTGTATGTTAGAGGATGTTGTGTGAAATTCTCACTTGAAGTTATCAATGCCTATCAAGGAGAATGCTGGTGAAATCACTAGAATAGTCTTGAATAATCACCCTAACATAGTGAATGCTGGTGAAATCAAGAGCAAAAATCTAGGACCTCTAACCTTGGACTACATGTTATTTGTTTGATCACATGTTGTAGACCTAGTGGTGCTAAGAAACAAACGTCATGTAGCTAGGGGAAAATTCACTTCTAAAACTAAAGTCACCAAAGAGGAAGCACTACATGAACTTATGGGCGTATCAAAAGCTCTGAAGGAAACAATCACCTTAAGCATCATCAGAAAGTAGAAGTTGAATGATTTGATCATGCAGTTCAGCAATAAAGAAGATAAAGAAAATGAGGTTGATTGTGAAGAGGAGGAAGACTAATTTGAAGACTAAGTTGGATTAAAGAAGTCAACTAGGATGTTTCAGACTTATGTTCTTACTTATGAATATCTAATTTAGTTAGCTTCTAATGATCTACTTATAGCTTCTTTTTGCCCTTGTATATGGGAGTATATATCCTAGCTGCTGATTCTGAAAACTTAACTTTTTGAGCTATGAACACAGTTTGTTTTATAACAGTCCTGATGCTCAACATTTGTCCTGATATTTGTCTACTACTGATCTGATGTGTGTATATGCTAACATGCTAACCCATGTGCTGATTGATTGACATTTCAAAGGAACGCTTTTCCAAATTATGGCAAAAGGGAAGAGTAATTGTGTGTAATGAAGTGGTACAAATACTGACCTGACTATTGACTTATGGGTTTATCACATTCTACTGATATATCCTAGTGTGCTTAGTATTATCTAGTACAAACTGGAGTGATTGGAACTATTTGTTCTAATCTGATATGATAATGTGTACTAATTGTGTGTTCATGCATAACTAACTCATCTTGAATGATTGCGTGACTGGCTATTTTGGAGCATATTAATGTATGATAATGTAAAATTCTCATGTGTGAGTCACTGCCTCATGACTCGTGTGTGTGTGTAACTAACTCATGACCCATGACATGTAAACACATGTGTGTGTAGCTACCTCATTATTTTTGTCTAAGCTATAAAGGTGTTGTTGCTGCTCCGACTTCAGTTGTTGTTATATGCTCTAATGGATTTACTTTTGTTGCTGCTGATGTTTATTCTGAAAGTGAGAAAAATACACAAGAAGGGGGTTAATTTGTGTATTTTGAATTCTTTTTACTTCTGAAAATCAACTTCAAAATCTGAACCACTCCAGAATTTGAACTCTGAATAGTTAGCAGCAAAATGAATAATATTCAAAAGCAAGAAGTTAAATAACACACAGAGTTATCCTGGTTCCTCCCACAAACTAAGAGTAGTAAATTACCCTTTTCCAACAAGACATTTTAATTATAATCAAACTGATTACAACTTGCTCAAGAAAACTAGCAAGATACTTCAATTTCTCAATCACACTAGAAAGAGACTTCTGCTTAAACACGCATGCAAAAGGCTTCAACTGCTCAAGAAAACTAGCAAGAGGTTTCCACTGCTCAAGAAATCTATCAAGAGAATTCTTATACTCTAAACAAATAGTTTATGAGAATAGATAACAAGTATTCTTAATATAAAATCATAAGTATTGAAGTTATACAACACACACACACACACACAAGGATTATTTAACACTTAAGATTTTTAAGATATACAAAGATAAGAAATATTAAGAACTTGTGCGGAAAACAGTTATAAATACTTAAGAATTTGTGTTCAGTGTTGTTATTCTTGGTTAGTTGGTGTGGATGTAAATTTTTTTGTTTCTTCAAAACTTTGACTTCTTATATAGAGGCAGAAAAGTAACGTTAGAAGATAACTTGCACAAGTTAACTATGTTGAGAAGCAGATCCAAGAGAGACGTTGGAAGTTGATCATGTTAAGATCTTAAACCTCTATGTAATAGCTTTATCCAGTGCTAATTTCTCATACTAGTGTAGCGGTAGAAATGTTGAGACTAAGCCAGTGGATTGACTTAACTCGCACAGATCAAATAAAAATCACCACGACACTTTATTATTTCCAAAGGAATGGGAAAAGAGCGAATAACCCCAAAATAGGGGGAGAGAATCTAAGTTCGGGGGATGGTTATTAAAAGGGAAGGTATTAGCACCCTAAACATCTACGGTACTCTGCAAGAACCTCTTTGTAAATTTGTGTATTTTGGCTATAAGTGTTGTATGAAAAAAATAGATGGTAGAGATGAGAAGATAAATATTTTTTTACAATTTTTTCACCTGCCGTAGTTGGAAACCTTTAGTGCCTACGTACCATCTTCTATGCAATAGGGGATCAGGGTACTCGTAGTTCACCTTTAAAAATTTTAAAACACAAATGTGTTGGTTAACTTTAAGAGACGAGACATCATCGTCATATCCGAGTGGAAGAACATACTTACTACCCACGATTATGAGAAAGGAGAATTTGTGTCATTTCAAAGTAGAGGATATAGCTTGGATTTTAAAATCAACAAAGCCTCGCTTAACACCCAAGTGGAAGATATCTCACTTCACTATATATCATAGAAGTATAGTAGCTCGCATCACTACAAGGATTGATAAGAGTCTAATCTTTTGAGAAAAATTAAAATAAAAAGCCAAAGTGGAAAAGTATTTTGAATGAGATTGATTGACTTTTAGTATTCTCACAAAAAATTTCAAAGTATTGTTAAGTTGATTAAAGTTTGATTAAGAAAATATTTTTGAAAATTCATGGACCTAAGTCCAAGTTTATTGTGAAAGCGGTTCAAGTTTAGAAAACAAGAAGAGTTTTTAAAATGAGGGAGAAGATTTTTGATATTAAAGAAGATGGGAGGAGATGAATGGACTATCCTAAAGCTTAAGGTAAAAGCTAGGGAAAAGAACCGTCTAACCAACAAGAAGCCAACACTTGACATATGAGTCAATGTAGAATTCCCATCCTTTGGAGTGAAACCAAGAAATCAAAGATAATAAACCTCTTAAGAAAACCAAGCTTCAAATGCATTAAGTCTTCTAAAAAATTGGGCATAGTAACAGTTGTATACAGATGAATTCTCAATCATAGACAAAGCTTATAATCAGAAGAATCTGCACACAAAGAAACAAATAACATAATGTCTCGGGGTAAACCTCAAGAACTCCATACAAAATAGAAATAGAAGTCACCAAGGTCTCTACTCCTAAGTCCAATAAGTCCATAACTCAAAAATGCCAAGGATAGTAACCAAATAGTCAAAGTAACATTAAAGTTTTTTATTGTTCAAGTTGGTTATTAAGTATCTTCAAAGAGAAAATGAAAAGCTCAAGTGAGCAAAACAAAAAGACACAAAGATAAATGCCCAAGTGAGCCAAGATGAAAATAGAATGAAATGTAAATGCTAAAATAAATGGTGCGTAAAAGTAAAGGCGTAAAGTAAAAGCATAAAAAAAAATTCAATTGTTAATGAGTTAGAAATTACAGGTTAGTTGAATGACCATCTTGAATCTTGTATTTGAAAACTCATTAGAAGATTGATAAAATCAAAGCCTCTCAACAACAAGTTTCATTTGCTTTTTATAAAGTATATCATTCATTTCAAAATCTCGAGGCGACAATAAATGATCAACGATATTTAAATAATTTACTTAGTCCAAAATTTATAAAGATTCATTAGAGGATTGATAAGACCAAAGCCTCCTAACAATGAACCTCAAGGTTATTGGATTCAAATGATTCAAATTAAACAACTTGGGCTTGCAAACAAGGGTTTGGGCCACGAATGATCATTTCTTGAATCGGGACAAAATTTTGCACTATGTTAAGCAATCGTAAGTGGACTTATATAGAAATTGCACCTATTTTGAGGCCGGTCAATAGCAATCTATGTGCCATATGTTTGGAGAAATGATATGTAGATCATCCTCTAACAACATGTAGCACAAATAAGAAGGGGATGAGATGAAGAGGGAGGGATGTATGAAATGAATTTAGGGTTTCAAATATCATCAATATCATTCATCCATTTTGGTGGATTTGGTTTCTCAACCTATCAACACCCAAGATCTAATGAGGTTGAAGAATTTTGTCACCAATTGAAGTCCAAGTCAGAACCAAAATAATAAAATAATATTTAAATAAAACAATGTTTAAATGGTTAATAAAAGGAAAATGAATGGTAAAATACACAAATCATATTAAAACACCAAATAAAAATCCTAAAATATAGTCAGAGGTCAAACATGATTTAATAAAGATTGACAAATTTTTTTAGAATTTTTTAAAGTCAGAAACTATTTTTTAAAATTGAGGAAAATAAACAAAATAAACCAAAATTTGTGAAAAATAGTAAAATAAGAAATAAAAATAAAATGAGGTCACCAATATTTGTCACAAAGTCATTGGATCCTTCCTTAATTTTTTTATAATTTAAAAAGACCAGAAAGTATTTTTAAAACAATTAAAATAAGGAAAACAAAACAAAAATCATGAAAAAACAATCAAACGCCAAAATAAAAATATGAAAAAATATTCACAAAGTCAGAAATAATCCAAAGTAATTTTGTATATTTTTTCATAATTTTTGGGTAAAAAATAAAAAAGTTATGAATTTTTAAATATAAAGGAAATTTAAAAATAATTTTGTAAAATAAAATAAATCAGAAAAAACCACACGTGTTGGATCTCTTCCACTTATACACTGACAAATCTAATGGATCTGAGGTGAGGGAGTATCACAAACCTAAGTCTATGTGTGCAGATGTAACACAAGAAAGTCCAACCAATCAAAATAAAATAATTGGCTGAGCGTCACTGGTTAAAGTATGACACGTAGGTCATCTTAAACCCTAGCCTCCTGCAATTAGGGAAAAACCAAGATCCTTGAATCTGTAAATTTATGCGTTCATAGTGGTACCATTAGATGTGTCTACTTGAGACGATCACAACCATATGCTCGAGAAAATTTTATATGAAGCACAACGTAGTCGATTTGGAGAAACCAGAGATGTTTGAAAATGTTAAAACAAAAAATCATAAGCATCAAATTCATTGATTCACCAAAATTGAGTTGATAGCAAGCATCAGTGAACATCATAGACCATTCTAGTAATTTGAGTTAGAAGATTTGGTGCCTTAAACTACTTGAACGAAGTCAGATGAACTTGCTCTATAAATGGACTTGGCTAGCACGATTTAGGGAACCTTAAGGCTTGATTCTTCTTATGTTATCTTAAGTGAAGTTCAAGGATGAAGGATCAATGAAGAAATTGGATTAAAAAGTGAAGAAAAGAGGAATTCGAAATCTTAGAAAAGTGAGTTATGGAGGGAGTTTGACATAGTTACTTTGGATGTTCAAGCTTGAAGAAATGAGAGGACTGAGGTCCTCTATTTACAGGGAAGCAAATGAGAATGAAAATTTTAAGAATTAGTGGAGTTTGGAGGGAAATCGTGAGAGGCCGTAGACATGAGCAATGTGTGACTTGCTTAGCATCAAAACACACTCAAACCTTGTGTTTCAAGGCTATAATCCTCTTTGACTTGGTTAAATATGTTTATATCATAAATGCACGCTAATTTGGTGTTTATAAGCCACATTATGGATTTCAAATTCCGACTTTGGAGAAAATTTCAGTTTCAAGGTACCATCTTTGAATCCATGGTGTTCACAACTCAAAGGGTCTTAGGGCATAATTCTTGAAGTATTTGAAAGATAAAGTCACAATATTTACAATGTGCAAATAATGAGATCAACTGGATCATTGAGCTATGAGTTGTGAAGAGTCAAAGTTGAGAAAAAGATGATGACTTTTGTACTTAGAAAAATTCTAAGTTTTTCATCAAAAGTGACCTATATTGTTTTAAGTTCTTACAAGGCCTTCCTCAAAAATTGAGATTTTATCATTGATGCTAGCTTGAAGTAGACTTATAAAAAGAGAATTTTGAAACTTTAATCACTGAAAAATACCAAGTATTGAAAAAGTTATGGCCTTGTGAAATTGGTAAAATTCCATGAGGTGACCTATAATCTTTTGGGTTCTTAGGGCATCTTCCACCCATTTTCAAGTCTTGCACATAAAATAAGAGTTGAAGTTCTCATTTTTAAGATCATTGTGTAAATATAATGGGCTCAAGGAGATAAAAATTGACCAAGTTATGATCTTTTGAATTCACATAAGGGAATTTGATGGCCTATTTAGGGGACTTGTAATCTTTCTTCTTCATTAGGCATCTTCCATACAAAATTTTCTTGAAACTCTTGAATTGATTAGTTGATAACCCTTTAAGGAGAAGCATACCTTTGGAATCACCCAAAAATATCAAAATATGAAAAAGATATAGCCCTTAGAAGTTCAAAACCCTTACTCCTAGAGAACCAAAATGACTTGGAAACCCCTTTCAATTTTGACAATCTTTCTTGCACAATCACTTTTTCCATGTGAATAGAAGTTGTTGTAGATGATAATAAGAACCAATATCAATAATAACCACTTCTAAATATTAATAATTGATAGAGTTATACACTTGTGATCAAGAAATCAAGAGCTTATCCAATTAGGTCAAACTTCTTCAATCGATTCTTGCATTTTTTGACTTTCTTTGAAAAATTGAGGCATGATAAATAATAGTATGCCTTGTAATGATATTAATATAAAACATATTTAATGATGAAGTTTGAATCTCAATGAAGCTTTATTGAAGAAGGCATGGAAATAAACTCACGAACCTATAAATCAACCTGGTGAAATGTGTAGTGCCCTCACCTATAGTATCATTAATTAGAGAAAACATTCATTCTATTTTTTTAGTTCAAAGTTAATTAATACAAAACATATATGATCACAATATACAAATTAAGGTGCTTGGTGATCCCCTATGAGAAAACCTAAATATATGGAGAAGAACCAAAATCCTAGTGTGATCTTAATATGATTTAGTTGATATGAGATGATGGAGGAATCTTAGGGGAAAAAATTTGGGTACAACAACTAGGTATCTACCAAGATGTTAGAGCAGACTTAAGAGGTCATGTCGAATTTCCTTGAGCCTTCCCCTAAGTAACTCTAGTTATCTTTCTCCATAATCCAGATTCGACAAGATAGATCTTCTTTGGAGACAGAGTATGGATCAAAAGCTAAGTGCCTTTAGCTCAGGTCTTTAGAGTTTAAGCTGTCACCAGAAGCTGAGAGACCAAGTTCTGATTATCATAATATAATTTCATGACATCCTGCTCGACATTATATTCCTTTAACATTTGTTTCATCCAAATCAATTAAGAGAAATTACTTCCTGCTGCAAGATACTCTACCTCAGCAATAAACAATGAAACACAATTTTGCTTCTTACTGAACCTTAGATATAAGATTATTTCCTAAGAAAAAACATCCTCTAAAAGTGATTTTTCAATCATCAACACTACCTGCCCAATTTTCATCACAATATCCTACAAGCATGAATTTGTACTATGAGAGTACAACATACCATAATCACTAGTTCCATTGATGTATTTCAAGATCCTTTTCACTTGAGTAATATGGCTCATTTTAGGTTCAGCCTGATATCTTGCGCAAACTCCTCCAACAAAGAAAATATCAGGTATGTTGGATGTAAGATGCAATAGTCTACCAATCATACCCTTCTATAGCTTTTGATCCACATTGACACCTTTTTCATCCTTAGATAATTTCAAGTGAGTTGGTGCACGTGTTCTTTTGTCATTGACATTTTCCAGGACAAACTTCTTTACTTCATTCTTAGCATTCTTTCTTTGAGATATGAAGATAGCATCATTCATTTGTTTAACTTGAAGACCAAGAAAGTAAGTTATTTCACCAACAAGACTCATCTCAAATTCAGATTGCATTTGTTTGAAAAATTGTTGAACCATCTGGGTTGACATTCCTCCAAACATAATGTCATCAACATATATCTGAGTTATCATGAGTTTACCATCTTCTTCCTTAATAAACAAGGTTTTGTCTGTTGCCCTTTTCATGTATCCATCATTGACATGAAACTCAATTTACATTTCATACCATGCACTATGAGCTTGCTTTAAACCATACAAAGCTTTCCTCAGTTTGTAAACATGATCTGGAAAGTTGGGATCTATGAATCCTTTGGGTTGTTCAACATACACTTCTTTATTTAAGTATCCATTCAAGAAATAACTTTTCATATCCATTTGAAATAACTTGAATTTTAGCATGCAAGCCACTCATAAGAGAAATCTTATGGATTCAAGACGAGCTACAGGAGAAAAAATATCGTAAAAATCAACTCCTTCTACTTGAGTGTATCCTTTAGCTACAAGTCTAGCCTTGTTTCTGGTCATAATACCTTTTTCATCATATTTGTTCTTATAAATCCATTTTGCACCAACCACATTCATTATTTCAGACCTAGGTACTAAGTCCCATACTTCATTTCTTTTGAACCGACCTAGTCCTTCTTGTATAACATTAATCTAGAACTCATCAGCCAATGCTTCATTCACAATTTTAGGTTCAAGCTTAGAGACAAAACAAGAATTGAATATCACATCTCTGGACCTAGTGGTGACCACTTCATCAAGATTTTCTATAATGAGTTCCTTTGGATGATCTTTCTGAATTATAATAGAGGGACCTTTGTTTGTTTGAGAGTTATTTGTTTCAGTACTTGCTAGCTCAATGTTAGACTAAATGTCTACCTTATTTTCTTGATCATCAGTCTGCAGAGAAGATGTTCCAAAATCGTCATTGACATCAAACCCTCTTTCACTGATTGAGTCATCAACCATAACATTAATAGATGTCATCATGAATTTGTTTTTGGAGTTAAATAATCTATAACCTCCATTATTTATAGAGTAACCCAGAAACATCCTTTCATCCCTTTTGCAATCCGTCTTTCTCATTTGTTCTCTGTCATTTAGGATATAACATTTACTCCAAAAACCATGAAAGTATTTAACACTAGGTTTTTTCCCTTTCCACAATTCATAAAGAGTGGAAGATATATTTGTCCCTAGAGTAACACGATTATGAATGTAACAAGTTGTGCTTATAGCTTCAGCCTAAAAATGGTAAGGAAAGTTTTTGGCATGTAACATGACTCTAGAAGATTCTTGTAAGGTTCTATTATTGCATTCTACCACCCCATTTTGATGAGGAATGATGGGAGATGAGAACCCATGAATAATACATTAAAAAGAGAAAAATTAAGAGAATTTGGAATTCTCAAACTCCTTTCAATGGTCCCTTCTAATTCTAACAATTACATTATCCTTCTCTCTTTACAGGCGTTGACAAAACTCTTTGAAGACCTCAAAAGTGTCTGATTTTTCTTTGATAAAGTAAACCTTGAAAAGTAATCAAAAACCACATAGACATACATTCTCCCACCAAGACTTTCAACCTTCATAGGTCCCATAAAATCCATGTGAAGAAGTTCTAACAATTTGGAAGTAGTCTGATGTTGTAACTTTGGGTGTGACAACTTGATTTGCTTCCCAATTTTACACTCACAACATACCTTACCCCTCTCAATTTTAAGCTTTGGTAGGCCTCTAATAAATTATCTAGATATAATCTTCTTTATACCTTTGAGATTTAGATGTACAAGCTTCTTGTGCCACAACTTGAATTCATCTTCTTTGGTCATTAAACATGTGGAAGAGTAGGTAGTTTTTTGAGGTACCCATAAATAAAATTTTTCTTTAGACCTAACTCCCTTTATCACAACATCATCCTTCTCATTGGTAACCAAACATTAAAATTTGGTAAAATCAACTTTTAGGCCCTGATCACACAACTGACTGATACTAATTAGATTTGCAGTTAGTCCTTTCACCAGAAGTGTAACACCCTTCTAAACCCAAGAAATTTTCACAATTATTTAAATAAATAAATCAGAGTAATATCACCAACAAGGGTGTCACATCTTTACAAAAACATCTTAATAATGCATCCTGCTCCATAACATGGGTTGCAAATCTGTAAAACAAATAATATGCATTTAGCATCTTCAAATTATTGCAGCGGAAATCATAAATCTCAAAACATCTATAATTCAGATACCTCATATAGTTCATCAAGTTAAAAATCATGATCCAATTTGGATATCAATACCATAACAAGGAAATTTAGAAAACATCAAAGTAAATGGAGACATATAGTTCTCAACAAACAATCCCAACCCCGATGTTACATATCAGAGCAAGATTCCCTTATTCTACTGAAAGCAAATAAAATGCATCCCGAAGCTATCCTTTAAACTCCTATGGAATACTCTTGATCACCTGCGTGTTACCCATGCTGAGGTAACATTCAAACAGAAAGGGTGAGTAAATCATAATCATTATATAAGACATAAGGTATAGACAATAGCAAAATATGCAAATAAGTAAGGTATCATGCTTCATCACATCTTCATGTTACACTCACACCTTCGCCAATTCATCAATTAAGAACACATATATCAGGACATACAAAGTATCATCATTCATCAATGAAACATATATAATACAATATCACATAGAATGTAACGCATCATCATAGACTAGTGCATGTTGTACCAAAACGTCACTGATGACTCACTTATCTTCAATCTCCAAAGATCCCTACCAATAGGACCGATTCCCATTTGGAACCAGAGAACTTCACTATGGCACCAAATTCACACTATATGATTATTGCCTTCACTAGAAAATTGTCCTACAATCATCACTGGACCAAAGTCCTAATCACCATCATAAGACCAAATACCTAAACCATTCCATGAATGCAATGATACCCAACATTATAAATAATATGACCACGGCTAGTCAACACACATCACCATTCATGAATCATCACAAGCATCATCATAGAATCAAAGGAATCAAAACAAAAACATAGCACCATAATATAAATAAACACATCATTATATACATCACATACTCATCATTATGAACCAAGTACTATCACAAGATCGTCACATCATCATCATACTTCATTATCATAAGACATCATAGCGATTCAACACAGGGAAAACTAATTCTATCATAAATTAGATATTATAATTATCCTTCTTATCCTTCATTTTATTCCACATTATTATAGTTAATTGAATTAACTATCCAGCGCTTTAAACGACACATCAAACAAAGTTCTAGAACTAAAGTTATGATCATTTTAAGGTTTCTAAAATAACCATCCAGTTCTGCCATCGGTCGCCTGGCGACACACCTCCGTTGCCTGGAGATGCAACCTTCGCGTCCAAAATTTCCCAATGATGATAGGAACAATGAATTACAGAAGCTTCTTCTCACCTACACCTTTTCTCCTGGCGATACAACTTTTTCCTGACGACACAACCTCCGTCGCCCGACGACACAACGCGTACATGATTTTCCTGTTGCGATTCATGCACAAACCAGCCTAAAATTTCTATGATTTTACCATATTATAGGTCCTAAAACTACATATAATCATAGGGATTCATTTTCTTTTAACATCTTATGTTACTACATAGATTATACATCATTTGAGCATCATTATTCATCTCTAATTCATCAAATCCTCATCCAAAATCACCAAATCATAATTCACCAAAACCTAAGGAAATTCTTCCATAATCCAAACCTTAAAATCCAACCTAATAAAGATGATAAAACTCCTATTACCTTAATTCATGGTTGAATCTGATTCCTCTTCACGTTCTACGGAAATCTCTTGGTATTCCTTTGCCCTAGTCTCTTTTCTCCACAACGTCAGTTTTTCTACCAACTCTACGATCGCACGAATGGAATAAATAAACTATATTCACTAGTTTAGCCTTAATACCAAACATCCGATCTTGCCCTCACTTACATTCACTATTACCCATCGGCTTCTGATGCTCAAATTTTGACTTTTGACAAGTCAAGCAAGCATAAACAAGTTTTCCAATTTCCTTTTTCATACCCGGCCACCAAAATAACTTCTTCAAGTGTTGATACACGTGGTAGTACCCAGATGAATACTCAATCCACTTCTATGTCCTTCCTCAAGAATACTCTTCTTAAGTTCTGGAACATCTGGAACGCACACTATATCACCAAACCTCATCACACCATTCTCATCAATTATGAACTTATCTCCTTTACCTTGGTTAATTAAAGTCAATTAATCAACTAACCTCAAATCAAACTTCTGTCCTTCACGAATTTCCTCTATTATACCACTAGTCTGCTTCAACATTCCCAATTTCACACTATCAGGAGTTTCTACACACACCAAGCTTATATCTCGAATTGTTCGATCATCTCTAACTCTTGAACCATAAGGATTGATATATGTAGCGACTTCCTTCTCAATGCATCCGCAACTACATTTGCTTTATCGGGATGGTAACTCAAATCGAAGTCATAATCCTTCACTAATTCAAGCCACCTTCTCTGTCTCATGTTAAATTCTTTCAGGTCAAATAAGTACTTCAAACTCTTGTGATCATTGAACACTTTGAATTTAGAACCAAAAAGATAATGTCTCCAAATCTTTAATAAAAACACCACTGCTGCTAACTCTAAGTCATGCGTAGGATAATTCCTTTCATGAACTTGTTATCTAGACGCATAAGCAACAACTTGTCCATTCTGCATTAGCACACCACCAAGTACCATCTTAGATAGATCACGATACACCACAAATGACTCATTTGGATTAGGTAAAACCAATACCGGAGCAGTCGTCAACCTCTTCTTTAGTTCCACAAAGATTTCTTCACATACAACATCCAGCACATAAGCTTGTCCCTTTCGTGTTAAATGCATCAAAGGTAACACCAACTTAGAAAAACCCTCAATAAATCTTCGATAATAACCTGCCAAACCAAGAAAACTTCGAAATCTCAGTTGCAGACTTTAGTGCCCCACATTGCAACATTGCATCCACTTTAGAAGGATCCACATTAATTGCACCACTCGAAATTACATGACCAAGAAATCACACTTCGACAAATTTGCATATAATTTCATTTCCTTCAACACTTGCAATACCAATCGCAAATTCTCAACATGCTCTTCTTCCGTCTTAGAGTAAATCAAAATATCGTCAATGAAAACTACTACAAACTTATCCAAGTAAGAATGAAAATTTATATTCATATACTCCATGAAAACACCTGGTGCATTAGATACACCAAACGACATCACATTATACTCAGTGTCCATACCTCATTTGGAAAGCTGTCTTCGGAATATCATCTGGTTTAACCCTAATCTGATGATAACCTAACCTGAAATCAATCTTGATAAAAACACAAGCACCCACCAATTGGTCCATCAAATCTTCAATTATTGGTATACTTATTCTGGATTGTTACTTTATTTAGTTGTCTGTAATCTACACACAGTCTCATACTTCCATCTTTCTTCATGACTAAGAACATTGTAGCACCCCACGGCAAAACACTCAGTCACACAAACTTCTTCTCAAGAACGTCTTCTATTTTCTTCTTAAATTTTCTAAGCTCGACAGTCGACATTCTATAAGGAGCCATCGACACCAGTCCGTGCCTAGCACCAAATCAATAGAAAAATCTACTTCTCGCTCAGGAGGTAATTCACTGACGTCATCTAGAAACACCTCTGGAAAATCATAAAAAACTGGTAACTCTACATTCACATCTTTATCTTCAACTTGCAATGATGTAAACATTGCAAACATCAAGGCTTCATCTTCCAAAAGTTAATTCACTTTCTTAGCGGTCAACATCATCAATTCTCAATTATCATCAAACATAGGGAACCTCAAAGTCTTATTATAACAATTGATATGAACATAGTTGAACTCTAACGAGTTCATTGTGAGAATCACATCGATTTGGTGTAAGCGAAGACACACCAAATCCATCACAAATTTTTTGTCGTAAATAGTCAAAGGGCACTTCAAACAAACGTAAGTAGTAGTAATAAAACCAATAGCAGGAGTATCTATTACCATACTACCATTCATATCAATCAATTTCAATTCCAACTTAGTAGCACATTCAAGCAAAATAAATGAATGAGTAGCACCAGTATCAATAATGGAAACCAATTCAACATCGTTAATAAAGCAAGTACTTAGAATCAAGTTGTCCTGCTTAGGTTCCTCAATTCCGCTCAAAGTGAATACTCTACCATTGGTCTGGGAAGCAACAACTCTCTTCGGCTTCTGACACTGGGTACTGATATGACCCTGCCCTCCACAATTGAAATAAGTATGACCATCATTCTTGCATTCAGAAGCACGATGACCGAACTTACCACACTTGTACCACCTTAGCACCTTATTCTGACATTCATTAGCTCGGTGACCTTGTTCACTACACCTATAACACCTGACAGAAGTGGGAGCTCCTCCCCCACTTGTTTGTTTCCCATCATAAGCCTTTTTTTTGTCAGCTGGGGCATCATAAGGATTCTTACGATCTTGATATGGTTTCCCTCTTCTCTTGTTCAGACTCTTGTAGTGAGCTGAATGAGCTTTATTGTCCTCTTCATAGATTCTACAGTTGTCCACCAGCTTTATTGTCCCGCTTGATCTCTGGATGCAAACCATTCTTGAACTTGATACACCTCGAGAACTCAGCAGTCGCTTCACTATAATATGGATAGGACTTTTCCAGCTCCATAAACTTCGAAGAATACTCAGTCACAGTCAAGTTTCCTTGCTTCAACTCTAGGAACTCAATCTCCTTCTTTCCGTGCACATGCTCCAGAAAGTACTTCCTTAAGAAAACCCTTCTGAACACAACCCAAGTAATCACTTTTCCTAGTGCTGTCTGTCTCTAACGAGTACCGATCCACCAGTCATCAGCTTTCTCAGCCAGTTGATGCGTACATAACTTCACCTTCTGCGCCTCAATGCAATACATGACTCAAAAGATTCTCTCGATTTCCTTAAGAAATATTTGAACTCCATCAAGTTCGAAACTACCTTTAAATACATGAAGATGATTCCTCTAGAACATCTCCAAAACACGGGATCCATCATT
The DNA here is from genome assembly GCA_948472305.1 of Vicia faba. NCBI lineage: Eukaryota > Viridiplantae > Streptophyta > Magnoliopsida > Fabales > Fabaceae > Vicia > Vicia faba. The sequence goes on along the minus strand of OX451741.1, from coordinate 766,252,934 downwards.
AGAATGATGTTGCACAACTTGAGCAACAGCCTGCAAGGCAGCATCAAGTGCAACATCATTCCTTCCAGTCATTTCTCTGTTTCACGTCAACAACAAACACTAAGGTTAGAAACTAATTCAACAGTATACCACTGTCATACACTAAAGACTCAATAACCTGACCGGACAGACCGACCTGCTCTGATACCACTAGTGTAACACACTTCTAAACCCAAGAAATGTTTGCAATTATTTAAATAAATCAGAGTAATATAACAACCAAGGGTGTCACATCTTCACAAAAACATCTTAATAACGCATCATGCTCCGTAACACGGGTTGGAAAACTATAAAACAAATAATATGCATTTAGAATCTTCAAATTGTTGCAGCGCAAATCATAAATCTCAAAACATCTATAATCCGGATACCTCATATAATTCATCAAGTTAAACATCATGATCCAATTCAGATATCAATACCATAACAAGGCAATTTAGAAAATATCAAAGTAAACAGAGACTTATAGTTATCAACAAACAATCCCAACCTCGATGTTACATATCAGATCAAGATTCCCTTATTCTACTGAAAGCAAATAAAACGCATCCCAAAGCTATCCTTTAAACTCCTATGAAATACTCTTAATCACCGGTATGTTACCCGTGCTGAGGTAACATTCAAACAGAAAGGGTGATTAAATCATAATCATTATATAAGACATAAGGTATAGACAATATCAAAATATGCACATAAGTAAGGTATCATGCTTCATCACATGTTCATGTTACACTCACACCTTCGCCAATTCATCAATTAAGAACACATATATCAGCACATACAAAGTATCATCATTCATCAATGAAACACATAGAATACAATATCACATAGAATGTAATGCATCATCATAGACTCATGCATGTTGTACCAAAATGTCACTGATGACTCACTCATCTTCAATCTCCAAAGATCCCCAACAATAGGATCGATTCCCACTTGGAACCAGAGCACTTCACTGTTGCACCAAATCCATACTATGGGATTCTTGCCTCCATTGGAAAATTGTCCTACCATCATCATTGGACCAAAGTCCTAATCACCATCACAAGACCTAAGTCCTAAACCATTCCATGAATGCAATGATACCCAACATCATAAATAATATGACCACGACTAGTCAACACGCATCACCATTCATGAATCATCATAAGCATCATCATAGCATTAAAGGAATAAAAAAAATATCATAACACCTTTATATAAATCAACACATCATCATATACAACACATACTCATCATTATGAACCAAGTATTATCATAAGATCGTTGCATCATCATCATACTTCATTATCACAAGGCATCATAAGGATTCAACACAGGGGAAACTAATTCTATCGTAACTTAGATATTAGAATTATCCTTCTTATCCTTCATTTTATTCCATATAATTATAGTTCATCATGTTAACTCTCCAGTTCTTCGAATGGCACATCAAACAGAGTTCTAGAACTAAAGTTATGATCATTTTAAGATTTCCAAAATATCCATCCAATTTTGCCATTCGTCGCCTGGTGACACACCCCCATCGCCTGGAAATGCAACCTTCATGTCCCAACTATCCTGGTGACATTAGGAGTGACACATTAAAGAAGTGTCCTCTTCTCTACCCCTTTTCGCCTCCACTTTCACCTGGCGATACAACTTTCGCCCGATGACACAACCTTCGTCGCTCGATGACACAACACGATTAGGGTTTTATTTTGTGATTCCTGCATAAACCAATCTAAACTTTTTGTGATTTTACCATACTATAGGTCCTAAAACTACATCTAATCATATGGATTCATTGTCTATTAGCTTCCTATATTACTACATCGATTATACATCATCTAGGCATCATTATTCATCTTTAATTCATCAAATCCTCATCCAACATCACCAATTCATCATTCACCAAAACCTAAGGAAATTATACCATAATCCAAACCTTAAAATCAAACGTAATAAAGATGATAAAACACCCTTACCTTAATTCGTGGTTGAATTTGATTCTTGTTCACATTCTATCAAAATCTCTTGGTATTCCCGTGCCATAGTCTCTTTTCTCCATAACGTCAGTTTTTCTCCCAATTTTATGATCGCACGAATGGAGTAACTAAACTCTCTTCCCTAGTTTAACCGTTGGGCCCCTAATACCAAACTTCTGATCTTGCCCTAACTTACACTTCACTATTTACCATCTTGCCTTCATTTCTTCTAACCAATAATAATTCTATTTTCTCAAATTAAAATAATTCTAAAAAATTATTCTAACTATTATATATGTTATTCTGAATTACTCAAAAATCCCTCAATACACCTAAGCATCTCACAAATCACCACAACATCACATGAATCATTCATAACATCACATAGGCCACCATCTTCATAAATACATAAGGAATATATGTCACAATAATAACTCTCATGAAACACCAAACATCATATAATCAAAACGATTGATATAATCAAACTAAGTTAATTAATTAAAATAATTAATAAAAAATTCGGGGTGTTACAAGAAGCACATCATCTATTCTGGGAAGTTCAGTACAAACTAACTTTCCAACTCCCTAAATTTCACCTTTAGCTCTGATAAGTGTGTTTTGTATTGTTTTGATAAGCATATTTTAGTCGTATTCTCGTTTTGTTTTGCTTGTTTTTCTTCCCTTTTCCATATTTTATGATTTGGTATTATGTTTCTGTCATGTTCGGCCCTAATGATCATACCGGAAGAAAAAGGAATCAAATTGGGTGAAAAGAAGAAAAGCGCAAAAATTGGAAACCTCTAGTATAAAGATCAGAGGCAGGTTATGGGTGCCCGTAACACACGTTATGGCTTGTAACGAGCTCCAACCTGAAGCCTCCTTTACGCACATGCCCCAGTATAAATATCTATTGCCTGTTACAAGTGCCCATAACGCGTGTTACAACCCGTAACAGGCAGGCGCAACTCCCATATTTTCTTTCCTTTTTCGGTTCGATTAAGTTGTTTTAGGATTTCTTGCATATTGAAATCTGATTTGATTGCAATTAATTGCCAAGATTTTTTTGTTTAGGCCTATTTTTCTATTTAAAAAACAACTTTGTAAGGATTAATCATCCAGCTTTTATCGTAGAATTCTCTCAACATATTTTTATCAAGTTTTACAAAAGTCTCAATTGGAGCAGTTAGATCAATAATTCTCTATATATTCAGTATTTCATTTTCATCATTTTATTTTTATTTCCTTCTTTATAATTAATTTAATTGGATCATGTTTACTATTATATCTGAATTTTTTGCTTGTTTTCTCACCATGAGTGACTAGTCCCATAAGGAAGAAGGGTCATGAGATCTAACTCTTAACATTCCATGTATTTGATTTACCGGTTATGAGAATTCAAAACACATTTATTTTATAAATCTTAGTTTTTATAATTCACCCTTGTTACGAAAGTAAAAGAGTTCTCAGGTATCGATAATGATCTGAAAGGACTTGCATCGATGTCTGATAACAGGTTTTTAACCAATTAAATTTGATGATAAGAAAGTACTCGAATAAGGTTGACAAAGATTTCATCTTTATAGCTATGCAAAATTAATGATCTTTGATAAATAACTCTGCGCGATCAAAAGTTGTCGATCGTCTTGTTTATCAAAGATAAGATAACATGCTGGAGAAAACAAGTGTTGTCTATATTTATCTATTTTCTATAAATTGCGCAAGAATTATCATAGTAAAAGTAATTAAATTATATGGAATTGTTAGAGTAAGGGATCATGATCCTGAATCCTGTTTGGTTTAAATTAATTTCCAAATTATTCACCAATAAGCTGTTTTATTTAAGTGCTTTTCTAAATAAGTTGTTTTCTCTTAAGTGTTTTCTCAATTAGGTTTGCCTCATCCCAAATTATCTGGTCGTTCTAGATTTACATTGATAAAATATAAATCGGTACTTAACCATTGGTCCTTGTCGTTTAATAACTTTTTACTACTCTGACATAGTCATGCACTTGCAACTGTGTCATGTTTTTGGCACCGTTGTCGGGGACCAATTACATTAATATTGAAATTATATTTGATCACCATAGAGACTAGAGTTTTTATTTTTATTTTTGTTTATATGAAGAACATGTTTTGCAGACGATTTAGTCTTACCCATTGATTAGATCGAACATTTCCAACGAGAAAGGCTCCAAGCTCAAAGAAGAATAATAATGATTGCCTTTGTTGTTGACACGAAACCCTTGAAGGATTATGCAGTTCCTACAGAAGAGGAACCATACTGCAGTATTGTGAAACCACCTATCGAGGTGAATAATTTTGAGCTGAAACCTTCATTGATAGATATGGTCCAACAAAATCACTTTTCACGCTTACCTTCAAAAAATCTGAATCTACACTTGTCTATCTTTGTTGATAATTGTGGCACTGTTAAGGAAAATGGTGTTGATCAAAATGCTATCTGCTTAAGGTTGTTTCCCATCCCTCTGAGAGATTAAGCAAGGGCTTGGCTCCAACCCTTGACCTCCAATTCTATTACTTCCTGGACACAATTGAAAGCTGCTTTTCTTGCCCAATATTTTCCTCTGAGTAAGACAACCTAAGTTAGGAACGAGATAAATAATTTCAAGCAAGAAGATGGGGAATTTTTGTTTGATGCATGGGAACGTTTTAAGGATTTGTTAAGGCTTTTCCTTTCCATGGGCTTGAAAAGTGGATGATAATTCATACCTTCTACAATGGTCTCCTTTACACTAAAAGGATGACCTGTGATGTAGCTTTCAGTGGAGCCCTAATGAATAGCCCACAAGATATGGCCTATAATCTCATAGGGGAAATGGACAAAAACCATCATTCTTGGGGAAGTGTGCGATAAGATGCCGATAAGACCACCCCTAAAACTGGGGGAATATATAAAGTGAATGCTTTTGATCACATGAATGCTGAAGTTGATGCTCTTTATAAGAAGATTGATGAGTTAAACATCACTCCAGCTGCTCTTGCTTCCCCTGTTGCCTCTGTTTCCCCCGTTACACTTAACTATGAAATTTGTAGAGTAAACAGACAGATTGATAAAGATTTCCAAATGATTATCGCTGGAGGATCTAATCAAGAAAATGTTAATTACTTAAACAATCAGAGGAACAACCCTTATTCCAGCACCTACAACCCTGGTTGGAAAAATCACCCAAATTTCTCCTACAAAAATAACCAACCACAATAAGTTGCAGCACCACCAGGTTTTCAAGATGTTACCCCTCAAAAGAAGTCTAATCTTGAATTGATGATGGAAAACTTTGTCGCGACTCAAGCTCGCCAAAATGAAGAATTCAAAAACCAAAACCTCCACATCAGCGAAGTACTCATGTAGTTAATCACAAAGGTTAAGGGGATTGTCACTCACTCTAAGATGCTAGAAACCCAAATCTCCCAAGTTGCTCAACAACAAGCATCTGCTTCAGTTCCTCCAGGAACCTTCCCGTGACAACCGAGAAAAATCCTAGAGGTCATTTGAATTTCATAACCATTTTGAGTGCTGAACATGTTAACAAACTTAAGAAGAAGGAAGTTGCTATTACAGAGAATTTTAAGAAAGGAATTAACAAGCTCAAGAAAGAAAATTATGAGCTTCCTAGAAGGGAAACAATTGAGATTAAGGAATAGGCATACCTTAAGAACATAGTAGAGTCCCTAAAGAAACTCTATAACTACACCCTTCTTTTTGAGTCCCCATCTTGGATGCCCTCTCTTTTGCAAACAATGAAAACTGTTTTCTCCAAGAAAAGAATGAAGAATCATGGGATCAAAAAGCTAACTGCTATGTGTAGCACCTTGATGCCAAATGGAATCCCACCAAAGTTAGATGACCCTGGGGACTTCTCTATCCCCTATGATATTGGTTCTATAAAAGTTGAAAAGGCTCTTTGTGACATCAGCGCCAGTGTTAATATTCTCCCCTTAGCCTTCTATAGAAAACTTGACCTAGGGAAACTAAAACCTTATGATGTATCACTATAACTTTTTGATGGATCCATCAAAAAGGTACCAGGGCTTCTCAAAGACGTCCATGCCCTAGTTGGGGACCTTTGATTTCCTTCAGACTTTGTAGTGATGGATATAAATGAAAATCTTCAAGTCCCGGTTATCTTAGGAAGACCCTTCGTGGCCACAACATGGATAACCATTTATGTTAAACAAGGAATGATAACCTTTTAGGTGGGAGAAAAAAGATAGAATTCTTTATCCCTGATGAACAGACCCTCTCTAATGCTATGAATCCTTGTCAATACCTTAGCCTTGTTTGAAAAAATGTCACATGGAGGAAGAATGAAAAGAAACGAAGAGAAAAAGAGAAAGCTACTGAAGAAGTGGGAAAGTAGAAAACATCTGTAAAGGAAGAAAAATGTTGGATGTTTGGCATGGGTAAAAAGTATTTGGATGGAGGCCCAAACCAACTAGTAAGAAAACCACAGAACCAACTTTGAAGGAAGAACCATATTGAGTAGTAAAGCTCAAGAACTGTCGAGCCATGAGGCGTTAAACAAAGCTCTTAGTGGGAGGAAACCCGTAATTTTTATGTTAACCATTTTATTTTATTGTTTATGTGTTTATTTTTCAGTCAATAAAAAGGTACTTGCAAAGGGGAGGCAAAGGGATCATTTTTCAATCATCAAAAAAGTCGATAAGGAGTTAATACGGGAAATCAAGTGTCAGACAAAAAAATCAAAGGCGCATTACGGGCCCCCGTAATGGGCATTACAACCCATAATGACTCCTAGACATCAACCTTCTTTTCGTTTGTCCTGCAAGAAATAAGCAGAGGAGTATTACGGCGGCCCGTAACAGGCGTTACGGCCCGTAATACTTCCCAACATAATTTTTCAATATTTCTCAATTTTATCTTTCTTCCTCTTCTTACACGCAGGTTACAAGGCGACACTCGATGATAAAACCCATCCCCTCCCCCTCAGTGAGAATATTTTTGAGTTTCCCCTCCCTCTCTTTAGCTAAAACATTGAGGACAATGTTTAGTTAAAGTTTAGGGTGGCTTTACCTGCTTTTTTTTATTTAGTTATTTATTTTTTGTCAATTTATTTATTTTCTTCCACTTGCTTATGTTATTTCCTTTTCGTAAAAAAAATCACTTTTTGAACTTTTTCCCCCAACCATGACCAACAAATTTTATTTTTCCAAAAAGTGTTCTGACTTTGAAACAACTAGGAAAGTATATAGAGTTAGAAGAACCAAAAGAATCTGAAAAAAAGGGGTTTTTCTTGAACACCATAAGTTTCCCCAAAAGAGATACGAGTCTAACATGTAGATTTGTTTCATAGTACTTAGACCCTGAGAAGTACTCATTGATTAGTTTAATTTGACAGTCTATCATAAATTAGATTTGCATGCATATATGGTTGATTGAGAAACAATTTTTTTACCAAATAGATGAAAAGGCGGTAAAAGGCAACCAACCCTTTAAGTCGGGTAACCCTCACCCGGTTATTCAGCCAAACGGTGGTTGATCCCCATCATCGTCCTAAATAAAAGACAATATATAAGCTTGAAAATGCTTTGAAAATTTTGTCAACACCAAAAAAGATGAAAAGATGGTATAAGGAAACTATCCCTCTAAGTCGGGAAACCCTCACCCAGTTGTTCGACCCAACGGTAGTTAATCCCCAAACATCGTCCTAAATAAAGGACAATATATAAGCTTAAAAAGGCTTTGAAAATTTCATCGGTGGATAACAAATGTTGCATAATCGAAAAAATCTTAATCGACCTTGTGCATGTGATGTTTATCATATATTTCCATTGCCTTAATTTCATTTTTCGAATGAAAAGGGAGGAAAATAGGAGACAAGAATTAAGTACAAAGCATATTTAGAGAGGTGTCCAAGTAGTGAAGCTTAGGTCCATAGTCTCACTATGGTTTGTGTTCTTGTAAAGACTCTTAGAGTCAGATGAGTACCAGAAAGATTAACTCTTAACCATGTTGAACAAAAGACTCACGTATGAGTACTAGTTCATCTCATCTTTCATGAACTATTTCTTTCGATGTTTTTGCTTGGTCCAAAATTTTGTTTTGCAAGCCATGTCTCTTGAGGACAAGAAACGGTCTAAGTTTGTGGGAGCTTGATAAGTGTGTTATGTATCATTTTTATAAGCATATTTTAGTCGTATTCTCTTCATGTTTTACTTGTTTTTCTTCCCTTTTCCATGTTTTATGCTTTGGTATTATGTTTCAGTCATTTTCAGGCTCTCGTGATCATACTGGAAAAAAAGAAAGAAATCAAATCGCGTGAAAAACGAAGAAAAGCGAAAAAACCGGAAACCTTCAGTACAAAGACCAAAGGAAGGTTACGGGTGCCCGTAACGAGCTCCAACATGAAGCTTCCTTTGTGCGTATTCCACAGTACAAATATCTGTGGCCTATTAGGGGTGCCCGTAACACGTGTCACAACTCCTAACAGGCAGGCGCAACTCCCATATTTTCTTTCCTTTTTCGGTTAAATAAAGCTGTTTTGGGATTTCTTGCATATTGAGATGATTTGATTGCACTTAATTGCCAAGATCTTTTTGTTTAGGGCTATTTTTATATTTAAGCAAATGAATTTGTAAGGATTAATCATCCAACTTTTATTGTAGAATTCTCTCTTCCATATTTTTATCAATTTTTAAAAAAGTCTCCATTGGAGCAGTTGGATCAAGAATTCTCAATATATTCAGTATTTTATTTTCATCATGTTATTTTCATTTCCTTCTTTATAATTAATTTAATTTGATCATGTTTACTATTATTTCTGAATTGCTTGCTTGTTTTCTCACCATGAGTGAGTAGTCCCATAAGGATGAAGGGTTATGAGACCTAACTCTTAACAATCCATGTATTTAATTTACTAGTTATGAGAATTCAAAACGCATATATTTTATAAACCTGGTTTTTTATAATTCACCTTGTTACGAAAGTAAAAGAGTTCTCAAGTTACAATAATGATCTGAAAGAACTTGTATCGATGTTTGGTAATAGTTTTTTAAACAATTAAATTCGAGGATACAAAGTACTCTAATGAGGTTGAGAAAGGTTTCGTCTTTATAGCTATGCAGAAGTAATGACCGTTGATAAATAACTTTGCTCGAGCGAAAGCCGACGAGCGTCTTGTTTATCAAAGATAAGGCAACACGCTGGCGAAAGTAGTTGTTGTCTGTATTTATCATTTTCTATAAATTGCACAAGAATTCTCATAGTAAAAGTAATTCAATTATATGGAATTGTTAGAGTAAGGGATCATGATCTCAAATCCTGTTTGTTTTAAATTAATTTCCAAATTCTTCACCAATAAGCTTTTTTATTTAAGTGCTTTTCTAAATAAGTTGTTTTCACTTAAGTGATGAATCATCCCAAATTATTCAGTTTCTTTAGATTTACATTGATAAAATAGAAATTGATACTTAACCATTGGTCCTTGTGGTTCGATAATTTTTTACTACTCTTACATAGTCGTGCACTTGTGACTGTGTCAAGCTTCATCACTAAATGTGACAAAACTAGTGGAATGAGGTATTATATCCACCAAATATTTTTGAACCCCTGTCATATGTTTATAACATTCACTGTCAAAATATCAATTTTATCTATATGAGGCTCTTAGAGAAGTATGAGCTATAAGATTAACATCCTCACATTTAGATATCCTCTTCTCACTAGTTTTCATCCTAATATGATTAGCCCTAGAATGAGCTGGAAACTTTTGAATCTCATACAATTTTTAACTGTTGTACCCCAATATTTTCACTCTTCATTTTGAACCTAATTTGCTTATACTTCATTATCATATGCATACATACATGTCATTAGGCTCATACTCATGGAATCAAAGTATTTCTTTGCAAGAAAGAGTCACAGAAATTGACTGTTCCGTTAAGCAGCACTGTGAAACAGAACTCAAGCTTTTCCATATTTTAATGCAATTCGCATGTTTTCCAATATATCCAATCAACAACCAAACAAGTCTTCATCATATCAAGCTCTTATATGTCTCAACGCGCTCTAAATTATGAAGGACATGGGTGTTTCGGTGAATTTGAGGCAGTGTGAACCAAAAACAATGTCTTTGCTGGTTTGAGCTTAGAAATTTGCAACTTTCCATCAGAGTACTATTTTAAGCTGATTCCTCTAGCATTGGAATCATCTCGGTATTTTCTTTATTTCATCCGTTCAGGATAGAAGTATATTATATGCAGAAAGTCTCCAAATAATTTGTTTTCTCTGAAGTAGTATTTAGATTTAATGATTGGTTGTCTCCTCAGTGAGTGTTTGGAAATTCGTAATTTTCATCCGATTTGGTATTTTTAGTGGATTCCTCGAGCACTGAGACTATATGGATTCTCTTATCATTTCTCATGTTCAAATCAAAAGCTAATTGTGTGAAGAAAATCTCCTGGAAATTTAATTCTTTAAAGACGGTATACTGAATTTATTTGCTGGCCTGTCATCGCGCGGGTAATAAAAAATTTGTATCTTCTGATTGGAATAATGTTTTGGGGAGATTTTGGAGGCGTTAAAATTGTCTTAATGTCTTCTCCAGTTCTCGTTTTTAGACCGGAAGCTAATTCATTAAAGAAAGCTTCCGAATATGTGATTATTCTGGAAGTGATACAGTGGAAAATAATGAAAATACTGTGCTGAGCCGTAATTTTATGGATGTTCAGAAATTTATAACTTTTGACTGAAATACCATTTTGGAGCGGTTTTTGCAGCAAAAATTCCGTCTTGATGTCCTCTTCAAGTCTCATGTTTGGACCAAAAGCTAATTCTTTGAGGAAGATCCTCGAAATTACGGGTTACCAGAGAAATAATTGTGCTGAATCGGAATTTTTATTCACCGTTTCTCGATATTGTAAAATTCGTAACTCCTTCTATTTTTATCGTATCGAGACAGTTCTTTCGACACAATTTCATAAATGATGTCATCTACAGGTATGCTTCATATGCCAAATTCAAAATTTGATTGGAGCATTGTTGTTCATTGCGTTCTTCCGGGCTGAACATTGAAATTAATTGCAAAAAAAGATGTTTTGATTCATTCTACTATGCACCAGTGCAACTTCAAAAACTCATAACTTCCTCATCATTTATTTGATTGAGCCTGTTATTTTTGCGTTGCATCAAAAATTTCATCTTCTAAATCTTTGCTTCATGTCCCAAATTTGTATCTTCTCCGAGAGGTATGTTGTTGTCACTTAAGCTCGAAATAAGCTGAAAAATCAACTTTTATAATTTCCAATTTGAGGTCTCCTCACTTAATGTTGTTGAACTCACTCGATTTTTATTGTATCACATCTGTTCTTTTTAAGGTCTCGTCACTTAAAGCTAGCCAAACACCACTTTTGAGCAAACTATATATATTTGAATTCCAAATTTTTACAAGGTGACTCTCATAATCTCATTCGTGGTAGGTTAGATCAGACACTCTTTCCCTTCTCTCTTTGTTATCCCAAACATCATCATCAACATCATTCAACTTCCAATTTTCTACAAATTCTCTTAGGTAACATTACTTGATTCTCATAGTTTTGTTGAATACTTGAGTAATTTGATTTTGTTTATGTGAATTATGCATGTATTGATGAAATAGAGTAGTTTTGATCTAGAATTTAAGACATAGAATTTGTAATATTCTAGTGTATATTATGTGTTTGTGATAATTTCTATGTGAATTTGTGATGTAGATTTTGAGATAGATTTGTAGACATAACCTTTGTACATTAGGTGTATGTAGAAATTCCTCATAGAAATGTATTTCTAATTCTTGACATAAGAAATAATTTTTGATATTATGCTAATCTTTTGACATAGAGTTAATTGTAATTGTTTGTGTTGGTGTTAGATTCTTGATATTGTGAACAAATATGGATAAATCTGGGATTGGTTGAGTCTCGAGCTTAATTGTGTTGTGTCTAAATGTTAATTTTCCGGAATCATGATTACTAACTTGTGTTGTGTTTATTCTATGATATTTACTTCAATGTGCATACTCTTGTTTACTAATTCCTAGTACTAATATTCAAGTCTTTCCTACTAACACTTAGTGTTAAATTCTAGTTTTGCTCACTTACTTTAACATTTCCATAACATGTAATATTGTAATTGTGTGAACGTGCATTCACTCATACTAAAATTTGCTTATCCATGAGGTATAACTTATTCCATTTGACTCAAGACACATTACCAACCTCTTTTGATACATAAAAACTTAAGATAAGTGAAAAATGTCACAATTCTTGAATTTTTTTTAACACTTGACGTAATCTCATTTTTGAGCTAATTTCCTAACCATGATGAGTTTTAACACTTACGATTAATGGAACTTGACTTTCTCCATGATTCTAGAACTATTGGTGTACTTTATTTTCAATTTCTGATACTTTTTTTCCACCTTTCGCTTCTGCCAATCGACAAAATTGACCTAAAATACCCGTTTTCGGGAAAAATTAATTCAAACCGAGTTTTCTTAGTCTGTTGACACGTTTGTAATCAACCATGTGATTTTCGTTTAATTCTGAGTCAATAAATTTTGATGCCTATTTCCCGATTTTGTGATTTTTGATACCGATTGACATGTACCTTGGGCTTTAACTTTTACATAACTTGTATTCAAATTTCATTGGTTATTTGTATACCATTTCACCTATGTTTGCTTACTTAGGATTCATTCTATGTACACTTTGTGATTTGACATAACCGCTTTTACCAGTTTATGCCATCACCGGTGGGAGAACTGACTTGGGTGTTTTGCGTTTGATCGCAATTGTTGTGGATAGCAAGAGTCGCCAACGACTTTTCTTTTATCCAAAAAGGAAAGGTTGAAAAGAACAGGAAAGACCTTTCGATATTATTTCTTGAGTTCGGGTGGTAGGTTATGAAAAGGGAAGGTGTTCACACCCTTTTAATCCGTAGTTATCTATGGGCTCTTAGTTGCTTTCTAGATCACTTGTTTTGTTTGAAAATTTGCTTTGTGCTGGTTTTTGAAAGTATTTTTGAAAAGCGCCTTCGTAATGATTCACGTCTCTATAAGAATGCGTACAAAGAGTTTTAAACTTTTGAAAATGTTTCAGTTGAAAGTGTTAGTGTGAAAGTGATTTTTTTTAGTTGTGAGCAAGCGAGCAACTATGAGCATCCTACCTACTCAAAAGGTCTATGTTCTTTTCCTCCTCCTTTAGATGTTGCTACCTTATCATTGATTTGGTAAGAAGCCCCATCGTTGGATGTGAAGGGACGGGCGTGGGTCGTTTGTATAGTCATAGAAGGCAACCTATGGGACATTTTAGCAATTTCGTTAGGGACTAGATCGTTTAACAAAGGCAACATCAAGGGACATCGAGGGACTACGATCTTTTATCAAGGGTCTTTTCTAAAACTCCCATATTTGAGGGACATGACTATTTTTCTGAGGCAATAAGTTAGATTACCCTAGAGGTGCATGTGCGTGAAGTGTGTTTGATTGTATGCATTTAGTCTTTGATTAGGGTTGTCTACTTGTTGGTTTTATCTAGCCATACATCCTAATTACTAACATTTGTATAAAGCAATAAAAATGTAGAAAATAAATATCCTACATTATTACAACCATATTGAATAGCAAGAAAATGTAAAGACAAAACAAAATAAAAGAAGGGAAAATAAACTTTTCATTTCAGGAAGCAGCATCCCTTCGATTCTGCTTTTCTGGGCTTCTTTCGATTTGGGCCTAGCAGTCAGCGTGAGAGGCAGCCTTTAATTCACCCTTCTGGCTGCTTCTTTCGATTGGGCCTGGCAGCCAGTGTGAGAGGCAGCCTTTGATTCACCCTTCTGGCTGCTTCTTTCGATTGGGCCTGACAGTCTGTGTGAACACCCTTTGTTTCTCCCTTCATGCTCCTTCGTTTGGACTGTGAAGCATTAAGGGGGCGAAGCCTAAGGCTTCGATTCAACAAACTTGTTTTTGTTTTCTTTTTTTGTTTGAGTCCGTACATGTTAGTTTAACCATATATTTGGACAAGAAAAACAAACAAAGGGAAGAAACGAAAAAAGCAAACAAATGGTATTTACATGTTATGTATTAAACGAAAAGCTTAAGGTTTAGAGGACTTATCTTGCTTGACGTTGGCGTGTGTGGGTTGGACCTTAAGCTGATGCATTGGGTGCTCCTGGATTTGAAGGGAAGAAACAAAGGTGGTGTTTCTAGTGCTGGATTCGAAGGCCAAAAAGAGTGGAGTTTGTGCTTGTTATTTATGGATTTGAAGGAGAAGAGAACAGGTGTAGTGTACCTTCTTCTGGATTTAAAAGAAATAACAAAGCGTGGGGTTGCTCCTGGATTTAAAAGTGAAAAGAAACATGTGTTGTGTTTCTAGTGTTGGATTCGAAAGGGGTAGAAACAAAGGTATGATCTTTTGATTCTGAATTTGATAATGTGTTAAGTGTTTGGTGATTTTCACACAATCAAAGTTTCCAACTATCAAAAACCTCTGGATGTGTTGTCCAGCCCCTTAGATGTGTTGTGGAGCCTCTTATTTATAGATGAGGTTGACTGAGGTTTAGGAGGGAAAACAAAAGGATTTAAACAAATTGGGTATATTGTTTTTATTGCTTTCGAGGGGCAGTATTTGTATGCCAAATTGGTGCAATATAGGAGCAGTGTAGCAGGACTGTTGTGCAGCAGTTTTGGAGCGTTATGGCCAGTGTATCAGGCTTGGACTTGCAGAAAGAATCTTTGAATATTTCATCTTTTTGTTTTGACCTCATAGGTCCAACCTTCGACCAGACTCCTCTTCAAACAACAATATTTATTTCCAATCAAAGTGTCTTTCAAATGGACCCTTTTTGTGCATCCTTCGAAGGGGCCAAATGTGTGCCCCTTGAATGGGTCACCAAAATATGTCCTTCGAATGGGACATCCAGGTATGTTTTGTATGTCCTTCGAATGGGCCACCAAACATGTCCTTCGAATGGGACATCCGGGTACGTCTTGCAGGTCTTTCGAATGGAACAACAATTGTGTGTTGAAGATTTTCAAGGGTGGAATCGAAGCAAGCTATTTCAAAGGGAGATATTGTCAATTCGAAACTAGTATGAAAATAGCCAATGCATGAGGGAAGTTCCTGCCTTATGATTTCAAACAAAAAGGAAAGAAGCCTTTGTTTCCTGGATCGAAACAAACATTATAATGGGCCATTGCTTTGTGAATCAAAGCAAACATGTAAGGGGTCATTTTTTCAATTGAAGCTTGCATGCAGGAGGCCACTTGATTTGTGGGTGCTAGCATGAAGGGAATCCATTGCCTTGTACCTCATGTAGAAGGCCAATGCTGAAGATGGATTCGAAGCAGATGCAAAGGTGAATTCGAAGCAAGCATGGAGGGAGTTATTTTTCCAATCGAAGCTTGTCCAATTGAAACAGGTATGTAGGCATCAAATGTCCAATCGAAACAGGAATGCATGAAACCATTGCATTATGAACCAAGAAAATATGTAAGGCCAATAGTGCAATCGAAGCATGCATGCAGGAGGTTATTGTCATGGGCACCAACACGATCATGTAGGAGGCAAAGGGTGCAATCGAAATATGTATGTAGGAAGCCTAAATGCCCAAACGAGGCTTGTATAAAGATATTCGTTGCCTGCCCTGGATCGAAGCTAGTTGTTTCGAAGGAAACCTTTTTCCTTGTGGATCGAAGCATGTAGAAGGAAGGATTTGCCTTATGGATCGAATGAGGCACAAAGGATGCTATTGTCTTATGGATCGAAGGAGGCATGAAGGAGACCAAAGTCCAATTGAAGCCTTGTGAATCGAAGTAAACTTGTTTTTTCTCAAATTTTGTCAAAAAGATTATTTTTATATGCTTTGCCCTTTTTTAACAGTTTCCTCTTTAACTTGATGTTGGAAAACCCAATTGTACTTGTGCAAGCTTGAATTTTTTGAGAATACTTTTGAGAAATTCCTTGAGAAATGAGAGGGCAAATTTTGGGGTACAACAACTGCCCCTGTTTAATCTTCTTAAACCTGAAGAGTTAGATCGCGAGTCTTCCATTTGTGACTTGAAGGTGGAAGATTATTGAACAATAGAGTGCCCAGAAATTTACACTTGATGATGTGGTGGTTGATTGTGTAGGGAATGGGCTTAAAGATGCCATTTGGAGACTTTTCGAAGATGGGATTATAGATGCCACCCAAAAGTTATTGTTGACAAAAATTAGACTAAGTCTAAGCTTGACTTCAACTGGAAAAGAATCAGAATAAATATTTGGTCAATTTAAACTGAACCAGAGGCAGTGTCTACCGGAACAGAATTAGGATAAACCAATGATTGATTTAAACTAAAACAACAAAGGTATTAAATAATCTTTAACTGGAAAAGAATCAGAATAAATCCCTGGAGCGATTTAACTGAACCAGAGAAAGTGTCTACTGGAACCGAATAAAGATAAACGATTAATCAATTTAAACTAAACCAACATAGGTCATGAACAATCTTTAACTGGAAAAGAATCAGAATAAATCTTTGGAGTGATTTAACTGAACCAGAGAAAGTGTCTACTGGAACCGAATCAGGATAAACCATTGACCGATTTAAACTGAACCAGCAGAGGTCTTGAATAATCTTTAACTAGAAAAGAATCAGAATAAATCTTTGGAGCGATTTAACTGAACAAGAGAAAGTGTCTGCTAGAACGGAATCAGGATAAACCATTGATCAATTTAAACTGAACCAGCAGAGGTCTGAAGGAAATATTCGTCATGCAGATAGGCACCCCGTCCTGTTTCGGTAATTGATCTACAATCATTTATCAACAGATAGTTGCCCTATCTTGTTTCAAGTATTAATCTGGAACTTGCTTTTTATTGGCTATAAAGATAGTTGTCCTGTCAGGTATTAATCTTTAACCTTAGAAAGAAAGATAGTTTTCCTGGCTTGTTACAGGTATTAATCTTCAATCTGCCCATGTAGATAACTTTCCTGGCTTGTTATAGGTATTAATCTATAATCGTTCGTCCACATATAATTTTTTGATCTTGTTTCAGGTATTAATCTGGAACTTGCTTTTTGTTAGCTATAGAGATAGTTGTCCTGTCTGGTTTCAGGTATTAATATATGACCTTAGAAAGAAAGATAGTTTTCCTGGCTTGTTACAGGTATTAATCTTCAATCTGCTCACGTAAATAGTTTTACTGGCTTGTTACAAGTATTAATCTACAATCGGTCGTCCAAAGATAGTTTTCCTGTCTTATTTCAGGTATTAATCTGGAACTGTTGAAAATTGTTGACGATAGTTATCTGTTGATTGATCTTTCTTAAAAAGGTAAAGAATTAGCTGCATGCAATGTCATGATGTATGAAATGCATGGCGTAATGATGTTGTCAAAATAAATGAGATTATGCTGTATGCATTTTTCATGTATGTAATATGATGCATGAATGTGAAGTATTTGTTGAAATGTAATCTTGTCTTGGAAAATAAATCTCTGATAGGTGTTGGGGAGCTTTGGGAAGTTGATTCCCGGACTGTTGTTGGGGATGAAGAGTATGCACATTGATCGGGACTTTATGAGTCTATCGGGATACTAACTGCAAGTATACAGTTTAGTCGTTCTAGTTTTAAATGATTATCGAACCCACAGAGACTGAGGATTAATCACATAGGATCTAATGTTACAAATGTTTAACTAAGCGATGACTATTTGGTTTTAGGGGAAAAAGATTTTAATTAAAAACAATAGCAATAGTTATACCAGTATGTGATAGTCGGACTTCGGGAACTCGGTGAATCACTTGGCATATAAAGTATTTCGGTAAAAACGAATTGTTTAAAAACCTGAGACATACACTCTCGTGTTCATGAAATAAGTTATGCTACTAAACCTAGTGGATGCACTTTAAATTTAATAACACTTTTTGAAAACGACTTGAGTTTAATTAATTTGTTAAAACACTCTAGTGTATTTAAAAATTAATGTTTCGTTACCACTATCTGGGTCGAACCCCAGCTCTCACATGCAGGTTCTTGCCTTAATTAATTTCCAACTCTCGTGGAAAAATAGTGTTAAATATCCTTTCACTCTCGTGACAAGGCTAGTTAAATTAAATATGGAAATTGGAAACCAGAAATTATTTATAAAAGTTTTTAGCCAAGTTATCACCAAATTCCTTCGGTGCTTAGGAGTCACATACCGGTACAAACGAAATTAGCCAGACATAATGTATTTAGCAAACATGCAACGTAAAATACAGTTCAGAAAAATAATTAACATAGAATATAAACAATAAAAACGAATTGCATAAAAAACCTGTAATTATGTTGCCGTGGTAATCTTGAATTCGTGCAGTAGCTTTGCGATTAATTGAAATATATAACTAAGTGTGTTAATCCTTTGATGTGAAGAATTAACACTTTTTGGGAACTAGAAAGTTACAGAGGCTCGAAGGGAAAATATAATGGTTTTAAAAGCAAGTAAACAAAATAATGCATAAAGGAAAAAATATGGTTCTGTAGCAAAATCTCCGACCCTTTCAAAGTGAATTCTTCAACATATATATAGGCTCTTGGTTGTAACTGTCTTCTTCCATTAATTTCGTATGTTGCGCTAAATTCTTGGCTGGTGGAACGAGGTCGTGTGGCTGCTTCGTGGTTTACTGCATAGACTGAGTATTTAAAGTGTTACGTTCATAATGGCATTCATTATGTTCGTAACAGCTAGGATTTTTGTTACGTCCGTAACGCGTTATGTTACGTCTGTAACGGTGTTTGCTAGGTGTTGCGTTTGTAACGCTAGGCGTTGCGCTCGTAACGCCCTTCTGGTGTGAGCTTCTTAGCAGACTGCCCTTTTTCTTCGTTCTTCTTGCCATTTCCTAGCTTTTTTTGCTCCTTTTAGCTAATTTGCCATCTTATGCCTTGGAAAATATAGTTTACCTGAAACAAATAAAAATACCTTCGTGATGCATATTATTCGATAAAAAACGTACAAGTAACTCGTGTAAATTAGGCCTAAAAAGTGACACGTTTTCGTGTTATCAAACTCCTCTACACTTGAACCTTTGCTTGTCCTCAAGCAAAAAGATAAGGCGGTTTATAAAAGTGACGAATTAAACACACGTGACAATGTTCGCAAACTAGCTAGTTTGTAAATTTTTTATTAGGCCAGGAGATTTAGACGCAAAAGAGGTACGGTGACGACATTAGAGTACTCCAATTGTGCAAACCGTTCCGAGTCATTATGTTGTAGCACCAATCAACCCTTTAAACTAGATTTCACCCGTGTTCATTCAGGCGCAATCACATTAAGCCCTTTATCTACACACGCACATAGTAAAGTTTTCGGTTAGCGACTATGATCCATTGATTCTTGGGGTTCTGGAACTTATAAGTGGTAACCCCTTCTTTTATAACTTAATTGTAAATTGCAGGGGATCGGTCCATAGTCCGCCCTACCAAGTTCAGTACCAGATACTTCTGAACCAATTTGCAATAAGTTTTCTTTTATCTTGTGAGAATTACATCCTTTGTGCTAGACGACCGGGTGAGGGTCACCTAACTTACTTTGGGAATTTCACGACAAAGATTGCTATTCTATCTTCACTTCTTTCGGATCATTCACTTATATTCATCGGTTCCTTGCGTAGTTTGTGTTTTGAAGGTACCGACTGCTAGATAAACTACTAGGGGCTAATTTAAAGTAAAATTCGCGGTTGGCGGTATAATAAGTACCCAAAATAGCATCGCATAAGGTGGAGTTCTAAAATGTCAGAACCGTAACGATTTTGTCAAACTTCCTCAAGTGGCCTAAGCTGAATTGAGTATTTGGTTTTAGCTAGCCGTTTGGAAACATCGCGTTGTATGATAATCGTAAATTTTTTTGTTATGGCTCAAGAATTGTAAAGTTTGGGGAATTCCAATAATGCATGAAAAAGAACTTAGTAATTAAGGATTTAATTGTACATGAAGTTATTTTTTTGAAGGGAAAGTACAAAAAAGGGAAAAACGATGCGAGAAAATTAAATCTAATCTAGAAAGTGAAATAAAATGATAGAGTTTCCTCCCCCACACTTAAATCTAACATTGTCCTCAATGCTTCGAGATAAGGTAAAGGAGGTAAGGATGGGAGGAGATATCTTCATTCAGGCCCTCTCCCTCTGGCTCTTCCACGACCTCTTCTCTGTCCATCAAAACCAGGAAATCCAAGATGGCGCAGGCTCTCTTGAAAATTGTCCATGCGGACACTCAAACCACCCATTTCTTTCGTCAAAGTATCCATATAGGCCTCATGCCTAGCTCCTTGTTCAATTTGTTTCTGCTGCATATGTTGCATGAGTTGCATCATTGCAGTTTGCTTATCTTTGATATCCGTGACCTGTTGGGATTGGCGGGTAAGCTGGGCATTCATGTCTGTCATCCTTTGGGTTTGATCCATCATTGCCTCATAAAGAATTTCAGTAGTCGAGTTACGAGGCCTTCTTCTGCGCCTAGTAGAAGTGCTTGGTATATCCTGTTGAGGTGCGGTTTGGTGCTGTGCATCCATTTCTTCTTCTACCTCATCAACAGGTTGAGGATTTTGATTCATCTGAGAAGCTAGGTCGGGTTCAGGGGCGTTTAAATCATAAATCCACTTATCCATGTTTGCCACATTTATGAGCAACCTATTTGGCATAATCACACTTGGAATAATTTTGTTCCTCACCATCAAATTGTACCTACCATCATCTCGATTCCTAATCAAACGCATGTATTTGCAGTTATCTAAATCCATGAGAAGAGGAAGTAGAGCATCAAGAGTCTCCAGTTGGCTTTGCAAATTAAGCCCATGAGCTAATGTGGTTATCAGTCCTCTGATCAAAAATGGTTGATATCCCTTTGCACAAATAGATTCAAAATGACGAAGAAGAAATGGAGTAGCATTTACCTTGGTATTCCTAGCTAAGAAGCAATGAAGGAAAAATACCTCCTTTGAGTTCACTTTGTTGCTATTATCTCGTCCGAAAATGGTGTTGGAGAGAATCTTGAAGTAGTACCTAGTGGTGGGGTTGTGAATGTGAGATGCCAGACACTCATCCCAATTTCCTGTCGAGACATTGGTGAGTTTCTCCCACAATTTGAACAAAACAACAACCCAATATTCGGTAACAGGGACCTTGTGGTGCACCATTTCGTAGTCGTCTTCCTTGGTTGAAAATTTGAGTAGCTCTGTGATTTTTTCTTGGTTTAACGTATATTCGGTGTTGAACATACGGAAAGATGCAGTGCCCGTGAGGAACATGCCGTCATCACTCGGTGTTGAATACGAGAACAAACTAAGGAACTCGAGCGTCAGCTTAGGGCACGTCGGGTGATGTTGCATGCATGCGTATGAGAGGCCAGAGAGACGGAGCAGCCAATCCACTTCATCAAATATTCCCAATTTGTTGAGACAATCGTTGTCGGGATATCTCGTGGCCAAGACTCCCCTACGGTGAAACTTCAAATATTGCTCCCTTTGGTGTCTGCCGTCTTGATTCCTAAAAATGATTCCACCCATGTCAGCCTCTCTGTTCTCCATTGACAATTTGTTGACTGAAGCAAGGTTCTACTGTGAAAGTGGTGAGGGAGATATTTTGTAGAGAGTGTTTTAATGGGATGGGTTGGAACTATGTGAAGCTTTTTATAGGATGCAAATATGGGTTGCTCTTAAATGGGAATGGATGCAAGTTTGGAAAATGGGAATAGATGCAAGTTTGGAAAATGGGAATGGTTTGGAAAATGGGAATGGTGAAGAATTTTGAACGTGGGTGAGAGTTGCGGCTGTGTTTGGAAAACTGAGAGAGAAAGAATGAAACGCTTATGTTTTGTTTCTGGTTCGTAACAACTAGCCTTGTTACGTTCGCAATGCAAAGGCGTTACGTTCGTAACACAGAAGGGGTTGTTACGTTCGTAACAGCGGTGTTGCGTTCGTAACACCTCTGTTTATGGGAAAAAATAGCTTTCATATTGTAATTATCGTGCCATTCTCCTTAGCATCGTTAGCTGCACTTGTTATTATTTAGGGAAGATAAAACACATAGCAGCATAGTTGAATATAGTAACAGTAGTGTAAAGCAGTAATATTAGCACTAACAGTAAAAATAATGACAGTAATAACAGAAAAAATAATGACAGTAAAATTGAAACTTGAAATATCATTAACTAATAGAATTGTTTAGAATTTGAAACAAACAATAACTAAATGCATGGAATAAAAAAAACTAAAACTAAGGTTCCTCCCCCACACTTAGACGAAACAGTGACCTCATTGTGTACATAAATGGAAGAACGGAACATTTTAGCATAACGACGGCAACTCCTAGCCACGATGAGTAGAGAACAAATGTTGGTGAATGAAATCCAATTGTTCAGTTACCAAATCCATAAAACCAAGGAAATCCACATGTAAAGAGGTAAGCTCACCCTACATTCTGGTTAATTTTGTATTCAAAGAGTCGAGTGTGATAGCAGGTGGAGGTGGTGGTAGTATATCAGGAACTGGGAAGGTAGACTCAGTGGAAACTACAGGTTGATCCCACGGGTCAGGAAATTGGTCGTATCCAGGTGGTGTTTCAGGATCAGATTCTTCAGCAGCTGGAGAGGTATTTGGGACTTCATAAATTTCAATAGTGGATGGGGGCGAAGGCGGTGTAGGAGGATGGTGGAGATTAAAAACCTAATTTGCTCTGTTATGGACACTAGTAATAGGATTTGGGAGTACATACTGGTGAACAGTTTCATGGTTAATCAGCAGCTCAAATTCATTCAGACCAAGGTTTCCTATGAAGCTAGTGTTAAAGCAAAACTCAATATTCATTTGCTTAATCCCATAGTGCGGATTTGTTCCTAACATAGGTCTTCGGAGTCCAATAGCATTGGAGATCATAGTAACTAACCCGCCTATGAGGATTGGTGCATTCTCAGTTTGGATAATATGTTCCATATTAGCAATCATGTAGGTGGCACCATTAATTGGACGGTTCTGCGAAGCACAATACATGATGAAAAGCTCATCACGTGACACAACTGTAACATTCTGCTCTTTTCCGAAGAGGGTGTGGGCAATGATTTTGTGGAAGTACCTAATAGCAGGGTTATGGATGGACTCCGAGTAAAGGTCATTTGGCTCAGGATGGTTGTTTCCAGCAATACTACCCCAAAAGTAATCAAGGTCATGATCTAGGAATAGGTCTTCTTGGGTCATGGTGATGACATCAGGACCATTAGGGAATCCTAACAGATTAGCAAACTCCCTATGATTGTAGCGGTAGTCCATATTAAACATTCTGAAGGTGATCAACCCGCAGTTGAAACCTAACCCATGGTTTGGCAGATAGCTTAGTGTGCTCAAAAACTCAAGGGTCAACTTATGGTAGGTACAATAGCGTCTCCTAATTGGAGCAACGTCCCAACCTATTTGGTTAAGCAGATACATAACGCTCTCACGAATGCCTAAGGCAGTCATCGCATGGTCGTCAGCATAAATGGTTGGACACATCTCTCGCTCAACTAGATCCTCAAAGCGCCTTCTTTGATGCCTACCTCTCAGGGTTATGTTCATGTAGTTCATACGTGCCATGGAGCTAAAAAATAAATCTAATGAATTACCCTGAAAATATTTAATAAATGTATGAAAAACTAAGTTAGTATTTTCAGGTTAAAATGCCGAAGTTAATCAAAAGAAAAATAAGTTCAAATAAAAAGAAATAAAGGACGCAACATAAAAATCGAAAGATTAAAACAAAATAAAAGGCATATCAAAACAACAAAAACAATTAAAAGTAAACATGGGTTGCCTCCCATGAAGCGCTTTTGTTTTATGTCGATGGCTCGATAGACAGTACCTATTCAGTTAAGTATCGGGGTAGGTGGCTCAGTTAATTGCAGATAAGCCGAATAGTTTATATTTTCGACATTAAAATAATGCTTTAAGCGCTGGCCATTTACTATAAATGGTTCGATGGAATTTCCTTTAATTTCTATCGCACCACTGGGGAAAACTTTATTAATTTTGAATGGTCCTGACCACCTGGAACGTAATTCACCCGGAAAGAGTTTCAGTCTAGAGTTGAATAGGAGTACAATGTCTCCTTCCTTAAATTCTTTCCGCGAGATACGCTTATCATGCCATTTTTTTGTTCTCTCCTTATAGATTCTAGCATTTTCATAAGCGTCTAAACGCAATTCTTCTAATTCATGGATATCTAATATTTGTTTCTCGCCAGCAGTCTTGTAATTTAAGTTAAGAGTTTTAATGGCCCAATAAGTTTTATGTTCTAATTCTACTGGCAAATGACAATATTTTCCATAAACTAATTTAAACGACGTTGTTCCGATAGGGGTTTTAAAAGCTGTCCTATATTCTCAAAGAGCATCATTTAGCTTGGAGGACCAATCCTTTCTGGATGTGGCTACGGTTTTCTCAAGGATTTGTTTAATTTCCCTATTTGACACTTCCACTTGTCCACTTGTTTGAGGATGGTATGGTGTTGCTATTTGATGTTTAACGCCATATTTTGAAAGTAGTTTTTCGAAAATTCTAGAGATAAAATGGGAACCACCATCACTAATTACTAATCTTGGTATACCGAATCGTGGGAAGATAACATTCTTGAATAATTTAAGTACCACTCGTGTATCGTTTGTGGGTGCAGCGACGGCTTCAATCCATTTTGATACGTAGTCAATAGTTACCAATATATACTTATTTCCAAAGGATGCAGGGAACGGTCCCATGAAATCAATTCCCCATACATCGAAAATTTCGACTTTGAGAATCCCTTTTTGCGGCATTTCATCACGTCTAGATATATTTCCTGTGCGCTGACATCTATCATAGTTCATAATTTCTACATGGACGTCTTTCCATAAAGTAGGCCAAAAAAAACCAACTTGAACTATATTTGCACAAGTTTTTGACGTACTAGCATGTCCACTATAAGGGGCGGAATGGTAATGAGCAATGACGTCGTCCACTTCATCGTTAGGAAAGCAGCGACAGTAGATACCATCGGCGCCTCTTTTAAAGAGTAGTGGTTTATCCCAAAAGTAGTGTCTAAGATCATGGAATAATTTCTTTCGCTGTTGGTACGTTAAATCGGGTGGTAGAACACCGACAACTAAGTAGTTAACAAAATCAGTGTACCATGGTAATGTGGTGTTGGTATAGATGGCTTCTACTACTGCAGTTGTTAAGTGTTCATCAAATTGATCTAAATTGTCGGTAGGAGTTGTCTCTAGTTTAGCAATAAGGCGTTCATATGGGAAATCTTTGTTTATGGGAACACTCTCGGTTTGGATTCCATCCAATCTTGATAAATGGTCTGCTACTACGTTTTCAGTTCCCCTTTTGTCTTTTATTTCCAAGTCAAACTCTTGTAGGAGTAAGATCCATCTGAGTAGTCTTGGTTTGGCGTCTTTCTTACTTAGCAAGTATCGGATCGCAGCTTGATCCGTGTAAATAACGATTTTGGCGCCTACTAAGTAGGAACGAAATTTGTCCAACGCGAATACAATAGCTAAGAGTTCCTTTTCCGTAGTGGCGTAATTCATTTGTGCAGGATCAAGTGTTCTTCTTGCATAGTAAATAGCGTGAAGCTTTTTATCCTTGCGTTGTCCTAGGACCGCGCCTACAGCATAATCGCTCGCATTGCACATTATTTCAAATGGTTGGTTCCAATCAGAAGGTTGCATTATAGGTGTTGAAATTAATGCTTCTTCAAGCGTCTCAAATGCGTTTAAGCATTTATCATCGAAAATAAACTCGGCTTCTTTCATCAATAGTTCAGTTAGTGGCTTAGTGATTTTAGAGAAATCTTTTAAAACGTCGGTAAAAACCAGCGTGTCCTAGAAAACTTCTTATTTCTCTAACTATTTTGGGTGGTTGAAGGTTTTTGATAATGTCGATTTTTGTAGTATCGACATCAATCCCTCTGTTTGATACAATGTGACCCAACACAATTCCTTGTCTCACCATGAAGTGACATTTTTTCCAGTTGATCACTAGGTTGACATTGACACAACGTTTCAGTACCAACTCAAGATTTGATAAACATCCGTCAAAACATTCTCCGCAGACAGAAAAATCGTCCATGAATACTTCCATAATTCTGTCCAAAAATCTGAGAAAATCGCCATCATGCATCGTTGAAAAGTTACAAGTGTGTTACATAGTCCAAATGGCATTCTTCGGTATACAAAGGTACCATAGGGGCATGTGAACGTAGTTTTCTCTTGATCATCAGGATGAATGGGAATTTGGAAGAATCTTGAGTATCCGTCAAGATAGCAGAAATGGGAATGTTTAGCTAAGCGCTCGAGCATTTGATCTATGAATGGTAATGGGAAATGGTCCTTGTGTGTAGCTTTGTTCAGTTTTCTGTAATCAATACATATTCTCCATCCTGTTTGGGTACGTTGTGCTACCGATTCGCCTTTTGGGTTTGTTATAACCGTAACACCTCATTTCTTAGGTACTACGTGAACTGGACTGACCTAGTTGCTATCTGATATCGGGTATATAATGCCTGCCTCTAGTAGTTTCTGCACTTCTTTCTTTACGACTTCACTTAGGATAGGATTTATTCGTCTTTGATGTTCTCTAGAAGTCTTGAAGTCCTCTTCTAGCATAATGCGGTGCATACAGACAGAAGGACTTATTCCTTTTAGATCTGATATGTTATATCCTAACGCGGTTGGATACTTCCTTAACACATTAAGAAGTTTTTCGGTTTCGATCTTCCCTAAATTGGCATTGACTATAACTGGCCGTTCGAGTTCGTTATCTAAAAATTCATACCTTAGATCTTTAGGTAACGTTTTAACTTCTATACCAGTTTTCTTATCAGTTGGGGTAGGATCAGGTGTTAAGGCGAAACATTCACTTAGGTTGGCATCGTGATATTCCCGTCTCCAGTCATCATCTTCGAAAATAGTTGGTGTCAGAATTTTCAATATCCCAGAATAGGTGTCTTCTTGGATTTCTAGTTCTTTGACACATTCATCGATAATATCTAGGAAACAGCATGAGTCATCTATAGCAGGAGCTTTGAAGAATTGGGAAAGAATAAATTCTACTTTTTCTTCTCCTACCTCGAAGTTAAGCTTTCCTTTCTTAACGTCGATAATGGCTCCTGCAGTGGCTAAAAATGGCCTTCCTAATATGATGGGAATATTTGAATCTTCCTTTATGTCCATTATTATAAAGTCAGTAGGTATGTAAAATTGTCCTATTCGGACAGGAATGTTTCCTAGCATACCAATAGGGAATTTGATTGATCTGTCGGCTAGTTGTAGGGACATCTTGGTAGGTCTCATGTCACCTAGTTTGAGCTTCTCACAAATAGATAAGGGCATTAGACTAACACTGGCTCCTAAATCGCATAGAGCTTTGTCTATGACAGATTTTCCAATTACACATGGTATGGAGAAACTACCAGGATCCTTTAGCTTTGGAGGCATGTTATTTTGAATTATGGCGCTACATTCGGCAGTTAGCATAACAGTTTCGTTTTCAACAATTTTTTTCTTATTAGACAGTATTTCTTTTAGGAATTTAGCATATGACGGCATTTGAGTTATAGCTTCTGTAAACGGAATAGTGTCGTTTAGTTGTTTCAGAAGTTCTACGAATTTCTTGAATTGTCCCTCGTTTTTGGATTTTGCAAGTCTTTGAGGGTATGGAATTGGTGGTTTATATGGCGGTGGAGGTACGTAAGGTTTATCTGAAACCTCTCCGCTCTCATTTGCGTCTTACTTTACATTCTCAGATTGTTCCTTCGATTTCTCTGCTTCCTTTTCAGGTTTTTGATACATGGTCGGGTTTTAGAGTCTAGGATCTACCGGTCCATCAAGTGTTGTCCCACTTTGTAATGTGATAGCATTAGCATGTCCTTTAGGATTGGGTTGTGGTTGTCCAAGAAACGTACCAACAGGTGCGGCAGAACTAGCTTGGTGTTGTGCTACTTGGGAGATTTGGGTTTCTAACATTTTATTGTTAGATGCTAGGGCATCTACCTTACTTGCTAATTGCTTTAATTGTTCACCGGTGTGAACGTTTTGATTGAGGAATTCTTTGTTTTGTTGAGCTTGAGTAGCAATAAAGTTTTCCATTAGGATTTCAAGGTTAGACTTCCTAGGAATGTTAGGAACATTAGCAGCGGGTTTTTGATAGCCTGGAGGTACAGCGGGTGCTTGGCCAGGTGCATATAAAGCGTTATTATTCTTGTACGAGAAGTTAGAATGGTTTTTCCAACCAGGGTTATAGGTATTAGCATAAGGATTCCCTTGAGCGTAATTTACCTGATCAACTGATATTCCTTCTAGGATTTGACACTTGGTTCCAATATGACTAGGAACTCCACAAACTTCGCAGTTTAGAGTTACGGCAGCCACAGTGGCTACATGAGGTACGTTTAAGCTTTCTATCTTTTGGGTAAGAGCATCTACCTTAGCATTAACTTTATCTAAGCTACTAATCTTGTACATCCCACTTTTGGTTGGAGTTTTCTCCACGGGTGTTCTTTCTCCTCCCCACTGATAGTGGTTTTGAGCCATATTTTTAATGAGTTGGTTAACTTCTTCATAAGTCTTGTCCATCAGTGTACCACCTGCGGCGGCATCTATAGAGAGTCTTGTGTTGTACAAGAGTCCATTGTAAAATGTGTGGATAATCAGTCGGTTTTCTAATCCGTGATATGGGCACATTCGCACCATATCTTTGTAGCATTCTTTTGTACCCCAAAATTTTCCCTCTCATTTCATCAACACTTTCTCATCACAAGACTCTTGGAATTCAGGATCAAGCTAGGGTTTGCTCTACTCAAGACCCCTCCTTGCACTGTTAACCCAAATTAGGGTTTGAGTTTGCACAAGGATATTTTGACCTACAATACCCAAATTGACTTTCATGCTTCATGTTGGGTTCACAAGGTTGCCCATACCAAGTTTCAAACCTTGATTCAAATCTTTGCCCAGTCAATTGGACAGTTGACCTAGAAATCAGCAGTTTTGGGGAAAAAGTCAACCGTGGCCAATTGACAGTCAAACCTCATGAAATTTGACCCACATCAACATTATGAACTCATGTGAACCACTTGATCAAGTTAGGATCACAATTCCACAAGAAATTTGATCAGATCACCAAAAGGGCAAAATGGTCATTTTTAGGGTTTTAACTACACAAAGGCAATTTTTTACTGTTTGACCTAACCAATGGCAAACTAAGCTCACATATGGACTCAAGGACTCAATGAAATTGTCTTGACCCATTCAACAAGTTCAAAAGATCTCAAATGCATGGGATTGACAAATGAATTTTTCAGTCAACTGATCAAAATTTGACTGTATACTGAAAAGTCAAACTTTAGCTTTTTGGTCAAAATCAAGTGCCAAGGGTCATTTTTCATCAAGACATGTCAAATTATGAAACTTGTTCATCAAGAAACCCAAAAATGCAAATTAGGGTTTAAAATAGAAAATTTTCATAACTTAGAATTTTTCTAAGTTATGAAATTTTCTTATTTTTTCCTAACTTTGTCCCATTTTTTCACCAAGATTCAAATGGATTCAAACAAAGCTTGAAACATGAAAGTTGTAGTCCATCACAAAGTCTACAACTTTGATTCACAAAGTTTTCTCAAAATAAGCTTGTATCTCAAGTTATGATTTTTGGAACAAGGGTACCTAAAACTTTTAACTTAGAGAAAATTTGCCCTAATCTAGGCAGGATTTTGACCCATCTTCTTGGCCATTTTTCACATAGTTCCACTTGGATTTTCAAGTTGCATTACAAATATGGATTGTAGTACATGTTCCAAGCTTTCCAAATTGTCCAAGAAATCATCAAACACCCTTGTGGTTAGAGAGAATCGAATGCTTGAAGTTGGCAAAAACTCACTTTTGTCCATGGTCAATACATGTTCATAACAACTTGCGATTCTGATCTAGCTAGCTTGGTTCAACATTACAGGCCTCAAAACCAACTTGCACTCCATAATTTAATGCCAATCCATCAGTCTAAGCCTTTGTTTTGTTCATTTGGACATTATACACAAGATTAAGCCTTAAGTAGAAAAAGGCAAATTTCCATTTTTGCTTAAGTATGCTTTATGTCAAACCAACAATCCTTGAGCATTGGTCCAAGATATCTTGCAGCAAAACAAATCTACAAATAAGAGGGGCCAAGAGAAATGTAGGCAAGCATGTTTGACAGCCTATAGAAGCCTGTAACTTCACTTCCACATTTGAACTTCAAGTAGAGAAAACTTGCAAAACATAAGCAATCTCTCATATCTGTTAACACAAGCTTAGACAAACATTGCATACAAGTTCCATACCTCCCAACAAGCCTAAAGCACGACCCTTTTACCCCTAAAACCTCCTCATACTCAGAACCACTGTTTTTCTGCAAAACAGGGCAGGTTCTGCATTTTGCAAGCCACAACAAAATTCCATCATGCGTTTTGTCCCAAGATAGTTCCAACACCTTCCAATCAACTCACCTGAACTATCCCAGCCCCCCATTGCAAGCTGTAACACCTCTAACTCACTTTGCCATTTTCATTTCAAAGTTCTGCAGGTTGAGTTCTACAGCACGATTCAAGTTGTTTCAAAGAAAGCCAAGCATTGGAGAAGCTTCCTTGGACCTCAAGCAAGCTCAACAGAA
This sequence comes from Vicia faba, assembly GCA_948472305.1. Lineage (NCBI taxonomy): Eukaryota > Viridiplantae > Streptophyta > Magnoliopsida > Fabales > Fabaceae > Vicia > Vicia faba. The sequence goes on along the minus strand of OX451741.1, from coordinate 766,222,241 downwards.
GCTCAAACACCATTGAAGGTTGCTGCATTTTCCAGCTCGAAGTCAACTGAAACAGGTATTTCATGGACTTCTATCTCCCTATTTAGGAATGGTTAAGCTTAGGTTTGTGAATAAAATATGTTGTACTCATAGCCCTGAAGCCATACATATGCTTAGTTTTCATTTACATTAATCGTGCTGAGAGAATTTCACTCATGAACTTTCTGAAAAAAACTAGGTTAAAAATTAGGGCCAGAGAAATTCTCTCTGGTCTGTGAGAGTTAATCCAAGTTTTTTATATGGTTGAATTCGTTGTTTAATTCTCTACAATGTTCATGTTATGAGTTTTGTCAAAAAATCAAAGAATCAGGAGTTAGCCATTGATACACAGAAGCGCGTGTTTTGTGAACAAGAGGAAGAAGAAGAAGTATGGTGGGCTGGGCCTGTTGTGTTTTCACTTTTAACACCCCTATTTTCTGTTTACACCCCCCTGGCCCATTTATTTAATATTTATCATTTTTGACATTGTTATTTTCATTCTGACTATATTATTTTTTGTATAAATATAAAAAATGCCAAAAATAATTTTCTATATTTTTTTATATTTATTTGATATTTATTTTATTTTATTAAGTCTACATATGTAAATAAACTATTTTCTTTTTTAAAACAAAACTCAAAAATAATACAAAAGATATACTTATTTTCATTTATTTCATTTATTTATATTTAAAAACATTTTCTTAAAAATACTCATTTTTTGTAAATAGTTAATTTTTATTTTTATGTTTAATATATATATATATATATATATATATATATATATATATATATATATATATATATATATATATATATATATATATATATATATATATATATATATATATATATATATATATATATATATATATATATATATATATATATATATATATATATATATATATATATATATATATATACTTATATATTTTATCTTATTAAATAATTAGGTCAAAAATACAAAAATATTACATTTTTATTTTTATAATTATTTTGGACTAAAAATATCATTTTTATAATATACTTTTATTTTTTGTATAAATTAGTATATTATTACACATAATTAATAAAAAAATATTATTCATCAAGAATTAGGGTTTCTTGCCCTAAATAGAAAAATAATAAAAATTGACTTTTTATTTTATTTACATTTCACATTGAAAAATACTTTTTACACACTAAAAACATTTTGGCATAATACATTTTATTTACATTTATTTATTGTATTTATTTCAATTATTGTACATTTAAATATTGTATCTTGTACATTCAATTTGGTTGTAATAATAATCTAGGGTTTAATTTCTTGTCAAATATCCCCAATTCAAATTTGTACCCCCTCCCTATATCATGTTGTAATAGTGTAGCATTTAAATTCTCGCGCATTTAAAAGCTTTCAAATATGCCATGTTAGACCTAGGGTTTGTATGCAAATAAAATCAACAACTAGCTTGACCTAATCCAATATAAATATGCATGAAAAACAAACACAATGCACACTTGCACCCCTAGGGTTTCATCCACTTGTTGCTTTCAAAAATAGGCCATGGTTGCATGTCAAATACTTTGGCAAAACAAAAAAAAACAAACAAAAAGATCATAGTCCCTCGATGACGCTATCTGAGTTTCCTAAATAAAATGATCAAGTCCCTCAAGAAAATTGCCAAAGATACTTGATATTATTGCTATCATGGTCTATACAATGACCCGCGCATGTCTCGTTAACATCCTAACACAAGGTTGTTCACCAAATACAATGGTGAAGCAAAACTGTTAAAAGGGTTGAAAACATAAGAAAGATCTTTGAGTAAAATAGGGTAGATAGCTCTTAGTTACTTGATCAAAGCTTGCAAAAACATCCTTGCTACTTTTCAAAAACATACTTCACAACACAATTTCAAAACCCTACTTTCAAACATTGAAAACTTTTCAAAAGACAAAAACACCTTTGTATACATTCAAACAAGAATCATTACAAAGGTTTCCACAACGATGGCTTCTTTTCAAAACATTTTCCAAAATCACACACAAAGCACCATTTCAAACAATTGAAAAGCACCATTTCAAACAATTGAAAAGCACCATTTCAAACAATAGAAATGCAAAGCAAGTGATCTAAGCAAGTAACTAAGAGCCCATGGATAACCATGGATAGAAAGGGTGCTAATACTTTCCCTTTCTATAATCTACTCCCCGAACCCAAGAAAACATCTCAAAGGTCTTTCCTGTGCTTTTTGACCTTTCCTTAGGATAAAATAAAAAGTCGGTGGCGACTCTTGCTAAACCGAAACATTTGCGAATATAAACGCAAAACCACAAGTCAGTTATCCCACCGTATCACACATTCCCATGCATCGAATAGCGATTCAGTATCCTTCTGCCTAAATCCGTTGATTTGAGCTCTTAATGCAGCAGTCTTGCTTGGGGGAAGTATCGTGCTAAAAATACAGTCTTAAGTCCTTCCCACGTAGTAACGGAATTTGACGGCAAGGATTGCAACCAAGCCCAAGCTCTATCGCTTAGTGAAAAAGGAAAAAGACGTAATCTTATTGCATCTTTACTAACACCATTTTCTATAACTGTGTCAGCAAATTGAACGAATTTCGTAAGATGTTCATTTGGATCCTCGGTAGGATTTCCAGAGAATTGGCGTTGTTGGATAGCTGATATCAATGACGGTTTCAACTCAAAATCGTTTTGATTAATTGCTGGAGCAGCAATGCTATTGTGGGGTTCTTGTTGTGATGGAGCTGCGTACTCCTTCAGTGGACGGGTCCTTCGTTCTTCGGCCATGTCTACTTCTGGATTGATTTCAGTTTCAGAGGAAGAATTAGAATCTGTCTCGGAATCAATCTTAATTTCGGGCTTCAGTAAAGGAATAGCGTGATTTAAACAGTAATCCCTGACTGTTCGTCTTATGGAAAGGATGCGTTCAGGTTCGTCCGTCGATTTGTCAAGTGGTTCGGCTTGTGAACGAGTCCTTGGCATACAAATCTAAAAAGGATTTTTGTTGCCTAGTCTAAACGCGCAACAAAAGAATCGTACTTAATTGACTAATCAGTCCCCAGCAATGGCGCCAAAAACTTGATCGGGAATTTATGAGTCTATCGGGATACTAACTGCAAGTACACAGTTTAGTCGTTCTAGTTTTAAATGATTATCGAACCCACAAAGACTGAGGATCAATCGCATACGATCTAATGTTACAAATGTTTAACTAAGCGATGAATATTTGGTTTTAGGGGAAAAATATTTTAATTAAAAACAATAGCAATAGTTATACCGGTATGTGATAGTCGGACTTCGGGAACTCGGTGAATCACTTGGCATATAAAGTATTTCGGTAAAAACGAATTGTTTAAAAACCTGAGACATACACTCTCGTGTTCATGAAATAAGTTATGCTACTAAACCTAGTGGATGCACTTTAAATTTAATAACACTTTTTGAAAACGACTTGAGTTTAATTAATTTGTTAAAACACACTCGTGTATTTAAAAATTAATGTTTCGTTACCACTATCTGGGTCGAACCCCAGCTCTCGCATGCAGGTTCTTGCCTTAATTAATTTCCCACTCTCGTGGCAAAATCGTGCTAAATATCCTTTCACTCTCGTGACAAGGGTAGTTAAATTAAATATGGAAATTGGAAACCAGAAATTATTTATAAAAGTTTTTAGCCAAGTTATCACCAAATTCCTTTGGTGCTTAGGAGTCACATATCGGTACAAACAAAATTAGACAGACATAATGTATTTAGCAAACATGCAACGTAAAATACAGTTCATAAAAATAATTATCATAGCATATAAACAATAAAAATGAATTGCATAAAAAACCTGTAATCATGTTGTCGTGGTAATATTGAATTCGTACAGTAGCTTTGCAATTAATTGAAATATAGAACTAAGTGTGTTAATCCTTCGATGTGAAGAATTAACACTTTTTGGGAACTGGAAAGTTACAGAGGCTCGAAGGGAAAATATAATGGTTTTAAAATCAAGTAAACAAAATAATGCAGAAAGGAAAAAATATGGTTCTGTAGCAAAATCTCCGACCCTTTCAAAGTGAATTCTTCAACATATATATAGGCTCTTGGTTGTAACTTTCTTCTTCCATTAATTTCATCGTTACGCTAAATTCTTGGCTGGTGGAACGAGGTCGTGTGGACTTCGTGTGGCTGCTTCGTGGTTTACTGCATAAACTGAGTATTTAAAGTGTTATGTTCGTAATGGAATTCATTACGTTCGTAACAGCTAGGATTTTTGTTACGTCCGTAACGCATTATGTTACATTCGTAATGGTGTTCGCTAGGTGTTGCATTCGTAACGCTAGACGTTGCGCTTGTAACGCCCTTCTGGTGTGAGCTTCTTAGCAGACTGCCCTTTTTCTTCTTTTTTCTTGCCATTTCCTAGCTTGTTTTGCTCCTTTTAGCTAATTTGCCATCTTATGCCTTGGAAAATATAGTTTACCTGAAACAAATAAAAATACCTTCGTGATGCATATTATTCGATAAAAAACGTACAAATAACTCGTGTAAATTAGGCCTAAAAAGCGACACGTTTTCGTGTTATCACACATCTTCAAACCTTTCTTAAAATGTTTCCACTGGGGATTCCCGTTTTGTTGTTTGAGGAGAAATCCGCCGGGGGATGTTAGCTTTACTTGAGAAGAAAACTCTATGGAGAGTGTTAATTCTTGCTTGGGGAAAAGAGTTCAGGAGTCTTATGAAGAAGTGAAAAGCACAAGAAGAGGGGGGGGGGGGGGGGGGGGGGAGGGGTTGAATTGGAATCTTAAAATCAAATGAAAATGACACAATGATTTTTATCCTGGTTCATTTGATCTTAAACTACTCCAGTCCACCCGCCGAGGTGATTTCGCCTCTCTCCAACGAGTTCTTAATTCACTAATCAAACTGATTAAAATCTACTTTGACAACTGCCAAAGTCTTCTTGAGTACAACCACAACCCAATTTATCTCAAAGAATTTCACTAACAAAAGTAAGAACTAATCTGTGTACATGATGTTTTTCGTTACAAAAACGGTATCACAAACTTGTGATGTATTACACAATTTTAGAGAATAGTATGAATATACAATTGCAGCGATTTGAGATTGTGAATTGCAAAGATGTAAATCGTGAACGATTTAAACTTGTTTCTTGTTTAAATAGGGGAAACAATCTTGTGCAAATGGAAACTTGATAATTGGCAGTTAATGCACTTTCCTTAATATGAAGATCCTTGTCTGTTTGTAGCCGTTGCAATTGATACAACTTTGATGGAATAGTAACGCTTCAGAACATAAGGAATATGCTTGCTGCTTTACTTCAGAACTTGGAAGGTCAGAATTATAAGGTCCTGTTTGCAGCGTTAAACTTCCGTTCAGAGTTAAGATGTCTTTCTCTTTAGCGCAAATTCTGATCTTCATTCATCAGAACATTCTGATATCAGTCTGTGTTCACAGTAGGAACAACCTTGTAGCTTAACTTCTCCTCCTCTTTCGTCAGAACTTCTGTACAAAATAGAACACAATTTTAGAGTGCATATTTGTTCTTTATGTTTTTTATCATCAAAACTCTTACTAGAGTTGTAGAATCAAACTATATTCTAACAATCTCCCCCTTTTTTATGATGACAAAAACTAGGATTTTTCAATAAAAATAGACATAACAAAAAGCTTTAGAGAGTCTCCCCCTGAGTTGAGTACTCAGATAGAGATGAATTAATTCCCTGAAGTTCATTCTGATTAGAGCTTTTGATGCATCTCCTTCTGTCTTTATCAGAGTTTTGTTCCTTTTTATTCTTTCAGAATAAAAAATGAGAAGTTAAGATATTCAGAATGTTTGAGACCTTATCCCGATATACTGTTATTGAAAATATATGATGTTCTCCCCCTTTTTGTTAGGAATCAAAAAGCAATATAATCACTAATATTTAGAGTCAAAAAGATGATTTATATTAAAATAATTTTCAATAACATTTTCAGAGCTAGATAAGACAAGATAAATAATGCATAAAACAAGTTATAAAAAAATCTAAGATGGAGGGGGAAGTCGTGTGAACAACGCTTCCAGCAAGCTCTTAATATCAATGCTTGATTCCTCTTACTTTCCCAGCATTTCCTTGATTTCTTTGCTTGTGTCTTCTTGCTTATCCAATCTTTCTTTGATTACGACATTCTCCTTCTTTAACTCTTCCAGATTTTGCATGACCAAAGATGGAGCTGGTGTATCCTTAGAGGATGCAAGTCTTTCAGAACACTCTGTAGCAATTTCTGATTCAGTTGCTTCTTCAGTTGCTTTTTCCTTTTCTTGAATAATAGAAATAGGAAGACTATCAGAACATGGTTTAATAACTTTTGATGGTTGGTTCTCTTTCCAGGGAGTATTGTCCAGTAGAAGAATCAATTTCTTTTCCCAGTGACTCAAAATTTGATCTTTGAAAGCTTTCAGCTGATCACTGAAGTTTTGTTGAGCCATTTCATAACTTAATTCTTTCAGCCTATGGGATTCTAAGTTGAACCATCTCCTTAACCGATTCCAATGAGAATCGGAAGCAGTAGGATTTAAATTTTCTAGACTTGCTTGCTTCAAGGAGTTAACCCATTCCATTAATTCTGTTTCAAAAATCAATAAGTTCTTACCAACATCTGTTTTGGTTATTGTTGGTTTAGGTTTGGGAATGACAATTTTATGAGAGGTTGAAGCTAGGTGGTCCAGCGCTTCTAAGTCAATGATTGTTCCGAGATGATCATCTAGACGGTTAATAGGAGAGGGACTAGGAGAATCAGAAATGATGATTGGTGAATGAGGTGTGTTTGGTGGAGTGGAATGATAAGGTGGTGGTATTTCTGGAATGTCTATAATGGAGAGAGGTTGACGAACTATGAGAGGTTTTTTTATTCCAGGAGTCTGTGAAAGAATCTTCTGGTTGGTTTGCGGTAGCATTTAGATTTTCTGGTTGAGGGGTTTCAAAGTTTGGATTTTATGTTTGGGGAGTATGAGGGTTTTTATTTTCTGGTTGAGGAGTATGAAGGTTTGGATTTTCTGGTTGAGGAGTGTGAAGGTTTGGATTTTCTAGGATATAAGTTTGAAAGTCTTGATCAAATAGATCAATAACAGAAAGAACTCTAGCAAGTTCTGGCTGATTTTGTTCTAGATGTGGATTGGGAGAGTGAGGTTCATTTAGGAAGTTGCCAAGGTTTACAGAAGGGTCAAAATCTATATCAAAGTCTTCAAAAGTTTGAGGTGAGGGATCTTCTGTTTGTTGAGATGGGAGTGTTTCAGATGTTGGAAAAACTATTGATTCTACAACAGAAATAAAGGAAGTGTTACCTTTCTTTTGAGCAGCTTTGGGAGTCCTCTGAGAAGATCCTTCTCCTGCTGCTTCTTAATGAGTAACAATTGTTGTGATGACTTTATGAGTAGCAATTGTTGGCTCCTTCTTAATGTTGTCAATAATCTTCATCTTTTTCAGATTCTTGGCATTAAGGGGTTTTCCAGCACATGCCTCCAGTGTGCTAATCTGCTGAGCTTCTGTCAGATGCTTTATCAATCTATTATCAGTCAGAATATTAGAGATTAACCTGCCCAAAGGTATCTAATCCCTCTTGGTCCTTTCTTCTTCCCTTGTTTCCTTCACGCTTGTTCTCATATGATTGAAAAGCAAGTGAGGAAGGTTTATTCTTATCTTCTTTGAAATGAAATAAAGCAGAAACTGTTGATCAATATTGATGTAGTCAGGAGATCTTGTTGGCTTCCTGTGGTTTATACATCCCAGAATGATTTTAGCCCAGATTCTGTATTAATCCTTCAAATCCCTAATCTTTCTGGATGGATGTCCAGAGGTGAAGATGACTATTGCTATGGATTTTAGGTCAGAACATTTCTCAGCCATGTCGTTGCACCTAATTCTGCCGCCATTGTACCCAATCAGTTTTCTAATCAAATCTTCAGTAATTACAATCTTCTTCCCCATTACGTAAGATGTAACTTGATGATTAGATGAAGTTGCATGAATTCAGAATTCCTTTACCAGAATGGGGAACACTGGACCTAGAAGACAATCAAAATACCTGTTCCAACCTTGAGCAGTTACATCTTCAGAAAGATCAAACCCATTCTCCTTCAAGCTTTCAAAATCGATGATAAGCTCACATAAAACTTCAAGAGAATCGACTAGAGTGAGCAAAGTTCTTATTGGTTCTTCGTACTGTTATGTTGTTGATGAAGAACCAGGAGCACTTTGAATATTTTTGATGCTTGAGGAAGATGCCATTGTTCACACAGTTTGTTTGAGATTTCTGAGAAAAAGGGTTTTTGCAAAACGAAAACTAGAGAGAGTAGTAGATGCGAGAAAAAGTGAATGTGATAGTGATTGTGTATTTATAATCAATTTGAAAACTTAATCAGTAAGAAAGAGAAAACAAATTAATGATTACACTACAACTATGAAACCTAAAAATATGGGTTTGCATGGAGATAAGAAACAATTTCGAATGACACGTGTCTCAATGCATTCAATCAGAGCCTTAGACCCTTCAGAATTTGAACACATGTTCAGCCTTAGAAGGTAGCTTGTAAGAGGATGACAAATGTTGATAGTGTGAACTGCACTCCTCTATCTTTGAAATAAAAGGTTCAGATCTTCTTAGATAGATTCTGATGCAACTGTACTCCTAACTTCTGAAGACATGTTGGTCAGATGTTCACAGAGAAAATATAAAGTTCTGAGGGTTAATGAATATATAAATAAAAATCTTTATTATGGACATAATTTCATGCTGAGATGTTTCAGAATGAAATTAAACCTATCTTCAGAAAGTGGTTTTGTAAAAACATCAGCCCATTGATGGTCTGTGTCAATAAATTTTAAAGTAAGGATTCTTTTCTGAATATAGTCCCTAATAAAATGATGTTTTATTTCTATATGCTTAGCCCTAGAATGCAAAATTGGATTTCTAGATAAACATATTGCAGAAGTATTATCCCAGAATATGGGAATGTTACTCTCAAATATGTTGAAGTTTCAAGATGACTTTTCATCCAGAGCATATGTGTGCTACATCCAGCAGCTGCTATGTATTCAGCTTCAGTTGTTAATAACGCAATTGTGAACTGCCTCTTGCTGGTCCATGAGATCAGGTTATCTCCCATAAACTGGCATCTTCCAGAAGTACTTTTTCGTTCTACTTTGTCTCCAACAAAGTCAGCATCACAGTATCCTACTAAACTGTATTCACTAGTTTTTCTATAAAACAAACCCAAGTTAGTAGTACCTTTCAGATACTTGAAAATTTTCTTAACAGCTGTTAAGTGAGATTCTCTATGATCTGATTTAAATCTGGCACATAAGAAAACACTGTATAAAATGTCAGGCCTTGAAGCTGTAAGATATAAGAGAGAACCAATCATACCTCTGTAGGTCTTCTGTTCTACCTTTTTACTTACCTCTTCCTTTTCCAGAATGCATGTGGGATGCATTGGAGTCTTTGATGGATTACACTCTGATAGGTCAAATTTCTTCCAAAATTCTCTGACGTATTCGCTCTGGTGAATGTAGGTTCCTTCTGGATTTTGATTGATCTGAATGCCCAGAAAGAATTTGAGTTCTCCCATCAAGCTCATTTCAAACTCTTCCTGCATAGACTTAGAAAATTCTCTTCCCATAGAAGGTTTAGTAGATCCAAATATTATATCATCTAGATAAATTTGACAAACTAAAATGTCATTCTTAAGTGTCTTACAAAACAAGGTTGTGTCCACTTTCCCTCTGGTAAATTCCTTTTCTAACAGAAAGTTTCTTAGTCTTTCATACCAAGCTCTGAGAGCTTGTTTCAGACCATAAAGCGATTTCTTTAGTTTGAAAACATATTCTGGGTGTTTGGAATTTTCAAACCCAGGGGGTTGGTGCACATAAACCTCATCATCGATGTAACCATTTAAGAATGCACTTTTGACATCCATCTGATATAGAGTGATGCCATTATTTACAGCAAAAGAGATTAAGAGTCTGATAGATTCTAACCTGGAGACTGGAGCAAAGGTTTATGTATAGTCTATCCCCTCTTGCTGACTATAACCTTGTGCAACCAGTCAGGCCTTGTTTCTGATGACTTCTTCTTGTTCATTCAGTTTGTTTCTAAATACCCACTTTGTTCCAATGACGTTGAATCCTTTTGGTTCAGGAACCAGATCCCATATGTCATTTCTGGTGAATTAATTTAACTCCTCCTGCATAGCCAGAATCCAGTCGTTGTCCATAAGAGCTTCATCAATTGTTGTTGGATCAATCAAAGATACCAATCCCATGAGGGATTCTTCAAAATTTTGAACGTTGATCTTGTTCTGATTGGATCTTCCTTCTTTCCCAGAATTTTGTCTTCAGGGTAAGCTAGGATTCTTCTGGATAGTCTTTTTTAGAGATGTTCTACAGAAGTTGCTGAAGTGCTTATGACGTTTCCTTCTGATGTTGTTGGAGATTCTTTGTTGGGAACTTCTGATGAATTGCCTTCAGTGCCTGTGAATTTAACTTCTATATATGCAAGAGATTCATTTTGCTTTGACTTTTAAGGGCCAAGCTTGTCATCAAATCTAACACAAATTGACTCTTCTACAATCTGTGTTTCTGTATTGTATACTCTGTACCCTCTTGAGCATTCAGAGTATCCTAACGTAATACACTTTTGTGCTTTAGAGTCAAACTTGTTCAGATGTTCTTTAGTGTTAAGTATAAAACAGGTACATCCCAAAGGATGGAAATAAGAAATGTTGGGATTTCTGTTCTTCCACAATTCATATGGAGTCTTATCCAGAATAGGTCTTATGGAGATTCTATTCTGAATGTAACACACTGTGTTAATTGCTTCTGCCCAGAAGATCTTAGCAATGTTAGTCTCATTGATCATGGTTCTGGCCATTTCTTGTAAAGTTCTGTTCTTTCGTCCTAGGACAAGAGAAATCATGAGAAATTCCATTTTCATTAAAAAATATTTCAAATTTTTCGTTTTCAAACTCTCCACCATGATCACTTCTGACTCTGACAATTCTAAGATCTTTCTCATTCTAAACTTGGTTACAGAAAGCAATGAACATAGAGTGTGACTCGTCCTTGCGTCTTAAGAACTTTACCCATGTCCATCTGTTATAGTCATATACAATCACTAACCCATACTTCTTGCCACTAACGGATGCAGTTTTCACTGGTCCAAATAGATCTATGTGCAGAAGTTCTAATGGTCTAGAGGTAGAAATAACATTTTTTGCTTTAAAAGGAGGTTTTGCAAATTTAACTTTCTGACATGATTCACACAGAACATCTGAGTTGAACTTTAGATTAGGAAGTCCTCTGACCAGATTGAGTTTGTTAATCTGAGATATTATTCTCATACTAACATGCCCCAATCTTTTGTGCCAAACCCATTGCTCGTTGTTAACAGACAGAAGGCATTTTACGTTCTGACTCTTTAGTTCATAAAGTTTTATCTTGTAAATGTTGTTTTTCCTCTTTCCATTAAATAGGATAGATCTATCTTTCTGACTAACAACTTTACATGAATTTTGATTAAATATTATATCATAACCGTTATCACTTAATTGACTTATAGATAACATGTTATGCATTAACCTATCTACTAACAAAACATTAATAATGGAAGGGAGGTTACCGTTACCTACTGTTCCAGAGTCAATGACCTTTCCTCTTTGATTTCCTCCAAATCCCACGTAGCCTCCAGGTTTAAGTTCCAGGCTTTGGAACATATGCTTTCTTCCCGTCATGTGTCGGGAGCATCCATAGTCCAGGTACCATGACTGGTGTGTTAGCCTTGCTGTCAAAGATATCTGCTACATATATAATTTTGTCCTTAGATACCCATATCTTTTTGGGTCATTGTTTGTTAGTTTTACCAAAATTCTGTTTGAATTTTGGTTTAGCAGAAAACTCATTGCTAGTATATTTCAAGTCGTGTGTGTGCCCATAAGTAAAGTGAGATTTTAAAGGTGTGCGTTTAATAACTAATTCCATGACTTTCTTAGGTTGGGATACTTTACCTTGGTATCCTATACCTTTTCTACCATTTCTGCTAACTTCATATATCATTTAAGCCATCTTGCTTCTATCTATGTTTTTAGCCAGAAACTTCTGAAAGCTATAATCATATTCCTTTATAATCTTATCAGCATTACTGGGAACCTCTGAGATTGTTTCCTTCTGAGAGTTTTGTAAATATTTTTCAACTTTTGAAATATTTTATTTTAACTCAGAATTTTCTAATCTCATATTCTCAGTTTCTTCAGAGTCAGAAACTAGATCCTTTTTCAGGTTCTTGAATTTGACTCGAAGCTGCTGATATCTTTCCAGAATTTCACTCAGACTTTCTCCTAATTCATCTTTAGTAAAGTTAACAGTAAAGTCATGAAATACCTCTTTTGTGTCTGATTCTGATTTTGACCCAGATGATTCATTATCTTCTGTCACGTTGGCCATAAGTGCAATGTTGGCTCTTTCATCTTTTGACTTTGTGTCTGCATCAGAAGTATCTGAGTCATCCCATGTTTCTATGAGACTTCTATTCTCCTTGAAGAACTTCTTTTTGGGTTTCTCCTTCTGAAGCCTTGGACAATCTCTTTTGTAGTGCCCTTGTTTATTGCACTCATAGCAGACGATGTCCCTGTTGCTTGATTTTCTGTGACCAAAAGAAGATTCATACTTTCTGTGTCCAGAGGAGGATTCAGACTTTCTGTATCCAGAGGATGATTCATTCTGATTCCCTATTCTTCTGGAGTTTTTGAATTTTCTTTGCCTCTGCTTCCATAGCTGATTGACTCTTCTGGAGAGAAGAGACAATTCATCTTCTTCTGATGAGGATCCATCAGAGGTTTCTTCCATAGCCTGCAAAACTTTAGAATCATATTTTTTTGTTAGATTTTAGCGCTAAAGGCTTACCTTTCTTCTGAGGCTCGTCATCTTCTAGCTCTATCTCATGACTTCTGAGTAAGCTGACAAGTTCCTCCAGAGATATTTTGTTAAGATCTTTTGCCAGCTTGAGAGCAATGACCATGGGCCTCCATTGTTTCGGTAAACTTCTGATGATCTTCTTTACATGATCAGTAGTTGAATACCATTTGTTAAGAACTCTCAGCCCAGCAACTAGAATCTGGAATCTTGAGAACATTGCTTCAATGGATTCAATTTCTTCCATCTTGAAGGATTCATATTTCTGAATGAGCACAAGGGTTTTGGTTTCTTTAACTTTCATGTTTCCTTCATGCGTCATTCTCAGAGAATCAAACATGTTTTTAGTCGTCTCTCTATTTGTGATCTTCTCATACTCTGAATATGAGATGGCACTCAGGAGAATCGTTCTGGCCTTGTGATTATTTCTGAAGTCACGCTTTTAATGATTATACATTCTTTTCTATCAATCTTCTAACCACTTTCATCCACAGGATGCATGTATCCATCAATTACCATATCCCATAGATCAGCATCATGATCCAGAAAGAAGCTTTCAATTCTGTCTTTCCAGTAGTCAAAGTTCTCTCCATCAAAGACTGGAGGTTTGCCGCTGATTCTGTCTTTATCATCATGATAGTCATTGTTGATGTTCTAACTTGGTCCCACCTGTGATACGGTGGCAGAACCGACTGTTTAATACTGGTTTGCATTTTGCATTTTGTGTTTGCAAAATATCGCAGTAATCAAGAGTCGCCAACGACTTTTATTTCATCCAATCATGGAAAAGGAAAAAGAACAGAAAAAACCATTTTTCGAGATGTTTATGAGTACGAGGGGTAGATTATAGAAATGGAAGGTGTTAGCACCCTTTTTATCCATGGTTTTCCATGGGCTCTTAGGTACTTTCTCATTTTGAAATTTCTTGTGTGTGTGCTTGCTTTGAAAATATTTTACTTCGTGATAACCCTTGTATCAGTCCTCAAGGATGTGACAAAGTTGTTTTGAAAACTATTTTTGAAAGGTGTTTGTGTGAAAACTTTTTATTGAGCAAGTACCTACTAGCATCTGCCTACTCGAAAAAAGATTGTTCGTTCTATTTCCTTTAGACATCGTTATCCTACTATTAAGGAGTAGGTAGCACCGTTGTTGGAGTTGTAAGGGACATTCGAAAGGGACGAATACAATCACTAAAGCAATAGTTAGAAAACCTTAGTAGTAACCCTAGAGTCTTAAGATCTTTTCGAGGCAAAATTTCCGAGGCAACATCTCCGAGGCAACATTTCCGAGGCAACATTCGAATGGGACAATTTGATCTCTTTAGACTGGAGGGCAACCACTAAAACTCCTATGCTTAATGATTGTGTACCGAAGGCAACCGAAGTGAGGTAAACCCTAGGAGTGAACATGTGCGAGTGATTTGTTTCAGTTATTTTAATCTTTGCACATTAGAGTTTTCTAACTGTTTTAATTTTCATGCATTCTTGCCATACAATTCTATTAACCATACATCTAGACAGTTAATAATTTGCTGAAAGTAAACGCGGAAATAAACCTAGCTATTACATGGCTTTGACAGTTACACAATTGCCTTGACGTAAAATAAAAAAATGCGGAATTTAAAATCCTAATTAAACTATTACAACCATGAAACAATTACAATAATTTGCATTAAAAGAAAGTCAAGGCGCACGTGATGAATTACATACGAGAATAAAGTCTGAGTCCTAAAAAATCTAATCAATTAAAGAGGAAATATTTTTTTGTATTTTATTGTTGCCAAAAATATTTGAAATTTTAACCTAATTTGTCTAATTAATTTTAATTATAAAAAAAGAATTTGAATTAATCTAATTAAGCTAATTAATTAATTGCAATTAAATATTTTTATGAAAAAAACTAATATCTAATTTTTTAGTGATTTTCTGATTTTCTGATTAAAAAAATGATTTTTGTTGTGAAAATAATTAAAAATAACCAATAAAAAAGAATTAAAAAAAAAGAGAGAAAGATTTGGGCCTAGAGTGATGAAGCAAACTGGGGGTGTATGTTGAACTTCTGAAACCCAGAAGGATGGCCCAGAGTCTGGCGCCTGATCCAATGAGACCATCTTCTGGGGACTCATGGTGGACATGCGTATGCTTGCGTTGGATCTGGCTGGAGATGGATCCAGAGGATGAGATAAGAGGGCGCGTGATGATCCTCAGAAGGTGAGGTGTGCTGGATCTAGTGAAAATAATGGAGAAAATTTCCAAAAGCTCACGCCTGGGATCGAACCCAAGACATGAACTTCATACTTCCTCCCTCTGACCAACTGCGCTGGATATCTCAATAGTTAATATAATAACGAACATATAATATATTGGAAAACAAGTTGGTGGCCAGAAAACGCGCGCCAAATTCAAATGGACCAACCACACCGTGACACACATCGACTTCTTCCTGCAATCGTCGTCTTAGGTATGAAGCTTTTACCTACGGTTCATGACTGTAACTAAAACCATGCGTATTTCAAAAACCTACCACAAGCAACATAAATATAATTTAAAGCCACAGATCTACTCGTCTTGACCTCACGAGTGTGATGGTACTCCTTTCTTGGCCCAATTTTCCCTGTACTGAAAAGCCCCTAAGTGGACCTTAAAACCCTAACAATGGCAATCGCTCGTACCTGCACTTAAACTCCAATCAAACAATCCAGAAACGTGGCAAACATCATGATAAACACAACTATATGCTTAGAACATGTTTATGATGAGTAAATTATTAGAATCAAGTTTAAGATTTTATGCAAACTGTGACAGTTGTAGGATGAGATTTTGGACGTTTGGAAGCCTACAAATGAATAGAGTGGCTCTAGAAAGTGTCTAGGAGTGGATTGCTGGCCTCAAATCCCCTTGAGAGTGGCTCTAAGATGGAATTCGATTTCACACTTTTTGTTAAAATTTTCAGTTTTTTTTCTGGCAGCTTGTACGTCCAAAAACCTTATGCCATGCTTTGTTCTTGTCCATTATATATCTAGGAATGAATTAGGGTTATAAATTTGGACTGAATCTTTGCAATTATAAGAGATTTGATTTGATTTTCAAGCTTATGTAAACTTGCTATTTTGAGCCAAATCTTCCCTTTCTTGTACCAATTATGCTTGATACGTTTTGGCCTTGATAATTCAGCATATTTTGATTGCCAACTTGTCCAAAAACCAAATCAAATCATATCTTTGCTATTATTCATCAATTATTTGATTTAATTCACTTTTTAATTAACAAAAAATCAAAATAAATTGAAAAATGAAGCAAATAATGTGTGGGTGAGTGTTTGAGTCGTGGACCACATTATAAGTAAGGTGCAAGCATAAAAAGTTTGGCCCATTTAGCAAAAAATACATTTTTGAGCACATTTGACTTTTGGCAATTTTGCAAAAAAGGTCAACTTTGCCAAGGCATATCTCCTCCAATTTTAACCCTAGAGAGGTGTTCTTAGACTTTTTAGAAATCTTAGGATGTCCCATAAGCAACCCTTTTAGTATCATCTCAATTGAATCTTCCATGTTCATGTATGAAGCTTTGACCCAAAAGGTGTTTTTGTTGACTTTTCAAAAGGACCTATAATGTCAAAATTCATATCTTTTTATGAGTGCATATTTTGAACTTGTGAGCTAAAGATGAGTTGTGGGTAATTGCATCCTCTTCAAAATGAGCTTAGGATGGAAACTTTCTGATAAAGTATGAAGAAGTTATGCTTGGTCAAAGTTGGGTTGACTTTTCCCTCAAAACCCTAATTTAGCAACTTTTGAGTTTTGATGAATTTGGAGCATCCCTTGAGGAATCATGAGCAAACCTTGATCAATTGATGGATAAAACTTCAAAATGATGATTTTGACAAAAAAATCTTGAAGTTTGACTGTATGTGGGCTACTGTTGACTTTTGACCTAGTACAGTCGATTCTCAAGCATCTGAGCAGTTGGCTGGGCAAACTTCTTGTGCAAGGCATGAAACTTGACATGTAGGGTATTGAGAACATATTAAGACCATGTATAGTATAGGAGACCTTTTTGGTCCTCTCATCTTGATGAAAAATGAAACCCTAATTTGAGGTATACTGCCTTAGGAGAGGGTTGGTCTAGTCAACTCTTGAACTTCCTTAGGCAACTTGGGGACCTCAATTGACATGTATTGAGTAAAATGAGAGGGAAAATTTTGGGGTACAAAAACTGCCCCTGTTCAATCTTCTTAAACCTGAGGATGTAGATTGGTTGTTCTGTCTTTCGTGATCTGAAGGTGGAAGATGATTGAACACTAGAGTGCCCAGAAATTTGCACTCGCATGAAGTAGCACTTGATTTGTGATATTGGGAATGGGCTTACAGATGCCATTTGGAGGTTGAGGATTGAAGATTTTAGGAGATGGGCTTAAAGATGCCATCCTGGATGCGACGGAGAATTGCAGGATATGGGCTTAAAGATGCCATCTAGGGGATGTTGATTCCCTGTCTTGGGAGAACTAGAGTTTTAGGAGCTTCAATTGTCTGTTACTCTATTGGGGAATAACTCCGGCTTGAGGAAGCGGGAGTGTACTGCGTATCTGGTCGGGGTATATGCTACACCACGATTTACTAGGGAAATGCGAAACCAATCATGTTTTATCGGGTCCCGGTCTTACAATGTTATGGACCGCTTCTTGGGGATAAGAGAGGGGGAACCTGGATAGTAGGGTTGCTTCGATATGAAAGCATGAATAGTAGGGCTGTGACAAGGAACCTGGATAGTAGGGTTACTTCGATATGAAAGCCTGGATAGTAGGGCTGTGAGAAGGAAACTGGATAGCAGGGTTACTTCGATATGAAAGCCTGGATAGTAGGGCTGTGAGAAGGAACCTGGATAGTAGGGTTACTTCGCTATGAAAGCCCGGATTGTAGGGCTGTGAGAAGAAACCTATATAGTATGGTTACTTCGATATGAAAGCCTGGATAGTAGGTCTGTGAGAAGGAACCTGGATAGTAGGGTTACTTCGATATGAAAGCCTGGATAGTAGGGTTGTGAGAAGGAACCTGGATATGGTTGCCTTGTGAGGAATTTGGGTAAAACTGCAGGATGAACCAGGGTAAGGTTATAAGCGTAGATTAGTTGACCCGTTTGACTTCGGGAACCGAGTTTCCATTAGTTTTCTATAGATGTGATCTGTATAACTGCTAGATTCGTTGAAGCTAATCGTCTTTTCCTGTAAAAGATATTAAGGTTAGTTGTATGCGATGCATGAA
The DNA here is from genome assembly GCA_948472305.1 of Vicia faba. Classification (NCBI taxonomy): domain Eukaryota; kingdom Viridiplantae; phylum Streptophyta; class Magnoliopsida; order Fabales; family Fabaceae; genus Vicia; species Vicia faba. The sequence goes on along the minus strand of OX451741.1, from coordinate 766,204,001 downwards.
ATGCAGGGTGAGATGATGTTCTCAAAATAAATGAGATTATGCTGTATATGATATGTATGCGTATGTCATGATGTATGTTTATGAGATGCTATCGGGGTATGTTCGCGTCCCGGAAAAGAAATCCCTGACAATTATTGGAGATTTGTGAATATTCTATCGGGAAGAGATGCTGGAGAATAAATCTATGGGGACCATACTTAGGGGGAAGAAATACTCTATTGGTAGACCTGCCAATCTGGAGGAACAAGCTTAGCTGGGGATGAAATTAAGTTGCTGGAGGTGATGAGCTCTGTCGGAGATGGAGCTTCTGTATCGGTGGAAATAAACCCCGCTTAGGGAATGAATTTTACTGACTAGCCCGCGATTATGAACCTTGGCTGGGGATAGTTATGTCCTGTTTCAGGGAAACTAACATCAATGCCCTTGGGTACTTTTACTCTGTGGGGAGTGTATGTACCAATAATCATGTTCCAAAGCTGACTCTATCCCGATACCTGTTGGGCAGAGGAACCGTCGGGTTTGGTACTTCTTGTTTTTTTCCTGTTTCTGGAATTACGAGTAATTATCTTTGTTTCTTATGTAAATGTTTATGAGCAGCAATCATTTTCAAATGCAAATATCAAAATAAATCATTGGACGTTCTTGCAAAACAAAACAGAAAAAGAAAAAACAAATTGAAGCTTTTTTGTGAAAATGACTTATATTGATTTTTGAAGTTGGCCTGTAATAGGCGTTTTTGTACAGAGAGGTCGACGTCCTAGTAAGAGAACGCTGCTGAAAGATAGAAATCACAATTTGTGTAAAAGAAAGAAAAACAGCTATGTGAAACGACCCCATTGGGTTCCAACTTTGCTATTTCCTTTATATCTTCACGCGTCTCATCACTTTGCTGGTTGGTCGAAGGTGGATCAAATTGATTGACGCCGTCTGAGCTTGATAGTCGATACTGAAGTCTGGTTGCAAGATGATCTAAAGAGACATAGTATTACGCTTCAATCCCTAACTTTTTCCTGGACCGCCCTTTCGGGTTTTCAGTACACCGGGATACCCTTTTTTGCCCAAGCCTTCCTTTCGGGTTTTCGACTTGCCGAGTGTACATATTTTTTCATTTTCATCCCTTACTTTTTCCCGAACCCTTTTGGTTCGCTGGGAAGCCCTTATTATTGCCTAGGCCAATCGACCTTGCGGGTCTTTGATTATGCGTAGTATCTTTTCACTATGTCTGTGTTGACAGGGTGAGGAAGGTCATCACCATCCATGGTGGTTAGAATCATAGCTCCTCCCGAGAAAATGTTCTTAACCATAAATGGCCCTTCGTACGTGGGGGTCCATTTGCCCCTGGGATCACCTTGCGGTAGTATGATGTGTTTGATCACTAGATCCTCGACTTGATATCCTTGACGCCTGACTTTCTTGTTAAAAGCCTTGATCATTCGCTTTTGATACGTCTGACCATGGCAGATAGCAGTATGCCTCTTTTCATCGATTAGATTTAGCTGATCAAGTCGGGTTTGGATCCAGTCGTCTTCGTTTAAACCCGCATCCTTCATAATTCTGAGAGAAGGTATCTGGACTTCTATGGGTAGGACTGCCTCCATGCCATATACCCGAGAGTAGGGTGTTGCCCCTGTCGATGTCCATGCTGAGGTACGGTACCCATGAAGAGAGAATGGTAACATCTCATTCCAGTCTTTATATGTCACCGTCATCTTCTGTACAATCTTCTTGATGTTCTTGTTAGCTGCTTCAACAACACCATTCATCTTCGGCCGGTAGGGAGAAGAATTATGATGCTATATCTTGAACTATTTATAGAGCTCAGTGATGATTGTGTTGTTGAGATTCATATAATTGTCAGTAATAATCCTCTCTGGTACACCATATCGATAGAACAGGTTGTGTCAGATAAACCGCGCTATGACATTCTTGGTTACTGTAGCAAAGGAAGTTGCCTTAACCCACTTTGTGAAGTAATCAATTGCTACCAGAATGAAGCGATGCCCGTTAGATGCAGTAGGTATGATCTCGCCAATCATGTCGATACCCCACATCGCAAAGGGCCAAGGAGCGGTCAAGACGTTCAGAGGAACTGGAGGCACATGCACCTTATCAGCATAGATTTGGCATTTATGACAGGTTCGAGAGTGCTGATAACAATCGGCTTCCATAGTGGACCAGTAATATCCTGCACGTAGGATCCTTTTAGCCATGGTATGTCCACTTGAATAGGTTCCGAAAGTTCCTTTATAGAGATTTGTCATGACCCTCTCTGCCTCGCACTTATCTACACATTGTAGTAGTGTGGAGTCATGGTTGCGTTTATAGAGGATCCCATTACTGAGGAAGAACTTTGCAGCGAACCTTCTCAGAAACTTCTTATCATTGACAGATGCCCCTTTGAGATATTCCTGAGCCTTGAGATACCTTTTGACTTCGTGAAACCAGGGTTTGTCCGCCACTTCTTCGATATCGATCTCACAGCAATGTGCTGGTTCGTCCTATCTCTCAATGGTAATCTGGGGAGCTTCATTGTCCCACCTAACTTTGAACATAGAAGACATGATAACTAGCACGTCCGCCAACTGGTTCTCTTCTCGCGTGAAATGTTCAAAGGTTACCTCTTCAAAGCGTGGGAGCAATGTCAGTACATACTCTCTGTAAGGAATGAGATTCGGGTGCTTCGTATCCCACTCGCCCTTGATATGACTTATCACCAGAGCAGAATCCCCGAATACATTTAAGAATTTAATCCTCAGGTCAATTGCATCTCGAAGACCCATGATACATGCTTCATACTCCGCCATGTTATTGGTGCAGTTGAAACATAATCGGGCAGTGAATGGAGTATGACAGCCCTCAGGAGATATGATTATGGCGCCAATGCCGTTACCCAGTGCGTTCGAGGCTCCATCAAAATACATAGACCATCGGGATCCTTCCTCAGGTCCTTCATCCGGTCCAGGTTCTTCGTAATCAGTCACCAACATGATATTCTCATCCAGGAACTCAAAATTCATGGATTGGTAGTCATCCATGGCTTGGTGAGCCAAATGATCAGCCAATACACTCCCCTTGATTGCTTTTTGGGTTATATATTGTATGTCGTATTCATTTAAGATCATTTGCCATCTTGCTATCCTTCCGGAGAGAGCGGGCTTCTAAAAAATATACTTGATCGGATCCATCTTCGATATCAACAAGGTAGTATGAGTCAGCATATACTGTCTCAGTCAGCGAGTAGCCCATGCCAAAGTGCAACAAGTTTTCTCGAGCAATGCGTATCGGGTCTCACAGTCGGTAAACTTTTTTCTTAGGTAATAAATGGTGTGCTCTTTTCGACCAGACTCGTCATGCTGCCCCAGCACACACTCCATTGAATTGTCTAGCACTGTCAAGTATAATATCAAAGGTCTTCCTTCAACTGGAGGCATCAAAATGGGTGGTTCTTGAAGGTATTCCTTGATTCTTTCGAAAGCGGTCTGGCATTCATCATTCCACTTTACCACTTGATCTTTCTTTAGCAGCTTGAAGATTGGCTCACAAGTAGCAGTCAGATGTGAAATGAACTTGGCGATGTAATTCAGACGTCACAAGAAACCTCTAACCTCCTTCTCTGTACGGGGAACCGACATCTCTTGTATGGCCTTTACCTTTGCAAGGTCTACTTGAATACCCTTTGTGATACGGTGGGAGAACTGACTTGGGTTTTGCGTTTGTTTTCGCAAATGTTTCGGTTGAGAAAGAGTCGCCACCGACTTTTTATTTTATCCTAAGGAAAGGTTAAAAAGCACAGCAAAAACCTTTGAGATGTTTTCTTGGGTTCGGGGAGTAGATTATAGAAAGGGAAGGTATTAGCACCCTTTCTATCCATGGTTATCCATGGGCTCTTAGTTACTTGCTTAGATCACTTGCCTTACATTTTCAATTGTTTGAAATGGTGCTTTGTGTGTGGGTTTGAAAATGTTTTGAAAAGAGGCCATTTGTTGTGGCAACCTTTGTAATGATCCATGTTAGAATGTATACAAAGGTGTACTTGTCTTTTGAAAAGTTTTCAATGTTTTTGAAAGTTTGTTTTGAAAGTGTGTTGTGATGTGTGTTTTGAAAAATGGCAAGGATTGTTTTTGCAAGGTTGGTCAAGTAACCAAGAGCTATCTACCCTAAATTTCTCAAAGATATTTCCTATGTTTTAACCCTTTTAACAGTATTGTTCCACCATTGTATTTGGTGGACAATCTTGTGTTAGGATGTTTAACGGGACAGGCGCGGGTCGTCGTTTAGACCATGAATGCAATAGTGCCAAGTGTCTTTGGCAATTTTTCCTTTAAGGGACTTGATCATTTTTAGGCAACTTTCGAAAGCGTCATCGAGGGACTATGATCATTTGAATTGTTTTGTTTTTCCAAAGACACCTAACATGCAATATGGCCCATTATTGAAGGCAACAAGTGGAGTAACCCTAAGGGTGCAAGTGTGATTGGTGTTGTCCATTTTCATGCTTTTTTGTCTTTTGTTTAGTCAAGCTATTGGTTGGTTGATTTTTGCATACAAACCCTAAGTCTATCATGGCATATTTAGAAAGCTTTAAAGTGCGGAAAATAAAATCCTAAATTATTACAACATAATTATGGGATGGGGGTACAAATGTTCAAATGGGGATATTTTAGCAAGAAATTTAAATCTAAGCTATTACAATCCAAATGGAATATACAAGTTATTTAATTGTACAATAATTGAATAAATACAATAAATATGCAAAATGCACAAAAATGATTTTTATATGTATGTAAAAGTATTTTTCATGTGACATATAAACAAAAATAAAAAAGGTTAATTTTTGGATATTTTCATGGTTTAGGGCAAAACCCTAATTTTTGTAAATGAAAAGTATTTATTATGTATTATATACAATATTTATTAACTATATACAAAAAATAAATAAAAAGGAAGTATATTATAAAAAAGTGATTTTTGAGGTTAAATATTAATAAAAGAAAAATGTATTATTTTTACGTTTTTATTCTAAATATTCTAATAAATATATAAGTATTTATATTATGTATTAAATATATTAGATATATACAAAAATAAAAATATTTATTATTTACAAAAAAAGTATATTTTTTAGAAAATGTTTTCAAAAGATAAAATAAAATAAAATCAGAAAATAAAATGTATTTATATTATTTTTTAGTATTTTAAGTAAAAGTATATATATGTTATTTATAATGTATAAATTCAAATAAAACAAATAAAATCCAAATAAAATGCAAAAATGGTTAAAAAAATGTTTTTAATATTTTTTATATTTTGACAAAAAATAATAAGTCAGAAACAAAAAGAAAAAAAATCAAAAATGATAAAAATAACACACAATGGGTCAAGGGGGTGTAAGTGAAAAAGTGAGGGTGCAAACAGAAAAATGAATCAGGCCCAGCCCAAAGGACTTTGTCTTCAACCTCCAGCCATTCAAACACAGAAAACGCGCGTTTCCTTCTCCAACTGCTATCTCTTGATTCCTTGACTTTTAACAAAAACTCACAACATAAACATTATAGAGCATCATGTCACGATTCTAAACATATAAAGAAATTGTTCTAACTCTCTGAAATGAGAGAGAATTTCTTCTCCCCCAATTTTTAACCTAAGTTTTTTTCAATGTTCATGTTCAAAATTCGTGCAGCACACACAATATAAATGAAAAGTAAGGATATGGGTAGTTTCAAGGCCATGAGTAGGACATACTTTCTTCACAAAGTTAAGCCTAACTATGCCTGGTTAGAGAGATAGAAGTCCAAACTTTTACCTGTTCAGCTTGAATCGTGTACAATAATGGAGGTACTTCCAATGGATTTTAAGGACTTGTACAACTTGCTTGAAGTTCAGGGATGCTTCTCCAACCTCTAGCTTGCTTTGAAACTGACTGAATCGAGCTATGGAAGTCCACCTGCAAAGTTGAAAACTGAAAATGGCAAATGATGTTAGGGATGTTACAGTTTGTGTTCAATGCTTGGGATAGCTTCAGTGGGTGATATGGAACATGTTTGAACTCTTTTTGGCCAAAGTGCACGAGTGGAAAGGTTTATAGAAGTCAAGTTGCAGAAGGGACTCTGTTTTTTGCAGTAGGATGGTATTTTTGTGAATGAGGAGGTATTAAAGGTGGTTAGGTCATGCCTTAGGTCAGTTATGATGTATGGAAAGTGTTTACAAACTTTGCTTTGGCTAGTTGTTACAGGAATGAGAGATGATCTTCAAAATGCAAGTTTCTTCTTTGATAAGTAAGAAAATGTGTATTCACAATGCAGGCCCCTACTTCCTCAATCTATGCTGCATAAAATCACTCTTGATCAATGGAATTTGTTCATGAACATGTGCCCAAAAGATCTGCTTTGGTACTTCTTTGATTTGCTTTTGACATAAAGCACTTCTTTTCAAAAATGGCTAAAATGATTTTTCCATTTTAAGACTAAACCTTTGTGTAATGACTTAATGAACAAGATAATGCTAGGACACAAAGGTTTTGCATTAAATTATTAAGTAAGAATGGTATTAGAGGCCTGTAATCTAGCTTGGAACATGCTGACTTGAAAATGGCAATGTTATGAACATGTAATTGGCTTATGAACAAAGTGACTTTTGCCCATCTTCACAAATTCGATTCTCCCTAACCACAAGGGTGTTTGAGAAGTTCTTGGATAATTTTGAAATCTTGGAATGTGTACTACAATCCATATTTGTAATGCAAGTTGAGATTCCAAGTGGAAGCATGTGAAAAGTGGCCATGAAGTTGGGCAAAAATCCTGCCTAAAATAGGTAAAAATATTTCTAAGTTAAGAATGTTTTGCACCCCTATTCCAAAAATCATAACTTGAGCTACAAGCTTCTTTTGAGGAAACTTTGTGAATCAAAGTTGTATATTTTTCAATGTACTATAACTTTCATGTTTTGAGTTTTGTTTGAATCCAAATGTATCTTGATGAAAAGATGGGACAAAGTTAAGAAAAAATTAGGAAATTTCATAACTTAGAAAATTTCTAAGTTATGAAATTTCTTCATTTCAAACCCTAATTTGTAATTTTTGATTTCTTGATGAACAAGTTTCATAATTTGACAATTCTTGATGAAAAATGAATCTTGACACTTGATTTTGACCAAAAAGTCAAAGTTTGACTTTTCAGTATACAGTCAAATTTTGCTCAGTTGACTGGAAAATTCATCTGTCAATCTTGTGCATTTGGGATCTTTTGAATTTGTTGAACATGTCAAGACAATGCCATTGGGTCCTTGAGTCCATATGTGAGCTTGGTTTGCCATTGGCCAGGTCAAACAGTCAAAAATTGCCTTTGTGCAGTCAAAACCCTAAAAATGACCATTTTGCCCTTTTGGTGATCTGATCAAATTTCTTGTGGAATTGTGATCCAAACTTGATCAAATGGTCCATATGAGTTCATAATGTTGACGTGGGTCAAAAATCATGAGGCTTGACTGTCAATTGACCACTGTTGACTTTTTCCCCAATACAACTGATTTCTAGGTCAACTGTCCAATTGACTGGGCAAAGATTGGAATCAAGGCTTGAAACTTGGTATGGATAAACTTGTGAGTCCAACATGAAGCATGAAAGTCAATTTGGGAATTTTAGGTCAAAACATCTTTGTGCAAACTCAAACCCTAATTTGGGTCAACAGTGCAAGGAGGAGTCTTGAGCAGAGCAAAACCTAACTTGATCTTGAGCTTCAAGGGTCTTGTGGTGAGAAAATATTGATGAAATGGGAGGGCAAATTTTGCGGTACAACAGTTGCCCATGTTCAATCTTCTTAGACCTGAGGATGTAGATTGGCTTGCGTGCCTTTCGTGATCCGAAGGTGGAAGATGATTGAACACTAAAGTGCCTAGAAATTTGCACTCGCATAGTGGAGTATCAGCAATGTGATGGCGGGAATGGGCTTATAGATGCCATTTAGAGAGATGGTGGATAGGAGGATGGGCTTATAGATGCCATCTGGAAGTGTTGATCGCGTAAGAGATTCCTTAGCGAGAACTTGCGTACTTTGAGAAAGGAAGATGGTTTCCTGGCCTGTTACAGGTGTTGATCTTCAAACTCTTCATGCAGATATGCCCTGGCTAGGTACAGGTATCGAATCTACAATCAATTGCTCACAGATATGCCCTGGCTAGATACAGGAATCGAATCTGGAACTTCAAAAGGTTGCTTACAGACGTGCCCTGGCTGGATACATGTATCGAATCTCTAAACTATTCATGCAGATATGCCCTGGCTAGATACAGGTGTCGAATCCATAATCAAATACTCACAGATATGCCCTGGCTGGATACAGGAATCGAATCTGGAATTGGTCGTCTACAGATATGCCCTGGCTAGATGCAGGTATCGAATCTGGAATTTGTCATCTACAAATATGCCCTGGCTGGATGCAGGTATCGAATCTGGAATTTGTCGTCTACAGATATGCCCTGGCTGGATACAGGTATCGAATCTCTAAACTCTTCATGCAGATATGCCCTGGCTGGATACAGGTATCGAATCTACAATCAATCACTCACAGATATGCCCTAGCTAGATACAGGTATCGAATCTGGAATTGCGATAGTTGATAGTAATCATCTTTGGATTGACCTTTTCCTGAAAAGGCAAAACATTAGTTGTATGCAATGTCATGATGTATGAAATGCATGATGTCATGATGTTTTTCAAGAACTAATGAGATTGTGTGATATGATGCGTATATGCATGCGTCATGGTGTATGATAATGTGATGAATGTATTTTTGTCTAGGAAAATAAATCCTTGACGACTGCCGGGAGTTTGTGGAATCCTGGGCTGATGTTGAAGAGTGGAGTTCTTTGCTTCCGCTGGGGATGATGGTTGCAAGAATAAACCGGTAGGAGAAGATGACTCCGTTGGGAATAAACTTGTTGGAGAGATTACTCTGCGGGGAATTACTCTGTGGGAAGAGATACTTCGCTGAGGTTTTGATGAGAGCTCCGCTGGGGATTCCACTGATAAGTTATGTTGGGGAATTTGATGAACTCCGCTGGGGAATAGGAAGAACTTTGCCGAGGACGATCTTTCCGTGGTAATTAGATGAGGATAACCCAGTTATAAGCTCTGGTGGGAAATAACCTTTGAATTAAGCCGGGGAGATGCATTCGTACTCTGTAGGGGATAAGCTTCCAGAATCTACTGGGGAGGATGATTCAACTTTTCTGGGGAAACTCTGAACTGTACTGGGGAGTGGCTCCACTGGATGTCTGTATTCTGCCGGGGAACAATCTTATATTAAGACTGTCGGGGATGCTTGCTGAGGAATGTCTATACTCCGCTGGGGAGTGTTGAGATCTTCTGGGGATACCCAACTTCCTTAAGACTGACAGTAGACTAACTCGGCTTGGGGAGAGTATCACTGACTTGCTGGAGATACTGTGCCTTTTCAGGGCTGATGAGGGACCAACTCTGCCTGGGGAGAGTATTACTGAATCTCGTCTTAATCAACGAGGAGTGAAGGTATCCTGGTTACGTTCTTCAGCCGAATCTACTTTGGTACCTTGGTGGACAGAGCAACTAGATCGCTTAGACAATTCTTTATTGCCCCTGTTTCTGATGTCATCTGTAATTAGTCCTTTGTTTCGCATGCAAATATTCATGATTAGCAATTAATGTCAAATACATATATCAAAAATGAACATTGGACGTTCTTTGCAAAACAAAACAGAAAAAGGAAAAACGATGGGTAATTTGTCTGAAAAATTGAACTTGTATTGATTTTGAAATTTGCCTGTAAATAGGCGTTTTATATACAGGAGGCTGACGTCCTAGTAAGAGAACGCCGCCGAGCAAAATAGAGTTTATACAATTTTGTGAAAAGGAAACAAAACAGTTATGTGAAAAAATAATCCCACTGGGTTCCAACTCTGCTATTGCCTTTATGTCTTCAAGCGTCTCATCACTTTGCTGCTTAGTTGAAGATGAAGCTGATTGATTGGAGTCATCTGAGCCCGATAGTTGATGCCGAATTCTGGATGCAAGGTGATCCAATGAGACATAGTATTACGCTTTATCCCTAACTTTTTCCTGGACCGCCCTTTCGGGTTTTCAGTCCACCGGGATACCCATTTTTGCCCAAGCCGCCTTTTCAGGTTTTCGACTTGCCGGGCGTACAAATTTTTTTCATTTCATCCCTTATTTTTGCCTGAACCCTTTTGGTTCGCCGGGAAGCCCTTATTTTTTCCTAGGTGTTTCAACCTAGCGGGTCTTTAATTCATGCATAGTATCTTTTTACTATGTCTGCATTGGTGGGGTGAGGAAGGTCGTCACCATCCATGGTGGTTAGAATCATAGCTCCTCCTGAGAAGATATGTTTAACCACAAATGGCACTTCGTACGTAGGGGTCCATTTTCCCCTGGGATCACTTTGAGGAAGAATGATGCGCTTGATTACCAGATCTCCGACTTGATACTCTTGTCGTCTGACCTTCTTGTTAAAAGCCCTGATCATCCGCTTTTGGTACGTCTGACCATGACAAATAGCAGTGAGTCTCTTTTCGTCAATTAGGTTTAATTGATCAAGCCGAGTCTGGATCCAGTCATCTTCGCTCAAACCTACATCCTTCATTATCCGGAGAGAGGGTATCTGGACTTCAATAGGCAAGAATGCCTCCATGCCATAGACCAAGGAAAAGGGAGTTGCCCCTGTTGACGTCTGTGCTGAGGTACGGTACCCATGAAGAGCAAACGGTAACATTTCGTGCCAATCTTTGTAGGTCACTGTCATCTTCTGCACAATCTTCTTGATGTTCTTATTCGCTGCTTCTACATCCCCATTCATCTTCGGTCGATAGGGAGAAGAGTTGTGGTGCTGTATCTTGAATTGCTCGCAGAGCTCAATGATCATTTTGTTGTTAAGATTGGTACCATTATCCGTAATGATCCTCTCAGGTACACCGTATCGACAGATCAAGTTGTGCCGAATAAACCGTGCCACGATGTTCTTGGTTACCGTAGCATAGGAAGCTGCTTCAACCCACTTTGTCAAGTAATCAATTGCTACTAAGATGAAGCGATGCCCGTTGGATGCCGTAGGTCTGATTTCGCCGATCATATCAATGCCCCACATTGCAAAAGGCCAAGGTGCTGTCAAGACGTTCAGAGGAACCGGAGGAATGTGCACCTTATCAGCATAGATCTGGCATTTATGACAAGTTCGAGAATGCTGATAACAGTCGGCTTCCATTGTGGACCAGAAATATCCTGCCCGAAGGATTTTCTTTGCCATGGTATGTCCACTGGAATGTGTTCCGAAGGTACCTTCATGTAGCTCTGCCATGATCCTTTCTGCTTCAGTCTTATCCACACAACGCAGTAAGGTTGAATCATGGTTTCGCTTGTAGAGAATGCCATTGCTAAGGAAGAATTTTGCCGTAAACCTTCTCAGGAACTTCTTGTCATTAACAGATGCGCCTTCGGGGTATTCTTGAGCCTCCAAGTACCTCTTCACTTCATGATACCAAGGTTTTTCGGTTACCTCTTCAGCCTCGAGATCACAGCAATGTGCAGGTTCATCCAACTTCCAAATAATGATCCGGGGCGCCTCGTTGTCCCATTTGACTTTGAACATAGAAGACATTGTGGCCAACGCGTCTGCCAATTGATTCTACTCTCTTGGGAAGTGTTCAAAAGTTATCTCCTCGAAGTGGGGAATCAACGTAAACACAAACTCTTTGTAAGGAATAAGATTTGGGTGTTTCGTATCCCACTCGCCTTTGATCTGATTGATCACGAGAGCGGAATCTCCGAAGACACTCAGAAACTTGATCCTTAAGTCGATTGCAGCTTGAAGACCCATGATACATGCCTCATACTCTGCCATGTTGTTGGTGCAGTTGAAACATAGCCGGGCAGTAAGTGGAGTATGGGTGCCTTTAGGGGATATGATCACAGCGCCGATACCATTACCTAAAGTGTTCGAGGCTCCGTCAAAGTGCATAGACCATCGGGATCCTTCCTCAGGTCCTTCATCCGGTCCAGGTACTTCACAATCAGTCACTACCATGATATCCTCGTCTGGAAATTCAAAGTTCATCGACTGGTAATCATCCACTGCCTGGTGTGCCAAATGGTCTGCCAATACACTTCCCTTGATTTCTTTTTGAGTCGTGTACTGGATGTCGTATTCTGTCAAGATCATCTGCCATCTTGCTATTCTTCCGAAAAAGGCAGGCTTTTCGAAGATGTACTTTATCGGATCCATTTTTGAAATCAACAGAGTAGTGTGAGTCAACATATACTGTCTCAGCCGGCGAGCAGCCCATACCAAAGCGCAACAAGTTTTCTCGAGCAGTGAGTATCGGGTCTCACAGTCGTTAAACTTTTTGCTAAGGTAATAAATGGCGTGTTCTTTTCGGCCAGACTCGTCATGCTGCCCCAGCACACACCCCATTGAGTTGTCCAGTACTGCCAAGTATAAGATTAGAGGTCTCCCTTCAACCGGCGGCATAAGAATGGGTGGTTCTTGGATATACTCTTTGATTCTTTCGAAAGCGGCCTGACATTCATCGTTCTAACGTACTACTTGATCTTTCTTTAGCAGCTTGAAGATTGGTTCACAGGTAGCAGTTAGATGCGAGATGAATCGGGAAATGTAGTTCAATCGTCCTAGAAAGCCTCTGACTTTTTTCTCTGTCTTGGGAGTTGGCATCTCTTGTATGGCTTTCACTTTGGCAGGGTCCACTTGAATGCCTTTGTCGCTTACGACGAAGCCTATCAATTTTCCAGAACTCACCCCAAAGGTGCACTTGTTTGGGTTCAACCTCAGCTTGTACAACTTCAGATGGTCAAACAGCTTTTGTAGATGGTCAAGGTGTTCCTCCTCAGCTTGGGACCTTGCAATCATATCGTCGACGTATACTTCTATCTCGTGGTGAATCATGTCATGAAATAAAGCAACCATGGCACGTTGGTAGGTTGCCCCAACATTTTTCAACCCAAAAGGCATGACCTTGTAACAAAAGGTGCCCCACTGAGTAACAAAAGTGGTCTTCTCCATGTCTCCAGGAGCCATCTTGATCTGATTATAACCGGAGAAGCCGTCCATGAAGGAGAATACTTTATGCTGAGCAGTGATGTCAACCAGAACGTCGATATGAGGCAGAGGGAAATCATCCTTAGGGCTCGCCCTGTTCAAATCCCTGTAATCAACACACATTCGGACCTTACCATCCTTCTTCGGCACTGGAACCACGTTGGCAATCCACTGAGGGTAAGAAGTCACTGCTAGAAACCCAGCATCAAATTGTTTCATAACCTCAGCTTTGATTTTCTCGGACATTTCTGGACGCATACGGCGGACCTTCTGTTTTACCCGAGGGCATTCTTCCTTGGTAGGCAGGTGATGAACCACAATGTCGGTATCCAACCCAGGCATGTCTTTGTAAGACCAGGCAAAGATTTCCACATAGTCATGCAGCATCTGAATCAACCGTTGTTTCACACTGAGCTCTAGATTGGCACCAATCTTGACTTCCTTTCTATCTGTCTCAGTACCCAGATTTACCGTTTCCACCGGCTCTTCATGTGGCTGAATGGCCCTCTCTTCCTGGAGTAACAGTCTTGCGAGCTCACCAGGCACTTCGCAATCATCTTCACCTTCGTCTTCGGCTAAGTTGATCGGATTTTCGAAGTCATAACTGGCAGTAGCAGAGTCGTTACCAGTGAGATCCAGAGTGGATTGGAACATGTATGGGTGAGTGTGTGTAAATATAGCTGTTTTGCAATATATAATAAAGAAAGAAAAGGAGCGCAAGATTTTGAAATGCAACAAAAGTCCAATGTTTTTTTTAATGATATATGAAAGTGACACACAAAAGCCCTCACAAATGAAGCCACGGTGCCTCAGGTAAGACACCGAGCCATAAAAGTTTCAAAATATTGTCTGTTACAAATTCAAAACAAAAGAGTTCATTACTGAGTGACAAAAGTAATAGGTGTGAAGTCTTTGGCAGTCCAGTTGCTTGGTCCACCGTCGATTGTTGGGCAGATCCAGCTGCAAATTCAGATTCCTCCACGTCGTCTTCAATGGCATTTACTCCCGAATTGGTGATGAACACAGGAGGTCTTCCAATCCTTGCCTCACGAACATCCCTCTGCGCTTCTGCAGTGAAACCCAAACCAAACTTGTCGGTCTTTGGAGTGAAATCAGGAAGTCGGCCCCAGTTTGCACACTCACCCTTCTCAATCACAGCCCGGGCATCCTTTAAGGAAGCCATCTTCAAAGGAGGGTCTTCAATCACAGTTTCAGCTGATGCCAGTGTCTGAGGAACTTCTTCAAATTCCTGGAATGGAGTCTCAATGAATTCCCCATCCATTTCTATGTACCGGAACGAGTTGAGGTGGCTGACCATATACTCTTCCTCCCCCTGAACTGTCACGATTTCCCCTCTGACCGGGTACTTCAGCTTCTGATGTAGTGTGGAGGTCACAGCTCCATCCTTGTGGATCCATGGACGACCCAGCAAACAAGAATAGGATGGTCGGATGTCCATCACATAGAAAGTAGAATCAAAAACTTGGGAGCCAACCCTGATTGGAATGTCAACTTCCCCATGTACCATCCTTTTCGAACCGTCAAAGGCCCGGACAACAATGTTACTAGGCTTGAGCTCCAAACCCTCACAATCCAACCTGTCTAGGGCCTTCTTGGGTAATACGTTCAATGAAGAACCGGTGTCTACCAACACATGGGCAAGAGTAGTGCCCCTGCATTCGATGGAGACATGCAGGGCATCGTTATGGTTCTTTCCTTTGGCAGTCAGATCGGCGTTAGAGAAACCCAACCCATTATCAGCAGTCAAGTTGGCCACACAATCGGTAAATTGATCAGCAGACGTTTCTTGTGGCACATGGGCCGTCTTCAGGAAGGAAATCAGGGCCTTGGCATGGGCCTCTGAACACAACAACAATGATAGCATAGAAATCTTTGATGGGGTGTGCCCCAGCTGCTCAACTACATTGAAATCACTCTTCTTGATAATCTTGAGAATCTCTTCCATCTCTTGCTGGGAAGCTTCAACATTGGTTGTCTTTGGTGCCTCCATCAGGGCAGGCAAATCAGTAGCAATCCCTTTGCCCCGAGCGTCAGATGACTCGGCAGCAGGGGTAGAAACAGGAACTTGATCAGTAAAGGGAGCAGGCACACTTGCAGGTGTGATGATAAGAGGTCTCTGAATAGCTGGTGGTGCAATATCTGGTGAGAACAGCCTACCACTGTGAGTAACTTTGGCAGACCCGATGATGTTACTGATGCCGGTACTATTATCAAACTCTTGCTTTACTCCAAGAACATAAACATCTGCCCCATAGTGCCATGGGACAACTTTGTCGGATGTATAAGGGAGAGGCCCCGGAACAGTGATGATGATAGGAGCAATCTTCTGAGTGGACATGATTTTGACAGGCTTCTTTGAAGGAGCCTTAGGAGGGTTGTTGAAAATAGTAACAATAGAAACTTCTTCAGCGGGGATAGCAGGAACATCAATCTCCTCGAACAAGATCTCTTTGCTATCCATCAGGTTTTGGATGTCTGACTTCAGCAAAGGACAACCAGCAGGTGAAACAGAACATAAATGGCAACCTTTGCTACATCCCGGAAATAAACCGGCTAGAAACAAGTTCCTTTTGACAGTCAACAATGGAGTAACAATCTCATCCACAGAGGCTACATACGGTTCTTCTTCCACAACATTCACTCCATGCTGGGGCATGGGAGCAGTCACAACATTGGGCCTCTTGGGCGCCTCGAACTGTATTTCTTTAGCATCAATAAGGTCCTGAACCTTATTCCTCAGAGCCCAACAATCGTCCGTAGTATGCCCCGGGCTATCAGAGTGATAAGTGCAACGGGCGTTGGGGTTGTACTTTGGAGAAGCTGTGTTCACTACCTTCGGAGCTTCTTTGACAGTTACTAGATTGGTTGACAGTAGTTGCGGCAAAATCTAAGACAGGGTCATACTGAGCCGAGTGTACTTCCTTTTGGGTCTCTCACCTCTTGGTTGGTTATATTGCTGAGGAGCAATAGTAGTCTTTGAAATTACCAACGCGTTGACAGTTTGGCGGCGTTCCGGTTTGTTCTGTCTCCTTGGACCATAAACAACACTGGCTTCCTTCTTGAAGGGCTTCTTTTCAGTACTCGAGGAGGCACCTTTCTGTATCTTCCCCAACTTGATACCAGCTTCTATCCTCTCACCCGTTAAGATCAGGTCTGTGAACCCAGCAGAAGAATTACCAATCAGATGGTTGAAGAATGGACCAGACAGGGTCCCTAAGAACATGTCGACAAGCTCACGGTCCGTCAAAGGTGGCTGCACCCTGCCAGCCAGATCTCTCCACTTTTGCGCATACTCCTTGAATCCTTTGCCCGTCCCTAGTGACATACCCTGGAGTTGGGTACGCGTGGGAGCGAGGTCGGAATTGTACTAATATTGCTTATAAAATGCAGTAGCCAAGTCTTCCTAGTTTCGAATACTGGCTCCATCCAGCTGATAGAACCATTCGAGTTGAGCCCCTGAAAGGCTATCCTGGAAGAAATGGATCCATAGGTTCTTGTCTGCAGTGTAAGGTTGGATCTTCCTTACATATGATCTGAGATGCATCTTCGGGCAGGACAGCCCGTCATATCTTGCAAAAATTGGCACTTTAAACTTCGGGGGGATCACAATTCCAGCAACTAATCCCAAATCTTCGAAATCTAAGCCGGGAACTCTCTGTAGCTCCATAGCTGCCAACTTGTCTTCCAAGCTTTTGTACTTATCGTCAGCGGGCGGGTATTGTTGCTCTGAGTAGTCTTCGTCTTCTTCAGCCTCTTCTTCTTCAGCTTCGGATTCGGAAGGTACCGCAGCCCCTTTTCCTTTACTGGTTCCCTCTTCAGACGTAGGGGGAAATTCAAGAACTCTTCTGGCTTCACCCTCAAACCTTCTTCCTAGGGTAGCCACCCCGACTCTCTTCTTCTTCTTTTTCACTTGCTCTTTGTTCCCAAGCAGGGCTTTTAGATCCTCCTGACCCTTTTCCAAGGTCATCAGGAGGTGTTGAAACTGTGAGTTTTGAGACTGCAAATCCTTGACCGTTTGTTCGAGATCCATCTTACTGAAATAAACAGCATAAAGATAAGGAAACCTGGTGTGGAGACCTGCTTATGCACATGATGAATGATATGCTTATTTATGCAATGCATTCAAGGATTTAGAAAATTCAAAATTGTTGCAAACAAAAAGAACGCACGTCATATTAATAAGAAGAAATTTGTCAGTACATAAATGCCCCATGGGCCAAATATTACAAAAAAACTTCTCAAGGTAAAAAGACGTTGCGCATCCTCTTTGGTGCGATGTAGGTGTTGAGGGTCTCTTCCTCATGGAGTCGGCGGGTAAGCTCCAAAACCTTCTTCTCACTGGCGTAGAAGTTGGCTTCAAAAGTATTCCGTTCCTCCTTGAGTTGGATCCAACTCTTCTGCATCTCCTCCCATGATGTTGGCATGTTAGGATATAGGATGGTGTAGGGAACCTCTCCTTCCTTAACAGGCTCTTTAATCATAGGGAGAACATGAGGGTAAGGCATCATTAGACTCTAGGCTCGGGCTCGTACCCACTTGAGATAAGGCTCAAGAGGGATGGAGTTCTTGTGCCCCAGTGTCTTGTTGTCTACCTTGTTAGGCATCCTCCAAGCTCTGATGAATCTTTGGCAAAGTCCTTGCGCATCATTGTCGAAGTCAAAAACTAGGTCAAGAATCAACATGTCGTGAGGGCCATCCCTCCGTGAATATCCAAATTGTCTCAAAGCTAGACAAGGGTTGTAGGTAATGCCTCCTCTAATGCCAAGCAATGGAACATTAGGGAACTCTCAACAACGATCGACGATGATGACATTTTCTCTGGACCGAGAACACCAATGTACATCAGAGTGTGTGAGGGTCATCAATCGTTGTGACCACCTTAAGCCTTGGTCATTCTTCAAGACAGATTGTGGAAGGTGCGAAATAAACCACCTTGCAAGGATAGGAGTACAACACATGAGAACACCCCTCTTTCTCATTGTTCGTGTGTAAAATGAGTGAAGGATGTCCCCAAGTAATGTTGGTATTGGATTCTGGGATAAGAAGATCTTGACGGCGTTGACATCTACAAGCTAGTTAGGATTTGGGAACAGGACCAACCCATAAATGAGGAGTGCCACAATTTCTTCAAAGGCTTGTAGATCCAATGAATTCCAACACTCTTGTGCCTTCTCAAACAAGAATTTTGCCAAGAAGCCTTTGACACCGCTTCTAGTTTCCCAATGCCCCTTGATGTCATATGGTTGCAAGTGTAGTGCTTGAGCAACATCTTCAGGCTTTGGTTCTTTTTCCGTACCGTTGTAGGGTAGTTGATTAAGAATAGGAATTCTCAGGAGTTGAGAAAATTCCTCCAAAGTGGGCACCAATTGGTAGTCGGGGAATGTGAAACAATGGTGAAGGGGGTCAAAGAACTGGAACAACACATTTACCATGTCCTCTTCAATGCTGGTGTTGACTAGGCTGAGCAGTCCACCATGTCTTTCACTGAAGGGAGAGCTTTCCGGAATTCTGGATGTGAGCTCTTTGAGTTGAGGAGGGATTCTCACAAGGTTGACTTGGATAGTTTTCCTGCGAAGAATTTCCATGACCTACAAAACAAGAACAAAGATGAAGATCCAAACCCTTGAAATGGTTAGTGGATGCATATGATGCTTTATGATGTTTATGATGTATGCACAAAACACATGTACAAGCATTTCACACAAAACCCTAGTTTCAGGCTTGCATGGGGTTTCATAGGTAAGTACCCTCTTGAGTGTAGTTGGCTTAAAAACCTGTCCTATAAATAGTGACCGGGTTCTAAGGAGCTCAATATCATTGGATTGTTTTCCATGTTCATTGTTTTGGTTTAGCCACTTAACTAGCGACCAAAATATTCCAAGAAAACAACCCTCAATGAGTGTAGTATCGAGTATCTACCAACTTCGGACTGCACCAAAGCCGGTCATCTCACTACCCCTAATAAAAGGCCAAGATGGTCAAGTAAGGTTCTAGGTCATTAGTGCTTAGTGACATCACTCAGCGGCCCCGTACTCTCCTTGATTGAACTCAAGGGTTACCGGTACTCACAAATATGTCGCACTAATATAGCTATTGCTTCAACCATGTCGGTATACCCCACACAGTTTCCACAACGTATTGCTATCTATGAATGTTTCCCCAAATCCGGGTGTAGGATTTCAAGCCCAAACAAGAGAACCAAGATATAAAGCAATCAAAGCAATCAATTAGTCATGCAAGAGGGTGATCTAAGCCCTAAGGTTACTCCTCTTTAAAGAACTCCCCAGCAGAGTCTCCAGTTCTGTGATACGGTGGGAGAACTGACTTGGGTTTTGCGTTTGTTTTCGCAAATGTTTCGGTTGAGCAAGAGTCGCCACCGACTTTTTATTTTATCCTAAGGAAAGGTTAAAAAGCACAGCAAAAACCTTTGAGATGTTTTCTTGGGTTCGGGGAGTAGATTATAGAAAGGGAAGGTATTAGCACCTTTTCTATCCATGGTTATCCATGGGCTCTTAGTTACTTGCTTAGATCACTTGCCTTGCATTTTCAATTGTTTGAAATGGTGCTTTGTGTGTGGGTTTGAAAATGTTTTGAAAAGAGGTCATTTGTTGTGGCAACCTTTGTAATGATCCATGTTAGAATGTATACAAAGGTGTACTTATCTTTTGAAAAGTTTTCAATGTTTTTGAAAGTTTGTTTTGAAAGTTTGTTGTGATGTGTGTTTTGAAAAATGGAAAGGATTGTTTTTGCAAGGTTGGTCAAGTAACCAAGAGCTATCTACCCTAAATTTCTCAAAGATCTTTCCTATGTTTTAACCCTTTTAACAGTATTGTTCCACCATTGTATTTGGTGGACAATCTTGTGTTAGGATGTTTAACGGGACAGGCGTGGGTCGTCGTTTAGACCATGAATGCAATAGTGCCAAGTGTCTTTGGCAATTTTTCCTTTAAGGGACTTGATCATTTTTAGGAAACTTTCGAAAGCGTCATCGAGGGACTATGATCATTTGAATTGTTTTGTTTTGCCAAAGACACCTAACATGCAACATGGCCCATTATTGAAGGCAACAAGTGGAGTAACCCTAAGGGTGCAAGTGTGATTGGTGTTGTCCATTTTCATACTTTTTTGTCTTTTGTTTAGTCAAGCTATTGGTTGGTTGATTTTTGCATACAAACCCTAAGTCTATCATGGCATATTTAGAAAGCTTTAAAGTGCGGAAAATAAAATCCTAAATTATTACAACATAATTATGGGATGGGGGGTACAAATGTTCAAATGGAGATATTTTAGCAAGAAATTTAAATCTAAGCTATTACAATCCAAATGGAATATACAAGTTATTTAATTGTACAATAATTGAATAAATACAATAAATATGCAAAATGCACAAAAATGATTTTTATATGTATGTAAAAGTATTTTTCATGTGACATATAAACAAAAATAAAAAAGGTTAATTTTTGGATATTTTCATGGTTTAGGGCAAAACCCTAAATTTTGTAAATGAAAAGTATTTATTATGTATTATATACAATATTATTAACTATATACAAAAAATAAATAAAAAGGAAGTATATTGTAAAAAAGTGATTTTTGAGGTTAAATATTAATAAAAGAAAAATGTATTATTTTTATGTTTTTATTCTAAATATTCTAATAAATATATTAGTATTTATATTATGTATTAAATATATTAGATATATACAAAAATAAAAATATTTATTATTTACAAAAAAAGTATATTTTTTAGAAAATGTTTTCAAAAGATAAAATAAAATAAAATCAGAAAATAAAATGTATTTATATTATTTTTTAGTATTTTAAGTAAAAGTATATATATGTTATTTATAATGTATAAATTCAAATAAAACAAATAAAATCCAAATAAAATGCAAAAATGGTTGAAAAAATGTTTTTAATATTTTTTATATTTTGACAAAAAATAATAAGTCAGAAACAAAAAGAAAAAAAATCAAAAATGATAAAAATAACACACAATGGGCCAAGGGGGTGTAAGTGAAAAAGTGAGGGTGCAAACAGAAAAATGAATCAGGCCCAGCCCAAAGGACTTTGTCTTCAACCTCCAGCCATTCAAACACAGAAAATGCGTGTTTCCTTCTCCAACTGCTATCTCTTGATTCCTTGACTTTTAACAAAAACTCACAACATAAACATTATAGAGCATCATGTCACGATTCTAAACATATAAAGAAATTGTTCTAACTCTCTGAAATGAGAGAGAATTTCTTCTCCCCCAATTTTTAACCTAAGTTTTTTTCAATGTTCATGTTCAAAATTCGTGCAGCACACACAATATAAATGAAAAGTAAGGATATGGGTAGTTTCACGGCCATGAGTAGGACATACTTTCTTCACAAACTTAAGCCTAACTATGCCTGGATAGAGAGATAGAAGTCCAAACTTTTACCTGTTCAGCTTGAATCGTGTACAATAATGGAGGTACTTCCAATGGATTTTAAGGACTTGTACAACTTGCTTGAAGTTCAAGGATGCTTCTCCAACCTCTAGCTTGCTTTGAAACTGACTGAATCGAGCTATGGAAGTCCACCTGCAAAGTTGAAAACTGAAAATGGCAAATGATGTTAGGGATGTTACAGTTTGTGTTCAATGCTTGGGATAACTTCAGTGGGTGATATGGAACATGTTTGAACTCTTTTTGGCTAAAGTGCACGAGTGGAAAGGTTTATAGAAGTCAAGTTGCAGAAGGGACTCTGTTTTTTGCAGTAGGATGGTATTTCTGTGAATGAGGAGGTATTGAAGGTGGTTAGGTCGTACCTTAGGTCAGTTATGATGTATGGAAAGTGTTTACAAACTTTGCTTTGGCTAGTTGTTACAGGAATGAGAGATGATCTTCAAAATGCAAGTTTCTTCTTTGATAAGTAAGAAAATGTGTATTCACAATGCAGGCCCCTACTCCCTCAATCTATGCTGCATAAAATCACTCTTGATCAGTGGAATTTGTTCATGAACTTGTGCCCAAAAGATCTGCTTTGGTACTTCTTTGATTTGCTTTTGACATAAAGCACTTCTTTTCAAAAATGGCTAAAATGTTTTTTCCATTTTAAGGCTAAACCTTTGTGTAATGACTTAATGAACAAGATAATGCTAGGACACAAAGGTTTTACATTAAATTATTGAGTAAGAATGGGATTAGAGGCCTGTAATCTAGCTTGGAACATGCTGACTTGAAAATGGCAATGTTATGAACATGTAATTGGCTTATGAACAAAGTTACTTTTGCCCATCTTCACAAATTCGATTCTCCCTAACCACAAGGGTGTTTGAGAAGTTCTTGGACAATTTGGAAAGCTTGGAATTTTTACTACAATCCATCTTTGTAATTCAAGTTGAGATTCCAAGTGGAAGCATGTGAAAAGTTCCCATGAAGTTGGGCAAAAATCCTGCCTAAAATAGGTCAAAATATTTCTAAGTTAAGAATGTTTTGCACCCCTATTCCAAAAATCATAACTTGAGCTACAAGCTTCTTTTGAGGAAACTTTGTGAATCAAAGTTGTAGATTTTGCAATGGACTATAACTTTCATGTTTCTGAGTTTTGTTTGAATCCAAATGTATCTTGATGAAAAGATGGGACAAAGTTAGGAAAAAATTAGGAAATTTCATAACTTAGAAAATTTCTAAGTTATGAAATTTCTTCATTTCAAACCCTAATTTGTAATTTTTGATTTCTTGATGAACAAGTTTCATAATTTGACATGTCTTTATGAAAAATGAATCTTGACACTTGATTTTGACCAAAAAGTCAAAGTTTGACTTTTTAGTATACAGTCAAATTTTGCTCAGTTGACTAGAAAATTCATCTGTCAATCTTGTGCATTTGGGATCTTTTGAATTTGTTGAACATGTAAAGACAATGCCATTGGGTCCTTGAGTCCATATGCGAGCTTGGTTTGCCATTGGCCAGGTCAAACAGTCAAAAATTGCCTTTGTGCAGTCAAAACCCTAAAAATGACCATTTTGCCCTTTTGGTGATCTGATCAAATTTCTTGTGGAATTGTGATCCAAACTTGATCAAATGGTCCATATGAGTTCATAATGTTTATGTGGGTCAAAAATCATGAGGTTTGACTGTCAATTAACCACAGTTGACTTTTTCCCCAATACAGCTGATTTCTAGGTCAACTATCCAATTGACTGGGCAAAGATTGGAATCAAGGCTTGAAACTTGGTATGGATAAACTTGTGAGCCCAACATGAAGCATGAAAGTCAATTTGGGAATTTTAGGTCAAAACATCTTTCTGCAAACTCAAACCCTAATTTGGGTCAACAGTGCAAGGAGGAGTCTTGAGCAGAGCAAAACCTAACTTGATCTTGAGCTTCAAGGGTCTTGTGGTGAGAAAATATTGATGAAATGGGAGGGCAAATTTTGGGGTACAACACCCTTATAAATGACGACAAAACCCAGAAGCTCACCAGATCTTACCCCGAAGGTACACTTGTTCGGATTCAACCTCATCTTGTATGTTTTCAATCTGTCGAACAACTTTTGGAGATGATCAAGGTGCTCTTCTTCAGTCTGAGACCTGGCTATCATGTCATCAACATACACTTCGATCTCATGGTGAATCATATCGTGAAACAAAGCGACCATGGAACGCTGATAGGTTGCCCCGACATTCTTCAACCCAAAAGGCATCACTTTGTAGCAGAAAGTGCCCCACTGTGTGACGAATGTTGTCTTCTCCATGTCTTCAGGAGCCATCTTGATCTGATTGTAGCCGGAGAAACCATCGATGAAGGAGAAGATTTTATGCTGCACGGTGTTGTCGACTAGAACATCAATGTGAGGAAGTGGGAAGTTATCCTTCGGGCTTGCCCTGTTCAGATCTCTATAATAAACACACATCAGTACCTTACCGTCTTTCTTGGGTACCAGAAAAACGTTAGCAACCCACTGTGGATATGAAGTGACAGCTAAGAATCCTGCACCGAACTGTTTCATGACCTCTACCTTGATCTTCTCTGACATTTCAGGGTGCATACGACGTACATTCTGTTTAACCGGAGGATAGTCTTCTTTAGTCGGTAGGCGGTGTACCACAATATCAGTATCCAAACCAGGCATGTCTTTGTAAGACCTGGCAAAGATCTCAACATAATCGTGCAACATCTGTATCAACCTCTGTTTGACGCTAAGCTCCAGATTTGCACCTATATTAACCTCTTTTCTGTCTTCCTCAGTACCCAAGTTCACTGTCTCAACCGACTCTTCATGAGGCTGTATGGCCCTTTCTTCCTGCTGTAGTAGTATAGCAAGTTCTCCAGGCACCTTACAATCATCCTCACCTTCGTCCTCGGCTTGGTTGATCGGATTTTTGAAGTTATAACTGGCAATAGCATAACTGTTATCAATGGGATCCAGAGTGGATATGGATCTGCATTGTGATACGTGAGTGTGTAAGAGAAGAGCTATTTTGATAGAGTGGAAAATAGAAAATAAAAATAGATAGCGCAAAATTTGTATGCAAGAAACGTCCAATGCTTTATTAATGATTATGAAATGACAAATAATAGCCCTCACAAGCAAAGCCAAAGTGCCTCGGGCAAGGCCCCGGGCCGTAAACTTTCAAATTTTTTATTACAAATATTAAAACAAATAAGTCAATTACTACAGAATAAAAGAAACAGGTATGAAGTCCCTAGACGTTCAGTTACTCGGTCCACTATTGGTAGTCGGGTAGATCCAGCTGTCAATGTCTGATTCCTCTTCAATGTCTTCAATGGCGTTAATCCCACGATTGCTAATGTGTAGGGGAGGTACTCCATCCAGAGTGCGTCTAACAACCCTTTGAGCCCCTGTAGTAAAGCCCAAACCAAATTTGTCAGTTTTATGAGGGAAATTAGGTAGCTGACCCCAATTGGCATACCCACGTTGTTCAACCACAGCCCTGGCGTCTTTGAGAGAAGCCATCTTCAAAGGAGGTTTGTTGCTAGTAGTTTCAGTCGATGCTAAGATCTGAGGGACTTCTTCAAAATTCTGACAAGGAGTTTCGATGAATTCCCCGTCCATCTCTACATAGCGGAAGGAGTTGAGGTGACTCACCATATATTCTTCTTCACCATGCATTGTGACAATCTTTCCTTTCACTGGGTACTTCAGCATTTGGTGGAGGGTAGAGGTGACTGCCCCAGCCTCATGGATCCAAGGACGACCCAGCAAATAAGAATACGATGGCCTGATATCCATCACATAGAAGGTGGACCCAAAAGTCTGAGAACCTATTTTGACAGGGATGTCCACTTCTCTGTGCACCATTCTCTTCGCTTCGTCAAAAGCCCTTACCACAATGTTACTAGGCTTTAGAGTTAAACCCTCGCAATCCAACCTGCCTAATTCCTTCTTCGGCAGAACATTCAGTGAAGACCCAGTATCTACCAGCACATGAGCCATAGTGGTGCCCCTGCATTCAATCGAGACATGCAGAGCATCATTATGCTTTCTTCCTTTTGGTGTCAAATTCGCATATGAAAAACCCAGCCCATTATCGGCAGTCAGGCTGGCCACACAATCTTTGAACTGATCAGCTGAAGTTTCCTGCGGCACATGTGCAGTCTTGAGAAATGCAATCAAATCCTTCGCATGGGCTTTAGAACACAATAGCAAAGACAACATGGATATCTTTGATGGGGTCTGCCCCAGCTGCTTGACCATGTTGCAGTCGCTCTTCTTGATGATTTTCAGTATCTCCTCCATTTCTTGCTTAGAGGCTTCCACATCGATTTTCTTAGGCGCCTCTGTCCGGGAAGGCTCACCTAGTATTTCCTTGCCGCGGGTATCTGACGATTCGCCGATAGGGGTAACAATCAGAGTAAGAACAGGAGCAGTAGCAGATGTACTAGTAAGAACAGCAGGCGAGATGATAATAGGCTTGTTGACAGTCTTAGGGGAACTCTCGGGAGAGAAAACCTTCCACTTCGGGTAACTTTGCTAGTTCAGACAATGTTAACAATATCAGGGTCATCCTCTTCATATTTCAAGTCTTGTTTGATGCCATGATAGTATACATCGGCACCATAATTCCAGGGGACAGCTTTATCGGAGACATATGGGACAGGACCAGGAACAATGATTATCAGTGGAGTAATTCTTGGAGAAGGTGTAATCCTAACAGGTCTTCTCGAGAAAACCTTGGAAGGATTGGCGGAAATGGTTATAATGGCAACGTCTTTAATTGGGATGACAGGAATCATAGTTTTCTCAAACATAATCTCTTTGCTATCTATCAAGCGTTGAACACCTAACTTCAGCAAACGACAACTAGAAGGTCGAAGCGAACACATGTGGCAACCTTTACCACAACCCAGAAATAAACCGGCCAACAACAAATTCTTCTTGACAATCATGAGAGGAGTAGAAACTTCATCGACAGAGGTAACAAACAAATCAGTATCAATAGCATTAACTCCACGGTCGTGCTTATGCATGGGAGCAGTTATAACATTCAGCTTCTCCGGAGCATCAAAATCTATCTCCTTAGCTTCAATCAAGTCTTGTATTTTTTCCCAGAGCCCAACAGTCATTTGTATCGTGGCCAGGACTCTCAGAATGATAGGCACACCGGGAATTCAGATTATATCGGGGAGATGTAGTATTTGGATTCTTGGGAGCCTCTCTCAAGGTTGCCAAGTTAGATCTCAGCAAATGAGGTAGAACTTCAACCAATGTCATGTTGATTCGGGTAAATTATCGTTGTGGTCTTTCCACCCTTTGTTGATTGTTGCGTTGTGGAGCGATTGCAGGTCTAGGTATCAGCACGACACTTACTATCTGACGTTGTTCAGCCCTGTTCTGATCCCTCGGGCTATAGATGGCACTGGCTTCCTTTTTACCAACAAAAGGCTTCTTTACTGAACTTGAAGAGGCATCCTTCTGTATTTTGCCGCTTCGAATCCCTGCTTCTACTCTTTCTCCAATTAGGATCATCTCAATGAATCCAGCTGATGAACTACCGATCAAATGATTGAAAAATGGACCTGATAGCATCCCCAGAAACATATCAACCAACTCCCTATCAGACAACGGAGGTTGAACTCTCCCAGCCAAGTCTCTCCATTTTTGCGCGTAATCTTTAAAACCTTCACCTGCACCCATGGACATACTCTGGAGTTGAGTGTGAGTGGGAGCAAGGTCGGCATTATAGTGATACTGCTTGTAGAAAGCAGCAGCCAGATTTTCCCAATTTCAGATATTTTCTCCCTCTAACTGGTAGAACCATTCAAGTTGAGTCCCTGACGGACTATCTTGAAAGAAGTGAACCCACAAATTTCTATCAGCTGTGTGGGGCTGGATCTTTCTGACATAAGAATGGAGATGGAGTTTTGGATAGGACACCCCATCATACTTGGCAAAAACTAGAGCTTTGAAATTCTGCGGGATGACTACTCCCGACACCAATCCCAGTTCTTCAAAATCTAGTCCAGGTATCCTCTGAACTTCCATGGAACTCAGACGGTCTTTTGGCTGTTTGTATCTATCCTAAGCAGGAGGATGTTTTTCATCGTTATAATCAGTATCATTGTCAGAGACTGCAGGACTAGGGTCCTTCTCCCCTTCTTGGTTCTCCCCTTCCTTGGATGAAGAAGTCAGATCAGTTTGTCGCTTCAACCTCTCTCCAAACCTTCAGCCCATATTCAGAATACCGACAACCTTCTTCTTCTTCTTCTCTTTCAGAATGAGGGCTTTCAAATCCTCTTTCCCTTTTGCCAGACTGATGAACATTTGTTGGAACTGGGCGTTCTGTGCTTGAAGGTCCTTGATGCTTTGTTCAGAATACATTTTTGCTGAAATAAACAGCGAAAAAGATGAGAAATTATAATGGTACCTATAATGATGTGCTATGGATGGGATGGGAATGCAATATTTTCAAAGACTTCAAGGAATTTAAATTTGTGAACCACAATAAACAAAAACTTTATTAGCTGAATGTGAAGTTCAAATGCCTTTTAGGCGTTACGATTTAAAAAAATAAATCTGAAACTATAAAAGACATTAAAATTCCTATGGATGCTTCCTCTTGGTGCTGGGATGGTCATCGAGTCCCCTTTCTTCATGCAACTGCATTGTGAGCTCTAAAACCTTCCTCTTCTGAGCATGGAACTGATTCTTGTAAGCATCCCTCTCCTCCATCAATTGAATCCAAGACCTCTGTAATTCCCCATGATCAGTGGGCATACCAGGATAGAGAACTGTGTAAGGAATACCTTCCTCTGTAGTGGGTTCCACAATCACTGGAAAAACAGCCACATAGGGCATCATAAGCTGATAGGCACAAGCTCGTACCCATTGTAGGTAAGGTTCCATAAGAATGGAAGTCTTTGGTCCCAAAGACTTGGCGCCATATCTGTTTACCATGCCCCAGGCTCGTATGAATCTCTGGCGATACTCCTTGACATCATCCTCATAGTTGAATACAATACCCTCGATAAGTAAATCATGGGGACCATCCCTTCGAGCATAACCAATTTTTTGCAGGGCTAAACAAGGGTTTTAAGTTATACCCCCTCTGATGCAAAGTAGCGGGACATTAGGGTACTTCCGCAGCGATCAATAATAGCAGTATTTTCCATAGCTCGAGAACACCAAAAAATATCCGTATGAGCGAGCAACATTATCCTTTGCGACCAACCCAAACCTTCTTCATTCTTTAGTGTGAACTTAAGGAGGTGAGAAATAAACCACCTTGACAGCAACGGTATAGAGCACATAAGAATACCTCTTCTCTTCATGGTACGAGTGTGGAGAGCGTGCAAAATATCTCCGAGCAAAGTAGGAACCGGATTGCGAGAGAGAAAGATCTTGATAGCACTCACATCTACGAATGAGCCCGAATTAGGGAATAGGACTAACCCATAGATTAGAAGAGCCAAGAACTCCTCGAAAGCCTGAAAATCCGCATCATCCCAAAACAGCTGGGCTTTGTTAATAAGAAATTTAGCTAGAAAACCCTTGACTCTGCTTCTTGTTTCCCAATTGGATACCACGTCGGCCCGTTTCAGGTGTAAAGCGGCAATGACTTCCCACTTAGGAGCTTCTTCTAAACCTGTGAAGAGTAATTGCTCAAGAATGGGTATACCCAACAACTGAGAGAATTCTTCCAAGGTAGGTATCAACTGATAGTCTGGAAAGGTGGAGTAGTGGTGCTTGGGATCAAAGAACTAAAAAAGTACACTCATCATCTTTTCATCAAAGTTTGAAGTAACCAGGTCGAGAAGTCGACCGTGTCTCTTGGTGAACGCAGAAGTTCTAGAAACCCTTGATACTAGTTCTTTGAGTTAGGAAGGTATCTTCACAAAGCTGATTCAGATAGTGTTTATACGAACAAAAGCCATGATCTGCAAAACAGGGCAAAGATAAATTCCCTTGGTCTTTGAAATGGTTAGTGCAATTAGAATGGGTGCTATGTTATGATGCATGATGTCATGATAAAACATAGGTATAGCAAACACAGGTATAGCAAGCACAGTCAAATGACACAATGCCCTTAAGTTTAAGGGTTGCATGAGGTCAAAGGTAATACTGTTGCACCCCAAAATTTACCCTCTTGATTTAGGCTTATGTTTCATCATGAATATCATATTGCATTGCATTCATACATTGTGATGGGATCAAAGTACTTTGCTAATCTGGTCTTCCTCAAGCTTTGAAGGTTGATTGCATTGATAAGTTGCTCAAGAAGAATCTTGTCATCTAAACCTCTGGATCTTTCAAGCTCAAGTTATTGCATTTCTCAAGATATCTTATCCATCTCTTTGGATCATCAGAGGATTGAAGTTTGTGTTTGAATATAAGAGGAATCTCTCTTTTGATTCACCAGTCAAATTAGCGTTTTGCTTGAGCAAGGCTATTGATCAATGTAAAAGTCTTGATTTGGAATCTACAACATCTCATTGGTATTTGAAAAGTCTTTATACATGAAATTGGTCAAGATGCCCAGAGGATTTGAAGTTTTGAAGATGATTCATCACTCTCCTAGGGTGTTAACCAAAACTAGGGTTTGGGATTTCATCAAGATTTCTTGAGAATTTTGAAGTGAAACTTTGCACATGGCCTCTATATGTTTGGAAGATCATATGTTTGAAGGGAAGGGGGTCAATTGATTTAGAGGGGCAAAATGGTCATTTTGGTCAAAATCAGTTAAAGTCAAGGTTGACCAAGTGAATTTTTGGCCAACCATCAATTCAAGGGTGTAATTTTCATATTTCAAGTCCATTTTGATCATTGGATCAAAGAGATTGAGGTTTAGGTTGAAACTTGTTCATGAAGAAATCCTAAAAGTTTCTAATTTTGGAAAATAAGGACTTAATTTCAAAAATTCATATTTTATTCACCTTTGATCCAAAAAATTCAAATGAAACATGCTTGGAAAGATAAGAGGATGATTTTTCATCTCCTTTTGGTTTCATATCCAAATTGGCAAAGATTCAAGAGTTATAAAGCTTAGAAGTTACAAAATTATAGGTCATTTTCCAAAATTAGTGAATTTCATGCCAAATTTTGAGGACCTTAATAGATTCAATTACAAAAACTCAAAACTAAGGGATTGTAGATATTTTCAATACCTTTCCAAATTGTACTCATTTGTGTCAAAATTTAAAAGTATGAGCAAGTTATGAACTTTGGAAATTTGAGGCATTTTATTGAATTTTGACAAATATGCAAAATGGCCATTTCTTGCAAACTCAAGTTTTAGCCATTCCTTTTGCTTCTAATTAATCCCATGAGCAATTTCTGACATGCTGAGGCCCATTATACTCATCATTTCGTGCCCATTTGCTTCATGAACTTGCTTGGATGAAAATATACAAAACATGCTCAATTTTGCAAAATCACCAACACTTCTTCATTTCAAACAATCATGAACTGGAACTTTGGGCATGTAATTCTGACTTCATTTGGCTCACAAAACGCACAAAAGGCAAGCAAATGCATGAGTGAAATGCTGATTCCATGTGCATCCTCATTTTTGGCCAAAACTTCCAAACTTACCCTCCATCAGTTTTGAGTGCCAAATACCACTTCTATCCTCTTACCCTCGTGCTATATAACAAGAATCAAGGATCATTTGTGAAGGGGGAGGCTCATAATCGCTACATTGCAAATCTGAACATTTTTTAAGCATCTCTGCAAATTGCTTCGAATCTCTCTTCTCCTTGGACCATTCTTCAAAATTCTTGGTGATTCATCTTCAGTGAAGTAAGGAGATCAAGCCTGTACCATTGGATTGCTTCTAGAGTGAAGGAATCGTGTTTCTAGATTTCACATTCATGTGAGTTTCTTGAACTTTGATTTACGTGTTTCAGCTTGAATTGATGATCCAAATCATGTTCATTGAGTTGCTAGCTGGCCAATCACTAGGATTGATGTATATTTAAGTTTTGATTCAAGCAGAATTGTTGAAATCGTGTTCATGACTTTGATGTTTGCAGTGAGTTTTTTCAGTTTTTGAGACTTTATTTCTTGATCCATGCTTGATCTTTGAGGTTGATTCAAATTGCATCATGTAGTATGATATGCTAGCTTTAATTTGCACTTGATTTCATGGATTTTGGTTAAGAAACGAGCATGATTGATGGATCTGAACATAGGCTCATGAACTATTGTATTGCACGCATTTTGCCCAATGCTGGAGGTTGAAGATGAAGTGAGGTGGCGCGCTGGGATTGGCCTGTTTCAAATTATCATGCATTCTTCATATTTTTGTTTTAATTGATTTTTTGATTTTTATTTCTTGATCAAAACAATTTTAAAAATTCTGAAAAAATTATCACAAGTCCAAAATAATTTCTACTATCTTGTGTAATTTTATTGGAATTTTTAAAAATGTTTTGATTGGTCTAAAGATTAATGAGTTTAATTAATTGTTTGTTTAAAGAT
This sequence comes from Vicia faba, assembly GCA_948472305.1. Classification (NCBI taxonomy): domain Eukaryota; kingdom Viridiplantae; phylum Streptophyta; class Magnoliopsida; order Fabales; family Fabaceae; genus Vicia; species Vicia faba. The sequence goes on along the minus strand of OX451741.1, from coordinate 766,171,968 downwards.
TATTTTTATTTTAATAGTTTCTTTGATCTAAAAATTCCCAAAAAATTATTTTGGACTTATAAAATAATTTAGAAATTGATTCTGATTTTTGTTTAGCATTTTTTATATTTTTGATTAGAAATTTAATTTCAAAAGTTTATTTGAAATATTTGTTTCATAATTTTGATTTTAATATTTCCTTTAATTCAAAAAAATCATAGAATCTGAATATAATTTTATTTTGACCTTTTTGTGACTTTTGGATAGGGTTTGCATTTTTTCCTTTAAATAATAGTTTAATTGTTAATTGTTTGTTTGATTTTTATTTTAATATTTTCTCTAATTCAAAAATTCCAAAAAAAGTCAGGGATGTGTGTTTTTAATTCTAATATCTGAATATAATTTTGGTTGGATACTTTTCTGATTTTTGATTATATTTTCATTTTGAAATGTGATTATTTGTTTAATTGATTAATTGTTGAATTTGATTTCATTTTTGACTTTTCTTTAAATTCAAAAAATATGAAAAATAGGTATTCTGACCTTTTAAGTTTTGTCATGTTTTATGTATATTGGTTTTGATTTTTTTTGAATTTTGATCTTGGCTAATCAATATTTAAGATTAAAAATCAAAAATTAGGGTTTTGTTGCTTATTGTGCAAGTTTCATGTTCAAAATCATTGTGCCCTGGATTTTCAATGTAATTTAAGTATTGATTAGGGTTCGTGGATGTATTGAGGATCTGAAAACTATTTCTCTTGAATTATTTGACTTGGTTTGATATTTTTACATGAATTATTTTGAAAACTTGTCTAGTTTTGATAGTTTGGCCAACTAGTTTTGAAATTTGGGCCTCATTTGATCCCCTCCTCAATTATTCATGAACATAAGACTTGCTTTCTGACTTCTACATACTTCAAAGATGCTAAGAGATTTTTGGTTTGAATTATTGATTCTTGTTTCTATTTTTGGTGTATTTTTGAAGTGAAGGTACCCAATTAATGTTGCATATCTTGTTGCAATTTGTTTGATGGCCAATGAACTTGGGTGAGGCCTATGATTGGGCACCTAATGATCATGTTGGATGTGTTTACCACATAAACTCAAGTCATTTCACTTAATTCCCCATGCTTGAATGATTAAACCTTTTGATGCATTGAGTGGAATTCCTCTCCTATTATGCTTGTGAGCTGTGATGAATTAATTGTGCATGATTGAATTGTGTTTGCTACTGACCTTCATGGTCTTTTATTGTATTCTTCTCAATATCCCATGATCCTTGATTTATATTCAATTGTCAACTCAACATGGTGATGGAAAGGAGCAACATTCCTCTGATTCTTTTGACCAAATTGTACATACGTTTGTTTCCTTCTGTCTATTATGACTAATGTTTGATAGTTTCTATCATGTTTCCTCATTTCATTATGGTGTCATCATCCATCCATTATGTGAATAATCATTCTATTTATGGGAATACTAACTTGGTTGTTGAATGTGCGAGGTACTTTGAGAAAGGTGTTCCATTTTTGACTTGAGGCTACTGTGTTTCACTTTATTTATGAAACACAACTTATTATGTTTGCACTATTCTTGTGCTTGGCATATTTGATAGTCTATGCAGGATATATACTCATGATTATTGAATGTTATACATTGCCCATGGGATCTGTTCATATTTGATAATCTCATTACTTATTTCCTGATGGCGTAATTTATGACCTGATTTATCTGCTGATGCCAGCTTGTTTGAAGTTCTCTGGGTTTCTTTTATTCCTACTCATTGCTACGGATATTTATCTGTTTGGTATTGCACTATTTCCTTTCTTCTACTTTCATAGTTTTATGTTGCATGATGGGACCTCTGTTGCTGATATATGTCAGGAGGCCCTCTGTTTTGTTTGATGCATGTGTTGTGTTTGTTTCTTTAATTGTTGATCGATGAGTCACTCAATTTAGAAATTGAGATCACGACTTCTCTCTCAGTGCATGTTCCCTATAGGATTTTTATTGCTTTTCTTCTTTAATTGTTGATCGATGAGTCACTCAATTTAGAAATTGAGATCACGACTTCGCTCTCAATGCATGTTCCCTATAGGATGTTTATTGCTTTTCTTCTTTAATTGTTGATCGATGAGTCACTCAATTTAGAAATTGAGATCACGACTTCGCTCTCATTGCATGTTCCCTATAGGATAGTTTTGTTAAGCTTCCTTTAACATGTTAATTAAGGTAGGAATCCATGTATGCTAACATAGGGTAGAATTTTCCTTTATCCTCAACCTTAGGATCAATCATTGTATGATAACAATAGGGATAGTGCTAGGCTAGTTTCCCTTAGTTGTTTTTCCTTTCTTTGCATTTTGCATCTTCAAACAAAAATTGTTTTCTTGGAAAATCGTAAAATACTTCTAATAAATTTAAACCCTTCTTCAAAGTAAAAGATACAAACCAATCTTATTTGTTTGTGCGCCTCTTGGCTTTGTTTGTTACCTTTTAGCCGATGTTTTGCCATCGCACATTTGTTTGAAGCTGATGTTTCGCCATCGCACATGTTTGTTATCCTACTTTGATTCTCGATATCATTGTTAAGTGTGATGTTTCGTCATCTGTTTTATTGATGTGTTTCCATATTTTCCATGATATCTTGTTATCTTTTAGCCGATGTTTCTCCATCGCCCATTTGTTTGAAGCCGATGTTTCGCCATCGCACATGTTTGTTATCCTACTTTGATCCTCAATATCATTGTTAGGTGTGATGTTTTGTCATCCGTTTTTATTTGATGTTTCGTCATCTTGGACATGTTACCATGTTACTATTTAGTCAATGTTTTATCATCTCATCTGTTTTTTGTTTTATTTGATGTTTTGCCATCTTAACTGTTTTTTTTGTTGTCTTAATTAAAAAACACAAACCAACCAAAATATGTAAGCCGAACTATGGCTGCTCTGATTCCTTAAAAGGGATACCTATGCAAAGGGGTAGGGCCCAACCGAGCACAACTTTTATTTTCCCTACATTGTTTTCTTTTTCTTTCGTATGCATTCCCTTTTCAGTTTTAAGCCATAGACATAGGATTTGACCACACCCATTAGATTAGACAACAAGAGTGGATACCGTAGAGTACTACGGGCGTGTGGGGTGCTAATACCTTCCCCTCGCGTACCAGACTCCCTTACCCGATCTCTCGGTCGAAAGACCATGATTTCTCCCTTTCAGGTTTTCTCGATGTTTACCTTTCCCTTTCGGCGGGATAAAAGACGTTTGGTGGAGACTTCATTGATGTTTCATTACATCCAGATGACAGGTTTTGGCCGGGGTGGTTTCAGCTGGCGACTTCACTGGGGACAGATTGACCTCTTGCTGGTACATCCCAGAGTCGATCCTAGCTCTTGTTTGTTTTCTTTTTGGGTGTTTATTTTACCGCTTTGCATATTTATCTGTTTGATTGCATCCTATGTGCGCTTTACTTTCTGCATACTGAATTTGGCTGGACAGTTTGGATTCTGGATTTCTTGGTGGGTGGGTTGTTCCATGAGGTAAAAGGCCTCATACCCAGGCTATGAGTGAATTCCATAGGAACTAGGAATAGAGTGGCCATGGCAGCTATGAGGCGGATGCTTTGTAGACCTGACCATGGGACCCATGACATCGGAGGTAGTTCAGATAGGTGTTATCGTAGGATGATACCGACATTCGAGCTCTTGTACTCTGATTTGGCTTTTAACCTTATCTTGACCTAGACTACACCCGTGAGAGGGGCGAGAAAACTTTTCTTACAGGTACAAGTACTGTTGGTGACTTTGTGTTGCGAAGGTGACTCAGGTTTCCATGATAGTTTTAAAGCTTGGGATTTTTATTTTGATCTTGAGTGGTGTTGTTCTGTAATGGTCCAACCATAATCCAGTGTGAAACTTTGATCCTGTCATGTTGCATCATAGCATATTTATTTCTAAAAAATGATGTATAAAAAATAACTAGCATGCGGATGTCATCTTCCAGGGACATTCAAGAGTCTTCTTTCCATCAGAAATGGTTGGCCTCCCGTCAGATGAGTTTGATTCAGTTCGTATTAAAGAGCCCACCAGGCATACTTTCTCTTATCAGATTCCTACTATTGATGTGTCCGAGTTGAAGAGGTTGAGTTCTTATCTGAAGGGTGATGTTCTAAATAATTTCAACAAAAATTATGGCAATTTGTTACTAGTCCTTAACACTCCAGTTGACCCAATGGCTTTGATCACCCTCTTCCAGTTCTATGACAAGGAATTACAGTGTTTTACTTTTCAATATTATCAACTGGTTCCCACACTATAAGAGTACGCGTACATATTTAATATCAAGTTGTCTGATGAAGTTCCTTTTGTCCAAGTGCCGGAGAAGCCGAAGTTCGAAGTTATTGCTGAAATTCTTCATTTGAGTTGGAAAGAGGTGAAAGACAATTGGAAATCAAGTGAGGATACTACAGGGTTTTATTTCGAATTCTTAGTGAATAAAGTTGAAGACCGGGCAAAGAAAGAGAACTGGAGTAACTTTAGCTCTCTGTTTGCTCTCATGATATACGGGATCATCCTCTTCCCTCGCAAGAGAAATTTTATGGATTTGACGACTATTTGTGTTTTTAGAAATAAGAACCTGGTATCGACACTCTTGGCAGATACTCTTTACACCATTCATTCCAGGCATGGAAAAGGAGGTAATGTAAGTTTATGTCATTCAATGTTGTATCAATGGTTTAGGTTGCACCTACCGGTAAGTGGCCCTTTCGTGGATACCAGGCATTCTCTCCAATGGTCATCAAGACTTGTCAACCTTGCTTCATTTGATATCCGATGTAATTATGACATGGGGGAGGTACGAAGTATTATCACTAGCTGCAGAGATTTCCCTAATGTTCCCCTCATAGGAACTAAGGGGTGTATCAACTATAATCCTGTGCTTGCTTATCGTCAATTGGGATATGCAATGGATGGACCGCCAAAGGTTAAGGAGGTGTCTGAGTCAGTGTATTTTGTTAGAGGAAGTGATCCTGTGATGTTGAAAAGAGTGACAAGTTCTTGGAAGAGAATTCACAAGAAGGATAGAACTACTTTGGGCAAGAAGGTTCCTATTGCTAGGGTTCCTTACTTGGAATGGATTAGAGCCAGGGTTAAGATTTTACGGTTACCATTTGCAAGGTCGGCTCCTATATGTGAGCAACCTCCTACTATTCTGAGTAACACGGTGCCTACCGAGGTGTTCACCCAGGTTCATGTTGATAACATTCAACTTCGTGCAAAAGGCCGTGAGGCAGGGATGAAACTTTATTGGGTAGATCAAGAAAGGGCCGACTTAGCTCGCAAACTCAAAGAAGCTCAAGAGGAAACTTCTGATGCAACCAGTTTTAGGAAGAGATCTCATGATGAAATGGGAGAAGAGTTGAATAAGACCCAGCAAGAGTTCCAGAAGCTTCAGGCATCTGAGAATAGCTACAGGAAGAAGATTCAGAACTTGGAGAAACAACTCAAAGACAAAGATGCTCAGCTTAAGAAGGAAGCAGCCCAGAGGCATGTCGCAGAGGATCGGTTTCAAGAAATTAAAGTAGTCGCATCACAAATTTTGAAGGAGAAATCCAGGCTTGAAGAGTATTGTCAACACCTTGAAGTGTGTCTTGTTCCGGAAATTTAGTTTTTGTTACTTACCTTTGGTGTATTTGGTCACCCCCAGGATTGTTGGAAGGGACCATTGTTTGTCTTTATTATTCAGTTTTGTTAAGTTTACTTTGAAACACGTATTTTTTTGTTTATCATTACACTCTTAAATGTCCGAAGTCACTCAAACATCATTTCTTTTGTTTGTAAATAATTGAAATGTTTGTCTTATGGTCCTTTTTTCCTTTGATTGTATGTTTGATCTTTGGTTGCACGCCGTGATTGATGAATAAAAGGACTCTTGAATACCGGGAAATGACAAACATATCATGCACATCATGCATTTCATAACATTACAGGTTATCTCAAGACGGTATTCTTATTCTTCTACTTTTCTTATTCAGAATTCAAGACGACTACTCATTGGTATTACACTAGAAACAATTTTCCAAGACAGATGGAACAAGTTCAAGATGAACTCGCTGAAATGAGGGCCCAGATGGCTACTCAGATTACCCAGTTCATGGAAGTCATCACCAATGTGAATCACCGACAGGAGGAATTGGCTGCCATTGTCAACAACCAGCGCCGCTATCCAGGGGATGGTGGAAATCAAGGGATCTATCAGGACATTTCTGTAGGATTGGGGGATGTGCAAGATCAGCCTGCTGGAAATTTTCACGGGATGCCTGAAAACCCTTTTGTGCGCAACATAGGGCAGTTTCCCCTGTCTCCGGGACCTCGTCTTGTGGGGAACAAAAGAGATAATCAGGGAGGTGTAAGGAACTATCAGGAGCAGGATTGTGACTTTGACTAGGATGAAGATCAATTTTCTGTTCGGCGTTCAGAGCCGGAAGTTCAGGTTGAGGATAGAAAGTATCGGTTGTTGGAAGAACGTTTGAAGGTTGTGGAAGGGCAAGGAGCCCTTGGTATGGATGCTAATAATCTCGGGTTAGTGTCTGGGGTGAAAGTTCCTCCAAAGTTCAAGCCTCCTGTATTTGAAAAGTACAATAGAACGTCATGTCCTGTTACTCATGCAACTGCTTATTTCCGAAAGATGTCGGTGCATACTGAGGATCAGGGGCTTTTGATTCACTTTTTCCAGGATAGCCTATCTGGGGAATCCCTGGAGTGGTACATAAAGTTGGAGAAAACCCATATTCATTGTTGGAATGATCTTGCTCGGGCTTTTGTCAAACATTATCAGTACAATATGGATATGGTGCCCAATCGCACTCAGTTATAGAATTTGTCACAGGGACCAAGAGAATCTTTCAAGGAATACGCTCGGAGGTGGCGTGATTTGGCTGCGAGGGTTCAACCTCCACTCATAGAGAGATAACTAATTGATATGTTTATGAGTACCCTGCAAGGGCCATTCTATGAGCACATGATAGGAAGTACTTCGGCAGGATTTGAAGACTTGGTTATGGTTGGTGAAAGAATTGAGGTAGGTTTGAAATTGGGGAAAATTCAGGTTGGAGGTTCTAGTGGCTCATCAGGGGGAAATAAAAACCATTCAACACTTACCCTAAGAAAAAGGAAGGCGACACAAGTGCGGTTTACTCTCATAGAGGAAGAAGAGAGGATCTTCAGCACCAACAAATCAATGTTGTTTCTATTCCTCTTAATGCTCCTCCACAGTAGAGACCGAATACAGTACCTCAACAATAAAGGCAGTAAGATGCTCCCCGTCAGTATAATAATCAACAGTAGAGAAAACCGAGAAAATTTGATCCCTTGCCAATATCTCTTACTGAAGCACTCCACCATTTTCTCGATTTGAAGTTGATTGGTTTGAGAAATATGCCACCATCACCCGCAAGACTTCCCCCTAATTATGATGCTAACGCAAGATGTGAATTCCATTCATGCGGAGTTGGTCATTCTACTGACAATTGCTTTACGTTGAAGTGCAAAATACAAGACTTGTTGGACGCTAAGGCAATTGAGTTTACTCCAGTGACTGGTCCGAATGTTACTAAGAACCCAATGCCTAGGCATGGAGGGGGTGTTGTTAATATGATTGATGATAATGGTGAAATGTTGAATTTAATCATGAATGTGGAACAAGTAACTACTCTGTTATGCTACGTTAAGAGGTATTTGCTTGACAATTCTATTTTCCCAGGTTGTACTTCTGAGTGTGCCAAGTGTAGAGAGCAACCGAAGGGCTATGATGATTTAAAAGCCGATATCCAGTTGTTGATAAAGGAGGGTTCCCTGCAGTTCGATAGAAAACTGAGCTACCATAAAGTTACCGAAGAAGATGTTGCTGTGGTATCTATTCCTTACACCCCTGTGCGCATTCCTGTCCCATTTAGAGCACCCCCTTTGATGATTACGGTACCTGGTCCCATGCCGTATACCAGTGAGAAGGCCATCCCATGGCATTATGGTGCTGATGTTTATTACCATGGGGTGAAGCAGGAGGTAAGTACTCGTTCGTCTGAGGAAGAACGTGCTGAAGGTAATGAAGGGGAAGTTCATAATTTTTCTGGTGTGGGTCGAATGACTAGAAGCGGGAGAGTATTTGGTCCTTCCAATGTGCAAGATGCGGCAGATGCTTCTGCAAGAGAAAAAGGAAAACAACAGGAGATGATTGGTAATCCAAGGGTTATGCCAGCCAATGTGACTCAACCAATTCCGATACCAGAAGCTTCTTCAGTTCCCGATGAGGTTGAAGAGTTAATGCGAATTATACGAAAGAGTGATTATAGCATAATTAATCATCTGAGCCATACTCCTTCTAAGATGTCTATCTTGTCTCTGTTGATTTATTCAGAACCTCATAGAAATGCTTTGATAAAGTTGTTAAAGAATGCGTTCGTGCCACATGAGATAACAATCAATCAATTTGAGAATGTTTGTGCTAACATATCTGCCGGGAATGGTCTGGGCTTCACAGATTTTGATCTTCCTCCGGAGGGGCCAGACCATAACAAAGCGTTGCATATTTCAATGGAGTGCAGGGGCACTACTTTATCCCGAGTTTTGGTGGATACAGGATCGTCTTTGAATGTATTGCCCAAGTCAGCATTGATGAAAATTGATTATTCTGGACTAGAGTTACGCCCTAGTGATTTGATGGTGAAGGCGTTTGATGGGTCTCAAAGGTCAGTGTTTGGGGAAGTGGAGTTACCAATCAAGGTTAGCCCTTGCACCTTCACAGCTACTTTTTTTGTGATGGATATACAGCCAGCGTATTGTTGTTTGTTGGGGCGGCCGTGGACTCATAGATCAGGGGCAGTCACTTCTACTCTTCATCAGAAACTCAAGTATCCTGCAGAGGGAAAAGTGATAACTGTGTGTGGCGAGGAAGAGTACATCGTGAGTCATTTGACTTCATTCCGCTATGTTAAAGTTGAAGGCGAGATACATGAGACTCCATTTCAGGCATTTGAAGCAGTTCATGCTGTCAATTTTCCTCCTCCGGAGCAGAAAAGGAAGCCTGAAACTGTTATGTCTTCTCTCAAGGATGCGAGAGCTGTGGTGGAAAATGGTAACCCTGAAGGTTGGGGTCAGGTGCAGGACGTTACCCCAAAATTTGATAATTTTGGTCTTGGTTTTAGCCTAGGTCAGCAGAGTGTAACTCCCAGAGCATCTAGTTTATCTACTCCTGTGAAGTTTTCCCGTCCTTGTGCTACTCAAGAAGAACACGTCAATGCAGTTGGCGACGATAGGGTTGATGGCTACAATATCGAAGATTGGATTCGTTCGAGTATTCCAGGCCAGAAACTCAACAATTGGACTTCTCTGGATGTTATCCAAGTTTCAAGCGCTGAGGAGTAATTTTCTTGTTTTCTTTTATTATCATATCATAATTCCTACGCTCTGCCCAAGGCGTGGTGAATCATTTGTGTAGGGCCACCATGTTTATTTTCAAAACGTTTATCATGAAATAAAGGACGTTTTTTGCATTCCAAATTTTGTTCCTTTTCTTTTTTTATTTAAATGGAAATGTTTCTCTTTTCACACACTGTCACTAAAAAAACACCAAAATGTCATTCATGCAGATGCACTTCCACCACCGATCATATTGATAACGACTCTGCTATGGCTCATTATGACTTTGATACTCCTATTTATCAAGCTGAAGAAGAAGCATATGAGGATTGTGGTCTTCCTGAGGAATTAGCAAGATTGTTAAAATAATAGGAGAAGGTTATCTAGCCGAATCAGGATTCGATTGAAGTGGTGAATATAGGCACAGAAGGGGTAAGAAGAGAAGTCAAGATAGGGGCAGATCTCGAGGAAAGTATAAAGGTCAGATTGGTTGAGCTACTCCGTGAGTATTCTGATATCTTCGCTTGGTCTTATGAGGATATGCCTGGGTTGGATATAGACATAGTGGTGCATCGATTACTGCTCAAAGAAGGTTGTTCTCCTGTCAAGCAAAAGCTCCGAAGAACTCATCCTGAGATGTCCAAGAAGATCAAGGAGGAGGTCCAGAAATAGTTGGACGCGAATTTCTTAAAGGTCATCAATTATCCTCCATGGATTGCAAATACTGTTCCTGTGCCCAAGAAGGATGGTAAGGTCAGGATGTGCGTGGATTATAGGGATTTGAACAGGGCCAACCCTAAAGATGATTTCCCTCTTCCGCATATTGATGTGTTGGTCGATAATACTGCCCATTCCAAAGTGTTTTCGTTCATGGATGGTTTTTCGGGTTACAATCAAATTAAGATGGCTCCAGAGGATATGGAGAAGACAACATTTATCACGCCTTGGGGAACTTTCTATTATAAAGTGATGTCATTTGGTTTGAAAAATTCTGGGGAAACATATCAGTGCGCCATGGTCACTCTCTTTCATGATTTGATTCACAAAGAGATTGAGGTATATCTGGACGATATGATTGCTAAGTCTGACACGGAAGAGGAACATCTTGTTCATTTGGAAACATTGTTCGAGAGACTGAGGCAGTTCTTGCTGAGGTTGAATTCGAATAAGTGCACCTTCGGGGTGAGATCCGGTAAGCTATTGGGTTTTATTGTAAGTGAAAAAGGTATCGAGGTGGACCCGGCCAAGGTAAAAGCGATATAGGAAATGCCCGAGCCAAGTACAGAGAAGGAAGTACTTGGTTTCTTGGGAAGGTTAAACTACATTTCTAGATTTATTTCTCATCTCACATCCACCTGTGAACCTTTGTTCAAGTTTTTGAAGAAAAGTTAGACGGTGAAATAGAATGAGGATTGTCATAAGGCCTTTGACAAAATAAAGGAGTATTTGCAGGAACCTTCGATACTCATGCCGCCAGTGGAAGGAAGGCCACTAATCATGTATCTAACTGTGTTGGAGAGCTCAATGGGTTGTGTCATCGGTCAGCACGACGAGACAGGAAAGAAGGAGCAGGCTATTTACTACTTGAGTAAGAAGTTTACGGAATGCGAGTCGAGGTACTCATTGTTGAAAAAGACTTGTTGTGCGCTTGCCTGGGTCGCCAAACGTTTGAGGCAATACATGTTAACTCACACCACCTACTTGATATCCAAAATGGATCCAATCAAGTACATTTTTGAGAAGCCAGCTCTTACAGGCAGGGTAGCCCGTTGGCAGATGATGCTCACCGAATATGATATCCAATACACTACTCAAAAAGAAATTAAGGGTAGTGTACTGGCCGACCATCTCGCTCATCAGCCCATGAACGATTATGAACTGATGAAGTTTGATTTTCCAGATGAAGAAATTGTGTATATTCAGGATTGTAACATGCCAGACCCAGACGAAGGACCCGAGCCGGGATCACGTTGGACGCTTGTTTTTGATGGTGCCTCCAATGCCATGGGCAACGGCGTCGAAGCTATTATCACTTCCCCTAAAGGATACCACATTCCTTTCACGGCTCGTATTTGTTTCGATTGCACTAACAACATGGCCAAATATGAGGCTTGCATTTATGGCATTGAAGCGGCGGTCGACCTGCGCATCAAATTTTTGAAAGTCTACGGGGATTCCAATCTTGTTATCATCCAGATTAATGGAGATTGGGAGACTCGCCATCAGAACCTAATTCCCTATCGTGAACATGTTATGAAGCTGATTCCGTACTTCAAAGAGATCACGTTTGAGCACATTCCTAGAGAAGAAAACAATATAGCTGATGCACTGGAAACTTTGTTCTCCATGTTCAAGGTTAAGTGGGCTAATGAGGCACCTTCCATTACTATCAGAAGTTTGAGTGAGCCAGCTTTCTGTTTTGAGGCTAGTTTGGAATCAGATGGTAATCCTTGGTTTTATGATGTTAAATGATATCTTGAAACACAAGAGTACCCTGAAGAGGCATCTGTCACAGATAAGAAGTTCTTGAGAAGATTTCCAGCCAAGTTCTTTCTCAGTGGTGGTGTGTTGTATAGGAGGCCTCATGACGGTTTACTGCTCAGATGTGTTGACAAGAAAGAAGCAGCTAGAATCATTGAGGAGATACATGAAGGTGATTTTGGGACCCATTCCAACGGGCATACCATGGCTAAAAAGATTTTGCGAGCAGGTTATTATTGGTCCACCATGGAGACTGAATGTTACAATCATGCACGGGTTTGCCACAAATGTCAAGTCTATGCTGATAAAGTGCATGTGCCGCCAGTACCTTTGAATGTCTTCACTTCCCCTTGGCCGTTTGCGATGTGGGGAATTGATATGATCGGAAAAATTGAACCGACTGCGTCCAACATGCAACGTTTCATTCTGGTTGCCATTGATTATTTTACAAAATGGGTCAAAGCCACATCTTATGCCAATGTCACCAAGCAGGTGGTAACTCGGTTCATTAAGCATAATATTATCTGTCGCTACGGAGCGCCTGAGAAGACCATTACAGATAATTGGTCTAATTTGAACAACAAAATGATGAAGGAGCTTTGTGAGTCCTTCAAAATCAAACATCATAACTCTTCCCCATGCCGACCGAAGATGAACGGTGTTGTCGAAGCGGCCAATAAGAATATCAAGAAGATTGTGCAGAAGATGGTAGTAACCTATAAATATTAGCATGAGATGCTTCCTTTCGCTTTGCATGGTTATCGCACCACTGTGTGTACTTCGACTGGGGCAACCTAATTTTCGTTGGTTTACGGCATGGAAGCAGTATTGCCGGTAGAAGTCGAAATTCCTTCCCTTAGGATCATGAGTGATGTTGAGCTGGATGAAAGTGAATGGATACAGAATCAGCTGGATCAGTTGGAACTAATTGATGAGAAGAGGTTGACGGCTGTATGTCATGGTCAGGTATATCAACAAATTATGAGGAAAGATTTTGATAAGAGGGTACGGCCTTAGTGTTACAAGCCAGGTGACCTTGTGCTAAAAAGGAAAATTCTCCCTCAGGGAGATCCCAGGGGCAAGTGGGTTCCGACTTATGATGGTCCTTTCGTGGTTAGAAAAGTTTTCTCTGGAGGAGCGATGATGCTCACGACTATGGATGGAGAGTACTTCCCTCTCCCTATGAATGCTGACGTAGTTAAAAAATACTTTGCATAAATATATATATATATATATATATATATATATATATATATATATATATATATATATATATATATATATATATATATATATATATATATATATATATATATATATATATATATATATATATATATATATATATATATATATATATATATATATATATATATATATATATATATATATATATATATATATATATATATATATATATATATATATATATATATATATATAAACCCGCTAAACTGAAAACCCGAAAGGGTGGTTTAGGCAAAAAGAGGGTGTCCCAGTGAATCGAAAACCCGGAAGGGCGATTCAAGCAAAAGTTAGGGACTTAAAGAAAATGACTACGCTCAGCATGAGTTCTTTTGTTTCTTTCCTTTGATCTGTCACCTAGCATAAGCTCGAAGCTAATCCAAGAATGACCTGTCTGAAAGCGGGAAGATGGAGGTGTGAGAGTCATAAGAGTCATAGCAGAGTCGGGACTTGATGGATATTCACATTCACATTGCCATTTGTAAACACTTGTTTGCTTTGATTTTGTAATTTCTTGTTTCCAAATGTAAATGCCTTTTTCACAGGCTGATTTCTCAAAATCAATATAATATCTTCTTTCAAGTATACGTATACGTTTCTTTTCTCCTTTTTACTATTTTGTTTGCAAAAACGTCCAATATTTTGATAAGCATGTGCATATAAACTTCGTGGACCTTACACGGAAATGGTAATCTAAGTCATAGTTGGTTGATCGCTTGAAATACGGATAACAAACACAATTACTACATGTGCAAGGGGCATGTTTGGTTCTCTGATTGATAGGATTCTCAATCACTTTACTGGTGGATGCATTGCCATTTTTGTTTCACAGCTCCGTGCTGTTGGTAAAGGTCTTGGGTCAGGGTAATATCAAGATTACGGCAGGTCGGCGAGATCGGCGAACCTAGTTGGAGATATTTCTTCCCCATAATGGCTTTTATTACGTTTCTTTGTCGCACTTTCATGTGTTATCTTGATTGATGGTTTTAGCATTGTCTGCATATAGGATTTTGTTTATGGCCGAATGTCAGTCTTGATGCGTTGAATATTTTTTCCTTGAAAAAAAATTGTTTCATTTTACTTAATCCATCCAGTACCACTCTTTAATTGATTTTTCGGGCATTTTGATACCAACTGTGCCAATTCTTTTGCATAGCCAAGAGTTTGGAGGAAGGAGTTTAGCTAAAATCGATGACTGTAATGGTATGCTCTTGATTAGAACCCCGTTGACGATGTACATGCATTGTTTCAATCCCCAAACACCGGAGATATAAGGGAGTTAGACCCTCGTTAACCCCTCTGAGCCTTCGAAGTAGGAGTTTCTTTTCCGTTCAAAAAAAACCTTGTTTTTTAACCTGGGGCAGGGTAGATGTTTAATTAATATGACCAAGCATTCAAATTTTAGAAGAAATGTCCCATCTGAGGATCACCACATTTTATCTTTCGCATCATGAGATCAGGAAAAATGTCTAAGCCACGATGTTCATTTCCTCACAAAGTCCTGAGGTCGAGATCGAATCGATACAGTAATGGTTATCCCTCGTCGACCAAGAAATGAGGCATTTGTTTTCTTCAAAAAAAAAAGAAGAAGAAAGAAAGAAACAAAAAGCCCCGCTAAGTCAAAACTTGAAAACAAGTCGCTTAGGAAAAAGCTAGGGCATCCCCTTGGACTTCCAAAATTGAAATTCAAAAGATTTTGTCCAGGAAAAAGTTAGGGAAAAGAGAGCCTAAAAGGCCGGAAAAAAAAGGGAGAGATTATTCAATAAAATTTTCATCAAAAGAAGAGGAACAATGATATCAAAAACAAAAGCAGCAGAAGTAAAGTAACAATCATGTTGGAGAATTTGTCGTGATCACTCAACCATTATAAATCATTTTGAAAGATGAATGCTTGTGATAAGTCAATTGAACTTAGGACAGGAGAATATCACGAAGGGGGTGGGAACCAAATAACTTGAGCCTTGAAAAACTTTTTTCTAAAAAAAAACCTCGAACCAGGCCACATTACAACCTTTAAAAGTCTTAACTGAAACAAGGGTTTAACTCAAAAGCATACTACAACAGGATAACGTTTCCTAAACTCCCAAATATGTGTCACATATCCATGTTGGTATCTTATCACTTGCATCTTGACTCGTTATTTTGAAAAAAAAAGGGAAGAAACGTTTTGAAATTGTTGCACTCTAACCAGTGATTCATTCACAACAGAGATGCAACACTTTGTTAAGTTTTTTCAAACCTCAAGGCTTAAATAATCGCCGCATCAGGTCTGTCATTCCCAAAATAAACATCTTTCTGAATGCAAAACACTTATTTGACATCAAAAAAGACTTTACACGTTGAACACCTGTAAAGAGCTTAATGTTTGTCAGGAAGGGAATATTTGGGTTTCTTCTAGACAGAGCTCATGTATGAATAGGACTTTACATATCCCCAGTGAAGTTTCGTTTCCGCAGTGAAGTTTTGTTGCCCCAAGAATCTTCTTCTAAAAGCTTCATTTTTGAGACTCAGAGATCCCTCTCCATGACCTCTCATTTCCCAGCCGGTCTGTTGACTGGGGCATCCTTATGTTAAGATCTTTCCTTATCCCCAGTAAGGTTGACACTGTGTGACTACCTGCATGATCCATCCAATGGTTGCATTCCAAAAGAAATCTCTCTCCAACAAAAATCTTCATCAGATTTCAGTATCCCCGGCGAAGTCCTGTCTCCCCAGGAGAGCTTTGTTCCTCCAACAAAGGTTTTCACCTCTCACGTCGGGTTTTGTTGTCTTGGTATCATCCTCAGCACGGCCACGCGCTGTCTTTTCCAGAGTTTACAGTTTTGCCCTGATCTTCTCCCTCAGTGTCTAATCTTCTCCAGAAGCTGCAGTGTTAATCTGATCTTCTCTAGGAGTTTGCAATTTATTTTTGCAGCTCCTCTCGATGTTTGTGGCCCGTTTCTACTAGTTACTCGGTTTTTATTCCCCGCGAAGCTTCATCTCTTCGAGGTTCCCTCTCTAGCAGTTCCCCGTATTTTCTTCTCTCCTTTGGATTTTGAAATTTATTTTTGCAAGTCTCGTCAGATTCTGACATCTTGGTTATTGGTTTCTCAATTGGCCATTCCCCAGGAAACTTTTAAACATGCATCATTACATTGCATCTACCAAAACGCGTAGCATTTCCATTATATGGAGCATTACGCTATAAAAAAATCCAAACATGCATCGAACATAAGCTATTATTGTTTCTGTTGTCCCCAGTGAATTTTCTAATACTTCGGATTAAATCTCCAGCGAGGTCTTCGTCCTCATTATTCTCAGTTCCCCCCGCCCCCAATGCCAATATCCTTTTAACACCGATCATTTGTTTGTTTGAGTGTCTACTCTTGACTGTAGTTCAGTTTCACCCTGGCGCGGTCTTCTCGGGTTTAGTCTTCACTACCCTCTCCGGTTCATTCCAATGTCTATTGATGCACCTTTCGAATACCAGTTTTGTCCTGATATTCACTTTCTTTAGGTTTTTAGGTGTATGCCCTAATCTCCTTGCTTTGGGTTGAGCTCAGAATATCGTCTCCTCACCTTGCGCATGAAATCCAGTTTCGTCCTGGTGCTCATCTAGTTTAGTTTTGCCTAACTAGTTTTTGGGTCGAGTTTCATCTCGTTTTTTCTTTCATACCTTGGACCCTTTGACAGTGTTCGTTTAACGAGTGCAGTGTTCGTGTTGCGTCCCTGGTTTGAAATCACTCTCATTTGTTCATTGGATTCTTCTATCAGTTTTCGTCACTGTTTATCCATTGACTTGAGACCAGCAGGTGCTCTGAGAAACATGCGCTCTCATCACTCTTGCTTTGGGTCGAGTTTCGCCTCGTCTCCTGTGCATGAAATCCAGTTTCGTCCTGGTACTCATCTGGTTTAGTTTCGACTAACTAGTGTTTAAGTCGATTTTCCTCTTGTTTTGGCTTTCATACCTTGGACCCTTTGACGGTGTTCGTTTATCGAGGGCAGTGTTCGTACTACATCCTTGGTTTGAAATCAGTCTCTTTTATTCCTTGGATTCTTCTATCAGTTTTCGTCATTGTTTATCCATTGATCTGATACTAGCAGGTGCTTTGAGAAACATGCACTCTCATCACTTTGCTATGGGTCGAGTTTCTCCTTGTTACCCTTGTGTGAAATCCAATTTCGTCCTGGTACTCATCTATTTTAGTTTCGTCTAACTGGTTATTGAGTCGAGTTTCGTCTCACTTTTGTTCCTCTTTTCTAGGATTCTTTCAGTTCCTTCATACTATCTATCTTAGTTTAGATTAGCAAGTGCTCCTAGAATCACGCACTCTAGCCACTTTGCTTTGGGTCGAGCTCAGAGTTTCGTCTCCTCACCCGCATACGTTTTCTTTTCCAGAGCTCAGTTTCGCCTATACTTTGTGGTTTGAGTTTTGTCTCACCCTTTTTGAAGCCCAGTTTTGCCCTGGCACACTTGCCCGGAAGTTTAGTTGCGTTTACTCTTCTTTGTTTTTGTTCTGTTTCAACTTGCGTTACAGTTTCATTCTGACGCATGTCTTGGGGGTTTTCTGCTTCTTTTTCTTTCTTCTTCAAGAGTGTAAATTTTCGTGTTCTTTTGTATTCAATCATCTTCAACTCTGAATGCTCAAAAGTTGTCACTTTTCTCACTTATCATGTTGAAGATATTTGAATAGGGGCAGCTGTTGCACCCCAAAATTTACCCTCTTGATTTAGGCTTATGTTTCATCATGAATATCATATTGCATTGCATTCATACATTGTGATGGGATCAAAGTACTTTGGTTATTAGGTCTTCCTCAAGCTTTGAAGGTTGATTGCATTGACAAGTTTCTCAAGAAGAATCTTGTCATCTAAACCTCTAGATCTTTCAAGCTCAAGTTATTGCATATCTCAAGATATCTTATCCATCTCTTTGGATCATCAGAGGATTGAAGTTTGTGTTTGATTATAAGAGGAATCTTTCTTTTGATTCACCAGTCAAATTAGGGTTTTGCTTGAGCAAGGCTATTGATCAATGTATAAGTCTTGATTTGGAAGCTACAACATCTCATTGGTATTTGAAAGGTATTTATACATGAAATTGGTCAAGATGCCCAGAGGATTTGAAGTTTTGAAGATGATTCATCAGTCTCCTAAGGTGTTAACCAAAACTAGGGTTTGGGATTTCATCAAGATTTCTTGATAATTTTGAAGTTAAACTTTGCACATGGCCTCTATATGTTTGGAATATCATATGTTTGATGTTTTGATCATCAATTTTGAAGGGAAGTGGATCAATTGATTCAGAGGGGCAAAATGGTCATTTTGGTCAAAATACGTTAAAGTCAAGGTTGACCAAGTGAATTTTTGGCCAACCATCAATTCAAGGGTGTACTTTTAATATTTCAAGTCCATTTTGATCATTCGATCAAAGAGATTAAGGTTTGGGTTGAAACTTGTTCATGAAGAAATCCTAAAAGTTTCTAATTTTGGAAAATAAGGACTTAATTTCAAAAATTCATATTTTATTCACCTTTGATCCAAAAAATGCAAATGAAACATGCTTGGAAAGATAAGAGGAAGATTTTTTAATCTCCTTTTGGTTTCATGTCCAAATTGGCAAAGAGTCAAGAGTTATAAAGCTTGGAAGTTACAAAATTATAGGTCATTTTCCAAAATTAGTGAATTGCATGCCAAATTTTGAGGACCTTAACGGATTCAATTGAAAAAACTCAAAACTAAGGGATTGTAGATCTTTTCAATACCTTTCCAAATAGTACTCATTTGTGTCAAAATTCAAAAGTATGAGCAAGTTATGAACCTTGGAAATTTGAGGCATTTTATTGAATTTTGACAAATATGCAAAATGGCCATTTCTTGCAAACTCAAGTTTTAGCCATTCCTTTTGCTTATAATCAATCCCATGAGAAATTTTTGACATGCTGAGGCCCATTACACTCATCATTTCGTGGCCATTTGCTTCATGAACTTGCTTGGATGAAAAAATACAAAACATGCTCAATTTTGCAAAATCACCAACACTTCTTCATTTCAAACAATCATGAGCTAGCACTTTGGGCATGTAATTCTAACTACATTTGGCTCACAAAACGCATAAAAGGCAAGCAAATGCATGAGTGAAATGCAGATTCCATGTGCATCCTCATTTTTGGCCAAAACTTCCAAACTTACCATCCATCAGTTTTGAGTGCCAAATACCACTTCTATCCTCTTACCCTCGTGCTATATAACAATAATCAAGGCTCATTTGTGAATGGGGGAGGCTCATAATCGCTGCATTGCAAATTTGAACATTTTTGAAGCATCTCTGCAAATTGCTTCGAATCTCTCTTCTCCTTGGACCATTCTTCAAAATTCTTGGTGATTCATCTTCAGTGAAGTAAGGAGATCAAGCCTGCACCATTGGATTGCTTCTGGAGTGAAGGAATCGTGTTTCCAGATTTCACATCCATGTGATTTTCTTGAACTTTGATTTATGTGTTTCAGCTTGAATTGATGATGCAAATCATGTTCATTGAGTTGCTAGCTGGCCAATCACTAGGATTGATGTATATTTAAGCTTTGATTCAAGCAGAATTGTTGAAATCGTGTTCATGAATTTGATGTTTGTAGTGAGTTTTTTCAGTTTTTGAGACTTTATTTCTTGATCCATGCTTGATCTTTGAGGTTGATTCAAATTGCATCATGTAGTATGATATGCTAGCTTTAATTTGCACTTGATTTCATGGATTTTGGTTAAGAAACGAGCATGATTGATGGATTTGAACATAGTCTCATGAACTATTGTATTGCATGCGTTTTGACCTATGCTGGAGGTTGAAGATGAAGTGAGGTGGCGCGATGGGATTGGCCTGTTTCAAATTATCATGCATTTTTCATATTTTTGTTTTAATTGATTTTCTGATTTTTATTTCTTGATCAAAACAATTTAAAAAATTCTGAAAAAATTATCACAAGTCCAAAATAATTTCTACTATCTTGTGTAATTTTATTGGAATTTCTAAAAATGTTTTGATTGGTCTAAAAATTAATGAGTTTAATTAATTGTTTGTTTAAATATTATTTTTATTTTAATAGTTTCTTTGATCTAAAAATTCCACAAAAAATATTTTGGACTCATAAAATAATTTAGAAATTAATTATGATTTTTTTTTAGTATTGTTTCTATTTTTAATTCGAAATTTAATTTCAAAAGTTTATTTGAAATATTTGTTTCATAATTTTGATTTTAATATTTCCTTTAATTCAAAAATCCTCAAAAAAATCATGCAAGCTTTTTTTTAATCATAGAATCTGAATATAATTTTATTTTGACCTTTTTGTGACTTTTGGATAGGGTTTTCATTTTTGCCTTTAAATAATAGTTTAATTGTTAATTGTTTGTTTGATTTTTATTTTAATATTTTCTCTAATTCAAAAATTCCAAAAAAAATCAGAGATGTGTGTTTTTAATTCTTATATCTGAATATAATTTTGGTTGGATACTTTTCTGATTTTTGATTGGATTTTCATTTTGAAATGTGATTATTTGTTTAATTGATTAATTGTTGAATTTGATTTCATTTTTGAGTTTTCTTTAAATTCAAAAAATATGAAAAATAGGTATTTTGACCTTTTGAGTTTTGTCATGTTTGATGTATATTGGTTTTGATTTTTTTTGAATTTTGATCTTGGCTAATCAATATTTAAGATTAAAAATCAAAAATTAGGGTTTTGTTGCTTATTGTGCAAGTTTCATGTTCAAAATCATTGTGCCCTGGATTTTCAATGTAATTTAAGTATTGATTAGGGTTCGTGGATGTATTGAGGATCTGAAAACTATTTCTCTTGAATTATTTGACTTGGTTTGATATTTTTACGTGAATTATTTTGAAAACTTGTCTAGTTTTGATAGTTTGGCCAACTAGTTTTGAACTTTGGACCTCATTTGATCCCCTCCTCAATCATTCATGAACATAAGACTTGCTTTCTGACTTCTACATACTTCAAAGATGCTAAGAGATTTTTGGTTTGAATTATTGATCCTTGTTTCTATTTTTGATGTATTTTTTAAGTGAAGGTACCCAATTAATGTTGCATATCTTGTTGCAATTTGTTTAATGGCTAATGAACTTGGGTGAGGCCTATGATTGGGCTCCTAATTATCATGTTGGATGTGTTTATCCATATAAACTCAAGTCATTTCACTTAATTCCCCATGCTTGAATAATTAAACCTTTTGATGCATTGAGTGGAATTCCTCTCCTATAATGCTTGTGAGCTGTGATGAATTAATTGTGCATGATTGAATTGTGTTTGCTACTGACCTTCATGGTCTTTGATTGTATTCTTCTCAAGCTCCCATGATCCTTGATTGATATTAAATTGTCAACTCAACAATGGTGATGGAAAGTAGCAACATTCCTCTAATTCTTTTGACCAAATTGTGCATACGTTTGTTTCCTTCTGTCTATTATGACTAATGTTTGATAGTTTCTATCATGTTTCTTCATTTCATTATGGTGTCATCATCCATCCCTTATGTGAATCACCATTCTATTTATGGGAATACTAACTTGGTTATTGAATGTGCGAGGTACTTTGAG
Organism: Vicia faba; assembly: GCA_948472305.1. Taxonomy (NCBI): domain Eukaryota; kingdom Viridiplantae; phylum Streptophyta; class Magnoliopsida; order Fabales; family Fabaceae; genus Vicia; species Vicia faba. The sequence goes on along the minus strand of OX451741.1, from coordinate 766,150,261 downwards.
AAAGGTGTTCCATTTTTGACTTGAGGCTACTGTGTTTCACTTTATTTGTGAAACACGACTTAATATGTTTCAACTATTCTTGTGCTTGGCATATTTGATAGTCTATGCAGGATATATACACATGATTATTGAATGTTATACATTGCCCTTGGGATCTGTTCATATTTGATAATCTCATTACTTATTTCCTGATGGCATAATTTTTGACCTGATTTATCTGCTGATGCCAGCTTGTTTGAAGTTCTCTGGGTTTCTTTTATTCCTGCTCAGTTTCTACGGATATTTATCCGTTTGGTATTGCACTATTTCCTTTCTTCTACTTTTATAGTTCTATGTTGCATGATGGGACCTCTGTTGCTGATATATGTCAGGAGGCCCTCTGTTTTGTTTGATGCATGTGTTGTGTTTGTTTCTTTAATTATTGATCGATGAGTCACTCAATTTAGAAATTGAGATCACGACTTCGCTCTCAGTGCATGTTCCCTATAGGATGTTTATTTCTTTTCTTCTTTAATTGTTGATCGATGAGTCACTCAATTTAGAAATTGAGATCACGACTTCGCTCTCAATGCATGTTCCCTATAGGATGTTTATTGCTTTTCTTCTTTAATTGTTGATCGAAGAGTCACTCAATTTAGAAATTGAGATCACGACTTCGCTCTCATTGCATGTTCCCTATATGATAGTTTTGTTAAGCTTCCTTTAACATGTTAATTAAGGTAGGAATCCATGTATGCTAACATAGGGTAGGATTTTCCTTTATCCTCAACCTTAGGATCAATCATTGTATGATAACAATAGGGATAATGCTAAGCTAGTTTCCCTTAGTTGTTTTTCCTTTCTTTGCATTTTGCATCTTAAAACAAAAATTGTTTTCTTGGCAAATCATAAAATACTTCTAATAAATTCAAACTCTTCTTCAAAGTAAAAGATACAAACCAATCTTATTTGTTTGTGCGCCTCTTGGCTTTGTTTGTTACCTTTTAGCCGATGTTTTTCCATCGCACATTTGTTAGAAGTCGATGTTTCGCCATCGCACATGTTTGTTATCCTACTTTAATTCTCAATATCATTGTTATGTGTGATGTTTTGTCATCTGTTTTATTGATGTGTTTCCATCTTTGCCGTGATATCTTGTTATCTTTTAGCCGATGTTTCTCCATCGCCCATTTGTTTGAAGCCGGTGTTTCTCCATCGCACATGTTTGTTATCCTACTTTGATCCTCAATATCATTGTTAGGTGTGATGTTTTGTCATCCATTTTTATTTGATGTTTCATCATCTTTGACATGTTAACATGTTATTATTTAGTCAATGTTTTATCATCTCATATATTTGTTGTTTTATTTGATGTTTTGCCATCTTAACTATTTTTTTTTGTTGTCTTAACTAAAAAACACAAACCAACCAAAATATGTAAGCCGAACTACGGCTGCTCTGATTTCTTAAAAGGGATACGTAGACAAAGGGGTAGGGCCCAACCAAGCACAACTTTTATTTTCCCTACATTGTTTACTTTTTCTTTCGCATGTGTTGTACCCCTAAATTTTCCCTCCCATATTTCACAAAACATTTCAAGAAAGATCCCCAAGTTGCTCAAGGTAGTCCAAGAGTTGGTCAGACAAGCTCTCTCCTAAGGCAGTCTACCCCAAATTAGGGTTTTATGTTGCATTAAGATACTTGAGTCCAATTGGTCCCAAATTCTCAACATTGTTCTAATATGTTCTCAATACCATCCATGTCAAGTTTCAAGCCTTGCAGAGAAAGTTTGCTCAGTCAATTGCTCAAAGGTCCAAAAATCGATTGTGCTAGGGCAAAAGTCAACTGTGACCTACATACAGTCAAATTTCAAGATTTTTGGTCAACATCCTCATTTTGAAGTATATTTCATCATTTGATCAAGGGTTGATCATGATTCATCAAGGATTGCTCACAATTCATCAAGACTCAAAAGTTGCTAAATTAGGGTTTTGCAGGAAAAGTCAACTCTACTTTGACCAAGCATAACTTTCTCATACTTTATGAGAAATGACCCATCCAAAGATCATTTTTAAGAGGATGAAATTACCTACAATCCATATTCATCTCCCAAGGTCACAATATGCACTCACAAGAAGTTATTAATTTGGACATTATAGGTCATTTTGAAAAGTCAACAAAAACACCTTTTTTGTCAAAGCTTCATACATGAGCATGGAATATAAAAATGAGATGAGAAAAAACTGGTTTTTTTGAGGACATCTCAAGCTTTCTAAAAACTCCAATAACACCTCTAAAGAGTCAAAATTGAGGAAGTTATGCATTGTTGAAGTTGACCTTTTTTGCAAAATTGCCAAAAGTCAACTATCCCCAAAACTTCAAATTTTGCCAAATGGGCCCAGTCTTTTTCACTTGTTTTGAGTTTGCATCATAGCCCATGTGCTCTAGCCCTTTCCACTTGTCCATATCTTATTTTTATTATTTATTTTGATTTTTATTTGAATTAATTTAAATTAAATCATAATAAATAAAATAAAATCCAAAATATTGATAACAAAGGATCTTGTGATTATTTCAGGCTTCATTATACAGCTAGCATCATTCCAATTTGTGCCAAGCCTTAGAGTGCACAAAAAAATTGAAAAGAAGCCATGTTTGGAAAGTTGTTCAAAGCAAATCAAATCAATATCCAAAGCATTGAAAGAGAAGGATTTTGATCAGTTTAACAACCATATTTCCTTCACTAATACATAAGGAGGCGAGGCAGATCAAAAACGAGGTTGAGAAATCAGGCGCAGAGCAAGAATCAGATTCAAAAAAAAGAAAAGAAAAGTGTGAGATCAAAATCCCACTTAGAGGCGTCCTCAAGGCTCGATACCTCTCCCAATCGTTTCTTGACATTCTCCACAACCTAAAGCAATCAAAACCAAGCGCTTTCAAGCCCTCCCACGCACTGTAAGTCCGTATCGGTATCACCATCTTTTTGAATTCGAATAGCTTTGTTCTTGCATCCATAACGTAAAATAATGGCATAATCTTAATCTACAGAGCATTTGCAAGCTTTTGGCATTATTCAATTTCATTTATATGGACTGAATCGAAATTCACCATTGTTAGGTTTTCGAGTTTGGTTTTAGGGTTTTTGTTTTCAGGTACAATTAGCCTTCGAAAGGGGTATGGTTGTGATCAGGAAGACGAGACGGACACAACCATGGCTTTAGATTTTATTTTTATGGCATGTAGAGGATTTTGGAAATACACAGACCTGTAGCAACGGACACTGTCCGTGGGTATAGGTCTTTGAACTTTTAGCCACGGTCCAAGAACAGGGATGAAGGCGTGTCACTCCCCCATAGGCCTGTTCAAACATTGGCGCGTTTTTTCTGATTTTTGTCCACTAATATTTGTTTTTGTATTTTATTATTATCTTTTAATATTATAACAACAAGCAACAAGTGGTCCAGTGGTAGGCGTGGCATGAAATTCCCCTTGGGGCCTGGGTTCGAATCCCAGGTCCCCCTATTTCTCTATATTATTTTCTTACAGGAAATCCAGTATGCGCTTGAGCTTAATGTCCACCATGCTCCTTCCTCATCAACGCGTCAGATGGCCAGATGGCCAGATTTGGTGGCCACCATTGCAAGCACACCATGGACCAAGTCAAACATGCCACACTGGATGGCAAAAAGTCAGCGTGGACCTTCTCCAATTGGGCCCAGAACTCTTTCTATTCACACCCCTTATTTTAGGCCCATTTCTCATCTCTTTTTTTTATTTTATTTATTCTATTTAATTATTTTTATTTATTTACTAACCAATAAAATAATTTCCTTTTTTTTTATCAAAAATCACCAAAAAATATTTTTTACCCAATTAAATTTTAGAATTTTATTTTTCATTAATAAATATTAATTAATTTAATTAGGTTATTAATTAGACAATTTTAATTAATTTTGCAAATATTTAAAATTAATTAGAATCAATAGGTTTTAACACTAATTTAATTATTTTATTTCTTTCCTAAAATTAACAAAAAACCAAAAATATGTCATTAAATTATTTTTCATTAATTAATTTAATAACTAATTAATTTAGCATTTAATTTTAGGATTTAACTTCTTTTCTTAAAAAAAAATTAAAAAACAACAAAAAAACATTTTCTTTAATTAAGAGGGTCAAAACCCTATTTTCGCATTCGATTCAAGTTTCTCGCACGCTTTATTTTTTCAATTATTGTATCTACTCCTGGGTTGTAATAATTAAATTAGGACATTTATTTATTTTTCCGCTTTTAAGTTTCAAAGAGTTTGTTTTTGGCGATCTAAATACTCGACGCCTTGTAATAGTTAGTTTAAATTCCGCACTTTAATTTCTGCAAATATTCAACTGCTAGATGTTTGATAATAGGGTTTGCATGGCAAGAATGAATGACTAAATTTAAAACAGTTAGATCACCCTAAACATGTGCAAAGATAAAAATAATCTGAAATCAACACACTCGCACATGCGCACTCCTAGGGTACACTCCCATTTGGTTGCCTTCGTAAATGGTCATTGAGTATAGGTTGTTTTAGAGGTCGCCCTCTTGTCTAAAAGATCATAAGTTGCCTCGGAAAGGTTTCCTCGGATATCGTTGCCTCGGATAATTGATCTAAGACATTAGGGTTATTACTAAGACGTCCTAACATTGCTTTAGTGATCGTACGTCCCTTTTCGAATTGACCCTGAAACTCCAACGACGGTGCTACCTACTCACTAATAGTGGGATAGCACTGTCTAAAGGAAACAAACATAGAACGATTCTTTTTTCGAGTAGGTAGATTAACTCTTAAGTACTTGCTCAATCAAAACCAACTTTTTTTTCACACTTACACACCTTTACAAAACAAAGTTTTCAAAAACACTTCATTACACTCTTGAAGATAGAAGCAAGAGTTAAATAGAAGTCAAAACAAAAACTTTTCAAAACACACAAGCACGCAAAGAAGCAATTTTGAAAATGATGAGCAAGTACCTAAGAGCCCGTGGATAACCACAGATAGAAAGGGTGCTAATACCTTCCCTTTCTATAATCTACCCCCCGTACTCAAAATCTCGAAAAAAGGAATTTTTCTATGATTTTTTCCTTTCCAGTTGGATAAAATAAAAGTTGGTGGCGACTCTTGCTTACCGCGACATTTTGTGAATAAAAAACGCAAAACGTAAACCAGCATTCCAAAAACAGTCAGTTCTCCCACTGTATCACAGAACTGGCGACTTTGCTGGGGACTTAATAAGTGAGGTGTACCTTAGGAATAGCTCACTATATTGTTTTCAATTGATTGATTTGTTTGACTTATATTTGTGGGCTTTGTATCGGAGTTACTATAGATCCTAACCCGGATCTGGGGATACCTTTTAGGGAAGTAGCAATAGACTGTGAGGGAACTGTATGGCGTAGACCGATACGGTTGAAGCAGTAGCTACGTTGGTGTGACACTTTAGTTTGTACCGATGTCCCTTGTGGAGGAACAAGGAGAATATGGGACTGCTAAGGGGTCATTAAGCATCAACTGACCTTAGAACCTATAATTGACCAACTTGGCTATAGAAAAGTAGCAGTATGCTACACTCATTGAGACCATACTCTCGTGATGATTCCGGCCGCAAGAAAAGGTTTCTAAACTGGAATTATGACCGATCGAGGATGGTCAGTGATATTGAGAACCTCTAGAACCCGGTTACTATTACTAGGACAGGTTGAACCAACTAAACTGAAAGAGGGTAATACCTAAAATCCATGCCAGCCTAAACTTAAGGTTGCTTGTGTGACTTGTGTGCCTTCAAACTTGAAATACTTGCACATTCTTGTTATCTGACAACATGAGTTCCTTGCAGGTTTTGTTTGCAGTCCTTATCCAATAATTTGGATTTATTTTAGGGTTTACTTACATCACCTCACACTTTTGCTTAAACGCATAGCATACACATCATAACATCATGCCTTAACATTTCCTTAACCATTTCAAGGATCTCAAGGGTTTGTGATGCAGGTTATGGTAAATCAAATGTCTAGCAAGGGGCAAAGGGGATTCATTTTCCTCTAGCTAATGTCGCCTAGAGATCAAAACACGATGATTTGAGTCGGTGGCTATGATCCACTCGATATGGTGAGCTTGACTCTTGAAGAAGGACTCTTGATGACACAAAGTTTCTTCAATCAAAGCTGCAAAATTCAAATTCTAACAGTCTCTTGTTTACCCTGCGAGATCCTTGAAAACATTGCATACATATATCATACATATCATTGCATAATAGGTCTCCCAGTACAGGTCTCTCATATTCTCGCTGTTTATTTCAGCAATGGCTCTCCAACAAGACAATCGAGATCTTCAAACTCAAGAAGCTTAATTTAGGGAAATATTCCTAAACCTATCCAAGGGGCAGGAAGAGTTAAAAACACTCCTCGTTGGGAACTTGGTCAAGAAAAGTCATGAAGACAATAAGGACGAGCGACTGGAATAACTGCAAGCTGAGTTAGGTGCCATGAGAGCCCAGATGCTGGGGCAGGTGGCTCTTATCCAAAGCCTAGCCCGAGAACAAGAAAAGCTGAGAACCATTATCAACCAACTTCATCAAGACAGATATAACAGTATGAAGCAAACAGTCGAGGCCGGGGACCAAGTCATTGATTAGCCTCCAAGAAGACAAGGGTTTGGTTTGATGAAGAATAGACCTCTCCAAGTTGCTACTACCTCACGGGCCCAACCACAACCTCTCCAGCGACAGCGGAGAAATCGGCATAAGAAGAATACATCTGAAAGGTACTTCACCGAAATTAACATGTCATTGGATCAAGCATTGCAACGCCTGTTGAAGGCCAAGTTGGTTATATTAAGGGACGCTCCTCAGAATCCCAACATAGCCTCCCCAAGGTACAATCCTGATGCTAGGTGTGCATACCATTCCAACAGCCCTGGACATGACACCAACGCCTGTTGGGCATTGAAAAATAAAATTCAGGACTTGATTGATAAAGGAGTGTTGGAGTTTACACAAGATGGTCAGGTTGAGTTCTTCTACCATCCCTCCAAGGCACGTCCTCTGAAGTGACAAGACTAGACGAGAAGACTTTTTTTTCATTAGAATTTTCAATGTGTAATTTTCTTTTGATTGTTCAAACATTTATTCATGTCAAATTTTGTTACTTCATCAATGCATTGCATATGTCTGTTTTGAATCAATCCATTCGTATTCACTATATTCAAATTGCTTTAATTTTTTGTGATGTTCAACTCTCGATTAAAAAATTCTAAGCCTTTAGAAGGAGGATGACGAAAATGATATCAAAATCTCTACAGTATGCTTTTGAACAGACCCCGCTGACGATGTACATGCGTTGTTTTAAATCCTAAACAGTGGAGTTATAAGGAAGATAATCCCTAGTCAACTCCTTTGAGCCAAAGAAGTTGGAGTTTTTCTTTTCACACAAATTAAAACCCTTAACCACAACCTGGGGCAGGGTAGTTTCTCAGTTAATTCGGGTTCACAATGAATGGCATCAAAGAGGTCCTTCCAAAATAAAAGACGGTTATGGTTCCCGATAATCGTCAAGACAGGCAGTCATTATCTCTCAAAAATAAAAGCCCAATAAGTCAAAACCTATGAAGGAGACTTAAGAGAAAACTGGGGCATCCTGCTGACTGTAATCACAAAAAGAAACAGTTCAGACAAAAGACAGGGATACTAAAAATCAAAAGGAAAGAGATTCTGCAAACTCTTAACAAAAATGACTGCCTGTTTAAAATAAATTGTCAGTATCCAAACCATCACTGGAATATCAGAGCAAAAGACTCAAACAGGATCTAAGTGCACGATTAGTTGAGTTTAGGATCGAAGACCATCATGAAGAACGGGTGGGTACAAATAAATTTTGAGCCTTTATCCTTTGTTTCTTGAACCGTGAACCAGGCCACGTTATAACCCTTAAAAGTCCTAGCTGAAGCACGGGTTAGTTCGAAAGCATACTGTTACAAAAGGTATCCTGAATCCTGTAGGACTTGCTGCAAATCCTGAGTTGACATCACATTTACAAAATTTTCCTGTTTTTCTGAAAAATACATTTTCAAAAATTTCAAGACAGACATAAGCTTTGCATTCTTAAAATAACATTGTTTGCATATGACTATTTGTCCAAACAGCAGAGAAATTCGCACGACGAATATCTAGTGAACAAAAAACCTTCTCAATAAAAAGCATCACCTCAAGTGGAAAAACACTTCCAACCAAGGGGCACGGCATGATGATTGTCCATCATCTGGGGCAGTCAAGTCAAGATTCAAGGAATCTCTCAAAGATGCCAAATAGCCAGGGGCAAATCTCCATCTGAACCACTTGGGGCATTGGACATGAATTCCAACAACGAATCCTGTACGATCAAACAAACATCTTTTGGTAGTATGGCAACACAACACTGCCGACAGTGACAACTCCCTACACTCTGAGAGCATGGGCATAGTCAGAAAATACTGCGCATAAATAAATACCCGCTAGGTTGACTAGCCTAGGAAAAAATAAGGGCTTCCCGGCGAACCAAAAGGGTTCGGGCAAAAATTAGGGATAAAAACAAAAAGATTTATACACCTGGCAAGTCGAAAACCCGAAAGGGCGGCTTGGGCAAGAAAGGGTATCCCGGTGGACTGAAAATATGAAAGGAAAGTCCAGGAAAAAGTTAGGGATTAAAGCGTACGACTATGTCCCGTCATCTCGTCACTTGCCTACCATAAGAAGATTTGTCAATTCGATCAGCAATTACCAAGCACCTCATAGGTTGGGATAATACTCGATCCATAAGGCATCCGCAGGCACCTTCTCCCGCAGATACAGGGGCATAAAAGTCCCGATAAGAAGTCATCGTCATATCCTCAGCATGCGGCCCAATAACTTACACTCCCTGCAGAGTAAGAAAAAGACAGTGATGTTAGCTGTCCTGAACAGGACACCACTCTCCCCAGCTGAGGCTCGCAACTGAAAATGAATCGGTAATATTCTCCCCAAGCAGAGTTTATCTACCATCAGTTTGAAAAATTATCCCCAGTGTAGTATAAAAAATATCCCCAGCGGAGTTTGAAAAAATCATCCCCAGTGGAGTTTGAAGAATTGTACCCAGTAGACCCTGGAAGATTATCCCCAGTAGAGTCTAAAAGATTATTCCCCGTGAAATCGCAACTGGAAAGTCATCCCCAATGGAGTTCTTTCCTTTCACAAACAGGAATTCAATCCCCAATAAGGTTCATTATCACCAGCAACGATAATTCATTCCCATCTGAATTTATCAATGGAATCCTCAGCAGATCATCTCTTCCCCACAGAGTAATCTCCTCATCAGTTTACTCCCCAGCGGAGTTATCCTCTCCTGTAGGTTTATTCTCACAATCATCTTCATCCACCATCTCCAGCAGAAACGAAGAATTCAATTCTTTTCTCCAACAGCAATCAGGGATTTATTTTCCCCAGCTAAAAACATCACATTTTCATACATCATGACATGCATATGCATCATACGACACAATCTCATTTATTTTGAGAACATCATTGCCTGATACATATCATGCATTACATACAACTAAACTTTATCTTTCGGGAAGGATACGGTTAAATTCACACAAAGTTCAAGCTATGAAGCTTCTACCTTAGTCGAATTACTAACGAGCTCCTAAATCTCGACAAAGATATTTTCTCAGTTGAATTACGGACAAGCTCCTAAATCTCAGCAAAGTTGTTAAACTACGGACGAGCTCCTAAATCTCGACAAAAATGCTTCCTCAGTTGAATTACAGACGGTGTTCCTAAATCTCAGCAAAGATGTTTTCTCACTTGAATTACAGACAAGTTCCTAAATCTCAGCAAAGTTGTTGAATTACGGACGAGCTCCTAAATCTCAGCAAAGATATTACCTCAGTTGAATTACGGATGAGCTCTTAAATCTCAACAGAGATGTTTACCTCAGTTAAATTACGGACGAGCTCCTAAATCTCAGCGAAGATGTTACCTCAGTTGAATTACGAACGAGTTCCTAAATCTCAGCACAGTTATTTCCTCAATCGAATTACGGATGAGTTCCTAAATCTCGACAGATATTTCCTCAGTTGAATTATGAACGAGCTTCCTAAATCTCAGCAGAGATGTTTTCTCAGTTGAATTACGGACGAGTTCCTAAATCTTGACAGAGATGTTTTCTCGGTTGAATTACGGACGAGCTCCTAAATCTCAGCAAAAATATTTCCCCAGTTGAATTACGGACGAGCTCCTAAATCTCGACAAAACTTTTACCTCAGTTGAATTACGAATGAGCTCCTAAATCTGAGCAAAGATATTACCTCAGTTGAATTACGGACGAGTTCCTAAATCTCGGCATAGATGTTTCCTCAGTTGAATTATGAACGAGTTCCTAAATCTCAACAAAGTTGTTTCCTCAGTTGAATTACGGACGAGTTCCTAAATCTCAGCAAAGATGTTTCCTTAGTTGAATTACGGACGAGCTCCTAAATCTCAGCAAAAGTTGTTTCCTCAGTTGAGTATGGACGATTGAAGTTCCTAAATATCAACAGAGATGATTCCTCAGTTGAGTACGGATGACCAAAGTTCCTAAATATCAACAAAGACGACTCACCAGCAGAATAAAGGACGACGAAGCTCTTAAAATTCGACTTCTCTCAACAGAGATCAGACTTCCACCCAGCGGAATTTTCCTCAACAACAGGTATACAAGCTCTCGCTAAGGAATATCTTATGCGATCGACACTCCTTCAGATGGCATCTTGAAACCCATCCCCTCATCAGCAATTTCCAAATGGCATCTCTAAGCCCATTCCCGACATCACAAGACAATTACCACTCCATGCGAGTGCAAATTTCTGGGCACTCTAGTGTTCAATCCTCTTCCACCTTCGGATCACGAAAGGCACGAAAGCCAATCTACATCCTCAGGTTTAAAAAGATTGAACAGGGGAAGCTGTTGTACCCCAAAATTTGCCCTCCTGTATTTCTCAAAACATTTCAAGAAAGATCCCCAAGTTGCTCAAGGTAGTCCAAGAGTTGGTCAGACAAGCTCTCTCCTAAGGCAGTCTACCCCAAATTATGGTTTTATGTTGCATCAAGATACTTGAGTCCAAGTGGTCCCAAATGCTCAAAATTGTCCTAATATGTTCTCAAGACCATCCATGTCAAGTTTCAAGCCTTGCAGAGAAAGTTTGCTCAGTCAATTGCTCAAAGGTCCAAAAATCGATTATGCTAGGGCAAAAGTCAACTGTGACCTACATACAATCAAACTTCAAGATTTTTTGTCAAAATCCTCATTTTGAAGTATATTTCATCATTTGATCAAGGTTTGATCATGATTCATCAAGGATTGCTCACAATTCATCAAGACTCAAAAGTTGCTAAATTAGGGTTTTGCAAGAAAAGTCAACTCAACTTTGACTAATAATAACTTTCTCATACTTTATGAGAAATGACCCATCCAAAGCTCATTTTGAAGAGTATTCAATTAAATACAATCCATCTTCATCTCCTAAGATCAAAATATGCACTCACAAGAAGTTATGAATTTGGACATTATAGGTCATTTTGAAAAGTCAACAAAAACACCTTTTTTGTCAAAGCTTCATACATGATCATGGAATATAAAAATGAGATGATACCAAACGGGATGTTTTGAGAACATCTCAAGCTTTCTAAAATGTCCAAGAACACCTCCAAAGAGTCAAAATTGAGGAAGTTATGCATTGTTGAAGTTGACCTTTTTTGCAAAATTGCCAAAAGTCAACTATCCCCAAAACTTCAAATTTTGCCAAATGGGCCCAATCTTTTCACTTGTTTTGAGTTGGCATCATAGCCCATGTTCTCTAGCCCTTGCCACTTGTCCATATCTTATTTTTATTATTTATTTTGATTTTTATTTGAATTAATTTAAATTAAATCATAATAAATCAAATAAAATCCAAAATATTGATAACAAAGGATCTTGTGATTATTTCAGGCTTCATTATACAGCTAGCATCATTCCAATTCGTGCCAAGCCTTAGAATGCACAAAAATATTGAAAAGAAGCCATGTTTGGAAAGTTGTTCAAAGCAAATCAAATCAATATCCAAAGCATTGAAAGAGAAGGATTTTGATCAGTTTAACAACCCTAATTCCTTCACTAATACATAAGGAGGCGAGGCAGATCAAAAACGAGGTTGAGAAATCAGGCGCAGAGCAAGAATCAGATTTTAAAAAAATCAAAGAAAAGTGTGAGATCAAAATCCCACTTAGAGGCGTCCTCAAGGCTCGATACCTCTCCCAATCGTTTCCTGAAATTCTCCACAACCTAAAGCAATCAAAACCAAACGCTTTCAAGCCCTCCCACGCACTGTAAGTCTGCATCGGTATCACCATCTTTTTGAATTCGAATAGCTTTGTTCTTGCATCCATAGCGTAAAATAATGGCATAATATTAATCTACAGAGCATTTGCAAGCTTTTGGCATTATTCAATTTCATTTATATGGATTGAATCGAAATTCACCATTGTTAGGTTTTCGAGTTTGGTTTTAGGGTTTTTGTTTTCAGGTACAATTAGCCTTCGAAAGGGGTATGGTTATGAACATGAAGATGAGACGGACACAACTATGGCTTTAGATTTTATTTCTATGGCCTGTAGAGGATTTTGGAATACACAGACCTGTAGCAACGGACATTGTCCGTGGGTATAGGTCTTTGAACTTTTAGCCACGGTCCAAGAACAAGGATGAAGGCGTGTCACTCCCCCATAGGCCTGTTCAAACATTGGCGCGTTTTTTCTGAGTTTTGTCCACTAATATTTGTTTTTGTATTTTATTATTATCTTTTAATATTATAACAACAAGCAGCAAGTGGTCCAGTGGTAGGCGTGGCATGGAATTCCCCTTGGGGCCTGGGTTCGAATCCCAGGTCCCCCTATTTCTCTATATTATTTTCTTACAGGAAATCCAGTATGCGCTTGACCTTAATGTCCACCATGCTCCTTCCTCATCAACGCGCCAGATGGCCAGATCTGGTGGCCACCATTGCAAGCACACCATGGACCAACTCAAACATGCCACACTGGATGGCAAAAAGTCAGTGTGGACCTTCTCCAATTGGGCCCAGAATTCTTGCTACTCACACCCCTTATTTTAGGCCCATTTCTCATCTCTTTTTTTATTTTATTTATTCTATTTAATTATTTTTATTTATTTAATAACCAATAAAACAATTTCCTTTTTTAATCAAAAATCACCAAAAAATATTTTTTACCCAATTAAATTTTATAATTTTATTTTTCATTAATAAATATTAATTAATTTAATTAGGTTATTAATTAGACAATTTTAATTGATTTTGCAAATATTTAAAATTAATTACAATCAATAGGTTTTAACACTAATTTAATTATTTTATTTCTTTCCTAAAATTAACAAAAAACCAAAAATATGTCATTAAATTATTTTTCATTAATTAAATTAATAACTAATTAATTTAGAATTTAATTTTAGGATTTAACTTCTTTTCTTAAAAAAATATATTAAAAAACAAAAAAAAAAAATTTCTTTAATTAAGAGGGTCAAAACCCTACTTTCGCATTCGATTCAAGTTTCTCGCGCGCTTAATTTTTTCAATTATTGTATCTGCTGCTGGTTTGTAATAATTAAATTAGGACATTTATTTATTTTTCCGCTTTTAAATTTCAAAGGGTTTGTTTTTGGCGATGTAAATACCTGACGCCTTGTAATAGTTAGTTTAAATTCCGCACTTTAATTTCTGCAAATATTCAACTGCTAGATGTTTGATAATAGGGTTTGCATGGCAAGAATGAATGACTAAATTTAAAACAGTTAGATCACCCTAAACATGTGCAAAGATAAAAATAATCTGAAATCAACACACTCGCACATGCGCACTCCTAAGGTACACTCCCATTTGGTTACCTTTGTAAACAGTCATTGAGTATAGGTTGTTTTAGAGGTCTCCCTCTTATCTAAAAGATCATAAGTTGCCTCGAAAAGGTTTCCTCGGATATCGTTGCCTCGGATAATTGATCTAAGGCATTAGGGTTATTACTAAGACGTCCTAACATTGCTTTAGTGATTGTACGTCCCTTTTCGAATTGACCCTGAAACTCCAACGACGGTGCTACCTACTCACTAATAGTGGGATAGCATTGTCTAAAGGAAACAAACATATAACGATTCTTTTTTCGAGTAGGTAGATTAACTCTTAAGTACTTGCTCAATCAAAACCAACTTTTTTTCACACTTACACACCTTTACAAAACAAAGTTTTCAAAAACACTTCATTACACTCTTGAAGACAGAAGCAAGAGTTAAATCGAAGTCAAAACAAAAACTTTTCAAAACACACAAGCACCAAAGAAGCAATTTTGAAAATGATGAGAAAGTACCTAAGAGCCCGTGGATAACCACGGATAGAAAGGGTGCTAATACATTCCCTTTCTATAATCTACCCCCCGTACTCAAAATCTCGAAAAAAGGAATTTTTCTGTGCTTTTTTCCTTTCCAGTTGGATAAAATAAAAGTCGGTGGCGACTCTTGCTTACCGCGACATTTTGCGAATAAAAAACGCAAAACGTAAACCAAAATTCCAAAAACAGTCAGTTCTCCCACTGTATCATAACATGCATTCCCTTTTTCAGTTTTAAGCCATAGACATAGGATTTGACCATACCCATTATATTAGACAACAAGAGTGGATATCTTAGAGTACTACGAGTGTGTGGGGTGCTAATACCTTCCCCTCGCGTAACAGACTCCCTTACCCGATCTCTCGATCGAAAGACCATGATTTCTCCCTTTCAGGTTTTCTCGATGTTTACATTTCCCTTTCGGCGGGATAAAAGAAGTTCGGTGGCGACTTCATTGATGTTTCATTACATCCAGATGACAGGTTCCGGCCGAGGTGGTTTCAAATACCCTCTTGAAGTTAGTTGGTTTCAACCTGTCTTAGAAATAGTAACGGGGTTCTATAGGATCTCAATATCACTGACCATCCTTTATCGGCATTGTCTCAACTCACACAATCTTTTCTTGTGGCTGAAATATCCCGAAAGTCTCATCTTAATGAGTGTAGCATCGAGTATTAACCAGTTCTCAGCTCTACACCGAGGACAACTATCTCACTAATTTCTAATGGCCAAGTTGGGCAATTAAATGTTCTAAGGTCAGTTGATGCTTCAAGACACCACGCGGCGGCCCTGTACTATCCCAGAATGACTCAAGGGTTACCGGTACTAACCAAAGTGCCATATCAACCGTGCCGATATACCCCAGCATAGTTCCCTTATAGTTTATTGCTACTTACCTAAAAGGTGTTCCCCAGATCCGGGTGTTGGATCAAATAGCCCAAACAGTTCCCATTAATATAAAGCAAGCAAGACAATCAAGAGAAAGCAATTAAATATGACCTAGATCCTAAGGTTTACCCCACTTTAAATATTCCCCAACAGAGTCGCCAATTCTGTGATACGGTGGCAGAACCGACTGTTTAATACTGGTTTTCATTTTGCATTTTGTGTTCGCAAAATGTCGCGGTAAGCAAGAGTCTCCACCGACTTTTATTTCATCCAATCATGGAAAAGGAAAAAGAACAGAAAAAATCTTTTTTCGAGATGTTTCTGAGTACGGAGGGTAGATTATAGAAAGGGAAGGTGTTAGCACCCTTTATATCCATGGTTTTCCATGGGCTCTTAGGTACTTGCTCATTTTGAAATTGCTTGTGTGTGTGCTTGCTTTGAAAATATTTTACTTTGTGATAACCCTTGTATCATTCCTCAAGGATGTGACGAAGTTGTTTTGAAAACTGTTTTTGAAAGGTGTTTGTGTGAAAAGTTTTTATTGAGCAAGTACCTACTAGCATCTACCTACTCAAAAAAAGATTGTTCATTTTATTTCCTTTAGACAACGTTATCCTACTATTAAGGAATAGGTAGCACCATTGTTGGAGTTGTAAGGGACATTCGAAAGGGACGAATACAATCACTAAAGCAATAGTTAGAAAACCTTAGTAGTAACCCTAGAGTCTTAAGATCTTTTCGAGGCAACATTTCCGAGGCAATGTCTCCGAGGCAACATTTCCAAGGCAACATTCGAATGGGACAAATTGATCTCTTTAGACTGGAGGGCAACCACTAAAATCTCCTATGCTTAATGATTGTGTACCGAAGGCAACCGAAGTGAGGTAAACCCTAGGAGTGAACATGTGCGAGTGATTTGTTTCAGTTATTTTAATCTTTGCACATTAGGGTTTTCTAACTGTTTTAATTTTCATGCATTCTTGCCATACAATCCTATTAGCCATACATCTAGACAGATAATAATTTGCTGAAAGTAAACGTGGAAATAAACCTAGCTATTACATGGCTTTGACAGTTAGACAATTGCCTTGACGTAAAATAAAAAAATGCGGAATTTAAAATCCTAATTAAACTATTACAACCTTGAAACAATTACAATAATTTGAATTAAAAGAAAGTCAAGGCGCGCACGCCGAATTACATACGAGAATAAAGTCTGAGTCTTAAAAAATCTAATCAATTAAAGAGGAAATATTTTTTTGTATTTTATTGCTGCGAAAAATATTTGAAATTTTAACCTAATTTGTCTAATTAATTTTAATTATAAAAAAGAATTTGAATTAATCTAATTAAGCTAATTAATTAATTGCAATTAAATATTTTTATGAAAAAAACTAAAATCTAATTTTTTAGTGATTTTCTGATTTTATGATTAAAAAAATGATTTTTGTTGTGAAAATAATTAAAAATAACCAATAAAAAACAATAAAAAAAAGAGAGAAAGATTTGGGCCTGGAGTGATGAAGCAAACTGGGGGTGTATGTTGAACTTTTGAAACCCATAAGGATGGCCCAGAGTCTGGCGCCTGATCCAATGAGACCATCTTTTGGGGACTCATGGTGGACCTGCGTATGCTGGCGTTGAATCTGGATGGAGATGGATCCAGAGGATGAGATCATAGGGCGCGTGATGATCCTCAGAAGGTGAGGTGTGCTGGATCTGGTGAAAATAATAGAGAAAATGCCAAAAGCTCACGCCTAGGATCGAACCCAGGACATGAACTTCATACTTCCTTCCTCTGACCAACTGCGCTGGATGTCTCAATTGTTAATATAATAACGAACATATAATATATTGGAAAATAAGTTAGTGGCCAGAAAACGCGCGCCAAATTCAAATGGACCAACCATGCTGTGACACGCATCATCTTCTTCCTGCAATCGTCGTCTTAGGCATGAAGCTTTTACCTATGGTTCATGGTTGTAACTAAAATCATGCGTATTTCAAAAACCTACCACAAGCAACATAAATATAATTTAAAGCCACAAATCTACTCGTCTTGACCTCACGAGTGTGATGGTACTCCTTTCTTGGCCCAATTTTCCTTGTACTGAAAAGCCCCTAAGTTGACCTTAAAACCCTAAAAATGGAAATCGCTCGTACCTGCACTTAAACTCTAATCAAACAATCCAGAAACGTGGCAAACATGATGATAAACGCAAATATATGCTTAGAACATGTTTTTGATGAGTAAATTTTTAGAATCAAGTTTAAGATTTTGTGCAAACCGTGATGGTTGTAGGATGAGATTCTGGATGTTTGGAAGCCTGCGAATGAATGGAGTGGCTCCAAAAAGTGTCTAGGAGTGGATTGTTAGCCTCAAATCCCCTTGAGAGTGGCTCTAAGATGGAATTCGATTTCACACTTTTTGTTCAAATTTTCAGTTTTATTTTCTGGCAGCTTGCACGTCCAAAAACCTTATGCCATGCTTTGTTCTTGTCCATTATATATCTAGGAATGAATTAGGGGTACAAATTCGGACTGAATCTTTACAATTATAAGAGATTTGATTTGATTTTCAAGCTTATGTAAACTTGCTCTTTAGAGCCAAATCTTCCCTTTCTTGTACCAATTATGCTTGATTCGTTTTGGTCTTGATAATTCAGCATATTTTGATTGCCAACTTATCCAAAAACCAAATCAAATCATATTTTTGCTATTATTCATCAATTATTTGATTTAATTCACTTTTTAATTAACAAAAAATCAAAATAAATAGAAAAATGAAGCAAATAATGTGTGGGTGAATTTTTGAGTCATGGACCACATTATAAGTGAGGTACAAGCATAAAACGTTAGGCCCATTTAGCAAAAAATGCATTTTTGAGCACATTTGACTTTTGGTAATTTTGCAAAAATGGTCAACTTTTACAAGGCATATCTCCTCCAATTTTAACCCTAGATAGGTGTTCTTGTACTTTTAGAAAGCTTAGGATGTCCCCTAATCAACCCTTTTGGTCTCATCTCAATTTACTTTTCCATGTTCATGTATGAAGCTTTGACCCAAAAGGTGTTTTTGTTGACTTTTCAAAAGGACCTATAATGTCAAAATTCATATCTTTATATGAGTGCATATTTTGAACTTGTGAGATGAATATGAGTTATGGGGAATTGCATCCTCTTTAAAATGATCTTTGGATGGAAATTTTCTGATAAAGTATGAAGAAGTTATGCTTGGTCAAAGTTGGGTTGACTTTTCCTACAAAACCCTAATTTAGCAACTTTTGGATTTTGATGAATTTGGAGCATCCCTTGAGGAATCATGATCAACCCTTGATCAAATGATGGATAAAACTTCAAAATGATGATTTTGACCAAAAATATTGAAGTTTGACAGTATGTGGGCCATAATTAACTTTTGACCTAATGCAGTCGATTCTCAAGCATCTGAGCAGTTGGTTGTGCAAACTTCTTGTGCAAGGCATGAAACTTGACATGTAGGGTCTTGAGAACATATTAAGACCATGGAGAGAATAGGAGACCTTTTTGGTCCTCTCATCTTGATGAAAAATGAAACCCTAATTTGAGGTATACTGCCTTACGAGAGAGTTGGTCTAGTCAACTCTTGGACTTCCTTGAGTAACTTGGGGACCTCAATTGACATGTATTGAGTAAAATGAGAGGGAAATTTTTGGGGTACAACACCACCATAGTGTTTTTCTAAGCTTGGATCTTGTACTGACACGGTTAAGTGCTTCAACTCAGAACCAGGCGCTCTGATACCAATTGAAGAAGTGAAAAACACAAGAAGGGAGGTTGAATTAGAATCTTAAAATCAAATGCAAATAACACGATGATTTTTATCCTGGTTCATTTGATATCAAACTACTCCAGTCCACCCGCCAAGGTGATTTCGCCTCTCTCCAACGAGGTCTTAATTCACTAATCAAACTGATTACAAATATACTTTGACAACTCCCAAAGTCTTCTTGAGTATAACCACAACCCGATTTATCTAAAGTAATTTCACTAACAAAAGTATGAATTAATTTGTGTATAGGATGTTTTTCGTTACAAAAACGGTATCACAAACTTGTGATGTATTACACAATTTTAGAGAATAGTATGAATATGCAGTTGCAATGATTAGAGATTGTGAATTGCAGAGATGTAAATCTTCAACGATTTAACCTTGTTGCTTGTTTAAATAGGTGCAAAAATATTTTGCAAATGGAAACTTGATAATTGGCAGTTAATGCACTTTCCTTAATGTGATCGGTGGGAATGAGAACTGACTGTTTTTGGAATGCTGGTTCGCGTTTGCATTTGTTTTCGCAAAATGTCGCGGTAAGCAAGAGTCGCCACCGTCTTTTATTTTATCCAACAAGGAAAGGACAAAAGCACAGAAAAATTCCTTTTCGAGATGTTTCTCGGGTTCGGGAGGTAGATTATAGAAAGGGAAGGTGTTAGCACCCTTTCTATCTGTGGTTATCCACGGGCTCTTAGGTACTTGCTCACTATGTTTTCAAAAGTTTGCTTTTCTTTGTGATTGTGGGTTTTGAAAAGAGTTTTGTTTTTAAAGAGAGTGTAAGTGCGAAAAGTTTTGTTTTGTTTTAAAAGGAGCAAGTACTTAAGAAACTCTACCTACTCAAAAAGGAATTAAACTGTGTAAATGTCCTTTAGAAAATGCTATCCCACTATTGAGGAGTAGGTAGCACCGTCGTTGGAGTTTTCGGGTCAATTCGATTTAAGGGACGTGTGGCCACTAAAGCAATGTTAGGATGCCTTAGCGGTAACCCTAATGTCTTAGATCATTTTTCCGAGGCAACCGTTTCGAGGCAACTTATGATCTTTGGACAAAAGGACGACCTCTAAAACTTCCTATACTCAATGACCACGTTCGAGGAAACCAAGTGAGGCGTACCATAAGAGTGGCATGTGCAAGTGTGTCAATTTTCAGTTTATATTATCTTTACATGTCATGGTGAGCTACTGTTGATTTTAAGTCGAGATAGATCTTGTCATGTAATCCTAGTTAGCATACATCTAAACAGTTAATATATGTACAGGAATTTAAAGTGCGGGAATTGTAAATCCTACGCTATTACAAGGCTTCGGGGAGGGGGATTATTTACATGTCCAAAATTGGGGGAATAAAGCAGTAAAGTGTAAAATTCTTAGTTAAGCTATTACAAACCAGTAGGAAGTTACAATAAAACAAACGCGTGCGAATCTGAAAATAACCTCTAAAAATCCTAAGAATAAAATCTTTTTGTTGTTTTATTTTATTTTGGGAAAATGATCTAAATCTACTTAATTTTAGTTTTGAGAAAATGTTAAGATAATTAAATGATTAATTAACAAAGTTAATTTAATAGAAAAAACTAGCCTAATGTTTTTGTGGTTTTTCTTTTTAATTGATTTTATGTTGATTAAAAAAAAGGAATAAAATAGTCAAAATAAAGATGAAATCGAAGGAACAGGCAGTAAATAAAAAAAAGGTATAATTCTGGAGGCCTGGGTCGAAAGAGGTGTGGGGTGTCTTTCGACCCAGTGAAGAGGCTTGATCGAAGGTGCATGAGGGGCTGCACTTTGGGGGTGTTCGATCTGGACATGTCATCCTTCGATCTGGGAACCCTGGATCCAGTTCGAAGCTAAGCTGCTAAGCTTCGAAGCTCTGAACAAGATTCTGAGAAGATATTTCCTGCAAAACGAAACAAATGTTAAAGATCCAGGGGGGCTTTACCCCCCTGATTCGAATCTCCTCCCAATTCGAGTCCTTCCTCAATTGGAATCTACTGAATCTGGGCCTGGGTTCATTTTATCCTGAGTTTCGAAGGAGAAACTCAGATCGTGCCCAAGCAATGGCATGATCTCATCTTTGCGCTGTAGCTTACATGCAATATAATCAGTAATAACAAGAATACATATGCAATGTGTATTTAAATGTCATGAAGGTGAAATTTTGGTTTTGCAAACCCTTACCAATTGAAGATGTATGATCTGTGGCTCTGGGTGTGGAGATGTTTGCAGAATGGTTGCTTTAGCTTGGATTACTTCTAAAAATGTTGACAACCTTTGGTGGGTTTGTGGGCAGCGTATCTCCAAATCCTCCCTGTCTGTCCCTTTTCTCCTTTTTCGTTTTTGTTCCCCCTTTGCACTGTATGTTGGACCTTGTATTTATAGGAGTATGATGGTCTAGTAACGGCAAGAGACAACCAATTAAACAGGCCTTTAAAGCCATGAGACAAGAATCAGACATATTAAAAGATTTCCTTTTTTTAAATATTCATGTCTCTTTAGAATCTTGAATGAACCTGGACACCTTTGAATTTCGAATGCCTCCAGGCCATGCTCTTCGATTGGTCTTGAGTTTCCTCCTTCGAATGGACTTCTTATATGCCCTTCGAATGGGCCTTCTGAATGTTCTTCGAATTGACCCTTTGAATGTTCTTCGAATGACCCTTTGAATTCTTCTCTTTGATAGCTTCAAAGTCCCAAATCGAATTACTCCAGCTTCAATTGCATAGCCCCTTCGATTGAGCCTCCCTCGGCTTCGATTGCTTGATTCGAAAAGGATCACCCTGGTCGAATCAACTCTTGTAGGGTTGGGAGAAAACAAGGCAAGAATCTGGCCTTTAATTCAAATAATTGAGTCCATAATCAGCATTTAATTATTTCTATATTTGCAAGGGACACATGCCATTGTGAACTTTGGGTGAACCTGGACAGGTTAGGATATGTGTTTTTGCTTAGTCATGCCAGCCTACTTCATTCCTTCGAATCTGCCTTCTTTGCCAGCTTCAAAGTCCAATTCGAATCTATCTAGAACATTCCCTATTAGACAACTTCGACCAGCCCTTGGCCTTCTGATGAGTCTAAGTTCTGATTCGAAGTGTCCATAACTTCCTTCATCAGAGCATCTTAGATTAAGAGAAACTCTGCACTGAAATTCCATTCGAAGGTCATTTCATTCTGATGTTCTGATTGAGAAAAAGTATGAAGTTCCAGTCGAAGGACCCTCTGAAGTACTAGTCGAAGCATTGTGAAATCGACTTGATCGAAGGGTTCCAAACACCTAATTGAAGCTTACTAATCAAAGCCTGATCGAAGAGTGCCAAATTCCCAATCGAAGACTTGCACACCAAAGCTTGATCGAAGGGTTCCAAACACCTAATCGAAGCTTACTAATCAAAGCCTGATCGAAGAGTGCCAAATGCCCAATCGAAGACTAGTGAGTCAAGCCTGTATCGAAGGATTTTGGATACCCAATCGAAGACTTTTCCCAGATGCCAATCGAAAGACACTTTGTTCATCTTCAAAAAAACTTTATTTTCCTTAGGCAAGGGTTTGTGACCCACCATGTAAGGGAAGACTTTTGAAAACATGAGAGGGAAAATTTTGGGGTATAACAATTGCCCCTGTTCAATTTTCTTAAACCTGAGGATATAGATTGGCTTTCGAGCCTTTCGTGATCCGAAGGTGGAAGATAATTAAACACTAGAGTGCCCAGAAATTTGCACTCACATGGTGTAGTATCAGCATTGTGACGTCGGGAATGGGCTTACAGATGCCATTTGGAGATTGTTGGTAGGAGGATGGGCTTATAGATGCCATCTGCAGGAGTGTCGATCATATAAGAGATTCCTTAGCGAGAACTTTCATACCTGTTGTTTGTAGAAGATTCCGCTGGGGAAGTCTAACTTTGGAGGTGAACTGCATATCTGGTCAGTGTATAGGCTACATCGCGACCTACTGGGGAAAGGTGAAACCAATCGTGTTTGATCAGGTCCAGGTCTTACAGTATTGTGGACTGCTGTCTGGAGATAAGAGAAAAGAGACCTGGATGGTAAGGTTATGAGAAGGAACCTGGGTAAGGTTACTTCGTGAGGAGTTTGGATAAAACTGCATCTGAATTGAGAAGGAACCTGGGTAAGGTTGCTTTGTGAGGAGTTTGGGTAAAACTATATCGGGAAAGAGAAGGAACCTAGGTAAGGTTGTTCCAGGATGAGTCTGGGTGAAACTTCATCAGGAAAGAGAAGGAACCTAGGTAAGGTTGCTCCAAGATGAGTCTAGGTGAAACTACATCTGAACTGGGAAGAAACCTAGGTAAGGCTTCTTCATGAGGAGTTTAGGTAAAACTACGTCGGGAAATTGTAAGGAGGAACCTGGGTAAGGTTACTTCGGGATAAGTTTGTATAAAACTTCAGGAGGAACCTGGGTAAGGTCGCTCTGTGATAAGTTCGTGTAAAAATTCAGGAGGAACCTGGGTAAGGTTACTTTGTGATAAGTTCCTGTAAAACTTTAGGAGGAACCTGGGTAAGGTTACTTCGGGCTAAGTTCGTGTGAAACTTCTAGAGGAACCTGGGTAAGGTTACTTCGGGCTAAGTTCGTGTAAAACTTCTGGAGGAACCTGGGTAAGGTTACTTTGTGATAAGTTCGTGTGAAACTTCTGGAGGAACCTGGGTAAGGTCACTCTGTGATAAGTTCCTGTAAAACTTCTGGAGGAACCTGGGTAAGGTTACTTCGGGCTAAGTTCGTGTAAAACTTCTGGAGGAACCTGTGTAAGGTTACTTTGTGATAAGTTCGTGTAAAACTTCAGAATGAACCGGGGTAAGGTTACCGTGAGATAAGTTTGTGTAAAACTTCAGGAGGAACCTGGGTAAGGTTACTTTGTGATAAGTCCGTGTAAAACTTTATTCAGAAATATATGAGAAAGGACCCGTGTAGGATTTTTCAGGATAAACCCGTGTGAAGCTGTATTTAGGAGAAGCCCGTGTAAGATTTCTTCGTGACGAACCCGTGTAAAGCTGCATTTGATCGTGCAGATAATTACTTTGTTTAGTTTCCTGAGTTAATCTTGAACTTGCTGGAAGTTGTTGATGATAACCATCTTTCCTGAAAAGGTACATGATTAATAGTATATGATGCATGCCATGCATTGTAGGATGATGTTCTCAAAATAAATAAGATTATGTTGTATGCAATATGTATGCACACGTTATAATATATGAACATGAAATGTTATTGTGGTACGTCCGAGTTTGGGAAAGTAAATCCCTGACTATTGTTGGAGAATAAAGAGTTTCGCTCGCTAGAGATAACGACCGAAGATAATTGGGAGAATAATCCTGCAGGAGAGAATAACTCCGCTGGGGAATGGACTGATGAGGAAATGACTTTGTGGGGAGTATATACTCTGCTAGAAGATCTGCTGATTTGGAGAAATAAAACTCAGCTGGGGATGAATTACCGTTGGTGGTGACAGTGAACCCTGTTGGGGATTGAATTTCTGTCTATGAAAGGAATGAACTCCGCTGGGGATGATTTTCCAATGGCGACTTCACTGGGGATAATCTTTTAGATTCTACTGGGGATAATCTTCCAGACTCCACTGGGGATAATCTTCAAGTGCTGGTGATAGATAAACTTTGCTTGGGGAGAATCTTGTCGACCCAATCATGGTTGCAAGCCTCAGCTGGGGAGAATTAACACCAATGTCCTTTTCTTACTCTGCAGGGAGTGTAGATGTTACTGGGACGTGGGCTGAGGATATGACAATGACTTTGCATTGAGACTTTTCTTCCCCTATATCTGCGGGAGAAGGTGCCTGCAGAGGCCTTGTGGATCGAGTATTATTCCAACCTATGAGGTGCTTGGTAATTGCCGATTGAAATGACAAATCTTCTTTTGGTAGGCAAATGACGAGATGATGGGACATAGTCGTACGCTTTAATCCCTAACTTTTGCCTGGACTGTCTTTTCATATTTTCAGTCCAGCGGGATACCCTTTCTTGCCCAAGCCGCCTTTTCAGGTTTTCGACTTGTCGGGTGTACAAATCTTTTTTTTTTGTTTTTATCCCTAATTTTTGCCCGAACCCTTTTGGTTCGCCGGGAAGCCCTTATTTTTGCCTAGGCCAGTCAACCTAGCGGGTCTTTGATTATGCATAGTACTTTTTGACTATGTCCACGCTCTTAAGATGTAGGGAGGTGTCACTGTCGGTAGTGTTGTATTGCCATACTACCAGAAGATCTTTGTTTGATCATGCAAGATTCGCTGCTGGAATTCATGTCCAATGCCCCAATTGATTCAGATGGAGATATGCCCCTGGCTATTTGGCATTTCGAGAGATTCCTTGAATCTTGACTTGACTGCCCCAGATGATGGACAACGATCATGCCGTGCCCCTTGATTGGAAGTGTTTTTTCCACTTGAGGTGACCCTTTTTTATTGAAAAGGTTTTTGTTCACTAGATATTCGTCGTGCAAATTTCTCTGCTATTTGAACAAATAGTCATATGCAAACAATGTTATTTTAAGAATGCAAAGCTTATGTCTGTTTTGAAGTTTTTGAAAATGCATTTTTTCAGTAAGATAGGAAGATTTTGTAAAATGTGATGTCAACTCAGGATTTACAGCAAGCCCTACAGGAGTCAGGATACCTTTTGTAATAGTATGCTTTCGAACTAACCCATGCTTCAGCTAGGACTTTTAAGGGTTATAATGTGGCCTGGTTCACGGTTTAAGAAACAAAGGATAAAGGCTCAAATTTTATTTGTACCCACCCGTTCTTCGTGATGTTCTTCGATCCTAAACTCAGCTAATTGTGCATTTAGATCCTGTTTGAGTCTTTGCTCTGACATACCAGTGATGGTTCGGATACTGACAATTTATTTTGAACAGGCAGTCATTTTGTTGAGAGTTTTTAGGACCTCTTTTTGATTTTATAATCCCTGTCTTTTGCCTGAACTGTTTCCTTTTGTGACTACAGTCAGCGGGATGCCCCAGTTTTTCTTAAGTCTCCTTCATAGGTTTTAACTTATTGGGCTTTTATTTTTTGAGAAATAATGATTGCCTGTCCTTACGATTATACGGAACCAACACCGTCTTTTGTTACGGAAGGAATTCTTTGATGCCATTCATTGTACACCTGGATCAACTGAGAAGACTACCCTGCCCCAGGTTATAGTTAAGGGTTTTAATTTGTGAAAAGAAAAACTCCAACTTCTTTGGCTCAAAGGGGTTGACTAGGGATTATCTTCCTTATAACTCCACTATTTAGGATTTGAAACAATGCCTGTACCTCATCAGCGGGGTCTATTCAAAAGCAAACTGTAAAGATCGTGGTATCGTTTTCATCATCCTCCCTCTAAAGGCTTAGAGTTTTTTTTAATCAAGAGTTGAACATCACAAAAAGGAAATATGAAGCAATTTAAGCATAGTGAAAACAATTAATTCAAAATAGACACGTGCATTGCATTAATGAAATAAAAAAAAGTTTGACATGACAATAATTGTTTCAATAAGCAAAGAAAAATACAATTTCAGAATTCAAATGAACAAAAGTGCTTTCAATCCTAGCCATGTTTTGGCAAGGGAGCAGTGATCACATTGGGAGTCTCAGAAGGGTCGAATTCGATCTCCTTAGCGTTAATCATATTCTGAATCTTGTATTTCAGCGCCCAACAATCGTTAGTATCGTGTCCCGGGCTACCAGAATGATAAGCACACCTTGCATCTGGGTTGTAGTTAGGAGAAGAAGTCTTAGGGTTCGGATGAGGGTTTATCACCGTAATCAGATTCATCTTCAACATCTGCTACAATTCTTGTGACAATGGCATGTTGATTTGGGTGAACTGCCTTTGAATTCTTTCCCCCTTTGGCTGATTATTTCGTTGTTGTAGTCGTTGTGTGCATGCCGAATTAGAGATCAACACTGCCCCCACAGATTGGTGGTAGTCTGCCTGGCTTCGCCTCTTCTGGCTGTGCACAACATTGGCTTCCCTCTTGCCACCAAATGACTTCTTCTCTATACTCGAAGAGGTATCTTTCTGGATCTTACCACTCAGGATC
Organism: Vicia faba; assembly: GCA_948472305.1. Classification (NCBI taxonomy): domain Eukaryota; kingdom Viridiplantae; phylum Streptophyta; class Magnoliopsida; order Fabales; family Fabaceae; genus Vicia; species Vicia faba. The sequence goes on along the minus strand of OX451741.1, from coordinate 766,123,078 downwards.
CCAGCTTCTACTCTTTCTCCAGTCAGAATTAGTTCGGTGAAACCCACTGACGAGCTGTCGATCAGATGATTGAAATAGGGACCAAACAAAGTCCCAAGAAACATATCCACCAACTCCCTATCAGACAAAGGGGGTTGGACTCTTCCAGCAAGATCTCTCCACTTCTGAGTGTGGTCCTTAAAGCCTTCGCCTGTACCCATAGACATACCCTGAAGCTGAGTACGTGTGGGAGCAAGGTCGGCATTATACTGGTATTGCTTGTAAAAAGAAACAACAAGGTCCTACCAGTTGCGGATGTTAGCTCCTTCCAGTTGACAGAACCATTCAAGTTGAGTCCCTGACAGACTATCTTGAAAGAAATGAACCCAGAGATTTCTATCAGCAGTATAGGGTTGAATCTTCCTCACATATGACCAGAGGTGTAGCTTTGGACAGGAAGCTCCGTCGTACTTGGCAAAGGCGGGTGCCTTGAATTTATGGGGAATCACCACCCTAGAGGATAGACCTAGATCTCCAAAGTCCAGACCGAGCACCTTCTGTATTTCCATAGCGTTCAAACGGTCTTCCAGTTGTTTGTACTTATCCTCAGCAGGAGGATACTATTCTTCATCATAGTCCGTCTCTTTGTCGGAGACTTCAGGGCTAGGAGCCTTCCTTTCTTGTGGACTATCTTTCCCTCCAGATGGGTGGTCAGATCAACTTCATTTTGTAGCCCGTTTCCAAACCTGCGTCCAGTGTTGAACATGATGGTCCTCTTTTTCTTCTTCTTTTTCTCTTTTAGAATCAAAGTCTTCAGGTCCTGCTGACCCTTAGCTAGATTCATGAATAGCTCTTGAAATTGGGCATTCTGGGCCTGAAGGGCCTTTATAGCTTGCTCGGTTGAAGGTTCAGTGGACATGATGATTGCTGAAACAAACAGCGAAGAAGATAAGAGACCTGTACTGGGAGACCTATTATGCAATGATATGTATGATATATGTATGCAATGTTTTCAAGGATCTCGCGGGGTAAACAAGAAACTGTTAGAATCTGAATCTGGTAGCTTGATTGAAGGAACTTCATGTTGCTGAGAGTCCTTCTTCAAGAGTCAAGCTCACCATATCGAGTGGGTCATAGCCCCTGACTCAAGTTATCGTGTTTTGATTTCTAAACAACCTTGGCTAGAGGAAAATAAATCCCCTTTGCCCCTTGTTGGACATTTGATTTACCATAACCTGCATCACAAGCCCTTGAGATCCTTGAAATGGTTAAGGAAATGTTAAGGCATGATGTTATGATGTGTATGCTATGCGTTTAAGCAAAAGTGTGAGGTAAGTAAACCCTGCAATAAATCCAGATTATTGGATAAGGACTGTAAACAAAACCTGCAAGGAACCCATGTTGTCAGATAACAAGAATGTGCAAGTAGTTCAAGTTTGAAAGCACACAAGTCACACAAACAGCCTTAAGTTTAGGATGGCATGGAGTTTAGGTATTACCCTCTTTCAGTTTCAGTTGGTTTAAAACCTGTCTTATAAATAGTAACCGGGTTCTAAGGAGCTCAATATCACTGGATTATTTTCTGTGTTCATTGTTTCAGTTTAGCAACTTAACTGGCGACCAAAATATTCCAAGAAAACAATCCTCAATGAGTGTAGTATCGAGTATCTACCAACTTCGGACTGCACCAAAGTCGGTCATCTCACTACCCCTAAAAAAAGGCCAAGATGGTCAAGTAAGGTTCTAGTTCATTAGTGCTCAGTGACATCACTCAGCGGCCCCATATTCTCTTTGATTGACTCAAAGGCTACCGGTACTCACAAATATGTCGCACTAATATAGCTATTGCTTCAACCGTGTCAGTATACCCCGCACAGTTTCCACAACGTATTGCTATCTATGAATGTTTCCCAAATCCGGGTTAGGATCTATAGAACTCCGATACAAGCCCACAAAATTAAAAGCATACAAAGCAATACAATTGAAAACACAAGTGATCTAATCCTAAGGTACACCTCACTTATAAAATCCCCAGCAGAGTCGCCAGTTCTGTGATCGGTGGGAATGAGAACTGACTGTTTTTGGAATGCTGGTTCGCGTTTGCGTTTGTTTTCGCAAAATGTCGCGGTAAGCAAGAGTCGCCACCGTCTTTTATTTTATCCAACAAGGAAAGGACAAAAGCACAGAAAAATTCCTTTTTGAGATGTTTCTCGGGTTCGGGAGGTAGATTATAGAAAGGGAAGGTGTTAGCACCCTTTCTATCCGTGGTTATCCACGGGCTCTTAGGTACCTGCTCACTATGTTTTCAAAAGTTTTCTTTTCTTTGTGATTCTGGGTTTTGAAAAGAGTTTTGTTTTTGAAGAGAGTGTAAGTGCGAAACGTTTTGTTTTGTTTTAAAAGGAGCAAGTACTTAAGAAACTCTACCTACTCAAAAGGGAATTAAACTGTGTAAATGTCCTTTAGACAGTGCTATCCCACTATTGAGGAGTAGGTAGCACCGTCGTTGGAGTTTTTGGGTCAATTCGATTTAAGGGACGTGTGGCCACTAAAGCAATGTTAGGACGCCTTAGCGGTAACCCTAATGTCTTAGATCATTTTTCCGAGGCAACCGTTTCGAGGCAACTTATGATCTTTAGACAAAAGGACGACCTCTAAAACTTCCTATACTCAATGACCACGTTCGAGGCAACCAAGTGAGGCGTACCCTAAGAGTGGCATGTGCGAGTGTGTCAATTTTCAGTTTATATTATCTTTACATGTCATGGTGAGCTACTGTTGATTTTAAGTCGAGATAGATCTTGTCATGCAAGTTAGCATACATCTAAACAGTTAATATATGTACAGGAATTTAAAGTGCGGGAATTGTAAATCCTACGCTATTACAAGGCTTCGGGGAGGGGGATTATTTACATGTCCAAAATTGGGGGAATAAAGCAGTAAAGTGTAAAAGTCTTAGTTAAGCTATTACAAACCAGTAGGCAGTTACAATAAAACAAACACGCGCGAATCTGAAAATAACCTCTAAAAATCCTAAGAATAACATCTTTTTGTTGTTTTATTTTATTTTGGGAAAATGATCTAAATCTACTTAATTTTAGTTTTGAGAAAATGTTAAGATAATTAAATGATTAATTAACAAAGTTAATTTAATAGAAAAAAATAGCCTAATGTTTTTGTGGTTTTTCTTTTTAATTGATTTTATGTTGATTAAAAAAAAGGAATAAAATAGTCAAAATAAAGATGAAATCGAAGGAACAGGCAGTAAATAAAAAAAAGGTATAATTCTGGAGGCCTGGGTCGAAAGAGGTGTGAGGTGTCTTTCGACCCAGTGAATAGGCTTGATTGAAGGTGCATGAGGGGCTGCACTTTGGGGGTGTTCGATTTGGACATGTCATCCTTCGATCTGGGAACCCTGGATCCAGTTCGAAGCTAAGATGCTAAGCTTCGAAGCTCTGAACAAGATTCTGAGAAGATATTTCCTGCAAAACGAAACAAATGTTAAAGATCCAGGGGGGGCTTTACCCCCCTGATTCGAATCTCCTCCCAATTCGAGTCCTTCCTCAATTGGAATCTGCTGAATCTGGGCCTCGGTTCATTTTATCCTGAGATTCAAAGGAGAAACTCAGATCGTGCCCAAGCAATGGCACAATCTCATCTTTGCGTTGTAGCTTACATGCAATATAATCAGTAATAACAAGAATACATATGCAATGTGTATTTAAATGTCATGAAGGTGCAATTTTGGTTTTGCAAAACCTTACCAATTGAAGATGTATGATATGTGGCTCTGGGTGTGGAGATGTTTGCAGAATGGCTGCTTTGGCTTGGATTACTTCTGAAAATGTTGAGAACCTTTGGTGGGTTTGTGTGCAGCGTATCTCCAAATCCTCCCTGTTTCTCCCTTTTCTCCTTTTTCGTTTTTGTTCCCCCTTTGCACTGTATGCTGGCCCTTGTATTTATAGGAGTATGATGGTCTAGCAACGGCAAGAGACAACCAATTAAACAGGCCTTTAAAGCCATGAGACAAGAATCAGATATATTAAAAGATTTCCTTTTTTGAAATATTCATGTCTCTTTGGAATCTTGAATGAACCTGGACAACTTTGAATTTCGAATGCCTCCAGGCCATGCTCTTCGATTGGTCTTGAGTTGCCTCCTTCGAATGGACTTCTTATGTGCCCTTCGAATGGGCCTTCTGAATGTTCTTTGAATTGACCCTTTGAATGTTCTTCGAATGACCCTTTGAATGCATCTCTTTGATAGCTTCAAAGTCCGAAATTGAATTACTCCAGCTTCAATTGCATAGCCCCTTCGATTGAGCCTTCCTCTACTTTGATTACTTGATTCGAAAAGCATCACCCTGGTCGAATCAGCTCTTGTAGGGTTGGGAGCAAACAAGGCAAGAATCTGGCCTTTAATTCAAATAATTGAGTCCACAATCAACATTTAATTATTTCTATATTTGCAAGGGACACATGCCATTGTGAACTTTGGGTGAACCTGGACAGGTTAGGATATGTGTTTTTGCTTAGTCATGCAAGCCTACTTCATTCCTTCGAATCTGCCTTCTTTGCCAGCTTCAAAGTCCAATTCGAATCTATCTAGAACATTCCCTATTAGACAACTTCGACCAGCCCTTGGCCTTGTGATGAGTCTAAGTTCTGATTCGAAGTGTCTAGAACTTCCTTCATCAGAGCATCTTAGATTAAGAGAAACTCTGCACTAAAATGCCATTCGAAGGTCATTTCGTTCTGATGTTCTGATTGAGGTAAAGTATGAAGTTCCAGTCGAAGGACCCTCTGAAGTACTAGTCGAAGTATTGTGAAATTGACTTGATCGAAGGGTTCCAAACACCTAATCGAAGCTTACTAATCAAAGCCTGATCGAAGAGTGCCAAATGCCCAATCGAAGACTTACACACCAAAGCTTGATCGAAGGGTTCCAAACACCTAATCGAAACTTACTAATCAAAGCCTGATCGAAGAGTGCCAAATGCCCAATCGTAGACTGGTGAGTCAAGCCTGTATCGAAGGATTTTGGATACCCAATCGAAGACTTTTCCCAGATGCCAATCGAAAGACACTTTGTTCATCTTCAAAAAAACTTTATTTTCCTTAGGCAAGGGTTTGTGACCCACCATGTAAGGGAAGACTTTTGAAAACATGAGAGGGCAAATTTTGGGGTACAACACTTAATATGAAGATCCTTGTCTGTTTGTAGCCGTTTTAATTGATACAACATTGATGGAATAGTAACACTTTAGAACATAAGGAATCTTCTTGCTGCTTTGCTTCAGAACTTGGAAGGTCAGAATTATAAGGTCATGTTTGCTGCGTTAGACTTCCGTTCAGAGTTAAGATGTCTTTCTCTTTATCATAAATTCTAATCTTTATTCATCAGAACATTCTGATATCAGTATGCATTCACAACAGGAACAACCTTGTAGCTTAATTTCGGACCCTCTTCCGTCAGAACTTCTGTACAAAATAGAACACAATTTTAGAGTGAATATTTGTTCTTTATGTTTGTTATCATAAAAACTCTTACGAGGGTTGTAGAATCAAACAATTTTCTAACATCTTAGTTGTCAGTTGCTCTACTGGGGAGTTATCTCTTGATGGAAGAGAAAGGAAGTTAACAATTTGTTGGGGATAAAGAATTTAACTTTTATTCGGTTGTCTTCCAGGCTTTGCAGCCACTCACTGCGGATTTTAGAAAAGTATACTGAGAAAGATGGGTTGTGGTCCCTTGATTTGTTATAGTATGATAGGAAAATTCAAGTTGGGGAATCTATAGTTTGTCGGGGAAATAAACCCTTTTTGAAGAGAATATTTGACAAACTGTTGGGGAGGCGTTTTCTTTTGGCAGAACTCCTCGAGGATTCTTCTTGAGACCAAATCAGCTGGGAAGAAGGTTTTCTAGAGATTGAAACTCTGGCTGGGGGATTGCCTGGATCCAACTTTGTGGGGATATACATGAATTTGGCTTGGAGGGGTTTGTACCCTTATCCGTGAAGATTATTCTATAGGGATAACCTTGTAGAGATGACTTCATGGGGGCTTGACTAAGGATCACCCTATGAAAAGGACTTTGTGGAAATTTGTCACTGCCCCTAGTGGTAAGTGTTTTAGTATTGCCAGAAAATGTTTGCTTGGTCGTACGTAACCCTTTTCTGGAACTTATGTTCAATGCCCCCAGTGATTCAGATGCAAACCTACCCCTGGTTATTCAACATTCCTTGAGATATTTCTTGGAATCTCGACTTGACTTCCCCAAGATGATTTGGATAGTGACATGTCATGCCCCCTTGCTTATGGGGGAGTTTGTCATTTGGAAATGTCATCCCATTTGAAATGATTTTGTTTCTTGAGAGAAATTTCGTTCATTGGATGTTCGTCATGCGAATTTCTCTGCTGTCAAACAAATAGCTATATGCAAACAACGGTATTCAAAATAATGCAAATTTTATGCTTGTCTTGAAGTTTTGAAAATGCAGTTTTAACAAATAAGGAGTTTCGTAAGAATGTGAATTCAACTCAAGATTTGCAGTAAGCCTTATAGGAGTAAGGATACCTTTGGTAACAGTATGCTTTTGAACTAACCCATGCTTCAATTAGGACTTTTGAAGGGTTGTAGTGTGATTTGGTTCACGGTTTAAGAAACAAAGAATAAGGCTCAAAGTGTATTTGTACCCATCCCGTTCTCCATGATGTTCTCCAATCCTAAACTCAGTTGATTGTGCGTTTGAACTCCAATTGAGTATGGAATGACATTTTGTTGATGGTTCGGACAAGTTAGGTTTGACTAAAGGTTGTCATTTTTGCAACATTTTTCATGTTGTCGAGGATTTGTAGTAACCACTTTTTTTGATTTACTATCCCTAATTTTTGCCTGACTGTTCTGGTTTTAAGAATACAGCCAGCGGGATGCCTCCATTTTTATTAAGTCTCCTTCGTAGGTTTTGACTCAGTGGGCTTTTCTTTTGAGAAATAATGGCTGCCTATTTTTGGGGAACCATCACCATTTTTTTGAATTAGAAGGATGTTTTTGATGTCACTCGTTGTATACGAAGTGAAAGCTTGCAATTGAACGCGCATTAGAAACGAACTGAGAAACTACCATGTCCCAGGTTTTGACTAAAGGTTTCAATTTGTTTGAAAAAGAAAACTCCTACTTCTTAGGCTCAAAGGGGTTGACTAGCGATCATCCTCCTTATAACTCCAGTGTTTAGGAATTGAAACAAACGCATGTACATCGTCAGCAAGGTCTGTTTAAAAGCATACTGTATGAGATTATGGCATTGTTTTCGTCATCCTCCCTCTAAAGGCTTGCAACTTTTAAAACAAGAGTTAAATATCATAAAGGGAGTAAAAAAGCATAGTTTAAATGAAAGTGAATGGATTAATTCAAGACAAACATATGCTATGCATTAATGAAACAAAGTTTAACATTAATAAATAATTGTTTGAACAACAAAAGAGATTACAATTGAAAATTCAAAATGAAAAGGACGCTCTCAGTGATTTGGCATAGGAGCAGTGATCACGTTAGCAGTAGTATGTGGGTCAAATTCAATCTCCTTGGCATCAATCATGTCTTGAGTCTTGTTCTTCAGAGCCCAATAGCTATTCGTGTCGTGTCCAGGACTATCAGAATGGTATGCACACCTTTCATTGGGATGATATGTAGGAGCAGAAGTGTTGGGGTCCCAGAGAGGAGCCTTTAACGTAATTATCTATGATTTCAACATGTGTTGTAACGCTCGGGCCAGTGGCATGTTGATCTTGGTGAATTGTATTTTAGGCGCGACCTCCTTACGCTGATTCCCCCGTTGCCGTTGTTGCACCGATGTAGGATTAGAGATCAGGATTGCCCCTACGTGTTGGTCGTGGTTACTCTAGTTACGACCTTTTTGACCGTATGCAGCATCAGACTCTTTCTTTCCATTGAAAGGTTGTTTCCCTGCACTTGAAGTTGCACCCCTTTGGATTTTACCGCTTTTGATGCTAGCTTCGACTCTTTCGCTAGTCAGTATTAGCTCGGTGAACCCGACCGAGGAGCTTCCGATTAGGTGATTGAAGAAAGGTCCCGTAAAAGTTCCCATAATGATGACAATCAGCTCCCTATCAGTTAAGGGTGGCTGCACTCTTCCTGCCAAGTCTCTCCACTTTTGAGCATATTCTTTGAAATCTTGGTTGGAACCCATGGTCATATTCTGCAACTGCACGCGAGTTGGTGCAAGATCAGCATTGTATTGGTACTGCTTGTAGAAAGAAGCAGCTAGATCCTCCCAAGTGTGGATGCGAGAACCTTCCAATTGATAGAACCATTCAAGTTGAGTCCCAGCTAGACTCTCTTGGAAGATATGGACCCAAAGTTTCTGATCAGTGGTGTGTGGCTGAATCTTGGGGACATAAGATCTCAGATGTATCTTAGAACAAGAGACCCTATCATATATGGAAAAAGTAGGGATTTTGAACTTTGATGGGATGACCACTCCGAAAACCAACCCTAACTCTTTAAAGTCCAAGCCAGGTATCTGTTGAATCTCCATAGCATTGAGGCGATCCTCCAGCTGTTTGTATTTATCATCAGCGGGAGGATATTGTTCCTCAGAGTAGTCAGCTTCATCTTCATTAGTCCCCAGGTTTTTATCTTCTTCATGATTATCCCCCTAATTTGATGGAGTTGATAGATCTAAAGCTCTCTTGGCTGGTCTTCTAAGTCTTCTTCCCAAATTCAAGACACCAACCAGTTTCTTTGCCTTCTTCTTCTTCTTCTCTTTGATGACGAGAGCTTTCAGTTCTTCCTGCCCCTTAGCTAGAGCCAGGAATATTTGTTGGAACTGAGTGTTTTGGGCTTGAAGGTCTTTTACTGTCTGTTCAAGAGCCATAAACAGTAAGCAGATGAGAACCCGTGTGGGAAAAACTGTTATGATGACATGCATGATATGTGGATGCAATTTTTTCAAGGATCTCGTGGGGTAAACACAAGAAGATATTAGAATTTGAATTTCGATCAACAACTTTGATTGGAGAACTTCGTATCGGTGGATGTTCTTCCACGAGAATCATGCTCACCATGTCAAGTAGGTCATATCCCTTGACTCAAGTTATCGTACTTTGGTCTTTGATGGTGTTTGATTAGAGAATGAATCCTCTTTCCCCTTGATAGGCGTCTTGTTTCAATGTGACCTTGCATCATAGGACCTTGATATACTTGAAATGGTTACTGAAAATGCTATGGTATGATGTCATGATGTTATGTACAAGTATGCAAAGCAAGCAAGTTGTTATGTACAAATAGTCATATACACACAAAGCAGGCAAGTCCTTAGGTTTAGGCTTGTATGGAGTTTGTACGTAAGTACCCTCTTGAAGTTCAGTTGACTCAACCTGTCCTAGAAAGTAACTGGGTTCTAGGTGATCTCAATATCACTGACCTTTCTTTTAGGCATTGTCTCAGCACAATCAATCTTTTCTTGTGGCCGAGATATCCCAAAAGTCCGGTCTCAATGAGTGTAGTATCGAGTATCAACTAATTTTAAACTTTCCACCGAAACCGACTATCTCACTACTTCCTAATGGTCAAGTTGTTCAATTAAGGTTCTAAGGTCAGTTAGTGCTTCATGACACCGCTCAGCGACCTCGTATTCTCCTCGATTCAACACAATGGATATCGGTACCAACAAATGCGTCACACTAACATAGCCACTGCTTCAACCATATTGGTCTATGTTGTACAGTTTCCACAATTTATTGCTACTTACCTAAAAGGTGGCCCAGATCCGGGTGGAGGATAAAAAATAGCCCAAACAAGGAACCATAATGTAAAGCAATGCAAGTCAAACAAGGAAAGCAAGTAAAGGTGATCTAGCCCTAAGGTAACCCCACTTTTAAGATAATTCCCCGACAGAGTCTCCAGTTCTGTAATACGATGGGAGAATTGACTTAGGTGTTTTATGTTTGATCGCAATTATTACAGATAGCAAGAGTCGCCATCGACTTTTCTTTTATCCAAAAAGGAAAGGTAGAAAAGAACAGAAAAACCTTTCAAGATTATTTCTTGAGTTCGGGGGGTAGGTTATGAAAAGGGAAGGTGCTAGCACTCTTTTCATCTGTAGTTATCTATGGGCTCTTAGTTGCTTGCTATATCACTTGCTTTGTTTGAAAATGAGCTTTGTGGTGGTTTTTGAAAGTATTTTTGAAAATTGTCTTCGTAATGATTCTCGTCTCTATAAGAATTCGTACAAAGTGTTTTAAACTTTTGAAAATGTTTCAGTTGAAAGTGTTGGTGTGAAAGTGATTTTTTTTACTTGTGAGCAAGCGAGAAACTATGGGCATCCTACCTACTCAAAAGGTTTATGTTCTTTTCCTCCTCCTTTAGATGTTTCTACCTTACCATTGATTTGGTAAGAAGCCCCATCGTTGGATGTGAAGGGACGGGCGTGGGTCATTTGTATAGTCATGGAAGGCAACTTATCGGATGTTTTAGCAATTTTTTTAGGGACTAGATCGTTTACCAAAGGCAACATCAAGAGACATCGAGGTACTATGATCTTTTATCGAGGGTCTTTGCTAAAATGCCCATATTTGAGGGACATAACTATTTTTTTGAGGCAACAAGTGAGATTACCCTAGAGGTGCATGTGCGTGAAGTGTGTTTGATTATATGCATTTAGTCTTTGATTAGGGTTGTCTACTTGTTGGTTTTATCTTGCCATACATCCTAATTACTAACATTTGTATAAAGCAATAAAAATGCAGAAAATAAATATCCTACATTATTACAATCATATTGAATAACAAGAAAATGTAAAAACAAAACAAAATAAAAGAAAGGAAAATAAACTTTTCGATTCATGCAGCATCATCCCTTCTATTATGCTTTTCTAGGCTTCTTTCGATTTGGGCCTAGCAGTCAGCGTGAGAGGCAGCCTTCGATTCACCCTTATGGCTACTTCTTTCGATTAGGCCTGGAAATCAGTGTGAGAGGCAGCCTTCGATTCACCCTACTGGCTGCTTCTTTCGATTGAACCTGGAAGTCAGTGTGAACACCCTTCGTTTATCCCTTCATGCTCCTTCGTTTGGACTGTGAAGCAGTAAGGGGGCGAAGCCTAATGCTTCAATTCAATAAAATTGTTTTTGTTTTCTTTTTTTGTTTGAGTCTATACAGGTTAGTTTTACCATATATTTGGACAAGAAAAACAAATAAAGAATGGGCTGAAACAAAAAAGAAAACAAATGGTATTTAAATGTTATGTTTTAAGCGAAAAGCTTAAGGTTAAGAGGACTTACCTTGCATGACGCTGGGGTGTGTGGGTTGGACCTTGATATGCTGCCCTGGGTGCTCCTAGATTCAAAGGGAAGAAACAAAGATGGTGTTTCTAGTGCTAGATTCGAAGGCCAAGAAGAGTGGAGTTTGTGCTTGTTATTTCTGGATTCGAAGGAGAAGAATAGGTGCAATGTTCCTTCAGCTGGATTCAAAAGAAAGAACAAAGCGTGGGGTTTCTCGTGGATTTGAAAGGGAAAAGAAACAAGTTTTGTGTTTCTAGTGTTGGATTCGAAAGGGGCAGAAACAAAGGTATAGTCTTTTGATTCTGGGTTTGATAATGTGTTAAGTGTTTGATGATTTTCACACAATCAAAGTTTTCAACTATCAAAAACCTTTGGATGTGTTGTCCAGCCCCTTAGATGTGTTATGGAGCCTATTATTTATAGATGAAGTTGGATGAGGTTTAGGAGGGAAAACAAAAGGATTTGAACAAATTGGGTATACTGTTTTTGTGGCTTTCGAGGGGCGATATTTGTATGCCAAATTGGTGCAAATACAGGAGCAGTGTAGCAGGACTGCTGGGCAGCAGTTTTGGAGTGTTATGGCCAGTGTATCAGGCTTGAACTTGCAGCAAGCATCTTTGAATATTTCATATTTTCGTTTCGACCTCATAGGTCCAACCTTCGACCAGACTCCTCTTCAGACAACAATATTTATTTCCAATCAAAGTGTCTTTCGAATGGATCCTTTTTGTGCATCCTTCGAAGGGGCCAAATGTGTTCCCCTTGAATGGGTCACCAAAGTATGTCCTTCGAATGGGACATCCAGGTATGTTTTGCATGTCCTTCGAATGGGCCACCAAACATGTCCTTCGAATGGGACATCCAGGTACGTCTTGCAGGTATTTCAAATGGAACAACAATTGTGTGTTGAAGATTTTCAAGGGTGGAATCGAGGAAATCTATTTCAAAGGGAGATATTATCCATTCGAGACTAGTATGAAAATAGCCAATGCATGAGGGAAGTTCCTGCCTTGGGATTTGAAACAAACAGGAAAGAAGCCTTTGCTTCCTGGATCGAAACAAACATTGTAAGGGTCCATTGCTTTGTGAATCAAAGAAAACATGTAAGGGGCCATTTCTTCAATCTAAGCTTGCATGCAGAAGGCCACTTGCTTTGTGGATGCTGGTGTGATACGGTGGGAGAACTGACTTGAGGTTTTGTGTTTGTCGCAAATGTCGCGGTTTAGAAAGAGTCGCCACCGACTTTTATTTTATCCAAAAGGAAAGGTAAAAAAAGCACAGGAAAGACCTTTGAGATGTTTTCTTGAGTTCGGGGGTAGATTATGAAAAGGGAATGTGCTAGCACCCTTTTCATCCATGGTTTTCCATGGGCTCTTAGTTACTTGCTTAGATCACTTGCTTTGCTTTTGAAATTGTTTGAAATGGTGCTTTGTGTTTGGTGTGATTTTGAAAATATTTTGAAAAGAGGCCACTCGTTTGAGCAATCTTTGTAATGATTCTCGTTTGTAAGAATGTATACAAAGAAGTTTGTCGTTTAAAAAATGTTTCAATGTTTTGAAAGTTGTTTGGAAATGTTTTGAAATGTGTTGTGTGTGTTTGAAAATAGCAAGGAGTTGTTTTGAAATGGAGCAAGTAACTAGGAGCTATCTACCCTACTCAGATGTCTTTCCTATGCATTTTTTATTCCTTTGACATTGTTGATTTACCATTGTTTTGGTAGGCAACCCTATCTTTGGATGTTAAACAGGACGGGCGTGGGTCATTGTATGACCATGATAGCAATGTTGCCAAGTATCTTTTGCATTTTTAGGGACCAAGATCATTTGTTTAGGCAACCTTTTGATAGCGTCATCGAGGGACTATGATCTTATTTGTTTGTTTTGCTTTGCCAAGATACTTTGCATGCATACCATGGCCATTTTTGTTTAGGCAACCAAGTGGGTGAAACCCTAGAAATGCTTGTGTGCAATGTGTGTCATTTTACATGCATTTTGATTGTCTTAGATTAGGTCATTCTATTTGTTCGATTTTTGTCTTGTCATGCAAAACCCTAATTTACTAACATGGTATATGAAAGTAATAAATTGCGTAAAAGTAAACTAAGCTATTACAAAAATTATTATGGGAGGGGGGATACAAGTTTTTTGAATGAGGATATTTTCACAAAATAAAACCCTAAAATACTATTACAACCCAATTGAATAATATGCAAAGTAAATAAATATACAAATATTTAAATATGCAATAAAAATGTAATTATGCAAAAATGTTTTGTATTTGTTTTTTCTGTAAGAGAAAAATGATTTATTTAAGCCCTAAAAGAAAAGTAAAAAATAATAATATTATTTTTGGAGGGATGAAACCCTAGTTTTCAAATTAAAAGAAAAATATGTTTCCTTTTATTATTTTCTTCATTTTTTGTTTAAGAAAATAATAAATAATATTATGTACAAATATTAAAAATTAAAATATGTATGAAAATAATTATTTTATGTGTGAAATAATAAAATAAAAATGTATAGTATTTTTTTATTATTCACAAGTTATTTTAAGAAAATGATTTCTATTATATTTAAATAAACTATTCTTATGCAAAAAATAATAATAAATAAAATAAAAATGTGAAAATCAATAAAATATTTTTGGGCATTTTTTATCATTAGCAAAAAATAAATGAAAGTAATAAAATAAAAATATGCAAGAAAAATGCAAAAATATAAGAAATAAGTCAGGGGGTGCAAAAGGAAATCAAGGGGTGTGAATAACAAAAACAAAGAGGCCCAATGCGCCAAGGCCCAGATCATCAGCTTCGTCCCTGTCCTTGGCTTCTTCCCTGCACGCGTTTCTGCCTCCAAACTGTAACTTGCTATTGCTTGCATAAAATCAAAAACTCATAACATAAAACATGTAGCTTGTAATCTCACGATTCCAATAATATAAAATTTGTGACCTAACTCTCAAAGATCAGAGAGAATTTTATAACCCCTAATTTCTGACCTAATTTTTTTAGCATGTTCAACATTCAAATTCTCTTAGTTCAGTTAATATAAATGACAACTATGCATATGTACAGCTTCACCATGCTAGAGACTACATTTTTGCTTCACAAATCGTGGCTTGAGGATATTTAAATAGAGAGATAGACTTTTGAAAAATACCTCCTTCAGCTGGATTTGGATATGGCAATGTGGGGACTTTGAGTGAGGCCTGAGGATCGTGTGAGCTTCCTTGAAGTTCCCTTAAGCTATTCCAATGCTTAGCTGGCTTTGTGGATGGCTGAAACTCCCTGTAGAAGTCAAGCTGCAACCTTCCAAAGAGAAAATGGAAAAGGCTGAAACAGAGCACACAGTTGCAGGATGATTGCTTGGATAGCTTTGGTAGGATGTATGGAAAGTGTTTGAAGTGTTACAAGGCAAAACGCACGAGCAAATATTGAGCTTGCTATGATTTTGCAGAAACTGCAATGTTGGGCAGGAATTTGGAGTTTTGGAGTTTTTGAATGTTTCAGAGGTCAAGCATTCGCGTTTTGGCTTGTGATAAGTTTTTCCAGATGTATATAATGATACCAAGTCCACCCTTTATCATATGTACAAGTTCTTTGGACTTTTTCTGCCAACTTTCTTGCATTTGAAGAAAAGTGACAAGACTTATGCCAACATGATTGTACTGGCTTGCTTGCTAGCTGCAGAGAGTTGGTACAAGTTGCTTGATATCTGTGGAAAATTCTTGCATAAAAGGAACAATTCCAAGGCTCAAGGCTGATAAAGTTTGCAAAAGCTTGCTTTATAAAAATGGCAATGTGCCCTTTATGCCATTTATGGATTTATTTCTTGTACAATGCTCCAAAAGTGAAAACAAAGCCTTTATCCATTGAGTTAGCATTTAATTATGGAGTGTAGAATGAGTTTAGGACCTGTAATGCAAGGTACAAGCATGCTTGATCAGATTTTCAACTTGATGCATTGTGAAAATGGCTTGCACAAAAGTGACAAATTGCCAATTTCTCTTCTTCGATTATCCCTAACCACAAATGATCTTGGAGAGTTCTTGGACATTTTGGAAAGCTTGCAACATGCTCTACAATCCATCTTTGAAATGAATTTTGAGATAACTCTTGGAACTAGGTGAAAAATGTCCATGAAGTTGTGTCAAAAACCTGCCTAAATTAGGGCAAATTTTCACTAAGTCATTTAGTTCATGGACCTCTATTCACAAATTCATAACTTAAGATCCATGCATCTTTTGGGAAAACTTTGTGAAGCAAAGTTGTAGATTTCATGGAGGACTACAACTTTCATGTTGGAAGTTTTCTTTGAATCCAATTCGATCATGGTGAAAAAGTGGTGAAAAGTTGGGAAAATATAAGAAAATTTCCATACTTAGAAAAATTCGAAGTTATGAAAATTTTCAAATTCAAAACCCTAATTTTCAAAATTGGTTTTCTTGGTCAACAAGTTTCATATTTTGACATATCTTGATGAATTATGACCCTTGGCACTTGATTTTGACCAAAAAGTCAAAGTTTGACTTTTCAGTGTACGGTTGACTTTTGATCAGTTGACTGCAAAATTCATCTGTCAATCCAATGAACTTGAATTCTTTTGAACTATGTAATTAGGTCAAGATGATGCCATTGAACCCTTGAAATAATGTTTGAACCCAAATGGCCATTGGCTAGGTTAAAAATCAAAAATTGCACCTTCTCAGTCAAAACCCTAATTTTGACCATTTTGCCCTTTTGATGATTTGATCAAATTTCTTGAGGAGTTGTGATCCAAACTTGATAAAATGGTACATATGAGTCCAAAATGTTGTTGTGATCAAAAATGTTTTTGCCCAGTCAATTGGACAGTTGACCTAAAAAATCAATTTACAGTCAAACCTCATGACTTTTGACCCACATCAACATTATGAACTCATATGAACCATTTGATCAAGTTTGGATCACAATTCCATAAGAAATTTGATCAGATCACCAAAAGGGCAAAATGGTCATTTTTAGGGTTTTGACTATACAAAGGTAATTTTTGACTATTTGACCTAGCCAATGGAAAATCAAGCTCAACCAAGGACTCAAGGGCTCAATGGCATCATCTTGACCTATTCAACAAGTTCAAAAGATCTCAAATGCATGGGATTGACAGATGAATTTTTCAGTCAACTGATCAAAATTTGACTGTACACTGAAAAGTCAAACTTTGACTTTTTGGTCAAAATCAAGTGCCAAGGGTCATTTTTCATCAGGATGTGTCAAATTATGAAACTTGTCCATCAAGAAACCCAAAATTGCAAATTAGGGTTTGAAATTGAAAATTTTTCATAACTTAGAATTTTTCTAAGTTATGAAATTTTCTTAATTTTTCCTAACTTTGCCCCATATTTTCACCATGATGCAAATGGATTCAAACAAAAATTACAACATGAAAGTTGTAGTCCTCCACAAAGTCTACAACTTTTATTCACAAATTTTTCTCAAAAGAAGCTTGGATCTCAAGTTATGATTTTTGGAACAAGGGTCCCTAAAACTTTTAACTTAGAGAAAATTTTCCCTAGTTTAGGCAGAATTTTGACCCATCTTCTTGGCCATTTTTCACATAGTTCCACTTGGATTATCAAGTTGCATTTCAAATATGGATTATAGTGCTTGTTTCAAGCTTTCCAAATTGTCCAAGAACTCCTTAAACACATTTGTGGTTAGGGAATCGAATGCTTGAAGTTGGCAAAAACTCACTTTGTATCCATGGCCAATACATGTTCACTCAAGTGGCATTTTCAAACCAGCATGCTTTGTACTAGTTTTCATGCCTCTAAACCAATTCACACTCCTTAGTTAAATGCAAATCCATCAGTCTAAGAATTTGTTTTGGCCATTTGGGCATTGTACACAAAACTAAGCCTTAATTAGAAAAAGGTACATTTCCATTTTGGAAAAGGTATGCTTTATGTCAAAACATGATCTTTGAAGCATAGGGCCAAGATCTCAGAAACAAAATCAAATCCACAAATTGCAAGTATCAAGAGGATTGTATGCAGCATGATATATGGCTTGTACAAGCCTGTAATACCAACTTACACATTCTTGCTTCACAAAGAAGAAAACTTGCAAAATCCTCCCAACTTGAAAACCAGCCATTGTTAGCTTACACAAATATTACAAACAACTTTCACACAAACCTTTGAGCCAAAAAAATGAGGGCTTGAGCCTCAAAACCTCCCATAGCCAGAAATCACTCTTCTTTGGCAAAACAGGGCAGGTGCTGCAACTTGAGTGCCACATCTCATTTGACTCGTGTGTTTTGCTCCTTTTTGCTTCAAACACCTTCCATTCAACTCACTCAAGCTATCCCAAACCTCCATTACCAACTGTAACTCCATTTACAGTGATCACCATTTTCATTTCAAGCTTGTGCAGGTTGAGTTCTAGAGGCTGATTCAGGGACATTCAAGGCAAGCTAGCTATTGGAAAAGATCAAGTGAAGTTCAGGCAAGCTACCAGACACCTCAAAACTTGTTGATAAGCTCTACATTGTCCTACTCGAATCCAACTGAAACAGGTTTTTCATCACTTTCTATCTCTCTATTTAGGAACATTTAGCCTTAGGTTTGTGAATAAGAAATGTAGTATTCAATTCCATGAAGCTGTACATATGCTCAGTTTTCATTTATATTAAGTGTGCTAGGAGAATTTCATCCATGAACATGCTGAAAAAGTTAGGTCAGATTTTGGGGCCAGAGAAATTCTCTCTGGTCTTTGAGAGTTAGGATTAATGCTTTATATGGTTAGAATCGTATTAAAATTCTCTACAAGTTTGATGTTGTGAGTTTTGGCAAAAGATCACGTTTCCAGGATGTTCAAGTTTGTACAACAGGTGCGCGTTTTTTTGTCTGGAGTAAGAAGATGAAGTTGGCTTGGGCTGAGCCTGGCCAGTATTGCTTCTAACACCTTTTTTTTTCCAGTTTTACACCCCCTAGCCCAATTTCTTATATTTTTGCGTTTTTGAATTTTTGTTTGCTTTTCTGACTTTGTTATTTTATTTCCAAATATAATAAATGCTCAAAAAATATTTTCATAATTTTTTACATTTTATTTGGCATTTTATTTTAATTATTCTAACATAAAAACATTTTTAATACTTTTATAATTTATTTAGAACTTGAAAAAATAATGTAAATAATACTTTTATTTTCATTTCTTATTTTTATTCACACTGAAAATATTATTTAAAATATAATTTATTTTTGTACATATTTTATTTTATTTTGTACATATTTAATTTGATTAATATACACATAATAAATATATATACTTTTATTTTATTAAATACTTAGAATAAAAATACAAAAATATTACATTTTTATTTTTATTATTATTTATACTAAAAAATACCTTCTTTAGGTATATTTCATTTTGTACACATATTAACATATTTTTGTACATAATTAATATATAATATTTATTCTCTTAAAGAAATTAGGGTTTTACCCTATAAACAAATAAAATTAATTTTTCTTTATTTATTTCTTCATACTTTTTATATTGAAAATACTTTGAATACATGAACAAATAAAAATTCTTTTTGCATAATACATTTTATTTAATATTTATTTACCTTGTTTAATTAAATATTGCCCATTTATTTATTTGCACAAAGAATTCAATTTGGATGTAATAGTAAATTAGGGTTTATAATTTCTTGTCAAGTACCCCCATTCAAAATTGTAACCCCATCCCCATAATCATGTTGTAATAGCTTAGAACTTTAAATTCTCGCACTTTACGCTTTCAATTATGCCATGATTAGAGAATTAGGATTTGTATGTAAAATCAAAATCAACAAATAGCTTGGCCTAATCAAAGACAAAAATGCATGAAAATCAAACATAATGCACACTTGCACCCCTAGGGTTACAATCCACTTGTTGCCTTCAAAAATGGGCCATGGTATGCATGTTGAGTACTTTGGCAAAACAAAAAACAAAACAAAAGATCATAGTCCCTCGATGACGCTATCTTGGTTGCCTAAACAAAAATGATCAGGTCCCTTAAGGAAATTACCAAAGATACCTAACACAATTGCTATTATGGTCTATACGATGACCCACACCTGTCCCGTTTAACATCCTAACACAAGGTTGTTCACCAAATGCAATGGTGAAACAACACTGTTAAAAGGGTTAAAAACATTAGGAAGGATCTTTGAGTAAAATAGGGTAGATAGCTCTTAGTTACTTGATCAAAAGCTTGCAAAAACATCCTTGCTATTTTCAAACACACTTCACAACACAATTTCAAAACATTTCCCAAATCAAACTTTCAAACATTGAAATCTTTTCAAAAGACAAAAACACCTTTGTATACATTCAAACAAGAATCATTACAAAGGTTGCCACAACAATGGCCTCTTTTCAAAACATCTTTTCAAAACCACACACAAAGCACCATTTCAAACAATTGAAAAGCAAAGCAAGTGATCTAAATAAGTAATTAAGAGCCCATGGATAACCATGGATGAAAAGGGTGCTTGCACCTTCCCTTTTCATAATCTACTCCCCGAACCCAAGAAAACATCTCAAAGGTCTTTCCTCTGCTTTTTGACCTTTCCTTAGGATAAAATAAAAAGTCGGTGGCGACTCTTGCTAAACCGAAACATTTGCGAACACAAACGCAAAACCTCAAGTCAGTTCTCCCACCGTATCATAGTATGCCCGCTAGAGTGAGTGCCAAAGGTACCTTCATTCAATTCAGCCATAATCCTTTCAGCTTCAAGCTTGTCCACACAACAGAGCAGAATAGAATCATGATTACGATTGTACAGGATGCCATTACTCAGGAAGAACTTAGCTGAGAATCTCCTTAAGAACTTTTTGTCATTGACTGAAGCTCCTTCAGGGTATTCTTACGCCTCGAGATACCTTTTGACTTCATGAAACCAAGGCTGGTCCACTACTTCTTTGGTATTAATCTCATGATAGTGTGCGGGTTCGTCCATTCGTTCAATGGTGATCTGGGGAGCCTCATTATCCCAATTAAGTTTAAACATGGAAGACATTATAGCTAGAGCATCTGCTAGCTGATTTTCTTCTCGCGGGAAATGCTCGAAGGTAATCTGCTCGAAATGTGGTAACAATGTCAAGACATGTTCTTTGTAAGGGATAAGATTAGGATGTTTAGTGTCCCATTCTCCTTTGATCTGACTGATGACCAAAGCTGAATCCCCAAACACAACCAAAGATTTGATTTCCAAGTCTATCGCAGCCTTGAGTCCAAAGATGCATGCTTCGTACTCTACCATGTTGTTCGTACAGTTGAAGCAAAGTCTGGTTGTAAAAGGAGTATGGAAACCTTCTGGAGATATAAGCACAGCACCGATACCTCTACCAAGTGCATTGGATGCCCCATCAAAGTACAGGGTCCATCGGGATCCTTGTTCAGGTCCGTCATATGGTCTGAAATCTTCAACATTGTCCAATGTAATGATGTCTTCGTCACGGAAGTCAAACTTCATGGATTGATAATCTTCTACAGCTTGATGAGCCAGATGATCAGCTAGCACACTGCCCTTTATAGCTTTTTGGGTTGTGTACTGTATGTCATACTCTATTAGGATCATCTGCCATCTAGCTATCCTTCCAGACAAAGCAGGCTTCTCGAAGATGTATTTTATCGGATCCATCTTAGATATCAACAAAGTGGTATGAGTCAACATGTACTGTCTTAGCCGGCGAGCAGCCCATACCAAAGCGTAGCAAGTTTTCTCGAGCAGTGAATATCTGGTTTCACAGTTGGTAAACTTTTTGCTAAGGTAATAAATGGCATGCTCTTTTCGGCCAGACTCGTCATGCTGCCCCAATACGCACCCCATTGAGTTCTCCAAGACGGTCAGATACATGATTAGCGGTCTTCCTTCGATGGGCGGCATCAAGATAGGAGGCTCTTGTAAATACTCCTTGATTTTATCGAAAGCAATTTGACAGTCATCATTCCATTTAACTACCTGATCTTTCTCCAAAGCTTGAAGATTGGTTCACAAGTAGATGTTAGGTGAGAAATGAACCTAGCAATGTAGTTTAGGCGTCCCAAGAAACCTCTGACCTCCTTCTCAGTGCGAGGAGTAGGCATATCTTGTATAGCTTTGAATTTGGCTGGATCAACCTCGATGCCTTTGTTGCTGACAATGAAACCCAAGATTTTATCGGACCGGACTCCGAATGTACACTTGTTAGGGTTCAATCTTAGCTTGTACTCCTTCAACCTGACAAACAGCTTTTGTAAGTGATCAAGGTGTTCTTCTTCAGTTTGTGATCGGGCTATCATGTCATCTACGTAGACCTCTATCTCATGATGTATCATATCATGAAATAAAGCTACCATGGCGCATTGATAGGTTGCCCCGACATTCTTCATTCTGAATGGCATCACTTTGTAACAGAACGTACCCCAATGTGTAACAAAAGTAGTTTTCTCCATGTCTTCAGGTGCCATTTTGATCTGGTTATAGCCTGAGAATCCGTCCATGAAAGAAAATACTTTGTGTTGAGTTGTGTTGTCAACCAGGATGTCGATGTGCGGAAGTGGAAAGTCATTTTTAGGGATGGCCCTGTTTAAGTCTCTATAATCCACGCACATTCTCACTTTGCCATCCTTTTTAGGCACGAGCACAATGTTAGCAACCCATTGTGGATAGGAAGTAACAGCCAGAAATCCAACATTGAACTGCTTCATAACTTCTGCTTTGATCTTCTCTGACATGTCATGCCTCATGCGGCAGACCTTTTGCTTCACTGGTGGACAGTCTTCTCTTGTGGGTAGACGGTGTACCACAATGTCTGTATCGAGTCCTGGCATGTCTTCGTATGACCAGGCAAAGATCTCAACATAATCATGCAATAGTTGAATTAAGTGCTCCTTGACACTCGGCTCTAGATTGGCATCCACTCTGATTTCTTTTTTGTCTTCCTCAGTACCCAAGTTGATTGTGTCTAACAACTCCTCATGAGGCAGAATTGCTCTTTCCTCTTGTTGCAGTAATCTGGCCAATTCCCCTGGCACCTCACAATCTTCCTTACCTTCGTATTCGGCTTGGTAGATCAGATCTTCAGAATCACTGAATACTATAGCAGTATCGTTACCCATGGGTTCTGGAATGGAAGGGTACCTGCATTCGTGAGTGTGGGTGTGTGTAAGGGCATAGCCATCTTAAAACAACAAAATGTACAAGAAAGACAATGAGCACAAAAAGGTTTATATATGAAAAAGCGTCCATGATTCATTAAATGACATATGAAAATGAAATAAGAACCCTTACAAATGGACCTATGTGCCTCGGGTAAGACACAAGGTTGAAAAAGTACGAATTGTTTGTGAATTATTAAAGATCCAATAGAGATGGAAAAGATAAATTACTGCGTTATGAAAGTAATTGGAACAAAGTCTTTTGCCTTCCAGTTGCACAGTCCTCCACCGACAGTAGGAAATATCCAGTCTTCTAGGCTGCCCTCTTCTTCACTGTCCTCTAGTGCATTAACCCCTTGGTGACTGATCTTCACAGGTGGCCCTCCGGCACGGGTGTGGCGCACGGCCTTCTGAGTAGTTGAGGTAAATCCTAAGCCGAATTTGTCTGATTTGTAGGGAAAGTCTGGAAGCTGCCCCCAGATGGTGGATCCGCCTTCTTCCACTACTGCCTTTGCATCTTTTAGAGAAGACATCCGAGGTACAGGTCTTGTGATCACAGGAGCTGAGGATACCACTTTAGTCGCTGCTATTTCCTGGGAAACTTCTTCAAAATGTTAGAAAGGGGTTTCAATGAATTCGCCATCCAATTCCACGTATCGAAAAGAATTCAGATGACTAATCATGTATTCCTCTTCACCATGAACAATTATGATCTTCCCTTGGACGGGGTACTTCAGCATCTGATGCAAAGTGGAGGTGACCACACCGGCATTGTGAATCCAGGGACGTCCCAACAGGCAAGAGTAAGAAGGACGGATGTCCATCATGTAGAATGTTGAATTGAACTTCTGGGTACCCACCTTGATCGGGATGTCCACCTCCCCATGGACCATCCTTTTAGAGTCGTCAAATGCTCTCACAATGATGTTGCTGGGTTTTAATGTCATCCCCTCACAATCCAGTCTATACATGGCTTTCTTTGGCAAGACATTTAAGGATGATCCAGTATCAACCAAAACATGGGCTAGGGTGGTTCCCCTACACTCCACTGAGACATGTAGTGCATCATTGTGTTTTCTCCCTTTGGAGGTCAAGTCAGCATCGGAGAAACCCAGGCCATTGTCAACTGTCAGACTGGCCACACACTCTTGGAATTGATCTGCAGATGTCTCTTGCGGAACATGAGCCGTCTTCAGAAACTTTACCAAAGCTTTAGCATGTGCCTCAGAGCACAACAGCAGGGCTAACATAGAGATTTTGGAGGGGGTCTGCCCCAGTTGTTCTACCACATCATAATCACTTTTCTTAATGATCTTCAGGATTTCTTCCATCTCCTTCTTGGATGTCTCAAGAATAGCTAGTGATTGAGCCTTCGTCAGGACAGGCTCCTCTTGAACATTCTTTCCTTTATTCTCAGTAGCGGAAGTAGGGATAGGAATTATGTTGTCATTGTTGGTGGGTACACTCGCAGGTACAATCATGGGCACATATGTAATCTTCGGAATGGACACGGGTCCAGAGACTGCCTTTGGAGGGGCAATCTATGGAGAGAAAATTCTCCCACTGCGGG
The DNA here is from genome assembly GCA_948472305.1 of Vicia faba. Classification (NCBI taxonomy): domain Eukaryota; kingdom Viridiplantae; phylum Streptophyta; class Magnoliopsida; order Fabales; family Fabaceae; genus Vicia; species Vicia faba. The sequence continues at coordinate 766,099,059 of OX451741.1, read as the reverse complement.
TAATTTTGCTTGTTCCGGCAATGTTATTGATGTCGGAATTGTCCTCCTCGGAGCTTTCTTCTTCGGTAGCCTGTTCAATCTGTTTGACACCATGGTAGTGGATTTCTCCACCATAATTCCATGGTACCATTTTGTCTGATTTGTATGGGGCAAGCCCGGGCATTGTTATCTTCAACGGAGTAGTCATTGGAGCAGATGTAATCCTAACGGATTTTTTAGGAACCCTGGAAGGATTGGCGTATATGGTTATTATTGAAACTTCTGGAACTGGAATGGGTGAAATAGGAGCTTTCTCAAACAAAATTTCCTGGTTATCAATCAATTGTTGGATACCTTTCTTCAACAGAGGGCAGTCAAATGATGAGGACAGGCAAGTATGACAATCTTGGTCACAACCTGGGAACACCCTAGCTTTCAACAAATTCAACTTGATGGTTCGGAGAGGAGTTAACAGTTTATCCACAGTAGAAACAAACAGATCTTCTTCCACAGCATTGGCATTGTGTCCATGCCTAGGCATCGGAGCGGAGATAACATTCGGTTTCTCAGGAGCTTCAAATTCAACTTCCTTTGTGTCGATTAGATCTTGGATCTTGTTCTTTAGAGCCCAACAGTTGTTGGTGTCGTGCCCTGGACTTTCAGAATGGTAAGCGCACCTGGCGTTCGGATGGTAGTGTGGAGATGCATTATTGGGATTTTTAGGGGCCTCTTTCAGCATGGAAAGATTCAACTTCAGGAGATGTGGTAGGACTTGAGCAGGAGTCATGTTTATCTTGGTGAATTTCCTTACAGGCCTTTCCACCCTTTGCTGGTTATTTCTTGGCTGATCGTTTCTCGGCTGGTTGTTTCTCGGCTGGTCTGATGCAGACTTTTGAATCATAATGGCCCCCATTGTTGGTCGTCGTTCGGTTCTTCCCTGATTCCTCTGTGCATAGACAGCAGACACTTCCTTCTTTCTAGTGAAGGGTTTTTTTGAAACTGCAGAGGTAGACGTGTCCTTCTGAATTTTCCCGCTTCTAATACTGGCTTCCACCCTTTCGCCAGTTAAAATCAATTCAGTGAAACCTGCAGAGGAGCTTCCAATCAGGTGATTAAAGAAAGGACCTGACAGAGTTCCCAGGAACATGTCCACTAGTTACCTTTCAGATAAAGGTGGTTGCACCCTTCCAGCTAAATCCCTCCACTTTTGGGCATAGACTTTGAAGCCCTCATTGGACACCATAGCCATACTCTAGAGTTGAGTACGGGTTGGTGCCAAGTTGGCGTTGTATTGATACTGTTTATAGAAGGCCGCTGCCAAGTCTTCCCAATTATGCACATCAGCCTTTTCCAACTGGTAGAACCAATCCAGCTGCGTCCCTGATAAACTGTCTTGGAAAAAGTGAACTCACAAGTCCTTGTCCGCAGAATGTGGCTGCATCTTTTTGACATATGAGCGGAGGTTCATCTTGAGACAAGACACCCCGTCATACTTAGCGAATAAAGGTACTTTAAACTTAGGATGGATTACTATTCCAGAAACCAGCCCTAATTCCTCGAAATCAAGCCTGGGTACTCTCTGTATCTCCATAGCAGTTAGACGCTCTTCTAGGTTTTTGTATTTGTCATTTGTCGGAGGGTATTGTTGTTCAGAGTAGTCCTCTTCCTCCTCTTCTTCTGCTTCAGAATCAAATGGTACTTCTATCTCTTTACCTTTTCTCTCTCCTTCCTCAGAGGTTGATGGAAATTCCAAAGTCCGTCTGGCTTGTCCTTGGAACCTTCTGCCCATAAGAACCACCCCAGCTGGCTTCTTCTTCTTTTTCTCTTTTTCTTTTTCTAGCAGAGTCTTGAGCTCCTCCTGCCCCTTGGCCAGAGTCAGGAGTAACTGTTGGAATTGTGAATTCTGAGCTTGCAAGTCTTTAACCGTTTGTTCAAGATCCATTTTGCTGAAATAAACAGCAGAGGGATGAGGAAACTTCTTACAAAGACCTGTTATGCTCATGATGCATGATATGTATTCATGCAATGTTTTCAAGGATTTGAAAAATTAAAATTTGTGTCAAACAAAAAGGAACACACGTTATATTAATAAAAATATAATTTGTGAGTACATCAATGCCCCTAGGGCTAAATAATATAAAATTCTAAGATAAAAAGACGTTGTGCATCCTCTTTGGTGCAATGTAGGTGTTGAGAGTCTTCTCTTCGTGAAGTAACCGAGTGAGTTCTAAAACCTTCTTCTCGCTTGTGTAGAATTGGGCTTCAAAAGTATCGCGTTCTCCCTTGAGCTGTATCCAACTCCTTTGCAGGTCTTCGAGTGATGTTGGCATGTCAGGATGTAGGAGCGTGTATGGAACCTCTCCTTCCTTAACAGGCTCTGTAATCACTGGGAGAATGGAGGGGTAGGGCATCATAATACTTTGGGCGCGGGTTCGTACCCACTTGAGGTAAGGCTCAAGGGGGATGGAATTCTTGTGTCCCAAGGTCCTACTGTCTACTTTGTTTGGCATCCTCCAAGCTCGGATGAACCTTTGATGAAGTCCTTGACTGTCATTGTCGAAGTCGAAAACCAAGCCTTGAACCAGCATGTCATGTGGGCCATCCCTTTGGGCATAACCAAACTGTCTTAGAGCCAAGCAGAGGTTGTAGGTGATGCCTCTCCTAATGCCAAGTAGAGGGACATTAGGGAATTCCCCACAATGGTCGACAATGATAACATTCTCTTTGGATCGAGAACACCAATGAATATGTGAATGTGTAAGAGTCATCAATCATTGTGACCACCTCAAACCTTGCTCATTCTTCAAGACTGATTGGGGAGATGAGAAATAAACCATCTTGCCAGGAGAGGAGTGCAACATATGAGAAAACCTCTTTTCCTCATTGTACGAGTGTGAAAAGAGTGTAAGATATCCCCAAGCAATGTGGGCACCGGATTACGTGACATGAAGATTTTGACAGCACTCACATCTATGAGTTGGTCAGGATTAGGGAACAAGACCATCCCATAGATGAGAAGAGCTACAATCTCCTCAAAAGCTTGTAAGTCCAAGGAATTCCAGAAGCTTTGGGCCTTCTCAAACAGAAACTTTGCCAAGAAACCTTTGACACCACTTCTAGTTTCCCAATGGGTTGTGACATCAGACGAGTGCAAGTGTAGGGCTTGAGCAATCTCTTCTAGCTTTGGATCTCTTTCCATACCATTGAAAGGTAGTTGATTGAGAATAGGAATCCTCAAGAGTTGAGAGAATTCTTCCAAAGTGGGCACAAGCTGATAGTCAGGAAATGTGAAGCAGTGGTGAAAAGGGTCAAAGAACTGGAAGAGAACTTTCATCATGTCTTCCTCTGTGTTGGAAGTGACTAAGTTGAGGAGACGACCATGCCTCTCGGTGAATGGAGAGTTCTCAGGAATCCTTGAAGCTAGCTCCTTGATTTGTGGTGGAATTCTTACAAGGTTGACTTGGATGGTTTTCCTGCGAAGTGAATCCATAACCTACAAAACAAGAACAAAGATGAATTTCCAATATCCTTGAAATGGTTAGTGGATGCATATTATGCTCATGATGTCCATGATGTTATGCACAAGTACATATGTACAAGAAAATCACACAAGTTCCTAATTTAGGCTTGCATGGGGTTTCATAGGTAAGTACCCTCTTGAAGTTTAGTTGGCTCAACCTGTCCTAGTAAATAGTAACCGGGTTCTAAGGAGCTTAATATCACTGGATTGTTTCCTTGTTCATTGTTTCAATTCAAGCCTCTTGACTAGCGACCGAAATATTCCAAGGAACCAACCCTCATTGAGTGTAGTATCGAGTATCTACCAACTTCGGACTACACCAAAGCCGGTCATCTCACTACATCCTAAAAGGCCAAGTTGGTCAAGTAAAGGTTCTAGAAGTTCGTTAGTACTTCATGACATCACTCAGCGGCCCCGTATTCTCTTTGATTGACTCAGAGGCTACCGGTACCCACAAATATGTCACACTAACATAGCTATTGCTTAGACTGTGTCGGTATACCCCGCACAGTTTCCATAAAGTATTGCTATTTACCTATAATGTTTCCCAAATCCGGATAGAGGATTCAACCCCAAACAATGGAACCAAAGTGTAAAGTAAACAAGGCAAACAATTGTAAGCAAATAAAGGTGATCTAAATCCTAAGGTAACCCCACTTTTATTATTTCCCCAACAGAGTTGCTAGTTCTGTGATACGGTGGGAGAACTGACTTGAGGTTTTGCGTTTTGTCGCAAATGTCGCGGTTTAGCAAGAGTCGCCGCCGACTTTTATTTTATCCAAAAGGAAAGGTAAAAAAGGCATAGGAAAGACCTTTGATATGTTTTCTTGAGTTCAGGGGTTAGATTATGAAAAGGGAAGGTGCTAGCACCCTTTTCATCCATGGTTTTCCATGGGCTCTTAGTTACTTGCTTAGATCACTTGCTTTGCTTTTGAAATTGTTTGAAATGGTGCTTTGTGTTTGGTGTGATTTTGAAAATATTTTGAAAAGAGGCCACTCGTTTGGGCAATCTTTGTAATGATTCTCGTTCGTAAGAATGTATACAAAGATGTTTGTCTTTTGAAAAATGTTTCAATGTTTTGAAAGTTGTTTGGAAATGTTTTGAAATTTGTTGTGTGTGTTTGAAAATAGCAAGGATTTGTTTTGAAATGGAGCAAGTAACTAGGAGCTATCTACCCTACTCAAATGTCTTTCCTATGCATTTTTTATTCCTTTGACATTGTTGATTTACCATTGTTTTGGTAGGCAACCCTATCTTTGGATGTTAAACGGGACGGGCGTGGGTCATCGTATGACCATGATAGCAATGTTGCCAAGTATCTTTAGCATTTTGAGGGACCAAGATCATTTGTTTAGGCAACCTTTTGATAGCGTCATCGAGGGACTATGATCTTATTTGTTTGTTTTTCTTTGCCAAGATGCTTTGCATGCATACCATGGCCATTTTTGTTTAGGCAACCAAGTGGGTAAAACCCTAGAAATGCTTGTGTGCAATGTGTGTCATTTTACATGCATTTTGATTGTCTTGGATTAGGTCATTCTATTTGTTTCATTTTTGTCTTGTCATGCAAAACCCTAATTTACTAACATGGTATATGAAAGCAATAAATTGCGTAAAAGTAAATTAAGCTATTACAAAAATTATTATGGGAGGGGGGATACAAGTTTTTTGAATGGGGATATTTGCACAAAATAAAACCCTAAAATACTATTACAACCCAATTGAATAATCTGCAAAATAAATAAATATACAAATATTTAAATATGCAATAAAAATGTAATTATGCAAAAATGTTTTGTATTTGTTTTTTTTGTAAGAGAAAAATGATTTATTTAAACCCTAAAAGAAAAGGAAAAAAATAATATTATTATTTTTGGAGGGATGAAACCCTAGTTTTCAAATTAAAAGAAAAATATGTTTCCTTTTATTATTTTGTTCATTTTTTATTTAAGAAAATAATAAATAATATTATGTACAAATATTAAAAATTATAATATGTATGAAAATAATTATTTTATGTGAGAAATAATAAAATAAAAATGTATAGTATTTTTTTATTATTCACAAGTTATTTTAAGAAAATGATTTCTATTCTATTTAAATAAACTATTCTTATGCAAAAAATAATAATAAATAAAATAAAAATGTGAAAATCAATAAAATATGTTTGGGCATTTTTTATCATTAGCAAAAAATAAATGCAAGTAATAAGATAAAAGTATGCAAGAAAAATGCAAAAATATAAGAAATAAGTCAGGGGGTGCAAAAGGAAATCAGGGGGTGTGAATAACAAAAACAAACAGGCCCAATGCACCAAGGCCCAGATCATCAGCTTCGTCCATGTCCTTGCCTTCTTCCCTGCGCGCGTTTCTGCCTCCAAACTGTAACTTGCTATTGCTTGCATAAAATCAAAAACTCATAACATAAAACATGTAGCTTGTAATCTCACGATTCCAATGATATAAAATTTGTGACCTAACTCTCAAAGATCAGAGAGAATTTTATAACCCCTAATTTCTGACCTAATTTTTTTAGCATGTTCAACATTCAAATTCTCTTAGCTTAGTTAATATAAATGACAACTATGCATATGTACAGCTTCACCATGCTAGAGACTACATTTTTGCTTCACAAATCGTGGCTTGAGGATGTTTAAATAGAGAGATAGAGTTTTTAAAAATACCTCCTTCAGCTGGATTTGGATATGGAAATGTGGGGACTTTGAGTGAGGCCTGGGGATCGTGTGAGCTTCCTTGAAGTTCCCTCAAGCTATTCCAATGCTTAGCTGGCTTTGTGGATGGCTAAAACTCCCTGTAGAAGTCAAGCTGCAACCTTCCAAAGAGAAAATGGCAAAGGCTGAAACAGAGCACACAGTTGCAGGATGATTGCTTGGATAGCTTTGGTAGGATGTATAGAAATTGTTTGAAGTGTTACAAGGCAAAACGCACGAGAAAATATTGAGCTTGCTATGATTTTGCAGAAACTGCAATGTTGGGCAGGAATTTGGAATTTTGGAGTTTTTGAATGTTTCAGAGGTCAAGCATTCGCGTTTTGGCTTGTGATAAGTTTTTCCATATGTATATAATGATACCAAGTCTACCTTTTATCAGATGTACAAGTTCTTTGGACTTTTTTGGCCAACTTTCTTGCATTTGAAGAAAAGTGACAAGACTTATGCCAACATGCTTGTACTGGCTTGCTTGCTAGCTGCAGAGAGTTGGTACAAGTTGCTTGATATCTGTGGAAAATACTTTCACAAAAGGAACAAGTCCAAGGCTCAAGGCTGATAAAGTTTGCAAAAGCCTGCTTTATGAAAATGGCAATGTGCCCTTTATGCCATTTATGGATTTATTTCTTGTACAATGCTCCAAAAGTGAAAACAAAGCTTTTATCCACTGAGTTAGCATTTAATTATGGAGTGTAGAATGAGTTTAGGACCTGTAGTGCAAGGTACAAGCATGCTTGATCAGATTTGCAACTTGATGCATTGTAAAAATGGCTTGCACAAAAGTGACAAAATGCCAATTTCTCTTCATCGATTCTCCCTAACCACATATGATCTTGGAGAGTCCTTGGACATTTTGGAAAGCTTGCAACATGCTCTACAATCCATATTTTAAATGAATTTTTAGATATGATGTGTGATTGACCTCATGTGTCTAACGGTATCTTAACTGCAAGTGCACAGTCTATCGCGGTAGTAATAAAAAGATGTCGAACCCACAGGGGCTTCGTAATCACTCTAGTGTTATAAAACAGGTTAGTTTAGCTAAGACGGAAATTTTCACGTTTGGTTTTTTAGAAGTTTAAAACTAAAGGAGAAACTAAATTCAATTAAAAGAAATATAATATTAAAGTGGTCGGAGCGTAATGTTTTGAACCTATGCGAATTAAATTGCACCTAAGCATATAAAAATATTTAACTTAAATTGTTCTGTAGTACTTATCAGTTTAAAAACCCTCGATTCAAACTCTCGTGGTCTTACCTCGGATCATACTCCTAAAGCCAAATGTCTGCTCTCGCTAGCCCATAAGTGTTTAGAAAGCATCTTTTTGAAAACTAAATAAATCTAATTCGTTTTAAAGCGCTCTCGCTGTATTTAAATTGAATGCCTAACTTTAGCTATCCGGTTAAAACCTCACACTCTCGTGGTCTTGATTTCTCCCTATTTTACTTTCCTTACTCTCGTAACAAAAAGCTTGATTTTTAATTATAAAAAATCACGGCCAGAAATTAAGTTAATTAAGGTTTTAACTTAGAAATACATTAATTCATTTGGTTATTTCATCACGCCCCGACTACGGGTATTTAGCTACTCATAATGCTCGGAATTAAAATGCAGGAAATAAAATCAGAAAACAATAACACATGCATTATAAATAAAGAACAGAAATTTAACATAAATAAATTGCAATTATATTGAATACAATAAAAACCTGAAAAGCAATAATATCTTAGATCCTTCTTCCACAAGCCGGCAAGATTGGAACGTCGGAATGAAAATTAAATAAACAAAATGCGAAAATAAAATCGGGTTTTAAATCAGCAGAGCTTCCGCAAGAATTTTTTGAACTGAACTCCCCTCATTTTCTTTGAAGTCCAAGCTATTTATAGAGAATGAATACAGTTGAAATTATATTTCACGTTGCTAGATTCTTGGTTTGCTGAGAAAAATAAGGAGAAGGTGGTCTTGGGAGTTAGAGAAAAATAAGGCACACATGCATGCTTCGTTATTGACCACGTCCTGCACGTTCAAAACAACTAATAATATGCTTGTTACGGTCGTGGCAAGGGCGTGACGTGCAGATTCCATGAAATAGCGCATTACGGACGTGGCCAATGCATGACGGTCGTAACACGCTTCTGAAGTGTCTTACGGTCGTGGCAAGGGCGTGACGACCGTAATAGCAGCAATTTTGGATTTTTGACAGATTTATCTTTTCTCTTCCGGTCTTGGCCGCAATCTTGTACATTTCACGTTTCTTTCTAGTTTGAGCTGAGATATGTTGTACCTGCATAAAATCATATAAAACTCGGAGTATTCGGGAGTTAATCGGGTCAATATGATATAAAGCGGTTTAATTTCATAGTAAATATATGATATGATTTCTCGTTATCAAATCCTCCCATACTTAAACCATTGCTTGTCCTCAAGCAAATAGTCGTAAAAATCGGACAAGTGTTCGTCAGGCGCACATGCACGACATACCTTTTATTTTCGAGATAAAACACATGAAACCAATCGTCAGTCGGCCGGTACTTGAGTAAAACGTCAGTGATACGCCAATGACACAATTGAGTCGCGTATTTCCACTTTAACAAACCGCTTAATCGTTTCTTCACATTTCAACCTTGATCCTCTCGTGCTTTTTCGCCCGGTTTTGTTCTGGCGCAATCACATTAAGCCCTTTGTCTTTGCACGCACGTAGTGGAGTAGCCGGTTAGTGACTTTGATCCTATTTTTGTCACGAGGTCTGGTACACGGATGTGGTTACCCTATATTTTTCCAAATCGGAGGTTGCGGGGGATCGAGCCGTAGCACGCCCTACCAAGTTCAGAACCAGATACCTCTGAACCAACCAACAATGGACTTCTTCACTTATACTTATGTCTCATATGCGATCTTTGTCTTTTGGAACAAGATTTTCTTTGCTTAGCATCGAGATGAGAAGGGTGATTCATTGATTAGGCATCAAACACTTATATTCATCGGCTCCCCACGTGGTTTGTGTCTAGACGGTGCTGACTGCTAGTATAAACTACTAGGGGTTACTTCAAAACTTAAAAATCGAGGTGTACGTATAACGTTTCGTTTAGACGGGTTGCATAAGCAGGATGTTTGCGGTGTCATAATCGTATTGATTTTGTTTACTTGTTCTCGTCTTCCTAACTAGGTTTCCGTTTAAGGTAGGTATGTCGAGCTATGCGAACAGAGAATTTTTTGGTATGGCTTATAATACGGAGAAAACTTGAAAAACTTGAAAATATCATAGAATTACCATAAAATTACTAGAATTTGCAACATGAAGAAAATGCGGAATGAAAAGCATAGTGCCTCTCCCACACTATATCAGACATTGTCTCAATGTCATGATATATGGTAGGAAGGATTACAAATAGAAAAACTGTACGGAAAGGGAAATGAATGTAATACAGAAACAAAAACAAAAGAAAACTACTGGTGGCCTCTGCCTCTGCTTCGGGTGCGGGAGCGTCGGGTAGGTGTGGCCTCAAGGTCGGTATCATACGAGCCAAGAGCGGTTACGTCCATCCGTAAGGCATTAAGCTCAGATAAAACCTCGTCCAGCTTCTCATTAACGTTGCGCTGGCTGCTCAGAATTTGGACGTTCTGTGCATGTAGAGTGTCATATTACTCCTGATGCTTTCTTTCAAGAGCTACAGCCATCTGATTTTGCTGATGGAGGGCTCTGAGGATGTCCTCCATAGTGAAAGGAGGTGGTGCAGAAGAGGACTCAGGAATGTCGGGAGCAGGAGCTTCGCGGTCCAATTCCTCCTGGATCTCGTCAGTTGGAGCATCTGGCTGGGCATCGTGCACAGGAGCATGGCCTTCAGGGGCATCAAATAGCCAATTGGCTCGGTTATGCGGATCGATACGGTCCCTGCAAGGCAGAACAATGTTAGAATAAACAATGTTACGGATCACTGGATTGAACTTGTCGTCGTCCCGCTCGTGAATGAGATGAGCAGATTTACAATGGTCCAAGGTGAGCAAAACCGGTGCTCTGGAGGGCAGATGGGCAAGGGTGTCGCCATGATTCAAAGCCAAGGCAATAGAAGTGACAAGCCCTCCGAAGTAGAAAGGTTTTCCGCCTCGAGTGCAAATGGAATGAATATGGGCCAAGAGGAAGGGTGCGGCGTTGATTTTCTGATCGGTGAACGCGCAGTGCATGAAGAATAGCTCTTTGGAGTTGAGCTTATGGTTACTATCCCTTGCGAAAATGGTGTTGCACAGGATGCGATGGAAATAGCGAATGGCGGGGTTATGAATTTGTGTGGCATTGAGGTGATCGTAGGAGTTAGCACGGTTGTTGGTCAGGCTATGCCATAGATTAAAGGATTCCTCATGGAAGGTGTCAGGTACACGGAGGTGAGCGCCTTCATCAGTACAGAAGTCAAGTAATCAACCGAATGCATTCTGAGAGAAGTCGTATTCGGCTCCGAAAATGCGAAACCTTACCGCACCAGTAAGTTGATTTGTTGGACCATTAGGAGTGATGTAGCTGAAGGAACTGAGGAACTCGAGGGTGAGATTCTCGTACGTGGGTTGGGGCTGGCTACAGAGGGTCCAAAGGTTGACATTTTGAAAGAGATGTTGGACACCTTGAAGCAATCCAAGGTCTCTGAGGCAGTCAACGTCGATGTACCTAGTGGGATGGAGGCCTCGGCGTTGGAACTTCAAGAACTTTGTGCGTTGGGTGTCACCTTGTTCACCATCGCGTAAGTAGATGCCTGGGATTTGCTGGTTTACGTTTGCCATTTTTTTGAATGCAGTAGTGTTAGAGAGAGTGGGTTGTGGGTTGTGATTGGTGAGGGATACAGTTTATGAGATGTAGATATAATGAGGGAAAGTAATGGGAAGTTTGAAAATTAGTGGAGAATAATGGTGAGTTAAGTGGTGTGAATGGGGATTGATGGAGGTAGTGGAACGGTTTTGAAGTAGTGGAAGAAGAGGGAAAGGTTGAAGAAGAAGAACTTTTGTCTTCTATAGGGGTTACTGATATAACCCGTGTTACGGTCGTAACACAGGTATGACGGTCGTAACACGCTAAAAGGCGTGTGGCGATCGTAAGGGGGTTGTGACGGTCGTAACAGCGGCAAAATATGCAATTTTTAGCAGACAGTTCTGTACCAATTCTGCAACATCCTATCTTTACACATAAGAATTTCAATAGCAGTATACATTCAGTGTTATACCAAGCAAATGCAAACATATATATTCCAAAACATCACAACATCAATCGATCAGAGCAAAGCTCGCAATTTATGTATAGCATTATAATTGGCATAGATGAAACTAGCAATTGAATACTAAATAACTGAAACTTTGATTCCATAAATTTGCTTTTTCAACACCAGAAATTCAAAAACTACATAAAAGTAAATTTGTTCCAAATTAAAACGAAACTGAAAATATGCGAAAATGGGAAACTTCCTAGAAACAAAACAAAAGGAAATATAAAACTAGAGCTGCTTTTTGTGAGTTCATCCAAGCTTTGCTTTTATGTCTTCGAGTGAATTATGAATGTGATAAAATTGCTCCACGGTTATGTCAGTTAATCTGATTATCTCCAGACGCATGCTTTTTATTTGCATCTTTTATTCCATTAATGTTAGTCTGGTAGGTATCAAGTGTGGTAACAATTTTATTAAGATTATCAGTGTAATCCTTCTTGGTTGTTTCAGAGGCTTCATGGGCCTCTGCCATGTTGAAGTTTTCGTAGTAACTAGGAGGAGTCTCAGGGTCACCAATGTCGGACATAACATCATCATAAATTTGATAATCTTGTGGTGTCTCAGGTGTAGGAGGGTGGTCGGGTGGGTTTAGCTCATAAAGCCAGTTATCACGGTTATGGACACTTACTTTGTTATGGTTTGGAAGGGTGAATAGGTTTACAACTTCGTATCTTATCAAATACTCATAAGGTGGGTAATCATGGTTTGCTATTATACGGCGGTCAAAGCAAAAAGCAATATTCATGGGACGGATCGTACCAAAATGTGGGCACCGATTCAGCTGGTGTCTCAGGCCGAGGGCATGTGCAATCATTATGACCAGGCCACCTATGATGATTGGTTCATCAGGGTTATCGATAATGCAGTAAAAGGTTTGCATTAGGAATGGCACGACATTAACGGGGTGGCCTTGGTGCATACAATATAGTAAAAATATCTCGTCCTTAGACACTGCAGTACGGTTCTCCTCTTTCCCGAATATAGTGTGGGCTAGAATCTTATGGAAGTAGCGGATAGCAGGGTTATGTATCTCATCGTTATCCATGTTATCCGGATCAGGGTGATAATTACCAGTTAAAGTCCCCCAGAAGTAATCTAGCTCAAAATCCATCAGTTCAACATGGGTAGTAGAGTAAGTAAAAGGGCCGCTAGGGAATCCTAACAGGTCAGCTAGTTCCTTATGAGTGTAAAAAAAATCAATGCCAAAGAGACGGAAACTTATAAATCCTTTTCGGGTTCCTTTTCCATGTTCTGATATATGGACTAGTGAGCTTAGAAACTCAAAGGTGAGCTCACGGTAGGCGGAAAACCTAATCTTAATGTGGGCTTTTTCCCACCCCAGCTGGTTAAACAAGTACAGAACACTATCCGTTATACCTAAAGCATTCATAGTGGGTTCATCATAATAAAGTGTCATACCAATGTTTCTTTTTGATAATTCCTCGAATTTTCTCTTTTGGTTTATACCTCTAAAGGTGGTTTCCGAGAAATTATGTGGTTTTGGTTCCATGGTTATTGTTAGTCAGGGAAACAAGTCAGGAGAGAAGGTAGAAGAGAAACAAAAACCTTTTAGAAATCCTGTGGCAATTAAAATTATTTTTGAAATCAGCAGCAGTTTTATGAAAATTATAACAAAAGAAAGAAAATGAAAAATAAAACTTAAATAGGAATAAATGCAAAAACGAAAGGTATAATAAATAAATAAATAGAAACGAATAACAATTAACAAACAGGTGGGTTGCCTCCCACTTAACGCTGTTTTTAACGTCAAAAGCCTGACATAGTGCCTAGCAGCAGATTATTCGGGTGAAATATTGGGCAATTTTAAAAGTCTTAGAATATTCGTATAGTCTCTATTTTCAATGTTATTGTATATTTTTAACCGCTGCCCGTTTACTGTAAACGGGTCAGTATTTCTACCCTTAATTTCTATTGCTCCGCTAGGAGACACTTTTGTAATTTCATATGGACCTGACCATCTAGATTTTAATTTACCAGGGAAAAGCCTAAGTCTTGAGTTAAATAATAGTACGACATCTCCCACACTAAATTCTTTCCTAGATAAACGCTTATCATGCCATTTTTTAGTTCTTTCTTTGTATATTTTAGCATTCTCATAAGCATCTAATCTTAATTCTTCTAATTCATTTAAATCCAGGACTCGTTTTTCTCCCGCAGCAGTGTAGTTCATGTTGAGCGTTTTAATTGCCCAATACGCTTTGTGTTCTAATTCTACTGGGAGGTGACAGGATTTTCCGTATACGAGCTTGAAGGGTGTAGTTCCTATAGGGGTCTTGTAGGCCGTCCTATAGGCCTATAAAGCTTCGTTGAGCTTTGATGACCAATCTTTCCTGGTTGTGGCTACAGTTTTTTCTAAGATCTGCTTAATTTCTCTGTTTGAGACTTCGACTTGTCCACTGGTTTGTGGGTGGTATGGTGTCGCTATACGATGTTTCACTCCATACTTAAATAGTAATTTGTCGAATATCTTTGAGATGAAATGGGAGCCACTGTCACTAATGACTAGTCTCGGTACACCGAATCTTGGAAAGATTATGTTTCTAAAGAGTTTTATTACCACTCGTGTGTCATTTGTAGGAGAGGCTATGGCCTCGATCCATTTTGAAACATAATCGACCGCGACGAGTATATATTTGTTTCCAAAAGAAGATGGGAAGGGTCCCATGAAATCGATTCCCCATACGTCGAAGATTTCTACGTCTAGGATTCCTCTTTGAGGCATTTCATCGCGTCTTGAAATATTACCGGTGCGTTGACACCGATCGCAATTTCTAACAGCGATGTGGACATCTTTCCATAGATTAGGCCAGAATAGGCCGGCATGAAATGGCATTTTTCCCAGTTGAGCACGAGGTTTACTTTTACACATCTTTCTAAGACTTTCTCTAGGTTTGATAGACATCCTTCGAAACTTCCCCCACACACTGAGAAATCATCCATGAACACTTCCATGATGTTGTCTATAAAATCTGCAAAGATTGACATCATACATCATTGGAAGGTAGTTGGGGCATTACACAATCTGAAAGGTATTCGTCTATATGCGAATGTTCCATACGGACACGTGAAAGTAGTCTTTTCTTGATCGTCAGGGTGAATGGGAATTTGAAAGAATCCGGAGTAACCGTCTAGATAGGAGAAATAGGAATGTTTGGCTAACCTTTCTAGCATTTGGTCTATGAAGGGTAGAGGGAAATGGTCTTTACGAGTGACTTTGTTTAGTTTTCTATAATCTATACACACTCTATGTCCATTGACTACTCTTTGCGTTATTGGTTCGCCTTTCGCGTTCTTAACAACGGTGATACCTACTTTCTTGGGCACCACGTGTACTGGGCTCACCCACTTACTATCAGAGATCGGGTATATGATTCCAGCTTCCATAAGCTTTGTAATTTCATCTCTGACTACAGTGCTAAGAATCGGGTTAATCCTTCTTTGAGGTTCTCTAGAGGTTTTACAATTCTCTTCTAGCAAAATACGGTGCATACAAATTGAAGGGCATATTCCTTTCAAATCAGATATGTTATAACCTAGTGCGGTTGGGTATCTCCTTAGGACGTCTAAAAGTTTTTCAGTTTCGAGCTTTCCTAAGTTGGAGTTTACTATTACTGGTCGCGTGTGTTCGGTATCAAGGAATCATATCTTAGATTCTTAGGTAAGATTTTCAATTCTACACTGGGGTTCTTCGGGCATGGCATATGATCGGGCGTGAGTGCTAAGCTTTCGTTTAGACTGTCATCGTTTTCGAGTATTGGAGGGGTTTGGATTTCCATTATCTCAGAATATTTTGTCTGTTCTGCTTCCATTTCTCTTACGCACTCGTCTATGACATCTATAAGATAGCATGTGTCGTTCATGGCTGGTGCTTGTAAGAATTGAGTAAGGATGAATTCCACTTTTTCTTCTCCAACTTCGAATGTTAGTCTGCCCTTCTTTACATTAATTATAGCTCCGGCGGTGGCTAGGAAGGGTCTTCCTAATATGATAGGGGTAACTGAGTCCTCGGTTATGTCCATGATGATGAAATCGGTCGGGATATAGAATTGACCTATTCTAACTGGAACGTTTTCCAGTATACCTACAGGGTATTTAACTGATCGGTCAGCTAATTGAACGGACATTTGCGTGGGTCTGAGTTCTCCCCTCTCTAGATTTTTGCAGATAGATAGGGGCATGACGCTAATACTTGCTTCTAAGTCACATAGAGCTTTGTCTATGACAAACTTTCCAATATTACAAGGTATAGAGAAACTACATGGGTCTTTTAACTTAGGAGGCATATTGTTTTGAATGATCGCGCTACACTCGGCAGTGAGTGTAACTGTTCCGTTATCTTCTATCTTTTTCTTGTTAGATAGAATTTCCTTGAGAAATTTAGCGTACGAGGGCATGTGAGTGATGGCTTCTGTAAAAGGTATTGTGATATTGAGTTATTTCAGAAGTTCAACAAATTTCTTGAATTGGCCCATCGTTTTGGAATTTATAAGTCTCTGAGGATACGGAATTGGTGGTTTATAAGGTGGTGGAGGTACATAAGGCTTCTCTTGCTCCACTGCCTCTTGAGTTTCGTTTTCCTTTTCTTTTTCTTTAGGTTCATTGGCTTTGTCAGTCGGCTCGCTCTGTTTTTGGTACATGGCTGGATTTTCTAGTCTTGGGTCAACAGGTCCGTCGAGTTCTTTTCCACTTCTCAGTATCACAGCATTAACATGTCCTTTTGGGTTGGGCTGTGGTTGACCAGGAAAAATTCCAGTCGGTGCTGCAGTAGGTGCTTGTTGTTGAGCTACCTGTGAAATTTACGTCTCAAGCATCTTGTTATGGGTGGCTAAAGCATCAACTTTGCTAGCTAATTGTTTTATCTGCTCATTAGTATGTAAATTCTGATTCATAACGTCTTTATTAGTCTGAGCTTGGGAAGCAATGAAGTGTTCTATCATGATTTCTAAGTTAGATTTCCTAGGAGTATTAGGTCCATTACCAGGATGATTTGGGATAACTTTTGGATAACCGGGTGGTGTGGCAGGAGCTTGTCCAGGCGCGTATAACGCATTGTTACTTTTGTATGAAAAATTCGGATGATTTTTCCAACCAGGGTTATAGGTATTGCTATAAGGGTTCCCTTGTACGTAATTTGCTTGTTCAGTTGGAACTCCCGTTAGAAGTGGGCATTCTGGAGCAAGATGTGATGAAGACCACATAGATCGCAAGTTTGGACAACTGCGGCTACGGTAGCTGCAGGAGTAGTGGTAAGATTTTCTAACTTTTGGGTAAGAGCTTCCACTTTAGCATTGACTTGGTCCAGAATATTCACTTCAGACATTCCACCTTTGGTTTGGGATTTCTCCACATTAGCTCTTTCGCTTCCCCATTGATAGTGGTTATGGGCCATACTTTCGATAAGTTGATTTGCTTCGGCATATGGTTTATCCATCAGTGCGCCTCCAGCGGCGGCGTCTATAGTCAATCTTGTGTTATACAAGAGACCGTTATAAAACGTATGAATGATTAGCCATTCTTATAAACCATGATGAGGACAGAGTCTAATCATATCCTTGTAACGTTCCCATGCTTCGAAAAGTGATTCGTTGTCTTTTTGTCTAAAACCATTGATGTTAGCTCTAAGCATAGAAGTTTTGCTTGGTGGGAAATATCTAGCCAAGAAGACTTTCTTTAATTCATCGCATGTGGTGATTGAATTTGAAGGAAGAGATTGGAGCCAGGCTCGGGCTCTGTCTCTTAAAGAAAAAGGAAATAGGCGCAATCGTATCGCCTCAGGGTTTACACCATTCGCTTTTACAGTGTCTGCGTACTGCACAAACACTGATAGATGTAGGTTAGGGTCGTCAGTAGGAGATCCAGAAAATTGGTTCTGCTAAACGGCGGATAAAAGCGAAGGTTTCAGCTCGAAATCGTTTCGAGCAATAGCAGGAGCGGAAATGTTGTTGTGAGGTTCCGCTTGCGAAGGAACTGCGTAGTCCTTAAGAGCGCGAGGCGGATTTGGTACGTCAGCCATTATCGATTCTTCGATAAATTCTGGTAACGAGATATCAGGAATTTTAGTCGGAGGAAGATTGTTGAGAGCTCGGTATTCTTGAATTCGGCGTCTTAATCTTAAGTAACGCTCGATATTGTTAATTTGTAGATGCAAAGGCTCGTCTTGAGAACGAGTGTTTGGAATACAACAAAGGGAAATATAAAAAAGTTGCCTTAGTCTAGACAGCGTTATTTTCAGAGTACACTAGTGACTAAACTAAAGTCCCCGGCAACGGCGCCAAAAACTTTATGTGCGATTGACCTAATGTGTCTAACGGTATCTGAACTGCAAGTGCACAGTCTATCGCGGTAGTAATAAAAAGATGTCGAACCCACAGGGACTTCGTAATCACTCTAGTGTTATAAAACAGGTTAGTTTAGCTAAGGCGAAAATTGTCACGTTTGGTTTTTTAGAAGTTTAAAACTAAAGGAGAAACTAAATTCAATTAAAAGAATTATAATATTAAAGTGGTCGGAGTGTAATGTTTTGAACCTATCCTATTAAATTGCACCTAAGCATATAAAAATATTTAACTTAAATTGTTCTCTAGTACTTATCAGTTTAAAAACCCTCGATTCACACTCTCGTGGTCTTACCTCGGATCATACTCCTAAAGCCAAATGTCTGCTCTCGCTAGCCCATAAGTGTTTAGAAAGCATCTTTTTGAAAACTAAATAAATCTAATTCGTTTTAAAGCGCTCTCGCTGTATTTAAACCGAATGACTAACTTTAGCTATCCGGTTAAAACCTCACACTCTTCTGGTCTTGATTTCTCCCTATTTTACTTTCCTTACTCTCGTAACAAAAAGCTTGATTTTTAATTATAAAAAGTCACGGCCAGAAATTAAGTTAATTAAGGTTTTAGCTTAGAAATACATTAATTCATTCGGTTATTTCATCACACCCCGACTACGGGTATTTAGCTACTCATAATGCCCGGAATTAAAATGCAGGAAATAAAATCAGAAAACAATAACACATGCATTATAAATAAAGAACAAAAATTTAACATAAATAAATTGCAATTATATTGAATACAATAAAAACCTGAAAAGCAATAATATCTTAGATCATTCTTCCACAAGCCGGCAAGATTGGAACGTCGGAATGAAAATTAAATAAAAAAAATGCGAAAATAAAATCGGGTTTTAAATCGGCAGAGCTTCCGCAATAATTTTTTGAACTGAACTCCCCTCTTTTTCTTTGAAGTCCAAGCTATTTATAGAGAATGAATACAATTGGAATTATATTTCACGTTGCTAGATTCTTGGTTTGCTGAGAAAAATAAGGAGAAGGTGGTCTTGGGAGTTAGAGAAAAATAAGGCACACATGCATGCTTCGCTATTGACCACGTCTTGCACGTTCAAAACAACTAATAATATGCTTATTACGATCGTGGCAAGGGCGTGACGTGCAGATTCCATGAAATAGCGCGTTACGGTCGTGGCCAATGCATGACGGTCGTAACACGCTTCTGAAGTGTCTTACGGTCGTGGCAAGGGTGTGACGACCGTAATAGCAGCAATTTTGGATTTTTGACAGATTTATCTTTTCTCTTCCGGTCTTGGCCGCAATCTTGTACATTTCACGTTTCTTTCTAGTTTGAGCTGAGATATGTTGTACCTGCATAAAATCATACAAAACTCGGAGTATTCGGGAGTTAATCGGGTCAATATGATATAAAGCGGTTTAATTTCATAGTAAATATATGATACGATTTCTCGTTATCAAGATACCTCTTGGAACTAGGTGAAAAATGTCCATGAGGTTGGGTCAAAAACCTGCCTAAATTAGGGCAAATTTTCACTAAGTCATTTAGTTCATGGACCTCTATTCACAAATTCATAACTTGAGATACAAGCATCTTTTTGGAAAACTTTGTGAAGAAAAGTTTTATATTTCATGGAGTACTACAACTTTCATGTTGGAAGTTTTCTTTGAATCCAATTGCATCATGGTGAAAAAATGGTGAAAAGTTGGGAAAAAATAAGAAAATTTCCATACTTAGAAAAATTCTAAGTTATGAAATTTTTCAAATTCAAAACCCTAATTTTCAAAATTGGTTTTCTTGGTCAACAAGTTTCATATTTTGATATATCTTGATGAATTATGACCCTTGGCACTTGATTTTGACCAAAAAGTCAAAGTTTGACTTTTCAGTGTACAGTTGACTTTTGATCAGTTGACTACAAAATTCATCTGTTAATCCAATGAACTTGAATTCTTTTGAACTATGTAATTAGGTCAAGATGATGCCATTGAACGCTTGAAATAATGTTTGAACCCAAATGGCCATTGGCTAGGTTAAAAATCAGAAATTGCCCCTTCTCAGTCAAAACCCTAATTTTGACCATTTTGCCCTTTTGATGATTTGATCAAATTTCTTGAGGAGTTGTGATCCAAACATGATCAAATGGCACATATGAGTCCAAAATGTTGTTGTGGATCAAAAATTATGAAGTTTGACTGTAAATTGGCCATAGTTGACTTTTTCCCCAATACAACTGATTTTTAGGTCAACTCTCCAATTGACTGAGCAAAAATGTGATTCAAAGCTTGAAAGTCAACATGGGTAATCTTAGGGGTCCAAGATGGTGTATGAAAGTCAAATGAAGCATTTATGGTCCAAAAATGCTTGTGCAAACTCAAACCCTAATTTCAGGTTATTAGTGCAAGGGGATGTCTTGAGCTGAGCAAACCCTAATCTTGTCTTGAGTCCAAGAAGTCTTGTGAGGAAAAAAAATGATAAATGAGAGGGAAAATTTTGGGGTACAATAGCTATTATGAAGGGAATTTATTGCCTTGTACCTCATGTAGGAGGCCAATGCTGAAGGTGGATTCAAAGAAGATGCGAAGGTGAATTCGAAGCAAGCATGGAGGGAGTTATTTGTCCAATCGAAGCTTATCCAATCAAAACAGGTATGAGGACATCAAATGTCCAATCGAAACAGGTATACAGGTAACTATTGCATTGTGAACCAAGTAAATAGATAAGGCTAATAGTGCAATTGAAGCTTGCATGCAGGAGGTTATTGCCATGGGCACCAACACAATCATGTAGGAGGCAAAGGGTGCAATCGAAAGATGTATGCAGGAAGCCTTAATGCCCAGACGAGGCTTGTATGAAGATAAGTGTTGTCTTCCCTGGATCAAAGCTAGTTATTTCGAAGGAAACCTTTTTCCTTGTGGATCGAAGCATGCAGAAGGAAGGAGTTGCCTTATGGATCGAATGAGGCACAAAGGATGCTATTGTCTTATGGATTGAAGAAGGCATGAAAGAGACAAAAGTCCAATCGAATCCTTGTCAATCGAAGTAAACTTATTTTTTCTCCAATTTTGTCAAAAAGATTATTTTTATCTGCTTTGCCCTTTTTTAACAGTTTCCTCTTTAACTTGATGCTGTAAAATCCAATTGTACTTGTGCAAGCTTGAATTTTTTGAGAATCCTTGTGCAAAATTCCTTGAGAAATGAGAGAGCAAATTTTGGGGTACAACAACTTGATTTTCACATTATGAGTCGATGATGTAATTTTTGGTTGCTTTCTTGTTATCTCTAACTTGTTTGTTGAGTTTGTACAAGGATTACCATAAGGGATTTTGATGACGCTTACTTGCTCGGTACTCCGCTTTATGTGTGGGGTACCACTCTTCACATGGTGCTATCTTTTGTCCCTAAGTTATGAGGCGTATACTTGTATATTTTGTATTGTCTAGATAATTCACTTACTACTATAATACTTGTTCAGTTGTGTCTGAAACAAACCACTTATGTTTCTTTGGTGCTTCGACACATGTTCTGACTTTGTTTGTTGCTGATGCTAGCTCATTCGAGGTTATATGGATTTCTTGTTGCGTTCAGTTTAGTGACACGCTTTTGCTGGATTGGTAGTCTGATTTATTTCCTGATGCAATGAGAAGTAGGATAGAGATTTATGACGGGGACTTCTGTTTATGATCATGTCAGGAACCCCTCTGGTTTATTTAATGACCAGTTTAAGGAAATTTCGCATTTGTGTGCTACTTGTGTGTGGTTTGTTTAAAGACCCACCTTTGAAGTGGGCATTCTACAGACGTTTTTACATTTGTGCCCAAAGACCTCAAAGAAGGCGCTCATTCCCATTCCCACATTGATAAGTCCTCAAAAGGAGGCGAGTGGAAAGGGTTCACAATCAACCCCCACATTTCATCTGTGTCATCCTTAGCTCGTGACGCACCATGATGCTTTGGAGTGTGATGCTGTTGTTATCGAGTCTGTTAGATGGAAAAGGGATTTGTAATCGATTCTACACACTTTGTATCGAGATCACGTTGGTCGACATTGACTCTCCATGTTTTATCACTTTCCTCCCTTACTTTTCTTACCTGGAAATACGATGTAACAGTACAATTTTTTTCCCACAGATAGCTTTTTGCCTCGGTTGATATGACCCATTGGCTAAAGCTTCTTGTATCCTACCATGCTTGTTTGCCTCGATTAATATGACCCTTTGGCTAAAGCTTCCAATTTTATACCTTGATGCATAATATCTTGGTTAGGCCTTTGTGACTTGAGCTAGCGTGCGCTTCTCATAACATGTGTGTTCTCTCTTGAGCCCGTGGATTGTTTGTTTGTTTTTGTCATTGTGTATACCATGTTCCGTTAGGTTTTGAACCATTGTATGTTCCCTTAGGATCACTCGATTAGGTTAGTTTTTGAGCTAGACATTAGGATAGGTACCCATGCATGCTAATGTACATAGATATTTCCCTTCCAAACCCGACCTTAGGACCATCATTGTATGATAACATTATGGATACATTCTAGATAGTCTCCCTTAGTTGTTTAATTTTCTTTTGTATCCTTAAAACTAAAACCTATTTTTTCTTGGAACATGCATAAAGCATCTAACAACTATCAAATACTCTTTCAAGGTAAAAACACCAAACAAATAAAACCTTTTTTCCGCCTTTGGGCTTTGCATCAAAACTAATCAACTTTTCAAAAAGAACATGTTAATTCACTTATGTGCTGACTCGTGAATCTCCAAAGGTCGAGTTGCGGCAGAAGGCAAAAATAATATTTATGGAAACATGTGAGTCGAACTACGACGCTCTGATTCCTTAAAAAGGATACGTAGGCATATGGACACGAGGCTCAGCTGAGCAAAACTTTGTAAATATTTCATTCTTTTCCCCATGTTTTCATTTGCATGCATTCCCTCTTTGCATTTTCTTTTTAGCTCTTAAGCATTATATTTGAACACACCCTTTAATTATAACAACGTGAGTGGATACCGTAGAGTACTACAGGCGTGTGGGGTGCTAATACCTTCCCTTCATGTAACAGACTGCTTTACCCAACTTCTTGATTGTTTGACCTTGATTTCACCCTTCTTAGGTTTACTCGATGTTTACCTTTCCATTCATGTGGGATAAAAACTTTTGATGGCAACTTCAATGATTTCATCTCGATGATTTTTTCTGCCAGTTGTTTCAGTTGGAGACTTCAATGGGGAAGATTGACCAATTGCTGGTCCATCTTGAAGTCGCTCCTAGCTATTGTTTTCTTTTTCTTGGGTGTTTATTTGTATGCTTTATGGCTTGTTCATTTTGTACATGTTTATCTGATCATATGTTTGCATTGCATTTTATTGCTTTCCATATCGGTTATCTGCTGTGTTGGTGTTTACCTCTTGTTTTGGAAAACAACGTTGGTCTCTTAAAAAAAAGTTTACTGGAAAGATCGACTAGGGAATCTCAGTACAATGCTTCACTTTTTGAGTGTTTTCATAAAGTATGTTCAAAAGGGTTCGTTCGACTAAGGCGAAACGAATTTAAAAGTAATAAAGAAGGACTTGTAAAATAAAACAAAAGATGTTTTAAACTGTAAAAATAGATGACATAACATCAAAATAGTTGAAAAATGGGTTGATTCAAACATACACTGCCTTAGCTTGGCTCATTTTTCTTGTTCGCTTGGGTACTCTGAGTGACTAGCGTGTAGGAATGTGAAAGTTTGAACCTCTGACACTATGCACTAAGTGCTTTATTTATAATACACAAAAATAACTACTTTTCAGCGGGTTTTGCTTCTTTATAAGCCACGTCTCTCTTGTAACTTTCCTCCCTGAACCCACATTCTCCATCCATGCTATCTGTGGTACGGTGGGAGAACTGACTAGGGTTTTGCGTTTGTTTTCGCAAATGTTTCGGTTGAGCAAGAGTTGCCACCGACTTTTTATTTTATCCTAAGGAAAGGTTTAAAAAGCACAGCAAAAACCTTTGAGATTTTTCTTGGGTTCGGGGAGTAGATTATAGAAAGGGAAGGTATTAGCACCCTTTCTATCCATGGTTATCCATGGGCTCTTAGGTACTTGCTTAGATCAACTTGCCTTGGTTTTCAATTGTTTGAAATGGTGCTTGGTGTGTGGTTTTTGAAAATGTTTTGAAAAGATGCCTTGTATAGGCTACCCTTGTAACAATTCTTTACTCGAATGTTTTACAAAAGGTGTTTTGTCTTTAGAAAAGATGTTTCAAGGTTTTTTTGAAAGTTGGTTTTGAAAGTGTTTGTGAAGTGGGTTTTGAAAATAGGCAAGTGTTTTCTTGGCAAATTGACAAGTACTTAAGATTTGTCTACCCTAAAGTTTTCTCAAAGACTTTTGTTATGTTTTAAACCTTTTGACAATTTTGTTCCACCATTGCATTTGGTGGATAATCTTGTATTAGGAGGTGAAAGGGACGGGTGCGGGTCATCGTTTAGACCATAATTGCAATAGTGTTAAATGTCATTGGGCAATTTTTTCTTTTAAGAGGGGCTTGATCATTCATTTAGGCAACATTTTGAGGGACTATGATCATTTGATTGTTTATTTTACCCAAAGAAGTTCAACATGCAATATGGCCCAATTATTTGAAAGCAACAAAGTGGAATACCCTAGGGGTGCAAGTGTGGAATGTGTTGTCCATTTTCATGCTTATTTATCTTGAGATTATGTCCAACTATTTTGTTCGTTTTATTCGCATTCAAACCCTAATTCTAGCATGGTATGTTTAGAAAGCATTAAAAGTGCGAAATTTAAATTTCTACACTATTACAACACAATAATATGGGGAGGGGGGTACAATGTTTCAAATGGGGTATATTTAGACAAGAATTTAAACATAACTATTATATCATTTTTCTTTGAATATTTACAAGACAAATAATTGTATAATTTAAATGGAAATGAAATAAGTATGCAAAAATGTAATAAAAAGGGAATTTTTATGGGTATGAAAAAAGAATATTATTTATGTAAATAAAAAGAGAAATAAAAGGGTATTATTTTTGGAGTATTTTCAATTTTAGGGCAAAACCCTAATTTTTAATCAAAAAGGGATATTAATCAATTAATTCATATAATAATTATTATTTACATACAAAAATAAAATAAAATATAGTATATTTGTAAAAAAAGGTATTTTTTAGTATTAAATATTAAAAAATAAAATATGTACATTTTTTGGTATTTTTACTCTAAGTATATTAATATATACCTATATATTTATATTATTTACAAAATGTGTATTATATATATTAATTAATAATATTTAATATTTAAATAAAAAAAGTATTTTTCTATAAAACATTTTCAGGAAGCAAAAATAAGATAAAAGTGTATAGAATATATTTGTGCTATTTTAATAGTTTAAACAAAAAGTATATATTTATTTATTTGTGTACAAACTAAGAAAAAATCAAATAAATCCCTAATAAAATCAAAAATGATGAGAAAAAATATTTTTAAATTTTTAATATGCTGAGAAAAAATAAATGAGTTAATTAAAAAAAGAAAAAGTCAAAAAACATTAAAAATAAAGCAAATGGGCTCAGGGGGTGTAAAACCAATTGTAAGGGTGCAAAAAGAAAACACAAAGCAAGCCCAGCCCAATGCCACCTTTCTTCAACCTCTGAACTGTGTCATTCAAAAAACGTGCGCCCTGTTCTTGATCTTCTAACTCCTGATTCCTGGCTTATTAATGAAAACTCATAACATAAAAAATGTTCAGCATCAAGAGACGAATCCAACCATATGCAGAACTTGATCTAACTCTCTAAGATGAGGGAGAATTTCTTCTCCCCCAAATCCTAACCTAGATTTTCTGCCATTTTCAAACCTCAAATTCTCACAGCTCAAGTAAAAGAAATGAAAAGTAAAAACATGTACATGTTCAGTGGCATGAGTAGAACATTGTTTATTCACAAACTTAGAGCTAATGATGCTTGATAAGAGAGATAGAAGTTCACCAAGATACCTGTTCAGCTGAAGTTCTATCTGGAAATGAGGAAGCTTTCAGTGCAAGGTGATGATTGGAAAAGCTTCCTTGAGGTCCAGAGATGCTATTCCAAAGTTTACTTTGTCTTGAAAGCTTTTGAATCGTGCTAGAGCACTTCACCTGCAAAACAAGAAACTGAAAATGGTGGAAGTGGTTAGAGGAATTACAGGTCGTGTTTCAAGTCATGGTTAGCTTGCATAGGTGCTAGGGAATGTATGTGAACTGGTTTGGGCAAGAGAGCTTGAGGGAAATGGAAGATGGCACTCAAACTGCAGGCCTGACCCTGTTTTTGCAGTTTGAAGATGATTCTGAGATTGGGAGTGTATGAGAGGTGTTAGGGTCGTGTAATAGCTTGGTTGAGATGTCTTGAGTATGTTTTTCAAGTTCACTTAAGGGTTTGTAAGCTGATATGAGAGTTGGTTTGAGTTATGATGTGTTTCCTACACTTTAAGCAAGCAATGGTTACTTTGTGCCTCTAGCCTGTACAGGCCCTCATGCTATGCTGCATAATCCCTCCTTGATCAGTGTGATTAACACATAAACTTGTGCCAATTAGATATGGACTGTACTTCTTGGATTTGTAATTGGACATAAAGCTACCTTTTGCAAAAATGGAAGAAATGCTTTATCTATTTTGGGATTAATCCTTTATGCAATGCTAGAACACAAAGAACATGGCTTTGGCACAAAGAATATGCATTAAATTTATGAGTGTTGGGTGGTTTAAGGACCTGTAATCAAGATATGCAAGCTGAGATTGAAATGCATAGTGTTATGAACATGTACATGGCCAAGAACAAAAGTGACTTTTTCTCATTTTGCAAAATTCGATTCTCCCTAACCATGAGGTTGTTTGAGAAGTTCTTGGACATTTTGGAAAGCTTAGAATGTGTACTACAATCCATCTTTGAAATGCAATTTGAAATTCCAAGTGGAAGTATATGGAAAATGGCCTTGAAGTTGGGTAGAAAACCTTGTCAAAATAGGTTAAAATTTCACTAAGTTAAGAATGGTTTAGTGCCCTTATTCAAAAATTTGTAACTTGAGATACAAGCCTCAAATGGGAAAACTTTGTGATTCAAAGTTGTATATTATGCAACAAGCTACAACTTTCATGTTTTGACTCTTGTTTGAATCCAAATGGATCTTGGTGAAAAAGTGGGGCAAAGTTGGGAAAAAATTAGGGTTTTTTATAACTTAGAAAAATTCTAAGTTATGAAAAATCCTAATTTCTAACCCTAATTTGCATTTTGTGATTTCTTGGTGAACAAGTTTCATGATTTGGCATGTTTTGATGAAAAATGAATCTTGACTCTTGATTTTGACCAAAAAGTCAAAGTTTGACTTTTCAGTATACAATCAAAATTGATCAATTGGCTGGGAAATTTAACTGTCAATCTTGTGTACTTGGGATCTTTTGAGTTTGTTGAGCATGTCAAGATAATTCCATGGGGTCCTTGAGTCCATATATGAGCTTGGCTTGCCATTGGCTAGGTCAAACAGTCAAAAATTGCCTTTGTGCTGGCAAAACCCTAAAAATGACCATTTTGCCCTTTTGGTGATCTGATCAAATTTCTTATGGAATTGTGATCCAAACTTGATCAAATGGTCCATATGAGTTCATAATGTTGATGTGGGTCAATTTTCATGAGGTTTGACTGTCAATTGGCCACAGTTGACTTTTTCCCCAATACAGCTGATTTCTAGGTCAACTGTCCAATTGACTGAGCAATACTTGGAATCAAGGCTTGACACTTGATGTGGATAAACTTGGGAGTCTAATATGAAGCATGAAAGTCATCTTAGGCACTTTAGGTCACAACATCTTAGTGCAAACACAAACCCTAATTTGGGTCAACAGTGCAAGGAGAAGTCTTGAGCAGATGAAACCCTAACTGGATCTTGGGCTTCAAAGGTTTTGTGATGAGAAATCATTGAGAAATGGGAGGGAAAATTTTGGGGTACAACAGTTGCCCCTGTTCAATCTTCTTGAATCCGAAGAGTTAGATTGGCAAGTTTGCCTTTCGTGACTCGAGGGTAAAAGGAGAATTGACACTAGAGTGCCCGGAAATTTGCACTCGTCAAAGCAATGAATGCGTGGATGGGCTTAGAGATGCCATTTGGAGATGGGCTTAGAGATGCCATCTTGAGAGGGGTGACAGAAACTTGTCGGGGATGGGCTTAAAGATGCCATCTGGAATGAGTATCAGGAAGGTGTCCATGCTTGGGACCATCTTCGAACTGGGGGTCTGAATAAGCAATAGATTGACATCCGTTGTTGGGAGGAACCGGTAAACTGTTTTCAGAAGTTTGAGAAGAGTCTGAACAAGCGATAGGTTAACATCCGTTACTTGGAGAACCTGTGAACTGTTTTCAGAAATCTTGAAGTTTGAATAAGCAATAGAGCAGCATCCGTTGTTGGGAAGCGTCCGTAAGCTATTTTCAGAAAGTTGCATCTGAACAAGTCGATAGATTAACATCCGTTGTTGGGAAGAATCCATAAACTGTTTTCAGAAGTCTTGAGAAGAATTTGAACAAGGGGTAGGTTAACATCCGTTACTTGGAGAACCCGTGAACTGTTTTCAGAAATCTTGAAGTTGAATAAGCAATAGAGCAGCATCTGTTGTTGGGAAGCGTCCGTAAACTGTTTTCAAAAGGTTGCATCTGAACAAGTTGATAGATTGACATCCGTTGTTGGGAAGAATCCGTAAACTGTTTTCAGAAGTCTTGAAGAAGAATCTGAACAAGTGATAGGTTAACATCCGTTACTTGGAGAACCCGTAAACTGTTTTCAGAAATCTTGAAGTTTGAGGAGGAACCGGTGTAGGGTTGCCTGATGGTGAGCCCGTGTAAAGCTGCATCTGAAACTGTTAATGATAGCTTTTTGTTCTTATCCTGAAAAGGACAAAAATGATAACTAGCACAAAATTATGTTGCATGAAATGGTGTGATGCAATATGTATTATGTCAATGTTTATGATATGAAGGTAATGAATGTGCATGTAAGCTGATGAGTTGTCTTGCTGAGGATGACTGAAAAAGCATCCTGACTGCTGCCGGGAAGAATAATTCCTTGGCTGTTGCTGGGGAACAAAGAGCTTGGGTTGCATACCAAACCTCTGGGGAATTCCTGATGACTTCTACTGGGGAGCACCAATCTAGCAGACTTATGCTGGGGATACGAGACCGGGAATCTTCAGTTCGGTGGGAAGTGTTTCTGGCGACTTCACCGGGGAACTCAAGATTTATTCTCCTAAAACTCTGTGGGTAAAAGGTTCATTAGTCTGGCTCCGCTGGGGAATAGATAATTTTGAAGCTTTGGCTCAGCTGGGGATGCTGAAAATTTGAACTCTGAGGGGAAATGAGTTCTGGAGGATTCTCTGGCTGGGGATGACAAAGATAAACTCCTCTGGGGATTGTATTGATAAGTTATACCGGGGAATTTTGATGAACTCCGCTGGGGATATGAAGAAATTTGGCGAGTGCGATCTTCCGTGGTTGTTAGCTGAGGATAACCCAGTTATAAGTCCTTGTGAGGAATAACTTTGAATAAAACTCGGGAAAGACGTTCGTTCTCTGCGGGGATAAGCTTCCAGAATCTACTGGGGATGAGCTTCAAGACTTGCTAGGGATATAGATTCCAAATTTCTCGGGGTTTCCTTTGAAAGGGTATCGGATTATCCAACTGTACCTTCGACTTATCAGTAATCCTCTTTCTTGGTTCATAAGGAAATGATTATGTTTCAAATGCATATGCCTATTTAACAAAACATTGGACGTTTCTCAAAATAAAACAAATAGTGCAAGAGAAAAGACAAGGAAATGACACAAATTTCTGGGAAAAGCATTTGTATTGATTTTCTATGAGTATATTTGTACAAAGGAGACAATCATCCTAGTAAGAGGATTTTGTCGTAAATATTTGAAAGATTTATACAAAATAAAGATGGCTATGTGAAATAATTCCATGGGATCCCATTCCGCTATAGCTTTCACAACCCTGAATATCTGTCCATTCAATGCTTCGTTTGACGATGACTGGATTGATCAGAAGCCTGGAACCGGTTGATGAAGAGATTGTCTTTGAAGTGATCCGACGAGACATAGTCATACGCTTTAATTCCCTAACTTTTGCCTGAATCGCCCTTTCGGGTTTTCGACCCACCGGGAAACCCTTTTTTGCCCAAGCCGCCCTTTCGGGTTTTCAACTTGCCGGGTGTATAGATTTTTTGTTTTTTATCCCTAATTTTTTCCTGAATCGCCCTTTCAGGTTTTCGATCCACCGGGATGCCCATTTTTGCCCAAGCCGCCCTTTCGGGTTTTCGACTTGTCGGGTTATTTTATGCGTAGTATCTTTTGACTATGTCTAAGTTCGCAGGGTGTGGCAAATCGTCGCCGTCCATGGTGGTCAGAATCATTGCACCACCAGAAAATATGCTCTTGATCACAAATGGTCCTTCATATGTAGGAGTCCATTTGCCCCTGGGATCACTTTGCGGCAAGATAATCCGCTTGATTACGAGATCCCCGACTTGATACACTTGACGTCTGACTTTCTTATTGAAGGCCTTGATCATCCGCTTTTGATACGTCTGACCATGGCATATAGCAGCAAGTCGCTTTTCGTCGATCAGATTGAGTTGATCAAGTCGGGTTTGCATCCAATCATCTTCATTCAAACCTGCATCCTTCATAATCCTTAGAGAAGGGATCTGGACTTCCATAGGCAAAACAGCTTCCATGCCATAAACCAAAGAAAATGGGGTTGCCCCAGTTGAGGTACGTACCGTCGTACGGTATCCATGCAGAGCAAACGGTAACATCTCATGCCAGTCTTTGTAAGTGACTGTCATTTTCTGAATGATCTTCTTAATGTTTTTGTTCGCATCTTCAACAGCACCGTTCATCTTCGGCCGATAGGGAGATGAATTGTGATGATAAATCTTGAATTGTTTGCACAATGCAGTGATCATTGTGTTATTTAGATTTGTACCGTTGTCTGTGATGATCCTGTCTGGAACACCATACCGACATATGAGATTTTGCTTGATAAAGCGGGAAACCACATTTTTAGTAACAGAGGCGAAGGAAGCTGCTTCGACCCATTTGGTGAAATAGTCAATGGTAACCAGGATGAAGCGATGTCTGTTGGAAGCCGTGGGCTTGATCTCTCCAATCATATCAATGTCCCACATTGCAAAGGGCCACGGAGCAGTCAGGACGTTGAGAGGAACCGGAGGGATATGAATTTTGTCAGCATAGACTTGACACTTGTGGCAAGTACGGGAATGCTGATGGCAGTCAGCTTCCATGGTAGACCAGTAATAGCCTGCCCTCAGAATCTTCTTGGCCATTGTATGCCCGCTCAAGTGAGTGCCAAATGTGCCGCTGTGTATATCAGTCATGATCAACTCTGCTTCAGCTTTATCTATGCATCGGAGTAATACACAATCATGGCTTCGTTTGTAAAGGATGTCGTTGCTCAGGAAGAACTTAGCAGCGAATTTCCTTAAGAACTTCTTGTCATTCACGGAAGCTCCTTCAGGATAATCTCGGGTCTCGAGATACCTTTTGATTTCATGGAACCAAGGTTGTTCCACTACTTCTTCGGTATTAATCTCGTGACAATGCGCAGGTTCATCCATTCGCTCGATGGTGATTTGGGGAGCCTCGTTATCCCAGTTGAGTTTAAACATGGAGGACATTGTGGCTAGAGCATCTGCTAGCTGATTCTCTTCTCGCGGGAAATGCTCGAAGGTAATTTGCTCGAAATGAGGCAACAATGTCAGGACATGTTCTTTGTATGGGATAAGATTAGGATGTTTGGTATCCCACTCTCCTTTGATTTGGCTGATGACCAAAGCCGAGTCCCCAAAGACGATCAAAGATTTGATCCCCAAGTCTATAGCAGCCTTGAGACCAAAGATGCAAGCTTCGTACTTAGCCATGTTGTTTGTGCAGCTGAAGCAAAGTCGGGCCGTGAAAGGTGTGTGACAACCTTTCGGAGAAATGAGTACCGCGCCAATACCATTTCCAAGTGCATTTGAAGCACCATCGAAGTACAGGGTCCATCGGGATCCCTTTTCGGGTTCGTCATACGGTCCGTTACCTTCAATGTTGTCTAAATTCATGATGTCCTCGTCTGGGAAGTCGAATCTCATAGGTTGATAGTCTTCGATAGCCTGATGAGCCAGATGGTCAACTAATACACTCCCTTTTATAGCTTTTTGGGTGGTGTACTGGATGTCATACTCGGTCAAGATCATTTTCCATCTAGCTATCCTTCCAGATAAAGCGGGCTTCTCGAAGATATATTTGATAGGGTCCATTTTGGAAATCAACAAGGTAGTATGAGTCAGCATATACTGTCTTAGTCGGCGAGCAGCCCATACCAAAGTGCAGCAAGTTTTCTCGAGCAGTGAGTAGCGAGTCTCACAGTCAGTAAACTTTTTGCTAAGGTAATAAATAGCATGCTCTTTTCGACCAGACTCGTCATGCTGGCCCAGAACACACCCCATTGAGTTATCCAAGACGGTCAAATACATGATCAATGGTCTTCCTTCGACGGGTGGCATCAGAATAGGAGGTTCTAGCAAATACTCCTTGATTCTATCAAAAGCGGCTTGACAATCGTCGTTCCATTCCACTACCTGATCTTTTTTCAAGAGTTTGAAAATTGGCTCACAGGTAGAAGTCAGATGTGAGATGAATCTGGCAATATAGTTTAAGCGCCCCAAGAATCCTCTAACTTCCTTCTCAGTACGGGGAGCAGGCATCTCTTGTATTGCTTTTACTTTTGAGGGATCAACTTCAATGCCTTTGTTGCTTACAATGAATCCCAGGAGTTTACCAGACCTAACTCCAAAAGTGCATTTACTTGGATTCAGCCTGAGCTTGTATTCTTTTAACCTGGCAAACAGCTTTTCTAGATGTGCAAGGTGCTCTTCCTCTGTTTGTGACCGAGCTATCATATCGTCTATGTATACTTCAATCTCATGATGTATCATGTCATGAAATAAAGCTACCATGGTGCGTTGATAAGTTGCCCCTGCGTTCTTTAGCCCGAACGGCATCACTTTGTAACAGAAAGTGCCCCATTGTGTGACAAAAGTCGTTTTCTCCATATCCTCGGGAGCCATTTTGATTTGATTGTAGCCCGAGAATCCGTCCATGAAGGAAAACACTTTATGCTGAGCTGTATTGTCGATCAAGATGTCAATATGAGGTAGCGGGAAATCATCTTTAGGGCTGGCCCTATTCAAATCCCGGTAGTCCACACACATCCTGACTTTGCCATCTTTCTTAGGTACCGGCACAATGTTAGCGACCCATTGAGGATAGGACGTAACAGCCAGAAAACCAGCATCGAATTGCTTCATCACTTCTGCCTTGACCTTTTCAGACATGTCAGGCCTCATTCGGCGAACTTTTTGCTTGATCGGTGGACAATCCTCTCTTGTGGGGAGACGGTGGACCACGATGTCTGTGTCTAGACCCGGCATGTCTTCATAGGACCAAGCGAAGATTTCAACATACTCATTCAACAATCGTATCAGGCTTTCCTTGACATTCGGTTCCAGATTGGCACCCACTTGCACCTCCTTCCGGTCTTCCTCGGTCCCCAAGTTAACAGTTTCCAATGGCTCTTCATGCGGTAAGATGGCCCTTTCCTCTTGTTGCAGAAGTCTGGCTAGTTCCCCGGGTACTTCACAACCTTCGTCATCTTCATACTCGGCTAGATTGACCAGATCCTCAGAGTTATTGAAAGATATAGCAGAATAGTCACCCATGGAATCCGGAGTGGATGGGTACCTGCATTGGTGAGTGTGGGTGTGTGTAAGGGATAGCCATCCTTAAACAAAAATGCAAAAGGAAAGAAAATGAACATAAGCAGTTTATCAAATGAAAAACGTCCAATGAATCATTAAACATGGCATATGGATATGAAAAATAATCAAAACCCTTACAAATGGACCTACATGCCCCGGGCAAGGCAGGAGGTGAAAAGATAGTGTACGGATTGTTTGAAAGTAAATATTACAGACCCAATAAGAAATATTTAACAGATAAATTACTGATGAATAAAAGTGATGGGGACAAAGTCCTTAGCCTCCCAATTGCTCAATCCTCCTCTGACAGTTGGATAAATCCACTCTTCAATGTTGCTCTCCTTGTCTTCATCTTCCAGGGCGTTGATTCCGTAGGGAGAAATTTTGACTGGCGCCCTCTCAATCTTCGCACGGCGCATAGCTTTCTGGCCGGCGGCTGTGAACCCTAGCCCAAACTTGTCAGTCTTATACGGAAAGTCGGGTAACTGCCCCCATGCTGAATTCTTCCCTTCTTTTATTGCGGCCCTTGCATCCTCCAGAGATGCCATCCTGGCCATCTGCTTCGGTGTCTCAGCGGCCAACTTTGCTACTGCTATTTCAGGAAGGACTTCTTCGAAATGTTGAAACGGTGTCTCAATGAACTCTCTTTCAACCTCCACATACCGGAAAGAATTTAAGTGGCTAATCATGTACCCTTCTTCGCCATGGAAAATGATGATCTTTCCCTTGACAGGATACTTCAACATCTGATGCAAGGAGGAGGTAACTGCCCCAGCATGGTGTATCCAAGGCCTACCCAGCAAGAAAGAGTATGATGGACGGATGTCCATCACATAGAAAGTGGACTTAAACACCTCGGTGCCTATCTTGATGGGAATTTCAACCTCTCCATGGACCATTCTCTTCGAACCATCGAAAGCTCTGACAACAATATCACTCGGCTTTAATTCCAACCCTTCACAATCTAGTCGGTCCAAGGCCTTCTTAGGCAAAACATTCAGCGACGAACCGGTATCAACCAAAACATGTGCAAGAGTGGTTCCGCGGCACTCGATTGAAATATGCAAAGCATCATTGTGGTTTCTGCCTTTAGGGGTTAGGTCGGCATCAGAAAAACCTAATCCATTGTCCGCAGTCAGGCTAGCCACGCAATTTTGAAATTGATCCGCAGAGGTTTCCTGGGGCACATGAGCTGCCTTCAGGAATTTTATCAGGGCTTTAGCGTGCGCTTCTGAGCAAAGTAGTAGTGCCAGCATGGAGATCTTGGAGGGGGTTTGCCCCAACTGTTCCACCACATCGTAATCACTTCTCTTGATTATCCTCAAAATTTCGTCCATTTCCTTCTTGGAGGTTTCCGGGATAACCAAGGGTTGAGCCCTCGTCCTGACGGGCTCATCTTGGACTCCCTTACCTTTGTCGGCA
The DNA here is from genome assembly GCA_948472305.1 of Vicia faba. Taxonomy (NCBI): domain Eukaryota; kingdom Viridiplantae; phylum Streptophyta; class Magnoliopsida; order Fabales; family Fabaceae; genus Vicia; species Vicia faba. The sequence goes on along the minus strand of OX451741.1, from coordinate 766,063,983 downwards.
GCGGTAGGAGAGACAGTACTAGGAACAACAATGTCTTCAATCAGAGGAGTTCTAGCAGAGAGTTTTATTGGTGCAGGGATGACTTCGTTAGCTGATGAGGGTCCAAAGACTGCTCTTGGAGGGGCAATCTCTGGAGAAAATATTCTCCCGCTCCTGGTGATTTTGCTGGTGCCTGCAATGTTACTAATGTTGGCTTCTTCATCATCCGAACTTTCTTCAATTACTTCGATTTGCTTGACACCATGGTAGTAGATGTCGCCGCCATAGTTCCAGGGTATCGACTTCTCAGAAACATAAGGAACAGGCCCTAGCATTGTTATCTTCAAAGGAACAGATTTTGCAGCTGGTGTAATCTTTACAGGCTTTTTGACGGCCTTGGAAAGATTGGCGTGAATGGTTATGATTGAGACATCTTCAGTATGAACTGGAACAGCGGAAACTTTTTCAAACAAAATTTGTAGACTATCCATAAGGCCTTGGATGCCTTTCTTCAGTAGCGGACAATCAAATGGCAGAGAGTAACAACAATAGCAGTCTTCTTTACATCCCGGGAAGATCCCGGCCCTTAATAAATTCAACTTAATGGTTAGCAGTGGAGTAGTCAGATCACTGACATCAGCAACATACAAATCTTCTTCAATGGCGTTGACATTTCGGTCGTGCTTCTGCATGGGTGCAGATATCACATTAGGCTTCTCTGGAGCGTCAAACTCTACCTCCTTAGCCTCTATCAGGTCTTGGATTTTATGCTTGAGTGCCCAACAATCATTGGTGTCGTGTCCAACACTGTCTGAATGGTAGGCGCATTTAGCATTAGCATGATAATGCGGAGAGGACGTATTCACATTCTTTGGTGCCTCCTTGATGGTGGAAAGATTCAACTTCAATAGATGGGGAAGCACTTGTGCTGGAGTCATATTAATACGGGTGAACTGCCGTTGTGGCCGTTCCACTCGTTGCTGATTTGGTCTGGACTGGTTATAGCGAGGCTGCTCACTCGGAGTGTTTTGAATCATTACGGCCCCCACAGTTGGCCGACGCTCCATCTTCCCTGCTCTTCTCTGAGAATATACCATAGATGTCTCCTTCTTAAAAGGCTTCTTCTCAACACTTGCAGCAACACCCTTCTGAATCTTTCCTGACTTGATGCTAGCTTCTATTATTTCGCCTGTTAAGATTAAATCGGTAAACCCCGCGGAAGAGTTACCAATTAGATGATTGAAAAATGGCCCAAATAGGGTCCCAAGAAACATATCAACGAGCTCACGATCGGTTAAAGGAGGCTGCACCCTGCCAGCCAAATCCCTCCATTTTTGTGCATATTCTTTGAATCCCTCACTTGTTCCTAGTGACATACCCTGAAGTTGGGTACGAGTAGGAGCAAGATCAGAATTATACTGGTATTGTTTGTAGAAAGCGGTGGCCAAATCTTCCCAATTTCTGACACTGGTTCCTTCTAGCTGATAAAACCATTCCAACTGAGCTCCCGAAAGGCTGTCTTGAAAGAAATGAATCCAGAGGTTTTTATCTGCCGTATAGGGTTGAATCTTTCTTACGTAGGACCTGAGATGCATTTTGGGGCAGGACAGCCCATCATACCTCACAAACACTGGCACTTTGAATTTTGGGGGAATCACAATCCCGGCAACCAGAACCAAGTCTTCAAAATCCAAACCTGGTACTCTTTGTAATTCCATGGCGGCCAATATGTCTTCTAACCCTTTGTATTTATCATCAGCTGGAGGGTATTGCTGGTCAGAATAATCTTCATCCTCTTCAACCTCTTCTTCCTCCGCATCAGACTCGGAAGGCACCGCAACTCCATCTCTCTTACTAGTCCCTTCATCAGAAGTAGGAGGAAATTCGAGCACTCTCTGAGCTTCTCCGTCAAATCTTCTCCCCAAAGTAGCCACCCCGATCCTCTTTTTCTTCTTCTTTACTGGGTCCTTATTCCCCAATTGAGTCTTGATATCCTCCTGACCCTTAGCCAAGGTCATCAGGAGTTGCTGGAACTGTGCATTCTAAGCTTGTAGGTCTTTGACTGTTTGCTCGAGATCCATTCTACTGAAATAAACAGCAGACAGATAAGGAAACCTGGAGTGAGACCTGCTTATGCACATGATGAATGGTATGCTGATGTATGCAATGCATGCAAGGATTTAGAACATTCAAAATTTTTTTAGCCAAAGAAGAACGCACGTCATATTAATAAGAAGAAATTTATTAGTACATAAATGCCCCATGGGCCAAATATTACAAAATAAACTTCTTAAGGCAGAAAGACATTGTGCATCCTCTTTGGTGCGATGTAGGTGTTGAGGGCCTCTTGCTCGTGGAGTCGGAAGGTAAGCTCTAGAACCTTCTTTTCACTGGCGTAGAAGCTAGCTTCAAAAGTATTCCGTTCCTCCTTGAGCTGAATCCAACTTTTCTGCATTTCCTCCCATGATGTAGGCATGTCTGGATGTAGGATGGTGTAGGGGACCTCTCCTTCATTGACGTGCTCTTTAATCACTGGGAGTACATGAGGATAAGGCATCATTAGACTTTGGGCTCGGGCTCGTACCCACTTGAGATAGGGCTCAAGAGGGATGGAGTTCTTGTGTCCCAGAGTCTTGCTATCAACCTTGTTGAGTTTTCCCCAAGCTCTGATGAATCTTTGGCGAAGTCCTTGTGCATTGTTGTCGATGTCAAAAACTAGGCTAGGAATCAACATATCATGAGGGCCATCCCTCCGTGCATATCCAAATTGCCTCAAAGCTAGGCAAGGGTTGTAGGTGATACCTCCCCTGATTCCAAGTAAAGGAACATTAGGAAATTCTCCACAATGATCGACAATGATGACATTTTCTCTGGACCGAGAACACCAATGCACATCAGAATGAGTAAGAGTCATCAACCGTTGGGACCACCTTGTACCTTGGTCATTCTTCAAGACAGATTGTGGAAGGTGCGAAATAAAACACCTTGCAAGGATAGGAGTACAACACATGAGAACACCCCTCTTTCTCATTGTTCGTGTGTAAAATGAGTGAAGGATGTCCCCAAGCAATGTTGGTATTGGATTTCTGGACAAGAATATTTTGACGGCGTTGACATCTACCAATTGGTCAGGATTTGGGAACAAGACCAACCCATAGATAAGGAGTGCCACAATTTCTTCAAAGGCTTGTAGGTCCAATGAATTCCAACATTCTTGTGCCTTCTCAAACAAGAATTTTGCTAAGAATCCCTTGACGCCGCTTCTGGTTTCCCAATGCCCCTTGATGTCGGATGGTTGTAGATGTAATGCTCGAGCAACATCTTCCGGCTTTGGTTCCTTTTCCGTACCGTTGAAGGGTAGTTGATTAAGGATAGGAATTCTCAGGAGTTGAGAAAACTCCTCCAAAGTGGGTACCAACTGATAATCAGGGAAAGTGAAACAGTGGTGAAGAGGATCAAAGAACTGGAATAGCACTTTCATCATGTCTTCTTCAATGTTGGTGTTGACTAGGCTGAGCAGTCTACCATGTCTTTCACTGAAGGATGAGTTTTCCGGAATTCTTGAGGTGAGCTCCTTGAGTTGAGGAGATATTCTCACAAGGTTGACTTGAATGGTGTTTCTGCGAGGAATTTCCATGACCTACAAAACAGGAACAAAGATGAAGATCCAAACCCTTGAAATGGTTAGTGAATGCATATGATGTTTTATGATGTTTATGATGTATGCATAAAACATATGTACAAACAAATCACACCAAACCCTAGTTTCAGGCTTGCATGGGGTTTCATAGGTAAGTACCCTCTTGAGTGTAGTTGGCTTAAAAACCTGTCCTATAAATAGTAACCGGGTTCTAAGGAGCTCAATATCACGGGATTGTTTTCATTGTTCATTGTTTTGGTTTAGCCACTTAACTAGCGACCAAAATATTCCAAGAAAACAACCCGCAATGAGTGTAGTATCGAGTATCTACCAACTTCGGACTGCACCAAAGCCGGTCATCTCACTACCCCTAATAAAAGGCCAAGATGGTCAAGTAAGGTTCTAGGTCATTAGTGCTTAGTGACATCACTCAGCAGCCTCGTACTCTCCTTGATTGAACTCAAGGGTTATCGGTACTCACAAATATGTCGCACTAATATAGCTATTACTTCAACCGTGTCGGTATACCCCGCACAGTTTCCACAATGTATTGCTATCTATGAATGTTTCCCAAAATTCGGGTGTAGGATTGCAAACCCAAACAATAGAGCCAAGATATAAAGCAATCAATTCAAACAATTAGTCATGCAAGAGGGTGATCTAAGCCCTAAGGTTACTCCACTTTTAAATTATCCCCAGCAGAGTCGCCAGTTCTGTGGTACGGTGGGAGAACTGACTAGGGTTTTGCGTTTGTTTTCGCAAATGTTTCGGTTGAGCAAGAGTCGCCACCGACTTTTTATTTTATCCTAAGGAAAGGTTTAAAAAGCACAGCAAAAACCTTTGAGATTTTTCTTGGGTTCGGGGAGTAGATTATAGAAAGGGAAGGTATTAGCACCCTTTCTATCCATGGTTATCCATGGGCTCTTAGGTACTTGCTTAGATCAACTTGCCTTGGTTTTCAATTGTTTGAAATGGTGCTTGGTGTGTGGTTTTTGAAAATGTTTTGAAAAGATGCCTTGTATAGGCTACCCTTGTAACAATTCTTTACTCGAATGTTTTACAAAAGGTGTTTTGTCTTTAGAAAAGATGTTTCAAGGTTTTTTTGAAAGTTGGTTTTGAAAGTGTTTGTGAAGTGGGTTTTGAAAATAGGCAAGTGTTTTCTTGGCAAATTGACAAGCACTTAAGATTTGTCTACCCTAAAGTTTTCTCAGAGACTTTTGTTATGTTTTAAACCTTTTGACAATTTTGTTCCACCATTGCATTTGGTGGACAATCTTGTATTAGGAGGTGAAAGGGACAGGCGCGGGTCATCGTTTAGACCATAATTGCAATAGTGTTAAATGTCATTAGGCAATTTTTTCTTTTAAGAGGGGCTTGATCATTCATTTAGGCAACATTTTGAGGGACTATGATCATTTGATTGTTTATTTTACCCAAAGAAGTTCAACATGCAATATGGCCCAATTATTTGAAGGCAACAAAGTGGAATACCCTAGGGGTGCAAGTGTGGAATGTGTTGTCCATTTTCATGCTTATTTATCTTGAGATTATGTCCAACTATTTTGTTCGTTTTATTCGCATTCAAACCCTAATTCTAGCATGGTATGTTTAGAAAGCAATAAAAGTGCGAAATTTAAATTCCTACACTATTACAACACAATAATATGGGGAGGGGGTACAATGTTTCAAATGGGGTATATTTAGACAAGAATTTAAACCTAACTATTACATCATTTTTCTTTGAATATTTACAAGACAAATAATTGTATAATTTAAATGGAAATGAAATAAGTATGCAAAAATGTAATAAAAAGGGAATTTTTATGGGTATGAAAAAAGAATATTATTTACGTAAATAAAAAGAGAAATAAAAGGGTATTATTTTTGGAGTATTTTCAATTTTAGGGCAAAACCCTAATTTTTAATCAAAAAGGGATATTAATCAATTAATTCATATAATAATTATTATTTACATACAAAAATAAAATAAAATATAGTATATTTGTAAAAAAAGGTATTTTTTAGTATTAAATATTAAAAAATAAAATATGTACATTTTTTGGTATTTTTACTCTAAGTATATTAATATATACCTATATATTTATATTATTTACAAAATGTGTATTATATATATTAATTAATAATATTTAATATTTAAATAAAAAAAGTATTTTTCTATAAAATATTTTCAGGAAGCAAAAATAAGATAAAAGTGTATAGAATATATTTGTGCTATTTTAATAGTTTAAACAAAAAGTATATATTTATTTATTTGTGTACAAACTAAGAGAAAAAATCAAATAAATCCCTAATAAAATAAAAAATGATGAGAAAAAATATTTTTAAATTTTTAATATGCTGAGAAAAAATAAATGAGTTAATTAAAAAAAGAAAAAGTCAAAAAACATTAAAAATAAAGCAAATGGGCTCAGGGGGTGTAAAACCAATTGTAAGGGTGCAAAAAGAAAACACAAAGCAAGCCCAGCCCAATGCCACCTTTCTTCAACCTCTGAACTGTGTCATTCAAAAAACACGCGCCCTGTTCTTGATCTTCTAACTCCTGATTCCTGGCTTATTAATGAAAACTCATAACATAAAAAATGTTCAGCATCAAGAGACGAATCCAACCATATGCAGAACTTGATCTAACTCTCTAAGATGAGGGAGAATTTCTTCTCCCCCAAATCCTAACCTAGATTTTCTTCCATTTTCAAACCTCAAATTCTCACAGCTCAAGTAAAAGAAATGAAAAGTAAAAACATGTACATGTTCAGTGGCATGAGTAGAACATTGTTTATTCACAAACTTAGAGCTAATGATGCTTGATAAGAGAGATAGAAGTTCACCAAGATACCTGTTCAGCTGAAGTTCTATCTGGCAATGAGGAAGCTTTCAGTGCAAGGTGATGATTGGAAAAGCTTCCTTGAGGTCCAGGGATGCTATTCCAATGTTTACTTTGTCTTGAAGGCTTTTGAATCGTGCTAGAGCACTTCACCTGCAAAACAAGAAACTAAAAATGGTGGAAGTGGTTAGAGGAATTACAGGTCGTGTTTCAAGTCATGGTTAGCTTGCATAGGTGCTAGGGAATGTATGTGAACTGGTTTGGGCAAGAGAGCTTGAGGGAAATGGAAGATGGCACTCAAACTACAGGCCTGACCCTGTTTTTGTAGTTTGAAGATGATTCTGAGATTGGGAGTGTATGAGAGGTGTTAGGGTCGTGCAATAGCTTGGTTGAGATGTCTTGAGTATGTTTTTCAAGTTCACTTAAGGGTTTGTAAGTTGATATGAGAGTTGGTTTGAGTTATGATGTGTTTCTTACACTTTAAGCAAGCAATGGTTACTTTGTGCCTCTAGCCTGTACAGGCCCTCATGCTATGCTGCATAATCCCTCCTTGATCAGTGTGATTAACACATAAACTTGTGCCAATTAGATATGGACTATACTTCTTGGATTTGTAATTGGACATAAAGCTACCTTTTGCAAAAATGGAAGAAATGCTTTATCTATTTTTGGATTAATCCTTTATGCAATGCTAGAACACAAAGAACATGGCTTTGGCACAAATAATATGCATTAAATTTATGAGTGTTGGGTGGTTTAAGGACCTGTAATCAAGATATGCAAGCTGAGATTGAAATGCATAGTGTTATGAACATGTACATGGCCAAGAACAAAAGTGACTTTTTCTCATTTTGCAAAATTCGATTCTCCCTAACCATGAGGTTGTTTGAGAAGTTCTTGGACATTTTGGAAAGCTTGGAATGTGTAATACTATCCATCTTTGAAATTCAATTTGAAATTCCAAGTGGAAGTGTATGGAAAATGGCCTTGAAGTTGGGTAGAAAACCTTGTCAAAATAGGTTAAAATTTCACTAAGTTAAGAATGGTTTAGTGCCCTTATTCAAAAATTTGTAACTTGAGATACAAGCCTCAAATGGGAAAACTTTGTGATTCAAAGTTGTAGATTATGCAACAAGCTACAACTTTCATGTTTTGACTCTTGTTTGAATCCAAATGGATCTTGGTGAAAAAGTGGGGCAAAGTTGGGAAAAAATTAGGGTTTTTTATAACTTAGAAAAATTCTAAGTTATGAAAAATCCTAATTTCTAACCCTAATTTGCATTTTGTGATTTCTTGGTGAACAAGTTTCATGATTTGGCATGTTTTGATGAAAAATGAATCTTGACTCTTGATTTTGACCAAAAAGTCAAAGTTTGACTTTTCAGTATACAGTCAAAATTGATCAATTGGCTGGGAAATTCAACTGTCAATCTTGTGTACTTGGGATCTTTTGAGTTTGTTGAGCATGTCAAGATAATTCCATGGGGTCCTTGAGTCCATATATGAGCTTGGCTTTCCATTGGCTAGGTCAAACAGTCAAAAATTGCCTTTGTGCTGGCAAAACCCTAAAAATGACCATTTTGCCCTTTTGGTGATCTGATCAAATTTCTTATAGAATTGTGATCCAAACTTGATCAAATGGTCCATATGAGTTCATAATATTGATGTGGGTCAATTTTCATGAGGTTTGATTGTCAATTGTTCACAGTTGACTTTTTCCCCAATACAGTTGATTTCTAGGTCAACTGTCCAATTGACTGAGCAAAACTTAGAATCAAGGCTTGAAACTTGATGTGGATAAACTTGGGAGTCTAATATGAAGCATGAAAGTCATCTTAGGCACTTTAGGTCACAACATCTTGGTGCAAACACAAACCCTAATTTGGGTCAACAGTGCAAGGAGAAGTCTTGAGCAGATGAAACCCTAACTGGATCTTGGGCTTCAAAGGTTTTGTGATGAGAAATCATTGAGAAATGGGAGGGCAAATTTTGGGGTACAACACTATCGAACCCATGTTCTCCATCCATAACACTTTGCTTTGCTAGTTATGCACTCTTTGGCCTTTTTAACATTCATGGGCCCAATCCATTCCTCACGATGCCTCTTTTTTGATCTAATTCAAAGTTCTCAAAGAACCTTTTTAGCTTTTTGTTGGATTTTAACCCTTTTTGAAAATCCTAGCCAACAAATTGCCCCCAAAATTGTCCTTTTCCACTGAAAAAACAGAAACAAACATTTTAATCCTTTTCTCTTAGTGCGAAGTGATGTCATCGTAATCATGAACTTATCCCTCAAATGTTACATCAGCGATCACACAACCACTTCCCCACTTTCTAGCTTCAACATCCTAGGATAATCGTGGGCCCTACCTAACCAACTCCTTCAACCTAGTCGCCACCTGTTTGACATGTGTCGGTCGTGTAGCCACATTTTTTCCACTTTCTTCCCAAATGTTTGGTTTCCTTGATGGTATAAATACCCCTTTTATCTCTTCACTTTCCTCTCTATGTTTTCTCTGCATACTCAAGCTCTTTGTTTTCGTACAAAAAAAGTAATTCTTACTTTCATTTCTACCCAGAAAAAACTTTCCACCATCTTCATGGCCGCTTCAAGCCAAATCTCAGAGCACATTCAAACTCCCAAGGAAATTGAACTAGTTTCCAACATGAGTGAGTTCTTCATTCATAATCAAAATACCTTTGTTTTGGAACCAATGCCAACATAAAATATCCAAACTTTTCGCTCCCAACAGTTGCTTCCCTTCATTTATAACAGCATTGCTTATGCTCTATTGGGGCCTATTCTTGATGAGATTAGGGCACCTAAATAATTGGAAAGTTGCTTCCCCACTCACAAAACTACAACACCCCTACCAACAGAGATTACCCTATAGATTTTTCACACATCTACCGGACATCTAAAGTCTTCCATTATGCTCTTTTTGTTAACCAAGATTACATTGCATGGTTGAATGAAATGGAGAAAATTAAAGGTGACATTTGGAAGGCCCGAGGAATTTTTGACTTGATTCATCTTTCTAGGGTTGGCCCTAGTTATTGCAATCACATGCTGATTTCTGCACTCTATTTTTGGAAAGGCTCCACAACACCTTTCATTTTGCAGTTGGGAAGATTACTCCTACCCTATTTGACATTGCGGCCATCACTGGTCTCCGCCCCATAGGTGAAACATTCTTTCCCACTGAAGCAGACGAATATGCAATTCCTTTTGAAAAGGACATTGTTGGCTTCACCAAATATATGGAGTGTTTTCACACTAAAGATGACTACATCGTGTCTGACGAAGAGCACATTGCATTCTTGGCCTTGTGGATTTCCAAGTATTTCTTCTACAGTCAATCTATGAAGGTAGATAAACAATTCATTGTGTTAGCTCATCACCTCTATCTGGGTCAAAACATATGCCTGATCAAATTTATTTTGGGGCCACTCTATGAATCGCTCAGCGTGAGGGTCGATCATATGACCTCACTTTCATCTACTGCCATCTATCTACTTGTTGGGCTTTTCTGGCTGCATCAAATATGGTTAAATGCCACTTTTACGAGCCAGGTCAAGTTGCGCCTTTCTGAAGAACAGGAGACTGCATTTTCCCAACGTGCCAACGAAAGCCTTCGTGTTGCTGCAATGACGCATTCTAACAGTGACATGAATCAAGAGGAGTCGCTTGAGAAATAACCAAAGTTTTTCTTTAGGTGCACTTCTTTTCAGTCAAGCATGGTGCACTTTGCCTCTAGACCACATGGTCCTAAGTGGTCCACTCGATCATTTCCTCTCGTCGATCCTACGCAGATTCCGGAATCCAAAGCCATTTAGCAAGCTTTACAGCGTAGCACTCATGTGTTATCAGCTTAATCTAGTGGCTAGGAAATTTAGCTTGTGCCAATCTTTGCCTCACAGCTTTTATAAGCCATTAGATGAACTGTGCCTTTCATCCACCAACTATAGTGAGGGCGAATGTGCTCAACGACTTCAACGTTTTGCTGTTGACGTCCCCAATATGACTCATGTCGCCTTCAAACCCCTCTTCTACACCACTAAGGAGTTCTTCTATAATTGGTGGACTGTGCAATTCGTGCAAAGTAATGGGACTCTCAAGTCCTTCAAGGATTGACTGAACCATGCTTATGAAGCTATGCAGCAAAAGTTTAGGAAAGGTATGGCTTACTATTATGAATTCCACTCGCCTTCTCGTTTGCCTTCTTGCTTCTTTATGTTTTTACTTCTAACGCTTCGTCTTATGCTATTGCCTCATTCAGCGGTTGAGCACAAGAAATACGCCAGGGAAGCTATCAGTGGTGCGACTATTTCTCCCTCATCTAATGAAGCCCTTGGAACTTCTTCTCAGGTAATCTGCTAATTTGATGGTTTACTAATTGTTTGCGTTCCCTTTCTAACCCTTTGATTATGTTGACACATTCGTAGGCCCCTGAAGCTAACACCGTCGTCCCTCTGAAACCATCCCCAAAGAGACGGAAACACTCTTATAACCAAGAGAAACGATCTGACGACGCATCTTCGCCTGCCATCCCAAAAAAATCCAAAAAACGTCAGTCAAATCGATCTGAGATTGTCTCAAAAAGGCCAGTTCTTCCACTACACCTGTTCCAGTGGTAGCAAAAGAATGAGTTTTTCATCCTACACCAACTCGACCAGAGAGTATTAACTTTATTCCTGAAGGAGACCATTAGGTACATTCTTCTTCAAAGGTTTTTATCTTAGGAATTGGTTGTCCCTTTTGTGATTATGTTTTTACTTGCCTTTATTGTTTCAACGACTGGCAGTTAAACCTAAAAAACGCCCCGCCAGGATTGTCTTGAAATCATCCAAGACAAAAAAGAAACCTCTCAGTGTCATCTCAGTCATGCTCAGCCAAAGATTCTCCACTCACAATCCATGCTCAGTTAGATCATCCTAGTCTTCCCAAATTACAAAAGTTAGTGCCAAGTTTATCGAAAGTGTCTACTTTACATTATGAGTCGTGTCTGTTAGGGAAACACACTCGTATTCAATTTCCCAATCGAGTCAATAAATAATCTTCATTCCCTTTTGCTTTAGTTTACTCTGATGTTTGGGGTCCCTCACATACTATCTCTACTCTTGGTTATTTTTAATGAAAAATGGATCATAATTATTTTCTATTTTTGAAAGAGTTTATAAAGAAATAAAAACTCAGTTTGGCGTGTCTATTCGTACCTTAAGAAGTTATAATGCTCGTGATTATTTATCCCAACAATTTCAAACTTTTATGTCTAGTAATGGTATTCTCCACCAATCATATTGCCCTCATACACCTCAACAAAACAGGGTAGCCGAATGCAAAAATCGACATCTTGTAAAAACCACTCAAACCCTACTTCTCCATTGTAATGTTCCACTTCAGTTTTGGGGAGACGTTACGCTAACGACATGCCACTGAAACAACCGGCTGAAAATAATCAAACAATGAAGTCGCCATCAAACGTCATTTATCCCACATGAAGGGAAAGGTAAACATCAAGAAAACCTAAGAAGGGAGAAGTCACGGTCTTGCGACCGAGAGATCGGGTAAGGGAGTCTGTTACGCGAGGGGAAGGTATTAGCACCCCACACGCCCGTAGTACTCTACGGTATCCACTCTTGTTGTTTATCTTATGGGTGTGTTTAATCTATGCTTATTGTTTACTACTGCTAAAGGGAGAATGCATGCTAAAGAAAGGAGAAAAGAATATAGGGAAAATAAAATTGTACTCGCTTGGGCCCTACCCTAATGCATACGTATCCTTTTTGAGGAATCAAAGCTACCGTAGTTTGGCTCACATGTTTTTGTTTGTTTTATTTTTTTATGGGAGATGTTAATTCCGCCTTCTGCCGCAACTCGACCTTTGGAGACTTATGCGTTGGCACAGAAGTAAACCAATCATGTCCTTACCTGAAAAGGGTTTTAGAGAGAAGGTTCTTGGGCGCATAAAAAGGTTTGAATTGGTTTGTATTTTGTTACCTTGAAAAAGGGTTTAAGTGAGATTAGCATGTTTTATGATTCGCTAAAGAAAAAGTTTTAGTATGAATGCATATGCAAAAGGGGAAGAAAAAAGTCTAAGGGAGACTAGCCTATTTCTAACCTAATGTTATCATACAATGGTAGTCCTAAGGTTTGGATTGACAAAATGGAAATGTCTACCTAATTATAGCATGCACAGTTTGCAACCTAAGGTCTAATTTGCATCCGAACAGAGTAAGCGCATCCTAAGGAAACATGGTATATACAAGGACAAAGCAAACAAGCTCGAAGAAGCACACACATAAAAGAGTAAGGAAAAGAAGAGAAATGCTTTAGCCAAGGGGAGCGTATCACCCGAGACAAACAAGAGGGAGTGAGATGAAAAAGTAAAAATGTGATGTCCAAAGCGACTGAACACCTAAACCAGATATAAGAGATCGAGGCAAGCGAAAGAAGCCAATATGAACGATCACGGAGTATCAGCATCGGCCAATGCGAACTCCTGACAAAGTGTGGTGGTTCGATTGCAGAAACCTTCCCCACATGACGACTCTATATACAAGAGAAGGCACAACTCTAAAGCTTCGTGGTGCATCACGATCTAAGGATGACACAAACGAAGTTGTGGGGGTTGATTACTAACCCTCCCTGCTCGCCTCCTTTTGAGGACTTCAATAAGGGATGGGGGAGTAATGTGGGCACAAATATAAACACACCTGTAGAATACCTACTCAAAGGTAGGGTTTTAAACAAACCACACACAAGTAGCAAACAAAATGCACACAATACGGAATTCCCCTAAACGGGTCTTTAAATAAACCAGAGGGGTTCCTGACAAGATCAGCAACGAAGACCCTCATCATACATCTCTACCCTACTTCTCATGGAATCAAAAAGCAGTATAGCCCTACTTCTCATGATTTCTAGAAAAGCAGTAAAGAAGTACGATAAAGTGCGAAAATGAAGAATAAAATGAAATTGCGTTGGTACCGAACGAAGAAGGTATGTTGCCTCTTCAAAACCCTGCAAGCAAAGAGAAAACTCTATATAAAATCTCCTTGGACTTCCTTGATAAAAATTATGCTCTTAGTTAGCTCCAAAACTTCTTGAAGCTCTTCACTCAATATCATCCTGCAATCATACCAACACGTATAATGGGTCGAGCACTTATATCATGCAAATGGCATCTAGATATCTCAAATAAGATAAAAAATCATCACAATAATTGATCATAAAAGAAATCTAACTAATTTCTAAAATTCCCCAATATTTCCTACTCTTTTTACTCATGCCTCTTCAACAAAAATCTATCAAAATTAATATAAATGAAAATTGCTAAAAGAATAGGGAACACTCTAAGCAGAGGGGGCGTATAACTGGATCAAGGGGTGGTTAAAACATTAATACATGGCCCAGTCTGTAAGGTCTACCAGCAGTTTTTTCTTTCAAGCCTTGATTATCAAAATGAAACAGGCCTTGGATATTTGGCCCAACTTATCCCATCCCATAACCACTTCAAACCAGCTTCATTAACATATTAACAATAATAATAATAAAAATAGATAAAAAATATAAATAAAAAGGCTTGAACGCATCATTTGTGTTAGGGTTTGATGCTGCAATGATTCATCTTCTTAGATCAAACTCCATCTTCTCCTTCGCGGCGCTTAGTCGCTTCTCCGTGCCTCTCTGGAGGAAATTGTCTCTGTTACCGTTTCAATCATGCTTCAATCGCGGATTCACCATGAGTGGTATCTCCTTTTCTTTCTGCTCAATCAGACGCGACTCCCTTCTTCTTCAAACTTATCCTCTAATGAGTTTCAATGAGCCATCGATGTCTCACTCTTTCACTCATTCTCAATCTCACCGCTCGAATCTAAACAACCTCGAATCAAACCCTAACCCAAGCGTTGCGTTCGAGAAAACCAGGTAATTCCTCCGCTTCTGATTTGTTGGCTCTTCTTGTTATTCTTCTCTCTGATTTGCACTTCGTGGATGTGTTGTTGATCGCATTGTAGAAAGATGTTCATGTTGGGCGTGATTCTGACTTAGTGTTGTTATTGCTTGAATGCAGGGAAGAAGATTGAAGGAGATTCTTGCTATTATTCTTGATGAAGATGATGATGATCGAAGTTGTTGAGGATGAAGATTGAAACCATTGTTGTTGTGGGAAGAAGATGAGATTCAAGATGTTGATGTATTGAGGTTGGAATCACGCATTCAAATCAGTAGCCAAAAATGATGCAAGTTTTTAAGGTTAAAGTAGAGGAGGTTACATATAAGGATGAAGATCAAAGACCCTGTGTGATGGAGACGATGAATCGGTATATGATGGAGATTGTGCAGAAGCTCCAAGAAGATTGAAGAGAATGTCGAGCATTGTTGAGTTAGAGATGTGATGCCGAAGTAGATGAACATGAGGAAGCAAGATTATGTAGAGAATTTCAATTGGAGAATTGATGAAGATGATGGAAGGACTGAATCTGGTGAGTTTCTGTAACTGGATTTTTTTGATAATTATCTGTAACTATTTTTTTGTTGAAACTTTTCTCTGATTCTTTCTCTCAGAATTGAAGAATAATGGTGAATGATGAAGATAGAAGATGAGAGGTTGATGATTTGAATATTGAGAAAGGGAGAGTGAAAGTGAAGGTAGAGTGTAGAGGAAATTGGATGAGAGATTTTGAGAGGTCTCTATGATTTATTTATGGTTGTAGGGTGAAGATCGAGAGAGAAAGAGAGAGATTGTTGTGTTTTTGTAACTGAACCCTCTCTTGAAAATGTGAAAACAATTATGTTATATATCTGATTTAGGATGGAGAAAAGTTGGTTAGAATTGTTAGAAAGTAGTTAGAAAATTGTTATGTGCTTTGAGCTGTTAGTTGGAATGTAGGGTTGTTAGGAAGTTATGAAATCGGTTAGGAGTCAGGGTGAGTTATTTGACAATTAGCTATGGTTGTTAAAGGGTTTGGGAAGATCCATTCTATTGGCTCTGTTAGTTACCATTAGTTATAGGGCTCCAGCAGTTATAGGGAAACGTTTTGAATTTGTTTTGCGGTTTGAACTGTTATGTTAATGCAGGGGCTGGTTGGCAATTCTGTTCTTGCTGTTTTCGATTATAATTTCTGTTTTGGTTCAGTTAGGTAGTTGGTTAGAGGTTAGTAAAACAGTTAGGGATTGACAGTTTGGTTGAGATTCTATTGTGAAAGTTAGGATGTTAGAGTGGATTTTCTGTATTGGTTTTTGGTTTATTGGTTATGGACTGATTTTTATTAATGTAGAATATCAGTTATGCAGGTTCACGGTTTCAAATGGTGAAGTGCTTGGATTTGGTTGCAAGGAACAAAGTGAGAAAAAAGTTTGAAAAATATGGAATCTTGTCATGGGAAGCAAGCATGAAGATGTATAAGCACTAGGACCCAGGCTTAGAATAAAAGTTTGTGTAATGGTTTTCTTTGAATAAAAAGCAATGTGACAATTGAATTTTGTAATGATTTATAGTGTAATGCGATTTTGATAATGATAAGTTTTGATTCGAAAATAATCACAACTAAATCTTAATGGAAAATGGTTTTGAATGGAATTTGATATCTTGGGTAATGGAATTTGTAATGTAAGGAATTGGTAACTTATAAACCGTATTAATGATATGGAATACCAATTTCCCTCTTTTCCAAATTTGAACTTCAATTCCTTCTTTAATTCCTTAATAATTCCACAAGGTCCCATGTATGCTTCTAACAACTTTGATGAATTGAACCAAGTTTGAATGCATGGAATCGTTTAAATCCACTTCAACTTTAATCCAATATTAACTCGCATGATAAGAAACAAACCATTTAAAAGAATGACGCCTTGATTATAATCCGCATCTTGTACCATGTCTCAATTGTATGAGCAATAACAATGTCTGGGATCCTTGAAGAAAATATTCAAGATGACTTTGACCTTAAACCCTTGCTCACATAGTCTTTACTTAAACCTTTAGTGAAACCCTAATGATCCTGCCCTTGATGAAGACAACAACGTTGTAGCCTAATGAGAGAGAGAAGTTCTCAATGATCAAGAATCCAAACCCTAGCTCCACAAACCACAGTTAATGAGAAACCAATTGATTCAAGCCTGAATGAAGATAAGAGTCTAAAAGCACCTACAAAACCCTAACTTTAGGATCCTTGTTCTTATGCCAAATTTACTGATTAATGATGCACGGTGTGTTATATGATCTAATGGAGGGTATGCAAATGGGATGAGAAGCACAAAATGCATAAGCCAGATAAAAGTGAGAAGGTAGGACAAATTTAGGGTATTAATGCTGCCCCTATTTAATCGTCTTAAACCTTAAAGTACGATTGTCGTATGCCTTTCAGAAGTTCAAGGTTGAAGATGATTAAATACCAATGCCAAAAATTTGTTATGAAAGATGGTGGTAAGTGTTTATTTTTGCAACATCCATTGGGGAATTAAAAGAGTGGAACTAAACTAGAGGTATACACCGATCAGGACACGACGACATTAGAATACATCGATCAGGACACGATGACTGAGAGGAAACCACCGATCAAGACACGATGATTGAAAGGAAGACATTGATCAGGACACGATGGCTAACAAGAATACATCGATCAGGACACGATGATTCGTGGGAGAGGTGTCGATCAGGACACGATAACCAAAAGGAAGACATCGATCAGGACACAATGGCTAACAAGAATACATCGATCAAGACACGATGATTCACATGAGAGGTATCGATTAAGACACGATAACCAAAAGGGATAAACTAATCAGGACACGGTGGCTAATAGGAATACATCGATCAGGACACGATGATTCGCGGAAGAGGTATCGATCAGGACACGATAACCAAAAGGGAGACATCAATTAGGACACGATGGCTAATAGGAATACATCGATCAGGACACGATGATTCGCAGGAGAGGTATCGATCAAGACACGATAACCAAAAGGGAGACATCGATCAGGACACGATGGCTAATAGGAATACATCGACCAGGATACGATGATTCGTAGGAGATGTATCGATCAGGACACGATAACCAAAAGGAAGACATCGATCAGGACACAATGGCTAATAGGAATACATCGATCAGGACACGATGATTTATAGGAGAGGTATCGATCAGGAAACGATAACCAAAAGGGAGAGATCGATCAGAACACGATGGCTAATAGGAATACATCGATCAGGACACAATGATTTGCAGGAGAGGTACCGATCAGGACACGATAACCAAAAGGAAGACATTGATCAGGACACGATGGATAATAGGAATACATCGACCAGGACACAATGATTTGCAAGAGAGGTATCGTTCAGGACACGAACCAAAAGGGAGACATCGGTCAGGACACGATGGCTAGTAGGAATACATCGATCAGGACATGCTGATTCGCAGGAGAGGTATCAATCAGGATACGATAACCAAAAGGAAGACATTGATCAGGACACAATGGCTAAAAGGAATACATTGATCAAGACACGATGATTCACAAGGGAGGTATCGATCAGGACACGATAACCAAAAGGAAGACATCGATCAGGACACGATGGCTAACAGGAATACATCAATCAGGACACGATGATTTGCAAAGGGAGGTATCAATCAGGACACGATAACCCAAAGGAAGACATCAATCAGGACATGATGGCTAACAAGAATACATCAATCAGGACACAATAACCAAAAGGAAGACATCGATCAGGACACGATGGATAGCAAGAATACATCGATCAGGACACAATGATTTGCAGGAGGGGTATCGATCAGGACACATAAACTAAAAGGAAGACATCGATCAAGACATGATGAGTGTTTAGAAATTGACCCTATGAGTATTTAGATATTGACACGACGAGTATTTAGCAGTTGACATGATGAGTGTTTAGAAGCTGACACGATGAGTGTTAGAAGGTAGCATGATGTAAACACAAGGACAAAGAAGACTTGTAACTTGGTGTGATGCCAATACAAGGAAAAGATTGGACTTGTAACATATCATGATGCCAATACAAGGACGAGATCGGACTTGTAATGCAGCATGATGCCAATACAAGGAAGAGATCGGATTTGTAACGTAGCATGATTCTAATACAAGGAAGGGATCAGACTTGGAACGTAGCGTGATGCCAATACAAGGAAGAGATCGGATTTATAATGTAGCATGATGCCAATACAAGGAATGGATCAGAATTGGAATGTAGCGTGATGCCGATACAAGGAAAGTATAACACAAACGAGTGTTTGAATTGATACGGAGAAGTATTGAAGAAAGGTTAAACACGGACGAGTGTTTAAGGGAATGACACAGATGAGTGTTTAGGAGTTGACACAAATGAGTGTTTGGGAAAGTGACAGACAAGTGTTTAGGAACTGAATTATTTGTCAGACCGGGATTGGCTACCAGGAGAAAACTGGGTTTAGAATGACAAAGTGTATTGATTTTGCTGGGGACTCAAGAGTACAAGGTACTGGTATCGTTAGCTAGAAATTATGAAAGTGAAAGTTATCAGCTGGGGATTTGGGAGCAATATCCTCTTAAGGGGACGTAATATTGTCCTTGAATAATTCAAGTCTTTTGTGTAAGGTACCTGATCTGGCTTATGCTTCGTATGCATGTTTGAATTTCTTTTTTCGCAAAGATCCATTATGATGGATTAGCTACACACTTTTGAGGATGAGATGTTATGCAATGATATATATATATATATATATATATATATATATATATATATATATATATATATATATATATATATATATATATATATATATATATATATATATATATATATATATATATATATATATATATATATATATATATATATATATATATATATATATATATATATATATATATATATATATATATATGTTTGTGTGTGTGTGTGTGTAATGCAAATAAATAGACTTCATGAGGATAAGCGAAGGCTCATTGGGAACGGTTGCTTATCACCGGGGATGCAAATACATATCAGTGCTGGAAACCTGCAATATCAGAGACCAATGGGGATACTAGTAAGAATTTACACTAGGGAGCTCATGATACCAAAGATTGTTGATGACTTTGCTGAAGATTGAATTGTTGTCATAGCAAGTTTACAAGCACGTCACTGAATTTCGAATTGCCCTATTGTTGGGGAAGAGATAATCTGGACCGACTTCTCTATATCATGAACCTTCGAGAGGATGGTAGAACTAAATATTCTGAAGAATGGATACTGAACACCATATGAATCTCTCCGGATACATGCCCCAAGTTTACTCCACACTGGGGAATTACCTCTTAAATCACTTGGGGATAAAAGATGGGCATGGACACCTGCGAATACCCCGGTTTAGTTTTGTGAATGCCTCGGTTTACTCCACTGGGGATGCTCTTGATTATATCTTCTGGTAATACACTTGTGCGTGGCAAGTTAAACAGCGACTCCAAACATTCTAAATTCACTTAGGGAATCAGGTTTGAAATTGTCTGTAGCAGATGAATGTGGCTTCACACACTGGCCAGGTTAGGGCGACCATTATGGAGCTTTTAGCTTGATTGTAGTCGTCTCGTGGCGCTTAGTCGCTTCTTCGTGCCTCTCCGGGGAAAATTTTCTCTGTTACCGTTTCAATCATGCTTCAATTGCGGCTTCACCATGAGTGGTATCTCCTTTTCTTTCTGCTCAATCATACGCGGCTCCCTTCTTCTTTAACCTTATCCTCTAATGAGTTTCAAAGAGCCACCGATGTCTCATTATTTCACTCATTCTCAATCTCACCGCCTGGATCTAAACAACCTTGAATCGGACCCTAACCTCGGTGACGCGATTGAGAAAATCAGGTAATTCTTCTGCTTCTGATTTATTGGCTCTTCTTGTTCTTCTTCTCACTGATTTGCACTTCGTGGATGTGTTATTGATCGCGTTGCAGAAAGATGTTGATGTTGGGCGTGATTCTGACTTAGTGTTATTATTGCTTGAATGCAGGGAAGAAGATTGAAGGAGCTTCTTACTATTATTCTTGATGAAGATGATGATGATCGAAGTTGTTGAGGATGAAGATTGAAACCATTGTTATTGTGCGAAGAAGATGAGATTCACGATGTTGATGTATTGAGGTTGGAATCACGCATTCAAATCGATAGCCGAAGATGATGCAGGTTTGTGAGGTTAAAGTAGAGGAGGTTGAAGAGAAGGATGGAGATCAAAGACCTTGTGTGATGGAGACGATGAATCGGTATATGGTGGAAATTATGCAGAAGCTCCAAGAATATTGAAGAGAGTGCCGAGTGTTGCTGAGTTAGAGATATGATGCTGAAGTAGATGAAGATTAGAAAGCAAGATTGTGCAGAGAATTTCAATTGGAGAATTGATGAAGATGATGGAAGGACTGAATCTGGTGAGTGTCTATAACTTAATTATTTTGATAGTTTTTTGTAATTGTTTTTTTTGTTGAAGATTTTCTCTGATTCTTTCTCTCAGAATTGAAGAATAATGGTGAAAGATGAAGATATAATATGAGAGATTAATTTGAAGATTGAAAAATGGAGAGTGAAAGTGAAGATAAAAATGGAAGAGAGATGTTGAGAGGCCTCTCTGATTTTTTTTATGGTTGTAGGGTGAAGATCGAGAGAGAAAGAGAGAGATTGGAGATCTTTTTCTTGGTGAGTCCCCTTTTTTCTGATAGATCTTTCCTATGAGAATTTTTTTTGTGTTCTTGTAATTGAATCCTCTCTTAAAAATGTGAAAACAATTTTGTTATATCTTCGATTTAGGACGGAGAAAAGTTGGTTATAATTGTTAGAAAATAGTTAGAAAACTGTTATGTGGTTTGAGTTGTTAGTTGGAATGCATGGCAGTTAGGAAGTTATGAAATCAGTTAGGAGTCAGGGTAAGTTATTTGACAGTTAGTTATGGATGTTAGAGGGTTTGGGGAGATCCATTCTATTGGCTTTGTTAGTTATCATTAGTTATAGGGCTACCACCAGTTATAGGGAAACTTTTTGGATCTGTTTTGCAGTTTGAACTGTTATGTTAATGCAGGGGCTGGTTGGCAATTCTGTTTTTGCTGTTCTCGGTTATAATTTATGTTTTGGTTCAGTTAGGTAGTTGGTTAGAGGTTAGTAAAACAGTTAGGGATTGACAGTTTGGTTGAGATTCTGTTGTGAAAGTTAGGATGTTAGAGTGGATTTTTTGTATTGGTTTTTGGTTTATTGGTTATGGACTGATTTTTATTAATACGGGATATCGATTATGCAGGTTCACGGTTTCAAATGGTGAAGTGCTTGGATTTGGTTGCAAGGAACAAAGTGAGAAAAAGGTTTGAAAAATATGGAATCTTGTCATGGGAAGCAAGCATGAAGATGTATAAGCACTAGGACCTAGGCTTAGAATAAAATTTTGTGTAATGGTTTTCTTTGATATAAAAAGCAATGTGACAATTGAATTTTGTAACGATTTATGGTGTAATGCGATTTTGATAATGTTAGGTTTTGTTTTGAAAAGAATCACAACTGAATCTTAATGGAAAAATGGTTTTGAATTGAATTTGATATCTTGGATAATGGAACTTGTAATGTAAGGAATTGGTAACTTACTAACCGAATTAATGATATGAAATACCAATTTCCCTCTTTTCCAAATTTGAACTTTAATTCCTTCTTTAATGCCTTAATAATTCAATAAGGTCCCATGTATGCTTCCAACAACTTTGATGAATTGAGCCAAGTTTGAATCCATGGAATCGTTTAAATCCACTTCAACCTTAATCCAATATTAACTCGCATGATAAGAAACAAAAAATTTGAAAGAATGACGCCTTGATTATAATCCGCATCTTGTACCATGTCTCAATTGTATGAGCAATAAAAATGTCTTGGATCCTTGAAGAAAATATTCAAGATGACTTTGACCTTAAACCATTTCTCACATAGTCTTTACTTAAACCTTTAATGAAACCCTAATGATCCCGCCCTTGATGAAGACAACAACTTTGTAGCCTAATGAGAAAGAGAAGTTCTCAATGATCAAGAATCCAAACCCTAGCTCCATAAACCACAGTTAATGAGAAACCAATTGATTCAAGCTTGAATGAAGATAAGAGTCTAAAAGCACATACAAAACCCTAACTCCAGGATCTTTGTTCTCATGCCAAATTTACTGATTAGTGATGCATGATGTGTTAAATGATCTAATAGAGGGTATGCAGATGTGATGAGAAGCGCAAAATTCATAAGCCAGATAAAAGTGAGAGGGTAGGACAAATTTAGGGTATTATAGTTACCTTATAAACTGCATTCCATCATTTGTCCTTAACAATAAATTCCCTCATTCAATCCTTTTTCCACATTCCCCCTTTCACCCAATTCCTCCCAGAGTCTTCAGTTCTACATTTTGTATACACAATCTCTCTCATGGTCTTGATAAACTATCAGCTCAATCAATAAAGTTTGTTTTTCTTGGTTATCATCGATCCCAAAAAGGTTATCATTGTTATTTACATACCCTACAACGATACCTCATGTCGGCCGATGTCACCGTCTTCGAGTCTATTCCATATTTCAAGTCCAACCAAGTAACTCTAGAACCTCTTCAGAAGAGTACTCCCACACCTCTTCCGGAAGTCCCTTATGTCCCTATCCCTCATCATTCTAGGGAACCTGTCCCACTAGATAACCCTACGGTTGACTCCCCGACTTCTCGTCCACTTCAAACATATCACCATCGTCAACCAACGTCTATCGTACATGTTCTTGAGGTTGTACATGTCCCTGAGGTCGTACATGTCCCTGAGGTCATTGCAAACTCTCCTCCAACACTATCACCATCACTAGATCTGATCCTGCAACTTGAGTCTGATCTTCTGATTGCCATTCGAAAAGGTATACGTCAAACACGAAATCCTTCTTTACATTATATTGATTTATGCTATCATCGTCTTTCCTATTTGTAGTATACTTGTTTGTCTTCTTTTTCTTTTGTTTCTATTCCTAACACTTCAGGTGAAGCATTATCTCACCCTGAGTGAAGGCAAGAAATGATTGATGAAATGTGTGCTCTTCAAAGCAATGGTACATGGGAACTGGTTCCTCTACCCCCTGGGAAATATTTAGTAGGTTGTCATTGGCTTTATACAGTGAAAGTTGGTCTAGATGGTAAGATTGATTGATTTAAAGCTCTCTTGGTAGCCAAATGATACACTCAGATTTTTGGGTTGGATTATAGTGATACCTTCTCACCTGTAGCCAAGATGGCACCTGTTAGACTTCTTCTATCCATTGCAGCCATTTGACATTGTCCTCTTCATCAACTTGACATTAAAAATGCAATTTTACATGGTGATCTTGAAGAGCAAGTATATATGGAGCAACCGCTTGGTTTTGTTTCTCAGGGGGAGTCATCAAATATGGTTTGTAGGGTACACAAGTATCTTTATGGTCTTAAGAAATCTCCGAGAGCCTAGTTTGGAAGATTCAGCATACAATAGTTTGGTATGGTCCATAGTGAAGCTGACCATTATGTCTTTTATCGTCACTCAATCCAAGGGTGTATTTATCTTATTGAGTATGTAGATGATATTGTCATAACTGGTAGTGATGAGCACAAAATACTTTAGTTGAAACAATATCTTTTGAATCAATTTCAGACAAAATATATTAGTAAACTCTGGTATTTCTTGGGTATTGAGGTAGCCTAATCTAAAGATGGTTTGGTGATTTCTCAGCGAAAATATGCTATGGATATTTTGGAAGAAATAAGTTTGTTGAATGCTAAAACATTTTATACTCATATAGATCCAAGTCCCAAACTACTATCCAATCAGGAGGAGCCTATATTAGACTCGGGAAGGTATAGTAGATTGGTTGGAAAGTTGAATTATCTCACAGTCACTCATCTATACATTTCTTTTGTAGTCAGTGTTGTAAGTTAGATCTTAAATTCCCCTTGTCAGGAACACATGGATGTTGTTATCCGGATTCTAAGATACATCAAATATGCTCCAGGAAAAGGTTTAGTGTATGAAGATAAAGGACATACTCACATAGTTGGATACTTTGATGCTGGTTGGTAGGGTTACCAATTGATAGACGATCCAACTCTGGGTATTGTGTACTTGTTGGAGGAAACCTTGTATCTTGGAAAAGTAAGAAACAAAATGTAGTTGCAAGATTAAGCGCCCAGGCAGAGTATAGGGCCATGGCAATGGCAACATATGAACTCATTTTATTAAAACAAATTCTCAAAGAACTTCAAATTGAAGAAGCAAGACCAATGACACTTGTATGTGATAATCAAGCTGCATTGCACATTGCTTCAAATCCAGTCTTCCATGAGAAGACAAAACATATTGAGATAGATTGTCACTTTGTCAGAGAGAAGATTGAATCTGGCGACATCGTCACAAGATTTGTAAAGTCTAATGATCAATTGGCAGATGTGTTTACAAAATCTCTGCAAAGTCCCAGAACTAATTATATATGTGGCATGCTTGTTGCATTTGACTTATATGCTCCAGCTTGAGGGGGAATATTGATATTTGTAAATATATAGTGTTAAGAATATTTTTATGTAGAATAATACCACATCGAGTATATCATGTAATTAGTTATAATCTCTCTCTATATATAATAGTCTTTGTAGTGCTTTCAAAATAAATAGTTTAACCTAAATGTCTCTTAGTCTTTTCTAATTCAACATAAACTAATGATTCAAGACCTATTTTCTCGGAGAAGATTTTGCAGACATTGTGCAGCCTCACTGCTGCGGTTTTGAAGCCCAACCCAGTCTAGAATAAACTTATAAATAGACTGGTGTATACCTAGTATTAAGTTAAACTTACGTGTGTGTTTTTGTTAGGGCTTTTAGAATCCTTATTGTTGGGTTTTCAGTTTTGTGTCAGATGTTTATAAGCTTTTAAGCATTGAATATTTGTGTGTCAGATGCTCATAAGCTGTTAAGCATTGAGTATTTGTGTGTCAATTCTCATAAGCTTTTAACATGGATTTTTGTGTGTTTTGGAAGTGTGACTTCTGGTTTTGTTCTCTACTTGTGTTTAGAGTTGCTCCAATTGCTGAGTGTAATTGAAGAGGGATTTGAGGAGGGCCTCATACCTAGGTGTGTCTTAGGTTGAAGTTAAGCAAAGGGTAGTGATTAAGTGTGTAGGCTGTAAACTTGGATGTTTGTTGTGAGGTCTAAAAATTGATACTATCTAGTTAATTTCGTCCCTGGCTTGGTAGCCCCAAAAGTAGGTGTTGTTGTCACTGAATTGGGTAAACATATCTTGTGTTATTTACTTTAAACACTGTTTATTTTTTCCATACATCTTGTTGTTGCGTGTGAAGTCAGATCCGATGTCTCGATATCTCTAAAGACATCTGGGATGTGATAGCCAGAATTTCACTAAGTATGGTTCTATGTTGGTGTTGATTAAGATGATGCAGCATCTTTATCAACTATCATAGTAGTTCAAGTTGTTATAGGTTTTTCTATTAGATGTTGAAGACGATGTCATAACATCTGAATCAACAGGTACAATAGATTTTGTAGATGTTGTAACATGTTACAACAGAACATCTTGACAGTGCACTGGACATTTTTCCTTGAAGATTTAATTTTAAGATATGAGTATCTTGAATATTCTGTACTCATTATAGGCGCAGGCCAATCAAGTATTTTGTAAGAAACAAATGCAGATTTAATTGGTTACTAAAACAGATCGACTGAGACTTTTTAGAAAAATTTTTATAAAGATTGTTTCTATTTAGGTGGAGAAAGATTCTGCAGGTTTTGGGAGCTGCTGATTAGATTTGATTGTAGAGTCCAAGCCCACTGCAAAATTCTATATAAGGAGTCGTCTAAGACCTAGTTTTTAAGCATACTTTTTATTATAAAACCTTGTTAAAAATAAGGGTTTAGGGTTTGATAGTTCCTTAGGTTCTCCATGTGTTTTTTTTTTCACATCCTCATGTATCTTTGATAAATTTGAGTTGAACGACTGTTGCTTATTCATCAAGCTATTGTACTCCTCAAAGTTGTGAATCAAGAGTTAAGTATTGTTCTTGGTCGAAGCTTTTAAGCAGAGCTAAGTATTTTTTATTTGGAAGTGTGATCTTCCTGTTTTATTTTCAGGTTGACGTGACTGTGACATGATTAGTGTCTGCCATTGGGATTGGTGTAGGTTTGTTTATCACTGCGGTGATTGGAAGTGGGATAGAAAATTCTCATATCTAGGGAGGACCTAGGTAGAAGTTTCACTGGGTAGGGATTTGGAGAGAAGTTGTAAACTTGGGACTAGTTTAGCTTCAAACTAATACTACTAATAGTGGATTTCTTTCTTGGCTTGGCACCCCCCATAATAGGTGATTTAGCATCGAAATAGGTTAACATATCGTTATGTTCTTTCTTTTTTGCTAGTTATAATTATGACGTGTTATTATTTTGTTTGTTGTTTTGTCAGTAGATGTCATGAAATCTATTGTGACATTATGTGTTGTTAAGGTATTACTCTTAACTTATGATATTTAGTGCGTGGCAGAATTTCAATTAGAATCAAGAGAAGGCACCCTATTCTGGTTACTGGGTGATATTTAGGGATATATTTTCTGGTACTATGGAGAAAGAAGGAGTTTATAGCATAAGATCACCCATGTTGGATGGTTCTAACTATGACTGGTGGAAATTTCGTATGATAGATTTTCTAAAAGCTATGGACAACAAAGCTTGGAAGGTTATTCTGAAAGGATGGAAGCATCCTGTCATAAAGATCATTGACAAATATGGGAAAGAAGTAGAAGCTGACACAATCTAACTTGAAGAAGAGTGTAATGGAGATGATGATAAGAAATCCATTGGAAATTCCAAGGCTTTAAATGCTCTATTCAATGGAGTAGACAAAAATGTCTTGAAGCTGATTAATATGTGTATTGTGGCCAAGGAGGCTTGGGAAATTCTCAAGAAAACTTATGAACGTACGTATAAAGTGAAGATCTTAAGACTTAAGCTTCTCACTTCCAAATTTGAGAACTTAAAGATGAATGATGATGAGACAAATCAAAAATATCAAATGAAGATTCTTGAAATTGCTAGTGCATCAAGTGCGTTGGGGGAGAAATGTTAGAAGCCAAGATGGTCAGAAATATCCTTAGTGCCTTGCCTAGGAGATTTGATATGAAGGTCACAGAAATTGAAGAAGCTCAGGACATCAACAACTTGAGAGTCGATGAACTTATTGGGTCACTTCAAATATTTGAAATGGCTATTGGTGAAAAAGTTGAGAAAAATAACAAAAGCACAACTTATGTGTCTAGTGCTAAAGATAAAGGTCAAGCAGAGTTGGTTACTAATGAGGATCTGTCTAATACCATTGTTCTACTTGGAAAGAAATTCAACAGGGTATTAATAAGATTAGACAGAAGAGGGAGACTGAATGTCAGGAACATCTCATCTCACATCAATAATGAAGAAAATCTTCAAAATAATACCATGTCTGAAGAAAAGACCAATCAACCCAAAAGCATTTGATGTTATGAGTGTGAAGGTTTTGGTCACATCAAACCAGAATGTCCCACCTTTCTCAAGAGGAAGAAAAAGGGATTTATTGTGTCCTGGTCTGATGATGATGAATCAGAAGATGAGGCTAACGATGAATTTGTAAAACTTGTGGTGGCTTTGTCTATAATATGTGCATGTGAAGTGAAAGTTGTTGGTGGTAGTTTTCTTCATGAAGATCCTAATATATCCTACAAAGATACTCGTGACAAGTGTGAAGCAAATACCGAAATATAGGAAGATTAGAGAAAGATCATAGCTGACTTGGAAAGTAAAAAGAATAATCTTATATGTACTATATATCATCTTCAAAGCGAGGTAACTCTTCTAAACTCCAAGATTAATAACTTGTCAGACTCATTTAAAAATTTAGAGGATGGAGCGGCTATGATAAAAGAGACTGGAGAACTAGAGGGTGACTTTCAAGATGATAATGATCAAAGAGGAGTGTCAATGGTGAAGTCTCTTCTTGCTGAAAGAAAGGAAATAATTAACATGTCCAATCACATGTTACAACATTCTAGCATACTTGATAAAATATGGTCCACAAGCTAGTCATCAACGTGGATATGCCATTTATGTGGTAAGCATGGTCATTCAAAGTCTTTCTGCTATAAACTATATAGAGACCAAAAATTGTCAATTCATTATAAGGGTGACAAAGTGAGAAAAAAGAAAGGGATTGATGATATGGGAGTTCATAAGTTAGTGCTGAATAATAAGTATCATCCCACTGGATCTTCTAGATTTGGTGACATGGTTCATAGTGAAATCAGAGGAGTTGGGAAACTGATGGGGTTAAATACCAGTCAGGTTGAATTAAAATTATGGCATGAGAAACTTGGATATCTTCATTTCAAAAGAATGAAGGAATTCATATTTGAAGGAACCATTAGAAACATGCCTAAACTAAAGATTGAAGAAGGGATAGTCTATGGTGAGTTTGATTTTAAATCTCAATTCATGATGTCACGCAAAATGTTGAAGCATTAAACTACTTCTAAAAGGTTACAACTTCTTCATATGGACTTAATGGGACAAATGAAGGTTGAAAGTATGAGTGGTAAGAGGCATGCCTATGTACTCATAGATGGTTTTTCTAGATATACTTGGATAAAATTTCTTAGAGAAAAATTAGAGGCCTTTAAGGACTTGGCCAAACTATTCAAGAAGAGAAGAATGAGGATATTGGGAAAATTAGAAGTGAACATGACAAAGAATTTGAGAAGGTAAAATTCTATAAATTTTGTGCTTATAATAATATTCATTATGAGTGCTCTCATAAAGGGGGAATTGTTGAACAAGTAACCAAGAAGATTTTAGAATTAACTAGAGTCATGCTTCATGTGAAGAGTTTACCTTTTTATTTTTCGGTAGAAGTTGTGAATACTGTGTGATATGTCCATAATAAAGTTTCTCTGACAATAAATACTTCAACCACTCCTTACGAGCTATGGACAATAATGAGGAATAAAGTAAACTATTTTCATGTCTTTTGAAGTAAATGTTACTACTAGACTAACATAGGTAAGAAGGGCAAGAAGAAGAACATTAGGGATGAAGGGATTTTAATGGGTTACTCCTTAAAGAGCAGGAGTTATAGAGTCTTCAACTACAAAAATGGAATGTCTTTGGAACCTATCAATATAACAGTTGATGATTTAGTTGTTGAAGAAAAGAAGCATGTCAGAGATGATATTGAAACTTCCTATGTGCAAACTGATAAATCACTAGGAGATGATACTTTTGAATTCACAAACACGGAGACAATAAATTCTCAATCCAACACAAGCCTGTCTACTAAGGGATAGATAGAACAAACCAGGTATTTGACTGCAAATCATCCTAATAAAGGTACCATCATTAAATTTAAACAGAAGATATATGTGATATGGTGGCATAACTGACTGTTATATTGGTTTTGCATTTTTGTTCGTAAATGTTGCGGTAAGCAAGAGTCGGCACCGACTTTTCTTTTATCCAACAAAGGAAAGGGTGAAAAGAACATAAAAAGACCTTTCAAGAGTTTTCTGAGTAAGGGGGTAGATTATGGAAAGGGAAGGTGTTATCATCCTTTCCATTTGTAGTCATCTATGGGCTCTTAGATGCTTATATCATTTGAAAAATACCTTGTGCTTTGTGTGTTTTGAAAAGTATTTTTGAAATGCCAATAGTAAGTCAATTTGCTTTATAATAACTCTTGTATCAGTCCTCAAGAGTGTTGATAAAGCATTTTGAAAATGTTTTTGAAAGTTGTTTTCTGTAGGTGTACAAATTTGTTTTGAGCATAGAATCTAGGAACTATCTACTTTTACTCAAAAGGGTCGTTCTTTTCCTCTTTTCCTTTAGACAGTGTTATCCTACTATTAGTGAGTAGGTAGCCCTAGTCGTTGGATGTTTGAGGGACAATCAAAGGGACATTTATAGTCACAAAGGCAACTGGGCAAGAAACCTTAGTAACTACCCTAGGGTTTTAAGATCATTTTTACCGAGGGAACATCGAGAGGGTCATCGAGGGACTTATGATCTTTTAAATCGGAGGGTAGCCACTAAAATCTCTCATGTTTTGAGAGTTGTGACTGTTTTCCGAAGGCAACCAAAGTGGGATACCCTAGAGGTGCGCATGTGCAATTGTGTTGTTTTCAGTTATTTTAGTCTTGTGTTAAGTTCTCTAGCGTCTTGTTTTTAACTCTTGTCATGTAATCCTATTAATCATACATCTAAGCAGTTAATAATTTGCAGAAATTAAAAGTGCGGAAACTGTAAAATCCTAAATATTACAAGGCTTCGGGGAGGGGGATTAATTACATGTCCAAAACTTGGGAATAAAGCAGAAAAAAGTAAAAGTCCTACTTTAAATTATTACAACCAGGAAGCAATAATATGCAAAAGTGCAAAAATAAAAGTAGACGCGCGAATTTGAAAATACGTCTAAAATTCCTTAAAAAATGAAATCTTTTTTTTGGTTTTTGTTTAATAAAAGAAAAAAAATAAAAATCTAAGTCTACTTAATTTTAATCTTAACAAAGTCTTTAGGTAATTAATAATTAATTAACAAAATTAACTTTAATAAAAAAAACTAAAACCTGATTTTTTGTGATTTTTTATCTGGTTTTATAATGCTATAAAAAAACAAATAAAAGAAAAATAAAATGGGCCCGGATAGTAAAGGTAACAGGGGGTGTGAATTGGATTTTTGTTTAGCCAAAATGAAAATAAGCCCAGGCCGCGTCGGGATCCTGTGCTATTGGCCATTGAGGATCCATCATAAGGTGGTACTCCTGGGGCGTTGGATTTGATCTCCTTGTCATCCATTGGCTGGAGCTTGAAGGCGCATGGGAAGTATTTGAAGCGCAACACACTAGATCTGCAAGATATTTGTTAGAAAAAACACAATACACGACCTGGGTATCGAACCCAAGCCCTTTCCACTGCACACATTCCCTTTTACCATCTGAGCTATTTGTTCATTCGTTGATACAAATAAAAGCATGACATTATATTAGTAAAACAAATCAGATATATATAATTCGAAATCAATACATGCGCGCTGCACAAGCCAAAAGGAAAGAGACGCATGGATTTTGAGATTCGAAGGAATCAGTTTCACATGTCCTGGTAATGGTGTCCTGTTAATTTAATACTGATTTTCACATGTAACAACGTTAAAACAATCATAAACATAATTCATAGCATGGATATACGATCAATATGGATTTACATTACATATTGAATGAGTTTGAGATCGAAGACGAGTTACCAATAGAGGGATTGCATGAGGGATGCTCCTGCGTGCATTGGGCCTGCCTAATATGTGGAAACGTCTCCTGGAACCTTCAGGGAGTGAGTGGAATGCTTGCTTTAGATTGAGGAGGCCTGCAAAGATTGCTTCGATGCTGACAACTTTGTGAGGTTTGGAGAATTTGGGGTGGTTTTCGGGGGTAGCTTCTTGTGTGTGTAGGCAATGTTTTTTTGTCTGGGAAATGCGTGTGTGTGTTTGATAGACAATCCTATCTTGTATTTAGAAGGGTGTGGTGGTGGACGTAAATGGCATGAATCAGCCATTAACCATGGCTTTGAAAGCAAAATTGAAAGTTTTAATAAGTTATCATTTTTGATGATTTTCTACCATTTTGGATTTTGAGTGAACCTGGACAGTATTTGTTTCAACCTTCTACATCTTGATTCTTTTGAATGCTCCCAAACTTTGTTCTTTTTGATGGATCTTAGTCCCAATTCGAATGGCCCAAGGCCTCATCATCATGGCTTCTTCGATTTAGTCATTATCTGCCTTAGTTGCTTGATCTGAAAATTATCCAATCAGCCCAATCGAACTCCGTTGTTGTTCCTTTCGAATCTCTTTTCCTTCAATCAGACCAATCGAAGAATCACCTCTTCACCTTGGCCTGTCGAAGCTTTCATTTTGTTCTTTCTTTCGAACACAATTGTGTATGTGGTCCTTCAATTCCAACTCCCACCCTTTGATTTTGTCTAAAAGAATATCTTTATTGTTCACTAGTCCACCTTCGATTGGTGAATATAGCTTGTATGCTCCAATCGAAGGATAACCTATGAGCACCAAGACTTTACTTTCAATCACCCAACTCCTTCTTTGTCTGTTCAGGCACATGCCTGAAACACATTGCTCCCAAAACTCTAAGATGACTTATATTTGGCTGCTTCGTCTCTAATGATCCTTTGATCACGCCATGTTTGAAGATGGTATGTCCTTCGAACCATGAGATTTCCACGTTTTTCTTTGGATAAGATAAAAGCTTTTTGAATTCCAAATATTCTTCTTTTCGAAGCGCCAATTCAAACGACATGTTAGTCAAAAGGTCTCTCCTTATAATGCTTCGAATGGCCTGTATTTCAATGGTTCGAAGATGAACCCTTCAAAGATGCTCTTTACTAGATCTTCATTAATCGAAGGCTTCATAAAATCCTCCTCATATTTTCCTTTGAACCATTCGTTCTTCGATCCTAGAACTTTATTGGACATCAGAGTAGACTGCATACTGTTGTCGAAGTTGCTTTGATCCAAAAGCTATTAGGCATATTTTCAGCTTTCGACCTACACCTTGTCATGTACACTTCCTTTCTTTCTTTTAGCTGTGCCATTGTGCTGAGGCATATAGGGTGCCATGGAAATCATTTGAAACCTCTTGAGCAATTGAGGACCTCAATGAGCATGCCTTGAATAAAATGGGAGGGCAAATTTTGGGGTACGACAATATCAAATACAAATAAATGTGTTTCCTTGAGGGAAACAGGTGGGCGTTCCTCTGAACTTGAGTTGAAGAGATATAATGTCAAGAGAGATGTCATAACATTTTGTACTGAAGATCTGATCTCTTTTAGATATCTTATTTAACATGATTGATACAAGGATCTTGGAAGTTGTACGCAACTGATCAGGAATCTTATTGAAGGAAAGGATAACACTCTCACTCTTATGAACAACAAGGAAAACTTGATGTTATCAAAGACAGTAGGATTGGAACTTGTATTATTGAAGAGTTATAGCAATTACAGAAAAGAGGGAATTAAACTTCTACTGCATTTTTCCTCTATGTTATGGGCCATGATATGCCTATTGTTGGGGTTATTAGCTGGAAGAATGGTGTTATGCAAGATAGTGGGGCTGGATACAACACCAAGGAATGCAGAAGGCTATTTGAAAGGGGCGAGAGGCTCTTTAACAGAGGTGAGAGGTGGAAGACCACCTGAAGCTAACCAAGAGTTCTGTTTCCATCTGTGTGTTTCCACCTAGTGCTAATCTATGGTATTGTTAGTGTTCAATATGTGTTTCCATTTGTTGTATTGCCTGAGTGTAATGTGTTCTGAAGTATTCTCTATGGTTCTATGTGTACATTTACTATGTTTCTTTTTGTCAATATTTTGGGTAAAAAGAGGGAGTAAAATGTTGTGTCCTGATGTTACATCATATGTCTTGACATGTTAATTTAGCATTGTGATAGGACTATGTGCTATTGCTTGTGGAAGAATAGTTGTGTGTATGTTTGCTCATGCAAGAAATCATTGAGGTGTATGGTTTCTTATGTGTGTTGAAGCTGTTGCTGCCGCTTCTGCTGTCCGCTGCAAGTTCTCTAGTATGGGGTCTGCCATTGAGGGGGAGAACCTATTATGTGTGATAAGGTGAGTTATGTACATGTATGTATGTAAAAGCTTCCGAACTATGTTTTTTACAAAGTTTACATGATCAACTTGTAGCTTGTGTTGTTGTTTTATTCCTCTCTCCAAGTTGATCTGGTTTTGGTTATTTTATCCAAAATTTTCCAAAGGGGGAGATTGTTAGTTCCATGTTATTTATGGTTGGCTAAATTTTGGCTAAGCATTAATTTTGAGCATGGTTCCAAGTATGGTTCTATGTTGGTGTTGAGTAATATGGTGCAACATCTTTATCAACTATCATAACAATTCAAGCTGTTATAGGTTTTTCTATCATATGTTCAAGACAATGTCATAACATCTGGACCAGCAGGTACAACGGATTTTGTAGTTGCCTTATTTGACAGATGTTTCAGCAGATGTTGTAACATGTTACAACAAAACATCTTGATAGTGTGCTAGATATTTTTCCTTGAAGATTTAATTTGAAGATATGAGTATCTAGAATATTCTACACTTATTATAGGTGCAGGCCAATCAAGGATTTTGTTAGAAACAAGTGCACATTTTATTGGTTATTAAAAAGGATCGATTGTTACTTTTTAGGAAACTTTTTATAAAGATTGTTTCTATTTTTGTGGAGAAAGATTCTGCAGGTTTTCAGAGATGCTGATTGGATTTGATTGAATAGTTCAAGCCCACTGCAAAAGTCTATATAAGGAGTCGTCCAAGACCTAGTTTTTTAAGCACAGTTTTTATTGCAAAATCTTGATAAAAATAAGGTTTTAGGGTTTGATAGTTCCTTAGGTTCTCCGTGTGTTTTTTGTACATCATCATGTATCTTTGATACATTTAAGTTCATTGATTGTTATTTTTTCATCAAGCTATTTTTCTCCTCGAAGTTGTGAAGTAAGAATTAAGTATTGTTCTTGGTCGAAGCGTTTAAGAAAGGCTAAGTATTTGTTATTTGGAAGAGTGATCTTCCTATTTTATTTTCAGGTTGATGTGATTGTGACTTGATTAGAGACTGTCACTAGGATTAGGGTATGTCTGTTTATCACTGCGGTGATTGGAAGTGAGATGTCGATTTATCATATCTAGGGAGGACCTAGGTAGAAGTTGCACGGGGTATGGATTAGTCAAGAAGTTTTAAACTTGGGACTAGTGTAGCTTCAAACTAATACATATAATAGTGAATTTCCTTCTTGGCTTGGTAGCCCCTAGAGTAGGTGAGTTAGCACTGAACTGGGTTAACATATCGATGTGTTCTTTCTTTTTCTGCAAGTTATTATTTTGTTGTGTTGGTATTTTGTTTGTTGTTCTGTTAGCATATTTCATAACATGTGTTGTGACATTGTGTGTTGTTATGGTATTAGTCTTAACTTCTGATATTGTGTGTGTGCCGAAATTTCACATACTTTGCATTTGGTTCAACTTTCTTTCGAGAGTTGCTTGTGAAATACAAGTGCATCCTCCGTCATATTGTATGGTGATGTAGTATCAATTCAATTTTCACTTTGTTAGTAAGTTTTCTCTTTTACTTGTTTATTTTTCTAAATACATGACATACTTGGTGTATGATATATATTATGAGTATTCATTTGCAAAATGATTCTTAATTGATAATTATGGTGACTTATAAATTTATATACTTAAAATGACCTCATCATATTATATTTTCATGTATTCCTTTTTGTATTCTTTATGAACACTTATGTGTACATAAGCATGTTTAACTTCATTAAACATCAAGCATAACATATTTGACGTTATATCATATTTGGTTCTACTAACATGCAACTTATAAAGGAGTTTTCTAACCTTATGCAGGGAGAGTTTGAAATGCGTCTTATGGGGGAGTTGGACTTCCTTCTTGGATTCTAAATGAAGTATCTCAAGGAAGGAACATGTGTGTATCAAGAAAAGTATTGTCTTGAATTACCTTCATGCTCACGTTGAAAAAAGGGATGTTGTGTTCGAGCATTTGATAGTTAAAATCAACTTACCGACATTTTTACAAAATTTCTTGCAACCGAACATTTTTGAAACAAACATGATGAATTGGGGATTATTTATATCTACAATGTTACTTAATTTCTTCGGTGTTTACACTTTTATACATTTCTCTAACCTTTGTTTGAGTATTTAATATTGTGTGAGTGCAACTTCAGTTCCATCAAGATTAAGGTAATGTTGTTCCAAATTTATCCTTGAAAGTAATACTTTTCTTATTGCATGTTGTTTATGTTCCAATTTTTTGACATGCTCAAAATAATAAAACCCATGGATGTTCATTTCCCAAAATTTAAATATTGTGTGTTTTTAATTTATATGCATATAATGACTTCATGTATTAATTTTGTATCATTTGTATAAGTTTGTTCTTGATTGCACAAGCATTCTTTAGTATCATTATTTCCAGCATTCACGCATGAATTGAATGTATGTATGTTATTTGAAAATGTAGATCTTTTTGTAGTTGTGTTACATGATATGACAACATCTTCATTTTGGATTGAGTCGTGAAATTTTTGTCGCCAAGCTAGGAACATGCATGTGCAGTATCAGAAGTTCCATTGTGTTGTGATACGTAATCATGATGCTAAAGAAGCAACTTGAAAAGTTTGCTCGTGCATATCATCCATTATTACTCAAGCATTGCATTACATGTTTGGTAATGTTGTATGTTGGTTATTTTTCAATTTCGCATCATTACATATATATGAGGATATGTGATTGTATGCTCTTCTTTGCAAAAACACCTCTGTGTGATATATTGGTATTTGCGTTGAAATATTATACTTCACATGATTTTTGTTGTCTCTTTTTGATGTTGTCAAAGGGGAGAAGAATATGCGAGATGAAATTTGGATGCAGACGTTCAGCGAGAACCTTCAATGAAGACATGAAATGCATCATAACAGTTTTTCTATCATCAAAAAGGGGGAGTATGTTAGTGCAACTTCACTATTAAATATTTTGTATGATGTCAAAACTAGGAAAACTTAGCATTTATGTATATTGGATGGTATCTCTATGTCGTTTGGTGCACCCTTGCATTAGAGATCTTAGGAAGCATTCAAAACAAGTTTAAAACTGGTCCCAATCATGAAAAATCAGTTTCTGCATAAAAAAAACAGGCTTATAGGCCTGCCTATACGATCTATGTGTTGGCATATGTGCTTCAATATTAAAGCCTGCAACACATTCAACATTTTTTCTTTAAAACACATGCACGTGCGTCGGCCTGTACGATTTATGCACCGACAAATATACTGGATTATTAAAGCCTGTAGATATTGATTTGCATGTGTCAACCTATACAATTAGTTATTGATTAGCTTATAATCACTTTGATTATAGGTGCTTTTTCATATCAACACAACTCAAGCAAAAATTCTGAAAATTCATTCGCATACCAAGTGTTTAACAAATTTCATTGTTCATTATTTTTGCTCAATTTCATTGGAAATAGATTGTTATTTAATTGTTATAAACGAAAAATAGTTGTTGATCATTTCAAGTGTATAAATTCATCTTATAGATTCATTTATTCCATAAGGCTTGTTGCATATTTGAGTTCTGATAACTAGGTTCATATAGACGACTTTTATCAATCTATATTAAAAACCTTTCGCTTGCACTCTTTTCAAATAAAATTTTAAACTTTAATTTTAATTGGAATTTTTTGTTTGGTTGTCTATTCACCCCTCTAGATAAGTCATCGTCGTCCAACAGTTTCTTTCGCAAAATTTCATATCTTTTTTATTATAATCTTTGAAACAAAAGTAATAATAATCATGTTTCTGAAAATTACAAAACATTTTCCTTTAGCTTTTGAATAAAACTAAAAGGAATGTCGACACTTGTTCAAATATGATCGAATCTTGAAGTGCATAACTCATATTCTTTAGAATGGTTGTGTGGGATCTTTCCCCAACATGTTCATTTGGAAGTGTTCCTGAACATAATTGTTTGCAAGTTATCCCCCGTAGATGTCTTAGGTTTGATGCCTTTGTCTCCCTAAGCAAGATATTGGTAGTGGATTTTCTTTAAGCTAATTCATTTTTGCTTGGGTTATTTGAGTTTCTACACCATCGAAGAACTGTGGTGTTGAGGATCTGGTGCTCAATTTTCCCCTTTAGACATTGCTTTTAGTCTTTCTTGCTGACATTGCCTTTGGTTTTCCCCGCGGAGGTCGTCTTCGATTTCCCCAAGCAGATTTGATTACTCAGATAGTGCATGTGTATGGTTTGCATGTTAATTTGAGTTTTATCCCTACAGAGAATTTTTGATTCTGATAATGTGTTCTCAATGTTCCCTTGTGGGTGCCTTCGGTATGTTGCTTTGGTTTCCCTAAGAAGATTTTGGATTTTTTGATTGCTACATCCCCAGAAGAGTGTTGATTTTTGGAGATTCCTTTGAGCTTCCTCAGCAGATCTTTGCACCTTAGCAGATCTTTATCCCTCTGGTGAACTTTCCTTACTTTCCCTAGAATATTGTTGTTTCCTCATCTGGTTGTTATTTCCTTACAGAACTCTCATCCCCAGTAGAGTCCTCGTATTGGGAAGATTTTTGCAAAAGACAAGCTTTGTGGCAGCATCTTCGTTTAGTTGAGTATTGGCTGAGTATCCAGTTTAAATGTCTTTGGGTTTCCCCAGCTTTTCAGTGTATCGCTTTATCAGCATAAACATAATACATTACATTTTAACATTCATAAAACCATCACCATGAATAGTCGAAGGAAAATTCATGTTGATTTGCATTTCCTTGGTGTTCGACAATCATATTCATGATGGTATTTCCCTAGCGACGTCTTTTCCTGGCTTTCCCAGCAAACTTTTTTCTTTGGTGGTGTGTCCCCATTGAAGTTGTTGATTTCTTGGTAATGCTTGCCAAAAGAGAGTCAATTTTTTATCTCCTCATTGAGATTGTACCACATGAGAAATTATGTTTCAGTATTCCTTCCCAACACATTTTTCTGGATGGAATAAATTCCCAGTCAAGTTTATTCCTCATCGATTAGAGCCCTATTTGACCATCTCTCTCCGGTTTTTTCCTAGATTGAACTTTGGTCCCCTTGTAGCCTTTAATCTATTGGGTTGGACTCATAGATGACGAAGAAGGTTGGAACTTTGCATCCTTTTGGATCATGGCTTCCTCATCTGAGAAGATTTATTGGTTGTGGAATCTACTTTTTCTCAATAGTTGTCACTACGACATCTCTTGAAGGTTTCTTTCAACAACAAGTGGCAACCTCTTTATTTGAGAAGCTTTTTTGTTCCAAGATATTAAATTGTATCCTAACAGAAAGTGTTTGTCTCTTTATTTGAGAATTTGGCATGTTCTTGGCATATTAGTCCTTTTTCGCTGCAAGTGGCTATCTCTATATTCCTCGGTAGAAAAGCTCGTTACAATTCAACATTCAATAATACCAGTTATTTCACCAACTGGTGGTTGTCTCTTAATTTGAGAAGCTTGTTGTGATCAATAATTCAAATCAAGATTTTAATCTTCAGCATTTTAACCTTCTTAGATCTCCTTAGATCATCCTCGACGAAGTTATTGATTCCTAATCACAAGTCGTATGTGGTTCTTTCTAGGAGGAGTCTTTGGTTAAATAAGAAAATGAGAGTCGTTCCAAGCGAATACTGGAAGTTTTTGGAGGTTTGTTACCCTTTCCAGGGGGAACCTTGGTTAAAGAAGAAACTGAGATCCGTTCCAGGCAAAGACCAGAAGTTTTGTGAGGTTTGTTATCTTTTCTAGGTGGAATACTTGGTCAAAGAAGAAGCTGATACTCGTTCTAGGTGGAATACCATAAGTTTTGGGAAGCTTATTATCAATCCAATCTTGTAACTACCTTCGTCTATGAGTTGGTAGTATACCGTCATCTATGAGTCGGTATGACTTATTTCTTAATCATCATCTATGAGTCAGTTGTTTCTTGCTTATCTACCTTCATCTGTGAGTTGGTAGTTTATCGTCATCTATGAGTTGGTATTTTCTTATTTCTCTACCTTCATCTATGAGTTGGTAGCTTACTGTCATCTATGAGTCGGTATTATCTTGCTTAATGCCTTCATCTATGAGTTGGTAGTATATTTATACCCTATTTACTACCTTCAACTTTGAGTTGGTAGTAATACCTTTTTCTGATTAACTACTCATGGGTTTGTTCCCTAAAGG
This sequence comes from Vicia faba, assembly GCA_948472305.1. Classification (NCBI taxonomy): domain Eukaryota; kingdom Viridiplantae; phylum Streptophyta; class Magnoliopsida; order Fabales; family Fabaceae; genus Vicia; species Vicia faba. The sequence continues at coordinate 766,023,647 of OX451741.1, read as the reverse complement.
GTCAACACATCTTGCCTTGCTGCATGTCCCTAGTGGAATCTTTCGTTGTCATTTATTGCATTATGTCGTCCCCAACAAGTTGTGTCTCCCTGGCGGACTCTTTTCTTTGCTTTTTTATCCAGCAAATTCAAGTTATAGTTCATCTAGGAAAATTTTGGTCTCTCGTAGAGTTTTTCCCGCAGAGTCATATCATTTGCATGCATATCATAATCATTTTTGCGGTATCTTAGGGACAAAAATTGGGTCTTCTGTATTTAAGTATTTCCAATATCGTTGATACAAAGGGTTTCAATCTTCATATGTCCGGATAGAATAAACTTAAATAGGGGCATCTGACATACTCTAATTTTTACCCTTAAGATTCCACCTATCATAATTTGTATTTCATCAAGATTACAAGCATGGTATAATCCTAATCTTTTGGGTATGTCTTGTTGGAGAGATCACCAAGCACCCTTGTGTTTCTTTTTTTCCTTTTATACTTTATGCTTTAAAAACTCTTATTCAAAATGCAAAAACATGTCTTGCTTTGTTTTCTTTTTGTCCAAGGTAGGGTTTCCAATCAAAGGATCAAGTGAAGTTTCTAAATTAGGGTTTTGGTTCTCAAGCTCAAGGTTTAGTCAACAAGTGGTCCATCAAAGCCTATTCTACAAGGCATGGCCTATAATCTTAGGTCTCATTCATCTAAAATTTCATTGAACATGGTTTGATCAAAAGAATTCAAGCTTTATGCATATTTTCAAGTTGATTCAAGATTGGTTCATGTATTTATTTCTATGCCATCTATACCATATTATCAAGAATTTATCAAGTTTCTCCTATGCACAATCAATACTTTTCCTTTGGTCTTAAAATAGTCAACATTGAGTCTTAAAATCCTATTTTCTAAACATTGCGCTTCTAAACCTAGTATCCTTGCGAACAAGGTAGATAAGGGGTGCCTAACACCTCCCCGTCATCTAGAACCGGGTCCAAATCTAGAATCTCTAAACTTTAGGGTTACTCCTTTATACTCCCTTCCTTTAGGATAAAAATTAAGGGTGGCGACTCTGTATTTAAAATAAGTTGCAATAAATGTGATTTTTACTGCTTAATCTGAACGGGTTTAGGGTTTGAACTTGGGGGTTTAGTTTCATTTCAAGGGTTTGGAAGTTTTAGGGTTTGAATTTGGTTTCAGAATAGGCCAACCTTCGGATTGGCCAAGGTTTGGTGGGGTTCTGGACAAGTTTGGGGTGAATCTGGGTTTAAGTTAGGGTTGCTTAAAGGTTGGAGATGAATGTTCATCTTCAAGGTTGGGTTTTCAGGGTATGTTTTGAATTTTTGGGTTGGTGTTTGAATTTCTGGGTTTGAGGTTGAAGAATCCAGTTGATCTTCAACCGGAATTTAAAAGCGTTGCGGTAGTTTCTGGGCATTAGTTGAAGGTCCCGATGAAGAGTCGTCGGAGACCTGGGTTTTAAGGTGGTTATTGGGGTGGGTTTAGGTTTAAGTTTACAAGTTTGAAGGTTTTGGTTAAAGCTCAACCAGATACCTAGATTTGGTGGTAGTCTTAGAAGGGGCTAAGGTGGAGCCACCAGCGGAAGCGATTTCTAGTCAGTGGCGCCAGTTCAGGTTTTTAGAGAGGGGTGAGAGCATGGTATGGTTAGAGAGAGAGAGAGAGAGAGAGAGAGAGAGAGAGAGAGAGAGAGAGAGAGAGAGAGAGAGAGAGAGAGAGAGAGAGAAAGAGAGAGTGTATGTTCAGAGAGAACGAGATAAGAGAGAGAGAGAGAAAGAAATGAGATAAATATGGGCTCTTGAAGAGAAGTTCGCTTAAATACTCATTTATGTGCTCGTTTGGATGCCAACACATGGCCCCTGGTTGCCACGAGATTGATTTACCTTGACAGTTCCGGTAGGTGCGTGTGTAGTGTGATCCTAAATTGACTTCCAATCCCAGCCATCCTTTTATCTTATCTTGACTAATATGCCAATCTAACGCATATAATGATATCACATATGATCTCTTGGCTTCAAATCCAATGCACCAGAGAGAGTCAACCTTTGACTCTGTCCCATGGACTTGTTGACCAGCTCCTAGGCCTTAGTCCTATTGGGCCTTCCCCAATTAATTTTTACACCCTCAGATTTCTTTATCTGAATAAGATACACCCTCTGCCTCATTTTTATTTTATTTTTTATTGTATTTATTTTATGAATTATTATTTCACCTTTATTTTAGTTATATTTTTAGCTTAATATTGACCCTAATTTAATTCAATTTAGGTTTGAGTTTAATTTATTTTTAGGTTTAATTATGGACTTAGTTCAAACTTTTGATTAATTTAACCTTAGCTTATCTTAAATAATTATATCTTTTATTCATAAATCAGAACATCAAATGCATGTCAAAATTAAATTTCCTTTAGCATTAGGTTAAACAAGCTAACCAATTCAAATTCACTTATTCCATTAACATAATTCAAATCAAAAATGTTTTTTTTTTTCAAAAATGATTCGATCTAGTCCCTTAAACACGAATTAGAAACAAGCTATAAGTCTCCATCATGTTAGCATGCATATGTTTATCGCTTGAAGGTGACTTAACATCAATCCATAAAAAATACTAACAAACCCCTACGAACTATGTTCACTCTGATTCCATCTTTTGGTGCATGCGTAGGCATAAGGTGCGAAGCCTTATCGAGTCCATTAATCCTTAACATTTAGCATAGTTCCCTGTCCCTTATGAATATTTAAAAGCAGGTTAAACGAGAAATAAGTAAGAAGACACCTAGTAACCCTAAGATTAGAGGAGGTTCCCCTTGAATACAAGGTAGATGAAGGGTGCCTAACACCTTTCCCTCGCTTAATTGACTCCTGAACCCTTAACTCGGTTGTGACAACCGCTTTATCTTTCCATTTAGGGTTTTCCCATTACCTTCTCCGTCCTTAGGATAAATGAATAATGGTGGCGACTTCAATGAATTTTTACCAACCTCGACACCAGGATATAATATAATAAAGAGAGAAAAAATAATAGTGAAGATAAAAATATCATTTAAGTAAAACCATTTCAGAGTTGTAGAAAAAATAAAGTAAAATAAAAATAGGTTCTAAATCCTAATTCTAGGGTTTCCTCGTAAACACCATAATAGACTTCAGATCAGAACCTATTTCTTCTTTCTTAGCAACCACATAACTGAGAAGAGAATCCACAATCTCATGATGAATTGTAAGGTTGAAAATCTGAGAGCTCATATTTTGCATCTGAGTACCCATGAGAACTTGAGAATAAGCAACAGAAGCTAATCTAGCCTCAAGTTGATTGTGCTTCTGACTAGATGAAGCAAAAACTTCTTATGAGAAACTTCTCATATTCTAAATGAATGATTCAACAAAGGATCTGAAGGCATCCCATCTAGAAGGATATACTCCAACATTAGAAGTGACAAGTCTATCAGAGATAAGCTCTTTGGCCTTGTTGTAAAATCCATCTCTAATTCCATTTAGGAAATGATATAGGGAGGATTTAGTTGGTTGATGTTAGAAATTTGTGAGGTAGAGTGAGGGGTGGGGAAATTTTTGTATGAGAGGGATCATTTCTAGTTCCAGAGAAAAGTTATGTGCCAGCTTGTGACACAGGAGCGGTCTCTCTGACTGGAGATATTGGGTGAGGTTCAGGTTGAGGTTGTATTTCAGGATGAGTTTCATCAAACACAACAAATTCAGATTCAGCAACATGTTGACTCTGAGTCTTTGTGCTGGAGAGCTAGAGGTTTAGCATTCAGAGAGAGGAGGGTCAGTAGATAAAATTTTAGGGATGTAAGCAGAAGGGGTGGTAAATTGGTTTGGTCAGAAGGTAATTCATCTGCTAGATGCTCTGAAAGAGCCAACATAGTGAATGGCTTAAAGGTTTTATGAATATGTGTTAGACCAATGGTTTCTAGAGAGGTTGAAGGTTGAGAGGGGAAACACTAGAGTTGGTAGTTTATGATAGCTAGGTTGTTTGAAGGTGGAAGGAAAAATGTGTGGTCTGAGTCACAAGATGAAAGGGTTGGGGATTTTCTCATTAGTGGTGAAAAGTTCATATTTGAATTAAATAGAGGGTTAAAAGAGTTACCTGATGGAGTTCCAATAATCAGAGGCTCTTCTGCGGTGAATTCCTCTTTAGTCCATATCTTCTGCTACATACCCTCTAGCAACAACTTCAGATTCCATACAAACACCAGCTTCTGGGACCACATCTGCAGCAACCATATAAAAATATACCTTCTCGAAACCTTCAGGAGAAAGGTACCCAGTTCCAGAAGTAAATTCTTGAACCAGTTGAACTACTTCAGCATTTGTAGTAATAGACTCAAATATTGATCCCAACTTTTTCCTTAGAACTTTATCAGTATTCTGGTTGATTTCATCAGCATGATGTAAAGAGGCAGATGCAAGGATTTTGGAACCATCTATGATAGTAGATGACAAGATTGTATCCACCCGTTGCCTCGCTTTTCTTATCATAGGTTCTTATTTATCTTCTTCTTCTTTTGGAAGAATCAATACCCTTTGGTAGTACATATACTTCTAGTTTTTGGTAGGCAGAAGCTCAGTTGTGGCAGATACAAGAAGGATTGGTTGGAGAGGAAGAATATTCGGTAATATACTGAAAATAATTTGGTCGGCGGAGATTCTTAGCATTTGGAAGATGCGAAATGACAAGTTATTCAACAATAAGGAAGTCAATGTTGAACATGTAGTCGAGACAGTGAAAATAATGTCTTCGAACTAACTGAGATTTCAAGCAAACAAACTGGAGTATAATATTAGTCAATGGTTCTCAAATCCTAGAGCCTGCCTTGGGTGTATGACTCGGTGTTGATCAAGTTATGGGTGGAGTAGGAACTTTGTAGCCTAGTCATGCTTTATTTTCAAGTTGTGAGATGCAGTGGCTACTGTATCGATAGAATGTGGTTAGTTGTAGATTGATTTTATGTTAGGAAACAATACCTAGAGGCTGGATTAATCGTTTCGGGTCTGAAGCAACTTCAGCCTTTTGTGAGAAGATTACTGCTATGTTGCAATTTGTGGATTGTGTTTCAGGAGTCAAACTTGTCAGCGCTTGCTATGGCATATGACTACAAGTTTGGTGGGATCAATTGTCATACAACTCTAGATTACTAGTAGATTCAAAAAGGTGAAGTCACTGGCTGGGAGTTTGGCATATTTTGTCGTGAGTCATCTGAGTGGAATAGGGACACAACATCCAGGCAGATTATTTATTTTGTAGGTATCAGCAGGTTTGCGTGAGGCTCGTAATACCATTGTGCCGGCGTTTTCTTTTGTCTTCTTCTGTGAGTTGTCTTGGGGATAGCTTATGGGTTGTTGGTGTATGTTAGGATTGGCTTGGTCTTGGTGTATTTAGGTTGAGTAGACATTCTCTTTAAGGGATCATGTAACACCCCCTAAACCCCATAAAAATATTATAGCATAATCAGAGTAAATTAGCATGCATATCAAAAGAGGGTGTCACATGTACTTAAAAAACCAACATAATATATACCGAATATGATCATAACACACATTTAAAATCACGTTCCATACACCAACACATAATACATCTCACAGTGCAATAATTCTTTCTCATAATAATACCACTAATTGAAATCTCATAATGACAATTATATAATAAAGCATTAGGCACTAAAGGTCACTCATCACATCATCTCAAAATACAATACCAAATAAAGAGAGTATAATAAACATCTCTAAAAAAAAACATGAGTTCAAATGTTCTTCATGTTACATAGACCAGAACATGACTCACTACCTAATAAATGGATAAACAAGGAACTATCTCCTCCGGCTAATCCTCACAAGAATCACCACTATCTTCGGTACTTGAGCGATGTCGTACAGACGCATCATTCCAACAGAAGAGTGAAAATTCACATCATTATGGAAATATATAATAATAAGTAATGCAAGACATACATAAATAAAATAAATTCATCACACTTCACATATTTATGTGTTCAACATCATCCAATCCAATTCACCTTTTTACATGTAGGACATAGCTCAATATTTCATGGTTTAAAGAAACTCAATCACAAATACAACAAAATGTATCATTCACACAAACACCACATAATGCACATCAATTCAATGTTTCACATCAACAAATGTGACTCCAATGAAACTCAATGCAATATGCATGTGATACCAATTGTTATCCTTGACGGTTTTTACGTTTAAACCTTGTTTATCCCTCAGACAGATAACCACCAAAAATCCCATCCCTCAGGCTTTCAAACTAATTCCCTAGGTTTGGGACAAGTCACTAACTCTTGCAAAAGCTAGAAAATATTTCCTCATTACAATAAATGATGCATGTTCAATCTCAACAATCATATGTGTAATACGGTGGGATAACTGACTTGATTTTGCATTTTATCGCAAATGCGCGAATAGTAAGAGTCGCCACCGACTTTTCTTTTATCCAATAAAGGAAAGGGTGAAAAGAATAGGAAAGACCTTCGAGATTTTTTGAGTTCGGGGGGTAGGTTATGAAAAGGGAAGGTGTTAGCACCATTTTCATCTGTAGTTATCTACGGGCTCTTAATCGCTAGCTCACTTTGTTTGAAAATATGCTTTTTGTGTAAGTGTATTTGAAAATATTTTAAAAAATGCCTATGTACGGCAACTTTGTAATGATTCTCGTATCAGTTAAGAATGCATACAAAGTGTTTGTTTTTTTAAAATATTTCATAGAAAAGTATTTTGTGTAAAATATGTTTTGTTTTTGTGGGAAAGCGATTACGAGCTATCTACCTACTCAAAAGTCTTTCGTGTTATTTTCCTCCTCCTTAGATAGTGCTGCCCATACCATTAGTTACTAGGTAGCCCTATCGTTGGATGTAAAGGGACGGACGTGGGTCATCTCACAATAATTGAAGGCAACTTATAGAGGCGCTTTAGAAATTTATTATAAGGGACTAAGATCGTTACCGAAGGCATCATGGAAGGGTCATCGATGGACTACGATCTTTTGTATCGAGGGTCTTTGCTAAATCGCCCCCCCCCCCCCCCCCCCCCCCCTTTCGAGGGACATGACTATTTTTATCCGAGCCAACAAGTGAAGTTACCCTAGAGGTGTGTGTCTGAAAAGTGGTTCAATTCAGTTATTTAATCTTGATTAGGGTTATCTAACGATTGATTTTTAAATCTTGCCATACATGCCCTAATTACTAGCAGTAATAAGGAAAACAGTAATAAGGAAAGTAAAGGTGCAGAAAGTAAACCTAAACTATTACAAGGCTTCGGGGAAGGGGGTACAAAACCATAAAATTGGGGGGAAAAAGGAAAGCAAATAAAACCTTAATTAAAACTATTACAACCCTTTAGCAGTTACATAAGCGGGAAAAATACTAAATGCGAAAATAATAAGATGCGCAAGAATTGTAAAATAAGAGGAAAATTTGAAAAAACTTGATGATTAACCTAAAGTCTAATTGATTTTAATTTAGAAAAAGAATTAGTTGATTAAAAAGAATTGATTAATTAGGCAAACCCTAAAATCTAGGTTAAATTAATAATAAATAATTTAATTAATTAAAAAGGAAAATTAGTTTAATTAACTTTATCAAAAACCCTAAGTCTAAATTAATGTTAACTTAATTAAGAAAAAAGTTAATTATGTTAAAAAAAAGGGTTAATGAAAAAATAATTAAAAAAGACGGAATAAGCCTGTTGTATAAGCAAATCGAGGGGTGCTAAAAAGAAAATGGAGTACAGGCCCAAGAAAGTTGTGCCGGATTCTGTGCGCTGCAGCTCCATGGAGGCCACTGTGGGTAACCCATCTGAATCATTAGATTGAATGATGACAAGATCTCGTGAATGGGAATGGAAGGCGCGTGGTGGACACATTGGCTGGCTCGCATGTGATCCGCAAATTAGAAAATCTATGAAAAATAAAATAACAGGGGCAAGGATCGAACCTGTGCCATGGTATGTTAGAACAGTTTGAATCTACTACCCTATATTTAAGTTTTGATGATAACAAAGTGAAAAGATATAGTATTTATAAGTTTCATGTATGAATTATCTGCTGCCTAAAATTATTATGTTCTGACTTGCAGATACTCTGATTGATATAAGCAAGATCACATCTATTCAGCATCAGAACTTGATTTCAGACACCAGCATCAGAAGTTGCCATATCAGAATGTCAAAATCAGATGATCAACTCACGTACACGCTGAAGCCTGATGAACAAGACTGCGCTCAACACTCTGATAAAGAAACACAACAGTTCATCAGCAGCGAAGCAGAGTCAGAATGAGCCAAGCCAGAACTTGCATTAAGTAAGCAATGGTATTGTGCATTGAAAGCAAATTAATTCCAACGGCCTCATTCCAGACAAGATCTGCTCAATAAGGAAAGTTTGTTATTAGCATTGAATCAAGAATATTGCATCCAATGTTCATCATCTCAGTGCTATATAAACAAGACTTTGAAGATTGAAATGGCTAATGCTCTCAAAATCTCTACACGCACAAAAGCTAATTATAATCTTCTTTCTCTCAGTTTTGCTAAGCCACACACTCTGATATTCTATCATTGTTTAGCAATCTAGTTTCTAAGCTTCAATTTGTGTATACATCACAGTTGTGATAAAGTTTTGTAGAAAACATTCACACACTTAGTTTTATCTCTTTGTAAGAAAGTGTTACCTTGACAAACCGGGTTGTGGTTTGGATCAAGAAGGCTTTAGCAGTTGTTAAAACAGTCTGTAATATTCAGTTGAATATAGTGGATTAAGACCTCGTTGGAGAGAGGCGAAATCACCTTGACGGGTGGACTGGAGTAGTTTGAGATCAAACGAACCAGGATAAAAATATCTTGTTCATTGCATTAGATTTTAGTTTTACAATTCAACCCCCCCTTCTTGTGTTTTTCACCACTTCAATTGGCATCAGAGCGCCTGGTTCTGAGCTAAAACACTTAACCGTGTCAGTACAAGATCCAGCGTCAGAAAAACACAATGGTAGGAAACAATTCTCACATCAGCAATGACAACAATGAGGACAGAGACAGATTCAGTGGAAAACCTCCAGTATTTGATGGAGAAAACTTTGATTACTGGAAAGACAGAATTGAAAACTTCTTTTTGGCACATGATGCTGATCTGTGGGATATGGTGACAGATGGATACACGCACCCTGTGAATGCAAGTGGTCAGAAGATTGATAGAAAAACAATGTCTGATCAACAAAAGCGTGACTTCAAGAATCACCACAAGGCCAGAACCATCCTCCTCAGCGCCATCTCCTATACTGAGTATGAAAAGATCTCCAACAGAGACACAGCAAAGAATATTTTTGACTCACTCAGAATGACGCATGAGGGCAACGTTCAGGTCAAAGAAACAAAAGCTCTGGCGCTCATTCAGAAGTATGAGGCGTTCAAAATGGAAGAATCTGAATCCATTGAAACCATGTTCTCTAGATTCCAGATTCTGGTAGCTGGTCTCAAAGTTCTGGACAAAGGATACTCTACTGCTGACCATGTCAAGAAAATCATCAGAAGTTTACCCAAGCAGTGGAGACCTATGGTTACAGCTCTGAAGCTAGCTAAAGATCTCAACAAAATCACTCTGGAGGAACTTATCAGCTCCATCAGAAGTCATGAGATAGAGCTAGAAGCTGATGAGCCTCAGAAGCAAGGTAAGCCTTTAGCATTAAAATCTAACAGAAAATTTGAGTCTAAAGTTTTGCAGGCAGTTGAAGAAACATCTGATGGATCCTCATCAGAAGAAGACGAACTCTCCCTTCTCTCCAGAAGAGTAAATCAACTGTGGAAGCAAAGACAAAGGAAGTTCAGGAATCCCAGAAGATCTGATCAGAACGAGTCTTCTTCCAGATACAGAAGGACAGATTCTTCCTCTGGATACAGAAGATCTGAAGGCTCCTCCAGTAGCAAAAAGCCAAACACCAAAGACATCATCTACTATGAGTGCAACGAGCAAGGACACTATAAGAGTGACTGCCCAAAGCTTCAGAGGGAAAAGCCCAAAAAGAAGTTTGGAAGAGAGAAGAAGAAAAGTCTCATGGCTACATGGGATGACTCTGACTCGTCTGAAGCTGACTCAGAATCAGATGATGAAAGGGCAAACATAGCTCTCATGGCTAACATTTCAGAAGATAGTGAAGCTTCTGAATCAGACTCAGAATCAGACACTGAAGAGGTATTTCCTAACTTTGCTGTTAACTTTACAAAGGCTGAACTTGCTGAAAGCCTTAATGAGATTCTGGAACGTTATCAGCAAATTACAACTAAATTCAGAGACCTGAAAAGGAATCTTGAATCTGACTCTAATAAGACTGAGAGTCTCAAATTGGAAAATTCTGAGCTGAGAAATAAGATTTCAAAATTAGAAAACACTTTACAAAACTCTCATAAGGAACCAATTTCTGAAACTCCCAGCAACGCTGATGAGATTATCAAGGAGTATGATCACAGTTTCCAGAAGTTCCTAGCTAAAAGCATAGATAGAAGCAGAATGGCTTCAATGATCTATGGAGTTAGCAGAAACGGCAGGAAAGGAATAGGATACCAAGGTAAGGTTCCTACACCAAAGAATGTCATGGACTTAACCATTAAACACACTCCTCTGAGTTCACATTTTGTATATGGTCACACACATGATATCAAATACACTAGCAGTAAGCACTCTGTGAAACCAAAATTCAACCAGAGTTTTGGTAAAACTAACAAATCAGGACCCAAGAAAATCTGGGTACCTAAGGATAAAATAATACATGTTGCAGATATCTTTAGCAGCAAGTCAGAAACACCAGTCATGGTACCTGGACTCTGGCTGCTCACGACACATGACGGGAAGAAGGCATATGTTCCAAAGCCTGGAACTTAAGCCTGGAGGCCACGTTGGCTTTGGAGGCAATCAGAGGGGAAAGATAATTGGCTCTGGAACTGTAGGTAATGGAAATCTTCCCTCTATTAATAATGTTCTGCTAGTAGATGGATTGATGCATAATCTGTTATCCATAAGTCAATTAAGTGATAACGGTTATGATATAATCTTTAATCAAAAATCATGTAAAGCTGTTAGTCAGAAAGATGGGACTATCCTGTTTAATGGTAAGAGGAAAAACAACATTTACAAAATCAAACTTTCTGAACTAAAGAGTCAGAATGTAAAATGTCTTCTGTCTGTTAACAACGAGCAGTGGATCTGGCACAGAAGATTGGGACATGTTAGTATGAGAAGAATATCTCTGATTAACAAACTCAATCTGGTTAGAGGACTTCCTAATTTGAAGTTCAATTCAGATGCTCTGTGTGAAGCATGTCAGAAAGGCAAATTTGCAAAACCTTCTTTTAAATCCAAAAATGTTGTTTCTACCTCTAAGCTATTAGAACTTCTGCACATTGACTTATTTGGACCAGTTAAAACTGCTTCAGTCAGTGGTAAGAAGTATGGGTTAGTAATCGTAGATGACTATAGCAGATGGACATGGGTAAAGTTCTTAAGACACAAGGACGAGTCACACTCTGTGTTTGTTACCTTCTGTAACCAAGTTCAGAATGAAAAGGATCTTAGAATCGTTAAAGTCAGAAGTGATCATGGTGGAGAGTTTGAAAACAAAGATTTTGAGTCATTCTTTAATGACAGAGGCATTCTGCATGATTTCTCTTGTCCTAGAACTCCCCAACAAAATGGAGTTGTAGAACGAAAGAACAGAACATTGCAAGAAATGGCCAGAACCATGATCAATGAGACAAACGTTGCTAAGACCTTCTGGGCAGAGGCAATAAACACAGCGTGCTACATTCAGAATAGAATCTCAATAAGACCTATTCTGGAAAAGACTCCATATGAATTGTGGAAGAACAGAAAGCCCAACATTTCATATTTTCATCCATTTGGATGTACTTGCTTTATATTAAATACAAAGAATTATTTGAACAAGTTTGACTCTAAAGCACAGAAGTGTATTATGTTAGGATACTCTGAACGCTCAAGAGGGTACAGAGTATACAATACAGAAACACAGATTGTGGAAGAATCAATCAGTGTTCGTTTTGATGATAAGCTTGACTCTGAAAAGTCAAAGCAGAATGAAGTTTTTGCAGGTATAGAAATTGAATTTGCAGGTTCTGAAGACAAGTCATCAGAAGCTCTCAACACAGACATTCCTTCAACGTCTGAAAGGAGCACTGCTAGAAATCCTACAACAGCTGCTGATCAACCTCAGAAGAGATTACCCAGAAGCAGCTTGGATCACCCAGAAGAGACTATCCTAGGAAGAAAGGAAGATCCTATCAGAACAAGAGCAAGCTTCAGAAACTCTGAAGAAACACTTGTGGGACTTGTGTCTCTGATTGAACCTTCTTCTATTGATGAAGCACTTCTGAATAATGACTGGATTCTGGAAATGCAAGAAGAGCTGAATCAATTCACCAGAAACGACGTATGGGATCTCGTTCCCAGACCAAAAGGATTCAACGTCATTGGAACAAGATGGGTGTTCAGAAACAAGCTAAATGAACAAGGTGAAGTCATCAGAAACAAGGCACGACTGGTTGCACAAGGTTATAGTCAGCAAGAGGGGATAGACTATACAGAAACCTTTGCCCCAGTCGCCAGGTTAGAATCTATCAGACTTTTAATTTCTTTTGCTGTCAATAGAGGCATCACTCTGTATCAGATGGATGTCAAAAGTGCATTCTTAAATGGTTATATAGAAGAAGAAGTGTATGTACACCAACCCCCAGGTTTTGAAAATACAAAACATCCAGAACATGTTTTCAAACTAAAGAAGTCACTGTATGGTCTGAAACAAGCTCCCAGAGCTTGGTATGAAAGGCTAAGTAACTTTCTGCTGGAAAATGAATTCACCGGAGGGAAGGTGGACACTACTCTATTATGTAAATCAGTTAAGAGTGACATCTTAGTATGTCAAATTTATGTTGATGATATTATTTTTGGTTCTACTAATCCTTCTCTTGGAAGAAAATTTGCTAAGTGTATGCAGGCAGAATTTGAGATGAGCCTCATGGGGGAACTGAAATTCTTTCTAGGAATTCAGATCAATCAAACTCCAGAAGGAACTTACATTCATCAGAGCAAATACATCAGAGATCTTCTGAAGAAATTTGACCTCTCAGAATGTAAGCCATCAAAGATTCCAATGCATCCCACGTGCATTCTGGAAAGAGAAGAGGTGAGCAAAAATGTAGAACAGAAAGTCTACAGAGGTATGATTGGTTCTCTCCTCTATCTGACTGCTTCAAGACCTGACATATTATTCAGTGTTTGTATCTGTGCTAGATTCCAATCAGATCCTAGAGAATCTCACTTAACAGCTGTTAAGCGAATTTTCAAATATCTGAAAGGTACTACTAATCTGGGTTTGTTTTATAGAAAATCTAGTGATTACAGCTTAGTAGGCTACTGTGATGCTGATTTCGCTGGAGACAGAGTGGAACGTAAAAGTACTTCTGGAAGCTGCCAGTTTCTGGGAGAAAATCTGATCTCTTGGTCCAGCAAAAGGCAATCAACAATTGCTCTGTCAACAGCAGAAGCTGAGTACATAGCAGCAGCAGGATGTAGCACACAAATGCTCTGGATGAAAATTCAGCTTGAAGACTTCCAGATTTTTGAGAGTAACATTCCTATACTTTGTGATAATACTTCTGCTATTTGCTTAAGTAAGAATCCCATTTTACATTCTAGAGCTAAGCATATAGAAATAAAACATCACTTCATTAGGGACTATATTCAGAAAGGTATTTTGAACTTAAAATTTATAGATACAAACCATCAATGGGCTGATATCTTTACTAAACCCCTTTCAGAAGATAGGTTTAATTTCATTCTGAAACATCTCAGCATGAAAGTGTGTCCAGAGTGAAAATGTTTTAATTCCATATATTTACCTTCAGAATGTAATTGTTTTACTGTGAACTTCTGATCAATCTCCTTTCAGAAAGATAGAACATGCAGATTGTATCAGATGCAAGTCTAAAGATCTGAGAGTCTAAGCTCAAAGACAGACGTGCTGATCACTACATCAAACAAGTGTCATCCAATCATCAGCATATCTCTGAAGCAGAACGCGTGCACGCTTCTGAGAAGGCAAAGTGCTGATTGGGTGCATTGAGACACATGTCTGGTAACCGTTTTTAAGTATCTTTCTCAAATCCCCCAAAATCAGCAAGCATTTAATGAAAAGTAATCATGCTTTTAAAATGCAATCATGATTTTTCTCTCTCTCTTAAAAAACGTTTATCTTTTCAAAATAGTTTTGAAAACTCTATTTAAGCACATTAATCTCTCATTCTCATTCTTTACGCTTTCTCACTAATACTCAAGCATTTTCTGCATATTTCTGTGTTCATCTCTTGCAACCTATTTTCCTCAGTTCATTCTCAAAACCCTTTTAGTGTGAACATGGCAACCTCCAGCAGCGCTTCTGCAGGTCCTCAGAAGAAAGCATCATCTGAGCAATATCAAGTGCCATTCAGAACTCTCCTCACTCCTGTGAAGAATCTTGAAGTGCTTTCTGAATTAATCATTGATTTTGAAAGCTTGAAGGAGAACGGTTTTGACTTAACTGAAGAAGTTAGGGCTCAGAAGTGGGAAAGGTATTTCGACAGGTTGGTTGGACCAACATTCCCAATGCTAGTCAAGGAATTCTGGATTCACGCCAAGGCTTCAACACATCTAGTCACCTCCTTTGTTATGGGGAAGAAGATTGTGATCACTGAGGATCACATTGCAAGGCTAATCGGTTACACTGGCGGTGGCGTCCGTTGTGTGGACATGGCTGAAAGATGTGCTGATGTAGGTGTGATAGCTGCAAGGATTTTCACTCTTGGGGTGCCCAGCAGCAAGATTAAAGATCTGAAGGATCATTATAGAGTGTGGGCTAAGATAATTCTGGGGTGCTTCAACCACAGGAAACCAACCAGTTCTCCTGATTACATAAATGTGGATCAGCAGTTTCTGATCTACTTTATTGATCAGAAGGTAAAGATCAATCTGGCTCACTTACTGTTCAACCACCTCAGAACAAGTGTGAAGGAAACTAGGGAAGAAGAAAGAACCAAGAGGGATTGGATACCTTTTGGAAGGTTGATATCAGATATTCTGACAGAGAATAGGCTGATTGAACATCTGATAGAAGCTCAAGAGCTAAGCACTATTGAACCAACAATTGGGAAACCTCTGAACGCAAAGAACTTGAAAAAGATGAAGCTGATAGAGAATATTCAGAAGGAACCCAGAGCTACTCCTATTGCTGATATCTCCAGCAGAAGAGTGCCTCTGAGTGACTTTCCGTTATTTTCTGAAATTGAATCCAAACCAGAGGTGTTTCACAGGTACTTGGATGCGTGCAAGGCAGATGGTATATATCCAAATCTGAATATCAAAGATCTGCATCAACCTCAACCAGAAGTGACTCTGAAGAAGACGAAGAAGAGGAAGGCACCATCAGAAGGATCATCCCAGCAGACACCCAGGAAAAGAGGTAATTCATCTGCTGCTCCTGTTTTAAATTCTTCTACTATTCCAGCATCTATTCCTCCTCAAACCTCTCATAGAATCTCAATCCCCATCCCTACCATAGACGAAACTGTACAAGAAGAGGACCCTTCTGAGGAATTAAAACTCAGAAGACCCAGAACCAAACATCCCAAACAACCAACAATTTCAACAACATTAGCAATTGACCAAGTGCTGTCTGACATTGATCAACACACCTCTGATCAACCAATCTCTGAACCACAAACTGTTCCTCCTCCACAACTAGAACAACAGCAATCTGCTGAAGAACCAGAACAACAACAACCACTCTCATCAATTCCAGAAGAACCCCTTATCCCTGAACAATCAGAAATTCCGTCTCCCTCTCCCCAACCAGAAATTAATCCACCATCACCTCAAACAGAGTTTCATCACTCTGAAACTCCTTCTCCTCAACCATCTGAACCTCATTCACCTCAACCATTACCTCTGGAAATCCAGCTGCCATGTGGAACAACTGTTATCATGCGCCAGTTACCATCCTCACCAGAATCTACACCACCAAATACTCCCAAAACACCACCCAGTCCAATCATAATCTCTGATACTGATACTCCATCTCCAAAACAAACAGCTGCTCAGAAAACCTCCAAAAACCCCAGCAGGACTTTCATAGACTTAACCAGTCTTGACCGTCTTGCTGATCTGAAACATAAAATTGCCATCCCAAAACCAAAACAACCAGATGTTGGCTCTGGTATTATGAATTTTGAAACAGGTGTGCTGCAATGGATTGCTTCTTTGAAGCAAGTCTGTCCTGGAATGATTGACCCAGCTGCTTCTGATCAGCTCTGGTCACAATTCAGACTTTGGGTACGTGCTGAAGCCCTCAAGTTGCAGGATATCAACTATGAGCAGGCACAACAAAATTTCAGCAAGCTTCTGAACGAAGTTGGAAGTCAGCTTCTGAAAGAGGACGTGCTCCCTCTGGACAGTGAACCTTGGTCTGAGAAACAGCAAGCTGCAAAGGTTCAATCAGAAGAAGACAAGACCATTCAAGCTGAAGAAAGTCAAGCAGAGGATGTTGATGAAAGTTCTCAGAAGCCTCCTGCTTCTGATGCTTCTCAAACTGCCTTGGACAGGCAGAATCTGGAAGAACTAAGGCTGAATGACATTCGTCTGTAGCAGCGGATGGATGAAAGCGATCAGAAGATGAAAGAGAGAATGGATGTGCAGGATAGCAAGATTGACACTGTTGTCAGCATGGTGCACAAGCAGAATGAGACTGCTGAAAAGATCCAAGCCATGCTGGAGAACCTGTTCACACGCTTGCCTCCTCAACCTTAGTCTCTTTTTTCATTCATGACCTTTTTCATGTTTTCCTTGATTTTCTGATGTACCGTTTGAATATGTTTTGTACTATTTTCTTGTTTTGATTCTGAACTCTCTCAATATGATTAGTTTTTTTTTCTGATCTTAATTGTTTTAGCACATCACCTACACTTTTTGATTGCTGACAAAAAGGGGGAGAACAAGAATGATATTTTAATCAATAACGGCTAACTAGACAGAAATTCTCAAACATTCTAACTCTATTTACTTGAAAATGTTTTTCTGTTTTGCTTAAAGTCTACAGGTACAAGGAAGCTCCTGGACACTCTGAAGACTAGAAGCTCTGAAGCTCTGATCACTATGAAGTTCTGATCCGCTCTGATATTCTGATCCAAAGCAAAG
Source organism: Vicia faba (assembly GCA_948472305.1). Lineage (NCBI taxonomy): Eukaryota > Viridiplantae > Streptophyta > Magnoliopsida > Fabales > Fabaceae > Vicia > Vicia faba. The sequence continues at coordinate 766,006,393 of OX451741.1, read as the reverse complement.
CTCTGACAAGAAAAACTCTGAAGCTCTGCTATAACATAAAGCTTCTGATAAGTCAAAGACTCTGATACTCTGATGTTCAAAGAAAGGCAAAAAGATCTGATCCTGAAGAACACGTGTAATCAAAGGGAAGTAATAAACTCAGGGGGAGTATCTCTCAACTCTGATATCTCTTTACTCCTTATCCTTTTACTTCTTATTCTGATACATATTCCAGATACCTTTTCACGTTATTTTCATTTAAAATATCTAGTTTTTGTCATCATCAAAAAGGGGGAGATTGTTAGAACAGTTTGAATCTACTACCCTATATTTAAGTTTTGATGATAACAAAGTGAAAAGATATAGTATTTATAAGTTTCATGTATGAACTATCTGCTGCCTAAAATTATTATGTTCTGACTTGCAAATACTCTGATTGATATAAGCAAGATCACATCTATTCAGCATCAGAACTTGATTTCAGACACCAGCATCAGAAGTTGCCATATCAGAATGTCAAAATCAGATGATCAACTCACGTACACGCTGAAGCCTGATGAACAAGACTGCGCTCAACACTCTGATAAAGAAACACAACAGTTCATCAGCAGCGAAGCAGAGTCAGAATGAGCCAAGCCAGAACTTGCATTAAGTAAGCAACGGTACTGTGCATTGAAAGCAAATTAATTCCAACGGCCTCATTCCAGACAAGATCTGCTCAATAAGGAAAGTTTGTTATTAGCATTGAATCAAGAATATTGCATCCAACGTTCATCATCTCAGTGCTATATAAACAAGACTTTGAAGATTGAAATGACTAATGCTCTCAAAATCTCTACACGCACAAAAGCTAATTATAATCTTCTTTCTCTCAGTTTTGCTAAACCACACACTCTGATATTCTATCATTATTTAGCAATCTAGTTTCTAAGCTTCAATTTGTGTATACATCACAGTTGTGATAAAGTTTTGTAGAAAACATTCACACACTTAGTTTTATCTCTTTGTAAGAAAGTGTTACCTTGACAAACCGGGTTGTGGTTTGGATCAAGAAGGCTTTAGCAGTTGTTAAAGCAGTCTGTAATATTCAGTTGAATATAGTGGATTAAGACCTCGTTGGAGAGAGGCGAAATCACCTTGACGGGTGGACTGGAGTAGTTTGAGATCAAACGAACCAGGATAAAAATATCTTGTTCATTGCATTAGATTTCAGTTTTACAATTCAACCCCCCCTTCTTGTGTTTTTCACCACTTCATGGTACACTAAGGTCTTTAACACGCTTGCTTCTACCGCTGGGGCGAATATACGTCTGTTTACTTATGTCAATAAAAATGTATATAATATAAAACAAATTCCATAAATCAAACAACACCAAACGCGCGCCTGAGTGGGGCCATGATATTTGAATGAACGAATGGCACAAGGCCATGTGACCCCAGACGAGTCAAACCACCGTGGAGGGTGGAAAACACCATCTTCTCCGGTTGCTCCAAAAATCAAAACCTGCAAAATAGTGATATTTGGATCATGAGATTAAACCTACCCCTCCTAAACCGGGGTCTGCGAATTCAATGGTGGCACTCGTTTAGCCTGAAAACACATGTATCATGAGATACAACAAAGTCAGAGCTCTATGCCCTAAAAATGGAAGATCTTTATTTCTGCATGAAAACTTGCGAACGATGAGTCTAAACGGATCTAAATATTATTATGAGTAAGAATATATGCATGAATTCAATTAATAATGCATGGCATGTAAGTTTGGATTCATGGAAGTTTCATCAATCAGCGTGCTTTAAAGAGGGAGTTCTGGCGTGCTTTAGGCTTTAAGAATGGTTGGAATGGCTTACTGGGAGTCTCAAGAGGCTAATGGAAGGCTCAATACTGATTGAAACTCTTCAGAGAATAGGGTTTGTCTTTTCCCTAATCTTCGCAAATTTGAGAATTTTTAAGAGTGTGCTTGAGGCAACTTTCACTTATGTTGTTGGTCTGAATGCAATGGATATTTATAGGATAATGATTTAGGTCAACAATTGTGGTACAAATGTTTATGGTTTCAGATGAAAAGATTGTTAGAACAAAGTTTGAATCTACTACCCTAAGTTAAAGTTTTGATGATAACAAAATGCTAGATTAAATAAATTGTATAATTCATATGAGACATACATGCTACCTAAAAATTATATTATGCATTTACAAAAACTCAAATGGATATCAGCATAAGAATGTCAACATCAGCATCAGAAGATGAAATATCATATTCCAGCATCAGAAGATGAAATATCATATGCCAGCATCAGAAGATCAAAGCATGTGCTTACGCTGAAGCTTGATGAACAGATCTGCGCTTAACATACTCTAAACTCTGATCAAAACCAAAACAATATCATCAGCACCTAGAAGCTTCAGAATAAGCCAAAGCCAATAACACGCTTAATTGACAACGGTACTGTGTATTCAAGACACTTTATTACCAACGACTGTATTCCAAGACAAAGATCTTCTCAATATGGAAAGAACGTAATGGGCATTGAAATGGAATAATTGACTACAGCGTATCTTTTCCAAGGCTATATAAACAAGTCAGTGAGAAATGAATTGGCTAATGCTCTATAACTCTTTACACGCCTAAAGCAAATCATCTTCATCCTCACTCATACAACTTGTTATATCTCTCAAATTATTTACTCTATAGTCATAGCATCCTAGTTTCACATAAGCTTAATTTGTGTATTATCACAGTTGTGATATAAAGTTTTTGTAGAAAACATTCAACACACATAGTATTCATATATCTGTAAGAAAGAATTTTCTTGAGAAACCGGTCTGTGGTTTAGACTCAAGAAGGCTTTAGCAGTTGTTAAAGCAGTTGTAATATTCAGTTGAATATAGTGGATTAAGACCTCGTTGGAGAGAGGCGAAATCACATTGACGGGTGGAGTGGAGTAGTTTGAGATCAAATGAACCAGGATAAAAATAACGTGTTGTCTGCATTTGATTTCAAGTTTTACAATTCAACCCCCCTTCTTGTGTTTTTCACTTCTTCAATTGGCATCAGAGCGCCTGGTTCTGAGCTAAAACACTTAACCGTGTCAGTACAAGATCCAGCGTAAGAAAAACACAATGGCAGGAACATATCAACACACCAGCAATGACAACAATGAAGATAGAGACAGATTCAGCGGAAAACCTCCAGTCTTTGATGGAGAGAATTTTGATTACTGGAAAGACAGAATTGAAAGCTTCTTTTTGGCACATGATGCTGATCTGTGGGACATGGTGACAGATGGATACACGCACCCAGTGAATGCAAGTGGTCAGAAGATTGACAGGAAGGCAATGTCTGATCAACAAAAGCGTGACTTCAAAAATCACCACAAGGCCAGAACTATTCTTCTCAGCGCCATCTCTTACGCTGAATATGAAAAGATATCTAATAGAGACACTACAAAGAGTATGTTTGACTCTCTCAGAATGACGCATGAAGGCAACATTCAGGTCAAAGAAACTAAAGCTCTTGCGCTCATTCAGAAGTATGAGGCATTCAAAATGGAAGAAAGTGAATCAATTGAAACGATGTTCTCAAGATTTCAAATTCTGGTGGCTGGTCTCAAAGTTCTGGACAAAGGGTATTCTACTGCTAATCATGTCAAGAAGATCATCAGAAGCTTGCCAAAACAGTGGAGGCCAATGGTTACAGCGCTGAAGCTAGCTAAGGATCTCAACAAAATCTGTCTGGAGGAACTTATCAACTCCCTCAGAAGTCACGAGATAGAGCTAGAAGCTGATGAACCTCAGAAGCAAGGTAAGCCTTTAGCTTTAAAATCTAACAGAAAATCTGACTCCAAAGTTTTGTAGGTTGTTGAAGAAACCTCTGATGGGTCCTCATCAGAAGAAGATGAACTTTCCCTCCTCTCCAGAAGAGTGAATCAACTATGGAAGTAGAGGCAAAGAAAGTTCAAGAATACCAGAAGATCCGATCAGAATGAGTCCTCCTCCAGATACAGAAGGTCAGGCTCCTCCTCTGGATACAGAAAATCTGAAGGCTCTTCAGGAAGCAGAAAGCCAAACACCAAGGACATCATCTACTATGAATGCAACGAGCAAGGGCACTACAAGAGTGACTGTCCAAAGCTTCAGAGGGAAAAGCCCAAAAATAATTTTGGAAGGGAAAAGAAGAAGAGTCTCATGGCTACATGGGATGACTCTGACTCGTCTGAAGCTGACTCGTCTGAAGCTGACTCAGAATCAGATGATGAGAGAGCAAACATAGCTCTCATAGCTAACATATCAGAAGACAGTGAAGCTTCTGAGTTAAACTCTGAATCAGACACCGAAGAGGTATTCCCTGACTTTGCAATTAATTTTACTAAGGCTGAACTTGCTGAAAGCCTTAACGAAATTCTGGAAAGGTATCAGCAGATCAGAGTTAAATTCAGAAACCTGAAAAGGAATCTTGATTCTGACTCTGATAAAATTGAGAGTCTTAAATTGGAAAATTCTGAGTTGAAAAATAAAATTTCAAAGTTAGAAAATCTTTTACAAAACTCTCAGAAGGAAACAATTTCTGAAACTCCCAGCAGCGCTGATGAGATCATCAAGGAGTATGATCACAGCTTTCAGAAGTTCCTTGCTAAAAGCATAGATAAAAGAAAAATGGCTTCAATGATCTATGGAGTTAGCAGAAACGGCAGAAAGGGAATAGGATACCAAGGTAAGGTACCTACACCAAAGAATTCCATGGATCTAATTATTAAATGCACTCCTCTGAATTCACACTTTGTGTATGGTCACACACATGACATTAAATATACTAGTAGTAATTATTCTGTGAAACCAAAATTCAACCAGAGTTTTGGTAAAGCTAACAAATCAGGACCCAAGAAAATATGGGTACCTAAGGATAAAATAATACATGTTGCAGATATCTTTAGCAGCAAATCAGAAACACCAGTCATGGTACCTGGACTCTGACTGCTCTTGACACATGACGGGAAGAAGGCATGTGTTCCAAAGCCTGGAACTTAAGCCTGGAGGCCACGTAGGATTTGGAGGCAATCATAGGGGAAAGATCATTGGCTCTGGAACAGTAGGTAATGAAAATATTCCCTCTATAAATAATGTTCTATTAGTAGATGGATTAATGCATAATCTGTTATCCATAAGTCAATTAAGTGATAACGGTTATGATATAATCTTTAATCAAAAATCATGTAAAGCTGTTAGTCAGAAAGATAGGACTATCCTATTTAATGGAAAGAGGAAAAACAACATTTATAAAATCAAACTTTCTGAACTGAAAAGTCAGAATGTAAAGTGTCTTCTGTCTGTTAACAACGAGCAATGGATCTGGCACAGAAGATTGGGGCATGTTAGTATGAGAAGAATATCTCAGATTAACAAACTCAATCTGGTCAGAGGACTTCCTAATCTGAAGTTCAGCTCAGATGCTCTGTGTGAAGCATGTCAGAAAGGAAAGTTTGCAAAACCTACTTTCAAATCTAAAAACGTTGTTTCCACCTCTAAGCCATTAGAACTTCTGCACATGGACTTATTTGGACTAGTTAAAACTGCTTCAGTCAGTTGCAAGAAGTACGAGTTAGTAATCGTAGATGACTATAGCAGATGGACATGGGTAAAGTTCTTAAGACACAAGGACGAGTCACACTCAGTTTGTCACCTTCTGTAACCAAGTTCAGAATGAAAAGGATCTTAGAATCGTTAAAGTCAGAAGTGATCATGGTGGAGAATTTGAAAACAAAGATTTTGAGTCATTCTTTAATGACAGAGGCATTCTGCATGATTTCTCTTGTCCTAGAACTCCCCAGCAAAATGGAGTTGTAGAACGAAAGAACAGAACATTGCAAGAAATAGCCATAACCATGATCAATGAGACAAACGTTGCTAAGATCTTCTGGGCAGAGGCAATAAACACAGCGTGCTACATTCAGAATAGAATCTCCATAAGACCTATTCTGGAAAAGACTCCATATGAATTGTGGAAGAACAGAAAGCCCAACATTTCATATTTTCATCCATTTGGATGTACTTGTTTTATGTTAAACACAAAAAATTATTTGAACAAGTTTGACTCTAAAGCACAGAAGTGTATTATGTTAGGATACTCTGAATGCTCAAGAGGGTACAGAGTATATAATACAGAAACACAGATTGTGGAAGAATCAATCAGTGTTCATTTTGATGATAAGCTTGACTCTGAAAAGTCAAAGCAGAATGAAGTCTTTGCAGGTATGGAAGTTGAATTCACAGGTTCTGAAGACAAGCCATCAGAAGATCTCAACAAAGACACTCCTTCAACATCAGAAAGAGGCACTGCGAGCAATCCAGCAACATTTGTTGATCAACCTCAGAAAAGACTACCCAGAAGCAGCATGGATCACCCAAAAGAAACAATCTTAGGAAGAAAGGAAGATCCAATCAGAACAAGAGCCAGCTTCAGAAACTCTGAAGAATCCCTCATGGGACTTGTTTCTCTGATTGAACCTTCTTCAATTGATGAAGCACTTCTGGACAACAACTGGATTCTAGAAATGCAAGAAGAGCTGAATCAATTCACCAGAAATGACGTATGGGATCTAGTTCCCAGACCAAAAGGATTCAACGTCATTGGAACAAAATGGGTGTTCAGAAACAAACTGAACGAACAAGGTGAAGTCATCAGAAACAAGGCACGATTGGTAGCACAAGGTTATAGTCAGCAAGAGGGGATAGACTATACAGAAACCTTTGCTCCAGTCGCCAGGTTAGAATCTATCAGACTTTTAATTTCTTTTGCTGTTAATAAAGGCATCACTCTATATCAGATGGATGTCAAGAGTGCATTCTTAAATGGCTATATAGAAGAAGAGGTTTATGTGCACCAACCCCCTGGTTTTGAAAGTACAAAAAATCCAGAGTATGTTTTCAAACTAAAGAAGTCACTGTATGGTCTGAAACAAGCTCCCAGAGCTTGGTATGAAAGACTAAGTAACTTTCTGTTAGAAAAGGAATTCACCAGAGGGAAAGTGGACACAACCTTATTCTGTAAGACAGTTAAGAATGACATCTTAGTGTGTCAAATTTATGTTGACGATATTATATTTGGATCTACTAATCCTTCTCTTGGAAGAAAATTTGCTAAGTGTATGCAGGCAGAATTTGAGATGAGCCTCATGGGGGAACTGAAATTCTTTCTGGGAATTCAGATCAATCAAACTCCAGAGGGAACTTACATTCATCAGATCAAATATGTCAGAGAACTTTTGAAGAAATTTGATCTCTCAAAATGTAAGTCATCAAAGATTCCAATGCATCCCACGTGCATTCTGGAAAGAGAAGAGGTAAGAAAAAAGGTAGAACAGAAGGTCTACAGAGGTATGATTGGTTATCTTCTTTATCTGACGGCTTCAAGGCCTGATATTTTATTCAGTGTATGCATTTGTGCAAGATTCCAATCAGATCCTAGAGAATCTCACTTAACAGTTGTTAAGCGAATTTTCAAGTATCTGAAAGGTACTACTAATCTGGGTTTATTTTATAGAAAATCTAGTGATTACAGCTTAGTAGGTTACTGTGATGCTGACTTTGCTGGAGACAGAGTAGAGCGTAAAAGTACTTCTGGAAGCTGCCAGTTTCTGGGAGAAAATCTAATCTCGTGGTCCAGCAAAAGGCAATCCACAATTGCGCTATCAATAGCAGAAGCTGAATACATAGCAGCAGCAGGCTGCAGCACACAAATGCTCTGGATGAAAAGTCAGCTTGAAGACTTCCAGATATTTGAGAGTAACATTCCTATACTCTGTGACAACACTTCTGCCATTTGCTTAAGTAAAAATCCAATTTTGCATTCTAGGGCTAAGCATATAGAAATAAAACATCATTTCATTAGGAACTATATTCAGAAAGGCATTTTAAACTTAAAATTTATTGATACAGACCATCAATGGGCTGATATTTTCACAAAACCACTTTCTGAAGATAGGTTCAACTTCATTCTGAAATATCTCAGCATGAAGCTCTACCCAGAGTAAAAATGTTTTAATTTTATATATTAACCTTCAGAATTTTTTTTATTTTACTGTGAACTTCTGATCAATCTTCTTTCAGAAATTTAGACATGCAGATTGTATCAGATTCTATCCATAAAGATCTGAGCGTTTCATTTCAAGGATAGATGTGCTGTTCACTAAATCAAACAAGTGTCATCCAGTCATCAGCTAATTCCTGAGGCAGAACACGCGTGCACGCTTCTGAGAAGGCAAAGTGCTGATTGGATGCATTGAGACACATGTCATGGGTAACCGTTCCAAATATATTTCTAAATCCCCCAAAATCAGCCAACATTAAATGCGAGTAATCATGATTTAATTCTCTCTCTTAAAACATTTATGTTTTCAAAACATTTTTTGAAACCCATTTAAACGCCTTAAACATCATTCATTCATTTTTACCGTCACTTACAATCTTCAACATTTTTCTGTGTTCTTACTGTGTGTTCATTTTTTTCTCAAAGAAACCCTTTTCAAGCTTTTTCTCAAAAACCCTTGTATGAACATGGCATCTTCTAGCACTCCTTATTCAGGTTCCCAGCAAGATGCTTCTTCTGAACAATATCAGATTCCTTTCAGAACGCTCCTTACTCCGGTCAAGAACTTGGAAGTTCTTTCAGAATTGATAGTAGATTTCAACAGCTTGAAGGAAAATGGCTTTGATTTGTCTGAAGAAATTAAGGCACAAGGTTGGGAAAGGTACTTTGATAGGTTGGTGGGTCCAACGTTCCCCATTTTGGTTAAAGAATTTTGGATACATGCGTCTTCCTCAACTCATCAGGTTACTTCGTATGTCATGGGAAAGAAGATAGTGATTACTGAAGATCACATTGCAAGGCTGATTGGATACATTGGTGGTGGTATCCGCTGTATTGACATGGCAGATAGATGTGCAAACTCTGCCCTAGTTGCAAGAGAGATTTTCACACATGGGGTTCCCTCCAGCAAAATAAGAGATCTAAAAGATCAACACATAATTTGGGCAAAGATTATTCTGGGCTGCTTCAACCACATGAAGCCTACAAGCTCTCCTGACTATATAAACATATATCAGCAATTTCTGATTTATTTTATTGCAAAGAAGTCCAAGATCAACCTAGCTCACCTTCTGTTCAATCATCTGAAGACAAGCGTCAAGGAAACGAGAGAAGAAGAAAGGACTAAAAGGGATTGGATACCCTTCGGCAAATTGATATCAGATATTCTAATGGAGAATAAGCTGATTGAACACTTGACAGAGGCACAGGAAATAAGCTCTCTAGAACCTTCTGTTGGCAAGCAGCTGAATGCCAAGAATCTGAAGAAGATGAAGCTGATAGAGAACATAAGTAAGGAGCCCAGCATCACTCCTCATGCTGAAATCACCAGCAGAAGAGTCCCTCTGGACAACTTTCTCATGTTCTCTGAGATTGACTCTAAACCAGTCATTGTTCTCAGATACTTGGATGCCTGTAAAGCTGATGGCACAGATCCTGATCTGAACATTAAAGATCTGCACCAGCAAACACCAGAGGTTACTCTGAAGAAGACTAAGAAGAGAAAGGCTGCATCAGAAGGATCGTCTCAGAAGACCCCAAAGAAGAGAGGTAATCTGTCTTCTGTTAATGTTTTAAATTCATCTGCTATTCCAACATTTATTCCAACCCCAACTTCATTTGAAATCCCAATTCCCATTCCAACCATTGATGATACTGAACCTGAGTTTGACCCTTCTGAGTCATTAACCCTCAGAAGATCCCGCGCCAAACCTCACAATCCAAAACCTACAACCACAACAGAACCAGAACTTGAAAAAGTTCTTTCAGAAATAGATCAACACTCTTCCGCTCCCCATATAGAAAATCCAAATCCTCAACCAGAAACTCCCCATTCACCACAACCAGAAACTCCCCACTCACCTCAACCAGAAACTACACTCTCACCAATACCAGAAGATCCACACTCACCAGAACCAGAAATTACACAACCTCCATCTCCACAACCAGAACTTAATCCACCTTCACCTCAACACGAATCATCTCCACAACCTGAGTCTCAACACTCTGAGGCTCAATCCCCTGAACCTCAATCATCTGAATCCTCTGAACCACAACCCTTAGCCATACAATTTCCTGGTGGAACCACTGTTAATATCCCTCAACTGCCATCCTCACTAGAAATTACTCCACCTAATACCCCATCCAGTCCAATAATCATTCTTGATTCTCCTACTCCCTCACCCAAGCAAAATCCAGATGACCACAACAAGACCTTCATTGATCTAACAGTCCTTGAACGCCTTGCTGCAATTAAAAATAAAACCGCCATTCCCAAACCCAAACAACCAGATGTTGGTTCTAGCATCTTAAATTTTGAAATAGACATGCAGAAGTGGATTTCTTCTCTAAAACAGGCTAGTCTGGAAGTGATTGATCCTGCTGTTTCAGACCACCTCTAGACACAATTCAGAAGATGGGTATACGCTGAAACCTTTAAGCTATAAGACCAAAGCTATGGACAGGCTCAACAGAACTCCAGCAATCTGCTGAAAGAAATTGAAGGTCTGCTGAAGGATAAAGTTTTTCTTCTGGACAGTGAGCCTTGGTCTGAAAAGCGTCCAGCTTCAACAGTTCAACCAGCAGAAGAACAGACGATTCCAGCTGAAGATTTAAGTCAAGAAGAAGTTATTGCAGAAAGCTCTCAGAAGCATCCTGATTCTGACATCTCTCAAGCTGCATTGGACAGGCAGACTCTTGAAGAGCTGAAGCAAAATGATCTTCGACTGCAGGAGAGAATGGATGAGAATGATCAATGAATGAAGGAAAGGATGGATGTTCAGGATAGTAAGATTGACTCAGTAGTCAGCATGGTGCATCAGCAGAAGGAAACCACTGATCAGATTAAGAACATGCTAGAAGCTCTGTTCACACGCCTTCCTCCCTATTCTTAGATTTTGATTCTTGATGTTTTCACTGTTTTCTTTACATGTTATCTGTAATATTTTCTGAGCTCTGAACTGAATACAATCGTTTTTCTGCACAGATCGTTTTTAACTTCAATTATTTGCACTTTTTGATTGCTGACAAAAAGGGGGAGAAAGAATGATATTTTTCAATAACGGATGACTGAGACAAAAGTCTCAAACATTCTAACACTCTGATATACTTGAATGTTTCTGTGTTCTGCATAAGCTTACAGGTATAAGAATCTGATGAACTCTAATACACTGAAGCTCTGCTCTAGTAAAGGAAAGATCTGATGCTCAAAGAAAGTTCAATAAAGATCTGATGCTAAAGGACTCATGGAATTAAGAGGGAAGTAATAAACTCAGGGGGAGTTTTTCTGATCATAACTCTGATACCTTTCTATTCCCTATCTTCTTATCTTTGATACCTTTCTGTTTATCGCTGATACAAATTTATTATTTGGTTATCTCTGATATTTTTTCTTTAAATTTCAATTGAAAATATCCGGTTTTTGTCATCATCAAAAAGGGGGAGATTGTTAGAACAAAGTTTGAATCTACTACCCTAAGTTAAAGTTTTGATGATAACAAAATGCTAGATTAAATAAATTGTATAATTCATATGAGACATACATGCTACCTAAAAATTATATTGTGCATTTACAGAAACTCTAATGGATATCAGCATAAGAATGTCAACATCAACATCAGAAGATGAAATATCATATGCCAGCATCAGAAGATGAAATATCATATGCCAGCATCAGAAGATGAAATATCATATGCCAGCATCAGAAGATCAAAGCATGTGCTTACGCTGAAGCTTGATGAACAAATCTGCGCTTAACATACTCTAAACTCTGATCAAGACCAAAACAATATCATCAGCACCTAGAAGCGTCAGAATAAGCCAAAGCCAATAACACGCTTAATTGACAACGGTACTGTGCATTCAAGACACTTTATTACCAACGACTGTATTCCAAGACAAAGATCTTCTCAATATGGAAAGAATGTAATGGGCATTGAAATGGAATAATTGACTACAACGTATCTTTTCCAAGGCTATATAAACAAGTCAGTGAGAAATGAATTGGCTAATGCTCTACAACTCTTTACACGCCTAAATCAAATCATCTTCATCCTCACTCATACAGCTTGCTATATCTCTCAAATTGTTTACTCTATAGTCATAGCATCCTAGTTTCACATAAGCTTAATTTGTGTATTATCACAGTTGTGATATAAATTTTTTGTAGAAAACATTCAACACACATAGTATTCATTTATCTGTAAGAAAGAATTTCCTTGAGAAACCGGTCTGTGGTTTAGACTCAAGAAGGCTTTAGAAGTTGTTAAAGCAGTTGTAATATTCAGTTGAATATAGTGGATTAAGACCTCGTTGGAGAGAGGCGAAATCACCTTGACGGGTGGACTGGAGTAGTTTGAGATCAAACGAACCAGGATAAAAATAATGTGTTGTCTGCATTTGATTTCAAGTTTTACAATTCAACCCCCCTTCTTGTGTTTTTCACTTCTTCAAAGATATGATTTGCAATTATGTGAAAAATTGCTATATTTGATCAATCATGCACCAATCACTCTTGCACAAATTTTCCATCTTGTATATGCAATCTTGGGCCTCCAATATGATTGAAACAAAAGCCTTACACGCCTAACCCATTAACTTTGCATTTTATTTGATTTTATTTTGAATTTAAATGAGAAAATCAAAATAAAAAGAAATAAAAATCACAAAAATGATTGTATGGATTTAGAGGTCCTAAAATATGTCATGAACATGTTTGAACCTAAGAAGTTAGGCCCAATGTCCCAAAATCTCAAATTTTCTCAATTGAGATTTCATGCATTTGCTCAAAATTTCCCAACTTGCAATGGTCATAAATCACTCAATTTTTTTATTTTGAAGGTGATCTTTGACTTTTTGGAAAGCTAAAGATGTCCTATACAACATCTATGTTGATCATTTTCACTTTTGAAAACTTTATCTTGATGTAAGTTGCCTTGACAAAAAGTGTCTTTTTGTTAACTTTTGAAATAACCTGTGTTGTATTGGATTACATCTCTCAAATGATGAATTTTTTGGACTTGAGCTTAAAGACCCAATGTTTTTAGAGAATTTAATTTCCTTCAAAATGGGATTTGGTTGGGGAAAAGCTGATGAAGCATGTGAAAGTTATGCTTGGTCAAAGTTTAGTTGACTTCTCCTTAGGAAACCCTAATTTCGTAACTTTTGACTTTTGATGATTTGGGAATTTTCATTGATGAATCATGATCAACCATTGATCAAATGATTAATATAACTTCAAAATGTTGATGTTGACAAAAAATATTGAGGTTTGAGTGTATGTCGAGCACAGTTGACTTTTTACCCAATATAGTTAATTTTCATTCATCTGAGCCATTGACTGAGCAAACTTAAGATGCAAGGCTTGAAAATCGACATGAGCCTTCTTGAAGACCTATGGAGAACCATGAAAACCACTTGAGACCTTGAAAACCTAATTTTCCCTGAGAAATACCAAACCCTAGTTGTGGACCGATTGCCTAGGAGGATAATTTGTTTGACTAATTCTTGAGCCACCTTGACCATTCGAGGACCTTTTGAGAATGTCTTGAATGAGAAATGGGAGGGAAAATTTCGTGGTACAACATTTTCCCCTGTTCAATCTTCTTAAACCTGAAGGGTTAGATTGGCATGTCCACCGATCATAACTTGAAGGTAGAAGATGATTGAACACTTAAGTGCCCAGAAATTTTCACTCGCTTGTGTACGAAGTAACACTGTCGGTTGATTATGCCAGGAATGAGCTTAAATATGACATTTGGAGAGTGATAGGATGTAATTAGAGATGGGCTTATAGATTCCATCCAGAGTAACTGTTGATAGGAATATCAAAATAAGTCTATGCCTGACTTTGTCTTAGAAGATGAATGAGTTTACGTCCAACTTTGTCCAAATGAATATCAGAGTGAATCTACGTCTGACTTCATATGAATGATATACTAGAATTAGTCTACACCCGAATTTGTCTAAAAGATACATTTGGAATGAGTTTATGCCCGACTTTGTCCAAAAAGAATACCAGAATAAATCTACGCTTGATTTCACCGGAGCTAGAAGATGTCTACGCCCGACTTTAACTAGAAGAGGTATTGGAAAGAGTCTACGCCTAACTTTTTCCCAGAGTATTAGAAGGAAATCTACGTCTGACTTCATCTGAATGATGCACTAGAAGATGTCTACGTCTGACTTTATCTAGAAGAGGTATTTTTTTCAGAATGATTCTCTAGGGGAAGTGCTTAAGTAACGACTTGTCCATTTTAGTCTCTGAGGGGAATTGTATGATCATGTAGATAGTCGCACTGTCCTTTTTCAGGAATTACTCTATGACCTGTTAGAAAATTGTTGGTGATGTTCGTCTGTTTGTGAACTTTATCTGAAAAGATAGAGTTAGTATTTATGCAATGTCATGATGTATGTAGTGCATTGCGTAATGATATTCTCAAAGTAAATGAGAAGGTGTTGTATGTGTTTTGTATGCATATGTTATGATAAATGATGTATGAATGTGAGATGTCGTTGCAGTGTATCGGTAGCTCTGTATAACATTTTTGACTGGGAAAAGAAATCTCGGACGGTTTCTGGGGATGAAGAAAATGAATCTTAGATCTTGTTTTGAATGTCTCTGCTGGAAACTCCTGCTTTCTATTTGAGGAAACTCCGCTGGGGAATTTGATTTCTGTTTGGCGAGAAGAGTTTAGGAACATTGGACGTTCATTGCTCTACTGAGGAATTTAATTCTTATATATCCTAACTGGGGATAAAAGAGATAGATAACCTTATGAGGTGCTGTCTTCCCGAGTTTTCGATATGGATGCCGACTTGTTTGCAACTTTCTGGGGATAAGATTAGCTGATATCTAGTCCTTGTTTCATATTCATAGCAACTTTCTGGGGATAGTGGTCTGGACTACCCTTTGCTGGAGAGAGAAGTTTTGCCGGTGATTTACAATAGTCAGAGGGATAGACTTAAGCTGGAGAGATTGAATTCCACTGAGGAAATAAACCATGTTGGGGAAATAAACCCTGCTGGAGAAACACTATGTTGAGAAATATGCTCTGTTGAGGGATTTAAATCCGGCTGTAGAGGAGAATTTTGTAGGGGATTTTACAGTGCTGGAGAAATAAACTCAGTTGGGGAAGAGAATTTCTGTGAACTATGTTGCTATCTTAATCTACTAAAGATTGGAATTTCGTAAATTGGTGACATTGCTGGGGAAAAGATTATACTCATTTGTCCGCTAGGGGGATCTACTAGTGAGTATGGCTTGCGGGGAATATGTCCTTGTTCAAGATGAGCTTGTGAAGCTGATTCCATAGCGGATAATCTTTTGGGAATTGCTCTGTGGGGCAACTTTACTGGGGATTTCGTGGATGACTTGAATGTTATCCCAATTCCTAGAGTCTTGAGTAAATGCTTATTCATATTTTTATGCATATTTATTTGTCAACAGTAATCATATTCATATGCATATGTTCATTCAATTTAGTCATTAGACGTTTTTGCAAACAAAGCAGAAAAAGTAAAATAAAATTTGGATTTGAAACTATATTTGTATTGATAGTATGCCTATAATAGGAGATTATTGTACAAAGAGACGGAAATCCTAGTAAGAAGAAATCATCGTGAAGTGAAAGGAATATGAAATATAGCTATGTGTAAATGATCTCGTCAGGTTTCAACTCTACTATTGCCCCTATGTCTTCGAGCATATCATCCCTCACTTGTCGGAACAAGTTGATTGAATTGATTGGCACCATTCGAACTTTGCTAATAAAGTTGGCTGTAAGTGATTCAACGGGACATAGTCGTACGCTTTAATCCCTAACTTTTTCCTGGACCACCGTTTCGGGTTTTTAGTCCACCGAGATACCCTTTTTTTCCCATGTCGCCTTTTCAGGTTTTCGACTTACGGGTGTACTATCTTTTATATTTATATCCCTAATTTGTGCCCGAACCCTTTTAGTTCACCGAGATGCCCTTATTTTTTCCTAGGACAGTCAACCTAGCAGGTCGTCTTCATGCGTAGTATTTTTTAAATATGTCCGCGTTCAGAGTGTGGAAGATCTTCACCATCCATGGTGGTAAGTATCATAGCACCGCCTGAAAATATCTTCTTAATCACAAATGTCCCTTCGTAAGTGGGAGTCCATTTCCCCTGAGATCACCATGCGGTAGGATGATGCACTTTATTATCAAGTCACCAGCCTGATATGCTCGATGCTTGATTTTCTTATTGAAGGATTTGATCACACGCTTCTGATACATATTACAATGACAAACAACCACAAGCCCCTTATCTTCAATCAAATTCAACTGATCCAGCCTAGTCTGAATCCATTCGTCTTTGTCTAAGTCTTCGTCTTTCATAATTCTCATGGAAGGATTTTAAAATTCGACAGGTATGACAGCCTCCATACCATAGACCAGAAAGAATGAGGTTGCCTCAGTTGATGTCCGAGTTGAAGTGCGATAACCGTGAAGAGTAAATGGTAACATCTCGTGCCAATCTTTATACGTCACCGTCATCTTCTTTATAATCTTCTTAATATTCTTATTGGAGGCTTCCACTGCGCCATTCATTTTCGGTCGATACAGAGAAGAATTGTGGTGCTTAATCTTGAATTACATGCAGAGTTTCGTGGGCATAATGTTGTTCAGATTAGTACCATTATCCGTGATAAACCTCTCGGTAATGCCATACCGACAGATAAGATTATTCTTAATGAACATGGAAACCACATTCTTAGTAACGGAGGCAAATGAGGCTGCTTCAACCCACTTTGTGAAGTAATCAATGGCGACGAGGATGAAGTGATGTCCGTTGGAAGCAATAGGTTTGATCTCTCCAATCATATCAATGCCCCACATTGCAAATGGCCAAGGATAAGTCAAAACATTCATAGGTACTGGAGGCACGTGTACTTTGTCAGCATGGATCTAGCTCTTGTGACAAGTTCTCGAGTGGTGATGGCATTCAGTTTCCATATTCGACCAATAGTAACCCACTCTCATAATTTTCTTAGCCATAGTATGTCCACTGGAATGAGTACCAAATATACCTTCATGCATATCTTTCATAATCTTCTTCTCCTCTTCCTTGTCCACACAACGAAGCAGCATCAAATCATGATTGCGCCTGTACAAAATTTTGTTGCTCAAGAAGAACTTAGATGAGAACCTCTGTAGGAATTTCTTGTCATTGATATATGGCCCTTCAGGATACTCTTGATCCTCAAGATATCTTTTCACTTCATGAAACCAAGGCTTCTCTTCTACTCCATCAGTGTTAATTTTGTAGCAGTGTGTCGGTTTGTCTAGCCTTTCAATGGTAATTTTGGAAGCCTCGTTATCTCATCTGACTTTGAACATAAATAACATGGTATCCAATGTGTATGCCAACTGATTCTCTTCTCATGGTATATTCTCAAAAGTGATCTCCTCAAAGTAAGAGATTAAGGTCAACACATGCTCTCGGTACGGAATGAGATTCAGATGCTTATTATCCCATTCTCCCTTAATCTAACTGATTACCAGGGCTGAGTCTCCGTATACACTCGAGAACTTGATTCTTAAGTCAATAGAGGATTTGATTCCCATGATGCACGCTTCATATTCAACCATATTATTGATTTAGTCAAAGCATAATCTGGTGGTGAAGGGTGTATGGCAACCCCGAGGAGAGATAATCACAATGCCAATTATGTTGCCAAGTTCGTTTGAGGCTCCATCGAAAACCATAGTTTTGTACCCCAAAATTTGCCCTCTCATTTATCAAGGTTTTTCTCACAAGACTTCTTGAACTCCATACAGGATTAGGGTTTGCTCAGCTCAAGACCTCATCTTGCACTGATGACCTGAAATTAGGGTTTGAGTTTGCACAAGTATTTTTGGACCATCAATGCTTCATGTGACTTTCATACACCATCTTGGACCCCTAAGATTGCTCATGACAAGTTTCAAGCCTTGAGTCACATTTTTGCCCAGTCAATTGGACAGTTGACCTAAAAATCAGTTGTATTGGGGAAAAAGTCAACCATGGCCAATTTACAGTCAAACTTCATAATTTTTTATCCACAATCACATTTTAGACTCATATGAACCATTTTATCAAGTTTGGATCACAACTCCTCAAGAAATTTGATCAAATCATCAAAAGGGCAAAATGGTCAAAATTAGGGTTTTGACTGAGAAAGGGCAATTTCTGATTTTTAACCTAGCCAATGACCAATTGGGTAAAACATGATTTCAAGGACTCAATGGCATCACCTTGACCTAATCACATAGTTCAAAAGATCTCAAATGCATAGGATTGACAGATGAATTTTGCAGTCAACTAATCAAAAGTCAATTGTACACTGAAAAGTCAAACTTTGACTTTTTGGTCAAAATCAAGTGCCAAGGGTCATAATTCATCAAGATATGTCAAAATGTGAAACTTGTTGACCAATAAACCTAAAATTGAAAATTAGGGTTTTAATTTGAAATTTTTCATAACTTAGAATTTTTCTAAGTATGGAAAATTTCTTATTTTTTCCTAACTTTTCACAACTTTTCACCATGATGCAATTGGATTCAAAGAAAACTTCCAACATTAAAGTTGTAGTCCTCCATGAAATCTACAACTTTTATTCACAAAGTTTTTTCAAAAGATGCTTGTATCTCAAGTTATGATTTTGTGAATAGGGGTCCATGAACTAAAAGACTTAGTGAAAATTTGCCCTAATTTAGGCAGGTTTTTAACCCAACTTCATGGGTATTTTTAACCTAGTTCCAAGAGGTATATCAAAATGAATTTCAAATATGGATTGTATAGAATGTTGCAAGCTTTCCAAAATGTCCAAGAACTCTCCAAGATCATTTGTGGTTAGGGAGAATCGAAGAAGAGAAAATGGCATTTTGTCACTTTTGTGCAAGCCATTTTCACAATGCTTCAAGTTGCAAATCAGATCCTAGCATGCTTGTACCTTGCATTACAAGTCCCAATCCTTTATACACTCCATAATTAAATTCAAACTCATTGGATAATGGCTTTATTTTGACCTTTGGAGCATTGTACAAGAGTTTATTCCATTAATGGCATAAAAGGCACATTACCATTTTCATAAAGCAAGCCTTTTGCAACTTTACAATTCTTGAGCCATGGACCTGTTTCTTTTATGCAAGCATTATCCACAGATATCAAGCATTATTCACCAACTCTCTGCAGCCTACAAGCAAACAAGTACAAGCCTTTTGCATAGTCACTTCAACTTTTCTTCAAATGCAAGCAAATTGGCAAAAGGGATCAGAACTTGTACAAGCTGATAAAGGGAAGGCTTGGCATCATTCTAAAAAAATTCACAAACTTCTTACAAGCAGAAAACACGAATACACAACATTCAAAACTCTCCCAAACAGAAAAACCACATTTCTGCCCAAAACAGGGCAACTTCTACAAAACACTTGCCAACTTAAAATTTGCTCGTGCATTTTGCTTTGTAACACTTCAAACATCTTCCCTACATCACATCCAAACTATCCAAGCCCTTGTCCTGGTTCTGTAAGCCCTATTTCAGACATCAGCATTCTCACTTTGGAAGGTTGCAGCTTGACTTCAACAGGGAGTTTCAAGCATCCTCAAGGCAAGCTGAGCATTGGAAAAGCTTGAGGGAACTTCAAGGAAGCTCACACGATCTTCAGGCCTCACTCAAAAACCCTACATTGCCATATCCAAACTCAACTGAACAAGGTATTTTTAAAAACTCTATCTCTCTATTTAGGAATCCTCAAGCTTTGATTTGTGAAGCAAAGATGTAGTCCTTAACTTGCTGAAACTGTACATATGCATGGTTGTCATTTATATTAACTGAGTAGTGAGAATTTGAAGCTTGAAGTTCATGAAAAAATTAGGTCAGAAATTAGGGCTACAGAAATTCTCCATGATCCTTGAGAGTTAGATTATGTTTTTTATATCATTGGAATCGTGAGATGAAATGCTACATTTTTTATGTTATAAGTTTTTGTTTTTGTGCAAAGAATAGAGAGTTACAGATTTGAAGAAGATATGCGCGCGAGTGGAAGAAGTTGAAGGACAAGGATGAAGTCCTGGGCCTGGCGCGCCTTGGGCCTCTTGTTTTCACTTTTCACACCCCCTGATCCACTATCTGCACCCCCTTTGTTTATTTTTTATATTTTTCATATTTTTCTTTTCATTTTTATATTTATTGATTTTATTTATTTTTCTGAACCATAAAAAATCATGGAAAATATTTTCTTAATTTTTTGTATTTTATTTTATTTTTTTATTATTTTTTGGCATAAAAAATAGTTTTATTAGGATAATGAACTTTATTTTCTTAAATAAAATTTGTAAAAATATTTAAAATACCATACATTTTTTATTTTTATTACTCATACACATAAAATATTATTTCCACATATATTTTAATTTTTAATATTTGTAAATAATTTTATTTATTTTTCTTGTACATAAATGGATAAAATAAATAATAAGAAACATATATTTTCTTTAATCAAAAACTAGGGTTTTTCACCCTTTTAAAAAATAATAATATTATTTTTTATTATTTTTAGGACTTAAATAATTTTATTTTTACATACATAAAATAAATACAAAAACATTTTGCATCCATACATTTTATTGCATTTTAATATTTGTTTACTTATTTAATTTGCAAATATTCAATATGGTTGTAATAGTATTTTAGGGTGTTATTTTGTGCAAATATCCCCATTCAAAAACTTGTATCCCCCCTCCCATAATAATTGTTGTAATATCTTAGATTTATTTTATGCAATTTATCGCATTATATACATGTTTAGTAAAATTAGGGTTTGTATGATAAGACAAAAATCAAACAAATAGCATGACCTAATGCAAGACAAAAAAGCATGTAAAATGACAACACATTACACACAAGCACCCCTAGGATTTCACCCACTTGGTTGCCTTACAAAATGGCCATGGTATGCATGCAAAGTATCTTGGCAAAATCAAACAAAAAAAAAGATCATAGTCCCTCGATGACGCTATCAAAAGGTTGCCTAAAAACAAAATGATCTTGGTCCCTTAAACAAGCTAAGATACTTGGCACCATTTCTATCATGGTCATACGATGACCCATGCCCGTCCCATTTAACATCCAAAGATAGGGTTGTTTACCAAAGCAATTGTAAATCAACAATGTAAAAGGAATAAAGATGTACAAGAAAGACTTTTGAGTAGGTAGATAGCTTCTAGTTACTTGATCAACTTCAAAACAATCCTTGCTATTTCTAAACACACACACACACACACACACATTTTCAAAAAAATTCCAAACAACTTTCAAAACATTGAAACATTTTTCAAAAGACAAACATCTTTGTATACATTCTTACAAACGAGAATCATTACAAAGATTGCCTAAACGATGGCCTCTTTTAAAAATACTTTCAAAACCACACAAAACACCATTTCAAACAATTGCAAAAGCAAAGCAAGTGATCTAAACAAGTAACTAAGAGCCCATGGAAAACCATGGATGAAAAGGGTGCTAACACCTTCCCTTTTCATAATCTACCCCCCGAACTCAAGAAAACATCTCAAAGGTCTTTCCTGTGCTTTTTTACCTTTCCTTTTGGATAAAATAAAAGTCGGTTGTGACTCTTGCTAAACCGCAACATTTGTGAACACAAACGCAAAACCTCAAGTCAGTTCTCCCACCGTATCACACATAGTCATCGGGATCCTGGCTCAGGTCCTTCATACGGTCCAGGTTCTTCATAATCTGTAATTAACATAATGTTCTCGTCCAGGAATTCGAAGTTCATAGATCGGTAGCCGTCTACGGCTTGATGAGCCAAATGATCTGCCAATACACTTCCTTTGATTACTTTCTGTGTGGTGTACTGAATTTCGTATTCTGTTAAGACCATTTTCCATCGAGCTATCCTTCCAGAGAGAGCGGGTTTCTCGAATATGTACTTTATGGGATCCATTTTAGATATCAACAAAGTAGTATGGGTCAACATATATTGTCTTAGTTGGCGAGCAGCCCATGCCAAAGTGCAACAAGTTTTCTCGACAGTGAGTGTCTTGTTTCACAGTCGGTAAACTTTTTGCTAAGGTAATATATCGCATGCTCTTTTTGAACGGACTCATCATGTTGGCCTTGTACACACCCCCATTGAGTTCTCTAGAACTGTTAAATATATGATCAGAGGTCTTCCTTCAACTCCTGGCATCAGGATTGGATGTTCTTGTAGGTACTCCTTGATTTTTTTGAAGGCTATCTGGAAATCGTCATTCCACTTCACTATCTGGTCTTTCTTTAGCAACTTAAAGATCGGCTCACAAGTAGCAGTCAAATGAGAAATAAATCTGGCAATATAATTCAGTCGTCCCAAGAAACCTCTAACTTCTTTCTCGGTATAGGGGACTGGCATTTTTCAAATTTCTTTTACTTTAGCGGGATCAACTTTAATTCATTTATCGCTGACAACAAAACCCATGAGTTTACCAGATCTCACCCTAAAGATGCACTTGTTCGGATTTAATCTCAGCTTATACTTCCCCAGTATCTCAAACAACTTATATAGATGGTCCAAATGCTCCTCTCCAGTCTGTGATCTGGCTATCATATTGTCAATTTAGACCTCTATCTCGTGATGAATCATGTCATGGAACAAAGGTACCATAGCATGTTGATATGTTGCACCAACGTTCTTCAACCCAAAAGGTATAACCTTGTAGCAGAACGTGCCCTACTATGTAACAAAAGTAGTCTTTTCCATGTCTTCAGGTGCCATATTGATCTGATTATACCCTGAGAAACCATCCATGAAGGAGAATACCTTATGCTGAGCGGTGTTATCGACCAAAACATTAATATGTGGAAGTGGGAAGTCATATTTAGGGTTCGCCCTGTTCAAATCCATGTAGTCTACACACATATGTACCTTGCCATATTTCTCTGGTACCGGAACCAAATTCGCAACCCATTGAGGATATGATGTCACTACTAAGAACCCTTCATTGAAATGTTTCATTACCTCAGTTTTAATCTTCTCTGACATCTCAGGACGCATGCGACGAACCTTTGGCTTTATCGGAGCATAACCCTCTTTCATCGGCAGATGGTGAACTACAATATCGGTATCAATCCCTGACATGTCTTTGTATGACCAAGAAAAGATCTCAACATATTCATGCAACATCTGTATTAACTTGTTTTTGACACTGTCCTCCAGGTTGGCGCCTATCTTGACTTATTTTGTCATTTTCAGTACTCAATTTTACCACTTCAACTGGCTCTTCATGTGGTTGAATAACTTTCTCTTCTTGCACTAACAGTCTGACAAGTTCTCCTGGTATCTCATAATCTTCCTCACCTTCGTCCTCGGCTTGGTAGATCAGTTTTTCAAAGTCATAAGTGGCAATAGAAGAATCGTTATCAACGGGATCTAAAGTGGATGTGGATCTACAATGTATTGTGTGGTGTGTGTAAGAACACATAGCTATTTGAAAGTGATAAAAGTGAAAAGAAAGAAAGAGAGCACAAAATTTGAATGTAAAATGTCCAATGATTTATTAAATGAAAATATGTTTATGAAATGATAACCCTTAACAAATGAACCGTTGTGCCCCGGGTAAGGCACAAGGCTTAAAGTCATTGTTTAAAGTTTATGTAACCAAAACTTTGAAAGTAGTAAAAAAGAAAGTAGCAATTACTTCTGATTAAAGGAGATTGAGATAATGTCTTCGGCCTTCCAGTTGCTGAGCTCGTTGCCAATGGTAGGAAAGATCCAGTTGTTAAGGTTGTAGTCAACATCAGCATCCTCTATAGAAGAAACATCATCAATAACATTCACAGCTTTGTCGTGCTTCAACATAGGTGCAGTAATCACATTTGGAGTCTCAGGAGGATCAAACTTAATTTCCTTGTTGTCAATCACGTCCCGAATTTTGTTTTTCAGGGTCCAGCAGTTGTTGGTGTCGTGCCCAGGACTGTTAGAATGATAGACACAATTCGCATTCGGATTGTACTTAAGAGAGAAGGTGTTGGGGTTCTGAGGAGGATCCCTTAGCGTAATCATCTCCGCTTTTAGTAAGTGTTGCAACACCTAAGACAATGACATATTAATATTGGTAACCTGCCTTCCTGGAGCGTCTGACCCACGCCCTATAGCCCAGTTGTTATTGTTGAATAGGTGCAAGATTAGAAATTAGTACCGCTCCCACAGACTGATTGCGGTCATTTTTACCACGGCCCTTTTGGCCATAAATAGCATTTCTCTCCTTCTTACCATTTAATGTCTTCTTCACATAATTTGAAGATGCAACCACTTGAATTTTTCCGCTCTTAATACCACTTTCAACTCGTTCCCCAGTTAGAATCAGCTCAGTGAAACCAGATGAGGAGCTTCTAATCAAATGGTTAAAGAATGGACCCGTTAGAGTGTCCATGAACATATCAACTACCTCCTGGTCAGACAAGGGAGGTTGCACCCTTTCAGCTAAGTATCTCCACTTTTGGGCATACTACTTGAACCATTCATTCAATCCCATAGTCATGTTTTGGAGTTGCGCACGAGTTGGTGCAACGTCAGCATTGTATTGATACTTCTTGTAAAAAGCAGCAGCCATGTCCTCCCAAGTACGAATGTTGGTTCCTTCCAGCTGATAGAACCACTCAAGTTGTATACCAGACAAACTTTCTTGAAAGAAGTGAACCTATAACTTTCTGTCAGCAGTATGTGGTTGGATCTTCCGAACATAAGATCTCAGATGAAGTTTCAGTCAAGACACACCATCATATTTAGAGAAAACAAGGACTTTGAACTTGTGATGGATAACTACCCTCGGAATAAGACCTAGCTCTTCGAAATCCAATCCATGAACTTTTTAGATTTCCATAGCTTTAAGACGGTCTTCTAACTGTTTGTATTTTTCATCAGCAAGAGGATATTATTCATCAGAATAGTCTTCGTCCTCAGGCATCTTACCAGAACCAATGTTTCTTCCACCTTCAACCCTGACACTTCTACCATCCTCCTCTTGGTTGTCATCTTCATCAGAGGTGATATCAGCAGTTTGAACTTGTTTAGCAGGACATTTATATCTTCTTCCCATGTTGAGGATAGAAATCGGTTTCCGAGTCTTCTTCTTTTTGGTGATGAGTTCCATCATATCTTTCTGTCCTTGAGCTAGGTTCAGGAGGGTCTCCTGGAATTGGGCATTCTGAGCTTGGAGTTCCTTAACAGTTTATTCAAGAGCCATCTTTTAAAATTAGCAAAAATATGAATTCAAGTCTCCCATGGAAGCTTCCTCTTTGTGTTGACATATGCATTAAGGCTTTGTTCTTCATGGAGTCATTTCATCAGCTCCAGTACTTTGTTCTTGCTAGCATAGAACTGAGCTTCGAATGTATCTCTTTCTTCCTTTAGTTGAATCCAGGACTTCTGTAACTCTTCGAAGTTGGTAGGAATATCAAGATGAAGAACGGCATGAGGAACATTCCCTTCACCAACATGCTCTACGGAAAGCCAACATATCCTTAAAGGCACGAATGTTCATGGCATCTAGAAATCCCTGAGCCTTCTCTATCGGAAATTTAGGAGAGAAATCCTTGACTCCGTTCCTTGTTTCCCAATTAGATACAATGTCCAGTCGTTTTAGATGTAAGGCTACTGCAGCGTCTTCAGGTTTCGAAACTTGCTCTAGACTGGTGAAATGTATCTGATCAAGAATAGGCACTTTGAGCAACTTAGAGAATTCTTGCACTGTGGGCACCAACTAATAATCTGGGAAAGTAAAACAGTGATGCTTCAGATCGAAGATCTGGAAAAGAATGCTCATAATGTCTTCCTGAAAGCCAGTGGTAACCAAACTGAGTAGATGACCATGTTTCTTGGTGAATTGAGAATTGTCGGGAACCTTTGAGACTAATTCCTCGAGCTTGGAAGGTATCCTTATGAAGTGGATCCGAATGGTATTCCTACGACTCGAAACCATGACCCTACAACACAGAACAAAGATAAATCCCCTAGATCCTTGAAATGGTTAGTCATGATGCTATTATGTTATGATGTTATGATATTATGATGTCATGAGATCATTTTCAAATAAATAATCAAACGCATGCAAAGCATGCAAAGGCCTTAGGTTTAAGGCTTGCATGAGGTTTGTTGGTAAGTACCCTCTTAAAGTTCAGTTGGCGCAACCTATCCTAAAGAAGTAACATGGTTCTAGGGATCTCAATATCACTGATTTTTCCTACAAGTTTCGTCTAGCACGGAAACTGACTTACCACCAAACAAAACTCGAGATTAGAATCTCAATGAGTGTAGTATCGAGTATCAACCAACTTCGGACTGCACCAAAGCTGGCTATCTCACTACCTTCTAATGGCTAAGTTGAGTCAATTAAGGTTCTAAGGCCAGTTAGTGCTTATGACACCATGCGGCAGCCTAGTATGCTCCCCAACTGTCTCGAGGGATACCAGTACAAACCAATGTGTCACACTAATGTAGCCATCACTTTAACCATATTGGTATACGTCGTATAGTTTCCATGATCTATTTCTACTTACCTAAAATGCCCCCAAATCCGGGTATAGGATCTTTGCAAGAAATAACCCAAACATCCCTTTAAAATAAAGCAGAAAAATAAAACAAGGAAAGCATTTAAAAGTGATTTAACTCTAAGGTAACCCCACTTTTTTTTCTCCCCAGTAGAGTCGCCAGTTCTGTAATACGGTGGGAGAACTGACTTGGTTTTGTGTTTTATCGCAAATATGCGGATAGCAAGAGTCGCCACCGAATTTTATTTTATCCAATAAAGGAAAGGGTGAAAAAAATAGGAAAGACCTTCAAGATTTTTTGAGTTAGGGGGGTAGGTTATGAAAAGGGAAGTTGTTAGCACCCTTTTCATCTGTAGTTATCTATGGGCTCTTAATCGCTAGCTCACTTTTTTTTGAAAATCTGCTTTTTGTGTAAGTGTCTTTGAAAATATTTTGAAAAATGCCTAAGTATGACAACTTTGTAATGATTCTCGTATCAATTAAGAATGCATACAAAGTGTTTGTTTTTTGAAAATATTTCTGAGAAAAGTGTTTTGTGTAAAAGATGTTTTATTTTTGTGAGCAAGCGATTACCAGCTATCTACCTACTCAAAAGTCTTTTGTGTTATTTTCCTCCTCCTTAGATAGTGTTATACATACCATTAGTTAATAGGAAGTCATATCATTGGATTTGAAGGGACAGGCGTGGGTCATCGTACAGTCATTGAAGGCAACTTGTGGAGGCACTTTAGCAATTTATCATAAGAGACTAAGATTCTTTATTGAGTGTCATCGAGGGACTACGATCTTTTGTATCGAGAGTCTTTGCTAAAGCATCCCCGCATTTAAGGGACATGACTGTTTTTATTCGAGGTAATGAGTGAGGTTACCCTAGAGGTGCATGTGTGAAAAGTGGTTCAATTCAGTTATTTAATCTTGATTAGGGTTATCTAACGGTTGATTTTTAGATCTTGCCATACATGCCCTAATTACTAGTAGTATTAAGGAAAACAGTAAATTGCGGAAAGTAAATGTGTTGAAAGTAAACCTAAACTATTACAGGGCTTCGGGGAAGGGGGTACAAAACCATAAAATCAGGAAAAAGGAAAGCAAATAAAACCCTAATTAAAACTATTACAACCCTTTAGCAGTTATATAATCGGGAAAAATACTAAATGCGAAAATAATAAAGGTGCGCGAGTATTGTAAAATAAGAAGAAAATTGTTTGAAAAAAATTGATGATTAACCTAAAGTCTAATTGATTTTAATTTATAAAAAGAATTAGTTGATTAAAAAGAATCTATTAATTAGACAAACCCTAAAATCTAGGTTAAATTAATAATAAACAATTTAATTATTTAAAAAGGAAAATTAGTTTAATTAACTTTATTAAAAACCCTAAGTCTAAATTAATGTTAACTTAATTTTAAAAAAAAGTTAATTATGTTTAGAAAAGGGTTAAAGCAAAAATAATTAAAAAAGAGGAAATGGGCGTGTTCTATAAGCAAACTGGGGGGGTGCTAAAAATTAAAGGAAGTTCAGGCCCAAGAAAGCTGTGTCTGATTCTGTGCGCTGTAGCTCCATAGAGGTCCCCGTGGGGAACCCATCAAAATTGTTAGATTGAATGATGACAAGATATCGTGAATGGGAATGGAAGGCAAATGGTGGACGCATTAGCTAGCTCGCATATGATCTGCAAATAAGAAAATGTGTGAAAAATAAAATACCAGGGGCAGGGATTGAACCCGTGCCCTGGTACACTAAGGCCTTTAACACGCTTTCTTCTACCGCTGGGGCGACTATACGTCTGTTTACATATGTCAATAAAAATGTATATAATATAAAACAAATTCCAGAAATCAAACAACACCAAACGCGCACCTGACTGGGGCCATGATATTTGAATGAACAAATGGCACAAGGCCACGTGACCTCGGGCGAGTCAAACCATCGTAGAGGGTGGAAAACACCATCTTCTCTAATTACTCTAAAAATCAAAACCTTCAAAATAGTGAGATTTAGATCATGAGATTAAATCCGGGTCTGTGAATTCAATGGTGGCACTCGTTTAGCCTGAAAACACATGTATTGTGAGATACAACGAAGTCGGAGCTCTATGCCCTTAAAATGACAGATCTTTATTTCTGCGTGAAAACTTGCGAACGATGAGTCTAAACAGATATAAACATTATTATGAGCAAGAATATATGCATGAGTTCAATTAATAATGCATGGCATGTAAGTTTGTAATCATGGCCGTTTCATCAACCGACGTGCTTGAAAGAGGGAGTTCTGGCGTGCTTCAGGCTTCAAGAATGGTTGGAATGGCTTCCTGGGAGTCTCAAGAGGCTAATGGAAGGCTCAGTGCTGATTGAAACTCATTGGAGAATAGGGTTTGTCTTTTCCCTAATCTTTTCGAATTTGAGAATTTTTAGGAGTGTGCTTGAGGCAGCTTTCACCTGTGTTGTTGGTCTGAATGCAATGGGTATTTATAGGATAATGGTTTAGGTCAACATTTGTGGTACAAATGTTTGTGGTTTAAGATGAAAAGATATGATTTTCAATTATGTGAAAACTTACTATTTTTTATCAATCTTGCACCAATCACTCTTGCACGAATTCGCCATCTTATATATGCAATCTTGGGCCTCCAATATGATTGAAACAAAATCCTTACACGCCTAACCCATTAACTTTGCATTTTATTTGATTTTATTTTGATTTTAAATGATAAAATAAAAATAAAAATAAATGAAAATCACAAAAATGAGTGGATGGATTTAGAGGTCCTTAGATATGTCATGAACATTTTTGAACCTAAGAAGTTAGGCCCAATGGCCCAAAATCACAAATTTGCTCAATTGAGATTTCATGCATTTGCTCAAAATTTCCTAACTTGCAATGGTCCCAACTAACTCAATTTTTATCTTTTGAAGGTGATCTGGTACTTTTTGGAAAGCTCAAGTGTCATATACAATCTCTATGTTGATCATTTTTGCTTTTGAAGACTTTATCTTGATGTAACTTTCCTTAACAAAAAGTGTCTTTTTGTTGACTTTTGAAATGACCTGTAATGTATTGGCTTATATCTCTCAAATGATGCATTTTTTGGACTTGAGCTTAGAGAGTCAAAGTTGTAGAGAATTGAATTTGCTTCAAAATGGGCTTTGGTTGGGGAAAAGATGATGAAGCATGTGGAAGTTATTCTTGGTCAAAGTTCAGTTGACTTCTCTAAGGAAACCCTAATTTGGAAACTTTTGACTTTTGATGATTTGAGAGTTTTCATTGATGAATAATGATCAACCCTTTATCAAATGATGAATATCACTTCAAAATGTTGATGTTGACCAAAAATCTTGAGGTTTAACTGTATGTCGACCAGAAATGACTTTTTACCAAATACAATTGATTTTCATTCATTGAGCCATTGACTGAGCAAAATTAAGATGCAAGGCTTGAAACTTGACATGAGCATTCTTGAATACCTATGGAGAACCATGAAAACCACTTGAGACCTTGAAAACCCAATCTTCCCTGAGAAATACCAAACCCTAGTTGTGGACCCATTTCTTAGAAGGGTAATTTGTTTGATCAATTCTTGAGCCACCTTGACCATTTAAGGACCTTTTGAGAATGTCTTGAATGAGAAATGGGAGGGATAATTTTGGGGTGCAACAATATGAAATTAAGAGCATCCCTGAATCTTAATCATACAAGCATACATCACATAATTCAACACATTTGAATTATCCCACCTTTGCACAACATGCATACTTCATATTATCAATCACATATAATGTATTATCATAACATTCATCACTTAAATACATCATAATAACACACAGAGACTATGTCAAACCATGTTATTTACAATCATCATCAATTCGCAACATACATATATACCAAATTAAGTGTTATGTTTTCATCAAAAAGTCATCTAAAACCTATCTGGTATGCATCAAATAAATTACTAAAATTCATGTAAATCCTTTATAAATCATAAGCATGCATAACCCCCCTTCAATTACACAAAATATAAAATTTTGTATCCGAGACCGCACTAAGCAGCATCCACTGCACTAAGCGGCCTCTACTGAACACAAAAAAACCTGTTTCACACAACATTCTGTCTTCCACAAATTAGGGTCGCAAAACCCACTCCAAACAACCATATTCATGTAATTAAATGCATTATAACATATATCCAACATATATCATCAAATTACAAACATCAAAAAATGATTCAAACATCAATTTTATGATTTCTCATTCAAACCCTAACATGTCAAAATCTAGAAATTGAAATGTAAATCTCTAAATCATGCTTACTACCCATTACATACTTCTATATAATCCCATAATAAGAAAATTACCCTTCCATACCTTGGATGTAGATACTTTCTAGGGTTCTTCCCTCTTCTCTTCTCTTTTCTCCCTTTTCTCCTCATTTCCTCTTTTCTTCTCTTTCTTGTTTTTGATAATTCTAATTTTGTTTCTCTTTGTTTTGATAAAGTCTTACTAAATCTTATTTCACTAATGGGTTTAGATCATTCTCACACTAAACCATCACCAAGGCTCAATTATTTAATAATTCTATTTTCGCACCTACTAACCCAATTTACTCATATAACACATATTCACAATTAATAGAGTAAATTATATATCACACATCACCAATTAATTCAAATAACTCACATTTTCCCAAAATCACACAATTTAATTAATTACCATATAATATAATAATTAATAAAATAAACAACTAATAAAATAACTAATAAATAAAAATTGGGGTGTTACAACTCTTCCCCACTTAAAAGATTTCCTTTCTCGAAAATTACCTTAAACAAAAAAATCAGGATAAGACTCCCTCATCTGACTTTCGAGTTTCCAAGTCACGTTTCCACCCACCGGTCCTCCCCAAGATATCTTCACTAAGGAGATCTCTTTACCACAAAGTTGTTTCAACTCTCGATGCTCTATCCACATAGGTGATGTCTCCACAGTCAGGTTATCTCTCACATGTACATTATCTAATTGGACAACATGAGACGGATCTGTAATGTTTCTCCTCAACTGAGACACATGAAACACATCATGGAGATTAGCAAGTGACAGTGGCAAAGCAATCTAATAAGCCACTTCACCTACTTTCTCAGAAATATGATAAGGACCAATAAAACGCAGTGTCAACTTACATGACTTCAAAGCTCGATCAACACCCGTTACTGGAGTAACTCGAAGAAATACATGATCTCCCTTCTCAAACTCATGTTCTTTCCTCCTCTTATCATGATAACTCTTCTGATGACTCTGAGAAACCTTCATCTTCTCTTAAATCATCTTAACCTTATCCATAGCCACCTGGACTATCTCAGGTCCAACTACAATAATCTCTCTCGATCCATACAAACACAAAGGCGTCTTACACCTTCTACCATACAAATCCTCAAACGATGCCATCCCAATACTCAAATGGAAACTGTTGTTATAAGTAAACTCGATCAAAGGCAAGTAACTATCCCAAGAACCTCCTTGTTCCAATACACAAGCTCTTAAAAGATCCTTAAGTGGTTGAATCATCCTCTCACTTTAACCATATGGTTGCGAATGATAAGCAGAACTCAAACGCAACTTCGTACCCAAAGTATTTTGCAAACCTTCCCAAAATCTCAAAGTAAACCCCGTATCCCTATCTAACACAATGCTAAATGAAATACCATGCAAACTGACAATCCTCTCAACGTACAACTTTATAATCTTCTCCATCAGATAATCCATTCTCATCGGAATAAAGTGAGAAGTTTTTATCAACCTGTCCATAATAACCCAAATAGCTTCACAATTACTCGGTGTTCTGGGTAAAACAGAATCAAAATCCATATAAATACTATCCCATTTCCATTCAGAAACATATAACATTTGCAACAAACTAAATGGTTTCTGATGTTGAATCTTCGACTTCTGACAAGTCAAACAAGAATACACAAATTCTGCAATCTCTTTCTTCATACCTACCCACCAAAATAACTTCCTCAAATCATGATGCATCTTAGTAGCTCCAGGATGAATACTCAATCCACTATGATGTCCTTCCTCAAGAATACTCTTCTTCAAGTCAGCTATATTTGGAACATAAACTCTATCACGACATCTCATGATACCATTCTCATTAATCCGAAAATCACCACCTAGACCTTGATTGATCAATGTCAACTTATTCACCAAGATCAAATCAGATTTCTGACCTTCTCGAATCTCATCAAGAATTCCACTAGTAAGCCTCAATATACGAAGCTTAACTCTAGAAGAAGTCTCTTTACAAATCAAACTCATATCTAGAAATTGCTCAAGTAATTCAAACTCTCGCACCATCAACATTGACATATGCAAGGACTTCCTACTTAATGCATCAACCACAACAATTGCTTTACCCGGATGGTAACTTAAACCAAAATCATAATCCTTCAAGAATTCCAACCATATTCTTTACCTCATATTCAAATCTTTCTAATGAAACATATATTTCAAACTCTTGTGATCACTAAACACATCAAATCTCGACCCAAACAAATAATGCCTCCAAAGTTTCAATACAAACACAACAACAGCTAACTCCAATCATGAGTCAGATAATTCCTCTCATGCACTTTAAGTTGCCTTGAAGCATAAGCTACAACTTGTCAATTCTGCATCAACACACCTCCTAAACCCATCAATGAAGAGTCACAATACACAACAAACGGTTTTTTCATATTAGGCAAAATCAAAATAGGAGTGTTTTCAACCTTCTCTTAAGCTCTTGAAAACCAACTTCGCACTATGCATTTCAAATAATATCTTGACCCTTCTTATTCTATTTCGTCAACGGAAAAGCTAACTTGGAAAAGACTTCAACAAACTTTCGATAATAACCCGCTAAACCAAGAAAACTTATAATCTCAAAAACAGATTTCAGAGCTTCCTATTGAGACACAACTTCAATCTTCGACGAATCAACAACAATACCACCTTTAGATATCACATTCCCACGGAAACTCACTTCCTCCAACCAAAAGTCACACTTAGAAAACTTAGCATACAACTACATCTCTTTCAACACAACTAACACAATCTTCAGATGCTCGACATGATCTTCTTCACTCTTCGAATAGATTAAAATATCATTAATGAACACAACCACAAACTTATCCAAATACTGATGAAAAATCCCGTTCATGTATTCCATAAATACACCAGGTGCATTGATCACACATAACAACATCACAAAATACTCATAATGACCATACCTTTCTCTAAAAGCAATCTTCAGAATATCTTTAGCCTTCACATGAATCTGATGATACCCAAACCTGAAATCTATCTTACTGAACACATAAGCACCCACCAACTGATCCATCAAATCATCAATCCTCAGAAGTGGATATTTATTCTTGATAGTCACCTTGTTCATTTGTCTATAATCCACACATAACCTCATAGTACCCTCTTTCTTCTTAACCAACATAACTGGAGCACCCCACAGTGACACACTAGGACGAATAAACTTCTTCTCAAGCAAATCCTCAAGTTGACTCTTCACTCTTTCAATTCAGATGCTGACATCTGATATGGAGCCATTGATACCGGACTAGTTCCAGGAACTAAGTCAATCTTAAACTCCACCTCACGCTCTGGCGATAAATAACTTACATCTTTAGGAAATACCTCAGGAAAATTATGAACTATTAGTAAATCACCAATCATTCGTTTCCCACTAATATCTAATGTTGCCATCAAAGCCAACAATACAACACCATTATGAAGAGGCTCATTCAATTGCTTGGCATACATAAACAAATCTCTCAAAACCAGAATCAAGAAAGATAATTGTCTTATGAAAACAGTTGATATAAACATGGTTGCATTCCAACCAGTTCATCCTAAGAATAAGATCAAGTGTATCTAACGGAAGACACACTAAATCAACTTCAAAGTCTTTACCAAAAATACTCAACGGATAATTCAAAACACATATGAAGTAGTCATTGAACTCATAGCAGGAGTGTCAATAACCATACTTCCATAAATAACAGATAACTCAAGATTCAATATCTTAACACAATCCATAGAAATGAAAGAATGTTTCGTGCCAGTATCAATAATAGCAATCAAAGGTGTGCCATTAATAAAACACGTACCTCAGATTAGTCTATACTCAGTAGCAGTCTTAGAACCAAATAAAGCAAACACTTCCCCTTTAGCTTGTTCCTTCTTCGGCTTGTCAGACTTGGTACTAATGTGCCCTTGCTCACCATAGTTATAGCAAGTCACACTCGCACTTCCTCTACAATAAAAAGACTTGTGACCTAGCTTACCACACTTGAAACACTTCACCTCACCACTTATGCACTCAGGAGCACGGTGTCCTTCAACAACACACCTTTAGCACCTAATCGGAGCATGAGCTCCTCCCCCACTTGGCTTCTTGTTATAACTAGATTTCTGTTTTCCCTTATCAGTAGGAGCCACATAAGGATTCCCTCTGAATTTTCCATTTCCATTCTTATCATTCAAAGAGTTATAGTGAGAAACACTCTCTCTATTATCCTCATCATAGATCCTACTCTTATTAACCAAATCATAAAATCTCCTAATTTGTTGATAACCTATGGCCTTCTTGATCTCAAGTCATAAGCCATTCACAAACTTAAGACACTTAGATATCTCAGCATTAGCAGTGTTGTAATGAGGACAAAACTTAATTAACTCTTCAAACCTTGCAGCCTTCTAAGCCATAGTTCCATTACCATACTTCAGCTCAACAAACTCAATCTCCTCTTCCCACACACATCCTCTGGAAAATACTTCTCCAGAAATACATCTCTAAAAAGTGCCCAAATAACCTCAATTCCATCCTCATAAAACCTCTGAACAACAGTATTCCACCAATCTTCAGTTTCCTTCTCAAGCATATGGTACTAAACTGCACCCTATGAGCATCCAAATAATTTATGAATCGGAAGATCTTCTCAATCGCTTTCAGCCATACTTGTGCCTTGTCACGTTCATGCTCTCCTTCATGGATTGGTGGATTTTCCCTCTATAACTTTCCCAAAGCACATAATTCATCATCAGCTCTGTTTCCAGCATTGACGTGCGGCTGTTTTCCAATCGCACCGGCCAACATTGACAATGCCTCAGAAATAGCATCGTCATTCCTTCATGCAACCATCATCCTGAGATTCCAAACAACCAAAAAACCAACAATCCTCATCAGACATACAGTACCAATTATGTCATATACACACATCAAATACAAAAGGAAATAAACACAATAATAACCTGGCCAACTGGCCGACTATGCACTGATATCACTAATGTAACACCCCATAAACCCCACAAAAATAATATAGCATACTCAGAGTAAATTAGCATGTGTTATACCCCAAAATTTACCCTACCATTTCTCAAAGGATCATCCTGGACCCTCAGGTTTGCTTCTGTCAAGTTTCAAGTATCAGATTACAATTTTCCAAGAAGGACATTCACAAGGGAAAAATGGTCAAAAGCACACTGAAAAAGTTAAACTTTGACTTTTTCATCAAAATCAAGTTTCAACAACCATATTTCATCAAGACATAAAATTGGTTCATCAAGAAATCAAATGTCAGAAATTACATTGAAAAAATCAAATTTCTAAACACTTGGAAAATTTTCTAAGTATTAAGAAAATATGACAATTTCAGAACTTTTGGGCCAGATTTCACGCAAGTGCAATCAGAATTTGCAAAGATGGTTCAGAACATGGCTCTTCGATCAGAACATATAGAAGCGGTGTTCTACGATCAGAACATGACCCTTCAAATCTCATTCTTCAGCACATGGAGACTACGTTCTATTCTTCGACCAGAACATCACCCTTCGAACCTCACTCTGGTATTTCCACTCTTCGACCAGAACGTCACCAAGCCCGAAAACCTCGTTTTAAACAGTCTACTGCATTGCTATGACACAGTCCTACATCCAGCTTCCCCAACGCTCCAAATTGCTGCTGATCTAGTCCACGCCTGCATTTTTCTCAAACCCCATATTTGCACCAAATTAGCACATAAAAGCTGTATTTAAAAAAGAAATGAAACAGTATGCCAAAAGGGTTCAAATTCCATTTGTTTTTCCCTCCAAAACCAGAGCAAACTCATCTATAAATAAGTTATTCCATTACACGTCTAAGGGGCTGGCTTTTGGAAAGAGAGAGTGAAAATACAAAAAAAAAAGAGAAAAGAAAGCATTCAAACATTCTTAAACCCAGAATTCTAAAAAAAACAATACCTCTGTTCTTCCCTTTGAAAAAAGAACATAATGTTTTATTCCATTACTTGCTAACCCGAGAACATTCGAAGGCAGTAGTTCAAGTCCCAAACACACGCTTCAGATTCAAGGTAAGTCATCCTGACTTTGAATTTTTCATTCAGAACATCATTAAACATGTAGATATCATAGTGTTGAGACTGTATATATATCATTGCCCAAGTAAAAAAATTATTGATCAGAACTTCTTGAAGAAAACTAGGCTCAGAATTAGGAGTATAACTTCTATAAACTATCGTGCTTTTATTTTTCTGTTTTACTGTTGTTGAGAACTGAATAAGTTGCAGATGATCTGGCTAATGTAAGGAAGGAGGTGAAGTGTAACACAAAACTTCTAGGATTTTTCTCACTGTTGTAGCATAATACAGAACTTCTGAGTTTTTCTCACTTTTTAACACAACACAGAACTTCTAGGTTTTTCTCACTATTGTAACACAACACACAAAACTTCTAGGTTTTTTCTCACTGTTGTAGCATAATACAGAACTTCTGAGTTTTTCTCATTGTTTTAACACAACACAGAACTTCTAGGTTTTTTCTCACTGTTGTAACACAACACAGAACTTCTAGGTTTTTCTCACTGTTGTAACACAACACACATAACTTCTAGTTTTTTTCTCACTGTTGTAGCATAATACAGAACTTCTGAGTTTTTCTCACTATTTTAACACAACACATAACTTCTAGGTTTTTTCTCACTGTTGTAACACAACACACAGAACTTCTAGGTTTTTCTCACTGTTGTAGCATAATACAGAACTTATGAGTTTTTCTCACTGTTTTAACACAACACAGAACTTCTAGGTTTTTCTCACCGTGGTAACACAGCACACAAAACATTCAAGGTCTTTCCCACTATTTCAGCACCCATAACCTCAGCGCAGAGCAACCCAGAACTTCTGGTTCCCTCTAACGTTTCTTTTTGAACTACAGCGTGCCTATCATCAGAACTTCTGGTCCCCCTCACTTTTGTTATCAGGAACATGATGATCTTGTTTTCGTTATTTGTCCTTTTATTTCCTATTTTTATTATTTTTAGCATTAATACTATTTTTCTTAATATAAAAAAGACAAAAAATATTTTCTTTTATTAACTAATTATTTTTCTTTTAATTTATTAAGACAAAAAACCAATTTCAAAACAAATCCTTTCCATTTTCTTGTATTGTACAATTCAATATGGTTGTAATAGATAATTAAGTTTTAAATTCTTGCAATCCCCATTTGTAAATATGTATCCCCATCCATGAAATTATGTAATAGCTTAGGATTTATTTCTGTACTTTTATTGCTTTCATACATTGTTAGTAATTAGGATGTATGGCAAGACGAAAGAAATAAGTAGATAACCTTTAAATACAAGACAAAATGCATGCAATCAAACACACTTGCACACTAGCACCTCTAGGGTAATCTCACTCTGTTGCCTTTCGGAAAATAGTCATGTCCCTCGAATATGGGTGTTTTAGCAAAGACCCTCGATAAAAGATCGTAGTCCCTCGATGGCTCTCAATGTTGCCTTTCGGTAACCGATCTAGTCTCTAACTGACATTGTTAAAACGTCTCATAGGTTTTCTTCTATGACTATACAAAACGTCCCGTGCCCGCCCCTTCTTATCCAACGATGGGGTTTCTCACCAAAACAATGGTAAGATAATAACATCTAAAGGAGGAGGAAAATAATGTTTAAGACCTTTTGAGTAGGTAGGTTGCTCCTGGTTGCTCGCTTTCGCACAATAAAAATATTTTATACACCCACAAATTCACTTTGAAACATTTTCAAAAGTTAAAACACTTTGTATGCGTTCTTATAGAGACGAGAACCATTACAAAGACACTCCTTTTCAAAATACTTTCAAAACCCACATCACAAACACAGTTTCAAACAAAAAGCAAGTGATCTAGCAAGCAACTAAGAGCCCGTAGATAACTACGGATGAAAAGGGTGCTAACACCTTCCCTTTTCATAACCTACCCCCCCGAACTCAAGAAATAATCTCGAAAGGTCTTTCCTATTATTTTCAACCTTTTCTTTTGGATAAAAGAGAAGTCAGTGGCGACTCTTCCTATCCGCAACAATTGCGATAAAACACAAAACACCCAAGTCAGTTTTCCCACCACGTTATAGAACTGGAGACTCTGCTGGGGATTTATTAAAAGTGGGGTTACCTTAGGGCTAGATCACCTTTATTTGATTTTCATTGTTTAACTTACTTGCTTTAAATTATGGTTCCTTGATTTGGTTTATTTTGATCCTTTAC
Source organism: Vicia faba (assembly GCA_948472305.1). Lineage (NCBI taxonomy): Eukaryota > Viridiplantae > Streptophyta > Magnoliopsida > Fabales > Fabaceae > Vicia > Vicia faba. Next base: position 765,967,182 of record OX451741.1, on the reverse strand, counting down.
CCGGATCTGGGGCACCTTTTAGGTAAGTAGCAATAGATTATGGAAATTGTACGGTGTAGACCGATATGGTTGAAACAATGGCTACGTTAGTGTGACGCATTTGTTGGTACTGGTATCCTTTGTGTTGAATCGAGGAGAATACGGGGCTACTGAGCAGCGTCATAAAGCACTAACTGACCTTAGAACCTTAATTGAACAACTTGGCCATTAGGAAGTAGTGAGATAGCCGGTTTTGGTGGAAAGCTGAAAATTGGTTGATACTCGATACTAGACTCATTAAGATCGGACTTCTGGGATATCTCGGCCGCAAGAAAAGATTGATTATGCTGAGACAATGCCTAAAAGAAAGGTCAGTGATATTGAGAACTCCTCGAACCCGGTTACTTTCTATGACAGGTTGAGCCAACTAAACTTTAAAAGGGTACTTACCTACAAACTCCATGCAAGCCTAAACCTAAGGGCTTGTCTGTTTTGTGTGTACATAATAACTTGCTTGCTTTGCATACTTGTACATAACATCATAACGTCATAAGAATTCTCACTAACCATTTCAAGTATTTAGGATTTATCTTTGCTTTGTTTTGTAGGCCATGAATCTCGTCCAATGGAATACCATCCGGATCAGCTTCGTGAAAGCACACCCTCAACTCTAAGAGTTAGCATCACGGGTGCCTAGAGATTCTCCTTTTACCAAGAAATATGGTCAACTCCTCATTTTGGCTACTTCCAATTTCCAAGAAGAAATGATGTGTGTGCTCTTACAATTCTTTGATCCCATTAATCATTGATTCACATTTTCTGATTATTAGTTGGTGCCTACACTAGAAGAGTTATCTCTACTATTAGGAGTGCTCGTGCTTGATCAAATACCGTTCACCGGTCTAGAAGGGATTCTGAAACCTGAAGTTATTGCTGAAGCCTTGCATCTGAAGAGAGCCGACATTATAGCAAATTGGGAGATAAGAAGCGGAGTTAAAGGGTTCCTAGCCAAGTTTCTATTGGAGAAGGATCGTTCATTCTAGGAAGATATAGATTTTCAAGCCTTTGAAGATATCCTGGCCCTTCTAATCTACAGATTGGTTCTATTTCCCAATTCAGATCAATTCATAGATGTGAATGCCATAAAAATATTTCTCTCTCGCAATCCTATACCTACTTTGCTCGGAGACATCTTACATTGTTTCCATACTCGCACTATGAAGAAAAGAGGTACTCTCTTGTGTTGCATTCCCCTACTCGGCAAGTGGTTTACTTCGCATCTACCTCGATCAATATTGAAGAACGAGCAAGGATTGACATGGTCTCAAAGGATGAAGTCCCTCACCCACTCTGACATTTATTGGTGTTCTCGATCCTTGGAAGATACTTCTATCATTGACCGTTATGGGGAATTCCCTAATGTCCCTCTGCTTGGCATTAGGGGAGGTATCACTTACAACCCTTTCTTATCTTTACGATAGTTTGGGTATTCCCAAAGATATGGTCCTCATGATATGCTCATCCAAGGTGTGGTGTTTGACTAGGAGAGTGACGATCAAGGCTACCGTCATAGGTTTGTACGAGCTTGGAGGATGGTAAACAAGGTGGATAATAAGACATTGGGACACAAAAAAATCTATCCCCCTTGAGCATTATCTTAGGTGGGTGCGAGCTCGTGCTCAGAGTCTCGTAATTCCTTACCCCTCCATCCTCCCCGTTATCATAGAACCTGTTGGTGAAGGAGATGTATTGTATACTGTCCTTCACGCCAACATGCCTACCTCTCTTGAAGACTTGCAAAAGGGTTGGATTCAGCTAAAGGAAGAGAGAGACTTCTTCGTAGCATAATTCTATGCCAGTGAGAAGAAGGTTCTGGAACTCACCAAGCAAATTTATGAAGAACGGGGCCTAAACGCCTACATCGCGCCAAAGAGGATGCGTTCAACCTTTTTGTCTTAGGAGTTTTATTTCTGTATTTATTTCTTCCATTGTAAGCCCCAAGAGGCATGATGTAATCAAACTTGGATTTATTAATATAACGTGTGTTTCCTTTTTGTCTAAACAAATTTAAATCTCTAATTTCCTTGAAATAATTTGCATATGCATTTTCATTCATCATAACACAAACAGGTTTCTATAGGTCTCCTTATCTTTCTACTGTTTATTTCAGTGAGATGGATATTGAATAGACAGTAAAGGATCTCCAAGTGCAGAACGCTCAATTCCAACAAATGTTCTTGGCTCTGGAAAAAGGTCAAGAGGATTTGAAAACTTTGCTGATCAAAGAGAAGAAAAAGAAAGCGAAGAAACCAGTCGATGTTTTGAATCTGGGAAGAAGGTTCAAAGGACCAGCCAGGAAAAATCTAGATTTTGCAACCTCGTCAGGTGAAGGAGAAAATCAAGAAGGAAGGAACAAGGAAGTAAATGACCATCCAGAGTCGGAAGAAGAGGAAGAAGTGGACTACTCTAAATAGCAGTATCCTCTAGCCGACAATAAATACAAGAAGTTAGAGGATCGCCTCAATGCTATGGAGATCTTGAGGGTACCCGGGTTGGATTTTGAAGAGCTAGGACTTGTCTCAGGGATTGTAATCCCGCAGAAATTCAAGGTCCCCACTTTCACTAAATATGACGGAGTCTCTTGTCCAAAGCTGCATTTGAGGTTATATGTCAGGAAGATTCAACCCCATACTATTGATCGGAACCTATGGGTACATTTCTTCCAAGAAAGCTTATCAGGGACGCAGTTGGATTGGTTGTATCTGTTGGAAGGGACCAATATTCGCAATTGGGAAGATTTGGATGCCGCTTTTTACAAGCAATACCAGTATAATGCTTACTTATCTCCAACTCGAACACAATTGCAAGGAATGTCTATGGGTGCTGGTGAAGGTTTCAAAACCTATGCTCAAAAATGGAGGGATCTCGCTGGAAGAGTCCAACCCCCTCTATCTGATAGAGAATTGGTGGATATGTTCTTGGGCACGTTATCTGGTCCATTCTTCAAACATTTGATTGGAAGCTCCTCGGCTAGATTTACTGAACTAATCATGACTGGTAAACGGGTAGAAGTCAGTATAAAAAAGTGGAAAAATTCAAAGAGATGTATCCTCGAGCACGATGAAGAAACCCTTTACCGGAAAGAAGGAGGTCAGTGTTGCATATGACCACAAAAATCAAAACAAAACTGAACATCACCCAACGGTAGGGGCTGTTATGATTTCCAATCCTGCACCAAATTAGCATCGAAACTATCAACGCAGGCTAGAGGCGCCAATGAGATGATTCACCCGAATCAACATGACCTTGTCCCAAGTCTTGCCACATCTTTTGAAGTCCAATCTGGTGACCCTAAAGGAAGCTCCCAAGAACCCCAATACTGCTTCTCCTCGCTACAACCCGAATGCTCGATGCGCCTATCATTCTGAAATCCCAGGGCATGATACAAATGATTGTTGGACCTTGAAGAATAAGGTACAAGACCTTATCAAGGAGAAAGAGATTGAGTTTGACCCCTCAGAAACACCTAATGTGATAATGACACCAATTCCCAAACACGGTCAAGGTGTCAACGCTGTTGATGATAATTGTTTTGTTTCCTCCGTGAAAGATTTAACTACTTCTCTTTTGACTATTAAACAGAATCTATTGCGAGTCAGTCTGTTTCCGGGCTGTGATGAAAGTTGTCAATTATGTATGTCTCTACCGAATGGTTGTTTGTTACTGAAGATGGGCGTCCAACGCTTGATGGCCAACAAAGAAATCTTGTTTGAAAAAGTTCCTCTTATCAGAAATTCCTATGAAGATGTTTCAATAATCACCATCTCCGACAATCCTCCCAGGTCTCCACCAAAAGATCCATCAGGATTACATATGTTCCAAAATATTCTCCCTTAATCATAACCATGCTGAGGCCAATCCCATATTCTTCGGATAAAGTTGTTCCCTGGAACTATGGAGCTGACATCTATTATCATGGCGTCAGGAAAGATCTATTGGCTATCAAAGACAAATTTGCGAAAGACACTGATCCTGACATCGTCAATATCGTTGGGACCCGTAAGATAACAAGAAGTGGAAGAGTCTTATCACCTGAGATCTCTCCAAAGACCGTTGTTACTCCTGTAATTATTCCCGCTACCGCTCCTACCAGCATTCCCAGTGATACTCCCGTTGATAATCCTACTATTATCCCTGCTGCCAAGACAAAGGGCAAGGAGGTATTATTTGAGCCTGTCCAGAAGAAGGCACATCCAGAGGTCATTCTTGAAGCTTCTAGCAAAGAGATGGAAGAGATACTAAAGATAATCAAGAAAAGTGACTACAACATCGTGGAACAATTGGGGCAGACCCCCTCAAAAATATCAATATTGGCCTTACTTTTGTGTTCTGAGGCTCATGCCAAGGCCTTGGTAAAAATTTTAAAGACCGCCCACGTGCCCCAAGAGACTTCCGTTGATCAATTTGAGAATTGTGTGGCCAGTCTAACTATTGATAACGGATTGGGATTTTCTGACGCTGATTTAACTCCAAAAGGAAGGAAACACAATGATGCCTTGCACGTTTCCATTGAATACAGGGGCACTATGCTAGCCCACGTTCTGGTGGATATGGGTTCATCACTGAACGTCTTTCCCAAAAATGCTCTTGACCGACTAGACTGTGAAGGACTCAGTTTAAAACCTAGCAACATTGTGGTGAGGGACTTTGATGGTTCTAAAAGGACAATTCACAGAGAAGTTTACATCCCTATAAAAGTTGGAACTCAGACTTTTGACTCAACTTTCTATGTGATGGATATCCGCCCTTCCTACTCCTGTCTATTGGGCCGAACCTAGATTCATGGCGCTGGAGGCGTCACTTCTACCCTACATCAGATGTTGAAATACCCAATCAAGGGAAAGATCATCACTGTCCATGGGCAGGAGGAATACACGGTTAGCCACCTGAATTCTTTCAGGTACGTGGAAATGGGTGGTGAGTTCATTGAGACTCTATGTCATAATTTTGAGGAGGTCCCGAAAACAATTGTCGTAACCAATACTACTACCAAGACTCCGAAGATTACCAGACCGCCATTGAAAATGGCTTCTCTGGAGGATGCTAGAGCAGTAGTTGTGGAAGTTGGATGCACCATTTGGGGTCAACTTCCAGATATTCCCTACAAATCCAACAAATTTGGTTTGGGTTTTACTTCGGAGGCCCATAGTGTTGTTCGATGAACTCGCGCTGGAGGACCACCTTTATGTATCAGCAATCAGGGAGTCAATACAGTGGAAGATAATGATGGTAGTTGTGATATGGATGAGTGGATTTTTCCAACCATCAACGGAGGAATCAATAATTGGGAGGCCAAAGAATTTGTCCCTATTACTTTTATTCAAAAGTAATTGTCTGTTAATTTTTTGTTGGACTTGTAATATGTAAACAATTTAGACTTTAAAACCTTGTGTATTACCCAAGGCACAATGGTCCATTTGTGAGGTTTGTTACTTTATCTTCATATGTCATCAATAAATCATGAACGTTTTTGCATTAAAATTTTATGCTCTTTGTTTTTCTTTTTCTACCTTTTATTTTATCAAAGATAACTATGCTCTTACACACACTCAGATATCAAAATACAGATCCATATCCATCCAGGATCCCATGGGTAACAATTCTGCTATGGCCTATTGTGACTTTGAAAATCCGATCTATCGAGCCGAAGACGAAGGTGAGGAAGATTTTGAGGTACCAGGGGAGATAGCCAGGTTATTGCAATAGGAAGAAAGTACCATACAGCCCCACGAAGAGCCGGTTTAAACAATCAACTTAGGTACTGAAGAGGACAAGAAAGAGGTCAAGGTAGGTGCCAACCTAGAGCCTAGTGTCAAGAAGCGCTTAACTTAGTTACTACAAGACTATGTTGAGGTCTTTGCCTGGTCATACAAAGACATTCCAGGACTCGACACTGATATCGTGGTCCATCATTTGCCAACAAAAGAAGACTGCCCTCCGATAAAACAGAAGGTCCGTCGCATGCGACCAGAAATGTTAGAGAAAATCAAGACTGAAGTCATGAAGCAGTTCAACACTGGATTCTTACTTGTCACCTCCTATCCATAATGGGTCACCAACGTTATTCCAATACCTAAAAAGGAAAGTAAGGTACGTATATGTGTGGATTACAGAGACTTGAATAGGGCTAGCCCCAAAGATGATTTCCCGCTTCACCATATCGATATTCTGGTTGAAAACACCATACAACATAAAGTATTCTCCTTCATGGATGGTTTCTCCGGATACAACCAGATCAAAATGGCACCTGAGTACATGGAGAAAACGACCTTCGTCACACAGTGGGGCACGTTCTGCTACAAAGTTATGCCATTTGGGTTGAAGAACGCCTAGGAAACCTATCAGCGTGCCATGGTATCTTTGTTTCACGACATGATCCATCACGAGATAGAGGTCTATATGGATGACATGATAGCCAGATCTCAAACTGAAGAAGAACACTTTGACCATCTGCAAAAACTGTTTGAAAGATTAAAGAAATACAAACTAAGGCTTAACCCGAATAAATGCACTTTTGGAGTGAGGTCCGGCAAGCTCTTAGGCTTTGTTGTCAATGATAAAGGTATTGAAGTGGACCCAGCAAAGGTAAAATCAATACAAGAAATGCATGTTCCTCGCATTGAGAAGGAAATTAGGGGATTCTTAGGACGGCTAAACTACATCGCCCGGTTCATTTCCCATCTAACCTCTACTTGTAAAGCAATCTTCAAATTACTGAAGAAAGATCAAGTGGTGGAATGGAACGACGACTTCCAGGCTGCCTTCGATAGGATCAAAGATTATCTTCAAGAGCATCCCATTTTGATTCCACCAGTAGAGGGAAGACCTCTGATCATGTATCTAATTGTCTTAGAAAATTCAATGGGGGTGTGTGTTGGGGCAACATGACGAGTCTGGCCGAAAAGAGCATGCAATATACTACATGAGAAAAAAGTTTATCGACTGTGAAACTAGATATTCACTACTCGAGAAAACTTGTTGCGCTCTGGCATGGGTTACTCGCCGGCTAAGACAGTATATGTTAACCCACACTACCTTATTGATATCCAAGATGTATCCAATTAAGTACATATTCGAGAAGCCCACCCTCTCCGGGAGAATAGCAAGATGGCAGATGGTCCTGACTGAATACGACATTCAGTACACTACCCAGAAAGCAATAAAGGGAAGTGTGCTAGCCGGTCACCTTGCTCATCAGGCTGTGGATGACTATCAATCCATGAATTTCGAATTTCCAGACGAAGACATCATGGTGGTAAACAATTGTGAAGAACTCAGACCACATGACGAACCTGAACAAGGATCCCGATGGATCATGGTTTTTGATGGAGCTTACAATACACTCGGTAATGACATCGGCGTTGTAATCATATCCCCTGAAGGTTGTCATACTCCCTTCACTGCTAGGCCGTGTTTCAATTGTACCAATAATATGGCAGAATATGAAGCATGTATTATGGGTCTCAAAGCTGCCATAGATTTGGGAATCAAGTGCTTAAGTGTATTTGGAGACTCAACCTTATTCATCAGTCAGATCAAAGGAGAATGGGACACGAAGCATCCTAATCTCATCCCTTACAAAGAACATGTGTTGACATTAATCACAAATTTTGAGGAAATTACCTTTGAGCATTTTCCACGAGAGGAAAATCATCTAGCAGACGTGCTAGCCACTATGTCGTCCATGTTCAAAATCAGGTGGGGTAATGAGGCTCCTCAAATCACCATTGAGCAGATGGATGAACCAGCTTACTATCACGAGATTAATATTGAAGAGGTAGTGGACAAGCCTTGGTTCCATGAAATTAATAGATATCTCGAGGCACAAGAGTATCCAGAAGGAGCTTCAGTCAATGACAAGAAGTTCCTAAGAAGATTCTTTGCTAAGTTCTTCCTCAGTAATGGAGTTCTCTATAAGTGCAATCACGACTCTACTCTACTTCAGTGCGTAGACAAGATTGAGGCAGATAAGATCATGGTTGATTTGCATGAAGGCACCTTTGGCATCCATTCTAGTGGGCACATGATGGCTAAAAAGATCCTACGGGAAGGATACTACTGGTCCACTATGGAATCAGATTGTCATCAGCATTCAAGAACCTGTCACAAGTGTCAAATCTATGCTGACAAGGTACATGTGCCTTCAGTTCCTCTAAGCATCCTGACCACTCCTTGGCCATTCGCAATGTAGGGCATTGACATGATTAGAAAGATCAAGCCTACAACTTCTAATGGACAACGCTTCATCTTGGTTGCCATTGATTACTTCACGAAGGGGGTCGAGGCAGCTTCATTTGCGTCTGTTACCAAGAACGTTGTGCCCCGCTTCATCAAACAAAATCTCATCTATCGGTATGGCATCCAGGAGATAATCGTTACAGATAATGGTACCAATCTCAACAATACTATGATCACCGCACTATGCACGCAATTTAAGATCCAACATCATAACTCTTCTCCTTATCAGACGAAGATGAATGGCGCTGTAGAAGCCGCTAATAAAAACATCAAGAATATCATACAAAAAATGACAGTGAACTACATGTTAGAACATAGTTTTATTCTACAATCCTCATAATAGTTTTGATGATAAAAAACACAAAGAACAAATATGCACTCTAAATTTATGTTCTATGTTGTACAGAAGTTCTGACTAAAACGACATCAGAAGTTAAGCCACAGAAGCACTCAAGATGAGTAATCAGAATGCTCTGAAGCATGATGATCAGAATCTGTGCAAAGAGAAAGATATCCTGATTCTGAACGGAAGTCCAACACGCTAACAGAACCTTATGCTTATGACTTCCCAAGTTCTGAAGTAAAGCAGCATGCAATATTCCTAAGTTATGAAGCGTTACTTTTCCATTAAGGCAGTATCACTTACAACGGCTACAATCAAAAAAGGATCTTCTCAGTATGGAAAGAGCATTAAGTGTCCATTATCACGTTTCCATTTGGACAGACTGCCACGCCTATATAAACAAGTTCAAAGGGTAAATTGTTTATGATTTTACAATACTGCTCCATACAATCTCAAAAAGCTGTAAAACTTATATTCATACTATACTCCAAATTTTGTGTAATACATCACAATAGTGATACAGTTTTTGTAACGAAAAACAAATAGTACACAATGAACCTTTTCTTTTGATTAAGCGAATTTCCTTGAGATAAACCGGATTGTGGTTGTACTCAAGAAGACTTTGGCAGTTGTCGAAGTAGAATTGTAATCAGTTTGATTAGTGAATTAAGTCCTCGTTGGAGAGAGGCAAAATCACCTTGGAGGGTAGACTGGAGTAGTTTGAAATCAAGAGAACCAGGATAAAAATCATCATGTCTATTGCTTTTGATTTTTAAGTTTCAATTCAACCCCCCCCCCTTCTTGTGTTTTTTCACTTCTTCAATTGGCATCAGAGCGCCTGGTTCTGACTTCATACACTTAACCGTGTCAGTAAAAGATCAAAGCTTTAGAAAAACACTATGGTGGGACCAAGCCAAAACATCAGTAATGACTATCATGATGATAAGGACAGAATCAGCGGCAAACCTCCAGTCTTTGATGGAGAAAATTTTGACTACTGGAAAGATAGAATTTAGAGCTTCTTTCTGGCTCATGATGCTGACTTATGGGATATGGTAATTGATGGATACATGCATCCCGTGGATGAAAGTGGTCAGAAGATAGATAGAAAAAGAATGTCTGACCAACAAAAGCGTGACTTCAGAAACCATCATAAGTGTCATACCCCAAATTTTGACCTAAGATACCACCTCCCATCTGCATTATTACATAGCAAGCGTTCATAAGCGATTCGACCTATTTTTGCCAATTCTCGAGTCAGGTTTCAAAAATTCATAACTTCTTCAAATTTCGACAATTTTTTAGTGGTTCTTTTACATATGATTCTCCTTTGCAACAAATACAACTTTTCTTTACAAGTCAAGAGATGATTATGCTTTGAAAATCCACCAAAAAATAGAAACATTAGAAATCATTGTGAATTTAGTGAAATTTAACTGGTTTCGCCTGACTTTATTAAATCATGTATTTTTGCACTTTTACTCGTCATTCTTTTATTTTTATTTTTATAAAAAAAGAAAATCCAAAAAAAAAATATTTAGCTCATATCAGTTTTACTTTATATAAAAAAATTATTATAGTTTTGTTAGTTTCATTTAATTTTATATTTTTATTGATAATTCGGAAAATCTCAAAATACATATAAGTTCTTTTACTTTTTTGCATTTTTAGAGTATGTAAGTCTATTTTGTTCTTAGTTGTAGTTTTATTCATTTAATTCGAAAATCTGAAAATATATGGTTTAATTTTATTTTTATTCCCTCTATTATTAATTTTGATTATAATTCCATATGAAATGTTTTTAGGTTGAATTATTAATAGAATTAAAACCAATTTTAATATCTCTTTTCTTTCACTTTTATATTTTCAGTTTAGTTTTACTAACATTTTATTGTATTATTTGTGTCATTACTATTATTATTAGTATTATAATTATTATGCTATGTCCATATAAGTCTGAATATGCTGCAAAAATCTGTCCTTATGCTGCAAAAAACTGCACAAATAATGCCAAGAAAAACAGTCAAATAACCTCTGCTGCCCTGTTATAAGACAAGCATATCAGTCCAGAAATTGCATCAAATAACACACACCAAAACCTGTATCAAAAAGCCATAAATCAGATCATCATATTTGTTCAAAAGCCATTCAAAATTCCCTCATAAAACTCTATCATCTGTCTATATAACCTTTCATACACAACCAAAGGAAAAGGGGGAAACTGATATAAAAAATTTTAATAAAAATTCTGCATAAAAACTTCACCAATCTTTTTTCTCCAATTTTAATCAATCCACAAAGTTGTTCTAAGTTATCTCCAATACTGTAAAACTACCATTACAAACCTCAGATAACATCAACAACCTTCATAGCTGTGGGAAGAAAAATCAAGAGTTCAAAGCTTCACACCATCAATAACCACCTCTAAGCTGCCTGCAACAGAATACCAACAACAACAGAGCAAAAACTCTGACGTAACGATCAAACGCGTTCATCCGCAACATACAACAAGTGAGAGGAATTGATTTTCATAAAAATAAAGAGAGTTTCAAAATTGTACCTGAGGATTTGAAGGCCCGTCAGAGGAGCTCCGACTCGGTAATTTTCTTTCCCTTTCTTTCTCCCTATCGATTATTGTCGTTGCTTGCCTGGAAACTGTTAGCGTTCAAAATAATGGGTGTTGTTAAGTTGTGATAAAGAAAAGAAACCAAATTGAAAATTTAAAGGAAATACAATGAATTAATTACCTCTTCATCGCCACTGTTCCTCTTCCTCCATCCCAAATCAAAACCCTTCGCCGAGTAATCTGCTTCACGAATCGAACCATGGCTTCCCATATCAACCTATCACGATTCGCATTTTTGACGCTAACCACCACCATCTCAATCCGTTGCAACTGAATCACGCGCCACCGGTGCTGCCACTTATGCCCACCAAGTCTAATCCATATGTCTCTCCCGCGCCTGTTCCTGCACCCACACCTGCCAAGAATAGTTTAGATTCGGTGAAAGATGTTCTTGGCAAAATGGGGAAAGAAAGCTGCTGAGGCTACCAAGAAAGCCGAGGATCTTGCTGGAAATATGTTGCAGCACTTGAAAATGGGTCCTAGTTTTGCGGATGCTGCTGTGGGGAGGATTGCCCAGGGAACAAAAGTTCTCGCAGAAGGTGGTTATGAGAAGATCTTTAGACAAACTTTTGAGACTGTACCCGAGGAACAACATAGAGAGAAGCGTTTAACAACAATAATAATAAAAATCTATTTCCTCTATTCCCAATTAAACACTAACAGCGGTGCACCTTTCATCGCTAGGGTTACAAAAAAATTTCCTTGTTTCTTTTGTGTAGGGTCAAATCTATTGGGCTTGTTGGCCCAATCACTCTACCGTTATCACCTATTATTTTATTAAAACATAATTATAACAGTAAAATTGCACAGTTCAAGTGGCAAGGCCTGTATTCTGAAATCAAGGAGACACGAGTTCAATCCCATGCTGGACCTTTTTATTTCGTTTTCAGATTATTTCCTAATGATATTAATTTAGCTTTAATTTAGCCTATATTAGATATGGTTTAGTACTTTAGAATTAATTTACTTTAGATTAAATTTAGTAACTTTTAGAATTTTAATTTTAATAAATCTTAGAACTTTAACTTAGTCTAGATATAATTTAGAAAGTTCATGATCTTAGTTTTATTTGTTGTTTAGAATTAATTTAGTAATTTATCTTCTTTAGAAAATTGGTTATCTTCTCTTTATTTTTTAATCGTCTTAATCTTTTCGAATTAAATATTTCACTGCCTTTCTTGGTATTAATTTGTTCGCTTAAATTTATTTCCTTGTGAATCCTTGATTACTTATATTGTGATGTTCATCTTATTTTTGATTTGTTTGCTTCTAATCCAAGAGAAATGATTAAATTTGTTGACTTCATGTCATCAAATATGATCGTGTGAATTCCTTCATTCATTTTGTTTTACTATTTTTCTAAACTTAAGATAATTTTCCTTAAAAACTCAATTTTCAAACTCACGCCTTTTAAGCCAAAATTTCGACACTAGGTCATCGTATCTTCAAAATATGTTCCAAACAAATCAATTTTACCAAACAAACCATTTTAACCAAACAAACAATTTTAACCAAAAACAAATATTTCAAAAGGTTCCTATAGAATACTATAGATACATTGGGTGCTAATACCTTCCCATTGTATAACCAACCCCCAAACTCTAGACCTCTTTTCAAAAATGCCTTGTATTTTCATTACTTTTAAAGTATTATTTTACATTGCATATTTTAGGGTTTTATTTCGCTCTTTTCCCTTGGAAATAATAAAGCGCGGTGGTGGCTCTTACTTTTGTGAGACGAATTAATTAATAGTTCGATCTCCGATTTACCCCGCTACATTTTTTATCTCTATAATAAAGCCAGAACAATTCTTCTCAGTGCCATCTCATACTCAGAGTATGAGAAGATCTCAAACAGAGAGACAGCCAAAAACATGTTTGACTCTATGAGAATGACGCATGAAGGAAACATACAAGTTAAAGAAACCAAGGCCCTTGCGCTCATTAAGAAATACAAAGCTTTCAAGATGGAAGATAGTGAATCCATAGAAGCAATGTTCTCAAGATTCCAGATTCTAGTTGTTGGGCTGAGAGTTCTTGACAAAGGGTATTCTACTGTTGATCATGTAAAGAAGATCATCAGAAGTTTACCAAAGAAATTAAGGCCAATGGTCATTACTCTTAAGCTGGCAAAAGATCTCAACAAGATATCTCTGGAGGAACTTGTTAGCTCCCTCAGAAGCCATGAGATAGAGCTAGAAGATGACGAGCCTCAGAAGAAAGGTAAGCCTTTAGCATTAAAATCTAACAAAAAACTTGATTCTAAGGTTTTGCAGGCTATGGAAGAAATATCTGATGGATCCTCATCAGAAGAAGATGAATTGTCTCTTCTCTCCAGAAGGGCCAATCAGCTGTGGAAGCAGAGGCAAAGAAAATTCAGAAACTCCAGAAGACCAGGGAATCAGAATGAACCCTCCTCTGGATACAGAAAGTCTGAGCCCTCCTCTAGACCCAAAAGGTCTGAAGCTTCTTCTGGTCACAGAAAGTAAAACAATAGAGACATCATCTGCTATGAGTGCAATGAACAAGGGCACTACAAAAGTGATTATCCAAGGCTTCATAAGGAGAAGCCCAACAAGAAGTTCTTCAAGGGGAAGAAGAAAAGTCTCATGGCAACATGGGATGCTTCAGATACTTTTGACGCATAATCAAAGTCAGATGATGAAAGAGCCAACATTGCTCTTATGGCAAATGTGACAGAAGACAGCGAAGCATCTGGGTCAGACTCAGAATTAGACACAGAAGAGGTATTTCCTGACTTCACTGTTAATTTTACCAAACCTGAACTAGGACAAAGTCTGAGTGAAATTCTGGAAAGGTATCAGAAACTCAGAGTCAAATTCAAGAACCTGAAAAAGGATCTTGCTTCTGAATCTGAAGAAACTGAGAGTCTTAGATTAGAAAATTCTGAGTTAAAAGAAATGATTTCAAAACTAGAAAATGATTTACAAAACTCTCAGAAAGAAATAATCTCAGAGGAACCCAGTAATGCTGATAAGATCATAAAAGAATATGATCACAACTTTCAGAAGTTTCTGGCTAAAAACAAAGATAGAAGTAAGATGGCTTCAATGATCCATGGAGTTAGCAGAAATGGCAGAAAAGGAATAGGATACCAAGGTAAGGTATCTCCACCTAAGAAATTCATGGACCTAGTAATTAAATGCACACCACTAAAATCTCACTTCACTTATGGGCACACACACGATATGAAATACACCAGTAATGATTATTCTGCCAAACCAAATTTCAAACATAATTTTGGTAAAACTAACAAATTAGGACCCAAAAAGATATGGGTACCTAAGGACAAAATTATATATGTAGCAGATATCTTTAGCAGCAAGGCTAAAACACCAGTCATGGTACCTGTACTCTGGATACTCTCGACACATGACGGGAAGAAAGCATATGTTTTAAAGCCTGAAACTTAAACCTAGAGGCTACATGGGCTTTGGAGGCAATCAAAGAGGGAAGATCATTGGCTCTGGAACAATAGGTAATGGTAACCTTCCTTCTATTACTAATGTGTTGTTAGTTGGTGGATTGATGCATAACCTGTTATCCATAAGTCAATTAAGTGATAACGGTTATGATATAATCTTTAATCAAAATTCATGCAAAGCTTTTTTCAGAAAGAAGGAACTATCATATTTAATGGAAAGAGGAAAAACAACATTTATGAGATAAAACTTTCTGAACTAAAGAGTCAGAATGTAAAATGCCTTCTTTCTGTTAACAACGAGCAATGGGTCTGGCACAGAAGATTGAGGCATGTTAGTATGAGAAGAATATCTCAGATTAAAAAACTCAATCTAGTCAGAGGACTTCCTAATATGAAGTTCAACTCAGATGCTCTGTGTGAAGCATGTTAGAAAGGAAAATTTGCAAAACCTGCTTTTAAAGCTAAAAATGTTATTTCTACCTCTAGGCCATTAGAACTTCTGCACATAGATTTATTTGGACCAGTGAAAATTGAGTCTGTTAGTGGCAAGAAGTATGGATTAGTGATCGTAGATAACTATAGAAGATCGACATGGGTAAAGTTCTTAAGACACAAGGACAAGTCGCATTTTGTGTTCGTTGCTTTCTGTAACCAAGTTCAGAATGAAAAGGATCTTAGAATTGTCAAAGTAAGAAGTGATCATGGTGGAGAGTTTGAAAACAAACAATTTGTGTGATACGGTGGGAGAACTGACTTGAGGTTTTGCGTTTTTGTTCGCAAATGTTTCGGTTTAGCAAGAGTCGCCACCGACTTTTTATTTTATCCAAAGGAAAGGTCAAAAAGCACAGGAAAGACCTTTGAGATGTTTTCTTGGGTTCGAGGGGTAGATTATGAAAAGGGAAGGTGCTAGCACCCTTTTCATCCATGGTTTTCCATGGGCTCTTAGTTACTTGTTTAGATCACTTGATTTTGCTTTTCAATTGTTTGAAATGGTGCTTTGTGAGGTTTTGAAAATATTTTGAAAAGAGGCCTTTTGTCTACGAAACCTTTGTAATGATTATTGTTTGAATATATACAAAGGTGTTTGTCTTTTGAAAAATGTTTCAATGTTTGAAAGTTTGTTTTGGGAAATGTTTTGAAATTGTGTTGTGTTTTTGAAATTAGCCAGGATGTTTGCAAATTGATCAAGTAACTAGGAGTTGTCTACCCTACTCAAAGATCTTTCCTACACATTTTTAACCCTTTGACATTGTTGTTTTACCATTGTATTTGGTAAACAACCTTGTGTTTGGATTTTAAACGGGACGGGCGTGGGTCATCGTATGACCATGATAGCAATCGTGCCAAGTATCTTAGCAAGCTTTTTTGAGGGACTAGATCATTTTTGTATAAGCAACCAAGATAGCATCATCGAGGGACTATGATATTTTTGTTTTGTTTTTGTTTTGCCAAGATACCTAGCATGCATACCATGGTCATTTTAAGGCAACAAGTGGATGAAACCCTAAGGGTGCTTGTGTGCATTGTGTTGTCATTTTTTCATGCATTTTTGTCTTGTATTATTCATGCTATTTGTTATGATTTTTGGTTATCATACAAACCCTAGTTTTACTATCATGGCATTTGAAAGCGATAAAATGCGTAATAGTAAATCTAAGACTATTACAACAATATTATGGGGAGGGGGATACATGTTTGAAATGGGGGGTATTTGCATAGAATAAAGCCCTAAAACTATTACAACCATATTGAATTTATTTGCATAAATAAATAAATGAATAATATTTAAATGGACAATCAAATATAAATATGCAAAATATTTTTGTATTTATTTTTATGTGTGTAAAAATTAAATTATTTAATGTCTTAAAAAAGGAAAATAATATGATTATTTTTGGAAAGGGTGAAGAAACCCTAATTTTGTTTTAAGAAAATATATATTCTAAATATTTATTTATTCATTTTTTATGTACAAGAGAATAAAATAAAATATATACAAAAATGTTTAAAAAATAAAATATGTATGACAATATTATTTTTAAGTGTATAATATAATAAAATAAAATATGTAATTATTTTAAAATGATTTACAATTTATTTAAGAAAAATAAAGTATATATTATTAGTAAACTATTTTTATGCCCAAAAAATAATAAAATAAAAATGTAAAATAAGAAAATGTTTTTGGTGATTTTTTATATTTAGAAAAAATAATAAAAGTCAGAAAATGAAAATAGAAAAGAAAAATATGCAAAAATAAATCAAATGGGCCAAGGGGTGCAGAAAGCAAGCATGGGGGTGCAAATAGTCAGCCAAAGCCAAGCCCAGCCCAGATTCCACTTCATCTCTAACCTCTGAACAAAAAATGCACGCTTGCAACTTCAAACCTGTTCTCTCTATTCTTTGCTTGAAATCAAAAACGCATAACATGAAAATTATAGAGCTTTAAACCACAATTCTAACCATGTAAAAAACTTAATCTAACTCTAAGAAACCAGGGAGAATTTTAGTGCCCCTAATTTATAACCTAATTTTTTCAGTAAGTTCAACTATCAAATACTCCTAGCTCAGTTAACATAAATGAATTCTATGCATATGTACAGCTCAAGGACAATGAGGACTACATTTTTGCTTCACAAACCTAAGCTTAATGATGCCTAAATAAGGAGATAGAAAGTTGGAAAATACCTGTTTCAGTCAAACTCGAGTATGGCAATGTATCAACTTTTGGTGAGGCCTGAAGGACTTTTGAGCTTGCTTGATGTTCCCTTGACCTTTCCCAATGCTTAGCTTACTTTGAAATAGCTTGAATCTCCCTATAGAACTCAACCTGCAAACTCAGAATTTAAAAATGGTGAAGCTTGAAAATGCAGTTACAGTTGCTTAAGAATGGTCTGGACAACTTAGGTGTATTGTTTAGAAAGTGTTTGAAGTGGTTTGGGACAAAACGCGCGAGTGGAATTGGATTTGGAAATGAATCTGCAGAACTTGCCCTGTTTTGACAAGAACTTGGTGTTTTGGTGTTTAAGGGTGTTTAAGAGGCTTGTAGCTCGTGTTTCTGACCTTAGGCAATGTGTTGAACTTGTTTGAAATGTTACAAAGACCCGCTCTTATCAGATTGAGGAGTTGTGGAGTTTTTGCACACTTTCTTGCTTTTGAAGTTAAAGTGAAATGACAATGCTCAAGAGCCTGTACATGCCTGCTTCTTAGCTGCACATAGTTTGTGTACTTTGCCCCAAGTTTGTGGACTTTGTTTACTGCAAAAGATTGGTCCAATTCTAAAGAGAAACAAAATTGCATAAAGTTGTGCTTTATGAAAATGGTATTGTTACCTTTTTGCCAAAAATGGATTAAACCTTTGCATAATGCTTCATAGATCAGAACAAAGCCTTAATCCAATGTATTTGCATTCAATTTTTGAGTGTAGAAGAGATTAGAACCTTTAAAACAAGTACAAGCATGCTTTGGACAAAATTGCAAGTTGTAGCAATGGTGCGAAATGCCTTGGCCAAAAGTAATATTTTGCCATTTTCAAACTTTCGATTCTCCCTTACCATGAGTGATCTTGGATAATTCCTTGACATTTTGGAAAGCTTGTAACAAGCTCTACAATCCATATTTGAAATTAATTTTGAGATTCCAATTGGAACTATGTGAAAAGTTGCCATGAAGATAGGTCAAAATCCTGCCTAAACTAGGGCAAAATTTCACTAAGTTAGAAAGTTTTTGGACCCCTATTCACAAAATCATAACTTGAGATCCAATCATATTTTGGGAAAACTTTGTGAATAAAATTTGTATATTTTATTGAGGACTATAACTTTCATGTTGGAAGTTTTCTTTGAATCCAATTGCATCAAGGTGAAAAAGTTGGGAAAAGTTGGGAAAAAATAAGAAATTTTCATAACTTCGAAAATTTCTAAGTTATGAAATTTTTCCATTTTAAACCCTAATTTTCAAAATTAGGTTTCTTGGTGAACAAGTTTCATGTTTTGACACATCTTGATGAAAAATGACCCTTGGCACTTGATTTTGACCAAAAAGTCAAAGTTTGACTTTTCAGTGTACAGTTGATTTTTGATCAGTTAACTGGAAAATTCATCTATCAATCTAATGCTTTTGAGATCTTTTGAACCTTGTGATTAGGTCAATATGATGCCATTGAGTCCTTGAATCCATTATTGAACCCAATTTGCCATTGGCTAGGTGAAAAATCAGAAATTTCCCTTCTACAGTCAAATCCCTAAAAATGACCATTTTGCCCTTTTGATGATTTGATTAAATTTCTTGAGGAGTTGTGGTCCAAACTTGATCAAATGGTTCATATGAGTCTATAATGTTGATGTGGATCAAAAATTATGAGTTTTGATTGTAAATTGGCCACAGTTGACTTTTTCCATAATAAAGTTGATTTTTAGGTCAATTGTCCAATTGACTGGGCAAAAATTTGATTCAAGGCTTGAAACTTGGTATGGGCAATCTTATAAGTCCAAAATCAAGTATGAAAGTCACATGAGGCATTGGAAGTCCAAAAATACTTGTGCAAACTCAAACCCTAATTTCAGGTCAACAGTGCAAGGAGATATCTTGAGCTAAGCAAACCCTAGCTTGGTCTTGAGTCTAAAGAGTCTTCTGAGGGGAAATCTTGATAAAATGAGAGGGAAAATTTTGGGGTACAACAGCTTCCCCTGTTCAATCTTCTTGAACCTGAAGAGTTAGATTGACGAGTTTGCTTTTCGTGACTCGAAGGTAAAAGATGATTGGATACTAGAGTGCCCGTAAATTTGCACTCGTCAAAGTATAGTTGAGGGAATGGGCTTAAAGATGCCATTTGGACATATGATAGAATCTTGTTGGAGAAGGGCTTAAAGATTCCATCCAAGACTGTTTGTTGAATTATATGTTGTGAGTCAGAAGAATGAGTATCAGAATGGTATCCACATCTGGAATGTATCTGAACTATATCTGGAGACTGTATCTGAATAAGCAATAGAATAGCATCCGTGTCTGGAGCATCTCTAAGCTGTTTTCTGAGCTTTGGATCTGAATAAGCAATAGAATAGCATCCGTGTCTGGAGCATCTCTAAGCTATTTTCTGAGCTTTGAATCTGAATAAGCAATAGAATAACATCCGTGTCTGGAGCATCTCTAAGCTGTTTTCTGAGCTTTGAATTTGAATAAGCAATAGAATAGCGTCCGTGTCTGGAGCATCTCTAAGCTGTTTTCTGAGCTTTGAATCTGAATAAGCAATAGAATAACATCAGTGTCTGGAGCATCTCTAAGCTGTTTTCTGAGCTTTGGATCTGAATAAGCAATAGAATAGCATTCGTGTCTGGAGCATCTCTAAGCTGTTTTCTGTGCTTTGGATCTGAATAAGCAATAGAATAGCATCCGTGTCTGGAGCATCTCTAAGTTGTTTTCTGAGCTTTGGATCTGAATAAGCAATAAAATAGCATCCGTGTCTGGAGCATCTCTAAGCTGTTTTCATGATTATATATTGGTAGCTTGTTAATCTTATCCTGAAAAGGGTAAAATGTTAGCTGAAACACAAAGTTATGTTGCATGAAATGTATGATGCAATATATGTGTCTTATCTATGTTTATGATATATGAATGTAATGTAAGCGCATGTAAGCTGATTTGCTGTCTTGTTGAGGAAAATAAATCCTTGATAGTTGGAGATAATAAAATCTTTGACTGCTGCCGGGGAAAATAAATCCATGACCGCTGCTGGAGATTCAAGATCTTTGAAAACTCGCAGGGATTATCAAAAACTCTGACAACTTCTGTGGGGATGTGAGAATCCTTCACGACTTTTCTGGGGATATAGGGATCCTTCAAGTCTTTAGAAGATGATAAACATTCTGCTGTGAAAATAATGCCAAGTGTTGCCTGAGAAACCTGCTTGGGGAATCCAGAGAACTTTGATGACTATGGTTGGGGATTACACAAAGGGAATATTTACTCGGCTGGGGAATAAGGAAAACTCTGGAAATCTCTACCGGGGACCAATCAAAGAAAAACCTTGACCTGCTGGAGAATAAGGAAGACTCTGATGACTTCTGCGGGGAACTGAGAATGAGAATCTTCAATCTGCTAGGGGAATTTGAATCCTTGGGGACTTCAAGCTGAGGAGTCAAGAATGAGAATCTTCGATCTGCAGGGGATTAAAAATTCTGACAAATTCATGCTGAGGGTAATGAAGACTCTGGCAACTTCACTGGGGAATCAAGAATGAGAATCTTCATTCTGTTGGGGAGTAAAATCTCTGTGGGGAGTAGCTATACTATTGAGGAGTAGCTATCCTGCTGGAGAGTAAGTTCAGGACTCTGGGGGAAAAGCTTACTCCAGTTTGGAAAAAGTTCAGGAGCTTGGGTTGTATGCCACTCTACTGGGGAGTTTATCCTAGGTGGGGATAAGACAAAAGTTAATTGTTATCTGGTTGATTCTCAGATTTTAAGACAACTTGCTGAGGAATCTGTGGAAAACTGGATGGTTTCCGCTGTAGATTGATAGTGGGAAATTTGACTCTGTTGGGGAAGAAAGTTTCATCTCCTCTGAGGGTCTGTAGTTCAAAGTTTTGCTCCGCTGGGGATTGGGAGTTTGAAAACCTTAACTCTAATGGGGATTTTGAAATTTAATTCCGATGGGGATATGTATCTCAAGGTTTTAGCTCCGCTGGGGATCTATATGATGTACTGCAGGGGATTTCTCCTGGAATAGCCTAAAGACGTCTTCCTATACTTTCAACCTATCAGTAATTATTCTTTCACATTTCGTTTATTTGTAAACAGTGATTATATTCAAATGCATATGCTCATTTAATAAACCATTGGACGTTTTCAAATAAAACACAAGTGTAAAAAAGAAGAAAAGGCAAATAGTTTTCTGCACTTTGAAGTATCTTTGTATTAACTTTGTGTAAGTATTTTGTACAAAGGAGACAGAGATCCTAGTAAGAGAATGTTGTCGAAAAAATGAGAAAAATTTATACAAAGAAAGATGTCTATGTGTAAAAATTCCATCGGGTTCCCATTCTGCTATAGCCTTCGTAACTCTGAATATCTTGTCCATTCGTTGCTTTGTCCGAAAATGATTGAGTTGATCAGAAGCCCGAAGCTTGTCTGTGAAGAGATTGTCCTTAAAATGATCCGACGAGACATATTCATACGCTTTAATTCCCTAAATTTTTCCTGGACCGCCCTTTCGGGTTTTCAGTCCACTGGGAAACCCTTTTTTGCCCAAGTCGCCCTTTTGGGTTTTCAACTTGCCGGGTGTACAATTTTTTTTGTTTTATCCCTAATTTTTGCCTGAACCACCCTTTCGGGTTTTCGATTCACCGGGATGCCCATTTTTGCCCAAGTCGCCCTTTTGGGTTTTCAACTTGTCGGGTCATTTATGCGTAGTATCTTTTGACTATGTTTGCGTTCGCAGGGTGCGGCAGGTCGTCGCCGTCCATGGTGGTTAATATCTCTGCCCCACCAGAAAAGATGTTTTTGATCACAAATGGTCCTTCGTAGGTAGGAGTCCATTTTCCAATGGGATCACTTTGCGGCAAGATGATCCGCTTGATTACAAGATCCCCGACTTGATATACCTGGCACCTGACTTTCTTGTTGAACGCCTTGATCATCCGTTTTTGATACGTCTGACCATGACAAATAGCAATAAGTCGCTTTTCATAAATCAATTTAAGTTGATCAAGCCGGGTCTGAATCCATTCGTCTTCACTCAAACCAGCATCCTTCATGATTCTCAAGGAGGGAATCTGAACCTCAATAGGTAAAAAAGCTTCCATGCCATATACCAAAGAATAGGGTGTTGCCCCAGTTGATGTAAGAGCCGTGGTACGGTACCCATGAAGAGCAAACGGTAACATCTCATGCCAGTCCTTGTAGGTGACTGTCATCTTTTGTATGATCTTCTTGATATTTTTGTTCGTAGCTTCAAAAACATCGTTCATCTTTGGCCGGTAGGGAGATGAGTTATGATGTTGAATCTTGAACTGCTCGCACAAGGCTGTGATCATAGTGTTGTTCAAGTTAGTACCATTGTCAGTGATGATCATGTTGGGGATACCATACCAACAAATGAGGTTTTTCTTGATAAAGCGGGCAACGACATTCTTTGTGACGGAGGAGAAGGAAGCAGCTTCGACCCACTTGGTAAAGTAGTCAATGGCCACCGGGATGAAACGATGTCTATTGGATGCTGTAGGCTTGATCTCTCCAATCATGTTGATTCCCCACATAGCGAATGGCCAAGGAGCTGTTAAGACATTGAGAGGAACTGGAGGTATATGTACCTTGTCCGCATAGATTTGACACTTGTGACAAGTTCTAGAATGTTGATGACAGTGAGATTCCATGGTAGACCAGTAGTAGCCTTCCCGTAGAATCTTCTTAGCCATCGTATGTCCGCTAGAGTGAGTGCCAAAGGTACCATTCTGCAGTTCAGCCATGATCTTCTTAGCTTCAACCTTGTCTACACAACGTAATAGAATGCAATCATGATTGCGCTTGTATAGGATACCATTGCTCAAGAAGAACTTTGTCGAGAACCTCCTTAAGAACTTTTTGTCATTGACTGAAGCTCCTTCAGGGTATTCTTGTGCTTCGAGATACCTTTTGACTTCGTGAAACCAAGGTCGGTCCACTACTTCTTCGGTATTAATCTCGTGACAATATGCAGGTTCGTCCATCCGTTCAATGGTGATTTGGGGAGCCTCATTATCCCAGTTAAGTTTAAACATGGATGACATTGTACCTAGAGCATCTGCGAGCTGATTTTCTTCTCGCGGGAAGTGCTCGAAGGTAATCTGCTCGAAATGAGGTAACAATGTCAAGACATGTTCTTTGCAAGGGATGAGGTTTGGATGTTTAGTATCCCACTCTCCTTTGATCTGACTGATAACCAAAGCCGAGTCCCCAAACAAAATCAGAGATTTGATTCCCAAGTCAATTGCAGCCTTGAGACCAAAGATACAAGCTTCATACTCGGCCATGTTGTTGGTGCAGCTGAAGCAGAGTCGGGCTGTGAAAGGTGTATGGCAACCTTGTGGAGAGATGAGTACCTCACTGATACCTTTGCCAAGTGCATTGGAGGCACCATCAAAGTACAGGGTCCATCGGGATCCTTGTTCAGGTCCGTCATGCGGTATTTTCTCTTCAATGTTATCCAATGTCATGATATCCTCGTCGTGGAAGTCGAACCTCATAGATTGGTAATCTTTGAGAGCTTGATGGGCCAGATTATCTGCTAGCACACTCCCCTTTATATCTTTTTGGGTCGTGTACTGTATATCATATTCTGTTAGGATCATCTGCCATCTAGCGATTCTTCCAGATAGAGCAGGCTTCTCAAAGATGTACTTGATCGGATCCATCTTAGAGATCAGCAAAGTGGTATGAGTCAACATATACTGCCTTAGTCGGCGAGCAGCCCATACCAAAGCGCAACAAGTTTTCTCGAGCAGTGAGTATTGGGTCTCACAGTTGGTAAACTTTTTGCTAAGGTAATAAATGGCATGCTCTTTTCGGCCAGACTCGTCATGTTGGCCCAGTACGCACCCCATTGAATTCTCCAAGACAGTCAAATACATGATTAGCGGTCTTCCTTCTACGGGAGGCATCAAGATAGGAGGTTCTAGAAAATATTCTTTGATTTTATCGAAAGCAACTTGACAGTCATCATTCAATTTAACCACCTGATCCTTCTTCAACAGCTTGAAGATTGGCTCACAGGTAGATGTTAGGTGAGAAATGAACCTTGCAATGTAGTTTAGGCGTCCCAAGAAACCTCTGACCTCCTTCTCAGTGCGAGGGGTAGGCATTTCTTGTATAGCTTTGACTTTGGCAGGATCAACCTCGATGCCTTTGTTGCTGACAATGAAACCCAAGAGTTTACCGAACCTGACTCTGAAAGTGCACTTGTTAGGGTTCAGTCTGAGCTTGTACTCCTTCAACCTGACAAAAAGCTTTTGCAGATGGTCGAGGTGTTTTTCTTCAGTTTGTGAACGGGCTATCATGTCGTCTACGTAGACCTCTATCTCATGATGTATCATATCATGAAACAAAACTACCATGGTGCACTGATAGGTTGCCCCGGCATTCTTCAGTCCAAATGGCATCACTTTGTAGCATAATGTACCCCATTGTGTAACAAAAGTAGTTTTCTCCATGTCCTCAGGGGCCATTTTGATCTGGTTATACCCTGAAAATCCATCCATGAAAGAAAATACCTTGTGATGAGTTGTATTGTCAACCAAGATGTCAATGTGCGGTAGTGGAAAGTCGTCTTTAGGGCTGGCCCTGTTTAAGTCTCTGTAATCCACACACATTCTGACTTTTCTGTCCTTCTTAGGCACGGGAACAATGTTAGCAACCCATTGTGGATAGGAAGTAACAACAAGAAATCCAGCGTTGAACTGCTTCATAACTTCTACTTTAATCTTTTCAGACATGTCGGGCCTCATGCGGTGAACTTTCTGTTTAATTGGTGGACAGTCTTCTCTTGTGGGGAGACGATGAACCATAATATCTATATCAAGTCCCGGCATGTCTTCGTAGGACTAGGCGAAGATCTCAACATATTCACTCAACAACTTAATTAAGCGCTCTTTGACACTTGGCTCTAGGTTGGCACCCACTCTAATTTCTTTTCTGTCTTCCTCAGTTCCCATGTTGATTGTCTCTAACAACTCCTCATGAGGTAGAATAGCCCTTTCTTCCTGTTGTAGCAGTCTAGCCAATTCTCCAGGCACTTCACAGTCTTCATCACCTTCGTATTCGACATGGTAGACTAGATCTTCAGAGTCACTGAAGGCCATAGCAGAATTGTTACCCATGGAATCCAGAATGGAAGGGTACCTGCATTGGTGAGTGTGGGTGTGTGTAAGGGATAGCCACCTTTAAACAAATAAAATGTAAAAAGAAAGACAATGAACACAAAAGTTTATATATGAAAACGTCCATGATTCATTAAAATGGCATATGAAGATGAAAAATAAAACCCTTACAAATGGACCTATGTACCTCGGGTAAGGCACAAGGTTAAAAGTGTACGAATTATTTAAGAATTATTACAAACCAACAGAAATGTTTGAAAGATAAATTACTGATTGATGAAAGTAATGTGAATAAAGTCCTTTGCCTCCCAATTGCTCAGTCCTCCTTAAACAGTAGGGAAAATCCAGTCTTCCAAGTGTCTCTCCTCTTCATCATCCTCCAAAGCATTGACTCCATGATGGGTGATCTTAACTGGTGGTCCTCCAGCCTTGGAGCGGCGTACATCCTTTTGAGCAGAAGAAGTGAAACCCAAGCCGAATTTATCAGATTTGAAAGGAAAATTGGGAAGCTTCCCCCAGATTGTGCTTCTTCCTTCTTCAATCACAGCCTTTGCATCTTTGAGAGACGGCATCCGAGGCGGAGGTCTGGTAACCATGGGTACAGAAGACACTGTCTTGGTTGCTGCAATCTCTTCAGAAACTTCCTCGAAGTGTTGAAAGGGGGTTTCGATGAATTCGCCATCTAATTCCATATAGCGGAAAGAATTAAGATGGCTTATCATATATTCCTCTTTGCCGAGAATAGTCACAATTTTCCCCTGGACAGGGTACTTGAGCTTTTGATGCAGAGTTGAAGTGACGGCTCCAGCATGATGAATCCAAGGTCTTCCCAACAAGCAAGAATAGGAAGGACGAATGTCCATCACGTAAAATATGGAGTTGAAGGTTTCAGTTCCCACTTTAATCGGGATGTCCACCTCCCCGTGGACCATCCTTTTAGAACCATCAAAGGATCTGACAATGATATTGCTGGGTTTCAGGGTTAAGCCTTCACAGTCCAACCTATCCAATGCATTCTTCGGCAAGACATTCAACGAAGAACCAGTGTCTACCAGAACGTGTGCTAGAGTTGTCACTCTGCATTCCACCATGACATGTAAAGCGTCATTATGTTTTCTCCCTTTAGATGTTAAATCGGCATCGGAGAATCCTAGACCATTGTCTGCTGTTAGGCTAGCTACACATTCCTGGAACTGATCCGCAGAGGTTTCCTGGGGCACATGGGCCGTCTTCAAAAATCTTATCAGAGCTTTAGCATGAGCTTCTGAACAGAGCAACAGGGCCAACATATAGATCTTTGAGGGGGTTTTCCCCAGTTGTTCCACAACATTATAATCACTTTTCTTGATTATTTTAAAAATCTCTTCCATTTCTTTTTGAGAGGTCTCAGGGATGATCAACGGCTGAGCCCTCGTCCTGACGGGCTCTTCTTAGATCCCTTTCCCTCTATCATCAGTAGTAGCAGAGGATACAACCACAGGAGTTATAACTTCTTCAATAATCGGGGTTCTCGCGGATATGTTGACCGGCACAGGGGTAACCTTAGGAGCGGTTGAGGGTCCAAAGATTTCCTTTGGGGGGGCAATCTTCGGAGTGAAAATTCTTCCGCTGCGGTTGATTTTACTCGTTCCAGCAATGTTTCCAATGTCAGAAGTCTCTTCATCATAACTCTCTTCAGTTGATTCAATTTGTTTAACACCATGGTAAAAGATCTCTCCCCCATAGTTCCACGATATTGATTTGTTGGACTTTTACGGGATAGGCCCCGGCATGGTTATCTTTAAAGGTACAATCTTCGGATCGAATGTAATCTTAATAGGTCTTTTGGAAACCTTAGAAAGATTGGAAGATATGGTAATTATTGAAATATCATTGACAAGAGTAGGTGTAACAGGAGTCTTTTCAAAAAGGATTTCTTGATTATCCATTAGGCGCTGGATGCCTAATTTCAACAACGGACAGTCGGTTGGTAAGGATGAACAAAGGTAGAAATCTTCTTCACAAGCTGGGAAAATCTCAGCCTTCATCAAATTCAACTTGATTATCGGTAACGGAGTCATCAGATCATCAACAGTAGCAATAAAAAGATCCTCTTCAACAATATGGGCATTGTGGCCATGCTTTGGCATCGGAGCAGAAATCACATTCGGCTTTTCAGGGGCGTCGAATTTAACTTCTTTAGCATCTATCAAATCCTGAATCTTATTTCTGAGTGCCCAACAATTGTTGGTGTCGTGCCCCAGGCTGTCTGAATGATAAGCAAACTTGGCATTGGGATGGTCGTATGGTGAAGAAGTGTTAGGGTTTTTAGGGGCCTCCCTCAAACTGGCAAGGTTTAACTTCAAGAGATGGGGTAGAACCTGAGCAGGGTTCATGTTTATCCGGGTGTATTGTCGTGCAGGCCTTTCCACCCTTGCTTGGTTGGTTCTGGGTTAATTATTTCTAGGTTGATCAGCTGCAGACTTCTGAATCATTACGGCCCCCACCGCTGGCCGACGCTCAACTCTTCCTTGACCTCTTTGGGAGTAAACAACTGATACTTCCTTCTTTGCTGGAAAAGTATTTTTGATGGCAGCGGAAGCAGGTGCATCTTTTTGAATTTTGCCGCTCTTGATGTTGGCTTCAACTCTCTCACCAGTTAGAATCAACTCGGTGAACCCCGCAGACGAACTTCCTATCATGTGATTGAAGAATGGACCTGACAGAGTCCCCAAGAACATATCAACTAGTTCCCTCTCAGACAGAGGTGGTTTCACTCTTCCTGCCAAGTCTCTCCATTTCTGAGCATACTCTTTGAAACCTTCATTTGAGACCATGCCCATACTCTGTAATTGAGTACGGGTTGGTGCTAAGTCTGCATTATATTGATATTGTCTGTAGAAGGCAGCAGCCAAATCCTCCCAATTGTGCACATCAGACCTCTCTAGCTGGTAGAACCAATCTAACTATATCCCTATGATACGGTGGGAGAACTGACTTGAGGTTTTGTGTTTGTGTTTGCAAATGTTTCGGTTTAGCAAGAGTCGCCACCGACTTTTTATTTTATCCAAAGGAAAGGTCAAAAAGCACAGGAAAGACCTTTGAGATGTTTTCTTGGGTTCGGGGGGTAGATTATGAAAAGGGAAGGTGCTAGCACCCTTTTCATCCATGGTTATCCATGGGCTCTTAGCTACTTGTTTAGATCACTTGCTTTTGATTTTCAATTGTTTGAAATGGTGCTCTGTGTGTGGTTTTTTTTTAAAATGCTTTGAAAAAGAGGCCTTGTCTAGGCAACCTTTGTAATGATTCTTGTTTGAATATATACAAAGGTGTTTGTCTTTTGAAAAGATATTTCAATGTTTAAAAGTTTGATTTGGGAAAGGTTTTGAAGTTGTGTTGTGAGGTGTGTTTGAAAATAACAAGGATGTTTTTGCAAGTTTTGATCAAGTAACTAAGAGTTGTCTACCCTATTTTACTCAAGAGTCTTTCCTATACGTTTTTAACCCTTTTGACAGTGTTGTTTTACCATTGCATTTGGTAAACAACCTTGTATTTGGATGTTAAACGGGACGGCGCGAGTCATCGCATACAATCATTGAAAGCAACTTGTGAGACGCTCTAGAAATTTTGTAAGGGACGAGATCGTTTTATCGAAGGCAAAATCGAGGGTCATCGAGGGACTACGATCTTTGTTTATCGAAGGGTCGTTTGCTAGAGTGTCTCATATTCGAGGGACATGATTGTGTTTCCGAGGCAACAAGCGAGGTTACCCTAGAGGTGCACGTGTGAAAAGTGTTGATTTCAAGTTGTTTATTCTTGGATTAAGTCATCTAGCGATTGATTTTTGAATCTTGCCATACACGCCTAGTTACTATTCAGTATATAGAAAGCAATAAATTGCGGAAATTGAAAGTCTAAGCTATTACAAAAGTATCCGGGGATGGGGGTACAATTATTACAAATCGGGATGAGTCTCACAAGAATAACAATGTCCAAATATCAAGTATTACAACCAAATCGAATTGTCGCGATTCAATACAAAGTTATAACAAATTATGAAATAAAGAAAATCAATAAATTATGAAATGCATCTATTTACTAAAAAAGAGATAAATAAACTCTATTCTAAAAGATTAAAAATTATTATTATTCTTTTTTTGTGTATTTTTTATTAATTTTAAAAAGAAAAAGTTTTAAAGAAAGAAAATTTAATTAAACAAAATCTCCATTATTTTGTATTTTTATTAATCAATAAAAAAGGGTTTAAAGAAAACAAAATTAATTAAATCAAATTAAATGTTTTTTTGGCATTTTATCAAATGAAACAAGATTAATTAATAAAATAAAACTAAATTAAAAAAATCAAAATTTTAATATATTGTTAGTGTTATTTTTAACTAAAAAAGAAAACAAATTAAAATTAAAACAAATGGGCTTTAAGGTTTATTATTGGGCCCAAAACAAAAATAAAGAAGAAAAAGGTCAGAATGAAAAGGGGGAGGGGGACGTTAGCAATGTTATAGGCTTAGCAGCTTGGGGCGAATAGGGCCCAATTCATTTGTTGTTTCGTTTAGGGTTTGTGGAACAATTAGGGTTTGTTCCTTGTACTCACAGTGGCGCCGTTCTCTCGTTTTCTCTTATTCATCTTTCTCAACCTCATATGCCCTGATCTTTCCTCCCTTCAAGCCGTCGGAGCACTGTCTCCTCCTCTCATCTCCTCACAGTGATCAAAGGTTTCGTTTGACGGTATGGTTCAGTCTATTTTTGATTTAGCATATTTTGTTTAGATTTGCTTGCTTTGTTCATGTCTAATTTGTTTAACCTATTGAATCATGTATCTAAGATGCAGCAAAGGGATTTGAAGAGAAGCATACCTGTAAGATTTTCTGGAAAAATGGAGAGGAAAGAGGTTGGACTGGCGGCGCTCTCTTGGTGGCTAGACACGAGGGGAAGAGATGATGACGGTAATGTTTCTGAAACTTGTGATTGTTGGTAGTTGATGATGAAGATCGCTTCTGAAACTTATGATGATTATCGCTTCTGAAACTTGTGATGATTATCGCTTCTCTTCTCTCTTTGAACTATGACAATGCTTGCTGCTTCTGACTCTTTGAATACTGATTATTGAAACTGAAACTTTGATTTTTGTAAGTTTGTTGATGATGGTTTCTGAAACTTTTGATTGTTATTGCTTCTCTAAAACTCTGATGATGATTTGTTGCTTTTTGTTGAAGATTTGTTTGAAAACTCTTCTGACTTTGATTTGTTGGTTTTGTTGATCATGATTTTGCCTCTAAAACTGATTGTTGGTAGTTTTTGTTGGATGATTGTAGTTTGGTATTGTTGGAAACTGTGATTTGCTAACAAGTTTGAGATTTGAAACTGCTATACAGTTTTGGGTTGTTTGTGCAATGTTTGCACAGGTTTGGAAGTTGTTGTTTGGTTGGGCTTTTGCAGGTTTAGTGGTTGTTTGAAACTGTTATGCTTTTTTGGGAGTTTTGTGCAGTTTGGTAGGCTTTACAGTTTGGCAAGCTTTTGCAGGTTTTTAGTGATTTGTTGCAGTTTTTGGCTATGCAGTTTGGCAAGCTTTTGCAGGTTTTTGGTGATTTGTTGCAGTTTTTGGCTATGCAGTTTGGAAAGCTTTTGCAGTTTTGTACTTGTTGCAATGGTTATGCAGGCTTTGACTGTTTGGGAACTATTTATGTTATCTGGTTTACAGTTTGGCAAACTTTCTTTGTTTGAGAACTGCAGGTTTTGGGAGCTTATGTATGTTTTTTCTGTTTGTTACAGTTGGTTGGTCTTTTGAACTGCTACCAGGTTTTGACAATGGTTATGCAGGTTGTGTGATTTGTGTAGCTTGAAACTGTTATGCAGTTTTGGTTCTGCAAGTTTTTGACCAAAATGTTCTCCCTCACTTTGTGTTGTTTTATGGTCTTTTATCCTTTTGCTTTTGTTTTGCAACTTGTGACAGATCTTGCCAAACTGTACAATCTCCAAAAAGGTGATATCTTTTCTATCTTTCACTCTCAATGACAAAGCAGTTTTGCTTTTTCCACGTTTCTGAAAAGTTTGCCAATTTGCTGGAAAATGATGAAAGGCTATGACAAGCCTTTTGCTTGTTATTTGGTTTACCTCCTGCTTTGTACTTTCTATCTTTGCTGCATCATACTTGTCCTACTGCATAGTTTGGTTTTGTTGTAATGCTTTAGTTTGCTGCAATGTTTGGTTTAGTTTGCCATGCTGTTTTGCATTTGAAACTTGCTTTGTACAGTTTGGCGCCTTGTTATGTAATGCAGTTTGCTTGCAATGTTTAGTACAGTTTAGAGCCTGTTACAATGTAGTTTGCTTGACAGTTTTCCTTGTGCTTTTGGCCTATGTTTGCATTTGAACCATTTGCCTTTGTATGCTTGAATTTTTCCTTTTTCTCTTTGTGAACCAAGAAGAGCAATCTTCTTGTGATTTTCAAAGAGAAAAAAATAAAAACATGATGAAATGAAAATAGCTTCTCTGATTCCAAACGGCAAACTTTAATGATGAATATTTTCTTTCTTTTTTTTGTTTGAAAATTATATTTAATTAACTGTACTAATCCTCTTTTGTCTTTCTTTCATGTGAGCATAAATTGGACGGTGACAAAGCAGAGGAAGCCGAAGACTTTGTGGCGAGCACGGGAGCAATGGAAGTTTAGGCTTAGACTTTTTTCTTTGATAGATTTTCCATTGATTGTAATAATTTATTTTTCAATAACTATAAGTTGTAAAAACCTAAAGCATATGAATAATAATTTATCTTTGTATCAACATATGAAATAAATGAAAAATCTTTGTGAGACAATCCGATATCCAATAAAATCTTCTATTGTCTAATATATTGCAATTCTTCCTTCAAGTCTTCACTGATTATTCAAGATTCCTGATTTAAAATAACTGAAACTGCATTCCAATAATTTCAATACAGATAACTTAAACTTTAAGTAATCCAATAACTCTGCAAATCTCGTAACCTTGTAGCAACATTCCAATCAAAATACGCATTGTGTATTCCAATAAACAAGCAAACATTTCATTCCATTAACAAAGCAAATGTCTTAACAAACGCATATTATCTGGTTAACCTGGATCAGACAAAACCTGAATATTCCAAATGACAGTCTCAGCTCCCATTTCATGTCCCAGATAAACAAGCCTTGAGAACAACGAGTAACCTTTCAGCAAACTCGAAAAAGTGTGAAAACATGTGACAGTTAATTTGAACTTCTGAGAATTCATTTTCTTCTAAGAAGTGTGAGAGAAACCCTAATTCTTGATCTACTGCCAAAGAAAAGGCTGTCTGATTGATTCCTGAGCCAAATCTTGAAAATCTGAGAAAACCCTAGGGTTGTGATTTCCTGTGAAAAAGGGAGGGCAAATTTTGAGGTACAACAGTCCCCGATAGATTGTCCTGGAAGAAATGCACCCACAGATCCTTGTCAGAAGAATGTGGTTGGATTTTCTTGACGTAAGACCGCAGGTGCATCTTTGGACAAGACAAACCATCTTACTTAGCAAAAAGAGGCACCTTGAACTTTGGGGGAATCACAATTCCAAAAACCAGCCCTAATTCTTCAAAGTCCAGCCCAGGCACTTTTTATATCTCCATGGCTGCCAGACGTTCTTCCAGATTCTTGTATTCATCATCTGCAGGAGGGTACTGCTGTTCAGAATAGTCTTCATCCTCTTCTTCTTCTTCCTCAGACTCAGATGGCACTGAAGCCCCCTTTCCTTTTCCTACCCCTTCATCAGATGTTGAGGGGAAATCCAGGACCCTTCTGGTTTGACCTTCAAATCTTCTACCCAAAGTAGCCACACCAACTCTCTTCTTTTTCTTTTTCTCCTTTTCCTTCTCCAGTAAGGTTTTGAGCTCATCCTAACCCTTTGCCAAGGTCATGAGTAGCTGCTGGAACTGTGAATTCTGCGCTTGCAAATTTTTAACCGTCTGCTCAATATCCATCTTGCTGAAATAAACAGCAGAGAGATAAGGAAACTTGGTGTGAAGACCTGTTTATGCATATGATGAATGATATGTATTCATGTAATGCATTCAAGGATTCAGAAATTCAAATTTGTTGCAAACAAAAAGGAACACACGTCATATTAATAATATAGAATTTGTTATTACATAAATGCCCCATGGGCAAAATAATACAAAATTCTAATGTAAAAAGACGTTGCGCATCCTCTTTGGTGCAATGTAGGTGTTGAGAGTCTGCTCTTCGTGAAGTTGACGAGTAAGTTCCAAAAACTTCTTCTTACTGGCGTAGAATTGGGCTTCAAAAGTATCGCGTTCTCCCTTGAGCTGTATCCAACTCCTTTGCAAATCTTCTAGTGATGTTGGCATGTCAGGATGTAGGAGGGTGTATGGAACCTCTCCTTCCATAACAGGCTCTTTGATCACAGGAAGAGTGTAGGGGTAAGGCATCATAAGTCTTTGGGCGCGGGTTCGTACCCACTTGAGGTAAGGCTCAAGGGGGATGGAATTCTTGTGTCCCAAGGTCTTACTGTCAACCTTGTTGGGCATACCCAAATTGTCTCTGAGCCAAGCAGGGGTTGTAGGTGATGCCTCCCTTAATGCCAAGTAAAGGGACATTAGGGAATTCCCCACAACGATCAATGATGATAACATTTTCTCGGGATCAAGAACACCAATGAACATCTGAATGTGTAAGAGTCATCAATCGTTGTGACCACCTCAAACCTTGCTCATTCTTCAAAACTGATTGGGGAAGGTGAGAAATAAACCACCTTTCCAATAGAGGAGTACAGCACATGAGAACACCTCTTTTCCTCATTGTTCGTGTGTGAAATGAGTGGAGGATATCCCCAAGCAAAGTAGGCACAGGATTCCGAGATATGAAGATCTTGACAGCATTCACATCTATAAGTTGGTCAGGGTTTGGGAACAAGACCAACCCATAGATGAGAAGAGCTACAATCTCCTCAAAAGCTTGCAGGTCTAAATAATTCCAGCATTCTTGAGCTTTCTCAAACAGAAACTTTGCCAAGAAACCCTTGACACCACTTTTGGTTTCCCAATGACCTTTGACATCAGATGGTTGCAAGTGTAAGGCTTGAGCAACATCTTCAGGCTTTAGATCTCTTTCCGTACCATTGTAGGGTAGTTGATTAAGAATAGGAATCCTCAAGAGTTGAGAAAATTCCTCCAAAGTAGGCACTAACTGGTAATCAGGAAATGTGAAGCAGTGGTGTAGGGGGTCAAAGAACTGGAAGAGAACTTTCACCATATCTTCCTCAGTGTTGGTGTTGAATAAGTTGAGAAGACGACCATGTATTTCGGTGAGTGGCAAATACTCTGGAATCTTGGAAGTAAGCTCCTTGAGTTAAGGAGGGATTCTCACAAGGTTGACTTGGATTGTTTTCCTGCGGAGTGAATCCATTACCTATAAAACAGGAACAAAGATGAAGATCCAAACCCTTGAAATGGTTAGTGGATGCATATGATGCTTCATGGTGCTCATGATGTTATGCACAAGTATATATGTACAAGAAAATCACACAAGTTCCTAGTTTTAGTCTTGCACGGGGTTTCATAGGTAAGTACCCTCTTGAAGTTTAGTTGGCTCAACCTGTCCTATAAATAGTAACCGGGTTCTAAGGAGCTTAATATCACTGGATTATTTTCTGTGTTCATTGTTTCAGTTTAGCCACTTTACTGGAGACCGAAATATTCCAAGAAAACAACCCTCAATGAGTGTAGTATCGAGTATCTACCAACTTCGGACTGCACCAAAGACGTTCATCTCACTACCCCTAAAAAGGCCAAGTTGGTCAAGTAAAGGTTCTAAAAGTCCATTAGTGCTTCACGACATCACTCAGCGGCCCCGTATTATCTTTGATTGACTTAAAGGCTACCGGTACCCACAAATATGTCGCACTAATATAGCTATTGCTTCAACCATGTCGGTATACCCCGCACAGTTTCCACAATGTATTGCTATTTACCTATGAATGTTTCCCAAATCCGGGTAGAGGATTTTAAACCCAAATAATAGAACCAAATGTAAAGAAATAAAGTCAAGCAAGATAAGCATGTAAAGGTGATCTAAACCCTAAGGTAACCCCACTTTTAGAAACTCCCCAGCAGAGTCGCCAGTTCTGTGATATGGTGGGAGAACTTACTTGAGGTTTTACGTTTGTGTTTGCAAATGTTTCAGTTTAGCAGGAGTCGCCACCGACTTTTTATTTTATCCAAAGGAAAGGTCAAAAAGCACAGGAAAGACCTTTGAGATGTTTTCTTGGGTTTGGGGGGTAGATTATGAAAAGGGAAGGTGCTAGCACCCTTTTCATCCATGGTTTTCCATGGGCTCTTAGTTACTTGTTTCGATCACTTGCTTTTGCTTTTCAATTGTTTGAAATGGTGCTTTGTGTGGTTTTGAAAATATTTTGAAAAGAGGCCTTTGTCTAGGAAACCTTTGTAATGATTCTTGTTTGAATATTTTTGTACCCCAAATTTTCCCTCCCATATTTCTCAAGACATGGCAAGAATAATCTCCAAGTTTCTCAAGATTGCTCAAGAGTTGGACAGTCAAACTATCTCCTAAGGCAGTCAACCTCAAATTAGGGTTTTGTGTTGCATCAAGGTCCTTTCATCAAAATTACCTCTAGTGCTCCCCAATGTCCTAATATGTTCTCAAGTTCATCCATGTCAAATTTCAAGCCTTGCAGAGGAAGTTTGGTCACAATTGCTCAAGAGGTCCAAAAATCGACTGTGCTAGGGCAAAAGTCAATTATGACCTAAATACAGTCAAACCTCAAGATTTTTTGTCAACATTATCATTTTGAAGGATATTTCATCATTTGATCAAGGGTTGATCATGATTCATCAAGGATTGCTCAAAATTCATCAAGACTCAAAAGTTGCTAAATTAGGGTTTTGTAGGAAAAGTCAACTTAAATTTGACCAAGCATAACTTTCTCATACTTTATGATAAATGACACATCCAAAGATCATTTTGAATAGGATGTAATTTCCTACAATCCATATTCACACCCCAAGATCAGAAAATGCACTCACAAGAAGTTACAAAATTGGACATTATAGGTCATTTTTGAAAGTCAACAAAAACACCTTTTTTGCCAAAGCTTATAACTTGAGCATGGAATATCAAAATGAGATGAGACCAAAAGGGTTGATTAGAGGACATCTCAAGGTTTCTAAAAGAGTCCAAGAACACTTCCAAAAGTTCAAAATTGAAGAAGTTATTCATTTTTGAAGTTGGGCATTTTTCCAAAATTGCCAAAAGTCAACTATCCCTAAAACTTCAAATTTTGTCAAATGGGCCCACTTTTTCCACTTGATTTGATCTTGTCACACTACACATGTGTCCTATCTTCAGTCTTGTGTCCATTTATTTATTTTTCTATTTTATTTGATTTTTATTAAATTAATTCATTTTAAATCAATTTAAATCCAAATAAAATCCAAATATTGATCACTTGGTATCTTTTTGATTGATACGGGCCTTAATTGTCATCATGGACATGATTAAACTTGTATCTCACCATATCATGAACAAAAAGGTGGTTTTTGGACAAATTTGGAAGCTTTTTCATGGAGGATCAAATCACATCTTCAAATATCAATGCATAAGGATTCAAAGCCCAAAACTTGGACTAACTCATTCCATATTACTTATACAAACCAAAGGCACGAGCAACAGGACCTAGAGGCTGCAAAATCACAAGAACAAAAACTTGAAAAAAGGTGGAAAAGCTTGAAACTGAAATCAAGCATAGAGGTGTTTTCAAGGCAAAAACTCAACGTGAGTCTATTGCTGGGTCATCACTAAAGCGAAGCCAACTCAAAACCAATCCTCATACCTGCTGAATCACGCTGTAAGTCCCTCTGAAAATCACTCCGCACTTGAAATCGTATTCTCATATTCATGCATTTTTTTGGTAAAATCTTTACACAATCATGCTTGTCGTTACATTTAGAAGCTTTTTGCATTATTGAATTGCATTTTCATGGCCTGTAACCCCCTAGCCGATTCTAGGGTTCTTGGTATTCGTTTTTGGGCATTTTTTCTACAGGTAAAATCAGCGCCATTAATGGATATAGATGAGCTCAGGATGTCCAGACGAGCATGACTATGGTCGTGGCTTGAGTTTTCATGGCCTAGAACGATTTTTAGATCGACCTAGGGATTTAACTGCGGATATAAATCTGCAGGTAAATATCCAGGGGCCAACGAAGAAGATGAATGCGTGGCCTCTCCCCATTCGTTGGTTCAAATCTCGCGTGTTTTCTTTTATAATTCTGGCATATTATTTGTTTTGTTATATAATAATTGCTATCCATTATAATAACAAATGAAAGGCGTTGGCTCAGTGGCAAGCCGTGTTCTTGGTGACTAACAGGACCTGGGTTCGAATCCCAGGTCCTCCAAAAGCTTTGTATTATTTTGTTTCAGGTATTCAGGCACGTATCAGCAATTATGGTCCATCATACACCTTCACCCAGATGCCTACCAGATGGCCGTAGGCCAGATCTGGTGGTCTAGATGAGAGGTCCATCCTACACTCAAGTCAACGTGCGCATGGAGAATTGCAAAAGTCAATCAGGCTTGCACCATTGGGCCTTGCAAATCACTAATCCCACCTCCAATATGGGCCCAAAACCCCCCTTTGGGTTATTTCTATTTCTTATTTTTTATTTCATTTTATTTATTTGTTTTGTTTAATTATTATTATTATCATTTAAACTAACCAATTAATCGTTTTCTTAATAAAATAAAAAAAACCAAAAATATATTTTATTTATTAAAATTAAATTCAGCACTTTATTTTTGTAAATAAATATTAATTTAATTAATTTAGCTTAATTAGGTATAACTTTTAATATTTTTGCAATAATTAAAATTAATGTAGATAATTAGGTGTTACTAATTTTGATTTATTTTATTTTATTTCTTTAAATAACCAAAAATCCAAAAATATCTTTTTTTAATTAATTAATTAATTTATTTAATTGTTAACTTAACTTAATTCCTTTTAATTCAAAAATAACAAAAAATCACTTTCTTTCAAAAAAAGGGTCAAAACCCTAAAAAACTCGCCCGATTTAATTTCTCGCACGCGATCCATTTATGATATTGATAATTGTTTCCAAGAATGTAATAGTTAAAATAGGACTTTAATTACTTTATCGCTTTATTTATTTTCCGCATTTTTAATTTCAAGGGTTGCTTTTGCCGATGTAAATACCCGACGCCTTGTAATAGTTTAGATTTAATTTCCACAATTTAATTTCCTCAAATTATTAACTGTTAGATGTTTGATAATAGAGAATGCATGACAAGATCAAATCTTTAACCTAAAATCAACATAGATAACCATTGACATGTACAAAGACAAAATAACTGAAAAATGACACACTCGCACATGCGCACTCTTAGGGTACACCTCGCTTGGTTGCCTTCGAACGTGGTCATTGAGTATAGGAAGTTTTAGAGGTCACCCTCTTGTCCAAAGATCATAGTTGCCTCGAAACGGTTGCCTCGGAAAAATGATCTAAGACATTAGGGTTACCGCTAAGGCGTCCTAACATTGCTTTAGTGACCACACGTCCCTTAATCGAATTGACCCTTAAAATTCCAATGATGACGCTACCTACTCATCAATAGTGGGATAGCATTATCTAAAGGACATTTGTACAGATTAATTCCTTTTTCGAGTAGGTAGATGGTTCTTAAGTACTCGCTCCTTTCTAAAACAAAACAGAACTTTTCGCACTTACACTCCTTTCAAACAAAAAAACTCCTTTCAAACCCACAAACACAAAGAAAAGCAAATTTTGAAAACACTTTGAGCAAGTACCTAAGAGCCTGTGGATAACCACGGATAGAAAGGGTGCTAACACCTTCCCTTTCTATAATCTACCCCCCAGACCCGAGAAACATCTCGAAAAAGGAATTTTCTGTGCTTTTTTCCTTTCCTTGTTGGATAAAATAAAATACGGTGGCGACTCTTACTTACCGCGACATTTTGCAAAAACAAACGCAAAACGCGAACCAGCATTCCAAAACAGTCAGTTCTCTCCCACCGTATCACAAATATATACAAAGGTGTTTGTCTTTTGAAAAATGTTTCAATGTTTGAAAGTTTGTTTTGGGAAATGTTTTGAAATTGTGTTGTGTTTTTGAAATTAGCAAGGGTGTTTGCAAATTGATCAAGTAACTAGGAGTTGTCTACCCTACTCAAATATCTTTCCTACACATTTTTAACCCTTTTACATTGTTGTTTTACCATTGTATTTGGTAAACAACCTTGTGTTTGGATGTTAAACGGGACGGGCGTGGGTCATCGTATGACCATGGTAGCAATTGTGCCAAGTATCTTAGCAAGCTTTTTTGAGGGACTAGATCATTTTTGTATAAGCAACCAAGATAGCGTCATCGAGGGACTATGATCTTTTTGTTTTGTTTTTGTTTTGCCAAGATACCTAGCATGCATACCATGGCCATTTTTAAGGCAACAAGTGGATGAAACCCTAAGGGTGCCTGTGTGTATTGTGTTGTCATTTTTTCATGCATTTTTGTCTTGTATTAGTCATACTATTTGTTTTGATTTTTGGTTATCATACAAACCCTAGTTTTACTATCATGGCATTTGAAAGCGATAAAATGCGTAAAAGTAAATCTAAGACTATTACAACAATATTATGGGGAGGGGGATACAAGTTTGAATAGAGGGGTATTTGCACAAAATAAAGCCCTAAAACTATTACAACCATATTGAA
Source organism: Vicia faba (assembly GCA_948472305.1). Taxonomy (NCBI): domain Eukaryota; kingdom Viridiplantae; phylum Streptophyta; class Magnoliopsida; order Fabales; family Fabaceae; genus Vicia; species Vicia faba. The sequence goes on along the minus strand of OX451741.1, from coordinate 765,926,871 downwards.
TTTATTTGCATAAATAAATAAATGAATAATATTTAAATGGACAATCAAATATAAATATGCAAAATATTTTTGTATTTATTTTTATGTATGTAAAAATGAAATTATTTAATGTCTTAAAAAAGGAAAATAATATGATTGTTTTTGGTAAGGGTGAAGAAACCCTAATTTTGTTTTACGAAAATATATATTCTAAATATTTATTCATTTTTTTATGTACAAGAGAATAAAATAAAATATAAACAAAAATGTTTTAAAAAATAAAATATGTATGACAATATTATTTTTAAGTGTATAATATAATAAAATAAAATATGTAAGTATTTTAAAATTATTTGTAATTTATTTAAGAAAAATAAAGTATATATTATTAGTAAACTAATTTTATGCCCAAAAAACAATAAAAATAATAAAATAAAAATGTAAAAATTAAGAAAAATTTTTGGTGATTTTTTATATTTAGAAAAAATAATAAAAGTCAGAAAATGAAAATAGAAAAGAAAAATATGCAAAAATAAATCAAATGGGCCAAGGGGTGCAGAAAGCAAGCATGGGGGTGCAAAGAGTCAGCCAAAGCCAGGCCCAACCCAGATTCCACTTCATCTCTAACCTTTGAACAAAAAATGCACGCCTGCAACTTCAAACCTGTTCTCTCTATTCTTTGCTTGAAATCAAAAACTCATAACATGAAAATTATAGAGCTTTAAACCACGATTCTAACCATGTAAAAAACTTAATCTAACTCTAAGAAACCAGGGATAATTTTAGTGCCCCTAATTTATAACCTAATTTTTTCAGTAAGTTCAAATATCAAATACTCCTAGCTCAGTTAACATAAATGAATTCTATGCATATGTACAGCTCAAGGACAATGAGGACTATATTTTTGCTTCACAAACCTAAGCTTAATGATGCATAAATAAGGAGATAGAAAGTTGGAAAATACCAGTTTTAGTCAAACTCGAGTATGGCAATGTAGCAACTTTTGGTGAGGCCTGAAGGACTTTTGAGCTTGCTTGATGTTCCCTTGACCTTTCCCAATGTTTAGCTTGCTTTGAAATAGCTTGAATCTCCCTATAGAACTCAACCTGTAAACTCAGAATTTAAAAATGGTGAAGCTTGAAAATGCAGTTATAGTTGCTTGAGAATGGTTTGGACAGCTTAGGTGTATTGTTTAGAAAGTGTTTGAAGTGGTTTGGGACAAAATTAGTTTCATCAGGGAGCTGGGTTTAGATCTGACCTTCACTGTGAATTTCATCAGAGAGCTGCCGGTCATGATTTAGAAAGCTGCTATGCATTGAAAAACAAAGTGCAAGAATTGGTGAAAGCAAATATTCTCACTTTCAAAGAGGCGGGTCCTAATGTTGTCAACAATCCTTTGCCAAAACAAAGTGGCTGAAGAATGAGTTGGGGTACCCTCAAATCACTTCCTAAAGCCAGTGTTTCAGACAGGATAGCTCATCCTTGTTACTAATTAGTCACTAGCCCATGTTTCTTTCTGTTTGCATTTTTCCCTTGTTTATGTTAAAATTGTTGTTTTCAAATACTGTTTATACTTTCATGTTAAGTTTAATGAAATGAGCATTGCAATGTTTTGATTCAAATCATTTTCATTTACTGCTTTCAAATATATTTCTCTTGTTTACTCTCTTTATCAAGCTTTTGTCTATGCAAAGATTGGAGGGAGGATGATGAAAACTAAATATCCATATTGTTGCTGGTATGCTTTTGAATAAAACTTTGTTGAGGATATACATGCATTGTTTCAACTCCCAAACACTGGAGTAATAAGGAAGTTAATCCCTCGTTCACCCCTTTGAGCCTAGAAGTTGGAGTTTCTTTCTATACAAAAAAAACCCGCAATCTTAACCTGTGGATGGGTAGTTCTCAGTTAATTTGGCTGTGCATTCAATTACAAGAGAAATTGTGCAAGACACCTTTCAACAAAGGTCGCGATCAAGCTTTCCTTTGCACACAGCAAGAAGTGTCAAAGACGGTCTCAAACAAAAAATGACAAAGATGGTTCCCCGTAATCATTGAGTAAGATAGTCATTATCTTTCCAAAAATAAAAATGAAATGAAAAGAAAAATCAAAAGAAAAATCCCGCTAAGTCAAAACCTCTGAAGGAGACTTAGGCAAAAAACTAGGGCATCCCGCTGACTGTAATTCCAAATGAAACAGTTCAGGAAAAAACTGGGGCATCCTGCTGATTATAATCTCAAATGAAACAGTTCAAGCAAAAGTTGGGAATAATAAATTCAATCAGAAGAGGTCTTCAAATCCTCAAAATTCTCCACCAGAGTTTACAAAAGTCCTCAAAACAACAAAATGATGTAAGAAGAAGTGACTGCTGTCTCAAAAATTCCATAACTTCTGAATCATCGTCTTTGCTACCATCAGTGAAATTTCAAACTCTCTTGGAACCTGAATGCATAATCTGAATTAACTGAATGTAGGACTGAAGAACATCATGAAGATTGGGTTGGGTACAAATAAACTTTGAGCCTTTATCCTTTATTTTTTAAACCGTGAACCAGACAATGTTACAACCCTCAAAAGACCTAATTGAAGCCAGGTTTCTTTTGAAAGCATACTACAGCAAGGTTGTGTAAACTGACTCCTATGATCTTTTACAAATCATTTGTTTTGGTTTCATACCTTTGTTTTCACTTTAAAAGTATAAACCATTGTGTTTTAACCAGTGATGCATTTTCTATACACCAATAACATCATTTCAAAAATGATTTTGGATTCAAAACTTTTGCATGAACTTTGCATTAAAATTACCATGTTTTAATAAACAATTTTTGGTTACAAACAAGCTTTCCTCGTCAAGGAATTTCAAACAGTTGGGAAACTTGGTCAGTGACTCTATCAGGGGCAAGTATCTTCCAGATCCATCTGTGAATTAGTTCAAGATTTATTGCTTAGTGCAAGTTTTCTCAGATTTGGTTAGCCAGAAGATCATTTTCAAGACTCATACTAGGGCATTCCTTCCCAACAATCATCTCAAGAACTGACGCCATGATCAGTTTATTTCCAACAATCATTTCAGAGTTGAAGCCATGATCAGCTCATTTCCAGCAACTTTCGACTGAAGCCATGATCAATTTATCTTCAACAGTCAGCTAATCTGGGACAAATCCCCAAGCAGCTCTCCATGTCCTTCCTCAGAAGATTATCAGTTCAATACAGTTTACAAGTGTGACAAATTTGGGATCAAGACATTTTCTTTCCAAGCAAATTTGGCAGAGTTCTCCGTGTTGAGGAATCAAACTTCCAATCTTACCTCCATAAAAGAGTCAAACTCTATTGTCGTAAACGTCTGCATTACATGCATAGATCATTCACATATCATGCATAAAAAAATTCATACATAATGCATAACAAGAGTGTTTCATCCTCATTTGCATTTCCAGAGGTCTCGTTGCAGTTGACATGTCACCTTGAGATCAAAGTCCAACTTACTTGGCACCTACCAAAGCAAATGTCAGTTCCATTGTCTCTCTTTCGTCCAATGTTAATCTTGGATGGGTTGTTTATCTCTTTCGTCCAATGCTAATCTTGGATATGAGATCTCTTTTTACATCCAAAGCCAGTATAGGATGTTGTTACCTTTTTCTTTCATTCAAAGCCAGTATTGAATGTCAAGATCTCTTTTTCCATCCAAAGCCAGTATTGGATGTTGTTACCTTTTCTTCCGTCCAAAGCCAGTATTGGACGCCTTGAGCTTTTCTCTCGTCTAAAGCCATTATTAGACGTTGAGGTTTTCCACTCATTCAAAGCCAGTATTGGATGTTGTGATCTTTTCTCTCGTCTAAAGCCATTATTAGATGTTGAGATTTTCTTTCATTCAAATCCAGTATTGAATGTCAAGATCCCTTTTTCCATCCAAAGCCAGTATTGGATGTTGTTACCTTCTTCTTCATTCAAAGCCAGTATTGAATGTTAAGATCAATTTTTCCATCTAAAGCCAGTATTAGATGTTGTGATCCTTTCTCTCTTCTAAAGCCATTATTAGACGTTGAGTTTTCCCTTCATTCAAAGCCAGTATTGGATGTCGTGTTTCTTTTTCGTGCAACGTCTTTCCTGGACGACTCTGATGTAGCTTCAGATTTGGTCTCATCCCACATCTAATGTTCTTCTAGATGCTTCTGATTGTCTTTTCCAAAGAGTTGCTCGCCTCACTCAATGCCATTCTTGGGTGTCGTTGCTTGCCTTCTCGAGTTTTATCTCTTTTTTCCAAGTATTGATGGTTACTCTTTGTCACCCTGACAGATAACCATAAGTATCTTGTTGTTTCCCTGGCGTGTCTTTCCACGTCATTTCATATGAACTACCATAAGTTTCTAGTTTCGATTCTTTCCATATTCCCACAAAGTCTGTCTCATCTCATACAACATTCAAAATATATATGTAAAAAAAGAGTCCATGCATTCATTCATAACATATGTTATCATCTCAGCGCATCAGGGATGAAATTCAGGTCTGTTTGTATTTAATTACTTTCCGCCTATCTGGAAAAAAGATAATTAAATAGGGGCAACTGTTGTACCCTAAATTTCACCCCTAACTTTTTCAGTCGCACTTTCATATCATATTTTGTCATTCAGTCACAATCATTAATAAATAGCTTCATTCATCACATTTGCATCCTATCTTTAAGTTTGCTCTTGTGTTGTTGACTAACTTCTAATCAAAATACAAAAAATATTTGTCTTTGTCTTTTCATATTTGTGTTTTATAGGTACCGAGTCGAAGCATATGGCAAATAAGGTTTTCCGCTATTATTTCCCTAAAATCTCTATTTGCAAAGAAAAAGAATTTAAAAAAATTCATTTTTTTCACTGTACAATCGATTGCTCCTAGAGTACAAACGATTGCACAAAGTGCATTTTGTTCCATTTTTGAAAAATACACTGTACAAATCGATTTGCATTGTAGTGCAATCGATGGCACATCTTGAAAATTTGAAAAAAAAACAGCATTTCAAGCTTGTCAAATTTTTGGCTCCAATTTGGCTCTAATTTTTTAAAGAATTATCATTAATTCAAATTTTGGCTCCAAGAATCAATTACCAAATTACCACTAATCCCTATCCTAAACTCTATAAATAGAGCCCTCATTTCATTCAAATTTCAAGCTTTTGATAGCCAAATCCACCTTGCCAAAAAATCTCTCAATTCTCTCCATCTACCAAATTCACTCAAAGCTCTATTTCCAAAAGTTAGTAAGCTTTGCATTGAAGCTTACTAATCTTTGAGCTAAACCTTCATCCAAACACTTTTTCTTCATTAATTCTCTACATCCAATCTTGGCAATTGATTCTTGTGGTTGAATTGAAGCAAATTCTTGAAGTTGTGTTGATAATTCTCTAGATCTACCTTTGGTAAGTTAGATAATTCATCTTTCACGATGTGATCTCTTGGTGATCTTTGGGATTGATTCATTGAGCATTATTTTGTGATTCTATTGGTGTTATTTTCTCATAATTTGATGGAATTTTCGTGCTCAATTGAATCCATGATCATAAGGTGTTTGATGGAAAGTTTGAACAAGAAATTGGCCTTTTAAAATGTTGTTTTGATGTCTGTAACAGTGTGCAATCGATTGCAGTAACAGTGTAATCGATTGCACAGAAGAAATTGTGCGCAGATTTTTTAAAACTGTACTGTGTAAATCGATTTACACAGTAGTGCAATCGATTTACACAGGGACATACTGCATTTTTTTCCTTGTTTTGGGGCAGCTTTGATCCAAAATGCTTTTTCTACTCACTCCTTTTGATTGTTGGTTTGGATTGCAATTTTAAATGTCCAATTTCTCTTTAAACTCAATGGACTTTGTGATGCAGATGAAGTTGGATAAATTTTCATCAATTTAAATCTACCTAAGAGTGAATTATTTAATTCATTTTTGGTGCTTTGGATTAATGATATGTTTAGTACTTTAATCCATCTTGAGCAGTGGTTGAAGTTAAAGATGAAAGAATTTTGAGGTGGTAATCCAAATTAGCTTATCATTCCCCTCCCTCTTCATCTTATCCCTTTCTTTTTTAATTGTGCTACATGTTAAGGGATGGTGATCTCTATATCATTTATCCAAACATTAAGTACATAGATTTCTATTGACCGACCTCAAAATAGGTGCGACTTCTACATAAGTCCACTTACGATTGCTTAACATAGTGCTAAATTTTGTCCCGATTCGAATAAATGATCATTCGTGGCCCAAACTTATGATTGCAAGCCCAAGTATGTTAATTTGATCTCTTTGATCCAATAACCTTGAGATTCATTGTGTGGAGTCTTTGGTTCTACCAATCCTCTAATGGATCTACAACACCTTTGGTCAACGCGGATCACTTGAACATCGTTGATGATTACATGTTACTTTTTGAGGATTCCAAAATGGATGATATACTTGACAAAAAGCAAATGAAACTTGTTGTGTGGAGGCTTTGGTTCTACCAATCCTCTAATGAGTTCCAAATGCAAGTTTCAAGATGGTCATCCAACTAACCACTAATTTCTAACAATTGACTTTACTTTATGCTTTTATTTTTTATGCTTTATGTACCATTTACTTTTAGCATTTTATATTTCATGATATTTTCATCTTTGCTCACTTGAGCATTTACTTTTATGTCATTTTTATTTTGCTCACTTGAGCTTTTATTTTCCTTTTAAAAACACCTAATAATCAACATGAACCATAAAAGTCATTAATGATACTTGGACTACTTGGTTACTATCCTTTGCATTATGGAGTGATGGACTTCTTGGACTTAGGATTAGAGACCTTGGCTTATGTTGGAGACCTTGTGATCTTAATTGATATTTTTGTCTGGAGTTCTTGAGGTTTACCTCAAGACATTGGGTTGTTTGTTTGTTTTGTGTGCAGGTTATTGTGATTATATACTTTTCTTGTAATCTGGAATTCACCCGTATACAGCCGTTACTCTGCCCAATTTTTTCGAAGACTTGATACACTTGAAGTTTGGTCTTCTCAAGAGGTCAAGTATCTTTGCTTGCTTGGTTTCACTCCAAAGAATTGGAATTCTATCTTGACCGATAATGTCAAGTATTGGCTTCTTGTTGGTTAGACGATTCTTCTCCTTAGCTTTTACCTTATTCTTTAGGATAGTCCCTTCATCTCCTCCCATCTTCTTTAATTTTCAAAACCTTCTCATCTTCTTTCAAAATCTTCTTTGTTTTTAAACTCAAACCGCTTTCATAATAAACCTCGACTTTGTCGAGTGCCTTTTCTTTTAAAATTCTTTTCTTTAAACAAACTTTAATACATTTAATCATACTTTGACATCTTTCAAAATTAACAAAACAATTAAACACATTCAAACTCTTTTGTGCGCCCGAGCACCTTTTCCCTTCAAAACTTTTTTTAAAGTGAGACATGATTCATTGATCTTCGAGAAACATTCTCCTACCCCTATGGTTATAAAGGTGTCGACTTTTCCACTTGAGTACCAGAGGCGTTCTCAAACCCTCACTCTTACTGACATAGGGTCCATCTTTCTTACACCTTGTGGGCGTTAGTCGAGATTTCTCTCCTAACAATGACGACTTGCCTCCTTGTTTAAAATCAACCAACAGAAAAGTATTTTCTAGCCGAACTACGATGCTCTGACTTTCCCATTGCATGAGGGAGTACGTAGGCATTAAGTCTTATGACCCTAAGCGAGCAACAAAAATAATAAAAAACATTTCATTTTCTTTTGTTTACAAATACTCATTCATTCTTTTCCTTCAGCAAGTAAACCTTTACATAACACTCCTTTTAAAAAGAAACCAACCAAAGTGGATCCTACCGAGTACCGTAGATGCTTAGGATGCTAATACCTTCCCTTTGCATAACCGACCCCCGTACCTCGATCTCTGATCTTTTTGGGTTTTGTTCGCTTTTTTCCCATTTCCCTTTGGAAACAATAAAGTGCGGTGGCGACTTCATTGTGTTGAGATAATTCAATTAATGGCTTAATCTCAGATCTTTACCGCTACATTTCCGTTACGTATCATCACTGTCGCAATTGAGCGCCGGAAAAGTGTGAGACAAACTCCAGAAAAGGTTATCTAGAAGCAGCATAGCTCATCCTGAAGATAAGATTCTGGGAAACAAGGATGATCCAATCAGAACAAGATCAACATTCAAAAATTCTGAAGAATCCCTCACGGGATTGTATCTCTGATTGAACCAACAACAATTGATGAAGCTCTTTTGGACAACGACTAGATTATGGTAATGCAGGAGGAGCTAAACCAATTCACCAGAAATGACGTATGGGATCTGGTTCCCAAACCAAAAGGATTCAATGTCATTGGAACAAAGTGGGTGTTTAGAAATAAACTGAATGAGCAAGGAGAAGTCATCAGAAACAAGGAAGGACTGGTTGCACAAGGTTATAGTCAGCAAGAGGGGATAGACTATACATAAATATTTTCTCCAGTCGCCAGGTTAGAATCTATCAGACTCTTAATCTCTTTTGCTGTAAACAATGGCATCACTCTGTATCAGATGGATGTCAAAAGTGCATTCTTAAATGGTTACATTGATGAAGAGGTATATGTGCACCAACCCCCTGGGTTTGAAAATTCGAAACACCCAGAATATGTTTTCAAACTAAAGAATTCAATTTATGGTCTGAAACAAGCTCCCAGATCTTGGTATGAAAGACTAAGTAACCTTCTGTTAGAAAAGGAATTTACCAGAGGGAAAATGGACACAACCCTGTTTTGTAAGACATTTAAGAATGACCTTTTAGTGTGTCAGATTTATGTAGATGATATTATATTTGGATCTACTAAACCTTCTCTAGGAAGAGAATTTTCTAAGTGCATGCAGGCAGAGTTTGAGATGAGCTTGATGGGAGAACTTAAATTCTTTCTAGGCATTCAAATCAATCAGACTCCAGAAGGAACTTACATTCACTAGAGCAAATACGTCAGAGAAATTCTGAATAAATTTGACCTCTCAGAATGTAAGCCAACAAAGACTCCAATGCATCCCATGTGCATTCTGGAAAAGGAAGAGGTAAGTTAAAAGGTAGAGCAGAAGATCTACAGAGGTATGATTGGTCCTATCCTTTATCTGACATCTTTAAGGCCTGACATTTTATTCAGTGTCTGTATATGTGCTAGATTCCAATTAGATCCTAGAGAATCTCACTTAACAACAGTTAATCGAATTTTCAAGTATCTGAAAGGTACTACTAACCTGGGTTTGTTTTATAGAAAATCCAATGAATACAGCTTAGTAGGATATTGTGATGATGATTTTGCTGGAGACAGAGTAGAACGTAAAAGTACTTTTAGAAGTTGCCAGTTTCTGGGAGATAATTTGATCTTATGGACAAGCAAGAGGCAGTCCACAATTATGCTGTCAACAGCAGAAGATGAATACATTGCAGTTGCTGGATGCAGCACACAGATACTCTGGATGAAAAGTCAGCTTGAAGACTTCTACATATTTGAGAGTATCATCCCTATTTTCTGTGATAATACTTCTGCAATTTGTTTATCCAGAAATCCTATTTTACATTCTAGGGCTAAGCATATAGAAATAAAGCATCATTTTATTAGGGACTATATTTAGAAAGGAATTCTCACTTTAAAATTTATTGACACAAACCAATAATGGGCTGATGCTTTTACAAAACCCCTTTCTGAAGATAGATTTAATTTCATTCTGAAACATCTCAGCATGAAATTATGTCCAGAATAAGAAGTTTTATTTGCATATTCTATAACCCTCAGAACTTTTTTTTTGTGAACATCTGATCAATGTGTTTTCAGAAGTTAGGAGTACAATTGCTTCAGAATCTATCTATGAAGATCTGAACCTTTCATTTCAAAGATAGAGGCATGCAGTTCACACCATCAAACATCTACCATCCTCTCACAAGCTACCTTCTAAGGCTGAACACGCGTTCAAATTCTAAAGGGTCTAAGGCTCTGATTGGATGCATTGAGGCACTTGTCAATGGTAATTGTTCAGTATCTACACGTAATCCCCTAATTTCAGGTTTCGTAATTTCAGTAAAATCATTACTTATTTTGTCTTTCTTACTGATTAAGTTTTCAAAAGTGTTTATAAATTCAAATTTACTATTTCATTCACTTCTTACTGCGTCCATTATTCTCTCTCGCTCTAGTTTTTACAAAAACCCCTTTTTCTCAGTTTTCTTCAACAAATCCGTGTGAACAATGGCACCCTTATCAAGCATCAAAAATCTCCATAGTGCTTCTGGTTCTTCTTTAACAGAACAATATGAGGAACCTATAAGAACATTGCTCACTCCCCGTAGATAATCTTGAAGTTCTATTTGAGTTAATCATTGATTTTGATAGTTTAAAGGAAAATGGGTTTGATTTGTATGAAGATGTAACAGCTCAAGGCTGGAACAGATACTTTGATCGTCTGTTGGGTCCAGTATTTCCTATTCTTGTTAAGGAAATCTGCTTTCATGCTACTTCATCCAACTATCAGGTTACGTTATATGTTATGGGGAAGAAGATAGTGATTACAGAAGACTTGATTGGGAAACTTATTGGGTACAATGGCGGCGGAGTCAGATGCATTGACATGGCTGATAAGTGCTATGACCTAAAATCTATTGCTATGGTCATTTTCACTTCTGGACAGCCATCCAGCAAGATAAGAGACTTGAAAGATTATTACAGAATCTGGGCCAGGATCATTCTGGGTTGCATAAATCACAGGAAGCCTACAAGCTCTCCTGACTACATCAACATTGATCAGCAGTTTCTGTTGTACTTCATTGCAAAGAAGACCAAAATAAATCTTCCACACTTGCTCTTCAATCATCTGAGAACAAGCGTGAAAGAAACAAGGGAAGAAGAAAGAACAAAGAGGGATTGGATTCCTCTGGGAAGATTAATTTCTGACATTTTGACTGAAAACAGGCTGTTAGAACATCTGACAGAGGCTCAGGAGATCAGCACTCTGGAGGCAAGTGCTGGAAAACCACTAAATGCCAAGAATCTGAAGAAAATGAAGATTATTGAAAGCATTAAGAAGGAACCAACAATTGCTTCTCATGAAGTCATCACGTCTAGGAGAATCCCTCTGAAGGATTTTCCACTATTTTCTGATATAGATGCCTCTCTAGAGATTGTGGTCAAATACCTTGAAGCTTGCAAAGAAGATGGAACTATTCCAGAACTCAACATTCGTGACCTGCACAAGCCAGCTCCAGATGTTGTGCTAAAGAAATCCAGAAAGAAGAGGGAAGCAGGAGAAGGATCCTCTCAGAGGACACCCAAAGCTGCGAAAAAGAAAGGTAACACATATTTTGTTTCTGTTGTGGAATCTATAGTTTTTCCAACATCTGAAACAGTTCCCCCTCAACCAACAGAAAATCCCTCACCACAAACATTTGAGGATTTTGACATAGAGTTTAATTCCTCTGTAACTCTTGGCAGCTTCCTAAATGAACCTCACTCCCCTAATCCAAATCCAGAACAAAATCAACCAGAACTTGCAAGAGTTCTATCTGATATTGAACTTTTTGACCAAGACTTTCAATCACCAACCCCATAAAATCCAAACTTCCACTCTCAACAACCAGAAAATCTACACATTCATTCTCCACAACCAGAACATCCAAATCCCAACTCTCCTCAACCAGAAAATGAAAACCCTCTCTCTCCCCAAACTGAAAATCCAAATTCTGAAACCCTGAACCAGAAAATCAACACGCTACCGCAAACCAATCAGAAGACTCTTTTACAGACTCTGATACCACTACCCTAATTCTTGGAATAACAGAACCTCTTATGGTTCGTTAACCTCTCTCCATCCTTGACATTCTAGAAATACCTTCACCATATGACTCCACACCACCAAACACTTCTCACTCACCAATCCTAATCTCTGATTCTCCTACTCCCTCACCAATTAACCGTCCAGCTGATCATCTTAGAACTGTCATTAATCTATAAGCGATGGACCATCTAGCTTCAACCACCAATAAAATTTCCATTCCCAAACCCAAACCAACCTTAACCAAAACAAATGTTGGTAAGAACTTGTTGATTTTTGAAACAGAAATACAGGAATGGGTCACCTCTTTGAAGCAAGCAAGTCAAGAGAGTTCTAATCTTGCTGCTTCTGATTCTCTTTGGGATAGATTCAGAAAATGGTTCAACTCTGAATCCCAGAGGCTGAAAGAATTGAGTTATGAAATGGCTCAGCAGAACTTTATTGATCAACTGAAAGCCTTCAAAGACCAAGTTCTGAGTCACTGGGACATGAAAGAAATTCTTCTGCTGGAAAATGCTCCCTGGAAAGAGCACCAACCTTCAAAAGCCACTGAACCAGGTTTTGATAGTCACCCTCTGACTACTGCTCTAGAAAAGGAAATTGCAACAGAAGAAGTAGTTGAATCAGAAGATGTTGTAGAGTGCTATGAACGACTTGTAACTTCTGAGGAAACACCAGCTACGTCTCTGGTCGTGCAAACTCTAGAAGAGTTGAATAAGGAGAATGCTTTAATCCATGCAAGATTGGATAAGCAAGAAGACACAAACAAAGAAATCAGGGATATATTGGATAAGTAAGAAGACACTACCAAAGAAATCAAGGATATACTAGGAAAGCAAGAAGAATCAAGCATTCAGATTAAGAGCTTGCTGGAAGCGTTGTTCACACGACTTCCCCACCCATCTTAGATTTTTTTAACTTGTTTTCTGTATTCTTCATCTTATCTTCTTTGTTTCTGAAAGATGTCATTGCAATCTGTTTTCAATACAAATCATCATTTTTTACTCTGATAATTTATGATTATATTGATTTTTGATACCTGACAAAAAGGGGGAGAACGTAAGATATTTTCAATAACAGTTTATCGGGACTAAGTCTCAAACATTCTGAATATCTTAACCTCTTATTTGTTTTTTGAAAGCTTAAACAGGAACAAATTCTGATAAAGTCATAAGGAGATGCATCAAAATCTCTGATACGAAGGAACTTCAGGGAAGTATCTCATCTCTATCTGTGTACTCAACTCAGGGGGAGACTCTCTTAAGCTTTTGTTTTGGACATTTTTATTGAAAAATCCTAGTTTTTGTCATCATCAAAAAGGGGGAGATTATTAGAACATAGTTTAATTCTCAACCCTCATAAGAGTTTTGATGATAACAAACACAAAGAAAAAATATGCACTCTTAATTTGTGTTCTATGTTGTACAGAAGTTCTGACTGAAACGACATCAAAAGTTAAGCCACAGAAGCACTCAAGCTGAGTAATCAGAATGTTCTGAAGCATGATGATCAGAATCTGCGCTAAAGAGAAAGATATCTTGATTCTAAATGGAAGTCTAACACGCTAACAAAACCTTATGCTTCTGACTTCCCAAGTTCTGAAGTAAAGCAGCATGCAATATTCCTAAGTTCTGAAGCGTTACTTTTCTATTAAGGCAGTATCACTTACAACGGCTGCAATCAGACAAGGATATTCTCAGTATGGAAAGAGCATTAAGTGTCCATTATCACGTTTCCATTTGGACAGAATGCCACGCCAATATAAACAAGTTCAAAGGGTAAATCGTTTATGATTTTACAATACTGCTCCATACAATCTCAAAAAGCTGCAAAACTTATATTCATACTATACTCCAAATTTTGTGTAATACATCACAGTAGTGATACAGTTTTTGTAACAAAAAACAAATAGTAAACAGTGAACCTTTTCTTTTGATTAAGCGAATTTCCTTGAGATAAATCGGATTGTGGTTGTACTCAAGAAGACTTTGGCAGTTGTCGAAGTAGAATTGTAATCAGTTTGATTAGTGAATTAAGTCCTCGTTAGAGAGAGGTGAAATCACCTTGGCGGGTGGCTTAGAGTAGTTTGAGATCAAGCAAACCAGGATAAAAATAATCGTGTCTATTGTTTTTGATTTTTAAGTTTCAATTCAACCCCCCCCCCCCCCCCCCCCCCCTTCTTGTGTTTTTTCACTTCTTCACTACAAGGACTGGCATGAGATGTTACCATTTTCTCTTCATGATTATTGTACCACGGCGCATACATCAACAGGGGAAACTCCTTTCTCTTTGGTATACGGCATGGAAGTTGTCTTACCAATTGAAGTTCAAATACCTTCTATGAGAATCATAAAGGATGCGGGGTTGAATGAAGATGAATGGATTCAAACTCGACTTGACCAGCTGAACTTGATTAATGAGAAGAGGCTTACAGATGTCTGCCATGGCCAGATGTACCAAAAACCTATGATTAAGGCTTTTAATAATAAAGTCAGACGTCAGGTATATCAGGTTGGTGACTTGGTAATCAAGCGTATCATATTTCCACAAGGAGATCCCAGGGGCAAATGGACTCCTACATATGAAGGACCATTTGTGATAAAGAACGTATTTTCTGGTGGACCAATGATCTTAGCCACTATGGACGGCGACGACCTTCCGCACCCTGTAAACACATACATAGTTAAAAGATACTATGCATGAAAAAAGACCCTCTAGGTCGACTGGTCTAGGCAAAAATTAGGGATAAAACACACAAAAAAATTGTACACCCGGCATGCTGAAAACTTGAAAAGGCGGCTTGGGCAAAAAAGGGCATCCCGGTGGACTGAAAACCCGAAAGGGCGGTCCGGGAAAATGTTAGGGATTTAAAGCGTATGACTATGTCCTATTGGATCACCTTACAACCAATCTTCAGTATCAATCATCAAACTCAAACAGTTCTAATCAATCCAATCAACTTCGGACAAAGCATCAAGTGGATGAGACGCTCAGAGACATGAAGGCTATAGCAGAACGGGAACCCCATGAGATTATTTTACATAGTTGTCTTTTCTTTGTATCAATTTTCATTTTTTACGATGACATTCTCTTATTAGGATGTTCGTCTCTTTGTACAAAAATACTTATTCAAGTTAATACAAATATATTCCTTTAAAAGTGCAAAACTATCTGTTTTTCTTTTACTGTTCTTGTTTTGTTTACCAAAAAACGTCCAGTGTTTATTTTTGAACATATGCATTTGAATTTAATTATTGTTTATAAATGAACGCATAAAAAAGGAAAACAAAACAGAAAGACAATTACTAATGGCTTTAAGAAACAGGACAATATCTATGGGCCATTCCATAAAATCCCCGTAAATACTTTCTCTAAACAGAGCAGAAGCGGGAACATCCTGCTACAGGATCGTTGTCATATCTCCAACATGCAGCCTAATGGTATCTTTTGCCTTCATATTCCCGATGGAACAAAACTTCCAGTTACTGCTCCGAAGATTCCACAATGAAAGTCACCCAGTTTCTCAGAAATTCCCCAGTAGGTTTTCGCCAAGTCCACAAGCTACGCATGTCATTTCCTTTCCCCAATAGAGTTTACTTCTCTAATGATGGAAACCCATCTATCAACACTTCAATTTCAACAAGATATGAATGGTTACACTCCATATTCCCAGCAGTAGACAGGGATTTATTTTCCCCAATCTAAACAACACTGCAGCAGAACAACTAACATGTGAATACATTGCATTCATACATCATAAACATCGATAACATAAATGCATATATCACAATCTCATTTATGTTGAGAAACATCATTACATCATGCATTTCATACATCATGGCATTGCATGCAACTAACTCTTTACCTTTTCAGGAAAGACCAATCAATAAATTTTCAACAAGATAAGGAAATTATCTGTGAACAAATCAATGGTAGATCAATTCCTGAAACAGGACACAGTGACTATCTACACGACAAATACTTCCTTCAGATTTCTACTGGTTCAGTTTAAATCTCTCAACGGTTTATCCTAATTCTTTCCCGCAGGCATCTTCTCTGGTTTAGATAAACCGTTCCAAAGATTTATTCTGATTCTTTTCCAGACCTCTGTTGGTTCAATTTAAATCTCACAACATTTTATCATGATTCTTTCCCACGAACATCTTCTATGGTTCAGATAAATCGCTCCAAGATTTATTTTAATTCTTTCCAGTTAAAGAACATTAAATACTGATGCTGGTTCAGTTTAAATCTCTCAACGAGTTATCCTGATTCTTCCTCGCAGACATCTTCTATGGTTTAGATAAATCGCTCCAAGATTTATTTTGATTCATTCAAGTTAAAGAACATTCAAGACCTCTGATGGTTCAGTTTAATTCTCTCAACGGTTTACCCCGATTCTTTCCCGCAGACATCTTCTCTGGTTTAGATAAATCGCTCCAAGATTTATTCTGATTCGTTCCAGTTAAAGAACATTCAAGACCTCTTCCAGTTCAGTTTAAATCTCTCAATGATTTATCCCAATTCTTCCCCGCAGACATCTTCTCCGGTTCAGATAAATCGCTCCAAGATTTATATGATTATTTCCAGTTAAAGAACATTCAAGACTTCTGTTGGTTCAGTTTTAATCTCTCAACAGTTTATCCTGATTCTTTCCCGGGTTAGATAAATCACTCCAAAGATTTATCCTGATTCTTTCCATTTAAAGATTATTCAAGATTTTTGGTGGGTTCACTTTTAAATCGACCAAAGGTTTATTCTGATTCTTTTCCCATTTGAAGTCAAGCTTAGACTTAGTATAATTTTTTATCAACGGTCACCTTCGGATGGCATCTACAAGCCCACCTCTGCCAACTCTCCATCATTTCTCCAAATGTCATCTTCAAACCCATTCCTTACACCTCAACCTCAAAATCATCAGAATGCAAATTTCTGGACACTCTAGTGTTCAATTATCTTCCACCTTCAAGTCACAAATGGCAGATTCGCCAATCTAACTCTTCAGGTTTAAGAAGATTGAAGAGTGATAGTTATTGTACCCCAAAATTTGACCTCTCATTTCTTAAAGAATCATCTTGGACCGTCAGGTTTTCTTCTGTCAAGTTTCAAGTCTCAGATTACAATTTTCCAAGAAGGACATTCACAAGGGCAAAATGTTCAAAAGCACACTGAAAAAGTCAAACTTTGACTTTTTGATCAAAATCAAGTTTCAACTATCATATTTCATCAAGACATAAAATTGATTCATCAAGAAATCAAAAGTCAGAAATTACTTTGAAAAAATCAAATTTCTAAACACTTGAAAAAATTTCTAAGTATTAAGAAAATATGACAATTTCAGAACTTTTGGGCCAGATTTCACGCAAGTGCAATCAGTATTTGCAAAGATGGTTCAGAACATGACTCTTCAAACAGAACATATGGAAGTGGTGTTCTTCAATCAGAACATGACCCTTCAAATCTCATTCTTCAGCACATGGAGACTACATTCTATTTTTCGATCAGAACATCACCCTTCGAACCTCACTCTGGTCTTTCCACTCTTTGACCAGAACATCACCAAGCCCCAAAACTTCGTTTTGAACAGTCTACTGCACTGCTATGACACAGTCCTGCATCCAGCTACCACAACGCTCCAAATTGCTGCTGATCTAGTCCACGCCTGTATTTTTCTCAAACCTCATATTTGCACCAAATTAGCACATAAAATCTGTATTTAAAAAGAAATGAAACAGTATGCCAAAAGGGTTCAAATCCCATTTGTTTTTCCCCCCAAAACCACAACAAACTCATCTATAAATAAGTTATTCCATCACACGTCTAAGGGGATGGCTTTTGGAAAGAGAGAGTGAAAATACAAAAAAAAAGAGAGAAGAGAAACCATTCGAACATTCTTAAACCCACAATTCTCAAAAAAACAATACCTTTGTTCTTCCCTTTGAAAAAAGAACATAACATTTTTGCTCCATTTCTTGCTAACCCCAGAACATTCGAAGGCAGCAGTTCAAGTTCCAAACACATGCTCCAGATTCAAGGTAAGTCATCCTGACTTTGAATTTTTCATTCAGAACATCATTAAACATGTAGATATCATAGTGTTGAGACTATATATATCATTGCCCCAGTAGAAAAATTATGGATCAAAACTTCTTGAAGAAAACAAGGCACACAATTAGCAGTAGAACTTCTATAAACTGTCGTGCTTTTATTTTTCTATTTTGCTGTTGTTGAGAACTGAATAAGTTGCAGATGATCTGGCTAATGTAAGGAAGGAAGTGAAGTGTAACACCGAACTTATAGGATTTTTTTCTCACTGTTGTAGCATAATACAGAACTTCTGAGTTTTTCTCACTTTTTAACACAACACAAAACTTCTAGGTTTTTCTCACTATTGTAACACAGCACACAAAACTTCTAGGATTTTTTCTCACTGTTGTAGCATAATACAGAACTTCTGAGTTTTTCTCACTGTTTTAACACAACACAGAACTTCTAGGTTTTTTCTCACTATTGTAACACAACACAACTTCTAGGTTTTTCTCACTGTTGTAACACAACACATAGAACTTCTAGTTTTTTTATCATTGTTGTAGTATAATACATAACTTCTGAGTTTTTCTCACTGTTTTAACACAACACATAACTTCTAGGTTTTTTCTCACTGTTGTAACACAGCACACAAAACTTCTAGATTTTTCTCAGTGTTGTAGCATAATACAAAACTTCTGAGTTTTTCTCACTGTTTTAACACAACACAGAACTTCTAGGTTTTTCTCACTGTTGTAACACAACACACAGAACATTCAAGGTCTTTCCCACTGTTTCAGCACCCATAACCTCAGTGCAGCAATCCAGAACTTCTGGTTTCTTCTAACGTTTCTTTCTGAACTACGGCGTGCCTAGCATCAGAACTTCTGGTCCCCCTCGCTTTTGTTGTCAGCAACATGCTGATTCTGTTTTCGTTATTTGTCCTTTTCTTTCCTATTTTAATTATTTTTAGCATTAATACTATTTTTCTTAATATAAAAAATACATAAAAAATATTTTCTTTTTATTAACTAATTATTTTTCTTTTAATTTATTAATACAAAAAACCAATTTCAAAACAAATCCTTTCCATTTTCTTGTATTGTACAATTCAATATGGTTGTAATAGATAATTAGGTTTTAAATTCTTGCAATCCCCATTTGTAAATATGTATCCCCATCCCTGAAATGATGTAATAGCTTAGGATTTATTTCCGCACTTTTATTGCTTTCATACATTGTTAGTAATTAGGATGTCTGGAAAGACGAAAGCAATAAGTAGATAACATTTAAATGCAAGACAAAATGCATGAAATCAAACACACTTACACACTAGCACCTCTAGGGTAATCTCAATTTGTTGCCTTTCGGAAAATAGTCATGTCCCTCGAATATGGGCGTTTTAGCATAGACCCTCGATAAAAGATCATAGTCCCTTGATGACCCTCAATGTTGCCTTTCGGTAAAAGATCTAGTCCCTAAACGACATTGCTAAAACATCCAATAGGTTGCCTTATATGACTATACAAAACGTCTCGCGCCCGTCCCTTCACATCCAACGATGGGGTTTCTCATCAAAACAATGGTAAGATAACAACATCTAAAGGAGGAGGAAAAGAATGTTTAAGACCTTTTGAGTAGGTAGGTTACTCCTGGTTGCTCGCTTCCTCACAATAAAAACATTTTATACACCCACAAATTCACTTTGAAACATTTTCAAAAGTTAAAACAATTTGTATGCGTTCTTATAGAGACGAGAACCATTACAAAGACACCCCTTTTCGAAATACTTTCAAAACCCACATCACAAACACACTTTCAAACAAAAAGCAAGTGACCTAGCAAGCAACTAAGATCCCGTAGATAACTACGGATGAAAAGGGTGCTAACACCCTCCCTTTTCATAACCTACCCCCCCCCAACTCAAGAAATAATCTCGAAAGGTCTTTCTTATTAATTTCAACCTTTCCTTTTGGATAAAAGAAAAGTCGGCGGTGACTCTTGCTATCCGCAACAATTGCGATAAAACGCAAAACACCCAAGTCAATTCTCCCACCGTGTTACAACATGCATATCAAAAGAGGGTGTCACATGTACTTCAAAAACCAACAGAATATATATCGTTCATGCTTATAACACGCATTTAAAATCATGTTCCATACACCAACACAAAATTCATCTCACAGCGGAATAATTATTTCTCATAATAACACCACTAATTGAAATTCCATAATGACAATTATATAATAAAACATTAGGCACTAAAGGCCACTAATCACATAATCTCAAAATACAATACCACATAAAGAGAGTATAATAAACATCTCTTAAATCAAACATGAGTTCAAATGTTCCCCGTGTTACATAGACCACAGCATGATTCACTACCTAATAAACGGATAAATAAGGAATAATTTCCTCCGACTAATCCTCACAAGAAACACCACTATCTTCGGTACCTGAGCGATATCGTACAAAAACTTCATTCTAACAGAAGGGAGAGAATTCACATCATTATGAAAATATATAATAATAAGTAATGCAAGACATACATACATCAAATGAATTCATCATATTTCGCATATTCATGTACTCAACATCATCCAATCCAATTCACCTATTTACATATACGACATAGCTCAACATTTCATGGTTTAAAGAAAGGTAATCACAAATACCATAAAATGTATCATTCACACCAACACCATACAATGCATACCAATTAAAAGTTTCACAACGACACATATGACTCTAATGCAACTCAATGTAATATGTATGTGGTACCAAATTTTATCCTTAATGGTTTTTATGTTTAAACTGTGTTCATCCCTCGGACAGATAACTACCAAAAAGCTCATCCCTCAAGCTTTCAAACCAATCCCCTAGGTTTGGGACAAGTCACTATCTCTCACAAAAGCTAGCAAACATTTCCTCTTGACAACAAATGATGGATGTGAAATCTCAACAACCATATGAAATTAAGACCATCCCTCAATCTTAATCATACAAGTATATATCACATAATTCAACACATTTGAATTATCCTACCTTTGCACACCATACATGCTTCATGTTATCAATCACATATAATGTATTCTCATAACATCAATCACTTCAAAACATCATAATAACACATGTGTTCAACAATGTCAACCATTTTATTCACATTCATCATCAATTCATAACATACATATACACCAAATCAAGCGTTATGTTTCATCAAAAAGTCATCTAAAACCTATCTGATACGCATCAAATAAATTATTAAAATTCATGTAAATCCCTTATAAATCTTAAGTATACATAACCCACCTTCAATTACACAAAATATAAAATTTTGTATCCCAGGCCGCGCTAAGTGGCCTCCACCGTGCTAAGCGGCCTCTACTAAACACAAAAAAATCTATTTCGCACAGCATTTTGTCTTCCACGAATTGGGGTCACAAAACCCACTCCAAACAGCCACATTCATGTAATTAAATGCATTATAATATATATTCAACATATAGCATCAATTATAAACATCAAAACACGATTCAAACATCAATTTCATGATTTCTCATTCAAACCCTAACATGTCAAAATCTAGAAATTGAAATGTAAATCCCTAAATCATGCTTACTACCCATTACATACTTTTATATAATTCCATAATAATCAAATTATCCACCCTTACCTTGTATGTAGATACTTTCTAGGGTTCTCCCCCCTTCTCTTCTGTTTTCTCCCTTTTCTCCTCATTTCCTCTTTTCTTCTCTTCTCTTGTTTTTGATAATTCTAATTCTAATTCTCTTTGTTTTGAAAAAATATTACCCACTCTTATTTCACTAATGGTCTTAGCTCATTTTCACACTAAACCATCACCAAGGCCCAATTACTTAATAATTATATTTTCACACCTACTAACCCGATTTACTCATATAACACATATTCACAGTTAATAGAGTAAATTATATATCACACATCACCAATTAATTCAAATAATTCATATTTTCCCAAAATCACACAATTTAATTAATTACTATATCATATAATAATTAATAAAATAAACAACTAATAAAATCATTAATAAATAAAAATCAGGGTGTTACAGATCACAAAGGGTGTATTCGGTGTCAAGAATCTTGATATGTTGTTGGACTGGTTTTATCAGTGGTTGGGGGGATTTTGTATGCCTCTCTGTCATTGTTTACATGATTTGTGTTATAATTTCTAGGCTAATCTTTTTAATTGGTTGAGGCATGCCTCATGCTTTCTATTTTGTTATCACTTAGAACATTTCGAAATTCTTCTAAGCAGCAGTGGATCACGAATTTTGAAAATGGTATAGCCATGTGGTGCTCGAATCCCTTAACTTGCTAGGAATTCAGTGTGTCTAAAAATTTAGTATGATCACATTCTTTTATTGCGGTTTCGGTCATAAATGGTTAAGGGTTAGTTTTAATGTGTATTTGGTTTTTGGTGTCATATAAATTTATGATGTCAGTGTTAGAAGTTTAGTTATCCTTGCTGGTTTATAGATTCGGTCGACATTTGTTTCCTTTGTAGTGGTTTGGTCATGTTTACATGTTTCCATTCATTTAACATTAAACATCAGTGTCATGGTCGGCGTGGAGGGGAAATATCTTCTGTTATTGTTGGTTCGGCCGCAACTATGGATCAATACTGTCTATTTTGGATTGTTTTGCTCCAGTTGGTATTCGTAGAAAATCTCGCAGGTATAGGGGTAATTCTTCATTCAAACATGATTTTCATTTGCTTTCCAAGTCAGGGGGAGATAAGCATTTTTTTTAATGAAAAATTTGGAGTATTGGAATCTGTCTCAAATGCCTAAGTATAATATTGGCAAATCATTTGTGGGAAAATTCTTAAGTAGACACAAATATAAGAAGTAATTTTACAAACAATCAATCACAAATTCATAATTAATTAAAAAATAAATATAACATTTTCTCTCTCCTTCATAATCACAACCACCCCCATGAATCCATTTAAAAAAGAAATTAAAATTTACATAATTTAAAATTTTCTCTCTTCTTATTAGATGTTTCTATGAATATGAATTTAGGTGTGTTTTTATGCAAGAATTTCTCATCATTTGTGATAAACATCAAAGTTTGGTGGTGTCATTCTATCTTCTTGTTAAGTTTCAGGGGACTAATAATAAATTGTAATTTAGGCGTGCTCTTAATTTGTTTTGGAGATTAATTTGTAATTCTGTTTTTTGAGGTGTCTAGAGTTTAGAGTGTCGTGTTGAAATATTGTACCAGTGAAGACCTGTATCATTTTTGGTTTAACTTTTCTATTTTGGCACTATATTTATACACTACACTGTATAAGTATTATTCACTTATACTAAAATAATTATTTAAATATTCATACTCACCATTTAATTGTGTCATGTGGGTCTGGTAAAATTTTCTTTCTCTTTATAGGAACCTGTGATACGGTGGAAGAACTGACTTGAGGTTTTGCGTTTGTGTTCACAAATGTTTTGGTTTAGCAAGAGTTGTCACCGACTTTTTATTTTATCCAAAGGAAAGGTCAAAAAGCACAGGAAAGACCTTTGAGATGTTTTCTTGGGTTCGGGGGGTAGATTATGAAAAGGGAAGGTGCTAGCACCCTTTTCATCCATGGTTTTCCATGGGCTCTTAGTTACTTGTTTAGATCACTTGCTTTTGATTTTCAATTGTTTGAAATGGTGCTTTGTGTGTGGTTTTGAAAGTATTTTGAAAAGAGGCCTTTGTTTAGGCAACCTTTGTAATGATTCTTGTTTGAATGTATACAAAGGTGTTTGTCTTTTGAAAAATGTTTCAATGTTTGAAAGTTTTGTTTTGGGAAATGTTTTGAAATTGTGTGTGTGTTGAAAATAGCAAGGATGGTTTGCAAATTTGATCAAGTAACTAGGAGTTGTCTACCCTACTCAAAGATCTTTCCTACACATTTTTAACCCTTTGACATTGTTGTTTTACCATTGTATTTGGTAAACAACCTTGTGTTTGGATGTTAAACGGGACGGGCGTGGGTCATCGTATGACCATGATAGCAATGGTGCCAAGTATCTTAGCAAGCTTTTTTGAGGGACTAGATCATTTTTGTATAGGCAACCAAGATAGCGTCATCGAGGGACTATGATCTTTTTGTTTTGATTTTGATTTGCCAAGATACCTAGCATGCATACCATGGCCATATTTTTAAGGCAACAAGTGGATGAAACCCTATGGGTGCTTGTGTGCATTGTGTTTGTCATTTTTCATACATTTTTATCTTGTGTTTAGTCATGCTATTTGTTTTGATTTTTGGTTATCATACAAACCCTAATTTACTAAGCATGCATATAAAAGCAATAAAATGCGTAAAAGTAAATCTAAGACTATTACAACATTATTATGGGGAAGGGGATACAAGTTTGAATAAGGGGATATTGCACAAAATAAAACCCTAAAACTATTATTACAACCAAATTGAAATATTGCACAAATAAATAAATGGATAATTATTTAAATATGCAATTAAATATAAATATGCACAAAATGTTTTTGTATTATTTTTATGTATGTAAAAATAAGTTTATTCATGTCTTAAAAAATAAGAAAATAAAAATGATTATCTTTTGGAAAGAGTGGAAACCCTAATTTTTGGTTTAAAAAGAAAATATATTATATTATTTATTTATTCATTTTTATATACAAGAAATAAATAAAAATATATGCAAAAAATGTTAAAAAATAAAATATGAATGATAATATTATTTTTAAGTGTATAAAGAATAAAAATGAAAAAATATAATATTTTTGTATTATTTATAAATTTATTTAAGAAAATAAAAGTATATATTATTTAATAAACTATTCTTATGCCAAAAAAAAAAAATAAAAAAAAAATAAAAAGTGAAAATTTAGAAAAATATTTTTGGTGATTTTTAATATTTAGGAAAAAATAAATAAAAGTCAGAAATGTAAAAGAAATGAAAAAATATATAAAATATAATAAATGGGCCAAGGGGGTGTAAAAAGTAAGCTAGGGGGTGTCAAAAGCAGAAGCAAACAAGCCCAAGCCCAATGTCCTTCGTCCCTGTCCTCAGGCCAACGATCAAACGCGCGCGCTTCTGAACTTGAAACCTGTTCTTGCTATTCTTTGCTTGAAATCAAAAACTCATAACATGAAAATTATAGAGCTTTAAACCACGATTTCAATGATATAAAAAACTTGATCTAACTCTCAAAGACCAGAGAGAATTTCCTTGGCCCTAAATTCTAACCTAGTTTTTTCAGCATGTTCATCATCCAAATTCTCCTAGCTCAGTTAATATAAATACAAGCTATGCATATGTACAGTTCAAGGACATTAAGGGCTACATTTTTGCTTCACAAACCTAAGCCTAATGATTCCTAAATACGGAGATAGAAGTTTGACAAATACCTGTTTCATCCAAGTTTGGATATGGCAATGTAGGAGTTTTGGATGAGGCCTTAATGTCGTGTTAGCTTTCCTGAAGTTCACTCAACATTTCCCAATGCTTGGCTTGCCTTGAATTTGCTTGAATGTGCTTGTAGAACTCAACCTGCAAAGCTTCAAAGTGAAAATGATGAAGTGTGAAAATGGAGTTACAGTGGCTGGACAGGGACTTGGGTAGCTTGGATAGGATGTATGCAATGTGTCTGAAGTGGTTTGGGACAAAACGCACGAGTGAAAAATGTTTTGGAAGTGGTTCTACAGGGCTTGCCCTGTTTTGGGCAGAAGTTGGTGTTTTTGTGTATTTGAGTGTTTTAGAGGTTGTGAGCTCGTGTTTCTAGCCTTAGACAATATGTAAAACTTGTTTGAAATGTTCACAAAGCTTGCTCTTATCAAATTGAAGAGTTGTGTGGACTTTTGCAAGTTACTTGTTTTTGAAGCAAAAGTTGAAGTTGACAATGCCAAGGCCTGTACAGGCCTGTATTCTAGCTGCACATAGTTGGTATACCTTTCCTGATGTTAGTTAACTTTGTTTGCAGCAAAAGGCTTGGTCCATGGCTCAAGATAAATAATTTGACATAAAACATGCTTTATCAAAGTGGCAATGTTATCTTTTTGCCAAAAATGGATTAATTCAATGTGTAATGTTCTAAAGCTCAGAACAAAGCCTCTAACCATTGTATTTGCATTTAATTTATGAGTGTAGAAAGGATTAGAACCTGTAAACCAAGTACAAGCATGCTTTGGACAAATTTGCAAGTTGTAGCAATGTACAAAATGCCTTGGACAAAAGTGATAATTTTTCATTTTCAAACTTTCGATTCTCCCTAACCATGAATGATCTTGGAGAGTTATTTGACATTTTGGAAAGCTTGTAACATGATCTACAATCCATCTTTGAAATTAATTTTGATATTCCACTTGGAACTATGTGAAAAATTTCCATGAAGATAGGTCAAAATCCTGCCTAAACTAGGGCAAAATTTCACTAAGTTAAAAGTTTCATGGACCCTTATTCATAAAATCATAACTTGAGATCCAAGTATCTGCTGGGAAAACTTTGTGAATAAAAGTTGTATATTTTGTGGAGGACTACAAATTTCATGTTGGAAGTTTTCTTTGAATCCAATTGCATCATGGAGAAAAAGTTGGGAAAGATTGGGAAAAAATAAGAAATTTTCATAACTTAGAAAATTTCTAAGTTATGAAAATTTTCAATCTTAAACCCTAATTTCCAAAATTAGGTTTCTTGGTCAACAAGTTTCATGTTTTGACACATCTTGATGAAAAATAACCCTTGGCACTTGATTTTGACCAAAAAGTCAAAGTTTGACTTTTCAATGTATAGTTGATTTTTGATCAGTTGACTGGAAAATTCATCTGTCAATCCAATGCATTTGATATCTTTTGAACCTTGTGATTAGGTCAAGATGATGCCAATGAGTCCTTGAAACCATGATTTAACCCAATTTACCATTGGCTAGGTGAAAAATCAGAAATTGCCCTTCTATAGTCAAAACCCTAATTTTGACCATTTTGCCCTTTTGATGATCTGATTAAATTTCTTGAGGAGTTGTGGTCCAAACTTGATCAAATGGTTCATATGAGTCTATAATGTTGATGTGGATAAAAAATTATGAGGTTTGACTGTAAATTGGCCACAATTGACTTTTTCCCCAACACAGTTGATTTTTAGGTCAACTGTCCAATTGACTGGGCAAAAATTTAATTCAAGGCTTGAAACTTGGTATGAGAAATCTTATAAGTCCAACATGAAGTATGAAAGTAACATTAGGCATTGAAGGTCCAAAAATACTTGTGCAAACTCAAACCCTAATTTCAAGTCATCAGTGCAAGGAAATGTCTTAAGCTGAACAAACCCTAAACTGGTCTTGAGTCCAAAGAGTATTGTGAGGGGAAATCTTGATAAAATGAGAGGGAAAATTTTGGGGTACAACAGAACCATATACTCAATCACATTTTTTTGCTTTCTTCTTTCCACAAATTCACCATGGTAACCACATATTCAATCACTATTTCTTGCTTCTAATGAAGATGAAGATTAATATTTACACTACTACAAAACGCGTAAACAACAATATCATGTTTACGACGTATCCATATATACCGTAGTAATATGTTAAAATTTGTGCGCCTAGTGAGTTGTTAGATTTATTAATGATAGTTCAATTTAAGTATCATAGTAAAAAATTATGTGTAGCACGCTTCGATTTCCAGTAACCATATTTTTTCATATTTTTGGAGTACATTAAGCGTGTGTGACCTATCTCTATTATTTAAAAAGTAAATTGTAAGTGATTTAACAACGGTGAATACATAAACCGTTGTTAAAGGACTTAAGTTTCCACTACTGTTTCTTTGTTCAATAGCGATTAAAGGGTTTACTGATAAATTAAAACAAAAATCTTTTCGTATTTCTTTCATAATGCACACTAGGTGAACAAGCGAGCCATAGACGATAGTGGTGGCTCAAATCTTCGTATCCATTCATTTGCAGCTCAAATATTTGTTCATTTGATGCTTCAGCTTTGCGGTACGGTACTCTTCAAGATCTTCAATCCTTTTTTATTTGTTTATGCTGTATATGCTCAAATTTTAACCCTTTTCATTCATTTGATTCTTCGGCTTCATAGTATAGTACTCTTCAACATCTTCATTTGTTTTTTCTTGGTTTATGTTGTATATGCTCAAATCTTCACCCTCTTTGTTCATTTGATTCTTCAACTTTGAAGTACGGTACTCTTCAACATCTTCATTCCTTTTTTCTTTGTTTATGTTGTATATAAGCTCAAGTCAGTATGAGAGTACATTTTTCATATGCTTTAGGTTTAGATTTTCATATGCTCCAGTTAGTTTTTGGATTAGATTTTGGTGTGTAATTCACATAATTATATGTGTATAAATTTTAGAAGTTCTTATGGAACGTAGTTGGATGAAAGCCAATATATTAGGTCTGATTTATGAGAAAGGAGTTTTTGATTTCCTTGAATACGCTGATAAACATCTTCTCGATGATGGTGTCTTTTATTTTCCTCGTGTTGTTTGCACGAATATCGATAAGGGTACAAAGGAAGAAATATTCCAACACCTTTTTTATGATGGTATATGTCAAAATTATATAATATGAACGTGCCATGGTGAGGTGGATAAAGAGTAAAGTAGGGCATCATAAAGTCAAAGAGTGGATGAAGAGTAATATATGGAAGATCAACTAGAGGATATGTTATGTGATATTGGAGAATCTTCTTTTGAGAATGTTCATATTTATGATACTATATGTAGTGATAAAGACATCCTTTATATAAGGGATGTACAAATTTTACACGATTACCGATGGTGTTAAAGTTGCTATGAGGCCAAGAAAATATTGCTAAAGAAAATGTTACCAGAAGATAACAAATTGTCGGATCGTTGCTATGAGGCCAAGAAAATATTGTGTCCAATGAGTCTGGAGTATATCAAAATACATGTTTTCCCTAATGATTGAACATTATATAGTGTGATACGGTGGAATAACCGACTGTTAATACTGGTTTTGTATTTGTTTTTGCAAAATGTTTCGGTAAGCAAGAGTCGCCATCGACTTTTCTTTTATCCAAATTAAGGAAAGGGTGAAAAGAACAGAAAAAGAACTTTTCGAGAGTTTTCTGAGTAAGGGGGTAGATTATGGAAAGGGAAGGTGTTAACACCATTTCCATCCGTAATTATTTACGAGATCTTAGATGTTAGCTCATGTTTTGAAAATTTCTTGTGCTTTGTATTTTGAAAAATGTTTTGAAATGCCTTAGTGCGGCGATTCACTTTGTGATAACTCTTGTATCAGTCCTCAATAGTGTTGACAAAGCAAATGTCTTTGAAATTTGTTTTTGAAATGTGTAAGTGTAAATAGTTTGTTTTGAGTATAGCATCTAACAGCTATCTACTTGTACTCGAAAATGTTTGTTCTTTCCCTCCTTATCCTTTAGGCAGTGCCATCCTACTATTAGCGAGTAGGTAGCCCTATCGTTAGATGTTTGAGGGACGTTCAAAGGGACGTACAATCATAAAGGCAACAATGTAGAGATGCTTTAGAAATTTCTCGTTAGGGACTAGATCATTTACCGAGAGGTAATTGTAGGGTCATCGAGGGACTATGATCTTTTGATTTATGGGTCTTTGCTAAAGCGTCCCTGTCTCGAGGGACATGACTGTTTTATTTATGAAGGCAACTAAAATGGGGTACCCTAGAGGTGTATATGTGTGATGTGTGTTATGTTCAGTTATTTTTTATCTTTTGTGTTAGGTTTGCTAATCTTTTTTCATTAGTCTTGTCATGCAATCCTAGTTACTAGCAGTTAATATATATACAAGAATTTAAAGTGCAGAAATGTAAAGTGCGGGAATGTAAATCCTACGCTATTACATGGATTTTTAAGAGGTACATTATAGAAATATGAAAAGTAAAGTCCTAGTTACTATTACAAACTGGAAAGCAGTTACGATAAGATGAAAAATGCGAAAGTAAATAAATACGCGCGAATTGAGAATAACGTCTAAAAATCCTAAGGTAAGAGGAAATATTTTTGTTTTGTTTTTATTTATAAAAGAAAATAAAACTTAAGTCTATTTAATTTTAATTTCAAGAAAAAGTTAAAATAATTAATTAATTTATTTACAAAATTAGTTTAATTAAAAAAATATTAACTTAATATTTTTTGTGAATTTAGTTTTAATGTTAATAAAACACGAGGCAAGAAAATAAAAGAAATAAGTAAAAACTAAAAAAATAAGAAAATGATATAGAGGCTTTTTTTTTATCCAGAGGAAGGATTCCTTCGATTCACCCTCCTTTGGCCTTCTTTCGATTGGGCTTAAGAGTTGATGTAAGCAAGCTTTGATTTGCACCTTTTCCTTCCTCTTTCGATTGAGCTAGGGAGTGGTATGGGCAACCTTCGATTTGCACCTTCTCTATTTCTTTCGATTGAGAATATGAAGTAACATGGACCTGTGGAGCAGCATGAGTGCATATCCTTTGTTCACACTCTTTTTGTCTTTCATTTGAATCTGTACAGGTTAGTTCCAACAAGAAAAACAAACAAACCAAGAGGGCAGAAACGAAGAACACAACTAAGAGGCTATCTACATATTATGCTTAAACGAAAAGTAAGTACAGGGCTATTTACATGTCATGCTGAAATGAAAGATGTAAGGTCAAGGGGACTTACCTTGCTTAAAACTGGAACTTGTGTGGGGGACTATAGTTGCTGGATACTCTTGGGTTCGAAAGGAGAGAGAACAAGTGTGGTGTGATCTTGTTGAGTTTTGAGAGTTTTTGGTGTGCTTCTCTTAGACTATGTATGTGTGTAAAACAATATGTGTGTATGGTTCCCCTGGGCTTATCTCTCTCCTCTGTGTGTGTATGTAGGTGGTCTCCTTATTTTTTCTGTCCTCCTTTGAGCTTGCTAGTGTGCTCCTTATATAGAGTGGAAGGAGGGGATAAGGTAAGCAAGGTAGTAAAAAACCATAAACAGGTTCTTTAAGGCCATGAATGAGAATTTGAATTTTTGCTAAAGACATGGAATTCTTGTCTCTTTTTGAACTTGAATTAATGTGGACACCTTTGACTTTCGAATACCTTCAGTCCCTGCTTTTCGATTGGACCTCTTGTATATCTTTCTAATGAGTCTTTTGAATGGACCTTTTGTGTACCCTTCAAATGGGCCTTTTGAATGTCTCCTTCGAATGGATTTTTGAGTGTCTTTTGAATAGTCCATATGTATGCCGTGTGCCCTCTTCGAATGGGCCACCAAGGTGTGTCCTTCGAATGGCTCAAGTCTCATCATTAGGGCCTCTTTAATTGAGCCCTTACTCAGCTAGCCCCAACGAAAACTCTTTCCAGGCTAATCGAAGCTTCCTTCAGTATGAATGCTTGTGTAGGAAACTTGAGGATAGCAATATATGGGATTTTGGGCCAGCCAGCATCTTTGAATGGATCATTTATGTGTCCTTCGAATGGCTTTAGATTAGACCCATCTATTTGCCTTAGCTGTTTAATTAAGATACCCTCAAGTGAGAACTTTGTTCTGTCAATCGAAGCCTCCTTCGTCACTTCCTTCGAATGCCATTTGCACAGGAAGCATGTGTCTGGCCACATGTAGAACCAAGACTCATCATAAGATAAACTTGTATTATGTGTCTCTTTTGAATGGCCAGAAATATGTGTATCCTTTGTTTTGAACCAATGTGTGTGCTCTTTTGAAAGGACCACACGCATCACTTGTATGCATCACTTGCCATTCCTTCGAATGGGACAACAAAGTAAATCATATGCGTGTTGAAACAAACTTTCTAAGGGAGATACTGCCCAATCAAAGCAGGAATCAAGCTTGCTCCAAAGAAATCAAATGCCCAATCGAAACATGAATCAAGCTTGCATGCAGTAAGAGAAACCTGCAGAGGCCCTTGATCAATCGAAGCAGACATGCAGGTAACCATTACATTGTGAATCAAGCAAGCATGTATAGCCAATGGTGCAATTGAAGGATGTATGCAGGAGGCCATTGCCTTGTGCCTGCTGGCGTGAAGGAAGTTCCTGCCTTGTGAATTGAAGGCAAGCGTAAAGAAGGCACTTATCTTCTGAATTGAAGGAAAGTTGTAGGAGGCCATTTCCAACACCTTTTGAATCAAAAGAAACCAGTAAGAACCCAACGCCCTATGAATCGAAAGAAGCCAGTAGGAAGCTACTAACTTCTGAATCGAAGGAGCACCAACATGAGGCCCTTCCATTTTGAATCTAAGGAGGTTGTTTCAAAGGAAACACATGCCTAGTCGAAGCTTGTATACAGCAAACAAGCAAAAGGCCAAGTCTTCAATCAAAGCTTAGAAATTTGAAGCCATCTTGAAGGAGGTTAGGTGCTCAATCGAAGCCTGTCAAGATGTCAATCGAAAGACACATTGTTCATCTTCAAAAATTTTATTTTTATTTAATCAAGTACTTGTGACCACCCATATAAGAAAAAAAATCTTGGAAAACATGAGAGTGCAAATTTTGGGGTACAACATATAGGAAAGAGTATGGAGACTTGTATCAATGTCCGAAATATGGTGTGTCGCATTACAAGATGAAGGGCAACAATGGTGATGAAAATGAATATGAAAATATTAGTAGGAAGCACCATTCTGCTAAACTGTTATGGTACTTGCCAATAATTTCACGATTTAAGAGACTTTTTGCTAATTCGAATGACACAAAGAATCTTAGATGATATGCAGATGAAAAGACTCGTGATGGAAACATTCGCCATGTAGCTGATTCGTTGCAATGGAAGAAAATTAATTCGTTGTTTCTGCATTTTAGAGTTGAGCTAAGAAACCTTTGGCTTGGGCTTTCCACCGATGGATTGAACCCCTTTGGTAATCTAAGCACTAATCATTTTTTGTGGTCTGTTCTTCTCATTATTTACAACCTATCTCATTGGTTGTGCATGAAGCGTAAGTGTATATTATTAAGTATAATGATTTATGGACCACGGCAACCTGGTAATGACATAGATGTTTATCTTTCTCCATTAATTAATGATTTAAGACTCTTGTGAAATGAAGGCGTTGAGGTTGATGATTCATATTATGGGGAAAAGTTTAAGATGCGTGCAATGTTATTTTGCACAATCAACGACTTTCCTGCTTATGGTAACTTGGCTGAATATAGTGTCAAAGGACATAAAGTGTGTCCTATTTGTGAAGATAATACTTGTTATCACCATCTTTAGTTTGGAAAAAAGATCGTTTACCTTGGGCATCGAAAATTTCTAAAACCAGGTCATTCTTATCATAATTTGGGGAAGGCTTTTAATTGAGAGCAAGAGTTTGACGGGGCTTTTGAACCTTTAATTGGGGATGAAGTTTATCAACGACAGGAACATATTAATGTTGTCTTCGGAAAGAGGGAAAAAGAAAAAGGGACAGTTGCAAAAAATAGATGGAAAAATAGGTCCATCTTCTTTGATCTTCCATATTGGTCAAGTCTTGATGTTAGACATTGTCTTGATGTGATGCACGTGGAGAAAATGTGTGTGATAGATTGATTGGAACACTACTAAATATTCCAGGAAAAACTAAAGATAGTAAGGCTCCCTGTCTTGATACGGAGGCGATGGGTATACAAAAACAGTTGGCTTCAATAGAGAAAGGAAAAAGAACTTATTTTCCTCCAACATGTCACACTCTATCTAAAAAGGAAAAGAAAATTGTTTGCGAGTGTTTGCAAGGTATTAAAGTTCCACAAGGTTACTCATCAAACATCAAGAAACTTGTATCAATGAAAGATCTCAAGTTAATTGGTTTAAAATCTCATGATTGTCATGTATTGATGCAACAACTTCTACAAGTGTCTATCTGTGGGATCCTACCAAAGAATGTGAGAGTAACTATAACGAGATTGTGCTTATTTTTCAATGTCATATATAATAAAGTTCTTGATTTCAAAAAATTAGATGAATTAGAAGAGGATGATGCCATAATCTTGTGTCAATTGGAGATGTATTTTCCTCTATCATTTTTTGACATTATGGTTCACTTACTTGTTCATCTAACCAAAATTTTGTGTCATTACTTGGACTTCATACGACATTGGTCATTATATCTTTTATACAAAATCAAAATATGATCGTAGTACAATACAAAATAGTGGGTTAATGGTTGAAGTCGAATCGATGTATTTCTCTAGTTCGAAAGATAAGAATATTGTATTGGCAACTACCTTGTTTTATGGTGTCATTTATGAGATTTGGGAGATTGAGTATTGTCATACCCCAAATTTTGACCTAAGATATCACCTCCCATCTGCATCGTTACATTGCAAGTGTTCACAAGCGATTTGACCTATTTTTATCAATTTTCAAAGCAGATTTTAAAAATTCATAACTTCTTCAAATTTCGACATTTTTGAGAGGTTGTTTTTGCACATGATTTTCCTTGACATCATCTACAACTTTTCTTTATAAATCAAGGGAAAATTATGCATTAAAAAGCCATGAAAAATTGTTGACGTTAAAAGTTATTTTGTGAATTTGGTGAAATTTGAGTTCGACTGTGTTTTATTCATGATTTCTTTTCCATTAAAAAATTGCAAAAGACGCACTTAACATGTGTTATTATTTTTATTTATTTATTTATAATTTTTTTTATTTCTTTATTCAAAATATAAAAAATATGGTCTTTTATTAATTCTATTTAAATTTATATGTTTGTATTACTTTATTTGAAAAAATCCAAAAAAAAAATATGTGATTAGCGTCATCTTTATTTTAGTTGTATTTTACATCCTGAAAATCTCAAAGAAAAAATATATAGTTAATACCATTTTCTTTTATTTACATTTTATTTCTTTAGTCATTATAATTTTAGTTCCTTTTTAATTTTGATTTAGTTCTAATATTAATTGAATTTCTTAAATTGAATTATTATTATTACTAAACACTTTTTTTTGTGTCTCTTATTTTAATTTTTTGTACTTTTAGTTTAGTTGTCACTACCAATCTCCTCTTCTTTTTTTTTGGTTAATTATTATTACTATTTTTCTTGTTGTTAATTTTGTTTTATCCAAAAAGAAAGAAAATATAAAGTTGGAGGAGGGTCACAGTTTACAACAACAATTTTATCTCATCTCTTGTCATTTTCATGCTGCACATCCAAACACAACTATCCAAAATTTGCTTCAACTCTTGCCAAATCTTCCCACAAACCTGCTACTGTCATACTGCAAAATCTGCACTATAATACATCCAAGAAACTTGCATAATGAGGCCAAGCCATAGCCCTGTACTAAAACCAGGCCATAAACAGTTTAAAAAAAACCTGTCAAAATTGCACTAATTTAGCAAGACCAAAACCTGTATCAAAAAAGCAATAAAGCAAATCACCAAATTTATTCAAGCTTATCAAAATCTCCATCCAATTTCACTTATGTTTTGGCAATAAGACAAGAGAAAAATCACAAAATAAAGGAGGGGACACAAATCCTTCACTCTTCATCTTTCTCTTCAACTTATTTCCTTCCACCCACCTCTCACTGCATAAATCAATTGCATCCCTTTACAATCCTAAAAAACAATAGATCACTCATTCAAAACCCTTTCAGTACCCATAACTCACAACACAGAAGAATACGGTAGAAAAATACATACAAGAAAAGAACAAAATATATTTTCATACCTCTACAATCTTCCACCTTAGAGAATCAAAACAGTTCACAATATGCACATAAAACTGGAAGTTTAGCTAGCAGGTGTCGCACCTCCAAGGACTCATAACCGAAACAGATAGGAAAGACAGAGAAGAAGAGGCATAAAGGGAGAAGATGGAAGATCTTAAACTCACTTCCTTTTGAAGAACTCCGTCGGAGAGACTCTGACAGGTAATGCTTATTCCATCCTTTTGCATAAAACCAGCATCTCTGTATGTATTCACTATCAAAACTTGTTGATGTTGCATATGTAATCCCTGCTACAAAAGTAAAAAAAAGGGGTTGAATTGAGTCCAAATCAAATTACTTTATCGTGTTTACAAATAAACCAGAAAGTTTAGAATCGGGTAAAAATAAAGTCACCTTAAAACTTTAACATCATCCTCACCGTTACTCTTTCCTCCACCAAACTGTAACGCTACTTCTCTCACGTAAACTACCCTTCACACATAAACTTCCTCCATCTTCTTATACTAACACACTATGGCTCGCACTCTGCCGCGCCGTCGCATTTTTCGCTGTTTCACATCTCCGTCCTCCGCCTTTGCCAATGAAACCATTGTGAGAGCTTCGCCTCCGTGATTCTTTGTTTACTTCTGCGACTACTCTTAGTTCAAAAGAGAATTCAAATACTCGATCCAGTATATGGAAGTTGCCGGAGAAATCGGGGTATCAGAATTCCTTCAGGGTACATGCAGACAGACATTGTTTTTGGTGAGGAAGCCTCAGAAACACAGAAGTCAATTGCTTTGGGGTACTCTTTGTAATAGGGGTCGTGTTCCGAGCTCATCTCTAAAACCATTGCATTTGAGATGTCAAGCTCAAGAGAATCCTAGAGTTGTGGTTTCTGGGAGTGGTGGAAGTTTGGTAGGAGAACAGTCTGGTTTGGTTGAGAAGCCTTCTGCTGAGGTTGTTCATTTGTTTTGTGTGCCGTTTATCCAAGAAAGTGCAGCTTCCGAGCTTCTAAGGGAAGCTCAAGTGAAAATCTCTAGTCAGATAGTGGACTTGAAGACAGAACAATTCTTTAATGTTGGCCTTGGGGCGCAGCTTTCGAGTGGCAAGCTTTCGGTACTTAAATGGCTTCTTTCGGAAACATTTGAGCCTGAGAATTTGGGAACTGAGAGCTTTCTTGAGAAGAAGAGGAATGGTTGGGGTTTTAGAAAGATGAGGGTGATGATGCGAAAGAATAAAGAGAGAAGAGTAGGCAGTCGTTTTAGCGAGAGAGAGAGAGAGAGAGAGAGATCACGTCATTGATTTCTGTTTCAATAATTTTCCTTTAAACTGAATTTCATTGAAAATGATAATAGTAATTAATCTACAACTTTTTCCTTTTCCAATAAAGCATGCAGCCGCCGCCCCCCTTTGCCTCCCTAGGGTTTCTTGTTTCTCTTCCTTTTCCCTTGACCCGGTGGCCCATTGGGCCCAATTTTAGTCCATTCCAATTTCAATTTTCCTTTATGTTTTATTTAACTTATACTAATTAATGAATAATAGTACAGCTCAATTGGTAAAAGGCATTAACAGCATTCTAAGGGTTCCGAGTTCAAGTCTTGGTTGGGACATTTTTTTATCTTTGGTCAATTATTTAACATACTTAATAATATTAATTTAATTTTCTGTTTAATTAGTAACTATTAGAAAAAACATAAAAATGTTCAATTAAAATTTATTTTGTCAACATACTATTTAATTCTTATTTTTATTTTGTGTTGTTGTCTATTTAATTATTCAAAAATACATGTTTCATGATTTAATTTTTGTCATGTGTTTAATTATTAAAAAAAATCTATGTTTTCTTAATTTAATCTTCATGCACTTTTTGATTATTTATTTAATTGTTAAGATGCATGCTAGTATGATTTAAATTTCATTAGTTAATTGTTTAATTATAATTTTAATTAATTGATCGTTAATCCGCATATCTTTCGTCCGTTTCAATCCAAGGGAATCGTTTAAATTTTTGTCGACTTCATGTCATCAAACACATAGCGCGAATACCCTCATTCATCTTCCGTTTATCATTTTGTTAAAAACTTAAGATAATGTTCCTAAAAAAACCAATTTTCAAACTCACGCCTTTTAAGCCAAAACTTCGATACTAGGTTGTCGTATCTTCAAAATATTTTCCAAACAAATCATTTTTACCAAATAAACAATTTCAACCAAAAACAGATATTTCAAAAGGTTCCTATAGAATACTATAGATACATTGGGTGCTAATACCTTCCCCTTGTATAACCAACCCCCGAACCATAGACCTCTTTTCAAAAACGCCTTGTATTTTCATTACTTTTAAAAGTATTATTTTACATTGCATACTTTAGGGTTTTATTTCGCTCTTTCCCCTTTTCCCTTGGAAATAATAAAGCGCGGTGGCGACTCTTGCTTTTGTGAGACAAATTAATTAATAATTCGATCTCCGATTTACCCCGCTACATTTTTATCGCTACAGAAATGGCGACTCTGCTGGGGAAAGATTGACCTCATGCTGGTCCATCCCTAAGTGGGTTAAGCCTAGTTTGTCTTATCTGTTTTATTATTATTTATTTGATTTGTTTGATTATATGTTTATATTGGGGTTGTTTGGGTTTTTTTTGCAAAGGACGAATCCTATACCCGGTTTAAGTTACACTTAAGAATAGGACGGGCGGTATAGTCATGTTAACTTTGAGGGAGTAATCCCGAAGAAGGAGGCATGAAATCCCCCACTCAGTGGAAGGCCCTTTTGAATGTAATATTTGTTTATCGAGTAATCGGGAAGACATTATTATTTTCGACCTGGGAGCCAGAGAAGCTGAGAACCGTAGAACCCTAACCCAACTTGGCCTTTTAGGTGTAGCGCGGAGATTATAACGGAGTAATCCAGAAGTAACTGTCACACGATGCTACGCTCGGATGAGTTTCTCTTGAGAATATTGCTAATTATTGAGTAATCAAGACGTTGGTAATATCCGAAGGAGGAATGTAGGCTCTGGGAACTTTTAGAACCTTGTCTTACAGGTATGATTAAACCATTAGTACATACCTTGGGGTGGGCTTTATCCCTTGACTCCATGCACAAACGTTGAACCTTTGAACCTCGTATTTGTGAACTTGTGTGTAACTAATTGCATTATCATTCATCCATGCATCCATCAACATTTTTTGAAAAAAAAAAACTATCAAAATGAACGATCATTTGCATCGCATATCATGCATCATACAACATTTTTTGTAACGCATGGAGTGGTTTGCCAGAACTGGATTGCTGTTGATGTTCCTGCTGTGATGCACATTTCTGAGTAATGTTTTGTTTTATTTTAGAAAAAAAATTTCGCTCTGCCCAAGGCGAAAAGTATTTGTGTCGGGCTATGTTGAAAATAAATCCTTTTGCTCTGCCCAAGGCAAAAGAGAAAATGTCTGGGCTCTTTGTTTCAAGTATTGCCCCTCATGAATAAAAATGTTATTTTGTCCACTACTGTTTTATTTTTTTTACTTTTTTTGGGAAATAGTAATGAAAATTAATTGGTAGTAATAGGAAAATATAATAATATTTTGTTTCATTTGTACAACATTCATATTAATCGATTTCTAAAATAAAGCATAATCATATGTGCAGATTAATCCATGACATAACCATTGAAAACAATGATCCTATGCCCCCTCCCAACTTTGAATTCCCTGTGTTCAGATCCGAAGAAGAGGATAGCGAGGAAGTTCCTGATGAAATTTCCCGTTTGCTTGAGCACGATGAAAAGACTATTCAGTCGTTTGAAGAACCTATAGAGATGATCAATTTGGGTGATGAAGAAGATAAAAAGGAAGTCAAGGTCGGAGCATTGCTTATCCCAGAGGTCAAAGAGAAAATGTTGGAGCTTCTCAAAGAGTATGTTAATGTGTTTGCTTGGTCCTACCAAGATATGCCAGGTTTGGACAACAATATTGTGGAGCATCATTTACCGTTGAGACCTGAATGTCCGCCGATTAAGCAGAAGTTGAGAAGGACTCGTCCCGATATGGCTGACAAGATCAAAGAAGAAGTTCAAAAACAAATTAATGCAGGTTTCCTTGTTACATCAGTCTATCCTCAGTGGTTGGCCAATATAGTGCTTGTTGCTAAGAAATATGGCAAGGTTCGAATGTGTGTAGACTATAGAGATCTGAATAGAGCTAGCCCAAAGGATGACTTCCCATTACCGCACATTGACGTATTGGTCGACAGTACCGCAAAGTTCAAAGTCTTTTCTTTCATGGATGGTTTCTCTGGTTACAATCAAATCAAGATGGCACCAGAAGATATGGAGAAGACAGCTTTCATTACACCTTGGAGAATATTTTGTTATCGGGTTATACCGTTTGGTTTGAGGAATGCTGGTGCAACATACCAAAGGGCCATGACTGCTTTGTTCCATGATATGATGCATAAAGAGATAGAAGTGTATGTAGATGACATGATTGCCAAATCACAAACTGAAGAAGATCATTTGGAACATTTATTGAAGTTATTCCAGCATTTGAGAAAGTATAAACTCCGTTTGAATCCCAACAAGTGCACTTTTGGTGTTCGTTCTGGAAGACTTCTGGGTTTCATTGTCAGTCAGAAAGGTATTGAGGTAGATCCTGATAAAGTCAAATCTATTCGGGAAATGCCCGCACCCAAGACGGAAAAACAAGTAAGAGGATTCCTTGGGAGACTGAATTATATTTCTAGATTTATATCTCATATGACTGCTACCTGTGGGCCGATTTTCAAGCTTCTCCAAAAGAACCAAGGATGTGTGTGGACAGAAGATTGTCAGAGAGCTTTTGATAGCATCAAAGAATATTTGCTTGAACCTCCCATTTTGATTCCTCCAGTGGAAGGAAGACCTTTGATTATGTACCTGACTATATTGGAAGATTCCATGGGATGTGTGCTTGGTCAACAAGATGAGACTGGAAGAAAGGAACATGCCATATATTATCTGAGTAAGAAATTCACAGACTGTGAGTCTCGATACTCAATGCTTAAGAAAACTTGTTGTGCTTTAGCTTGGGCTGCCCGCCGTCTGCGCCAATATATGATTAACCACACCACTTGGTTGATCTCCAAAATGGATCCGATCAAGTATATCTTTGAGAAGCCCGCCTTATCTGGAAGAATAGCCCGTTGGCAGATGTTGTTATCCGAATATGACATTGAGTATCACACTCAAAAAGCAATCAAAGGGAGGATTTTAGCCGACCATTTGGCTCACCAACCAATTGATGATTATCAATCCATCAAGTTTGATTTCCCAGATGAAGATGTTATGTACTTGAAGGCTAAAGATTGTGAAGATCCGTTACCTGAAGAAGGACCTGATCCCGAATCCCATTGGGGTTTAATATTTGACGGAGCTGTGAACTCTTATGGAAATGGAATTGGGGCAATCATCGTCACTCCCCGAGGTACTCATATCCCGTTCACGGCGAGATTGAAGTTTGACTGCACGAACAACATGGCTGAATATGAGGCATGTATTATGGGTCTCGAAGAAGCAGTGGATCTAAGGATTAAGATTCTTGATATTTACGGAGATTCGACATTGGTAATTAATCAAATCAAAGGAGAATGGGAGACTCGTCATCCTGGTTTGATCCCTTACAGAGACTATGCTAGAAGATTGTTAACTTTCTTCAACAAAGTGGAATTACATCATATCCCTAGAGATGAAAACCAAATGGCTGATGCTTTAGCTACTTTGTCTTCAATGTTTCAAGTGAATGGTTGGAACGATGTGCCTACAATCCGGGTTATGCGCCTCGACAGACCTGCTCATGTGTTCTCAGTAGAAGAGGTCACCGACGACAAACCGTGGTTCTATGATATTAAACGTGTTCTTCAAACTCAAGAGTACCCGCCTGGGGCATCCAATAAAGATAGGAAGACGTTGAGGAGATTGGCAAGCAGTTTCTTCCTCAATGAAGAAGTATTATATAAGAGGAATTACGACATGGTCTTGCTCAGATGTGTAGACAGACATGAAGCAGACATGCTGATGCAAGAAGTACATGAAGGATCCTTTGGCACTCATGCCAACGGACATGCGATGGCTAAAAAGATGTTGAGAGCTGGTTACTATTGGATGACAATGGAATCTGATTGCTGCAAATATGTGAAGAAATGTCATAAATGCCAGATTTATGCGGACAAGATACATGTGCCACCGACCCTCCTTAACGTTATCTCTTCACCTTGGCCTTTCTCTATGTGGGGCATTGATATGATTGGAATGATTGAACCCAAAGCTTAAAATGGTCATCATTTCATCTTGGTAGCAATCGATTATTTTACTAAATGGGTGGAAGCAGCATCTTATGCTAATGTAACCAGACAGGTGGTAGTCAGATTTATCAAGAATCAGATCATTTGTCGATACGGTATCCCGAGCAAGATCATCACTGATAATGGTTCGAATTTGAATAACAAGATGATGAGAGAGCTTGGTGAAGAGTTCAAGATCTAACATCATAATTCTTCTCCTTACAGGCCGAAGATGAATGGGGTTGTTGAAGCTGCTAACAAGAACATCAAAAAGATTGTCCAGAAGATGGTGGTAACTTATAAAGATTGGCATGAAATGC
The DNA here is from genome assembly GCA_948472305.1 of Vicia faba. Taxonomy (NCBI): domain Eukaryota; kingdom Viridiplantae; phylum Streptophyta; class Magnoliopsida; order Fabales; family Fabaceae; genus Vicia; species Vicia faba. The sequence continues at coordinate 765,884,764 of OX451741.1, read as the reverse complement.
TTCCGTTTGCTCTGCATGGATAGCGCACTTCAGTTCGAACTTCAACAGGCGCAACCCCGTTTTCCCTAGTTTACGGTATGGAAGCAGTACTCCCCGTGGAGGTTGAGATTCTGTCTATGAGAGTGTTGATGGAAGCTAAACTTTCTGAGGCTGAATGGTGTCAAAGTAGATATGATCAGTTGAATTTAATTGAAGAAAAGAGATTGACAACATTGTGTCACGGTCAATTATATCAGCAGAGAATGAAGAAGGCTTTTGATAAGAAGGTTCAACCACGCGAGTTCAGAGAAGGTGACCTTGTGCTCAAGAAGATATTATCTTTCCAACCTGATTCTAGGGGCAAGTGGGCTCCGAATTATGAAGGACCGTATGTCGTTAAGAAAGTTTTCTCTGGAGGTGCCTTGATTCTCACAAATATGGACGGTGAAGAGCTCCCGCGCTCCATGAACGCCGATGCAGTCAAGAAATATTTCGCTTAGGTTTGAGTTGACAGTTTGCTAAGTTGAAAACCCGAAGGGGCGGCTTAGGCAGGCTTTTGGTCATCCCGGCTGTGGTATTTAAGCACATTTCGGAATTCGAAGTTGTTAGGGAGAATAGCGATCATTGTTTTTGTGTAACCCTTTCTTTCATGTACTATTTCCCAAACTTTTGTAAACCGTTGGAGTCGCGTTGTTAGCGAACTACCATCTTATTAATGAAATTTGAGCATTTACCTTTTGTGGGCAAAATTTTAATTTTACGGAAATATTTGAAACAAATTTATTTAAAGTATTCTTATTTTAAAAATGTGTCGTGAATAATGAAAGGAATATTAACAGTTGTTCCGAGGATGGTCAAGCCACGAAATGCAAAACAATACAGTAATTTATCCTTGCATGATGAACATGTTTTATTTCAAAATCGTCACGAGGTGTTGGTTGTGCACACTCTTGTTTCTAGTGGTACTAAGCTTGGTGACTCCCCAGTTTTTCCATTTAAGCGTTGTTTTGGTTATCTTTTTTTGAGCGATTTCCGTAGTGTGGTACACTTTGTCTCATGCCAGTGGTCTATTGGTATTAGAAGATTGGATTTGAATACTTTTCTCCTCAGAAGACTTGAGCCTTGCAGCGTGATACGCTCTGACGTTGCTTTGTGGTTCTAGTTCCAGTTATTTTCCGTCTTTTTTAAGATTGGCCGAGTATCTATTATGTCGTGACATCTTATTGTCTTCAAGTTATTCCATCTATTTGTTTTGTCAGCATAACATTCATTTACTCACTTACACTTATATCAGCATGCATATTCACATTTGTCGTTGATTTTGGGTTGTATACTTTGTTTATTAAGACAATGTACATGTTCTTTCCAAGTAGAAGGTTAGCTTAGGCAGAAAATGTGCTTCCTTTCTAAATTCCCCAACTGAGCTAATCCTCGTGGATGATTTTTTGATTTAGCCTACCTTGTACATTTCTAGATAGGATGAATCCCCCAATAAAGTTACTTTCTCATTGGGTGGAGTCTTGTTTGACTGTTTTCTCTCTGGTTTATTCCTGGAGGGAGTTGTTGTCTCTTGCATAGGCTATCTCATGGTTTTCCCCAGTGAAGTCGCCACCTAGACGAATTGTGCATTTATTTTGCGCATTTAAGTATGTGATCTCCTCGGGAAGGATTGATTCATGGTTCTCTTTGACGAAGATTTTATTCTCTTCCAGTGTCATCGCAATTTCCTTCTAAGTTATTCTTCAGAAAACGACAAGCGGTAGCTCTTCACGAGCAACTTGTACGTTATTATCTTTTGGAAAACGACAAGCGGCAGCTCTTCACGAGCAACTTGTACGTTATTATCTTCTGGAAAACGGCAAGCGGCAGCTCTTCACGAGCAACTTGTACGTCATTATCTTCTGGAAAACGGCAAGCGGCAGCTCTTCACGAGCAACTTGTACGTTGTTATTCTTCGGACAACGACAAGCGGCAGCTCTTCACGAGCAACTTGTACGTTATTATTCTTCGGAAAACGACAAGCGGCAGCTCTTCATGAGCAACTTGTGCGTTATTATTTTTGGAAATACAACAAGCGACAGTCTCTTCATGAGCAACTTGCGCGTTATTGATATTTTTCTGGAATACAGCAAGTGGCAGCTTCTTTATTTGAGCAGCTTGTATGTTATTGGTATTTTTTTGGAAAACAGCAAGTGGCGGCTTCTTTATTTGAGCAGCTTGTATGTTATTGACATCCCTGGACGACAGCAAGTGGCAGCTTCTTTATTTGAGAAGCTTGTATGTCATAGTATTTTTTGGAAGACAGCAAGTGGCGGCTTCTTTATTTGAGCAGCTTGTATGTTATTGACATCTTTGAACGACAGCAAGTGGAAGCTTCTTTATTTGAGCAGCTTGTGTATCTACAACCATATTATTATTTCAGCATTAATCAGTATATCTCCGAAAATCCCGCAGAGAGTTTTGTTATAAAATCTTTGCCTTCAGAAGTTGGTAGTCCATTATTAGCAAAATTGATACATTTTTGTCTATCTTTGACCTTGAGTTGTGAACTCATTGTTATTTTGGGCCAATAATCTGTTTTTGTGGCCTATGCAAGATGCCTTCTTTGTTAGGGTCAGAGGTCGTATTCTCTTAAATTTTTATTCGATGTCAAGAGTCTATCATTTGAAGTCGATGGCTTATTTCCCCAGTAGTGTATAATCTATGTTCCTGTGATTTGTTGGTGTTTGGCTTCTCCGGCATTGTTTCTGTCTCATACAGTATCATTCTCCATGAATTTAAATACTACATCCATATCATAAACATAATGGTGGTATCTTAGAGCAAAAATTGCGTATTATGTATTTAAGTACCTTCAATCTCGTCGAGACGAAGATTTTAATCTTCATATCTCCGGATAGAAGAAACTTAAATAGGGGCAGCTGTCATACCCCAATTTTTGACCTAAGATATCACCTCCCATCTGCATCGTTACATTGCAAGTGTTCACAAGCGATTTGACCTATTTTTATCAATTTTTAAAGCAGATTTTAAAAATTCATAACTTCTTCAAATTTCGACATTTTTGAGAGGTTGTTTTTGCACATGATTTTACTTGACATCATCTACAACTTTTCTTTATAAATCAAGGGAAAATTATGCATTAAAAAGCCATGAAAAATTGTTGACGTTAAAATTTGTTTTGTGAATTTGGTGAAATTTGAGTTCGACTGTGTTTTATTCATGATTTCTTTTCCATTAAAAAATTGCAAAAGACGCACTAACATGTGTTATTATTTTTATTTATTTATTTATAATTTTTTTTATTTCTTTATTCAAAATATTAAAAATATGGTCTTTTATTAATTCTATTTAAATTTATATGTTTGTATCACTTTATTTGAAAAAATCCAAAAAAAAATATGTGATTAGCGTCATCTTTATTTTAGTTGTATTTTACATCCAGAAAATCTCAAAGAAAAAATATATAGTTAATACTATTTTCTTTTATTTACATTTTATTTCTTTAGTCATTATAATTTTAGTTCCTTTTTAATTTTGATTTAGTTCTAATATTAATTGAATTTCTTAAATTGAATTATTATTATTACTAAACACTTTTTTTTGTGTCTCTTGTTTTAATTTTTTGTACTTTTAGTTTAGTTGTCACTACCAATCTCCTCTTTTTTTTTTTTGGTTAATTATTATTACTATTTTTCTTGTTGTTAATTTTGTTTTATCCAAAAAGAAAGAAAATATAAAGTTGGAGGAGGGTCACAGTTTACAACAACAATTTTATCTCATCTCTTGTCATTTTCATACTGCACATCCAAACACAACTATCCAAAATTTGCTTCAACTCTTGCCAAATCTTCCCACAAACCTGCTACTGTCATACTGCAAAATCTGCACCATAATACATCCAAGAAACAGGCATAATGAGGCCAAGCCATAGCCCTGTACTAAAACCAGGCCATAAACAGTTTAAAAAAAACCTGTCAAAATTGCACTAATTTAGCAAGACCAAAACCTGTATCAAAAAAGCAATAAAGCAAATCACCAAATTTATTCAAGCTTATCAAAATCTCCATCCAATTTTGCTTATGTTTTGGCAATAAGACAGGAGAAAAATCACAAAAGAAAGGAGGGGACACAAATCCTTCACTCTTCATCTTTCTCTTCAACTTATTTCCTTCCACCCACCTCTCACTGCATAAATCAATTGCATCCCTTTACAATCCTAAAAAACAATAGATCACTCATTCAAAACCCTTTCAGTACCCATAACTCACAACACAGAAGAATACGGTAGAAAAATACATACAAGAAAAGAACAAAATATATTTTCATACCTCTACAATCTTCCACCTTAGAGAATCAAAACAGTTCACAGTATGCACATAAAACTGGAAGTTTAGCTAGCAGGTGTCGCACCTCCAAGGACTCATAACCGAAACAGATAGGAAAGACAGAGAAGAAGAGGCATAAAGGGAGAAGATGGAAGATCTTGAACTCACTTCCTTTTGAAGAACTCCGTTGGAGAGACTCTGACAGGTAATGCTTATTCCATCCTTTTGCATAAAACCAGCATCTCTGTATGTATTCACTATCAAAACTTGTTGATGTTGCATATGTAATCCCTGCTACAAAAGTAAAAAAAAGGGGTTGAATTGAGTCCAAATCAAATTACTTTATCGTGTTTACAAATAAACCAGAAAGTTTAGAATCGGGTAAAAATAAAGTCACCTTAAAACTTTAACATCATCCTCACCGCTACTCTTTCCTCTACCAAACTGTAACGCTACTTCTCTCACGTAAACTACCCTTCACACATAAACTTCCTCCATCTTCTTCTACTAACACACTGTGGCTCGCACTCTGCTGCGCCGTCGCGTTTTTCGCCGTTTCACATCTCCGTCCTCCGCCTTTGCCAACGAAACCATTGTGAGAGCTTCGCCTCCGTGATTCTTTGTTTACTTCTGCGACTACTCTTAGTTCAAAAGAGATTTCAAATACTCGATCCAGTATATGGCAGTTGCCGGAGAAATCGGGGTATCAGAATTCCTTCAGGGTACATGCAGACAGACATTGTTTTTGGTGAGGAAGCCTCAGAAACACAGAAGTCAATTGCTTTGGGGTACTCTTTGTAATAGGGGTCATGTTCCGAGCTCATCTCGAAAACCATTGCGTTTGAGATGTCAAACTCAAGAGAATCCTAGAGTTGTGGTTTCTGGGAGTGGTGGAAGTTCGGTAGGAGAACAGTCTGGTTTGGTTGAGAAGCCTTCTGCTGAGGTTGTTCATTTGTTTTGTGTGCCATTTATCCAAGAAAGTGCAGCTTCCGAGCTTCTAAGGGAAGCTCAAGTGAAAATCTCTAGTCAGATAGTGGACTTGAAGACAGAACAATGCTTTAATGTTGGCCTTGGGGTGCAACTTTCGAGTGGAAAGCTTTCGGTACTTAAATGGCTTCTTTCGGAAACATTTGAGCCTGAGAATTTGGGAACTGAGAGCTTTCTTGAGAAGAAGAGGAATGGTTGGGGTTTTAGAAAGATGAGGGTGACAATGCGAAAGAATAGAGAGAGAAGAGTAGGCAGTCGTTTTAGCGAGAGAGAGAGAGAGAGAGATCATGTCATTGATTTCTGTTTCAATAATTTTCCTTTAAACTGAATTTCATTGAAAATGATAATAGTAATTAATCTACAACTTTTTCCTTTTCCAATAAAGCATGCAGCCGCCGCCCCACCTTTGCCTCCCTAGGGTTTCTTGTTTCTCTTCCTTTTCCCTTGACCCGGTGGCCCATTGGGCCCAATTTTAGTCCATTCCAATTTCAATTTTCCTTTATGTTTTATTTAACTTATACTAATTAATGAATAATAGTACAGCTCAATTGGTAAAAGGCATTAACAACATTCTAAGGGTTCCGAGTTCAAGTCTTGGTTGGGACATTTTTTTTATCTTTGGTCAATTATTTAACATACTTAATAATATTAATTTAATTTGCTGTTTAATTAGTAACTATTAGAAAAAACATAAAAATGTTCAATTAAAATTTATCTTTATTTATTTTGTCAACATACTATTTAATTCTTATTTTTATTTTGTGTTGTTGTCTATTTAATTATTCAAAAATACATGTTTCATGATTTAATTTTTGTCATGTGTTTAATTATCAAAAAAAATCTATGTTTTCTTAATTTAATCTTCATGCACTTTTTGATTATTTATTTAATTGTTAAGATGCATGCTAGTATGATTTAAATTTCATTAGTTAATTATTTAATTATAATTTTAATTAATTGATCGTTAATCCGCATATCTTTCGTCCGTTTCAATCCAAGGGAATCGTTTAAATTTTTGTCGACTTCATGTCATCAAACACATAGCGTGAATACCCTCATTCATCTTCCGTTTATCATTTTGTTAAAAACTTAAGATAATGTTCCTAAAAAAACCAATTTTCGAACTCACGCCTTTTAAGCCAAAACTTCGATACTAGGTCGTCGTATCTTCAAAATATTTTCCAAACAAATCATTTTTACCAAACAAACAATTTCAACCAAAAACAGATATTTCAAAAGGTTCCTATAGAATACTATAGATATATTGGGTGCTAATACCTTCCCCTTGTATAACCAACCCCCAAACCATAGACCTCTTTTCAAAAACGCCTTGTATTTTCATTACTTTTAAAAGTATTATTTTACATTGCATACTTTAGGGTTTTATTTCGCTCTTTCCCCTTTTCCCTTGGAAATAATAAAGCGCGGTGGCGACTCTTGCTTTTGTGAGACGAATTAATTAATAATTCGATCTCCGATTTACCCCGCTACATTTTTATCGCTACAAGTATGTTATTTTTAAAGTGGCTTTATTTAAATGCAAGTGGGTTCCCAATAATAGTAATGGTATACACATTGATAACTTAGGATTCACCTGGGTTGACATTGGCAAGGCATATTTTATGACCGAACCGTTCATCATGGCTTCTCAGGTAAAACAAATTTTCTATGTTACCGACCTATCGGACATATCGGGAAAATGGTCAATCGTACTCCAAGGAAAACACATTCCTCTTAGTGATGAAAGTCTTGATATTCCATCCACACCTTGTTATATAACACAAGTTCCTACTTCATATGATGAAGTTGATGAAGATGATGTCCATGTTATTCAAATCGATCATGAAGAAGGCATTTGGGAAAATTATCAGGTACGTAATTTATTCTTTATTCATAATATATTCATGTATGTTATAGTTTCGAAGTATTTTTACCAACAAGTATAATTATTTGAAATTATAGGTCTTTAGAATCAAGAGACCAAGAGACAAGACACTAAGAGACAAGATTGTGATATGTAGGATGAATTATAGGTCTTTATGTAATGTGTAAACTGTAGATTGTTTGTTCTGATAAATGTAGGATGTTTGTGTATGGTACAATTGAATATGATACAATTATGTGATATTATGAATATGATATAATTAATATTATTCAGACAATTTTATCACAAATGTGAGTTTTATTTTCTACTATGAAATGGTGAACAATAATACAAGTTAAAAAAATGGGATGAATTATAAAAGTGGAATAATATATGTTAATTATGCAGAATATTTAACAATGGTTATAGTCATAACCGTTATAATATCTCGCGCGTTTTTCAGAAAAAATAAATATCAAAATGGCGCGTATGGGAATCAAACCCAGGACCATTAAATTTATCACAATGGACGTTTGAAAAATCGTTATTGTTCTGGACGGGCCTACCTTAGCCCAAAACGCCAGTAAAGGCCCAGATCCAAGCAGTTCCTCGAGCTATGCTCAGAATCATACCACCCCGAGCATACCCGGTTACAGGTCACAGCGGTTATGCTCGCCGCTACCCGCAACGATCAGCGTCCCCGACCAAGGGTACTCCAACTCGAGCCTTGCTCGAGCATCCTCCCCGCAGGGCAGACTCAACCCCTTCTGGGTGCTGCGGAATCCTCAGAGCTCCGAGAAGACCGCGTCTTCGTTCCTCCTCATTTTTCACAGAGCACCATCCAGGAAGGCGACCACGTGTGGGTCCCTACTACACACGTAGAACCTGGAAGTCCCTTTGTTGGGCCAGTTCTGGTCGGCCCAATAAAGGGACCTTGGCCCAGCACTGGGGGCTATAAATACCCTCTGTTCCAAGAGGGTCAGGTATTGATTCGTTACTCACCTATATACTATTGGCCTGCTCATTTCGTCCCTCATTTTATCATTGGAGTGTCTTGCAGGTACTCCCCATCTCATTCAAATCCAGTTCGAGCCAGCTGTGACGGTCCAATTCTGATCCGGTAAGATCAGTGGCGCCGTCTGTGGGAAACAGAGCTTCCCCGTCTTACAAACCTTCAAAGACCAAAAGCTAAAATCATCTTCCACCGTCATGGCTGACCAGATTCAAGACAATCAAGACGCCCACGTCGTCGAGGCATGCAATAACCTCGTCGATAACAACGTCGACATCACCGCGCACGTTACTGCTCCCGGTGGCAACATCCTCGGAATCTCCAACTACCGGGATGGAGCCACTGCCTCATCTTCATCAGTCTCCCTTCGACTCCAAGAAGATAATTCGGTTCCCCCGAACCATCAAGCCGCCCGATTCCATGAAGTCCCCGTCCCTGCCGGGGCAGACGCCACGACCAGGGAACTGTTCGCGACAATCAACCAGACTAACTACCTCATCTTTTCCCAAGGGGAAAGGCTGAGAGCACTGGAGGAGGACAGAAGGCCCCCGAGGAGACATAGGAGGCCTCATTCCCCACCTCCTCGAAGAACAGAGGTACGTCTCCCATCTCCCCCACAGAGACAAGACAGAGACACCTCCTGAAGCCCGTCACCCCGACCACCGGGGAGACGACCCGCCTTGGAGAGGGAACCAATCATTGAAGCCGGAGGGCGCGACCACGGCCCTTCACGGCAAGAACGAAGACATCCTAGAGACGGGCATGGAGGGACGTATCAACGAGCGCATCGCTCGAGGAATGCCCAACACGATCATGGCCTTCGTGCCCGACAATACCTCAGGACCCCGTCCCTCTCCCCAGAGCGAAGTGATGAGGACGACCCCTGCGGTCCCCTATCACAAGCCATCATGGAGGCACCCATTCCCCGGGGCATGGAGAAGCCTCCTCACCTGAAAGAATATGATGGAGTCCCTGACCCGGTCGATCATATAGACGGGTTCGAAGCTATGCTACACTACCATAACATTAGGGGACCCATCAAATGCCAATTGTTTCCCATAACCCTCAGGAAAGCAGCAATGGATTGGTACAAGGGTCTTGCCTCGGGGTCAATCAACTCATGGCGAAACTTGAAAAACCAATTCATAAGCTCATTCACCGCGTCACGGTGACATCCAAAGACCGAAGCGGTGCTCGAGGCCATCGTCCAGAGGCAGGATGAAACCTTGAGAGAATTCATCAACCGCTTCAACCGTGAAGCCATCCAGGTCCCCTGCACGGACCACATGAAGAGATACCTGCTGGAGAGGGGGCTCCTCCCCGGCACAGAGTTCAGGGAAGCAGTGGGCATCGAACCACCCCGAACATTCGATGCTCTCCTCGAGAAGGCCAGGGCCTACATGGACTACGAGGAAAGGGAAGCGGCCAACAGAGCCCGTGATCCTAGGACTCGCGGGCCCAGCAACAACCCGCGCCAAGAACCCATTCCCCCTCGATGAACCGGGGAGAAAAGGAAAGATGACAAACCCCTGGACGTCCGAGAACAGAGAGGACCCTCTGCTCACGGCTTCCCGCGAGCGCATCTTGGCGGAGTGTGCTAGTACAGATTTCAAAGATAGTGGCGTTAAGCGCCCCCGGCCAGCTCTAGCCAAGCCCGGGGTGGACAGGAGCAAATATTGTCAGTACCATAGAAGCCATGGCCATCTGACTGAAGACTACATCCACCTCAAGGACGCCATCGAAACCCTCATAAAAGGGGGGAGACTCACCCAGTACCGGCGAAACGATGCTCCTCGTCGCGACGCCCGTAAGACAAGAGAAGCAGAGGAGGATGCCTGACCATATGATGAGTCGGTCCCCATCCAGACCGCCTTCTCCGTCACCAGACCCGAGGACTTTTACGTCCCCGAACACTTGCAAGAGCCGCTGTCGATGTACAGCAGATGGGAGCACTTTCCCTCTGCCATGGTCATCAATGGTGGAGGGTTCAATGACCTGACCATAAATTCATCCAAGAGGAAGCTGGATGAATTGGTTGACTCTGCACCTCTTCAGACGGTGACCTTTGAAAGGGTGAAGGGCAGATCGGAGCCTATCACCTTTTACCTCGAAGAGCTCCCCGGAGGCCCCCCCAACGCGGTCATTCCTCTGCTGATAAGAGCGAGAATGGCCAACTTTGATGTACATCACGTCCTCGTCGGTGAAGGAAGTTCCGTCGACGTAATGTACAACCAACTATTTCGAACCCTGCAGCTCGACGACTCGCACTCTCACCTTATGTGGGGTCAGACCTGCAGGGCTTTAACGGATCGACTTCCAAACCTTGGGGATACGTCGAGCTCATGGTTACCTTTGGCGAGGATACAACAACGAGGCAGGTCAAGGTGCGCTTCCTCGTCATCGACTTCCCCTTCCGCTACAACTACATTCTGGGAAGGCCGATGTTGGCAGAACTGGCCGTGGTACCCTCTACCGTTCACTTGAAGATGAAGTTTTACACCAAGAGAGCACGGGTCGCCACCATCCAAAGGGACCTGGCCGTTGCCCGAAGGTGTTTCAACACGGCATCCAAGGGACGCGACACGGTCGACACCGATACAAGACCCGCCAAGAGAGCAGCAACAAAACAACCAGAGCCTCAGAAGACAGAGCCCATCAAGGCAGAAGAATAAAGAGCTCCCCCAAAGGTCGACTCCATAGCCCTGGATACCCGCTTCGACCAGGATGTGCCTCCTAGCGGCGAGAAAGTCCCCCTCTGACCAATTCTGGACGGAGACTTCGAACTCGTCCCTCTTGGCGAGGATGCGAGCAAAGGAGTGAAGATCGGTACCGGCCTCCCCGACTTGGCGAGGAAGCAAATCAAAGCCTGCTTGCGCGAGAATGCTGACTTATACGCGTGGAGCGCCGCAGAGATGCTCGAACTTGACCCCGAGGTCGCCTGTCACCGCCTCGCCATAGATCCAGCCGCTAGGGCAGTAGTACAACATAGACGTAGGCAGTCTCCAGAGAAAACGGAGGCTGCTGAAAAAGCTGTAAAAGACCTCCTAAAGGAAAATTTTATTTCTGAAGCCCGATATTCAACCTGGCTGTCAAACGTTATACTAGTCAAAAAGAATAATGGAAAGTGGCGAATGTGTGTTGATTATACTGATCTCAATCGGGCATGCCCGAAAGATGCATTTCCTTTACCCAACATAGACATGTTGGTCGACAACTCGGCCGGTTATAAAATATTGTCGTTTATGGACGCCTATTCGGGCTATAACCAAATTCTAATGGCCGTAAGCGACAAGCATTGCACTACTTTCATGACCAGCTCGGGCAACTATTACTACAATGTGATGCCCTTCGGTCTAAAAAATGTAGGAGCAACATACCAACGTATGATGAACAAAGTGTTCCACAACCAAATCGGGGACATGCTCGAGGTGTATATGGACGACATGATCGTCAAATCCCGAGCAGACACCGACCATGCCGCTCACCTCAAAGAAGTCTTTGCTCAAGCAAGACGATGCAAAATGAGATTTAACCCCGAGAAGTGCATGTTCGGGGTCAAAGCGGGAAAATTCCTCGGCTTCCACCTGACGGAACGTGGAATTGAAGCCAACCCCGACAAATGCCGGGCCTTCTCCGACCTCCCCACACCCACATCGAAAAAATCCATACAAGTCATGAACGGCATGCTCACCTCACTATCCCGTTTCGTTGCGAGATCCGCTCAACACGCTCTCCCCTTCTTCAAGCTCCTCCACAAAGAAGCAGCCTTCGAATGGACTAAGGAATGCGAGCAGGCGTTGCTCCATCTCAAACAAAGTCTATCCCAACCGCCCGTGCTATCACGACCCATCAACGGGGAACCTTTGTTCTTGTACTTGGCCGTCTCGATCGAAGCCATCAGCGCGACTCTCATTCGCGAGACGCCCGACGGACAAAAGCCCGCCTATTTCATGAGCAAAGTGCTGCAAGGGCCCGAGGTCAGATACCAACAGATAGAGAAAGTGGCTCTAGCCCTCGTCAACGCAGCGAGGAGACTCAGACACTATTTCCTCGCGCACACGATCATAGTACGAACTGACCAGCCAGTGAAACAACTCTTAGGTTGACCAGACATGCCAGGCTGAATGTTGAAGTGGTCCTTAGAACTCTATGAGTTCGACATTCAATACGAGAGTAGGAAAGCCCTAAAGGCACAAGCTCTGGCCGATTTCGTCGCAAAAATGACCGCTCACAACCCCCCCCCCCCCCCCCCCCCCCCGCAGGGAAAGAGCATAAGTGGACCATCTTCATCGACGGAGCGTCTAGCTCATCCGGAAGCGGCACGGGGATCCTCCTAGAAAACGAGGAAGGTGTGGTGATCGAGCACTCGCTCACCCTCTCTTTCCCCACTTCAAACAACCAAGAAGAATATGAGGCCCTGCTCGTAGGACTGAGGCTAGCCGAGGACCTAAGGGCATGTGAAGTACAAATTTTCACCGACTCTCAACTTGTTGCCTCCCAAGTCCAAGGAAGTTACCAAGCCAAAAACAACAGCCTCATCGAATACCTAAACCTAGTCAGAGAATACATGAAGAAGTTCGACCGAGCAGAAATATCGCACGTTCCGCGCGAGCAAAACACAAGGGCTGATATACTTTCGAAACTCGCAAGAACCAGAAAAAAGGGCGGGAACAAATCTGTCATACAAGAATCCCTATCCCTTCCAAGCATCGAAAAAACCTTGATCCCTCTCGAAGTGAATTCCATCGGGGACACTTCGTGCTGGATGACCCTGGTGTTCAACTTCCTGACGAAGGGAGAGCTCCCTTCAAACCGAACAGAGGCGGCCGCAACCAAACACCGAGCGTGCTCCTACGTGGTGATCGAGCATAAGCTGTATCGTAGGGGATTTTCCATCCCACTATTAAAGTGCATCGACGAATCCACAGCCCCCGAGGTACTACGGGAAATTCACGAGGGCATTAATGCCCGGCACATGGGCGGTAGGTCCCTAACAAGGAAGGCTCTGCGAGCAGGGTACTACTTGCCGACGATGCAACATGACGCCAAAAACCACGTCATGAAATGCGACAAGTTCCAGAAACAAGCCGACATGCATCTCGCTCCCCCGCACGAGCTGAACATACTCTCATCCCCGTGGCCATTTTCCTGGTGGGGGATGGATATCCTCGGACCATTCGTGCAAGGGACGTACCAAAACAAGTTCCTTATTGTGGCCGTGGATTACTTTACGAAATGGATAGAAGCCGAGGCCCTTGCAAAAATCACCTCTCACAACATCCTCCGCTTCTACAAACGAAACGTCCTCGCCCGATTTGGAATCCCGCGGGCACTGATCATAGATAACGGTACCCAATTCACCGACCAAGGCTTCTGAAGCTTCGTCACCAAACTAGGGACCAAACAACATTTCACCTCAGTCGAGCATCCCCAAACCAACGGGCAAGCCGAGGCCGCCAACAGGGTCATCCTGCAAGGACTCAAACGCCGACTGGGCGAAGCAAAAAGGGGGTGGGTCGAAGAACTACACAACGTCTTATGGGCTTACCGCACCACACCCCACTCGACGACGGGCGAGACCCCTTTTCGACTAACATACGGCACCGAGGTCGTCATCCCCATAGAAATCAGGGAACCCTCGAGGCGGACAGAGATGCCTCTTGACGAAGAAATGAACGACGAAGCCCTTAGGGATGAACTCAACCTGGTCGAGGAAATTCGGTCAGGGGCAGCCCTGTGCGAGGCCGCTCTTAAACAACGAGTAGACCTCCGTCATGACGACAAGGTCATTAGACACGAGTTCCAGATCGGCAGCCTAGTCTTGCGAAGAAACCAGAAAGACTCCCGCGAAGGGAAATTGGCCGCAAACTGGGAAGGACCTTACCGCGTTCAAGGCGCTACAGGCACCAGAGCATACTCGAGCAGTTAAACGAAGAACCATTAGCACAACCCTGGAATGCTGCTAAGCTGAAACAGTACTATAGCTAAAGCCCTCAACCACTGTGGACTTTTGCTGTCGGACATTCACCCTTAGCCAACAAGGGGAAAAGTCTCGACCACGTAGGCGAGTTGAGGTACGGACTCGACCTACCAACCACCGAGTGGCATATTATCGTTCACCCCAATAATACTGAACGTCAATGCCCGGTAGGGACACCTCGATCGAGCTCCAATGTCGAAGTACCCACAAGGCAGAACACCCAGCTCGCGATGGGCAGTTCACGCCGCGAGCGTAGGACCCCAATCTGCGTTATACGTCCGACACGCGGGCTCCACTCTGTATAATCGACGCACTTCGAAGTGTGTCGAACCATCAAAGGGGTCGAAAGGATATCTCTGCTCGAGCATAAAACCTTATCAAGTTGTTCATTACGAAAATAACAATCAAGCATACGCCTAGATACGAGCGGATAATTGCAAACAAACATCCATCGGAAAAAACATCCATAAAACGAATTAATGGTAAACCGACCAAGAAGGCCAGTGATGTTCAAATTTACAATCCATGGCACGATGGCCAAAAGAAATCGAGAATAAACACGGGCACGCAGGCCCAAAAAACGAACACTGGCACGCAGGCCCCAAAAACAAACATGGGCACGCAGACCCAAACAATAACTAGATGCTAAACATCCCCGGGATTACTGGCGTCCACATCAGGAGAATCGGGAGGAGGCACAACCTGGCTGTCAATAATCTGGGACAGAAATCCGACTCCCTCGATGTTCATTCTCGGATTTAGGATGGACAGTTGACTCACTGCAGCCTCGAACCCGTCGGCTAAGGCACCAATGCAATCCGACTCGAGGAGGTGGATACGAGCAACCAAATCTGAACGTGTGCGCAAAGAGGCTATCTCCTCTGGCTCGTCATCAGTAGGAAGCATAGCGGCTTTCATCTCCTCAATCTCCTTGGACAACCGTTGGTTGTCGCTCTCCAGCCGTTCCTTGTCAAGTTGGAGGCAATCCCTCTCCTCGAAAGCCTTCTCGGCCTTTTCCTTCTCCCCCGACAGTAAGTCGGCCTGTTCATAAAACATCTCCTCGGACCGCTCGAGGGCCGCCTTCAACTTGCGAGATTTGGCCGCAAAGGCCGCCTTCTCCGATTCCAGCTCCCTAACCCGGTCCAAAGACTCTGATCCTTCCCCTACAAGGACCACAGCCATCTCGGCCATTTTCACCACACCGATCATGCTAGCGGCGAGGTGTTTCCTCCGACCTTCCTTGTCGAGCCGCTTAATGATGTCGGCCTCATTATCAGACACGGTCAGGGGAAACCCCTCCAAGAAATCCTTCTCCACAAAGCAAGGCGGTAAACCAAAAGCTCGGGCAGTTGCGGGCTCATCACCAGTTTCCGCTCCACCCTCCGGCCGACTTCTCTTCCTGCTAACCAGCTCGATCTGTTGCTCGGTGTTGTACCCCAAAATTTGCCCTCCCATTTCCTCAACATTTTCTCATCACAAGACCTTTGAAGATCAAGATACAGTTAGGGTTTCCTCTGCTCAAGACTTCTCCTTGCACTGTGGACTCAAATTAGTGTTTGTGTTTGCCTAAGGATGTTTTGACCTAAAATGCCTAAGATGACTTTCATGCTTCATATTGGACTCCCAAGTTTACCCATGCCAAGTTTCAAGTCTTGATTCCAAGTTTTACCCAGTCAATTGGACAGTTGACCTAGAAATCAGCTGTATTGGGGAAAAAGTCAACTGTGGCCAATTGACAGTCAAATCTCATGAAATTTGATCCACATCAACATATTGAACTCATATGGACCATTTGATCAAGTTTGGATCACAATTCCACAAGAAATTTGATCAGATCACCAAAAGGGCAAAATGGTCATTTTTAGGGTTTTGACTGCACAAAGGCAATTTTTGAGTGTCTGACCTAGCCAATGGCAAACCAAGCTCACATATGGCCTCAAAGACTCAATGGAATTATCTTGACATGTTCATCAAGCTCAAAAGATCCCAAGTACACAAGATTGACAGTTGAATTTCCCAGTCAATTGATCAATTTTGACTGTATACTGAAAAGTCAAACTTTGACTTTTTGGTCAAAATCAAGAGTCAAGATTCATTTTTCATCAAAACATGCCAAATCATGAAACTTGTTCACCAAGAAATCACAAAATGCAAATTAGGGTTTGAAAATGGAATTTTTCATAACTTAGAATTTTTCTAAGTTATGAAAAACCCTAATTTTTCCCAACTTTGCCCCATCTTTTCACCATGATCCATTTGGATTCAAACAAAAGTCAAAACATGAAAGTTGTAGCTTGTTGCATAATCTACAACTTTGATTCACAAAGTTTTCTAATTTGAAGCTTGTATCTCAAGTTATAATTTTTTGAATAAGGGCACTAAACCATCTTTTAACTTAGTGAAATTTGACCTATTTTGACAAGGTTTTCTACCCTACTTCAAGGCCACTTTTCATACCCTTCCACTTGGAATTTTGATTTGCATTTCAAAGATGGATTGTAGTACACATTCCAAGCTTTCCAAAATGTCCAAGAACTCATCAAACAACCTCATAACTTGAGAGATTCGAATTTCACAAGTTGGCAAAAATCCACTTTTGTTCCTCATCCAAACATGTTCACAAACTTGCAAATTTGAATTCAGTTTGCTTTATGCTTAATTACAGGTCCTTGAACCATTCCATACTCAATAATTTAATGCATATTCAATGAGTTGAGGCCATGTTCTTTGTGTTCTAACATTGCATAGTGGATTAATCCTAAACTAGATAAAGTGCTTTATCCATTTTTGTAAAAAGCTAGCTTTATGTCAATTTGAAATCCAAGCAAGTACAAGCAAAATCCTCTTGGCACAAGATTATGGACAAGTTGCTCTGATCAAGAGAAGATTATGCAGCAGGATTAGAGGCCCCTACTGACCTAAAAACAAAAGTGACCATTGCTTGCTTCATTTTCAAGTAACATTGCATAACTTATCACACATCTCATCTCAGCTTGGAAACAGAAGAGAGAAGTGATCAAACACATTCCATAGACCACATTCAAGCTTTGGCACGAGTCCTGAACATCTAAAGCACCCTCCATCTCAAAATCACCTTGAAACTGCTCAAACAGGGGAACCCCTGCAGTTTGAGTGCAAACTCCCAATCCCTTCAAGCATTTTGATTCAAACCTTTTCCTCTACCTTCCCTACAATATATACAAGCTAACCATGTCCTAAAATCAGACCTGTAACACCTCCAAGCCACTTCACCATTTTTAATTTTCTGTTTTGCAGTTGGAGTTCACTAGCTCGATTCAGGGAGTTTCAAGACAAAGTAGGAATTGGAAAAGCATCCTTACACTTCAAGGAAGCTGTACAAGTCATCATTTCACTCTGAAACATCCTCCATTGCCAAGCTCGATTCCAACTGAACAGGTACATTCATGGAGTTCTATCTCTCTTGTTAGGCATTGTTAGCTTTAGGTTCTTGAAGAAAACATGTCACAATCATAGCCCTGAACATGCTCATATGTTTAGATTTCATTTATATTTCGTGTGCTTAGAGAATTTCATGTCTGAACATTGATGAAAAGTTAGGTCAGAAATGGGGGGGAGAGAAATTCTCCCTCATCTTAGAGAGATAGGTCATGTTCTTTATATGGTTGAAACCGTCTCTTAATGCTCTACACTTTTCATGTTATGAGTTTTGCTTGAAAGTCCAGGAATCCAGAGATAAAAAACGCGCGTTTTTGCTTGAAGAAGGCTGTACAGAGGTTGAAGAAGAAGTGGTCTGGGCTGGGCCTGGATTTATTTTCTTTTCACACCCCATTTCCATGTTTACACCCCCTGAGCCCATTTGCTTCATTTTTGACTCTTTTTGACTTTTTTTGACTTTGTTTATTTTTTCTCATGACATTAAAAAATTAAAAATATTTTTTTCATCATTTTTTGCATTTATTGCATATTTATTTATTTATTTTCTTTGTTTGTACATAAGTATATATAGACTATTATTAGAATAAATATAAAAATAATGTAAATACCATTTTTATTTTTATTTACTTTCTGAAAAATATTTCACACAAAAAAATACTCTTTTATTTATTTTATTAAAATAATAAATAAATACTTATTTTTTGTATAATACATATTTAGGGTTTAATATATATATATATATATATATATATATATATATATATATATATATATATATATATATATATATATATATATATATATATATATATATATATATATATATATATATATATATATATATATATATATATATATATATATATATATATATATATATATATATATATATATATATATATATATATATATATATATATATATATATATATATATATATATATATATATATATATATATGTGATTATTAATATATTTAAGATAAAAATATAAGAATACTTGAATTTTTTTTATTTATTAATATTTGATATAAAAATACCTTTTTCCATAATACATTTCATTTTATTTTATTTTTGAAAATAATAAATAAATAGTTGTATTAAATTAGATAATAATGCATTTTCTTTAAAATTAGGGTTTTTACCCTAAATTCAAAATACTCAAAAAATAATACATTTTTATTTTCTTTTACATAAATAATATTTTCTCATACACATAAAAACTTTCTTTTTGCATTTCACATATTTATTTAATCTCCATTTAATTATGCAATTTATTTACCTTGCAAATATTCAAATGATGTAATAATTTAGATTTAAATTCTTGTCAATATCCCCATTTGAACCTTTGTACCCCCCTTCCCATATTTGGTTTTGTAATAGCTTAGTAATTTTAATTTCGCACTTTATTGCTTTCTAATGATAACATGTTAGAATTAGGGTTTGTATGCGAAAAACGATAAAAAAGTAGTTTGACCTAATACAAGATAAACAAGCATGAAAATGGACACACAAATCACACTTGCACCCCCTAGGGTTTTCCACTTGTTGCCTTCAAATAAATGGGCCATATTGTACGTTGAACTTCTTTGGGCAAAGCAAACAATTTGAATGATCATAGTCCCTCGACAAAACTTTTCAAAACAAACAAAAACAAATGATCAAGTCCCTTAAAGAAAATTGCCCAAAGACATTTAACGCCGTTGCAATTATGGTCTAAACGATGACCCGCGCCTGTCCCTTTCACATCCTAACACAAGGTTGCCCACCAAATACAATGGTGGAGCAAACTTGTTAAAAGGGTTAAAGTATAGCAATGATCTTTTGAGAAATTTAGGAGTAGATAACCTCTTAGTTACTTGAATTAACTTGCAAAACAAAACACTTGCCTAATTTCAAAATCACACATCACTACACTTTCAAAACAACTTTCAAAAACAAATGAAAACTCTTTCAAAAGACATACACCTTTGTATACATCCCCACATGGATCATTACAAAGGTTGCCACCACATTGGCCTCTTTTCAAAAACATTTTCAAACTCGCACACTCAAGCACCATTTAAAACAATTGAAAACAAAAGGCAAGTGATCTAAGCAAGTAACTAAGAGCCCATGGATAACCATGGATAGAAAGGGTGCTAATACCTTCCCTTTCTATAATCTACTCCCCGAACCCAAGAAAACATCTCAAAAGGTTTTTGCTGTGCTTTTTAACCTTTCCTTAGGATAAAATAAAAAGTCGGTGGCGACTCTTGCTAACCGCAACATTTGCGAATACGAACGCAAAACCTCAAGTCAGTTCTCCCACCGTATCACAGAACTGGCGACTCTGCTGGGGACACTTTTAAAAGTGGAGTAACCTTAGGGCTTAGATCACCTTTGTTTTCAATTGATTGTCTTGTTTGCTTTTACATTTGTGGGCTTTGCATCGGAGTTTCATAGATCCTAACCCGGATCTGGGAAATACCCTTTTTAGGTAGCATAATCTGTGAGGGACCTGTCCGGCGTAGACCGACATGGGTGAAGCAGTGGCTACGTTGGTGTGGCATCTTAGTCTGTACCTATATCCCTTGTGTTGCAACGGGGAGAATATAGGTCTTCTAAGGGGTCATTAAACACCAACCAACCTTAGAACCCTAAATTGACCAACTTGGCTATTAGGACAGTAGCAGTATGCTACACTCATTGAGGCTAAACTCTCGAGATGGTTCTGGCCGCGAGAAAAGATTGCGATGCTGGAGTTATGACCGATTGAGGGTAGCCAATGATTTGAAATCCTCTAGAACCCGGTTACTTTTGATAGGACAGGTTTTAACCAACAAAACCAAAAGAGGGTAATACCTGAAACTCATGCTGGCCTGAAACCTAAGGGTGTCTTGTGTGACTTGTGTGCCTTATTTGCCTATGTGAATACTTGTGTTGTGCTTCATCATAGCATCATGCCATCATACCATTGCATGCATCCTGTATAAAAGGCTAACCCATTTCAAAGACAAAAAGGTTTCATCTTTGCTCTGTTTTGTAGGACATTATGATGCCCGTGCGTAGAAATACTGTCCGACTCAACTTTGTTCAACCACCAGTTTTACTCAAGGATCTGGTTGGAAGGATTCCAAACACTACCTCCTTCATCAACAGACATGGTTCTCTCCTTGGCTTGATCACTGCAAAATGGGACCAACAACTGATAAGTGTTCTGACCCAGTTTTATGACCCTCTGCATCACTGTTTCACCTTCCAAGACTTCCAGCTGGTTCCTACCCTGGAAGAATTTTCTTATTTGCTTGGGATTCCTGTCTTGGAACAAACTCCCTTCACTGGTTTGGAAAAGACTCCTAGGCCTGAAGAGATTGCTGCAATTCTCCCCTTGACCAAAGAAGAGATATTGTCCAACTGGGAAACTAGAAATGGGGTCAAGGGCTTTTTGGTCAAATTTCTGGTTGGCAAGGCTAATGATTTCTGGAATGACTTGGACTTCAAGGCATATGAGGATGTTCTAGCTCTTTTGATCTATGGTCTGGTGCTGTTTCCCAACCCTGACACCTTTGTCAGTATCCATATCATAAGGATCTTCATGTCTCGGAATCCGGTACCCACTCTTTTGGGTGATATTCTACAACAACTCTATGCTCGTACTGCTCGAAAACGGGGAACTCCGTGGTGTTGTGCTCCTTTGCTAGTAAGGTGGTTTATTTCGCACCTTCCTAAGTTCGCGCTGAAGAATGATGAAGGAAAAGGCTGGGCTCGGAGGTTAATGTCTCTCACTAATAATGACATCACCTGGACTCTCAGAGGTTTGGATGAGGTAGCTGTTATCGACCGTTGCGGAGAATACCCTAATGTCCCGTTGATTGGTATCCAAGGAGGAATCTCTTACAATCCGTGTTTAGCTCTCCGTCAGTTTGGAAGAGCCAGAGGAGATGGGCCTCATGAGATGCTGGTTCCTCACTTCCATTTTGAGTTTCAGGCAGACAGTGACAAACTACGCCAGGGATTCATTAGAGCTTGGGACAGAATTCACAAAGCTGACCCACATGAGTTAGGACCAAAGACTTCTCTGCCATTGAAGCCCTATTGCAAATGGGTCCGCATCCGTGCTCAGAAGTTAGGTATGCCCTACGAAGCTGTTAGACCTCTCATTCTTGAGTCTCCTGTTGAAGATGGGATTCCTCCAACTGTCCTCCCTCCTCAGATACCCACTGATTTTGATACAATGAAGAGATCTTGGGCACAGCTAAAGGAAGAACGGGATTTCTATCGGGAGAAGTTCAACGAGCAGGAAAGGAAGATCCAGAGGCTGACTAAGCAATTGGAGGAAGAACGGGTCCTGAACAACTACATCAGCACTGAAAAGAGGAGGCCATGGGAGCATCGATAAGCTTTGATGTTTCCTTTTGTAGTTTTATTTCCTTTTCATTCCTGTAATGCCTAAGGGCAAGTTGTTGAACAATTGAAATTTTTAATCTAATGAAGTGTGTTTCCCTTTTTGTCTACAAAGTTGAATCTTGTTTGTCTTTGAAAACATAAAACATACGCATTCCATTACACCATATGCATAGCAGGTACCCTATTTCACAGGTTGCTTAATCTCCTTCGCTGTTTATTTTGAACAGTCATCATGAATCCAGACTCATCCAGTGAGCAGGCAATCAAGGCCCTTCAGGCCCAAAGTGCACAGTTTCAAGAGATGGTCCTAAGCCTAGCCCAAGGTCAGCAAGAGTTGAAGACTCTACTCATGAAGAAGAAGAAGAAAAAGAGGACTGCATTGTTCAACACCGGACGCTGATTTGGGAACACACTCCACAACGAAGCTGATCCAACCACTTCTTCTGCTGAGAAAAACAGTCCCCAAGGGGGAGGAGCTCCTAGTCCCGCAGTCTCCGACAACGAGATGGACTATAACGATGAACAATACCCACCTGCTGCTGACAGATACAAGCAATTGGAGGACCGCTTGAGCGCCATGGAAATTCAGAATGTGCCGGGACTGGATTTCAGAGATTTGGGGTTATCTTCTGGAGTAGTCATTCCACACAAGTTTAAGGCGCCTGCCTTCGCCAAGTATGATGGGGTCTCCTGCCCAAAGCTGCATCTAAGGTCGTACGTAAGGAAAATCCAACCTTACACGGCAGATAAGAACCTCTGGATTCACTTCTTCCAAGATAGTCTCTCAGGGTCACAGCTTGAATGGTTCTACCAATTGGATGGAGCTAGCATCCGACACTGGGAGGATTTGGCAACCGCATTCTACAGACAATACCAATACAATTCTGATCTCGCTCCTACGCGTACCCAACTTCAGGGTATGTCTCTAGGAACGGGTGAAGGGTTCAAAGAGTACGCTCAAAAATGGAGAGATTTGGCTGGCAGGGTGCAGCCTCCATTAACTGATCGAGAGCTGGTTGATATGTTCCTTGGGACGTTGTCTGGTCCGTTTTTCAATCATTTGGTTGGTAACTCCTCCGCTGGATTTACAGATTTGATATTAACGGGAGAAAGAATTGAAGCTGGCATCAAGTCAGGCAAGATACAGAAGGCTGCCTCTACAAGTGCTGAGAAGAGGCCGTTTAAGAAAGAAGCAAGTGCCGTCTATGGTCCTAGAAGACAAGTCAAGCCCGAAAGTCGCCAAACCGTCAATGCTTTGGTCATCTCCAAACCTGTTGCTGCTCCTCAGCAGTACAACCAACAAAGAAGTGAAAGGCCCAAGAGGCAGTATACCCGACTAAGTATGACATTATCTCAAATTTTACCCCAACTGTTATCCACCAACCTGGTGACCCTCAAGGAAGCTCCTAAGGTCGTTAACACTGCGTCTCCTAAGTATAACCCAAATGCCCGGTGTGCTTATCATTCTGATAGTCCCGGGCACACTACTGATGATTGCTGGGCCTTGAGAAACAAAGTGCAAGATCTGATCGACGCAAAGGAAATTCAGTTTGAAGCGCCAGAAAGACCAAATGTTGTAACGGCTCCTATGCCCCAGCATAGGGTAAATGCCATTGAGGAAGAAATGTATGCTGTTTCGATAGATGAAGTTGTTACCCCTCTGAAGACTGTTAAGAAGAACCTACTGCGGGCCGGTTTATTTCCGGGTTGCGGTGAAGGTTGCCTATTCTGTGCTATTTCCCTATCTGATTGTCCCTTGCTGAGGTTAGGCATCCAAGGCCTAATGGATAGCAAGGAGATTCTATTCAAAAAGACTGTTGTTCAATTGGTTCCGATGAAAGAAGTTTCCGTGATTACCATCTTCAAAAATCCAATCAAGGCTCCCCCGAAGAAGCCTATTCAAATCATGACAGTTGCGCCTGTGATCATTACTGTTCCGGGGCCCCTCTCCTACGTGTCTGATAAAGCTGTCCCCTGGCATTATGGGGCAGACGTGTACGTAAATGGAATCAAACAAGAATTCGACGCTAGTGCCAGTATCTGCGATATCACTGGTCCAGCCAAGGTCACCCGCAGTGGCAGGCTCTTCTCGCCTGACATTGCACCACCCGCTATTCGAAAACCCCTCCTCATAAAACCTACAAGTTTACCTGTTACTGTTGCTGATCAAATTGTGTCCCCTGCTGCCGAGTCATCAAATGCTCGGGGCAAGGAGATTGAACAAGAGCCTGCCCGGATGGAGGCACCAATACCCATAAATGCTGAGGCCTCCCGACAAGAAATGGAAGAGATTCTGAAAATAATAAAGAAAAGTGATTTTAATGTTGTCGAGCAGTTGGGGCATACACCCTCCAAGATCTCCCTGCTCTCCTTATTGCTATGCTCCGAGGCCCATGCTAAGGCCTTGATCTCATTTCTCAAGACGGCCCATGTGCCGCAGGAGACGTCTGCAGTCCAGTTCACTGATTGCATAGCGAATCTAACGGCGGACAACGGTTTGGGTTTTTCAGATGCTGACCTGACCGCAAAAGGGAGAGACCACAATGATGCCCTGCATGTCTCTATTGAATGCAGGGGCACTACTCTGGCACATGTATTGGTGGATACTGGTTCTTCCTTGAATGTTCTACCGAAAAAGGCTTTAGATCGTCTGGATTATGAAGGCCTGGAGTTGAAACCCAGCAACATCATCGTCAGGGCCTTTGACGGTTCCAAAAGGATGGTTCATGGAGAGGTTAACATCCCTATTCGTGTGGGCTCTCAAGTGTTTGACTCTACCTTTTACGTGATGGATATACGTCCATCATACTCTTGTCTGTTGGGTCGACCTTGGATCCATAAAGCTGGGGCAGTGACCTCCACCTTGCACCAAAAGCTGAAGTATCCCGTTAGGGGGAAGATCGTCACTGTACAAGGAGAAGAGGAGTATATGGTGAGCCATTTGAATTCCTTCAGGTACATCGAGATGGACGGAGAGTTTATTGAAACCCCCTTCCAGCATTTCGAGGAGGTGCATCCAATTTCAGCAGCTGCAGAGACAATGGCCGAAGAGAATGATTCCTTGAAGATGGCTTCCCTAAGGGATGCCCGGGCTGTGGTTCAGAAAGGCAATTGTGCACACTGGGGTCAGCTTCCTGACTTCACTCAGAAGAACGACAAGTTTGGGCTAGGCTTTACTGCAGAGGCTCAGAAGGCGGTGCGCAAAGAGAAGATCGGAAAGGCTCCGGTGTTTATTTCCAGCTCAAAGGTGAACGCTATTGAGGAAGATGTGGAGGAAGCTGAGTTTGACAGTTGGATCTACCCGACTACCACCAACGGACCAAGCAACTGGACGACAAAGGATTTTACCCCTATCACATTTGTCACGCAGTAATTGATTTCTTTTGATTTCCAAATTTGTAACAAACAATATGTTAAAACTTTGTTGGCTCGGTGTCCTACCCGGGGCATCGTAGCTCCATTTGTGAGGGCTTTTTGTATGACATTTTCATATATCATCAATCAAAACATTGGACGTTTGTTGCATTTCAAATCTTGTGCTCTTTTTTCTTTCTGTGTTATACATATTGCAAAACAGCTGTATTTACACACACTCACTTATACAGGTTTCAATCCACTCTGGATCTCACTGGTAACAGCTCTGCTACCGCCAGTTATGACTTCGAAAATCCGATCAACTTGGCCGAAGACGAAGGTGAAGATGATTGCGAAGTGCCTGGTGAACTTGCGAGACTGCTACTTCAGGAAGAGAGGGCTATTCAACCACATGAAGAGCCTGTGGAGACAATTAACCTGGGTACTGAGACAGATAGGAAAGAGGTCAAGATTGGTGCCAGTCTAGAGCTCAGCGTGAAGCAACGATTAATCCAGATGCTACAAGACTACATGGAGATTTTTGCTTGGTCCTATGAAGATATGCCTGGTTTGGATGCCGACATTGTAGTTCATCACCTGCCAACCAAGGAAGATTGCCCTCCGGTAAAGCAAAAAGTCTGACGGATGCGTCCAGAAATGTCGGAGAAGATCAAGGCCGAGGTCATGAAACAGTTTGATGCCGGGTTCCTTGCAGTGACTTCCTACCCCCAGTGGGTTGCCAATGTGGTGCCAGTACCAAAGAAGGACGGTAAAGTCAGAATGTGTGTCGACTACAGGGATTTGAACAGGGCCAGCCCCAAGGATGACTTCCCCCTACCTCACATCGATGTCCTTGTTGACAATACAGCTCAACACAAGGTGTTCTCCTTCATGGATGGTTTTTCAGGGTATAATCAGATTAAGATGGCTCCTGAAGATATGGAGAAGACTACATTTGTGACTCAGTGGGGCACCTTCTGTTATAAGGTCATGCCATTCGGATTGAAAAATGCTGGGGCAACCTATCAATGTGCCATGGTTGCTTTGTTTCATGATATGATCCATCATGAAATTGAGGTATACGTTGATGACATGATTGCAAGGTCTCAAACTGAGGAGGAGCACCTTGACCATCTGAGGAAGTTGTTTGACCGACTCAAGTTATACAAGCTGAGGTTGAATCCCAACAAATGCACCTTTGGGGTAAGATCCGGAAAGTTGTTAGGTTTCATTGTAAGTGATAAAGGTATTCAGGTGGATCCTGCCAAGGTAAAAGCCATACAAGAGATGCCGACTCCAAAAACAGAGAAAGAAGTCAGAGGTTTCCTAGGACGACTGAATTACATTGCCCGATTCATCTCACATCTAACTGCTACTTGTGAGCCAATCTTCAAATTACTGAAGAAAGATCAAGTGGTACGCTGGAATGATGAATGTCAGGCCGCCTTTGAAAGGATAAAGGAATATCTCCAAGAGCCACCCATTCTTATGCCTCCGGTGGAAGGAAGACCTCTGATACTATACTTGACAGTGCTTGATAATTCAATGGGGTGTGTGCTGGGGCAGCATGACGAGTCTGGCCGAAAAGAGCACGCTATTTATTACTTGAGCAAAAAGTTTACCGACTGTGAGTCTCGTTACTCACTGCTTGAGAAAACTTGCTGCGCTCTTGTATGGGCTGCTCGCCGGCTGAGACAGTATATGCTGACTCACACTACTTTATTGATTTCAAAGATGGATCCCATCAAGTACATATTTGAAAAGCCCGCTCTGTCTGGAAGAATAGCGAGATGGCAAATGATCTTAACAGAATATGATATCCAGTATACAACTCAGAAAGCAATTAAGGGAAGTGTACTGGCGGATCATTTGGCACACCAACCTGTGGACGATTACCAATCATTAAACTTTGATTTTCCGGATGAAGACATCATGGTGGTAACTGACTGTGAAGTACCTGGACCGGATGAAAGACCTGAGGAAGGATCCCGATGGTCTATGCATTTTGATGGAGCCTCCAATGCTTTGGGTAACGGCGTCGGCGCTGTAATCATATCTCCCAAAGGAACTCATACTCCCCTCACCGCCCGATTATGTTTCAGCTGCACCAACAATATGGCAGAATATGAGGCATGTATCATGGGTTTACAAGCTGCAATCGACTTAAGGATAAAATTTCTAAGTGTCTTCGGAGATTCCGCCCTCGTGATCAATCAGATCAAAGGCGAGTGGGATACGAAACACCCGAATCTTATTCCTTACAAGGAGTATGTGTCGACCTTACTCCCTCACTTTGAAGAGATAACTTTTGAGCATTTCCCCAGAGAGGAGAATCAGCTAGCGGACGCACTAGCCACGATGTCTTCAATGTTCAAAGTTAAATGGGACAATGAGGCTCCCCGAATCATAATCTGGAAGTTGGATGAACCGGCATACTGCTGCGAGCTCGAGGCTGAGAAGGTGACTGAAAAACCCTGGTATCACGAGGTAAAGAGGTACTTGGAGGTTCAGGAATACCCTGAAGGTGCATCTGTCAATGATAAGAAGTTCATGAGGAGGTTTGCTGCAAAATTCTTCCTCAGCAACGGCATTCTCTACAAACAGAATCATGATTCGACCCTGCTACGTTGTGTGGATAAGGCTGAAGCGGAGAAAATCATGATGGAACTGCATGAAGGTACATTTGGAACACATTCCAGTGGACACACCATGGCTAAGAAAATCCTTCGGGCAGGATATTTCTGGTCCACAATGGAAGCCGATTGTTACCAACACTCCCGAACTTGTCATAAATGCCAGATCTATGCTGACAAGGTGCATATCCCTCCAGTTCCTTTGAATGTCCTAACGGCACCTTGGCCTTTCGCAATGTGGGGCATCGATATGATCGGTGAGATCCGACCAACGGCATCCAATGGGCATCGCTTCATCTTGGTGGCGATCGATTACTTCACGAAATGGGTTGAGGCAGCTTCCTATGCCACAGTAACCAAGAGCGTCGTGGCACGTTTCATCCGGCATAATCTGATCTGTCGGTACGGCGTCCCAGAAAGAATCATTACGGATAATGGTACCAATCTCAATAACAAAATGATCACTGAACTCTGTGAACAATTCAAGATACAGCACCACAATTCTTCTCCCTACCGGCCGAAGATGAATGGGGCTGTAGAGGCAGCCAATAAGAATATCAAGAAAATTGTGCAGAAGATGACAGTGACCTATAAAGATTGGCACGAGATGTTACCATTCGCTCTTCATGGGTACCGCACCTCAGCAAGGACATCAACCGGGGCAACTCCTTTCTCCTTGGTCTATGGCATGGAGGCAGTCTTGCCAATTGAGATCCAGATACCCTCTCTCCGGATAATGAAGGATGCAGACTTGAATGAAGATGATTGGATCCAGACTCGACTTGATCAATTAAATCTGATTGACGAAAAGAGGCTCACTGCTATCTGTCATGGTCAAACGTATCAAAAACGGATGATCAGGGCATTTAACAAGAAAGTCAGACCGCAAGAGTATCAAGTTGGGGACCTGGTAATCAAACGCATCATCCTTCCTCAAAGTGATCCCCGGGGCAAATGGACCTCTACTTACGAAGGGCCATTTGTGGTTAAACGTGTGTTCTCAGGAGGAGCCATGATCCTAACCACCATGGATGGTGACGACCTTCCTCACCCCGCCAATACAGACATAGTGAAAAAATACTACGCATAAATAAAAGACCCGCTAGGTTGACATACCTAGGCAAAAATAAGGGCTTCCCGGCGAACCAAAAGGGTTCGGGCAAAAATAAGGGATGAAATGAATAAAAAAATCTGTACACCCGACAAGTCGAAAACCTGAAAAGGCGGCTTGGGCAAAAATGGGTATCCCGGTGGACTGAAAACCCGAAAGGGCGGTCCAGGCAAAAGTTAGGGATAAAAGCGTAACACTATGTCTCATTGGATCACTTCGCATCCGGAACTCGGCATCAACTATCTGGCTCCAGATTTCGGCATTGACCAGTCAGCTTCATCTTCAAATTAGGCAGCAAAGCGATGAGACGTTCGAAGACATAAAGGCGATAGCAGAGTTGGAACCCAGTGGGATTGTTCACATAGCTGTTTTGTTTCCTTTTTCAAATTGTAAACTCTATACTATTTGGCGATGTCCTCTTACTAGGATGTCAGCCTCTTGTACAAAAAGCGCCTATTCACAGGCAAAGTTTAAATCAATACAAATTCACTTGTCCATACAAATTACCATTGTTTTGTCTCGCGAAGAACGTCCAATGTTCATTTTTGATATATGCATTTGACATTAAATTGCTGATTCATAAATGTTTGCATATAAAACAAGAGATTAATTACAGGTGACATCAAAGACAGGGGCAATGTGGAGTTGTTTAATGCAGTCTGGTTGTTTTGGTCCGCCAAGGCACCAAGGTAGGTTCAACTGAAGAATGTGGCCAAATCATCTCAACGCCCTGCAGAGTAAAACAAGGTTCAGTAGTACTTTCCCCAAGCGGAGTCGATTCCCCGTCAATCCCGAAAAGGCACAACATTCCCCAGTAGATTCTGCAAGCTTATCCCCTGCGAAGAACGGACGTCTCGCCCGAGTTTTATTTAGAGTTATTTCCTCACAAGGACTTATAACTGGGTTATCCTCAGCTAAAAGCCACGGAAGACCGTTCTCGGCAAAGTTCCCTCAATCCCCAGCGAAATCTATCTTTGGTATTCCCAATCAGAGTTTATCTTCGGAGTTCCCCAGCGGAGTTTATCATCACTATCCTCAGCGGAATCCATCGTTAAAGTCCTCAGCAGGCCTCTCATCAAAACTTCGGCCAAATATC
Source organism: Vicia faba (assembly GCA_948472305.1). Taxonomy (NCBI): domain Eukaryota; kingdom Viridiplantae; phylum Streptophyta; class Magnoliopsida; order Fabales; family Fabaceae; genus Vicia; species Vicia faba. The sequence goes on along the minus strand of OX451741.1, from coordinate 765,854,615 downwards.
TCTTCCACAGAGCAATTCTCCGGCCGTTCGTCAAGGATTTATTTTCCTGAGATGAAATTACACTCATAAACATTTCACATTGTCATACATGATGAAACGCATACAACATCTCATGTTGAGTATCATGACAATATGCATATCATACATCATGACATTGCATACAAACTTACGTTTTTTCCTTTACAGGAAAAAGACAATCCCAAAAACAACTACCTTCAACTGTCACAATTCCAGATTCGATACCTGTATCTAGCCAGGGCACATCTGAGAGTGATCAGTCCCCAGACTCGACTCCTGTACCTAGCCAGGGCACGTCTGAAGAGTTCGAAGATTCGATTCCTGTATCCAGCCAGGGCACATCTATCAACTACAACAGCTCCAGATTCGATTCCTGTATCCAGTCAGGGCATATCTGTTGACCACGTTTCCAGACTCGACTCCTGTATCTAGCCAGGGCACGTCTGAAGAGTTCAAAGATTCGATTCCTGTATCCAGCCAGGGCACATCTATTAAACGACTATTTCCAGATTCGACTCCTGTATCCGGCCAGGGCACATCTGTGAGCAAACCAATTGTAGATTCGATACCTGTATCTAGCCAGGGCATATCTACATAAGGAGGCTAAGGATCAAACACCTGTAACAAGCCAGGAAAACATCCGCCTCTCCTCAAATACACAAGTTCTCGCTAAGGAATCCCTTAGGCGATCGACACTTCCAAATGGCATCTATAAGCCCATTCCCGACAAGGTTCTGTCACGTCTCCGGATGGCATCCATAAGCCCATCTCCCTATCTACCACATCTCCAAATGGCATCTATAAGCCCATTCCCGACATCACATTGCTGATACTTCAACATGCGAGTGCAAATTTCCGGGCACTCTAGTGTCCAATCTCCTTTTACCCTTGAGTCACGAAAGGCAAACTTGCCAATCTAACTCTTCAGGTTCAAGAAGATTGAACAGGGGCAACTGTTGTACCCCAAAATTTGCCCTCCCATTTCCTCAACATTTTCTCATCACAAGACCTTTGAAGATCAAGATACAGTTAGGGTTTCCTCTGCTCAAGACTTCTCCTTGCACTGTGGACTCAAATTAGGGTTTGTGTTTGCCTAAGGATGTTTTGACCTAAAATGCCTAAGATGACTTTCATGCTTCATATTGGACTCCCAAGTTTACCCATGCCAAGTTTCAAGTCTTGATTCCAAGTTTTACCCAGTCAATTGGACAGTTGACCTAGAAATCAGCTGTATTGGGGAAAAAGTCAACTGTGGCCAATTGACAGTCAAATCTCATGAAATTTGATCCACATCAACATATTGAACTCATATGGACCATTTGATCAAGTTTGGATCACAATTCCACAAGAAATTTGATCAGATCACCAAAAGGGCAAAATGGTCATTTTTAGGGTTTTGACTGCACAAAGGCAATTTTTGACTGTCTGACCTAGCCAATGGCAAACCAAGCTCACATATGGCCTCAAAGACTCAATGGAATTATCTTGACATGTTCATCAAGCTCAAAAGATCCCAAGTACACAAGATTGACAGTTGAATTTCCCAGTCAATTGATCAATTTTGACTGTATACTGAAAAGTCAAACTTTGACTTTTTGGTCAAAATCAAGAGTCAAGATTCATTTTTCATCAAAACATGCCAAATCATGAAACTTGTTCACCAAGAAATCACAAAATGCAAATTAGGGTTTGAAAATGGAATTTTTCATAACTTAGAATTTTTCTAAGTTATGAAAAACCCTAATTTTTTCCCAACTTTGCCCCATCTTTTCACCATGATCCATTTGGATTCAAACAAAAGTCAAAACATGAAAGTTGTAGCTTGTTGCATAATCTACAACTTTGATTCACAAAGTTTCTCATTTGAAGCTTGTATCTCAAGTTATAATTTTTTGAATAAGGGCACTAAACCATCTTTTAACTTAGTGAAATTTGACCTATTTTGACAAGGTTTTCTACCCTACTTCAAGGCCACTTTTCATACCCTTCCACTTGGAATTTTGATTTGCATTTCAAAGATGGATTGTAGTACACATTCCAAGCTTTCCAAAATGTCCAAGAACTCATCAAACAACCTCATAACTTGAGAGATTCGAATTTCACAAGTTGGCAAAAATCCACTTTTGTTCCTCATCCAAACATGTTCACAAACTTGCAAATTTGAATTCAGTTTGCTTTATGCTTAATTACAGGTCCTTGAACCATTCCATACTCAATAATTTAATGCATATTAAATGAGTTGAGGCCATGTTCTTTGTGTTCTAACATTGCATAGTGGATTAATCCTAAACTAGATAAAGTGCTTTATCCATTTTTGTAAAAAGCTAGCTTTATGTCAATTTGAAATCCAAGCAAGTACAAGCAAAATCCTCTTGGCACAAGATTATGGACAAGTTGCTCTGATCAAGAGAAGATTATGCAGCAGGATTAGAGGCCCCTACTGACCTAAAAACAAAAGTGACCATTGCTTGCTTCATTTTCAAGTAACATTGCATAACTTATCACACATCTCATCTCAGCTTGGAAACAGAAGAGAGAAGTGATCAAACACATTCCATAGACCACATTCAAGCTTTGGCACGAGTCCTGAACATCTAAAGCACCCTCCATCTCAAAATCACCTTGAAACTGCTCAAACAGGGGAACCCCTGCAGTTTGAGTGCAAACTCCCAATCCCTTCAAGCATTTTGATTCAAACCTTTTCCTCTACCTTCCCTACAATATATACAAGCTAACCATGTCCTAAAATCAGACCTGTAACACCTCCAAGCCACTTCACCATTTTTAATTTTCTGTTTTGCAGTTGGAGTTCACTAGCTCGATTCAGGGAGTTTCAAGACAAAGTAGGAATTGGAAAAGCATCCTTACACTTCAAGGAAGCTGTACAAGTCATCATTTCACTCTGAAACATCCTCCATTGCCAAGCTCGATTCCAACTGAACAGGTACATTCATGGAGTTCTATCTCTCTTGTTAGGCATTGTTAGCTTTAGGTTCTTGAAGAAAACATGTCACAATCATAGCCCTGAACATGCTCATATGTTTAGATTTCATTTATATTTCGTGTGCTTAGAGAATTTCATGTCTGAACATTGATGAAAAGTTAGGTCAGAAATGGGGGGGAGAGAAATTCTCCCTCATCTTAGAGAGATAGGTCATGTTCTTTATATGGTTGAAACCGTCTCTTAATGCTCTACACTTTTCATGTTATGAGTTTTGCTTGAAAGTCCAGGAATCCAGAGATAAAAAACGCGCGTTTTTGCTTGAAGAAGGCTGTACAGAGGTTGAAGAAGAAGTGGTCTGGGCTGGGCCTGGATTTATTTTCTTTTCACACCCCATTTCCATGTTTACACCCCCTGAGCCCATTTGCTTCATTTTTGACTCTTTTTGACTTTTTCTTTTTTGGTTGACTTTGTTTATTTTTTCTCATGACATTAAAAAATTAAAAATATTTTTTTCATCATTTTTTGCATTTATTGCATATTTATTTATTTATTTTCTTTGTTTGTACATAAGTATATATAGACTATTATTAGAATAAATATAAAAATAATGTAAATACCATTTTTATTTTTATTTACTTTCTGAAAATATTTCACACAAAAAAATACTCTTTTATTTATTTTATTAAAATAATAAATAAATACTTATTTTTTGTATAATACATATTTAGGGTTTAATATATATATATATATATATATATATATATATATATATATATATATATATATATATATATATATATATATATATATATATATATATATATATATATATATATATATATATATATATATATATATATATATATATATATATATATATATATATATATATATATATATATATATATATATATATATATATATATGTGATTATTAATATATTTAAGATAAAAATATAAGAATACTTGAATTTTTTTTATTTATTAATATTTGATATAAAAATACCTTTTTCCATAATACATTTCATTTTATTTTATTTTTGAAAATAATAAATAAATAGTTGTATTAAATTAGATAATAATGCATTTTCTTTAAAATTAGGGTTTTTACCCTAAATTCAAAATACTCAAAAAATAATACATTTTTATTTTCTTTTACATAAATAATATTTTCTCATACACATAAAAACTTTCTTTTTGCATTTCACATATTTATTTAATCTCCATTTAATTATGCAATTTATTTACCTTGCAAATATTCAAATGATGTAATAATTTAGATTTAAATTCTTGTCAATATCCCCATTTGAACCTTTGTACCCCCCTTCCCATATTTGGTTTTGTAATAGCTTAGTAATTTTAATTTCGCACTTTATTGCTTTCTAATGATAACATGTTAGAATTAGGGTTTGTATGCGAAAAACGATAAAAAAGTAGTTTGACCTAATACAAGATAAACAAGCATGAAAATGGACACACAAATCACACTTGCACCCCCTAGGGTTTTCCACTTGTTGCCTTCAAATAAATGGGCCATATTGTACGTTGAACTTCTTTGGGCAAAGCAAACAATTTGAATGATCATAGTCCCTCGACAAAACTTTTCAAAACAAACAAAAACAAATGATCAAGTCCCTTAAAGAAAATTGCCCAAAGACATTTAACGCCGTTGCAATTATGGTCTAAACGATGACCCGCGCCTGTCCCTTTCACATCCTAACACAAGGTTGCCCACCAAATACAATGGTGGAGCAAACTTGTTAAAAGGGTTAAAGTATAGCAATGATCTTTTGAGAAATTTAGGAGTAGATAACCTCTTAGTTACTTGAATTAACTTGCAAAACAAAACACTTGCCTAATTTCAAAATCACACATCACTACACTTTCAAAACAACTTTCAAAAACAAATGAAAACTCTTTCAAAAGACATACACCTTTGTATACATGCCCACATGGATCATTACAAAGGTTGCCACCACATTGGCCTCTTTTCAAAAACATTTTCAAACTCGCACACTCAAGCACCATTTAAAACAATTGAAAACAAAAGGCAAGTGATCTAAGCAAGTAACTAAGAGCCCATGGATAACCATGGATAGAAAGGGTGCTAATACCTTCCCTTTCTATAATCTACTCCCCGAACCCAAGAAAACATCTCAAAAGATTTTTGCTGTGCTTTTTAACCTTTCCTTAGGATAAAATAAAAAGTCGGTGGCGACTCTTGCTAACCGCAACATTTGCGAATACGAACGCAAAACCTCAAGTCAGTTCTCCCACCGTATCACACTCGGCGTCTGGAGAACCCGAGGACCCACTGGATCCGTCTCTGCCCGAATCAGCGGGCGGGCCCATCCTCGTGGCCTGCTGCGGTCTCACCAGTCTTTTACTTATCTTTTTATCATGGGTCAACTTCAGCAACCTCTCTCGATGTTCTGCCACATGACCTATAAGAAGAGAAAACCAGGGTTAGCTACAAACGATTGAAGGCAATTAAAATGAAATAACGATAAAGGCAAAAGCAAGAAACCTAGGAGATCTACGGCTTGCCCGTAGGATTGACATTCAACAAGCGCCTTGGTATTGATAGGGCGCGCCTCGAACGTCGGGTAGCCATCCTCGTCGAGAATGTCGTCCCCGTCCCTCGTGACCCACCGAGCGGGGAAAAACCCATCAACAAACTTACAAAGGACGGCATAAGCCTCCTCATCGTCGGCGCTCATGCTCCCCGCAGGGGTATGATAGTGCCCGGGACCATGGTCATAGTGACCCAAACACCAATGAATAGGGAACCTGGAGACCCGCTGGACTGCGGGACTACCGTCAGCATCCAAAATAGGCTCCCCGTCCTCGTCGACCAATATGGTCGACTCGAACAAAGAATCCAGGGCCGTCTGGGTGGCCGGCTGTAGTATGTACCATTTGTCATTAAAATCCCTCAGAGTCCATATACATCCTAAACAGTCTCTTTGAATGCTTAAGAGATACCCAACTGTGTTTGCCTCCTCGAGACTGGCATTGCAGATGGAAAACCCTGAAGAACAAGGGAATTGTCGCCCCAATTCTCAAGAAACGGCAAGTTAGCTCGAACGCCCGGAGAAAGGCGATCGCGTTGGGGTGGAGCTGCGAAGGGGTCAGGTTCAGATGATTGAACACCCCAACCTGGAAGTCGCTAAAAGGAAACCGAAGACCAAGATCCTTGAAAACAATCTCATACATGGGGAACGCATCCTCAGTGAACTCCAAGCAGATGCAGGCGTCACTCATCGGCCTCATTATTTTAAAATTCTGTTGAAATCCTTCTTGAGTGCCGCCGTGCTCAACGACGGTGTAAGCTCGTCGGCTGCGATGGCTGTATGCTGAAGCAATTTCCCGGGGCTCAGCGCCCACCCAATCCAATGTGGGGTCGTCGACAGTGTCGACCAGAGTAACGTTCTCCTCTGTTGTGCTTGCGTTCTCAACATCGTTTCATCCCGAGGACTCTGGGATGTCGGCCATTTACCTGTAAAGTACAGGAAACCGGTGAATTCGACGGCAAATCCGCGTGCTCGCCACAAAGGCGGGGAGAAGTAAGCAACGCTCAGTTCGAAACTACGGCCCTGCGCGAGGGAAACGAGAAACGAGTGGATCTCGACCAAACACCGACACCCCAGCGCCAACCACGCATCAATCATGAATGGCACGAGCGTAACATGAGCGCCCCGGGCGAAACTTGAATCACGCGACCAAGTTCATAATTCCGCTTACTTAACGCAGAACACTGCGAGGAGACTACCCTACATACCACCTAAAGGATGAATGTCCCGGTCAATCTCATGACTCTACCGACTAAACACATGAGCATCACGGGAAATATCATGAATCATATGCCTAAAACTATGAGCATCTCGAACACAACCATGAATCAGGCGCCTAGCGCGCTTAAATCTACCGAGCATAACTTCTAAATACAGGTTTTTATTATCAAAAATGTCATCAAAACTATCTACAACACAGGGAAGTAGGAAGAAGGGATACTTACTTAGAAGAAGAGGAGTGGAAACAACGGTGGTGGGAGTAATAACGGCGAACGGTGCGGCGGTCTCAACAGCGTTATGGGAACCAACGACTGTAAAAACAGAGAATGCATGATGAGCGTGAAGAGGAGAAATAGACTATGGGCCCAAGGATCCTATTTATATAGATGACGTGGAATGTGAAACGTCGCACCGGGGAGCCACAAACCGCCCCCCGTCCTCTACACCTACCCACCTAGGCAATAATGACCCTATTTACTAGGGCGGCGTTGCAATTTCCAAGGACTACGCCACGTGTCTGACAGACGCAGCTTACGCATCCCCGCGAGCGTTCCTCGAGCACGCCTCGAAAGGGAAAGCCCCGAGTCGGGCATGAGGCCCCCGCGAAAAGAGAAAACTGAGATCAAGTCATAACTCCTGTGCCAGGAACAACGACTTGGGGGGCTCCTGTTCTGGACTGGGCCTACCTTAGCCCAAAACGCCAGTAAAGGCCCAGATCCAAGCAGTTCCTCGAGTTACGCTCGAAATCAGACCACCCCGAGCATACCCGGTTACAGGTCACAACGGTTATACCCGCCGCTACCCGCAGTGATCAGCGTCCCCGACCAAGGATACTCCAACTCGAGCCTTGCTCGAGCATCCTCCCCACATGGCAAGCTCAACCCCCTCCGGATGCTGCGGAATCCTCAGAGCTCCGAGAAGACCGCGTCTTCGTTCCTCCTCATTCTTCATAGAGCACCATCCAGGAAGGGGACGACGTGCGGGTCCCCACTACACACGTAGAACCTGACAGTCCCTTTGTTGGGCCAGTTCTGGTCGGCTTAATAAAGGGACCTTGGCCCAGCGCTGGGGGCTATAAATACCCTCTGTTCCAAGAGGGTCAGGTATTGATTCGTTACTCACCTACATACTATTGGCCTGCTCATTCTGTCCCTCATTTTATCATCCGAGTGTCTTGCAGGTACCCCCCCTCCCCCCATCTCATTCAAATCTAGTTCGAGCCAGCTGTGACGGTCCAATTCTGATCCGGTAAGATCAGTTATGATAAGGGGCGTGCTTTCCAGTTTATTACAAGTGTTATTGGAATGTGATTGTAAGTATCATATACTCAACGATACTTTATATAACAACGTCTAAGCCCGCATTGTTATATATATTTCTCAACCGTTGTTGTTAATTAGATTTTCCGTAGTAGTGTTAATTTTGTAAGTTTTTAGATATCATCATAGTTTCATCAAATGATATCAATCTTCTTCTTTTAGATCATATTTTCTATTGTTTATAATGGAAGATGAATAAAGAAAAATTGGTAAAGCAAAGTTGGATAATGCATTGAAAAGAGTTGGTTAATCATGTTTAAAGTTGGTTAATATACACCGAAATATTAAAGCAATGAAAAAATTGGTAAAACATAGTTGATTAATGCAGAGCATAAAGTTGATTAATTTTATTTAAAGTTTGGTTAATATAGGTTCAGACATCAAAACACAACAAAATTGATAAATAAACTTGATTAATTGAGTGCAATAAGTTGATCAATGGCGTTTAAAAAGTTTAGTTAATATAAATTCAAACATCAAAACACAGAATAATTATATAAAAAAATTGGTTAATACACTTCAAAAGATTGAGTAAAGGTATTTAATAACAATATATAGTAATTGTTTTCAAAGTTTTATTGAGTATGGTTGAAGATAAATATTATAGGTGTAGTGTAAAAGTAAGTGTGAAAATATCAATTCTGTATTTGATTTAGGCATTTCTTATGCCTTTACTACTTATTTTAATGTGATTTTCTTTGGCTTTTAAAGAAAAAATATTTCTGTAAAGAACGACGATAAAAAAAAATGGATAGAGTAAGTGTGTAATTAAACATCTTTTTGACGTACTAAATCACTACCATATATAATAATATCTCATTAACTTAATTTAATTTGAATCACTAACATATCTATATAACAAAAAGTAGGAGAGAAAAGAAATGAAAACGGGAACAGGAGACATCATTCTCAAAGTGTAGTAATCAAAGAAAGATGGTTAAAATAAAAGGTTGGGATTGACTCAAAGAAAAGAGGAAATGGTGTTTATATAGTGTTGTAACTATATTCTAACAATTCTAAAATGACATTAATGTATGGTACAAAATAAGTTGAGTTACTTGTTATCTAGTTTGATATTGTTTAGCATGAGATGTGTCTTAAGAGTTATATTTGTGACTTGAACTATGTTAGCAACTGAGAGAAATTTTTACAATATAAAGCGGTTTTAAAGATTGTGTCATGTCTAAATATTGTTGTTTTTATTATTACATATAATATATTTTATAACAAAAGTTTCAATTCACTCAACAAATAATCAATATATAAACTCTAAGTGTGTCACTTTTTTTATTAAAAAAATAACAATCTCTTCTCTCGATTACAATAAATAATCGAGAAGTAGAATAATTAAGAAACACACTTCGAATCGTAACAGTTGTAGTTTATATATATTTTTTTAATAGTGTTGTTCTTTTTTATTTTATTTTAAATTTAAATATTAAATTGTGTATTCTTTTGGTTATCCTAACAATCAAGGACATAATGGAGGAATGCAAGGGACAAAACGCAAAGATACAATTCGTATGACTCTAATATTGATTAAAATTAAAAGAGAGTCGCTGAAAAGGGGGTCAATTTCAATAAAAAACGTGTAGCAAATAGGGTCATGGATATTTTCGGAGATGCATCTCCGAATTCACCCTAAAAAATTTTTGAGATGCATGTCCGAACCAATTTTTAAAAAAAAAACAGGATGATTGTTTGATTTATGAAGGATAAGGTGATTTAAAGTGCGTCCGGAGATACATCTCTAAAAATTTTTGAAGATATTTTCAGATTTTCAAGAGTGTGAAAGAAAGTATAAGGGTGAGAAAAGAATTTATCTATCTATAATATTTTTAATGGATAATAAATTAAAAACCTAAACACTAAAAGAGCCTAATTCAAACCCAATTCAATAACAACTAAAATAAAATATCAACTCATTTAAAATCCTAAATTAATTCTACACTCTAACATTATCACCCGATTCACTTGAATCTTATCATCAAGATTCTAAAAATATGATTGAAATAGAACTTCATTATTGTCCCATCTAAAAATATAAAACCCTAACTAATGAATCCAAACTGATTTTTAAATAAAATAATATAATGAATAGAAAATTTATGGTGAAGTTTTTTAAATAATTTTTTCAATCGAAGACTCGCATGTTCTTCATTATGAAAATGAAAAAAATAATATTATGAGAGAAAGTGGTGGATGGGTCTTACATTGAAATAGATCATCTGCTATCAATGACTTCAACCATTTCTCTACTGCTTCATTTAATAGTCACGAATCCATACAAATTAAATAAAATAAAAGGAAGTTATTTTGAAAAGAGATAAAAATATAAATGGATGGATGAGATGAAGGCATCATGAAAACATGAGAGAGAGGCAATGAATTTCTCCCTTTTCCCCTCTTTTTTTCTCTCTCTTTCTATTTTCATTTTCTCTTTTCTCTTCTTCTTTCTATCTTTGCCTCTTCCTATATCATTCTTTTTTCTTCACTTCTTACTTTTTTTAAAGATCTTCGCTTTCTCTCTATTTTGTTTTAAAACTCTAGAAGAAAAGGAGTAATAAATATCTAAATAAAAAACAATACATAAACTTAAAAACATAGAACCATTTAAATAATATGTGTTGTTTCCTTGTGACGAAGGTGGTGTCTGATGAAGATGATTCTCATAGTGGATTTGATCGTTTCGGCGGAGCAACATATGTTTTCCTATAGGATCAAAAATAAAAATTGAAAAATCAGATAGTTTGAACCTAGAGAAGTAATGTTCATGAGGTATTTTTTATCATGGTGATGAAGTAAAAAATATTTTTCTTCTCCGATGAGTTTCCTGATGTTGGTTATCGATATGTGCAGATTAGGGAATAAGGTTTAAAGAATTTTCTTTCCATACTTGACGGTGTTGAGATTGCAATTCTTGTGTCGAACCAGCATGTAGCTCGCAAAAAGATGTTGTGTCGAAATTGATGTGTGTGTCGAGTTGTTTAGCAGTTGAAGGAGTTTCCTCGACAAGACTTCGACTTAGGCCTATTTTGTAGTGTTAGAAAATTAGGTATTTTGGACTTTTATATTTTGCGATTTATCTTAGGGAGCAAGTTATCTCAATTATAAATAGAGGGAGTAACCTCTATTTTATAACAACTAACGAGTTATATTCATAGAATTTTCCATTTGCAAAGTGAATAATATTTACCACAGTTTGTGGGCAGAGATAAATGAAGGTGTGAGAAACACAAGAAATGAGAGGGTTTGAATTGGGTTTCATCAAATTAAATCTTTTCGTTGGTGAAAGAAAAAGTTAGCTTAGAACGTAACAGTAAACGAACACAATGATTTTTATCCTGGTTCGCTGTTAACTAAGCTACTCCAGTCCACCACCGCAAGGATGATTTCGCCTTCAACAAGGACTTAATCCACTATAACAAAACTGATTACAGAATAACCCGTAACAAGTCTAATAAACCTTATTGGCACCCCAATAAGTCTATCGATCCTTATTGTAAATCCACTCAAGCCATAGCAGGAGTCTTCTTGAGATCAGACCTTCACTCAGTCTCTCAAGGTATCATTCAACAACAGTTGAGTACTTTTAGTGTATTATAGATTTGCTTCTTGTAAGCAGATTACACAGACTTTTCAGTATAATGAAAAACACTTAAGTGTTCTACTGCAAGATACGAGCAACATCTCCTTGCTTATTTATAAAACTATACACAGATGATTACTCTACAGAGTTTGCACAACGTTTTGGTGTAGTTTTGTTGAGCTTTATTTGAATCGATAGATTTGTCGTTGTAGTGTTGTTTCTTACTTTTCTTCAGCTTCCAAGTCTTCCTTTTATAGCTTGTAAAAGAAATCCGTTGAAAGGGTAGAAAGGTAAATCACAAATCTAGTTTTTGGTTCCCAATAGTTATAATGAGTGTAGTCACAGTCAAGTACAAAAGAACTATCCTTGCACCACTCTAGAAGAGTAGAGGTCACAGACATTTTATGTACCTTTTGTACATTATCATACGTTAACCATTTTGAACTTTTCTTCTTATCTTCAGTGGCTTCAGATATTTGAATTTTGAATGTTGAAGCTTGTTGTAGAAGAATCTTTCTTTAAGTCTTAGAACCTAAGTCTTTGAGTCTTCAGAACTTGTCACACATAACCTTGTCTTCAGAGTCTTCAACACTTAGTTGTAAGAACTTGTTTTTCTTCAGATCATCAGAATTTGTTCAGCAGAACCTCGTCTTCATAATCTTCAGAACTTTGTAACTTATAAGTAAAGCTTTAGAAGGCCTCCAAAACTTAACGACAAAATCACAATCATAACTTCTAATTCTAATGTTCCTTAGACATGTTACAGAAGATAGATTCAGAACCTTGACTTCAACTGTAACATATAACCACATGTTTTCTTTCATTAGTGTATGTTCAGAACCTAATGATGTCACATATCTTGTACCTGAGTCAGAATATTATAGCAGCAGCTACACACTAGAACGAAACCATTAGTGTATACAATTTTTTTCTAAGATAACATGTAAAATTATCATCAAAATATCAAGGCCATATGCAAAAACACCTTTTATCCTTACAATCTCTCCCTTTTTGATGATGAAAAAACCATGTATTTTGATAGAACAATTTATACAGGGTAATCACCGTAACCGAAAAATTCAGAGTTAAGCTCACAGTTCCCCCTAAATTTATTAAACCCAAAATTTCATTTAAGCTTGTTTAGAGTCTCCCCTTGAGCCCAAGACTCACAAAATAAAATTTGAGTGTTCATAACATAGAATAGAGAAGTAGCACTTCTCTACAGCAACTCATCAGAGTCTGACTAGAACACCTGGTCTTCATCTTAGAACCTGGTTTCTATCAGCACTTGATGAAGAATCAAAACTTGATTTGAGCCTGATTAAATAATCTCATGGATCATGTATTAGTGCTTATGTTCCTTGATTTTAATATCACAACCAAAAAATTATATTTCTCAAGCATCAACATTTGATATGATATATTCCAATGTATTAGACATTCAGACAGTTCACGACTTCTGAATAGAGCGTACATTTCTGAAGCACATGAATCAAAGCACAACTTCTAAGTGGCATCTCTGTGGGAAAACATGCAGCAGAATGTTGACTTGTCTTCCCTTCAGGAGATCACAGCTTCTGAGCTTTGAGTCTGAGTTTCATACTTTCAAAAAGTTAACAACTTTTGAACACTATGATATCAAGCAAGATTACTTTACCTTCAGTAAGTTTATAACTTCTGAATTGTGTTTGGTACATCTTTTTGAATATTCATATATTCACAAAGTGTACAACATCTTCGATATAAAATCATATTTGATTTCGTCCATAAGGTTTTCAACCTTAGCATTAGGATATTCATCTTCAACATGTCTTAGAATATACTCAGTGAACTTGTTTAGAGTTCACGGATAGAAAACATCAAACAAACAGTTAGTAGCAACATCATTTTATATGTTTGAGTTTATTATTCTGAGAATAAACCTTATCAAAATCATTTTACTTTCTCCTCCTTTGTCAGAAATCAAAAAGGTGATAGAGAGACAAAAAATAAACTTTGATTGATAACAAACAGGTTTAAAAGGTACAATTATTTTAGAAACAAAAGAAAATAAATCTTAAGTTCTAAGACAAAACTTCTACTTCTAAGATTCCTTGTTGAACTTCATCATAAACTGTTTTAACACCTCAGCCATCTGATTGAAGGAGGTTGCTTGAGCAACGTTGCTTTCCTCATTTATGTTCAATCGTTCTTGAATACACTGATTGCTCTCTTGGAACTTTTCAAGAGTTTCCTTCAGTTTATTGATTTCTTTTTCAATGTTCATAGCAGGCTTTATTTTAGAGCAAGAGGGGTCAACTATTACAAATGCAATATCAGAAATACTCGATGATGGAATGGATTTTAAGGCAAACACAACTTTTGGTTTTAGAGCTGGTAAGAGAAGAACTTTTGCGGTGGCTTCTTCCCAGGCTTTGTGCTTATTGGTAGCTTCAACAAGACCATAGGATTCCATGATTCTGGAGTTTGTTTCTATCCAATACCTGAATGACTTCCAAGTCTCTTCTACCTCTTCTGTACTTATGCTAGTTAGGGTTCTTATTTCTACCAGTTTCAGAGCATTCTTGACACGTACTCTAAAATGATATAATAACTCGTTCAGAGGAATATGCTGAATGTCAGTTTTGGCAAAGTATATCAAGGGTTTCATCGCATATGGACGTGGATCCCTGTCAGGCACAACAATTGCCTCTAAAATTCCTTATTCAGGTAGGGAAACATCTTGATTATCAACAAGGCCTTCTTCAGACTGGGAGAGGTGGTTGGATGGAGGAGATTTAATGTTAATACTTTAGGGGAAATGAAAGAGGAGTGTGGAGACAAAGGTTAAAAAGAGTTTGAATTTTTCTAAGGCTCGGTAGGAATAGAGATAGTTGCATATGAGGTTTTGGAGATTTCTTGTTTGGAGGCTACTGGATGTTTATTCATGTATATTTTAGAAGCTCTAGCTCTGGAGGGATTCGTGGTTCCTTTTGAAGCCTTAGCAACCTTAGAGGATTCTGAGCTATCTGAGCTTTCAAGAATAAGAACTCATTTTCTGGTTGTTCTTGTTTTCTTGGGAGCTACGAAGTCTTCTTTAGCCTTGGATTCTTCATCCATTTTCTCTTTCTCTTTGGAATGGGAGCAATAAGGGGATTATTGTTGATTACGGATGATCGATCAAGTAGAAAGTTTGGGAATCCTATTACTGGAATTCTTCTTTACTTTAAATTTGACGAACTAGATGCCCTAGGATCCAGTATTTCTTCTCCCTTTTTTAGACCGGGATATCTTAGGGTAATGCCATTTATGGAGGCTCCAGTGATTACATTAGGATTTGAAATGTTTCGAGACTCAAAAAGACGACTTTCAACAAGAATGTCCGAAATAAGTCTTCCAAAAGGAATTTTCATCTTTTTTTGGATCCTTCATCCCTTGAATCAATAATAGTGGTTTTCAGAGGATTGTAGAGAATTGCTGGAAGGTTAATCTTCTTGGTGGTTTGGATGGCAAGAAAAAGATATTTCTGAGCAGATTCATATGATCTAGAGAGTTTGTTGGACAATGGTGAGTAAAACTTCCAAGAAAGATTCTAAACCAAACCCTTAGTTTGGGAATCAGATATTTTGCCTTTGGTTTCTCAAACCCTTTTTGATAGATAACTTCATCTATAACAGATTTGTTGCAGCCTTCTGTTGACATGTTAGTCGGAGTAAATCTCGATCTATCAAGACTGGTCTTCTTTTGTCACAGAAAACTTCTTCCCATGGATGCTTGAGAAGAAATGTCCACTTAACGAGATATATGCATGTATCCAGAAGTCTTTAAACAAATCAGTATAAACTGGCCCGTGAAGATGATCAAAGTTAGGATTTATGCATCTTCTGACTTTTTGACCTGAGATTCTTGAAATTTGCAAGCTATATTCATGTCAATTGATCAATAACTTTGATGTCTATAATCTTTCCTTATTTGATCATCTTCAGAACTTATGACCTTTCTAGGCTTAAGTTCTAGGTCTTGGAACATATGCCTTTTTCTCATTAAGTGTTGCAAGTAGCCAGAGTCCATGACCCAAGACAGGTGCATCAATTCCACTGCTAAGGATATCTGCATCATATATCATCTTATCTTTTGGCACCCATAATTTCTTGGGTATCTTTTTGTTTTTTCTACCAGAGTTGTGAACAACTTTGGCTTTAGCAGAGGAATAATCATATTTGTAAGAGATAAAATTGTTTTGTTTAGTCAGTTGATTTCCATCGGATTCAGAATCAGATTTCTCTTCATCTTTTCCATCTTTCTTTGGCACAAAACCAACAGACACAAAATGAGAGTGTAAGGTGGTTGGTATGTTTTTCTTATTAGATTCATATTTTTCATGAGAAACATAACTAATGCCATTAACTCTATTCCAGCTTATATCATGGATCATTGAGGCTGACACGTTTCTCCCTATGTCTTTAGCTAGAAGTTTCTGAAAATATTTGTCATGTTTCTTAATGACACCATCAATACTCTTAGAGGCTTCTGGAAGAGTTCTCAAGCTTATTGTTTTCAACAGATACAGATTCATGGGTCTTTTTGAGATCCTCGAACTGAATCTTGAGTGACTCATATTTTTCCAGAGTTTCAACTAAGGAATATGTTAATTTAGAATGAGTAAGATTAAGGAATACCTCTTTGTAAAATACTTCTTCCGTTTCTGAATCAACTTCATCTTTTGAGGGGGATATTTAACTAGATGATCCAACATGAGTCGTCATCACCATGTTAGCATGTTCTTCATCTGAGTCGCACTCAAAAAAGTATGAATTATCCCATGTTTTCATTAGCCCTTTCTTCTTCCCTTTGAGAGCTTTCTTCCTTGGTATGTCCGTTTGAAGCTGAGGACAATCATTCTTGTAGTGTCCTGGCTTATTGTATTCATAACAAATGACTTTGTTGCTGTTTACCTTGGGTTTTGGTAAACAACCGCTGATCCTCCAAATGGTTACTTATTTGGTTACTCGCAGGATCGATCAGATTGATCCTAGGACATAGGTTGATTTTGAAGTTTGATTAAATTGGATAAGGCTTTAAATAAAGAGGTTTTAAATAAAATGCATGAAGGAAAGACTTGGTAAAATAAACAAGGCTTTAAAGTAAAAGGTTCGACAGGAATGTAAAGAGGAAAGCAAGTAAATTTCTGGAAAAGTAAATGACTTTGATTAATAAAATTGATGTTTCACACATACATTTCTCAACAATTCTTTCTCGCACACTGGGTACTCGAATCTATATGAGTGACTTTGTATAGAATTGTGAACACACGCGAGAAACTACATGTCTACTCCTATTTATACTAAAACATCCCAAGTAACCGTCGGGCAGTTACACTGCTTCGAGATCAATCCACTTGGCACGTTCTCCACGCTCGACGCTCCAGATCCTTGTACGTTTGCACGTGGTAACTGCCTGAAACCGTTTTCCCTCCAAACGCTTGAATTTCAAACTGCTCCACTCTGAACCATCGAACACTTTCGTCAAGAGACATCTTCAACGAGAAACTCCTTCGACGTCGAAGGCAACCAGCCTTCTTCCTTGGAAGAAATCTTCTAAGTACTGTGCCATCTTTCGACGGGCACTTCGACAGACTTAGCCAGTCGAAAGCATCTTTCAGCTTTTAATGGTTGACATTGATAAAACAAGAGTGTCGAATTTAGGAGCCAACAAATTGCCCCCCAAGAATGCCTTATTTCGACTCTTGACAGAAAAAGGCATTCTTTGAAAACGCCATTCGACACTTGTCTTTTTATGCTTAGTCACAAATTAACTTGTGCACTTTTTTGTTGTTTTCTACCAACTATTAGCAATCCCAAGAAAACCATCATTGTTCCGTACCTAGGACGTCACTTTCAGTACTGCGTGCAGTACCAAACGTCATTTCAGAATTTGTCATTATGACAATTCTCAAAAACGAGGACGCACGCTGCGTCCCTCTATTTCTGCAGAAACGGCTAAAACAACAGGGGGCTGCCACGCGTCCCACTAACGCCTGGTGCAAGAAGAGGTTGGAGCTGCAGCAAGCCAAGTATCTTCGACTCAAGGACTCTCTTCCCTTTTGATTGATTCTCTTTTGTAACCATATTTTGTAATCCATATTCGACAACAATTGCCATCTTGGCTGAAATTTATAAAATTTCCATTTTGGCATTTTTATGGTTAATTTATTTTTGTTCTTTTATTATTTTATTTTTATCTCTTGAAGTATAGGTTTGTATTTTTTTCAAATATTTACCATTTACTCTCAAGAGCCTTTTATCTCCACCTAACTCTTCGACTTCATAGGCTCCACCAGAAAAAGTTTGGATAACTCTGAAGGGTCCTTCCCACTTGGGTGACCATTTCCCCATGCTTCGATCTCTTCGATCCATGGGAAGAATTACCTTCCAAACTAGTTCTTCAGGCAAAAATACCTTAGGTTTTACCTTTCTATTATAAGAGTCTTCTACTCTTTTCTTCTGAAGCCTGAGTAGGTCGAGAGCGCGTAATCTCTCTTCGTCTAAATCCACCAGTTCGTCTAACATCATGTTCCAATAAACTTCAGAAGGAATATCATAATGCCTCTGAACCCTTGCAGATTGAAGACAAATTTCTGCTGGCAACACTGCATCATGGCCAAAAGTTAGCCTATACGGTGTTGTACCAGTGGCTTCTTTTGGGGACGTTCGACAAGCCCATAAAACCTGGTCTAACGTCTTATGCCAATTCTTTGGTTTCTTCCCAACATGTTTCTTTATCAAGCCAATCACCACTTTGTTGGCTGCTTCGACTTGACCATTCGTCTGTGCATAATAAGGCGTGGATGTTAGGAGTTTGAAACCTGTTTCCTGAGCAAATTCCTGCATCTTTCGACCAGTAAAAACTGACCCTTGATCAGTTGTTATCGTCTCAGGGATCCCATACCTATAGATAATGTTCTTTTGAATAAATTCAATGACATTTTCTTGGTCTACATTGACTAAAGGGACAGCTTCGATCCACTTAGTAAAATAATCAATGCCTACCAATATGTATTTCTGACTCTTTGATGATGCTGGTCGAATCTCTCCAATGAGATCCAACGCCCATCCTCTAAAGGGCCAAGGCTTCACTATCGAGTGAAGTTCGCTTGCTGGTACATGTTGGATGCCTGTATGAACTTGACACTCTTGACAACCTTTGGCGAACTCAACACAATCTTTCAGCATAGTGGGCCAATATAGTCCTTGTCGAAACAACAACCATTTCATCTTTTGACCCGCTTGGTGAGCCCCACATGCCCCAGCATGCGTAGTCGAAAGGGCTATGTATGCTTCAGTCTCACTTAAACATTTCAGCAACACCCCTTCAGGCGTCTTCTTGAATAACTCATTACCCATGAGTACATAACTCAACGCCCTGTATTTTGTTTTTCGTTCTGTCGAAGCTCCTGGATTTTGAAGATAGTCCACAATGGGTTTCCTCCAATCTTGCTCTGACAAATTATCAATGAACGAAATCTCGAAGTTACTGTGATCAGCATAACCTAGTCTCGTCGATTCCAAGTCTGTTGGTGATAGACAAGTTGCTTTTATCTTTTCACGAACTTCGATTGCTCTTTGTAATCTCGTTTTTGAAATCTTATACCCAGATGCAATTTGTGCCAAGTCGTTGGCTATTTGATTTTCGACTCTGGGTATGTGTCGAATATTGACCGCTTCAAATTTTTTCAATAAACGATTTGCTATCACAAAGTACATAATGAGATTTTCTCTTATGCATTTATATTCCTTTGTGACTTGCTTAATGACTAACTCTGAGTCTCCCATTATTTCGGCTCGAGTTACCCCCAATTCCAACAATATCTCAAGGCCAGTAATTAGAGCTTCATACTCAGCCTCATTGTTCGAACAAGAACCTGATATTTTGTACTTGAATGTTGTTGGAATTTTATCTGGAGAAATAATCAAGACTCCTACCCCTGTTCCATCTTTATGGCTGGAACCATCGAAGTAGAATTTCCAAGGCTCTATCTCCACATAATTAATATCCTCGACTTGAATTGAGTGGTCGACTATAAAGTCTGCCACCACTTGTCCTTTCACTGCCTTAAGAGGCATAAAGGTCAAGGAGTATTCAGTTAATGCTAATGCCCACTTGCCAATTCGACTATGCAAGATAGGTTTCGACAACATATATTTGAAAACATCAAAATGAGACGAAACATAAACATCAACTGGTTTTATATATTGCTTGAGTTTTGTACAAGAAAAATACAGACATAGACACAATTTTTCAACTTCACTATATCTAGTTTCTGCATCATTCAAAACTCTACTGAGATAATAAATGGGTCTTTCGACTCCATTCTCATCCTCTTGGGCTAACATGCTTCCCAGAGTTTTGTCGGATGCAGCTATGTACAATCTCATACTCCTATTGCTACAAGGAGGCACCAAAATAGGTGGATTAGTGAGGTACCCTTTGATCTTGTCGAAGGCGTCTTGTTGCTCTTTCCCCCATTCGAACCCCTCTTTATTCAGTCGAAGTAAGGGTGAAAAGGCCTGAGCTTTCCCACTTAGATTAGATATAAACCTCCTTAAGAAAATTATCTTGCCTAAGAGAGATTGCAATTCCTTCTTATTCGATGGCGCTTTCGCTTCCAGAATTGCCTTCGTCTTGTTCTGGTTGATTTCGATTCCTTTCTTGTGGACAACGAAGCCCAAGAAATCTCCATCTTTCACACAGAACGCACACTTCAAAGGGTTCATCTTCAGACCATGTTCTCTCATTCTTTCGAATGATTGTCGAAGGTGGTCAATATGATTCTTCCTGGAAACAGATTTTATAACAATATCATCAATATATACTTGCATAAAAGTGTTAATAAAATCATGGAAGATAGTATTCATTGCTCGCTGGTACGTTGCCCCAGCGTTCTTCAGGCCAAAAGGCATCACTACCCATTCGTAAGTGCCTAAGGCCCCAGGGCATCGAAAAGCTGTTTTCGACACATCCTCTTCAGCAATGAATATTTTATTATATCCTGAATAACCATCGAGCATACTCAGGTATTCATAACCAGCGGCAGAATCGACTAGCATTTCCGCCACAGGCATAGGATATTCATCTTTGGGGGTGGCAGCATTCAAATCTCTGAAATCTATGCACACCCTTAACGTACCATTTTTCTTAATTACTGGCACAATATTTGCAATCCATTCGACATACCTTGTAACACGGATGAATTTGCATTTCAGAAGTCTTTCGACCTCCGTTTTGATCTTCGACAGTATTTCAGGAGCGAAGCGCCTTGGATTTTGCTTGATTGGCTTCTTCCCAGGTTTGATTGGCAACTGAAGTTCTACCAATCCTCTGTCGAGACCAGGCATTTCGTCATAATCCCATGCAAAACAGTCTTTAAACTCTTTCAGCAATTGGATTACTTCCAACCTAAGTTCTGGATCGATTTTGGCGCTGATGTAAGTTGGCCTTTTCTCTGATCCTTCGCCTAAGTTGATTTCTTCTAAAGGGTCTTGTGCTAACATTTTAATGTTGTTCGCCAAGGGATCCTTTTCGAAGCCCAAAGGCTCATCGTCATAGATGGCGTCGAGCCTCTGTTCCTGCATTTCTTCTGGCATGATATCAGGAGGTTTTGGATCGAAATCTTTTCCTGGGCCTACAGCAGATAATTGTTGATCATTGGCCTGTGTGGCCATGTACTTTACTTCAGCTTCGAGAGCCGTTATCATCTTGGTTTCGGCCACATAAGCCGAAATTCGCTTCAAAGATTGTGACTCAGTCATTATCACTGAATTCACTTCCCCAACCAGTTGGTTGGATATCAGTTAACCCACTGAAGTCTATGTGGGACAAGTCTTCTCTGTCCCATTGGAAACCATGCTCAGGATGCAGGTATAGGGAACAAAAGGTGTTTGGCGCTGGCGCCATGTCGAAGTCAGGTGTTGGACATGGCCCTATGTGAGCCAAGTTCTTGTCGAAATCTGCCAAACCCAGGTGATTCACTTCGCCAAGGTAGTAGCTCTGATCTGCCTCTATGTTTTCGACCATCCCATCTGGACGCCATAGCAGCAGCCTTTGGTGCATTGATGAAGGCACAGCGCCAACACCACGAATCCATTCACGGCCTAACAAAAGATTGTAGTTAGGTTTGGCCGATATAACCATGAACATCGTTGGTCGAAGGATAGACCCTACTTTGATATCTAGCTGGATCACTCCCATGGTGGTCCCTATGCCGCCCTCATAGTTCGACAAGACCATGTTGTGAGGCTTAATTTCCTCATCCCTTTTGCCAATTTTCCTTAGCATAGAGTGAGGGATAATATTGATGGTTGCCCCACAATCGACCAATATTTTATTCACAGTAGTTTCTTCGAGTTTAGCCCTTATGAATAAAGGCTTGAGGTGATTTTTCATCGCCTCTGTAGGTGGCTCGAAGAAGCCATTTTGTTCCTCAGTAGTGCCATTGTCCATGACAAAATAGCACACTGGCCTATGTTTGGCCATTTCTTGCTCCACTTCCCAGTCACTTGCTTCGACTTCTACCTGTCGATTGAATTCTCTGGGGAGCACTGAAACGATATTCACCATTATGTCTAAAGTATCATCAGACTCAGCATCGTCTTCGTCTTCGACTTCACTTTGGTTAGGCCAAACTAGCCTGTTGGTTACTGGCTCTCTCTCTAGAGGCTTCCTTTGTTTCCTTTGAGGAACATTCGAACTAGTTTCTGCCTTAGGTTCGTTGGCAGCCTCCCTTTCAGCTTTTCGTCTCCTTTGATATCTCCTCCATTGAGATCGAGACATAGGGTTTTTACCTTTGTAGTTGCTGGACACTTGTGTAACCTTCGGTGCAGCAACTTGAGGCTCTTTCTTTTGAGTCAAAGAGGAACCTCTTGGCACATCGAAAGAATGCCACTTCTCCTCACTTGGCCTTTTCCGGCCAGAGGTTTTGTACCAAGTGTCTACTGGCACATTTGTTGGAGGCCTAAAAGTCAATGGCCTCTTTTCTTGGTTAGAACCTCTTCTGGGATCATGTCGAAGGTCAGCATTCTCCCTTCTCTTATTCACTGCTCTTACGCCTTGAATGTGCTCAGCAGCTTTTTTATCAAAGATCGAACTGCATCTTGGACACAGCATCACCTCTGATTTCTTTTTCTGGCATCTTTGTAGAAAATCTGCCAAGTTTTCGTTTTCTCGAGGGAAAGCAGTCTTATTAGCCTGCTCTTGCCTCATGGCCTCTTCTGATGCTTTTGGGTCAGAAAGTTCGACCATGTTGATATTCATTGTATCTTTGTTAGCAAGAGTTAACTGCTTCATTTGTATCTCCAGATTCTCCGTCTGGCCTTGAACGGTGGCCAAGTGGGAACTGGCTTTTGATCCAGTTTTTTGTGCTTCAGCGGTCTCCGACTTCGGGTTTTCGACCGCTTTCTGGACAGCTTCAATTGTCTTCCTGGATAAATTTCCAGAAAAACTGCCAAAGATTGGCATGTTGATGTGGTCCTTTGAGACTTCGACCACGGTAATTCCTGGCTTCTTCGACTGGATCCTGGTTGCCTCTATCACGTTCACCTCAGAGGGTTCAGCATAGTGGGCTTCAGCCTTCAGTGGATTGGAGTCGATAGCCATGGGGGATTTGTCTGCAAACTTTAATCTCCCTTCCTCAATAGCGTCTTGCACAAGATTCCTGAAAAGAAAACATTGAGAAGTTTTATGGCCCAAAAAATTATGATATTTGCAAAAACCTCTCTTCTTTCTTTGATCAAGAGGAGGCACTTTTACCCCTGGGGGTACTATCATTTGGCCATCTTTAACTAGCAAGTCGAATATTTCATCACATTTTGTGATGTCAAAACTATAAGTCTTTTTTGGGAACCTATCGTTGGTCCTTTCTGGACCAATGGGATTTTTCCCATTTGAGGGGACTAACTGTTTACAAGAGTATGGTGGCCCTTGTTTCAGTTCTGCTAAATCGACTTCTCCTTCTTCGACAGTTAAAGTATCGTCGAAGGATTCTAGATCTTCGTCATCCATCTCAACGTACGCTATCCTTTCTCTCTTGTGAGTTTTCGTTGCCTTAGCTTTTTCAGCTTTGAGGCGCTCTACCTGTCGAACTCTATCGGCCAGTTGGGCCATGTCTCTTAGGTATTGGGTGTCTAGCTTCTTCCTAATGGAATAATCTAAACCGCCTGCGGCTATTTCGACCAACTCATGCTCTGGCACTTGTGTAAAACATCTCGCCTTGAGCAACCTAAACCTATTCAGATATTCGTCTATAGGTTCAGTGAAACGTCTCTTCACACTGGCCAGTTCTTTCAGGCTTATCTTGGTTTGCCCCATGTAGAATTGTTCATGGAACAATCTTTCTAACTGGGTCCAATGATGGATCGAATTGGGGGGGAGAGTTGTAAACCAAGTAAAAGCGTTCTTTGTTAAAGAACTTGGGAAGTACTTGATCCTTAGGTTTTCGTTATTCGAAATGTCACCTGCTTCGATCAAATATCTCGCCACATGCTCGACAGTAGATTCTGCCGTGTCCCCAGAGAACTTGGTAAATTTGGGGACTTTGCATCTAGGAGGTAAGTCCGTTTGTAACACGTATTCTGACAATGGAGATGTAAAGTTGGGCCTTCGAAAGCCCATGTTCATCCCATTCTGAGTCATGATCCTTTCGATCATGGTTGCCAGATTGTTTTCCAAACCCATGTTTTGGTATTGGATATGCTGAACCACTTCGTCAGCATTTTGGTTTCTGTTAACTAACCTTACCTCTGGGGTTATTACCCTAGGTTCCTCGACAGGTTGTTCCAATCGTGCCCTAAGGTTTTCTTCGACAGGCTGTTGAGCCTGGTTAATGGTGGTTTCTTCCTCTAAAAATATCCCATGATTTCCCCTTATTTGCGCCCTTTGGGGCTGTCAAACAGGTTGGGGTACTCCAAAGAAGTCAGCCAAACGCGTCATTTGCGCTGTCACTTGCTGATTCGATCGAGTAGTGTTTTGTATTAGAGGGTTTAGCACCGTACTCAAAGTTTGTGCCAACATTTGCACCATATCATGGTTGCTTTCGTCCATTTGTTGCCTCAAGACTGCTGTCGAGGCATTTGTAAGGCCATGGGCTACTTGGGACGTTCCTCCTAAGAGTTGGGTCCTATTTCTATTCGCCATGCCTACTCCAGAGCCTTGGAGTGGCGAAGAGGCACTCACAAAAGGGTCTGAAAAAGTGGACGCAGCATTCGTCAGGCTTTCCACTTCAGAAGTTGGCATACCATAGAATGGAATAAATCCTGGGGGAACCAAAGGCCTTGTGCCTAAATTTCCCCTTGGTGGGGGAGTTCCCAAAGGCATCCTGGGGCCTGTTAACGAAGTTATTGGCCCCGTGGTTGTGACCGATACTGCTGGTGTCGAACCAACATTTGTCGCTTCACTTACGGTCATACTAACCGTTGCTCCCACACTCGTTTGTGGGATTTCGTTATTGTTTGGCGGATTCGCCATCTCTTCCCTTCTTCTGGCGGTATTGTTATCGTTAGTGTATATTCTACCACTTCTCAATAACATACAACTCGAAAAGATGAGATTATTTTCAACAATCAACACACAGTCCCACCAGGTGTGCCAATTTGTTTACCTTGGGTTTTGGTAAACAACCGCTGATCCTCCAAATGGTTACTTATTTGGTTACTCGCAGGATCGATCAGATTGATCCTAGGACATAGGTTGATTTTGAAGTTTGATTAAATTGGATAAGGCTTTAAATAAAGAGGTTTTAAATAAAATGCATGAAGGAAAGACTTGGTAAAATAAACAAGGCTTTAAAGTAAAAGGTTCAACAGGAATGTAAAGAGGAAAGCAAGTAAATTTCTGGAAAAGTAAATGACTTTGATTAATAAAATTGGTGTTTCACACATACATTTCTCAACAATTCTTTCTCGCACGCTGGGTACTCGAATCTATATGAGTGACTTTGTATAGAATTGTGAACACACGCGAGAAACTACATGTCTACTCCTATTTATACTAAAACATCCCAAGTAACCGTCGGGCAGTTACACTGCTTCGAGATCAATCCACTTGGCACGTTCTCCACGCTCGACGCTCCAGATCCTTGTACGTTTGCACGTGGTAACTGCCTGAAACCGTTTTCCCTCCAAACACTTGAATTTCAAACTGCTCCACTCTGAACCATCGAACACTTTCGTCAAGAGACATCTTCGACGAGAAACTCCTTCGACGTCGAAGGCAACCAGCCTTCTTCCTTGGAAGAAATCTTCTAAGTACTGTGCCATCTTTCGACGGGCACTTCGACAGACTTAGCCAGTCGAAAGCATCTATCTTCTAAGTACTGTGCCATCTTTCGACGGGCACTTCGACAGACTTAGCCAGTCGAAAGCATCTTTCAGCTTTTAATGGTTGACATTGATAAAACAAGAGTGTCGAATTTAGGAGCCAACAGTTGCCACTAGACTTCCTTTGACCAAATGTTGATTCGAAGCAATCTCCAGTCCTTCTTGAACTTCTAAACCTGTTGCCTTGATTTTTATTCCAGAGACTTTTAATCCTCATGGTTAGTAGTGACAACTCATATTCTTCATCATTAAAATCTCCTTCTGAATCCTTAATCTCTTCTGCTTGAAGAGCTTTGGACTTCTCAGATTTTCTGACAGATTTGAGCGCAATAGATTTTATCTTCTTCTGCAGTTCATCTTGTTCTAGCTCAATCTCATGACTTCTCAAAGAACTTATCAGTTCTTCGAAAGAAGTGTTGTTTAGATCCTTTGCAAGCTTGAGAATAATTACCATAGGCCTCCATTTAGATGGCAAGCTCTTGATAATCTTTTTCACATGATGTACCGTTGAATAGCCTTTGTTCATAACTTTCAGTCCTATAACTAAGGTGAAATTCTGGCTGCAGATACTCAATGTCACGTACAATGTTATGACACCGTATCTGACTTATTATATGACAGTAAATACAAAAACAATAAAGAACACAGTCAATTGTTTACCCAGTTCAGTGTGCAACAACACCTACTCTGGGGGCTACCAAGCCAGGGAGGAAATCCACTATAAGAGATGTTAATTCAGGAATAAACCAACCAGTTTATCTCCTTCACTTAAGACCTACCCAATGCAATTTCAATCTAAGTACAACTTAAACCTGAGTTCCTACCCACTCCCCCTCAATCACAGCAGTGATACATAAAACAATTTGACAAATGAATTGATGAAGACACTCTTCAAAAACAAACACTTGATTAAGCTTCACAGCTTTTTAATCAAGCAACACAATCACTCTTGCTTCACAGCTTTGAGTGATGCACACAACTAACTTGACTCTGCTTCACAGCTTTAGTCAAGGAACATTCAAACACTCTTGCTTCAAAGCTTTGAGTGCTACACAACCCTTACAATTAAAAACCTATTCCAAGTCACTTATCACAATGATAATTGCTTGGAGTACAATAATCAAACCTATACAGATTACAAATGATCTTCTGATCAAAAAGGGGTTACTTGCAAAACAGCAGCTCTGTTGAATATATAGCAGCTGCAACTTCAGTTAGGGTTTCCACAAAAACCTAGGGTTAATTCCGTTTGACCTCAAGACCAGGTCACAGGACTTTATTAACCAGGTTAGGGTTGAGCTAGGTTACCCCTCAGAAAACGCAGGATTCTGTTCTGGAAAGACTGAGATATTTTCCTGAAAAAACTCAGACTTATCCAACCTGCAAACCTGTTAGTTCAGAACAGGATGTCTTAACATCTGTTATGACATCTGAGAAAACCTGTCTACTGATTTAGCAAAATGTGATCATTTTGCAAAATGCTCAGATACACACTTATAAACATCAGTTCCTGAATGACAATATTTTTCTGCAAAGGTACCTAATGAATCAGTACAAACTAAACTAGAATGTTATGACATCAGTCATGACATTCACACACATACACTTGGGTTTTACCAAAAATGCAAGCCAATACCTAAACAACTACAAACTCCCCCTTTGGCAGATTTTTGGCTAAAGACCCTAAGCAATCAGAGATAGATAGCAGCAGAAAGAAATGACTGCAGAAAAATAGAATGTCTAATTGAGCAAGTACATATTAAGTACCAAAATATTCTCCCCCTCTTTAGCCGCAAATGGGCCAAAGATACATGTTCATAATGATTATACAGTTATCCAAAACAAATAATAAGAGCAGCAGCAGAAAAAAAACTGAACACACTTCCAAACTCCACCAGATATCAGCACCAACCAGCAACACCACCAAACAGCAACCAACCTTCAAGCACTGTCATCAGACTCAGAGGATTCGGGCTTCTTCCTTTTCTTGTGAGCAATGTCAGCATTCTTCTCTTTGTTTGATGTCTCAACATTCTTAGAGACATCTGGATTTGTTTCAGCATTTGAACTTTCTTGTTTCAGAGGAACAGAAATGCCAGGAACTGAGTGGTTCTCGTTCAGAATTCTTGAAACAATTTTTGCTATTGCTTGATTAACATAGGCTGTCCCTTCCCTATTTGCAATTTCAGGGGGAACTGAAGAAGAAGGATGAGATGGATTACCAGAGGCAGAAGCTTGGGACTTTCCTGCATGTCTTGTTCTCAACTCTTTGACCTTGGTGGGGTTAGTTCCCACTTTTCTACGAGAAGAGATCTCCAGAACTTCAGAGTTCAGACAGGAAGAGATTGTCCTAGAATCTTGATCAGAGGAAGAGGTTGAAATAGTCGTATTGGATGATGATGGTGTTTGAGACATTTTGACAGTCCTAGAGGACCAACAGCAACTGAGGAGAAAATTCTGATTGAGAGACTGGGTTTTGATGAGGAGACGAGAGGGGAAGGAAGCAAAGGAGTGTCTATTCAACTTCTTAAAAGAATTGTAGGAAATGGGAAAATATAATTTTAACCCAATCAGAACAGGCATAACTCCTTTGATCCTTGTTTTAAGAAAAATTAATTGCTACAATTCCTCATGTTGGAAAATACCCAACTTACCCCTTAAGTTTTCAAATTGATTTGCATCTAGAGCCTTGGTAAAAATGTCAGCCAGCTGTAGCTCAGTGGCAACATGTTCCAATTTGATTGTCTTCTCTTCTACAAGGTCTCTGATAAAGTGATGTCGTATGTCAATATGTTTGGTCCTGCTATGCTGAATGGGATTCTTGGAAATGTTGATTGTACTCAGATTGTCACAGTACAATGTCATAACATCTTGTGTGACATTATACTCAGTGAGCATCTGTTTCATCCATATCATTTGAGAGCAGCTACTACCAGCTGCAATGTATTCAGCTTCAGCAGTGGAAAGAGACACACAATTCTGTTTCTTGCTGAACCAGGAAACCAGATTACTTCCCAAGAAGAAACATCCTCCAGAGGTGCTTTTTCTATCATCAGCACTACCAGCCCAATCAGCATCACAGTAGCCAGGCAGAGCTGGTTCACAGCCATGAGTATACATCAATCCATAGTTGTAAGTTCCACTTACATACTTCAAAATTCTCTTCACTTGATTGATATGACTGACTTTGGGATCAGCTTGGTATCTTGCACAAACTCCAACTGCAAAGGCAATATCAGGTCTGCTGGCAGTTAAGTACAACAAGCTTCCTATCATGCTTCTGTACAGACTTTGATCCACCTTAACCCCACTTGAATCTTTGGAAAGCTTTAGATGAGTAGGAGCAAGAGTCCTTTTGTGACTTGCATTCTCCATACCAAACTTATTTACAATGTTCTTAGCATACTTGCTTTGAGATAAGAAGATTGAGTCCTCCATCTGTGAGACTTGTAGTCCAAGAAAATAAGTTAGTTCTCCCATGAGACTCATTTCAAATTCAGCCTGCATCTGATCAGCAAAGTGTTTAACCATATGTTCTAACATTCCTCCAAACACTATGTCATCAACATATATTTGGGCAACCATCAACTTCCCTCCTTCAGTTTTGACAAAGAGAGTTTTGTCCAAGCCTCCTTTTCTGTAGCCTTTGTCTGAGAGAAACTTTGTTAACATGTCATACCATGCTCTAGGAGCTTGTTTCAGGCCATATAGGGCTTTTCTCAATTTGTAGACATGATCAGGGTGGGTTGGATCCACAAAGCCTTTAGGTTGTTCCACATAAGCTTCCTCATTCAAGTACCCATTTAGAAAGGCACTTTTCACATCCATCTGAAATAACTTGAACTTCAGAAGACAAGCAATTGACAACAAGAGTCTGATTGATTCCAGCCTGGCTACAGGTGCAAAGGTTTCATCAAAATCAACCCCTTCAACCTGGGTGTATCCTTGAGCAACAAGTCTTGCCTTATTTCTGGTGACAACTTCTTCAGCATCTGACTTGTTCTTGAATATCCATTTTGTCCCAATGATGTTAGTTCCTTCAGGTCTAGGAACCAGTTCCCAAACTTCATGTTGCTTGAATTGGTTCAGTTCATCTTGCATTGCACCAATCCAATATTCATCAGTTAAAGCTTCCTTGACATTTCTTGGTTCCATTTTGGACACAAAACAAGAGTTTGAGATGATTTCTCTAGATCTTGTGATGACTCCACTATTGGGATCTCCTATGATGAGCTCTTTTGGATGATCCTTCTGAATTCTGATGGAAGGGATCTTGCTAGCTTCCTTTGATTCAGATTCTGTTGTGGTGGAGTTGGGTAGGTCATTCTGTTGGGTTGAAGTCTCAAAGAATGTCTCAACAGTACAAGGAACATCTATTTCTTCATGATAATCATCAATTATAACATTTATTGATTCCATCATGGTTTTGGTTCTGGAGTTGAATACTCTATAAGCTCTGCTGTTTGAGGAGTATCCTAGAAATATGCCTTCATCACTTTTAGGGTCCAGTTTTCTTCTTTGTTCATGATCAGCCAGAATATAGCATTTGCTGCCAAACACATGGAAGTACTTCACAGTTGGTTTTCTTCCTTTCCAGAGTTCATATATGGTGGATGAGGTTCCCTTCCTCAAGGTGACCCTGTTATGAACATAGCAGGCTGTATTCATAGCTTCAGCCCAAAAATACATAGGAAGTCTTTTGGCATGTAACATTGCTTTGGCAGATTCCTGTATGGTCCTGTTTTTTCTTTCCACAACTCCATTTTGTTGAGGTGTTATAGGAGAAGAAAACTCATGACTAATTCCTTCTGAAGAACAGAAATCATCAAACTTGCTGTTTTCAAATTCCTTGCCATGATCACTTCTGATTCTGACAATACTCCCTTCCTTTTCTCGTTGAATTCTTTTGCATAATTCTTTAAAAACTTCAAATACATCAGATTTTTCCCTAATGAAATTAATCCAGGTGAATCTGGAAAAATCATCCACAACCACATAGGCATATCTTTTTCCACCAAGACACTCTACTTGCATTGGTCCCATCAGATCCATATGAAGAAGTTCTAGAACCTTAGAGGTGGCCAGATGTCTTGACTTTGGATGTGACATCCTAGTCTGCTTACCAACCTGACATTCACCATAAACTCTTTCTTCATCAATTTGTAGTCTTGGAATCCCTCTGACTGCCTCCAAGGAGATAATCCTCTTCATACCTCTTAGATGAAGATGGCCAAGTTTTTGGTGCCACAGTTTCACCTCTTTTTCTTCTTTTGCAATGGAACACACAGATGAGAAATTAGTGTTCTCAGGCTCCCACAAGTAACAGTTGTCTTTGGATCTGACTCCTTTCATTACTATCTCTTGTTTGTCATTGATTACAAGACATTCAGATTTTGAGAAATTGACCTTGAATCCTAGATCACACAATTGACTGATACTAATGAGATTAGCAGTCAGCCCTTTTACCAGCAGTACTTCATTCAGACTTGGAACTCCAGGGCAGTCCAAATCACCAACTCCTTTGATTTCACCTTTAGCACCATCTCCAAAGGTCACAAAACTGGTGTTGTGAGGCTTAACATTATTGAGGAGGTTTTTGATTCCAGTCATGTGTCTGGAACATCCACTGTCAAAGTACCAGTCTTCCTTTGCAGAGACCCTCAGGGAAGTGTGGGCTATCAGGATAGTAGCCTTTTTCTTCCATTTAGGAGCATGTGGTACCTTTTTAGACTTAGGTTTGACACCTGGGTTCTGATTAGGGTATCCATGCAATCTGAAGCGGAAGGGCTTTATGTGGCCATATCTCCCACAATGATGACATCTCCATCTTTGGTACCTTTTCTTCATATGTCTCTGTTCCTGATGTTGAGAGTTGTGTTGAGACATCTGTTTTGACATTTGCTTACCAGTACCAGATTTCTTTGCTTCCATAAATCCTAGACCAGATTTATTTCCCACATTTTGTCCAACCTGAAGGATCTCTTCCAATTTGTCTGTTCCATTTGTCAGCATCTTGACAGATTTGGTCATTTGATTCAGTTGTGAGTTCAGCAATTGAACTTCTCCTTCTAGATTACTTATAGTTTCAAGGTTTGCCCTTTTTTCAGCCTCCAGCTTTATGATGAGTTTTGATTGTTTCTCATTCTGCACACAGACTTCAGTACTTCTGATACACAATTTCTTGTAAGTATCAGCCAGTTCTTCAAAAGTCACCTCTTCATCACTGATGTCACTTTCAGAGGTACAAATACCAGTTAAAGCAGTAACTAGTTTGGCAGATTCTTCTTCAGAGTTACTTTCTGAATCACAGTCAGACCAAGTAACTGTCATTCCTTTCTTTTGTTTCTTAAGAAAGGTAGGACATTCAGCTCGAATATGCCCATATCCTTCACAACCATGGCATTGAATTCCTCTGCCTTGATTTCCTTTCTCTTCTGACCTTGGTCTTCTGCTAGAACTGTCAATGTCAGAGGGAATGTTATGAACATTAGACCTTGACTTTGGATCTATTCTTTTGATTAGTTTGTTGAACTGTCTTCTAAGCATGGCTATAGCTTCTGAAATATTTTCTTCAACATCAGTGTTGGACACAAGTGCTATGCTCTTGTTCTTCTTGTCACCATTATCAGTGATCCCCATCTCAAAAGTCTGAAGAGACCCAATAAGTTCATCCACTTTCAACTTGCTGATGTCCTGGGCTTCCTCTATGGCAGTTACCTTCATTGCAAATCTTTTAGGCAAGGATCTGAGAATCTTCCTCACCAGTTTTTCTTCTGACATCTTTTCTCCCAGTGCTCCTGAGGTGTTGGCAATCTCCAAGATGTTCATGTGAAACTCATGAATGGTTTCATCTTCCATCATTTTTAGATTCTCAAACTTGGTAGTCAACATCTGAAGCCTTGACATTTTTACTTTGGGAGTGCCCTCATGAGTAGTTTTGAGAGTGTCCCAAACTTCCTTGGCCAGTTCATATTGATGTACTAGTCTGAAAATGTTTCTATCAATTCCATTGAACAAGGCATTTAAAGCTTTGGAATTTCCCAGAGCTAACTCATCTTCTTCTTTACTCCAATCTTTCTCAGTTATGGTGGGATGGATCCATCCTTTGTCAGCAGCTCTCCAAGCCTTTTTGTCCAGAGATTTTAAGAAGGAAATCATACGAGGTTTCCAGTAGTCATAATTAGTTCCATCCAGAATGGGTGGTCTATTTCCAAAAACTCCTTCTTTGTCCATAGTGCCAGAAAGTGACATCCCTAGATCTCACCCAGTAATACAGGCAGGGTGCCTGCTCTGATGCCAATTGAAATTCTGGCTGCAGATACTCAATGTCACGTTCAATGTTATGACACCGTATCTGACTTACTATATGACAGTGAATACAAAAACAATAAAGAACACAGTCAATTGTTTACCCAGTTTAGTGTGCAACAACACCTACTCTGGGGGCTACCAAGCCAGGGAGGAAATCCACTATAAGAGATGTTAATTCAGGAATAAACCAACCAGTTTATCTCCTTCACTTAAGACCTACCCAATTCAATTTCAATCTAAGTACAACTTAAACCTGAGTTCCTACTCACTCCCCCTCAATCACAGCAGTGATACATAAAACAATTTGACAAATGAATTGATGAAGACACTCTTCAAAAACAAACACTTGATTAAGCTTCACAGCTTTTTAATCAAGCAACACAATCACTCTTGCTTCACAGCTTTGAGTGATGCACACAACTAACTTGACTCTGCTTCACAGCTTTAGTCAAGGAACATTCAAACACTCTTGCTTCAAAGCTTTGAGTGCTACACAACCCTTACAATTAAAAACCTATTCCAAGTCACTTATCACAATGATAATTGCTTGGAGTACAATAATCAAACCTATACAGATTACAAATGATCTTCTGATCAAAAAGGGGTTACTTGCAAAACAGCAGCTCTGTTGAATATATAGCAGCTGCAACTTCAGTTAGGGTTTCCACAAAAACCTAGGGTTAATTCCGTTTGACCTCAAGACCAGGTCACAAGACTTTATTAACCAGGTTAGGGTTGAGCTAGGTTACCCCTCAGAAAACGCAGGATTCTGTTCTGGAAAGACTGAGATATTTTCCTGAAAAAACTCAGACTTATCCAACCTGCAAACCTGTTAGTTCAGAACAGGATGTCTTAACATCTGTTATGACATCTGAGAAAACCTGTCTACTGATTTAGCAAAATGTGATCATTTTGCAAAATGCTCAGATACACACTTATAAACATCAGTTCCTGAATGACAATATTTTTCTGCAAAGGTACCTAATGAATCAGTACAAACTAAACTAGAATGTTATGACATCAGTCATGACATTCACACACATACACTTAGGTTTTACCAAAAATGCAAGCCAATACCTAAACAACTACATAAGGTTTGAAATCTTGAGAGCATGACTTCAATGCTTTCATCATCTTCCATTTTGAAAGCTTCATACTTCTGAATCAAGGCCAACACCTTGGTTTCTTTGACTTGATCATTTCCTTCATGAGTCATTCTGAGAGAGTCAAATATAAACTTAGCATAGTCTTTATTTATGATCTTAAATGTATCTCACCCTTAAGACTATAAACGACCAACACGACCACTTACAAAAATATTCTCCTCACAAATAAAATTTCACTCCAAGGCACTAAGGCAACCACAAGTAAAGAAATAAATTTCTAGTTAGAGAAGGAGAAAAAATAGAGAGATAAATTCCAAAAAATATGAAAATGTTGGAAAGTGACGTGATTTCAAGTGAGGAAGTCACCCATTTATATAGTAGTTGAAATCATCCAAAAAGGAAACGATCCACGGGCTGAATTAATAATCTAAATGATTGTCCAACTAATTAGAAACATCAAATATAACCATTTATGTTTCCCAAATAGGAAGGTTTGAATATAGAGTCGTTTCACATCATTAAGGCGATGACCAAATTTCTTGAGACGTAAGTTTGGACTATCTAATCGATTAGGTCAAAAGCTTAACCAATTAAATAAGCTAATATTTCCCACTACTACAAAAAAGGCATACAACAACTGTTGGAAAAGATATATAATCACGCATGACCAGGCGTTATTATGTAGCGTGTGGTTGTAAATGTGTTACTTACAATCATTGTCCAGTGACTATTGTAGTAAACTGGAAAGCATGCGCCTTATCACAACGGTTGTGCCAAATAATTAGTGTGATGGACATAAAGGTCCTTGGTTCGATTCTTAGTAGCGCCATTTTGGTATTTATATTATTCTGGACAACGCGCGAGATATTACAATGGTTGTGTTATATAATCGTTGTAAAATTTTCTGCTTAATTAATAAACATAATCTTGTTTTTATAATTTTTCCCATTTTTAACATGTGTTTTTATGGACCATATCACAGCAGAACAAACAACTCACATATGTGATAAAGTTATCATAATATTAATAATTGGATCATAATAATAATAATAATAATAATAATAATAATAATAATAATAATAATAATAATAATAATAATAATAATAATAATAATAATAATAATAATAATAATAATAATAATAATAATTGGATTAAAAACCAAAAATTGTATATTACTTCAAAACCAAAATATCACAAAACAACTTACAATTTACACATAACATCACATAATTGTATCTTGGTATTTTGGTTTCTTATCTCTGGGTGTCTTGTCTCTTGGTGTCTTGAATCTAAAGACCTATGATTTCAAATAATCATACTTGTTAGTAAAAATACGTTAAAATTATAATATATAATTAATATATTATGAATAAAGAATAAAATACTTACTTGTTAATTTTCATACATGCCTTCTTCATGATCGATTTGAATAGCATGAACATCATCTCCATGAACTTTATCATATGAGGTAGGAACTTAGGTTGTGTAAGAAGGAGTGGACGGAATATTAAGACTTTCATCACTAAGAGAAATGTGTTTTCCTTGGAGAACGATTGACCATTTCACTTATATGTTCGAAGAGTCGGTCACATAGAAAACTTGTTTTGCTTGAGAAGCCATGATGAATGATTCTGTCATAAAATATGCCTTGCCAAGGTAAACCCAAATAAATACTAAGTCATCAATGTGTACACCATTACTATTATTGGGAACTCACTTCAATTTAAATAAAGGCACTTTGAAAATAACATAATCAATCTCCCAAATCTCCTCAATGACACCATAAAACATGGTAGTTTCCAATACAATGTTCGTATCTTTCGAAATAGAGAGATACATTGATTCAGCTTCAACCATAACCCCACTATTTTGTATTGTACTACAATCTACTTTTGATTTTGTATAAAAGGTATAATGGACAGTATGCAGTCCAAGTTATGACAATAAATTTTGGCTCGTACGAGAACCATTTAAGTATCTCGGATGCACTTTGATCATTAAATACTCTTTCATTAAACCAATATATAATTCTCTTGTTATGCTCTATCAACAACAACTTGTCACTCATTCTGGGATAATTTTCTTCAAAAGTCTTTTGTGAGTATCTATGTAAGGTTGAACTTCATCAAGATTATTCAATATATAGAAATTTGCTTGCATAACTATATCCTGAGCCCTTGAATTAACATTTAGACCTTGAATACCTCTTCCTTCTTTGTCAGCATGACGAGACTTTGGAATTCCTATAGAATCTGCTTCCGACAAATAGTTTGTACAAAAATCAACAGCTTCTTCTGTGATATACATTTAAACAATCTAAGCTTCTAATCGGTGATGATTCTTCATATATCCTTTAAATATCTTCATATACCACTCTATCAGATACATCCACCTTAAATAAGTTGCACCATAAAATCTGATTTCTCTGACTAGATGAACAAGTAAGTGAACCATAATGTCAAAAAATGACATAAGAAAATACATCTCCAGTTGACACAAGATTATGGAAGCCTCGTCTTCTAATTTATCTAATTTTTTGAAATCAATAACTCTATTACATATGGAATTGGAGAATAAGCACAATCTGGTTATAATTACTCTCAAGTTTTTTTGTAGGATCCCACGGTAGCCACTCGTAGAAGTTGTTGCATCAATACATGACAATCATGATATTTTAAACCAATTAAATTGAGATCTTTCATTGATAAAAGTTTATTGATATTTGGTGAGTAACCTTGGGGAACTTTGATACCATGCAAACACTCGCAGAAGTTAGTAGGATCCCACAGATAGCCACTCGTATAAGTTGTTGCATCAATACATGACAATCATGATATTTTAAACCAATTAACTTGAGATCTTTCATTGATAAAAGTTTTTTGATGTTTGATGAGTAACCTTGGGGAACTTTGATACCATGCAAACACTCGCAGAAAATTTCCTTTTCCTTTTTAGATAGAGTCTGACATGCTGGAGGCAAATAAGTTCTTTTTCCTTTCTCTATTGGAGCCAACTGTTTTCGTATACCCATCGCCTCCATATCGAGACGAGAAGTATTACTATATTTAGTCTTGCCTTAAATGTTTATAAGTGTTCCAATTAAACTATCACACACATTTTTCTCCATGTGCATTACATCAAGGCAATGTCTAACATCAAGACTTGACCAATATGGAAGATCAAAGAACACAAATCTCTTTTTCCATATATTTTTCTCAACTGGCCCTTTTTCTTTTTCTCTCTTTTCAAATATGAAATTAATGTGTTTTTGTCGTTGATAAAATTTATCCTCGGTGAAAGGTTTAGGAGCCATATCAAACTCTTGATCTCTATTAAAAGCCTTCTACAATCTACGATAAGGATGACTGGGTTTTAGAAATTTTCGATGCCCAAGGTAAACGGTATTTTTTACAAACTCAAGTTGGTGATAACATGTATTAAGTTCACATATAGGACACGTTTTATGTCCTTTCAAACTCCGTACAAATTACCATAAGCATGAAATTCGTTGATTGTGTAAAATAACATTGCATACATCTTAAACTTTTCCCCAGAATATGCATCATCAACTTCAACACCTTCATCCCACAAAAGTAGTAAATCTTCAATTAATGGACTTAGATAAACATATATGACATTACCTGGTTGTCGTTGTCCAGAAATCATCATACTTAACAATATATACTTGCGCTCCGTGCACAACTAAAGAGATAGGTTGTAAATA
This sequence comes from Vicia faba, assembly GCA_948472305.1. Classification (NCBI taxonomy): domain Eukaryota; kingdom Viridiplantae; phylum Streptophyta; class Magnoliopsida; order Fabales; family Fabaceae; genus Vicia; species Vicia faba. The sequence goes on along the minus strand of OX451741.1, from coordinate 765,816,463 downwards.
GTGAGAAGAATAGGCCACGAAGAATGATTAGTGCCCAAATTACCAAAGGGATTCATTCCATCAGTGGAAAGCCCAATCCGAAGGTTTCTTGGCTCAATTCCAAAATTTGGAAACAACAAATTAATTTTCTTCCATTCCAACAAATCAGATACATGGCGAATGTTTCCATCACGTTTCCACTAATCTGCATGCCATCTAATATTATTTGTGTCATTCAAATTAGAAAAAAGTCTCTTAAATCATGAAATTATTGGAAAGTACCATAACACTTTAGCAAGAGGATGCTTCCTACTAACATTTCCATAGTCATTTTCATCACCATTGTTGGCCTTCAACTTTTAATGCGACAAACCACATTTCAGACATTGATACAAGTCTTCATACTTTTTCCTATATAATATGAAATCATTAGGGAATGCATGTATTTTGATATACTCCAAACCCATTGGACACAATATCTTCTTGGCCTCATAACAACGATCTGACAAATTTTTATCTTCCGGTAACATTTGCTTTAGAAAATCAAGTAATTCCATGAAACTTTTATCCGACCATCAATTTTTTGCCTTCAGATTAAAAAACTTTAACACTGTAGACAATCATGTAAAACTTGTGCATCCCTTATATAAATGGGTGTATTTATCATTATATAAAGTGTCACAAATATGAGCATTCTTAAAAGAATATTCTCCAATATCACAGAACATATCCTCTAGTCGATCATCTATATATTCACCTTCATCCACTATTTGACTTTGTGACGCTCAACTTCCCTCTTTATCCGCCTCACAATGACACATCCATATTGTATAATTTTAACATATACCAACACAACATAGGTGATGGAATATTTCATTCTTTGTACCTTTATCGATATCCAGGCAATTAACACAATGAAAATAAAAGACACCATTATTGTCAGGAAGATTTTGATCAGCTTATTTAAGGAGTTTAAGAAATCCTTTCTCATAAATCGAACCTAATTTATTGGCTTTCATCCAACTATGATCCATAACAACTTCTGAAATTTATACACGAATAATAATGTGAATGACACACCAAAATCTAAACTCAAACCATATCAAAAAACTAAAGAATATTTATAACAAAAATATAAATCTAAACCTTAAGCATGTGCATATCCATCACAAAAATATAATATTTTTGTTCACTTATATATCAAACAAAAAAAAACCTAAAGCATATGAAACATGTACAATATACAACATGAACACAAGAAAGGTACATGTTTCATCTGGAGGGAACAAACAAAACAACAAATAAATGATAAATATGAACCAAGAACAATATACAACATTGAACGAAATATGAAGCAAGCAACATGTGCCCAGAAAAAAGGAATGAAAACCAAAATGAAGAGCATCGTACTTCGAAGATGAGGACGGGAACAAGAATGAATATGTTGAAGATTTGCGATTCAAATAAGCAAAGAGGGTGAAGATTTGAGTTCCAAATGAATAGATATGATAATGCTATCGATGACATCTCTGGTTCTCTAGTTCACCTAGGGCATCTAATGAAAGAAATGCATAATAATTTGTGTTTTAATTTATTAGTAAAACCTTTAACCACGGTTGAATAATTAAACTATAGTTGAAATTTAAATCATCTAACAATGGTTGAGGCAATCCACCGTTGTTAAATAATTTTCAATTTATGTTTTCAATAATGGACTTAAGTGACACACATTTAATGTACTCGGAAAAAAGGAAAACTGTAGTTGTTAGGAGTCGAAGCTTGTTACACATAGATTATCACCATGGTTTTTAAGAACAATCGTTATTAAGTTACTTTTTATAACAAAACACATGCATAGGGCTCTTCAACTTTAAAATATTACAATGGTGTATAGGATATCATTTTAACTTTGGCATTGTTGTATCTACTTTTTGTAGTAGTGCTCTTAGGCCATTTCTTCAGCTCTTAGGTCATCTAGAACAACTTGAAGGCATTTTTTAAATTGTTTTCTTTTGATGAAAATGTTTTTTAGTGTGTGTGTGTGTGTGTGTGTGTGTGTGTGTGTGTGTGTGTGTGTGTGTGTGTGTGTGTGTGTGTGTGTGTGTGTGTGTGTGTGTGTGTGTGTGTGTGTGTGTGTGTGTGTGTGTGTGTGTGTGTGTGTGTGTGTGTGTGTGTGTGTGTGTGTGTGTGTGTGTGTGTGTGTGTGTGTGTGTGTGTGAGAGTTATCTTAGTACTTTTATGCTACTTCTTTATTTTTACAATATTTGGTTCAGTCAGATGGACTAACAAGACCTGGTGAAATTTCACATCTTTCCCAAAAATGCTTTAGGATTCTTGCTAGATATTTGATTGTATTAAAACTTTGACTTCGAGTACTTTGTAGGAAAATATATTCCTTCGGGTGTTGTTGTCATGAAAACTTCATATGTTGATTGTTACCTTCAAGGACATAGATCCATATTTCCCTCTTTTTTATGATGACAACACATATCTCGGGGAATGAGGTAAAAGAAATAATATATTTTTAAGTAATTAATCTCCCCCTGAGTTAGATATAAGACATGAAATTCCCCTTAGATTATACTTCTCCCACTTTGTAAAAATCAAAAATGTAAATAGTAATAAGCACATAGATTCACATATAGCTATTTATGCACGATTGGAAGATTCCTAGCTCTGTTCTTATAAAAAATAAATTTTCTTTAGGAAGTGGTTTGGTGAAGATGTATGCCAGTTGATTGTATCAGTCTATGAAATTGAGCATGCATTCTTATTTTTTCTACTTGATCTCTAATAAAGTGGTGCCTAATATCGATATGTTTGGCACAAGAGTGAAGTATAGGTTTTTTGTCGAGTTTTATTGCACTGGTGTTGTCACAATTTATTGGTAAAACTCCAATTTTATTACCATAGTCGTTTAGTTATTGTTTCATCCATATGATTTGAGCACAACAGCTTCCTGCAGTGACGTATTCTGCTTCAACTATGGATAGAGCTACACTTGCTTGTTTCTTATTGTGCCAGGAAACTAGAGAGTTTCCGAGCAGGTGACATGTACCATTGGTACTTTTTATATCTAATCTACATCATGCAAAGTCGAAGTCGGAGTACCTTACTAAGTTAAAGTCAGTTCCTTTGAGGTACCACAGACCATTTGTTGTGTGTATGTGAGATATCTCGTTATGCGCTTGATGATGCAGAGATGTAACTCTTTAGAAGATGCTGTAAAACATGGACATGTACATACAAAAAACATTATATCAAGTCGTGATGCAGTTAGATATAATAATGACTTGATCATACCTTGATATTTTCTTTCATCGACTGGTTTTCCATTATCGTCTTTGTTTAGCAAGCATGGTGTTGACATTAGTGTTACTAGTACTTTTGATTTTTCAATATCAAACCTTTTGAGTAGTTATTTAAATTTTTTTGAAGGTGAGAAAATACACGAGAATGGGGGGTTGAATTGTGTATCTGATAACTTATCCTTTTTCAAAACAACGGCTTCTGAATCTGACCAAGTTTAAATTCTAAGTTAGAGTTTGGAGCAGTGGAATGTTTAAAGTGCATAAACAATAAGTAAATCATAGACAAAGTTATTATGTTCCTCTATAACGAAAGTAGTCTGCTAACTTTGCCACGCAAGAGTTTTTCACTATAATCAGAACCCGATTACAATTTGTTTAGACACACTAGTCCAAGACTTACTGCTCAATCTAACTAGAAATATACTTCTTGCCCAAACCAATTGTCCAGGACTTCTTTTCTCAATCAACTGGAAAGAGACTTCCTTGCCTAAACCGACTGTTCAAGACTTCCTTGCTTAATCAAACTAGAAAGATACTTCCTTGCCTAAACCAATTATGCATGACTTTCTTGCTCAATCAAATTAGAAAGAGACTTCCTTGTTCAAACACTCAGCCTGAGACTTCTTTGTTCAAACACTCAGTTTGAGACTTTTAAAAATTCTAAAATAATTGTTTAGGATTACAACAAGATGTTCCTGATATTCAATCAGAGGTACAAATAATACAGAACATGCAAAGACCTTGATACTTGAGATTTCTAAGATACACAAGTGTAAGAATGTCTCAAGTCTATGTGCAATACAACAACTATAAACTGTAACTTGGAGTAAGAGACAATTCTTGCAATATTCTCATTTCTATTGGTGTTCTTGTTGTATTATTCTTGTTACTTATTTTTTATCTTTAGCTCCTTATATAGAGGTAACAAAAGAGATGTAGGAAGCTTGCTTGCACAAGTGTCTTTGCTAAATAAGCGGTTTCCAAGAGAGAAACGTTGGAGTTGGTACGATAAGGATCTTCATCTTTTAAATAATTTATTTATCCATTGTGTCTTTCTCAAGTAAGTCATCCATATGCATATGATAGTATAGTGTAGAAATCATTTCATTTATCCTTGATCCTTGTGCTAAAACCTCAAGCTGACTTGCTCCACAATTCTAGTTGTTGACAAGATGGAGTTGCTTTTGCATAGAGTACGAACATAAGAGCTTGTATTGTATTTCCTATAGAACGCTTGAAGTTCCATTTGAATCATCATAGTAAAATTAGATGTAGTAATATAGTTTCATTTTTAACATCAGAGACTTAAATAATATAGCGCTGAGGTCTTATATGCAATTCAGATTCTAGTCCATTAGAATCTGGATTTACTTGCTTCTTCTTTACAGGCCATTAACTGGGTCAGAACCTAGTTAATTACAAGCTTAATGATCTTGCACACTTAACCAAACATTAGTATACCCTATTATTCTTTAAGTACTTTCGTTATCATCAAAACCAAGTATTGTGAGCTCAAAGAGTGTGAACAATTTTTTCCAACAATATCCCTATTTTTGATGATGACAAACATAAGTATTTTAAGAAAAATCGGTTGATCAGTTTTAATAATTTGACAACATTAGAGTCTAAAGTTTGTAAGCTCCCCCTGAGTCTAACAGTATACAGGTTGAGGTTTGTAAGCTTCACCTAAGTCTTATCCAAATTATTTAAACTATTTTAATAATTTGACAACTTCAGAGCTCGAGGTTTGTAAGCTCTCTCCGAGTCTATTAGTTCATAGGTTGAGGTTTGTAAGCTCCCCATAAGTTCTACCTGAGTTATTAAAACAGTTGTTTTCACAATTTAAGCACATGGTATTAAAAGGGTAATTGTTTTCACACTTTAAGCATGTAGCATTAAAATGGTAATTATTTTCACACTTTAAGAACATAACATTAAAATGGATAATTGTTTTCACAATTTAAGCACATAGCTTTAAAATGGGTAAATTGGGTTCAGGAACATGATAAAAACACATAATTTTTTTATCATACTCTTTAAATACTTTCATATTTCTCCCCCTTTTGCCATCAACAAAAAGTAAATAAATAAAATAGAGAGAGATACTAAGATAGAAAAAAGATCATGCTCGGAGAGGAAAAACCAGTAAGAGTAAAAGAGAGTGAAAGAGGTAGTAGGTGAACAATCAGTGAAAAGACATAAATATGTTGATGGATAAGCATGCAGACTAAAAATTCCAAAATGGTTAGAGTCGAATTTTGATATAATAGCATAGGTAGAAAGGCTCGTGAAGCATGGGGTTGTACCCCAAAATTTTCTCTCTCTTGTTTTCCAAGATCTTCTCTTACATGGGCGGTTACAAACACTTGCTTAAAGAAAATTAAAAAAAATTTGAAGATGGTCAGGTGTCTTTCGATTGGCATCTAAACAAGGTACTTCGATTGGCATCTGAACAAGGTGTCTTTCGATTGGCATCTCAACAAGGTACTTCGATTGGCATGTGAACAAATGTGTCTTTTGATTGGCATCTTAACAAGGTACTTCGATTGGCATCTTAACAAGGTACTTCGATTGACACCTGAGCAAGGTACTTTAATTGGTATCAGAACAAGGTGTATTTCGATTGGCATATCAACCAAGTGATACTTCAAAGGCATGTCAACAAAGTGATGCTTCAATGGCATATCAACAAGGTGACATTTCGATTGTTCAAGTTGAAGGAAATCGAAAAGAGAAAAGTTTGAGGAGCTTGCCGAAAGACTCATGCAAGTCAAAACAAAAACCAATGGGATGAAGTGGACTTTGATTGGTTATCTTAAGGCTCAAGTTTGAGCAGGATACCAACCATGACTTGTCCAGGTTCACTCAAAATTTCAAAACAACATGAATAATTTAAAATGGCAATCCTTTAATTTGTCTAATTTTGTTTTCAAAGCCATGTTTAATGGCTGGTCCTTAATGCCATGTTTCTTTCCCCATTTCCTTATTTCCTCCACCTCCTATAAATACAGAGCTAAAGACACATTTCCAGGGACGAAAAAAAAGAAACAATTTGCCTACACACGCATTGCCCAGACACACACACACACACGTATTGCATACACACAAAAATTTGAATTAGAAAAAAGCTCAAAAATCTCATAAGTTGCCTAAATACCAAACCATCTTTGCAAACTCCCAGGAAGTCGCCGAGGCCCTTATGCTAGCAATTCCACGCCCAGGTTTACAGATCGAAGCATCTCTGGTTGGTAAGGATTTACAAAATCAAAACTGTATTTCCAGGCCATTTAAATACATATTGTTTGCATATTTGCACTGATAATGTTGTTTGTGTTTATATGAACATACAACATGTAAGATAATATGCAGGAATAGGATCGTACCATCGAAGGGCATGATCTGAATTTGCCTTTGAAGCTCATGATACAGGCAATTTCAAGCCAAAACAACCCAGATTCGAACACAAGGGGTTCGAATTAGGGGAAGGTCCGAATTAAGGGGAAAGACCCGAGTTCGATACCCAGGTCCTGCATCTTTATTTTTGCTAACTTTTTTTTTGCAGATCTGAATCGAAAGGCAGCTTCCTCCCCTGGATCGAAAAACAACATCCCTCCGTTGATCGAAAAATAACATCCTTCCTTGGATCGAAGGACAACCTCCTTCCCTGGATCGAAAAGTGACCTCCCTCCTTGGATCGAAGGACAATCTCCTTCCCTGAATCGAAGGATCATTTGTATTTTTATTTTGTTTTGTTCATTTATTTATTGACTTTACTCTTTAAATCAACATTAAATCAAAAAATCACAAAAAAATATTAAGTTAGTATTTTTATCAATTAAGTTAATTTTGTAAATAAATTAATTAATTACTTTACCATTTTGTTTAACTAAAATCAATATATTTAAGATTCTAATCAAGTTTAGTTCTACTTCTCAAAAAATACCAAAAAAGCATTATTTTTCTTAATGCTTAAGGTTTCAAGACACTTTTTGTATTTTTTTTTCTTATCTTTTTTTCTATTTATTTACCATTTAAATTCTAGAAAGAATGTATAGGTTGCATGGGAAATTTTGTAATACTTTAGTTTATTTTCCCATATTTTCCTATTATGTAACTGCCCACCGGATGTAATAGCGTAGGATTTAATTTCCGCACTTTAAATTCCTGCACATATATTTACTTTTTAGATGTATGCTAATTAGGATTGTATGGCAAGAATAATAATCAAGATGCTAGCAAATTTAACACAAGATAAATAACTGAAACAAACACACTTGCACATGCACACCTTTAGGGTATTCCCAGTTTGATTTCCTTCAGAAAAACATTCACATCTCTTGAAACATGAAATATTTTAGTGGCTACCCTCCGGTTTAAAGATATTAAGTCCCTCGATGACCCTCTCGACGTTGCCTCGATAAAAATGATCTTAAACCCCTATGGTAGTTACTAAGATTTCTTGCCAAGTTGCCTTCGTGACTATAAACGTCCATTCGAATGTCCCTCAAACAACCAAACGACTAGGGCTATCTACTCACTACTAGTAGGATAACACTGTCTAAAGGGAAGGAGGAAAATAGTGAACCTTTCGAGTAAAGTAGATAGTTCCTAGATGCTATGCTCAAAAATAAACTTTTTACACATACACAAAATTCTTTCAAAAACCTTTTCAAAATGATTTATCAACACTCTTGAGCACTGATACAAGAGTTATCATAAAGAAAATCTCCGCACTAAGGAATTTCAAAATACTTTTCAAAAAACACACGAAAGCACAAGGTATTTCAAAAATGAGCTAAGCATCTAAGAGCCCGTAGAAAACTACGGATGGAAAGGGTGATAACACCTTCCCTTTCCATAATCTACCCCCTTACTCAGAAATAATCTCGAAAGGTCTTTTTCTGTTCTTTTCACCCTTTCCTTTATTGGATAAAAGAAAATTCGGCGGCGACTCTTGCTTACCGCAACATTTGCGAATACAAACGCAAAATCAGTATAACAGTTGGTTCTGCCACTATATCACAAAACTGGAGACTCTGTTGGGGAGAAATAAAAAGTGGGGTTACCTTAGAGTTAGTTCATTTTAAAATTTCTTTCCTTGTTTGCTTTGCTTGCTTTACTTTTAAGGGTTTTGTTTGGGTTTACTTGTAAAGATCCTATACCCAGATCTGGGGCACCTTTTAGGTAAGTAGCAATAGATCGTGGAGACTGTGTGGGGTATACCGACACAGTTGAAACGATAGCTACGTTGGTGTGACACATTTTTTGGTACCGGTAGCCCTTGAGTAGTCAAGTAGAATATGGGGCCGCTGTATGGTGTCATGAAGCACCAAATGACCTTAGAACCTTTAATTGAACAACTTGGCCATTAGGAAGTAGTGAGATAGCCGCTTTGGTGCAGTCCGAAGTTGGTTGATACTCGATACTACACTCATTGAGATCTGACTTCTGGGATATTTCGGTCGCTAATAAAGAGGCTTGTGCTGAAATGCTCGGTGAAGAAATACCAGTGATATTGAGATCCCCTAGAACCTGGTTACTTTCTAGGACAAGTTGAACCAACTATACTTCAAGAGGGTACTTACCTTTGGAATCCATGCAAGCCTAAACCTAAGGATCTATTTGTGTGCTTGTATATATTTGTTTGTACATAACATCATAACATCATAACATCATAATATATCATATCACACTAACCATTTTAAGGACTTTTAAGACTTATCTTTGTGTCTGTTTTGTAGGACATGGCTCCCATTCGCAGAAATACTATCCAAGTCAACCTTGTAAGGGTGCCTCCTCAACACAAAGAGTTGGCATCAAGGGTTCCTAAGAATTCCCCATTCACTAAAAGACATGGCGACTCCTTAGTTTGGTCACCTCAAGCCCTGATGAAGACATGGTGAAAGTTCTCTTTCAGTTCTTTTACCCTTTACATCATTGTTTTACATTTCCCGATTACCAGTTGGTGCCTACTGTGATACGGTGGCAGAACCGACTGTTTTTACTGGTTTGTGTTTTGTGTTTTTTTTCTGCAAAATTTCGCGGTAAGCAAGAGTCGCCACCGACTTTTATTTCATCCAATCATGGAAAAGGAAAAAGAATAGAAAAATCCTTTTTTTGAGATATTATGAGTAAGTGGGGTAGATTATAGAAAGGGAAGGTGTTAGAACCCTTTCCATCCATGGTTTTCCATGGGCTCTTAGGTACTTACTCATTTTTGAAATTTCTTGTGTGTTCTTGTTTTTAAAATGTTTTACTTCTTGATAACCCTTGTATCAATCCTCAAGAGTGTGACGAAGTTTATTTTGAAAATTTGTTTTGAAAGGTGTTTGTGTGAAATTTTTTTATTGAGCAAGTACTTAAGATTCTACCTACTCGAAAAAAGGATTGTTCGTTCTATTTCCTTTAGGCAGCGCTATCCTACTATTAAGGAGTAGGTAGCCCCATCGTTGGAGTTGTAAGGGACGTTCGAAAGGGACAAAATACAATCACTGAAGCAATAGTTAGAAAACTTTAGTAGTAACCCTAGAGTCTTAAGATCTTTTCCGAGGCAACATTTCTAAGGCAACATTTCTGAGGCAACATTCGAATGGGACACTTTGATATCTTTAGACTGGAGGGAAACCACTAAAATCTCCTATGCTTAATGATTGTTTACCGAAGGCAACTGAAGTGAGGTAAACCCTAGGAGTGAACATGTGCATATGATTTGTTTCAGTTATTTAATCTTGGCACATTAGGTGATCTACCGTTTTAATTTTCCAGACATTCTTGCCATATAATCCTATTAGCCATACATCTAGACAGTTAAAGATTGCGTAAATTAAAAGCGGAAAAGTAAATCTAATTATTACAAGGCTTCGGGGAATGGGGATTACATAACCAAAACTTGGGGGGAAATTAAACAGTAAATAAAACCCTAGTTTAAAAGACTATTACAATCTCGAAGCAATTACAAAAAATATAATGAAAAGTACATACGACAAACGTAAATGCGAGAAATTAGGGTTTTGACCCTTGAAAACCAAATTGAATTTAATTAAAGAAAAAAAATCATTTTTTGTCATTTTTATTTAAGGAAATATAAAATAAATTGCAAAATATCCTAATCACTAATTAAGTTTTAATTATGAAAAATCATTAAATTAATGGAAAAAAACAATTAACCTATTTTTGTGTTTTTATTTTGAGAAGGAATTAAAATTAAGAATTAAACCCAATTTCTATTTGATTTTAATTATGAAAAAAATATTTAAGTTAACCTAATTAAAATAATTAATGCAATTAAATATTTTATGAAAAAAAAGACTAAACCTAATATTGTTTGTGATTTTCTGATTTTTATGTTTTGATTAAAAATGATTTTTGGAAAATAAATAAATTAAAACAATAAAAAGAATTAAAATAAAATAAAAAAGAAAAGATTGGGCCTGTGTGGTAGAATGCAGACTGGGGGGTGCATTGCTAAATTGTTAGGCCCAAATTGGTTGGCCCATGTTCCTTGCATGTGATCCCATGTGGATTAGCTTCAAAGAGTGCACCATGGGCTGCTGTGGTTGGACGCTGGATCTAGACCAAAGGATGATCCAAAGGGTAGGACTTGTGAGCGTATGATGGACGCATGGAATGCTGATGTACTGAATTTGCAGTAAATTGTTAGGAAAATAATAAAAGTGTTAATTAATAATTAAAAACCTAACTCTGATTATTTTACAAGTTAATTATGAAATAAAAGCAATATTGATTAAATCAAAACAACTTTTATGTCAAAAATTATTTTTAATTAATTGAAAGCCTAAAACTAATATTTAATGATTTCTTGTGATTTTATATGTTAATTAAATTAATGATAAAAAACAAATCAAGTGAAAAATAAATAAATGAAAAGGGTTAGAAAAGAAAATAGTCAAAAAAGTGAAAAATGCATGGGGTGGGTGATGAACCCATGCCCCTTGAGTCACAGTTAGGCACCTCATCCACCAAGCCAAGCTATTGTTTGTGATTCAAACCTGTTCTACGTAACAACAAGAACACATTTGGACAGTTAATAAACATTAGCAATGCATGAAATTAATTATCTGAATGTTTGAAAGAAAAGCAAATCGGAGAAGATGAGTATGCTTGTTTCAAGCATCAATGGCCATGACTTTCGACCTATTCTTACCCTTAGATACCTCAGGATTGATTTGTAATTGATGGCTTGGACTGAAAGTGGTTGGATCTTCGGTTTTGACTTTGCACTAGTTTTGATAGAATTTGAGGTTTTTAGAGAGCGTTCTTGGGAAGCCAATTTCGTGCTCCCTAGTGTATGAGGGTGTTGTGTTTATATAGAGGAGGAATTTAGGTCAAAAATAATGGAAGAAATCTCATGGTATCTCGAGGAATTATTAAGATTTGATTTTATTTTATTTTGGCCTTGTATGATTTCTTTCCAAAATAGCTCTAATCATGACTTTTTCAATCTAAATCATCCTTGCATGAATTACATGCCATGCTAGCTGTATATGGACTCATAATGTGCATAAAAATCCCAAGATTTGATTTGCTTTTATTATTTTACCATTTAATTTGATTTATTTTTTGTTTAAATGAATAAAAAATCAAAATAAATGATAAAAATAATAAAATAATAGGTGGAAAAGCTCAGGGGTCGTGGGTCCTATTAGAAACATGTTTCAAACAAGAAAACATGGGGCCCTTTGGAAAAAATGCAAATTTGATCAATGTTGACTTTTGACAATTTTCCAAAAATTGCCAACTTTGACAATGCACAACTCTCTCAATTTTGACCCTAGGAGGGTCTTCTTTGACTTTTTAGAAAGCTTAGGATGTCCTCTAAACAAATCATTTGGTTTCATCTCAATTGGATCTTCCATGTTCATGTATGAAGCTATGACCCAAAAGGTGTTTTGTTGACTTTTCCAAAGGACCTATAATGTCAAAATTCATATCTTTTTATGAGTGCATATTTAGAACTTGAGAGCTGAAGATGAATTGTAGGGAATTGCATCCTCTTCAAAATGAGCATTGTATGGAAAATATTTGATAAAGTATGAAGAAGTTATGCTTAGTCAAAGTTGGGTTGACTTTTACTATGAAACCTTAATTTAGCAACTTTTGGGTTTTGATGAATTTGAGCATTCCTTGAGGAATCATGATCAACCCTTGATCAAAGGATGGAAGTCACTTAAAAATGTTGATGTTGACCCAAAATCTTGAGGTTTGACTGTATGTGGGCCACAATTGACTTTTGACCTAATACAGTTGATTTCCCAAGCATCTGAGCAGTTGACCGAGCAAACTTCTTATGCAGGGCATGAAACTTGACATGTAGGGTCTTGAGAACATATTAAGACCATGGAAAGCATATGAGACCTTTGTGGTCCACCCATCTTGATGAAAATAGAAACCCTAATTTGGGGTATACTGCCTTAGAAGAGAGTTTGTCTGGTCAACTCTTGGGCAACCTTGAGCAAATTGGGGACCTCACTTGACATTTGTTGAGTAAAATGAGAGGGAAAATTTTTGGGTACAACAGTTTCCCCTGTTCAATCTTCTTAAACCTGCGGATGTAGATTGGCTTGTCTGCCTTTCGTAATCTGAAGGTGGAAGATGATTGAACACTACAGTGCCCAGAAGTTTGCACTCGCATGAAGTGGCACTCGACTTGTGACATCAGGAATGGGCTTACAGATGCCATTTGGAGGTTGATGATAGAAGATTTATCGGAGATGGGCTTAAAGATGCCATCCTGGATGTGACAGAGAATTGTCTGAGATGGGCTTAAAGATGCCATCTAGAGAATGTGGATTTCCTTAGATATTCCTTTGATGAGAGTCCCTATTACTGTTGTTGAGGAGGAATCTCCTGAGGAATGTTGGTATCTGTCTCGAGAGATATAGAATTTTAGGAGCTTCAGATGTCTGTTACTCTACTAGGGAATTAACTCTGGAGGTGAACTGCATATATGGTCAGTGTACAGGCTACATCGCGACTTACTGGGGAAATGCGAAACCAATCATGTTTGATCAGGTCCAAGTCTTACAGTGTTGTAAACTGTCGTCTGGAGGTAAGAGAAAAGAAACCTGGGTCGTAGGGTTTCTTTGAAATGAATTCCCTGGATAGTAGGGCTTATGGGAAGGAACCTGGGTAAGGTTGCTTCGTGAGGAGTTTGGGTAAAAATTCATCTGAACTGAGAAGGAACCTAGGTAAGGTTTCTTCGTGGGGAGTTTGGGTAAAATTGCATCTGAACCGAGAAGGAACCTAGGTAAGGTTGCTTTGGGATAAGTCTGCGTGAAACTTCAGAAGGAACCTGGGTAAGGTTGCTTGTGATGAGTCTGTGTAGTCCTTTAGGGGGAACCTGGGTAAGGTTTCTTTGTGATAAGTTCGTGTAAAACTTCAGAAGGAACCTGGGTAAGGTTACTTTGGGATAAGTCTATGTAAAACTTCAAGAGGAACCTGGGTAAGGTTACTTTCTGATAAGTTCGTGTAAAACTTCAAAATAAATCGGGGCAAGGTTACTTTGAGATAAGTTTGTGTAAAACTTCAGGAGGAACCTGAGTAAGGTTACTTTGTGATAAGTTCGTGTAAAACATCAGAAGAAACCTGGGTGAGGTTACTTTGGGATAAGTTTGTGTAAAACTTCAGGAGGAACTTGGGTAAGGTTACTTTGTGATAAGTTCGTGTAAAACTTCAGGAGGAACCTGGGTAAGGTTACTTTGTGATAAGTTCGTGTAAAACTTCAGGAGGAACCTGGGTAAGGTTACTTTGTGATAAGTTCGTGTAAAACTTCAGGAGGAACCTGGGTAAGGTTACTTTATTATAAGTTCGTGTAAAACTTCAAAAGGAACTTGGGTAAGGTTACTTGGGGGTGAGTTCGTGTGAAACTTCAGAAGGAAATGTATGAGAAAGGACCCGTGTAAGATTTTTCAGGATAAACCCGTGTGAAGCTGCATTTAGGAGAAACCCGTGTAAGATTGCTTCGTGACGAACCCGTGTAAAGATGCATTTGATCGTGCAGATAATTACTCTATTTAGTTTCAGGGGCTAATCTTGAACTTGCTGGAAGTTGTTGATGATAACCATCTTTCCTGAAAAGGTACATGATTAATCGTATATGATGCATGAAATGCATTGTATGATGATGTTCTCAAAATAAATGAACCTATGCTGTATGCAATGTGTATGCGCACGTCATGATATATGAACATGAAATGCTGTTGTGACATATCCGAGTGGGAAAATAAATCCCCAACCGCTGCTGGAGAGTAACGGAAATTGATTTCCTGACCGTCATAGAAAAAGTGGTTCTTCTACTTCCGCTGGGGATGGTGAACTAGAGATGACTATGTTGGGGATGTGCCCCTTGTTTACAGCTACTCTACCAGGGGAGAGACTTTGTTTGAGAATAACTCTGCGTGAGAATAACTCTGTTGGGGATGAGCTTCTGTATTCAGAGAAATAAACTTTGCTCGGGAGAAAACTATATGAACCTCTTGCGATTACAAAATTCGGCTGGGGAATATAGACGTCAGATCTCCGAAAGAGCTTGGCTGGGGAAAGTAACTCCTGTTTGGGGAAGAAAAGGTCAAAACTTTGGTTGCCTTTACTCTATGGGGAGTGTATATGTTACTGGGACGCATGCTGAGGATATGACAATGACTTCGCATCAAGACTTTTCTGCCCATGTACCTGCTGGAGAAAGTGCCTGCGGAGGCCTTGTGGATTAAGTGTCATCCTAACTTATGAGGTGCTTGGTAACTGCCGATCGGAATGATAAGTCTTCTACTGATAGGCAAGTGACAAGATAACGGGATATAGTCGTACGCTTTAATCCCTAACTTTTTCCTGGACTGTCTTTTCAGATTTTCAATCCACCGGGATACCCTTTCTTGCCCAAGCCGCCTTTTCAGGTTTTCGACTTGCCGGGTGTACAAATCTTTTTTGTTTTTATCCCTAATTTTTGCCCGAACCCTTTTGGTTCGCCGGTATGCCCTTATTTTTTCCTAGGCCAGTCAACCTAGCGTGTCTTTGTTCATGCACAGTATTTTCTGACTATGTCCATGCTCTTAGGGTGTAGGGAGTTGTCACTGTCGGTAGTGTTGTGTTGCCACACTACCAGAAGATGTTTGTTTGATCGTACAAGATCCGTTGCTGGAATTCATGCCCAATGCCCCCAAGTGATTCAGATGGAGATCTGTCCCTGGCTATTTGGCATCTTTGAGATATTCCTTGAATCTTGACTTGACTGCCCCTGATGATGGACAATGATCATGTCGTGCCCCTTGGTTGGAAGGGTTTTTCCACTTGAGGTGATCCTTTTTATTGAGAAGGTTTTTGTTCACTAGATATTCGTCATGCGAATTTCTCTGCTACTGAACAAATAATCATATGCAAACAATGTTATTTTAAGAATGCAAAGCTTACGTCTGTCTTGAAGTTTTGAAAATGCAGTTTTTTATAGAAAAAATAGAATTTTGCAAAGATGTGATATCAACTCAAGATTTATAACAGACCTTCAAGAGTCAGGATACCTTTTGTAACAGTATGCTTTCGAACTAACCCATGCTTCATCTAGGACTTTTAAGGGTTATAACGTGGCCTAGTTCAAGTTTTAAGAAACAAAGGATAAAGGCTTAAATTTTATTTGTACCCACCCGTTCTTCGTGATGTTCTTCGATCTTATACTCAGTTAATTGTGCATTTAGATCCCGTTTGAGTCTTTACTCTTATATTCCAGTGATGGTTCGGATACTGACAGTTTATTTTAAATAGGTAGTCATTTTTGTTGAGGGTTTGTAGGACCTCTTTATTTTTTACTTTATTATCCCTGTCTTTTACCTGAACTATTTCTTTTTGTGATTACAGTCAACGGGATGCCCCAGTTTTCTTCTTAAGTCTCCTTCATAGGTTTTGACTTAACGGGCTTTTATTTAGAGAGATAATGACTGTCTGTCTTGATGATTATAGGGAACCATCACCGTCTTTTGTTTCGGAAAGACGTCTTTGATGTCACTCATTGTGTACGAAGCGACAAATTGTGACTGAATGCGCCTCTGAATTAACTGAGAAAACTACCCTGCCCCAGGTTATGATTAAGGGTTTTAATATGTGTGAAAAGAAAAACTCCTACTTCTTTGGATCTAAGGGGATGACTAGGGATTATCTTCCTTATAACTCCACTGTTTAGGACTTGAAACAATGCATGTACATCGTCAACAAGGTCTGTTCAAAAGCATACTGTAGAGATTATGGTATTGTTTTCGTCATCCTCCCTCTAAAGGCTTACAGTTTTTTAGTCGAGAGTTTGAATATCACGAAAAGGAAATATAAATAAATTTAAGCATAATGAAAACAAATTAATTCAAGACAGACATGTGTAATGCATTGATGAAATAATAAAGTTTGTCATGACAATGATTGTTCGAATAAGCAAAGAAAATACAACTTCAGAATTTAAATGAACAAAAATGCTTTCAATCCTAGCCATGTTTTGACAAGGGAACAGTGATCACGCTGGGAGTCTCAAGAGGGTCGAATTTGATCTCATTGGCATCAATCATATTCTGAATCTTGTATTTCAGCGCCCAACAATCGTTAGTATCATGCCTCGGGTTGTCAGAATGATAAGCACACCTTGCCTCCAGATTGTAGTTAGGAGAGGAAGTCTTAGGGTTCCGATGAGGGTTTATCACCGTAATCAGATTCATCTTCAACATATGTTATAATGCTTGTGACAATGACATGTTGATTTGGGTAAACTACCTTTGAGGTCTTTCCACCCTTGGCTGATTGTTTCGTTGTTGTGGTCGTTGTGTGCGTGTCAAATTAGAGATCAACACTGCCCCCACAGATTGGTGGTCGTCTGCCTTGCTACGCCCCTTCTGGCCGTGCACAGCATTAGCTTCCCTCTTTCCACCAAATAAATTTTTCTTTGTACTCGAAGAGGTATTTTTCTGGATCTTGCCACTCCGGATCCCAGCTTCTACTCTTTCTCCAGTCAGAATCAGCTTGGTGAAACCTGCTGACGAGCTATCGATCAAATGATTAATGAATGGACCAGATAGTGTACCCAGAAACATATCAACCAACTCCCTATCAGACAACGGGGGTTAGACTCTTCTAGCCAAGTCTCTCCACTTCTGGGCATAGTCTTTAAATCCTTCACTTGCCCCCATGGACATATTCTGGAGTTGAGTACGAGTAGGACCAAGGTCGGCATTGTATTGATACTGCTTATAGAAAGCAGCAGCCAGATCTTCCCAATTTCGGACATTGGCTCTCTCCAGCTGGTAGAACCATTCAAGCTGAGTCCCTGACATAATATCTTGAAAAAAATGAACCCAAAGATTTCTATCAGCGGTGTGGGGCTGGATTTTCCTGACGTAGGAACAGAGATGGAGCTTTGGGCAGGAAACCCCATTATACTTGGAAAAAACTGGAGCTTTGAACTTCTACGGGATGACCACTCCCGACACCAAACCCAATTCTTCAAAATCCAATCCAGGTATCCTCTGAACTTCCATGGCACTCAGACGATCTTCTAACTGTTTGTATCTATCCTCAGCAGGAGGATATTGCTCATTGTTATAATCAGTATCATTGTCAGAGACTGCAGTACTAGGGTCCTTCTCTCCTTGTTGGTTCTCCCCTTCCTTAGATGAAGAGGCCAAGTCGACTTGTCACTTCAACCGCTCTCTAAACCTTCGACCCATGTTCAGAATACTAGTAGCCTTCTTATTCTTCTTCTTCTCTTTCAGGATGAGGGGTTTCTGATCCTCCTTCCCCCTTTTCCAGATTGATGAACATTTGTTGGAATTGGGCGTTATGTGCCTGCAGGTCCTTAATGCTTTGTTCGAAAGACATTTTTGCTGAAATAAACAGCGAAGGAGATGAGAAACCTGTAATGGTACATGTAATGATGTGTATGATAATGGGATTTGTATGCAATGATTTCAAAGAATTCGGAAAATTTAAATTTGCAAACCAAAATAAATAAAAACATTATAAGCTAAATTTGAAGTTCAAATGCCTTTTAGGCGTAATTAAAAATAAATCTAAAACTAGAAAGAAAAATCGAAAGTCCCATGGATGCTTCCTCTTTGCACCGAGATAATCCTTCAGTCGTTTTTCCTCATGGAGTTGCTTTGTGAGCTCTAAAACCTTCCTTTCCTGAGCATGGAACTGATCCCTGTAAGTATCCCGCTCTTTCATCAACTGAATCCAAGACCTCTGCAATTCCCCAAGATCAGTGGGCATGTAAGGATAGAGAAACGTGTAAGGAATGCCTTCTTCAGTAGTGGTTTCCATAATCACTGGTAAAACAACTACATAGGGAATCATAAGCTACTGAGCACGAGCTCGTACCCATTGTAGATAAGGTTCCATTGGAATGGAAGTCTTTGACCCTAAAGCCCTGACGCTCGATCTGTTTACCATGCCCCAAGCTCGTATGAACCTCCGACGATACTATTGAATATCATCCTCATAGTTGAATACAATAACCTCGATAAGTAACTCATGAGGACCATCCCTTCGAGCGTGACCAAATTGTCGCAGGGCTAAACAAGGATTGTAGGTTATACCCCCTCTAATACCAAGCAGTGGGACATTAGAGTACTCCCCGCAGCGGTCAATGATAGCAATGTTTTCCATAGATCGAGAACACCAAAGAATATCCTTATGAGCGAGTGACATTATCCTTTGTGACCAAACCAGACCTTCTTCATTCTTCAGTATGGACTTAGGGAGGTGGGAAATAAACCACCTTGACAGCAATGACATGCAGCACACGAGAATCCCTCTTCTCCTCATGGTACGAGTATGGAGAGTGTGCAAAATATCTCCGAGCAAAGTAGGCACCGGGTTGCGAGAGAGAAAGATCTTGATAGCATTCACATCTATGAATGAGTCCGGATTAAGAAAGAGAACTAAACCATAGATGAGAAGAGCCAAGATCTCCTCAAAAGCCTGAAAATCCATATTATCCCAAAATAGCTGGGCTTTGTCTATCAAAAACTTAGCTAGAAAACCCTTGACTCCGCTTCTAATTTCCCAATTGAATACCATGTTGGCCCGTTTCAGATGTAAAGCTGAGGTAATGACTTCTGGCTTAGGAACTTCTTCTAGACCTGTGAAGGGCACCTGTTCAAGAATAGGTATATACAATAGCCGAGAGAATTCTTCCAAGGTAGGCACCAACTGATAGTCTGGAAAGGTGAAGCAGTGGTGCTTGGGATCAAAGAACTGAAAGAGTACACTCATCATCTTTTCATCAAAGTTTGAAGTAACCAGGTTGAGAAGTTGACCATGTCTCTTAGTGAACTTAGAAGTTTTAGAAACCCTTGATGCTAGCTCTTTGAGTTGGGAAGGTATCTTCACAAAGCTGATTCGGATAGTGTTTCTACGAACGAAAGCCATGATCTGCAAAATAGAACAAATATAAATTCCCTTGGTCTTTGAAATGGTTAGTGCAATAAGCATGGATGCCATGTTATGATGCATGGTATTATGATAAACCACAGGTATAGCAAACACATGTATATCACACACAGTCAAATCACACCAAGTCCTTAGGTTTAAGGCTTGCATGAGGTTAAAGGTAGTACCCTCTTGAAGTTTAGTTGGTTCAAACCTGTCCTAAAAAGTAACTGGGTTCTAGAGATTCTCAATATCACTAACCATCCTTTATCGAGCATTGTTTCAGCTCTCAATCTTTTCTTGCAGCCAAAATATCCCGAAAGTCTAGTCTCAATGAGTGTAGCATCGAGTATCAGCCAATTCTCAGCTCTAAACTGAGGCCGAATATCTCACTACTTTCTAATGGCCAAGTTGTTCAACTAAGGTTCTAAGGTCCGTTAGTGCTTCACGACACCATGCAACGGCCCCGTATTCTCCTTGTTTCCCCATGAAGGATACCGGTACCAGCCAAAGTGCCACACCAACACAGCCATTGCTTAAACCATATAAGTCTACACCGTGCAGTCTCCATGATCTATTGCTGTTTACCTTATAAGTGCCCCCAGATCCGGGGGTAGGATCTATAGTAACCCAAGCAAGAACCCTTTTAAGAATAAAGCAAACAAACAAGAAAGTAATTTTTAACATGACCTAGATCCTAAGGTAAACCCCAATTTGTTTAGAGTCCTCAGCAGAGTCGCCAGTTCTGTGATACGGTGGAAGAACTGGCTGTTTTTACTGGTTTGCATTTTACGTTTTTTGTTTTCAAAATGTCGCGGTAAGCAAGAGTCGCCACCGACTTTTATTTCATCCAATCATGGAAAAGTAAAAAGAACAGAAAAAACCTTTTTTCGAGATATTCTGAGTACGGGGGGTAGATTATAGAAAGGGAAGGTGTTAGCACCCTTTCCATCCATGGTTTTACAAGGGATCTTGGGTACTTGCTCATTTTTGAAATTTCTTGTGTGTGCTTATTTTGAAAATGTTTTACTTCGTGATAACCCTCGTATCAGTCCTCAAGAGTGTGAAGATGTTTGTTTTGAAAATTTGTTTTGAAAGGTGTTTGTATGAAAAAGTTTTTATTGAGCAAGTACTTAAGATTCTACCTACTCGAAAAAAGGATTGTTCGTTCTATTTCCTTTAGATAGCGTTATCCTACTATTAAGGAGTGGGTAGCCCCATCGTTGGAGTTATAAGGGGCGTTCGAAAGGGACAAAATACAATCACTGAAGCAACAATTAGAAAACTTTAGTAGTAACCCTAGAGTCTTAAGATCTTTTCCGAGGCAACATTTTCGAGACAACATTCGAATGGGACACTTTGATCTCTTTAGACTGGAGGGAAACCACTAAAATCACCTATGCTTAATGATTCTTTACCGAAGGCAACCGAAGTGAGGTAAACCCTAGGAGTGAACATGTGCATGTGATTTGTTTCAGTTATTTAATCTTTGCACATTAGGCGATCAACCGTTTTAATTTTCCAGATATTCTTGCCATACAATCCTATTAGCCATACATCTAGACAGTTAAAGGTTGCGGAAATTAAAAGCGGAAAAGTAAATCTAATTATTAAAAGGCTTCGGGGAATGAGGATTACATAACCAAAACTTGCGGGAAAATTAAACAGTAAATAAAACCCTAATTTAAAAGACTATTACAACCTCGGAGTAATTACAAAAAATATAATGAAAAGTACGTACGACAAATGTAAATGCGAGAAATTAGGGTTTTGACCCTTGAAAACCAAATTGAATTTAATTAAAGAAAAAAAATCATTTTTGTCATTTTTATTTAAGGAAATAAAGAATAAATTGCAAAATATCCTAATCACTAATTAAGTTTTAATTATGAAAAATCATTAAATTAATGGAAAAAAACAATTAACCTATTTTTGTGTTTTTATTTTGAGAAGGAATTAAAATTAAGAATTAAAACTAATTTCTATTTGATTTTAATTATGAAAAAAAGATTTAAGTTAACCTAATTAAGCTAATTAATGCAATTAAATATTTTATGGAAAAAAAGACTAAACCTAATATTGTTTGTGATTTTCTGATTTTTATGTTTTGATTAAAAATGATTTTTGGAAAATAAATAAAATAAATAAATTAAAATAATAAAAAGAATTGAAATAAAATAAAAAAGAAAATATTGGGCCTGTGTGGTAGAATGCAGACTGGGGGTGCATTACCAAATTGTTAGGCCCAAATTGGTTAGCCCATGTTCCTTGCGTATGATTCCATGTGGATTAGATTCAGAGAGTGCACCATGGGCTGTTGTGGTTGGACGCTGGATCTGGACCAAGGGATGATCCAAAGGGTAGGATTTGTGAGCGTATGATTGACGCATGGAATGGTGATGTAGTGAATCTGCAGTAAATTGTTAGGAAAATAATAAAAGTGTGAATTAATAATTAAAAACCTAACTCTAATTAATTTATAAGTTAATTATGAAACAAAATCAATATTGATTAAATCAAAACAACTTTTATATCAAAAATTATTTTAATTAATTGAAAGCCTAAAACTAATATTTAATGATTTTTTTGTGATTTTATATGTTAATTAAATTAATGATAGAAAACAAATTAAGTGAAAAATAAATAAATGAAAAGGGTTAGAAAAGAAAATAGTCAAAAAAGTGAAAAATGCATGGGGTGGGTGATGAACCCATGCCCATTGGGTCAAAGTTAGGCGCCTCATCCACCAAGCCAAGCTATTGTTTGTGATTCAAACATATTCTACGTAACAACAAGAACTCATTTGGATAGTTAATAAACATTACCAATGCATGAAATTAATTATATGAATGTTTGAAAGAAAAGAAAATCAGAGAAGATGAGTATGCTTGTTTCAAGCATCAATGGCCATGACTTTCGACCTATTCTTACCCTTAGATACCTCAGGAATGATTTGTAATTGATGGTTTGGACTGAAAGTGGCTGGATCTTCGGTTCTGACTTTGCACTAGTTTTGACAGAATTTGAGGTTTTTAGAGAGCATTCTTGGGCAGCCAATTTCGTGCTCCCTAGTGTATGAGGGTGTTGTGTTTATATAGAGGAGTAATTTAGGTCAAAAATAATGGAAAAAATCTCATGGTATCTTGAGGAATTATGAAGATTTGATTTGATTTTGGCCTTATATGATTTATTTCCAAAATAGCTCCAATCATGACTTTTTCAATCTAAATCATCCTTGCACGAATTACATGCCATGCTACTGTATATGGACTCATAATGTGCACAAAAATCCCAAGATTTGATTTGCTTTTATTATTTTACCATTTAATTTGATTTATTTTGGTTTAAATGAATAAAAAATCAAAATAAATGATTAAAATAATAAAATAATAGGTGGAAAAGCTCAGGGGTCATGGGTCCTATTATAAACATGTTTCAAACAAGAAAACATGGGCCCCTTTGGAAAAAAATGCAAATTTGATCAATGTTGACTTTTGAGAATTTTCCAAAAATTGCCATCTTTGACAATGCACAACTCTCTCAATTTTTACCCTAGGAGGGTTTTATTTGACTTTTTAGAAAGCTTAGGATGTCCTCTAAACAAAAATTTTGGATTTATCTCAATTGGATCTTCCATGTTCATGTATGAAGCTTTGACCCAAAAGGTGTTTTTGTTGATTTTTCAAAAGGACCTATAATGTCAGAATTCATATATTTTTATGAGTGCATATTTTGAATTTGAGCGCTGAAGATGAATTGTAGGGAATTGCATCCTATTCAAAATGAGCCTTGGATGGAAAATTTCTGATAAAGTATGAAGAAATTATGCTTAGTCAAAGTTGGGTTGACTTTTACTAAGAAACCCTAATTTAACAACTTTTGGGTTTTGATGAATTTGGAGCATTCCCTGAGGAATCATGATCAAACCTTGATCAAATGATGGAAGTCACTTCAAAATGTTGATGTTGACCCAAAATCTTGAGGTTTGACTGTATGTGGGCCACAATTGACTTTTGACCTAATACAATCGATTTCCCAAGCATCTGAGCAGTTGATTGAGCAAACCTCTTATGCAGGGCATGAAACATGACATGTAGGGTCTTGAGAACATATTAAGACCATGGAAAGAATATGATACCTTTGTGGTCCACCCATCTTGATGAAAATAGAAACCCTAATTTGGGGTATACTGCCTTAGGAGAGAGTTTGTCTGGTCAACTCTTGGGCAACCTTGAGCAAATTGGGGACCTCACTTGACATTTGTTGAGTAAAATGAGAGGGAAAATTTTGGGGTACAACAACTACCATGGAAGAGTTTTCTCAGTTATTGGGAGTGCCTATTCTCAATCAATTACCCTTCAATGGTATGGAAAGAGACCCAAAGCCTGAGGATATCGCTCAAGCCCTGTATTTACAATGGTCCGACGTTGTGACAAATTAGGAAACAAGAAGCGGTGTCAAAGGATTTTTAGCCAAGTTTTTGTTTGAGAAACCTCACCATTTTTGGGATACTTTTGACTTACAAGACTTTGAAGAGGTGTTGGCCCTTCTTATCTATGGGATGGTATTGTTCCCTAATCTGGACCAACTCATAGATGTGAACACGGTCAAAGTTTTTATGTGTCGTAACCTGGTGCCTACTTTACATGGAGGAATTTTGCACGCCTTTCACACTGACACCGTAAACAGAAGAGGAACCCTTATGTGTTGCACTCCTCTGTTGGATAGGTGGTTTATTTCACACCTACCTCGATTTGTGTTGAAGAATGAGAAAAGCATGAGATGGTCTAATAGGTTGATGTCCCTCACGCATTTGGATATTCACTAGTTCCCTCAATCTGTGGAAGACGTTACCATCATTGATCGATGTGGGAAATTCCCTAATGTCCCTCTCCTAGGAATTAGGGGAGGAATCACTTATAACCCTTGTTTGGCGTTGCGACAGTTTGGGTATGCTAGGAGATATGGACCTTATGATGCACTGGTTCAGGGAATTGCATTTGACTATTAGAATGATGTCCAAGGGTACCATCAGAGGTTCATCCGAGCTTAGGGCATGGTGAACATAGTGGATAGTAAGACATTGGGGCATAAGAACTCCATCCCTTTGGAGCATTATCTTAAGTGGGTGCGAGCACGCGCTCAAAATCTCATGATGCCTTACCCCGCCATCCTACCTATCATCATGGAACCTACTGCCGAGAAAGATGTACCTCATACTATTCTCCATCCTGACATGCCGACTACTCTCGAGGAATTGCAAAGATCTTGGATTCAACTCAAAGAGGAATGAGACACCTTTCAAACCCAGTTCTACACAAGCGAGAAGAAGGTTTTGGAGCTTACAAGACAACTACATGAAGAACAGAGTTTGAATTCCTACATTGCACCAAAGAGGATGCGCTCATGGGAAGCCTGAGTCCTGTTTGATTTAGGAGTTTAGTTTTATCTTTGTTTCTTCCATTGTAATCCCAAGAGGCATCGTTGTAATCATTTAAACTTATGAATGCAATTAATTTTTGTTCTCTCTTCTTCTAAGAAAATTTAAATCTTAAAAGTCCTTGAAAACATTGCATAAACATTAACATGCATATCATTACATAAGCAGGTATTTCGAGACAAGTTTCTTATTTTTTTGCTGTTTATTTTAGCAAAAGAAATGGATCTTGAACAAACAGTAAAAGACCTTCAAGCATAAAACACTCAGTTCCAACAAATGTTCCTGGCTCTGGCTAAGGGGCAATAAGATCTGAAAGCTCTTATCATCAAAGATAAGACAAAGAAGGCAAAGAAACCATATGGTGTCTTAAATTTTGGAAGAAGATTTAGAGGACCGGCTAAACGAGCTCTAGATTTTGCAACGCCGTCAAATGAGGGGGACAATCAAGAAGAGAAGCCAATAGAAGAAAACAACAACTCTGGGAATGATGAAGAAGAAGCTGATTACTATGAGGAACAATATCCTCCTGCCGGCGATAAATATAAACAGTTGGAGGATCGTCTTAATGCTATGGAGATTCAAAGGGTACCCAAGCTGGATTTTGAAGAGCTAGGACTGGTCTCAGGGGTGGTCATCCCATAGAAATTCAAGGTCCCCACATTTGCTAAGTATGACGGTGTCTCCTATCCTAAGCTGCACTTAAGGTCATATGTCAGGAAGATTTAACCCCACACTACTGATAGAAATCTGTGGGTACATTTCTTTCAGGAAATTTTGTCAGAGACACAGTTGGAATGGTTCTATCAGCTAGAGAGAACTAACATTCTTAATTGGGAAGACCTGGCTGCTGCTTTTTACAAGTAGTACCAATATAATGTTAACCTCACTCTAACCTGTACACAATTGCAAAGTATGTCTATGGGTTCCGACGAGGGTTTCAAAGATTATGCCCAAAAGTGGAGGGATCTTGCGGGAAGACTCCATCCTCCTCTGTCTGATAGAGAGCTGGTAGACATGTTCTTGGTCACATTGTCTAGTCCATTCTTCAACCATCTGATTGGAAGATCTTCAACTGAGTTTACTAAGCTGATTTTGATTGGTGAGCGAGTAGAAGCTGGTATTAAGAGTGGTAAGATCCAGAGAGATGCATCCTCCATTACAGTAAAGAAACCATTATCTGGGAAGAAGAAGGTCAATGCTGCTTATGGCCAGAGAAATCAAAGAAAAACTGAACATTGTCCGACGGTTGGGGCTGTTATGATCTCCAACGCTGCATCAAATCAACAACAAAACAATCAGCACAGACCGGATGCACCCAGAAGACAGTTCACCCAGATCAACATGACCTTATCCCAAGTTTTTCCACACCTGTTAAAGTCCAATCTGGTGACTCTAACGGAAGCTCCTAAGAATCCCAATATTGCACCTCCTCACTATAACCCAAATGCTCGACGTTCCTACCATTCTTAAAGTCTAGAGCACGATACAAACAGTTGTTGGGCTCTAAAAAATAAGGTGCAAGATCTTATCGAGGCGAAGGAGATTAAGTTTGACCCTCTAGAGATTGAATGCAGGGGCACTACCCTAGCTCATGTTCTGGTATACACGGGTTCATCGTTGAATGTCTTACCCAAGAATGCTTTGGACAGATTGGATTTTGAAGGACTCGGACTGAAGCCCAATAATATTGTAGTGAGGGCCTTCGATGGTTCTAAGAGAATGGTGCACGGGGAGGTGGACATCCCTATCAAAGTTGGTACTCAGACTTTTGACTCAACTTTATACGTGATAGACATCCTCCCCTCTTGCTCCTGTTTATTGAGTCGACCTTGGATCCATGGGGTTGGTGATGTTACTTCTACTCTGCATCAGATGTTGAAATACCCAGTTAACGGGAAGATTATTATGGTCCATGGCAAGGAAGAATACATGGTGAGCCACCTAAACTCTTTCAGGTATGTTGAGATGGACGGCGAGTTCATTGAGACCCCCTATCAGAACTTTGAGGAGGTTCTACAGACAGTTGCTGCAACCAAGAATGCTACCAATGTCCCGAAGTTTACCAGACCTCGGTTGAAGATGGCATCTCTAAAGGATGCCAAAGCAGTAGTTGAAGAAGGTGGGTGTACCATTTGGGGCTAACTTCCGGATATTCCTTACAAATCGGACAAGTTTGGTTTGGGTTTTACTTCAGGGTCCCAAAGAGTTGTTCATCGTGCTCACGCCGGGGGAGCACCACTACGCATCAGCAACCATGGAGTTAATGTGTTGGAGGACGGTGATAGCGACTGTGACATGGACAAGTGGATCTTCCCAACTATCAGCGATGGACTCAACAATTGGGAGGCCAAAGATTTTGTTCCTATTACTTTTATTCAAGAGCAATTGTCTTTTAGCTTTTTGGGATATGTAATATTTGAACAATTGAAACTCTAAAGCCTTGTGTCTTACCCGAGGCACAATGGTCTGTTTATAAGGGTTATCACTTCATCTTCATATGTCCATAATAAATCATTGGATATTTTGCATGCAAATTTTACGCTCTTTGTCTTTCTTTTCTACTTTTTACTTTATCAAAAATAGTTATGCTCTCTTACATACACCCACATATCAAACTGCAGATCCACATCCACTCTGGATCCCATTGATAACTGTTCTGCTATTGCCAATTATGACTTTGGAAAACCGATCTACCAAGCCGAGGACAAAGGTGGGAAAGATTGTGAAGTACCAGGAGAACTTACAAGACTGTTACAACAGGAGGAAAGGGCAATATAGCCTCATGAAGAGCTGGTTGAGACAGTAAACTTGGGTACTGCAGAGGATAAGAAGGAAGTCAAGATAGGTGTCGATCTGGAGCATAGTGTCAAAAAGCGGTTAATACATATGTTACATGACTATGTTGAGATTTTTTCCTGGTCATATGAAGACATGTTGGGACTTGACACTGATATTGTGGTTTATCTCCTACCGGCAAAAGAGGATTGCCCTCCAGTGAAACAGAAGGTTTGTCGAATGCGGCTAGAGATGTCAAAAAAGATCAAAGCTGAAGTCATGAAACAGTTCAACACTGGTTTCTTAGTTGTTACTTCTTATCCATAATGGGTTGCTAATATTGTTCCGGTACCTAAGAAGGAAGGTAAGGTATGTATGTGTGTGGATTACAAAGACCTGAATAGGGAAATCCCCAAGGATGACTTTTCGCTTCCCCGTATTGATGTTCTGGTTGATAACACCGCACAACATAAGGTATTCTCCTTCATGGATGGTTTCTCCAGATACAATCAGATCAAAATGGCACCTGAGGGCATGGAGAAAACAACCTTCATCACACAGTGGGGCACTTTCTTCTACAAAGTTATGCCATTTGGGTTAAAGAACGACAGGGAAACCTATCAGCGTGCCATGGTAGCTTTGCTTCATGATATGATCCATCACGAGATAGAGGTCTAAGTTGATGATATAATAGCCAGGTCTCAGAGTGAAGAGGAACACCTTGACCACCTGCATAAGCTATTTGAAAGGCTGAAGAAATAAAACTGAGGTTGAACCCGAATAAGTGCACCTTTGGAGTAAGATCCGGTAAGCTTTTAGGCTTCGTTGTTATTGGAAAAGGTATTGAAGTAGACCCCGCAAAGGTTAAAGCTATACAATAAATGAAAAATCCTCACACTGAGAAGGAGGTTAAGGGATTCTTGGGATATCTAAACTACATTGCCAGATTCATTTCCCATCTAACCGCTACTTGTGAGCTAATCTTCAAATTACTGAAGAAAGATCAAGCAGTGAAGTGGAATGATGATTGCTAGATTGCCTTCAAAAAAATCAAGGAATATCTTCAAGAGCCTCCAATTTTGATATCGTCGGTTGAAGGAAGACTTCTGATGATGTACTTAACAGTGTTAAAGAACTCAATGGGGTGTGTGTTGGGGCAGCATGATGAGTCTGGTCGAAAAGAGCATGCGATATACTACCTTAGTAAAAAGTTTACCGAGTGTGAAACAAGATACTCACTGCTTGAGAAAACTTGCTGCGCTTTGGCATGGGTTGCTCGCCGACTAAGACAGTATATGTTAAGTCACACTACCTTGTTGATATCTAAAATGGATCATATCAAATACATCTTTCAGAAGACCGCTCTCTCCAGAAGAATAGCAAGATGGAAAATGATCCAGACCAAATATGATATTCAATACACAACCCAAAAAGAAATTAAGGGAAGTGTATTAGCTGATCATTTGGCTCATCAGGCTGTGGAAGACTACCAATCCATGAATTTTGAGTTCCCGAATGAGAACATCATGTTAGTAACTGATTCTGAAGAACCTGGACCGAATGAAGGACCTGAAAAAGGATCCCGATGGACTATGGTTTTTGATGGAACTTCCAACGCACTTGGAAATGGCAACGGTGTTGTGATCATATCTCCCGAAGGCTGTCATACACTTCCAGGCTATGTTTCAATTGTACCAACAATATGGTTGAATATGAAGCATGCATTATGGGTCTCAAAGTTGCTATCGACTTAAGGATCAAATTCTTGAGTGTATTTGGAGACTCGACCTTAGTAATCAGTCAAATCAAATGAGAATGGGACATGAAGAATCCTAATCTCATCCCTTACAAAGAGCATGTGTTGACACTAATTCCATATTTTGAATAAGTTACCTTTGAGCATATTCCATGAGAGGAAAATCAACAAGCGGATGCGCTAGCTACTATGTCATCCATGTTCAAGGTCAGGTGGGATAATGAAGCTCCTCAGTTCACTATTAAGAGAATAGACGAACCATCATACTGTCATGAGATTCATACTGAAGAAGTAGTGGACAAACCTTGGTTCCATGAAGTCAAAAGATATCTCGAAGCCCAAGAGTATCCTGAAGGAGCTTCAGTCAATGATAAGAAGTTCCTAAGAAGGTTCTTTGTCAAGTTCTTCCTCAATAATGGAATCCTCTACAAGCGCAACCAAGATTCTACTTTGCTTCGGTGTGTAGATAAAAGTGTAGCAAAAAAGATTATGAAAGATTTGCACGAAGGTAACTTTGGCACCCATTCTAGTGGACACACAATGGCTAAAAAGATCCGACGGGCAGGATACTACGGGTCCACTATGGAAGCAGACTGTTATCAGCATTCATGAACTTGTCACAAGTGCCAGATTTATGTTGATAAAGTGCACGTGCCTCTGGTTCCCTTGAACATTTTGACTTCTCCCTGGTCATTCGCAATGTGGGGCATCAATATGATTTGAGAGATTAGACCTATAGCTTCTAATGGGCACCGCTTCATCCTCGTCGCCATTAATTACTTCACAAAGTGGGTTGAGGAAGCCTCATTTTCTTCTGTTACCAAGAACGTTGTGGCCCGATTCATTAGACATAACCTTATTTGTCGGTATGGTATTCTAGAAAGAATCATTATGGATAATGGTACCAATCTCAATAATACTATGATCACCGAGCTCTACATGCAATTCAAGATCCAACATCATAACTCTTCTCCTTATTGGCCGAAGATGAATGACGCTGTAGAAGCTGCTAATAAAAATATCAAAAAGATCATACAGAAGATGACGGTGACATACAAAGATTGGCACGAGATGTTACCATTTTCTCTTCATGGTTACCGTACCACAATGTGTACATCAACAGGGGCAACTCCTTTCTCTTTGGTATACGGTATGGAAGGTTTCCTATACATTGAAGTCCAGATCCCTTCCTTGAGAATCATGAAAGATGCAGGTTTGAATGAAGACGAATGGGTTCAGAATCGACTTGACTAATTAAATCTGATTGACGAGAAAAGGCTCGCGGCTGTCAGTCATGGTCAGATGTACCAAAAATGCATGATTAAAGCTTTTAACAAGAAGGTCAGACGTCAGGTATATTAGGCTGGTGACCTAGTAATCAAGTGTATCATACTGCCGCAAAGTGATCCCAGGGGAAAATGGACTCCCACATACGAAGGGCCATTTGTGATCAAGAACATATTTTCTGGTGGAGCCATGATCTTAACCACTATCGGCAGTGACGACCTTCCACACCCTGTAAATGCAGACATATTTAAAAGATACTACGCATGAACAAAGACCTGCTAGGTTGACTGGCCTAGGCAAAAATAAGGGCATCCTGAAGAACCAAAAGGGTTCGAGCAAAAATTAGGGATATACACATGGAAAAATTTGTACACCTGGCAAGTCGAAAACCTGAAAAGGAGGCTTGGGCAAAAAAGGGTATCCCGGTGGACTGAAAACCCGAAAGGGCAGTCCAGGAAAAAGTTATGGATTTTAAGCATATAACTATTCTCGTTAGATCACCTTACAACCAATCTTCAGTATCAACTATTAAGCTCGAATGGTGTTAATCAATCCAGTCAGCTTCAGACAAGCAACCAAAGAGATAAGACGCTCAAAGACATAAAGTCAATAGCAAAATGGGAACCCATTGGGATCATTTCACATAGTTGTTTTTCTTTGTATACTATCTTTGTATAGTTTTAATTCTTACAACGAAATTCTCTTACTAGGATGTTTGTCTCCTTGTGCAAAAAACGCGTATTCTAATTAATACAAAACTATCTCTTTGAAAGTGCAAAACTATTTGTTTTTATTTTTCTGTTTTGTTTGCGAAAACGTCTAGTGATTAATTTTGAACATATGCATTTAAATGTGATTACCGTTTACAAATACACGCATAAAAAACATAAAGAGAGTTATCAATGGCTTTAAGAAATGCGACAATGTCTAAAGGCCATTAACAAAGTCCCTGCAGATACTTTCTCCAGTAGGTATAGAGGCAGGGGCATCCTACTATAAAGTCACTACCATATCCTCAACATACAGTCTAATGATGTCAAAGTTTCTGATATCCCCGACAGAGCAAGAATCCCCGATTATTTCCCTGGTATTCCCTAACCTGGTTCACAAGCTCTTCATGATTCCCCAGCAGGATTTCACAAAAATCCCCAAGCAGTTCATGGAGTTTCCTTTCCTCAACAGGGTTTATTTCTCTAACAACTGAAATCCATCTCCCAGTATTTCAACTTCAATAAAATTTGAAGACTCACACTCTTCATCCCCAACAATAATTAGGGATTTATTTTCCCTAGTTCAACAACACTGCAGTAGAACAACTAACACGTTCATACACCATTTTACAAATGTCATAGCATATGCAGCACGAATGCATATATCACAATATCATTAAGTTTGAGAGCATAATTTGCACGTCATGCATCATGATATTGCATGCAGCTAATTCTTTACCTTTTCAGGAAAGATCGACAGATGAATATCGTCAAAAGTTTTCAAAATTTCCAGATTAATACCTGAAACCAGACAGGACAACTATCTCAACAATCGACAAAAACAAGTTCCTGATTAATACCTGAAACAAGACAGGACTGTAAGTTTAAGATTGCGCCTAAGAGGGGGGGTGAATTAGGTGGTGGTCGATTTTTGATTTATTTTACACATTCTG
This sequence comes from Vicia faba, assembly GCA_948472305.1. NCBI lineage: Eukaryota > Viridiplantae > Streptophyta > Magnoliopsida > Fabales > Fabaceae > Vicia > Vicia faba. The sequence continues at coordinate 765,783,833 of OX451741.1, read as the reverse complement.
GTTTTGTTTTAGTGCTATGGAAAACGGTAAAGTGCAGAAAGTAAAGAGACACAGAGATTTATCCTGGTTCCTTCCACACCCCAGAAGTACACCCAGTCCCCTTGCAAACATGCAAGAGATTTCACTATTTTGTTAGAACATTTACAAGACTCTTCCTAGTCTTATCAACTAAAGACACTAACAAATACCAAGAACACCCTCTTGGATTTCCAATAAGTCTCTTGAGAAAAATCCTCTCAAAAGATACCTCTTGTTTCCAACAATGGACAACAAGGTACAAAAGTATTCTAATACTTAATTCCAACAATCCTAGAAATAAGTTACACTTAGTATAATTCTATGAAATATGATTTCTTGAAAGATGTTGATCACATAGAGTGACTTCAATGAAGTTTCTTCTTTCTTCTCTTGTAAGAAATTCAAACTGTAACACAATGGTTAGAAAATGCTCAAAGATTTCTGTTCTTATATGTGTAAAAGTGCAGAAAATCTTTGTTCTTAAAAAATAAGAAATATGAAGTTTGAATATTTTACAAAGTTCAGAATTATTGCATGAGAGAAGAGTTTTTTTATAATTTGAAAGATTTAGTATTTAAAGCAATCAAGATACCTTTCCAAATGGATACCACTTTTCTGTTTGAAAAACTTGAGAAGATGCAATGTATGACCATGCAACCATTGGAGAAAAGGTGTGAAGGATATCTTGAATCAAGTTCAGATTTTTTAAAAATTACACGTGTAAATCGGTTGCACGGGTTTGTAACGTTCTTGTTTTCAAAAATTTTGAAGTGTAAATCGATTTACATGATGTGTTAATCGATTTACTAGTGTTAAACAATTAACTCAGTTCAGTAATCAATTGATTTACACTCCATGTAAATCGATTGCTTCCAGGGGCAATCAATTTAAAAAAAACATGTGTAAATCGATTTACATGATGTGTTAATCGATTTACATTAGTGAAAAACTTAGAATTTGCTTTAAACTTTAAGTGAAGTGTTGTGGCAAGTGTATATATCATTTTTGAGCATTTCTAATCAATTTAGTTCAAATGAGAATTGATATACTTGTTTGCTTGCCATGATCCTTGAAGCTTTGAGTGAATGATGCTTTAAGCTAATTCCACTTCTTTTCCTTCTTTCCATAGTGCTTGTTTGTCTTTCATCAAAACTAAAGTTGAGTTGAGGCTTGAGATTACATTCTCCCCCTTTTTGATGATGACAAACCATCTTTCTTTATGAGTTGTTCAGAATTGGAGAAAAAGGAGTTTTCTCCCCCTAAGATAGATTTCTCCCCCTATGGAGAAAAAGATTTGAAAACTTGCCCTGAAAAGAAAACTGAAACAAACAACCATAAAGTGCTATCACATCCTTCTCCCCCTTTGACATTATCAAAAAGAAGGGAAAGATGTAACATAAGATGATACTTATAACAATTTGAAACATTTTCTAAGCCCATATATATGTACATTAATGTATAGTTAAGGATATAGTGCACCTTATATATCTTGTTCATCTAGGATTCCGAGTTCACAACGAATTTTGAAGAATGCATCCTTTGCAAGTGGTTTTGTGAAAATGTTCGCGAGTTGATTTTGAGTGTCCACAAAAGTAATCTCGACATCTCCTTTGAGTATGTGATCTATGATGAAATGCTGTCTGATGTGTATGTGTTTTGTCCGGGAATGCATAACTGGATTTTTTGTAATGTTGATCGCGCTTGTGTTATCACATCAAAGTGGAATGCATCCAAGGTTTACTCCATAGTCAAGTAATTGTTGTTTTAGCCAAAGAATTTGAGCGCATCCACTTCCAGCCGCAATGTATTCTGCTCTGGCAGTGCTGAGAGCGACGCTTGCTTGCTTTTTGCATGACCATGAAACCAAGGCATTTCCGAGAATGTGACATGTTCCACTTGTACTTTTGCAATCAGTCTTATAACCTGCATAGTCAGCATCAGAATAACCAACTAGATTGCACATACTAATTTTTGGATACCATAATCCGACATTGGTTGTTCCTTTGAGATATTTTATTATGCGCTTGACTGCTGCAAGGTGAGACTCTTTAGGATTGGCTTGATATCTTGCACATAGGCAAACGCTGAACATGATGTCATGTCTACTTGCTGTTAAATAGAGAAGAGAGCCAATCATTCCATGATACTTAGTTATGTCAATAGAGTTCCCTGATTCATCTGGATCAAGATAGGTGCCGGATCCCATAGGAATTGCACTTTCTTTGCTTCTTTCCATCTCAAACTTATTTATAAGGTCTTTGCAATATTTTGATTGGTTTATGAAGATACCGTGTTTGAGTTGCTTAATTTGAAGACCGAGAAAGAAATTCAATCTTCCCATAATAGACATCTTAAACTCTCCTTGCATCATAGATGAAAATTCCTTGCACATATTTTGGTTAGTTGAACCGAAAACAATATCATCTACATAGATTTGTACAAGTAGAGTATGATGATTAACATTTTTTATGAAGAGATTGGTATCAACTTTACCCTTTACAAACCCTTTTTCACATAGGAATGCGCTTAGTCTATCATACCATGCCCTTGGTGCTTGCTTCAGCCCATAGAGAGCTTTCTTCAATTTGAAGACATGATTAGGATGTTTGAAGTCTTCAAATCCGGGAGGTTGCTTTACATAGACTTCTTCATTTATGAATCCGTTGAGAAATGCGCTTTTTACATCCATTTGAAAAAGTTCAAAGTGCAATGAGCATGCATATGCAAGTAATAGTCTTATTGCTTCCAAACGTGCTACCGGAGAAAAAGTTTCTTCAAAATCAATTCCTTACTCTTGGTTGTATCCTTGAGCAACTAGTCTTGCCTTGTTTCGAGTGATTATACCATTTTCATCCATCTTGTTTTTGAATACCCATTTGGTTCCAATGATACGTTTATTTCCTGGATTAGGAACAAGTTCCCAAACTTCGTTCCGCTCGAATTGGTTTAGCTCCTCTTGCATGGCAAGGATCCATTGATCATCTTCTAGTGCTTGAGCCACTTTGGTAGGTTCAACTTGAGATACAAACGCCATATTTAAGCATGCATCCTAAAGATTTAGCCGTGTAGATACCCCTTTGCTAATATCTCCAATCATGTTGTCAATTGGATGATCACGATGAGTTCTCCATTCTTGAGGAAGACCATCATCATTTCCATTTTAATGTGAAAGTTCATGTGTTTGCTCCGGGTTGACAATTTTGCCACCTTCGCATGAATTCTCATGAGGTAAATCTATAGAATCATCATCATCACAAATAACAACTTCCTCCTTGAAGGTGTTAGATTCATCAAAAGAAACATGCATTGATTCTTCTATAGTTAAAGTTCTTTTATTGTAAATTCTAAAAGCTTTGCTAGAAAGGGAGTAACCAAGAAAAATACCTTCATCCGATTTTTCATCGAACTTACCGAGATTGTCTTTGTCGTTGTTAAGGACAAAACATTTGCACCCAAAAATGTGAACGTGAGAGATATTTGGTTTTCTTCCTTTGTAAATCTCATATGGAGTTTTCTTTAGTATAGGTCTTATGATCAGGCGATTGCTTACGTAACATGTCGTGCTTACCGCATCCGCCCAAAAATATTTAGGCAAACTTGAGTCGCTTAGCATGGTTCTTGCAAGTTCTATCAAAGACCTATTTTTCCTTTCAACTACTCCATTTTGTTGTGGAGTTCTTGGTGCTGAAAAATTGTGGAAGATACCATTTTCTTCACAAAATTCATCAAACAGACTATTTTGGAACTCTCCACCATGATCACTTCGGATTGATGTTATCTTTAATGACTTCTCATTTTGAACTTGTTTTGCATATCTCTTGAATGCCTTGAATGCGTCATTTTTGTGCACTAAAAACAAAGTCCAAGCAAAACGGGAAAAATCATCTACAATAACTAAAGCATAAATGTTACCTCTGAAGCTTCTTGTTCTAGATGGACCAAAAAGATCCATGTGCAACAATTGAAGTGGTCTTGTTGTTGAAACCACATTCTTTGGTTTGAAAGTTGATTTGGTTTGTTTGCCCTTTTGGCATGCACTACATAATTTGTCTTTGATGAATTTCATCTTTGGTAGATGTGATACGGTGGGAGAACTGACTTGAGGTTTTGCGTTTGTTTTCGCAAATGTTTCGGTTGAGCAAAAGTCTCCACCGAATTTTTATTTTATCCTAAGGAAAGGTTAAAAAGCACAAGAAAAACCTTTGAGATGTTTTCTTGGGTTCGGGGAGTAGATTATAGAAAGGGAAGGTATTAGCACCCTTTCTATCCATGGTTATCCATGGACTCTTAGTTACTTGCTTAGATCACTTGCCTTTGCTTTTCAATTGTTTGAAATGGTGCTTTGTGTGTGGTTTTTGAAAATGTTTTGAAAAAGATGCCTTGTCTAGGCAACCATTGTAACAATTCTTGTTTGAATGTTTTACAAGGGTGTTTGTCTTTTTGAAAAGATGTTTCAATGTTTTTGAAAGTTTGTTTTGAAGTTGTGTTGTGATGTGTGTTTTGAAAAATGGCAAGGATTGTTTTGCAAGTTTGGTCAAGTAACCAAGAGCTATCTACCCTAAATTTCTCAAAGATCTTTCTTATGTTTTAACCCTTTTAACAGTGTTGTTTCACCATTGTATTTGGTGAACAACCTTGTGTTAGGATGTTAACGGGACGGGTGCGGGTCATCGTTTGAACCATAGAGGCAATAGTGTCAAGTATCTTTGGCATTTTTTCTTAAGGGACTTGATCATTTTAGGCAACTTGATAGCGTCATCGAGGGACTATGATCATTTAATTTGTTTTTGTTTTGCCAAAGTACTTGACATGCAAACATGGCCCATTTTTTTGAAGGCAACAAGGGGAGTAACCCTAGGGGTGCAAGTGTGCATTGTTTGTTTTTCATGTATTTATCTTGAATTAGGTCAAGCTATTTGTTGATTTTGATTTGCATACAAACCCTAAGTCTAAACATGGCATAATTGAAAGCTTTTAAATGCGGAAATTTAAATGCTAAGCTATTACAACAATGATTATGGGGATGGGGGTACAAGTTTGAATTTGGGGATATTTGACAAGAAATTAAATTCTAAGCTATTACATCCATATAGAATATACAAGACAAATATCTAATATTTAAATAAGTACAAATAAATAAATATCAAATGAAAATGCATTATGCTAAAAAAAGGGATTTTTCATGTATGTAAAAGTATTTTTCAATGTGAAATATAAACAAAATAAAAAGGTTAATTTTTGATTATTTTTGTGGTTTAGGGCAAAACCCTAGTTTTTAAATAAATAGTAATATTTATTAATTATGTACAATATATGTTAATTTATGCACAAAATAAAAAGTATATGGTGAAAAAAGTATTTTTGATGTCAAATATTAAATGAAAATAAAATGTATTATTTTTGTATTTTTGCCATAAATATTTAATAAAATAGGTGTAAGTATATATTATATATATTTAATAATGCTAAATATGTACAACAATATAATATTAATTATTTACAAAAATGTATATTTTTAGAAAATGTTTTCAAAATGTAAATAAATAATAATAACTAAAAATAAATATTTTTTGTATTAATTTCTAGGGTTTTAAAAAGAAAAGGAAATCTATTTATTTACATATACATATTTAATAAAACAAATAAATGCCAAATAAATGTAAAAAAATGTGGAAAAATATTTTTAATGTTTTTTATGTTTGAGCAAAAAATATAAAATCAGAATAAAAAAGAAAAATGCAAAAATGACAAATATTTCACACAATGGGCCAGGGGGGTGTAAATGGAAAAAGGGGTGCAAAAAGAAAGTTGACTCAGGCCCAGCCCAAGTCAACTTTGTCTTCAACCTCCAGCAACCTTTGAACAACAAAAAACGCACATTTCCTTGCTTCATTCAAACTCCTGATTCCTTGATTTTTAGCCAAAACTCATAACATAAACAATGTAGAGCATCAAACCACGATTTCAAATATGTAAAAAAGTTGTCCTAACTCTAAGAAACCAGGGAGAATTTCTTCACCCCCAATTTCTGACCTAGTTTTTCTTCAATGTTCATGGTTAAAATTCTCACAGCATGCTTAATATAAATGAAAAGTGGGCACATGTATGGCTTCAGGGCTATGAGTAGAGCATGTTTCATTCACAAACCTAAGCCTAACTCTTCCTAGATTGAGAGATAGAAGTTCATAGATTACCTGTTTCAGCTTGACTTGAACAGAGCAATGTAGCAACCTTCAATGGAATTTGAGCTTTGGTTGAGCTTGCCTGAAGTCCAAGGATGCTTCCCAAATGCCTAGCTTGCTTTGAAACCAACTGTATCGTGCTATGGAAGTCCACCTGCACAGCTTGAAAGTAAAAATGGCAAACATGGTTAGGGGTGTTACAGCTTGAGTTCAAGGCTTGGGATAGTTTCAGTGGATGATATGGAATGTGTTTGAACTCCTTTTGGACAAAACGCACGACAGGAATGGATTGTGGAACTCAAGTTGCAGGGTATGCCCTGTTTCTACAGCAAGAGGGTGTTTTGATGTATGAGGAGGTATGAGAGGTGGTTGAATCGTGCCTTAGGTCTATTTTGGTGTATGGAAGATGTGTACAAAGTTTGCTTGAGCTTTTGTTTACAGGAATGAAAGATGGAGAGTTTTTGCAATGTTTCTTCTACTTGAAGCAAGAAAGTGCAAGTTGTGATATAGGCCTGTACAATCCTCTCAAGCATGCTGCAGCATTTTCTCTTGATCAATGGGATTTGTCTATAAAGCTTTGCCTCAAATATCTGGCTTGTACCTCAAGGATTTTGGAATTTGACATAAAGTGATACTTTATCAAAATGGAAACTTTGCCTTTTCCAATTAAGGATTAGTTTAGCATGTAATGTCCAAATGGATGAAATAATACCTTAATACAATGGTTTGACATTAAATTAAGGTGTGTAAAACTGGTTTTGAGGCCTGCAAGCTAGCATTGTACAAGCTGATTTGAAAATGCAAGTTGTGATGAACATGCCTTGGCCATGAACAAAAGTGAGTTTTGGCCAACTTTGCAAATTCGATTCTTTCTAACCACAAGGGTGTTTGATAAGTTCTTGGACAATTTGGAAAGCTTGGAATGTGTACTACAATCCATCTTTGTCATGCAAATTGAAATTCCAAGTGTAACCATGTGAAAAATGGCCAAGAAGTTGGACAAAAATCCTGCCTAGAATAGGGCAAAATTTCTATAAGTTAAAAATGTTTTGCACCCTTGTTCCAAAAATCATAACTTGGGATACAAGCTTCCTTTGAGAAAACTTTGTGAATAAAAGTTGTAGATTTTGCAATGGACTACAACTTTCATGTTTCATGTTTTCTTTGAATCCAATTGCATCTTGGTGAAAAAATGGGACAAAGTTAGGAAAAAATAAGGAAATTTCATAACTTAGAAAAATTCTAAGTTATGAATTTTTCTCATTTTAGACCCTAATTTGCAATTTTGGATTTCTTGATGAACAAGTTTCATAATTTGACATTTCTTGGTGAAAAATGAATCTTGGCACTTGATTTTGACCAAAAAGTCAAAGTTTGACTTTTCAGTATATAGTCAAATTTTGATCAGTTGACTGGAAAATTCACCTGTCAATCCTATGCATTTAAGATATTTTGAACTTGTTGAATGGGTCAAGACAAATCCATTGAGTCCTTGAGTCCATATGTGAGCTTGGTTTGCCATTGGTTAGGTCAAACAGTCAAAAATTGCCTTTGTGCAGTCAAAACCCTAAAAATGACCATTTTGCCCTTTTGGTGATCTGATCAAATTTCTTGTGGAATTGTGATCCAAACTTGACCAAATGGTTCATGTGAGTTCATTATGTTGACGTGGGTCAAAAATCATGAGGTTTGACTGTCAATTGGCCACCGTTGACTTTTTCCCCAATACAGCTGATTTTTAGGTCAACTGTCCAATTGACTGGGCAAAGATTGGAATCAAGGCTTGAAACTTGGTATGGATAAACTTGTAAGTCCAACATGAAGAATGAAAGTCACTTTGGGAATTTTAGGTCAAAACATCCCTGTGCAAACTCAAACCCTAATTTGGGTCAACAGTGCAAGGAGGGGTCTTGAGCAGAGCAAACCCTAACTTGATCTTGAGTTCCAAGAGTCTTGTGGTGAGAAAATGTTGATGAAATGAGAGGGAAAATTTTAGGGTACAACAGTTTCCCCTGTTCAATCTTCTTGAACCTGAAGAGTTAGATTGGCAAGTTTGCCTTTCGCGTCTCGAAGGTAAAAGGAGATTGGACACTAGAGTGCCCGTAAATTTGCACTCGTCAAACATGGATGCGGGAATGGGCTTAAAGATGCCACTTGGAGATGGGCTTAAAGATGCCATCTGGAGATGTGAAAAAATCTTGTCAGGGGATGGGCTTAAAGATGCCATCCGGAATGTATGTTGTAGGTGAAAGAAATGAGTATCAGAAAGGTGTCCATGTTTTGGAACATCTCTGAGCTGGGGGTCTGAATAAGCAATAGATTGACATCCGTATCTGGAAGCATCTGTAAACTGTTTTCAAAAGTTGAATCTGAACAAGCGATAGATTAACATCCGTGTTTGGAGAATCCATAAACTGTTTTCAGAAGTCTTGAATCTGAACAAGCGATAGGTTAACATCCGTATCTGGAGAACCCGTAAACTGTTTTCAGAAGTCTGAGCTTATCAATCTTATCCTGAAAAGGGTAAAACATTAACTGAAACACAAAGTCATGTTGCATGAAATGTATGATGCAATGTATGTTATATCAATGTTTATGATATGAATGTAATGAATGCGCATGTAAGCTGATGAGCTGTCTTGCTGAGGAAGACGAATCCTGGATAATGAAATCTTTGACTGTTGTTGGGGAAAGTAAATCCTTGACTGCTGCAGGGGATTGAAATCCTTTGATCGTTGAAAATGAGAAGTCCTGAGACCGCTGTTGGGGAATCAGGAGCTTGGGTTGTAGGCCAATCTATTGGGGTTTTAAGGATGAGAGTCTTCATTCTGTTAACGATTAACTGTTATCTGGTCGATCTCCAGGCTTTCACAGAAACTTGTATTGCCATCTGGTCGTAATCCAGGCTTCACAATAACTTGTTGAGCTGCTATCCGGTCAAATCCGGGCTTCACGGCTTGTGTTAAAGACATACCACTATCTGGTCGACTCCAGGCTTCGTAGTATTCTTGGCTGCTGTCTGGTTGTAATCCAGGCTTCACTGAAACTTGCATTGCCAATCTAGTCGTAATCCAGGCTTCACAATAACTTGTTGAGCTGCTATCCGGTCAAATCCGGGCTTCACGGCTTGTGTTAAAGATATACCACTTATCTAGTCGACTCCAGGCTTCGTAGTATTCTTGGCTGCTGTCTGGTCGTAATCCAGGCTTCACAGAAACTTGTTAGGGATTAAACTATTATCCAGTCGAATCCGGGCTTCATAGCTTGCTCTTAGGAGATACCACTATCTGGTCATAATCCAGGCTTCGCGGTAGTCCGAAATTGTTATCCAGTCGTAATCCGGGCTTCACAATATGCTGTAGAGATCAAGATACTATCCGGTCGAATCCGGGCTTCATAACTTGAATTTTGTGAGAATTTGATCTTTGACGACCGTAACTTCCAACAGGTGATGAAGGAACTTTTGAACGACCAATCAATTTGAAATGTGATTTGTTTTGGAGAATAAATCCTTGACAAATGTTGGGGAAATAAACCCATAATCGAGGTTGGGGATTGAAATTCTTTGATTACCGAGGGTGAGAAATCCTTGTTGACTGCTTGGGGAACAAGATCTTCAGTTATTTGAGGGATCTTAGGACCACTGCTGGGGATTGAAAATCCTTGGTGACTTATGGGGAATGAGAATTATGATGATCTCTACTGGGGAGTCCAGAACCTGGTAGACTTATGCTGGAGAAGTAAGACTGAGAATCTTCAATCTGATGGGAAGTATCTCTGTGGGGAGAATGTTCACTAATCTGGTTCCGCTGGGGATTGATAGTTGGAAGTTTTAGCTCCGCTGGGGATTAACAGTTTTGGCTCCACTGGGAATCTTGAAACTTAACTCTGAGGGGAATTAGATTCTGGAAGGCTCTCTGGTTGGGGAAATCAGCTTTGAGAAAGCTTTTGTTCTGCTGAGGATCCTGAAGTTTAACTCTGTTTGGGGAATTAAGTTCTGGATTTTAACTTTGTTGAGGAATTTGGAGTTTAATTCCGCTGGGGATTTCTTCTGAAAGGGCATCAAGATATCTATCTGTACCTTCAACCTATCAGCAATCATCTTTCTTGATTTGTAAGAAAATGATTATGTTCAAATGCATATGCCTATTTAACAAAACATTGGACGTTTCTTAAATAAAACATAAGTGTAAAAAGCAAAAGGAAGACAAAGCAAATTTCTGTATTTGGAAAAGTATCTGTATTAACTTTTTATGAGTATCTTTGTACAAAGGAGACAGGCATCCTAGTAAGAGGACGTTGTCGTAAAAAATTGAAAATTTTATACAAAAGAAAGATGGCTATGTGTAAAAATTCCATGGGATTCCATTCTGTTATAGCCTTCACAACTCTGAATATCTTGTCCATTCAATGCTTCGTCCGTCGATGATTGGATTGATCAGAAGCTCGGAGCTTGTTGATGAAGAGATTGTTCTTTAAAGTGATCCGACGAGACATAGTCATACGCTTTAATTCCCTAACTTTTGCCTGGATTTCCCTTTCTGGTTTTCAATCCACCGGGAAGCCCTTTTTTTGCCCAAGTCGCCCTTTCGGGTTTTCAACTTGCCGGGTATACAAATTTTTGTTTTATCCCTAATTTTTGCCTGAACCGCCCTTTCGGGTTTTCGGTTCACCGGGATGCCCATTTTTGCCCAAGTCGCCCTTTCGGGTTTTCGACTTGTCGGGTTATTTTATGCGTAGTATCTTTTGACTATGTCTGTGTTTGCAGGGTGTGGCAAATCGTCGCCGTCCATGGTGGTCAGAATCATCGCACTACCGGAAAATATGCTCTTGATCACAAACGGTCCTTCGTAAGTAGGAGTCGATTTTCCCCTGGGATCACTTTGCGGAAAGATGATCCGCTTGACCACAAGATCTCCGACTTGATATACTTGACGTCTTACTTTCTTGTTGAAAGCCTTGATCATCCGTTTTTGGTACGTCTGACCATGGCAAACAACAGTGAGTCGTTTCTCGTCGATCAAATTGAGTTGATCAAGTCGGGTCTGAATCCAATCGTCTTCACTCAAACCAGCGTCCTTCATAATCCTTAAAGAAGGAATCTGAACTTCCATGGGTAGGACAGCTTCCATGCCATATACCAAAGAAAATGGGGTTTCCCCTGTTGAAGTACGTGCCGTGGTACGATATCCATGCAGGGAAAACAGTAACATCTCATGCCAGTTTTTGTAGGTGACTGTCATCTTCTGAATGATCTTCTTGATGTTTTTGTTCGCAGCTTCAACAACACCGTTCATCTTCGGCCGATAGGGAGATAAATTGTGATGATAAATCTTGAACTGTTCGCATAGAGCAGTGATCATAATATTGTTCGGATTTATACCGTTGTATGTGATGATCCTGTCGGGGACACCATACCGGCATATGAGATTCTGCTTGATGAAGCGGGCGACCATATTCTTGGTAACAGAGGCAAAGGAAGCTGCTTTAACCCACTTGGTAAAATAATCAATGGCGACCAGGATGAAGCGATGTCCATTGGATGTCGTGGGCTTGATCTCTCCAATCATGTCAATGCCCCACATTGCGAATGGCCAAGGAGCTGTCAGAACATTGAGAGGAACAGGAGGAATATGGACCTTGTCAGCATAGACTTGACATTTGTGACAAGTACGGGAATGTTGATGGCAATCAGCTTCCATGGTAGACCAGTAATAGCCTGCCCTTAGAATCTTCTTAGCCATCGTATGTCCGCTCAAGTGGGTGCCAAATGTGCCGCTGTGTATCTCAGTCATGATTAACTCTACTTCAACTTTGTCCACACAACAAAGTAAAACACAATCATGGCTGCGCTTATACAGGATGCCATTGCTTAGGAAGAACTTGGCAGCAAATCTCCTTAAGAACTTTTTGTCATTGACGGAAGCTCCTTCGGGATATTCTCTAGTTTGGAGATACCTTTTGATTTCGTGAAACCAGGGTTGTTCCACTACTTCTTCGGTATTAATCTCATGACAATGCGCAGGTTCGTCCATTCGCTCGATGGTGATTTGGGGAGCCTCGTTATCCCAGTTGAGTTTAAACATGGAAGACATTGTAGCCAGAGCATTTGCTAGATGATTTTCTTCTCGTGGGAAATGCTCGAAGGTGATCTGCTCGAAATGAGGCAGCAACGCCAGGACATGTTCTTTGTATGGGATAAGATTAGGATGTTTGGTGTCCCATTCTCCTTTGATTTGACTGATAACCAAATCCGAGTCCCCAAATACGACCAAAGATTTGATTCCCAAGTCTATAGCAGCCTTGAGACCAAGATGCAAGCTTCATATTCGGCCATGTTGTTGGTACAACTGAAACAAAGTCGGGCAGTGAAAGGTGTATGGCAACCTTCCGGGGAAATGAGTACCACACCGATACCGTTTCCAAGTGCATTTGAAGCACCATCAAAGTACAGGGTCCATCGGGATCCATTTTCAGGTCCGTCATACGGTCTGTTACCTTCAGTGTTGTCCAAAGTCATGATGTCCTCGTCCGGGAAGTCGAATCTCATGGATTGATAATCTTCGATAGCTTGATGAGCTAGATGGTCAGCTAGTACACTCCCTTTTATAGATTTTTGGGTAGTATACTGGATGTTATACTCAGTCAGGATCATTTGCCATCTAGCGATTCTTCCAGATAAAGCAGGCTTCTCGAAGATATACTTGATAGGATCCATTTTGGAAATCAGCAAGGTGGTATGAGTCAACATATACTGCCTTAGTCGGCGAGCAACCCATACCAAAGCGCAGCAAGTTTTCTCGAGCAGTGAGTAGCGAGTCTCACAGTCGGTAAAATTTTTTCTAAGGTAATAAATGGCATGCTCTTTTCGACCAGACTCGTCATGCTGGCATAATACACACCCCATTGAGTTGTCCAAAACAATCAGATACATGATCAGCGGCCTTCCTTCGACGGGTGGCATCGGAATAGGAGGTTCTAGCAAATACTCCTTGATCTTATCAAAAGCAGTTTGACAATCATCGTTCCATTAGACTACCTGATCTTTCTTTAATAGTTTGAAAATTGGCTCACAGGTAGACGTCAGATGAGAGATGAACCTTGCAATATAGTTCAAGCGTCCTAAGAATCCTCTAACCTCCTTTTCAGTACGGGGGGATGGAATTTCTTGTATAGCTTTTACTTTTGCTGGATCGACCTCAATGCCTTTGTTGCTGACAATAAATCCCAGAAGTTTACCGGACCTAACTCCAAAAGTGCACTTACTTGGATTCAGCCTGAGTTTGTACTCCTTCAACCTGGCAAACAGCTTCTGCAAATGTTCAAGGTGTTCCTCCTCTGTTTGTGATCGAGCAATCATGTCGTCTACGTAAACTTCGATCTCATGATGTATCATATCATGAAACAAAGCTACCATGGCGCGTTGATAAGTTGCCCGTGCATTCTTCAGTCCGAACAGTATCACCTTGTAGCAGAAGGTACCCCATTGTGTAACAAAGGTTGTTTTCTCCATGTCCTCGGGGGCCATTTTAATCTGGTTGTAGCCCGAGAATCCGTCCATGAAAGAAAATACCTTGTGCTGAGTCGTGTTGTCAATCAAGATGTCGATATGTGGTAGCGGAAAATCATCTTTAGGGCTAGCCCTGTTCAAATCCCGGTAGTCCACACACATTCTGACCTTGCCGTCTTTTTTGGGAACGGGCACAATGTTAGGAACCCATTGCGGATAGGATGTAACAGCCAGAAAGCCAGTGTTGAATTGCTTCATTACTTAAGCTTTAATCTTTTCAGACATGTCAGGCCTCATTCGGCGGACTTTTTTCTTGATCGGTGGACAGTCTTCTCTTGTAGGGAGACGATGAACCACGATATCTGTGTCTAACCCTGGCATGTCTTCATAAGACCAGGCGAAGATTTCAACGTATTCATTCAATAGCTGTATTAAGCGTTCCTTGACACTTGGTTCCAGATTGGAACCCACTTGTACTTCTTTCCTGTCTTCCTCTGTTCCTAAGTTGACGGTTTCCAACAACTCTTCATGAGGCAAGATGGCCCTCTCTTCTTGTTGTAGAAGTCTGGCTAGCTCTCCCGGTACTTCACAATCTTCGTCATCTTCGTACTCAGCCTGATTGACCAAATCTTCAGAGTTATTGAAGGATACAACAGAATAGTCACCCATGGAATCCGGAGTGGATGGGTACCTGCATTTGTGAGTGTGGGTGTGTGTAAGGGATAGCCATCCTTAAACAAACAAAAATGCAAAAGGAAAGAAAATGAACACAACAGTTTATAAATGAAAAACGTCCAATGATTCATTAAACATGGCATATGGTTATGAAGAGAATCAAGCCCTTACAAATGGACCTACATGCCCCGGGCAACGCATGAGGTGAAAAATAGTGTGCAGATTGTTTAAGAGTAATTATTACAGACCAACAGAAAATGTTCGAAAGATAAATTACTGATTGATGAAAGTAATGGGAACGAAGTCTTTCGCCTCCCAGTTGTGCAATCCCCCTTCAATGGTTGGGAAGATCCAATCTTCAATGTTACCCTCTTCGTCTTTGTCTTCCAAAGCATTGATTCCATGAGGAGAAATCTTGATGGGTGTCTTTTCAATTTTGGAGCGACGCATAGCTTTTTTCCCCGCAGCGGTCAATCCCAACCCAAACTTGTCTGTCTTGTGAGGAAAGTCAGGCAACTGTCCCCATGTTGAGCTCTTCCCCTCCTTCATTGCAGCCTTTGCGTCTTTCAGAGATGCCATCCTGGCCACCTGCTTGGGTACATCAGATACTGCCTTCGCTACTACAACCTCGGGAGAAACTTCCTCGAAGTGTTGGAACGGTGTTTCGATGAATTCGCCATCCACTTCCACATACCGAAAGGAGTTCAGATGACTGATCATGTACTCCTCCTCACCGTGTACAGTTATGATTTTACCCTTAACAGGGTATTTCAGCATCTGATGTAGAGAAGAAGTGACTGCCCCAACATTATGTATCCACGGCCTTCTTAGCAAGCAAGAGTATGATGGGCGGATATCCATCACATAGAATGTTGAGTGGAACACATCAGTGCCTACCTTGATGGGAATGTCTACCTCCCCATGCACCATCCTTTTAGACCCATCAAAGGCCCTGACGATGATATTACTTGGTTTCAGCTCCAAGCCTTCACAATCCAACCAGTCCAGAGCTTTCTTAGGAAACACGTTTAGGGAAGAACCAGTATCGACCAAGACATGGGCGAGAGTGGTTCCTCGGCATTCAACTGACACATGCAGTGCGTCATTGTGCTTTCTTCCCTTCGGAGTCAGGTCAGCATCAGAGAAAACCAGGCCGTTGTCGGCGGTAAGGCTGGCTACACAATCCTGGAATTGATCGGCTGAGGTTTCTTGGGGCACATGGGCTGTCTTCAAAAACCTTATCAAGGCTTTGGCATGAGCCTCCGAACAAAGCAGTAGGGCCAACATGGAGATCTTCGAGGGGGTTTGCCCCAGTTTCTCTATAACATCATAATCACTCTTCTTAATTATTTTCAGAATCTCCTCCATTTCTTTTTTAGAGGTTTCGGGGATGACCAACGGCTGAGCCCTCGTCCTGACGAGCTCTTCTTGGATCCCTTTCCCTTTATTAGCAGAAGTAGAAGGGACAACCACAGGAGTAACAGCTTCTTCAATCATTGGAGTTCTTGCAGATAGTTTTACCGATGCAGGGGTAACCTTGGGAGCAGCTGAGGGTCCAAAGATTGCCTTTGGAGGGGCAATCTCTGGAGAGAAAATTCTTCCACTTCGGGTAATTTTGCTCGTACCGGCAATGTTTCCAATTTCGGCAGTTTCTTCGTCAGAGCTCTCTTCAGTTATCTCAATTTGTTTAACACCGTGGTAGTAGATTTCTCCACCATAATTCCACGGTATTGATTTGTCAGATTTGTATGGGATGGGCCCAGGCATGGTTATCTTCAAGGGTACAATCTTCGGAGCGGATGTAATCTTAACAGGCCTTTTGGGGACCTTGGAAAGATTGGAGGAAATGGTTATTATTGAAACTTCATTGATAGGAGTTAGAGTAACAGGAGTCTTTTCGAAAAGAATTTGTTGGCTGTCCATTAGGCGTTGGATGCCTATCTTCAGCAATGGACAGTCGATCGATAGGGAGGAACAAAAGTAGCAATCTTCTTTACAACCTGGGAAAATCCCAGCCTTCAACAGATTCAACTTGATTGTCAGTAATGGAGTTATCAGATCATCAACAGTAGAAACAAACATATCTTCTTCAATAGCATGGACATTGCGACCATGATTTGGCATTGGAGCGGAGATTACATTCGACTTCTCGGGGGCGTCGAACTCAACCTCTTTAGCATCTATCAAATCCTGAATTTTATTCTTAAGCGCCCAACAATCATTGGTGTCATGCCCGGCGCTGTCAGAATGATAGGCACATTTTGCGTTGGGATGATAATGCGGGGAAGTGGTGTTCACATTCTTTGGTGCCTCTTTGATATTGGTGAGATTCAGCTTCAATAAATAGGGAAGAACTTGTGCGGGCGTCATGTTGATGCGGGTGAACTGCCGTTGTGGCCGTTCTCCCCATTGTTGTTTAGGTCTAGACTGATTGTTACGAGGCTGATCATTTGACGAATTTTGGATCATCACGGCCCCCACAGTCGGCCGGCGCTCAGTTCTTCCCAATCCTTTTTGAGAGTATACAACAGCTGCTTCCTTCTTGGCCGAGAACGATTTTTTAACAGTTGTGGAGGCAGAGCCATCCCTTTGAATCTTCCCACTCTTAATACCAGCTTCCACCCTTTCGCCAGTCAGAATCAATTCAGTAAACCCTGCGGAAGAGCTCCCGATCAAATGGTTGAAGAAAGGGCCAGATAGGGTTCCCAAGAACATATCAACTAGCTCCCTATCTGAAAGAGGTGGCTGCACTCTTCCGGCCAAGTCACGCCATTTCTGGGCGTATTCTTTGAATCCCTCATTTGTGGCCATCCCCATACTTTGTAACTGAGTACGGGTCGGCGCCAAGTCAGCGTTGTATTGATACTGGCGATAAAAGGCAGCTGCCAAATCCTCCCAACTATGCACTTCTGACCTCTCAAGCTGGTAAAACCAATCTAGTTGTGTACCAGATAGGCTGTCCTGGAAGAAGTGTACCCAAAGATTTCTATCGGATGTATGAGGTTGAATTCTTCTGACATATGACCTCAGGTGCATCTTTGGGCAAGACAGACCATCTATCCCAATTCTTCAAAATCTAACCTGGGAACCCTTTGCAGCTCAATAGCTGCCAGTCTATCCTCCAGGTTTTTGTATTTGTCATCCGCTGACGGGTATTGCTGCTCTGAATAATCATCATCTTCCTCAACCTCTTCCTCTTCAGCCTCGAACTCAGAAGGTAATGCCGCTCCTTTTCCCTTACCGGTCCCCTCATCAGATGTGGAGGGGAATTCAAGAACACTCCTAGCTTCATTCTCAAATCTTCTTCCCAGTGTAGCTACCCCAACTCTTTTCTTCTTCTTTTTTCCTTTTTCTTGCTCTTTATTCCCTAACAGTGCTTTAAGATCCTCCTGACCTATTGCCAAGGTCATAAGGAGCTGTTGAAACTGCGAGTTTTGTGCCTGCAGATCTTTGACCGTCTGCTCAATATCCATCTTACTGAAATAAACAGCAGAAAGATAAGGAAACCTGGTGTGAAGACCTGTTTATGCATATGATGAATGATATGTTTATCCATGTAATGCATTCAAGGATTTAGAAATTCAAAGTTGTTGCAAACAAAAAGAACACACGTCATATTAATAAGAAGAAATTTTGTCAGTACATAAATGCCCCATTGGCCAAATATTACAAAAATTTCTTAAGGTAAAAAGACGTTGCGCATCCTCTTTGGTGCGATGTAAGTGTTGAGGGTCTCCTCCTCGTGAAGTCGGCGGGTAAGCTCCAAAACCTTCTTCTCACTGGCGTAGAAGCTGGCTTCAAAAGTATCCCTTTCTTCCTTGAGTTGGATCCAACTCTTCTGCATCTCTTCCCATGATGTTGGCATGTCAGGAAGTAGGATGGTGTATGGAACCTCTCCTTCCTTAACAGGCTCTTTGATCAAAGGGAGAATGTAAGGGTAAGGCATCATAAGACTCAGGGCTCGGGTTCGTACCCACTTGAGGTAAGGCTCAAGAGGGATGGAGTTCTTGTGTCCCAGTGTCTTGCTATCTACCTTGTTAGGCATCCTCCAAGCTCTGATGAATCTTTGGCGAAGTCCTTGCGCATCGTTGTCGAAGTCAAAAACTAGGTCTAGAATCAGCATGTCATGAGGGACATCCCTCCGAGAATATCCAAATTGCCTCAAAGCTAGACAAGGGTTGTAGGTAATGCCTCCCCTAATGCCAAGTAATGGAACATTAGGGAACTCACCACAACAATCGATGATGATGACATTTTCTCTGGACCGAGAACACCAATGTACATCAGAATGTGTGAGGGTCATCAATCGTTGCGACCACCTCAAGCCTTGTTCATTCTTCAAAACTGATTGTGGAAGGTGAGAAATAAACCACCTTGCAAGGAGAGGAGTACAACACATGAGAACACCTCTCTTCCTCATTGTTCGTGTGTAAAATGAGTGGAGGATGTCCCCAAGCAATGTAGGTATGGGATTCCTGGATAGGAAAATCTTGACAGCATTCACATCTATAAGTTGGTCAGGATTTGGGAACAAGACCAACCCATAAATGAGGAGTGCCACAATCTCTTCAAAGGCTTGTAGATCCAAGTGTGATCGGTGGATCTGGAACTGACTGTTTAACGCTGGTTCGCGAAATGTCGCGGAAGCAAGAGTCGCCACCGTCTTTTATTTTCTCCAAATGGAAAGGACAAAAGCACAGAAAAATTCCTTATAGAGATTGCTCTCGGTTCGGAAGGTAGATTATAGAAAGGGAAGGTGTTAGCACCCTTTCTATCCATGGTTATCCATGGGCTCTTAGATACTTGCTCATTTGTGTTTTCAAAAATGGTTTGTTTGCTTTTCAACTGTGGGTTTTAAAAAGTTTCTTTGAAAATTTCAGTTCGACTCTTGTATAGGTCCTCAAGAGTGTTTGAAAAATGCTTTCGAAAGCTTTTTGAAAATGTGTTGGTGTGAAAAGTATTTTTGATTTGTTTTGTTTTGAATTAGAGCAAGTATCCACGAGTCGTCTACCTACCCTAAGGAATTCGTCTGTGTAAATGTCCTTTAAAGTAGTGCCATCCCACCATTGAGAGGTAGGTAGCACCACCGTTGGAGGTGTTCGGGTCAATTCGAGGTTCGGGACATGGTGATCACCAGAGCAATGGGAAGACACCTTAGAAGCTACCCTCATGCCAGGTTCCCGGATCATGAGGACTTACTAAGACATCCTCTACTCGACGATCACCTTTCGAGGCAAGGCAACAGTGAGACGTACCCTAGGGGTGGTGTGTGATTTGTGTTTACTTTTGTCTTGTCATGTCATGGGTGATCTATGCGTTTGTTTTTATTTTTTATTTGCCATTCATTCTTGCATGCATTTAAAAAAGTGCGAGAAAGGTAAAGTTCTAAACTATTACAAAAGGCGCGGGTCCACATCGCCAAAATTTCCAGGACCCGATTTGACAGAAAAAATAAAGAAAGTAAAGTGCGAAAGATTAAAATGTCCGAGTTTACAAAGCTTTGGGAGAGGTACATAAATAATTAAAAGAAAAAGAAATATATACGCGAATTGAATTAAAATTAGAGACAAGGGCATTGGACCCTTTTTATGGAATTAAATTATTAGCAAATTAATTAAATTAAAGAAAAAGAAATTATTTTTTTGGTTTTTTGTATTTATGAGAATTTAATGCAATAAGAACCCTAATTCTACAATTTTTAATTTATTAAGAAAATATGACAATTATCTAAAATTAAGCCTAATTAATTAATTGTAACTTGATTTATAAAAATAACTAATTAAGAATTAATAATTAATATAGTAAAATAAAAAAAGATGAAAAATGCTTGAAACCCTAATTCTACCAATTTTAGGTTTTATTGAAAAAAAACATTAAGATTTATCCTAGATTAAAACTAATTAATTAATAAAGGTTTTATTTACAAAAATATTAATTAAATAACAATATATTTAATTTTGTCTTTTTCTGATTTTTTTATTGTTTTTGTGTTTTTTTTATGAAAATAATTAAATTAAAAGAATTAATTAACAATAATAATTGAATCAAAATAAAAACAATGAAAAAAAATGAGAAACTTGCAAACCTTAGGGGGGTGTTGTCCCCAGTTGTGAGGTGAAGCCCAGTAATTTTAGGCCCAATAAGAGATCTGGTCCCTTGACTTGGTCTTTCTATACGCGTGGCGTAAGCTGGAAGTTGTGGACGCATGGTGTTCCTCAGGGCATAATCTGCATAGAATGATAATTGAAAGAAAAATAATATGAAAGGGGTGGGGACCTGGGATCGAACCCAGGTCCTGAAGGTCACCAAACACATGCCTAACCAATTGAACCAAACACGCTTTCTGTATATTAAATAACAAACAAATATTATAAAATAGAATAATGCGTTAATGTCTTTTTTCGCGCGAATTTTTAAACGATCCAATCGTTGGTGGCCACATAATCATCTCCTTCCTTGGCTTGTTTTTTTCCTGAAACACAAAGAAATTGGCAACGGTTTTTGAACCGTCCCCAAAAGCAACATTATGAAAAATAGCGATTAGAGATTCTTGGCTCATAAATTAGGCGCGAGGGTTGGATTCTCTTCGTCCAAGCGCGCTGAATCCATTCATGGCATTGGCATGTCCTAATTTTACAGTGGTGAGAAACGCCCTATTTAGAACTCAAGGAACCCTAATGTCCTTTCATGGTGAATCCTTCAATAACGCACAAAAACTTAATCAAAGCATATGGTTAGTTTCAGAATCATGAGAGAAACACAAAACAAGCGTTAGAATTTAAAATCATGCTATGAATGACAAGATACGATTTATGCAAAAGAGTGACAAAGCTTGAGTTCTATTCACCAATTCTTGGTGTTAGGAATGTGGAAACCTATTCAGACACGTTGCTTGATGTCTCAGGAAGATGATGAGATGGTTATTTTGCCTTGAATCGCCTTGTATCCCTGTTTTCAGTTTTCAAATTTTAAGCAAAAAAACTCAAGTGTGTTTTCTATGTATGGCGCAGCTGGGAGTTCCCTAGGATTAGGTTTGCATTCTATACTTATGTGTGAATGATTAGGTCAAAGAATTTGGTCAAAAAGATCCATGAATTCATGAATCAATATTTGATTTTTATGGCATTAGTTTTCAATCTTTTCATGCATATTTGCCACCAAATCATGTCCAATTACCTTCAATTCTTTCCTAATCTGATTTGCACGAAATCTTGGAGATATTTTATGCACAAAAAGATTCAAAACATTAGGTTTAGTATTTTTTACCTATTTAATTTAATTAAATGAATTATTAATGATTAAAAATCCAAATAAATAAAATAAAATGATAAAAAACTTCCCTTTGGGCCAAATGGTCGTGCACATGCCTTGGATAATGAATTGTGGAAGAAAAAGAGGCCCATTAGCATTTTTAGGTCATTTGAATCAATGTTGACTTTTCAAAATACCCAAAAATTTCCCAACTTCCACAATGCATAACTTGCTCAATTTTTAAGCTTTGCTCATGTTCTTGGACATTTTGGAAAGTTCTTTGAGTCCTCTAACCAATGTCTTTGGTCCCATGTCATTTGGATTTACCAATATCAAGTTATGGCCTTTGACTTAAAGTCCCTTTTTGTTGACTGTTGAAAATGACCTATAATGTTGAAATTGATAACTTTTTGTGAGAGCATTTCTTGGACTTGAAGTGTGAAGAGGAGTTGTAGGAAATGTCTTCATCTTCAAAATGAGCTTTGGATGGAATTTTTCTGATAATCCATGTGAAAGTTATGCCCTGGTCAAGTTACAGTTGACTTTTTCAGCTGTCCAAATATGGAAACTTTTGCATCTTGATGATTTTTGAGCCAAGCTTTGAGAATCATGATCAAGCATTGATCAAATGATGTTTGTGGCTTCAAAATGAGATGTTGATCAAAAATTTGGACTTTTGACTGTCAAATGACCATATTGCCCCTATAGTTGACTGTAGTGCAATTAGGGTTTTTGACTGTGTAATTTTGTGCTGCAAGTCTTGAAACTTGACATGAGGATGCTTGACCATGTTTGTAGGCATATGGGACTTGATTTGACCCTTGGAAACTTCATTTTCTTTGTCAGAACCAAAACCCTAATTTTGACTGTTTAGGAGGCCCTTGCACTGTGCAACCCTTGGGGAACCTTGAAGCTTTGACTTGGCAAATTTTGAAGAATATGGGAGGGAAAATTTTGGGGTACAACACCAAGGAATTCCAACACTCTTGTGCTTTCTCAAACAAGAACTTTGCCAAGAAGCCCTTGACACCACTTCTGGTTTCCCAATGCCCCTTGATGTCAGATGGTTGCAAGTGTAGTGCTTGAGCAACATCTTCAGGCTTTGGTTCTTTTTCCATACCGTTGTAGGGTAGTTGATTAAGAATAGGAATTCTCAAGAGTTGAGAAAATTCCTCCAAAGTAGGCACCAATTGGTAGTCTGGGAATGTGAAACAGTGGTGAAGGGGGTCAAAGAACTGGAACAACACTTTCACCATGTCTTCTTCAATGCTGGTGTTGACTAGGCTGAGCAGTCTACCATGTCTTTCACTGAAGAGAGAGCTTTCTGGAATTCTAGATGTAAGCTCCTTGAGTTGAGGAGGGATTCTTACAAGGTTGACTTGGAT
Source organism: Vicia faba (assembly GCA_948472305.1). NCBI lineage: Eukaryota > Viridiplantae > Streptophyta > Magnoliopsida > Fabales > Fabaceae > Vicia > Vicia faba. The sequence goes on along the minus strand of OX451741.1, from coordinate 765,760,812 downwards.
AGTTTTCCTACGAAGAATTTCCATGACCTACAAAACAAGAACAAAGATGAAGATCCAAACCCTTGAAATGGTTAGTGGATGCATATGATGCTTTATGATGTTCATGATGTATGCACAAACACATGTACAAGCAAGTCACACAAAACTCTAGTTTCAGGCTTGCATGGGGTTTCATAGGTAAGTACCCTCTTGAGTGTAGTTGGCTTAAAAACCTGTCCTAAATAGTAACCGGGTTCTAAGGAGCTCAATATCATTGGATTGTTTTCCATGTTCATTGTTTTGGTTTATCCACTTAACTAGCGACCAAAATATTCCAAGAAAACAACCCTCAATGAGTGTAGTATCGAGTATCTACCAACTTCGGACTACACCAAAGCTGGTCATCTCACTACCCTTAATAAAAGGCCAAGATGGTCAAGTAAGGTTCTAGGTCATTAGTTCTTAGTGACATCACTCAGCGGCCCCGTACTCTCCTTGATTGAACTCAAGGGTTACCGGTACTCACAAATATGTCGCACTAATATAACTATTTCTTCAACCGTGTCGGTATACCCCACACAGTTTCCATAACGTATTGCTATCTATGAATGTTTCCCCCAAATCCGGGTGTAGGATTTCAAGCCCAAACAAGAGAACCAAAATGTAAAGCAATCAAAGCAAACAATTAGCCATGCAAAAGGTGATCTAATCCCTAAGGTTACTCCACTTTTTAATCATTTCCCCAGCAGAGTCGCCAGTTCTGTGATACGGTGGGAGAACTGACTTGAGGTTTTGCGTTTGTTTTCGCAAATGTTTCGGTTGAGCAAGAGTCGCCACCGACTTTTTATTTTATCCTAAGGAAAGGTTAAAAAGCACAGGAAAAACCTTTGAGATGTTTTCTTGGGTTCGGGGAGTAGATTATAGAAAGGGAAGGTATTAGCACCCTTTCTATCCATGGTTATCCATGGGCTCTTAGTTACTTGCTTAGATCACTTGCCTTTGCTTTTCAATTGTTTGAAATGGTGCTTTGTGTGTGGTTTTTGAAAATGTTTTGAAAAAGATGCCTTGTCTAGGCAACCATTGTAACAATTCTTGTTTGAATGTTTTACAAGGGTGTTTGTCTTTTTGAAAAGATGTTTCAATGTTTTTGAAAGTTTGTTTTGAAGTTGTGTTGTGATGTGTGTTTTGAAAAATGGCAAGGATTGTTTTGCAAGTTTGGTCAAGTAACCAAGAGCTATCTACCCTAAATTTCTCAAAGATCTTTCTTATGTTTTAACCCTTTTAACAGTGTTGTTTCACCATTGTATTTGGTGAACAACCTTGTGTTAGGATGTTAACGGGACGGGCGCGGGTCATCGTTTGAACCATAGAGGCAATAGTGTCAAGTATCTTTGGCATTTTTTCTTAAGGGACTTGATCATTTTAGGCAACTTGATAGCGTCATCGAGGGACTATGATCATTTAATTTGTTTTTGTTTTGCCAAAGTACTTAACATGCAAACATGGCCCATTTTTTTGAAGGCAACAAGGGGAGTAACCCTAGGGGTGCAAGTGTGCATTGTTTGTTTTTCATGTATTTATCTTGAATTAGGTCAAGCTATTTGTTGATTTTGATTTGCATACAAACCCTAAGTCTAAACATGGCATAATTGAAAGCTTTTAAATGCGGAAATTTAAATGCTAAGCTATTACAACAATGATTATGGGGATGGGGGTACAAGTTTGAATTTGGGGATATTTGACAAGAAATTAAATTCTAAGCTATTACATCCATATCGAATATACAAGACAAATATCTAATATTTGAATAAGTACAAATAAATAAATATCAAATAAAAATGCATTATGCTAAAAAAAGGGATTTTTCATGTATGTAAAAGTATTTTTCAATGTGAAATATAAACAAAATAAAAAGGTTAATTTTTGATTATTTTTGTGGTTTAGGGCAAAACCCTAGTTTTTAAATAAATAGTAATATTTATTAATTATGTATAATATATGTTAATTTATGCACAAAATAAAAAGTATATGGTGAAAAAAGTATTTTTGATGTCAAATATTAAATAAAAATAAAATGTATTATTTTTGTATTTTTGCCCTAAATATTTAATAAAATAGGTGTAAGTATATATTTAATAATGCTAAATATGTACAACAATATAATATTAATTATTTACAAAAATGTATATTTTTAGAAAATGTTTTCAAAATGTAAATAAAAAATAATAACTAAAAATAAATATTTTTTGTATTATTTTCTAGGGTTTTAAAAAGAAAAGGAAATCTATTTATTTACATATACATATTTAATAAAACAAATAAATGCCAAATAAATGTAAAAAAATGTGGAAAAATATTTTTAATGATTTTTATGTTTGAGCAAAATATATCAAATCAGAATCAAAAAGAAAAATGCAAAAATGACAAATATTTCACACAATGGGTCAGGCGGGTGTAAATGGAAAAAAGGGGTGCAAAAAGTAAGTTGACTTAGGCCCAGCCCATGTCAACTTTGTCTTCAACCTCCAACAACCTTTGAACAACAAAAACGCGTGTTTCCTTGCTTCATTAAAACTCCTGATTCCTTGATTTTTAGCCAAAACTCATAACATAAACAATGTAGAGCATCAAACCACGATTTCAAATATGTAAAAAAGTTGTCCTAACTCTAAGAAACCAGGGAGAATTTCTTCACCCCCAATTTCTGACCTAGTTTTTCTTCAATGTTCATGGTTAAAATTCTCACAGCATGCTTAATATAAATGAAAAGTGGGCACATGTATGGCTTCAGGGCTATGAGTAGAGCATGTTTCATTCACAAACCTAAGCCTAACTCTTCCTAGATTGAGAGATAGAAGTTCATAGATTACCTATTTCAGCTTGACTTGAACAGAGCAATGTAGCAACCTTCAATGGAATTTGAGCTTTGGTTGAGCTTGCCTGAAGTCCAAGGATGCTTCCCAAATGCCTAGCTTGCTTTGAAACCAACTGTATCGTGCTATGGAAGTCCACCTGCACAACTTGAAAGTAAAAATGGAAAACGTGGTTAGGGGTGTTACAACTTGAGTTCAAGGCTTGGGATAGTTTCAGTGGATGATATGGAATGTGTTTGAACTCCTTTTGGCCAAAACGCACGACAAGAATGGATTGTGGAACTCAAGTTGCAGGGTATGCCCTGTTTCTGCAACAAGAGGGTGTTTTGATGTATGAGGAGGTTTGAGAGGTGGTTGAATCGTACCTTAGGTCTGTTTTGGTGTATGGAAGATGTGTACAAAGTTTTCTTGAGCTTTTGTTTACAGGAATGAAAGATGGAGAGTTTTTGCAATGTTTCTTCTACTTGAAGCAAGAAAGTGCAAGTTGTGATATAGGCCTGTACAATCCTCTCAAGCATGCTGCAGCATTTTCTCTTGATCAGTGGGATTTTTCTACAAAGCTTTGGCTCAAAGATCTGGCTTGTACCTCAAGGATTTTGGAATTTGACATAAAGTGATACTTTATCAAAATGGAAACTTTGCTTTTTCCAATTAAGGATTAGTTTAGCATGTAATGTCCAAATGGATGAAATAATACCTTAATACAATGTTTTGGCATTAAATTAAGGTGTGTAAAACTGGTTTTGAGGCCTGCAAGATAGCATTGTACAAGCTGATTTGAAAATGCAAGTTGTGATGAACATGCCTTGGCCATGAACAAATGTGAGTTTTGGCCAACTTTGCAAATTCGATTCTTTCTAACCACAAGGGTGTTTGAGAAGTTATTGGACAATTTGGAAAGCTTGGAATGTTTACTACAATCCATCTTTGTAATTAAAATTGAAATTCCAAGTGGAACCATGTGAAAAATGGCCAAGAAGATGGACAAAAATCCTGCCTAGAATAGGGCAAAATTTCTCTAAGTTAAAAATGTTTTGCACCCTTGTTCCAAAAATCATAACTTGGGATACAAGATTCCTTTGAGAAAACTTTATGAATAAAAGTTGTAGATTTTGCAATGGACTACAACTTTCATGTTTCAAGTTTTCTTTGAATCCAATTACATCTTGGTGAAAAAATGGGACAAAGTTAGGAAAAAATAAGGAAATTTCATAACTTAGAAAAATTCTAAGTTATGAAATTCTCTCATTTTAAACCCTAATTTGCAATTTTGGATTTCTTGATGAACAAGTTTCATAATTTGACATGTCTTGGTGAAAAATGAATCTTGGCACTTGATTTTGACCAAAAAGTCAAAGTTTGACTTTTCAGTATACAGTCAAATTTTGATCAGTTGACTGGAAAATTCATCTGTCAATCCTATGCATTTGAGATCTTTTGAACTTGTTGAATGGGTAAAGACAAAGCCATTGAGTCCTTGAGTCCATATGTGAGCTTGGTTTGCCATTGGTTAGGTCAAACAGTCAAAAATTGCCTTTGTGCAGTCAAAACCCTAAAAATGACCATTTTGCCCTTTTGGTGATCTGATCAAATTTCTTGTGGAATTGTGATCCAAACTTGACCAAATGGTTCATGTGAGTTCATTATGTTGATGTGGGTCAAAAATCATGAGGTTTGACTGTCAATTGGCCACAGATGACTTTTTTCCCCAATACAGCTGATTTCTAGGTCAACTGTCCAATTGACTGGGCAAAGATTGGAATCAAGGCTTGAAACTTGGTATGGATAAACTTGTAAGTCCAACATGAAGCATGAAAGTCACTTTGGGCATTTTAGGTCAAAACATCCCTGTGCAAACTCAAACCCTAATTTGGGTCAACAGTGCAAGGAGGGGTCTTGAGCAGAGCAAACCCTAACTTGATCTTGAGTTCCAAGAGTCTTGTGGTGAGAAAATGTTGATGAAATGAGAGGGAAATTTTTTGGGTACAACAGTAGATCAATAACTAAGTCATGCTTAACTAATTTGTTCAAGTTCTCCATGTGTATGTGAGCAATCCTCTTGTGCCATAACCAAGCGTCATTGTTGTTTACCATGAGACATTGTACCTTCATAGAAAAATCATCTAAAGTAATCATAAAAATATTGTTAGATATTATACCTTTGAGTTTTACCTCATTGGTTGCCTCATCCATAATTAGGCATTCTTCTTTGTTGAATTTGATTTTGAACCCTTTATCCCAAAGTTGACTTATGCTAAGAAGGTTGTGCTTTAATCCTTCAACATAGAGAACATCCTCAATTTAAATGGATGGAGGTGTGCCAACTATTCCAACGCCAAGAATATTTCCTTTGGTGTTGTCTCCATAGGTGACATACCCTTTTGCTTTATGTACTAGATATGAAAATTGGTGTACATCTCCTGTCATATGCTTTGAACATCCACTGCCAAGATACCAAAGGTTTGATGTGGATTTCAAGCATACCTACATAAACAAATTATTTCTTGTTAGGTACCCAAGTGGCCTTGGGCCCTTCATAGTTAGTTCCATTTTTCACCCATGCATAGTGTCCACTAGCCATACTGAAATTTCTAATATAGCATGCATTAGGTGTGTGTCCAACAATACCATAGTAAAAACAGTTTGGAACAAATTTGCTCTTGTATCTAGGAATTTGTTTTCTTTTAGATACATTTGGCTTTTTATTTTGATGATTATGAACAACTTGCTTATTTTCTACTATCTTGGGATTGGAACTATTACTAGCCTTTACAAAAACAGTGGGATTGTTACTTGGTTTCTTAGTATTCACATAACCAAGACCTCTTTTATCATTTGGATAACGTTGTTGGCTTAGTAATCCTTCCAATCCTATTTGTCCTTTTTCATATCGTTCAATGACTCTTTTCAATTGAACAATTTGAAAGACATTTGATTCACACTTGGTGCATGCAAAGTTTTCCTTTTCTTTTATAAAATTCTGTTTTTGAAGATCAAAATCTTTAGTCATGGTGTTAATTTTTTCGTGACAAATTAGAAGTTCTTTTTCTTGGCTTGACACCTTTTTGTATAAACTTTTGCATTCTTTCAAGAGTTCATCAATGGCACCTTGAACATCATCATCAAAAAGATTAAATTCATTACTAACCTCTTCTTCGTCGTCGGAGTGATGCGATGCCATTAAGGCTAAATTTGCACAATCGTCGCTTTCCGATTCCGATGTACTACTCATATCATTATCTTCCCATGCTATGTAGGCTTTCTTGTGTTTTGAGTCCTTTCCTTTGAATCCGTTTTTCTTTGGGAGATTTGGACAGTTTGGCTTGATATGTCCTTGCTTTCCACATTCATAACATGAGACATCTTGTGTTGATGTGGAGGCTTCTCTTTTCTTGAAGTGCTTTCTCTTATTTGCATGAGATCCGCCCTTGTCATTTCTGCCAAAAAACTTCCCAAGTCTTTTAACAAGAAGCATGAAATTTTCATCTTCTTCCGGATTGTCTTCTTTAACTACTTCCTTTGAATCAATTTTTAAAGCAATGTTTTTGGATTTCTTTTCTAGATTCTCATGTTTTTCAAGTCTACCAAGTTCCGTTTCGTATTCTTGAAGTTTGCCAAATAATGTAGCGGAAGTCATTGCAAAGAGACTCTTCTTTTCCGAGATTGCCGTTACCTTTGGTTGCCATTCCCTAGTCAATGATCTAAGGACTTTCAAGTTTAGTTCATCATTTGTCAAGGTTTTACCAAGATCACTTAAGTGATTTGTTAAGTGAATGAATCTCTTTTGTAGGTCGAGAATGGTTTCTCCGGGCTGAATTCGGAATAACTCGTATTCTTGACTTAAAGTATTCAGCCTTGATCTATTAACTTAAATGGTTCCTTCATGTGTTTGTACCAAGGTGTCCCATATTTCTTTCGCTGATTTACATGCAGATACACGAAAGAACTCTTCCATGCATAGTGCACCTTGAAGTAGATTTACGGCCTTTTTATCATAGAGGACTTTTTTCTTGTCGTCATCATCCCATGCAGTTTTGGGTTTAGCCGTGTCGACACCGTTGATAACTGTTATAGGAATGAATGGACCATTTTCTATGGCATCCCAGATTTCTTCTCCTTATGATTCTAGATGCGCCCTCATGCGTATTTTCCAAAAATCAAAGTATTTGCCATAAAATAGAGGAGGCTTGTTGTTACTACCACCATCTCTGAAAACGGGTTGTTGATTTGCGGAAGCCATTCTGGATCTCTAGGAGCAGGTTACCTATAACCTGCTCTGATACCAATTGTAAGTTTAAGATTGCACCTAAGAGGGGGGGGGTGGATTAGGTGGTGGTCGAATTTTGATTTATTTTACACTTTCTGGTTTTGTTTTAGTGCTATAGAAAATGGTAAAGTGCAGAAAGTAAAGAGACACGGAGATTTATCCTGGTTCCTTCCACACCCCGGAAGTACGTCCAGTCCCCTTGCAAACATGCAAGAGATTTCACTATTTTGTTAGAACTTTTACAAGACTCTTCCTAGTCTTATCAACTAAAGACACTAACAAATACCAAGAACACCCTCTTGGATTTCCAATAAGTCTCTTGAGAACAATCCTCTCAAAAGATACCTCTTGTTTCCAACAATGGACAACAAGGTACAAAAGTATTATAATACTTAATTCCAACAATCCTGGAAATAAGTTACACTTAGTATAATTCTATGAAATATGATTTCTTGAAAGATGTTGATCACATAGAGTAACTTCAATGAAGTTTCTTCTTTCTTCTCTTGTAAGCAATTCAAACTATAACACAATGGTTAGAAAATGCTCAAAGATTTCTGTTCTTATATGTGTGAAAGTGCAGAAAATCTTTGTTCTTAAAAAATAAGAAATATGAAGTTTGAATATTTTACAAAGTTCAGAATTATTGCATGAGAGAAGAGTTTTTTTATAATTTGAAAGATTTAGTATTTAAAGCAATCAAGATACCTTTCCAAATGGATACCACTTTTCTGTTTGAAAAACTTGAGAAGATGCAATGTATGACCATGCAACCATTGGAGAAAAGGTGTGAAGGATATCTTGAATCAAGTTCAGATTTTTTAAAAATTACAACGTGTAAATCGATTAGCATTAGATGTAAATCGATTGCACGGGTTTGTAACGTTCTTGTTTTCAAAAATTTTGAAGTGTAAATCGATTTACATGATTTGTTAATCGATTTACTAGTGTTAAAAAATTAACTCAGTTCAGTAATCAATCGATTTACACTCCATGTAAATTGATTGCTGCCAGGGGCAATCAGTTTAAAAAAAACATGTGTAAATCGATTTACATGATGTGTTAATCGATTTACATTAGTGAAAAACTTAGAATTTGCTTTAAACTTTAAGTGAAGTGTTGTGGCAAGTGTATATATCATTTTTGAGCATTTCTAATCAATTTAGTTCAAATGAGAATTGATATACTTGTTTGCTTGCCATGATCCTTGAAGCTTTGAGTGAATGATGCTTTAAGCTAATTCCACTTCTTTTCCTTCTTGCCATAGTGCTTGTTTGTCTTTCATCAAAACTAAATTTGAGTTGAGGCTTGATATTACAAGGACAACTATCTGTGAACAACTAATTGTAGATCAATTCTTGAAACAAGACGGGGTGACAATCTACACGACCAGATAAAGCAATCTTACAGAAGTTTCTTCTCTCCAGATACAGCTTTACATGGGCTCATCCTGAAGCAATCTTACACGGGTTCCTTCTCATATATTTTCAGATGTAGTCTAACACGGACTCATCCTGAAGCAACCCTACATAGATTCCTTCTCATAAATATCCAGATGCAGTCTAACACAGACTCATCCTAAAACAACCATACATAGGCTCCTTCTAATACATTTCCAAGCAGCGGTTAATTTCATTCTCCCCAGCAAGTTACTGTGAAGCCAGGATTTCAACCAGAAAACAACAAACTTTCATCTCTCCAGTCCAGAGATAACTCCTTAGTAGAGCCATGGACAACTAAAGCTCCTAGACTCTATTCCTCATAGAGTTTTCCTCAAGCAGGAGAACAACAAAAATCAACTTTCCCCAGCGGAGTCCTCCTCAGACAACAGGAACAAGAATTCCCCACAAAGAGGCCTCTTTTGAAGTCAACATTTACCTTGGATGGCATCTTTAAGCCCATCTCCGACAACTCTCAGTCATCTTCTCCAAATGGCATCTTTAATCCCATTCCCTACACAATCAACCATCACATCATCGAGTGCAAATTTCTAGGCACTCTAGTGTTCAATCATCTTCCATCTTCAGATCACGAATGGCGGACATGACAATCTACATCCTCAAGTCTAAGAAGATTAAACAGGGGCAGCTGTTGTACCCTAAATTTTCCCCTTTCTTATTTTCCAAGATCTTCTCTTACATGGGCGGTTACAAACACTTGCTTAAAGAAAATAAAAAATATATATCTTAACAAGGTACTTCAATTGGAATCTGAATAAGGTGTCTTTCGATTGGCATGTTAACAAGGTAATTCGATTGGCATTTGAACAAAGGTGTCTTTTGATTGGCATCTTAACAAGGTACTTCGATTGGCATCTTATCAAGGTACTTCGATTGGCATCTGAGTAAGTTACTTCGAATGGTATCAGAACAAGGTGTCTTTCAATTGGCATATCAACCAAGTGATACTTCTAAGGCATGCTAACAAAGTGATGCTTCGATGGCATATCAACAAGGTGACATTTCGATTGTTCAAGTTGAAAGAAATCGAAAAGAGTAAAGTTTGGGGAGCTTATCGAAAGACTCGTACAAGTCAAAACGAAAACCAATGGGATGAAGTGGACTTCGACTGGTTAGCTTGAGCTTAAGTTCGAGCAGGATACCAACCATGACTTGTCTAGGTTCACTCAAAATTTCAAAACAGCATGAATAACTCAAAATGGCAATCCTTTAATTTTTCTGATTTTGTTTTCAAAGCCATGTTTAATGGTTGGTCCTTAATGCCATGTTTCTTTCCCCATTTCCTTGTCTCCTCCACCTCCTATAAATACAGAGCTAAAGACACATTGCCAGGGACGGAAAAAAAAGAAACATTTTTCCTACACACGCATTTCCTAGACACACACTGTGATACAGTGGGAAGAACTGACTGTTTTTTCGGAATGCTGGTTTGCGTTTTGCGTTTGTATTCGCAAAATGTCGCGGTAAGCAAGAGTCGCCACCGAATTTTATTTTATCCAACAAAGAAAGGAAAAAAGCACAGAGAAATTCCTTTTTAGAGATATTTCTCGGGTTTAGGGGGTAGATTATAGAAAGGGAAGGTGTTAGCACCCTTTCTATCCGTGGTTATCCACGGGCTCTTAGGTACTTGCTCATATTGTTTTCAAAATTTCTTTTCTTTGTGTTTGTGGGTTTGAAAAAAAAGTTTTTGTTTTTAAAGGTGTAAGTGTGAAAAAGATTTTGTTTTTGTTTTTTGAAAGAGCAAATACTTAAGAACCATCTACCTACTCGAAAAATAAATCATTCTATGCTAATTTCCTTTAGAAAATGCTATCCTACTATTGATGAGTAGGTAGCACCGTCGTTGGAGTTTGAGGGTCAATTCGAATTTAGGGACTTACGGTCACCAAAGCAATGTTAGGATGCCTTAGAAGTAACCCTAATGTCTTAGATCATTTGTTTTGAGGCGATTATATCCGAGGCAACCGTTTCGAGGCGACTATGATCTTTTAGACAAGAGGGCGACCTCTAAAATAACCCATACTTAATGACCACGTACGAAGGCAACCAAGTGGGGTGTACCCTAAGAGTGCGCATGTACGAGTGTGTCGTTTTCGGTTAATTTTATCTTTGTACATGTTAATGGTTATCTAAGTTGATTTTAGGTTAAACATTCATTCTTGTCATGCATCCCTATTATCAAACATCTAACAATTATATTTTGCGGAAAATAAATTGCGGAAATTAAATTACAAGGCGTCGGGTATTTACATCGCCAAAAGCAATCCTTTGAAATTTAAATGCGGAAAAATAAAAAAAGCGATAAAAATAGTCCTAATTATCTATTACATTCCGGGAACAAGTACAATATTTAATAAATAGATCGCGTGCGGAAAAATTAAATCGAGTGCAAACTAGGGTTTTGACCCTTTGTTATTAAAGAAACGATTTTTGGTTTTTTTTGAATTTTAAGAAATAAACTATCCTAAATTAATTATTAAATTAAATTAATTAAACCAATTAATAAAAATAAATATTTTTGGGTTTTTTGTTATTTAAAGAAAGAAATAAAAATTAATTAATGTTAGTAAAAATCTAATTAAGTCTAATTGATTTTAATTATTTTCAAAAATATATTAAAGTTAATCCTATTTAAAGCCTAAATTAATTAAATTAATATTTGTTAATAAAAAATAAAAATACTAAAATTTAATGTAATAAAGAAAATATTTTTTTGGTTTTAATTTTATAAAGAAAAAGATTTGATTGGTTAGTTATTGAATTAGAAATAATAAATAAATAATTAAAACAAAATAAAATAAAATATAGAGAGATAGGGGGTATGGGCCTGATTAGAGGTGTTTGAGAAGCAAATTCCATGGCCCAAACGAGTTGGCCCTGTATTGACTTTCCTGGACTTGGTGTGGACACGTTGATTGGGTATATGGTATACCCTCACTCCTGGATCACCAGATTTGGCCTTGGGCCATCTGGCACTTTGGTGTGAGAAGGAGCATGGTACACTACGCGTCTGGATCTGCATGTGATTACCTGAAGAAAAATACAAAGAAATTTGGAGGACCTGGGATTCGAACCCAGGTCCTGTGGGATGTGCCAATGTTCGCTTGCCACCAGGCCATTGTGTTTTAGTTGTTATTGATATACGTAATAATAATAATGAAAGAAAAACAATCATATGCCAGAAAAAGTAAAGCAAAGCGCGCGATGTTTGAATGGGCGAATCATGCTTCACCACCCATCATCTTCAACCCTCATTCGTAGTTAAAACCTGTAAATACTTATAGCTACAGACACCAGTCGTCGCTACAAGTCGCGCCTCCTCCCAAATCTGTTATAGGCTATGGAAATAAATTCTAAGGGCAGGGTTGTGCTCGTCTCATCGTCCTGGTCACAACCATGCCCTTCTCGACAACTAATTTTCCCTGCAAAAGAAATACCCAAAAACAAGCCACAAAACCCTAGCTACGGTACCTCACAGCATAGGTTACATAAACGAAATTGGATAATACAGAAAGCTTGGAAATTTGATGAGGATTATGAATATGCAAATAATTTGCACAAAAGATGCAAGAATAATGATTTGCGAATTCAAAAGAAGACCGGTTTTTTGTGACACTGACAGTGCGTTTAAGCGTGTATGGAGACCTGCTTGGGATCCAGGAGGGTTATGTGATCACCCAGGAATTGATTGAGATCGTTCTTGGCTTCTGAATTTGCCTCTAAGTATGAATTCGAACTCAAGCTTTTTCACACTTTTTTCAAGTTTTGTTCTTTCTGTTCTTGCTGCCTCCAACCACTATTTTTGTGCCTTTGCCTTCCTTATGTAATGTATATTGCATTAGGGTAAGAAACTTGGTACAAATCTCTCTAAATCAATGCTTATGAATTGGATTTGATTCCACCATTACAACCTTCAAAATTTGACCTAAATCATATCTTCTTGTAACCAATGCACTTGATGCGAATTTGAATCACATAATAGCTGTATTCAAAGCCTAAATCAACCAAAAAATCATGAGTTATAAATACTTTTGATTTTATATGATTTTATTTGATTTAAAATGAATAAAGTCAATTGAAAATCAAATTAAATAATAAAAATAAGATATGGGCTCATGGCTGAAGCTAGGACACGTGGACAATGATGCAAGCTCAAATTAAGTGGAAAAGAATGGGCCCATTTGACAAAATTTGAAGTTTTGGGGATAATTGACTTTTGGCAATTTTGCAAAAATGCCCAACTTCAATAATGCATAACTTCTTCAATTTTGAACTTTTGGAAGTGTTCTTGGACTTTTTAGAAATATTGAGATGTACTCTAACCAACCCTTTTGGTCTCAACTCAATTTGATATTCCATGCTCAAGTTATAAGTTTTGACAAAAAAGGTGTTTTTGTTGACTTTCATAAATGACCTATAATGTCCAAATTTATAACTTCTTGTGAGTGCATTTTATGATCTTGGGGTATGTAGATGGATTATAGGAAATTTAATCCTCTTAAAAATGAGCTTTGGATGGGTCATTTCTCATAAAGTATGAGAAAGTTATGCTTGGTCAAAGTTGAGTTGACTTTTCCTACAAAACCCTAATTTAGCAACTTTTGAGTCTTGATGAATTTTGAGCAATCCTTGATGAATCATGATCAACCCTTGATCAAATGATGAAATATCCTTCAAAATGAGGATGTTGACCAAAAAATATTGAAGTTTGACTGTTTATAGGTCACAGTTGACTTTTGCCCTAGCATAGTCGATTTTTGGGCCCTTTGAGCAATTGACTGAGCAAACTCCCTCTACAAGGCTTGAAATTTGACATGGATAGTCTTGTGAACATATTAGTACATTGGGGAGCACTTGAGGTCATTTGGATTCAAGGATCTTAATGCAACATAAAACCCTAATTTGGGGAAGACTGCCTTAGGAGATAGCTTGACTGTCCAATTCTTGAGCAATCTTGAGACACTTGGAGATTTTTATTGCAATGTTTGGAGAAATATGAGAGGGCAAGTTTTGGGGTACAACAACTACCACTGTTCAATCTTCTTAAACATGAGGATGTAGATTGGCTTTCGTGCCTTTCGTGATCCGAAGGTAGAAGATGATTGAACACTAGAGTGCCCAGAAATTTGCACTCGCATGAAGTAGTATCAGCCTTGTGATGTCGGGAATGGACTTACAGATGCCATTTGGAGATTGTTGGTAGGAGGATGGGCTTACAGATGCCATCTACAGGAGCGTCGATCGCATAAGAGATTCCTTAACGAGAATTTGCATACCTGTTGTTTGTAGAAGATTCCGCTGGGGAAGTCTACCTTTTATTGAGATTTAGGAACTTGCTTGTACCTCAGCTGAGAGAACATCTCTGCTGAGTTTTAAGAACTTGTCCATAATTCAACTGGGGGGAACATCTTCATCAAGATCTAGGAACTTTTTGGTCTTCAACGTAGTATATCGTTGAGATTGTAGAACTCATCCACACTATGACAGAGGAAAACATCTTCATCAAGATCTAGGAATTGTCTGGTCTTCAACGTAGTATACCGTTGATATTTTAGAACTCGTCCACACTATGATGGAGGGAAACATCTTCATCAAGATCTAGGAACTGTCTGGTCTTCACTGTAGTATACCGTTTAGATTATAAAACTCGTCCACACTATGACGGAGGAAAACATTAAGATCTAGGAACTGTATGGTCTTCAACATAGTATACCGTTGAGATTATAGAACTCGTCCACACTATAACGGAGGAAAACATCAAGATCTAGGAATTGTCTGGTCTTCAACGTAGTATACCGTTGAGATTATAGAACTCGTCCATACTATGACGGAGGGAAACATCTTCATCAAGATCTAGGAATTGTCTGGTCTTCAACGTAGTATACCGCTGAGATTGTAGAACTCGTTCACACTATGACAGAGGGAAACATCTTCATCAAGATCTAGGAACTGTCTGGTCTTCAACATAGTATACCGTTTAGATTGTAGAACTCGTCCACACTATGACGGAGGAAAACATTAAGATCTAGGAACTGTCTGGTCTTCAACGTAGTATACCGTTGAGATTATAGAACTCGTCCACACTATGACGGAGGGAAACATCTTCATCAAAATCTAGGAACTGTCTGGTCTTCAACGTAGTATACCGTTGAGATTATAGAACTTGTCCACACTATGATGGAGGAAAACATCAAGATCTAGGAACTGTCTGGTCTTCAACGTAGTATACCGTTGAGATTATAGAACTCGTCCACACTATGACAGAGGAAAACATCGAGATCTAGGAACTGTCTGGTCTTCAACGTAGTATACCATTGAGATTGTAGAACTCGTCCACACTTTGACAGAGGGAAACATCTTCATCAAGATCTAGGAGCTATCTGGTCTTCAACGTAGTATACTGTTGAGATTGTAGAACTCGTCCACACTATGACAGTGGAAAATTGTTGATATTAAGAACCTTATCTGAAATTCAACCGAGGATAATTCAGTTGGTATTTAAGAACCGGCCAGGTCTTCGACTGAGCTGAGAACTTAACTGCCTCCTTCCTGAAAGGTAAAGGTCAGTCATATGCAATGCATGATATAGATCAAGCAATGATGTTCTCAAAATAATTGAGATTGTGTTGTATGATGCGTATATGCATGTATCATGATGTATGGAAATGTAATGTTTTTAGCTGGGGAAAATAAATCTCGGATAGCTGTTGGAGAATAGAGTTGAATTTTTCGTTTCCACTGGGGATGGCGAACGAAGATGATTGTTAGAATAGACCTTCAGGAGAGGATAACTCCGTTGGGGGATAAACTGATGAGGAGATTACTCTGTGGGGAAGAGATGCTCTGCTGAGGATTCCTCCGATAAATTCCATTGGGGATGAATTACCGTTTATGGTGATACTGAATTTTGTTGGGGATTGAATTCCTGTTTGTGAAAGGAAAGAACTTCGTTGGGGATGATCTTTCAGTTTCGGCTTCACTGGGGATAACCTTTAGACTCTTGTGGGGATAGTCCTTTGAGCTTTGCTGGGGGACAATCTTCCTTTGAACTCGGCTGGGGATATTTATTTTTATACTCTGCCGGGGACAAACTTCCGGAGTCTACTGGGGATGATTCTTCAACTCCATTGGGGAAGCTTTTTCAGACTGTGCTGGGAAAATTTTAATTCCACTGGGGATATCTTGTATTCTGCCAGGGAATATTCTTATACTCCGTTGGGGAATATTAAGATTGTCGGGGATATTAAGCCTTTTTAGTGTTGATGGTGGATAAACTCTGCTTGGGGAGAATATTACCGATTCATTCACAGTTGCGAGTCTCAGTTGGGGAGAGCCATCATTACTGTCTTTTCTTACTCAGTGGGGAGTGAATGTTACTGGGACGCGTGTTGCGGATATGACGATGACTCGCATCAAGACTTTTTTGCCCCTGTTTCTACGAGAGAAGGTGCCTACGGAGGCCCTGTGGATCGAGTATTATCCCCACCAATGAGGTGCTTGGTATCTTTCGGTCAAAATGACAAGTCTTCTTCTGGTAGGCCAGTGACGAGATGACGAGACATAGTCGTACGCTTTGATCCCTAATTTTTTCCTGGCCCGCCCTTTCGGGTTTTCAGTCCACCGGGATACCCTTTTTTGCCCAAGCCACCTTTTCAGGTTTTCGACTTGCCGGGTGTACAATTT
Organism: Vicia faba; assembly: GCA_948472305.1. Taxonomy (NCBI): domain Eukaryota; kingdom Viridiplantae; phylum Streptophyta; class Magnoliopsida; order Fabales; family Fabaceae; genus Vicia; species Vicia faba. Next base: position 765,744,550 of record OX451741.1, on the reverse strand, counting down.
TTCATTCTCATCCATAATTTTTACCCGAACCCTTTTGGTTTGCCGGGAAGCCCTTATTTTTGCCTAGGCCAGTCAACCTAGAGGGTCTTTATTCATGCGCGATAATTTCTGACTATGTCCACGCTCTCAGGATGTAGGGAGATGTCATTGTCGGTAGTGTTGTGTTGCCATACTACCAGAAGATCTTTGTTTGATCATGCAAGATTCGTTGCTAGATATCATGTCTAATGCCCCAATTGATTCAGATGGAGATTTTCCCCTGGCTATTTGGCATTTTGAGAGATTCCTTGAATCTTGACTTAACTGCCCCAGATGATGGACAATGCTCATGCCGTGCCCCTTGGTTGGAGGTGTTTTTTCCACTTGAGGTGACCCTTTTTATTGAAAAGGTTCTTGTTCACTAGATATTCGTCGTGCGAATTTCTCTGCTGTTTGAATAAATAGTCATATGCAAACAATGTTATTTTAAGAATGCAAAGCTTATGTCTGTCTTGAAGTTTTTAAAAATGAATTTTTTCAGTAAGATAAGAAAATTTTGTAAAATGTAACGTCAACTCAGGATTTTCAACAAGCCCTACAGGAGTCAGGATACCTTTTGTAACAGTGTGCTTTCAAACTAACCCATGCCTCAGCTAGGACTTTTAAGGGTTATAACGTGGTTTGGTTCACGGTTCAAGAAACAAAGGATAAATGCTCAAATTTTATTTGTACCCACCCGTTCTTCGTGATGTTCTTCGATCCTAACCTCAGCTAATTGTGAATTTAGATCCCGTTTGAGTCTTTGCTCTAATATTCCAGTGATGGTTCGGATACTGACAGTTTATAGGAAATCACTTTGTTGAGAGTTTGCAGGATCTCTTTCCTTTTGATTTTTATTATCCCTGTCTTTTGCCTGAACTGTGTCTTTTTGTGATTACAGTCGGCGAGATGCCCCAGTTTTTTTCTTAAGTCTCCTTCACAGGTTTTGACTTGATGGGCTTTTATTTCGAGAGATAATGACTGACTGTCCTTACGATTATACGGAACCATCACCGTCTTTTTCTTTTGAAGGACTTCTTTGATGCCATTCATTGTGCACCTGAATTAACTGAGAAAACTACCCTGCCCCAGGTTATATTTAAGGTTTTTAATTTGTGAAAAGAAAAACTCCAACTTCTTTGGCTCAAAGGGGTTGACGAAGGATTATCTTCCTTATAACTCCACTGTTTAGGATTTGAAACAATACATGTACATCATCAGCGGGGTCTATTCAAAAGCATACTGTAGAGATTTTGGTATCATTTTCGCCATCCTCCTTCTAAAGGCTTAGAAATTTTTTTTAATCGAGAGTTGAACATCACAAAAATGAAAGCAATTTGAATATAGTGAATACAAATGGATTGATTCAAAACAGACATATGCAATGCATTGATAAAGTAACAAAGTTTGACATGAATAAATGTCTGAACAATCAAAAGAAAATTACAAATTGAAAATTCTAATGAACAAAAAGTCTTCTCGTCTCAATACTTGTCACTTCAAATGGTGAACCTTGGGGGGATGGCAAAAGAATTCAATCTGACCGTCTTGTGTGAGTTCCAATGCTCCTTCATCAATTAGGTCTTGAATTTTGTTTCTCAATGCCCAACAGATGTTAGTATCATGCCCCGGGCTGTTGGAGTGATATGCACACCTTGCATCAGGATTGTACCTTGGGGAGGCTATGTTGGGATTCTTAGGAGGGTCCCTTAACGTCACCAGATTCAATCTCAACAGGTGTTGTAAAGCCTGGGACAGCGACATGTTGAGCTTGGTAAATTGCCTCTTGGGCATATTTGGCTTACTCTGATCAACCCGCTGTTTATGGAAAGGTTGTTGTTGGACCCGTGAGGTAGTAGCAACTTGGAGAGGTCTATTCTTTATCAAACCAAACCTTTGACTTCTCAAAAGTTGATTAATGACTTAGTCCACGACCTTGACTATTTGCTTCATGTTGTTGTATCTGTCTTGATGAAGCTGGTTGATAATGGTTCTCAACTCTTCTTGTTCCCGAGCTAAGCCTTGGATAAGACTCATCTGCCCCAGCATCTGGGTTTTCATGGTGCTGAACTCAACTTGCAGTTGTTCCAGCCGTTCGTCCTTATTGTCTTCAGGACTTTTCTTGACCAAGTTCCCAAATAGGAGTGTTTTAAACTCTTCCTGCCCCTTGGATAGGTTTAGGAATACGTCCCTGAACTGAGCTTCTCGCGTTTGAAGATCTTGGTTGTCTGGTTGGAAAGCCATTGCTGAAATAAACAGCGAGAACATGAGAGACCTGTACTGGGAGACTTGTTATGTAATGATATGTATGATATATGTAGGTAATGTTTTCAAGGATCTCGCGGGGTAAACAAGAAACTGTTAGAATTTGATTTCAACTTGATTGAAGAACTTCGTGTCGTTGAGAATCTTCCTTCAAGAGTCAAGCTCACCATATCGAGTGTGTCATAGCCACCGACTCAAATTATCGTGTTTTGATCTCTATATGACATTGGCTAGAGTTTTATTTACCATAACCTGCATCACAAACCCTTGAGATCCTTGAAATGGTTAAGGAAATGCTATGGTATGATGTTATGATGTGTATGTTATGCGTTTAAGCAAAAGTGTGAGGTGATGTAAGTAAACCCTACAATAAATCCAAATTATTGGATAAGGACTGTAAACAAAACCTGCAAGGAACTCATGTTGTCAGATAACAAGAATGTGCAAGTAGTTCAAGTTTTAAGGCACACAAGTCACATAATAGCCCTTAGATTTCAGGCTGGCAAGGAGCTTAGGTACTACCCTCTTTCAGTTTAGTTGGTTCAAACCTGTCCTAAAAATAGTAACCGGGTTCTAGAGGATCTCAATATTAATGACTACCCTCGATCGGTCATAATTCCAGTTTAGAAACCTTTTCTTGCGGCCGGAATCATCGCGAGAGTTTAGTCTCAATGAGTGTAGCATACTGCTACTGTTCTATGGCCAAGTTGGTCAATTTAAAGGTTCTAAGGTCAGTTGGTGCTTAATGACCCCTTAGCAGACCCATATTCTCCTCGTTGCGCCACAAGGGATATCAGTACATACTAAAGGGCCACACCAACGTAGCTACTGCTTCAACCGTATCGATCTACGCCGTACAACTCCGTCACAGTTTATTGCTACTTACCTAAAGGGTACCCCCCAGATCTGGGTTAAGATCTATAGTAACTCTGATACAAACCCATAAATATAAAGCATACAAGTCAAGCAATTGAAAACAATATGAACTATCCCTAAGGTACACCCCACTTATAAATTCTCCCCAGCAGAGTCGCCAGTTCTATGATACGGTGGGAAGAACTGACTGTTTTTTCAGAATGCTGGTTTGCATTTTGCGTTTGTATTCGCAAAATGTCGCGGTAAGCAAGAGTCTCCACCGACTTTTATTTTATCCAACAAAGAAAGGAAAAAAGCACAGAAAAATTACTTTTTCGAGATATTTCTCGGGTTCGGGGGGTAGATTATAGAAAGGGAAGGTGTTAGCACCATTTCTATCCGTGGTTATCCACGGGCTCTTAGGTACTTGCTCATATTGTTTTCAAAATTTCTTTTCTTTGTGTTTGTGGGTTTGAAAAAAAAGTTTTTGTTTTTAAAGGTGTAAGTGTGAAAAAGATTTTGTTTTTGTTTTTTGAAAGAGCAAGTACTTAAGAACCATCTACCAACTCGAAAAAGAAATCATTCTATGCTAATTTCCTTTAGAAAATGCTATCCTACTATTGATGAGTAGGTAGCACCGTCGTTGGAGTTTGAGGGTCAATTCGAATTTAGGGACTTACGGTCACCAAAGCAATGTTAGGATGCCTTAGAAGTAACCCTAATGTCTTAGATCATTTGTTTTGAGGCTATTATATCCGAGGCAACCGTTTCGAGGCGACTATGATCTTTTAGACAAGAGGGCGACCTCTAAAACAACCTATACTTAATGACCGTGTAAGAAGGCAACCAAGTGGGGTGTATCCTAAGAGTGCGCATGTGCGAGTGTGTCGTTTTCGGTTAATTTTATCTTTGTACATGTTAATGGTTATCTAAGTTGATTTTAGGCTAAACATCCATTCTTGTCATGCATCCCTATTATCAAACATCTAACAATTATATTTTACGGAAAATAAATTGCGGAAATTAAATTACAAGGCGTCGGGTATTTACATCGCCAAAAGCAACCCTTTGAAATTTAAATGCGGAAAAATAAATAAAGCGATAAAAATAGTCCTAATTATCTATTACATTCCGGGAACAAGTACAATATTTAATAAATAGATCGCGTGCGGAAAAATTAAATCGAGCGCAAACTAGGGTTTTGACCCTTTGTTATTAAAGAAACGATTTTTGTTTTTTTTTTAATTTTAAGAAATAAACTATCCTAAATTAATTATTAAATTAAATTAATTAAACCAATTAATAAAAATAAATATTTTTGTGTTTTTTGTTATTTAAAGAAAGAAATAAAAATTAATTAATGTTAGTAAAAATCTAATTGAGTCTAATTGATTTTAATTATTTTCAAAAATATATTAAAGTTAATCCTATTTAAAGCCTAAATTAATTAAATTAATATTTGTTAATAAAAAATAAAAATACTAAAATTTAATGTAATAAAGAAAATATTTTTTTGGTTTTAATTTTATAAAGAAAAAGATTTGATTGGTTAGTTATTGAATTAGAAATAATAAATAAATAATTAAAACAAAATAAAATAAAATATAGAGAGATAGGGGGTATGGGCCTGATTAGAGGTGTTTGAGAAGCAAATTCCATGGCCCAAACGAGTTGGCCCTGTATTGACTTTCCTGGACTTGGTGTGGACACGTTGATTGGGTATATGGTATACCCTCACTCCTGGATCACCAGATTTGGCCTTGGGCCATCTGGCACTTTGGTGTGAGAAGGAGCATGGTACACTACGCGTCTGGATCTGCATGTGATTACCTGAAGAAAAATACAAAGAAATTTGGAGGACCTGGGATTCGAACCCAGGTCCTGTGGGATGTGCCAATGTTCGCTTGCCACCAGGCCATTGTGTTTTAGTTGTTATTGATATACGTAATAATAATAATGAAAGAAAAACAATCATATGCCAGAAAAAGTAAAACAAAGCGCGCCATGTTTGAATGGGCGAATCATGCTTCGCCACGCATCACCTTCAACCCCCATCCGTAGCTAAAACTTGTAAATACTTATAGCTACAGACACCAGCCATCGCTACAAGTCGCGCCTCCTCCCAAATCTGTTATAGGCCATGGAAATAAATTCTAAGGGCAGGGTTGTGCTCGTCTCATCGTCCCGGTCACAACCATGCCCTTCTCGACAACTAATTTTCCCTGCAAAAGAAATACCCAAAAACAAGCCACAAAACCCTAGTTATGGTACCTCACAACATAGGCCACATAAACGAAATTGGATAATACAGAAAGCTTGAAAATTTGATGAGGATTATGAATATGCAAATAATTTGCACAAAAGATGCAGGAATAATGATTTCGAATTCAAAAGAAGACCGGTTTTCTGTGACACTTACAGTGCGTTTAAGCGTGTATGGAGACCTGCTTGGGATCCAGGAGGGTTATGTGATCACCCAGGAATTGATTGAGATCGTTCTTGGCTTCTGAATTTGCCTCTAAGTGTGAATTTAAACTCAAGCTTTTTCACACTTTTTTCAAGTTTTGTTCTTTCTGTTCTTGCAGCCTCCAACCACTATTTTCGTGCCTTTGCCTTCCTTATGTAATGTATATTGCATTAGGGTAAGAAACTTGGTACAAATCTCTCTAAATCAATGCTCATGAATTGGATTTGATTCCACCATTACAACCTTCCAAATTTGGCCTAAATCATATCTTCTTGTAACCAATGCACTTGATGCGAATTTGACTCACATAATAGCTGTATTCAAAGCCTAAATCAACCAAAAAATCATGAGTTATAAATACTTTTGATTTTATATGATTTTATTTGATTTTATTTGATTTAAAATGAATAAATTCAATTAAAAATTATAATTAAATAATAAAAATAAGATATGGGCTCATGGATGAATCTAGGACACGTGGAAAATTATGCAAGCTCAAATCAAGTGGAAAAGAATGGGCCCATTTGACAAAATTTGAAGTTTTGGGGATAGTTGACTTTTTGAAATTTTGCAAAAATGCCCAACTTCAACAATGCATAACTTCTACAATTTTGAACTTTTGGAAGTGTTCTTGGACTTTTTAGAAATCTTGAGATGTCCTGTAACCAACCCTTTTGGTCTCATCTCAATTTGATATTCCATGCTCAATTTATAACTTTTGACAAAAAAGGTGTTTTTGTTGACTTTAAAAAATGACCTATAATGTCCAAAATTATAACTTCTTGTGAGTGCATTTTCTGATCTTTGGGTATTAAAATGGATTGTATGAAATTTCATCCTCCTCAAAATGATCTTTTGATGGGTCATTTCTCATAAAGTATGAGAAAGTTATGCTTGGTCAAAGTTGAGTTGACTTTTCCTACAAAACCCTAATTTAGTAACTTTTGAGTCTTGATGAATTTTGAGCAATACTTGATGAATCATGATCAACCCTTAATCAAATGATGAAATATACTTCAAAATGAGGATGTTGACAAAAAAATCTTGAAGTTTGACTGTTTATAGGTCACAGTTGACTTTTGCCCTAGCACAATCGATTTTTGGGCCCTTTGAGCAATTGACTGAGCAACCTCCCTCTGCAAGGCTTGAAATTTGACATGGATGGTATTGAGAACATATTAGGACATTGGGGAGAACTTGAGTTCATTTGGATTCAAGGATCTTGATGCAACACAAAACCCTAATTTGGGGAAGACTGCCTTAGGAGATAGCTTGACTGTCCAATTCTTGAGCAATCTTGAGACATTTGGAGATTTTTCTTGCAATGTTTGGAGAAATATGAGAGGGAAAGTTTTGGGGTACAACACACACACACACATTGCACTCACACAAAAAGTTGCCTCAGAAAAAAGCTCAAAAATCTCATAAGTTGCCTAAATATCAAACCAGCTTTGCAAACTTCCAGGAAGTCGCCCAGGCCCTTACGCTAGCAATTCCACGCCCAAGTTCACAGATCGAAGCATCTCTGGTTGGTAAGGATTTACAAAATCAAAACTGTATTTCCAGGCCATTTAAATACATATTGTTTGCATATTTGAACTGCTAATGTTGTTCGTTTTTATATGAAAATACCACATGTAAGATAACATGCAGGAATAAGATCGTATCTTCGAAGGGCATGATCTGAATTTGCCTTCGAAGCTCATGATACTGGCAGTTTCAAGCCAAAACAACCCAGATTCGAACACAAGAGGTTCGAATTAGGGGAAGGTTCAAATTAAGGGGAAAGACTTGGGTTCGATACCTAGGTCCTACGTCTTTATTTTTGCTAACATTTGTCTTGCAGATCCAGATCGAAAGGCAGCTTCCTTCCCTGGATCGAAAAATAACATCCCTCCCTAGATCGAAAAATAACATCCTTCCCTAGATTAAAGGACAACCTCCTTCCATGGATCTAAAAGCGACCTCCCTCCTTAGATCGAAGGACAATCTCCTTCCCTGAATCGAAGGACCATTTGTATTTTTGTTTTGTTCATTTCTTTTATTGACTTTACTCTTTAAATCAACATTAAGTCAAAAAATCACAAAAGAAATATATTAGGTTAGTATTTTTATCAATTAAGTTAATTTTGTAAATAAATTAATTAATTACTGTAACATTTTGTTTAGCTAAAATCAATAGACTTAAGCTTCTAATCATGTTTAGTTCTACTTCTCAAAAAATACCAAAAAATCAATTTTTTTTCTTAATGCTTAAGGTTTCAAGACACTTTTTGTATTTTTTTTCTTATCTTTTTTTCTATTTATTTACCATTTAAATTCTATAAAGAATGTATAGGTTGCATGGGAAATTTTGTAATATTTTAGTTTATTTTTCCGTATTTTCCTATTATATAACTTCCCACAGGATGTAATAACGTAGGATTTAATTTCCGCACTTTAAATTCCTGCACATATGTTAACTGTTTAGATGTATGCTAATTAGGATTGTATAAAGAAAAATAATCAAGACAATAGCAAATTTAACACAAGATAAATAACTGAAACAAACACACCTGCACATGTGCACATTTAGCATATTCCCACTTTGGCTGCCTTCAGAAAAACAGTCACATCTCTCGAAACGTGGGAGATTTTAGTGGCTACCCTCCGATTTAAAGATCATAAGTCTCTCGATGACCCTCTCGATGTTTCCTCGGTAAAAATGATCTTAAAACCCTAGGGTAATTACTAAGATTTCTTGCCAAGTTGCCTTCGTGACTATAAACGTCCCTTCGAATGTACCTCAAACATCCAAACGACTAGGGCTACCTACTCACTAATAGTAGATAGTTCCTACATGTTATGCTCAAAAACAAACTTTTTACACATACACAAAATTATTTCAAAACCCTTTTCAAAATGCTTTATCAACACTCTTGACGATAGATACAAGAGTTATCATAAAGAAAATTGCTGCACTAAGGCATTTCAAAATACTTTTCAAAATACACACGAAAGCACAAGGTATTTCAAAAATGAGCTAAGCATCTAAGAGCTCGTAGAAAACTACGGATGGAAAGGGTGCTAACACCTTCCCTTTCCATAATCTACCCCCTTACTCAGAAATAATATCGAAAGGTCTTGTTCTGTTCTTTTCACCCTTTCCTTTGTTGGATAAAAGAAAAGTCGATGGCGACTTTTTCTTACCGCAACATTTGCGAATACAAACGTAAAACCAATTTAACAGTCGGTTCTGCCACCGTATCACACATGGCCATAAGATTCTGGAGATCTTTTCCAAGGATAATTTCTCTATAAAAGCAAAGACCATAGAGTTTAACCAGATCATTTTTCTTTGTCAAGTTTATTCAGTCTATCAACATGGTTAGAAGAAAACCATCGAAGGTAGAAATAGATGCCAAGAAGATTGTGAAACACAATAATTAAGCCAACGAGAAGAAATAAAAGGTTGAGAAGGAATCACAAACTCATGTTTACTTTGTTGTTGACTTAGCAGGTAATTTTGTTGGAGTTATTACTCAAAGAAGAAGTAAAGTTGTTGAAGCACTACAAAGAAACAGGAGGGGAGATTCTTCTTCATCTGAAAACGAGGCAGACCAAAACTATTTGGATTATCTAGTTGAATTGTTAAACCAACCAGAGAGCTCCATTGATAGTTCTTAGGTTTTCTCTTCAATATGTAACATCCTTATAATATATCTTTGTACTAGCTTCTTTTAATGAAGGCACTAGTCTTTATGTTACTATGCTTTTCTCACTTTAACACATGCGTTATACTAGTAGATTCTCCTTAGCCATAAATCAGTTTCAAAGAAGTTTAAAGAACTCACACAGTTAAAACAGTTTTTCAAAACCTTATTGGCTGGATAGAAGGCAAGCACTATTTCTACAACTTACAAGATAGATAAGATCAAATATTAACAAAAGTATATTCCCAAGGCAATCTTTAATGTAGATTTGTATGATACTGTTGAACCCCAAAATTTTCCCTCTCCTTCAATTCAAAAGATCCCCCTCATGCTTCTAGGGTTTTCAACCGCTTCAGGCTATCCAGGTTTTATAGACCCCAGGATATCACACTGATCCTTTTATTTGGTCAAAAGGTTAGAACTATAAGAAGAATCTCTGGGAAAATCAAAGTTCGCTCCTTAGTTACCATCTTTATTAAAAGAATTTTATCTAGAGACCAATTGGTGTTACTTCTGTTTGATTTTCAAGTTTGTTTTCATCTTTGAATTCTCTTGAAGGGGGAACTATAAGGCATCGTGATGGTTCAAATTTTGATGTTCATTCAACATTCACTAAGGAATTTTCAATTAGAATTTAATTTCCTAACTTGACAATTTGTTTTGTTCCAAGATTTGTCTTCAAAATACAAGCATGATTCAAGTCCATATGGCCTAAGTTCCAAGTTTTTATTGTGGACAATGCAAGAATACCAAAGTACTCTTGGATTCTTCTTTCAACATTACAAATTGCATCACACTATTATTCTCTCAACACATTAAATTATTCATTTACATCTATAACTCTTTCAACATTCAATTTCCAAAAATTACATCACATTCATCATAATAAATATTCATCACATTATTCCAAGTTTCGAACCTATTTACAAATTCATACAAGTTCCTATCAATTACAAAGCTTTACAAAATTAAATTACAATTTTTAATCCTAAACTATAGTTTTCCTATTTTTGTTCTATACAAAGCAAAAAGATTTCTTCATCATCCATCTTCAAGTGTCTTCAAATATTCCTCTTTGATCTTGGAAACTCATCCAAATACATGAAACAAAGAAAAAAGATTAATTGGCAAACAATTAAATTTGAATAAGAAATTTGCAAGGTATTGTAAAGTCATCATCAGGGTTTGGTCAAGGAATCAGATTTTAGGGGCCTGAATTTATTGCGAATCACAAGTGGACTGGTTCACAATAGGACATATTCAAAGAAATTCAAAACAGTAGTTCTTTACCAAGAAGCCCAATTACAGCTGGCACATGTTCAAAGGCCCAAAGAGACAAAAATTCAAAAGTCGGAATTCACTATCAAGCCCAACAAAGGCCTCAAACAATATTATTCTATCATTGACCTAGAAACATGTCTACTGCAAATTACAAAGCAAGTTTGGTTCATAAAAGACAAAGAAAGATCAAAAGAATCAAATTATATTTTCAAAATTCTGCATCATGTTTCATGCAAAAAAGCGTCATATTTGTGTTGTTTCAATCAAAACTCAGAACTGTAATGTAAAATCATAGGCCTAGCTTTTCTACAAATCTTGAAACAAATAAAGTTTGTTTGGTTCACAGCAAAAGCAAAAACAGCAAACCAGGCCAGTAAGTAACAAGTACCACAAGCAACAAAGTACAAAAGCCATCAATCAACAAGTACAAAAAGTTAAACTCAACAGGCCAAGGTACACACAAAAGTGCATATAGGTAGCCACAGAACATGCAAGGATGTTCTCTCCCATCAACCTAAACAAGTCAAAACTTTCATAGAAAAAAAAGCAAGTGCACAATATAAAAAATAGGAACATAGCTCACACAAAAAATAGATAGAAAACCGGGAGTGATAGCCACAAAAACCTTTCCAATCTGTTCATAAAAAATATACAAAAACCGAACCACCAAGGACAAATAACCTCCATTCGTTTTTCTGTAACAAACATACAAAGACAAAACCGATCCATAACATCAACAATAAAAACCTTCATTTTTCTATAACACAAATATAAAATAGCCACAACCATACAAAGCCTTTTTTGTTCATCATTTTTGCAAAACTAAAACCCTTCAGAAAAATAAAAAGAAATAGAATTGTTATGCAATGCGAAACCCTAACTATTGTTCATCATTTTCGCGAAACCAACCCTTCAGAAACTATTGAAATAGAGAAGAAGATTAGAGAGATATCACCGAGATGAACTCAGAAGTAGCGTTTTCATTAACGAGCCTCATCATCTCACCAGAAATTGCAAATCGGAACCACGAGGGTTTCATCCCTTCCCGTCAAGATCTACATGAGACCGTTGGGTATCTGTAAAAACGAACCATATATTTAGATAGAAGATACAAAGACGAATCAAACATAATGAAAGATGTGCGTACCATTTCAGCAGTCAGGGACACGACACTAACCACTATTGGGTGTTGAAAAACAAGATTCAAGACATGATCGACGAAGGAGTGTTGGAATTTACACAAGATGGTCAACTTGAGTTTTTATGTCATCCCTCAAAGGCACACCATCTGAGTGACATGTTTAGGCGCATAAACTTTTATTCATTCAAATTTTTCAGTTGTAATTTCTTTGTTTGCTTAAACACTTGTCCTTATGTCAAACTTTGGTTGTTCTCATTAATGCATTGCATATGTTTTTCTTGAGTTAATCCATTTGTTTTCACTATACTAAAATTATGCTTTTACTCCTTTTTTGTATGATATTCAACTCTCGATTACAAGTTATAAGCCTTTAGAGGGAGGATGACAAAAATAATACCATAATCTCTACAGTATGCTTTTGAACAAGACCTTGTTGGTGATGTAAAAGCGTTGTTTCAAATCCTAAACAGCGGAGTTATAAGGAAGATAATCTCTAGTCAAACCCTTTGAGCCTAAGAAGTAGGAGTTTTCTTTTCGCACAAATTAAAACCTTTAAATCATAACCTGGGGCATGATAGTTTCTTAATTAATTCAAAGGCACATTCAATCGCAAGCTTTCACTTCGTACATGACGAATGACATAAAAAAACATCCTTCTGAATCAAAAGACCTTGATGGTTCCCCGTAAAATAGGCAATTATTATCGCTCAAAAGAAAAGCCCACTAAGTCAAAACCTATGAAGGAGACTTAAGAAAAACTAGGGCATCCTGCTGACTGTAGTCTCAAGACAAAAACAGTCAGGCAAAAATTAGGGATAATAAAGTCAAAAAAAGAGGTCGTTACAAATCCTCAACAACAGAAAAATGTTGCAAAAATGACTGCTTTCTCAAATACACTTTCGATAATCAAACCATCACCTAAAAAACAATTCTAGACACAATTGGAATCCAAATGCGCAATTAACTGAGTATAGGGCTGAAGAACATCATGAAGAATAGGTGGGTACAAATAAACTTTGAGCCTTATCCTTTGTTTCTTAAACCATGAACCAGACCATGTTATAACCCTTTAAAAGTCCTAATTGAAGCCTGGGTTAGTTCGAAAATCATACTGTTACAAAAGGTATCCTGAATCTTGTAAGGCTTACTGAAAATCCTGAGTTGAATTCATATTCTTACAAATTTTTGTCGCTTATTAAAAGTGCACATTTCAAATTTTTTCTCAAGACAAACATAAAGTTTTCTTTATTTGAATACCATTGTTTGCATATGGAAAATTGTTTGACAACGAAGAAATTCGCACGACAAATATCCAACGAACAAAAAATTCTCTCAATGAACAGAATCACTTCAAATGGAAAGACGTTTCCAATGACAATCAAGGGGCATGACATGATTATTGTATAACACATCTGGGGCAGTCAAGTCGAGATTCAAAAGAATCTCTCAAAAAATGTTGAATAACCAGGGGCAGATCTCCATCCGAATCACATGGGGGAAATGTTACATTGATCATGGGTTTTAGCAAAATCCACTTGGAAAATTAAACCTATGGTACCACCAAATTGCTTGTCTATACCAGTAGTATCATATGGTGTTTGTATCATGTCTTCGGATCCTTCCATGACAGTTCTTAGAAAATACTGAGGAAGACTATCAGAAACTTTATCAAAGATCTTCGGTACCACCAAATGGCTTGTCTGTGCCAGTAGTATCAGATGGTCTGATTATCATGTCTTCGGATCCTTCCATAATAGTTCTTAGAAAATACTGAGACTTGATCAAAAGATCTTCAGTACCACCAAATTGCTTGTCTGTGCCAGTAGTATCAGATGATGTCAGTATCATGTCTTCGGATCCTTCCATGACAATTTTTAGAAAATATTGAGACTTGATCAAAATATATTTGGTACCATAAAATTGCTTATTTGTACCAGTAGTATCAGATGGTGTTAGTATCATGTCTTCGGATCCTTCCATGACAGTTCTTATAAAATGCTAAGGAAGACTATCATAAACTTGATAAGAAGATCATCGGTATCACCAAATTGCTTGTTTGTAGTATCAAATGGTGTCAGTATCATGTCTTCGAATCCTTCCATGACAATTCTTAGAAAAAGATACCTAGGAAGTTCAAGAATATTGGAAATTTGGTTTAAAAAATGGCTTCAAACATCAGGTGCACCAGACTAACCCCAAGGGAAAACAAGCTCCCACATATGAAAGGTTACAACACTCACTACCACATATAGTGACAACTATCCAAACCCTATGAACACACACGTAGTTGGAAAATACTACGCATGAAAAGAGATCCGCTAGGTTGACATACCTAGGCAAAATAAGGGCATCCCGACAAACCAAAAAGGTTCGGGCAAAAATTAGGGATATATATTAAAGATTGTACACCCGGCAAGTCAAAAACATGAAAAGGCGGCTTGGGAAAAAAATGTATCCCGGTGGACTGAAAATATGAGAAGACAGTCCAGGAAAAAGTTAGGGATTAAAGCGTACGATTATGTCCCGTTATCTTATCACTCATCTGTCAGTAAGATATTTGTCACTCTGATCAAGCGTTTACTAAAGACTATAGGAGATAAGACAAGGTTCAAGCTCCCACAGATCCATTTCCATGGATTATTCCCACAAAGTAATCTTCACAAATACATTACATACATCATGCAAGTTCCCAAATAGACGGAGATTGCCGACAGTTTATCATCTTCTAGATATAATTCAGATACAATCTTAATACAGATTCGTTCTGACACTCATTTTAGATTCTCTTGCAGATACAGTTCATATACAATCTACACACAGATTCATTCTGACACTCATTATCGCAGATACAGTTCAGATAGAATCTACACACAGATTCATTCTGACACTCATTCTCTTCCAGATACAATTCAGATACAATCTAAATACAAATTCATTGTGATACTCATTCTAGATTCTATTGATACAATACAGATATAATCTAAATACAGATTCATTCTAATACTCATTCTAGATTCTCTTGCATATACCGTTCAGATACAATCTACACACAAATTCATTCTGACACTCATTCTCGCAGATAAGTTCAGATACAATCTACACACAGATTCATTCTGACACTCATTCTCTTCCGGATACAATTCAGATACAATCTAAATACAGATTCGTTCTAACACTCATTCCAGATTCTATTGATACAGTACAGATACAATCTAAAAACAGATTCATTCTGATACTCATTCAAATGCATCTTCCTAGAAATAGTTCAGATACATTATAAATATAGATTCATTCTGAAACTTATTCTAGATTCTCCTACGGATACAATACAGATATAATCTAAATACAGATTCATTCTGACACTCATTCCATATTTTCTTCCTGATACATTTCAAATACGGATGTCGTTTTAATACTCATTTAATACATCCTCAGATACAATGGAGGCTTAGATTTATTCTGACATTCCCCATCTAAATTTGAACTTTCAAAGCTGGAAAAGAAACCTTGCAAAAGTTCTTACCTAAAAGAATTCATTTCCCCACTAAGGTCACCAGAATATTTTTCTTAACAGGGTTTATTTACTCAACGGACTACAATCTCCCCAACTTGTGTCTATTCCTCAGACTAATACAGATCAATTGATAAAATTCCCTTTCCCCATTAGAGTTGATACTATCCCAAGAAAGTTACTACAAAGCCTAGAACCCGACCAAATACCATTTAACTTTTATGCTCCCAGACAAGTCGGAAGATTATCCATCTCTTTTATCCCAAGTCATGGTATATAAGAATTCCCTAGTAGATTAATGGTCAACCAAGGTTCCTGAATTCTACTCCTCAAGTAGAAATCAACTTTACCTGCAGAGTTTCCTCAAATGGCAAATAGGAATTCCCAGCAGAAGCACTCTAAACAAAGTTGAAGATACATATACTCTTCGATTTAGATTCCCAAAACTCCCCAGCAGTAGTCAGGGATTTATTTTCCCAGACAAAGATACATTTCAACAACATTTATACATCATGACATATAAAACATATAGCACAATCTCATTTATTTTGAGAACATCATTATCCAATGCATTTCATACATCATGATATCGCATACATTTAACCCTTTTCCTTTTCAGAAAAAACAATCAATCAACAAATAAAAGACCTCTTCTGGTTAGATTTACTTCTTCTAGTTAAAGACATATGATTCAAAGACCTCTTCTAGTTATATTTACTTCTTCCAGTTAAAGACAGACGAACGAAAGACCTCTTCTGGTTTAGATTTACTTCTTCTAGTTAAACACAGGCGAACAAAAGACATCTTCTGGTTTAGAATTACTTCTTCCAGTTAAAGACAGGAAAATGAAAGACCTATTCTGGTTAAATTTACGTCTTCCAGTTAAAGATAGGATAATCAAAGACCTCTTCTGGTTAGATTTACTTCTTCCAGTTAAAGACAGGCGGACGAAAGACCTCTAATGGTTTATATTTACTTCTTCCAGTTAAAGAAAGGCGAACAACATACCTCTTTTGGTTTAGATTTACTTCTTCCAGTTAAAGACAAGCAAATGAAAGACCTCTTCTAGTTAGATTTACTTCTCCCAGTTAAAGACAGGCAAATCAAAGATTTCTACTGGTTAGATTTACTTCTTCTAGTTAAAGACAGGCAAACAAAAAACCTCTTCTGGTCTAGATTTACTTCTCCCAGTTTAAGACAGGAGAACAACAGACCTCTTCTGGTTTAGATTTACTTCTTCCAGTTAAATACAGGCGAAAGAAAGACCTCTTCTGGTTTAGATTTACTTCTTCCAGTTATAGACAAGCAAACAACAAACCTCTTCTGGTTTAGATTTACTTCTTCCAGTTAAAGATAAGAGAATGAAAGACCTCTTCTGGTTTAGATTTACTTCTTCCAGTTAAAGACATGATAACTATATGTGAACAACTGATTATAGATTAATACCTGAAACAAGACAAGACAACTATCTACATGATCAGATTGAAGATTAACTCCTAAAACAGGACCTGGAAACTATCTTTCTTTCCCTTTGGTTAGATAAAGATCAATTCCCAAAATAGGACGGGGCGACTATCTTCATCACCAATGGTATGAACTTCCGAAATAGGATGGGTTTACTAACAAACTGATTGTAGATCAATTTCCTAAACAGGACGGGGCGACTATCTACATGAAAAACACTTCCTTCAAGACCTTTGTTGGTTCAGTTTAAATAGACCAATGGTTTATCCTGATTCCATTCTGGTAGACACTTTCTCTGGTTTAGTTAAGTCGCTCTAAATATTTATACTGATTCGTTATCCAGTTAAAGATTATTCAAGACATTTGTTGGTTTAGTTTAAATCGACCAACGGTTTATCGCAATTCTATTCCGGTAGATACTTTCTGTGGTTCAGTTAAATCGCTCCTAAGATTTATGCTGATTCGTTATCCAATTCAAGACAATCTCGAGACATCTGCTGGTTCAGTTTAAATTGACCAATGGTTTATCCTGATTTCGTTCCTGTAGACGCTTTCTCTGGTTCAGTTAAATCGCTCCTAAGATTTATGCTGATTCATTATCCAGTTAAAGACAATTTCAAGACATCTGCTGGTTCAGTTTAAATCGACCAATGATTTATCTTGATTCCGTTCTGGTAGAAACTTTCTCTGTTTCAGTTAAATCGCTCCTATGATTTATACTGATTCATTATCCAGTTAAAGATTATTCCAGACCTCTACTGTTTCAGTTTAAATTGACCAATGATTTATCCTGATTCCGTTCCGGTAGACACTTTCTCTGGTTCAGTTAAATTACTCCTAAGATTTATGCTGATTCATTATCCAGTTAAAGATTATTCAAGACCTCTGCTGGTTCAGTTTAAATCGACCAATGATTTATCATGATTTGTTTTCGGTAGACACTATCTCTGGTTCAGATAAATCGACCAAAGATTTATTATGATACTCCTTCCAATCTCTATCAATAATTACTTTAGATGGCATCTCTAAGCCCGTCTCTGATTCCTTCATTACCAGTTGAAGTATTAGTCGTCAGAGATTCCTTCATTACCAGTTAAAGCAATAGTCGTCAGAGGTTCCTTCATTAGCAGTTGAAGTAGTAGTCGTCAGAGATTCCTTCATTACCAGTTGAAGTAGAAGTCGTCAGAAATTCCTTCATTAACTGTTAAAGTAGTAGTCGTCATTGATTCCTTCATTTACCTGTTAAATTAGTAGTCATCACATATTCCTTAATTACCTGCTGAAGTAGTAGTCGCCACAAATTCCTTCCAGCATCCGTTAAAATAAAAGTCACAGTCAAGCATTATACTTACCAACAATCACTCTTGGATGGCATCTATAATCCCATCTCCGACAATTCCCCATCACTTTTTGATGGCATCTATAAGCCCATCTCCTACAATTTTCCATCGCTCTCCAAATGGAATCTTTAAGCCCATTCCTGATACAGTCAACCAGCAGCGTTACTTCGTGCATTAGTGAGTGCAAATTTCTGGGCACTCTAGTGTTCAATCATCTCCACCTTTAAATCACAAATGCAGACACGCCAATCTAATTTTTCAGGTTTAAGAAGATTGAACAGGGGCAGCTCTTGTACCCTAAAATTATCCCTCTCCTTCAATTCAAAAGATCCCCCTCATGCTTCTAGGGTTTTCAATCGCTTAAGGTTATCCAGATTTTCTAGACTTCAGGATATCACACTGATCTTTTTATTTCGTTGAAGGTTATAACTGTAAGAAGAATCTCTGGGAAAATCTAGGTTCTCTCCTCAGTTACCATCTTCAAAGATGTCCAGTCAAAAATTAAGGTTTTGACCCCTCTCAAGTAGTGAGCTCCATTTTCAGTTTTTTATGGTCAAGAGGTTTTTTGGATTACTTGTTGGTTCATTTTTTGAGGATGAATTTTGGAGTCTATCATGCAAGAGTTTGTCTTGGCTTTTTTTATATAGTGCATCATTTTGGGCATTTATGAGTTCAAGCTTTCCAGTCTGGATATTCATTCTTTTTTAAAAGAATTTTATCTAGAGTCCAATTGGTGTTACTTTTGTTTGATTTTCAATTTTGTATTCATATTTGAATTCTTTTGAAGGGGGAACTATAAGGCATCATGATGGTTCAAATTTTGATGTTCATTCAACATTCACTAAGGAAGTTTCAATTAGAATTTAATTTCCTAAATTGACAATTTGTTTTGTTCCGAGATTTGTCTTCAAAATACAAGCATGATTCAAGTCCATATGGCCTAAGTTCCAAGTTTTTATTGTGGACAATGCAAGAATACCAAAGTACTCTTGGATTCTTCTTTCAACATTACAAATTGCATCACACTATTATTCTCTCAACACATTAAATTATTCATTTACATTTATAACTCTTTTAACATTCAATTTCCAAAAATTACATCACATTCATCATAACAAATATTCATCACATTATTCCAAGTTTCGAACCTATTTACAAATTCATACAAGTTCCTATCAATTACAAAGCTTTACAAAATTAAATTACAATTTTAAATCATAAACTATAGTTTTCCTATTTTTGTTCTATACAAAGCAAAAATATTTCTTCATCATCCATCTTCAAGTGTCTTCAAATATTCCTCTTTGATCTTGGAAACTCATCCAAATACATGAAACAAAGAAAAAAGATTACTTGGCAAACAATTAAATTTGAATAAGAAATTTGCAAGGTATTGTAAAGTCATCATCAGGGTTTGGTCAAGGAATCCGATTTTAGGGGCCTGAATTTATTGTGAATCACAAGTGGACTGGTTCACAATACGACGAATTCAAAGAAATTCAAAATAATAGTTCATTACCAAGAAGCCCAATTACAGCTGGCACATGTTCAAAGGCCCAAAGAGACAAAAATTCAAAAGTCAGAATTCACTATCAAGCCCAACAAAGGCCTCAAACAATATTATTCTATCATTGACCTAGAAACATGTCTACTGCAAATCACAAAACAAGTTTGGTTCATAAAAGACAAAGAAAGATCAAAAGAATCAAATTAGATTATCAAAATTCCGCATCATGTTTCACGCAAAAAAGCCTCATATTTGTGTTGTTTCAATCAAAACTCAGAATTGTAATGTAAAATCATAGGCCTAGCTTTTCTACAAATCTCAAAACAAATAAAGTTTGTTTGGTTCACAGTGAAAGCAAAAACAGCAAACCAGGCCAACAAGTAACAAATACCACAAGCAACAAAGTACAAAAGCCATCAAGCAACAAGTACAGAAAGTTAAACTCAGCATGCCAAGGTACACACAAAAGTGCAGATAGGCAGCTACAGAACACGCAAGGCTGTTCTCTCCCATCAACCTCAACAAGTTAAAACTTTCATAGAAAAAAAGCAAGCTCACAGTATAAAAAACAGGAACATAGCTCACACAAAAACTAGATAGAAAACCGGGAGTGATAGCCACAAAAAACCTTTCCAATCTGTTCATAAAAAATATACAAAAACCGAACCACCAACGACAAAAAACCTCCATTCGTTTTTCTGTAACAAACATACAAAGACAGAACCGATCCATAACATCAACAATAAAAACCTTCATTTTTCTATAACACAAATATAAAATAGCCACAACCATACAAAGCCTTTTTTGTTCATCATTTTCGCAAAACTAAAACCCTTCAGAAAAAGAAAAAGAAATAGAATTGTTATGCAATATGAAACCCTAACTGTTGTTCATCATTTTCGCGAAACCAACCCTTCAGAAACTATCGAAATAGAGAAGAAGATTAGAGAGATCTCACCGAGATGAACTCAGAAGTAGCATTTTCGTTAACGAGCCTCATCATCTCACCAGAAATCACAAATCGGAACCGCGAGGGTTTCATCCCTTCCCGTCAAGATCTACGTGAGACCGTTGGGTATCTGTAAAAACGAACCACAAATTTAGATAGAAGAGACAAATATGAATTAAACATAATGAAAGATGTGCGTAGCATTCCAGCAGTCAGGGACACGATACTAACCACTATTGGGCGTTGAAAAACAAGATTCAAGACATGATCGACGAAGGAGTGTTGGAATTTACACAAGATGGTCAACTTGAGTTTTTATGTCATCCCTCAAAGGCACACCATCTGAGTGACATGTTTAGGCGCATAAACTTGTATTCATTCAATTTTTCAGTTGTAATTTCTTTGTTTTCTTAAACACTTGTCCTTATGTCAAACTTTGGATATTCTCATTAATGCATTGCATATGTTTTTCTTGAGTTAATCCATTTGTTTTCACTATACTGAAATTATGCTTTTACTCCATTTTTGTATGATATTCAACTCTCGATTACAAGTTATAAGCCTTTAGAGGGAGGATGACGAAAATAATACCATAATCTCTACAGTATGCTTTTGAACAAGACCTTGTTGGTGATGTAAAGGCGTTATTTCAAATCCTAAACAACGGAGTTATAAGGAAGATAATCTCTATTCAAACCCTTTGAGCCTAAGAAGTAGGAGTTTTATTTTCGCATAAATTGAAACCTTTAAATCATAACCTGGGGCACGGTAGTTTCTTAATTAATTCAAAGGCGCATTCAATCGCAAGCTTTCACTTCGTACATGACGAATGACATAAAAAAACATCCTTCTGAATCAAAAGACCGTGATGGTTCCCCATAAAATAGGCAATTATTATCGCTCAAAAGAAAAGCCCACTAAGTCAAAACCTATGAAGGAGACTTAAGAAACACTAGGGCATCCCGCTGACTGTAGTCTCAAGACAAAAACAGTCAGGCAAAAATTAGGGATAATAAAGTAAAAAAAAAGAGGTCGTTACAAATCCTCAACAACAGAAAAATGTTGCAAAAATGAATGCTTTCTCAAATAAACTTTCGATAATCAAACCATCACCTAAAAAACAATTCTAGACATAATTGGAATCCAAACGCACAATTAACTCAGTATAGGGCTGAAGAACATCATGAAGAACATCATGAAGAACTGGTGGATACAAATAAACTTTGAGCCTTATCCTTTTTTTCTTAAACCATGAACCAGGCCATGTTATAACCCTTTAAAAGTCCTAATTGAAGCTTGGGTTAGTTCGAAAAGCATACTGTTACAAAAGGTATCCTGACTTCTGTAAGGCTTACTGAAAATCCTGAGTTGAATTCATATTCTTACAAATTTTTGTCGCTTATTAAAAGTGCATATTTCAAATTTTTTCTCAAGACAGACATAAAGTTTGCTTTATTTGAATACCATTGTTTGCATATGGCAAATTGTTTGACAACAAAGAAATTCGCACGACAAATATCCAACGAACAGAAAATTATCTCAATGAACAGAATCACTTCAAATGGAAAGACGCTTCCAATGACAATCAAGGGGAATGACATGATTATTGTCTAACACATCTGGGGCATTCAAGTCGAGATTCAAAAGAATCTCTCAAAAAGTGCTGAATAACCAGGGGCAGATCTCCATCCGAATCACATGGGGGAAATGTTACATTGATCATGGGTTTTAGCAAAAGCCACTTGGAAAATTAAACCTACGGTACCACCAAATTGCTTGTCTGTACCAGTAGTATCATATGGTGTTAGTATCATGTCTTCGGATCCTTCCATGACAGTTCTTAGAAAATACTGAGGAAGACTATCAGAAACTTTATCAAAGATCTTCGGTACCACCAAATGGCTTGTCTGTGCCAGTAGTATCAGATGGCGTGAGTATCATGTCTTCGGATCCTTCCATAATAGTTCTTAGAAAATACTGAGACTTGATCAAAAGATCTTCAGTACCACCACATTGCTTGTCTGTTCTAGTAGTATCAGATGGTGTCAGTATCATGTCTTCGGATCCTTCTATGACAATTTTTAGGAAATATTGAGACTTGATCAAAATATCTTTAGTACCACAAAATTGCTTGTTTGTACCAGTAGTATCAGATGATGTCAATATCATGTCTTCGGATCCTTCCATGATAGTTCTTAGAAAATTCTGAGGAAGACTATCAGAAACTTGATCAGAAGATCACCGACACCACCAAATTGCTTGTCTGTAGTATCAAATGGTGTCAGTATCATGTCTTCGGATCCTTCCATGACAATTCTCAGAAAAAGATACCTAGGAAGTTCAAGAATATTGGAAATTTGGTAAAAAAGGCTTCATACATCAGGTGCACCAGACTAACCCCAAGGGAAAACAAGCTCCCACATATGAAAGGTCACAACACTCACTACCACATATAGTGACAACTCTCCAAACCCTATGAACACAGACGTAGTTAGAAAATACTACGCATGAAAAGAGATCCGCTAGGTTGACATACCTAGGCAAAATAAGGGCATCCCGGCGAACCAAAAAGGTTTGGGAAAAAATTAGGGATATATATTAAAGATTGTACACCCGGCAAGTCAAAAACATGAAAAGGCGGCTTTGGAAAAAAAGGATATCCCGGTGGACTGAAAATATGAGAAGACAGTCCAGGAAAAAGTTAGGGATTAAAGCGTACGATTATGTCCCGTTATCTTTTCCCTCATCTGTCAGTAAGAGATTTGTCACTCTGATCAAGCGTTTACAAAAGACTCTAGGAGATAAGACAAGGTTCAAGCTCCCACAGAGCCATTTCCATGGATTATCCCCACAAAGTAATCTTCACAAATACATTACACACATCATGCCAGTTCCTAAATAGACGGAGATTGCCGACAGTTTATCATCTTCTAGATATAATTCAGATACAATCTAAATACAGATTCGTTCTGACACTCATTTTAGATTCTCTTGCAGATATAGTTCATATACAATCTACACAAAGATTCATTCTGACACACATTATCGCAGATACAGTTCAGATAGAATCTACACACAGATTCATTCTGACACTCATTCTCTTCCAGATACAATTCAGATACAATCTAAATACAAATTCATTGTGATACTCATTCTAGATTCTATTGATACAGTACGGATACAATCTAAATACAGATTCATTCTAATACTCATTCTAGATTCTCTTGCAGATACAGTTCAGATACAATCTACACACATATTCATTCTGACACTCATTCTCGCAGATAAGTTCAGATACAATCTACACACAGATTCATTCTGACACCTATTCTCTTCCGGATACAATTCAAATACAATCTAAATACAGATTCATTCTAACACTCATTCCAGATTCTATTAATACAGTACATATACAATCTAAAAATAGATTTATTCTGATACTCATTCAAATGCATCTTCCTAGAAACAGTTCAGATACATTCTAAATATAGATTCATTCTGACACTTATTATAGATTCTCATGCGGATAAAATATAGATACAATCTAAATACAGATTCATTCTGACACTCATTCCAGATTTTCTTCCCGATACATTTCAAATACGAATGTCGTTATAATACTCATTCAATACATCCTCAGATACAATGGAGGCTTATATTTATTATGACATTCCCCAACTAAATTTGGTCTTTCAAAGTTGGAAAAGAAACCTTGCAAAAGTTCTTCCCCAAAAGAATTCATTTCCCCACTAAGGTCACCAGAATACTTTCCTTAACAGGGTTTATTTCCTCAACGGACTACAATCTCCCCAGCTTGAGTCTATTCCTCAGACTAATACAGATCAACTGACAAAATTCCTTTTCCCCAGTAGAGTTGATACTATCCCAAGAAAGTTACTACAAAGCCTAGAACCCGACTAGATACCAGTTAACTTTTATCCTCCCAGACAAGTCAGAAGATTATCCATCTCTTTTATCCCCAGTCATGGTATATAAGAATTCCCTAGTAGAGTAATGGTCAACCAAGGTTCCTGAATTCTACTCCTCAAGTAGAAATCAACTTTACCTGCAGAGTTTCCTCAAATGGAAAATAGGAATTCCCTTCAGAAGCACTTTAAACAAAGTTGAAGATACATATACTCTTCGATTTAGATTCCCAAAACTCCCCAGCAGTAGTCAGGGATTTATTTTCCCAGACAAAGATACATTTCAACAAGATTTATACATCATGACATATAAAACATATAGCACAATCTCATTTATTTTGAGAACATCATTATCCAATGCATTTCATACATCATGATATCGCATACATTTAACCCTTTTCCTTTTCAGAAAAAACAATTAATCAACAAACAAAAGACCTCTTCTGGTTAGATTTACTTCTTCCAGTTAAAGACATGTGATTCAAAGACCTCTTCTGGTTAGATTTACTTCTTCTAGTTAAAGACAGGCGAACGAAAGACCTTTTCTGGTTTAGATTTACTTCTTCTAGTTGAACACAGTCGAACAAAAGATCTCTTCTGGTTTAGATTTACTTCTTCCAGTTAAAGACAGGAAAACGAAAGACCTATTCTGGTTAGATTTACTTCTTCCAGTTAAAGATAGGCGAATCAAAGACCTCTTCTGGTTAGATTTACTTCTTCCAGTTAAAGACATGCGAACAAAAGACCTCTTCTGGTTTAGATTTACTTTTTCCAGTTAAAGACAGGTGAACAACATACCTCTTTTGGTTTAGATTTACTTCTTCCAGTTAAAGACAGGCAAACGAAAGACCTCTTTTGGTTAGATTTACTTCTTCCAGTTAAAGAAAGGTGAATCAAAGATCTCTTCTGGTTAGATTTACTTCTTCTAGTTAAAGACAGGTAAACAAAAACCTCTTCTGGTCTAGATTTACTTCTTCCAGTTTAAGACAGGCGAACAATAGACCTCTTTTAGTTTAGATTTACTTCTTCCAGTTAAATACAGGCGAACGAAAGACCTCTTCTGGTTTAGATTTACTTCTTCCAGTTATAGACAAGCAAACAACAAACCTCTTCTGGTTTAGATTTACTTCGTCCAGTTATAGACAAGCAAACAACAAACCTCTTCTGGTTTAGATTTACTTCCTCCAGTTAAAGACAAGAGAATGAAAGACCTCTTCTGGTTTAGATTTACTTCTTCCAGTTAAAGACATGATAAATATATGTGAACAAATGATTGTAGATTAATACTTGAAACAAGACAGGACAACTATCTACATGATCAGATTGAAGATTAACTCTTGAAACAGGACCGTGAAACTATCTTTCTTTCTCTTTGGTTAGATAAATATCAATTCCCGAAACAGGACGGGGCGACTATCTTCATCACCAATGGTATGAACTTCCGAAATAGGATGGGTTTACCAACAAACTGATTGTAGATCAATTTCCGAAACAGTACGGGGCGACTATCTACATGAAAAACACTTCCTTCAAGACCTTTGTTGGTTCAATTTAAATAGACCAATGGTTTATCCTGATTCCGTTCTGGTAGACACTTTATGTAGTTTAGTTAAATCACTCTGAAGATTTATACTGATTCGTTATCCAGTTGAAGATTGTTCAAGACATTTGCTGGTTCAGTTTAAATCGACCAATGGTTTATCCTAATTCTGTTCCGGTAGACACTTTCTGTGGTTTAGTTAAATCGCTTCTAAGATTTATGCTGATTAGTTATCCAGTTCAAGACAATCTCGAGACATCTTCTGGTCCAGTTTAAATTGACCCATGGTTTATCCTGATTCCGTTCCGGTAGACACTTTCTCTGGTTCAGTTAAATCGCTCCTAAGATTTATGCTGATTCGTTATCCAGTTAAAGACAATTTCAAGACAACTGCTGGTTCTGTTTAAATCGACAAATGATTTATCTTGATTTCGTTCTGGTAGACACTTTCTATGATTCAGTTAAATCGCTCTGAAGATTTATACTGATTCATTATCCAGTTAAAGATTATTCAAGACCTCTATTGTTTCAGTTTAAATTGACCAATGATTTATCCTGATTCCATTTCGGTAGACACTTTCACTGGTTCAGTTAAATCGCTCCTAAGATTTATGCTGATTCGTTATCCAGTTAAAGATTATTCAAGACCTCTGCTGGTTCAGTTTAAATCGACCAATGATTTATCCTGATTTGTTTTCGATAGACACTTTCTCTAGTTCAGATAAATCGACCAAATATTTATTCTGATACTCCTTCCAATCTCTATCAATAATTACTTTGGATGGCATCTATAAGCCCGTCTCTGGTTCCTTCATTACCAGTTTAAGTATTAGTCGTCAGAGATTCCTTCATTACCAGTTAAAGCAGTAGTCGTCAGAGGTTCCTTCATTAGCAGTTGAAGTACTAGTCGTCAGAGATTCCTTCATTACCAGTTGAAGTAGTAGTCGTCAGAGATTCCTTCATTAACTATTAAAGTAGTAGTCGTCATTGATTCCTTCATTTACCTGTTAAAGTAGTAGTCGTTACAGATTCCTTAATTACCTGCTGAAGTAGTAGTCGCCACAAATTCCTTCCAGCATCCATTAAAATAATAGTCACAGTCAAGCATTATACTTACCAACAGTCACTCCTGGATGGCATCTATAATCCCATCTCCAACAATTCCCCATCACTTTTTGATGGAATCTATAAGCCCATCTCCTACAATTTTCCATCGCTCTCTAAATGGAATCTTTAAGCCCATTCCTGATACATTCAACCAGCAGCTTTATTTCGTGCATTAGTGAGTGCAAATTTCTGGGCACTCTAGTGTTCAATCATCTTCCACCTTCAAATCACGAATGCAGACACGCCAATCTAATTTTTCAGGTTTAAGAAGATTGAACAGGGGCAGCTCTTGTACCCCAAAATTTTCCCTCTCCTTCAATTCAAAAGATCCCCCTCATGCTTCTAGGGTTTTCAATCGCTTAAGGTTATCCAGATTTTCTAGACTTCAGGATATCACACTGATATTTTTATTTCGTCAGAAGGTTAGAACTGTAAGAAGAATCTCTGGGAAAATCAAGGTTCGCTCCTCAGTTACCATCTTCAAAGATGTCCAGTCAAAAATTAAGGTTTTGACCCGTCTCAAATAGTGAGCTCCATTTTCAGTTTTTTATGGTCAAGAGGTTTTTTGGATTACTTGTTGGTTCATTTTTTGAGGATGAATTTTGGAGTCTATCATGCAAGAGTTTCTCTTGGATTTTTTTATATAGTGCATCATTTTGGGCGTTTATGAGTTCAAGCTTTCGAGTATGGATATTCATTCTTTTTTAAAAGAATTTTATCTAGAGTCCAATTGGTGTTACTTCTGTTCGATTTTTAGATTTGTTTTCATATTTGAATTCTTTTGAAGGGGGAACTATAAGGCATCATGATGGTTCAAATTTTGATGTTCATTCAACATTCACTAAAGAAGTTTCTATTAGAATTTAATTTCCTAAATTGACAATTTGTTTTGTTCCAAGATTTGTCTTCAAAATACAAGCATGATTCAAGTCCATATGGCCTAAGTTCCAAGTTTTTATTGTGGACAATGCAAGAATACCAAAGTACTCTTGGATTCTTCTTTCAACATTACAAATTGCATCACACTATTATTCTCTCAACACATTAAATTATTCATTTACATCTATAACTCTTTTAACATTCAATTTCCAAAATTATATCACATTCATCATAACAAATATTCATCACATTATTCCAAGTTTCGAACCTATTTACAAATTCATACAAGTTCCTATCAATTACAAAGCTTTACAAAATTAAATTACAATTTTAAATCATAAACTATAGTTTTCCAATTTTTGTTCTATACAAAGCAAAAATATTTCTTCATCATCCATCTTCAAGTGTCTTCAAATATTCCTCTTTGATCTTGGAAACTCATCCAAATACATTAAATAAAGAAAAAAGATTATTTGGCAACCAATCAAATTTGAATAAGAAATTTTCATGGTATTGTAAAGTCATCATCAGGGTTTGGTCAAGGAATCAGATTTTAGGGGCCTGAATCTATTGCGAATCACAAGTGGACTGGTTCACAATAGGACAGATTCAAAGAAATTCAAAACAGTAGTTCATTACCAAGAAGCCCAATTACAGCTGGCACATGTTCAAAGGCCCAAAGAGACAAAAATTCAAAAGTCAGAATTCATTATCAAGCCCAATAAAGGCCTCAAACAATATTATTCTATCATTGACCTAGAAACATGTCTACTGCAAATCATAAAGCAAGTTTGGTTCACAAAATACAAAGAAAGATCAAAAGAATCAAATCAGATTTTCAAAATTCAGCATCATGTTTCATGCAAAAAAAGCCTCATATTTGTGTTGTTTCAATCAAAAATCGGAACTGTAATGTAAAATCATAGGCCTAGCTTGGCTACAAATATCGAAACAAATAAAGTTTGTTTGGTTCACAGCAAAAGCAAAAACAACAAACCAGGCCAACAAGTAACAAGTACCACAAGCAACAAAGTACAAAAGCCATCAAGCAACAAGTACAAAAAGTTAAACTCAGCAGGCCAAGGTACACACAAAAGTGAAAATAGGCAGCCACGGGACACGCAAGGTTGTTCTCTCCCATCAACCTCAACAAGTCAAAACTTTCATAGAAAAAAAATCAAGCTCACCATATAAAAAAGAGGAACATAGCTCACACAAAAAATAGATAGAAAACCGGGAGTGATCGCCACAAAAAACCTTTCCAATCTGTTTATAAAAAATATACAGAAACTGAACCACCAAGAACAAAATACCTTCATTGTTTATCTGTAACAAACATACAAAGACAGAACCGAGCCATAGCATTAACAATAAAAAACCTTCATTTTTCTGTAACACGAATACAAAACAACCACAACCATACAAAGCCTTTTTTTGTTCATCATTTTCGCAAAACCAAAAACCCTTCAGAAAAAGAAAAAGAAATAGAACCGTAACACAATACGAAACTCTAATTGTTGTTCATCATTTTCGCGAAACCAACCCTTTAAAAACTATCGAAACAGATAAGAAGATTAGAGAGATCTCACTGAGATGAACTCAAAAGTAGCATTTTCGTCAACAAGCCTTATCATCTCATTGGAAATTGCAAATCGAAACATCGAGGGTTTCATCCCTTCTCGTCAAGATGTACGTGAGACTGTTGGGTATCTGTAAAAATGAACCACATATTTAGATAGAAGAGAGAAAGACAAATCAAATAATGTAAAAAAAAATTAAGATCGACGCATCTTCACCATGGACCTCCGTCATCTCCACCGTGGGTGATTTCCGGCAAGGATTTTCGGCGAGCTCCAAAGGTGGAGAGAGGCGAGAGAACT
Organism: Vicia faba; assembly: GCA_948472305.1. Lineage (NCBI taxonomy): Eukaryota > Viridiplantae > Streptophyta > Magnoliopsida > Fabales > Fabaceae > Vicia > Vicia faba. The sequence continues at coordinate 765,714,728 of OX451741.1, read as the reverse complement.
CAGGGAAGAGAAATAATGTTTCTGATTATTTTGTTTATTTTGAACATTGTTTAGTTGTTTTGTTCAAACCTCAATTTCCATTTAACAGGCCTCGGGTGGTGACACTTGTCACCACCGTTATGGACTCTCCGTTGATCCCACGCAGTGGCTCCGTCGTAACTACCATGCACCATCACTCAGCATCATCAGATTGGCATCCAACAGACCAAAAAGCGCGTTCCATCGTGTTCCTTCAAGGATTGCTCACACTGGATTGAATGCAGAAGCTTATTGGGCCAGATTCCTTCAGTGCACCCCCCCCCCCTTACTGCTTCGCAGCACATTGCCCATTTTCTTTTTTTTTAATTCCATTTTTGTTTCCTAACCAAAAAACTATTTTTTTTGGGCCTTTGCTACATTAAACCCTTATTTACTTTTCAAAACTCCCAACCCATTTCTTTTATATTTCCATTACTGTTTTTTTATTTTATTTTATCTATTTACCTATTTATTTTATTTAAACCCAAAAAATATAAAAAATATATTTTTTAGATAACTAAATTATTAAATATTTTAGACATTTATTTTATTTTGTAAATTCTTAGAACTAGGTTTATTTATTTTACACACTTTAAAATACTTTTTTTAATTAATATATTAAAATTCAATTTATTTCATAAGTAAATATTAGACCTAGGTTTTATTTTTCTTAATTTCAAATTAAGTTTTAGGTTTTGATTTAGTAATTAATTAACTTCTTTTTATAAAAAATTTATTTCCTAAATTAATATTAACAAAATTATTTTCTAGGCAAATTAATTTGGACTTAGTTTTTATTTTAATTTTCTTTTCTAATTAGATTAACTTATAATTTAGGAATTTAACTAATTAACTTCTTTCTTTTCTATTAATTTATCTAATTAGGTTAAAACCCTTTTTCTACCAAAACTCATTAAAAAAACAATTTCCTTCTCTTTATATTCTTGTACATTTTTATTTGTAGTTATTCAATATGGTTGTAATAATAATTAGAACTTTATTGCTTCATATCCCCGTTTATAATTTGTATCCCCATCCTCTAAATGATATAATAGCGTAGAATTTTGAATTTCTGCAATTTATCGCTTTCAATATTATTGCTAGTAATTAGGGTTTGTATGGAAAGACTTAAAATCAAAACAATAGACAACCCTAATTCAAGACAAAAACAAATGAAAACAACACACTTGCACATATACACCCCTAGGGTTAACCCACACTTGTTGCCTCGAATAAAACAGTCATGTCCCTCGAACGTGGGATACTTTAGCAATGACCCTCAAATGCAAGATCGTAGTCCCTCGATGACCCTTAAATGTTTCCCTCGGTAAACGATCTTAGCCCCTTAAAATAAATTGCTAAGGTATCCTACAATGTTGCCTTCTATGATTGTATGACGACCCACGCCTGTCCCTTTACATCCAATGATAGAGCTTCTTACCAATCAATGGTAAAATAGCAATATCTAAAGGAGGAGGAAATGAACAAAGACTTTTTGAGTAGGTAGAATACTCGTAGTTGCTTTCTCACAAACATTTCAAAACATCTTTCAAAGACACCAACCCTTTTCCATGAACTATTTTCAAAAGTCAACACTTTTTATACATTCTTATAGAGACGGGAATCATTACAAAGTTCTCCTAAACAAAGGCACTTTTTAAAAATACTTCCAAAACAAATCACAAGCACATTTACAAAGCATTTCAAAGTGAGCTAGCAACTAAGAGCTCGTAGATAACTATGGATGAAAAGGGTGCTAACACCTTCCCTTTTCATAATCTACCACCCCCCCCCCCCCCGAACTCAAGAAAATTCTCAAAAGGTATTTCCTGTTCTTTTCACCCTTCCTTTATTGGATAAAAGAAAAGTCGATGGCGACTCTTGCTATCCGCAACAATTGCGATCAAATGCAGAACACCCAAGTCAGTTCTCCCATCGTATTACAGATACCAAGATCTTCTATAAATACAAACATTTTGTGTGAACATTATCATATCATCTTATTTCAAAGACAGGAATGGGAAAGAAAAAACAGTTCAAGACACAAAAATTTCATTTTACAATAGTTTCAGGAATGTGTCCCTATTTATTACAATAGTTTCATTTTAGAGTTTTACAATGAGAGGTGGCTTTGGCATTACAAAATTTATCAAAAAATTTAATGTTATTGTTTTGTTCATAACTAATATTTGCTTTCATGTAAGATGCTTGATCAGTCACCATTTATGCTATATTTATTATCATTTTAATAGGTGAAAGTATGTGATTATTTGCATTCTCCGTATAGTTTAAGTGGTTTATATGACAATTTATTTTATTTAGTATTTGTCTATGTTTTAAATTATTCCTGGTAATTTTTATCTTTTGGGGAATGTTAATGTGTGTATCGTAGGTTGGTGGAAGTCAAAGAAATGGTCAGAAAAGGAACGCGGTGAATTTTCAGAAGGATTCACAAAGTCTATTCTTCGGGATGTTTTACATCATGATACATGTGTGGTATTTTGATCATATCTAGAGCGTCATAACTCAAAATAACATGGGACCGATAAAAAATGAAAGCTAACGTCAAGCGGTACAACTTTTATGGGTACACTAGAAGCTAGTTCCAAATTATATATCCATAAGTGTATCATGTATCTCATACGCTTATTAGATCTTCAATTTTTTGAGTTTCTTCCCATACATATATGGAAGCCCGTCATACACGTGTGGTATCCCCCATACGCCTAGATACACCCAGGTATACTCCCCAAACGTGTATGGAAGCACCCATACCCATATGGGCACCCAGAATTGCAAAAAATAACCCAGTTTAACATATCTAAGGCCAGAAAGTGTTTTTTTAGTAGAGACTTGATTTTTTAGAATAAAAGACGATTTCGGAGCGTGAGAATACACCGGAAGTGCGGTGGAGCGTAATCTTCAAGGATTTTCACAATTGAATACCACTTCATCTTGATTATTTGAAATGTTTATTTTCATTAGTATGAGTAGCTAAGCACCTTAGTGCTATGGATGGTTACCTGAGATTGATTATGTTGATAATTATGATTTAAACCATGTAGTGAATTATGCTTTATTTTCCAATAGATTTATTTCTTTTATGATTTTAATGCTTTCTCTCTGACAAATTGAGGATGATTTATGGTTATGTGTTATGAATGATTGTCTACAATGACGCTTGATAGAAATATTATATCTTAGATATCACTTAGGACTAGGGATACCATTTAGAAACCTATATGCTTTGATAGACTAAAGTATCTGTTCTTGATAATTGAATGTTTAAATTCATATATAATTCACTATGGACATAAGAGTTAATTTGAATGTTTAAAGGTTTAGTCACTAAGGACTTATGAGTAGATACACTTGAGAACGGTAATCTGTGAAGATAAAGTAAGTTGATACAATGTTAATTTAGGATTATTAACAAGTTCGTGATCAAACTCTAATTCCTAGCACGCTTTACTCATATATTTTTATACTCTATTTTAATTTTGTTGTTATTTAATATTGTTCACTACAAACCCAATTGAAAACCCCTTATTGCTTTTGTTTAACTAAAAATAAACGTGACCCTATATCATCATGTAGTTCTTGAGATTTCCCGATATTACTACATTGGCATATTAGTACACTTGCTAATTTACCGATCAATTCTCTTTGATTCCCTAATAAATAATTTAAGTTATCACTTCCTTTGGTGAATTTGACAAGTGTAATTTGAAGACCAGGTATTTCATATTTTAAGTGGTCACATCTATCGCACTTGTCAGATTCACTATCTTCTCTTGAAGTGGAAGAACTTTGAACTAGATCATTTTGTTTTTCTCTAAGGATTTCTATCTCCCTTTCAAGGGTTTTAGTTTTAAGTTCAAGAGAGGAGATAGTATACTTAGATGCAGAAACAATTTGTTCTGGTTTATTTGTTTCTTTTGTTAGTTTCTTGTAGATTCAAAAAACATCATGATAAGAGATGTGAGAGGTTGCCTCATTATATTGATGATTTTCCACAAGACATATGTTAGATTTTTATTCTTCTTCATCGTCTGAGGATTCTATATAATTGTTTTCCCGTACAACATAAGCTTTCTTCTTTTTATGAGATTGTTTTTATTTACCTTTTGGAATATGGAACAGTATGGTTTAATGTGCCTTTTCTTTCCATAATTGTAGCATGTTGGAATTAATGGTGTTTTCTCCTCATATTTTTTATTGTTCTTCCTTTTTCTTTTTCTCATTCTTCGTGAATATCATGAAGTATTTACTATGAGATTCTGTCACCATCAGAATCGCATTCCTCGGCTATAGGTGTTAGACTTTTATTTTTATTTTCTCTTCATTCATCCATTGCAAGCATTTTGAGTTCACTTTCGTCTTCCTTAAATTTACCAAAGAGAGTATGTGTCCATAGTCACAAAATCCTTAAATTCACTAGTTGCAATGAATTTGGGTCTCCAACTACTGTTTAGGAATCTAAGAATTTTTATAACTAATTCCTCATTTGAGAATATTTTCCCAAATTTCATATATGAATCACGATATGAGTGAATTATGTTTTCATTTGACTTGTCCTCTCTTTAGGTTTCGTTTTGAAGAGTTCATACTCATGGATTAATGTGCTTAACCTTGGCCTCTTTACCTGAGTAGTTTCTTCATGGATAATTTGGAGGATTCCCCATACCCGCACAATGTATGTTTATATTTTTTAATTTATATCATCATATAAAAAATGCATGTCTATAAATTTTAAAAAATACATCACAATTAAACTATTACACATTTTAATATAAGTGTTTGTTTATTTCATAATTTAACGGTTAAATCTTTTAATTTTTTGTTATTTTTGTTAAAAATTTAAAATTGTTATACCCCAAATTTATCCTATTGATTTCTAACCAAGCTATTCCTTATTGTTATTAATTTCTAGTATCATTTTTTTTAATAATAAAAGTTTATATTATTGTTGTCAAATTCATATATATAGTATGGGGTTTAAGTTTATAGAGGGGGTGTATTGTTTCAAAAATGGACCATTAAAATCTGATGGCCCATTAAATTTTCCTTACCAGTTAGAAAGGGGGTGTATTTGTTATTGAGACTTCAGCCCATTAAAGTTTTGCTTTAATAAAAGAAGAAGGAGGTACATTATTAAGTAGAAGGGAGTTTGTTTTCTAAAAATGAAGTCTTGGTTCATTGGCCCACTTTGATGCGGACCCATTGTAGTTTTTTATACCACTCCATTAAATTTGCTTTTGTTTTTATTAAACAAGAGAGGGGTGTATTGGGCTTAGCTTGCTTCACAGCTAAGCCCATTAGGGTTGTCTTTGAATAAATGCAAAAGGGGGTGCTTAGAATATGGTCGGCTCCAATGGCTTTTGAGGCCCATTTTAGTGATAAGAGGGGGGGGGGGGGGGGGGGTTGAGAAACCCAATAGTTTAATGGATAACAAGGCCCGTTTTATTTTCCACTATCGATTTTACTAATTTTGTTATATTTGTCACTTAATTATTTTCATAATCATTATTGTCATATATTTTCCTGTTATATTATTCAATCATTATTTTATTATTATTTCGTTGACTAAGTCAAAATAGGGTTTTGAAACCCTAAAACATAAGCGGCGCCCTATTCTTCATCAAGCTAATGAAGACCCAAGCCCAGAAACCCAAAAGAATAGATACTGTACAGATTCAAGCAAAGAAAAGTGTATCAGAATCTTTACATAACAAAACCGTCTGAATAAAATATATAAATCAAATCTCTAATCAATATCAATTACAATCTGAAAATCAATTACAACCTAAAACAGAATCAAATCTTCTCTAATCAATCTGATTTTCTAATGACAACTCACTAAAATATAACGCCTAATCAGCAGAAATCTTCCTAATCTGTCTAATTCCTAAATCTATATAAACCATATGATCTAAGATGTAATGGGACAACAAATTAAAGAGGAAGGAATTATAACAGAAAGGAGGAGAAGAAGCAGAAGCCGCAAACCAACTTTCTTGCTTGAGATCCGGGTTTCAATTTCTGAAACCCTATATCTGAGTTGCATCATCGTCAGCTTCAAGTCGTCGCCATCATCACACCATCATCTCACGTACCTGTCAAATAGAAAAGTAGGAAAAGGAGATTAGAAGGGAGAACCGGAAAACCGGAAAAGAATTAATACGACCATAATCACTGTGGAAAGGTGAGCCTAATACTTAGCTTGGTTTAAAATTGTGATTGTTGATTGATTGTTGTTTTTTGGATTTCGATTGGAATAAGGGTTTCTGGGTTTTGTTCTAGGGTTAGGTTTATGGTTCATATGAAGAACCCTAGGGTTAGGGTTTATATCATTGAAGGTTTCTGGATTTAGGATAGGTTAGGCTTCTTCACGAACCCATAGGGTTCTTAGGGTTCATATGAACCCAAATAATAGCTTGGTTTGAATGTGGTGACGCCTTGGAGCAGACGTCGGCGGAAGCGATTTCCGGATGATGGCGCCCAAGGTAGAGGCGATTTTTGGTGATGGAAATATAGAAAGAAGTTGGAGCTTCTCTTTCTAACCTCCAACAAATATTGTTTGATTTTGTGAGAAGAGAGAGAATGAAAGATAAAAAATGGACCTCAAGCCCGAAAACTTTCTTTTATAAATATTCCCCATATCTAGTCCAACACGATTATCATGCACCCTCAACTTCCACCATGTGATCTCCATCAAATGATTCAAACAACATATCCTCATCGTAATTATGTATACACGCATGTACCAAGTTCGTTAGATTATCCTCTATTACGTTTGGGCCTAGCCCATTACTGAACTCACCTCGTGTATTACTTCAGCAATTGTAATTCTCACCTCCTGCGATATTGGGCCAAGTCCAATATCTGGACTTGGGCCCTTATTTCCTGCGCCCCCCAGTTTTGCTACCCAGTTCAAACTCATACCCCCTACGTTATGGGCCTAAATCCATTATCTGGATTTAGGGCCCTGTTATTTACACCCCTGGCCCTTTACTAATCAATTAACTTTGCACCCCCCTGTGTTTTTAATTAAAATTAATTAATTAATTAATTTATTCACTTATTTATTTTCTATTATTTTCTCATAATTAATATTTTATTTTTAATATATTCATTTATATAATAAATTCTAAAACTTAATTTATTAATTTAAATTCCTTTTTAAATACTAACTCATTCAAATATTTTCATTTCATAAAATACTTCGAAAACATCTAACCAACAAAATACTAACAATTTTCCACTAACTTAATTCAAACCTATATATATATATATATATATATATATATATATATATATATATATATATATATATATATATATATATATATATATATATATATATATATATATATATATATATTATATATATATATATATATATATATATATATATATATATATATATATATATATATATATTCAAAAAGTATTATGAAGATATTTCTCATTAACTGCGAACTTCGTCTAACAACTCCACAATTTACAAACCCAGACTTCGTTCAAAGAGAATTCAAGATATTTCTGTAATCCATAAAAAAACACCAACCAACAAATGCAAACTACGAATTGGAACTCTGATTCCTCATAAGAGGATATGTAGGTATATGACCTAAAAAATCGTGGTGAGTTCCTCTAATTAGAATTAAAACCATATTTCCTGAATTGTACTATAAACCATAGTATCCTTGTGAATAAGGTAGATGAGGGGTGCCTAACACCTTCCCTTCATCTAAAAATGAGTCAACAACTTAGAATCTCTAACCAAATTAGGGTTATCCGTAATATTCCCTTCCTTAGGATAAAAATTAATGGTAGCAACTCTCATTTTAAAACCCGTTACGACAGCTGGCGACTCTGCTGGGGACTCAACCTTGGGGTTTAGAAGCCTCCCTCTTAGGTTTATGGTTTTGTTTGAGTTTTTGGTGTTTTCAATATTTACTTTATTTATTTATTTATTTACTTTTGTTTATTATTATATTATTATATGTTCATTATTTGTTGGCTGGATTTTATTTAAAAAAAATTATTTTCAAAAAACCTTAGAAAGAAAGTTCGTATATTGGCCAAGAGGATACATTATTCCTATGAGTTTTTGTGATGACTTCGCCTAGAGTCGGTGGAATTCCAAAAAAAAAATATATGTCTCAACAGATATCCTCTTGAGGGGTAGGACTTTGGAACAAAACCTATGACTTTTTGTATAACCCCTAAACTAAAAAATCATGGTGAGACCTTTCACGATCTTAGAGACGAAAGTTTCGGTCTACAAATAGCCTCCACTTAAGGAAGGTCCTTGTGCCTTTCCCTTTAGTGTTATTCATGATAGCCTTAAGGAAACCATCTTATTGGGAGGGTAGAATATTCGTAGGCCAAAACTAGGAGCTTACCATCTAAGGATATCTTTTATGAAATCCCGTTACTATATCACACAATCGTGCATTCATACATTTTGCATTTCACATATTCATTATTCTCCATTCTTTTTTTTTGTATTATTCACAGGATTAAAAAAAATAATCAAAGGTTTTTGGTGAAGTGTCTTAAAAATGAATGTCATAGGGAAACAACTTGTTCATATTAGTGTCGTCAAGCCAGATATGACGAAGATCAAGACCATCAAAGGGAAGCTATCTCAAAAAGCTTTGAAGATGTTTACTCGCTGTTATGGGGAAACCCTTGAGTTAACAAAAGTGGATGTACAATTGGATGTTGTGTCTGCCCTGGTTCAGTTCTACGATCCTCCATTGAGGTGTTTTATCTTCCAAGACTTTCAGCTAGTACCAACTTTGGAAGAATTTGATAGACTTTTGAATTTTTCTAAGGTAAAATCATATGTGGGAATTGGACAAACAATTGACATTAAGGACTTAGTAAATGGTTTAGGGTGAAGAAAAATTGTGATCCAAAACGCAGCGGAAAATTAAAATTTTCCTTTAGTGATCCTTACGAATGGGCATGGTCAGTGATAGAAATCATTACCTCTTGTGGTGATTCAGACCTTTGATGTTGTGATCACGAACGTTGGTGAAAAGAAACGTCTCTACTCAGTCCACGCGAATAGATCTCCTCCAGTCACATGTCTAGCTGCATACAAACAGAAACTTTGAGTGAGGGAGTGAGACAAAATAAGGCTAGGGTTTCAAGACCAAAATTTCATCAAGTCAAATGCTTCACTACAAGGGTTCTATTTATAGAACCACTTATGTGGGCTGCAAGCTAAAAGCCCAATTAAGGCTGCAAGCTAAAAGCCCAATTAAGCCTACGGGTATCATACCTTATGATATACCACATATCACTTAAGCACATGGTACCTTACCACATTCCATATTTCACGTAATTGTATCGTGCCTTACGGTGTTCTACAATTCACTTAAGTGTAGTGTACCTTACGGTGTTCCTTATTTACTCTATCTCTCATCAACATGTCTATATGTGTGTGACCCTGTAGGTTTTCATGATGTTCGCAACTATATTAAATAACACATTTAACATAATAAACAATGAGCGGTATCCAGCAACACATCATTGCTACCCAAGTCACGAAAATGTCATGTGACCTGACAAAACCTTTTTGTGATGATATTTGTATGTACAATTACCATTTTTCCATTATATCTATATTGAACACAAGGCATGGACTGTGTCATCCTTGTCCAGTTAAATATTGTCCCCTTAGACATTTATCCTGTTATGCAGGATGGGCAAATTCCATCTAGGTCACTCATGTCCCTCAGCATGCTTTGTGAAGTACCCATAAATTGTATTTATGATCATCCAGTTACAGATAAAGTTTGATCAGCAATAAAGTACTTAACTCTACATCTAGGGTCCATTGTGGTTTCAGGTCGAAGGGTGGTATACACTATTATCACCATGAGAATAACTTATGACACTTTGCATAACATTCTATGTTGTATTCTCATAGCGGGTGAATCCAGTATAAATATTACTCCTAATATGCATACCTATGCCAAGACTTGATAACTCCTTATCCATGATCCATGAGGTGTGATCATCAATCTATCTTCATAATAATCGCAATGCTTTAATGTTATCCCACTTCACAATAAAGCTCGACTACAGATACTTTAAGAATAGTGTTCTTATGTTTAATGGGATCTCATGATTAAGTCACACTTAACATTTCATTAAACAGACGAACTATTCTAGGGACTTTATCATTTTGGAAAAGCAAACATAATAAAGAAATGCCTTTTATTATTAATAAATAATTCGATACGAGTACCAAAAGTATTGGCCTCTAGAGCATACACCAACATAGGGATCCCTTATCCTGAATTTTCACTTAATTACAAAAAAGAAGGTGATGTACAAAGGGTCAAAAGACACTATTTGGAAGCTAAAGCCCTTTATTTTTCCAATAACAAAGAATGAGAGTCTTGTGTTTATTGTTTAGGGTTACTTGTCTTTGGTGTAATTCTGTTTCCGCAAACTTTGAACTATATTAACTCTGCAGCTATTAGTGTGTTTTGGTGCGCGAAAGCTTTGAATGCGGACCCAACTCCCACCTTACTTGCTGATATTTATTATGCACTTCTCACTCGGTATGAAAAGGGAAGGGGTACGCTAAACAGTTGTATCCCGCTCTTATATTCTTGTTTTATGACTCATCTTTATAAGGAAGACTACATGGTTCCAAATTTGACAAGATACAAGTGTCCTCAAAAATTAAGGTCTCTTACTGCTAATTTTGTGTTGTGGTATGCGAGGAAGCTAAATATTGGAGATATCATTTACAATTGTGGAGATTTTCTGAATGTTCCATTGATTGGATCAGGTGGTTGCATCAACTACAACCCTACCTTGGCTTTGTGACAAATTGGGTACCCTTTGGAGGATAAACCCTCTGATGAACCACTTCAACAATTAATCAATCATGACATGGCTGAAAATGACCGAGAGTTGCTCAACATGATCATCCGAGCTTGGAATAGGGTTAATAAAAGAAAGGCTGAAAGAAAGAATATTGTGGCGAAATAACTTTACACTCGATGGGTTTTTATAGGGTGCAAGTTGTTAAGTTACCATTTGACATTGATCCTGAGTACAAGCCAGATGTGCTAGATCCTCTGCCCATGTCCTTAGAAGAAATAGACAACTTGAAGAAATCTTTGAGTCAAGCTCAAAAGGATAAAGAAGAATTTGAGCTTAGCCTTCATAATTTAGCTAAGGAGAAAAGACAAATGCAACACGAGCTGGAGTCCAAAGATCAATAGATTCAGAAAGACCGGGAAGCATTTGAAAAGGAGAGTCTTAAGCGGAAACGTTCAATTGAAGGGTTGTTGAGTGCTACCTTTAACTTGGATTCCCACAACCAACGTTTGGAAGATGCTTCTGGTGAAATCGGGAAGCTAAGTAGGTGGAACGAAGAGGCAATGCAAAACAAAAAGGAAATGGAAGAAGACTTGAGGGCTCAAGTTCAAAGTTTGGCGCAGGCTTCTCTAGATCAAGAAGAGTAAATGAAGTATCTTACCACGAGACTCCAAGATAGCCAAGAATCGGATGTAGGGGAACGTCTCAAGAGGATGAGGGCAGAAAGACTTCTCACCCAAAAGACTGATGAGTACGAGCAAGTGTGTCATGAGTTAGAAGACCTCCGAAAGAACTTCCTCATATAAAGGAAGCTCTACACGAAGATGAGGGATGAAAAATTATATTGGGAAGAACAATATGCAAAGATCGCCAAAGCAGGAAAGGATAATCATAAGATGATTCTAAACCTCTACCAAGAATATCGGTTCTACAAAGACAAGCATGTGAAACTCGCCTTCTTAGCCAACAATCTCATTGAAGACATCGCTAGAAGTTTGAGAGATGCGAAAAGTGTAATGGTTCCACTTCCAAAATATGTTGAAGACTTCCTCGAGCTTTGCAGGACTATGGTTGATGGCTTCATAGCAGATATCCGCATGCGCACATAGAATATTTTTCTTCCCTTTGTTATTTCTTTCAGCAAGTCAATATTGATGTTTTAGTTTGAATATTTTTCAATATATGGATTGTATTCCCGTTTTGAGGACAATTATTATTTTAACAAAAGTTTTATTTCCTTATCTCATTTGTGTATTTATTCTTAAGACGCTTGCTAAGTAAAAAGCAAAACCTAAAATAAATATATAATAAAAAAATAATAAAAATATAAAATATATATATATATATATATATATATATATATATATATATATATATATATATATATATATATATATATATATATATATATATATGGAAAATCCAAGTGAATAAGACATTCAAAAACGAAGAAAAACTCTTAGCATATTCATATGCATCCATGCAACACATCATTTCACATTTCATAACAAAAAACTAATTAATTTTCAAAATCGTCTCCAGTTAAACCATTGGTAGAAAAGCACCACCTCTCCGACCGCCATATCAAACAAGGTGTCATACCCCAAATTTGCCCTACTAGTTTCTAATATTATTATTTCTATTTCTTAAAATTATTTTTTATAATATATTATTCACATATTCATGGGGTTTAAAATTTAAAAAAGGGGGTTTTATCTTATGAAGAAATTAATGGGTCTTTCTAAATCAGAAAAGCTCGTTGTATTTTTGAGTAAAGTTTTGTTTCACTCCCAACCTATTGCAAATCTTAAAGATTATATCTCATTAAGAATTTTTGGACCTTTCTAAATCAAAAAGGCCCATGTAAGAATTCCAGCCCATTTTGAATATTGAAGGGGGGAATCACGCTATTAAAAGAAATCATGGGCAATTTCTAAATCAGAATGGTCCGTTTAGGTTGAGGGGTGTATAAAACATTTCGTTTTTGTCAAGGCCCAATTTAAAACAATAGGGCCCGTTTCAGGTTTTGGTTATAAGGATATATTTATATTTTACATAAATTATTACTGATTAGTTATTAAAACTATTATTTTAAACTTAATTGTTTTTTTTTATTAACTAAAGGAAAGATCGTTAACAAAAAATGAAGGCCTTCTAAATTTGCACGGCCCATTACTTACGGCCCAATTCAGTAAAGAAAAAACGCTTGGCCCAAAACCAAATCACACAAACGCACACTGTGCAGATTGAAGGAAAGTAACACATGCTTTAAGAAAAAACGCATGTCTCAAAACAATTACTGTTCAAATCATTATTCATCAATCTTATCAAATCTTTAAATTCAATTTTCCATAATAGAGCAAAACAAATACAAAAACAAATCTTTATTCATCAAAACGTCAAACTGTACAATAAAGTCGAATCAGATCGTTTATAAAAGTCTTAATACAAATTTTAACCAAAATCAATACAACTGAATCAAATCATATCAACATTTCCTAATTCTCTAAATCAATCAAAATAGCTAAAGGCCCAAATGAAAAAAAAAACCGTTTACTGTGTAAATCAAGACAGGGATTCACGTATATTCTGGCCATAACAACTACTATGGATATTCGCACTTAATCAAATCCTCAAGCCAAATCTGGTAATTTACAACAACAAATCTCAAGGAATTTGTGCAGAATCTTTGAACCCAATCAAATCCAGGAAATCAATTATATCCAAAAAAAATATTTACGCACGTTTTCTTCAATATAACAAGTATTGTAGAAATTTATTTGTGCAAATCAAATCAACTAAAAAAGACAATTCTAGATTATTTTTACAGTATAAAATCGAAAATTGATAGAATCTTAAAATGAATTGCAAATCACATATATAAAGAGTCCAAGCCCATAAATTTCCATTACAAACAATCTGAATCCCTAATGTATAGAAAATAAATCTCGGAGAACTAAATCGATTACAATCCCTAATTTCTCTCTAATTATCCCTAAATCTGAGCTAAATAATTTATAACAACAACCCTAACTGCTAACCCTATAAAAATAAAACTAAAAGAATACAGAAGGGGTCGGAGGAAAGAAGAAAAAACTGGAAGACGGAGATTGGAACAAACCCTCGCACTGAAGATCCAGAAGAAAAAAGTGATTAGAGTTTCCAAATCGGAAACCCTAATCACCCTTGAACATCACCACCGCCAAGCCATCTTCCACCTCCGCTCTCTTCGAGCATCACCGGAACCTAGGAAAAAGCGATAGGAGAAGATTATCTTCAAAGCAGAGAGTCGAGATTCCGAATACATAGACGAAGAAGGTAAAACTTAGATTTCTTTTCTTCAATCGTTGATTTGGGTTATGCAGGTAGATTTATGATAGGGTTGGGACTGATAGTTCCGTGGGAGAGTGGAGGACCTTAGGGTTTGGAAATTAAGAAGAAGGGAAGAAGGTAGGGATGAGAGGCATGAGACAGAAGGAGAGTTGCTGTAAACAAAAAAAAAACAGAATAATAATTGAATTGAGAAAAAAACAATGTTTTATATTCGTTGTGATCCCGTGCGATGCGCATAGTATTAGTTAGCATGCTCCCTCAATCCTAATTGTGTGATATAGATCAGACGGCCATCTGGCCAAGTCTCTACTGTAACTCTGTACTTCGCGCCACACAATCCGTTTGGACCCCTCTTATTGCGTTTGGGCCTAGCCCATATGCGTTTGCACCCTCCTTGTCAATAATTACTAAAATGCAAAGCCAGATACAGCCTCCCCCCCCCCCCCCCCCCCCTTGGAATTTATATCTGGGCCTAACCCAGTCTACTTTTAGCACCCCCACAGTTTTACTCTATAACCAAAATTGCACCCCCTGGTTAATTGATTTACTTTCTATTTTTTTAATTAATTCTTATATTTTATAATATTTTCCCTTTATATTATTTATTTCTTTATTTAATAAGTATTATTATTGGTAACATTAATTTTATATCATATTATTATTAATATTAATTGTTATTTTATTCGTCAATTGTAAATATCATTTATATTATCATAAATAAATTATTTTCTCAAAAAAACTCATGTGCGTATATTATTTTCACGTATATTGCATTAAATCCCTTTTTATCATGCATTAATCCAGATTTTTGAAATTAATATTATTAAAAAAACACAAACAAATCTCAAACTATTTTCGCGAATAAGACTAAGCTAATCAAATGTCCTTTTTGCAAATGGGTTTCAAACTAATTTTGACTTATTGCGTACTCATTCAAAATCTCAGCAATCACTACTCCCGACCGAGTGCGAAGTGATTCAAAATATATTTGCAAACCCCTAAAAAATACCAACCTATACGAACTACGAATTCGGACTTTGATTCCTCATAAGAGGACACGTAGGCACGCGATCTAAAATCGTGGCGAGTCTTGCTAATTAAAACTTAAAACCCTGTTTATCCCAAACCTTAACCTAGAGCTTAATATCCTTGTGAACAAGGTGGATGAAAGGTGCCTAATACCTTCCTTTCGTCTAATTGAGTCTGAAACCTAGGATCTCTATATGCGAATTAGGGTTTTCTGTTAGGTTCCCTTCCCTAGGATAAAAACTAATAGTGGCGACTCTTGATTTAAAAACCAGTTGCTACAGCTGGAGACTCTGTTGGGGACTCTCCTTAACCCTAGGTTTAGGTTCTTTTGGGTTTTTTATTTGCTTTATTTATTTATTGCATTTATCTATTTTATTGAATTTATTTATTTATTGTCAAATTCTTTTATTATCATATATTTGCTATGTGGCGGGTTTTTATCTAAAAAAAAAATATTTCCAATAAACCTTAAAAAGAAGGTTCGTTTATTATCTTAGGGGGTATATCATCCCTGCGAGTTTATGTGACGACTTCTCCTAGAGTCGGTGAACTTCCGAAAAAGGAATATTTATTGAGATATATCCTCTTGACGAGTAGGACTTTGGAAGGTCACCCATGACTCTTTGTAACGACCTTAACCCAAAATCTCATGACGAGACTTTTCACGACTTTGAGACGAAAGTTTCAGTCCGTAAAGAGGCTCCACCTAAGGGAGGCCCTTGTGCCTTTTCCCTCTGGTGTTATTCATGACACCCTTAAGGAAGCCACCTTTTGGAAGGGTAGATTTACCGTAGGTCAAAATTAAGGAGCCCACCTCATAGGGGTACCCATCATAAAATCCCGTTTAGTCAATCCAACACTTATACATTCATGCATTCATGTATATCTCATGTTCATCATTTGTTCCTTTTACCTGTCTTATTCAGTGTACAAAATAAAAGATAACAAAATCAAGATTTTTGGTGACTCTATTAAAAATGGATACGAAAGGGGAACAACTTGTCCGCGTCAACGCCTGCAAGCCTGACCTTTCTGAAATCAAAACTATAAAGGGTAAACTGTCCGAAAGAGCTCTGAAGATGTACACTCGCCGCTATGGGGATACCCTTGATTTGACTAAAGTAGAAGTACATATGGATGCAGTCTCTGTGCTAATTCAGTTTTATGACCCTCCATTGAGATGTTTCAACTTCCAAGACTTCCAGCTAGCACCGACTCTGGAGGAATTTGACAGAATCCTGAATTTCTCCAAAGAAAAGTCCTATGTAGGTATTGGAAAAACTATTGAAGTCAAAGCTTTGGCAAAAGGCCTAGGGATCCCCTATCTTGAATTGATGCAGAATTATCGAAGAGAAGGTCCGATACAAGGAATCAAAAGAATATACCTTGAAGCTAAGGCACTAGAATTTGATAATTATAAGGAGTGGGAATCTTGTGTTGATTGTTTAGGGTTGTTGGTATTTGGGGTAATCCTATTTCCTCGGACTGTGGACTATATTGACCCTGCAGCCATTAGCATATTTTGGGGAGCGAAAGTATTTAATACAGATCCTACTCCCTCCTTGCTTGCTGACATTTATTACACTTTGCATATAATGTATGAAAAAAGAAGAGGCATGCTAAATTGATGCATCCAACTTCTATATACTTGGTTCATGACTCATCTTTACAAGGAAGACTATATGATCCCGGAATTGACCAGGTGTGAGTGGCCACAGAAATTAAGGTCTCTCACTGCAAACTCAATATTATGGTATGCAAGGAAGTTGAATATTGGTGACATCACTATTAGTTGTGGGGATTTTCCTAACGTCCCTTTGATTGGATCGCGAGGCTGTATTAACTACAACCCTACTCTGGCCCCACGAAAACTAGGGTATCCTTTGGAAGACATACCTTCGGACGAATAAATCCGACCATTTATCATCCACAATATGGGTATAGAAGACCATGGGCTGCTCAAAAAGGTTATTCGAGCCTAGAACAAGGTTAACAAAAGGAAGGCCGAAAGAAAGAATGCCATAGCAAGAGAACCCTACACCAAATGGGTCCAAGATAGGGTACGAATTATCAAGTTGCCGTTTGAGAAAGATCCAGAGTACAAGTCAGAGGTCCCAGAGATAACACCTATATCTTTGGAAGAAGTCGACAATCTGAAAAGGGCCTTAAAGCAAGCTCAAAAAGATAAAGAAGCACTAGAAGTCAACCTCCTCAATCTGACCAAAGAAAAGAAACAGATGCAACTTATACTTGAGTCAAAGGATGAGCAAATTGATAAGAGTCAAAGGGAATTGGAGAAAGAAAGTATCAAACGAAAGCGTACAACTGAAGGGCTGTTAAGTGCAACGTTCAACCTAGATTCTCACAACCAAAGGTTAGAAGAGGCCGCTGCTGAAATCGGGAGGTTAACTAGATGGTATGAAAAGGCAACACATGACAAGAAGGTGCTAAAGGAAAGTTTGAGAGCCAAAATCCAAAGTTTGGCACAAGCTTCCTTAGATCAAGAAGAGCAAATAAAGTACCTCGCCACCAAACTCCAAGATAGCCACGAATCAGAGGTCAAAGAACGCCTTGAAAGGATAGAAGTAGAGAAACTCTTGAATCAGAGGACTCGAGAATATGAGCATGTATGTTTAGAGCTGCAGGGTCTTCAAAAGGATTTTCTCATCCAATGAAGGCTTTACACAGAAATGAGGGGTGAAAAGATGTATTGGGAAGAGCAGTATACCAAGATCTCCTAAGCTGGGAGGGATAACCACAAGATAATCCCATATCTTTACCAGGAATACATGTATTTCAAAGACAAACATGAAAAGATAGTCTTATTAGCCAACAATCTCATCGAGGATATCCCTAGAAGTTTAAAAGATGCAAAGAATGTAATGGTTCCTCTTCCAAAGGACGTCGAAGACTTTCTACAGCTTTACCGGGCAATGGTTGATGGCTTCAGAGCACACATCCGCAGGCGCACTTAGGAAATTTAGTTCCTTTTCTAATTATGTTTATGCAAACAAGTTTTGATTTAAATTTGTAATATTTTTCAATATCTGGATTATGTTACTCTTAATAAAGGCATTTTGTTTCCCTATCTCGAAGGCGTGTCCATTTTAAAGCTAGTCACCAAATAAAATAATAACTGAAAATACAAGTATGTACCCGGGTGAATAAGACAGTTAAAACAAGAAATCATTTCATGATCATGCACATCCATTTGCACTCATGCATTTATAAAACACCTGCATGCCATATCAAAACTCATTTGATTTGAAAATCTCTCCAGTTAAGCCATTAGTAAGAGAAGACCTCCATCTCCTTGGCCTCCATATCAAACAAGGGCACATCAACAGAAAGTAATGGAACAGATTGAGGAGACTCAAGCTGTGTTTAAAGAGGATCTTGATCAGGTGAAGGGTAACGTAAGCTCAATAAAAGGAGATTTGAGCCAGGTTCTTCTAGCTTTGAAGAACATTATCGACGGGCAGGATCAAATTCTCAGGGCAGCCTTTGAAGAAGTAGCCCAAACCGTTGGTGCGTCGAGCGGTCACCAACCGAGGAAAGAGCCGGAGGCAGGACCCCAAAAGTCCACAATGGCCCAACAAGAGGTTGAAACTGAAGGATTTATCCCACCACCATCAAAAGTAGGGGCATCACATACCCTACAAATTCCAACCAATAATGAAGATAATTACCTAGACTTGCAATACGGAGATCATGACCCAGAGGATGCTCACCATGCACCCTTGAAGACAACTAGTGCTCATGCTACGGACAACCCACTGGTAATGAATCAGTATAAAGCCTTGGAAGAAAGACTGAAGGTTGTGGAAGGCTTCGACGCTTTCGAAGTAAACGCTCTGGAAATAGGTTTAGTCCCTGATGTGGTGATACTTCCTAAATTCAAAGTACCCGACTTTGGAAAGTATAAAGGGCTCACTTGTCCGAGAAATCGTCTTCGTATGTACTGCAGGAAGATGCACGCCCATGCCCATAATCAGAAACTAATGATTCACTGTTTCCAAGATAGATTAAGTGGGGCATCTTCGGACTGGTACATGCAGTTAGAACGAACGCATATCCGAACTTGGATGGATCTTGCTAATGCTTTCTTGAAGATTTACAAGTATAACTTGGGCATGGCGCCTACTCGTTTGCAACTCCAAAATCTGTCCCAAAAGAAGGAAGAGTCCTTCAAAGAATATGCTCAAAGGTGGAGGGAGATGGCATTCCACGTACAACCACCACTACTGGAAAAGGAACTCGTAAACATGTTCATGGGAACCTTACAAGGAATTTATTATGATAAAATGGTGGGAAGTGTCTCGTTGGGATTTTTAGACTTATTAACTATTGGCGAAAGAATCGAAACTGGTTTGAAAAGTGGAAAGATATCAGGGAGATCATCAAGCACCCCTTACAATTCAAAAAGACCAGCTTCAAAATTCCCAAGAAGGGGGGAGGGAGAAGTCAATGTTGTGGCCTCACAACCAAGGACCTCACAACCATTGGTGATCCCGCAAGGACAAAGGCAAGACATATTTAAAAGTCCGCCTAGAAATTTTGATCCATTACCCATGCCACCAAGCCAGTTATTACAACACTTGGTTAAGGCATCCCTGGTGGAAATCAAGCCTTTAGCTCCTCCGGTCGGGCCACTTTCGCAGATACAATGTCGACGCTAGTTGTGAGTACCATGCTAATTCTCCAGGGCACACCATAGACCAATGTTGGGCCTTCAAGCATAAGGTTCAGAATTTTCTAGAGTCTCAAGACATCACCTTCGATAAGCCTAATATTAAATCAAACCATATGCCTCTGCATGGTGGACTGACAATAAATGCAATCGAGGTGGTCACCGACTTTAGGGGAACCATAAAGGCAAAAACCCCTATCAACTTGTTGAAGGAATATCTGTTCGAATGTGGATTCTTGTTAGAGCACAATAAAGCTTTTGAAACAACTTTGGAAAATCTGGTGGATCGGGGGATAGTCCAATTCAAACTGTACCCTGAAGAAAAATATATAGCCACGATTGGAGGGAAAAAGCCACTGGTAATCCCTTGCCAGGGTCCAAGCCTTACCAAGAAGACTCTAGTCATTCCATGGAGAGAATCAACAGAGGTCACTGGAAGGGTACCTAAGAAGACCCTCTTAATACCCACCATTCCAAAAGCCACGATGGTAATTAAGGGACCGTCACCTATCCCTTACGAGAATAATAAAGCGGTACCTTGAAGTTATGACTCATCCGTATACATCAATAGAGTGGAGCAGGAAAGAGGGCCATCCGTAAGTCAAGGACCTGCAATCTCAAACGTAGAAGGAACAAGAGGTATGACCCGAAGTGGTCGAATTTATGGAGCCGAGCCATCAAAAAAGACAGATGTGATTCCAACAAAGTACAAAGGAAAAGAAGTGGTTGATACAAATCAGGAAACAAAATATCCGAACAAAGACTTTACTGATCAAGAAGCAGAGGAGTTTCTGAAAATAATCAAAAAGAGTGACTACAAAGTGGTGGATCAGCTCCATCAAACTCCAGCGAAAATCTCCATACTCTCGCTACTCATCAACTCTGAAGCACACAGGGATTCCTTGATGAAAGTGTTAAGTTCAACTCATGTTGCAAAGGAAATTTCGATAAATTAATTTGACAATGTCAGCAAATCTCACGTCCGGATCCTACTTGGGTTTCAGCAACAATGAATTGCCGCCACAAGGTCGGACCCATAACAAAGCACTCCACATTACCATGCAGATAGGTACTACTCATTTGTCCAGGGTTCTTACTGACACCGGTTCTGCTCTTAATGTGTTGCCGAAGTCAAGTCTCATAAAGTTAACAATAGACGATGTGACAATGAGGCCAAGTTCTACGATAGTAAAGGCATTTGACGGTTCTCGAAGCTTGGTGCTAGGGGAGGTGGACCTTCTAGTCAAGATTGGGCCGCATATTTTCAATATCACTTTTCAAGTCATGGACATCGAACCAGCATACACTTGTTTACTGGGGAGACCATGGATCCACGTGGCAGGGGCAGTAACCTCGACCCTGCATCAAAAGTTGAAGTTCCTAGTGGAAGGGAAGCTGGTCATAATTGATGGCGAGGAAGACATCTTCGTGAGCCACATTGAGTCATACAGGTATATTAGTACCAACAAAGACTGCATAGCTACCCCGTTCCAAGCCTTGGAAATTGCTTCGATGATAACATTACCAGTCGAGAAGAGTAACAAGACTAAAGTGACATCATGGAGAGATATGCAAATGACTATGGGAGGTGATGCCTCGAAACACTGGGGAAAGCTCCCAGAAATTCCTGAGAAGAAGAATCGCTTTGGTTTGGGTTACGAATCATCAAAGGATACTCTGAAAGGCAAAGCATGTTTTCCTCCGATCTGAGAGACTTTCGTAAGAAAAGGAACAGAGCATGGCGGGCACGTGGCAATGATATCAAGAAAAATCAATACCAAAAGGGAAACCGACTTCATTAGAGAGGGAACCCCGGGAGAAGAGCTTAAAGGATGGACTGTTGTGGAGATTCCTGAGATATTTTTCTTTTCTAAGTAATATTTTTTGTTTTGAAAGAACCTATGTCAAACATGAGGCATAGGGGTTGCTTGTAAGGGTTTTCCTTGTTCTTATTTCAGACAATATTTCTAATTAATAAAAGTTATATTCTGTTTTCAATTAAGATCCTTGTCTTTCTTTTGTATTTATCTATTAAATATAAAAATGACAATACTTTCTTTGCATACACATTTTCAAATTCCAAGCACTAAAATATGCACCAAAACATGATAAATGTGCAGATCCATGCCCAAAATTATCGATAACGCTATTACTACGACCCGATATGATTTTGATGTTCCTATCCACCAAGCCGAAGAGGAAGATGACGAAGATCTTGAACTCTCTGAGGAAATGGCGAGGGAAATAGGGCGAAAAGATAGCAGCATACAACCATATCAAGAGCCAATTGAGACCATTAACCTGGGCACAGAAGGAGATCCAAAAGAAATAAAGTTGGGGGCAATGTTGGAACAGAGCGTCAAAGACAGGCTAATCAAGTTATTACACGAGTATGTGGATATATTCGCTTGGTCCTACAGGGACATTCCAGGGTTGGATACAGACATTATGGTGCATATATTACCTCTCAAAGAAGGTTGTTCTCCAGTCAGGAAAAAACTCAAAAGAACTCGTCCAGATATGTCCAGCAAAATCAGAGAAGAGGTTTCTCAAACAATTTGACACAGGGTTCCTAGCAGTGGTAGACTATCCACCCTGGATAGCTAACATTGTGCCAGTACCCAAGAAGGATGGAAAAGTACGCATGTGCGTATATTATCGAGACCTAAACAAGGCAAGCCCCAAAGACGATTTTCTGTTACCTCACATAGATGTCCTAGTGGATAATACAGCTTAAGCCTCGGTATTCTCATTTATGGACGGTTTCTCGGGCTATAATCAAATCAAGATGGAGCCTGAGGACACGGAAAAGACTTCCTTCATGACACCTTAGGGAACTTTCTACTACAAAGTAATGCCATTTGGTCTCAAGAACACAGGGGAAACCTATCAGAGGGCAATGGTCACATTATTCCACGACATGATCCACAAGGAGGTCGAAGTATACTTTGATGATATGATTTCCAAATCCCATACGGAGGAGGAACATATCGTACATCTGCAAAAGTTATTAGAGCGGCTACGTAAGTTCAGACTAAGGTTAAACCTGAATAAATGCACATTTGACATCAGATCAGGAAAATTGTTAGGTTTTATCGTATGCCAACAGGGCATCGAGGTGGATCTAGACAAAGTAAAAGCTATACAAGAGATGCCCACTCCAAGGACAGGAAAAGAAGTATGTGGTTTCTTAGGGTGATTGAACTACATCTCAAGGTTCATATCGCATCTAACAACTATGTGCAAACCAATATTCAAGTTACTATGAAAGGATCAGACGGTATTATGGAATGACGATTGTCAAACTGCCTTCGAGACAATAAAACAATATCTACAAGAGCCACTAGTCTTAATACCACCAGTCCCCAGAAGGCCACTCATCATGTACTTGACACTGCTCGAAGGGTCAATGGGTTGTATTTTAGGACAATAGGATGAAACCGGTAGAAAGGAGCATGCGATTTATTACCTCAGCAAGAAATTCACTGACTGCGAAACCAGGTACTCACTCCTTGAGAAAACTTGTTGCACATTGGCTTGGGATACCAAGAGATTGAGACAATATATGTTAACCTATACTACATGGTAAATAGCAAGAATGGATCCTCTAAAATATGTTTCGAAAAGCCAGCTCTTACTGGAAGAATCGCACGTTGGCAGATGCTACTATCATAATACGACATCCAATATGTCATGCAAAAGGCCATCAAAGGTAGTATACTAGCCGATCATTTAGCTCACCAACCACTATTAGAATATCAGCCCATGAAGTTCGACTTTCCCGACGAGGATGTCATATTTATAGCTGACTACAAAATACCATGACCCAACGAAAGGCCCGAGCCAGGGGCACATTGGACACTCATGTTCGACGGGGCTTAAAATGCACTAGGTCACGGTGTAGGGGCAGTATTAACATCTCCCAAGAATCATCACCACCCCTACACTGCAAGGTTATGTTTTGACTGCACCAACAATATCGCCGAATATGAAGCTTGTATAATAGGGCTGGAAGTTGCCATCGATTTAAGAATAAAGCACCTAGAAGTGTTGGGGGATTCTGCGTTAGTAATATACCAGGTTAATGGAGAATGGGATACTAAACACCCTAAACTGATTCCATATCGGGATCATGTTTTAAAGTTAGCTGCAGAATTTACAGAAATCACTTTCAGTCATATCCCACAAGAAGAAAATCAAATGGAAGATGCTCTGGCAACCCTATCATCTATGTTTAAAGTGACTTGGCCAAATCATGAACCGCGTATTACGATCAGACATTTCGAAGAACCTGCACACTGCCTTGCTATTGAGGAAGGACCTGGCAACAAACTTTAGTTTTACGACATCAAGAAGTACTTGGAGAGGCAGGAATACCCGGAAAATGCCTTTATCATTGACAAGTGAACCTTGTGAAGGTTAGCCTTAAAATTCTTTTTGAGTAATGGATTGGTATACAAAATAAATTACGACATGGTACTACTCAGATGTGTGGAAAAACAAGAAGCAGATACACTCATGAGAGAAATCCACGAAGGCACTTTTGGGACCTATACAAACGGGCACGCCATGGCTAGAAAGATTCTGCGAGCAGGGTATTACTAGTAACAATGGAAGCTGATTGCTATCATTACACGAAGACATGCCATAAATGTCAGATCTACGCTGACAGGATAAATGTACCCCCGACTACTCTGAACGTCATAAGCTCCCCTTGGCCATTCTCAATGTGGGGAATTGATATGATTGACATGATCGAGCTGAAAGCATCCAACGGACACCGCTTCATATTGGTAGCCATCAACTACTTTACCAAGTGGGTAGAAGCAGCGTCCTACGTAAACGTAACAAGTCAAGTGGTTATGCGCTTCATGAAACAGAATATCATATGCAGATATGGTGTCCCAAGCGGATAATTACAGATAACAGGTCTAATTTAAACAACAAGATGATGAAGGAACTATGCAACGATTTCAAAATCGAACATCATAATTCCTTACCATACAGACCAAAGATGAATGGGGCCGTTGAAGCAGCCAACAAAAATATTAAGAATATCATCCAGAAAATGGTGAAGACATAAAAAGATTGGCACGAAATACTTCCCTTCGCTCTGCATGGCTATCACACTTCTGTATGCACATCAGCAGGTGCGACTCCTTTCTCACTAGTATATGGCATGGAGGCAGTACTCTCGGTGGAAGTTGAGATACCATCTCTTCAAGTCCTGAGGGAAACAAAGCTGGAAGAAGCAGAATGGGTATAGGCTCGACTCGACCAACTCAACCTCATTGAAGAAAAAACGGCTTTGTGTCATAGTCAGTTACATCAAAAGAGAATGAAGAGGGCCTTCGACAGGAAAGTACGCCCTCAAATATTCAAGAAAGGGGATCTAGTTCTCTAAAAGATCCTACTATCTCGCCTCGATTCACGTGGTAAATAGACACCCAACTATGAAGGTTCGTTTGTAGTAAAAACAACATTCTCTGGCGGTGGTCTCATCCTCACAACAATGGATGGGGAAGAACTACCGCATTCGGCCAATTCAGACGCAATCAAAAAATACTATGTATAAAAAGCTCGTTAAGATCGAACCTCCAAAATAGGCGACTTAAGCAAAAAGGAGCGTCCTGGTGGATCGAAAACCCTAAAGGGCGATCCAGGCAAAAATTATGGGCATATAACAAAAAAAACTATCCTGGTGGATTGAAAACTCGAAAGGGAAATCCAGGCAAAAATTAGGGATCATTCCCTACAAAGAAATAAAGAACAAAAAGACTGTGATCTAAAGGGCTATGATTACGAACCACAGAAGGGAAGATAGGTTGGAATCATACAACTCAGAAGCGAAGGAGATAAGTTCATCAAAAGCTATGGGGGAACAGCGGTAGAGATTATCATTTTTCATTGCAATTTACTATTTTAAGACTTTCTGTAATTACCTATTTCTAGGAATTGCATCTTGTATTCTCGCCCACTCTGAGGAATATCAATAAAACATTTGTTTTCGTTATATCTTTCGAATCATGTTTTTTCTTTACTCAGATTTGTTTACAAAAATACTATGATTATTACTCATGAATATTGTCTTGAAATAATTTCGGGGAATTAACAGAATAAGAGCACCTGACAAATATCGAAAAAATCCTTGGGTTAGAAAAATATCGAAGGAAAATCCACGTATACGTCCATGCACACAGTTACTCCTACGTCTTGCAAAAATCTATACACTGGTCTGCGTTTGTACCTATGCATATCTACGCATTCATACACGAAGTCTACGACCAGACACATGTTTATGCCTATGCTTGCACTCGATGATACAAAGTCATTACATCTATATACACGCCCATACGCCAAGTCTACGTCCATGTCAGCACCTATGCCTGACTTACGACACAAGGGCTACGGCAACACAACATACAACGCTAGGAATTGGTAACTCTAAGCCAATGGCTTAAAGGAGAATGCCAGAAATAGTCTTTATAATATTTCAAGGAATACGCGCATCTTACGCACATTTCATATCTCAAGCATACATACACTATGCATTCCTGCATACAAAACGCATATAGTCAGGGTTCTGTATCAATGTCAAACATCACACATTTCACATACATACAACATTCAATATGCATGCATGCACATGTATCACCTAGAAAATAAACAAATAATTTCACCCTCGAATGGTCAACCCACGCAATACTCCTCCTACGATTCAACCTGCCACCTCAGTCTTCATGCCGTGACACATTCAGCCCATCGCCTAAGTATTCCTGAAGTGATGAGCTCCTTACAAACTCAGTATGTTGCCTCTAAGCCGCTGCATATCTTCAAAGCCCATTATGTTTCCTCTAAGCCACAACATATTCTCAAAACCCATTACCTTTCCTCTAAGACGCAAGTGAATCCTCAACACTTTGTACGTTGCCCCTAAGCCACAACGCATTCTCAAGAGCCCATTGCATTTCCCCTAAGCCACAATGCATTGTCAAAACTCGGTATATTGCTTCTAAGCCACAATATATTCGTTCAACTCAAACACATTGCCTCTAAGCCATGATGTATCTTTCAGATCAATATATTGCCTCTAAGATGCAATATATTATCCGAACCGAACACATTTCCTCTAAGCCGCAATGCATTACCCAAACTCAGACCATTGTCTCAGACTTCAGGCAGCAATGTTCGAAACTAGATTAGCTTATCACATCAGACTTCACGCAGTGATCTGCAAGCCTAAACCCATTGCCTCAGACTTCATGCAGTAATGTGTTTCTTATTCTGCAACACAAATCATTGCCTCAGACTTCATGCAGTAATATGTTCCAAACTCCGAACCATCGTCTAAGACTTCATGCAACGATGTTCGAAATAACACATCACATTAGACTTCACACAGCGATTTGCAAAACTGTAACCCAATGCATCAGGCTTCAAGCAGTAATGCCTTTCGTTACTCCATAAACACCGATCATCATATCGGACTTCACGCCACGACGCTCAAAAGAAAATAAAACTCAACATATTGCCTCTAAGCCGCAATGCATTATCCAAATCAACACATTGCCTCTAAGCCGCAGTGAGTTCTTCAAACTTAAACACATTTCCTCTAAGCCGCAATGCGTTCTTCAGACTCAAATACATAGCCTCTGAGCCTCCATGTATTCATGCTCAAAACATTGCCTCAGACATCAGGAAACAATTCAAAAACGCAATCTATGGCCTCAGTCTTTAAGCAGCCATGCATCATCACTCATTGCTATACTCACCCTCCAAATGGTTGAATGAGCCAAGACATACAAAATTGTGCTATCTTCCTCATTATCAAACCCGGGTAAGCGATATATCATCATCATTGCCTACTTCCTTGGGACTTATAAGGGTATGCTACATCAGCATAACCTTATGTTTGTCATACAAGTTTTGTGATACTTTAAGTATTCAATAAACTTTCAGTCAAAATGCGCAAGACTCGAGTTTTCTCACGCTATTTGATTGAAGAATAATTGAATATGGGCAGCTGTCGTACCCCAAATTTGTCCTACCGCGACGACTATAATTTTTGAGATTGAAATAAAGAAAATACTTAATTAAAGATGGTACATCAGTATCTGGTGGTCCGTCTTTATCTGACTAGGGGGTGTATATTTTTAAATTTAGGAAAGCGGGGCCTTCTAGATCAGAAAGACTCGCGTATCCGTGAATCCATTTGCAAGGCATGTTGGCGATTGGCCCATGCGATTCGTAAATGGAAATTATTGGAGTAACTATAAAGTTCTACATTTTAAATAGTTTCTAATAGAAGGGAGGTCGAAATTAAATTAAGCCCGCTCGAATTTAAATTGTATAAGCTTATTTAGGTTAAGTTCATTTTAGTGAAAATAGGAGGAGGCGAGATTGCAATTTACAAGCCCATTCTGTTTGGTCCATTTTCATTTTGTTGTTAAATAGAAAAGAAGGGGTATGGTTATGAGATTAGGCCCATTGAGTTTTTTAGTCAAAGCCCATTTAAAAGTTTTACTATTTTATTTTAGAGAAAAATTATTATAAGGAAAAAAGAGAATCTTGTTGCAAATTATAAGGATATTTAGTATAATTATATTATTATTAAAACATTTTGTTGTTTTATATAAATATTTAGTAAGATTTTTGTAAATATAAGTTTAATATTTGAGAAAAAATATCTGCTTTATAAAAAAAGGGCCTAATACCGGGCCCAGTCTAAAAAAATACCCCCTTGGAATTTATATCAGGGCCTAACCCAGTCTACTTTTAGCACCCCACAGTTTTACTCTATAACCAAAATTACACCCCCTGGTTAATTGATTTACTTTCTTTTTTTATTAATTATTATATTGCAACCCATATGAACTACAAATTGGGACTCCGATTCCTCATAAGAGGATACGTAGGCACGCGATCTAAAATCGTGGCGAGTCTTGCTAATTAAAACTTAAAACCCTGTTTATCCCAAACCTAAACCTAGAGCTTAATATCCTTGTGAACAAGGTGGATGAAAGGTGCCTAAAACCTTCCTTTCATCTAATTGAGTCTGAAACCTAGGATCTCTGTCCGTGAATTAGGGTTTTCTGTTAGGTTCCCTTCCCTAGGATAAAAACTAATAGTGGAGACTCTTGATTTAAAAACCAGTTGCTACAAATGGGCCTAGTCCAAAATCTGGACTTGGGCCCCTACTGCTCACACCCCCCAGATTTACTAATACGTGCAAATTCAAACCCCTTGTCTTATTGGTCTTGAATTCAATATCTGAATTCAGGGCCCTAATATCTGCACCCCCGTTTTTACTAGCTCAATGAGATTCACACCCCCCCCCCCCCCCGCGCTTTAAATTTTATTCTTTTTTATTTTATAATTTTTATATTTTCTATTTTTATAATTATAATATTATATTTATTATTATTAAATCAAATTTTATTTTTTTCTAAAACTCATCAAATAATCTACTTATTTTATTGCATTAAATATTTTTTTAGCATGCATTAATTAGACATTTTTCACAATTAATACACTAAAAAATATCTAACCAACAATAAACCCTTTTTCATAATTAAATTAATTCAACAATTAATTTTCAAAAAGGGATTACAATAATATTTTAATTAACTGCGTACTTAGTCTAACAAACTCTGTTATTCACACACCTAGACTAAGTATGCAGAAAATTCAAATATCTGCGTAATCCATAAAAAACACCAACTAACCGCGAACTAAGAAATCGGACTATGATTCCTCATAAGAGGATACGTAGGCATATGACTAAAATCATGGCGAGTTCCCCTAATAAAACATTAAAATCCTATTTCCTACAAATTGCGCTTCTAACCCTAGTATCCTTGTGAACAAGGTAGATGAGGGGTGCCTAACACCTTCCCTTCATCTAAAACCGAGTCCAAAAAACCTAGAATCTTTAAATTTTTTAGGGTTAACCTTTATATTCCCTTCCTTAGGATAAAATCAAGGGTGGTTGTTGTACCCCAAAATTTGCCCTCTCATTTCTCAAGATATTTCTCACAAGGGGATCCCAAAAATTCAAGCTTACACAAATATATTTGGACTTTTCCGCATCAAAATTAAAGACGAAATTGCTAAAAAGACAAAACAAATGAAAATGATCTTTTTAACAAAATTAAAGGAAAAGCAAGTTCTTTTCGATTTTGCATCCTTCGATTGGACACTTTGGCTTTGGTTGCATCTTTCATTTGGGCGCTGGACTCCTTTAGGGCAAGTTCATTTCATGTTTCGATTGAGGCATTGGACTCATTTGGGTAAGTTCATTTCCTGTTTCTTTTAAACACTAGACTTTGTTTGAATGATTGTGCAAATCTTTCGTTTGGCCATATAACATCTTCCCTGCGTGTTAGCCAAGACTTACAAGGCAAAAATCCTCCTAGTGATGTCCTTCTATTCAGGAGGCCAAAGCCTCTCTTCTGCCCTCTTTAGATTACACATCTTGCCTCCTCCAAGCCTCCTTCATTTGGGGCAATGGCCTTCCCAGTATTACAAGCTTCAATTGAGCCTTTCATCCCCTACATGCATCCTTCATTTGGGGTGTGTAAATCCTTCAGCACAAGCTCTTAGTCATGCCTTTCTTTTGGACATGTGGCTCCCTTTTTATAAACTTTCATTTGAGCATGTTTGCATAAGGTCACAAGGCAGGGACCTCCTGCATACATTCTTTCGTTTGGCCATATGGCCCCTTGCAGACAAACTTGAGTGGGCAGTATCTCCCTTGATGATGGCCTGCTTCAAC
Source organism: Vicia faba (assembly GCA_948472305.1). Taxonomy (NCBI): domain Eukaryota; kingdom Viridiplantae; phylum Streptophyta; class Magnoliopsida; order Fabales; family Fabaceae; genus Vicia; species Vicia faba. Next base: position 765,684,027 of record OX451741.1, on the reverse strand, counting down.
ACATAAATTCTGCAATATGCCATTGTCTCATGCGAAAGAAGTACCATGGTGGCGCATTCGAAAGGGCTTTCCAGATATGTCTGGATGTCCCAATCAAATGACATGTTTTACTCACCCATCCCAATAGCATGTATTTGGACCATTCGAAGGAACCCATGAAGGGCCTGGTCAAAAGACACTTATTTGGCCCCCTTTAAAGGATATCCACATGAGCCATTCGAATACACTTAGATTTGAAAAAATAAATGGTTGTTGAAGAGTCTGGTCGAAAGACAAGACTAGGGGGTCAAGACAAAAGGTTGAGATGCCAAAGGTATTTGTTGACTAAGTCCTATGCACTGCCAGGTTCAGGCCTAATACACTGGCCATAAAACTCTAAAACTGCTGCATAGCAGTCCTGCAACACTACCTTATTCCTTGCACCAAAATGGCATACAAAAACTGTCCCTCGAAAGCTACAAATACAACATACCCTTTTTGTTTAAATCTTATGTTTTCCCTCCTAAAACATCAGCCCAGGCCATCTATAAATAAGAGACTCCACCACACATGTTAGGGGCACCTGAAGGATTGCAAGAAAACACATGTGAAAATTCTCAAAAATTCTCAAACACTTCCTAACATTCTTTCAAACACTTTTGAAAAACTCAACTCCCTTTTATACACTAAGTGAGAACCTTCGATTCACCTTCCAAGTGACCATCAAACTAGCCTTCGACCCACTTCCCCGAATACCATACAGTAGCCCTTTGAGCCATTCCATTACTTTTTATAAAAATAACCTTTGATCCACTCACACAACCTCCTTCGATCCAGTGACTACTTTCACAAAGTGGTAACTGGATTAGCTCCAGGAAGGTTCATAACACTTACTTTACACTTGTTTTTGACTCTGATTTCACATGTTACTTAGTTTTTTTATTATTGTTTTCTAGTATTATTCCTATCTTTTGTTTCCTTTTCAGGCATTTCAATTATCCAGAGCTCCCCTGAAGAAATGAAGGAAAGCAAGCTGAAAAATAGGAGTTTAGGTCAAATTTGCATTCATGGCATCCACCATGGCGCGAGCCATAGGGTAGGCCATGACGTGGACCACCTCCTGCTGACCTTAACTTCCATGTTTCCCACTTCCTTTCATTTACACTCATGGCGGGTGCCATGGTCTCCATGGAGGGCGCCACCTTTGGACGATGTTTTCCCCCCCAAAAGGAGTTGGGGGGCATTCCTGTGATTTCCTACATTCTTCATCCTCTATAAATAGAAGTTCCTGATTTCATTTCAATTCACCCAAGCTTAGTTACAAACTTGATCCAACCATAGTTGCGAACTTAAGCCATATAATTTCACCATTGTAAAGCGATAATTCTTCACATCGGGGAATTATTGAACTATTGATTGTGTCTATGATCGAGTTTGTAGATTGAATCTGTAATCGAGTTTAGAGCACTTCGGCAGATGTTTACCCTGCCACATTTATTTTCAACTGTTGTTTATTTCCAGTCGCATTTTACTTCCAGTTTGTACCAGATTTAAAACCTCCCCGTTGGAGCAGGTTTCTATTTATATTTCCCGCACCTACTTTTACTTTGTTTATTTCCCACACCACCTTTTACTTTGTTTATTTCCCTCACTTGCTTTTACTTTGTTTATTTTCTGCAGTGCTTTTACTTTGTTTATTTCCCGCACCGCACTTTAAATTATTTACTTTCTCACATGATTTATTTTAACATGTTTGTTTACATTCCCATGCCAGGCTGAACCTTACTGGGCTAGAATGTAAGGAATCTAGTTAGATCGATATTCCAAATAATGTGTCAATAGAAATGCTTATGGGCTATTTTGGTTTTTAATACGAGTTTTCTATACTTTATTGTTGTTGGGTAAGATCGAAAGTCGTCCAACCCTTTGTTAAACTCGGTTAGTTCTAACTGGTCAAAAGGAAGCGAAAGCGCTTTGTCCCATTAGTTAGGGATTTTTATTATCAAAGAAATCAATTTTGAAACTATTTTCGGACGCGTTTATAGGGTTAAAGTTAGGTACCCTTTTTATTAGAAATTCCATATCAAAATGCTTTTCAACTTGGTCAAGTACTTTATTTCTTAAAAATAGGTTTATTACTTTAACACAATGCGCGCCTTTTTATAAGTGACGATAAGAAGGTCTGATTAGAGACTAAACTAGGTTCTGATTACATGAAAGCGACAGTTCCTGTTAAATTAGTTCTTTTCTTTAGTAGAAAATATTGCCCTATAAGTAGTTCTATTCTGAAGCATTGCGAATATCATCTGACTATGTGAATTACATTCGACCCTGATTTTATATCTGAAGTTTATTTCACAACACTTTACTTTCTTGCATACTCAATTCCCTGTTTAATATTGACTTAGCTAAACACCATAACAATAGCAAACGATAGATTGACGGTTGTTCTCTGTGGATCGATAACCTTTTATATTACTCTTACGCGATTCGTACACTTGCGAATACACCACATCAAGTTTTTGGCGCCGTTGCCGGGGATCAATTTCGTCAAATTTCGCACCCTATAGTCGCACCGTCTAGACTAAGTTTTACATTCCGGTTAATGCAAAGATCTCACAGCACTGAAACCTTATTCAATCCTTTAACATAACCTGAACGTTACATCCATTTTCTCTGTAGAATTAGAAAAACTATGGCCGATAATCGTAACCAAAGACCCCTTAAGGAATTTGCCCAACCGTCAGATGAGGAACCTAGTTCAAGTATCGTAAACCCAGCTATAGCCACCAATAATTTCGAACTAAAACCCTCATTGCTACAATTGGTGCAACAAAACCAATTCCGTGGTCTCACTACTGAGAACCCGAATCAACACTTAAAAACTTTTATACAATTAGCAGACACTTTAAAATGCAATGGTGCTTCGCCTGAGGCAATACGACTAAGATTATTCCCTTTTTCCCTCAGAGATAAAGCACGAGATTGGTTGGATTCCCTTCCACCCAATTCAATAACAACCTGGGAAGACCTTAGGAGAGTATTTCTCGCAAGATATTTTTTGCCCAGAAAAACTGCCGTCCTTAGAAACCAAATCACTAGATTTAACCAAAACCTGGGAGAATCACTTTTTAAAGCATGGGAGAGATATAAGGACTTGTTAAGAGCCTGTCCACACCATGGCCTAGAATAATGGTAATCATCCACACCTTCTATAATGGACTCCATTACAACACAAAGATGTCTATCGATGCTGTCGTTGGTGGCGCATTGATGAATAAACCTTACCTAGAAGCATGCGCTATCATTGAGGACATGGCCCAAAACTATTACCAATGGGGAACAGAACGAGCTACGGTAGAGAAAAAGGAGACCCAAGGAGGAAAACATGAGATAAGTTCTCTAGACATGATGCAAGTTAAAATGGACGCTCTTGCCTTAAAAGTTCAAAACATGTCTCTAAATCCTAATATTGTAGCTGCAGTAGCTTCAGAATGCGAACTCTGTGGGACCCAAGGAAATCAACCTGCGGAATGTAACTTGTTGAATGAGCCTTGCTCAGACCAAGTAAACTACACCCAAGGAAACCCATTTTCAAACATTTACAACCCCAGATGGAGGAATCACCCAAACTTTTCTTATAAAAACAATAGCCCAATACAAAACTCTGCACCTCCGAGACCTACAGGTTTCCAAGCCCAAAGACCAAATCAACCTATGCAAGATGTGGCACCCAAACCAAACCTTGAGAAAATCATGGAAAATTTCATTTTAGCTCAAACCCAGCAAAACAAAGAGTTCCTAAATCAGAATATTCACGTAAACAAACTAATCACGCAATTAGGAACTAAGGTTGATCAGATAATTAGACATAACAAGATGCTTGAAACCCATATCTCGCAGATAGCCCAAACATAAGCCCCACAAACTACACCTGGAGGAAAATTCCCTGGACAAACTCAACCAAATCCTAAAGGGCAAGCTAATGCCATTTCCTTACGAAGTGGGACTACTTACGATGGACCCAAGAATCCAGCCATGAGTACACCCTCACAACCTAAGACAAATGTTTTGCCTACAGACCAAGTGGAGGAACCAGAGGAACCCGAAAGGCAAAAAGAACCAAAATTAAAAGATAAAACTAATAAATAACCACCCCCGTACAAACCCCCAACCCCATTTCCGCAAATACTTAAACAAACCAAACTTGACAATCAATACCAGAGATTCATTAAAGTTATAGAAAAACTCCATGTAGAGATTCCTTTCACCGAAGCCATCACTCAGATACCATCTTATGCAAAATTCATAAAAGATATCCTGACCAACAAGCATAGACTTTATGATCCCAAACTTATCGAATGCAATTTTATTTCAGAAAATAAACTTGCCAAGAAAGAAAAGGATCGGGGAAGTTTTTCCATTCCTTGTATCTTAGGAAATCATACTATTGACAAAGCCTTCTTAGATCTAGGAGTTAGCGTCAGCCTTATGCCTTTAACAATTTTTAGAAGGTTAAACTTAGGAGAATTACAGCCGACTAAAATGTCTCTCCAGCTGGCTGATAGATCAGTTAAGTATCCTATAGGCATACTTGAAGACATACCAGTTAAGATCGGTCAGCTATATATCCCAACTGATTTCATGGTTATGGATATTAAAGAAGACGAAGAAATCCCAATCCTCTTAGGTAGACCATTCCTATCAACAGCCGGAGCCACAATTGATGTTAAGAAAGGAAAATTAACATTTGAGGTGGGTGATGAAAAGATAGAATTTATTCTTTCAAAGTTCTTAATAGCACCAGTCATAGGAGATGCATGTTATGCCATCAACGTCATTGATGAGTGTATATTGGAACTTAAGCGAGAGGAATCTAACAAAAAATCAAGTTACCTTCAACCCCCATTATGGAGGACGATGGATTTAAAAGTGTAGAACCTTACATCGATGATGACCTCTATGAATGTTTATCGCTTACTCATGATCCCATGCCTTTCCCTTTTAAACCATCTTTAGAACTTAAGGAACTTCCCAAGAACCTCAGATATGAATTCTTAGATAAAGAGATGAATCGTCCTGTTATAGTTAACTCTATTTTAAGTCAAGACAACATAACTCAACTCTTAGAGATCTTACGAAAATATCCCTCCGCTTTAGGGTATAACATCTCCAATTTAAAAGGAATAAGTCCATCAGTGTGCATGCACCGGATCTTGTTAGAGGAAAACTCAAAACCCTCAAGAGAACATCAAAGAAGAATAAACCTTATAATGAGCAATGTTGTTAAAAGAGAAGTTCTTAAGTTACTAGAGGCTGGTATAATTTACCAAATATCAGATAGTAATTGGGTGAGCCCTGTGCATGTGGTTCCAAAGAAAGGAGGCATCATAGTCATAGAAAATGAGAAAGGTGAGCATATTGCTAAACAAAAAGAAGGAGGTTGGCGTATGTGTATAGATTATATAAAATTAAACAAAGTAACTAGGAAGGATCATTTCCCTCTTCCATTTATAGATCAAATGCTCGAACGTCTAGCCAGACACTCGCACTTTTATTATATAGATGGATACTCAGGATTTTTCCAAATACCTATTCACCCTGAGGATCAAGAGAAAACAACCTTCACTTGTCCTTATGGAACGTTCGCCTATAGACGAATGCCCTTCGGACTCTGTAATGCCCCTGCCACTTTTCAACGTTGTATGATGTCTATATTTGCAGATTACCTAGATGGAATAATGGAAGTTTTTATGGACGATTTCTCGGTGTGTGGATTCAGTTTTAAAGATTGTCTCTCCAACCTCGAATGAATCCTTGAAAGATGCGTAGAGGTGAACCTAGTGCTAAACTGGGAAAATGCCATTTTATGGTTAATGAAGGTTTAGTATTAGGACACATTGTCTCCAAAAGAGGCATTGAGGTTGATAGAGCCAAAATTGAAGTTATAGAAAACCTCAGCCCACCTAAAACCATTAGGGAGATTAGAAGTTTTCTTGGACATGCTGGTTTTTATCGGCGTTTTATAAAAGACTTCTCTAAAATAACAAAACATTTGACTAATCTTCTAATGAAGGACGTTGAATTTGTTTTTTACAAAAAATGTCTCCAAGCTTTTAAATTTTTGAAACAAGCACTAATTTCAGCTCCGATCATGCAACCCCCAGATTGGACACAACCTTTTTATATCATGTGCGATGCCAATGATTATGCAGTTGGTGCTGTTCTAGGACAACAAAAAGACAAGAAATTACATGTTATATATTATGCTAGTAGAACCCTAGATACCTCCTAGCTCAACTATGCAACAACAGAGAAAGAATTACTGGCAGTAATTTTTGCGATAGATAAGTTTAGGTCCTACCTAGTTGGAGCAAAGATCATTGTTTACACTGATCATGCTGCCATACATTATCTATTAAATAAAAAGGACGCTAAACCTAGATTACTTAGATGGATCTTGTTACTCTAAGAGTTTGATCTAGACATTAAGGATAAGAAAGGCACAAATAATGTTGTCGCTGACCACCTCTCTAGATTAGAACACTTAAAACCTGACTTATTGCATATAAATGATGATTTCACCTATGACAGACTTATAGCTAAGACTGATGATTTCGAGCCTTACAGAGATAAATATTTTGAAAAAATTTCAGTAATGAAGAGCGTACCTTGGTACGCTGATTTTGTAAACTACCTAGTTGTAGATATCATACCCCCTGATCTAAATTACCAACAGAAAAAGAAGTTCTTCAAAGATGTTAAACATTTCTACTGGGATGAACCACTCCTATTCAAGAGAGGAATAGATAATATTTTCAGGTGTTGTGTACCAGAAGGGAAAATAGAAGACATCATCAGACACTGTCATTCTGCATCTTATGGTGGACATGCAGGTATATCTAAAACGCACGCCAAGATTCTTCAAGCAGGCCTCTATTGGCCAACTTTATGGCACGATGTTCATGCCTACATTGTCTAGTGAGATCGATGCCAACGCATCGGGAACATATCAAGACGGGACGATATGCCAATGAGGAATATCCAGGAAGTTGAACTCTTTGATGTTTGGGGTATAGACTTTATGGGACCATTTCCACCTTCAATGGGAAATAGGTACATTTTGGTAGTTGTGGACTACGTGTATAAATGGATTGAGGCTATTGTATCACCCACAAACGACACAAGAGTGGTAGTCAAGTTATTTAAGAATATCATTTTTCCGAGGTTTGGAACACCCCGTCTCGTTATAAGTGATGGAGGATCACACTTCATATCCAGAATATTTGATAAGCTCTTGAGTAAGTATGGAGTAAAGCACAAAGTAGTAACACCTTATCATCCACAGACTAACGGCCAAGTAGAAGTGTCTAATAGGGAGATTAAATAAATCTTAGAAAAAACCGTTTCAATTTCCAGAAAATAATGGTCTCAGAAGCTACATGAAGCACTATGGGCCTATAGAACAACTTTTAAAACCCCTATTGGAACAACCCCTTACCAATTAGTCTATGGAAAATCTTGTCATTTACCCTTCGAGTTAGAGCATAAATCCTATTGGGCCATTAAGACCCTGAATTTGGAATATTTGACTGCTGGTGAAAAGCGCATCCTTGACATTCATAAATTGGAGGAATTCCGCCAGTCTGCCTATGAGAATGTTATAATATATAAAGAAAGAACCAAAACTTGGCATGATAGAAGAATTGTAAAGAAAGATTTCAATATAGGCGACCTTATTCTCCTTTTCAATTCCAGGTTGCGACTTTTTCTTGGCAAGCTACGTTCAAGATGGACTGGTCCTTTTGAGGTCTCTAGAATCCTAAGATCTGAAGCATTCGAGATCAAGAACAATTCTTATATCCTATTCATCGTCAATGGGAAGAGATTGAAGCACTACGAAGGAGGTGACATTCCCACCAACTACTCCAGCCACACTCTGATTGATCCACCAGTACCAGTTTCCGATATATGAAGTTTACTCGTCAAGCTAACGACATTAAACAAGCGCTACATGGGAGGCAACCCATGGGTTTATTTTTATTTTTTGCATTTATTTACTTTTTTCTTTATCAAATTTTATTTTTATCTTTATACTAACAATTGCAAAATTTATGATTTCAGGCATCACCTGCTAGCCGTCTTTGCTAACTACATTTTTCAGGATGGAGCATTTCGATGACATGCATGTTTCCTTCCGAGATGACACTCGGAGACAACGTTATGCGGTCCTTTCACAGCCACCCATGGCACCGACCAGATATCCAGACCAGATTTGCATGGAAGCTCTTGGATTTGAAGCCATTATCAAGTATCTATGCAACCAGCTAAAGTGGGATGAGTATGCAGATGACCTAAATGTGACCTACAGGAACCTCACCTTAGAATTCCTCAGTTCATTCGAGTTTGAGCCCTATAATGGCCGGGATGGATATCTTACTTTCAGACTATTCGGGGTAGAATACTGTTTTACCCAGAGGGAGTTTGGCGACTTGCTAGGCTTCCAGACCACACCCAATGTTATACCTGAGCTACCAGTTGGCTATTTCATGACTAGGGACATAGAGAAATTCGGGAGAGATATTACTGCTGGAGGGAGCCTTGATCCTTCCAGTCAGCTATCCCCTGTTATTCACAACCCCGCTTTCAAGTATTTTCATATGGTTATTGCTCACACTTTCCTAGGGAAGGCCGACACTGATACCCATGTTATCGAGGAGGAGATGTTTTTCCTCTACTGTGCGACCCAGTCTCGCCCTGTAGCCTGTGGAAATTTTCGGCTGTGGAATCCCATGATGACTTCTAAGTCTGCTGAAGGTATCCTCCATGTGGGAGGGACAGTGACTCAGATTGCTTCTGCTTTGGGTCATACAAGTAAGTTCTCACCTTACCTCCTACTGTGGATATACTATAATGGACATTGATTTTTGTTTGAATCGTGGGCTGATGAGAAGAGTCTACTTTAATCTCAACCAGTATAGACTCCTGATTGATAATAAAATCGTTCACTATTTTACCTTTCCTGATCCCATGATTACTAATGTCCATAACCCTGCCAATTGGACATATGCCTTAGAAGGTCTTGGAGAGACTGTGAACGAGCAAAATCTAAACAAGGGACCGCAGATAGACTGCTCTTTTCAAAGTCTTATGGAATCTCAATTGGCGATATCCCGCGAGCAACATATGAAACAAGCCCAGTTTTAGAGGCACTCCGCCCTCATGGAGGCCACTCAAGGTTCCCTTTTAGGCAACCTTCGCGAGATTCAGAGTTCACATATTGCCTTGTCCTCCAGAATCGACCAGTTCGAGGCTTCTCAGAGCATTCGTCGTCTCAGCCGATCCCGTCATCCTAGACATTCACCACAGGATGGCGAGGGACCCAGCCAGCCTTAGTACTTTACCAGGTGACTCTTTCCATATCTTATTTCATAACATTGGGGACAATGTTCGATTTAAGTGTGGGAGGAGATTTACTCGCTTTATTTTTCTCGCTTTATTTTTTCTCGCTTATTTTTCCTTTCCTGCATTTTCCTTCTCGTTATTTTACTTCTTTATTTGCTTTAGTTTGCTTGTTTGCTTTCTTTTCAAAATAATACATGTGTTTGACGAGTCATCTATATCTGTATGGTCTAGTGTATGTCCACTCCCCAATTTCTTGAGCCTAACCGAAAAAAATTTCTAAGAAAAACATTGTGTTTTAAACTTAGTTGGGCTATAAGACCTGGTTGAGATAGGATGTAGTATGACTTGGGAAAGCCCTTTTGAAGCATCAACATCGTTTTCACACCTTAAGCTTCATAAATTTAGGAATTTGATCCCGACACCCCCTATGTCGTGGCCTTAAAATTTTCATTCTTAAATCCTTGAATAGTTTATCCTAGCAGTCAGCTCCGGTCTAAGCATGCTCTACGTAGGGGACCGAAGAGAAGTGAATGATCTATATGCTATATTATTATTATAAACTACAACCCCGGGATAGGTGACCCTCACAAAGTCATTTAACTCAACAAAAGTTGTATGTTGAAAAATAAAGCAAAAGCAAAAGAAGAAGAAAAAGAAAAAGAAATTTTTTTACCCATATTTAGTTGGTTCAGAGGCATCTGGTGCTGAACTTGGTAGGGTAGATTACGATCCGATCCCCCACAACTATAAATGGGTCAATAAAAGGGGTTAAACCAACTTTTTGTACCAGAGCCCTGCATTTTATGATCAGAATCACTACCCGGTCACTTTACTATGAGCATGTACGAATAACAGGCTTAATGTGATTGCGCCTGAATGAAAAAGGATTTGAAAAAAGGAAAATCATAGGCCTAAGCATAGTGGCACGATATGGATTAGTTCGTAAAAGAACAAAGCTTATATCCGTTTTACGGAAGAGTGTCACTATGATATCCTTGGTTTGAATCAGTCAGTACCTATCAATACATCCCTGTTTTAATTCCAGAGGCCCCTTGCAGCCCAATTTGTTAACTAACACAGTTTTTCTTCTTAATCTATTTATAGTTTTTGCTTGAGGATAAACAAAGGTTTAAGTGTGGGAGAATTTGATAACACTTACTTTACACTTGTTTTTTACTCTGATTTCACATGTTATTTAGTTTTTTATTTTTATTTTTTCTCCTATTATGCCTATCTTTTGTTTCCTTTTCAGGTATTTCAATTATCCAGAGCTCCCCTGAAGAAATGAAGGAAAACAGGATGAAAAACAGGAGTTTAGGTCAAATTTGCACTCATGGCGTCCACCATGGCGCCAGCCATAGGGTAGGCCATGTCGTGGACCACCTCCTGCTGACCTCAACTGCCACGCTCTCCACTTCCTTTCATTTACACTCATGGCGGGCGCCATGGCCTCCATGGAGGGCGCCACCTTTGGACGATGTTTTTCCCCCCAAAAGGAATTGGGGGCATTCTTGTGATTTCCTGCACTGATTTCATTTCAATTCACCCAAGCTTAGTTACAAACATAATCCAACCATAGTTGCGAACTTAAGCCATATAGTTTCACCATTGTAAAGCGATAATTCTTCACAACGGGGAATTATTGCACTGTTGATTGAGTCTGTGGTCGAGTTCATAGATTGAGTTTGTAATCAAGTTTGGAGCACTTCGGCAGAAGTTTACCCTGCCACATTTATTTTCAACTGTTGTTTATTTCCAGTCGCATTTTACTTCCAGTTTGTACCTGTTGTACCCCAAAATTTGCCCTCCCATATTCTTCAAGATTTATCAAGAATCATCTTCAACTGGTTCAAGACTACTCAAAGGTTGCACAGTCCAAATGCCTCATAAGCCAATCAAAATTAGGGTTTTGATTCTTTCAAGGAACTTGAGGTTTTCAATGGCTCAATCAAGTCCCATAGGCCTATATACATTGTCAAGCACCTACATGCCAAGTTTCAAGACTCACAGTGCCAAGTTGCACAGTCAAAAGCTCCATTTGACCCACAATCAACTGCAGGGGTAAAATGGTCATTTCACAGGCAAAAGTCAGAATTTTTGGTCAACATCTTATTTTGAGCTCACAATCATCATTTGATCAAGTCTTGATCATGATTCCACAAGCATGGCTCAAAAATCATCAAGATGCAAAAAGTTGCTATTTTTGGACAGTAGAAAAGTCAACTGTATCTTGACCAAGGCATAACTTTTTCATGGTTCATCAGAAAAATCCCATCCAATTATCATTTTGAAGGGGATGACATTTCCTACAATCCATCTTCACATTCCAAGTCCAATAAATGCTCCCACAAAAAGTTATCAATTTCTACATTATAGGTCAATTTCAAAAGTCAACAAAAATGCACTTTAAGTCAAAGACCATAACTTGAGATTGGTAAATCCAAATGACATGGGCCCAATGGCATCGGTTAGAGGATTTCAAGACCTTTCCAAAATGTCCAAGAACATGTTCATATGATCAAAATTGAGCAAGATATGCATTGGAGAAGTTGGGAAATTTTTTATGAATTTGCAAAAGTCAACTTTGCCCAAAACACCTTGTTTTTGTTAATGGGCCTCAAATTCTTCTTGAAACTTTATTCAAAGCTTATGCGCGAACCATTGAGATTATTTGAATTTATTTTCTTATTTTTTATTAATTAATTGGATTTTTAATTGATTTTGATTCATTTAATTAATTTAAAATGTAGGAAATACAAAGATTTGATTTTTTTCAATCTTTTTATGAAGCAAACAAGCTCAAGATATGCTGGCAATTCGTGTGCAAATCAAAGGGACAAGAATCTCCAAGTTTGGCAAGTTTTTCCAATCAAAAATATTCAAAAATATTTTATTTTCAATCAAATATACAAACATCAATTCCATGGATTTCTTGGCAAAGATTTCACCTAATTCTATTCTACAATATATACACAATCAAACCCTACTCATGCATACGTGAATTTGCTGCAGAAAAGGCCATAACCATATTGAGAAAATTCAAAGAAAAGTGAAAACTGTTTTCCATATTCCAGGCCAGTTCAAGGACTTTTGTGGATTCAAACACGTTGCTGGGAGTGTGAGGAACGTATTGGAATCAAAACCAAGTGCTAAAGCCCAAGAAATCACCAAGAACAGTCTCACGGTTTGCTTGATTTTTTCAGAATCGTAACTCATATTTCATGCATAATTAACATGTTTTAATCATTGTTTTGTGTTGCTTGAATTCATATAAAGCTAATGGTATTAGTTAATTGCATTATAACATGCAGAATCACAAGTTACCATTGAAGAAATCTAGGGTTCTTGAGTTCTCAAATTGGGGCTTTACAGCCCAGGAAAAATTGAACCTTATAAGACCCATGGTTGAATTCAGGAGACTCAGACGAATGTAACTGGACCATCACGAAATATTTATGTTGCTTGTAGCTCTAATCGCTATTATTGGTCATTACAGTTTATGGGGGTTAAAAACCCCCGCTATCTAACATGTATTTTGCAGGTTCAGTGAAGACGATGATGAGGTGGTGATACGTGGTTGGACCATTCAAAACCACGCGCCCTTTATTTGTTTTACATCATTAGTGATGTGTTTCTTAATATATTAATTGCTTGTTATCTTACTAACAAGGCGTGCAAGTTGGCATAGTGGAGGACGTGCTGGCATGGAATCACTGGGACCTGGGTTCGAATCCCAGGTCCCCCAAATAATTGTTTCTATTTTTTCCTTATGTGTTCACATACAGGTTGCCAAAAAGTGCCTACCATGGTCCTCAATCATCAAAGCGCCAAGTGGCCACCCTCACAAATCTGATGGCCATGAGATGATGACCATGGTGCTCCTGGTCAACCCTGCGCGTGGACAATTCCCCAAGGTCAAACAGGATGGAGAGCTTAATGGGCCAAATTTCCAAACAAACCTCCAAAAAGGCCCAGCACCCCCCCTGGTTTCTTCATTCTTTTCTTTTTTAATTTCCATTTAATCTTTTCATTAATTATTATTATTATTATTATTAGTATTTAATTAACAAATTAATTATTTTCATAATAAATTCAGAAAACTAATATTCTTATTATTATTATTATTTATTAATTTCACTCTATTTTTTGTAAATAAATTCTAACAAATTAATTTAGTTTAATTATGTTTAATTTTGACTTTTTCATAATAAATAAAATAAATTAGAATTAGGGTTTTTTTACTAACTTTTGACTTAATTTCTTTTATTTTTATTTTTGTTAAGACATTAAAAAACTAAAAAATACTTTTTCTTTTAATTAATTAATTAATTAGTTTTAGGTTTAATATTTAATTAAATGCAAAAAGGACCAAAATTTCTTTCTTTTCTCAAAAAGGGTCAAAACCCTAAGGACTTTCCCAATTCAATTTCTTTTCGCGCATATTAATTTTTGATCATATTTATGTATCTGCTCCGAGAATGTAATAGATAATTAGGATTTTTATCGCTTTCTTTAATTTCACGCAATTTACTTTTCAAGGGTTATGTTTTTGGCGATGTAAATACCCGACGCCTTGTAATAGCGTAGATTTACTTTCCGCAATTTAGTTTCCGCAAATTATTAACTGTTAATTATGCATGATAAGACTTTCCTGAAATTAAAATCAACCCGTAGCTCACAATAACATGTACAAAGACAATTTAACATGAAACCTGACACACGTGCACATGCCACTCTTAGGGTACGCCTCACTTGGTTGCCTCGACGTGGTCATTGAGTATAGGGTGTTTTAGAGGTCACCCTCCTGTCTAAAGATCCAGTTGCCTCGAAACAGTTGCCTCGGATAAAAAAGGATCTAGGACATTAGGGTTACCGCTAAGGCGTCCTACTATTGCTTTGGTGACCACACATGTCCCATATAATTGAATTGACCCGAATAACTCCAAAGACGGTGCTACCTACTCCTCAATAGTGGGATAGTACTGTCTAAAGGATATTTACACAACTTAATTCCTTAGAGTAGGTAGATTTCTCCTGGGTACTTGCTCTTTCAAAACAAAAAACAACTTTTCGCACCTACACTTTCAAAAAGTTTTCAAACAAACACTTCATAATCTCTTGAGGACTGATACAAGAGTTACCTAGAAGTTTTCAAAACAAACTTTTTTTTTCAAAACCCACAAACACAAGAAAAGCAAACATTTTTGAAAACATAGTGAGCGAGTACCTAAGAGCCCGTGGATAACCACAGATAGAAAGGGTGCTAACACCTTCCCTTTCTATAATCTACCTCCCGAACCGAGAAACATCTCGAAAAGGAATTTTGCTGTGCTTTTGTCCTTTCCTTGCTGGAGAACATAAAAGACGGTGGCGACTCTTGCTTACCACGACATTTCACGAACCAGCATTCCAAAACAGTCAGTTCTATTTTCACCGATCACAGAACTGGCGACTCTGCTGGGGAAGTTTTATAAGTGAGGTATACCTTAGGATTAGATCACTCATGTTTTCAATTGTATGCCTTGTTTGCTTTAACTTTGCGGGCTTGTATCAGAGTTTTATAGATCCTAACCCGGATCTGGGGGATACCCTTTAGAAGTAGCAACAAACTGTGAGGGAACTGTGCGGGGTATACCGACATGGTTGAAGCAGTTGCTACGTTGATGTGGCACTTTGGTGAGTACCGGTAACCCTTGAGTCAAGTCAAGGAGAGTACGGGGCCGCCGCGTGGTGTCGTGAAGCATCAACTAACCTTAAGAACCTTACTTAACCATCCTGGCCTCTTTAGGGGTAGTGAGATGACCGACTTTGGTGCAGTCCGAAGTTGGTAGATACTCGATACTTCACTCATTGAGGGTTGTTTTCTTGGAATATTTTGGTCGCCAGTTAAGTGGCTAAATCAAAATAATGAACATAGAAAACAATCCAATGATATTGAGCTCCTTAGAACCCGGTTACTATTTATAGGACAGGTTTTGAGCCAACTAACTTCAAGAGGGTAGTACCTAAACTTCATGCTGGCCTGAACTCTAAGGGTTGTCTTGCGTGACTTGTGTGCCTTTATCATGTTTGCCTTTTGTGAATACTTGTGGTGTGCCTTTACCATAATATCATAATATCATCACATCATAACATTGCATACATCCTGCATAAGGACTAACCCATTTAAAGGATCTCAAGGGTTTGTGATGCAGGTCATGATGAACCAACTGTCTAGCAAGGGGCAAAGGGGATTTATTTTCCTCTAGCCAAGGTTGTTTGGAGATCAAGACATGATAACTTGAGTCAGAGGCTATGACCCACTCGATATGGTGAGCCTTGACTCTTGAAGAAGGACTCTTAACAATATGCAGTTCCTTCAATCAAGCTGCAAAATTCAAATTCTAACAATTTTCTTGTTTACCCCGCGAGATCCTTGAAAACATTGCATACATATATCATACATATCATTGCATCACAGGTTACCCTTTACAGGTCTCTCATATTCTTGCTGTTTATTTCAGCAATGGCTCTCCAACAAGACAACCAGGATCTCCATACTCAAGAGACTCAGTTCAGGGAAATCTTCCTAAGCCCATCCAAGGGGCAGGAAGAGTTGAGAACACTCCTCATGGGGAATTTGGTCAAGAAGAGTTCAGAAGACAGTAAGGACGAACGGCTGAAACATCTGCAAGCTGAGGTAGATGCAATGAGAACCCAAATGCCGGGGCAGATGGCTCTTATCCAAGGCTTAGCTCGGGAACAAGAAGAGTTGCGAGCCATGATCAACCAACTTCATTAAGACAGATACAATAGTATGAAGCAAACGGTCAAGGCTGGGGATCAAACCAGTAATCAGCCTCCAAGAAGACAAGAGTTTGGTATGGTGAAGAATGGACCTCTCCGAGTTGCTACCACATCAAGGGTCCAACAACATCCTCACCAAAAACAACAGGTTGATCAGAGTAAGCCAAACAGGCCCAGGAGGCAATTTACCAAGATCAACATGTCACTGACTCAAGCGCTACAACACATGTTGAAGACAGGGCTGATTACATTAAAGGCTCCTCCCCAGAACCCAAATACTTCCGCGCCTGCCTATCATCCCTATGAAAGGTGTGCATACCACTCTGACGGTCCGGGACATGACACCGACAACTGTTGGAGTTTGAAGAACAAGATCCAAGACTTGATTGACGGAAGGGTGCTGGAGTTTATGCCGGATGGCGAGATGAAAATCTTCCGCTGAGAATTCTCCATCTGAGATGACTAGTTCAAACTAAGAAACTTTTGTTCATTTGAATGTTCAAGTTGTATTTCTCTTTGCTTATTCAAACAATTATTGTCATGGCAAACTTTTTTATTTCATTAATGCATCGCATATGTCTATTTTGAATAAATCCATTCGTATTCACTATATTCAAATTGCTTTCATTTTTTGTGATGATCAACTCTCGATTAAAAATTCTAAACCTTTTGAGGGAGGATGACGAAAACGATACCACGATCTTTACAGTATGCTTTTGAACAGACCCCGCTGATGAAGTACATGCATTGTTTCAAATCCTAAACAGTTGATTTATAAGGAAGATAATCCCTAGTCAACCCCTTTGAGCCAAAGAAGTTGGAGTTTTTCTTTTCACAAATTAAAACCCTTAATTATAACCGGGGGCAGGGTAGTTTTCTCAGTTGATCCAGGTGCACAAGGAATGATATCAAAGGAGTCCTTCCGAGACAAAAAGACAGTGATGGTTCCGAATAATCATAAAGACAGGCAGTCATTATCTCTCAGAAATAAAAGCCCATGAAGGAGACTTACAAAAACTGGGGCATCCCGCTGACTGTAATCACAAAAGAAACAGTTCACGCAAAAAACAGGGATAATGAAATCGAAAAGAAAGAGGCCTTACAAACCCTCAACAAAAAAAAGGGAAATGACTGCCTATTCAAAATAAACTGTCAATATCCGAACCATCGCCGGAATATCAGAGCAAGGACTCAAACAAGATCTAATGCATGATTAGCTGAGTTTAGGATCGAAGAACATCACGAAGAGCGGGTGGGTACAAATAAAATTTGAGCCTTTATCCTTTGTTCTTAAACCGTGAACCAGACCACGTTATAACCCTTAAAAGTCCTAGCTGAAGCATGGGTTAGTTCGAAAGCATATTATTACAAAAGGTATCCTGACTCCTGTAGGGCTTGTTGTAAATCCTGAGTTGACATCACATTTTACAAAAATTCACGTGTTTTATTGAAAACTGCATTTTCAAAAAACTTCAAGACAGACATAAGCTTTGCATTCTTAAAATAACATTGTTTGCATATGACTATTTGTTCAAACAGCAGAGAAATTCGCACGACGAATATCCAGTGAACAAAAATCTTCTCAACAAACAGGGTCACCTCAAGTGGAAAAGCACTTCCAATAAAGGGGCATGGAATGATCATTGTCCATCATCTGGGGCAGTCAAGTCAAGATTCAAAGAATCTCTCAAAAATGCCAAATAGCCAGGGGCAAATCTCCATCTGAGTCACTTGGGGCATTGGATATGAATTCCATCCACGAATCCTGCATGATCAGACATCTCAACACAACACTACTGACAGTGACAACTCCCGGCACTCTGAGTGCATGGATATAGTCGAAAAAATACTACGCATAATCAAGGACCTGCTAGGTCGACTGGCCTAGGCAAAAATAAGGGCTTCCCGGCGAATCAAAAGGGTTCGGGCAAAAATAAGGGATGAAAATGAAAAATCTGTACACCCGGCAAGTCGAAAACCTGAAAAGGCGGCTTGGGCAAAAAAGGGTATCCCGATGGACTGAAAACCCGAAAGGGCGGTCCAGGAAAAAGTTAGGGATCAAAAGCTTACGACTATGTCCCGTCATCTCGTCACTTGCCTACCAGAAGAAGATGTGTCAATCGGCAGTCATCAAGCACCTCCACAGGTACCTTCTCCCACAAAAGCTGGGGCAATAAGAATTGTCCGAACTGTACAAGATGCTCTGTCCACCAAGGTACAAAGCTCGATTCAGCTAAAGAATTTGACCAAGATACCTTCACTCCCCGCAGAGTAAGACAAGATTCAGCAATACTCTCCCCAAGCAAAGTTGGCCTCCCATCAGCCCTAAAAAGGGTACAGTATCCCCAGCAAGTCAGCAGAGTTAGTCTAACATCAGTCCTGAAGAAGTTGGGTATCCCCAGAAGATCTCAATATTCCCCAGCAAGCATCCCCGACGTTCTTAACATTCCTCAACGAAATATAAGATTGTTCCCCGGCGGAATACAAGATACCCCCAGTGGAGCCATTTCCTCAAAAGTTTCCCCAGGAGAGTTGAACCATCTCCTCAGTAGATTCTGGAAGCTTGTCCCCTGCAGAGAACAAATGCATATCTCTCCCCAGCCTTATTCAAAGGTTATTCCCCACCAGAGCCTAACTGGGTTATCCTCAGCGAATTGCAACGGAAAGATCGTCCTCGGCGAAGTTCTTCCTATCCCCAGCGGAGTTCATCAAATTCCCCAACAAAGCTTATCAACGGAATCCTCAGCGGAGTTATCGTTAAAATCTCAGCAGAGCATCTCTTCTCCACAGAGTAATTCCCCGCAGAGTAATCTTTTCGCCAGGTTTATTCCCAACGGATTCATCTTCTCATACCGGTTTATTCTTGAAATCATCTTCGTCCATCATCCCCAACAGAAACGAAGGACTCTACTCTTCAACATCAGCCCAGGATTCAATGAACTTCCCGGCATTCGTCAAGGATCTATTTTCCCAGACAAAGATACATTCATAAACATCACATTATCATACATCATGATACATGCATATACGCATCATATCATACAATCTCATTTATGTTGAGAACATCATTGCTTGATCCATATCATGCATTGCATATGACTGACCTTTATCTTTCAGGAAAGATGCAGTCAAATTCTCAAATCCAGTCAAAAGAGACAATCCAGTCAAAAGAGACAATCCAGTCAAAAGAGATAAAACCTGTCAATGAAGATAATTCGTCAATGAAGACAACCTGTCAATGAAGACAACACGTCAATGAAGACAACACGTCAATGAAGACAACACGTCAATAAAGACAACCTGTCAAAAAAGACAACCCGTCAATAAAGACAACCCGTCAATAAAGACAACACGTCAATGAAGACAACACGTCAATGAAGACAACACGTCAATGAAGACAACCTGTCAATGAAGACAACCAGTCAAAAAAGACAACCCGTCAATAAAGACAACCCGTCAATAAAGACAACACGTCAATGAAGACAACACGTCAATGAAGACAGCCCGTCAATGAAGACAACCTGTCAATGAAGACAACCTGTCAATGAAGACAACCCGTCAATGAAGACAACCCGTCCATGAAGACAACCCGTTAAAAGAGACAACTCGTCAAAGAAGACAAAACCTCCCCTGGTTCAGTTAAATCGATTCCTAAATATTTTTCTGAGATAACCTGTCAGTAGATACAACCCATCAACCTTTTGAAGTTCCAGATTCGATACTTGTATCTATCCAGGGCATATCTGTGAGCGATTGATTGTAGATCTATACCTGTATCTAGCCAGGAAAGTATCTGCATGAGGAGTTTGAAGATCAACACCTGTAACAGGCCAGGAAATTATCTTTCATTCTCAGAGATCTACACCTGTATCCAGCCAGGAAAGCTATCTCGACCAACCTTTTTAAGTTCCGGATCAACACCTGTATCTAGCCAGGAAATATCTGTGAGCGAATCATTGTGGATCTACACCTGTAACTAGCCATGAAAGTATCTACATGAAGAAATTGAAGACCAATACCTAAAACCAGACAGGGAAATTATATTTCCTTCTCAGGTATGCAAGTTCTCGCTAAGGAATCTCTTACGTGATCGACGCACATTTCCAGATGGCATCTATAAGCCTATCCCCCGACAAGATTCTGTCACATCTCCACAACTATCCATCATATCTCCAAATGGCATCTGTAATCCCATTCTCGACATCACATTGCTGATATTCCACTATGCGAGTGCAAATTTCTGGGCACTCTAGTGTTCAATCATCTTCCACCTCCGGATCACGAAAGGCACGCAAGCCAATCTACATCCTCAGGTTTAAGAAGATTGAACAGGGGCAACTGTTGTACCCTAAAATTTTCTCTCCCATATTCTTCAAGATTTATCAAGAATCATCTTCAACTGGTTCAAGACTACTCAAAGGTTGCACAGTCCAAATGCCTCCTAAGCCAGTCAAAATTAGGGTTTTGATTCTTTCAAGGAACTTGAGGTTTTCAATGGCTCAATCAAGTCCCATAGGCCTATATACATTGTCAAGCACCTACATGCCAAGTTTCAAGACTCACAGTGCCAAGTTGCACAGTCAAAAGCTCCATTTGACCCACAATCAACTGCAGGGGTAAAATGGTCATTTCACAGTCAAAAGTCAGAATTTTTGGTCAACGTCTTATTTTGAGCTCACAATCATCATTTGATCATGTCTTGATCATGATTCCACAAGCATGGCTCAAAAATCATCAAGATGCAAAAAGTTGCTATTTTTGGATAGTAGAAAAGTCAACTGTATCTTGACCAAGGCATAACTTTTTCATGGTTCATCAGAAAAATCCCATCCAATTCTCATTTTGAAGGGGATGAAATTTCCTACAATCCATATTCACATTACAAGTCCAAGAAATGCTCCCATAAAAAGTTATCAATATCTACATTATAGGTCAATTTCAAAAGTCAACAAAAATGCACTTTAAGTCAAAGACCATAACTTGAGATTGGTAAATACAAATGACATGGGACCAAATGAATTGGTTAGAGGACTTCAAGACCTTTCCAAAATGTCCAAGAACATGTTCATATGATCAAAATTGAGCAAGATATGAATTGGAGAAGTTGGGAAATTTTTATGAATTTGCAAAAGTCAACTTTGCCCAAAACACCTTGTTTTTGCTAATGGGCCTCAAATTCCTTCTTGAAACTTTATTCAAAGCTTATGCGCGACCCATTGAGATTATTTGAATTTATTTTCTTATTTTTTATTAATTAATTGGATTTTTAATTGATTTTAATTCATTTAATTAATTTAAAATGTAGGAAATACAAAGATTTGATTTTTTCAATCTTTTTGTGAAGCAAACAAGCTCAAGATATGCTGGCAATTCGTGTGCAAGTCAAAGGGACAAGAATCTCCAAGTTTGGAAAGTTTTTCCAATAAAAAAGATTCAAAAATATTTGATTTTCAATCAAATATACAAACATCAATTCCATGGATTTCTTGGTAAAGATTTGACCTAATTCTATTCTACTATATATACACAATCAAACCCTACTCATGCATACGTGAATTTGCTGCAGAAAAGGCCATAACCATATTGAGAAAATTCAAAGAAAAGTGAAAACTGTTTTCCATATTCCAGGCCAGTTCAAGGACTTTTGTGGATTCAAACACGTTGCTGGGAGTGTGAGGAACGTATTGGAATCAAAACCAAGTGCTAAAGCCCAAGAAATCACCAAGAACAGTCTCACGGTTTGCTTGATTTTTTCATAATCGTAACTCATATTTCATGCATAATTAACATGTTTTAATCATTGTTTTGTGTTGCTTGAATTCATATAAAGCTAATGGTATTAGTTAATTGCATTATAACACGCAGAATCACAAGTTACCATTGAAGAAATCTAGGGTTCTTGAGTTCTCAAATTGGGGCTTTACAGCCCAGGAAAAATTGAACCTTATAAGACCCATGATTGAATTCAGGAGACTCAGACGAATGTAACTGGACCATCGCGAAATATTTATGTTGCTTGTAGCTCTAATCGCTATTATTGGTCATTACAGTTTGTGGGGGTTAAAACCCCCCGCTATCTAACATGTATTTTGCAGGTTCAGTGAAGACGATGATGAGGTGGTGATACGTGGTTGGACCATTCAAAACCACGCGCGCTTTATTTGTTTTACAGCATTAGTGATGTGTTTCTTAATATATTAATTGCTTGTTATCTTACTAACAAGGCGTGCAAGTTGGCGTAGTGGAGGACGTGCTGGCATGGAATCACTGGGACCTGGGTTCGAATCCCAGGTCCCCCAAATAATTGTTTCTATTTTTTCCTTATGTGTTCACATACAGGTTGCCAAAAAGTGCCTACCATGTACCTCAATCATCAAAGCGCCAAGTGGCCACCCTCACAAATCTGATGGCCATGAGATGATGACCATGGTGCTCCTAGTCAACCCTGCGCGTGGACAATTCCCCAAGGTCAAACAGGATGGAGAGCTTAATAGGCCAGATTTCCAAACAAACCTCCAAAAAGGCCCAGCACCCCCCTCGTTTCTTCATTCTTTTCTTTTTTAATTTCCATTTAATCTTTTCATTAATTATTATTATTATTAGTATTTAATTAACAAATTAATTATTTTCATAATAAATTCAGAAAACTAATATTCTTATTATTATTATTATTTATTAATTTCACTCTATTTTTTGTAAATAAATTCTAACAAATTAATTTAGTTTAATTAGGTTTAATTTTGACTTTTTCATAATAAATAAAATAAATTAGAATTAGGGTTTTTTTACTAACTTTTGACTTAATTTCTTTTATTTTTATTTTTGTTAAGACATTAAAAAACTAAAAAATACTTTTTCTTTTAATTAATTAATTAATTAGTTTTAGGTTTAATATTCAATTAAATGCAAAAAGGACCAAAATTTCTTTCTTTTCTCAAAAAGGGTCAAAACCCTAAGGACTTTCCCAATTCAATTTCTTTTCGCGCATATTAATTTTTGATCATATTTATGTATCTGCTCCGAGAATGTAATAGATAATTAGGATTTTTATCGCTTTCTTTAATTTCTCGCAATTTACTTTTCAAGGGTTATGTTTTTGGCGATGTAAATACCCGACGCCTTGTAATAGCGTAGATTTACTTTCCGCAATTTACTTTCCGCAAATTATTAACTGTTAATTATGCATGATAAGACTTGCCTGAAATTAAAATCAACCCGTAGCTCACAATAACATGTACAAAGACAATTTAACATGAAACCTGACACACGTGCACATGTCACTCTTAGGGTACGCCTCACTTGGTTGCCTCGACGTGGTCATTGAGTATAGGGTGTTTTAGAGGTCGCCCTCCTGTCTAAAGATCCAGTTGCCTCGAAATGGTTGCCTCGGATTAAAAGGATCTAGGACATTAGGGTTACCGCTAAGGCGTCCTACTATTGCTTTGGTTACCACACATGTCCCATATAATCGAATTGACCCGAATAACTCCAACGACGGTGCTACCTACTCCTCAATAGTGGGATAGTACTGTCTAAAGGATATTTACACAGCTTAATTCCTTAGAGTAGGTAGATTTCTCCTGGGTACTTGCTCTTTCAAAACAAAAAACAACTTTTCGCACCTACACTTTCAAAAAGTTTTCAAACAAACACTTCATAATCTCTTGAGGACTGATACAAGAGTTACCTAGAAGTTTTCAAAACAAACTTTTTTTTTTCAAAACCCACAAACACAAGAAAAGCAAACATTTTTGAAAACATAGTGAGCAAGTACCTAAGAGCCCGTGGATAACCATGGATAGAAAGGGTGCTAACACCTTCCCTTTCTATAATCTACCTCCCGAACCGAGAAACATATCGAAAAGGAATTTTGCTGTGCTTTTGTCCTTTCCTTGTTGGAGAACATAAAAGACGGTGGCGACTCTTGCTTACCGTGACATTTCGCGAACCAGCATTCCAAAACAGTCAGTTCTATTTCCACCGATCACAGTACCAGATTTAAAACCTCCCCGTTTGGAGCAGGTTTCTATTTATATTTCTCGCACTTGCTTTTACTTTGTTTATTTCCCGCACATTCTTTTACTTTGTTTATTTACCGCACCTGCTTTTACTTTGTTTATTTACCGCACCTGCTTTTACGTTGTTTATTTCCCGCACCTGCTTTTACTTTGTTTTTTTTATGCACTGTTTTACTTTGTTTATTTCCCGCACTGCACTTTAAATTATTTACTTTCTCGCATAATTTATTTTAACATGTTTGTTTACATTCCCATGTCAGGCTGAACCTTACTGGGCTAGAATGTAAGGAATCTAGTTAGATCGATATTCCAAATAATGTGTCAATAGAAATGCTTATGGGATATTTTGGTTTTTAATACGAGTTTTCTGTACTTTATTGTTGTTGGATAAGATCGAAAGCCGTCCAACCCTTTGTTAAACTCGGTTAGTTCTAACTGGTCAAAAGGAAGCGAAAGCGCTTTGTCCGGTTAGTTAGGGATTTTTATTATCAAAGAAATCAATTTTGAAACTATTTTCGGATGCGATTATAGGGTTAAAGTTAGGTCCCCTTTTTATTATAAATTCCAGATCAAAATACTTTTCAACTTGGTCAAGTACTTTATTTCTTAAAAATAGGTTTATTACTTTAACACAATGCGCGCCTTTTTATAAGTGACGATAAGAAGGTCTGATTAGAGAGTAAACTCGGTTCTGATTACGCGAAAGCGACAATTCCTATAAAATTAGTTCTTTTCTTTAGTAGAAAATATTTCCCTATAAGTAGTTCTATTCCGAAGCATTGCGAATATCATCTGACTATGTGAATTACGTTCGACCCTGCTTTTATATCTGAAATTTATTTCGCAGCACTTTACTTTCTTGCATGGTCAATTCCCTGTTTAATATTGACTTAGCTAAACACTGTAACAATAGGAAACGATAGATTGACGATTGGTCTTTGTGGATCAATAATCTTTTATATTACTCTGACGTGATTCGTACACTTGCGAATACAACGCATCAAAGGTCCCAACGAACTCCCATTCTCCACCAAGGAAGCCACTTGCAGTTCCCTTCAATTTAAGAACTTCAAGAGGTAAGTTCCCTTCAAGCTTGAATATATTCTATTTTAATATCATGTGCACATGCCAATAAAGAAAAATGTAGATATTTCATATAGGGAGCTTGACCATGTTTAGCTTTCGATTTTAACTGCCCATATGCTGAAAACTCAACTCTAATTAGTTAGGTTTTGGACTTTGAGACCCAATGGTTTTTGTGCTAACCCCTAGACTGTAGTTACGTTTCGATGTTGCACTTTAAGAATTTAAGATAGGTTTATTATAACCTTCGATTGGCTAACTTCACAAGCCTTTCAAATCACAATCTGAGGGCCCAACATGCTCACAGTCGAAGGAGTCAGCAAGGGGCCTGTAGCAAAGAATGAACCTTGTTGCCCCCAAGCCTCAAATGGAAGACATAATCTTGCTAACTCCAGGCCTCAAACTAAGGACAGAACCTTGCTGCTACCAGGCCTCAAACAAAGGAATGAAACTTGTTGTATCTAGGACTCAAGTGAAGGAGAAAACCTTGCTACCTCCAGGCCTCAAACGAAGGACATAACCTTGCTGCCTCCAGGACTCAAATTGAAAGAGGTCAAAAAGTGCAGAATCGAAGGATGCTTCTGCCTGAATTGAAAGAGCTCAATTTTCTTCTTTTTATTTTTATTTTTATCTTGTCTTTATATTTTATTTCTATTTCAATATGGTTGTAATAGTGTAGGATTTATTTTTTTTGCATTTTTATTGTTTTTTATGTAAATGTTAGTAACTAGGATATATGGCAAGATAAAAAAAACAAGTAGATAAATAAAGGTTCAAAACAAAAAAATGCATACAATCAAACACATTATTTACACACATGCACCCCTAGGGTAATTCCACTTGTTGCCTCAAAAAAAATAGTCATGTCCCTCGAATATGGGCGTTTTAGCAAAGACCCTTAATAAAAGATCGTAGTCCCTCGATGACCCTTAATGTTGCCTTCGGTAAACAATCTAGTCCCTAAAACGACATTGCTAAAACGTCCCATAGGTTGCCTTCTATGACTATACAAATGTTCCACGTCCGTCCCTTCACATCCAATGATGGGGCTTCTTATCAAATCAATGGTAAGATAGCAACATCTAAATGAGGAGGAAAAGAACAATTAGACCTTTTGAGTAGGTAGGATGCTCCTAGTTGCTTGATTTCTCATAACAAAAATATTTCATACACCCACAATTTCACTTTGAAACATTTTCAAAAGACAAAAGACTTTGTACGTGTTCTTATAGAGACGAGAACCATTACAAAAGACATTCCTTTTCAAAATAATTTCAAAACCAACACCACAAGCACATTTTAAAACAAAAAAGCAAGTGATCTAGCAAGTAACTAAGAGCCCCTAAATAACTACGGATGAAAAGGGTGCTAACACCTTCCCTTTTCATAACCTACGCCCTGAACTCAAGAAATAATCTCGAAAGGTCTTTCCTGTTCTTTTCAACCTTTCCTTATTGGATAAAAGAAAAGTAGGTGGAGACTCTTTCTATCCGCAACAAATGTGATCAAATGTAAACAACCAAGTCACTTCTCCCACCGTGTTATAGAACTGGTAACTCTGTTGGGGAATCTGTAAAAGTGGGGTTACCTTAGGGATATATCGCTTTTACTTGCTTTTTATTGTTTGATGTTTGCTTTATATTATGGTTCCTTTTTTGGGTTTGTTTTGATCCGCTACCCGGATCTGGGGCACCCTTTTAGGTAAGTAGCAATAAGTTGTGGAAACTGTGTGGGGTTAACCGACATGGTCTAAGCAATAGCTACGTTAGTGTGACACATTTGTTGGTACCGGTAGCCCTTGAGTAGTCAAGGAGAATATGGGGCCGCTGTGTGGTGTCATGAAGAACTAACTGACTTTAGAACCTTTACTTGAACAACTTGGCCATTAGGAAGTAGTGAGGTAGCCGACTTTGGTGCAGTTCGAAGTTGGTTGATACTCAATACTACGCTCATTGTGATCGGACTTTCAGGATATTTCAGTCGTTAATAAAGAAGCTTGCGCTGAAACAATGCCCGATGAAGAAAGATCAGTGATATTGAGATTCCCTAGAACATGTTTACTTTCTAGGACAAGTTGAACCAACTAAACTTCAAGAGTGTACTTACCTATGAACCTCATGCAAGCCTAAACCTAAGGACTTGTTTGATTAAACTTGTGCATATGCTTGTACCTAACATCATGACATCATACCATAGCATTTTAGACTAACCATTTCAAGGATTTTGAGATTCATCTTTGTTCTATTTTGTAGGATATGACTCCCACTCGCAGGAATACAATCCAAGTCAACCTTGTACGAGTACCTTTTCAGCTCAAAGAGTTAGCATCAAGGGTCCCTGAGGACTCTCCATTTCCCAAAAGACATGGACGACTTCTCAACTTGGTTACCTCAAGCTTTGATGAAGATATGATGAAGCTGTTTTTCCAGTTCTTTGACCCTTTGCACCATTTCTTTACCTTCCCCGATTACCAGCTTGTACCTACTATGGAAGAATTCTCTCAACTCTTTGGAATTCCTATTCTCAATAAACTACCTTTCAACACTACTGAAAGAGACCCAAGTCTTTTAAGAGGTTTCCCGAGCTTTACACTTGCAACAATCCGATGTCACGGCTAATTGGGAAACAAGAAGTGGTGTCAAGGGTTCCTAGCCAAGTTCTTGTTGGAAAAAGCTCGAGACTGTTGGAACACTCTGGATTTACAAGCATTCAAAGAAATTTTGGCTCTTCTCATCTATGGGATAGTACTATTTCCAAATCCTGGCCAACTTATAGATGTGAATGTTGTCAAAATATTCTTATATCATAATCCAGTTCCTACTCTGTTGGGAGATATCTTGCATTCTCTCCACTCTCGCACCATGAAGAGAATAAGCTCCCTCATGTGTTATACTCCTTTGTTGGCTAGGTGGTTTGTTTCGCATCTCCCCTGATCCATTGTGGAGAACGAGCAAGGCTTGAGATGGTCCAATAGATTGATGTCACTCAGACATTTGGATATCCACTGGTGTTCTCGATCCTTGGAGGACATTACTATCATCGACCATTGTGGGGAATTCCCTAATGTCCCTCTGCTTGGCATTTGGGGAGGTATCACTTATAACCCTTGCTTAGCTTTGCGACAGTTTGGGTATTCACGAAAAGATGGTCCATATGATGCGCTCATCCAAGGTGTGGTGTTCGACTACGAGAGCAACGATCTAGGCTATCGTAAAAGGTTTATACGAGCTTGGAGGATGGTAAACAAGGTGCATAGTAAGACATTGGGACACAAAAATTCCATTCCCCTTGAGCCTTACCTTAGTTGGGTACAAGCTCGTGCTCAGAATATCGTAATGCCTTACCCCTCCATCCTCCTTGTTATCATAGATCCTGTTGTTGAAGGAGATGCCCCGTATACTATCCTTCATCCTAACATGCCTACCTCTCTCGAATACTTGGAAAAGGATTGGATTCAACTAAAGGAAGAACGAGACACTTTCGAATCCCAATTCTACGCCAGTGAGAAGAAAGTTTTGGAACTCACCAAGCAACTTCATGAAGAGTGGAGTTTGAACGCCTACCTCGCACTGAAGATGATGCGTTCAACCTTTTTGTCTTAGGAGTTTTTGTATTTCTTTCATTGTAAGCCCAAAGAGGCATGATGTACTCGAACTTGGATTTATTAATGCAATGTATGTTTCCTTTTTGTCTAAAACAAATTTAAATCTCTAATTTCCTTGAAATCATTTGCATATGCATTTTTCATTCATCATAACACAAACAGGTTTCTTACAACATGTCTCCTTATCTTTCTATTGTTTATTTAAGTGAGATGGATATTGAACAAACAGTAAAGGACAAGAAATTCCTAAGAAGATTCTCTGCTAAGTTCTTCCTCAGTAACAGAGTTCTCTATAAGCACAACCATGACTCTACTTTGCTTTGGTGCATAGACAAGAGTTAGGCAGACAAGATCATCGTTGATTTACATGAAGGCACCTTTGGCACCTATTCTAGTGGACGCGCGATGGCTAAAAATATCCTACGAGTAGGATACTACTGGTCCACCATGGAAGCAGATTTTCATCAGCATTCACGAACCCGTCACAAGTGTCAGATCTATGCTGACAAGGTACATGTGCCTTTGGTTCCTCTAAACTTCCTGACTGCTCCTTGGCAATTCGTAATGTGGGGCATCGACATGATTGGAGAGATCATACCTACAACTTCTAATGAACACCGCTTCATCTTGGTTGCCATTGATTACTTCACAAAGTGGGTCGAGGCAGCTTCGTTCGCTTCTGTTACCAAGACTGTTGTGGCCCGATTCATCAAATAGAATCTTATTTGTCAGTACGGTATTCCGGAAAGAATCATTACAGATAATGGTACTAATCTTAACAATACTATGATCACTGAACTATGCGTGCAATTCAAGATACAACATCATAAATTTTCTCCTTACCGGCTGAAGATGAATGGCATTGTGGAAGCCTCTAATAAAAACATCAAGAAAATCATATAAAAGATGACAGTGACCTATAAGGACTGGCATGAGATGTTACCATTTACTCTCCACGGTTACCGTACCACGACGCGCACATCAACAGGGGTAACTTCTTTCTCTTTGGTATACGGCATGGAAGTTGTCTTACCAATTGAAGTTCAAATCCTTCTTTGAGAATCATGAGGGATATAGGGTTGAATGAAGATGAATGGATTCAAACTCGATTTGACCAGTTGAACTTGATTGATGAGAAGAGGCTTACGGCTGTCTGCCATGGCCAGATGTACCAAAAACGTATGAGTAATGCTTTTAACAAGAAGGTCAGATGTCAGGTATATCAGGTTGGTGACTTGGTAATCAAGCGTATTATACTTCCACAAGGTGATCCCAAGGGAAAATGGACTCCTACATACGAAGGACCATTTGTGATTAAAAACATATTTTCTGGTGGTGCAATGATCTTAACCACTATGGACGGCGATAACCTTCCGCACCCTGTAAATGCGGACATAGTTAAAAGATACTACGTGTGAAAAAGACCCGCTAGGTCGACTGGCCTAGGCAAAATTTAGGGATAAATACAAAAAAATCGGTACACCCGGTAAGCTGAAAACCTGAAAAGGTGGCTTGGGCAAAAAAAGGTATCCCGGTGGACTGAAAACTCGAAAGGGTGGTCCAGGAAAAGTTAGGGATTTAAAGCGTATGACTATGTCCAATTGGATCACCTTACGGCCAAGCTTCAGTATCAATCGTGAGACTCAAACGGTTCTAATCAATCCAATCAGCTTCGGACAAAGCAGCAAGTGGATGAGACGCTTAGAGACATGAAGGCTATAGCAGAATGGGAACCCCATGGGATTATTTCACATAACTGTCTTTTTTTTATCAATTTTTATTTTTACGACGACATTCTCTTACTATGATGTTCGTCTCTTTGTACAAAAATACTTATTCAAGTTAATACAAAGATATTCCTTTAAAACTACAAAACTATCTTTTTTTTATTTTACTTTCTTGTTTTGTTTGCAAAAACGTCCTGTGATTATTTTTGAAACATATGCATTTAAACATAATTATTGTTTACAAATGAACGCATAAAAAAGGAAAATTGAATAGAAAGACAATTACTAATGGCTTTGAGAAACATGATAATATCTATAGGCCATTCCATAAAATCCACGCAGGTACTTTCTCTAACGGAGCAGAAGCAAGGATATCCTGCTACAGGATCACTGGCGTATCTCCAATATGAATCCTAATAGTATCATGTGCTCTCATATCCCCGACAAAGCGAAGTTTCCAATTTACGCACCAAAGATTCCCCAGTGAAAGTCACTCGGCTTCTCAGGATGTCCCAGCAAGATTTCACCAATTTCACAAGCTATGCACAATGTTTCCTTTCCCTAACAGAGTTTACTTCTCTAATGATGAAAACCCATCTAGCAACACTTCAATTTCAACAAAATATGAAGGCTTACACTCCACATTCCCAACCGTAGTCAGGGATTTATTTTCCCCAATCTAAACAACATTGCATCAGAACAACTAATATGTGCATACATTGCATTCATACATCATAAACATCGACAACACAAATGCATATATCGCAATCTCATTTATTTTGAGAAACAACATTACACCATAAATTTCATACATCATGGAATTACATGCAACTAACTCTTTACCTTTTCAGGAAAGATTAATCAATAAAAAATTATCATCAAATTTTCAACAAGACAAGGCAATTATCTATGAACAAATTAAGTGTAGATCAATTCCCAAAACAGGACAGGGTTACTATCTGCATGACGAATACTTCCTTCAGATCTCCACTGGTTTAGTTTAAATATCTCAACGGTTTATCCTGATTCTTTCTCGTAGACATTTTCCCTAGTTCAGATAAATCACTCCAAAGATTTATCCCGATTCTTTCCAGTTAAAAGAATATTCAAGACCTCTACTGGTTCAGTTTAAATCTCTCAACGGTTTATACTGATTCTTTCCCGCAAACATTTTCTATGGTTCAGATAAATTGCTCCAAGATTTATTATGATTATTTCCAGTTAAAGAACATTCAAGACCTCTGCTGGTTCAATTTAAATCTCTCAACGGTTTATACTGATTCTTTCCCGTAGACATTTTCTCTGGTTCAGATAAATCACTCTAAGATTTATTCTGATTCTTTCCAGTTAAAAGAATATTCAAGACCTTTGTTGGTTGAGTTTAAATCTCTCAACGGTTTATCCTGATTCCTTCCCGTAGAAATTTTCTCTGGTTCAGATGAATCTCTCCAAGATTTATTCTGATTCTTTCCAGTTCAAGAATATTCAAGACCTTTGCTGGTTCAGTTTAAATCTCTCAACAGTTTCTCCTGATTCTTTCCCGTAGACATTTTCTATGGTTCAGATAAATCGCTCCAAGATTTATTCTGATTCTTTCCAGTTAAAGAACATTCAAGACCTCTATTGGTTCAATTTAAATCTCTCAATGGTTTATCCTGATGGTTCACCAGTAGATGCTTTCCCTGGTTCAGATAAATCACTCCAAAGATTTATCCTGATTCTTTCCAGTTAAAGATTATTCAATACTTCTGCTAGGTTCAGTTTTAAATCGACCAAAGGTTTATTCTGATTCTTTTCTCAGTTGAAGTCAATCTTAGACTTAGTCTAAATTTCTGTCAACAATCACCTTTAGATTGCATCTATAAGCCCATCTCCGACAACTCTCCATCATTTCTCCAAAAGGCATCTTTAAGCCCTTTCCTTACACCTCAACCATAATATCATCAAGTGCAAATTTCTGGGCACTCTAGTGTTCAATCATCTTCCACCTTCAAGTCACGAATGGCAGATTTGCCAATCTAACTCCTCCGGTTTAAGAAGATTGAACAGGGGCAGCTGTTGTACCCAAAAATTTGCCCTCTCATTTCTCAAGACATTTCTCACAAGGGGCTCCCAAAAATTTAAGCTTACACAAATATATTTGGACTTTTCAGCATCAAAATTAAAGAGGAAATTTCTAAAAAGACAAAACAGATGAAAATGCTCTTTTTGACAAAATTAAAGGAAAAGCAAGTTCTTTTCAATTTTGCATCCTTTGATTGGACACTTTGGATTTGGTTGCATCGTTCATTTGGGCGCTGGACTCCTTTAGGGCAAGTTCATTTCATGTTTCATTTGAAGCATTGGACTCATTTGGGAAAGTTCATTTCGTGTTTCGTTTAAGCACTAAACTTCGTTTGAATGATTGTGCAAATCTTTCGTTTGGCCACATAACATCTTCCCTGCGTGTTAGCCAAGACTTACAAGGAAAAAAGCCTCATGATGATGTCCTTCAATTCAGGAGGCCAAGTCCTCTCTTCTGCCCTCTTTCGACTACACATCATGCCTCCTCCGAGCCTCCTTTCGTTAGGGGAAATGGCCTTCCCAGTATTGCAAGCTTCAATTGAGCCTTTCATCCCCTGCATGCATCCTTCTTTTGGGGTTTGTAAATCCTTCAGCACAAGCTCTTAGTCATGCCTTTCGTTTGGACATGTGGCTCCCTTTTTATAAACTTTCGTTTGAACATGTTTGTATAAGGTCACAAGGAAGGGACCTACTAAATACATTTTTTCGTTTGGCCATATGGCCCCTTGTAGGAAAACTTGAGTGGGCAGTATCTCCCTGGAAAATGGCCTGCTTCAACACATAAATTTTGCACTATGTCATTGTCTCATGCGAAAGAAGTACCATGGTGGCGCATTCGAAGGGCTTGCCAGACATGTCTGGATGTCCCAATCTAATGACATGTTTTACTGACCCATCCCAAGAGCATGTATTTGGACCATTCGAAGGAACCCATGAAGGGCCTGGTCGAAAGACACTTATTTGGCCCCCTTCAAAGGATATCCATATGAGCCATTCGAATGACACTTCGATTTGAAAAAAGAAATGGTTGTTGAAAAGTCTGGTCGAAAGACAAGACTACGGGGGTCAAGATAAAAGGTTGAGATGCCAAAGGTATTTGTTGACCAAGTCCCATGCGCTGCCAGGTTCAGGCCTGATACACTGGCCATAAAACTCCAAAACTACTGCACAATAGTCCTACAACACTGCCTTATTCCTTGCACCAAAATGGCATACAAAAATTGTCCCTCGAAAGCTACAAATACAGCATACCCTTTTTGTTTAAATCTTTTGTTTTCCCTCCTAAAACATCAACCCAGGCCATCTATAAATAAGAGACTCCACCACACATGTTTGGGGCGCCTGAAGGATTGCAAGAAAACACTTGTGAAAATTCTCTAAAATTCTCAAACACTTCCCAACACTTTTTCAAACACTTTTGAAAAACTCAACTCCCTTTTGTACACTAAGTGAGAACCTTCGATTCACCTTCCAAGTGACCATCAAACTAGCCTTCGACCCACTTCCCCAACTACCATACAGTAGCCCTTTGAGTCATTCCATTACTTGTTATAAAAAGAACCATCGATCCACTCACACAACCTCCTTCGGTTCAGTGACTACTTTCACAAAGTGGTAACTAGATTAGCTTCAGGAAGGTCCCAACGAACTCCCATTCTCCACCAAGGAAGGAACTTGCAGTTCCCTTCGATTTAAGAACTTCAAGAGGTAAGTTCCCTTCAATCTTGAATCTATTCTATTTTAATATCATGTGCACATGCCAATAAATAAAAATGTAGATATTTCATATACGGAGCTTGACCATGTTTTAGCTTTCGATTCTGACTGCCCATATGCTGAAAACACAACTCTAATTAGTTAGGCTTTAGACTCTGAGACCCAATGGATTTTGAGCTAACCCCTGGACTGTAGTTATGTTTAATTGTTTCACTTTAAGAATTTACAACAGGTTTATTATACCCTTTGATTGGCTAACTGCACAAGCCTTTCAAATCACAATCTTAGGGCCCAACATGCTCACAGTCGAAGGAGTCAGCAAGGGGCCTGTAGCAAAGAATGAACCTTGCTTCCCCCAGGCCTCAAACGAAGAACATAATCTTGCTGACTCCAGGCCTCAAATGAAGGACAAAACCTTGTTGCTACCGGGCCTCAAACGAAGGAATGAACCTTGTTGACTCCAGGCATCAAATGAAGGACAAAACCTTGCTACCTCCAGGCCTCAAACGAAGGACAGAACCTTGCTTCCTTCAGGACTCAAATCGAAAGAGGCCAAAAAGTGAAAAATTGAAGGATGCTTCTTCCTGAATCAAAAGAGCTCACTTTTCTTCTTCTTATTTTTATTTTTATCTTGTCTTTATATTTTCTTTCTATTTCAATATGGTTGTAATAGTGTATGATTTATTTTTTGAATTTTTATTATTTTTTATGTAAATGTTAGTAACTAGGATGTATGGGAAGATAAAAATAACAAGTAGATAACCAAAGGTTCAAAAGACAAAAATGCATGCAATCAAACACACTATTCACACACATGCACCCCTAGGGTAATTCCACTTGTTGCCTCGAAAAAAATAGTCATGTCCCTCAAATATGGGCGTTTTAGCAAATACCCTTAATAAAAGATCGTAGTCCCTCGATGACCCTTAATGTTGCCTTCGGTGAACGATCTAGTCCCTAAAATGACATTGCTAAAATATCCCACCGGTTATCTTCTATGACTATACAAATGTCCCACGCTCGTCCCTTCACATCCAATTATGGGGCTTCTTATCAAATCAATGGTAAGAGAGCAACATCTAAAGGAGGAGGAAAAGAACAATTATACCTTTCGAGTAGGTAAGATTCTCCTAGTTGCTAGCTTGTTCATAACAAAAACATTTCATACACCTACAATTTCACTTTGAAACATTTCCAAAAGACAAAACACTTTTTACGTGTTCTTATAGAGACGAGAACCATTACAAAAGACATTCCTTTTCAAAATACTTTCAAAACCCACACCACAAGCACATTTTCAAACAAAAAAGCAAGTGATCTAGCAAGCAACTAAGAGCCCGTAGATAACTACAGATGAAAAGGGTGCTAACACCTTCCTTTTCATAACCTACCCCCCGAACTCAAGAAATAACCTCGAAAGGTCTTTCCTGTTATTTTCAACCTTTACTTATTGGATAAAAGAAAAAGTCGATGGCGACTCTTGCTATCTGTAACAAATGAGATCAAACGCAAATAACCAAGTCAGTTCTCCCAAGGTCTTACAGTGGCGACTCTCAATTTAAAAACCAGTTACAACACAAGGACACGTTAAAAGAGAGTGATGGAACAGATCGAAGAGAACCAAGCCGCATCCAGGGAAGATTTGGAGCAGGTAAAAGGCAAAATCAACTCGATGAAAGGAGATATGAGTCAAGTTCTTCTAGCCTTGAAGAACATCATCGAGAGGCAAGAACAAATTCCTAGGGTAGCCTTTGAAGAAGTAGCCCAAACTATTGGTGCATCGAGCAGTCACCAACTAAGAAGAGAACTAGAGTCAGGACCTCAAAAGTCAACTATGGATCAACAAGAGGTCAGACAAGATGATATGGAAGATTTTGTCCCACCTCCACCGAAGGTAGGGGAATCTCAAACCTTGCAAATTTTGTTTAATAACGCGGACAACTTTATAGACCTACAGTATGGAGACCATAAATTAAAAGATGTTAATCAAGCACCTCAAAGCATAGCTCACACCCATGTCACTGAAAATACTTTGGCACTCAACTAGTACAAAGCTCTTGAAGAAAGGTTGAAGGTTGTTGAGGGGGGTTATGATACTTTTTATGTCGATGCTCTCGAAATGGGTCTAGTTCCTGATGTGGTAATCCCTCCAAAATTCAAAGTACCTGACTTTGGAAAATATAAGGGGCTCATGTGTCTGAGGAACCATCTACGCATGTATTCTAGAAAGATGCATGCATATGCTCAAGATCAAAAGTTGATGATCCATTTCTTCCAGAACAATTTGAGTCGGGCATCCTTAGATTAATACATGCAATTAGAACGGATTCATATCCAGACATCGGCACATCTTGCCAATGCTTTCTTGAGCCATTACAAGTACAACTTGGACATGTCACCTAACTGTATGCAACTCCAAAACTTGTCTCATAAAAAGGAGGATTTTTTCAAGGAGTATGCTCAAAGATGGAGGGAAATGGAAGCCCGTGTGCAACTACCACTTTTGGAGAAAGAACTAGTCGGTCTTATCATGGGCACTTTACAAGGGTTGTACTATGATAAGATGGTAGGAAACGTCTCTTTCAGATTTGGTGACTGTTGTACCCCAAAATTTGCCCTCTCATTTTATCAAGATTTCCCCTCACAAGGTTCCTTGAACTCCAGACAGGATTAGGGTTTTGCTTTGCTCAAGACATCTCCTTGCACTGATGACCTAAATTAGGGTTTGAGTTTGCACAGAGATTTTTGGACTTTCAATACTCAAAGTGACTTACATACTTCATGTTGGACTCATAAGTTTGTCCATACCAAGTTTCAAGCCTTGAATCAAATTTTTACCCAGTTAATTGGACAGTTGACCTAGAAATCAATTGTATTGGGGGAAAAGTCAATTGTGGCCAATTTACAGTCAAACCTCACAATTTTTGATCCACATCAACATTATAAACTCACATGAACCATTTGATCAAGTTTGGACCATAACTCCACAAGAAATTTGATCAGATCACCAAAAGGGCAAAATGGTCATTTTTGGGGTTTTGACTGCACAAGGGCAATTCCTGATTTTTGACCTATCCAATGGAAAATTGGGTTCAAGCATGGATTCAAGGACTTAATGGCATCATCTTAACCTATTCACAAGGTTCAAAAGATCTCAATTGCATTAGATTGACAGATGAATTTTTCAGTCAACTGATCAAATTTGACTGTACACTGAAAAGTCAAACTTTGACTTTTTGGTCAAAATCAAGTTCCAAGGGTCATTTTTCATCAAGATGTGTCAAAACATGAAACTTGTTCATCAAGAAACCCATTTTTGCAAATTAGGGTTTAAAGTTGAAAATTTTCATAACTTAGAATTTTTCTAAGTTATGAAATTTTCTTAATTTTTCCTAACTTTGCCCAACATTTTCACCATGATGCAATTGGATTCAAATAAAACTTTCAACATGAAAGTTGTATTCCTCCAAAAAGTCTAAAACTTTGATTCACAAAGTTTTCCCAAAAGAAGCTTTAATATCAAGTTATGATTTTTGGAACAAGGGTTCATGGAACTTTTAACTTAGTGAAATTTTGCCCTAATTTAGGCAGGATTTTGACCAATCTTCATGGCCATTTTTCATGTAGTTCCACTTGGAATATCAAATTGAATTTCAAATATGGAAGGTAGAGCATGTTTCAAGCTTTCCAAAATGTCCAAGAACTCTCCAAACTCATTGGTGGTTAGGGAGAATCGAAGGATTGAAGTTGGCAAAAACTCACTTTTCATCAATGGCATGTTCATAGTGATACAAGTTACCAATTCTAATCAGCTTTCTTTGCACTAGATTAGAGGCCTCAAAACCATTCCACACTCAATAATTAAATGCAAATCCATTGGTCTAAGGCATTGTTTTGGTCATTAGAGCATTTCACACAAGATTAATCCCTAAATAGAAAAAGCAACATTGCCATTTTTGCCAAAAATATGCTTTATGTCAAAACCACATCTCTTGAGCCTGGAACAAGATCTTGTGCAGAAAAGCATATCCACCAACTTGAGGGGCCAAGATCAGAAGAAGCGGGCTGATAGATAGCCTGTATAGGCTTGTATTACATCATTGTTCATTTTGTCTTAAAAGACAAGAAACATGTCCAAAACACTAGAACTTGAACATCTGTGAAAACCAACTTGTGCAAGCTTTTGAGACAACTTTCTCACATCCCCTTGAGCCAGAAACACGACCCTTTGAGCCCTCAAACCTCCCATAGTACAAAATCACCTTCCATTGGCAAAACAGGGCAACATCTGCAGTTTGATTTCCATAACATAATTTGCTCATGCGTTTTGCCCCAAACCTGTTCAAACACTTTCCATACAACCTATCCAAGTTATCCCAACCCTTAAACACTGACTGTAACTCCATTTACTGGGTTTGCCATTTTTGATTTCAGCTCGTACAGGTTGAGTTCTGTAGGCTTGTTCAAGCACATTCAAGGTAATCTAGACATTGGAGAAGGTTAGGGGAAGTTCAAGCAAGCTCCCAAACATCTCAGGCCTTGTTGAAAAGCTCCACATTGCCATACACGAAGTCAGCTGAAACAGGTTTTTATCAACTTCCTATCTCTCTATTTAGGAACATTTAGACTTAGGTTTGTGAATAAGAAATGTAGTATTCATAGCCATGAAGTTGTACATATGCTCAGTTTTCATTTTAGTTAAGCATGCTAAGAGAATTTGATCCATGAACTTCCTGAAAAAATTAGGTTAGATTTTAGGGCCAGATAAATTCTCTATGGTATTTGAGAGTTAGGACAAGTTTCTTATATGGTTGATTTCGTCTTGAAAAATGCTACAACTTTGATGTTATGTGTTTTTGCATTAGAGCACGTATGCAGGATCTGGCATTTTGTACAGGCGCGTGTTTTTGTTTGAACAAGAAGTTTAAGATGAAGTCAGTGGGTTAGGCTTGGTTCTGGCCTTGCTTTTGACACCCCCCCCCTTTTGCTGAATACACCCCCTTGGCCCAATTTCTTTATACTTTGATATTTTTTTATTTATTTTCATTTTCTGATTTTTATTTTATATATTTTAAATATAAAAATATCCATAAATATTTTTTATAAATTTTTACATTTATTTTGTATTTTATTTTTATTTTTTCTAACATGAAAACAATTTAATTAGTATATATTTTATTTATTGAAAACTTAAAAATAATATATAAATTATACTTTTATTTTATTCACGCTAAAAAAAATATTGTTCTAAATA
Organism: Vicia faba; assembly: GCA_948472305.1. Lineage (NCBI taxonomy): Eukaryota > Viridiplantae > Streptophyta > Magnoliopsida > Fabales > Fabaceae > Vicia > Vicia faba. The sequence continues at coordinate 765,644,391 of OX451741.1, read as the reverse complement.
TATTTTTATTTTTTTTTTTGTATATATTTTATTTTATTTTTATTACATAATTAATACAATTAAAGTATACATACATACTTTTATTTTATTTAATGAATACTTGAGAATAAAAACATAAAAATATTATACTTTTAATTTTATTATTATTTATACTTAAATAAAACTTTTTCTAAATATATTTTATTTTTGTATATACACTATTTTATTTTATTGTATATAAATAGTATATTTAATATATTTGTATTCTTAAAAGAAAATTAGGGTTTACCCTTAATAAAAAATAATAATCCTTTTTTATTATTTCTTTCTTTTTACATTAAATATTTTTACATACATAAAAATAAACAAAAACCTTTTTTGCATATTCATATTATTTTGTATATTTATTTAATTTGTTTATTTAAATATTATTCATTTATTATTTATGCCATTATTCAATTTGGATGTAATAGTAAAATTAGGGTTTTAATTTCTTGTCAAATAATCCCCATTCAAAAATTGCATCCCCCTCCCCATAATCATGTTGTAATAGTGGTAGATTTATTTTACGCATTTACGCTTTCAATTATGCCATGATTAGAGATTAGGGTTTGTATGCCAACAATCCAAAAATCAAACAAAAATAGCTTGACTAATACAAAGACAAAAATGCATGAAAATAAATACACAATGCACACTTGCACCCCTAGGATTACATCCACTTGTTGCCTTAAAAAATGGGCCATGTTATGCATGTTAAGTATTTTGGCAACACAAAAACAAAACAAAAGATCATAGTCCCTCGATGACGCTATCTTGGTTGCCTATACAAAATGATCTAGTCCCTCGGAAAATTTGCTAGAAGCACTTAACACGATTGCTATCATGGTCTATACGATGACCCGCACATGTCCCGTTCAACATCCTAATACAAGGTTGTTTACCAAATGCAATGGTAAAACAACACTGTCAAAAGGGTTAAAAACATATAGGAAAGATCTTTGAGTAAAATAGGGTAGACAACTCTTAGTTACTTCATCAAAAACTTGCAAAACATCCTTGCTATTTTCAAACATACTTCACAACACAATTTGAAAACATTTCCCAAATCAAACTTTCAAACATTGAAACATCTTTTCAAAAAGACAATACATCTTTGTATACATTCAAACAAGGATCATTACTAAGGTTGCCACAACATTGGCCTCTTTTCAAAACATCTTTCAAAACCACACACAAAGCACCATTTCAAACAATTGAAAAGAAAAAGCAAGTGATCTAAACAAGTAACTAAGAGCCCATGGATAACCATGGATGAAAAGGGTGCTTGCACCTTCCCTTTTCATAATCTACCCCCCGAACCCAAGAAAACATCTCAAAGGTCTTTCCTGTGCTTTTTGACCTTTCCTTAGGATAAAATAAAAAGTCGGTGGCGACTCTTGCTAAACCGAAACATTTGCAAACACAAACGCAAAACCTCAAGTCAGGTCTCCCACCGTATCACAGAACTGGCGACTCTGCTGGGGATATCTCTAAAAGTGGAGTAACCTTAGGGTTTAGATCACCTTTGCATGCTTATCTTGTTTGCTTTGATTGCTTTACATTTGGTTCTCTTGTTTAGGTTTGAATCCTCCACCCGGATTTTTGGGAAACATTCATAGGTAAATAGCAATACGTTGTGGAAACTGTGCGGGGTATACCGACATGGTTGAAGCAATAGCTATATTAGTGCGACATATTTGTGGGTACCGATAGCCTTTGAGTCAATCAAAGAGAATACGTGGCCGCTGAGTGATGTCATGAAGCACTAATGAACTCTTAGAACCTTTACTTGACCATCTTAGATTTATTAGGGGTAGTGAGATGACCGGCTTTGGTGCAGTCTGAAGTTGGTAGATACTTGATACTACACTCATTGAGGGTTGTTTTCTTGGAATATTTCGGTCGCCAGTTAAGTGGCTAAACTGAAACAATGAACACAGAAAATAATCCAGTGATATTGAGCTCCTTAGAACCCGGTTACTATTTATAGGACAGGTTGAGCCAACTAACTCCAAGAGGGTACTTACCTATGAAACCCCGTGCAAGCCTGAAACTAGGAACTTGTGTGACTTTCTTGTACATATAATTGTGCATACATCATGAACATCATAAAGCATCTTATGCATCCACTAACCATTTCAAGGGTTTAGATCTTCATCTTTGTTCTTGTTTTATAGGTAATGGAATCTCTTCGTAGGAAAATAATTCAAGTCAACCTTGTAAGGATCCCTCCTCAACTCAAGGAGCTTACTTCCAAGATTCCAGAGAATTCTCTCTTCAGTGAAACACATGGTAGACTTCTCAACTTGGTCAACTCCAACATTGAAGAAGACATGGTGAAAGTTCTCTTCCAATTCTTTGACCCCCTACACCACTGTTTCACATTCCCTGATTACCAACTAGTACCTACTTTGGAGGAATTTTCTCAACTCTTGAGGATTCCTATTCTTCATCAACTACCCTACAATGGTACGAAAAGAGAACCAAAGCATGAAGATGTTGCTCAAGCCTTACACTTGCAACCATCTGATATCAAAGGTCATTGGGAAACCAGAAGTGGTGTCAAGGGTTTCTTGGTAAAGTTTCTTTTTGAGAAGGCACAAGACTGCTGGAATTCTCTAGATCTGCAAGCTTTTGAAGAGATTGTAGCACTCCTCATCTATGGGTTGGTCTTGTTCCCAAACCCTGATCAGCTTATAGATGTGAATGCTGTCAAGATTTTCATATCTCAGAATCCTGTGCCTACATTGCTTGGGGACATCCTACACTCATTTCACACACGAACAATGAGGAAAAGAGGTGTTCTCATGTGTTGTACTCCTCTTCTAGAAAGGTGGTTTATTTCTCACCTTCCCCAATCAGTTTTGAAGAATGAGCAGGGTTTAAGGTGGTCACAACGGTTGATGGTCCTCACACATTCTGATGTTCATTGGTGTTCTCGGTCCAGAGAAAATGTCATCATCATTGATCGTTGCGGAGAATTCCCTAATGTCCCACTACTTGGCATTAGGGGAGGAATTACCTACAACCCTTTTTAGCTCTGAGGCAATTTGGGTATGCCCGAAGGGATGGCCCTCATGATATGCTGATTCCTGACTTGGTTTTTGACTTCGACAATGACGCTCAAGGACTTCGACAAAGGTTTATCCGAGCTTGGAGGATACCCAACAAAGTGGATAGTAAGACACTGTGGCACAATAATTCCATCCCCCTTGAGCCTTATCTCAAGTGGGTACGAACCCGCACCCAGAGTCTTATGATGCCTTACCCCCACATTCTCCCCGTGATCAAAGAGCCTGTTATGGAAGGAGAGGTTCCATACACCCTCCTACATCCATACATGCCAACATCATTGGAAGAATTACAAAAGAGTTGGATACAACTCAAGGAAGAGTGGAACACTTTTGAAGCCAGCTTCTATACCAGTGAGAAGAAGGTTTTGGAACTTACCCGCCGACTTCACGAAGGGGAGACTCTTAACACTTACATCGCGCCAAAAAGGATGCGCAACGTCTTTTTACATTAAGAAGCTTTGTAATATTTTGCCCATAGGGATTTTATGTACTAACAAATTTCTTCTTATTAATATGACGTGTGTTCTTTTTGTTTACAACAAATTTGAATTTTTGAATCCTTGAATGCATTACATGAATACACATCATTCATCATATGCATTAACAGGTCTTCACACAAGGTTTCCTTATCTTTCTACTGTTTATTTCAGCAAGATGGATATAGAGCAGACGGTCAAAGATCTGCAAGCACAGAATTCGTAATTCCAACAACTCCTCATGACCTTGGCAAAGGGTCAAGAGGATCTTAAAGCACTGTTAGAGAAAGAGAAGGAAAAGGAAAAAGAATAAAAAGAAAAGAATTGGTGTGGCCACTATGGGAAGAAGATTTGAGAATCAGGCTAGGAGAGTTCTGGATTTCCCCTCGACGTCTGACGAAGGGGTTGGTAAAGGAAAGGGAGTTGCAATGCCCTCCGAGTCTGAAGCTGAAGAAGAAGAAGAGGAAGAGGATGAAGATTACTCCGAACAGCAGTACCCTCTGGCGGACAATAAGTATAAGAATCTTGAGGATCAGTTGGCAGCCATGGAGGTACAAATGGTACCTGGGCTGGATTTCAAAGAACTAGGGTTGGTTGATGGGATCGTCATTCCTCCCAAGTTCAAAGTGCCTACATTTGCTAAATACGATGGTTTGTCCCGTCCGAAGATGAATCTGCAGTCCTACGTCAGAAAGATCCAACCTCACTCTTCTGATAAGGATCTATGGGTCCACTTTTTTCAAGATAGTTTGTCGGGTACGCAATTGGACTGGTTCTATCAACTTGAGAGATTTGATGTTCATAACTGGGAGGATTTGGCTACTGCTTTCTACCGACAATACCAATATAATGCAGATTTAGCGCCTACTCGTACTCAACTATAGAGTATGGGTATGGCCTCTAATGAGGGATCTAAGGAGTATGCCCAGAAGTGGCGGGATTTGGCTGGAAGGGTGCAGCCACCATTGTCGGATAGAGAGCTGGTTGACATGTTTTTGGGGACCCTGTCAGGTCCATTCTTAAACACTTGATCGGGAGCTCATCTGCAGGGTTCACCGAATTAATTCTGACTGGTGAAAGGGTCGAAGTTGGCATTAAGAGTGGTAAAATTCAGAAGGATGCCTCCACTTCCACTTCTATCAAGAAGACCTTCCCAGCCAAGAAGGAAGTTTCTGCTGTTCACACCCAGAGAAATCAAGGGAGAATGGAGCGCCGACCAGCGGTGGGGGCTGTGATGATCCAGAACTCCTCAGCCGATCAACCTCGAAGCAGTCAACCCAGAGCTAACCAGTAAAGGGTAGAAAGGCCACAACAACAATTCACCCGGATCAATATGACACCGGCTCAGGTTCTCCCTCATCTATTAAAATTAAACCTTACCAACTTGATAGAAGCACCGAAAAACCCAAATACCTCTTCTCCCTATTATCATTCAAATGCAAAATGTGCATATCATTCGGACAGTGTGGGGCACGACACCAACAACTGTTAGGCCCTTAAAAACAAGATCCAAGATTTGATAGATTCCAAGGAGGTGGAGTTTGATGCTCCTGAAAAACCTAATGTGATATCTGCTCCTATGCCAAAACACGGTCATAATGTCCATGCTATTGTAGAAGATCTTCATGCTACCTCTGTTGATGACTTAATGACTCCATTGCCAATAATCAAGATGAATCTGTTGAAAGCCAGGATTTTCCCGGGCTGTGAAAAAGATTGTTACTTTTGTTCAACCTTGCAATCCGACTGTCCACTATTGAAGTCAAACATTCAATGCTTGATGGATACTCAAGAGATCCTCTTTCAGAAAACTCATGTTGCTACTATCACTCATGTTACTCCAATCAATGATGTTGCTATAATCACCATTTCTGACAATCTTTCCAAGACCTGCAAAAGGCCTGTTAAGATTACACCTGATCCAAAGTTTTACCGCTGAAGATTACCATGTCGGGGCCTATTCCATATAAGTCCAATAAGACAATACTGTGGAATTATAGAGGAGATATCTTCTATAACGGTGTGAAACAGATCGAATCAGTTGAATAAAATTCCAATGAAGAGACTCCTGATGTGGGGAATATTGTGGGGACAAGTAAGATCACTCGTAGCGGAAGAATCTTCTCTCCGGAGATTGCTCCTCCACGGGCAGTCTTCGGACCCTCAAGTGCTCCGGTGCCCATCAAGATATCTGTGCAAAGTCCAGTGATTGAAGAAATTGTTACTCCTGAAGTTTTACCCTCTACTGTTACTACTGATAAAGGTAAGGGAATCCAAGAAGCGCCCATCAGGACGAGGGCTCAGACTTTGGTTATCCCCGAGACCACCCAAAAGGAGATGGAGGAGATTTTAAAGATAATTAAGAAGAGCGATTATGATATCATAGAGCAGCTGGGGCAAACCCCTTCAAAAATCTCTATGCTGGCTCTATTGCTCTGCTCTAAGGCTCATGCCAAAGCCTTGATCAAATTTCTGAAGACGGCACACGTGCCTCAAGAAACTTCTGCATATCAGTTTCAAGAGTGTGTGGCTAGCCTTACAGCCGACAATGGTCTTGGTTTCTCTGATGCCGATCTAATGTCTAAAGGAAGAAAGCATAATGATGCACTGCATGTCTCGGTAGAGTGCAGAGGGACCACACTTTCTCATGTTCTGGTTGATACCGGTTCATCTTTAAATGTTCTACCAAAGAAAGCATTGGACAGGCTAGACTGTGAAGGTTTGACCCTAAAGCCCAGTAATATCATTGTTCGAGCCTTCGACGGTTCTAAGCGGATGGTTCACAGAGAAGTGGACATCCCAATTAAGGTGGGAACGAAAATTTTCAACTCTACATTTTATGTGACGGACATCCATCCTTCATATTCATGCTTATTGGGAAGGCCATGGATCAACAACGCTGGGGCAGTCACTTCTTCTCTACACCAGATGCTCAAATACCTAGTCTAGGGTAAAATCATAACAGTTCATGGTGAGCAGGAGTATATGATAAGCCACCTTAACTCTTTCCGCTACATGGAGTTAGATGGTGAATTCATAGAAACACCTTTCCAACACTTTGAAGAGGTTTCTCCTGAAGTTGCGGTAGCCAAGACAATGACTGATGCGCCCATCATTACCAAGCCTGTGTCCCGGATGTCATCCCTTAAAGATGCAGAGGTTGTAGTCAAGGAAGGAGGAAGCACAGTATGGGGTCAACTACCAGATTTTCCTTACAAGACAAATAAGTTCGGATTGGGTTTCACTGCTGCTAGCCAGAAAGTTGTGCGTCACTCCCGGGCTGGAGGACCGCCACTGAAAATCACTCATCATGGAGTTCATGCTTTAGAAGATGATGAAGAAGGAGGCAATTTTGAAGATTGGATCTTTCCAACTATTGAAGGAGGACTGAACAACTGGCAGGCGAAAGACTTCGTTCCCATTACTTTCATCAATCAGTAATTTATCTTTTGAACATTTCATGTTTGGCCTGTAATAATTATTAAACAATTCATACACTCTTTTCGCCTTATGCCTTACCCGGGGCATATAGGTCCATTTGTAAGGGTTTTGATTCTTCATTTTCATATGCCATTTTTAATGAATCATGGATGTTTTCATATATAAACTTTTGTGTTCATTTTCTTTCTTTTTACATTTTATTTTGTTTAAAGGTGGCTATCCCTTACACACACCCACACTCACAAAATGCAGGTACTCATTCACTCCGGATTCCATGGGTAAAAATTCTGCTATGGCCTTCAATGACTCTGAAGATCTGGTCAATCATGCCGAATACGAAGGTGATGAAGACTGTGAAGTGCCTGGAGAGTTGGCTAGACTTTTGCAACAAGAAGAAAGAGTTATTCTGCCCCATGAAGAGTTGTTAGAGACTATCAATTTGGGTACTGTCGAAGATAGAAAAGAGGTTAAAGTGGGTGCCAACCTGGAGCCAAGTGTCAAAGGGCGCTTAGTTCAGCTGTTGAATGAATATGTTGAGATCTTCGCCTGGTCCTATGAAGACATGCCGGGACTAGATATAGATATTGTGGTTCACCGTCTCCCTACAAGAGAGGATTGTCTGCCAATCAAGCAGAAAGTCCGCCGAATGAGGCCCGATATGCCTGAAAAGATCAAAGTTGAAGTGATGAAACAGTTCAATGCTGGCTTTCTTGCTGTTACTTCCTATCCACAATGGGTTGCTAACATTATGCCCGTGCCTAAGAAGGACGACAAAGTCAGAATGTGTGTGGACTACAGAGATTTAAACAGGGCTAGCCCTAAAGATGATTTTCCACTACCACACATTGACATCTTGGTTGACAACACAGCTCAACACAAGGTATTCTCTTTCATGGATGGATTTTCAGGGTACAACCAGATCAAAATGGCCCCCGAAGACATGGAGAAGACTACTTTTGTTACGCAGTGGGGCACCTTCTGCTATAAAGTGATGCCATTCAGACTGAAGAATGTCGGGGAAACCTATCAGCGAGCCATGGTAGCTTTGTTTCATGACATGATACATCATGAGATTGAAGTCTACATAGACGACATGATAGCCCATTCACAAACAGAAGAAGAACACCTCGAACATCTGCAAAAGCTGTTTGTCAGGTTAAAAGAATACAAGCTCAGACTGAACCCTAGCAAGTGCACTTTCAGAGTCAGGTCCCGTAAACTTTTGGGGTTTATCGTCAGTAACAAAGGCATCGAGGTTGATCCTGCCAAAGTCAAAGCTATACAAGAAATGCCTGCCCCCCGCACTGAGAAGGAGGTCAGAGGTTTCTTGGGACGCCTAAACTACATCGCAAGGTTCATCTCTCACCTAACATCTACCTGTGAGCCAATCTTCAAGTTGTTGAAGAAAGATCAGGTGGTTGAATGGAATAATGATTGTCAAGTTGCTTTCGATAAAATCAAGGAGTATTTGCTAGAACCTCCTATCTTGATGCCACGCGTCGAAGGAAGACCGTTAATCATATATCTAACTATTTTGGATAACTCAATGGGGTGCGTACTGGGCCAACATGACTAGTCTGGCCGAAAAGAGCATGCCATTTATTACCTTAGCAAAACGTTTACCGACTGTGAGACTCGCTACTCATTGCTCGAGAAAACTTGCTGCGCTTTGGTATGGGCTGCTCACCGGCTAAGGCAGTATATGTTGACACATACCACTTTGCTGATTTCCAAAATGGATCCGATCAAGTACATCTTCGAGAAGCCTGCTTTACTCAGAAGAATCGCTAGATGGCAGATGATCCTGACTGAGTATGATATCCAGTACACAACCCAAAAAGCTATAAAAGGGAGTGCACTAGCTGACCATCTAGCTCATCAAGCCGTCGAAGATTACCAATCTATGAGGTTCGACTTCCCTGACGAGGATATTATGACATTGGACAACATTAAAGGTAACGGACCGTATGACGGACCTGAACAAGGATCCCGATGGACCCTGTACTTTGATGGTGCTTCAAATGCACTTGGAAACGGTATCAGCGCGGTACTTAGCTCTCCAGAAGGCTTCCATATACCTTTCACTGCTAGACTCTGCTTCAGCTGCACCAACAACATGGCCGAGTATGAAGCTTGTATCTTTGCTCTCAAGGCTACTATGGACTTGGGAATCAAATCTCTGGTTGTATTTGGGGACTCAGCTTTGGTTATCAGTCAAATCAAAGGAGAGTGGGATACTAAACACCCTAACCTCATCCCTTACAAAGAACATGTCCTGACATTGTTACCACATTTCGAGCAGATCACCTTCGATCACTTCCCGCGATAAGAGAATCAGTTGGCGGATGCGTTAGCTACAATGTCATCCATGTTTAAACTTAATTGGGATGATGAGGCACCTCAAATCACCATTGAACGAATGGACGAACCAACACATTGTCACGAGATTAATACCGAAGAAGTGGTGGACCGACCTTGGTTTCATGACGTCAAAAGGTATCTCGAAGCACAAGAGTACCCTGAAGGAGCTTCAGTCAACGACAAAAAGTTCTTAAGGAGGTTCGCTGCCAAGTTCTTTCTGAGCAATGGTATCCTATACAAGTTCAATCTTGATTGTGTCCTACTCCGTTGTATGGACAAGATTGAAGCTGAGAAGATCATGGCTGAACTACATAATGGCCCCTTTGTCACCCACTCAAGCGGTCATACGATGGCTAAGAAGATTCTACGGGCAGGCTACTACTGGTCTACCATGGAAGCTGATTGTCATCAACATTCCCGTACTTGTCACAAATGCCAAATCTATGCTGACAAGGTACATGTTCCCCCAGTCCCTCTCAATGTCTTAACAGCTCCTTAGCCATTCGCAATGTGGGGAATCGACATGATTGGAGAGATCAAGCCTACAGCATCTAATGGACACTGTTTCATCCTGGTGGCCATTGATTACTTTACCAAGTGGGTCGAAGCAGCTTCCTTCGCCTCTGTTACAAAGAATGTGGTTTCCCGCTTCATCAAGCAGAACCTCATATGCCGGTATGGTATCCCCGACAGGATCATTACGGATAACGGTACAAATTTGAACAATACTATGATCACCGCTCTGTGCGAGTAGTTCAAGATTCAACATCACAATTCATCTCCCTATCAGCCAAAGATGAACTGTGTTGTTGAAGCTGCGAACAAAAATATCAAGAAAATCATTCAAAAGATGACAGTCACCTACAAAGACTGGCATGAGATGTTACCGTTTGCTCTACACGGATATTGTACCACGGCACGCACTTCAACTGGGGCAACCCCCTTTTCTTTGGTATATGGCATGGAAGTTGTTTTACCTATGGAAGTTCATATCCCTTCCTTGAGAATCATGAAGGATGCTGGTTTGAGTGAAGACGATTGGATTCAGACCCGGCTTGATCAACTTAACTTGATGGACGAGAAACGACTTACTGCTGTTTGTCATGGTCAGGCGTATCAGAAACGTATGATCAAGGCCTTCAACAAGAAAGTCAAGAGACAAGTATATCAAGTTAGGGACCTTGTAATCAAGCGAATCATCTTGCCGCAAAGTGATCCCAGGGGCAAGTGGACTCCTACTTACGAAGGACCATTTGTGATCAAAAGCATATTTTCTGGTGGGGCAATGATTCTGACCACCATGGACGGTAATGACCTGCCGCACCCTACGAACACAGACATAGTCAAAAGATACTACGCATAAAGCGACCCGACGAGTTGAAAACCCGAAAGGGCGACTTGGGAAAAAATGGGAATCCCGGTGAATCGAAAACCCGAAAGGGCGGTTCAGGCAAAAATTAGGGATAAAAAAAAAATCTGTACACCCGGCAAGTTGAAAACCCGAAAGGGCGACTTGGGCAAAAAAAGGTTTCCCGGTGGATCGAAAACCCGAAAGGGCGGTCCGGGCAAAAGTTAGGGAATTAAAGCGTATGACTATGTCTCGTCGGATCACTTTAAGGACAATCTCTTTACAAACAAGCTCCTGGCTTCTGACCAATCCAATCATCTGCGGACGAAGCAACAAATGGACAAGATACTCAGAGTTGTGAAGGCTATAGCCGAATGGGAACCCCATGGAATTGTTACGCATAGCCATCTTTCTTTGTATAAATTTTTCTCATTTTTATGACAACATTTTCTTACTAGGATGTCTGTCTCCTTTGTACAAAATACTTACACAAAGTTAATACAAAATATTTCAAAGTGCAGAAATTTGTTTGTTCTTTCTTACACTTGTGTTTTATTTGAAAACGTCCAATGATTTATTAAATGAGCATATGCATTTGAATATAATCACTGCTTACAAATAAAATAGAATGAGAAAGGATAATTACTGATAGGTTGAAAGTATAAGAAGACGTCTTTATGTTATTCCGGAGGAAATCCCCTCCAGCATGTCATCCAGATTCTCAACAGAGCTAAAACCTTGAAATACACATCCCCAGTGGAGTTAAGTTTCAAAATTCCCATCAGAGCTAAGTTTCTAAACCCCCAATCCCCAGCGGAGCCAGAAGACTTTGAACTACAAATCCCCAGTGAAGATGAAACTTTCTTCCCCAACGGAGTCCAAAACATCAACCTTTAAACCACAGTGGAAATCATCTGGTTTCTCCAAATCCCCCAGCAAGTTTCTTAAAACCTGGAAATCAACCAGATAACAGTTAACTCTTATCCCCAACCAAGGATAAAACCTTAGAAGATTGGCATACTCCCAATCTCCTGACACCCTTAACAGAATGAAGATTCTCGTTCTTAAAACCCCATAAGATTGGCATACACCCAACCTCCTGACCCAAACGCCTGAATGAAGATTCTCATTCTTGCTTCCTAAATAGATTGGCATATAACCCAAGCTTTTGAAAACTCTCCAACAGGATAAACATTCTCCCCACGGAGTTATTTCCCGACAGAACACAGATTTTTGTTCTCTTTTCTCCAGTTGAAGCCTCCCAGGTTTTAATCCCCCAGTAGAGATCGTCAGAGTTTCCCTTATCCTCTAGGAAAGTAATAAAGGATTCTCAATTCCCCACAGAATTTGTCAAAGCTCTTGTTAATCCCCACAAGTCACCAAGGATTTTCAATCCCCAGCAGTAGTCCAAAGGATTCCTCAGTCTCAACAATCAAAGGTTTTGAATCTCCAGCAGCAGTCAAGGGTTTATTTTCCCCGGCAGTAGTCGAAGATTTCATTATCTCCCGCTATCAAGGATTTATTTTCCTCATCAGGATGGCTAATCAACTTACATGCGCATACATTACATTCATATATCATAAACATTGATAAAACACATTTATTGCACCATACATTTCATGCAACATAACTTTGTGTTTTCAGCTAATATTTTACCCTTTTCAGGATAAGATCAAAAGCTATCTTTAACAAATGTTCAAAGATTTCAGATACAGTATGGATACACCCCAGACACGGCGGTCATTCTATTACTCATTCAGAATTTCAAGTCAAAATACGGTATGGATACACCCCAGACACGGCGGTCATTCTACTACTCATACAGACTTCAACAATCAGATACAGACTAGATACGCTCCAAACACATAAGCCATTCTATTTATCATTCAGATTCAACTATCAAATTCAAGTTCAGATACACTCCAGACACGGAAGTCATTCTGTCACTTATTCAGATCCCAGTTATAGTTCAGATATACTCCAGACACGGAAGTCATTCTGCTACTCATACAGATCTCAACTACAGATACAGTCCAGATACGCTCCAGACACGGTTTCCATTTTGTCACTCATTCAAACCTATTCCCAACCCATAGATACTCCAGGCACGGATGTCTTTCTGTCGCCTATCTAGATTTCATATTTCGGATACAATACAGATACACTCCAGACACAGACGCCATTCCGTTGCTCATACAGATCCAATCTCTCAGATACAACACAGAGATTTTTGGACTTTCAATACTAAAAGTGACTTTCATACTTCATGTTGAACTCATAAGTTTGTCCATACCAAGTTTCAAGCCTTGAATCAAATTTTTACCAAGTCAATTGGACAGTTGACCTAGAAATCAGCTGTATTGGGGGAAAAGTCAATTGTGGCCAATTTACAGTCAAACCTCACAATTTTTGATCCATATCAACATTATAAACTCACATGAACCATTTGATCAAGTTTGGACCACAAATCCACAAGAAATTTGATCAGATCACCAAAAGGGGAAAATGGTCATTTTTGGGGTTTTGACTGCACAAGGGCAATTTCTGATTTTTGACCTAGCCAATGGCAAATTGGGTTCAAGCATGGATTCAAGGACTCAATGGCATCATCTTAACCTATTCACAAGGTTCAAAATATCTCAATTGCATTGGATTGACAGATGAATTTTTCAGTCAACTGATCAAATTTGACTGTACACTGAAAAGTCAAACTTTGACTTTTTGGTCAAAATCAAATGCCAAGGGTCATTTTTCATCAAGATGTGTCAAAACATGAAACTTGTTCATCAAGAAACCCATTTTTGCAAATTAGGATTTAAAGTTGAAAAATTTCATAACTTAGAATTTTTCTAAGTTATGAAATTTTCTTAATTTTTCCTAACTTTGCCCACCATTTTCACCATGATGCAATTGGATTCAAACAAAACTTCCAACATGAAAGTTGTAGTCCTCCACAAAGTATACAACTTTGATTCACAAATTTTTCCCAAAAGAAGTTTTAATCTCAAGTTATGATTTTTGGAACAAGGGTCCATGGAACTTTTAACTTAGTGAAATTTTGCCCTAATTTAGGCAGGATTTTGACCTATCTTCATGGCCATTTTTCATGTAGTTCCAGTTGGAATCTCAAATTTCATTTCAAAGATGGAAGGTATAGCATGTTGCAAGCTTTCCAAAATGTCCAAGAACTCTCCAAACTCATTTGTGGTTAGGGAGAATCGAAGGCTTGAAGTTGGCAAAAACTCACTTTTCATCCATGGCATGTTCATAGTGATACAAGTTACCAATTCTAATCAGCTTGCTTTGCACTAGATTACAGGCCTCAAAACCATTCCACACTCAATAATTAAATGCAAATCCATAGGTCTAAGGCATTGTTTTGGTCATTAGAGCATTGCACACAAGATTAATCCCTAAATAGAAAAAGCAACATTGCCATTTTTGCCAAAATATGCTTTATGTCAAAACCACATCTCTTCAGCCTGGAATAAGATCTTGTGCAGAAAAGCATATCCACCAACTTGAGGGGCCAAGATCAGAAGAAGCGGGCTGATAGATAGCCTGTATAGGCTTGTATTACATCATTGTTCATTTTGGCTTAAAACAGAAGAAACATGTCCAAAACACTAGAACTTGAACATCTGTGAAAACCAACTTGTGCAAGCTTTTGAGACAACTTTCTCACATCCCCTTGAGCCAGAAACACGACCCTTTGAGCCTTCAAACCTCCCATAGTACAAAATCACCTTCCATTTCCAAAACAGGGCAACATCTGCAGTTTGATTTCCATAATACAATTTGCTCGTGCGTTTTTCCCCAAACCTGTTCAAACACTTTCCATACAACCTATCCAAGCTATCCCAACCCTTAAACACTGACTGTAACTCCATTTACAGGGTTTGCCATTTTTGATTTCAGATCGTGCAGGTTGAGTTCTGTAGGCTTGTTTAAGCACATTCAAGGCAAGCTAGACATTGGAGAAGGTCAGGGGAAGTTCAAGCAAGCTCCCAAACATCTCAGGCCTTGTTGAAAAGCTCCACATTGCCATACACGAAGTCAGCTGAAACAGGTTTTTATCAACTTCCTATCTCTCTATTTAGGAACATTTAGACTTAGGTTTGTGAATAATAAATGTAGTATTCATAGCCATGAAGTTGTACATATGCTCAGTTTTCATTTTAGTTAAGCATGCTAAGAGAATTTGATCCATGAACTTCCTGAAAAAATTAGGTTAGATTTTAGGGCCAGAGAAATTCTCTCTGGTCTTTGAGAGTTAGGACAAGTTTCTTATATGGTTGAATTCGTCTTGAAAAATGCTACAACTTTGATGTTATGTGTTTTTGCATTAGAGCACGTATGCAGGATCTGGAATTTTGTACAAGGCGCGTGTTTTTGTTTGAACAAGAGGTTGAAGATGAAGTCAGTGGGCTGGGCTTGGTTTTGGCCTTGCTTTTGACACCCCCCTTTTGCTGAATACACCCCTCTGGCCCAATTTCTTTATACATTGATATTTTTTATTTACTTTCATTTTCTGATTTTTATTTTATATTTTCTAAATATAAAAATATCCAAAAATATTTTTTATAAATTTTTACATTTATTTTGTATTTTATTTTTATTTTTTCTAACATGAAAACAATTTAATTAATATATATTATATTTATTGAAAACTTAAAAATAATATATAAATTATACTTTTATTTTATTCTTTATTTTATTCACGCTAAAAAAAATATTGTTCTAAATATATTTTTATTTTTATTTTTGTATATATTTTATTTTATTTTTATTACATAATTAATACAATTAAAATATACATACATACTTTTATTTTATTTAATGAATACTTGAGAATAAAAACATAAAAATATTATACTTTTATTTTTATTATTATTTATATTTTAATAATACTTTTTCTAAATATATTTTATTTTTGTATATACACTATTTTATTTTATTGTATATAAATAGTATATTTAATATATTTGTATTCTTAAAAGAAAATTAGGGTTTACCCTTAATAAAAAATAATAATCCTTTTTTATTATTTCTTTCTTTTTTACATTAAATATTTTTACATACATAAAAATAAACAAAAACCTTTGTTGCATATTCATATTATTTTGAATATTTATTTAATTTGTTTATTTAAATATTATTCATTTATTATTTATGCCATTATTCAATTTGGATGTAATAGTAAAATTAGGGTTTTAATTTCTTGTCAAATAATCCCCATTCAAAAATTGTATCCCCCTCCCCATAATCATGTTGTAATAGTGGTAGATTTATTTTACGCATTTACGCTTTCAATTATGCCATGATTAGAGATTAGGGTTTGTATGCCAACAATCCAAAAATCAAACAAAAATAGCTTGACTAATACAAAGACAAAAATGCATGAAAATAAATACACAATGCACACTTGCACCCCTAGGGTTACATCCACTTGTTGCCTTAAAAAATGGGCCATGTTATGCATGTTAAGTATTTTGGCAACACAAAAACTAAACAAAAGATCATAGTCCCTCGATGATTCTATCTTGGTTGCCTATACAAAATGATCTAGTCCCTCGGAAAATTTGCTAGAAACACTTAACACAATTGCTATCATGGTCTATACGATGACCCGTGCCTGTCTCGTTCAACATCCTAATACAAGGTTGTTTACCAAATGCAATGGTAAAACAACACTGTCAAAAGGGTTAAAAACATATAGGAAAGATCTTTGAGTAAAATAGGATAGACAACTCTTAGTTACTTGATCAAAAACATGCAAAACATCCTTGCTATTTTCAAACATACTTCACAACATAATTTCAAAACATTTCCCAAATCAAACTTTCAATCATTGAAACATCTTTTCAAAAAGACAATACATCTTTGTATACATTCAAACAAGGATCATTACAAAGGTTGCCAAAATGATGGCCTCTTTTCAAAACATCTTTCAAAACCACACACAAAGCACCATTTCAAACAATTGAAAAGCAAAAACAATTGATCTAAACAAGTAACTAAGAGCCCATTGATAACCATGGATGAAAAGGGTGCTTGCACCTTCCCTTTTCATAATCTACCCCCCGAACCCAAGAAAACATCTCAAAGGTCTTTCCTGCGCTTTTTGACCTTTCCTTAGGATAAAATAAAAAGTCGGTGGTGACTCTTGCTAAACTGAAACATTTGCGAACACAAACGCAAAACCTCAAGCCATTTCTCCCACCGTATCACAGTGACTATTGGTGAAAGGATTGAAGTAGGTATAAAAAGAGATAAGATACAAGGGGCATCATCTAGTACCCCTTATAATCCAAAAATACATGTTCCTAACTTCTCAAAAAATAAGGAAGGAGAAATCAATGTTGTAGCATCACATCTAAGAACACAACAACCATTGGTGATTCCACGAGAACAACAATAACAAAACAGGTTTGAAAGACCTCCGAGAAGATTTGATCCTCTCCTCATTCCGCATAGTCAATTATTGCAACATTTAATCAAGGCATCTTTGGTAGAGCTAAAGCCTATAGATCCTCTAATTGGGGCACTCCCGCCGAAGTATGATGAAAATTCCAGGTGTAAATATCATGCCAATTCTCCAGGGCATACTATAGAAAAATGTTGGGCCTATAGACACAAGGTTCGAGATTTGTTGGATTCTCAGGATATCACTTTTGACAAACTAAACATCAAGACGAACCCCATGCCTCCGCATGGTGGACCAACAGTAAATGCAATTGAGGAGGTCACTAACTTTGGGGAAGCCAGACAAGCAAAGGCCCCGGTAAACCTTTTGAAAGAATATATGTTGGAGTGTGGTTTCTTCTTGGAACACAATGAAGATTTTGAGAAGACATTACAAAAATTGGTGGATCAGGGGATAGTCTAATTTGGGCAATACCCTGAAGAATAATACATAGCTGTGATCGATAGAAGTGCAAAGAAGCCATTGGTAATTCTCTGCTAAGGGTCAAACCTTAATAAGAAGACTCTTGTGATTCCATGGGGAGAGTAAACATAAGAACCAGTGATGATTGTTATACCCTAAAATTTTCCCTCTCATTTCTCAAGATATTTCCTACAAAGATCTTCAAATAAGTCAAGTTTGCGCAAGTATCGACTAGGTCAAGCCATCTCCTCAGTACTGATGTCTCAAATTAGGGTTTAAGTTTGCACAAACACAGTTGGATATCTAATATTTCAAATGACTTTCATGGATCATTATGGACCCTCAAGATTCCTCCTGTCAAGTTTCAAGGCTTGGATCACAAAACCGCTCAGTCAATTGACCGGGTGTTCTAAAATCAACTATATTAGTTAAAAAGTCAATTGTGTTCAACCTACAGTCAAACTTCAAGATTTTGGACCAATATCAACATTTTGAGGTCATAAGTATCATCTAATCAAGATTGGATCACAATTCTTCAAGAAAATTGTTCAAATCAACAAAAGGGCAAAATGGTCAAAATTAGGGTTTTGATTAAGAATGACCAATCTTTGACTTTTGACCTGGTACTTGACTTATTGGTTCAGAATATAATCTCAAGGACTCAAGTGCATCATTTTGACCTAGTCTCATATTCCAATTCACCTCCCGAGATCAGTGGATTGATAGATGAAATTTGGTCAACTGATGAAAAAGTCAATTGTACACTGAAAAGTAAAACTTTGACTTTTTGGTCAAATTTGAGTTTCAAAAATCACATTTCATCAAGACATTCAAAATATGAAATTTAATCATCAAAAAAATCAAGAAGGTCAAGAATCAAATTTGCAAAACTTGGAAAAATTTCTAAGTATTTTCTATACATGATTAATTTCATTACCTCATGACATCCTTTTTCACTATAATTCAAAATAATTCAAGATGTTACAAATAATTCAAGTTATTACAAGACTGCATTTTTAAGTTAGAATTTGTTAAGTTACAAATCCTAAAGTTTTTTCTTGCTTGAATTTTTCCCTTTGACTCAATGTCCAAACTTTGCCACTATGTTGTCCACAAAATAGACTTGTATCATGCTACAAATGTTTGTCCAAGAAAGCCAAAAACCATGTCAAAAACAGTCTGTTGTAATGCTATAAAACAGCCATGCACCAAGCTGCCACAACACTCCAAAACTGCTGCAAAACAGCCTTGCTATGCTACCACTAACCCAATCCAAGCCTGCATTATCTCAGTCCCATATTTGCACCAAATTAGCACATAAGGGCTGCATCCAAAAGAAATGAAACAGTATACCCAAATAGTTCAAAAACTTTTTTTACCTCCCAAAATCTCAGTCAATTTTCATCTACAAATAAATTGTTTTCACAACTTACAAAGGGTTGGATTTTGGAGAGAAAAAGAGAGAAGAGAAAAGAAACAGAATTCTTTATAACCTTTGCCCATTCAAAAACTCTGCTCTATTTTTTTCATTCACAAAATAGAAAAACCTAAACCATTATACAACCTTGAAAGCTTTCTTCTAAACCAACTATCCAAACACCTCATATACATCACATAGATATTGTTCAAACACAAGAATAATTTATGTAACACCCTTAACATCACCTTCCAAACATAAACAAAAAAACAGTATTTTTGCACCTTTGACTGGGTTGGAGCGATTCTAGAACTTTGCGGCACAGAGCAAGGATCGGAGCACCTTCAAGGAGGAGCTCGATCAATTATCACTTTGCATCTAGAGACATCAATACATGTTCCAAAGTTTCACTTCAAGAGGTATACTTTTTTCCAAACTGTAATATCTTTATTCATACAACAGTTGGTGTTTGTGTTCGAAAGATATATAAAAAAAAAGATAGATCAAAAGAAGAAAACTCAATGAAAAAATCCAAGATAAGGGTCTGACACGGGTGCCCATGTCACACTACATGGACCGTGTCATCTCAGCTGTTTAAAAATCTAATGAAAAGTGCAGGACAAGGTGCTGACACAGGCGCCCGTGTCACAGGACACAGCCCGTGTCAGGTCTACTGGAGCCTGAAACATGCAAAGTGGCAAGTCAGGGTGCTGACATGGGTTCCCATGTCACAGGACACGGCCCGTGTCAAGTTAGCTGGTGAAAAAAGAAAAAATGTGCATGGATCATTACAGGGTGCTAACACGGGTGCCCATGTCACGGGACACGGCCCGTGTCAGACCAGACAGCATAAATCTTTATTTATTTTTTACTTTTTTCTTTTATTTTCATTTGATTTGGTTGTAATAGTAAAATTAAGTTTTATTTGCTTTTATCTTCCCATTTGTAAACTTATACCATTGTCCCCTAAAGTGATGTAATGGCGTAGGAATTTAATTTCCACAAATTTATCGCTTTAATATAATTGTTAGTAATTAGGATGTGTATGTCAAGATAAAATCAATCTTAGAGAACCCTAATATCAAAGACAAAAATGCATGCGATCAAAACACCGTTCACACACGCGCACCTCTAGGTTAACCCACTTTGTTGCCTCGAAAAATATTCATGTCCCTGGAATATGGGCGCTTTAGCAAAGACCCTCGATAAATAAAAAGATCATGGTCCCTTGATAACCCTTTGGCGTTGCCTTCAGTAAAACGATCTTAGTCCCTACGAAAATTGCTAAAGTGTTTCATAAGTTACCTTCTATGACTATACGATTGACCCACGCCCATTCCTTTGCATCCAAAGATAGGGCTATTTATCAATCAATGGTAAGGTAGAAATATCTAAAGGAGGAGGAAAAGAACAAAGACCTTTTGAGTAGGTAGGACGCTCGTAGTTGCTGGCTCACAAACTAAAACTATCTCCACACTCACACTTTCAAAACATCTTCAAAAACAAATATCTCTTTGAACTATTTTTAAAACCAACACTTTGTATACATTCTTATAGAGAAAAGAATCATTACAAAGTTTGCCGAAACAAAGGCATTTTCAAAATATTTTCAAATTTACACCAATCACAAACACATTTCAAACAAAGAATTGCCAAAGTGATCAAGCAACTTAGAGCCCATAGGTAACTACGGATGAAAAGGGTGCTTACACCTTCCCTTTTCATAACCTACCCACCGAACTCAAGAAAAAAACCTCAAAAGGTCTTTCCTGTTCTTTTCACCCTTTCCTTTATTGGATAAAAGAAAAGTCAGTGGCGACTCTTGCTATCTGCAACAATTACAATAAAACGCAAAACACCCAAGTCAGTTCTCCCACCGTATTACAGAACTGGCGACTCTGCTGGGGAGTTCTTAAAAGTGGGGTTACCTTAGAGATTAGATCACATTTAATTGCTTTCATTGTTTAATTTGTTTGCTTTACATTTATGGGTTTTCATTTGGGCTTATTTTGATCCTCTACCCGGATCTGGGAACATTATTAGATAAATAGCAAAAATTGTGGAGACTGTACGGTGTAGACTGGTCTGGTTGAGACAATAGTTATGTTAGTGTGACACATTTGTGGGTACCGGTATCCCTTATGGCGAATTAAGGAGAATATGGGACTGCTGTGTGGTGTCATGAAGCACTAACGAACCTTAGAACCTTTAATTGAACAACTTGGCCATTAGGAAGTAGTGAGGTAGCTGGGTTTGGTGCAGTCCGAAGTTGGTTGATACTCGATATTGCACTCATTGAGATCTTACTTTTAGGATATTTCGGTCGCCAACAAAGAGGCTTGTGCTGAAACATTGCCTGATAAAGAAAGATCGATGATATTGAGATCCCCTAGAACCTGATTACTTTCTAGGACAGGTTACACCAACTAAACTTCAAGAGGGTATTTACCAATGAAACCTCATGCAAGCCTAAACCTAAGGACTTGTTTGATTTTCTTGTGTATGTTTACTTGTACATAACATCATGACATCATACCATTGCATTTGCACTAACCATTTTAAGGACTTTGGGGATTTATCTTTGTGTTATTTTGTAGGACATGGATTCTGCATGAAGAAATACCATCGGAATTAACCTTGTGAGAGTGCCTCCTCAACTTAAGGAATTATCATCAAGGGTTCCCAACGATTCTCCATTCACCAAGAAGTATGGTCGTCTCATCAACTTGGTTACAACAATCTTTGAAGAGGATATGGTAGATGTGATCTTCCAATTCTTTGATCCTAAATACCATTGCTTTACATTTCCTGATTACCAATTAGTGCCTACTATGGAAGAATTTTCTCAACTCTTGGGAGTGCCCATTCTTGATCAATTACCCTTCACCGGTATTGAAAGAGACCCAAGACCTGAGGAGATTGCTCGAGCTTTACATTTGCAACGGTCCGACGTCGTGGCAAATTGGGAAACAAGAAGTGGTGTTAAAGGGTGTCTATCCAAGTTTCTATTTGAGAAGGCACAACAATTTTGGGAGGCTATGTATTTTCAAGCTTTTGAATAAGTGGTGGCTCTTCTAATTTATGAGATGTTACTGTTTCCTAACTTGGACCAACTCATAGATGTGAATGCAGTCAAAGTTTTTCTATCTCGTAACCTGGTGCCTACCTTGCTTGGGGATATCTTACATTATTTTCACACTCGAACCATGAAGAGAAGAGGAATTATTATGTGTTTCACTCCTTTGTTGGCTAGGTGGTTTATTTCTCACCTACCTCTATTTGTTTTTAAGAATGATCGAGGCATCAGATGGTCTAATAGGTTGATGTCACTCAGGCATTCGGATATTCATTGGTGTTCTCGATCTTTGGAGGACGTTATCATCATTAATCGATATGGGGAATTCCCTAATGTCCCTCTCCTAGGTATTAGGGGAGGTAACACCTGTAATCCTTGTTTGGATTTGGGATAGTTTAGGTATGCTAGGAGGGATGGTCCTCATGATGCACTTGTCCAAGGAATTACATTTGACTACGAGAACAATGTCCAAGGTTATCGTCAGAGGTTCATACGAGCTTGGGCATGGTAAATAAAGTTGATAGCAAGACATTGGGGCATAATAACTCCATTCCTTTGGAGCCTTATCTCGAGTGGGTGCGAGCTCGCTCTCAAAGTCTCATGATACCTTATGAGGCCATTCTACCTATCATCATGGAGCCTATTACAGAGGGAGATATTCCTTACACTATTCTCCATCTTGACATTCCGACTACTCTCGAGGAGTTGCAAAGATCTTGGATTCAACTCAAAGGGGAGTGAGACACCTTTGAAACCCAGTTCTACGCAAGAGAGAAGAGGGTTTTGGAGCACACGAGACAACTTCATGAAGAGCGGAGTTTGAATGCCTACATTGCACCGAAGAGGATGAACTCATGGGAAGCTTGAGTCCTTTTTGTTTTAGGAATTTATTTTGTATTATCTTTATTTACTCCATTGTAAACCCAAGGGGCAGTTTTTCAACTGTTTGAACTTATTAATGCAATTAATGTTTGTTTTCTCTTTGCTTAAACAAATTTAAATCTTAAAAGTCTTTGAAACCATTTGCATACGCATTTCATGCATCATAACATAAGAAGGTTTTCAGACATAGGTTTCCTCATCTTTCTACTGTTTATTTCAGTAAGACCGTGAAAGACTTGTAGAAGCAGAATTCTCAATTTCAGGAAACCTTGTTGACCCTAGCCAAAGGACAACAAGAGCTGATGTCGCTTCTAGTGGCCAAAAAGAAGACCGGGAAGAAAGCACTGATCAACATGGGGAAAAGGTTTAAAGGTCCCGTCCGTCAAGTACAAGTGGCTGAAGAGTCATCCGAGGAGGATGGAAATCAGAATGAAGACGCAAGGAGCACCCGTGATAAGGGTGCCAACAATCAAGCTTTTGAGGATGAAGATTACTTTGATGAACATTATCCACCGGATGAGGATGAATACAAGCAACTGGAGGATAGGTTGAAAGCTGTGGAAATTCAAGTCGTGCCTGGCTTGGATTTTGGTGATTTAGGCTTGATACCTGGAGTGGTTATCCCACACAAGTTCAAAATTCCATTCTTTCCTAAGTATGATGGAGTTTCATGCCAAAAACTTCACTTGAGGTCCTACGCCCGCAAGATACAACCCCATACCACTGACAAGAAGTTATGGGTATATTTCTTCCAAGAGATTTTGTCTGGGACTCAGTTAGAATGGTTTTACCAGTTGGAGGGCTCCATCATTCATACTTGGGAAGATCTAGCCACAGCTTTCCACTGCCAGTATCAGTACAACACTGATTTGGTGCCGACTAGAGTCCAACTTCAAGGAATGACAATGGGGACTAATGAAGGGTTTAAAGAGTACACGTAAAAATGGAGGGATCTTGTTGGTAGAGTCCAACCACCACTGACTGATAGGGAGCTGGTGGACATGTTCATGGGAACATTAACGGGCCCATTTTTCAACTTATTAATTGGGAGCTCATCGTCTGGTTTCACTTAGTTAATACTGACTGGTGAAAAGGTCGAGAGTGGTGTCAAGAGAGGAAAAATTCCCATGGCATCTGCTTCTACATCTAACGCTGTAAGGAAGCCCTTTGCTGGAAAGAAAGAAACCAACATTGTATATGGTTCAAGAAGCCATACCAAGAAGGATCATCGTCCATCTGTTGATGCTTTTTTGATCTCCAACCCTCCATCTACTCAAATACAACCATAATAAACTAACCATCAAAGGTCTGAGATTCCAAGAAGACAATTCACGAAGATTAACATGTCATTGTCCCAAGCCTTGCAACACCTATTAAAAGCCAGCTTAGTAACATTGCGTGATCCACCATCAAATCCCAATGTTTCATCACCGAAGTACAATCCTAATGACAAATGCACATATCATTCCAACAACCCTGGGCATGAAACTGATCAATGTTGGGCTCTAAAAAATAAGATTCAAGATATTATCGACTACCGAACTATTGAGTTTGACCCACCTACAACTCCAAAATATTATAATTGCACCAATGCCAAGTCATGGAAAAGGTGTCAATGCAATTGAAGACATTACTTTTGTTTCCTCTATTGAAGATTTGAATACTCCACTGACCGTTGTTAAAGAGAATCTGCTGAGAGCTAGGGTTTTCCCTGGCTGTTTGAATAACTGTAATTGTTGCACCGAATAAGTTAATGGATGCAAATGGCTGAAGGAAGGTGTTCAACACCTGATAAATAGTCATGAGATCATGTTTTAAAAAACGCCGACCATCAAAAGTTTAACCAAAAAAGTTGAAGACGTTTCTATCATAAAAATTTCCAACAAGCCTCTTAAGATCTCCTCAGAATGTCCTATTAGGATCTCCAACGAACCAACGATTTCTCCCTTGATAATTACTGCTCCTGGGCCGATTCCTTACTCCTCCGACAAGGTAGTTCCTTGGAATTATGGTGTTGAGGTTTACTATCATGGAATTAAGCAAGATTCCTAGATAAAGGAAGACAAGGCTGATGATGTTACAAATATTGTTGGTTCTAGCAGGGTAACGAGAATGGGGGGGGGGGGGGGGGGGTTCTCTCCTAACATTTTCACGCCCAACTACTACGAGGACACCTATCCGCATTACCATTGAAAAGTCTAGTACTGATACTAGGGGTAAAGAGAAAGTGGTTGAGCCTGCCAGGACGGAGGCGCCAACCAAAGATGTTACCATTGAGGAACCTTCCACCCAAGAGATGGAAGAAATTTTGAAGATCATAAAAAAGAGTGATTTCAAGATAGTATAACAACTTGGGAAAACCCCCTCCAAAAATCTCTATGTTGTCTTTGCTGCTTTGTTCTAATGCTCATGCCCAAGCTTTAATTAAATCTTTTAAGAAAGCGCATGTTCCCCAAGAAACCACAACCGGTCAATTTGAAAATTATGTGGCAAGTCTGACTGCCGACAACGGATTGGGTTTCTATGATGCTGACTTGAAACCAGTTGGAAGGAATCATAACAAGGCTCTACATGTCTCTATTGAGTGCAAAGGAACTACCCTGGCCCATGTCCTAGTTGATATTGGTTCATGTCTAAACGTTCTACCCAAAGGTGCCTTGGACCGGTTAGATTGTGAAGGTCTGGTGTTAAAACCAGGTGACATTGTCATGAGGGATTTTGATGGGTCCAAAAGGATGGTGCATGGAGAGGTGGATCTCCCCATTAAAGTTGGTTCACAAGTTTTCAATTCTACCTTCTAGATGATGGATATACGTCCCGCCTACTCTTGTTTACTTGGGCACCCTTGGATACATAAGGCAGGGGCGGTGACATCCACCCTTCACCAAAAGTTAAAGTACCCAGTCAAGGGGAAGATCATCAGAGTCTATGATGAAGAGGAATTCATGGTAAGCCACCTCAATTCCTTCAGATATGTGGAAATGGATGGTGAGGTTATAGAGACTCTGCGCCAAACCTTAGAAGTGGTTCCTCCTATAGTTTCCACCACCAAAATCTCTTATGATATTCCAAAAATTGATGAATTTATGCCAAGAATGGTGTCATTCAAAGATGCTCGCATTGCGGTTGAAGATAGAAGCAGTACAATTTGGGGACAACTCCATAACATTACATTCAAAGCAGACAAGTTTGGGTTGGGTTTCACTACTAAAGCTCAAAGGGAGGTCATACGTGCTCGCATAGGAAAATCGCCTCTTCGCATTGGTAATCGTGAGGTGAATGCTATTGAAGACTCCGAGGATGACTGCGACTTTGACGAATGAATTTACCCGACTACCGGTGAAGGACTCGACAACTGGCATGCCAAAGATTTCATTCCCATATCCTTCAACGAGAAGTAATTACCTTTTACTGTTTTGTCAATTCAAGAACTTTTGTCTGTAATTTTAATTCCAAACAATGATTTTAAGCCATGTGCCTTATCCAGGGCACCATGGTCCATTTGTTAAGGGTTTGTTTATTTCCATATTCCATATGATCATTCAATGAAAATGTTGGACCTTTTGCATTCAAATTTTGTGCTCATTGTCTTTCTTTTCTTATTTGCATTTTCAAAATAGCCATGTATCTTACATGCACACACACACTTGAAGATCCTCATCCCCTCCGGATCTCATTGCCAATAACTCTACTATTGCCATATATGACTTTGAACATCCAATCAACCAAGCCAAAGACGAAGGCGAAGAAGATTGTGAAATACCAGGGGAGCTAGCCAGACTTCTGATGCAAGAGGAGAAAGCCATTCGACCTCATGAAGAGCCAGTTGAAGTGATTAACCTGGGCACTGAGAAAGACAAGAAAGAGGTCAATATTAGCACTAACTTAGAAGACAATGTCAAAGGAAGATTGGTCTAGATGCTACATGACTATGTTGAAGTGTTTGCTTGGTCGTATGAATATATGTCGGGGCTGGATACTGATATTGTGGTTCATCGTCTACCAACAAAGGAGGATTTCCCACCAGTAGAGCAAAAGGTGTGTCGTATGAAGCCAGACATGTCTGAAAAGATAAAAGTTGAGGTAATGAAGAAATTCAATGCAGGTTTCCTAGTAGTGATATCGTATCCTCAGTGGGTGGCGAATGTGGTCCCTATGCTGAAGAAGGATGGAAAGGTCCATATGTTGTAGACTATAAGGATTTGAATAGGTCAAGCCCTAAGGATGATTTCCCGCTACCTCATATTGACGTCTTAGTCGACAACACAACTCAACACAAAGTCTTCTATTTCATGGATGGCTTCTCCGGCTACAATCAAATCAATATGGCTCCCGAGGATATGGAGAAAACCATCTTTGTCATACAATGGGGCACCTTTTGTTACAAGGTCATATTGTTCGGTTTAAAGAATACAGGGGAAACATATCAATGAGCTATGGTAGCCTTATTTCATGATATGATCCATCAATAAATAGAGGTCTATGTGGATGATATGATTGCAAGGTTGCAGACTGAAGAAGAACACCTTGATCACTTACACAAACTATTTGAAAGGCTGAAAGAATATAAGTTGAGGTTGAATACCAACAAATGTATCTTTGGGGTAAGGTCTAGAAAACTCCTAGGGTTTTTCGTTAGTGGCAAAGGTATTGAAGTCGATCCCGCAAAGGTCAGAGCTATCCAAGAAATGCCAGCTCCCTGTACTGAGAAGGAGGTCAGAGGTTTCTTAGGTCGACTCAATTACATCACCCGATTCATATATCATTTAACTGCTACTTCTGAGCCACTCTTCAAGCTGCTAAAGAAGGATCAAGTAATCAGATGGAATAACGACTGCCAGGTAAATTTTGACAAAATCAAGGAGTACCTACAAGAACCTCCAATCCTGATGCCTCTATTCGAAGGAATACCTCTAATTATGTACTTAACTGTATTAGAGAATTCAATAGGTTGTGTGATGGGCCAACATGATGAGTCTGGCCGAAAAGAGCATGGAATATACTACCTGAGCAAAAAGTTTACTGACTGTGAAACAAGATATTCACTGCTCGAGAAAACTTGTAGCGCTCTGGCATGGGCTGCTCGCTGGCTAAGACAGTATATGTCGACTCACACCACTCTATTAATTTCTAATATGGACCCTATCAAGTATATCTTCAAGAATCCAGCTCTCTACGGGCGAATAGATAGATTGAAAATGATTTTGACTGAATATGATATCCAGTACACTACACAAAAAGCAATAAAAGGATGTGTATTGGCAGATCATTTGGCGCATCAAGCTGTTGACGACTACCAATCTATGAAATTTGAATTCTCGAATGAGAATTTCATGCTAATAACTGACTGTGAAAAGCCTGGACCGTATGACAGACCTGAACAAGGATCATGATGGACTATGGTTCTTGATGGGGCTTCCAACGCGTTGGATAATGGAATTGGCAATGTGATTGTTTCTCCCGAAGGTTTCCATACACCTTTCACCGCTAGATTGTGCTTTGTATGTACAAACAACATGGCTGAGTACGAGGCGTGCATCTTAGGTCTAAAGGTTTCCATTGACCTGAGGATCAAGTTCTTGGAAATATACAGAGATTCTGCTCTACTAATCAGGCAAGTCAAGGGAGATTGGGATACCAAACATCCTAATTTGATTCCTTACAAAGAGCTTGAGCTAACTTTGATCCCATACTTTGAGGAGGTTACTTTTGAACACTTCCCAAGAGAAGAAAATCAATTGGATGATGCTTTGGCAACAATGTCGTCCATGTTCAAGGTCGATTGGGACAACGGGGCTCCTCTAATCACAATTGAAAGATTTGACGAACCAGCACACTATTGTGAGCTTGACATAGACAAAGAGAATCCTTGGTACCATGAGGTGAAGAGATATCTTGAAGCACAAGAGTATTTTGAAGGAGCTTCCATCAATATAAGAAATTTTTGCGAAGATTTTCATCCAAATTCTTCCTAAGCAATGGAATCCTATACAAACGTAACCATTATTCTATTCTACTCCAGTGTGTGGAAAAGAAGAAGGTAGAGGAGATCATGGAAGACATGCATGATGGTATCTTTGGGACTCACTCTAGTGGACACACTATGGCCAAGAAGATTCTGAGGGCTGGGTACTATTGGTCGATTATGGAAATTGATTATCACCATGACTCGAGTACTTGTCATAAGTGTCAAATCTATGCCGACAAGGTTCATGTACCTTCAATTTCTTTAAATGTCATGACTACTCCATGGCCATTTGCAATGTGGGGCTTTGACATGATTGGAGAAATCAAACCCACTGCTTCCAATGGACATCGTTACATCCTTGTTGCCATTGACTACTTCACCAAATGGATTGAAGCTGCCCCATTTGCCTCAGTAACAAATAACGTTGTGGCCCGGTTTATCAAGCATAACCTCGTTTGTCGTTATGGTATCCCCGAAAGGATCATCACTGACAACGAAACCAATATCAACAATGCAATGATTACTAAACTCTGCATGCAGTTCAAAATCAAGCATCACAATCCTTCTCCGTACAAACCTAAGATGAATGGCACAGTGGAAGCTGCCAATAAAAACATCAAGAAGATTGTGCAAAAGATGGTGGTGACATACAAAGATTGGCTTGAGATGTTACCATTTGCTCTTCATGGCTACCGTACTTCAACTCGAACGTCAATTGGGGAAACCCCATTCTCTTTAGTCTATGGCATGGAAGTTGTCCTGCCTATTGAAGTTCAGATTCCTTCCCTAAGGATTATGAAAGAAGCAGACCTGGGAGAAGATGAATGGGTACATACTAGGTTGGATTAGTTGAATTTGATTGACAATAAGAGATTGGCTGCTGTTTGTCATGGTAAAATGTATAAAAAAAGCAAGATCAAGGCTTTCAACAAAAAGATCAAGCCTCGAGTATATCGGACTGACGACTTGGTAATAAAGCGCATCATTATTCCACAAGGCGATCACAGGGGAAAATAGACTCCCACATACGAAGG
This sequence comes from Vicia faba, assembly GCA_948472305.1. Taxonomy (NCBI): domain Eukaryota; kingdom Viridiplantae; phylum Streptophyta; class Magnoliopsida; order Fabales; family Fabaceae; genus Vicia; species Vicia faba. Next base: position 765,614,404 of record OX451741.1, on the reverse strand, counting down.
CCCATTTGTGGTTAAGAAAGTTTTCTCTGGTGGTGCCATGATGCGGACTACTATGGATGGTGAAGATTTCCCACATCCTGTGAATATGGACATAGTTAAAAAATACTACGTATAAAACGACCCGCTAGGTTGACATACCTAGTCAAAAATAAGGGCATTCTGGCGATCCAAAAAGGTTCGGGCAAAAGTTATGGATATATACACATACAAAATTGTACACCCAACAAGTCGAAAACCCGAAAGGGTGGCTTGGGAAAAAATGGGTTCCTGGTGGACTGAAAACCTGAAAGGGAGGTCTAGGAAAAAGTTAGGGATTAAGGCGTATGATTATGTCTTGTGGAATTTCTACAGCCAACTTTGTTACAAAGGTTCAAGATTCAATGGTCCAAGATCAATTCAATCGACTTCTTTCAACAGTAGGGGATGACGCTCGAAGACATAGGGGCAATAGTGAAGTTGGAACACAATGAAATCACTTACACATGGCTATTATTTTTGCTTTCACTTTGTACTCTTTTCATTTATTTCGACAATTTCCTCTTACTAGGGTCTCTGTCTCCTTCTACAAAAATGCCTATTTATAGGCAAACATCAATACAAGTATACTTTGAAGTGCAAACTTTTTTTTGTTATTTTTTCTATTTTAAGTGCAAAAGCGTCCAATGGATAAAATTGAGTGAACATATACATATGAACATGATTAAACTGTTAACAAATGTATGCATAAAAAACAGTAACAAGCATCTCCTTAAAGATTTGGGATGTCCCCACAGAGTTACTTCAATGATTACCCCCACAAAGCTGGATTCATGCAATCCCCAGCCAGAGTTTCAATCTCCGGAGAACCCTCTCCCTAGCTGAGTTGGCCTAAAAAAGGGCCTTATGGATTTCTCCCTAAAAGAAAACACCTCCCCAGAAGGTCGTCAAATATTTTCTTTAATAAGGTTTATTTCCCCAACAAAATAAAAATTCCCCAGCTTGAGTTGGCTCCTCAAACTATCACAAAACAATGAACAAAACCCCTTAATCCCCGGTAGAGCCATTACAGTCCTCGACAAAATCATTGCAATCCCCAATGGAGTAGTTGATATCCCTGAAAGTTATTACAAAGCCTGGAATCTGACCAAATAGCAATTAACTTCATCTATTATTGTGAAACCTGGAATCCGACCAGATAACAGTCAACTTCAGCACGTGGTTGTGAAGCTTGGAATTTGACCAAATAGAAATTAACTTCATCTATTACTGTGAAACCTGGAATCAAACCAGATAACAGTCAACTTCAGCAAGTGGTTGCGAAGCCTGGAATCTGACCAGATAGAAATTAACTTCACCTATTACTGTGAAACCTGGAATCCGACCAGATAATAGTCAACTTCAGTAAGTGGTTGCGAAGCCTGGAGTCCGACCATATAGCAATTAACTTCATCTATTACTGTGAAACCTGGAATCTAACCAGATAAAAGTCAACTTCAGCTAGTGGTTGCGAAGCCTGGAATCCGACCAAATACCAATTAACTTCATCTATTACTGTGAAACCTAGAATCCGACCAGATAACAGTCAACTTCAGCAAGTGGTTGTGAAGCCTGGAATCCGACCAAATAACAGTTAACTTCATCTATTACTGTGAAACCTGGAATATAACCAAATAATAATCAACTTCAACAAGTGGTTGCGAAGCCTGGAATCTGACCAGATGGCAATTAACTTCATCTATTACTGCGAAGCCTGGAATCCGACCAGATAACAATCAACTTCATCTATCTCAAAAAGTTACTACGATGCTTGGAATCCGACCAGATAATAGTTTAACTTCTTCAATTACTATGAAACCTGGACCGGACCATATACCAGTTAACCTCAAGATCAAATTGATGAAACCTGGACCCAACCAGATAATAGTTCGAGTTGCTGAAACCTGGACCCGACCAGATACCAGTTAACCTCAATATCAAATTGCTGAAACCTGGATCCGACCAGATAATATTTTAACTTCTTCAAATCACTAACAATACTCCTCTTCCCCATTAGAGTTTGCCACAATCCTCAGTGAGTTGCTGCAAAGCCTGGAATCCGACTAGATAACAGTTAACTTCTTTATCTCCAACAAGTTGTTGTGAAGCGTGGATCCGACCAGATGCCAGCTAACTTCCATTCTCTCCAATCAGGAGATAACTCCCTAGTAGAGAAATGGACAACTGAAACTCCTAATCTCTTTCCCCAAGCAGAAATCAACACTTTCTAGAGTTTCCCTCAAGCAAAGTCAATATTCCCTAACGGATTTCTCCACACACAATAAAACAAGAATATCCAACGGAAACATTCTAGACAAACTTTGAAGATACGCATACTCTTCAACAGCAGTCCGAGATTTAACTTCCCAAAGCTCCCCAGCATTTGTCAAGAATATATTTTCCAAGACAAAAATACACTTCAATAACATTTCACATTCATACATCGTATTACATACATGATAAATGCATACATCATAATCTAATTTATTTTGAGAACATCATTGTAACATGCATACATCTGCATGCAACCAAATTGTTTCCTTGTAGGAAAAGTCCATCGACAAGACAAAGACATCTTCTGGTTAGAATGGTCTCCCTAGTGAAGTCTCCAAACAACAGACCTCTACTGTTACTCTTAATGGAAACTATAAGCCCATCTCTGACTGCTTTTCACCCCTTCTCCAAATGGCATCGGTACACCCATTCCCGATACAATCAACACATCATCAAGTGCAAATTTCTGGGCACTCTAGTGTTCAATCATCTTTCACCTTCAAGTCATGAATGGCGGACCCGCCAACCTAACTCTTCAGGTTTAAGAAGATTGAAAAGGAGAAGTTGTTGTACCCCAAAATTTTCCCTCTCATTTCTCAAGATATTTCCTACAAAGATCTTCAAAAAACTCAAGTTTGCCCAAGTATCAACTCGGTCAAGCCATCTCCTCAACACTGATGTCTCAAATTAGGGTTTAAGATTGCACAAAGACGGTTGGATTTCTAATATTTCAAATGACTTTAATGGATCATTATGCACCCTTAAGATTTCTCTTATCAAGTTTCAAGGCTTGGATAACAAAATCGCTCAGTCAATTGATCGGGGTGTCTAAAATCAACTATATTGGTTTAAAAGTATATTATGTTCAACCTACAGTCAAACTTCAAGATTTTGGACCAATATCAACATTTTGAGGTCATAAGTATCAACTGATCAAGATTGGATCAAAAATCTTCAAGAAAATTGTTCAAATCATCAAAAGGGCAAAATGGTCAAAATTAAGGTTTTGATTGAGAATGACCAATCTTTGACTTTTGACCTGGTACATGACTTATTGGTTCGGAATATGATATCAAGGATTCAAGTGCATCATTTTGACCTAGTCGCATATTCCAATTCACCTCCCGAGATTATTAGATTGATAGATAAAATTTGGTCAACTGATGAAAAAGTCAATTGTACATTGAAAAGTCAAACTTTGACTTTTTGGTCAAATTTGAGTTTCAAAAATCACATTTCATCAAGACATTCAAAATATGAAATTTAATCATCAAAAAAAATCAAGAAGGTCAAGAATCAAACTTTGCAAGACTTGGAAAAAATTTCTAAGTATTTTCTATACATGATTAATTTCATTACCTCATGACATCCTTTTTCCCTACAATTCAAAATAATTCAAGATGTTACAAACAATTCAAGTTATTACAAGACTTCATTTTTAAGTTAGAATTTGTTAAGTTACAAATCCTAAAGTTTTGTCTTGCTTAATTTTTCCCTTTGACTCAATGTCCAAACTTTGCCACTATGTTGTCCATAAAACAGACTTATATCATGCTACAAATGTTGTTGTCCAAGAAAGCCCAAAACCATGTCAAAAATAGACTGCTGTAGTGCTATAAAAACAGCCCTGCACCAAGCTGCCACAACACTTCAAAACTGCTGCAAAACAACCTTGTTATGCTACCACTAACCCAGTCCAAGCCTGCATTATCTCAGTCCCATATTTGCACCAAATTAGCACATGAGGTCTACATCCAAAAGCAATGAAACAATATACCCAAACAGTTCAAAAACTTATTTGTTTCCTTCCCAAAATCTCATCCAGTTTTCATCTACAAATAAACTGTTTTCACAACATACAAAGGGTTGCATTTTGGAGAGAAAAAGAGAGAAGACAAAAGAAAAAAAATTCTTTGTAACCTTTGCTCATTCAAAAACTCTGCTCTATTTTTTTTCATTCACAAAATAGAAAAACCTATACCATTGTACAACCTTGCAAGCTTTCCTCTAAACCAACTATCCAAACACCTCATATAAATCACATAGATATTTTTCAAACACAAGAATACTTTATGTAACACCCTTAACATCGCCTTCCAAACACAAACAAAAAAATAGTATTTTTGCACCTTTGACTGGGTTGGAGTGATTCTGAACTTTGCGGCATAGAGAAAGCATTGGAGCAACTTCAAGGGGGAGCTCGGTCAATCATCACTTTGCATCCAGAGACATCCATACGTGTTCCAAAGTTTCACTTCAAGAGGTATAATTTTTCTAAACTGTAATATCTTTATCCATACATCATTTGCTGTTTGTGTTTAAAAGATATATAAGAAAAAGATAGATCAAAAGAAGAAAACTCAGTGAAAAAAGCCAAGACATGGGTCTAAAACGAGTGCCCGTGTCACACGACACGGCCCGTGTCAGCTCAGCTATTTAAAAATCTAACAAAAAGTGCAGGACAGGGTGCTGACACGGGCGCTCGTGTCACATGACACGGCCTGTGTTAGGTCTACTGGAGCCTGAAACATGCAAAGTGACAAGTCAGGGTGCAGACACGGGTGCCCGTGTCACAGGACACCGCCTGTGTCAGCTTAGCTGGTGCAAAAAGAAAAAATGCGCATGGACCATTACAGGGTGCTGACACGGGTTCCCGTGTCACAAGACACGGCCTGTGTCAGACTAGACAACATAAATCTTGATTTTTTTGGTTTTTTACTTTTATTTTCATTCGATTTGGTTATAATAGTAAAATCAAGTTTTATTTGCTTTTATCTCACCATTTGTAAACTTATACCCCCGTCCTCTAAAGTGATGTAATACCGTAGGATTTTAATTTCTACAAATTTATCACTTTAATATAATTGTTCGTAATTAGGGTGTGTATGTCAAGATAAAATCAACCTTAGAGAACCCTAATCTCAAAGACAAAAATGCATGCAATCAAAACACCATTCACACACGCGCACCTCTAGGGTAACCCCGCTTTGTTGCCTCGGAAAATAGTCATGTCCCTCGAATATGGGTGTTTTATCAAAGACCCTCGATAAAAAAAAGATCGTAGTCCCTCGATGACCCTTTGACATTGCCTTCGGTAAAACGATTTTAGTCCCTACAAAAATTTCTAAAGCATTTCATAAGTTGCCTTCTATGACTATACGATTGACCCACGCCTGTTCCTTCGCATCCAAAGATAGGGCTTCTTATCAATCAATGGTAAGGTAGCAATATCTAAAGTAGGAGGAAAAGAACAAAGACCTTTTGAGTAGGTAGGACGCTGGGAGTTTCTTTCTCACAAACTAAAACCATCTCACACTCACACTTTTAAAACATCTTCAAAAGCAAACATCTCTTTGAACTATTTTTAAAACCAACACTTTGTATATATTCTTATAGAGACGAGAATAATTACAAAGTTTGTCGAAACAAAGGCATTTTCAAAATATTTTCAAATTTACACCAATCACAAACACATTTAAAACAAAGCATTGTCAATGTGATCAAGAAACTAGGAGCCCATAGATAACTACAGATGAAAAGGATGCTAACACCTTCCATTTTCATAACCTACCCCCCGAACTCTAGAAAAAATATCAAAAGGTATTTCCTGTTCTTTTCACCCTTTCCTTTATTGGATAAAAGAAAAGTCGGTTGTGACTCTTGCTATCAGCAACAATTGCAATAAAACACAAAACACACAAGTCAATTCTCCCACTGTATTTCAATGATACTATGCCAGACTCTGAGAATTATAGTAGTTCCAATGACTACAATGGTGATTAGGGGGCCATCTCCTACCCCTTACAAAAGCAACAATGTGGTACCGTGGAGTTATAATTCTACTGTCCTAGTCAATGGTTTAAAGAAAGAATGTGAGCCATCGACAAGTCAAGAACCTGCAATCACAAATATAGCTGGAACATGAGGAATGACTCGCAGTGGTCGAATCTATACTCCCGAACCATAAAAAAGGTATGATGTTGTGGTTAAAGATAAGGGGAAAGTTGTGATAGAGGCAAGCCAAGAACAAGAGCCTCCGAGTTATTGTTATCATATTATTTTATCTGTGGTGGCATTTAAATTTTGAAAAAAAATATTTTTAAAAAAACCTTAGAAAGAAGGTTTGTCTATTAGCCAAGGGGATACATCAACCCTATGAGTTTATGTGGCAACTTCACATAGATTCGGTGGAATTCTGCGAAAGGAATACGTATCAAGAGACATCCTCTTGGGAAGTAGGACTTTAGAATGATACCTATGACTCTTTGTACAACCCTTAAACCAAAATCTCATGATGAGACCTTTCACGACCTAGAGACAAAAGTTTCAGTCTGCAAAAAGGCTTCACTTAAGGGAGGCCCTTGTGCCTTTCCCTCTAGTGTTATTCATGATACTCTTAGGGAAACCACCTTATGGGGAGGGTAGAATATCCGTAGGCCAAAACTAGGAGCCTACCTTCTAAGGATACCATTCAAAAAATCCCATCACTAAGCCCTACATTCATGCATTCACACATCTTGGCATTTCATATATTTATCCTCCATTTGTTTTTTGTTTGTCTTATTCGGAGGGTTAAAAAAGTAATAAATCAAAGATTTTTTTGTGAGTGTTCTCAATAATGAATACCAAAGGGAAAAAAAATTTCCGCATCAATTCCATTAAGCCGGATATGTAAAAAATCAAGGCCATAAAAGGGAAATTATCAAAATGAGCCTTGAAGATGTTCACTCATCGCTATGGGGATACCCTTGACTTATCCAAAGTAGAGGTACAATTGGATATTGTTTCTGCCCTAATTCAATTCTACGACCCTCCACTGAGATGATTCACCTTTCAAGACTTCCAACTAGCACCGACTCTGGAACAATTTGATAGAATCCTGAACTTTTCTAAAGCGAAGGCTTATATGGGTATCGGGAAAACTATTGACGTCAAAGTCTTGGCAGAACTCTTAGGGATCCCTTATCTCGAATTTTCTCTTAATTACAAGAAAGAAGGGGACATACGAGAGATTAAGAGATGTTACTTAGAAACTAAGGCTTTTGATCTTGATAATAACAAAGAATGGGAGTCTTACGTTGATTGTTAAGGACTGCTTGTATTCAGTGTAATCTTATTTCCACAGACTTTGGACTATATTGACCCTGCAGCTATTAGTGTGTTATGGGGCGCAAAAGCTTTTAATATGGATCCAACTCCCGCTTTGCTTGTTGACATCTATTATACAGTTCATAAGCGGTACAAAAAAAGAAAGGGTACTCTGAAATGTTGCATTTCACTATTGTATTCTTGATTTATGACTCATCTCTACAAGGAAGATTACATGATTCTGAATCTGACAAGGTATGAGTGGCCTCAAAACCTAAGGTCCCTTACTGCTAATTATGTATTATGGTACGCAAGAAAGCTGGACATTGGAGATATCATCTATAGCTGCGGAGACTTTCCTAATGTTCCATTGATCAGATCACGAGGATGCATTAATTACAACCCTACTTTAGCCCTACGACAACTAGGGTATCCTTTGGAAGATAAATCCTTGTATGAACAACTCTAACAATTGATCATTCATGATATGGGCAAAAATGACCAAGAGTTGCTCAGCAAAGTCATCCGGGCTTAGAATAGGGTTAATAAAAGAAAAGATAAAGGAAATAATGTGGTAGCCAAAGAACCCTACACTCGATGGGTTCTGGATAGGGTACAAATTGTTAAGCTACCATTTGGCATAGATCCTGAGTATAAGCCAGAGGTCCCAAAGGCTTCACCGATGTCCTTGGAAGAAATAGATGATTTGAAGAATTCTTTGAAACAAGCTTAAAGGGAGAAAGAATAATTGGAGCTAAACCTACATAACTTAACCAAAGAAAAAAGACAAATGCAGCGCATACTTGAATAAAAAAACCAACAGATTCAGAGAGATCAAGAGGCATTTGAAAAGGAGAATCTTAAGCGGAAGCGTACGACCGAAGGGTTGCTAAGTGATACTTTCAATTTGGATTCCCACAACCAAAGGTTAGAGGATGCTGCTAATGAAATTGGGAGGTTAAATAGGTGGTATGAAAAGGAAATGTAAGACAAAAAGGTGTTGGAAGATCTGAGGGCACAAATCCAAAGTTTGGCGCAAGCTTCTTTAGATCAAGAAGAGAAAATGAAGTATCTTACCACCAGACTTTAGGATAGCCAAGAATCGAAAATAAGGGAACGCCTTGAAAGGATGAAGGAAAAAATACTTCTTGCCCAGAAAACTGAAGAATACGGGCAAGTGTGCCTTGAGCTAGAAAGCCTCCGAAAGTATTTCCTGATACAACAGAGACTTTATACAAAGAAGAGGGCTGAAAAATTATATTGGGAAGAGCAGTATGTGAAGATCACCCAAGTGGTAAGGGATAATCACAAGATAATTCCCGATCTCTATTGAGAATACCGATACTACAAGGACAAGCATGAAAGATTCGCGTTCTTAGCCAACAACCTCATTGAAGACATCCCTAGAATATTGAGGGACGCAGAAAATGTGATGATTCCTCTTCCAAAAGATGTTGAAGACTTCCTCAAGCTTTTCAAAACTATGGTCAGTCGTTTCAGAGCAGACATCTGCGGGTGCGCTTAGAAGATTGTTTTAAAGTGGTAATATCTTTCAATATCTGAATTATGTTCTCTTTTAAATACAATTAATAAAGGAATTGTGTTCCGTATTTCGTTTACGTATCCAAGTGAATAAGACATTCAAAAAGAAATTCTTAGCATGTTTATACACATTCATACATTCATAAACATCTGCATCTCATAAATTCATGACACAAAAACTCATTTTTCAAAATCTTCTCCAGCTGAACCATTGGTAGGAGAAAACCACCACCTCTTTAACCTCCATATCAGACAAGATGCCATCAACAAAAAGTGATGGAACAAATATAAGAGAATCAAGCTGCATTCAAAGAAGATCTCGAGCAAGTCAAAGGCAATGTTGACTCAATGAGAGGATACATGAGTAAAGTTCTTCTGGCATTGAAGAACATCATTGACATACAGGAGCAAATCCCTAGGGTAGCCTTTGAAGAAGTAGCCCAGACCATTGGTGTATCGAGCGGTCACCAACCAAGGAATGATCCAGAAGTAGGACCTAAAAAGTCCACCATGGCTTAACAAGAAGCAACAAGCTGATACTGAAGGGTTTGTCCCACCGCCCCCAAGGGTAGGGCATCCCATACCTTGCAGATTCCAGTTAACAACGCAGACAACTACTTGGACTTGCCATATGTAGACCACGAGTTAGAAGATGCCAATCAAGTGCCTCAGAGAACGACCAATACTCATGCTATTGAGAATCCAATGGTGCTTAATAAGTACAAACTCTTGAGTAAAGATTGAAAGTTGTGTAGGGTTGCGATGCTTTCGATGCAATGCTCTCGAAATGGGTCTAGTTCCTGATGTGGTGATCCCGCCAAAATTCAAAGTACCTGACTTTGGGAAATACAAGGGGCTCACATGTCCAAGGAACCATATGTGCATTTATTGTAGGAAGATACATGTTTATTGTTTTACCCCAAAATTTACCCTCCCATTTTCTTTAAGGAATTCTTCTAAGATTCTTAAATACTCAAGGATTCTCAAGAGTTGATCAGACAAGCTCACCTCCTAAGCATTGGGTCCATAACTAGGGTTTCATCTTGTACAAGGAAGATTGGTTTGCAAAGGTCTCAAATGAATTTCATGGTTCATCATAGGTCCTCAATAATTCTCATGTCAAGTTTTAAGTCTTGCATCACATATTTGCCCAGTCAATGGCTCAGATGACTGAAAATCAACTACATTGGGTAAAAAGTCAATTATGGTCAACATACAGTCAAACTTCAAGATTTTTTGTCAACATCAACATTTTTAAGTGATATTTCTAATTTGATCAAGGGTTTACCATGATTCCTCAAGCAAATCCCTCAAACCATCAAAGGTTAAAAATTGCCAAAATTAGGGTTTTGACTGAAGATGACTGATCATTGACTTTTGGCCTAGTGCATGACCTAATGGTTTGAAGCATGATATCAAGGACTCAAATACAAAATATTAACCTAATTACATGGCTCAAAACATTTCCAAAGATGCAAGTGATTGATAGTTTAAGAATTGAATCTACTGATGAAAAGTCAAGTCACTCAAAAGTCAAACTTTGACTTTTTGGTCAACATTGGAATTCAAAAGTAAAGAATCATCAAGATATTAAAAACTATCAAAATTTATCATCAAGAAATCAAAAAGTCAACAAAAGTCAAATTTGGAAAATTTTCTAACACTTAGAAAAATTCTAAGTGATTTTGTTCTTAACAAAAGTCCTAACTTCATCGCCATTTTTCACTAAGATCCAAGTTGATTCAAAGAAACTTTCAACATGAAAGTTATAGGGATTGATGAATTCTACAACTTTGTCAATGTGGGATGAACCTCAAAAAGTTCTTGGATTAAGAGATATAGACCCATGAAGTTTTGATTATTTTTGTCCAACACTTAGAAAATATTTTACAAATTTTGATCAGTTTTTTGTCCTAACTTCTTGGCCAATTTTCACCAAGTTCCCATTTGATTTAGCCAAAAATCACAGCATGAAAGTTGTAGATGATGTTTCAAGTTTTCCAAAATGTCCAAGAACATAATTTTATCATGCTTGAGCTATGAGATTCGAAGACATGAAGTTGGCATTCCATTCTTGAATTATACGTCATTTTGTGACAAGTCCATAACCAAATCTTCAAGCTATGCTGCATAATCTCACTTTACAGGTCCATTAGTTTGCGAATCTATCCATAATTAAATGTTCACACAACTGATTGAACCATTATCCAAGTGTTTCAACCATTGTCCAACTGATTTTTCCATTTATGGCACAAAGGCGCCATTGTCATTTACATAAAGCATGATTTATGCATTTTGTCAACTCTCCTTGAGCCTTTCATATGTTCCTTCTATACACACACACAATTCCAAAGCAATAAGCAACATGTCTACAGCTCCTAACCACCCTATGAGCCATTGTACCATTGCATTGGAACCATGCCTTTGCAAGTTACTTCAAAACCATAACATGCTATCTTGAGATTCTGGTTACTTCAAGCCATCAAACCTTTTCTCTACAAATAGAGAGGTTATTTGCAAGCTAACACACGAGTTTACAAGCCCTCTAACCCTGTCAAACTCTCTGAAGTCATAATTGGCCAAAACCTCCATTTTTGAGCTTTTTGAAACCCTATCTTTGAATCTCTCAAACCTTACAACTTTTGTCCAAACCAATCATCCAAACACTTCATATACATCATATATAACTCATCCATACCCCTTTTTCTTCACTGTAACATCATCTTCATCATCTACCATTTTCACTTTCCATCACTACAACTTGACTTGGTTGGAGTGATTCAGCCTCTCTCAGCACCAAGTGAGCATCCAAACAGCTTCCTCAGGGTCCAAGCAAGCTCACCAAATCACAATTTCACCTCTAGAAGTCGTGTAGAGAGCATTCAGATTTCGTATCAAGAGGTAAGTTTTCCAAACCTTGAAATCTCTATACAAGCATCATTTACATTTATTTTTCTACAGATAAAATGTAGATATCATGTCTATGAAGCTAACCATGTCCTTAGTTTTTATTTATATTGGTTGCGTGATGTGAATTTTGGAATTGAAGTTTCTGAAAAAATTAGGTTTCAGTTTGGTACCAAACAAAATTCATCCTAACCATTGATCTATAGCTTTTGAAAGTTATATGGATGGATTCGTGGTTAAATTTCAAGCAAGTTTGATGTTTACATTTTTCAATTTGGTGGAGAAATGAGCATTTTACAGAATCAACAACGGAGAAGTTATGTTGTTATACAGTGCGAGGAAGAAGAAGGCCATGGGGCCAGAATTTGAATTTCTCAAACAAGTTTATAATATATTTATTGGTGGTTGTTTCATAACCGGATGAAACAGCCACCGCAGTGGCAAGCGTGTGTGTGTGTGGGGCGTTAGTATGCCATGACAGGGGTTTGATCCCTGCCTCTGGTATTTTATTTTTCAACATTTCTCTTGTGGATTAGGTACATGCAAATCATATGATCTCATCATGCAGCCTCATATCAACACCATCAGATCATCATGCAATCAGATCCAATGCACCCAAACGCAAGCCCATGGTACATCCCAAAGAACCATCTCCACTGGATCATAAACAGGCGCTGGGATCCTATGTTTGGGCCTTTCATTTTTGCTTCTTTTCACCCCCCATTTGCTTTTACACTACTGGCCCATTTCAATTTTCTTTATTTTATTTTTAACATTTTTTTTTTTAATTTATTTTATTTTAATCAACAAAAATCATAAAAATGATGAAAATAAATTAGATTTAGGTTTTTAATCAATTAATTTAATTTTATACAAATAAAAATCAATTTATTTTAATCAAATTGATTTTATTTAATTAGAATTAAGTTTTATATTTCAAATATCTTTTCTGAATAAAACCCCAAAAATATTTTCTAAAAAAACTTAGAATTCTTTAGATTTTAAGGGTTTCTTAAACATCTTTCCCTTTTCTATCTCCTCGCATTTGTTTATTTTTCGCATAAATACAATCATGTAATTGTCAAAAGTTTGTAATAGATAATTTAGGTTTATTGCTTTCCTCCCACATTCATAAACTTGTACCCCCATCCCCGAAGCATTGTAATAGCGTAGGACATTTAATTTCTGCAATTTACTGCTTTTCTTATTAATGTTAGTAATTAGGGCTTATATGGCAAGATAAATAATAAACATTAGATAACCTAATCTCAAAGACAAATACTTGAAATCGAAACACTTCACACACATGCACCTCTAGGATAACCTCACTTGTTGCCTCGGATAAAAACAATCATGTCGCTTGAACATGGGATACCTTAGCAAAGACTCTTAGTTAAAAGATCATAGTCTCTCGATGACCCTTCGATGTTGCCTTCGGTAAATGATCTTAGTCCCTTACGAAAATTGCTAAAACATCCTACAAGTTGCCTTCTATGATTGTACGATGACCCACACATGTCCCTCACATCCCATGATTTGGCTTCCTACTAATTAATGCTAAGTTAGCACTATTTAAAGGAGAAGGAAAAGAACAAAGACTTTTTGAGTAAGTAGATCGATCGTAATTGCTTGCTCATAAACTAAAACAATTTTTACACTACACACTTTCAAAACAAACTACTTTCAAAAACGCTTTATAAACACTCTTGAGGACTGATACAAGGGTTATTATAAGGTAAATTTCCTTATATTGGCATTTTCAAAACATCTTTCCACAAGACAACACTCTCTTCCAATAAATATTTTCAAAACAAACATTTTGTATACATTCTCAATGATACAAGAATCATTACAAGATTGTCTCACTTAGGCATTTTCAAAATATTTTCAAGCATACACAAACATAAAGCATTTCAAAGTGAGCTAGAAATTAATAGTCCATAGATAACTACGAATGAAAAGGGTGTCCCTGAACTCAAGAAAAAATTCTCAAAGGTCTTTCCTGTTATTTTTGCCCTTTCCTTTATTGGCTAAAAGAAAAGTTAATGGTGACTCTTGCTATCCACAACATTTGTGATAAAATGCAAAACCTTAAAGTCAATTCTCCCACCATATTACAGAACTAACGACTCTGCTAGGCACATTAAACTAAAAGTGGGGTTACCTTAAGAGCTAGATCACCTTTATTGCTTTACTTGTTTGCCTTGTATGCTTTATATTTCGGGGTTATGCTTGGGTTTATTTCTTGTATAGATCCTATACCCGGATCTTGGGGCATTTTAGGTAAGTAGCAATAGATCGCGAAAACTGTATGGAATAGACCGATGTTGTTGAAGTGATGGCTACGTTAGTGCGACACATTGGTTGGTGTTGGTGTCCCTTGAGTAAGTCAAGGAGGATGCTGGGCTACCGCGTGGTGTCATAAATCACTAACTAACCGTAGAAACTTAGTTGGCACGACTTAGCCATTAGAAATTAGTGAGATAGTTGGATTTGGTGCAGAATGAAGTTGGTTGATACTCGAAGCTATACTCATTGAGATTGGAATCAGGATATTTCGGTCGCAATTCAGATGCTTGTGTTGAAACAATGCCTGAGAGAAAGATTAGTGATATTGAGATTCCTAGAACCCGGTTACTTCTTTTTAGGACAGGTTGAGCCAACTAAAACTTTAAGAGGGTACTTACCTAAAAACTCCTTGCAAGCTTAAACCTAAGGCCTTGTGTGTTTTGTTTATGTATGATTAATTGTTCGAACATGACATCATGACATCATTATCATATCATTTTCACTAACCATTTCATGGACCTAGGTATTTTTCTTTGTCTTATTTTGTAGGTTATGGCCTCTGCTCACAGAAACACTATCTGGATAATCTTTGTAAAGATACCTTCTCAACTTAAGGAGTTAGTCTCAAGGGTTCCCGAAAGTTCTCCATTCATCAAAAGGCATGGTCGACTACTCAGTTTGGTTACCTCGAGTTTTGAAGAAGATATGATGAGGGTTCTATTCCAGTTTATTGACCATGTGCATCACTACTTCACCTTTCACGATTATCAGTTGGTACCCACAATGGAGGATTTTCCCAATTACTGAGAGTTCATGTTCTCAATCAAATACCTTCACTGGCTTAGAGAAAGATCCACAACTTGAAGAAATTGCATCGGCCTTACATCTGAAGCAGACTGACATTGTGTCTAATTGGGAAACAAGGAGTGGAGTCAAGGGTTTTCTAGCTAAATTTCTGTTAGAGAAGGTTTGATTTTTTTTGGATGCTATGAGTTTTCAAGCTTTCGAGTAAATCTTGGCTTTTCTAATCTATAGGTTGGTGCTATTCCCTAATCCAGACTAACTCATAGATGTGGATGCCATCAAAATATTTCTTTCTCGTAACCTTGTGCCTACTTTTCTGAGACATTTTGCATTCTCTTCAAACTCATACCATGAGTAAGCAAGGGACTCTTATGTGTTGCATACCTCTGCTATCTAGGTGGTTTATTTTGCACCTTCCCCGATCAGTATTGAAGAATGAACAAGGTCTGAGGTGGTCAAAAAGAATGATGTCACTCTCTCATTCAAATATCGATTGGTGTTCCCGATCACTGGAAGATGTTACTATCATTGACCGCTATGGGGAATTCCCTAATGTTCCACTCCTGGGCATTAGGGGAGGTATTACTTACAACCCTTCTCTGGCTCTACAACAATTTGTTATGCTTGAAGAGATGGTCCTCATGATGCACTTATCCAGGGTATTATGCTCGACTATAAGAATGATTTTCAAGGTTATCGTCAAAGGTTTATACGAGCTTAGGGCATGATAAACAATATTGATAGCAAGAGTTTAGGGCATAAGAATTCTATCCCTTTGGAGCCATATCTCAAGTGGGTACGATCTCGTGCTCAAAACCTTATGGTGCCATATCCCGATGTCTTACCAATAATTATGGAGCCTATTACTGAGGGTGATATTCCTTATATCATTCTTCATCCAAATATGCCTACTGACCTCGAAGAATTGCAGGAGTCCTGGATTCCACTCAAGGAAGAATAAGACACCTTTGAAGCTCAATTCTACAAAAGAGAGAAGAAAGTGATAGATCTCACAAAGCAACTTCACGACGAGCAAAGCCTTAATGCATGCATCGACACGAAAAGGAAGCATCCGTGGAAGACTTGATTTTTTTATAAGTTCATTTTTGTTGTCTCTATGAGACCCTCTTGATTTTCATTGTAAGGCTAAGAGGCAGTTGTAATTTTGAATTTATTAATGCAATATTTGTTTCTGTTTCCTTTTGGTTAGCAAATTTAAATCTCCTAAGGTCCTTGAAAACATTGCACCCACATATCATGCATCATTTCATAAGCAGGTTTTCCAATATAGGTTTCCTCATCTATTTGCTATTTATTTCAGTATAATATGGCTCTCGAACAAACTGTCAAGGATCTCCAAACTCATCATGCACAATTTCAAGAGACTCTTCTGAATCTGGCCAAAGGGTAACAAGAGATGATGGAGCTCCTTACCTCGAAAAATAAGATTAAAAAGTGGGTTGTTATCCTTAACATGGGGAGAAGATTCAAAGGTCCTGCTCAACCAGTCCAAGATGTTTCCTCTGAGGAAGACTACAACTAAGAGGAGGATGATAAAAGTGTCAGGGGTGAAGATAAAAACAATCAGGATTCCGAAGATGAAGACTACTCCAACGAATAGTACCCTCCTACAGATGACAAGTACAAGCAGTTGGAAGATTGACTCAAAGCTGTGGAAATCCAGAAAGTACCTGGATTAGATTTTGGAGAGCTAGGTCTGATCTTGGGGGTGGTCATCCCTCATAAGTTCAAGGTCCCCGTCTTTGCTAAATATGATGGGGTCTCATGTCCCAAACTTCATCTGAGGTTATATGTTCGAAAAATCCAACCTGATACTGCTGACCGGAAATTATGGGTCCATTTCTTCCAAAAAAGTTTGGTTGGCACTCAACTAAATGGTTCTATCAGCTGGAGGGAACCAACATTCACACATGGGAAGACTTGGTTGCTGCTTTCTACAGACAATATCAATATAATGTTGACCTAGCACCAACTTGTGTATAATTGGAAAACATGTCCATGGACTCGAATGAAGGTTCAAGGAGTATGCACAAAAATGGAGGGATTTAGCTGGAAGGGTGCAACCTTCTTTGATTGATCAGGGAATGGTAGATATGTTCATGGGCATGCTGACGGGTCCATTCTTTAATCTGCTGATTGGGAGTTCTTCATCAAGGTTTACTGAGCTAATTCTGACTGGCGAAAGAGTTGAAAGTGGTATTAAGAGCGGGAAGATTCTGATGGCTACATCTTCTAATGAAGTGAAGAAGCCTTTTGTTGGAAAGAAATAAGCCAATGTTGTTTATGGCCAGAAAAGCCGTAGTAAAAATGATTGCCATCATTCTGTAGGGGCGGTATTAATCGCTAATCCAACACCTATTCAACAACAACAACAATGCAACCAACGTAGGTCATACGCTCCAAGGAGGCAGTTTACCAGGATTAATATGTTATTGGCTCAAGCATTGCAGCATTTGTTAAAGGCTAACCTCATAACACTCTGGGATCCTCCTCCTAATCCCAATAGATCCTCTCCTAAGTATAATCCAAATGCAAGATGCACCTATCATTCTAACAGTCTTGGGCACGGCACCAACAATTGATGGGCCCTAAAAATCAAAATTCAAGACATGATTGATAACAAAGAAATTGAGTTCAACCCTTTTAAGACTCTGAACGTGATTACTGCTCCTATATTGAAGCATGACAAAGGCATAAGTGCTATTGAAAATGTTTTGTATGTTACCTCCGTAAGTGATGTGGTTACTCCTCTCTCAACAGTCAAGAAGAATTTTCTACATGTCGATTTATTTTCGGGTTGTGTTAAAGAATGTTATTGTTGTGCAGTTCAACCCAATGGTCACGGTTTATTGAAGGAAGGCATTCAACGCCTGATGGACGAACATGTAATTTAATTGAAAAAACTCAGTATGCTGAAAATTTATGCTGAGATTTGTCTGTCATATCTGGTACTCCTTTCAAGATCACTTCTAAAGGTCCTGTAAGGATTACTGCCAATCCAAAAATTGCTCCCTTAATCATTACAAAATCTGGGCCCATCCCATATTCCTCGGAGAAGGCTATTCCATGGAATTATGGGTCTAACGTCTATTACCATGGCATTAAACAAGAGTTGTCTGACAAAGAAGAGGTTGATCTTAATATTGACAATATTGCGGGGACTAGTAAAATTACTAGAAGTGGAAGGATTTTCTCTTCGGAAATCTCTCCACATGTTCAAGTTACAGTTACCAAGACAACTATCGAAGCTCGAGGTAAAGAGCCAACCATAGAGCCTGCCCGAATGGAGGCACCAAAAGAAACTACAGTCAAAGATACCTTTGGACAAGAAATGGAAGAGGTTTTGAAGATCATTAGTAGAAGCGATTACAAAATTGTTGAACAGTTGGGGCAGACCCCGTCCAAAATCTCCATGTTATCTCTGCTACTGTGTTCTGAAGCTCATGCATAAGCCTTAATGAAATTTTTGAAAACTGCTCATGTACCACAAGAGATTTCTGTCGATTAATTTGGAAGGTATGTTGCTAGTTTAACGACTGATAATGGATTAGGTTTCTCCGATGCTGACCTGACTCCATATGGGAGAAATCATAATAGGGGCATGCATGTCTCCATTAAATGCAGAGGAACTAAGTTGGCTCATATGTTAGTTGATACTAGCCCTTCTCTGAATGTTCTGCCAAAGGGCGATCTTGACAGACTAGATTGTGAAGGGGTCGTGCTGAAACCTAGCGACATCATAGTTCGAGCCTTTGAGGGATCAAAAATAATGGTACATAGAGAAGTGGACCTCTCGATAAAAGTAGGTTCACAAATATTTGAACCCACCTTCTATGTAATGGACATCCGGACAGCTTTTTCTTGTCTACTAGGACGCCCCTGGATCCATGGGGCAGGTGCAGTTACCTCCACCTTACACCATAAATCAAAATATCCTATGAAAGGGAAGATTGTTACTGTCTGTGGAGAGGGGGAGTACATGGTCAGCCATCTGAATTCATTCTGATACACGGAGATGGACGGTGAATTCATCGAGACTCCCTGTCAAGCTTTTAAAGTGATTTCCCCTACTGTTTTTGAAGATGTTTCTGACATTCCAAAGACTACCAGGGTTCCGCATAAGATGGCTTCCTTGAAATATGCCAAAGAAACTATAAAAGAAGGTGGTTGTATAGTTTGGGGTCAGCTTCCTAATATTCCCTACAAATTTGATAAGTTTGGTCTAGGCTTTACTGTAGAGGGTCAAAAGGTTGTTTGTGGCGCTCGGGCTAGAGGGCCTTTGTTCTGTACCAACAACAATAGAATCAATGTAATAGAAGACGTTGTCAGTGATGGTGACTTCGACAATTGGATTTTTCCTACCATTGGCAAAAGGCTCGACAATTGGAAAGCAGAAGACATTATCTCTATCTCCTTTAGCCAAGAGTAATAGCTATTTCTGTTTTTATCATTTTAAGAAGTTTGGTTATGTAATTTCTTTTTAGAACAATGAATTTAAGCCTTGTGTCTTACCCGGGCCGCAACGGTTCATTTGTTAAGGGTTGTCATTTCATATGTCATATCTTCATTTAATGAAAACATTGGACGTTTTGAATTCAAATTTTGTGTTCTCTGTGTTTCTCTTTTACTTTATTGCACTTTCAAATAGCTATATGTTCTTATACACACCCACACACTACATTTCAGATCCCCATCCACTCTGGATCTCGTTGATAACAATTCTTCTATTACCGCTTATGACTTTGAAAATCCAATCTACCAAGCTGAAGACGAAGGTGGGGGAGATTATGAGATACTTGGAGAACTTGTCAGACTCTTAATACAAGAAGAAAAGGCTATCCAACCACATGAAGAGTTGATCGAAGTGGTAAACTTGGGTTCTGAGATAGATAGAAAAGAGGTCAAGATAGGCACCAACTTAGAGGGCAGTGTCAAGAACATATTGATTTAGATGTTGCACGATTATGTTGAGGTATTTGCTTGGTCATATGAAGATATGCTAGGACTAGATATAGATATTATGGTTCACCGTCTTCCAATGAAAGAGGGTTGTTCTTTGATTAAGCAGATGGTTCGTCTCATGCGTCCTGAGATTTCAGAGAAGATCAAGGTTGAGGTTATGAAACAATTCAATGCAGGGTTCTTAGCAGTGAGTTCATATCCTCAATGGTTTGCTAATGTTGTTCCGGTACCAAAGAAAGATGGCAAGGTACGTATGTGTGTAGATTATAGGGATCTGAATAGGGAAAGCCCCAAAGATGACTTCTCATTGCCATATATTCACGTCTTGGTCGACAACACCACTCAACATAAGGTATTCTCCTTCATGGATGGTTTCTTGGGTTATAATCAGATCAAGATGGAACTTGAAGACATGGAGAAAACTACCTTTGTCACACAGTGGGCACTTTCTGTTACAAGATCATGCCTTTTGGGTTGAAGAACGTCGGGGCAACTTATCAGCGTGCCATGGTGGCCTTATTCCATGACATGATTCATCATGAGATAAAAGTCTATGTTGACAACATGATAGCCAGATCACAGACTGAAGAAGAACATCTTGATCATCTGCATAAGTTATTTGAAAGGCTGAAGAAGTACAAGCTGAGCCTAAATCCTAATAAATACACCTTTTGGGTGAGGTCTGGAAAACTCCTAGGTTTCATCGTCAGTGGTAAAGGCGTTAAAGTTGATCTTGCAAAAGTCAAAGCTATTCAAGAAATGTTGGCTCCCCATACTGAGAGAGAGGTCAAAGGTTTCTTAGGATGATGAATTACATTGCCCTATTCATTTCTCATTTGACTGCTACCTGTGAGCCAATCTTCAAACTGCTGAAGAAAGACCAAGTAGTAAAGTGGAATAACGACTGTCAAATAGCCTTTGATAAAATAAATGAGTACCTACAAGAAACTTTGACTCTGATGCCACCAGTTGAAGGAAGACCTTTAATCATGTACATAACTGTGTTAGAGAATTCAATGGGGTGTGTGCTGGGGAAACATGACGAGTCTGGTCGAAAAGAGCATGCAATATACTACCTTAGCAAAAAGTTTACTGACTTTAAAACAAGATATTCACTGCTCGAGAAAACTTGATACGCTTTGGCATGGGCTTCTCGCCAACTAAGATAGTATATGTTGATCCATACAACTTTATTGATTTCTAAAATGGATCCCATCAAGTACATATTCGAGAAGCCAGCTCTCTCCGGAAGAATAGCCCGATGGAAAATGGTCTTGACAGAATACGACATTCAGTACACCACTCAAAAAGCAATCAAAGGAAGTGTATTGGCAGATTATTTGGCACATCAAGCTATAGAAGACTACCAATCTATGAACTTCGAATTCTCGGATGAGAACATTATGCTAGTTATAGATTGTGAAGAACCTTGATCATATGAAGGACCTGAGTCAGTATCCCGATGGACTATGGTTTTTGATGGGGCTTCTAACGCACTTGGAAATGTAATTGGTGCTATAATTATCTCTCCTCAAGGTTGCCATACACCTTTCACTGCCAGACTTTGCTTTTGATGCACCAACAATATGGCTGAATATGAAGCACGCATCCTGGGAATTAAAGTTGTTATTGACCTGATAATCAGATTCCTGATTGTATATGGGGATTCAGCCTTGGTGATCAGTCAAGTCAAGGGAGAATGGGATACGAAGCATCTGAATATTATCCCTTACCGAGAACATGTGCTAACCTTGATTCCGTACTTCGAAGAGATTGCTTTTGAGCATATTCCAAGAGAAGAGAATAAGTTGACTGATGCATTATCTACCATGTCATCCATGTTCAAGCTCAGATGGGACAACGAGGCTCCCAAAATTACCATTAAAAGATTCAATGTACCGGCACACTGCTATGAAATTAACACTGATGTAGTAGAAGAAAAACCTTGGTTTCATGAGGTGAAAAGGTACCTTGAAGCTCAAGAATACCCTGAAGTGGCATCAATCAATGACAAAAAGTTCCTACGGAGGTTCTCGGCTAAGTTCTTCTTGAGAAATGGAATTTTGTACAAGCGTAATCATGATTCAACTCTACTTTGTTGTGTGGACAAGACAGAAGCGGAGAAAATTATGGAGGATATGCATGAAGGTGTCTTTGGTACTCACTCCAGTGGACATACTATGGCTAAAAAGATTTTGAGAGATGGTTACTATTGGTCGACTATGGAAACTGTCTGTCACCACCACTCAAGAACTTGTCATAAGTGCCAGATTTATGCTGATAAAGTTCATGTGCCTCCAATACCTTTTAATGTCATGACTTCTCCTTGGCCATTCGTAATGTGGGGCATTGATATGATCATAGAAATCAAACCTTATGCCTATAATGGACACCGCTTCATCCTCATTGCCATTGACTACTTCACAAAATGGCTTCAAGCAGCCTCGTCCGCCTCTGTTACCAAGAATGTGGTAGCTCGATTCATAAAGCATAACCTCATCTGCCAGTATGGCATCCCTGAGAGAATCATCACAGACAATGGTACCAATCTCAACAACACTATGATCACTGAACTTTTCATGCAGTTCAAGATCAAGCACCACAACTCTTCTCCATATCAATCAAATATGAATAGCACAGTGGAAGCTTCCAACAAGAACATAAAGAAGATTGTGCAAAAGATGGTTGTGACCTACAAAGACTGGCACAAGATGTTACCGTTTTCTCTACATGGCTATTGCACTTCGGCTAAAACATCAACTGGGGAACCCATTCTCTCTGGTTTACGGTATGGAAGTCGTCCTACCCATCGAAGTTCACATTCCTTCCCTGAGGATTATGAAAGATGCAGAATTAGACAAAGACGAGTGGATTCAGACCTTGCTAGACCAGTTGAATTTGATTGATAAAAAGAGGCTTGCAGTTACCTGTCATGGTCAGATGTATCAGAAATGTATGATCAAAGCATTCAACAAGAAAATCAAACATAGGGTATATCAGGCTGGTGACTTGGTAATAAAGCGCATCATTCTACTATAAGGTGATCCCAAGGGAAAATGGACTCCCACCTACGAAGTACCAATTGTTGTCAAGAAATTATTTTCGGGTGGTGCTATGATGCTAACCATCATGGAAAATGAAGATTTCCCACACGATGTGAATGCGGACATAGTCAAAAGATACTACGCATAAAAACGACCCGCTAGGTTGACTGGCCTAGGCAAAAATAAGGGCATCCCGGCGAACCAAAAGGTTTCACAAAAAAATTATGGATATATATAAAAGATTATACGCACGGTAAGTCGAAAACCTGAAAAGGCGGCTTGGGAAAGAAAGGGTATCCTGGTGGACTGAAAACTCGAAAGGGCGGTCCAGGAAAAAGTTAGGGATTAAAAGCGTATGATTATGTCCCGTTCGATCACTTACTACAAGCTTTATTACCAAAGTCAAAGGATAAGTTGAGTCAATTTCTTCCGACAATGAAGGATTATATGTTCGAAGACATAGGGGCAATATTGGAGTTGGAACCCGACGAGATCATTTCCACATAGCTATATGTTTTGTTTTCACTTTGTACTCTTTTCATTTCACGACAATTTTCTCTTTCTAGGTGAAACAACCGGCTGAAAATCATCAAACAATGAAGTCTCCATCGAAAGTCTTTTATCCCACATGAAGGGGAAGGTAAACATCGAGAAAACCTGAGAAGGGTGAAATCAAGGTCGAACAACCAAGAGATAAGGGTAAGGGAGTCTGTTACGCGAAGGGAAGGTATTAGCACCCCACACGCCCGTAGTACTCTATGATATCCACTCTTGTTATCTATCTTATGGGTGTGTTTAATCTATGCTTACTGTTTATTATACTACTGGAGGGAGAATGCATGCAAAAGAAATGAGAAAAGAATGTAGGGAAAATAAAATTTGTGCTCGTTCGGGCCCTACCCCGATGCCTACGTATCCCTTTTAAGGAATCAGAGCAGCCGTAGTTCGGCTTATATGTTTTTGTTTGTTTGTATTTTTTAATGAACAATATTAATTTCGCCTTCTTCTGCAACTCGACCTTTGGAGATTTACGCGTCAGCACAGAAGTGAATTAACATGCTCTTTTGAAAAGTTTGGAGAAAATGTGCCTGGGCGCAAAAAAAGGGTTTGAACTTGTTTGTTTTTGTAATGAACGATATTAATTTTTCCTTCTGCCGCAACTCGACCTTTGGAGACTTACGCGTCAGCACAGAAGTGAATTAATATATTCTTTGAAAAGTTTTTGGAGAAAATGTGCCTAGGCGCACAAAAGGTTTGAATTTGTTTGGGTTTTTAATGAGCGATATTAATTTCGCCTTCTGCCGCAACTCGACCTTTGGAGATTTACGCGTCAGCACAGAAGTGAACTAACATGTTCTTTCTGAAAAAGAGTTTTGAAAGAAAGGCCCGAAGGCAAAAATAATTTTGTGTTTGTTGATGTTTTTTTTTGTTTGTAGATAACAACTAGTTAATCTCAAGAGAGAGATTTTAACCATTTCTCTACTTATTCGTGAAATGAGTCTTTGAGACTTGAACCGTGTCAAGGCTTAGAATGAAAAATGATAAGATCGAGAAGAGACCCGCTTATCATCTCCCATGCTCATCAAAGGCACAATTTTCGTCAGTAAAATTTTTAAGTATTTTGAAGTTTGCAAGAAAAAGAAGTTTTTGTTTTTTAAATGCATATGCGAAAGGAGGAAAAAATCAAAGGGAGACTAGCCTATTTCTAAACCTAGTGTTATCATACTGCACAAGATCTATAGGAGGCAATAAAGTGCGAAAATGAGGAAGAAATGAGATTGCGATGATACCGAATAGAGAAGGTTTGTTGCCTTTTCGAAGCCACGCAAGTGATAAGAAAACTCTACAGAAGTTGCTCTGCATGAGTAATCAAAAATTAATCTCCAAATATTCCCAGTTGCGAAAAGATTACATCAACATTCTATCACAAAATCTTAACTAAAAAATGACAACGAAAATGATTATCGAACACGAAAAGAAATATTAGAAAATTCTAATAAAATTATAATAAAATTCTAAAGAGAAAACCTAGGAATTCTAGAATATTTCCTAAAACATTCTAACTATTTTTGGTTTTTTCATGTAATAAAAATTAACAAAAGCCAATAAAAGAAAATTTATGAAGAAAAATAAAAAAAAATATAAATGTAAAGAGTTCAAGGGATGCTAAGCTGGATTCAGGGGTGTAAAATAGTAAGCTTACGCTAGGCCCAAATATCCAGGGGTCCAGAAGCTGTTTGGTTTTTGTTCTTTGACATTGTTGTACCAGAAAAAAGAAAATTTTTACAGGCCCAAAGGCTTCAATCCGGATCGTGCAAATGGAGGTCCAAAGAAATGGCGTCGTCTTGAGTGAATTTTGCTAGTGTTCAAATTGAGGCGTTTCAGCTTTCTCGTGCAAGGACCTCTCTTTCTCTTCTATCGGCGGAGCATATCATCTCTTCACTTTTTCACTCTCCGTTCATCACGACGGAACCTCCTCTTATTCAAACTATGTGGTTCCTCTTTCTCTCAATTCGTCTTCTCGTTTTGCTCCAGCGAACACAGCAGCATCGAAACACCACCGCCTTCTTCCGCTACGACGCTAGCGGTTCTCAATCTTTCATCTCTCGGTTTGCAACGCCTCACTCTCATTTCAAAATCGCGGAGCTAACGCGAAAGCTTCGTTACGTTCGATTCACAATGGTATCGGATCGGAACGAAAAGAGTAGGAAGAAGCGAAACGATTCACCGCTTTGAGACTTAGGTACTTATCTTCATATTTGTTCTCGTCTTCTCTACGTGTCTGAGTTGTTGCGTTTTTCTATTGTTGCAGATAAGCTGCGTTGATGATGATGGATGATGAATCGATGCCGAGTTGATGAAGATTAAGAAGATGAGAGAAGAATGCAGATTTTCTGAAGTGACTCTTCAGAAAATGTGAAAAATAATGAAGGTGAAGATTGATGAAGACGATTGAATAGTGATGATGTTGTTTTCTTGAAGAGGGTTTAGAGAAAGATGAATTGAAGATGATTTTGCAGAGATATTGAGGTGATTTCTTTCTAATTCTTCTGACTGTAAATAGTGAATTTTTGTGATTCTTCCAAAATCATTGAAGAAGCTGCAGAGGAATTTTCTGTTGAAACCTTTTTTCTGTTTTTGTAAGAATTCTGAATCGTGAATAATGAGGGGGAGGTGTTGAAGATCGAAGTAGGTTGATAGAGACTGGTGTAGATGGAGAGTGAAGGTATTGGAAGATGAAGGTGAGAATTATTTTAGAGAATCCCAGAGATATTCAGATGTGAGTATTTTGTGATGTTTTCTATTTTTCTGTGTAATGAATCCTGATTGTCAATCTGAAACTGGATCCTCCCCTGTTATATAGCTCTCAAAATCTGTTAGAAATTATGCATTCTTGGCCACTGGATTAAAATCAGTTAGAGAAATAGATGGTTGGTATTGGATCTCTCATGAATTAGTTATAGTCAGCTGGCAAAAGTTGTTTAAGACAGTTGGAAGTTAGTTTCAGAGGAATTATGTTAGTAGGTTGTTAGTAAGTTGTTGGAAATTAGTTATGGGAATTAGTTGACAGTTAGAGGGTTTGTTTTGCAGTGGCTGTCCATAGGTATTATCTTGGAAATATTAATTTGTTGTTGTTTTCCTATACAAGGTGAAGGTACTGTCTTAAAAATTTCATGAAGTTCAAATAGCCTTTCCCTTGAAGAATCTCTCACAGGGGAATGGAGCTTGCAACCAACTACATGGCAAACAGAAAGGTTCCAAACGCTCTCATTTTCTCCATGAGTCTTCCTAAAGTAGTCTGGATCAGAAAGCATTGATCTTCTCTCATGTTCTCAATTGATTCGCTTCTTTGACTGTTAATTTGGGATTTAGGTTATGACTGGTTTCTGTTGATGTTAATTATGTGCTAATTGTTCCGAAGCTGAATTTGATTTTCCTTTCAATTGCATTTAGTTGAATGATGTGGGCCTATTCTCTGCCAAAGTTAAGGTATGCAGGTTTTTCAGTGTATGTGTTTAGCATTTGGTTTGAGTTAGTTAATGGTTTTTCATGTATCGAGTAATTTGTATGAACATAGGATACTTTGGCACGATTTCTTGTATTGACTTGGATTTTTTTGTATAAATGTACAGGCCATGAACTTGGAATGAAGAGAATTGCAACGTGAAGAGCATGAAGTTGAAAGATTAGTGATGATGATGGAAGCTTGGAGATTATTATCAAGGCATGAAAGTTTTGGAGGCATGAAGATTGAATAATACCTGAAGATGGAGAACTTTGGCATGGCATGGAATTGGAAGTTTACTCATGGAATTTTAGCACCTTTAGGACTAAAGAATTTTGTTCAAGTGCATTTTGTAACAGTTTTCTTTGTGGCATATTGGTGTAATGATATTGTAATGGTTTTATAATGAATGGTTAATTTGGATGAACTTTGAATACTATGATGTGAATTGTAAATGACTTTGAGCTTGTAATTCACTTCAAAACAAGGTAATGGAATATGTTCTTGGAATAACATGTAACTTTGGGAAATCTTGAATCACATGACAAATTATCAAGTATTCAAACTACTTTCTTTTCATTTGATTTTGAGTTTTGCTTTCATATTATTGTATTTCATTTGGATTCTTCAATATTTCTCGGATGAGTTTTGTGATACTTGGTATCTTGGAGATGAAATATGACTTGAATCTTTATTTCCCTCCGAAAGCTTCTTTTAACCTTTCAAATTTTGCTTCAAATTGCATCCTTTAATATAAAACATCATGAGATCAGATACTCTTAGTCAATCAAAGGAACCCAAGTAAGACATTGTCAAATCCTTAGATGCAACTACGACCCAATACACCGTGTTCAACTCAAAGCCTTGTGTGAGAACCAAAGAGATAACTTGTATGGCCTAAGCAATGTGACATCTTGATCCTCAAGCATCATAGCTAATTAAAATAATTTATTTGAATCAATGATAAACAAAGATCCAACGGTAAAGTGGGCACCAGTATATCCATATTTGTCTTTTGTATGAAGTTTCCGATCACCTAGCTTGTGACTTAAGTAATAAGTTCCCCCTTTTGATTTACAAAGAAAGGTCGAAAGAAAACCCTAGCTAGTCATTGACGAAAAACCTTTGACTATTAGCCCTTCCAAATTCATCTGAAAAACCCACGCATAGGGAAATAAACCCTAATAAAAGGATGACTTTAAGCACAAGGAGATAATGAATGCTTGATTTAGTAGCCCTTAGATGACCTCGTAGAACAACTTGGAAATGAATATGGGGATACAGAAAGAAATATGACCAATATGGCCATGACTTGATTACGATGAAGAGAACGCCTCAAATGAAAACCAAATCAAATTTGAACACCAAGGATTAGAAACCCTAATTCACACTGGCATCGCCTACCCCCTAAAATCGTGCATCTTAAGTCAGAGTTGATAGGAAAAACACCCTTGAATCCTGATATGCAGATCCCTAATTGGTGAAATAGGGAATAGATTATTCCACCGTATCGACGCATAATCAACCTCTAGGAGCTTCAAAATTGAATGTACCTTTGGATTCTGAAAGATAATCCTAATAAGATCCCAATGGCATCAATACTCTCGACGAAACTTTTATCCCATAAAATAGGAGCAGATGATTCACACAAAGGTATAGAACCAAATACTCGTCACTTAAGAGAAAGCTTCAGATGAAAGTCCAGTCTTGGTAAGGAAACCCAAGAAGTGGTGACAGATGGAGGTCCTTAATTCTGAAGGAAGGAGACTCCAGATAGCCATAAGTGGCAACCTTAAACCATAATCCTTAGTGAAGAACTTGATTAGAGCACTATTGTCAAAAACCTGGCTTAGATTGCATACAGGAAAATAGACTCTGATAACTTTGTAGCTTGACGAAGACAGAAATTCTCAATGACACAGATTACAACCCTAATTCTACCACTTACTTCCTGAATAAGAAATCAGCCTTTTTGGACGCAAACGCCTTAACCGTTGCGAAACCCTAATATCACACAGCCACTGAACTTTGAACCTCAAGCGCTTTATTGAATGCAGTGCATGCTAGATTAGTGACCTAATGGAATATATACAGATGAATGCAAGAGTCTAAGCCATCATAAGAAATTAGGAGGGTAAATTTTGGGGTTCAACAACTTCCCATATTTAATCGCCTTCAACCTGAAGGTGAGATTGGCGCCAGCCTTTCGAATTTCAAGGTAGAAGAAGATTAAATACTGAAAGAACCCAAAAATTTGCGCTCCGAAGCCAGTCAGGTATACATTATATTTTTGGTTTTCTGTATTTTCTATTTCTTTTTCTTTTTATATATCTTTTGGATTACAGTAGTTAGCTGAGAAAATCTCTTAGACGTCCGGTCAAAGTTAGACATACAAAAGAAAGAGACCGACCGAAGGAGGTTCTGACGAGGGAACGCCAATCGAAGGTAGACTTACTGAGGAAAGAAATAAAACAAATGGGACTCCTAACAAATGATACCAGCTGGAGGTGGATTTTAAGGATGCCAGCCGAAGGTGGACTTTAAGGGAGAAGAAACCAGCCAAAGGGGAATCTTCATCAAGGAATACTATGCCGAAGGTAGATTGCTAAGAAAAGAACGTTGGTCGAAGGAGAACTTACAACTGTAAAGAAACCAGCCGAAGAGGACTCTCAACAAATGATACCAGTCGAAGGTGGATTTTAAGGATGCCAGCCGAAGGTGGACTTTAAGGGCGAAGAAACCAGCCGAAGGGGAATCTTCTTCAAGGAATACTATGCGGAAGGTGGATTTTAAAGGATACCAGCCGAAGCGGGAATTTAACAAAGGATATCAGCTGAAGCGGGATTTTAACAAAGGGTACCTGCCGAAGTGGGATTTTAACAAAGGGTACCAGCCGAAGCGAGGTTTTGAAGGATACCAGCCGAAGCGGGGTTTTAACAAAGGATACCAGCCGAAGCGGGGTTTTAACAAGAGATACCAGCCGAAGCTGGGTTTTAACAAAGGATACCAGCCAAAGCGGGGTTTTAACAAGAGATACCAGCCGAAGCAGGGTTTTAACAAAGGATACCAGCCGAAGCGGGGTTTTAACAAGAGATACCAGCCGAAAAGGGGTTTTAACAAAGGGTACCAGCCGAAGCGGGGTTTTAAAGGATACCTGCCGGAGCGAGATTTTAATGAAGGGTACCAGCTGAAGCGAGGTTTTGAAGGATACCAGCCGAAGCGGGATTTTAACAAAGGGTACCAGCCGAAGTGGGGTTTTGAAGGAAACCTGCCGGAGCGGGATTTTAACAAAGGGTACCAGCCGAAGCGGAGTTTTAAAAGGATACCAGCTGAAGCGGGGTTTTAACAAAGGGTACCAGCCGAAGCGGGGTTTTGAAGGATACCAGTCGAAGCAGGATTTTAACGAAGGGTACCAGCCGAAGCAGGGTTTTGAAGGATACCTGCCGGAGCGGGATTTTAACAAAGGGTACCAGCCGAAGTGGGGTTTTAAAAGGATACCAGCCGAAGCGGGGTTTTAACAAAGGGTACTAGCCAAAGCGGGATTTTGAAGGATACCAGCCAAAGTGGGGTTTTGAAAGGATACCAGCCGAAGCGGGTTTTTAACAAAGGGTACCGACCGAAGTTGGGTTTTGAAAGGATACCAGCCGAAGCGGAGTTTTAACAAAGGGTACCAGCCGAAGCGGGGTTTTGAAAGATAAAGGTATGCATATCTGGTCAGAGTTAGATACACAAGAGTGAAATTGAGCATCAAGAAACAAATGTTTAGGGTTGATAGTGAACATAGGAATGAGACTAATCGAAGAAAGCCTCAATAAAAAGGATGCATTCACCTAAATAAGGGTGCCAGACAAATGGACTTTGAAGACACACTGAAGGACTCTTAACATAAAAGATTAGCTAACCTTCAAAAGGAGGACCCGACTAACGCGGATAAACCAAAATAGGGAACCGACTAAGCAGGACCTTTAAAGAGCACCGATCGAAGGTGAACTCTAAAAGAGAAAGAGACTGGTCAATGCAGAGTCTAATAAGGATTGCCAAAACACGTTTGGCTCTCGAAAGGATGCAAATACGCAAGAACTACAAGATCCCTGAGGCCAAATGCAGGGTGTAATTCTTCAAGAGTGGCAATTATCTGAATTACCACACACCAAGTATGGATACTCAAACATTTAAGAAGCAAAAAAGGTTATACACCAACTCTTACTCACACTCTAACGGCGAAGCAAACACGGGTAAAATAACCAAAGGCTTGCAAAGGCAAGCGCAAACCACAACCTTACTGGGGAAATGGAGAAATACCAAAGACCTGACTGATGGTGAATCAAAACAAACTCTGCTGGGGAAACAAAATAGAATCACCCTAGGCTTTTTATGGAGATAGTTCGAATCTGAGCGTATAACAATCTGGTTACCATAGGTGGACACAATTGGCTTATACTCATGCATGTTTGAATGAATTTTTTTTATAGCGTAATGCTCCATATAATGGAAACGCTACGCGTTTTGGTAGATGCAATGTAATAATGCGATGTAATGATGCATGTTTAATAATGCACTGGAAAACACATCAATAATCGGATGCTGAGAAGACAATGAACTTTCGAATGATTATTCTTGCACATCTGATCTTCTATAGAGAAAAGGAAATTTGTACTTCAATGGGGAACCGAGATTTTGAACCACCAACCTCTAAAGGTCGATATTACTGGGGAAGTAACTTCTTGGGAAGGATACTGCAAACGTAAATTGTAGTTCAGAGAAAATCTTGAATTCTAATCAAACTCCCAACTTTACGGGGAACAAATTCTTTATCCTCTGTTGGTAAAGAGAAGGGCTTTGCTGGGGAATAGAAACTTCTTGTATAGAAATTCTTTGACGGAGATAACTTCTGTTGGGGAGTATAGAAATTCTTAAATAAAAAGAATTCTACTCAGGCCACACTGGGGATAACATTTCTGGGAGGTAAGAGATTCTCACTTGGGGAAGAAACAAAACATACCGGGATAGAAACTCTACTGGGGGTATCTCAACAAAATCTTCTATCACTGGTAATGAAAGAGTTATGACTGGAATTCTCCCACATACCTCATCAAAGAGATAGGATACTTGCTCCACTAGGGTGTAATCTCAAGCCTCAACTGAACATTAGTTTTGATGAAAGACAAAAAAGCTAGTGGATGAAAGACAAACAAGCACTATGGCAAGAAGGAAAAGAAGTGGAATTAGATTAAAGCATCATTCACTCAAATCTTCAAGGATCATGGCAAGCAATCAAGTATATCAATTCTCATTTGAACTACATTGATTAGAAATGCTCAAAAATGATATACACACTTGCCACAACACTTCACTTAAAGTATAAAACAAATTTTAAGTTTTTCACTGATGTAAATCGATTAACATATGATGTAAATCGATTTACACATGCTTTTTTCAAAAACTGATTGTTTCTGGCAGCAATCGATTTACATGAAGTGTAAATCGATTGATCACAGAACTGAGTTGAATTTTTAACACTTGTAAATCGATTTACACATCATGCTAATCGATTTACACTTCAAATTTTTTGAAAACAAGAACGTTACAAACCCGTGCAATCGATTTACATCTCATGCTAATCACTTTACACGTTGTAACTTGTGAAAAATCTGAACTGGTTTCAAGATATCCTTCACACCTTTTCTCCAATAGATGCATGGTCATACATTGCATCCTCTCAAGTTTTTCAAACAGAAAAGTGTCCATTTGGAAAGGTATCTTGATTACTTTAAATACTAAATCTTTCAAATTAAAAAACAACTCTTCTCTTATGCAATAATTCTGAACTTTGTAAAATATTCAAACTTCATATTTCTTAACTTTTAAGAACAAAGATTTTCTGCACTTTCACACATATAAGACCAGAAATATTTGAGCATTTTCTAACCATTGTGTTACAGTTTGAATTGCTTACAAGAGAAGAAAGAAGAAACTTCATTGAAGTCACTCTATGTGATCAACATCTTTCAAGAAATCATATTTCATAGAATTATACAAAGTGTAACTTATTTCCAGGATTGTTGGAATTAAGTATTGGAATACTTGTGTACCTTGTTGTCCATTGTTGGAAACAAGAGGTATCTTTTGAGAGGATTGTTCTCAAGAGACTTATTGGAAATCCAAGAGGGTGTTCTTGGTATTTGTTAGAGTCTTTAGTTGATAAGACTAGGAAGAGTCTTGTAAAAGTTATAATAAAATAGTGAAATCTCTTGCGTGTTTGCAAGGGGACTGGACGTACTTCCGGGGTGTGGAAGGAACCAGGATAAATCTCCATGTCTCTTTAATTTCTGCACTTTACAGTTTTTCCAAAGCACTAAAACAAAACCAGAAAGTATAAAATAAGTCAAAAATCGACCACCACCTAATTCACCCCCCTTCTTAGGCGCAATCTTAAACTTACAATTGGTATCAAAGCAGGTTATAGGTAACCTGCTCCTAGGGATCCAGAATGGCTTCCGCAAATCATCAACCCGTTTTCAGAGATGGTGGTAGTAACAACAAGCCTCCTCTATTCTATGGTGAATATTTTGACTTCTGGAAAATACGCATGAAGGCGCATCTAGAAGCACAAGGAGAGGAGATATGAGATGCTGTTGAAAATGGTCTATTTATTCCGGTTACGGTAATCAATGGTGTTGGCTCTTCAAAGCCTAAAACTGCATGGGACGATGACAACAAAAAGAAAGTTCTCTATGACAAAAAGGCAATAAACCTTCTTCAAGGTGCACTTAGTATGGACGAATATTTCCGTGTCTCGACATGCAAAACAGCAAAGGAAATATGGGATACCTTGGTACAAACTCATGAAGGAACGACTGAAGTAAAAAGATCAATGCTAAATACCCTAAGTCAAGAATATGAACTATTTCGAATGCAGCACGGAGAATCCATTCTTGACTTACAAAAGAGATTTGTGCATTTGACAAATCACTTAAGTGCTCTTGGTAAAACCTTGACAAATGATGAACTCAACTTGAAAGTCCTCAGATCATTGACTAGGGAATGGCAACCAAAGGTAACGGCAATCTCGGAAAAGAAGAGTATCTCCGCAATGACTTCCGCTACATTATTTGGAAAACTTCAAGAATACGAAACGGAACTCGTTAGACTTGAAAAACATGAGAATCTAGAAAAGAAGTCCAAAAACATTGCTTTAAAAATTGATTCAAAGGAAGTTGTAAAAGAAGACAATCCGGAAGAAGATGAAAATTTCAAGCTTCTTGTTAAAAGACTTGGGAAATTTTTTGGCAGAAATGACAAGGGCGGATCTCATGCACATAAGAGAAAGCACTTCAAGAAAAGAGAAGCCTCCACATCAACACAAGATGTCTCATGTTATGAATGTGGAAAGCAAGGACATATCAAGCCAAACTGTCCAAATCTCCCAAAGAAAAATGGATTCAAAGGAAAGGACTCAAAACAAAAGAAAGCCTACATAGCATGGGAAGATAATGATATGAGCAGTACATCAGAATCGGAAAGAGACGAATGTGCAAATTTAGCGTTAATGGCATCGCATCACTCCGACGACGAAGAATGGGTTAGTAATGAATTTACTCTTTTTGATGATGATGTTCAAGGTGCAATTGATGAACTCTTGAAACAATGCAAAAGTTTATACAAAAAGGTGTCAAACCAAGAAAAAGAACTTCTAATTTGTCTAGAAAAAATTGACACCATGACTAAAGATTTTGATCTTCAAAAACAGAATTTTATAAAAGAAAAGGAAAACTTTGCATGCTCCAAGTGTGAATCAAATGTCTTTCAAATTGTTCAATTGAAAAGAGTCATTGAACGATATGAAAAAGGACAAATAGGGTTGGAAGGATTACTAAGCCAACAACGTTATCCAAATGATAAAAGAGGTCTTGGTTATGTGAATTCTAAGAAACCAAGTAACAATCCCACTGTTTTTGTAAAGGCTAGTAATAGTTCCAATCCCAAGATAGTAGAAAAGAAGCAAGTTATTCATAATCATCAAAAGAAAAAGCCTAATGTATCTAAAAGGAAACAAATTCCTAGATACAAGAGCAAATTTGTTCCAAACTATTTTTACTGTGGTATTATTGGACACACACCTAATGCATGCTATATTAGAAATTTCAATATGGCTAGTGGATACTATGCATGGGTGAAAAAGGGAACTAACTATGAAGGACCCAAGGCAACTTGGGTACCTAACAAGAAATAATCTGTTTTTGTAGGTATGCTTGAAATCCACATCAAATCTTTGGTATCTTGACAGTGGATGTTCAAAGCATATGACAGGAGATGTACACCAATTTTCATATCTAGTTCATAAAGCCAAAGGGTATGTCACCTATGGAGACAATACCAAAGGAAATATTCTGGGCGTTGGAATAGTTGGCACACCTCCATCCATTCAAATTGAGGATGTTCTCTATGTTGAAGGATTAAAGCACAACCTTCTTAGCATAATTCAACTTTGCGATAGAGGGTTCAAAATCAAATTCAACAAAGAAGAATTCCTTATTATGGATGAGACAACCAATGAGGTAAAACACAAAGGTATAAGATCTAACAATATTTTTATGATCACTTTATATGATTTGTCTATGAAGGTACAATGTCTTATGGTAAACAACAATGACGCTTGGTTATGGCACAAGAGGATTGCTCACATTCACATGGAGCACTTGAACAAATTGGTTAAGCATGACTTAGTTATTGGTCTACCAAAGATGAAGTTCATCAAAGACAAAGTATGTAGTGCATGCCAAAAGGGAAAACAGACCAAATCAACTTTCAAACTAAAGAATGTGGTTTCAACAACAAGACCACTTCAATTGTTGCACATGGATCTTTTTGGTCTATCTAGAACAAGAAGCTTCGGAGGTAACATTTATGCTTTAGTTATTGTAGATGATTTTTCCCGTTTTACTTGGACTTTGTTTTTAGTGCACAAAAATGACGCATTCAAGGCATTCAAGAGATATGCCAAACAAGTTCAAAATTAGAAGTCATTAAAGATAACATAAATCCGAAGTAATCATGGTGGAGAGTTCCAAAACAGTTTGTTTGAAGAATTTTGTGAAGAAAATAGGATCTTCCATAATTTTTCAGCACCAAGAACTCCACAACAAAATGGAGTAGTTGAAAGGAAAAATAGGTCTTTGGTGGAGCTTGCAAGAACCATGCTAAGTAACTCAAGTTTGCCTAAATATTTTTGGACGGATGCGGTAAGCACAGCATGTTATGTAAGAAATCGCGGGATCATAAGACCTATACTAAAGAAAACTCCATATGAGATTTACAAAGGAAGAAAACCAAATATCTCTCACTTTCACATTTTCGGGTGCAAATACTTTGTCCTTAACAACGACAAAGACAATCTCGGTACGTTCGATGAAAAATCGGATGAAGGTATTTTTCTTGGTTACTCCCTTTCTAGCAAAGCTTTTAGAATTTATAATAAAAGAACTTTAACTATAGAAGAATCAATGCATGTTTCTTTTGATGAATCTAACACCTCCAAGGAGGAAGTTGTTATTTGTGATGATGATGATTCTATAGATTTACCTCATGAGAATTCATGTGAAGGTGGCAAAATTGTCAACTCGGAACAAACACATGAACTTTCACATCAAAATGAAAATGATGATGGTCTTCCTCAAGAATGGAGAACTCATCGTGATCATCCAATTGACAACATAATTGGAGATATTAACAAAGGGGTATCTACTCGACTAAATCTTAAGGATGCATGCTTAAATATGGCTTTTGCATCTCAAGTTGAACCTACTAAAGTGGCTCAAGCACTAGAAGATGATCAATGGATCCTTGCCATGCAAGAGGAGCTAAACCAATTCGAACGGAACGAAGTTTGGGAACTTGTTCCTAATCCAAGAAATAAACGTATCATTGGAACCAAATGGGTATTCAAAAACAAGATGGATGAAAATGGTATAATCACTCGAAACAAGGCAAGACTAGTCGCTCAAGGATACAACCAAGAGGAAGGAATTGATTTTGAAGAAACTTTTTCTCCGGTAGCACGTTTGGAAGCAATAAGACTACTACTTGCATATGCATGCTCATTGGACTTTGAACTCTTTCAAATGGATGTAAAAAGCGCATTTCTCAACGGATTCATAAATGAAGAAGTCTATGTAAAGCAACCTCCCGGATTTGAAGACTTCAAACATCCTAATCATGTCTTCAAATTGAAGAAAGCCCTCTATGGGCTGAAGCAAGCACCAAGGGCATGGTATGATAGACTAAGCGCATTCCTATGTGAAAAAGGGTTTGTAAAGGGTAAAGTTGATACCACTCTCTTCATAAAAAATGTTAATCATCATACTTTACTTGTACAAATCTATGTAGATGATATTGTTTTCGGTTCAACTAACCAAAATATGTGCAAGGAATTTTCATCTATGATGCAAGGAGAGTTTGAGATGTCTATGATGGGAAGATTGAATTTCTTTCTCGGTCTTCAAATTAAGCAACTCAAACACGGTATCTTCATTAACCAATCAAAATATTGCAAAGACCTTATAAAGAAGTTTGAGATGGAAAGTAGCAAAGAGAGTGCAATTCCTATGGGATCCGGCACCTATCTTGATCCAGATGAATCAGGGAATTCTATTGACATAACTAAGTATCGTGGAATGATTGGCTCACTCCTCTATTTAGCAGCAAGTATACCTGACATCATGTTCAGCGTTTGCCTATGTGCAAGATATCAAGCCAATCATAAAGAGTCTCACCTTGCAGCAGTCAAGCGCATAATAAAATATCTCAAAGGAACAACCAACGTCGGATTATGGTATCCAAAAGGTAGTATGTGCAATCTAGTTGGTTATTGTGATGTTGACTATGCAGGTTGTAAGACTGGTCGCAAAAGTACAAGTGGAACATGTCACATTCTCGGAAATGCCTTGGTTTCATGGTCATGCAAAAAGCAAGCAAGCGTCGCTCTCAGCACTACCGAAGCAGAATACATTGCGGCTGGTAGTGGATGCGCTCAAATTCTTTGGCTAAAACAACAGTTACTTGACTATGGAGTAAACCTTGGATGCATTCCACTTCGATGTGATAACACAAGCGCGATAAATATTACGAAAAATCCAGTTATGCATTCCTGGACAAAACACATTGACATCAGACATCATTTCATCCGAGATCTCGTACTCAAAGGAGATGTCAAGATTACTTTTGTGGATACTCAAAATCAACTCGCGGACATTTTCACAAAACCACTTGCAAAGGATGCATTTTTCAAAATTCGTCGTGAACTCGAAATCCTAGATGAACAAGATATATAAGGTACACTCTATCCTTAACTATACTTTAATGTACATATATATGGGTTTAGAAAATGTTTCAAATGTTAAAATTACTGTTTTTTAAATTTTTTCCTTTAAGTAAATCGATTTACTTGGTGTGTAAATCGATTTACCACTGAAGCAAAACCTTTTTTTATAAAATCCTTTTGTGTAAATTGATTTACACAGTATGTAAATCGATTTACCACTGAATGAAAATTATTTTTCATAAAAATTCTTTTGTGTAAATCGATTTAACCAATGGGCAAATCGATTTACCACTGAACTGAAGCATTTTTATGTAATTTTTCTCTATGCAAATTAACTTTTCAGCATGTGATATTTATGAGTCTTTAATATATTGGTCAATCTTACCTTTCCTCCCACCTTCTTTTTGACCAATCATGGAATCTTGACCACTCCACTCAATTAAAACCTCATAAAGACCTCACTTACTCTCTCTACTATTTAATCTCACCAAAACTCCCTCACTATCTCATAACACCCAAACTCACTCTCTCTCTAATAACAACACAAAAATTATCTATCTCCCTTACTCAAAACCCTAACCATATCCATGGCTCCCAAGATAAAAGAAACAGCCTCAGAAAAAGGAAAGAAGCAAACTGTTGCAGCCGCTAAAAACTCTCTGCTCGAGTACCTCTCGGATTCACAGCATGAAAGATTTATCAAGCATTTTCAGAAGAAAATTATCTCAGCTCCAAAATTCGGTATGTTATCTACCTTTCTCGATGAATGCTTCACTTTTCAAAGGGATTTGATTGCTTATGGGTTAGAACCATTAATATCATCACGTGGTTACTATTACCCGGATCTTGTTCGCGTATTCTACAGCAATATGCATTATGATAACAACAAATGTTATACATATGTGCTCGGAACAAGAATTCCTCTGCATTCCAAAACTATAGGCAGAATTTTGAACATTCCATATACTGGAAGTACCCTCTATGACCCAGAGGATGCTGATTGGGAAAACTATAAGAAGCGAGAATTCTTCTACAGCATTGGCAGGTTGTCAGAATCTGAATATCGTGCAAAGCGGATTCGTAGTCTTGGTGGTGTTATTCCAGCTCGGGACACTTTGAGTGCTGGTAACTTTCATATTGATGATAGATTGTTTCACTATTTTTTGGTATATATCTTATTTCCTAGAGCAGGAAATCATTGTACTGTGACCGACCTAGAACTGCAAATACTCTATGCGAGGAAAAATGGCATTGCGGTAAACTGGGCTAAACTGATTGTGGTGCATATGTTAAGAGTTGCCACAAGGGCTACTTTTCTACCATATGCATACTTCATTACAAGGATCTTGGAATCATTTGATATAGATTTTACTGGGTTTGAGCGGATTGAAATGGATCCAATCACCAATAGGATCTCCATCAAAAATGTTGATTCTAGGATGGGTGTTCATTTCAATTCTGAAGCAAAAACCATCACATACATTGGAGAGGATGTTGTAGGTGATGAAGGCAATAATGCAGATGAAGAAGACAATGAAATTCCTCCTCCTGCTGCCTCTTCTGGTCCAACAAACCAAGATGTTATGGATTACATGACTCAACAGTTTGCATCTCTCAACTCTAACATCAATGCTCGATGGACCGAGATAAATGACTCTACCTCCTCTCGCATCAATGCTTTTCAGAATGATGTGAACCAACAGTTTTCATACCTATACTCACATCTTCATATTCCTCCATACGATCCAAACAATCCAGCACCTTCGCCTCCTCAATACACCGAACCACCTCTACAACAACAATTTCCATATCAAGGACCCTTCTAATGTGTTCCTGACCAATATTATTAAATTCTTGTTATTTATCATTATGTTTTTGTTTTGTATTACTTCAAGTATTAGTGTTTGTATCATGTATCTTTGAACTTCGTTCGCTATATTTAGAAATTTGAGTTTTTAGTTCATATCTGTTTCAACTTGTTGCATCTTTCCCTTCTTTTTGATAATATCAAAAGGGGAGAAGGATATGATAGCACTTTATGGTTGTTTGGTTGTTTGTTTCAATTTTCTTTACAGGGCAAGCTTTCAAAACTTTCAAAACTTTTTCTCCATAGGGGGGGAAATCTAACTTAGGGGGAGAAAACTCCTTTTGCTCCAAATCTGAACAACTCATAAAGAAAGATGGTTTGTCATCATCAAAAAGGGGGAGAATGTAATCTCAAGCCTCAACTCAACTTTAGTTTTGATGAAAGACAAACAAGCTAGTGGATGAAAGACAAACAAGCACTATGGCAAGAAGGAAAAGAAGTGGAATTAGCTTAAAGCATCATTCACTCAAATCTTCAAGGATCATGGCAAGTAATCAAGTATATCAATTCTCATTTGAACTGCACTGATTAGAAATGCTCAAAAATGATATACACACTTGCCACAACACTTCACTTAAAGTATAAAACAAATTTTAAGTTTTTCACTAATGTAAATCGATTAACATATGATGTAAATCGATTTACACATGCTTTTTTCAAAAACTGATTGTTTCTGGCAGCAATCGATTTACATGAAGTGTAAATCGATTGATCACAGAATTGAGTTGAATTTTTAACACTTGTAAATCGATTTACACATCATGTTAATCAATTTACACTTCAAATTTTTTGAAAACAAGAACGTTACAAACCCGTGCAATCGATTTACATCTCATGCTAATCGATTTACACGTTGTAACTTGTGAAAAATCTGAACTGGTTTCAAGATATCCTTCACACCTTTTCTCCAATAGATGCATGGTCATACATTGCATCCTCTCAAGTTTTTCAAACAGAAAAGTGGCCATTTGGAAAGGTATCTTGATTACTTTAAATACTAAATCTTTCAAATTAAAAAACTACTCTTCTCTTATGCAATAATTCTGAACTTTGTAAAATATTCAAACTTCATATTTCTTAACTTTTAAGAACAAAGATTTTCTGCACTTTCACACATATAAGACCAGAAATATTTGAGCATTTTCTAACCATTGTGTTATAGTTTGAATTGCTTACAAGAGAAGAAAGAAGAAACTTCATTGAAGTCACTCTATGTGATCAACATCTTTCAAGAAATCATATTTCATAGAATTATACAAAGTGTAACTTATTTCAAGGATTGTTGGAATTAAGTATTGGAATACTTGTGTACCTTGTTGTCCATTGTTGGAAACAAGAGGTATCTTTTGAGAGGATTGTTCTCAAGAGACTTATTGGAAATCCAAGAGGGTGTTCTTGGTATTTGTTAGAGTCTTTAGTTGATAAGACTAGGAAGATTCTTGTAAAAGTTCTAACAAAATAGTGAAATCTCTTGCGTGTTTGCAAGGGGACTGGACGTACTTCCGGGGTGTGGAAGGAACCAGGATAAATCTCCATATCTCTTTACTTTCTGCACTTTACAGTTTTTCCAAAGCACTAAAACAAAACCAGAAAGTATAAAATAAGTCAAAAATCGACCACCACCTAATTCACCCCCCTCTTAGGCGCAATCTTAAACTTACATATGGAAGGAAGAATAGCTCCACTGGGGAAATTGGGTCTCATTACGAAAATCCTCACGTTAGTCACATACAGACCCTTCTTGATTCATTTGCTGGTATGCAGCTTGTCATACAAGACCAACAGTATTTGCAAAACAGAAATTGGGGCGACATGCCCCTATTTGGAATGGAAAACCTTACTGAAGAATAGAAAACTTGAACTACTAATCACTGGGTAAAAACCGTGATGCAAGATTGCAACTTCAACACGTCGACTTCGAGGAGAAATGTCACTAAAAAGTGGACTTTAGAGAAGATGCTGCAAAAATAAATTGCAGTCCAACGAAAAGGAAACATCTTGACTTAAAACAAACTTCTACATTTCTAGGGGGAAAGAACCATTATCCTCCTGCAGAGTAATGAGTATGCTTCACTAGGGAGAAAATATCTCAGAAGAGAAACCCCTTGGTAGACAGATCTTTGTCAAGTAGCAACAGGTCTTTTACTGGGAAGCGGCGTCCCTCTAGGAAACAAAATTTCCATCAAGTCTTGTACGCGTAAACAAACTCCAAATGATCTTTGCGTTACAGATCATATCTTACTGAGGATGACAATCCAGACTTCAACTGGGGATAATATCCTTGACTTAGGACAAAGGATGTCAGTAAATGGACTTGAGTCCCTGATAAGTCGTAGATAACAATCCTGACTTCTCGGCATGATTTTCAAATTTATAGGTCATTTAGCTTGCGTATGGACTTGATCTGATCAATTACTGAAGAAGAGAGAAATCCCTTACATAAATTCTTGCCCCAGTCTGTAAGACTTTTGCAGAAAAATTGCCTCGAGAGGACTTTTTAAGATTTATACTAATGAAGACAATCTGCCCCAGTATTATGAACTTCAGAATACTGCCCCTGGCTGACCAAAGTTGGAAATAGCTTCAACAGTGATTGATTGAATTCTCGTGCATCTATGAATTCTGAAAAGATTCTCCCCTAATCAATAAATTCTTAGAGAGATTTATCAAATCTCGACATAACTGCCCCAGTTTGACTGTACCTTGAGGGATCGCATCCCGACTTGAATGCCTTAGACTGGCTAATCACCTACTCGACGGAGTATTCGACACGCTTGCCCCTTCTCAACAGAATCTCGACAAATCTTTTCCTTTACTTCATGCTCACTGAGAGATGAAAACTTGAAGATTTTTGAAGGCAACATAACCTTAGAGTGGTTGGCTCATATCTTGAAAGTTGTTTACTTCACAACCATACTTCTTGACTTGAACTGCTTCATCCTCGAGCAAATACTTTGAAGAAGTCGACCCCTCGGGACCAAACTGAAAGTAATGCACCACTGCTTGACAGAGACTCTGGGCAACCAACTTTTTACGATCTACTTCAGATTATTTCTCGAACTGGTATTCTTTTACTCAACAGAGTTAATAGAAGATTTGCCCCGAATTAAGACAATTCTCATAAATGATTCACCTGTAAACGGTATCCTGAAGCAATTTGTCCC
The DNA here is from genome assembly GCA_948472305.1 of Vicia faba. Taxonomy (NCBI): domain Eukaryota; kingdom Viridiplantae; phylum Streptophyta; class Magnoliopsida; order Fabales; family Fabaceae; genus Vicia; species Vicia faba. Next base: position 765,571,101 of record OX451741.1, on the reverse strand, counting down.
TGGAGATGATCAAATTTTCATCTGATGCTCATTATGCAAGCTTACTCGATGTTTAAGCACTTGTTTATATGCAAAGAATGTTTATCATAAGAATGATAATTGTAATGCAAAGCCCATATTTGTCTTGAAGTTTAAAAACCTTTATTGAAAAGATTAAACAAACCAAAAAAAATTGTATGGAAGAAATTAAAAAGATAGTGTGATATCAACTCAAAAGTTTTTTTTTGCAAGCCTCATAGGACTCAGATTACCGTATTTCTGTTACAGTGTGCTTTCAAATTAACCCTTGCTTCAGTTAGGACTTTTAAGGGTTGTAACGTGGTATGGTTCACGTTTTTTTTAGAAAAAAGATTTAAGGCTCAAAATATTTGGTGCCCACCCATTCTCTGTGATGTTCTCCAATCCTAAATTCAGTTAAACCAATATGAGCACTTGTTCCTCAGAAGGAGTTTACCATGGTTGAGGAGGATATGGCTGTCACTCACCTCTTTCATTCTTTGTGTTCGATCACACGACTTTATTCTTTGTAGAGGATTTTTATTTGGTGATCCCCTTTTTCTCTTTTCGTGCTTTTCGCTTCCTTTTTGTATTCCCTAACTTTTTCCTGGACAAATTCCTTTTGAATTTGATTTTGAAGTCTAGCGGGATGTCCTGACTTTTGCCTAAGCGACTTGTCTTTTCAAGTTTTGGCTTAGCGGGGCTTTTTGTCTCTTTTTTTTCATCATTTCATTTTGTTTGAACCCATCATGTGACTTTGAATCGTTCTTTTGATTTGCTGAAAAAGGTGTAACTACCTTACTGCTTGGTCAATGAGGGATAATCATTATGGTATCGTCATATTTTGATCTCTTGGCATGCGAGAGATATCTATTGGGATATCCTCCTCATTGATGTGCACTGATGATAAACGAAAGTTAGTCATTGTGATTTTGTTCTTTCTCAACCTTATGAAGGATAACCTTTGTTGTATCCTTTGATGTGCACTCCTAATGAGTTTTGAATGCTCAATCAGATTAACTGAAATCTACCCTGCCCCAGGTTAACTGTGAGGGTTTTTCTGAAAAGAAAAGAAACTCCTACTTCAAGGCTCAAAGTGGTTGACGAGGGTTTCACTCCCTTATATCTCCAGTGTTTGGGAATTTGAAACAAGGCCTGTACATCGTCAGCAGGGTCTTATTCAAAAAGACATTGTTTAAATTTTTGGCATATTACTCATCATCCTCCCTCCAGAGGTACCTTGATTTATTTAACAAGAGTTAAGTATCAAAAAGAAAATAAAAACATTCATGAGTGAATATGAATGGACTAATTCAAGACAAACATATTCAATGCATTAATATTCAAAAATAGGCAAGTTTTTCATGTAAGAAAGTACTGAACCAAAACAAGAAAGATTCCAAATAAGAATGCAAATGTAATTTGAAAATGACATGTTGAGGAGACTAGTCTCCGTATGGACTTGTTTCTTCGGATGATGATCTGCCAATCTTGATATCTATTGAGTCAACGAAGAATTCAAATCTGACTGGCTAGCCTGAAATTAATAGCCTTTCCATCCAGCAGGTCTTGCATATTTTCTTTGAAATCCTAGCAATCTTCAATGGAATGGCCTAGTGCCCTAGTATGGTAATCACATCGAATTCCTTCACCAATTGTGATAAGGACTTTATCAAGCGAACTTGAATAAATTGCATCACACAGTATCTTCTACCATAGAGAAGAAATGCCAACCATCTTCTATCATACAGAAGAGAAATCCAGCCGCTGAATTCTGGAGCGTCTCCCACTACACAAAAGAAGCGACGTCTTCTATTACATAGAAGCGACATCCAACAACCATACCAAAGAATCTTCTACTACACAGAAGAAAGTAAACTTCATCTCCTACTTCACAAGAGAGAAGTTTTAGCAACCGAATTACGGAGAATCTCCTACTTCACAAAAGAGTCTCCGTCTTCTTTGAGGTATTTTTCTTCTACACAATAGCAGATATCCAAGAGCTCTATATCTTATACTTCCTCATCACGGAAGCATCACCCCATCTCATATTTACACATAAGAAGCGCCTAACTGAGGAAAAGAGTCTGAAATGGTTTTCCGAACATGGACTGAACCTTGGAAAAGAATCCAAACAAGTACCGAACTTCATACTTCAACTTCTTGCAGTATTCAATATCCTAACTAAGTGCCCCATAATGGGAGACACATCTAGCATTTGTATCGAAATCAGGAGAGAAATTTGTTGGAGGATGGCCCAAAGCACGAAGTTTAATCAACTGAGCTTCCAATACATGAGGAAGTAACTGGATACAAGGTATAAAGATTTTATCAACCTTCTTCTCAAGCTTTTTCTGCCTCTGCTGGTAAGTTTTACCCCATGAGTTCACTTGGAGACCAGAAACTAGCTGCTAGAAAGAAAATTCAAGAACACGAAGCTTTGGGTGAGACCCACAAGGTATCTCATGATTTGAAAGATGTCCCATAGGCTGGGGATGAATGACAATTCATGTTGTAACAACGTACACAAGATCACTTTTCCTTGCCGACACTGTCTTCAAAACTTCCATATCCAACTTAACTAAGTCTTCAACTGGCTATTTTTTCCCCTTGAGGATTTCTGACTACAGGCCATTGCTTGCATATCCCCAATAAAAATCCCCCATCTGATTCTTTTCATCGAATCTAATTCCCCACGAAGCGGCGAGAAGTTAAGATTGGCAGTTCTGAAAAGAAAATATCGGGCCTGAATAAGGATTCCCCATTCTGAGTACCTTCTGAGTACCTTCTATGGATGCATGAAGATGCATGAGGTGAGTGAGAAAATTCTCCCTCTGATATGATTTGGACACTACAATCTCCGGATTGATCTCATCTTGGGCCTTGTCTCTGGATGACGTACCATCTTCAATCGAATGATCAATTGCCCCATAATAATATGTGTAGAGGATTCTTTCAGGAGAACAAATGAATGCTTTTCCAAGCGAATCGATATAAATTGCATCATCAGGCATACTACGCCACAAAAAACTAATGCAGTATGTCTTCTTATCAAAACAAAAGAGATATCTACCTGGTGATAAAGAATGTGGTAGTTGTCCAAATAGGAATTAGACCTTTGGAAGAGACGCCAAATAGGTGCTGGGATTTATATTTCAACCCCTTTGTAATATTCAATATCAAAATCGGGTACCCCAGAATAGGGGATGCATCTAGCATACATATTGTAATCAGAAGAGCCGTTTGTGGGAGGAAGACCCCAAAAATCAGAGCTGGAGATAACAGGATGTAATGCAATGGGCTTGTAACAGCATGCTCATTAGGATTTCTGTGTCTTGGCTTAAAAACTTTGCCTCGTGAATTCACTTGGGGAATGAAGACTGGCTCTTGTTGAAAAAATTAGGGAACACAAAGTTATGGAGGATGCCCCTGGTTAAAAGGTATGATGCCCCGGTGTGGCAACCATATCTGACGTTGGTCAATAAGAACGAAGCACTTGATATAAGATCCTATAGTAAATGAGAATCATCTGCTGATAAGATGTTCCAAGAATATGTAACACTCCATGGTTGGAAGCAAATCCCAAAAGATGAGGAGAAGAGAGAACCTGTTGTGGCAGTAGGTGCAAGAATGTTGACATTATCATCAGAGCCTCCATGACCTGGCTCATCTGAGTTTTCAATTAATTATCTTCCTGCTTGAAGAAATTTCTGACCAAGGGCCAAAGCTCGCATGTATACCACCCAAAGTTGTTCCATAACTGATCTCTGAACATGTGATAGTAAGAGTCAAGTTGAACCTCTAAAGAAAACACATGGCCTGAGCAAGAATCCCCAATCTTTGAGTACCTGTTATAGATGCATGTATATACATGGGATGCATGAACAGATGCCATGTCATGTTCCGTTATTTCCAAGGAATTTACGTGCTTTGATTTTGATTTTACGTAAGTAAGGATGGAAAAGTTTGGCACTAGGCTCACAAATACGATTCCTTGGAAATCACAGAACATGTATGTTCAGTATGTGGTTAACCATGTTATGTATACAAAGGCATGAGATCAAATGGGATCAAGGTTCCATCATTTCTAAATAATATTGTTGCGCTGCTTTTGAACCATATGAATATCATCAAGTCAAAGGTTTGTCATAGCTTCCGCACATATAAGAACCAAGTACCATGTAGATCTCCCATTGTACGGGGTCAAGGCTTCTGGAACGTCAGATATTGTTGAGCATTTTCTGAATATGCTGGGAATGCCAAGATCAAAGGCCTGAATGAACCTCTAGGTAAACAAGTCATAAACTCAGAAAATAAATCTGAGAACCATACTGTCACTAACAGAATATAGCATCTGCATAAAGATACTAACTGAAATCCAGAACATAACCATTAGAACCAATAGTCACTGTCTGATCATAGCCATTATCTGAACATGAGTAACCATAGTCACCAACTGTACCTATAATGATAATTCCCTCCCCACTCACGTGTGAAGAGTAGGTCAGGGTGAGATAATGGTAACTCGAAAATCACGGGTTCGCCTGAAAGTAAAATCATCGCAACGCAGACGTGCATGATGAAAGTACATCCAATTGAACCTCATTCGAGCGTGGTATGTGACATGACTGCACTAATCGGACCATGTCCTATATCCGTCATGCCCCCACTCTATTCCTAGGTGTCCTAGTGCACTCTGGCCTGGGTACTGGGCCTTTTACCTCAATAGTAACATTCCAACCCAAACAAGAAGAAGATCCAGTACAACAGCAGTATATGGAAGACAGTAAAGTGTAATACATGCATATGCAAAGGTATATTTAAAATGAACGAATAAACTGAAAGCGTAAACAATATAAACATCCAAAGAAAGAGAAAACAAGAGCTAGGAGCGACTCCGGGATGGACCAGCATTTGGTCAACCATTCCCCAGTGAAGTCGCCAGCTGAAACAACCGGCTGAAAATCATCAAACAATGAAGTTGCCATCGAAAGTCTTTTATCCCACATGAAGGGGAAGGTAAACATCGAGAAAACCTGAGAAGGGTGAAATCAAGGTCGAACAACCAAGAGATAAGGGTAAGGGAGTATGTTACGCGAAGGAAAGGTATTAGCACCCCACACGCCCGTAGTACTCTACGGTATCCACTCTTGTTATCTATCTTATGGGTGTGTTTAATCTATGCTTACTATTTATTATACTACTAGAGGGAGAATGCATGCAAAAGAAATGAGAAAAGAATGTAGGGAAAATAAAATTTATGCTTGTTCGGGCCCTACCCCGATGCCTACGTATCCCTTTTAAGGAATCAGAGCAGCCGTAGTTCGTCTTATATGTTTTTGTTTGTTTGTATTTTTTAATGAACAGTATTAATTTCACCTTCTGCCGCAACTCGACCTTTGGAGATTTACGCGTCAGCACAAAAGTGAATTAACATGCTCTTGTGAAAAGTTTGGAGAAAATGTGCATGGGAGCACAAAAAGGGTTTGAACTTGTTTGTTTTTGTAATGAACGATATTAATTTCACCTTCTGCCGCAACTCGACCTTTGGAGACTTACGCGTCAGCACATAAGTGAATTAATATATTCTTTGAAAAGTTTTTGGAGAAAATGTGCCTGGGCGCACAAAAGGTTTGAATTTGTTTGGGTTTTTAATGAGCGATATTAATTTCGCCTTCTGTCGCAACTCGACCTTTGGAGACTTACGCGTCAGCACATAATTGAATTAATATATTCTTTGAAAATTTTTTGGAGAAAATGTGCCTGGGCGCACAAAAGGTTTGAATTTGTTTGGGTTTTTAATGAGCGATATTAATTTCGCCTTCTGCCGCAACTCGACCTTTGGAGATTTACGCGTCAGCACAGAAGTGAACTAACATGTTCTTTCTGAAAAAGTGTTTTGAAAGAAAGGCCCTAAGGCAAAAAGAATTTTGTGTTTGTTGATGTTTTTTTTGTTTGTAGATAACAACTAGTTAATCTCAAGAGAGAGATTTTAACCATTTCTCTACTTATTCGTGAAATGAGTCTTTGAGACTTGAACCGTGTCAAGGCTTAGAATAAAAAATGATAAGATCGAGAAGAGACCCGCTTATCATCTCCCATGCTCATCAAAGGCACAATTCTCGTCAGTAAATTTTTTAAGTATTTTGAAGTTTGCAAGAAAAAGAAGTTTTTGTTTTTTAAATGCATATGCGAAAGGAGGAAAAAATCAAAGGGAGATTAGCCTATTTCTAAACCTAGTGTTATCATACTGCACATGATCTCTAGGAAGCAACAAAGTGCGAAAATGAGGAAGAAATGAGATTGCGATGATACTGAATAGAGAAGGTCTGTTGCCTCTTCGAAGCCACGCAAGTGATAAGAAAACTCTACAGAAGTTGCTCTGCATGAGTAATCAAAAATTAATCTCCAAATATTCCCAGTTGCGAAAAGATTACATCAACATTCTATCACAAAATCTTAACTAAAAAATGACAATGAAAATGATTATCGAACACGAAAAGAAATATTAGAAAATTCTAATAAAATTCTAATAAAATTCTAAAGAGAAAACCTAGGATTTCTAGAATATTTCCTAAAACATTCTAACTATTTTTGGTTATTTTCATGCAATAAAAATTAACAAAAGCCAATAAAAGAAAATTTATGAAGAAAAATAAAAAAATATATAAATGTAAAGAGTTCAAGGGATGCTAAGCTTGTTTCAGGGGTGTAAAATAGTAAGCTTACGCTAGGCCCAAATAGCCAGGGGTCCAGAATCTATTTGGTTTTTGTTCTTTGACATTGTTGTACCAGAAAAAAGAAAATTTTTACAGGCCCAAGGGCTTCAATCTGGATCGTGCAAATGGAGGTCCAAAGAAACGGCATCGTCTTGAGTGAATTTTGCTAGGGTTCAAATTGAGGCGTTTCAGCTTTCTCGTGCAAGGACCTCTCTTTCTCTTCTATCGGTGGCACATATCATCTCTTCACTTTTTCTCTCTCCGTTCAACATGACGGAACCTCCTCTTATTCAAACTTTGTGGTTCCTCTTTCTCTCAATTCGTCTTCTCGTTTTGCTCCGGCGAACACAGCACCATCGAATCACCACTGCCTTCTTCCGCTACGATGCCAGCGGTTCTCAATCTTTCATCTCTCGGTGTGCAGCGCCTCACTCTCATTTCAAAATCATAGAGCTAACGCAAAAGCTTCGTTACGTTCGATTCACAATAGTATCAGATCGGAACGAAAAGAATAGGAAGAAGCGAAACGATTCGCCACTTCGATACTTAGGTACTTATCTTCATATTTGTTCTCGTCTTCTCTATGTGTCTGAGTTGTTGCATTTTTCTGTTGTTGCAGATAAGCTGCGTTGATGATGATGGACGATGAAGCGATGCCGAGTTGATGAAGATTAAGAAGATGAGAGAAGAATGCAGATTTTCTGTAGTGATTCTTCAGAAAATGTGAAAAATAATGAATGTGAAGATTTATGAAGACGATTGAATAGTGATGATGTTGTTTGCTTGAAGAGGGTTCAGAGAAAGATGAATTGAAGATGATTTTGCAGAGAGATTGAGGTGAGTTCTTTCTAATTCTTCTGACTGTAAATAGTGAATTTTTGTGATTCTTCCAAAATCATTGAAGAAGCTGCAGAGGAATTTTCTGTTGAAACCTTTTTTCTGTTTTTGTAAGAATTATGAATCGTGAATAGTGAGGGGGAGGTGTTGAAGATCGAAGTAGGTTGATAGAGACTGGTGCAGATGGAGAGTGAAGGTATTGTAAGATGAAGGTGAGAATTATTTTAGAGAATCCCAGAGATATTTAGATGTGAGTATTTTGTGATGTTTTCTATTTTTCTGTGTAATGAATCCTGATTGTCAATCGGAAACTGGATCCCCCCCCCCTGTTATATAGCTCTCAAAATCTGTTAGAAATTGTGCATTCTTGGCCACTAGATTAAAATCAGTTAGAGAAATAGATGGTTGGTATTGGATCTCTCATGAATTAGTTATAGTGAGTTGGCAAAAGTTGGTTAAGACAGTTGGAAGTTAGTTTAAGAGGAATTATGTTAGAAGGTTGTTAGTAAGTTATTGGAAATTAGTTATGGGAATTAGTTGACAGTTAGAGGATTTGTTTTGCAGTGGCTGTCCATAGGTATTATCTTGGAAATATTAATCTGTTGTTGTTTTCCTATACAAGGTGAAGGTACTGTCTTAAAAATTTCATGAAGTTCAAATAGCCTTTCCCTTGAAGAATCTCTCACAGTGGAATGGAGCTTGCAACCAAGTACATGGCAAATAGAAAGGTTCCAAACGCTCTCATTTTCTCCATGAATCTTCCTAAAGTAGTCTGGATCAGAAATCATTGATCTTCTCTCATGTTCTCAATTGATTCGTTTCTTTGACTGTTAATTTGGGATTTAGGTTATGACTGGTTTTTGTTGATGTTAATTATGTGCTAATTATTCCGAAGCTGAATTTGATTTTCCTTTCAATTGCAGTTAGTTGAATGATGTGGGCCTATTCTCTGCCAAAGTTAAGGTATGCAGGCTGTTCAGTGTATGTGTTTAGCATTTGGTTTGAGTTAGTTAATGGTTTTTCATGTATCGAGTAATTTGTATGAACATAGGATGCTTTGGCACGATTGCTTGTATTGACTTGGATTTTTTTGTATGAATGTGCAGGCCATGAACTTAGAATGAAGAGAATTGCAACGTGAAGAGCATGAATTTGAAAGATTAGTCATGATGATGGAAGCTTGGAGATTATTATCAAGGCATGAAAGTTTTGGAGGCATGAAGATTGAAGAATACCTGAAGATGGAGAACTTTGGCATGGCATGGAATTGGAAGTTTACTCATGGAATTTTAGCACCTTTAGGACTAAAGAATTTTGTTCAAGTGCATTTTGTAATAGTTTTCTTTGTGGAATATTGGTGTAATGGGATTGTAATGGTTTTATAATGAATGGTTAATTTGGATGAACTTTGAATACTATGATGTGAATTGTAAATGACTTTGAGCTTGTAATTCACTTCAAACCAAGGTAATGGAATATGTTCTTGGAATAACATGTAACTTTGGGAAATCTTGAATCACATGACAAATTATCAAGTATTCAAACTACTTTTTCCATTTGATTTTGAGTTTTGCTTTCATATTATTGTATTTCATTTGGATTCTTCAATATTTCTCAGATGAGTTTTGTGATACTTGGTATCTTGGAGATGAAATATGACTTGAATCTTTCTTTCCCTCCGAACGCTTCTTTTAACCTTTCAAATTTTGCTTCAAATTGCATCCTTTAATATAACACATCATGAGATCAGATACTCTTAGTCAATCAAAGGAACCCAAGTAAGACATTGTCAAAACCTTGGATGCAACTACGACCCAATACACCATGTTCAACTCAAAGCCTTGTGTGACAACTAAAGAGATAACTTGTATGGCCTAAGCAATGTGACATCTTGATACTCAAGCATCATAGCTAATTGAAAGAATTTATTTAAATCAATGATAAACAAAGATCCAACAGTAAAGTGGGCCCCAATATATCCATATTTGTCTTCTGTATGAAGTTTCCGATCACCTAGCTTGTGACTTAAGTAATAAGTTCCCCCTTTCGATTTATAAAGAAAGGTCGAAAGAAAACCCTAGCTAGTCATTGACGAAGAACCTTTGACTATTAGCCCTGCCAAATTCATCCGACAAACCCACGCATAGGGAAATAAACCCTAATCAAAGGATGACTTTGAGCACAAGGAGATAATGAATGCTTGATTTAGTAGCCCTTAGATGACCTCGTATAAAAACTTGGAAATGAACATGAGGATACAGAAAGAAATATGACCAAGATGGCCATGACTTTATTACGATGAAGAGAACACCTCAAATGAAAACCAAATCAAATCTGAACACCAAGGATTAGAAACCATAATTCACACTGGCATCGCCTACCCCCTAAAATCTTGCATCTTAAGTCAGAGTTGATAGGAAAAACACCCTTGAATCCTTATATGCAGATCCCTAATTGGTGAAATAGGGAATAGATTATTCCACCGTATCGACGCATAATCAACCTCTAGAAGCTTCAACAATGAATGTACCTTTGGATTCTGAAAGATAATCCTAATAAGATCCCAATGGCATCAATACTCTCGACGAAACTTTTATCCCATAAAATAGGAGCAGATGATTCACACAAAGGTATAGAACCAAATACTCGTCACTTAAGAGAAAGCTTCAGATGAAAGTCCAGTCTTGGTAAGGAAACCCAAGAAGTGGTGACAGATGGAGGTCCTTAATTATGAAGGAAGGAGACTCTAGATAGCCATAAGTGGCAACCTTAAACCATAATCCTTGGTGAAGAACTTGATTAGAGCACTATTGTCAAAAACCTGGCTTCGGTCGCATACAGGAAAATAGACTCTGATAACTTCGTAGCTTGACGAAGACAAAGATTCTTAATGACACAGATTACAACCCTAATTCTACCACTTACTGCCTGAATAAGAAATCAGCCTTTTTGGACGCAAACGCCTTAACCGTTGCGAAACCCTAATATCGCACAACCACTGAACTTTGAACCTCAAGCGCTTTGTTAAATGCAGTGCATGCTAGATTTGTGACCTAATGGAATATATACAGATGAATGCAAGCGTCTAAGCCAGCATAAGAAATTAGGAGGGTAAATTTTGGGGTGCAACACTAGGATTTATGTCTCTTTGTACAAAATCTCATGTTTATAAGTAAACTATTAATACAAATACACCTTGAATTTCAAACTTTTTATTTTTCTGTCTTGTTTGCAAAAACATCCAATGACTTAAATTGAATGATCATATGCATATGGACACGATTAACAGTTAACAAATATATGCATAAAAACAAGAATAAGCATTTACTCAAGACTCTAGGAGTCGGGAGGACATTCAAGTTGTCCACAAATCCCCACAGAGCCACTTCTATGAGATTATCCCCACATGGAAATCTTCACAAATTCACCTTCGATGAAGATACATTCCCCACAATTTCCCCAACAGATCGCTACAATGAATAAAAGAGTATGATCTTTTTTTGGTAATATCACCAACCTACGGAATTAAAACCAGTACAGTACATGGAAATTCTCTTCCCCAACTGAACTTAATCTTCCAAAATAGTAAAACCCCTTGTAGATTTCTTCTCTCCAGCAGAGCTTATATTCCTCGGCAGAGTATTTCTCTGTCAACAAGGTTTATTTCCCGAACAGATTATAGTCTCCCAGCTTAAATCTATTCTTCGAATGGCTACAAATCATCGGCAAAATTACTCTTCCCAATGAAGCCACCACTATCCCCGGAGAATCGCTATGAAACCTAGAATTGAACCAGATATCAATCAACTTTATCCTCCCCAGACGGGTCAGAAGGTTATCCATCTCTTTTATCCCCAGTCAGGGTATATAAGAATTAAACTCCCCAGACGAGTCAGAAGGTTATCCATCTCTTTTATCCCCTGTTAGAGTATATAATAATTAAAATCTCCAGTAGAGCAATGAACGACTAATGTTCCTGAACTCTTCTCCTTAAACAAAAGTCAACATTCCCCAACGGAGCTTCTTTAAACAATAAGCAGGAATCCCCAGCGGAAGCATTCTAGACAAGGTTAAAGATTACACTATGTTCTTCATCCCCAGTATCAGTCAGGGATTCATTTTCCCCAACAAGATATCATACGGAACTGTTGATACATTTCCAACAACATTTCACATTCACACATCATTCATTAATATCATAGCATATGCATACGAAACGCATATAACACAATCTCATTTATTTTGAGAACATCATTACGCAATTCATTTCATACATCATGACATTGCATACAACTAACTCTTTACTTTTTCAAGAAAGATCAATCAATGGACAAATATCAGCAATAATTCTCAAATAAGCAAAGATTAACTCCCGAAACAAGACAAGGAAACTATCTTTCTTTCTTTATGGTCATATGAAGATCAATTCTCGAAACAGGACGGAGCGACTATCTTTATCACCAAGTGGTATGAACTCCTGAAACAGGATGAGTTTACCAACAAAAATAGATTGTAGATCAATTCCTGAAATAGGACGGGGAGACTATCTACATGAAGAACACTTCCTTCAAAGACTTTTTCTGGCTCAGATTAAATCAACCATGGATTTATTTTGATGCTTCTCCCAGTTAAAGACGAACGGAAACATCTTCTGGCTCAGATTAAATCAAGCATAGATTTATTCTGATACTTCTTCTAGTAGGCTTTTTCTGGCTCAGATTAAATTGACCATAGATTTATTATGATACTTCTTCCAGTTAAATAAAAAATTCCTCTTCTAGCTCAATTTAAATCGAGCGTAGATTTATTCTAACACTTCTTCCAGTTGAAATCGAGCATAACTTAGTCTAAATTTTATCCACAGTTACTTTGGATGGCATCTATAAGCCCATCTCTGACAACTCTCCATTACCTCTCCAAATTGAATCTTTAAGCCCATTCCCAGTATAATCAACCAACAGTGTTACTTCGTGCACAAGCGAGTGCAAATTTCTGGGCACTTATGTGTTTAATCATCTTCCACCTTCAAGTCACGAATTGCAGACATGCCAATCTAACTCTTCGGGTTTAAGAAGATTGAACAGGGACAGTTGTTGTACCCCAAAATTTTTCCTCCCATTTTCTTCAAGGCATTCTTCTAAGATTCTTAAGAGTTGATCAGATAATCTCACCTCCTAAGCATTGGGTCCACAACTAGGGTTTCACCTTGTACAAGGAAGATTGGTTTGAAAAGGTCTCAAATGACTTTCATGGTTCATCATAGGTCCTCAACAATGCTCATGTCAAGTTTCAAGTCTTGCATCACATATTTTCCCAGTCAATGGCTCAGATGACTGAAAATCAACTACATTGGGTAAAAAGTCAATTATGGTCAACATACAGTCAAACTTCAAGATTTTTTGTCAACATCAACATTTTGAAGTGATATTTATCATTTGACTAAAGATGAATGATCATTGAATTTTGGCCTAGTGCATTACCTAATGGTTTGAAGTATGATCTCAAGGACTCAAACACAACAACTTGACCTAAATACATGGCTCAAAACATTTCCAAAGATTCAAGTGATTCATAGTTGAAGAATTGAATCAACTGATGATAAGTCAACAGTCACTCAATAGTCAAACTTTGACTTTTTGATCAACTATGGAATTCAAAAGTCAAGAATCATCAAGATATTCAAAAATATCAAAATTGATCATCAAGAAATCAAAAAGTCAACAAAAGTCAAATTTTTGAAAAGTTTCTAACACTTAGAAAAATTCTAAGTGTTTTTGTTCTTAACAAAAGTCTTAACTTCATGGCCATTTTTCACTAAGATCCAAGTTGATTCAACGAAAACTTTCAACATGAAAGTTGTAGGGATTGATGAATTCTACAAATTTGTCAATGTGGGATGAACCTAAAAAAGTGCTTGGATTAAGAGATATAGGCCCATGAAGCTCTGATTATTTTTGTCCAACACTTAGAAAATCTTTTACAAATTTTGATCAGTTTTTTGTCCTAACTTCTTGGCCAATTTTCACCAAGTTCCCATTTGATTTAGCCAAACCTCACAACATGAAAGTTGTATACAATGTTTAAAGCTTTCCAAAATGTCCAATAACACAATTTCATCATGCTTGATCTAGGATATTCGAAGACATGAAGTTGGCATTCCATTATTGAATTATAGGTCATTTTATGACAAGTTCATAACCAAATCTTCAAGCTATGCTGCATAATCTCACTTTACAGGTCTATTAGCTTGAAAATATCTCCATAATTAAATTTTTACATAACTGATTGAACCATTATCCAAGTGTTTGAGCCATTATCCAAATGATTTTTCCATTTATGGCACAAAGGCACCATTGCCATTTACATAAAGCATGTTTTATGCATTTTGTCAACTCTCCTTGATCCTTTCACCTGTTCCTTCTGCACACACACAATTCCAAAGCAAGAAGCAACATGTATACATCTCCTAACCACCCTATGATCCATTGTACCATTTCATTGGAACCATGCCTTTGCAAGTTACTTCAAAACCAAGCTCCAAAACCATAACATGCTATCTTGAGATTCTGGTTACTTCAAGCCATCAAACCTTTTCTCTATAAATATAGAGGTTATTTGCAAGCTAACACATGAGTCTACAAGCCCTTTAACCCTTTCAAACTCTCCCAAGTCAGAATTGGCCAAAACCTCCATTTTTGAGCTTTTTGAAACCTTATCTTTGAATCAGTCAAACCTTACAAGTTTTATCCAAACCAATCATCCAAACACTTCATATACATCATATATAACTCATTCTTACCCCTGTTTCTTCATTGTAACATCAAGTTCATCATCCACCATTTTCAATTTCCAAAATTGCAACTTGAGTTGGTTGTAGTGATTCAGCCACTCTCAGCACCATGTGAGCATCCAAACAGCTTCCTTAGGGTCCAAGCAAGCTATCACCATTTCACCTCTGGAAGTCGTGTAGAGAGCATTCAGATTTCGTATCAAGAGGTAAGTTTTCCATACTTTGAAATCTCTGTACAAGCATCATTTGCATTTATTTTCTAAAGATAAAATGTACATATCATGTCTATGAAGCTAACCATGTCCTTAGTTTTCATTTATATTGGTTGTGTGATGTGAATTTTGGAATTGAAGTTTCTGAAAAAATTAGGTTTCAGTTTGGTACCAAACAAAATTCATCCTAACCATTGATCTATAGCTTTTGAAAGTTATATGGTTGGATTCGTGGTTAAATTTCAAGTGACTTTGATGTTTACATTTTTTAATTTGGTGGAGAAATGAGCATTTTACAGAATCAACAATGGAGAAGTTATGTTGTTATACAGCGCGAGGAAGAAGAAGGCCATGACGCTAAAATTTGAATTTCTCAAACAAGTTTATAATATATTTATTGGTGGTTGTTTCATAATCGGATGAAACAGACAACCCAATGGCAAGCGTCTCTGTGTGTGTGAGGTGTTAGTATGCTAGGGTAGGGGTTTGATCTCTGCCTCTAGCATTTTATTTTTCAACATTTCTCTTGTGGATCAGGTACATGCATATCATACACGCTCATCCTGCAGCCTCATATCAACACCATCAGATCATCATGCAATCAGATCCAATGCACCTAAATGCAAGCCTATGGTACATCCCAAAGAACCATCCCCACTGGATCACAAACAGGCGCTGGGATCCTCTATTTGGGCCTTTCATTTTTGCTTCTTTTCACACCCCCCCCCCCATTTGCTTTTACACTACTGACCCATTTCAATTTTTATATTTTATTTTTAACATTTCTTTTTTTTAATTAATTTTATTTTAATCAACAAAAATCACAAAAATGATGAAAAAATTAGATTTAGGTTTTTAATCAGTTAATTTAATTTTTGACAAATAAAAATTAATTTATTTTAATCAACTTGATTTTATTTAATTAGAATTAGGTTTTATATTTCAAATATCTTTTCTAAATAAAACCCCAAAAATATTTTCTAAAAATACTTAGAACTCTTTAGATTTTAATTAATTTAATTTGATCACACCTTATTTTATGTTAAACAATTAAATTGTAAATTAATTATAATTAGGTCTAATTTTCATTTCAAATATTTTCTAAACAAAGAAACAACAAAATATTTATTTTTCGCATTAATACAATCATGTAACTGCCAAAAGTTTGTAATAGATAACTTAGGTTTATTGCTTTCCTCCCCCCATTCATAAACTTGTACCCCCATCCCCAAAGCATTGTAATAGCGTAGGACATTTAATTTCCGTAATTTACTGCTTTCTTTATTACTGTTAGTAATTAGGGTTTGTATGGCAAGATAAAGAACAAACATTAGATAACCTAATCTCAAAGACAAATACATGAAATTGAAACACTTCACACACAGGCACCTCTAAGATAACTTCACTTGTTGTCTCGGATAAAAACAGTCATGTCCCTCGAACGTGGGATTCCTTAGCAAAGACCCTCGGTTAAAAGATCATTGTCCCTCGATGACCCTTCGATCTTGCCTTCAATAAATGATCTTAGTCCCTTACGAAAATTGCTAAAACATCCTACAAGTTGCCTTCTATGACTGTACGATGACCCACGCTTGTCCCTCACATCCCATGATATGGCTTCCTACTAATTAATGGTAGGTTAACACTATTTAAAGGATGAGGAAAAGAACAAAGACTTTTTGAGTAGGTAGATCGCTCGTAATTGCTTGCTGACAAACTAAAACAATTTCTACACTACACACTTTTAAAACAAACTAATTTCAAAAACACTTTATAAACACTCTTGAGGACTGATACAAGGGTTATTATAAGGTAAATTGCCTTAGATTGGCATTTTCAAAACATCTTTCCACAAGATAACACTCTCTTACAATAAATACTTTCAAAACAAACATTTTGTATACATTCTCAATGATAGGAGAATCATTACAAAATTGTCGCACTTAGGCGTTTTCAAAATATTTTCAAACATACACAAACAAAAAGAATTTCAAAGTGAGCTAGAAATTAAGATCCCCTAGATAACTACAGATGAAAAGGATGCTAACACCTTCCCTTTTCATAACCTACCCCCCGAACTCAAGAAAAAGTTCTCAAAGGTCTTTCCTGTTCTTTTCGCCCTTTCCTTTATTGGATAAAAGAAAAGTCGGTGGCGACTCTTTCTATCCACAACATTTGCGATAAAACGTAAAACCCTAAAGTTATTTCTCCCACTATATTACAGAACTGGAAACTCTGCTGGGGACACTAAACTAAAATTGGGATTACCTTAAGAGCTACATCACCTTTATTGCTTTACTTGTTTGCCTTGTATTCTTTATATTCCAGGGTTATGGTTGGGTTTATTTCTTGTATAGATCATATACCCTGATCTGGGGGCATTTTAGGTAAGTAGCAATAGATCGTGAAAACTGTACGGAGTAAACCGATGTGGTTGAAATGATGGCTATGTTAGTGCGACACATTGGTTAATGCCGGTGTCTCGTGAGTAAGTCAAGGAGGATGTTGGACTACCGCGTGGTGTCATAAAGCACTAACTGACGTAGAACCTTAGTGAATGCCAAGTCATAGATGTGAATGCCATCAAAATATTTCTTTCTCGTAACCTTGTGCCTACTTTGCTCGGAGACATTTTGTATTCTCTTCACACTCGTACCATGAGGAAGCGAGGGACTCTTATATGTTTCATACCTCTGCTATCTAGGTGGTTTATTTCGCACATTCCCCAATCATAATTGAAGAATGAACAAGGTCTGAGGTGGTCGCAAAGAATGATGTCACTCTCTCATTCAAATATCTATTGGTGTTCCCGATATCCGAAAGATGTTACTATCATTGACCGTTGTGGGGAATTCCCTAATGTTCCACTCCTGGGCATTATGAGAGGTATTACTTACAACCCTTCTCTGGCTCTATGACAATTTGGTTATACTCGAAGAGATGGTCCTCATGACGCACTTATCCTGGGTATTGAGTTTGACTACGAGAACAGTTTCCAAGGTTATTGTCAAAGGTTTATACGAGCTTGGGGAATGATAAACAATATCGATAGCAAGACTTTAGGGCATAATAATTCTATCCCTTTGGAGCCATATCTCAAGTGGGTACGATCTCGTGCTCAAAATCTTATGATGCCATATCCCGCTGTCTTACCAATAATTATGGAGCCTAATTCTGAGGGTGATATTCCTTATACCATTCTTCATCCATATATGCCTACTGAACTCAAAGAATTGCATATGTCCTGGATTCAACTCAAGGAATAACGAGACACCTTTGAAGCTCAATTCTACGCAAGCGAGAAGAAAGTGTTGGATCTCACAAAGTAACTTCACGAAGAGCAAATCCTTAATGCATACATCGACACAAAGAGGAAGCATCTGTGGGAGATTTGAGTTTTTTATAAGTTCATTTTTGTTGTCTCTTTGAGAACCTTTTGCTTTTCATTGTAAGCCTAAGAGGTAATTGTAATTTTGAACTTATTAATGCAATCTTTATTTCTGTTTCCTTTCGGTTAGCATATTTAAATATCCTATGGTCCTTGAAAACATTGCATCCATATATCATGCATCATTTCATAAGCAGGTTTTCAATTATAGGTTTCCTCATTTACTTACTGTTTATTTCAGTATAAGATGGCTCTCAAACAAACTGTCAAGGATCTCCAAACTCGGCATGCACAATCTCAAGAGACTTTTCTGAATCTGGCCAAAGGGCAACAAGGGATGATAGCGCTCCTTACCACGAAAAAGAAGACTAAGAAGCGGGTTTTTATCCTCAACATGGGGAGAAGATTCAAAGGTCCTGCTCAACTAGTTCAAAACTTTTCTATTGAGGAAGAAGATAACCAAGTGGAGGATGATAGAAGTGTCAGGGGTGAAGATAAAAACAATCAGGGTTCCAAAGATGAAGACTACTCTGACGAACAGTACCCTCCTGCAGATGACAAGTACAAGCAGTTGGAAGACTGAATCAAAGCTATAGAAATCCAGAAAGTACCTGGATTGGATTTTTGAGAGTTAGGTCTGATCCCAGGGGTGGTCATCCCTCATAAGTTCAAGGTCCCCGTATTTGCTAAAAATGATGGGGTATCCTATCCCAAACTTCATCTGAGGTCGTATGTTCAAAAAATCCAACCTCATACTGTTGACCAAAAATTATGGGTCCATTTCTTCTAAGAAAGTTTGGCTGGAACTCAACTGGAATGGTTCTATCATCTGGAGGGAACCAACATTCACACATGGGAAGACTTGGTTGCTGCTTTCTACAGACAATATCAATATAATGTTGACTTGGCACCGACTCGTGTACAATTACAAAACATGTCCATGGGCTCGATTGAAGGGTTCAAGGAGTATGCACAAAAATGGAGGGATTTATATGGAAGGTGCAACCTCATTTGACTAATTTGGAAATGGTAGATATGTTCATGGGCACTCTGACGAGTCCATTCTTTAATTTGCTGATTGGGAGCTCTTTATCGGGGTTTACTGAGCTAATTCTGACTGGCGAAAGAGTTGAAAGTGGTATTAAGAGTGGGAAGATTCTGATGGCTACATCTTCTAATGCTGTGAAGAAGCCTTTTGTTGGAAAGAAAGAAGCCAGTGTTGTCTATGGCCAGAAGAGTCGTAGAAAAAATGATCGCCATCAGTCTGTGGAGGCGGTATTAATCTCTAATCCAACACGTGTTCAACAACAACAACAAGGAAACCAACATAGGTTAGACGCTCCAAGGAGGAAGTTTACCAGGATTAATATGTTATTGGCTCAAGCATTGCAGCATTTGTTAAAGGATGACCTCATAACACTCTAGGATCCTCCTAATCCCAACATATCCTCTCTGAAATAAAATCCAAATACAAGATGCGCCTATCATTCGTACAGTCCTGGGCACGACACCAACAATTGTTGGGTCCTAAAAAACAAAATTCAAGACATGATTGATAACAAAGAAATTTAGTTCGACCCTCCTAAGACTCTGAACGTGATTACTGCTCCTATCCCAAAGAATGACAAAGGCATAAGTGCTATTGAAGATGTTTTGTATGTTACCTCCGTAAATGACGTGGTTACTCCTCTCTCAACAGTCAAGAAGAACTTGCTACAAGTCGGTTTATTTTCGAGTTGTGTTAAAGAATGTTATTGTTGTGCAGTTTGTGATACAGTGGCAGAACCGACTATTATACTGGTTTTACATTTGTATTCGCAAATGTTACGGTAAGCAAGAGTTGCCACCGAATTTTATTTTATTCAACAAAGGAAAGGGTGAAAAGAACAGAAAAAGACCTTTTGAGAGTTTTCTGAGTAAGGGGGGTAGATTATGGAAAGGGAAGGTGTTAGCACCCTTTCCATCCAAAGTTTTCTATGGGCTCTTAAATGCTTAGCTCATATTTTGAAACACCTTGTGCTTTGTATGTTTTTGAAAAGTATTTTGAAATTCCAATAGCGAGGCGGTCTACTTTATGATAACTCTTGTACCAGTCCTCAAGAGTGTTGATAAAGCAATTTGAAAAGGTTTTTGAAAAAAAAATTGTGTAAGTGTAAAAAGTTTGTTTTTGAGCATAGCATCTAGGAACTATCTATTTTTACTCGAAAGTTTAATTATTTTCCTCCTTTCCTTTAGACAGTGCTATCTTACTATTAGTCAGTAGGTAGCCTTATCGTTGATTGTTTGGGGGACATTCGAAGGGACATTTTATAGTCACCGAGGCAACTTGGCAAGAAGTTAGTAACTACCCTAGGGTTTTAAGATCACTTTATCGAGGCAACGTCGAGAGGGTCATCGAGGGACTTATGATCTTTAAACCGGAGGGTATCCACTAAAATCTCTCACGTTTCGAGAGTTGTGACCGTTTTCCAAAGGCAACCAAAGTGGGATATCCTAGAGGTGCGCGTGTGCAATTGTATTGTATTCAGTTTTTTTTGTCTTTTGCATTAGGTTTGCTAGCGTTTTATTTTATTCTTGCTATACATCCCTAGTTAACATGCATCTAGACAGTTAATATTTTGCAGAAATTTAAAGTGTGAGAACTGTAAATCCTACGCTATTACAAAGCTTCGGGGAGGGGATATTTACATGTCCAAAAACTTGGGGGAAAATAAAGAAAGCAGTAAAGGTCCTATTAATCATCTATTACATCCCAATGTACAATTACATTAATAAAAGGAAGTACGAAAGAATAATAACGCGCGAATTTGAAAAGACTTCTAAAATCCTAAGAATAAAATCTTTTTGTTTTGTTTTTGATTTTTTAAGAAAATAATTTAAGCTAAGGAAATTAATTAACTAACCTAAGATTTATTTAAAGAAAATTAAATTTTAATTAAGAAAATAATCTAAGTTCTTTTGTTGTTGTTTGTTATGAAAAGAAAATAAATTAAAAATAAAATTAAACCTAAATTCTAGTTTATTTTAATTTTTGGAGAAAAAAAGATGTTAAAATTAATTAATTAATTAATTCAGAAATTAATTTAATTAATAAAACCTAATCCTAATTTTTATGATGATTTTTTTATTTGATTTTTATGATATTATCAATTAATTAAATAAACTAAAGGAAATAAAATAATAAACAAAGATAAAGCACAAAAAAAGAAATGGGCCAGGATGTGCAAAATTAAATGGGGGGATGTTGTTTAAAAACACAGGCCCAGAGTTGTGGGAGCTCAGATTGTCCTTTTGATCCAATGAGGAAGTCTTCGTGAAGTGCATGCTAGTCTTGCACATTGAGATGCTGAGATTGGACTGACTGACATTTGGCAGCTTGGATTGAGAGGGTGTATGGTGTGCGCTTGGATGTGAGAAGCGTTAGATCTGCAGAAATTATGTCACCAAATAAAATTGGAGGACCTGGGACTCGAACCTAAGCCTTCTTCCCTTTTACACGCGTTGTCTACCATCTGAGCTTCTTTACATTCATTTATATGAATCAAGTAAAAACTTTATAATATAAACCAAATGCATATATTTGAAATTAAAAAAATGTGCGATGATTCAAATGGACTAATGAGGGTCTGCCAAGCATACGACCGGAGGGACGCCAGAGTCAAACTCTGGTCGTCTTCTCTGGTACCCAAAACCTGCAAAAATTATCAAAACGTCAATTTAAACAAAAACAGAAACCGTATCCCACGCGAAATTTCCCCCTGAGTCCAAATCCAAGCTATATTTCCCCTGAAAACCCATGGTTTTTGAGATTCTATGAAGAACACAGATCGTGCCCTAGAAATGGCACGATCTTATTTTGGCCTCTATCCTTGCATATTTCACGTGAAAGTTATGCTATTTAATACCCTGAGCATGAATCAAACACTGAAAAACATTAATACATCATGAAATCATAGATATGAATTTGAAAATTTATCAAAGATGGGATGCTTCGATTTGGCACTTCTGGGTGTGGATTAGTTTGGAGTAGACTTCTGGGAGTCTCAAGAGCACAACACAAGGCTTAGACTTGATGAATATAGACTGGGAGCAGAGTTTCAAATTTTTGCAATTATTTGAAAATTTGATGATTTTGAGAGGGTTCCTTCAGGTAGTGAGAGCGTGTCCTTGGCTTGTAGAAGTGTTGTGTATTTATAGGAGATGGAGAGAGGGTCATAGCATGGAAAGAAATCAAACTTTAAAGCCATGATGAAAGCAAAATAATTCCATTTGAAAACTTGCCAAATTTGAGATATTTCATGCCATTTTGTATTGTGCACGAAAATGGAAAGGTTGACAGGCTATATCATGTTGTATGGGCCTTAGAAAAACCAATTCATGTGTTGGCCCAAAGGTTTCATATTTTATTTAACTTATTCTTGAATTTATTTGAATAAAATCCAAAATAAAAAATCAAGCTCATGTATGGATAAGTTTATAGGCCCTTAGGTATGCCTTGAACATGCTTGGACCCTATAAATTAGGCCCATTAACCTAAAAACACAAATTTGCTCAAAGTGTAATTCTTGGAATTACTCAAAATTTCCCAACTTGTGTAAGCTATAACTTGCTCAATTTTTATCGCTTGGAGATGGTCTTGGACTTTTTGGAAATCCCAAGATGTCCTCTACAATCTATATTTGGATCATTTTTGCATTTGGAGAGTTTATCTTAATGTAACTAGTCTTGGAAAAAAGTGTCTTTTGTTGACTTTCTGAAAATGACTTGTAAAGTATGAGCTTGTATCTTTCAAATGGTACATTTCATGGGCTTGAGGGAAAAAGAGAAGTTGTGGGGAATTGGATTCTCTTAAAAATGAGCTTTAGTTGGGGGAAAATTGATGAAGTGTGTGAAAGTTATGTCTGGTCAAAGTTCAGTTGACTTTTCCTGTAGAAACCCTAATTTAGCAATTCTTGACTTTTGATAGATTAGGAGCATTTCTTGAGGAATCATGATCAAACCTTGATAAAATGATGGATATCACTTCAAAATTTTGATGTTGACCAAAAATCTTGAAGTTTGACTATATAGGTCACAATTGACTTTTGACCTAGTATAGTTGATTTTCAAACATTTGAGCAATTGACTGAGCAAACTTGTAGTGTAAGGTATGAAATTTGTCATGGACAATCTTGAAGACATATTAGGACCATGGAAAACATTTGATACCTTTGGAGCTCACACATCTTGGTGAAAAGTGAAACCCTAACTAGAGGTTCATTGCTTATGAGGAGAATTTGTCTGGTCAATTCTTGGTCATCCTTGAGCAATTGGAACCTCAATGAGCATGTCTGGAGTAAAATGGGAGGGAAAATTTTGGCGTACAACAGCTTCCCCTGTTCAATATTCTTAAACCTGAAGATTTTAGATTGGCTTGTCCTCCTTTTGTAATCTGAAGGTGGAAGATGATTGAACACTAGAGTGCCCCGAAATTTGCACTCGCCTGAAGTAACAATGTTGGTTGATAATATCGAGAATGGGCTTACAGATGCCATTCAGACAAGATGACAGAGAGTTGTCAGAGATAGGCTTAAAGATGCCACCCAAATTAGATGCTGACTTCATAAGAGATTCTTTTGTAGGGATTCATGTTCCTGTCATTTGAGGAAGACTCCGTTGGGGAATGTTGGTTTCAGTTGTTCTCCTGCTTGAGGAAAACTCTATGGGGAATAGAATCCAGGAGCTTTAGTTGTCTGTGGTTCTACTAAGAAGTTATCTCTGTACTGGAGAGATGAAAGTTTGTTGTTTTCTGGTTGGAATCCAGGCTTCACAATAACTTGCTAGGGGATAATGAGATCAACCGTTATTTGGAAATGTATTAGAAAGAGCCTGTGTAGGGCTGATTAAGAATTCATTTGGAGATATATGAGAAGGAGCCTGTGTAGGGTTATTTTAGGATGAGTCTGTGTTAGACTACATCTGAAATTGCAAGAAGGAATCCGTGTAAGATTGCTTCAGGATGAGCCCGTGTAAAGCTGCATCTGGAGATATGAGAAGGAACCTGTGTAACATTTATTTGTCTGGTCATGTAGATAGTCACCTTGTCTTGTTTTGGGAATTGATCCATAATCAGTTGTTCACAGATAGTTGTCCTATCTTATTTCAGGTATTAATCTGGATTTTACTTTTGTTGGTTGTTGAGATAGTTGCCATGTCTTGTTTCAGGAATTAATCTTTGACCTATGATAAAGAAAGATAGTTTTCCTATCTTGTTTCGGGTATTAATCTTCAATCTTCTCATGTAGATAGTCGTCTTGTCTGGTTTTAGGTATTAATCTACAATCAGTCGTTCACAGATAGTTGTCCTGTCTTGTTTCAGGTATTAATCTGGAACTTTTCTTTTTGTTGGTCCTTGAGATAGTTGTCCTATTTGGTTTCAGGTATTAATCTCTGACCTAAGAGAACGAAAGATAGTTTTCAAGTCTGGTTTCGGGTATTAATCTTCAATCGGCTCATGTAGATAGTTGTCATGTCTGGTTTCAGGTATTGATTTACAATAGGTTGTTGGTAAACCCATATTGTTTCGAGAGTTCATACCATTGGTGATAAAGATAGTTGCCCCGTCTTTTTTCGAGAATTGATCTTCATCAGTTGTTCACAGATAGTTTCTCTGTCTGATTTCAGGAGTTAATCTGGAACTTTTAAAAAATTGTTAATGATATTCGTCTGTTGATCTTTCCTGAAAAGGTAAAGAATTAGATGTATGCAATATCATGATGCATGAAGTGCATTGGGTAATGATGTTCTCAAAATAAATGAGATTGCGATATATGCATTTGTACTGCATATGCTATGACATTTGTAGAATGATGTACGAATGCAATGTATGAAACATCAGTTGTTCTACTGCAGTGTTGCTGAACTGGGGAAAATAAATCTCTGACTGTTGCTGGGAGTGAAGAATGTAGGTCTTCAAATTTTGTTGAAGTTGAAATGCTGGGAGACGAATTTCTGTTATTAGAGAAATGAACTTTGCTGGGGAAGGGAAACTCCGTAAACTGCTTGGGGATTTTTATGAAATCCTGTTGGGGAATCCTGAAAAGCTTGTGAACCAAGCTAAGGACTTCTTTGAGATGTCGGGTAAGTAATTGGATACTTTTGCTCCTCCGGGGATATAAGAACACCTGACATTATTAGGTTGTATGAACATATATGGCAGAGACTTTATAGTAGGATGCCCCTGATTCTGCACCTGCTGGAGAAAGTATCCGTGGAGATTTTATGGATGGCCTTTAGACATTGTCCTGTTTCTTAAAGCCATTAGCAACTGTCTTTTTGTTTTTTATGCGTGTATTTGTAAACAGTAATCACATTCAAATGCATATGTTTAAAAATAATCACTGGACGTTTTTGCAAACAAAACAGGAAGATAAAAAGAAAACAAATAGTTTTACACTTTCAAAGGGATAATTTTGTATTAATTTGAAGAATTTGTGCCTATGATAGGCGTTTTTGTACAAGGAGATGGACATCCTAGTAAGAGAATGTCGTTGTAAGAATGGAAACTATACAAAGTAGTATATAAAGAAAAACAGTTATGTGAAATAATCCCATTGATTTCCATTCTGCTATTGCCTTTATGTCTTTGAGCGTCTCCTCTCTTTGCTGCTTGTCTGAAGCTGACTAGATTGATTAGTACCACTTGAGCTTGACAGTTGATACTGAAGATTATCTGTAAGGTGATCCAACGGGACATAGCTATACGCTTAAAATCCTTAACTTTTTCCTAGACCTCCCTTTCGGGTTTTCAGTCCACCGGGATACCCTTTTTTTCCCAAGCCGCCTTTTCAGGTTTTCAACTTTCTGGGTGTATAGATTTTTTCATGTGTATATCCCTAATTTTTTCCCAAACCCTTTTAGTTCGCCGGGATGCCCTTATTTTTTCCTAGACCAGTCAACCTAACGGGTCTTTGTTCATGCGTAGTATCTTTTAACTATGTCCACTTTTACAGGGTGCAGAAGGTTGTCATCATCCATAGTGGTTAGGATCATGGCTCCACCACAAAAATATGTTCTTGATTACAAATGGTCCTTCATATGTAGGAGCCCATTTTCCCCTGGGATCATCTTGCGGCAGTATGATGCGCTTGATTACTAGATCACCAGCCTGATATATCTGACGTCTGACCTTCTTGTTAAAAGCTTTAATCATACGTTTTTGGTACATCTGACCATGACACACAGCCGCGAGCCTTTTCTCGTCAATCAGGTTTCATTCATCAAGTCGAGTTTGAACCCATTCATCTTCATTCAAACCTGCATCCTTCATGATTCTCAAGGAAGA
This sequence comes from Vicia faba, assembly GCA_948472305.1. Classification (NCBI taxonomy): domain Eukaryota; kingdom Viridiplantae; phylum Streptophyta; class Magnoliopsida; order Fabales; family Fabaceae; genus Vicia; species Vicia faba. The sequence continues at coordinate 765,544,835 of OX451741.1, read as the reverse complement.
GATCTGGACTTCGATAGGTAGGACAGCTTCCATACTGTATACCAAAGAGAAAGGAGTTTCCCCTGTTGATGTGCACATTATAGTATGGTAACCATGAAGAGCAAATGGTAACATCTCATGCCAGTCTTTATATGTCATTTTCATCTTCTGGATGGTCTTCTTGATGTTTTTATTAGCAGCTTCTACAACTCCATTCATCTTTGGCCGGTAAGGAGAAGAATTATGATTCTGGATCTTAAATTGCATGCAGAGCTCAGTGATCATAGTATTGTTGAGATTGGTACCATTATCTGTAATGATTCTCTCTGGAATACCATACCGACAGATAAGGTTATGTCTGATGAATCGGGCCACAATGTTCTTGGTAATAAAAGCAAATAAAGTTTCCTTGACCCACTTCGTGAAGTAATCAATGGCAACCAGGATGAAGAGGTGCCCATTAGAGGCTGTAGGTCTAATTTCCCCAATCATATTGATGCCCCACATTGTGAATGTCCGGGGAGCAATTAAAACGTTCAAGGGAACCGGAGGCACATGTACTTTATCAGCATAGATCTAGCACTTGTGACAAGTTCGTGAATGTTGATAACAGTCTGCTTCCATAGTGGACCAGTAGTATCCTGCCCGTAGGATTTTTTTAGACATTGTATGCTCACTAGAATGCGTGCCAAAGGTACCTTTAATGAAATATGCCATAATATTTTCTGCTCCACTCTTGTCTACACACTGGAGAAAAGTAGAATCGTGATTGCGCTTATAGAGGATTTTGTTACTGGGGAAGAATTTGTCAGAGAACCTTCTTAGGAACATCTTATCATTGACTGAAGCTCCTTCAGGATACTCTTGGGCTTCGAGATATCTTTTGACTTCTTGGAACCAAGGTTTTTCCACTACTTCTTCAGTATCAATCCCATGACAGTATGCTGGTTCATCCATTCTCTCAATAGTGATCTGAGGAGCTTCATTATCCCACCTTACCTTGAACATGGATGACATAGTAGCTAGCGCGTTCGGTAGTTGATTTTCTTCTCGTGGGAAATGTTCAAAGGTAACTTCTTCAAAGTATGGAATCAGTGTCAACACATGCTCTCTGTAACGGATGAGATTAGGATGCTTTGTGTCCCATTCTCCTTTTATTTGAATGATTACTAAGGCCGAGTCTCTAAATACACTCAAGAATTTAATCCTTAAGTCGATAGCAGCCTTGAGGCCCATTATGCATGCTTCATATTCAGCCATATTATTGGCACAATTAAAACATAGCCTGGCAGTGAAAGTATTATGACAGCCTTCGAGAGATATGATCACAGCACTGATGCCATTGCCAAGAGCATTGGAAGCTTCGTCAAAAACCATAGTCCATCGGGATCCTTTTTCAGGTCCTTCATCTGGTCCAGGTTCTTCACAATCAATTATTAACATGAGGTTCTTATCTGGAAACTCAAAATTTATGGATTGGTAGTCGTCCACAGCCTGATGAGCCAAATGATCAGCTAATACACTTCCCTTAATTTCTTTCTGGGTTGTGTACTGAATGTTGTATTCGGTCAGGATCATTTTCCATCTTGCTATTCTTTGGGAGAGAGCGGGTTTCTCAAAGATGTATTTGATAGGATCCATTTTAGATATCAATAAGGTAGTGTGAGTCAACATATACTGTCTTAGTCTGCGAGAAGCCCATGCCAAAGTGCAGCAAGTTTTCTTGAGCAGTGAGTATCTTGTTTCACAGTCGTTAAGCTTTTGGCTAAGGTAGTATATTGCATTTTTTTACCAGACTCGTCATGTTGCCCCAGCACACACCCCTATTGAGTTCTCTAATACTGTTAAGTACATGATTAGAGGTCTTTCTTCAACTGGAGGCATCAAGATTGGATGCTCTTGAATATATTCTTTGATTTTTATAAAGGTGTTCTAGAAATCGTCATTCCACTTCACTGCTTGATCTTTCTTCAGTAATATGAAGATTGGCTCCCAAGTAGCGGTCAGATATGAAATGAATCTGGAAATGTTGTTTAGGCGCCCTAAGAATCCCCTGACCTCCTTCTCAGTGCGAGGAGTTGGCATTTATTGTATAGCCTTAACCTTTGCAGGGTCTACTTCAATACCTTTGCCGCTGACAATGAAGCCTAAGAGCTTACCAGATCTTACTCCAAAGGTGCACTTATTCGGGTTCGGCCTCAGTTTGTATTTTTTCAGCCTTTCAAACAGCTTCTGCAGGTGATCAAGGTGCTCATCTTCAGTATGAGACCTGGCTATCATATCATCAATGTAGACCTCTATCTCGTGATGGATCATATCATGAAACAAAGCTACCATGGCACGCTGATAGGTTACCCCAGCGTTCTCTAACCCAAATGGAATAACCTTGTAGCAGAAAGTACCCCACTGTGTGACGAAGGTTGTTTTCTCCATGTCCTCAGGTGCCATTTTGATTTTATTGTTTCCGGAGACACCGTCCATGAAGGAAAATACCTTATGTTGTGCGGTGTTGTCAACCAGAATGTCAATATGGGGAAGCGGAAATTCATCTTTGGGGCTTTCCCTATTCAGGTCTCTGTAATCCACATATGTATTTTATCGTCCTTCTTAGGTAATGGAACAACATTAGTGACCTATTATGGATAAGAGGTAACAACTAAGAAGTCGGTGTTGAATTGTTTCATGACTTCGGCTTTAATCTTTTCTGACATCTCGGGACACATGCGACGAACTTTCTGTTTCACTGGAGGGCATTCCTCTTTTATCGGCAGACGATGAACCACAATATCAGTGTCAAGTCCTGGCATGTCCTTGTATGACCAGGCAAAGACCTCAACATAGTCATGTAGCATCTGAATTAACTGCTCTTTGAAATTATGCTCCAGATCGGCACCTATCTTGACTTCCTTCTTATCCTTTTCAGTACCCAAGTTTACTGTCTAAACTGGCTCTTCATGAGGCTGTATTTCCCTTTCCTCTTGTTGTAACAGTCTGGCAAGTTCTCTTGGTACTTCACAATCTTCCTCACCTTCATCCTCAGCTTGGTAGATCGGATTTTCAAAGTCATAATTGGCAATAGCAGTACCGTTATCAATGGGATCCATAATGGATGTGAATCTGCAGTTTGATATGTTGATGTGTGTAAGAGCTAGCTAATTTTGATAAAGTAAAAAAGTAGAAAAGAAAAACAGAGAGCGTAAAAATTGTATGCAAAACGTCCAATGATTTATTAATGACATATGAAAATGAATTAATAACCCACACAAATAAACCATTGTGCCTCGGGTAAGACACAAGGCTTTAGAGTTTTAATTATTCAAATATTACATATCAAAAAAAAGAAAATTACTCTTGAATAAAACTAATAAGAAAAAAATCTTTGGCCTCCCAATTGTTGAGTCCACGGCTGATGGTTGGGAAGATCCACTTGTCCATGTCATAATCGTTATCACTGTCTTCCAAAGCATTGACTCCATGGTTGTTGATGCATAGTGGTGGTCCCCGGGCGCGAGCATGACAAACAGCTTTTGGGCTCCTGAAGTAAAACCCAAACCAAACTTATTAGATTTGTAAGGAATGGCCGGAAGTTGGACCCATATGGTACACCCACCTTCTTCAACTACTGCTTTGGCATCTTTCAGAGAAGCCATTTTCAACAGAGGTTTGATAGTCTTTGGAACACTGGTAGTAGTCTTAGTTGCAGCGACTGTCTGTGGAACCTCCTCAAAGTTCTGACAGGGGGTCTCAATGAACTCGCCGTCCATTTTAACATACCTGAAAGATTTCAGGTGGCTCACCATGTATTCTTCCTCGCCATGGACTATGATAATCTTTCAGTTGACTGGGTACTTCAACATCTGATGCAGAGTAGAAGTAACAGCACCAGCCCCATGGATCCAAGGTCGACCTAATAAACAGGAGTAGGATGGGCGGATGTCCATCACGTAGAAAATAGAGTCAAAAGTCTAAGTACCAACTTTGATAGGGATGTCCACCTCCCCGTGCAGCATTCTCTTGGAACCATCGGAGGCCCTCACCATAATATTATTGGGCTTCAGTGCGAGTCCTTCATAATCCAACTTGTCCAAAGCATTCCTGGGTAAGACATTCAACGATGAACTTGTATCTACTAGAACATGAGCTAGGGTAGTGCCCCTGCACTCAATGGAGACATGCAGGGCATCATTATGTTTTCTTCCCTTGGATGTCAGATCTGCATCAGAGAAACCCAGTCCATTGTCAGCTGTCAAACTAGCAACGCAATTCTCGAATTGATTGGCGGAGGTCTCTTGAGGAACATGGGCAGACTACATGAATTTTACTAAAGCCTTAGCATGGGCTTCAGAGCATAAAAGTAAGGCCAGCATTGAGATCTTTGAAGGGGTCTTCCCCAACTGCTCCGCGATGTTGTAATCACTTTTCTTTATTATCTTCAGTATCTCTTCCATTTCTTTTTTAGAAGGCTCAGTAATGACTTCTTTGTACGCCTTCGTCTGGACAGGCTCAACCAATACCTCTTTGCCCCGAGTCTCGGCCGACTCAGTAGCAGGGATAAAAGCAGGGATAACAGTAGGAGTAGCAATGGGAGTACTAATTGGAGTAGCAGCAGGAATAATTACAGGAGTAGCAACAGTCTTCGGAGAGATTTCGGGAGAGAAAACTCTTCTGCTTCTCGTAACTTTTTTGGTCCCAATGATGTTGTAGATGTCAGGATCATTATGTTCAGCAACTTTATCTTCAACAGCCAATAGGTCTTGCTTGATGCCATGGAAATAGACGTCAGCTCCATAATTCCAGGAAACAGCTTTATCAGAGGAATATGGTATTGGCCCAGGAAGGGTGATGATCAAGGGAGAAAACTTGGGAACGGATGTAATACTGACGGGTCTTTTAGAGGAGACCCTGGGAGGATTGTCGGAAATGGTAATTATTGAGACATCTTCACACAAATTTTTTGCAGGGGGAACTTTCTCAAACAGAATTTCTTTGTTAACCATTAGGCATTGGACGCCCATCTTTAACAACAAACAACCATCTGGTAGAGACATACATAAGTGGCAACCTTCACCACAGCCCAGAAATAAATTGGCTCGCAACAGATTCCTTTTAACAGTTAGAAGAGGAGTAGCTAACTCATCCACAGAAGAAAGAAATCAGTCGTCATCGACAGTATTGACACCCTGGCCATGTTTGGGCATTGGCACAGTTATTACATTAGATGTCTCTAGAAGGTCAAACTCAATCTCCTTCACCTTGATAAGATCTTGCACCTTATTTTTTTAGAGCCCAACAATCATTTGTATCGTGCCCCGAACTTTCGGAATGGTAGGCACATTGAGCATTTGGGTTGTAGCAGGGAGATGCAGTATTGGGATTCTTAGGGGCCTCCTTTAGGGTCACCAGATTGGACTTCAACAAATGTGGCAAAACCTGGGATAAGGTCATGTTAATCAGGGTGAACTGTCTTTTGGGTGCATCTGGTCTGCACTGATTGTTTCGTTGTTGGTTTGATGCATGATTGGGAATCATAACAGCCTCTACCGTCGGGCGATGTTCAGTTTTGTTCTGATTTCTTTGGCCATAAGCAGCATTGACCTCCTTCTTTCCAGTGAAGGGTTTCTTTGTAGTACTGGAGGATGCATCTCTCTGGATTTTACCACTCTTGATGCCAACTTTTACCCATTCACCAGTCAGTATCAGTTCAGTGAATCCAGCAGAAGAGCTTTCGATCAGATGGTTAAAGAATGGACCAGACAACATGCCCAAGAACATGTCCACCAGCTCTCTATCAGACAAAGGAGGCTGGACTCTTCCCGCAAGGTCTCTCCACTTTTGGGCATAATCTTTGAAACCCTCGTCGGAACCCATAGACATACTTTGCAATTGTGTATGAGTTGGGGCTAGGTCAGCATTATATTGGTACTGCTTGTAGAAGGCAGCAGCCAAATCTTCCCAATTGCAAATATTGGTTCCCTCCAGCTGATAGAACCAATCCAACTAAGTCCCTGCCAAAATTTCCTAGAAGAAATGTACCCACAGATTCCTATCAATAGCGTAGGGTTGAATCTTCCTGGCATATGATCTTAAGTGCAGCTTAGGACAGGAGACACTGTCGTACTTAGCAAATGTGGGGACCTTGAATTTCTGCGGGATGACCACCCCTGAGACCAATCCTAGTTATTTAAAATCCATCCCGGGTACCCTCTGAATCTCCATAGCATTGAGACGGTTCTCCAGCTGTTTGTATTTATCATCAGCAGGAGGATATTGTTCTTCGGAGTAATCAGCCTCTTCCTCATCAGTTCCGGGATTGTTGTTTTCTTCTGTTGGCTTATCTTCTTGATTGTCCCCCTCATTTGATGGGGTTGCAAAATCTAGAGCTCGCTTAGCCAGTCCTTTGAACCTTCTACCCAAATTCAAGACACCGGTTGGTTTCTTTGCCTTCTTGGTCTTCTCCTTGACGATAAGAGCTTTCAAATCTTCTTTCCCATTAGCCAGAGCTAGGAACATTTGTTGGAACTGAGCATTTTGAGCTTGAAGATCCTTTATTGTTTGTTCAGGAGCCATTTCTTTTGCTGAAATAAACAGCGAAAATAATAAGAAACCTGTCTCGAAGTACCTGCTTATGCAATGAAATGCATGATATGCTTATGCAATGTTTTCAAGGACTTTTAAGATTTTAAATTTTCTTAGACGAAGAAAGAATAAACATTAATTTAACTCATAAGTTTTAATGATTACAATGATGCCTCTTGGGCTTAAAATGGAAGAAACAAAGATAAAACAAAAACTCCTAAACCAAACAGGACTCAGGTTTCCCATGAGCGCATCCTCTTTGGTGCAATGTAGGCATTCAAACTTTGTTCTTCATGTAGTTGCCTTGTAAGCTCCAAAACCTTTTTCTCGCTTGCGTAGAACTGGGTTTCAAAGGTGTCTCGTTCCTCTTTGAGTTGAATCCAAGATCTTTGCAATTCCTCAAGAGTAGTCGGCATGTCAGGATGGAGAATAGTATGAGATACATCTATCTCAGTGATAGGTTCCATGATGATAGGTAGGATGGTAGGGTAAGGCATCATGAGATTTTGAGCGCGTGTTCGCACCCACTTAAGATAAGGCTCAAAAGGGATGGAGTTTTTATGCCCCAATGTCTTTCTATCCACTCTGTTGACCATGCCCCAAGCTCGGACGAACCTCTGGCGGTACCCTTGGACATCATTCTCATAGTCAAATACAATTCCCTGAATTAATGCATCATGAGGATCGTCCCTCCTAGCATACCCAAACTGTCGCAATGCCAAACAAGGGTTATAAGTGATTCCTCCCCTAATGTCTAGGAGAGGGACATTATGGAATTCCCCAAAGTGATCAATGATGGTAATGTCTTCCGCAGATCAAGGACACTAGTGAATATCTGAATGCATGAGAGACATCAGCATGTTAGACCATCTTAAATCTTGCTCATTCTTCAACACAGATCGAGGTAGGTGCGAAATAAACCACCTGACCAACAGAGGAGTGCAACACATAAGGGTTCCTCTTCTTTTTACGGTGTGAGTGTGAAAAGAGTACAGAATGTCTCCAAGTAAAGTAGGCACCAGATTACGAGACATGAAGACTTTGACCGTATTCACATCTATGAGTTGGTCTGAATTAGGGAACAGTACCATCCCATAGATGAGAAGGGCCAACACCTCTTCAAATGCTTTTAAGTCCAAAGTATCCTAAAAATAGTGAGCTTTCTCAAACAAGAACTTGGCTAGAAAACCTTTGACACCGCTTCTTATTTCCCAGTTGGTCATACCGTCAGACCATTGTAAATACAGGGCTTGAGCGATTTCCTCAGGCTTTGGGTCTCTTTCCATACTGTTTAAGCATAATTGATTGAGAATGGGTACACCCAATAACTAAGAAAACTCTTCCATAGTAGGCACCAACTGGTAATCGGGAAATGTAAAGCAATGATGTAAAGGGTCAAAGAAATGAAAGAGAACTTTCATTGTGTCTTCATCACGGCTTGAGGTGACCAAAATGAGGAGTCGACCATGTATTTTAATGAATGGGAAATTCTCAAGAACCCTCAATGCTAGCTCTTTGAGTTGAGGAGACACCCTTATGAGGTTAACTTGAATGGTATTTCTGCGAATGGGAGCCATGTCCTACAAAACAGACACAAAGATAAGTCCTAAAATTCCTTGAAATGGTTAGAGTGATATGTCATGTTATAATGTTATGATGTTATGTACAAACAGATATATACAAGTACACAAACAGATCCTTAGGTTTAGGCTTACATGGATTCTATAGGTAAGTACCCTCTTGAAGTTTAGTTTATTCAACCTGTCCTATTAATAGTAATCGGGTTCTAGGGGATCTCAATATCATTGATCCTTCTTCATCGGGCATTGTTTCAGCGCAAGCCTCTTTATTGGCGACCAAAATATCCCGGATGTCAGATCTCAATGAGTGTAGTATCGAGTATCAACCAACTTTGGACTGCACCAAATCCGGCTATCTCACTACTTCCTAATGGCCAAGTTGTTCAATTAAAGGTTCTAAGGTCAGTTGGTGCTTCATGACTCCACACAATGGCCTTGTATTCTCCTTGACTACTCAAGGGCTACCGGTACCAAAAAATGTGACGCAACAACGTATCTATCATTTCAACAATGTCGGTATACCCCGCACAGTCCCCATGATCTATTACTACTTACCCAAAATGTGCCCCAGATCCGGGTGTAGGATTTTTTAAGTAAACCCAAGCAAAAACCCTTTAAAGATAAAGCAATCAAAGCATACAACAAAAGCAAATTAAATATGACCTAAGCTCTAAGGTAACCCCATTTTTTTAGTGAGTCCCCAACAGAGCCGCCAGTTCTGTGACATAGTGGCAGAACCGACTGTTATACTGGTTTTGCGTTTGTATTCGCAAATATTGCAGTAAGCAAGAGTCACCACCGACTTTTCTTTTATCCAACAAAGGAAAGGTTGAAAATAACAGAAAAATACCTTTCGAGAGTTTTCTGAGTAAGGGGGGTAGATTATGGAAAGGGAAGGTGTTAGCACCCTTACCATCTGTAGTTTTCTACGGGCTCTTAGATGCTTAGCTCATTTTTCGAAATACCTTGTGCATTATGTGTTTTTGAAAAGTATTTTGAAATTCCAATAGCGAGGCAGTCTTCTTTATGATAACTCTTGTATCAGTCCTCAAGAGTGTTGATAAAGCATTTTGAAAAGGTTTTTGAAATTTGTTTTGTGTAAGTGTAAAAAGTTTTTTTTTAGCATAGCATCTAAGAACTATCTATTTTTACTAGAAAGGTTCATTTTTTTCCTCCTTTCCTTTAGACAGTGCTATCCTACTATTAGTGAGTAGGTAGTCCTATCATTGGATGTTTGGGGGACATTCGAAGGGACATTTTATAGTTACAAAGGCAACTTGGCAAGAAGTTTTAGTAACTACCCTAGGGTTTTAAGATCACTTTATCGAGGCAACGTGGAGAAGGTCATCGAGGGACTTGTGATCTTTAAACCGGAGGGTAGCCACTAAAATCTCTCACGTTTCGAGAGTTGTGACTGTTCTCCAAAGGCAACCAAAGTGGGATACCCTAGAGGTGCGCATGTGCAATTGTATTGTATTCAGTTTTTTTTGTCTTTTGCATTAGGTTTGCTAGCATTTTGTTTTATTCTTGCCATACATCCCTAGTTAACATGCATCTAGACAATTAATATTTTGCAAAAATTTAAAGTGCGGGAACTGTAAATCCTACACTATTACAAAGCTTCGGGGAGGGGATATTTACATGTCCAAAAACTTGGGGGGGAAATAAAGAAAGCAATAAAGGTCCTATTAATCGTCTATTACATCCCAATATACAGTTACAGTAATAAAAGGAAGTGCAAAAGAATAATAACGCGCGAATTTGAAAAGACGTCTAAAATCCTAAGAATGAAATCTTTTTGTTTTGTTTTTGATTTTTAAGAAAATAATTTAAGCTAAGGAAATTAATTAACTAACCTAAGATTTATTTAAAGAAAATTAAATTTTAATTAAGAAAATAATCTAAGTTCTTTTGTTGTTGTTTTTTATGAAAAGAAAATAAATTAAAAATAAAATTAAACCTAAATTCTAATTTATTTTAATTTTTGGAAAAAAAATGTTTTAATTAATTAATTAATTAATTCAAAAATTAATTTAATTAATAAAACCTAATCCTAATTTTTATGATGAGGGGGATGTTGTTTAAAAATGCAGGCCCATAGTTGTGGGAGCCCAGATTGTCCTTTTGATCCAATGAGGAAGTCTTCGTGAAGTGCATGATAGTCTTGCATGTTGAGATGCTGAGATTGGGCTGACTAACACTTGGCAGCTTGGATTGAGAGGGTGTATGGTGTGCGCCTAGATGTGAGAAGCGTTAGATCTGCATAAATCATTTCACAAAATAAAATTGGTGGACCTGGGACTCGAACCCATGCCTTTTACCCTTTTACACGCGTTGTCTACCATGTGAGCTGCTTTACCATTCATTTATATGAATCAAGTAAAAACATTATAATATAAACCAAATGCATATATTTGAAATTAAAAGAAAAACGCACGATGATTAAAATGGACCAATGAGGGTCTGCCAAGCATACGACCGGAGGGATGCTGGAGTCAAACTCCAGTCGTCTTCTCCGGTACCCAAAACCTACAAAAATTATCAAAACGCCAATTTAAACAAAAACAGAAACCCTATCCCACACGAAATTTCCCCTGAGTCCAAATCTAAGGTATATTTGCCCTGAAAACCCATGATTTTTGAGATTCAATGAAGAACACAGATTGTGCCCTAGAAATGGCACGATCTTGTTTTGGCCTCTATCCTTGCATGTTTCACGTGAAAGATATGCTATATGATACCATGAGCATGAACCAAACACTGAAAAACATTAATACATCATGAAATCATAGATATGAATTTGAAAACTTACCAAAGATGGGATGCTTCGGTTTGGCACTTCTGGGTGTGGATTGGCTTGGAGTAGACTCATGGGAGTCTCAGGAGCTCAACACAAGGCTTAGACTTGATGAATATGGATTGGGATGAGAGTTTCAAATTTTTGCAATTCTTTGAAAAACTGATGATTTTAAGAGGGTTTCTTCAGGTAGTGTGAGCGTATCCTTAGCTTATAGAACTGTTGTGTATTTATAGGAGATTGAGAGAGGGTCATAGCATGGAAAGAAATCAAACTTTAAAGCCATGATGAAAGAAAAATAATTCCATTTGAAAACTTGCCAAATTTGAGAGATTTCATGCCGTTTTCGCTTGTGCACAAAAATGGCAAGGTTGACAGGCTATATCATGTTGTATGGGCCTTAGAAAAACCAATTCATGTGTTGGCCCAAAGGTTTCATAATTTATTTAACTTATTCTTGAATTTATTTGAATAAAATCCAAAATAAATAAAATAAAAAATCAAGCTCATGTATGGATAAGTTTATAGTCCCTTAGGTATGCCTTGAACATGCTTGGACCCTAGAAATTAGGCCCATTAACCTAAAAACACAAATTTTCTCAAAGTGTAATTCTTGAAATTTCTCAAAATTCCCCAACTTGTGTAAGATATAACTTGCTCAATTTTAATCACTTGGAGATGGTCTTGGACTTTTTGGAAAGCCCAATTAGTCCTCTACAATCTATATGTTTATAATTTTTGAATTTAGAGAGTTTATCTTGATGTAAATGGTCTTGGAAAAAAGTATCTTTTGTTGACTTTCTGAAAATGACCTGTAATGTATGAGCTTGTATCTTTCAAATGGTGCATTTTTTGGAATTTAGGGAAAAAGAGAAGTTGTGAGGAATTGTATTCTATTCAAAATTATCTTTGTTTATGGCAAAATGGATGAAGTATGTGAAAGTTATGCTTGGTCAAAGTTCAATTGACTTTTCCTATGGAAACCCTAATTTAGTAATTCTTGACTTTTGATAGATTATGAGCATTTCTTGAGGAAGACCTATTGATTCTGCTTGAGTAATTGGGAACCTCAATGTGCATGTCTAGAGTAAAATGGAGGGGTAAATTTTGGGGTACAAAACAATTCAACCCAATGGTTATGGGTTACTGAAGGAAGGCATTCAACGCCTGATGGATGAACATGTAATTTTGATTGAAAAAATTATGTATGCTGAAAATTTGTGCCGAGATTTGTCTGTCATATCTGGAACTCCTTTCAAGATCACTTTCAAAGATCCTATAAGGATTACTGCCAATCCAAAAGTTTCTTCCTTAATCATTACAAAACCTGGGCCCATCCCATATTCCTCGGAGAAGGCTATTCCATGGAATTATGGGTTTGCCGTCTATTACCATGGCGTTAAAAAAGAGATGTTTGACGAAGAAGAGGTTGATCTCAATATTAACAATATTGAGGGGACCAATAAAATTACTAGAAGTTGAAGGATTTTCTCTCCGTAAATCTCTCCACCTGTTCAAGTTACAGTTACCAAGACAACTTCTGAAGCTCGAGGTAAAGAGCCAATGATATAGCCTACCCGGACGGAGGCATCAAAAGAAGCTACAGTCAAAGATACCTCTGGACAAGAAATGGAAGAGGTTTTGAAGATCATTCACAGAAGCGATTACAAAATTGTCGAACAGTTGGGGCAGACCTCGTCCAAAATCTCCATGTTACCCCTACTAATGTGTTCCTAAGCTCATGCACAAGCCTTAATGAAATTTTTTAAAACTGCTCATGTACCATAAGAGATTTCTGCCGATCAATTTGGAAGTTATGTTGCTAGCTTAACGACTGATAATGGATTAGGTTTCTCTGATGCTGACCTGACTTTGGAGGGGAGAAATCATAATATGGCCCTATATGTCTCCATTGAATGCAAGGGCACTACGTTGGATCATGTGTCAGTTGATACTGGCTCTTCTCTGAATGTTCTGCCAAAGGGCACTCTTGACAGACTGGATTATGAAGGGGTCATGCTGAAACCTAGCAACATCATAGTTCGAGCCTTTGATGGATTAAAAAGAATGGTACGTGGAGAAGTGGACATCCCAATCAAAGTAGGTTCACAAATATTTGAATCCACCTTCTATGTATTGGACATCCGGCCAATTTATTCTTGTCTACTAGGACGCCCCTGGATCCATGGGGCAGGCGTTGTTACCTCCACCTTGCACCAGAAATTAAAATATCATGTGAAATGGAAGATTATTATTTTCTGTGGTGAGGAGGAGTACATGGTCAGCCATCTGAATTCATTCTGATATGTGGAGATGGACGGTGAATTCATCGAGACTCCCTGTCAAGATTTTGAAGTGATTTCCCCTACTGCTGTTGAAGATGTTTTTGCCATTCCAAAGACTAACACGGTTCCACACAAGATGGCTTCCTTGAAAGATGCCAAAGCAACTATAGAAGAAGGTGGTTGTACAGTTTAGGGTCGGCTTCCTGATATCCCCTACAAATGTGATAAGTTTGGTCTGGGATTTACTACATAGGTTCAAAAGGTTGTTTACCGCACTCGAGATGGAGGACCTATGTTCCGTATCAGCAACAATGGAATCAATGTTATAGAAGACGCTGACAGTGATGGTGACTTTGACAACTGGATTTTTCCTATCGTTGGCAACGGGCTTGGCAATTGGAAAGAAGAAGACGTTATCTCCATCTCTTTTAGCCAGGAGTAATAGCTATTTCTATTTTTATCGCTTTAAGAAGTTTTGTTATGTAATTTCTTTTTAAAACATTGACTTTAAACCTTGTGACTTGCCTGGGCCATAATGATTCATTTGTTAAGGGTTGTCATTTCATATGTCATATCTTCATTTAATGAAAACATTGGACGTTTTGCATTCAAATTTTGTGTTCTCTGTCTTTCTTTTTTACTTTATTTCACTTTCAAATAGCTATATATTCTTACACACACCAACACATTACATTGTAGATCCCCATCCACTCTGAATTTCGTTGATAAAGATTATGCTATTGTCGTTTATGACTTTGAAAATCCAATCTACCAAGCCAGAGCTAAGGTGAGGAAGATTGTGAGATATCTAGAGAACTTTCCAGATTCTTAATACAATAAGAAAAGGATATCCAACCACATGAATAGTCGATTGAAGTGGTAAACTTGGGTTCTGAGACAGACAGAAAAGAGGTCAAGATAGGCGCCAACTTAGAGGATAGTGTCAAGAACAGATTGATTCATATGTTGCACGATTATGTTGAGGTATATGCTTGGTCATAAGAAGACATGCCAGGGCTCGATACAGATATTGTGGTTTACCGTCTGCCAATAAAAGAGGATTATTCTCCGATTAAGCAGAAGTTTTATCGCATGCATCCTGAGATGTCAGAGAAGATCAAGGTCGAGGTTATGAAACAATTCAATGCACAATTCTTAGAAGTGACTTCATATCCTCAATGGATTGCTAATGTTGTTCTAGTACCAAAGAAAGATGGAAAGGTATGTATCTGTGTAGTTTACAGGGATCTGAATAGGGCAAGCCCCAAAGATGACTTCCCACTTCCACATATTGACCTCTTGGTCGACAATACTGCTCAGCACAAGGTATTCTCCTTCATGGATGGTTTCTCGGGTTACAATCAAATCAAGATGGCACCTGAAGACATGGAGAAATCTACCTTCGTCACACAGTGGGGCACTTTCTGGTACAAGGTCATGCCTTTTGGATTGAAGAACATCGGGGAAACTTATCAGCATGCCATGGTGGCCTAATTCCATGAAATGATTCATTATGAGATAAAAGTCTACATTGACGACATGATAGCTAGATCACAGACTAAAGAAGAACATCTTAATCATATGCATAAGTTATTTGAAAGGCTGAAGAAGTACAAGTTGGGGATAAATCCGAATAAATGCACCTTTGGGGTGAGGTATGGAAAAATCCTAGGTTTCTTCATCAGTGGTAAAGGCATTGAAGTTGATCCTGCAAAAGTTAAAGATATTCAAGAAATGTCGCTCCCCGTACTGAGAAAGAGGTCAGAGGTTTCTTAGGACTAATGAATTACATTGCCCGATTCATTTCTCATTTGACTGCTACCTCAGAGATGGAGATAAATGGCATACTGTGTACAACCACCACTAGTAGATATGTTCATGGAAACCCTACAAGGGATATACTATGAAAAGATGGTAGGAAGCGTCTCTTTTAGAATCGATTTAGTGACTATTGGAGAAAGGATTGAAGCTGGGATAAAGAGTGGAAAGATACAAGGGGGATCGTCTCCTACCCCTTATAATGCAAAAAGACATGTTCCTAACTTCACAAAAAGGAAGGAGGGAGAAATTAATGTTATAGCCTCACAACCAAGGACATAACAACCATTAATAATTCTGCGAGGGCAGTAACGAAACAAATTTGAAAAGTCACAAAGAAAGTTTGATCCACTCCCTTTGTCACCCAGTAAATTATTACAACACTTGGTCAAGGCATCCTTGGTAGAGCTAAAACCTCTAGCTTCTCCGGTCGGGCCACCCTCACCAAGATACAACACCAATGCCAAATGCGAGTATCATGCCAATTCTCCTGAGCATACCATAGAACAATGCTTGGCCTTCAAACATAAGGTTCAAGATTTTTTGGACTCTCAAGATATCACTTTTGAGAAACCAAATATAAAGTTAAACCACATGCCTCCGCATGGTGGACCAGTAATAAATGCAATTGAAGTAGTCACTGGCTTTGGGGCGGCCAAACGAGTAAAGGCCCAAATAAATCTGTTGGAGGAATATCTGTTGGAGTGTGGGTTCCTTTTGGAACATAATGAAGCTTTTGAGGAAACATTAAAAAAATTGGTGGACCAGTGGATAGTCCAATTCGGATCATACCCTAAAGAATAATACGTAGTTGCGACCGAGGGAAGTATGAAGAAGCCATTGGTAATTCCTTGCCAAGGGCCAAACCTTAATAAGAAGACTCTTGTGATTCCGTAGGGGGAATTAACATAAACATCCGCAATAACACCAAAACAAACTCTGAGGATGCCAGTAGTTCCAAAGACTACAATGGTAATTAGGGGGGCATCTCCTACCCCTTACAAAAATGATAAAGCAGTACCATGGAGTTATGATTCGACTGTATATGTCAATGGCTTAAAACAAGAATGTGAGCCGTCATCAAGTCAAGGACCTGTAATCTCAAATATAGTAGGAACAGGGGGCATAACCCGTAGTGGTTGAATATTTGGCTCTGAACCGCAAAAGAAGGATGACGTTGCGGTGAAAAGAAAAAACGATACGTTGGTGAACAATAAAGGAAAAGCAGTGGTGGAAGCAAGTCAAGAAACAGAGCCTCTGAGCAAGAACTTTACTGATCAAGAGGCAGAAGAATTTCTGAAGATAATCAAGAGGAGTGATTATAGGGTGGTGGATAAGCTCCACCAAACCCCAACCAAAATATATATACTCCCGTTGATCATTAACTCAAAAGTGCATCGAGACTCCCTAATGAAGGTCTTGAGCTCTGCCCATGTTGCAGAGGAAATTACTATGAATCAAATTGACAATGTGGTAGCAAATATGTAGTCTGGATCATACATGAGTTTTAATAACAGTGAGTTACCTCCACAAGGCCAAGCTCACAATAAAGCATTGCACATATCTATTCAGATAGGTACTACAAGCATGTCCAGGGTACTCACTGATATTGGTTCTACCCTCAATGTACTACCAAAATCCATCTTGATGAAGTTAACACTAGATGGTGTTATGATAAGACCAAGTTCTACGATAGTCAAAGCTTTTGACGGATCTCAGAGTTCAGTATTTGGAGAAGTGGACCTTCCTGTCAAGATTGGCCCACATGTGTTCTATATCACCTTTGAAGTCATGGATATAGAACCGGTGTATACATGTTTACTCGGGTGACCCAGGATCCATGCGGCTGGGGCAGTCACTTCGACTTTATATCAAAAGCTGAAGTTCTTCGTTGAAGGATGATTGGTCATAATTGATGGTGAAGAGGACATCTTTGTAAGTCACATAGAGTCATACAGGTATATCAGTGTTGATGAAGACTGTATAGCCACACCATTTCAAGTATTAGAGGTTGCCTCAATGGTAACTTTACCGGTGGAAAAGATCAAGAAACCTGCCATGACTTCGTGGAAAGATTTACAAATAGAGATGGAAAGTGGTACCTCGAAGGGTTGGGGAAAGCTCCCAGAAATACATGAGAAGAAGAATCGCTTTGGTTTAGGTTACGAATTATCAAAGGCTACTATCAAAGGCAAAGCACGGTTTCCTCCAATCTCGGAGACCTTCTTCAACAAAGGAGTAGAGCATGGCGGACATGTGGTAATGATATCTAATAAGAACAACATCAAAAGGGCATCCAATTTCATCCATGAATGCACCCCAGGTTAAGAACTCAAGAATTGGACAGCTGTGGAGATTCCCGAGATATTTTTCTTTCCAAAGTAATTTTCTTGTTTTTAACAGAACCTATGTCAAGCCTGAGGCATAGGGGTTACTTGCAAGGGTCCCCCAATTTGTTTCAGACAACATTCATGATTAATAAAAGTTTAATTTTGCATTCAATTAAGATCCTTGTCTTTCTCTTGCATTTATATTTTACATTTAAAAATGGAAATAATTTTATTCATATGCATTTTTTCAAATTCACATACTAAAAACTGCACCAAAACATGATAAATGTGCAAATCCATGCCCAAAATCACTGATAATGTTACTACTACTATCTGATATAATTTTGATGCACCCATCAACCAAGCGGAAGAGGAAGATGACGAAGATCTTTAACTTTCTAAATAATTAGCGAGGGAGATAGAGCAAAAAGCTGACAGTATACAACCATATCGGGAATCAATTGAGACCATTAACCTTGGCACAGAGGAAGATCTGAAAGAGATCTAGCTAGGGGAAACATTGGAGAAAAGCGTCAAAGAAAGGTTGATCAAGTTGCTACATGAATATATGGATATGTTTTCCTGGTCTTATTGAGATATGACATTATTGGACACAGACATTGTGGTGCATAGACTACCTCTCAAGGAAGGATGCTCTCCGGTCAGGAAAAAGCTCAAAAGAACTCATCCAGATATGTCCAACAAGATTCGAGAAGAGGTCCTTAAACAATTTGACGCAGGGTTCTTAGCAGTGATAGATTATCCACCTTGGATAGCTAACATCATGCCAGTACCCAAGAAGGATGGTAAAGT
The DNA here is from genome assembly GCA_948472305.1 of Vicia faba. NCBI lineage: Eukaryota > Viridiplantae > Streptophyta > Magnoliopsida > Fabales > Fabaceae > Vicia > Vicia faba. The sequence continues at coordinate 765,526,657 of OX451741.1, read as the reverse complement.
ACGTATGTGTGTAGATTATCGGGATCTGAACAAAGCAAGTCCCAAAGATGATTTCTCGTTACCTCACATAGATGTTTTGGTGGACAATATAGCTCAAGCTTCGGTATTCTCTTTCATGGATGGTTTCTCCGGTCATAATCAAATCAAAATGGCACCTGAATATATGGAAAAGACTACTTTCATGACACCTTAGGGCACTTTCTGCTATAAGGTAATGTCGTTCAGTTTGAAGAATGCAGAGGCAACCTATCAACGGGATATGGTCACACTATTCCATGATATGATTCACAAAGAGGTTGAGGTGTACGTAGATGATATGATTGCCAAATCTCATACGGAGGAGGATCATATCATACATTTACAAAAGCTATTCGAGCGTCTGTGAAAGTTCAAACTAAGGTTAAATCCAAACAAGTGTACATTTGGTGTCAGATCAGGCAAGTAACTGGGTTTCATTGTAAGTCAGCATGGTATTGAGGTGGACCCCTACAAGGTAAAAGCCATACAATAAATTCTAGATCTGAGGATAGAGAAAGAGGTTTGTGGTTTCTTAGGACGATTGAATTATATTTCAAGGTTCATATCGCACCTAATTGCCACATGCGAGCTTATATTCAAATTTCTGCGAAAAGATCAGAAGGTGGTATGGAATAATGATTGTCAAATAGCCTTCGAGACAATAAAGAAATATTTACAAGAGCACCGATCTTAATGCCACCGGTTCCTGGAAGACCACTCATCATGTACCTAATAGTGCTTGAAGGATCAATGGGATGTGTACTGGGATAACACGACGAAACAGGTAGAAAAGAGCATGCAGTCTACTACCTCAACAAGAAATTTACTGACTGCGAAACCAGGTACTCACTTCTTGAGAAAACTTGTTGTGCATTGGCTTGGGCTACTAAAATATTAAGGCAATACATTTTAACTCACACCGCGTGGTTAATAGCAAGAATAGACCCTTTAAAGTATGTGTTTGAAAAACCCGCTCTTACAGGAAGGATTGCCTGAAGGCAGATGTTACTATTAAAGTACGACATCCAATACGTTACTCAAAAGGCCATCAGGGGTAATGTATTACCTGACCCTCTTGCTCATCATACATTACCAGAATACCAACCAATGAAGTTCGACTTTCCAGACAAAGATCTCGTGGTCATAAGTGACTACGAAATACCTGGGGCCAACAAAGGACCTAAACCAGGGGCACGTTGGACACTCATGTTCGACGGAGCATCAAATGCATTGGGGCACGGTATTGGGGCGATTTTGACTTCTCCAAAAAATAATCATAAGTTGTATACGGTGAGGTTATATTTTGACTACACCAACAACATCGCCGAATACGAAGCTTGTCATATACCAAGTCAATGGCGAATGAGACACTAAACATCCCAAATTGAGTCCATATTGGGATCATATGTTAAAGCTAGCTACGGAATTCACTGAGATTACCTTCAGTCATATCCCACGAGAAGAAAATCATATGGCAGACACCTTGGCAACTCTATAAGCCATGTTCAAAGTAACTTGGCCAAACCACAAACCACGCATTACAATCAGACATTTCGAAGAGCCTGCATATTTCCTTGCTATTGAGGAGGGACCGGATAACAAACCTTGGTTCTATGACATCAAGAGGTACCTTGAAAAACAAGAATACCTAGAAAATGCCTCTATCATTGACAAATAAACTATGCAGAAGCAAGCCTCAAAATTCTAAGTGGTGATGTGTTGTACAAAAGAAACTACAATAAGGTGTTTCTCAGGTGCGTGGAAAATAAGAAGTAGATACGCTTATGAGAGAAATCCATGAAGTTACTTTTGGAACTCATAAAAATGGGCATGCCATGGCTAGAAAAATCCTGCGAGCAGGTTATTATTGGTTAACAGTGGAAGTCAATTGCTACCATTATACAGAGACATGTCACAAATGCCAAATCTATGCTGACAAAATGAATGTACCCCCAAATCCTCTGAATGTCATGAGCTCTCCTTGGCCATTTTCGATGTGGGGAATTGATATGATTGGCATGATCGAACTGGAAGCATCTAACAGACACTGGTTTATACTGGTTTCCATGGAATACTTCACCAAATGGGTATAAGCGACATCTTACGCGAATGTGACAAGTCAAGTGGTTACTCGATTCATTAAGCAAAATGTCATATGCATATATGGGGTTCCAAGCAGAATCATTACGGACGACGGGTCTAATCTGAACCACAAAATGATGAAGGAATTATGCGATAATTTCAAGATCGAGCATCATAATTCCTCACCATATCAACCCAAGATGAACGGGGCCGTGGAAGCAGCCAATAAGAACATTAAGAAATTCATTCAGAAAATGGTGAAGACATATAAATATTGGCATGAAATGCTTCCCTTCGCTCTACATGGCTATCATACTCCCATACGCACATCAACAGGTGCAACTCCTTTTTCTGTAGTATATGGCATGGAGGCAGTACTCCCAGTTGAAATAGAGATTCCATCACTTCGATTTCTAATGGAAACAAAGCTTGAAGAAGCAGGGTGGATTCATATGCGACTTGATCAGCTCAACCTCATTGAAGAGAAACGCTTGACAGCTTTGTGCCATGATCAATTATATCATAAGCGAATGAAGAAAGCCTTTGACAAGAAGGTCCGCCCTCGAGTATTCAAAGAAGGGGATTTAGTGCTCAAAAATATTCTGCTACCTCGTCTCGATTCACGTTGTAAATGGACACCCAACTACGAAGGTCCATATATGGTAAAAATAGAATTCTTCAGTGGTGGTCTCATTCTCACAACAATGGATGGGGAATAACTACCACATCCGGAAAATTTAGACGCAATCAAAAAATACTATGTATAAGAAATATCGCTAAGTTTGAACCTTAAACAGACGACTTAGGCAAAAAGGAGCGTCCCGGTGGATTGAAAACCCTAAAGGGTGATCCAGGAAAAAATTATAGACATACACAAAAAAATCATCCCAGTGGATTGAAAACCCGAAAGGGCGATCCAGGCAAAAATTAGGGATCTTATTTAAAGAAATAAAGAGAAAAAAGATTGAGATCTAAGAACTGCAACTACAAACCACGAAGGAAGATATGGATCCAAATCATTCAACTCAAAAGCAAAGGAGATTGGAGGTATCAAAAGGACATTGGGGAAACCGCAGTAGCAATTGTCATTTTCATTGCCATTTCCAGTTTTAAAACTTTTTGTAATTACCTTTTTCAAGGAATTGCATCTTGTACTCTCTCCTATTCAGAGGCATATCAATAAAAAATTTACTTTTTCCATCTTTCAATTGTGTTTTTCCTTTTCATACTTGTTTGCAAAATACTACGATTATTTTTTGTGAGTATTGCGTTGAAATCATTTTGGGGATTTGACAAATAAAAGTATTTGATGGAACATCGAAAATCATTTTGGTTAGGAAAACATCAAAATAAAATCCACGCCTATTTCCACGCCCATGCTTATGTCCACGTCTATGTCTACACCTGCGTCCACATCTACGTCCATACCTACGCCTGCTCCTACGACATAAATATCAAGATCCTACAGACACTTTTCATCATGTTCAAATCATTTCAAAGATACCACGACAATGCAAAATACAACATCGGAGAATTGGTAACATAAAAGACCAATGGTTTAAAAGGAGACAATATCGAAAACATTTTTCATAACAGTTTTGAGGCATATACACACATTTAGTACATATGTAAATATTTGGGGCATATACACACACTAAGTGCATATACACTTTGGGTTCCATATCGATCTAGAACATTATGCACCTACATCACACATGGAATTTTTCTAAACATACTTTGGGCGAAACCAACATCTTTGGGCCCTCCATCAGATTATTACCTTGGTTGAGACCAGACACAACCGGTAAAAATCCGATCTCATCTTCGATCTAGTTATCTAAGATTTGATCATTAAAAACATCTTTTTCTGTGATGTAGCTCATTGCGTCAGTCTCCATGCAGCAATGTGTGAAATTTGCGATATAACTCTTTGCGTCAGTCTCCATGCAGCGATGTTGTTATCAAGATTTTTCAATCATCTACCCCCTAGGTTGTGGTAGATGTGTGAATTGCCGATTCATATTATTCATTCTGTAGGTTGCAATGACTACGTGAATTCATCCTCAGATTGTTTACTCCCTAGGTTGTAGTAAACATGACAAAGTTGGAAATATAACTCATTGCATAAGGCTCTATGCAATAATGTTATTATCAAGCTTTTTCAATTATTTATCCCCTAGGTTATGATAGATATGGGAATTTTCAGGGTTATATTATTCATCCCCTAGGTTGTGATGAATAACATAAGCCCTCCCCTGTTGTCTTTTATCCCCTAGGTTATGATAAATACACAGGTTCCTCCTCTGCGATATAACTCATTGCGTCATTCTCCATGCAGCGATGTGTGAAATCCGTGATATAACTCATTGTGTCAGTCTCCATGCAGCAATGTGTTATCAAGTTTTTTCAATCACCTACCCCCTAGGTTGTGGTAGATGTGCGAATTGTTGGATCATATTATTCATTTCCTAGGTTGCAATGAATACGTGAATTCATCCTCGTACTGTTTACTCCCTAGGTTGTAATAAATATGACGAAGTCGGCAATATAACTCATTGTGCCAGGCTCTATGCAGCGATGTTGTTATCAAGCTTTTTTTCAATTATCTACCCCCTAGGTTGTTATAGATATGCGAATAAATATGTGTAATCCATTGCATCAGTCTCCATGAAGTAATGTGTTATCATACTTTGTTTTATTCATCCCCTAGGTTACGATGAATAGACAAAATCAAATCAAATCAAAACTTACTATATTAGTCTCCAAGCATTAGTAAGTCAACATTTTCAAAAACTTATGTTTTTGTAAAGATGCAAAAAAATTTATAATCTCTTAGATGCTGACGAGTTATCCGCGTCGTCGTGTCTAAGTTCTATCAAAAAAATTGGTTCAAATGTTGGTAAGATGATACATCATCATTTATGCCTACTCTTCATACCCACGGGAACATTGCACAACGTATCCTTATAATCTTTCGGACAAATTTTGGGATCTAGCAATATTTAATAAACTTTCGATCAAACCGTGCGAGACCTGCATACTCTCACACTATTCAATCGAAAGGCAATTAAATAGGGGAAGTTGTCATACCCCAAATTTGTTGTACTAGTTTCTAATATTTTTATTTCTATTTCTAAAAATTATTTTTTTACAATATATTATTCACATATTCATGGGGTTTAAAATTTAAAAAGGGGAGTTTTTATCTAATGAAGAAATTAATGGGCCTTTCGAAATCAGAAAATCCCTTTGCATTTTTGAGTAAAGTTTTGTTTCACTCCCAGCCCATTGCAAATCTTAAAGATCATATCTCATTAAGAATTTTTGGACCTTTCTAAATCAGAAAGGCCCATGTAAGAATTCCAGACCATTTTGAATATTGAAGGGGGGTTCGCGCTATTTAAAGAAATCATGGGCCATTTTTAAATCAAAATGGCCCATTTAGGTTGAGGGGTGTATAAAACATTTTGTTTTTGTCAAGGCCCAATTTAAAACAATAGGGCCCGTTTCAGGTTTTGGTTCTAAGGATATATTTATATTTTACATAAATTATTACTGATTAATTATTAAAACTATTATTTTAAACTTAATTGTTTTTGTTTTATTAACTAAAGGAAAGATCGTTAACAAAAAAAAAGGCCTTTTAAATTTGCACGGCCCATTACTTAAGGCTCAGTTCAGTAAAGAAAAAACGCTTGGCCCAAAACCAAATCACACAAACGCACATTCTGAAGATTGAAGGAAAGTAATGCATGCTTTAAGAAAAAAACACATGTCTTAATAACAACTATTGTTCAAATCATTATTCATCAAACTTATCAAATCTTTACGTTCAATTTTCCAGAACAGAGCAGAACAAATACATAAACAAATCTTTATTCATCAAAACATCAAACTGTACAATAAAAATTGAATCAGATCGTTTACAAAGGTCTTAATACAAATTTTAACCAAAATCAGTATAACTGAATCAAATCGTATCAACATTTCCTAATTCTATAAATCAATCAAAAAGTAACGATAAAAATTAAAGATGTTTCCTAATCTATAAACCATAAAAAATACTATAAAAAGCGAAGAACAAAGGGGGAAAAGGACAGAAAAAATCAGGGAAGAATTTACAGTAGAAAAGGAAAAAATGTCTTGCTAGAGAAGGAGTAGAAGAGGAAAATAATCGTCGTCGAGTCGCTTGCCTAGATCTAGGGTTTCAAAATTTGAAACCCTAGACTTCTTTGACCGTCGCCTCCGCTCCAAATCCTCATCCATTATACCTGTCAAAAAATGAAAGAAGAGAGATTAGAAAAAGCTCAGATCGATGTTGCGGTAGAAATGTTTAAGACTAAGCCATTGGATTGACTAGACTTATACAGATCAAAATAAAAATCGTCACCGTGCTTTATTGTTTCCAAAGGAATGGGAAAAGAGCGAGTAACCCAAAAAGAAGGGGAAAGATTCAAGGTAAGGGGTTGGTTATGCAAAGGGAAGGTACTAGCATCCTAAACATCTATGGTACTCCGCAGGAACCTCTTTGTAAAAATCTATATATTTTGGCTATAAAATGTTGTACGAAAAATAGATGGTGGAGGTAAGAAAAGAAGTATATTTTTATGATTTTTGCACCCGCCGCGGTTGTGAACCTTTAGTGCCTATGTACCACCTTTCATGCAATAGGGGACCAGGGTACACGTTGTTCACCTTTTAAAAGCTTTAAAACACAAGTGTGTTGGTTAATTTTATGAGATAAGATATCATCATCATTATCCGTGTAGAAAACATACTTACTACCCACAATCATGAGAAAGGAGAATTTGCATCATCTCAAATTGGAGGATATAGCTTGGATTTAAAAATCAACAATGCCTCACTCAACACCCAAGTGGAAAATATCTCTCTTCACTACGTATTGTAGAAGTATAGTAGTTTGCATCACTACAAGGATTGACAAGAGTCTGATCTCTTGAGAAAAGTTTAAAGTAAAAGCCAAAGTGGCAAAATGGTTTGAAATGAGATTGATTGACTTTTAGTCTTCTCACAAAAATGTCAAGGTATTATTAAGTGGATTGAAATTTATTTATGAAAAGGTTTTGAAAATGCATGAACCTAGGTCCAAGTTTATTATGAAAGTGGTTCAAGTTTAAAAACAAGAAGAGTTTTCAAAAGAAGGGATAAGTTTTTTTGAAATTAAATAAGATGGGAGGAGAAGAAAAGACTATTTTAAAGCATAAGGTAAAAGCTAGGGGTAAGAACCATCTAACCAACAAGAAGCCGATACTTGACATTATGAGTCAAGATAAAATTCTCATTCCTTTGATTGAAACCAAACAAGCAAAGATAATAGACCTCTTGAGAGAACCAAACTTCAAGTGTATTAAGTTTTCACAAAAATTGGGAAGAGTAAAGGTTGTATACTGGTGAATTCAAGATTACAAACAAAGAGTGTAATCATGATAACCTGCACACAAAACAAGCAAACAACCCAATGTCTTTAGGTAAACCTCAAGAGCTCCAGACAAAATATCATTTCAGGTCACAAGGTCTCCAACATAGGCCAAGGTTTCTAACCCTAAGTCTAAGAAGTCCAATACTCCGCAATGCCAAGGATAGTAACCAAATAGTCCAAGTATCATTAAAGCCTTTTTTAAGGTTCATGTTAATTATTAGGTGTCTTGAAAAAGAAAATAAAGGCTCGAGTGAGTAAAATAACGATAACAAGGATATAAATGCTCAAGTGAGTAAAATACAAACAACATGAAATGTAATGATTAAAGTAAATGGTACATAATGCATAGAAAATAAAAGCATAAAGTAAAACAAATTAATAATTAGTGGTTAGTTGGATGACCATCTTGAAACTTGCATTTGGAACTCATTAGAGGATTGGTAGAACCAAAGCCTCCACACAACAAGTTGCATTTTCTTTTTGTCAAGTATATCATCCATTTGGAATCCTCATAAGTACCATTTAATGATCAACGATGTTTAAGTGATCCACGTTGACCAAAAGTATTGTAGATCCATTAGAGGATTGGTAGAACCAAAGCCTCCACACAATGAATCTCAAAGTTATTGGATCAAAGGGATCAAATTAACATACTTGGGCTCGCAAACATAAGTTTGGGCCATGAATGATCATTTATTCGAATCGGGACTAAATTTAGCGCTATGTTAAGCAATCGTAAATGGACTTATATAGAAGTCGCACCTATTTTGAGGTCGGTCAATAGCAATCTATGCACCATTTATTTTGAGACATAATATAGAGATCATGCTCCAATAATACTTAGTGCAATAAGAAAGGGATAAGATGAAGAGGGGTGGAGAAGAATATACAAACCACATTTGAATTAAATTTTAATCAAACTATTATTAAAATCATTCATCCATTTTTATGGAGTTAGACTCAACACCATGGATCCAATGATGTTAATAAAGTTCATAATCAAAAATTCAACCCAAGATCATCCAGAAAATAATCACAAAATAATATTGCATTTATTATATATAAAAAAATATTTAAAAATGTTTAAAAATAGAAATAAAGGATAAAAATATTAACTATGTTCCAATTAATCAAGAAATATTAAGTAAGACCATAGGAAAATCAGAAATGAACTCAAATAATTTTATAAAATTTTTGGTAATTTTTTAAAGTCAGAAACTAATTTTTAAAATTAAAAGAAATGAGTAAAATAACCCAAAAATGATTAAAAAAATACCAAAGTCAAAAATAAAAAATAAATGAGGTCACCAATATTTGTCACCCTATCATTGGATCATTCCATATTTTTTTTAGAATTTAAAAATGCATAAAAGTATTTTTAAACATTTAAAACAATTCAAATAAAGTGAAAATTTATAAAAAATATCAAAACACAATAAAATTGTGATAAAATAAAAATCAGAAAGAGAAATATCAAAAATATTTTTCATGATTTTTTTAGATTTTTTGGACTAAAAATGAATTTTCTATGATTTTTTGAAATTTAAAACAATTAAAATAAAAAATCAGAAAATAAAATATCAAACCAAAAAATATGGGCCATCTGATCAATGTCAAAACATGTTAGTAAACAGATCAAGTGGACCTGGCGCGCTGTGCATATTATGGACTTTAGTGAATAAAGCACTGAATCATTAATTAAATCAGATTTCAAAAAAAACAAGTGGCGCGTCCTCATTGGTTGGAAGATGACACGTTGGTCATCTTCAATCTCCAGCCAACGTGAATTGCAGGTCTCTCAAACTGTAAAATCAGAAGCTCAAACCTATGTCATTCGCCTCGTCTCCTCAGGACGAAGACAACCACACGTTCGCGACAAATTTATATAAATTGTAGCTCAAGCAATTTGGAAGGAAAGTTTTAAAAAGGGATTTGAAATTTCATGGTCAAAACATGTTTCCAGATAAAAGTAAGTGTTGCGACTAGAACCAGGATAATGAGAGCTTCACAATGATACCAAAGTTTTGAAGAATTTATGGAGAAATCTACCTATTGAAGTTGAGTTGCAGAGCTCTGAAACTGGACTTCTATGGAGCAATATAGGGCATGATTCTTGAAGGTAATTATATGGTTAGCTTCAGGGAAGATCAAGGAAGTTGAATTGATAGAAAAATTGGATTGAAAAAGGTTTGAACACTGATTTCGAAGTTACAGAAACTTGAGTTATGGAGCAAGTTTGGCAGGGTGATTCTGGCTATTCAAGCTTGAGGAAACGAATGAGGGATCACCCTCTATTTATAGGGAATCAAATGGAATGTTCAAGCGTGCAAAATGATGAAGTTTGGAGGGAAATCGTGTGAAGTTGCAAACAAGAAAAGTGTGACTTCTAATTTGATCAAAACTCATCCAAAACGCGCGTTTTGCTATGCTAATCACTTCTGGAAGTTCACTAAACATGTTTAGAAGCAAAAATGCACAGAAACAAAGTGTTTAGAAACTAAATCAATGATTTCAAATTCTGACTTATGAAAAAACTTCAGTTTCAAGTTACCAAGTTCAAATCAATGGCATTCTCAGCTTAAGGGGTCTTAGGGCATGATTCTTGATGGTTTAGAAGTATGAGGTTACAAGCTTTGCAATGGAAAAAGAATGGAATCAAATGGATGCTTGAGCTGAAAGTTGCATTGAGTCAAAGTTGGGGGGGAAAGTTGACTTTCCATACTTAAAAATATTTCAAATTCTTATTCAAAAGTGACCTATAATGTTTTGCATCCAAAAATGGCCTTCCACTTGGAATTTGTTCTTGACCGAAAAAGATGGCATGAAATAGACCTCTTAAATGAAATTTTGAAACTTGAACCATTCAAAATCTCCAAAAATTGAGAGAGTTATGAATTGTTGAAGTTGGAAACAAATCATGAAATGACCTATAATCTTTCGTATCATTAGGGAATCTTCCATACATTTTATCACTTTTCATATAAAAGAAGGAATAAAGCTCACAGCATTAAGATAATTATGGAAAAAGAGTGGGCTTAAGGTGATAAAAATTTACCAAGTTATGATCATTTGAAGTCACACATGAGGAATTGTGGGTTCATCTGGAGGACTTGTAATCTTTCTTCATCATCAAAGTTTCTTCCACATGAAAACTCCTATAAACTTTTGAAGTGATTTTTTAATAACCCTTTGAAGAGAAAGATGTATTTGGAATCACTCAAAAATACCAAAAGATGAGCAAGATATACTTCTTTGAAGTTCAAAACCCTAGATCTTAGATCAAGAAAATACTTTGAGGAACTTTGACAATTTTAAACAACCTTCTTGTACCAACACTCTTGCTTTGTAAATAGAAGTTGTTGAGAATGATAATGAGAGCTCATATCCACCAAAACCACTTCCACGTCTTGATAATTTAGAGAAATGTGCACTTGTGACCAATGGGAACAAGACCTTGTCCAACCATGACAACTTCTTCAATCAACCCCTTGTACTTTTGAATCAATTTTTATAACTTTGGAATGTAGTGAATCAAAATAAACCTTGCCATGCCATTTCTTCCAAAACAACTTCAATGGTGAAGTTTTAATTTCTCAAGCTTTATTTACTAGGTCATGGAAATAAACTCATTAACCCATGGATCAACTTGCTAAGCCACATTGCCTTTACCTACATTGTTGACAAGTGAGACAAACCAACATTGCATTTTATTAATTAAAAGGAAAGTCAAAACAAAACATGAATGATCACAAAAGAAAAATAAGTCAAGGTTCTTGGTGATTCCTCAAAGAATAAAGCTAAAGATAGGGAGGAGAACCAAAAAAAAACCCTAATGTGATCTTGTGGTGATTGAATCAATATGGTATGATGAAGGGATCGCGGGGGGGAAAATTGGGGTACAACAGCTGCCCTTATTTAAGTTTCTTCTATCCGAAGATACGAAGGTTAAAAATCTTCGTGTCAGCGCGATCGAAGATACTTAAATATAAAACAAACCCTATTTTTGGCCCTAAGATGCCATGCAATGCTTGTGAGTATGAATGCATATGAACAATCTTTAAAAGGACACACAACACCACTGGGAATATAGCAAAGGAAATAAAGATCAATGGAAACCCAACCAGGAATATAAATCACTGGTGGATCAAAAGACTCGACTCATAGAGGATGGTAAAAGATCAACGGATACACCAACTTTTACCGAAGGTAAAACTACCAACGTCCACTGAAGGTAGAAAGAGGAAAGAAATAACAACACCAGCATTTACTGACGGTGAGCTACCAACATTCACTGAAGATAGAGAGAAAGAATCATCGACGTCCATTGAGAATGAACTACCAACTTTCACTGAAGGTAGAAGGAAAAGAAATATCATAGCATCGCTGTTCACTGACAATGAACTACCAATGTTCACTGAAGATAGAAAAAAGATAACAACCACCAACTTTCACTGATGGTGACCTACCAACTTTCACTGAAGGTAGAGAGAAAATATCATAGCACCGCCGCTCACTGACGATGAACTACCAACGTTCACTGAAGGTAGAAAAAAGATAACAATCACCAACTTTCACTGATGGTGACCTACCAACTTTCACTGAAGGTAGAGAGAAAATACCATAGCACCTCCCTTCACTGATGATGAACTACCAACATTCACTGAAGGTAGAAAAAAGATAATAATCACCAACTTTCACTGATGGTGACCTACCAACTTTCACTGAAGGTAGAGAGAAAATATCATAGCACCATCGTTCACTGACGATGAACTACCAACATTCATTGAAGGTAGCAAAAGATAACAATCACCAACTTTCACTGATGGTGACCTACCAACTTTCACTGAAGGTAGAGAGAAAATATATTAGCATCGCCGTTCACTGATGATAAACTACAAACGTTCATTGAAGGTAGCAAAAATATAACAATCACCAACTTTCATTGATGGTGACCTACCAACTTTCACTGAAGGTAGAGAGAAAATATCATAGCATCGTCGTTCACTGACGATGAACTACCAATGTTCACTGAAGGTGGAAAAAAGATAACAATCACCAACTTTCACTGATGGTGACCTACCAACTTTCACTGAAGGTAGAGAGAAAATATAATATCACATCCATTCACTAACGATAAACTACCAACATTCACTGAAGGTAGCAAAAAGATAACAAGTTTTCAACATTCCGGCATTTCACCTAGAATGGGTCTCAACTTCTTCTTTAACCAAGGCATTCCTCCTGGAAAGGGTAATAAGCTGTCTCAAATAAAGAGATTACTGCTTGTAAAGATTTCACAATGAACTATTTCTGCAATATTGAAATACTTGCCATCCACGGAAGTAATTTGACAATGCACTGCGAACTATCCACTCATAGAGAAGATAGCAAAAAAGGATAACGTCGACTTTTACAGAGAAGTACAAGTTGCTCAAATAAAGATACCTGCTACTTGTTGTTATAGGAAGGATTGTAAAAATGACTTTGGGGAAAGCAATGTGGCCTCCTGGAGAAAGAAATATGACCTCCTGGGGAATGAATCATGACTTCCTGGGGAAAGAAATATGACTTCCTGGGGAAATGCCAACATACTCCTGCTGAGGAGATAAAGTCTTCTCGTGTAAAATAAATGCACATTCTCAAACCAAAACTCGAAGCTTGCAGAAATACAAAGTAATAATATAGCTAAGGATCAAGGATTCAAACCAGAAATAAAATGGAATAAGACGTTCTTCCAAAATACATTCTTCGAGAAATAAAATCAAGAGGGAAACCCAAATCGTCCAGACAAAGAGCTGTGTAGGAAGGCTAAAGCAAAAAACTCCCACGAGGGATAATTCAGCGAGGAAATTGAAAGAATATACACTTTCTGTTTATGGCTGACACTCTATTGGGAAGAGGATAACAAAACTTTGCAAAATAGGGTAATATGTCAACAAAATATTAACGAATGTGAATGAGCAATGATTTGCTAAATTTAACTATGTATGATGTATGTATGAATGTATGAGTGTTATTATGTATATGCTGACAAAATAGATATATAATATTGGGGATAAATAAACAAAACCAACTCGAGCGCATACAACACTCGGCCAAATCACAGCCAAGAAGATCATCCCAAAAGAAAATAAGCACCAACTGAGGAAACAAAGTCCTACTGCATGGCTTAACTTTACTGGGGAGAAACAATCTGTGATACGGTGACAGAACCGACTGTTTTTTGTTACTACTGGTTTTGCGTTTTTTGTTTGCAAATGTACGGTAAGCAAGAGTCACCACCGACTTTTATTCCATCCAACAAAGGAAAAGGGAAAAGAACAGAAAAAACCTTTTTCGAGATATTTCTGAGTACGGGGGGTAGATTATAGAAAGGGAATGTATTAGCACCCTTTTTATCTGTGGTTTTCCACGGGCTCTTAGGTACTTGCTCATTCTTAAATTGCTTTTATGTGTTTGCGTGTTTGAAAAAGTTTTGAAATTGCCTTAGTGCGGCGTTTCACTTTATGACAACCCTTGTATCAGTCCTCAAGGTTGTGATAAAGTGTTTTTGAAAACTTTGTTTGAAAATCTTTTTTGAAAGTGTATGTGGAAAAATTTGTTGTTTTGAGCAAGTACCTAAAAGTTTCTACCTACTCGAAAAAAAGGTTGTTTGTTTTCTGATTTCCTTTAGACAGTGATATCCTACTATTAAGGAGTAGGTAGCTCTATCGTTGGAGTTTAAGGGACAACCAAAGGGACGAGTACGGTCATATAAGCAATGGTTAGGAAACCTTAGTAGTTACCCTAGAATCTTAAAGATCTTTCTGAGGCAACATTCGAACGGGTCATTTTTTATCTTTTGGGACTAGAGGGCAACCACTAAAACTCCCTATACTTCATGACCGTTTATCGAAGACAACCGAAGTGGGGCAAATCCTAGGAGTGAGCATGTGCAAGTGTTTGATTTCAATTTATTTAATCTTTGCACATTTAGGGTTTTCTACTGTTTTAAATTATGATCTTTTACATACAATCCTCTCATCAATCATCTAACAGTTTATAATGACGAAAAAGAAAAGTGTGAGAAATTTAAACCTAGCTATTACAAGGCCTTGGGGAGGGGAATTACATAATCAAAACTTAGGGAAAATAGTAAATGCAAATAGTAAACCTAAGTTAAACTATTAAAAACTCTGAGCAATTACATTTATAGGAAAAAATAATGAAATAAATATGCGCGATGAAATCAAATACGGAATTAAAATTAAATTCAACGACATTTAATTTAGTAAATAAAGAAAAATATTTGTTTGGATTTTTTGAGAAAAATAATTAATTTTCCAAATTAACCTAATTTCTAATTAATTTTAATTATGAAAAAAAAGAATTTTAAGTTATCCTAATTAATTAATAGAATTTTTAAAAAAAAAATCTAATTCTAATATTTTTTGTGTCTTTTGTGATTTTTGATTTAATTAAAAAAACAATGATTTTGTAAAATAATTAAAAACCAATAATTAAAATAAGAAATTAAAAAAGAAATAAAATGGGCTTGGTGTGAAAGTAATTCTGGGAGGTGCATGGTTGAATTTTCCAGGCCCAGAATAGTTGGCTCAAGGCTGCGCCTGATCCAGTGTCATTAGCCTTTGGAGGGTTCACCATGTGCTACGCCTGTGGTATGCTGGATCTGGACTGATGATGGATCTAGTGGATGAGATGTAGAGGTGCATGGTAGGCGCGTTTGGACTGATAGTACCAGATCTGTAATTAAGCGTTAGGAAAAATATTATGTAAGAGGCAGGGATCGAACCCTTGACCTCCTACACACGCGCGCCTTGAAACTTCTTCTCTTTGCCACTGAGCCAAGCTGATCATTCGTTGATACAAATAAACAACAAATAATATATTAAATCATGAGTCAGTATCCTAAGAAAAAACACGCGAATTTCAAATGGGCCAGTGTTGTGCTGCCACACCTTCATCTTCTTCCCCAGAACCGTCGGTTTAAGTGCTGGACTTTTACCTACGGTCTAACATTTGTAGTTGTAAACCTGCCAACTTCAAAAACACAGCACGCGCATAATAAATTCAAATGAAGACCATGGATCAACTGATTTTAAGGCCCTGAACACCATGGTACCCATAATCAAACCTAATTTTGCCTATATCAAAAAAACCTAAAACGTGCTTTGAAACCCTAAGAATGGTGTTTCATAATTCCTACGCATAAACTCAAATTAAATCATCCAAACACATTGCAAACATGATTACAAGCATGAATATATACTTAGAACATGTTGATAATGACAGAATCAATGAAAACGAATTTAGGAAAAATTGCAAACTGTGAGGGTGGTAGCACGTGATTCTTGATGCTTTGATATTGGGAATTGATTGGAAAAGCTTCTGGGAGTACCAAAGAACGTATTGCAATCTTCAAATCCCCTTGAGGATGGTTGCAATGTGGAATCCGATTTGAGTTTTTCTTTTAATTTTTGGAAGCTTTTTCTTTCTCTTTTTCAGGCTGGCTGCGCACCAATTCTTGTTCTTAGGGTTCACAATGCTTTGTTATAAGTACTGAATCAAATTAGGTCAATAGAATTAGAAAAAATCCAAAGATGTAATGGTCTTGAATTTTGATTCAAATCTTTCCAAAATTGGATATTTCCTCTTGTTTTGGCTTGGCACGGTTTGGCTTGATGTCATACAGCTTACATGATCTATAACTCAATGCAAAACAAATCTCATTCCCTTAATTTGATTTTATTTGAAATTATTTGATTTTTAAATGAATAAAAATCAAAATAAATTAAATAAACAAACATAAAAAGGCATGGAGGGTCCCATAGGTCGTGAACCATGCTAGGATTGAGATTCAATCTTGAAAAGATAAGCCCATGTGGAAAAAAAATGCAATTTTGGGCATTGTTGACTTTGTGCAAATTTCCAAAAATGGCCAACTTTGACAATGCATATCTCTCTCAATTTTGACCCTAAGAGGGTGTTCTTGGACTTTTTAGAAAGCTTAGGATGTCCTCTAAACAACCCTTTTGGTTCCATATCAATTGAATCTTCCATATTAATGTAAGAAGCTTTGACCCAAAATGTGTTTTTGTTGACTTTTTGAAATGACCTATAATGTCTGAATTTATATCTTTTCATGAGTGCATTTTTTGAACTTGAGGGCTGAAGATGAGTTGTAGGGAAATGGATTCTCTTCAAAATGAGCCTTGTATGAGAAATTTTTGATAAAGTATGAGAAAGTTATGCCTGGTCAAAGTTTGGTTGACTTTTCCTATAGAAACCCTAATTTAGCAACTTTTGGGTTTTGATGAATTAGGAGCATTCCTTGAGGAATCAGGATCAATCTTTGATCAAATGACGGATATCACCTCAAAATGTTGATGTTGACCAAAAATCTTGAAGTTTGACTGTATGTGGGTCACATTTGACTTTTGCCCTAGCACAGTTGATTTTCAGGCATTTGAGCAGTTGACTGAGCAAACTTCTTGTGCAAGGCATGAAACATGGCATGAATGATCTTGAGGACACGTTAGGGCAATGGAAACCATTTAGGACCCTTAGAACTAAAACATCTTAATGAGGAGTGAACCCCTAGTTTGAGGCTCATTGTCTTAGGAGGAGGATTTGTGTGGTCAATCCTTAGTCAACTTGAGCAATTGAGGACCTCTAGGAGTATGTTTTGAGTAAAAATGGGAAGGAAAATTTTGGGGTACAACAGCTGCCCCTGTTCAATCTTCTTAAACCTTAGGATGTAGATTGGCTGGTCTTCCTTTCGTGATCTGAAGGTGGAAGATGATTGAACACTAGAGTGCCTAGAAATTTGCACTCGCATGAAGTAATACTCATCAATAATATCGGGAATAGGCTTACAGATTCCATTTGGAAGGCGACGGAGAATCGTTGGAGATGGGTTTAAAGATGTCATCCAAAGAATGTGACGGTTGCATAAGAGATTCCTTCGCGAGAATTCTTGTACCTGCCGTGGAGGAGGACTTCACCGGGGAATGTTGATTTATGTCCTGAGAAATAGAGTTTAGGAGCTTCGGTTGTCCATTACTCTACTGGGGAATGTGAAATTAACCGTATCTGGTCGGGTCCAGGGGATACAGTGTTGTAAACTGTTGTCCAGAGATAAAAAGAGAAGGAACCTGGATAGTAGGGTTACTTCGAAAGGAAATCCTGGATAGTAGGGCTATGAGAAGGAACCTGGATAGTAGGGTTACTTAGAAATGAAATCCTGGATAGTAGGGCTGTGAGAAGGAACCTGGATAGTAGGGTTACTTCAAAATGAAAGCCTGGATAGTAGGGTTGTGAGAAGGAACCTGGATAGTAAGGTTACTTTGAAATGAAAGCCTGGATAGTAGGGCTATGAGAAGGAACCTGGATAGTAAGGTTACTTCAAAATGAAAGCCTAGATAGTAGGTCTATGAGAAGGAACCTGGATAGTAGGGTTACTTCGAATTGAAAGCCTGGATAGTAGGGCTATGAGAAGGAACTTGGATAGTAGGGTTACTTCAAAATGAAAGTCGGGATAGTAGGGCTATGAGAAGGAACCTGGATAGTAGGGTTACTTCGGAATGAAAGTCTGGATAGTAGGGCTATGAGAAGGAACATGGATAGTATGGTTACTTTGAAATCAAAGCCTGGATAGTAGGGCTATGAGAAGGAACCTGGATAATAGGGTTACTTCGGAATGAAAGCCTGGATAGTAGGGCTGTGAGAAGGAACCTGGATAGTAGGGTTACTTCGATATGAAAGCATGGATAGTAGCGCTGTGAGAAGGAACCTGGATAGTAGGGTTACTTCGAAATGAAAGCCTGGGTAGTGGGGATACCTCATTTGATCACGTAGATTAGTTGACCCGTTTGGTTTCGGGAACTGATTTTCCATTAGATATCTGCAGATGTGACACGTATAACTTCATGGATTTAATCTTGAATTGTTGGAATTGTTGATGATAACCATCTTTCCTAAAAAGGTAGAGGGTTAGTTATATGTGATGCATGAAATGTATTGTGTGATGTTGTTCTCAAAATAACATAGATTATGTTGTATGCAATATGTATGCGCACGTCATGATGTATGAACATGAAATGCTATTGTGACATATCCGAGTCTTGGAAAATAGATCCCTGACTGCTGTTGGAGAGTATTGGAAATTAAATTCCTGATTGTTGTAGAAAAAAGTGGTTCTTCTATTTCCGCTGGGGATTGTAAACGGAGATGACTTTGCTGGGGATTTTCTCCTTGTTTATGGATATTCTGTTGGGGAGAGACTCTGCTTGAGAATAACTCTGTGGGGGAATAACTCTGTTGCGAGAGGAGATGCTTTGCTGGAAAAATTTTCTGGTTTGGAAAAATAAACTCCGTTGGGGGATGAGCTTCAGTAACTGAAGGAACAAACTCTGTCAGGGATTGAGCTTCTGTAATAAGAGAAATAAACTTTGCTCGGGAGAAAACATTATAAATCGCTTGTGATTATAAAAATTAGATGAGGAATATAGATGTCAACTCTCTGAGGGAGCCTTGCTGGGGATAGTGACTCCTGTTTGGGGAAGTCGATGTCAAAGCTTTGGTTGCCTCTACTATGTGGGGAGTGTAGACGTCACTGGGTCGCATGTAATGGAGACCTTGTTCCAAAACTATACCCGCCCCTGTACCATGCTAAACAAAGTAACTGTCAGGTTTGAAATGATTTTTTTTTAAGTTTTTGCCCCTGTTTCTTAATTACGAGCAATTGTCTTTCTGTTTCATATGTAAATATTTATGAATAGAAATCATGTTCAAATTCATATGTCAAGAATAAATCATTGGACGTTTTTGCAAAAAAAAACAGAAAAAAGAAAAACACATGGTTTTGTAAAAATGACTTGTATTAATTTCCTGAAGTTGGCCTATTACACACATTTTTGTACAAGGAGGCTGACGCTCTAGAAAGAGAATGTTGTCGTGAAACTGAAAGCTATACAATATTGTATACAAAGAGAAGAAAACAGCTATGTGTAATAATCCCATTGAGTTTCAATTCTGTTATTGCTGCTATGTCTTCGAGCGTCTCATCACTTTGGTGCTTGTCCAAAGCTGACTGGGTTGATCGGTACCGTTTGAACTTGATAGTTGATACTGAGGTCTGGTCGCAAGGTGATCCAATGGTACATAGTGATACGCTTTAAATCTCTAACTTTTTCCTGGACCTCCCTTTCGGTTTTTCAGTCCACCGGGATACCCTTTTTTGCCCAAGCCGCCTTTTCAGGTTTTCAACTTGCCGGGTGTACAGTTTTTTTTTCATTTTCATCCCTTATTTTTTCCCGAACCCTTTTGGTTCGTCGGGAAGCCCTTATTTTTTCCTAGGCCAGTCAACCTAGCGGGTCTTTAATCATGTGTAGTATCTTTTCACTATGTCTGCATTGACAGGGTGAGGCAGGTCGTCACCGTCCATGGTGGTCAGAATCATGGCTTCACCTGAGAAAAGGTTTTTGATCACAAATGGCCCTTCGTATGTAGGAGTCCATTTTCCCCTGGGATCACCTTGCGGTAGTATGATGCGCTTGATCACTAGATCCCCGACTTGATATTCTTGGTGTCTGACTTTTTTTTGAAAGCCTTGATCATCCATTTTTGATACATTTGACCATGACAGACAACAGTAAGTCTCTTCTCATTGATAAGATTCAGTTGATCAAGTCGAGTTTGGATCCAGTCGAGTTTGGATTCAGTTGTTCCGACAATGTTACTGATGTCGGAATTGTCCTCTTCGGCGCTCTCTTCTTCGGCAGTCAATTCAATATGTTTAATACCATGGTAATAGATTTCTCCACCATAATTCCATGGTACTGTTTTATCTGATTTGTATGGGGTCAGCCCGGGCATTGTAATCTTGAGTGGAGCAGTCTTTGGAGCAGATGTAATCCTAACAGGTCTTTTAGGGACCCTGGAAGGATTGGCGTAGATGGTTATTATTGAAAATTCTTTCACTGGAACGGGTGAAACAGGAGCTTTCTCAAACAAAATTTCTTGGTTATCAATCAATTGTTAGATTCCTTTCTTCAACAGAGGGCAGTCAAATGATGAGGACAAGCAAACATGGCAGTCTTTGTCACATCCTGGGAATATGCCAGCTTTTAACAAATTCAACTTGATGGTTGGGAGCGGAGTTAACAGTTCATCCACGGTAGCAACAAACAGATCTTCTTCAATAGCGTTGGCATTGTGACCATGCCTCGGCATTGGAGCGGAAATAAAATTTGGTTTTTCAGGCACTTCAAACTCAACTTCCTTCGCATCTATCAGACCTTGAATCTTGTTCTTCAGAGCCCAACAATTGTCGGTGTCGTGCCCTGGACTTTCAGAATGGTACGCGCATCTAGCGTTGGGATGGTAATATGGAGACGCAGTATTGGGATTTTTAGGGGCCTCTTTTAGCATGGCCAGGTTCAACTTCAGAAGATGTGGTAGGACTTGGGCTGGAGTCATGTTAATCTTGGTGAATTGCCTAACTGGCCTTTCCACCCTTTGCTGGTTATTCCTTGGCTGGTTGTTTCTTGGCTGGTCTGATGCAGGATTTTGAATCATAACGGCCCCCACCATTGATCGGCGCTCGGTTATTCCCTGATTCCTCTGTGCATAGACAACAGACACTTCCTTCTTTCCAGTGAAGGGCTTTTTCACAACTGTGGAAGCAGACGCATCTTTCTGAATTTTCCCACTTCTTATACCGGCTTCCACCCTCTCGCCAGTTAAAATCAATTCAGTGAACCCTGCAAAGGAACTCCCAATCAGATGATTAAAGAAAGGACCTGATAGAGTTCCTAAGAACATGTCAACTAACTCCCTTTCAGATAAAGGTGGTTGCACCCTTCCAGCTAGATCCCTCCACTTTTGGGCGTAGTCTTTGAAGCCCTCATTGGATACCATGGCCATACTCTGGAGTTGAGTACGGGTTGGTGCCAAATCAGCGTTGTATTGATATTGTTTATAGAAGGCTGCCGCCAAAAACCCAATTATGGACATTAGCCCTCTCCAACTGGTAGAACCAATCAAGCTGCGTTCCTGATAAATTGTCCTGGAAAAAGTGGACCCATAAGTCTTTGTCAGCAAAATATGGATGAATCTTCCTGACATAAGATCGAAGGTGAATTTTGGGACAAGACACCCCATCATACTTGGCAAATAATGGCACCTTAAACTTTGGAGGGATTACTATTCCTAACACCAGCCCTAACCCCTCAAAATCTAGCCCCGGTACTCCATGTATCTCCATAACAGCCAGACGCTCTTCCAAGTGTTTGTATTTGTCATTGGCTGGAGGGTATTATTGTTCAGAGTAGTCCTCTTCCTCCACTTCTTCTGCTTCAGAATCTGATGGTACTGCCGTTTCTTTTCCTTTTCTTTCCCCCTCTTCAGATGTTGTTGGGAATTCTAAGGTCCTTCTGGTTTGTCCCTGAAACCTTCTGCCCATGATAACCACACCAGTTGGCTTCTTCTTCTTTTTCTCTTTTTCTTTTTCTAGCAAAGTCTTCAGCTCCTCCTGCCCCTTGGCTAAGGTCATGAGTAACTGTTGAAATTGTGAGTTCTGAGCTTGTAAGTCTTTAACCGTTTGTTCAAGATCCATCTTGCTGAAATAAACAGTAGAAGGATGAGGAATCTTGTTGCAAATGCTTTTTATGCTCATGATGAATGATATGTATTCATGCAATGCTTTCAAGGATTTAAAAAATTCAAATTTGTTTTAAACAAAAAAGAAACACACGTCATATTAATAAAATAGAATTTGAGTACATCAATTCCCCTTGGGCAAAATAATACAAAACTCTAAGGTAAAAAGACGTTGTGCATCCTCTTTGGTGCAATGTAGGTGTTGAGAGTCTGCTCTTCGTGAAGTAGCTGAGTGAGTTCCAAAACCTTCTTCTCGCTTGCATAGAATTGGGCTTCAAAAGTATCGCGTTATTCTTTGAGCTGTATCCAACTCCTTTGTAGATCTTAGAGTGATGTCGGCATGTCAGGATGTAGGATGGTGTATGGAACCTCTCTTTCCTTAACAGGCTCCATAATCATTGGGAGAATGGAGGGGTAAGGCATCATAAGACTTTGGGCGCGGGTTCGTACCCACTTGAGGTAAGGCTCAAGAGGGATGGAATTCTTGTGTCCCAGAGTCTTACTATCTACCTTTTTGGGAATCCTCCAAGCTCGGATGAACCTTTGGCGAAGTCCTTGATCGTCGTTGTCGAAGTCGAAAACCAAGCCTTGAATCAGCATGTCATGTGGGCCATCCCTTCGGGCATAACCAAACTGTCTTAGAGCCAAGCATGGGTTGTAGGTGATGCCTCCCCTAATGCCAAGTAAAGGGACATTAGGGAATTCCCCACAATGGTCGACAATAATAACATTCTCCTTGGATCGAGAACACCAATAAATATCTAAATGCTTAAGTGTCATCAACCTTTGTGACCACCTCAAACCTTGCTCATTCTTCAAGACTGATTGGGGAAGATGAGAAATAAACCATCTTGCCAGGAGGGGAGTGCAACACATAAGAACACCTCTTTTCCTCATTGTACGAGTGTGAAAAGAGTGTAGGATGTCCCCAAGCAAAGTAGGCATCGGGTTGCGAGACATGAAGATTTTGACAGCGCTCACATCTATGAGTTGGTCAGGATTAGGGAACAAGACCATCCCATATATGAGAAGATCTACAATCTCCTAAAAAGCTTGCAAGTCTAGGGAATTCCAATAGCTTTGGGCCTTCTCAAATAGAAACTTTGACAAGAAGCCTTTGACACCACTTCTAGTTTCCCAATGGGTTGTGACATCAAATGAGTGCAAGTGCAGGGCTTGAGCAATCTCTTCTGGCTTTGGATCTCTTTCCGTACCGTTGAAGGGTAGTTGATTGAGAATAGGAATCCTCATAAGTTGATATAATTCCTCCAAAGTAGGCACAAGTTGGTAGTCAGGAAATATGAAGCAGTGATGCAAAGGGTCAAAGAACTGGAAGAGAACCTTCATCATGTCTTCCTATGTGTTAGAAGTGACTAGGTTGAGTAGATGGACATGTCTCTCGGTGAATGGAGAATTCTCAGGAATCCTTGAAGCTAGCTCCTTGAGTTGTGGAGGAATTCTTACAAGGTTGATTTGGATAGTTTTCCTGCGAAGTGAATCCATAACCTACAAAACAAGAACAAAGATGAATCTCCAAAATCCTTGAAATGGTTAGTGAATGCATATGATGTTCATGATGTCCATGATGTTATGCACAAGTATATGTACAAGTAAATCAAACAAGTTCTTAGTTAGGCTTACATGGGGTTTCATAGGTAAGTACCCTCTTGAAGTTTAGTTGGCTCAACCTGTCCTAGAAATAGTAATCGGGTTCTGAGGAGCTCAATATCACTGGATTGTTTCCTTGTTCACTGTTTCAATTCAAGCCTCTTTACTGGCGACCGAAATATTCTAAGGAACCAACCCTCAATGAGTGTAGTATCGCGTATCTACCAACTTCGGATTGCACCAAAGTCGGTCATCTCACTACATCCTAAAAGGCCAAGTTGGTCAAGTAAAGGTTCTAGAAGTTCGTTAGTGCTTCATGACATCACACAGCGGCCCTGTATTCTCTTTGATTGACTCAAAGGCTACCGGTACCCATAAATATGTCACACTAACATAGCTATTGCTTAGACCGTGTCGGTATACCCCACACAGTTTCCACAACGTATTGTTATTTACCTATAATATCTCCCAAATCTGGGTGGAGGATTCAAACCCAAACAATAGAACCAAAATGTAAAGCAATCAAGTCAAATAAGGTAAGCAAATAAATGTGATCTAAACCCTAAGGTAACCCCACTTTTAGAATTGTCCCCAGCAGAGTCGCCAGTTCTATGATACGGTGGGAGAACTCACTTAAGGTTTTGCGTTTTGTGTTTGCAAATGTCGCGGTTAGCAAGAGTCGCCACCGACTTTTATTTTATCCAAAAGGAAAGGTAAAAAGCACAGTAAATACCTTTGAGATGTTTTCTTGAGTTTGGGGGGTAGATTATGAAAACGGAAGGTGCTAACACCCTTTTCATCCATGGTTTTCCATGGGCTCTTAGTTACTTGTTTATATCACTTGCTTTGCTTTGAAATTGTTTGAAATGGTGCTTGGTGTGGTTTTGAAAGTATTTTGAAAAGAGGCCATTCGTTTAGGTAATCTTTGTAATGATTCTCGTTCGTAAGAATGTATACAAAGATGTTTGTCTTTTGAAAAATGTTTCAATGTTTTGTAAGATGTTTTGAAATGTGTGTGTGCTTGTTTTTGAAAATAGCAAGGATTGTTTTGAAATGGAGCAAGTAACTTAGAAGCTATCTACCTACTCAAATGTCTTTCTTGTACATTTTCATTCCTTTGACATTGTTGACTTACCATTGATTTGGTAAGCAACCCTATCTTTGGATGTAAACGGGACGGGCGTGGGTCATTGTATAACCATGATAGCAATGTTGCCAAGTATCTTAGCAATGTTTTTGAGGGACCAAGATAATTTGTTTAGGCAACCTTTTGATAGCGTCATCGAGGGACTATGATCTTATTTTTGTTTTGTTTTGCCAAGATACTTCGCGTGCGTAACATGGCCATTTTGTTTTAGGCAACCAAGTGGGTGAACCCCTAAGGGTGCTTGTGTGCAAAGTGTATCATTTTTCATGATTTTGATTTGTCTTGGATTAGGTCTTTCTATTTGTTTTATTTTTGGTTCTTGTCATGCAAACCCTAGTTTACTAAACATGGTATAAATGCGATAAATTGCGTAAATGTAAACTAAGCTATTACAACAATTATAATGGGAGGGGGATACAAGTTTTTGAATGGGGATATTGCACAAAATAAACCCTAAAAATACTATAACAACCCAATTGAATATTGTGTGCATTAAAAGAATATACAAATATTAAAAATGCAATGCAAATGTATTTATGCTAAAAATGTTTTGTATTTCTTTAATGTATGAGAAAATAATTTATTTAAACCCTAGAAATAAGAGAGAAAAAATATTATTATTTTTGAAAGGGGGGAACCCTAATTTTTTTATTAAAGAAAATATATGTTCTATATTAATATTTTGTCCATTTTTTGTACAAGAAAATAATAAATAATATTATGTGTCAATATTAAAAATTAAATATGTATGAAAATAAATATTTTATGTGTCTGGATAATATAATAAAAATGTATAGTATTTTTAAAATGTATTTACAAATTTTGTTTAAGAAAATAAAAGCTATTATCCTAACAAACTATTTTTTATGCAAAAAATAATAAATAAAATAAAATAAAAATTGCAAAAATAAATAAATTATTCTTTATGATTTTTTAATATTCAGAAAAATAATTAAAAGCAATAAATATGAAAATATAAAAAAAATGAAAAAATATAAAATAATAGTCAGGGGTGAAAAAGTAATCCAGGAGGTGTAAAAAGTAAAAACAAAAAGGCCAGGCGCGCCAAAAAGCCCAAGGCAACTCATCCCTGGCCTCCAGCCATCTCTGCGCGCGCATTTGCCTTCAAACCTGTAACTCTCAGATGCTTGCACAAAAACAAAAAACTTATAACATGAAACTTGTGGCATTTAAGCTCACAATTCCAACCATATAAATTATGTGACCTAACTCTAAAGTATCAAAGAGAACTTAAATGGCCCTAATTCGTGACCTAAAAATCTCAGCAACTTCAAGCTTTAAATTCTCTTAGCTCAGTTAATATAAATGAAAAGTATGCATATGTACAGCTTCACCATGATAAGGGCTACATTTTTTCTTCACAAATCGTGGCTTGAGGATGCCTATTCAGAGAGATAGAGTTTTGAAAAATACCTCTTTCAGTTGGATTTGGATAGATCAATGTAGGTGTTTTGATTGAGGCCTGAAGATCGTGTGAGCTTCCTTGGGTTTCCCTGAAGCTATTCCAATGCCTAGCTTGCTTTGTGGATGGCCAGAAGTCTCTGTACAAGTCAAGTTGCAAGCTCTAAGTTTTAAAATGGCAATGGCTGAAACAGGGCTTACAGATGCAGGGTAAGAGCTTGGACAGCTTTGGTAGGATATGTGGAAGGTGTTTGAAGTGTTGAAACAAAAAACGCATGAGCCAAAAATGAAATGGCTATGATTTTGCAGCAACTGTGTGTCTTGGCAGAAAAATGGAGTTTTTGTGTTTTGGAGAGTTTCAGATGTAAAGCCTCCGTGTTCTGTGTTGCACAATGTTTTTATACTTGTATAGAATGGATACAAAGTCCACTCCTCAACAGATGTGCAAGCTTTCTTATTTTCACCAACTTTCTTGCTTTTTAAGTAAAGTGAGGTGACTTATGCTACATGTTTGTCCTTGCTTGCTTGAAGCCTGGAATCAACTTGTACCAATTGCATGAGAGTTGTGTAAAATTCTTGTACCAAAGGGACAGGTCCAAGGCTCAAGATTTGTAAAGTTGCAAAATCTCACCTTTATGAAAATGGCATTGTAACCTTTTGGCCAAAAATGGAAACATCTCTTGTACAATGCTTCAAAAGTGAAAATAAAGCCTTTAACCTCTGAGTTTGCATTTAATTATGGAGTTTATAATGAGTTTATGACCTTTAAAGCAAGATTCATACATCAAAGATCTGATTTGCAACTTGATACTTTGTGAAAATGGCATGAACAAAAGTGATAAAATGCCAACTTCTTCTCTTCGATTATCCCTAACCAAAAATGATCTTGGAGAGTTCTTGGACATTTTGGAAAGCTTGTAATGTGTTATATATTCCATCTTTGAAATGAATTTTTAGATACCTCTTGGAACTATGTGAAAAATGTCCATGAAGTTGGGTCAAAAAACTGCCTAAATTAGGGCAAATTTTCACCAAGTTATTTAGTTCATGGACCTATGTTCACAAATTCATAACTTGAGATCCAAGAATCTTTTGGGAAAATTTTGTGAAGAAAAGTTGTAGATTTTATGGAGGAATACAACTTTCATGTTGGAAGTTTTCTTTGAATCAAATTGCATCATGGTGAAAAAGTGGTTGAAAGTTGGGAAAAAATAAGAAAATTTCCATACTTAGAAAAATTCTAAGTTATGAAATTTTTCAAATTCAAAACCCTAATTTTCAAAATTGATTTTCTTGGTGAACAAGTTTCATATTTTGACATATCTTGATGAATTATGACCCTTGGCACTTGATTTTGACCAAAAAGTCAAAGTTTGACTTTTCAGTGCACAGTTGACTTTTGATCAGTTGACTGCAAAATTCATCTGTCAATCCTATGAACTTGAGATCTTTTGAACCATGTAATTAGGTCAAGATGATTACATTGAATCCTTGAAATCATGTTTGAACTCAATTGGTCATTTGCTAGGTTAAAAATCAGAAATTGCCCTTTCTCATTCAAAACCCTAATTTTGACCATTTTGCCCTTTTGATGATTTGATCAAATTTCTTGAGGAGTTGTGATCCAAACTTGATCAAATGGTACATATGAGTCTAAAATGTTGATTTGGATCAAAAATTATGAAGTTTGACTGTAAATTGGCCATAGTTGACTTTTTCCCCAATACAGATGATTTTTAAGTCAATTGTCCAATTGACTGATCAAAAATGTGATTCAAGGCTTGAAACTTATCATGAGCAATCTTAGGGGTCAAAGATGGTGTATGAAAGTCACATGAAGCATTGGTGGTCCAAAAATCCTTGTGCAAACTCAAACCCTAATTTTAGGTTATCAGTGCAAGGGGATGTCTTGAGTTGACCAAACCCTAATCTTGTCTTGAGTCCAAGAAGTCTTGTGAGAAAAATCTTGATAAATGAGAGGGAAAATTTTGGGGTACAACAGCTTCCCCTGTTCAATCTTGTTGTACCTGAAGAGTTAGATTGGCGAGTTTTGCCATTCCTGACTCGAAGGTAAAAGATGATTGGACACTAGAGTGCCCATAAATTTGCACTCGTCAAAGTGTAGTTGAGGGAATGGGCTTAAAGATGCCATTTGGAGAGGTGATAGAATCTTGTTGGAGATGGGCTTGTAGATGCCATCCAAGAATGTTTGTTGAGTTGTAAGTTGTAAGTCAGAAGAATAAGTATCAGAATGGTGTCTGTATCTGGAACGTATCTGAGTTGTATCTGGAGACTGAATCTGTATGAGCAATGGAACAGTGTCCATGTCTGGAGCATATCCAAGCTTTAAATCTGAATAAGGGCCAGAATGGCATCCGTGTCTAGAGCGTATCTGAACTTGAAATCTGAATGAGTATTAGGGTGGCATCCATATTTGGAGCGTATCTATACTGCGTCTGAAAGCTGAATCTGAATAAGTAACAGAATGGCATCCTAGTCTGGAGCGTATCTGGACTGTATCTGAAAGCTGAATCTGAATAAGTAACAGAATGGCATCCTAGTCTAGAGCGTATTTGTACTGCGTCTGAAACCTGAATCTGAATATGTAACAGAATGGCATCCTAGTCTGGAGCGTATCTGGACTGTATCTGAAAGCTGAATCTGAATAAGAAACAGAATGGCATCCTAGTTTGGAGCGTATTTGTACTGTATCTGAAGGTTTGATTTGAATGAGAAATAGAATGGCTTTTGTGTCTGGAGCATATCTAATCTGTATCTGATAGTTGAAATCTGAATAAGTATCAGGATGGCATCCGTATCTGGAGCATATCTGAACTGTATCTGAAATTTGAATCTGAATGAGCAACAGAATGACTTCCGTGTCTGGAGTGTATCTATATTGTATCTGAAATATGAATCTGAATGAGCAACAGAATGACTTCCGTGTCTGGAGTGTATATGTACTGTATCTAGAATCTTTGAATATTGTTAATGATAGCTGTTAATCTTATCCTGAAAAGGGTAAAATGTTAGCTGAAACACAAAATTATGTTGCATGAAATGTATGATGCAATATATGTGTTTTATCAATGTTTATGATATATGGATGTAATGTATACGCATGTAAGCTGATGTGCTGTATTGCTGAGGAAAATAAATCCTTGACTGCTGTTGGGGATTAAAAATCCTCGATTGTTGAGGATAAGAATTCCTTGGCGACTTCACTTGGGACATAGGGGTTCTTCATGTTGTTGAAGTTGGAGTATTGACAAGAATTCTATTGTGAGCAATACCATATACTGTTTGAGTAATCTGCTTGGGGAATCCAGAGAATTTTGATGGCTTCTACTGGGGATTACACAATGGGAATCCTTATTCTGCTGGAGAATAAAGAAAACTCTGATGGCTTCTGCGGGGAATTAATAAAGAGAATCTTCATTCTGTTGGGGAGCAATGAAAACTCTGTGGGGAAAAGCTTATTCATGTTTGGAAAAAGTTCAGGAGTTTCGGTTGTCTGCTACTCTACTGGGGAGTTATCCTAGGTTGGGGAGAGACAAAAGTTAATTGTTATCTGGTTGCTTTTCAGTCTTCAAGATGACTTGCTGGGGAATTTGGAGAAACTGAAAGGTTTCCGCTGGGGATTGATAGTTTGAAGTTTTGGCTCTGCTGGGGATTAGTAGTTTCAGCTCCACTGGGATCTGAATGATGTACTGTAGGGATTGCCCATGGAATAGCCTAAAGGCGTTTTCCTATCCTTTCCATCTGTCAATAATTGTTCTTTTCCATTTTGTTTATTTGTAAACAGTAATTATGTTCAAATGCATATGTTCATTAATGAATCATTAGACGTTTTTGCACATAAAAACACAAGTGTAAAGAAAAAGGCAAATAGTTTTCTGTACTTTGAAAGAGATACCTTTGTATTTACTTTGAATAAGTGTTTTGTACAAAGGAGACAGGCATCCTAGTAAGAGGATGGTGCCATAAAAGTAAGAAAAATTTATACAAAGATAGCTATGTGTAAAAAAAATCCCATGGGGTTCCCATTCTACTATAGCCTACGTATTTTCGAATATCTTGTCCATTCGTTGCTTCGTTCGAAGATGATTGAGTTGATCAGAAGCTCAGAGTTTGTCAGTGAAGAGATTGTCCTTAAAGTGATCCGATGAGACATAGTCATACGCTTTAATTCCCTAACTTTTTCCTGGACCGCCCTTTTGGGTTTTCAGTCCACCGGGAAACCCTTTTTTGCCCAAGTTGCCCTTTCGGGTTTTCAACTTGCCGGGTGTACATATTTTTTTTATTTTATCCCTAATTTTTGCCCGAACCTTTTGGTTCGCCGGGATGCCCTTGTTTTGCCTAGGTGTGTCAACCTAGCGGGTCTCTTATGCGTAGTATCTTTTGACTATGTCCGTGTTCGCAGGGTGTGGCAGGTCGTCACCGTCCATGGTGGTTAAGATCATTTCCCCACCAGAAAAGATGTTCTTGATTACAAATGGTCCTTCATAGGTAGGAGTCCATTTTCCCCTGGGATCACTTTGTGGCAAAATGATGCGCTTGATCACTAGATCTCCAACTTGATATACTTGGCGTCTGACTTTCTTGTTGAAAGCCTTGATCATCCGTTTTTGATACGTCTGACCATGGCAAATAGAAGTAAGCCTATTTTCGTCAATTAGGTTCAGTTGATCAAGTCGGGTTTGGATCCAATCGTCTTCACTCAAACCCGCATCCTTCATGATTCTTAAAGAGGGGATCTGAACCTCAATAGGTAGAACAGCCTCCATGCCATAAACTAAAGAATAGGGTGTTGCCCTAGTTGACGTGCGAGCCATGGTATGGTACTCGTGGAGAGCAAACGGTAGCATCTCATGCCAGTCTTTGTAGGTGACTGTCATTTTTTGTATGATCTTTTTGATGTTTTTGTTCGCAGCTTCGACAACACCATTCATCTTTGGCCGATAGGGGGATGAATTATGATGTTGAATCTTGAACTGCTCGCACAAGGCGGTGATCATAGTATTGTTAAGGTTTGTACCGTTATCAGTGATGATCCTTTCAGGGATACCGTACCGGCAAATAAGATTCTGCTTGATGAAACGGGCAACAACATTCTTAGTAACAAATGCGAAGGAAGCTGCTTCGACCCACTTGGTGAAATAGTCAATGGCCACCAGAATGAAGCGGTGTCCATTGGATGCTGTAGGCTTGACCTCCCCAATCATATCGATTCCCCACATAGTGAAGGGCCAAGGATCTGTTAGGACATTTAGAGGAACCGGTGGCACGTGCACCTTATCTGCATAGATTTGACATTTATGGCAGGTCCGGGAATGTTGATAGCAGTCTGCTTCCATGGTAGACCAGTAATAGCCTGCCCATAGAATCTTATTTGCCATCATATGCCCGCTAGAGTGAGTGCCAAACGTGCCCTCATGCAATTCAGCCATGATCTTTTCAGCTTCGATCTTGTCCACACAACGGAGCAGAATAGAATCATGGTTGCGCTTGTACAGGATGCCATTACTTAGGAAGAACTTAGATGAGAATCTCCTTAAGAACTTTTTGTCATTGGCTAAATCTCCTTCTGGATATTCTTGAGTCTCGAGATACCTTTTGACTTCATGAAACCAAGGCTGGTCCACTACTTCTTCGGTATTAATCTCGTGACAGTGTGCAGGTTCGTCCATTCGTTCAATGGTGATCTGGGGAGCCTCGTTATCCCAATTAAGTTTAAGCATGGATGACATTGTAGCTAGAGCATATGCTAGCTGATTTTCTTCTCACGGGAAGTGCTCGAAGGTAATATGCTCGAAATGTGGTAACAATGTCAAGACATGTTCTTTGTAAGGGATGAGGTTTGGATGCTTAGTGCCCCATTCTCCTTTTATCTGACTGATGACCAAAGCTGAATCCCCAAACACAATCAAAGATTTGATTCCCAAGTCTATGGCAGCCTTGAGACCAAAGATGCATGCTTCATACTCTGCCATGTTGTTCGTATAGTTGAAGCAAAGTCTGGCGGTGAAAGGAGTATGGCATCCTTCCAGAGATATGAGCACAGCACCGATACCGTTACCAAGTGCATTGGAAGCCCCATCAAAGTACAGGGTCAATCGGGATCCTTGTTCAGGTCCGTCATAAGGTCTGAAATCTTCAACGTTGTCCAATGTCATGATGTCTTTGTCAGGGAAGTCAAACTTCATGGATTGATAATCTTCTACAGCTTGATGGGCCAAATGATCAGCTAGTACGCCGCCCTTTATAGCTTTTTGGGTAGTGTACTGGATGTCATATTTTGTTAAGATCATCTGCCATCTTGCTATTCTTCCAGACAAAGCAGGCTTCTCGAAGATGTACTTTATCGAATCCATCTTAGATATCAGCAAAGTGGTATGAGTCAACATATACTGCCTTAGCCGGCGAGCAGCCCATACCAAAGCGCAGCAAGTTTTCTCGAGCAGTGAATATCTGGTTTCACAGTCGGTAAAATTTTTGCTTAGGTAATAAATAGCGTGCTCTTTTCGGCCAGACTCGTCATGCTGCCCCAGTACGCACCCCATTGAATTCTCTAAGACGTTCAGATACATGATTAGCGGTTTTCCCTCGACTGGAGGCATCAGGATAGGAGGCTCTAGTAAATACTCCTTGATTTTATCGAAAGCAATCTGACAGTCATCATTCCATCTAACTACCTGATCTTTCTTCAACAGTTTGAAGATTGGTTCACAAGTAGATGTTAGGTGAGAAATGAACCTAGCAATGTAGTTTAGGCGTCCCAGAAAACCTCTGACTTCCTTCTCAGTGCGAGGAGCAGGCATTTCTTGTATCGCTTTGACTTTGGCAGGATCAACCTCGATGCCTTTGTTGCTGACAATGAATCCTAAGAGTTTACCGGACTCCAAATGTGCACTTGTTTGGGTTCAATCTTAGCTTGTACTCCTTCAACCTGACAAACAGCTTTTGCAAGTGATCAAGGTGTTCTTCTTCAGTTTGTGATCGGGCTATCATGTCATCTACGTAGACCTCTATCTCATGATGTATCATATCATGAAACAAAGCTACCATGACATGTTGATAGGTTGCCCCGGCATTCTTCAGTCCGAATGGCATCACTTTGTAGCAGAACGTACCCCACTGTGTGATAAATGTAGTTTTCTCCATGTCCTTGAGTGCCATTTTGATCTGGTTATAGCCTGAGAATCCATCCATGAAAGAAAATACTTTGTGTTGGGCTGTATTGTCAACCAGGATGTTGATGTGCGGAAGTGGAAAATCATCTTTAGGGCTGGCCCTGTTTAAATCTCTATAATCCACGCACATTCTCACTTTGCCGTCCTTTTTAGGCACGGAACAATGTTGGCCACCCATTGAGGATAGGAAGTAACATCTAGAAATCCAGCATTGAACTGCTTCATAACTTCTACTTTGATCTTCTCTGACATGTCAGGTCTCATGCGGTGGACTTTTTGTTTCACTGGTGGACAGTCTTCTCTTGTGGGTAGATGATATACCACGATGTATGTATCGAGTCTCGGCATGTCTTCGTATGACCAGGCAAAGATCTCAACATAATCATGCAATAGCTGAATTAGGCACTCCTTGACACTTTGCTCTAGATTGGCACCCACTTTGATTTCCTTTTTATCATCCTCGGTACCCAAGTTGATTGTGTCCAATAGCTCCTCATGATGCTGAATAGCTCTTTCCTCTTGTTGTAGAAGTCTGGCCAATTCCCCTGGCACCTCACAATCTTCCTCACCTTCGTATTCGGCTTGGTAGACCATATATTCAGAGTCATTGAAGGCTATAGCAGTATTGTTACCCATGGGATCCGGAATGGAAGGGTACCTGCATTTGTGAGTGTGGGTGTGTGTAAGGGTATAACCATCTTAAAACAATAAAATGTAAAAGAAAGACAATGAGCATAAAAGGTTTATATATGAAAAAAGTGTCCATGATTCATTGAATGACATATGAAAATGAAATAAAAACCCTTACAAATGGACCGATGTGCCTCGGGTAAGACACAAGGTTGAAAATGTACGAATTGTTTGTGAATTATTACAAGTCTAACAGAAATGTAAAAGATAAATTACTGCGATATGAAAGTTATCGGGATGAAATCTTTGGCTTCCCAGTTGTGTAATCCTCCGCTAACAGTAGGAAATATACAATCTTCCAAGCTGCCATCTTCTTCATTGTCCTCTAGTGTGTTAACCCCTTGACGACTAATCTTCATAGGTGGCCCTCCGGCACGGGCGCGGCGCACAGCCTTCTGAGCAGTCGAAGTAAACCCCAAGCCGAACTTGTCTGATTTGTAAGGAATGTCTGGAAGCTTCCCCCAGATGGTGCATCCCCCTTCTTCCACTACGGCCTTTGCATCCTTTAGAGAGGACATCCGAGGTGGAGGTCTTGTGATCATAGGAGTTGAGGATACAGCCTTGGTCGCCGCTACTTCTGGAGAGACTTCTTCAAAATGTTGGAAAGGGGTCTCTATGAACTCGCCATCTAACTCCACATAACGGAAGGAATTCAGATGACTAATCATATACTCCTCTTCCCCATGGACAGTTATGATCTTCCCTTGGACGGGGTACTTGAGCATTTGATGCAAAGTGGAGGTGACGACACCGGCATTGTGGATCCAGGGGCGTCCCAACAGACAGGAATAAGAAGGATGGATGTCCATCACATAGAAGGTCGAATTGAATGTCTGGATTCCCACCTTGATCGGGATGTCCACCTCCCCATGGACCATCCTCTTAGAGCCGTCAAATTCTCACAATTATATTACTGGGTTTTAAATTCAGCCCCTCACAATCCAACCTATCAAGGGCTTTCTTTGGCAAGACGTTCAGAGATGATCTCGTATCCACCAAGACATGGGCTAGGGTCGTTCCTCTACATTTCACCGAGACATGTAGTGCGTTGTTGTATTTTTTCCCTCTGGGTGTCAAGTCAGCATCAGAGAAACCCAGGCCATTATCAACTGTCAAACTGGCCACACAATCCTAGAACTGGTCAGCACACGTCTCTTGTGGCACATGAGTTGTCTTCAGAAATTTTACTAGAGCTTTAGCATGTGCCTCAGAGCACAGCAGCAATGCTAACATAGAGATTTTGGAGGGGGTCTGCCCCAATTGTTCGACCATATCATAATCACTCTTTATGATCCTCAGGATTTCTTCCATCTCTTTCTTGGATGTTTCAGGAATAGCTAGTGATTGAGCCTTCATTAGGACAGCCTCCTCTTGAATATTCTTTCCTTTATTCTCAGCAGTGGAAGTAGAGATAGGAATTGTATTGTCTTTGTTGGTAGGTACGCTTGCAGGTACAATCACTGGTACAGATGTAATCTTCGGAACGGCCACGGGTCCAAAGACTGTTGTTGGAGGAGCAATCTCTAGAGAAAATATTCTTCCACTACGGGTAACCTTACTTGTTTCGGCAATGTTACTGGTGTCGGAATTGTCCTCTTCGGCGCTCTCTTCTTCGGCAGTCGATTCAATATGTTTAATACTATGGTAGTAGATTTCTCCACCATAATTCCATGGTAGTGTTTTATCTGATTTGTATGGGGACGGCCCGGGCATTGTAATCTTGAGTGGAGCAGTCTTTGGAGCAGATGTAATCCTAACGGGTCTTTTAGGGACCCTGGAAGGATTGGCGTAGATGGTTATTATTAAAACTTCTTTCACTGGAACG
The DNA here is from genome assembly GCA_948472305.1 of Vicia faba. Taxonomy (NCBI): domain Eukaryota; kingdom Viridiplantae; phylum Streptophyta; class Magnoliopsida; order Fabales; family Fabaceae; genus Vicia; species Vicia faba. The sequence continues at coordinate 765,490,571 of OX451741.1, read as the reverse complement.
GGTGAAACAGGAGCTTTCTCAAACAAAATTTATTGGTTATCAATAAATTGTTGGATTCCTTTCTTCAACAGAGGGAAGTCAAATGATGAGGACATGCAAACATGGCAGTCTTTGTCACATCCTGGGAATATGCTAGCTTTTAACAAATTCAACTTGATGGTTGGGAGCGGAGTTAACAGTTCATCCACGGTAGCAACAAACAGATCTTCTTCAATAGCGTTGGCATTGTGACCATGCCTCGGCATTGGAGCGGAAATAACATTTGGTTTTTCAGGCGCTTCAAACTTAACTTCCTTCGCATCTATCAGATCTTGAATCTTGTTCTTCAGAGCCCAACAGTTGTCTGTGTCGTGCCCTGGACTTTCAGAATGGTACGCGCATCTGGCGTTGGGATGGTAATATGGAGACGCAGTATTGGGATTTTTAGGGGTCTCTTTTAGCATGACCAGGTTCAACTTCAGAAGATGTGGTAGGACTTGGGCTGGAGTCATGTTAATCTTGGTGAATTTCCTAACTGGCCTTTCCACCCTTTGCTGGTTATTCCTCGGCTGGTTGTTTCTTGGCTGGTCTGATGCAGGCTTTTGAATCATAACAGCCCCCACCGTTGATCAGCACTCTGTTCTTCCCTGATTCCTCTATGCATAGACAGCAGACACTTCCTTCTTTCCAATGAAGGGCTTTTTCACAACTGTGGAAGCAGACGCATCTTTCTGAATTTTCACACTTCTTATATCGGCTTCCACCCTCTCGCCAGTTAAAATCAATTCAGTGAACCCTGCAGAGGAACTCCCAATCAGATGATTAAAGAAAGGACCTAATAGATTTCCTAAGAACATGTCCACTAACTCCCTTTCAGATAAAGGTGGTTGCACCCTTCCGGCTAGATCCCTCCACTTTTGGGCGTAGTCTTTGAAGCCCTTATTGGATACCATGGCTATACTCTGGAGTTGAGTACAGGTTGGTGCCAAATCAGCATTGTGTTGATACTGTTTATAGAAGGCTGCTGCCAAGTCTTCCCAATTATGGACATTAGCCCTCTCTAATTGGTAGAACCAATCAAGTTGCGTTCCTGATAAACTGTCCTTGAAAAAGTGGACCCACAAGTCTTTGTCAGCAAAATGTGGATGAATCTTCCTCATATAAGATCGAAGGTGCATTTTGGGACAAGACACCCCATCATACTTGGCAAACAATGGCACCTTAAACTTTGGAGGGATTAATATTCCTGACACCAGCCCTAACTCCTCAAAATCTAGCCCCGGTACTCTCTATATCTCCATAGCAGCTAGACGCTCTTCCAAGTGTTTGTATTTTTCATCGGCCGGAGGGTATTATTGTTCAGAGTAGTCCTCTTCCTCCTCTTCTTCTGCTTCAGAATTTGATGGTACTGCCGTTTCTTTTCCTTTTCTTTCCCCCTCTTCAGATGTTGTTGGGAATTCTAAGGTCCTTCTGGTTTGTCCCTGAAACCTTCTGCCCATGATAACCACACCAGTTGGCTTCTTCTTCTTTTTCTCTTTTTCTTTTTCTAGCAAAGTCTTCAGCTCCTCCTGCCCCTTGGCTAAGGTCATGAGTAACTGTTGAAATTGTGAGTTCTGAGCTTGTAAGTCTTTAACCGTTTGTTCAAGATCCATCTTGCTGAAATAAACAGTAGAAGGATGAGGAATCTTGTTGCAAAGACCTGTTTATGCCCGTGATGAATGATATGTATTCATGCAATGCTTTCAAGGGTTTAGAAATTCAAATTTGTTTCAAACAAAAAAGAAACACACGTCATATTAATAAAATAGAATTTGATTACATCAATGCCCCTTGGGCAAAATAATACAAAACTCTAAGGTAAAAAGACATTGCGCATCCTCTTTGGTGGAATGTAGGTGTTGAGAGTCTGCTCTTCGTGAAGTAGCCGAGTGAGTTCCAAAACCTTCTTCTCGCTTGCGTAGAATTGGGCTTCGAAAGTATCGCTTTCTTCTTTGAGCTGTATCCAACTCCTTTGTAGATCTTCGAGTGATGTCGGCATGTCAGGATGTAGGATGGTGTATGGAACCTCTCCTTCCTTAACAGGCTCCATAATCACTGGGAGAATGGAGGGGTAAGGCATCATAAGACTTTGGGCGCGGGTTCGTACCCACTTGAGGTAAGACTCAAGAGGGATGGAATTCTTGTGTCCCAGATTCTTACTATCTACCTTGTTGGGCATCCTCCAAGCTCGGATGAACCTTTGGCGAAGTCTTTGATCGTTGTTGTCGAAGTCGAAAACCAAGCCTTGAATCAGCATGTCATATGGGCCATCCCTTCGGACATAACCAAACTGTCTTAGAGCCAAGTATGGGTTGTAGGTGATGCCTCCCCTAATTCCAAGTAGAGGGACATTATGGAATTCCCCACAACGGTCGATAATAATAACATTCTCCTTGGATCGAGAACACCAATGAATATCTGAATGCTTAAGTGTCATCAACCTTTGTGACAACCTCAAACCTTGCTCATTCTTCAAGACTGATTGGGGAAGATGAGAAATAAACCATCTTGCCAGGAGAGGAGTGCAACACATAAGAACACCTATTTTCCTCATTGTACGAGTGTGAAAAGAGTGTAGGATGTCCCCAAGCAAAGTAGGCACTGGGTTGTGAGACATGAAGATTTTGACAGCACTCACATCTATGAGTTGGTCAGGATTAGGGAACAAGACCATCCCATAGATGAGAAGAGCTACAATCTCCTCAAAAGCTTGCAAGTCTAGAGAATTCCAACAGCTTTGGGCCTTCTCAAACAGAAACTTTGACAAGAAGCCTTTGACACCACTTCTAGTTTCCCAATGGGTTGTGACATCAGATGAGTGCAAGTGCAGGGCTTGAGCAATCTCTTCTGGATTTGGATATCTTTCTGTACTGTTGAAGGTTAGTTGATTGAGAATAGGAATCCTCAGAATTTGATAGAATTCCTCCAAAGTAGGCACAAGTTGGTAGTTAGGAAATGTGAAGCAGTGATGCAAAGGGTCAAAGAACTGGAAGAGAACCTTCATCATGTCTTCCTCTGTGTTGGAAGTGACTAGGTTTAGTAGACGACCATGTCTCTCGGTGAATGGAGAATTCTCAGGAATCCTTGAAGCTAGCTCCTTGAGTTGTGGAGGAATTCTTACAAGGTTGATTTGGATAGTTTTCCTGCGAAGTGAATCCATAACCTACAAAACAAGAACAAAGATGAATCTCCAAAATCCTTGAAATGGTTAGTGAATGCATATGATGTTCATGATGTCCATGATGTTATGCACAAGTATATGTACAAGTAAATCAAACAAGTTCTTAGTTTAGGCTTGCATGGGGTTTCATAGGTAAGTACCCTCTTGAAGTTTAGTTGGCTCAACCTGTCCCAGAAATAGTAACCGGGTTCTAAGGAGCTAAATATCCCTGGATTGTTTCCTTGTTCACTATTTCAATTCAAGTCTCTTTACTGGTGACCGAAATATTCCAAGGAACCAACCCTTAATGAGTGTAGTATCGAGTATCTACCAACTTCGGACTGCACCAAATCCGGTCATCTCACTACATCCTAAAAGGCCAAGTTGGTCAAGTAAAGGTTCTAGAAGTTCGTTAGTGCTTCATGACATCACTCAGCGGCCCCGTATTCTCTTTGATTTACTCAAAGGCTACCGGTACCCACAAATATGTCACACTAACATAGCTATTGCTTAGACCGTGTCGGTATACCCCGCACAGTTTCCACAATGTATTGCTTTTTACCTATAATGTCTCCCAAATCTGGGTGGAGGATTCAAACACAAACAATAGAACCAAAATATAAAGCAAGCAAGTCAAACAAGGTAGGCAAATAAATGTGATATAAACCCTAAGGTAACCCCACTTTTAGAATTGTCCCCAGTAGAGTCGCCAGTTCTATGATACGGTGGGAGAACTGACTTGAGGTTTTGCGTTTTGTGTTCGCAAATGTCGCAGTTAGCAAGAGTCTCCATCGACTTTTATTTTATCCAAAAGGAAAGGTAAAAAGCACAGGAAATATCTTTGAGATGTTTTCTTGAGTTCGGGGGGTAGATTATGAAAAGGGAAGGTGCTAACACCCTTTTCATCCATGGTTTTCCATGGGCTCTTAGTTACTTGTTTAGATCACTTGCTTTGCTTTGAAATTGTTTGAAACGGTGCTTGGTGTGGTTTTGAAAGTATTTTGAAAAGAGGCCATTCGTTTAGGAAATCTTTGTAATGATTCTCGTTCGTAAGAATGTATACAAAGATGTTTGTCTTTTGAAAAATGTTTCAATGTTTTGTAAGATGTTTTGAAATGTGTGTGTGCTTATTTTTTAAAATTGCAAGGATTGTTTTGAAATGGAGCAAGTAACTTAGAAGCTATCTACCTACTCAATTGTCTTTCTTGTACATTTTCATTCCTTTGACATTGTTAACTTACCATTGATTTGGTAAGCAACCATATCTTTGGATATAAATGGGACGGGCGTGGGTCATCGTATAACCATGATAGCAATGTTGCCAAGTATCTTAGCAATGTTTTTTAGGGACCAAGATCATTTGTTTAGGCAACCTTTTGATAGCGTCATCGAGGGACTATGATCTTATTTTTGTTTTGTTTTGCCAAGATACTTCGCGTGCGTAACATGGCCATTTTGTTTTAGGCAACCAAGTGGGTGAAACCCTGAGGGTGCTTGTGTGCAAAGTGTGTCATTTTTCATGCTTTTGATTTGTCTTGGATTAGGTCTTTCTATTTGTTTTGTTTTTGGTTCTTGTCATGCAAACCCTAGTTTACTAAACATGGTATAAATGCAATAAATTGCGTAAATGTAAACTAAGCTATTACAACAATTATTATGGGAGGAGGGATACAAGTTTTTGAATGGGGATATTGCACAAAATAAACCCTAAAAATACAATTACAACCCAATTGAATATTGTGTGCATTAAATAAATATACAAATATTAAAAATGCAATGCAAATGTATTTATGCTAAAAATGTTTTGTATTTGTTTAATGTATGAGAAAATAATTTATTTAAACCCTAGAAATAAGAGGGGAAAAATATTATTATTTTTGAAAGGGGGAAACCCTAATTTTTTTATTAAAGAAAATATATGTTCTATATTAATATTTTGTCTATTTTTTGTACAAGAAAATAATAAATAATATTATATGTCAATATTAAAAATTAAATATGTATGAAAATAAATATTTTATGTGTATGGATAATATAATAAAAATGTATAGTATTTTTAAAATGTATTTACAAATTTTATTTAAGAAAATAAAAGTTATTATCCTAACAAACTATTTTTTATGCAAAAAATAATAAATAAAATAAAATAAAAATTTCAAAAATAAAGAAATTATTTTTTATGATTTTTTAATGTTCAGAAAAATAACTAAAAGTAATAAATATGAAAATATAAAAAAATGCAAAAATATAAAATAATAGTCAGGGGTGCAAAAGTAATCCAGGAGGTGCAAAAAGTAAAAACAAAAAGGCCAGGCGCGCCAAAAAGCCCAAGACAACTCATCCCTGTCCTCCAGCCATCTTTGCATGCGGGTTTTCCTTCAAACCTATAACTCGCAGATGCTTGCACAAAAACAAAAAACTTATAACATGAAACTTGTGGCATTTGAGCTCACGATTCCAACCATATAAATTATGTGACCTAACTCTAAAAGATCAAGGAGAATTTTAATGGCCCTAATTCGTGACCTAAAAACCTCAGCAACTTCAAGCTTCAAATTCTCTTAGCTCAGTTAATATAAATGAAAAGAATGCATATGTACAGCTTCACCATGATAAGGGCTACATTTTTTCTTCACAAATCATGGCTTGAGGATGCCTATTCACAGAGATAGAGTTTTGAAAAATACCTCTTTCAGTTGGATTTGGATAGCAATGTAGGTGTTTTGATGGAGGCCTGAGGATCGTGTGAGCTTCCTTGAGTTTCCCTAAAGCTATTTCAATGCCTAGCTTGCTTTGTGGATGGCCAGAAGTCTCTGTACAAGTCAAGTTGCAAGCTCCAAGTTTGAAAATGGAAATGGATGAAACAGGGCTTACAGATGCAGGGTAAGGGCTTGGACAGCTTTGGTAGGATATGTGGAAGGTGTTTGAAGTGTTGAAACAAAAAACGCACGAGCCAAAAATGAAATGGCTATAATTTTGCAGCAACTGTGTGTCTTGGCAGAAAAATGGAGTTTTTGTGTTTTGGAGAGTTTCAGATGTAAAGCCTTCGTGTTTTGTGTTGCACACTGTTTTTATACTTGTATAGAATGGATACAAAGTCCACTCCTCAACAAATGTGCAAGCTTTCTTCTTTTCACCAACTTTCTTGCTTTTTAAGTAAAGTGAGGTGACTTATGCTACATGCTTGTCCTTGCTTGCTTGAAGCCTGGAATCAATTTTTACCAATTTCCTGAGAGTTGTGTAAAATGCTTGTACCAAAGGGACAGGTCCAAGGCTCAAGATTTGTAAAGTTGCAAAATCTCACCTTTATGAAAATGGCATTGTAACCTTTTGGCCAAAAATGGAAACATCTCTTGTACAATGCTTCAAAAGTGAAAATAAAGCCTTTAACCTCTGAGTTTGCATTTAATTGTGAAGTGTATAATTAGTTTTGGAGTTGTAAAGCAAGATTCAAACATCAAAGATCTGATTTGCAACTTGATACTTTGTGAAAATGGCATGAACAAAAGTGATAAAATGCCATCTTCTCCTCTTCGATTCTCCCTAACCAAAAATAATCTTGGAGAGTTCTTGGACATTTTGGAAAGCTTTTCATGTGCTCTATAATCCATATTTGAAATTAATTTTTAGATACCTCTTGGAACTAGGTGAAAAATGTCCATGAAGTTGGGTCAAAAAACTGCCTAAATTAGGGCAAATTTTCACTAAGTTATTTAGTTCATGGACCTATGTTCACAAATTCATAACTTGAGATCCAAGCATATTTTGTGAAAAGTTTGTGAAGCAAGGTTGTATATTTCGTGGAGGGCTACAACTTTCATGTTGGAAGTTTTCTTTTAATCAAATTGCATCATGGTGAAAAAGTGGTGGAAAATTGGGAAAAAATAAGAAAACTTCCATACTTAGAAAAATTCTAAGTTATGAAATTTTTCAAATTCAAAACCCTAATTTTCAAAATTGGTTTTCTTGGTGAACAAGTTTCATATTTTGACATATATTGATAAATTATGACCCTTGGCACTTGATTTTGACCAAAAAGTCAAAGTTTGACTTTTCAGTGCACAGTTGACTTTTGATCAGTTGACTGCAAAATTCATTTGTCAATCCTATGAACTTGAGATCTTTTGAACCATGTAATTAGGTCAAGATGATGACATTGAATCCTTGAAATCATGTTTGAACTCAATTGGTCATTGGCTAGGTTAAAAATCCGAAATTTCCATTTCTCAGTCAAAACCCTAATTTTGACCATTTTTCCCTTTTGATGATTAGATCAAATTTCTTGAGGAGTTGTGATCCAAACTTGATCAAATGGTACATATGAGTCTAAAATGTTGATGTGGATCAAAAATTATGAAGTTTGACTGTAAATTGGCCATAGTTGACTTTTTCCCCAATACAGCTAGTGTTGTACCCCAAAATCTGCCCTCCCATTTCCTCAACATTTTCTCATCACAAAACCCTTGAAGATCAAGATCCAGTTAGGGTTTCCTCTGCTCAAGACTTCTCCTTACACTGTGGACCCAAATTAGGGTTTGTGTTTGAACAAAGATGTTTTGACCTAAAATGCCTAAGATGACTTTCATGCTTCATGTTGGACTCCCAAGTTTATCCACACCAAGTTTCAAGTCTTAATTCCAAGTTTTGCCCAGTCAATTGGACAGATGACCTAGAAATCAGCTGTATTGGGGAAAAAGTCAACTGTGGCCAATTGACAGTCAAAACTCATGAAAATTGATCCACATCAACATTATGAACTCATATGGACCATTTGATCAAGTTTGGATCACAATTCCACAAGAAATTTGATCAGATCATCAAAGGGGCAAAATGGTCATTTTTAGGGTTTTGACTGCACAAAGGCAATTTTTGACTGTTTGACCTAGTCAATGGCAAACCAAACTTACATATGCAAGGACCCCATGGAATTATCTTGACATGCTCAACAAACTCAAAAGATCCCAAATACACAAGATTGACAGTTGAATTTCCCAGTCAATTGATCAATTTTGACTGTATACTGAAAAGTCAAACTTTGACTTTTTGGTCAAAATCAAGAGTCAAGATTCATTTTTCATCAAAACATGCCAAATCATGAAACTTGTTCACCAAGAAACCAAGAAATGCAAATTAGGGTTTGAAATAGGAATTTTTCATAACTTAGAATTTTTCTAAGTTATGGAAAACCCTAATTTTTTTCCAACTTTGGCTCACTTTCTCACCCAGATTCATTTGGATTCAAACAAAAGTCAAAACATGAAAGTTGTAGCTTGTTGCATAATCTACAACTTTGATTCACAAAGTTTTCCCAAATGAGGCTTGTATCTCAAGTTACAAATTTTTGAATAAGGGCACTAAACCATTCATAACTTAGTGAAAATTTGACCTTTTTGACAAGGTTTTCTACCTAACTTCAAGGCCATTTTCCATACACTTCCACTTGGAATTTCAATTTTCATTTCAAAGATGGATTGTATTACACATTCCAAGCTTTCCAAAATGTCCAAGAACTTCTCAAACAACCTCATGGTTAGGGAGAATCGAATTTTGCAAAATGGGAAAAAGTCACTTTTGTTCTTGGCCATGTACATGTTCATAACACTATGCATTTCAATCTCAGCATGCTTAAGCTACATTACAGGTCCTAAAACCCTTTGACACTCATAAATTTAATGCAAAACCATTGTGCCAAGTTGTTATTCTAAGCATTTGGACATTACATGGAGAATTAACCCTAAACTAGAAAAAGCATTATTTCCATTTTGAAAAAGGAGAACTTTATGTCAAGTTTGCAATCCAAGTGGTACAGTCCAAATCTTCTTGGCACAAGTTTGTGAGCAAATTGCACTGATCAAGGCCAATGTATGCAGCATAGTGTGAGGGCCTGTACAGGCTAGAATCATCAAGTGGCCATTGCTTGCTTCAAGTTCAAGTAAGATAGCATAAATTGTACCAACTCTCATATCAGCTTACAAACACTTAGACAAATTTATCAAACACATTCCACACATTGATCCAAAGCTGAAGCACGAGCCTTTCACCTCCAATCCCTCCCAAAACTCAGAATCACCTTGAAACTGCTCAAACAGAGCAACCCCTGCAGATTGAGTTCCAACTCTCAATCCTTTCAAGCATTCTTGCCCAAACCAGTTCATACACCTTCCGTACCATCTATACAAGCTAACCAAAAGCAAAAACACGACCTGTAATCCCTCTAACTGGTTCCACCATTTTCACATTTCTGACTTGCAGGTGAAGTGCTCTAGCTCGATTCAAAAGCTTTCAAGGCAAAGTAAATATTGGAACAGCATCACCACACCTCAAGGAAGCTACACCAACCATTATCTTGCCCTGAAAGCTTCTCCTTTGCCAGATAGAACTTCAACTGAACAGGTAAGTTTTTGAATTCGTATCTCTCTTATTAGGCATCATTAGCTCTAAGTTTGTGAATAAACAATGTTCTACTCATGCCACTGAACATGTACATGTTTTTACTTTTCATTTCTTTTGCTTGAGCTGTGAGAATTTAAGGTTTGAAAATGGCAGAAAACTTAGGTCAGGATTTGGGATTGTTAAAATTCTCTCTCATTTCTGAGAGTTAGGATGAGTTTTTTATATATTTGGAATCGTGATTCAATGCTTGACATGTTTTGTGTTGAAAGTTTGTGCAAAAGCTCAAAGAATCAGGATGTTTGAATCCATGTTACAAGCGCGCGTTTTTGGCTGGAGGTTGAAGAATGTGTCTCATGGGATGGGCCATCTTTTGTTCTACTTTTCACACCATACAATTGCTTCTGCACCCCCTGAGCCCATTTGGTTTATTTTTAATGATTTCTGACTTTTTTTTTTTTGATTGATTCATTTATTTTTTCTCATGTTATTAAAAATATAAAAATCTTTTTTCTTACCATTTTTTAATTTATTAGGTATTTATGTGATTTTCTTTTGATTAATACACAAATAAATGAATATATACATTTCACTAAAAATATTGAGAAATATGTAAAAATACTTTTATTTTCATTTTTATTTTATTTTACCTTCTGAAAATACTTTATATAAAAAATACCTTTTTTTACAAATATTAAATATTATTATTATTATATATATATATATATATATATATATATATATATATATATATATATATATATATATATATATATATATATATATATATATATATATATATATATATATATATATATATATATATATATATATATATATATATTATATATATATATATATATATATATATATATATATAATATATATATATATTATATATATATATATATATATATATATATATATATATATATATATATATATATATATATATATATATATATATATATATATATATATATATATATATATATATATATATATATATATATATATATATATATATATATATATATATTATATATATATATATATATATATATATATATATAATATATATATATATATATATATATATATATATATATATATATATATATATATATATATATATATATATATAATATATATATATATATATATATATATATATATATATATATATATATATATATATATATATATATATATATATATATATATATATATATATATTATATATATATATATATATATATATATATATATATATATATATATATATATATATATTTATATATATATATATATATATATATATATATATATATATATATATATATATATATATATATATATATATTATTTAATATATTTAGAGTAAATACAAAATATATACACTTTTGTCCTCTTTTTGTTATTATTAATATTTAATATAAAAATACATTTTTGACAAATACCTCATTTTATTTTATTTTTGTATATATGAATAAATATTTGTACATAATAAATGAATAATGTATTTTATTTAATAGAATTAGGGTTTTACCCTAAATATGAAAATACTCCAAAAATAATACCTTTTTATTTTCTTTTTATTTTACATAAATAATACTTTTTTTTCATACATATAAAAATTCTTTTTGCATTCTTGCATATTTGTTTTTTATTTTTATTTAATTTATGCAAATTAATCACCTTGTAAATAATTCAACATTGATGTAATAGTTTTAGGTTTAAATTCCTTGTCAAAATCCCCATTCGAACATTTGTACCCCCCTTCCCATATATGGTTTTGTAATAGCTTAGTAAATTTATTTTCGCACTTTATTGCTTACTAATTATACCATGTTAGAATTAGGGTTTGTATGCGAAAAACGACAAAATAGTTATGACCTAATCTCAAGACAAACAAGCATGAAAATGAACACACAAATCACACTTGCACCCCCTAGGGTATTCCACTTGTTGCCTTTCAAAATTGGGCCATGTTGCATGTTAGGTCTCTTTGGGCAAAACAAACAAATCAAATGATCATAGTCCCTCAATAACACTTTCAAAATATTGCCAAAACAAATGATCAAGTCCCTTAAAGAAAATGCCCAAAGATACTTGGCACCATTGCAATTATGGTCTAAACGATGACCCGCGCCCGTCCCTTTCACATCCTAACATGAGATTGTCCACCAAATACAATGGTGGAACAAACTTGTTAAAAGGGTTAAAACATAGCAATAATCTTTGAGAAATTTAGGAGTAGATAACCTCTTAGTTACTTGAATCAAACTTGCAAAAACAAAACACTTGCCTATTTTCTAAAACCACACTTCACCACACTTTCAAAAAACAACTTTCAAAAACAAATGAAAACATTTTCAAAAGACATACACCTTTGTATACATCCCCACATGGATCATTACAAAGGTTGCCACCACATTGGCTTCTTTTCAAAACATTTTCAAACCCACACACACACAAGCACCATTTCAAACAATTGAAAATAAAAGGCAAGTGATCTAAGCAAGTAACTAAGAGCCCATGGATAACCATGGATAGAAAGGGTGCTAATACCTTCCCTTTCTATAATCTACTCCCCGAACCCAAGAAAACATCTCAAAAGGTTTTTGCTGTGCTTTTTAACCTTTCCTTAGGATAAAATAAAAAGTCGGTGGCGACTCTTGCTCAACCGAAACATTTGCGAAAACAAACGCAAAACCTCAAGTCAGTTCTCCCACCGTATCACAGAACTGGCGACTCTGCTGGGGATTAATTAAAAGTGGAGTAACCTTAGGGTTTAGATCACCTTTGTTTTCAATTGATTGCTTTGTTTGCTTTTATATTTGTGGGCTTTGCATCGGAGTTTCATAGATCCTAACCCGGATCTGGGAAATACCCTTTTTAGGTAGCATAATCTGTGAGGGACCTGTCCGGCGTAGACCGACATGGGTGAAGCAGTGGCTACGTTGGTATGGCATCTTGGTCTGTACCTATATCCCTTGTGTTGCAACGGGGAGAATATAGGTCTTCTAAGGAGTCATTAAACACCAACCAACCTTAGACCCCTAAATTGACCAAACTTGGCTATTAGGACAGTAGCAGTATGCTACACTCATTGAGGCTAAACTCTCGAGATGGTTCTGGCCGCAAGAAAAGATTGCGATGCTGGAGTTATGACCGATTGAGGGTAGCCAATGATTTGAGATCCTCTAGAACCCGGTTACTTTTGATAGGACAGGTTTTAACCAACAAAACTAAAAGAGGGTAATACCTAAACTTCATGCTGGCCTGAAACCTAAGGGTGTCTTGTGTGACTTGTGTGCCTTACCATGCTTGCCTATGTGAATACTTGTGGTGTGCTTCATCATAACATCATGCCATCATACCATTGCATGCATCCTGTATAAAGGACTAACCCATTTCAAAGACAAAAAGTTTCATCTTTGCTCTGTTTTGTAGGACATCATGATGCCCGTGCGTAGGAATACTATCCGGCTATACTTTGTTCAACCACCAGTTTTGCTCAAGGATCTGGTTGGCAGGATTCCAAACACTTCTTCCTTCATCAACAGACATGGTTCTCTCCTTGGCTTGATCACTGTAAAATGGGACCAACAACTGATAAGTGTTCTGACCCAGTTTTATGACCCTCTGTATCATTGTTTCACCTTTCAAGACTTCCAGCTGGTTCCTACCCTGGAAGAATTCTCTTACCTGCTTGGGATCCCTGTCTTGGAACAAACTCCATTCACTGGTTTGGAAAAGACTCCTAGGCTTGAAGAGGTTGCTGCAGTCCTCCCCCTGACCAAAGAAGAGGTATTAGCTAACTGGGAAACTAGAAGTGGAGTTAAGGGATTTTTGGTCAAATTTCTGGTTGGCAAGGCTAATGATTTCTGGAATGACTTGGACTTCAAGGCGTACGAGGATATTCTGGCTCTTTTGATCTATGGCCTGGTATTGTTTCCCAATCCTGACACCTTTATCAGTATCCATGTCATAAGGATCTTCATGTCTCGGAATCCTGTACCCACTCTTTTGGGCGATATCCTGCAACAACTCTATGCTCGTACTGCTCGAAAACGGGGAACTCCGTGGTGTTGTGCTCCTTTGCTAGTAAAGTGGTTTATTTCGCACCTTCCTAAGTTCGTGCTGAAGAATGAAGAAGGAAAAGGTTGGGCTCGGAGGTTAATGTCTCTCACAGATAATGACATCACTTGGACTCTCAGAGGTTTGGATGAGGTAGCTGTTATTAACCGTTGCGGAGAATACCCTAATGTTCCTTTGATTGGCATCCAAGGAGGAATCTCTTACAATCCCTGCTTAGCTCTCCGTCAGTTTGGAAGAGCCAGAGGAGTTGGGCCTCATGAAATGCTGGTTCCTCACTTTCATTTTGAGTTTCAGGCCGACAGTGACAAACTACGCCATGGATTCATTAGAGCTTGGGACAGAATTCACAAAGCTGACCCACATGAGTTGGGGCCAAAGACTTCTCTACCAATGGAACCCTATTGCAAGTGGGTCCGCATCCGTGCTCAGAGGTTAGGGATGCCGTACAAAGCTGTCAGACCTATCATTCTTGAATCTCCTGATGAAGATGGGGTTCCTCCAACTGTCCTCCCTCCTCAAATACCTACTGATTTTGACACAATGAAGAGATCTTGGGCGCAGCTAAAGGAAGAACGGGATTTCTATCGGGAGAAGTTCAACGAGCAGGAACGAAAGATCCAGAGGCTGACTAAGCAATTGGAGGAAGAGCGGGTCCTGAACAACTACATCAGCACTGAGAAAAGGAGGCCATGGGAGCATTGATGAGCTTTGGATATTTCCTTTTATAGCTTTTATTTCCTTTCCAGTATTTTTCATTCCTGTAATGCCTAAGGGCAAATTGTTGAACAATTGAAAATTTTAATCTAATGAAGTGTGTTTCCCTTTTTGTCTACAAAGTTGAATCTTGTTTCTCTTTGAAAACATAAAACATACGCATTCCATTGCACCATATGCATAGCAGGTACCCTATTTCACAGGTTGCTTAATCTCCTTCGCTGTTTATTTTGAACAGTCATCATGAATCCAGACTCATCCAGTGAGCAAGCCATCAAGGCCCTTCAGGCCCAAAGTACCCAGTTTCAAGAAATGGTCCTGAGCCTAGCCCAAGGTCAGCAAGAGTTGAAGACTCTACTCCTAAAGAAGAAGAAGAAAAAGAGGACTGCGTTGTTCAACACTGGACGCAGATTTGGGAACACACTCCATAATGAAGCTGAACCAACTACTTCTTCTGCTGAGAAAAACAGTCCTCAAGGGGGAGGAGCTCCTAGTCCCGCAGTCTCCGATAACGAGACAGACTATAATGACGAACAATACACACCTGCTGCTGACAGATACAAGCAATTGGAGGACCGCTTGAGCGCCATGGAAATTCAGAATGTGTCGGGGCTGGATTTCGGAGATCTGGGGTTATCTTCTGGGGTAGTAATTCCACACAAATTTAAGGCGCCTGCCTTCACCAAGTATGATGGGGTCTCCTGCCCAAAGCTGCATCTGAGGTCGTACGTAAGGAAAATCCAACCTTACACGGCAGATAAGAACCTTTGGATTCACTTCTTCCAAGACAGCCTCTCGGGGTTACAGCTTGAATGGTTCTACCAATTAGATGGAACTAGCATCCGACACTGGGAAGATTTGGTAACCGCATTCTACAGACAATATCAATACAATTCTGATCTCGCTCCAACGCGTACCCAACTTCAGGGTATGTCTCGAGGAACGGGTGAAGGGTTCAAAGAATATGCACAAAAATGGAGAGATTTGGCTGACAGGGTGCAGCCTCCATTGACTGATCGTGAGTTGGTTGATATGTTCCTAGGGACTTTGTCTGGTCCATTTTTCAATCATTTGGTTGGTAACTCCTCCGCTGGGTTTACGGATTTGATTCTGACGGGAGAGAGAATTGAAGCTGGCATTAGGTCAGGAAAGATACAAAAAGCTGCCTCCACAAGTACTGAGAAAAGGCCTTTCAAGAAAGAAGCAAGTGTCGTCTATGGTCCTAGAAGACAAGTCAAGCCCGAAAGTCGCCAAGCCGTCAATGCTTTGGTCATTTCAAAACATGTTGCTGCTCCTCAGCAGTACAATCAACAAAGAGGTGAAAGGCCCAAGAGGCAGTATACTCGGCTGAGTATGACCTTATCTCAAATTTTACCCCAACTGTTGTCAACCAACTTGGTGACCCTCAAAGAAGCGCCAAAAGTCGTGAACACTGCGTCTCCTAAGTATAACCCAAATGCCCGGTGTGCTTATCATTCTGATAGTCCCGGGCACACTACTGATGATTGCTGGGCCTTGAGAAACAAAATGCAAGATCTTATCGACGCAAAGGAAATTCAGTTTGAAGCGCCTGAGAGACCAAATGTTGTAACTGCTCCTATGCCTCAGCATAGAGTAAATGCCACTGAGGAAGAGTTGTATGTTGTTTCGGTGAATGGCGTTGCTACCCCTCTTTTGACTGTTAAGAGGAACTTACTACTAGCCGGTTTATTTCCGGGTTGTAGCAAGGGCTGCCTCCTGTGTGCTGTTATCCCTACCGGTTGTCCACTGCTGAAATCAGGCATCCAAAGCCTGATGGATAGCAAGGAAATTCTATTTAAGAAAACTGTTGTTCCATTTGTTGCTGTAGAAGAAATATCTGTTGTCAAAATTTACAATCCTGCCAAGGCTCCCGTGAAGAAACCAGTCCAAATTATGTCTGTTGCACCCATCACTATTACTGTCCTGGGGCCTCTCCCGTATGAGTCGGATAAAGCGGTCCCATGGCATTATGGAGCCGACGTGTATGTGCTCGGGGTGAAGCAGGAGTTCAACACCAATACCAGTATCAGTAACATCACTGGCCCCGCCATGATTACCCGCAGTGGCAGGCTCTTCTCGCCTGACATTGCACCGCCAGTTATCCGAAAACCTCTCACCATCACACCCGCAAGTGTGCATGTTCCAGTTCAAGTTCCTGTGTCTACTCCTGCCGCCGAGTCCTCTGATACTCGGGGCAAAGAAGTTGCTACCGATTCTCCTGCCAGGACGGAGGCACCAAAGAAGAAGACTGCTATGGAAGCCTCCCAACAAGAAATGGAAGAAATCCTTAAAATTATCAAAAAGAGTGACTTTAATGTCGTTGAACAGTTGGGGCATACTCCCTCCAAAATCTCCATGTTATCATTGCTGCTATGCTCAGAGGCCCATGCAAAAGCCCTGATTTCATTTCTGAAAACGACCCATGTGCCGCAAGAGACCTCCGCGGATCAATTCCCCGACTGTGTGGCTAATCTGACAGCTGACAATGGCTTAGGGTTCTCAGATGCTGACCTTACCGCCAAAGGGAAAAATCACAATGATGCCCTGCACGTCTCCATAGAGTGCAGGGGAACTACTCTCGCACACGTGTTGGTGGATACCGGCTCTTCCCTGAATGTTTTGCCCAAGAAAGCATTGGATCGCTTGGATTGTGAGGGCCTGGAGTTGAAACCTAGTAACATCATTGTTAGAGCCTTCGACGGTTCTAAGAGGATGGTGCACGGTGAAGTGGACATCCCTATTGTGTGGGTTCCCAAGTTTTCGACTCAACGTTCTATGTAATGGATATTCGTCCATCTTACTCCTGCTTATTGGGTCGACCCTGGATTCACAAAGCTGGGGCAGTAACTTCCACTCTACACCAAAAGCTCAAATACCCTGTCAAAGGGAAGATTGTTACTGTGCAGGGTGAGGAGGGATACATGGTTAGTCACTTGAAGTTATTCCGGTATATCGAGATGGACGGGGAGTTTATTGAAACCCCCTTTCAGCATTTTGAGGAAGTACCTCCAGTGTTGGCATCGGCTGAGGCAGTGATTGAAGAAGATTTTCCGTTGAAGATGGCGTCCTTGAAGGATGCCCGGGCTGCAATCGAGAAAGGCAATTGTGCAAACTGGGGTCAGCTTCCTGACTTCACTCAAAAGAACGACAAGTTTGGGCTGGGCTTTACTGCAGAGGCTCAGAGGGCTGTGCGCAAGGAAAAGATCAGAAAGGCTCTGGTGTTTATCTCCAACCCAAGGGTGAATGCTATTGAGGAGGATGTAGAGGAAGAAGAGTTTGACAGTTGGATCTACCCGACTACCAGCAACAGACCAAGCAACTGGACAGCAAAGGATTTTACACCTATCACATTTGTCACGCAGTAATTATTTCTTTTGATTTTCAATTTGTAACAAACAATATGTTAAAACTTTATTGGCTCGGTGTCCTACCCGGGGCATCGTAGCTCCATTTGTGAGGGCTTTTTGTATGACATTTCCATATATCATCAATCAAAACATTGGACGTTTGTTGCATTTCAAATCTTGTGCTCTTTTTCTTTATGTGTTATATATATTGCAAAACAGCTATATTTACACACACTCACTTATACAGGTTTCAATCCACTCTGGATCTCACTGGTAACAGCTCTGCTACCGCCAGTTATGACTTCGAGAATCCGATCAACTTGGCCGAAGACGAAGGTGAAGATGATTGTGAAGTTCCTGGTGAGCTCGCAAGACTGCTACTCCAGGAAGAGAGGGCTATTCAACCACATGAAGAGCCAGTGGAAACAGTTAACCTGGGTACTGAGACAGATAGGAAAGAGGTCAAGATTGGGGCTAATCTAGAGCTCAGCGTGAAGCAACGATTGATCCAGATGCTACGTGATTACATGGAGATATTTGCTTGGTCCTATGAAGACATGCCTGGTTTGGATGCCGACATTGTAGTTCATCACCTGCCAACCAAGGAAGACTGCCCCCCGGTAAAGCAAAAGGTCTGTCGTATGCGCCCTGAGATGTCTAAAAAGATCAAGGCTGAGGTTATGAAGCAATTCGATGCCGGGTTTCTAGCAGTAACTTCTTACCCTCAGTGGGTTGCCAATGTGGTGCCTGTGCCAAAGAAGGACGGTAAAGTCAGGATGTGTGTCGACTACAGGGACTTGAACAGGGCAAGCCCCAAGGATGACTTCCCCTTACCTCACATCGACGTTCTTGTCGACAATACTGCTCAACACAAGGTGTTCTCCTTCATGGATGGTTTTTCAGGGTATAATCAGATCAAGATGGCTCCGGAGGATATGGAAAAGACTACCTTTGTGACTCAGTGGGGCACCTTCTGTTATAAGGTCATGCCATTCGGATTGAAAGATGCTGGGGCAACCTATCGACGTGCCATGGTTGCTTTATTTCATGATATGATCCATCATGAGATTGAGGTATACGTTGATGACATGATTGCAAGGTCTCAAACTGAGGAGGAGCACCTTGACCATCTGAGGAAGTTGTTTGACCGACTCAAGTTATAAAAGCTGAGGTTGAATCCCAACAAATGCACCTTTGGGGTAAGATCCGGAAAATTGCTAGGTTTCATTGTAAGTGATAAAGGTATTTCGGTGGACCCTGCCAAGGTAAAAGCCATACAAGAGATGCCGACTCCAAAGACAGCTAAGGAAGTCAGAGGTTTCCTGGGACGACTGAATTACATTGCCCGATTCATCTCACATCTGACTGCTACGTGTGAGCCAATCTTCAAATTACTGAAGAAAGATCAAGTAGTACGCTGGAACGATGAATGTCAGGCTGCCTTTGAAAAGATAAAGGAATATCTCCAAGAGCCACTCATTCTTATACCACCAGTGGAAGGAAGACCTCTAATATTATACTTGACAGTACTTGACAATTCAATGGGGTGTGTGCTGGGGCAGCATGACGAGTCTAGCCGAAAAGAGCACGCTATTTATTACTTGAGCAAAAAGTTTACCGACTGTGAGTCTCGTTACTCACTGCTTGAGAAAACTTGCTGCGCTCTAGTATGGGCTGCTCGTCGACTGAGACAGTATATGCTGACTCACACTACTCTATTGATTTCAAAGATGGATCCCATCAAGTACATATTTGAAAAGCCTGCTCTGTCTGGAAGAATAGCGAGATGGCAAATGATCTTGACAGAATATGACATCCAGTATACAACTCAGAAAGCAATTAAAGGAAGTGTACTGGCATATCATTTGGCACACCAACCTGTGGACGATTACCAATCATTGAACTTTGATTTTCCGGACGAAGACATCATGGTGGTAACCGACTGTGAAGTACCTGGACCGGATGAAGGACCTGAGGAAGGATCCCGATGGTCTATGCATTTTGACGGAGCCTCCAATGCTTTGGGTAACGGCGTCGGCGCTGTAATCATATCTCCCAAAGGAACTCATACTCCACTCACCGCCCGATTGTGTTTCAACTGCACCAACAACATGGCAGAATATGAGGCATGTATCATGGGTTTACAAGCTGCAATTGACTTAAGGATCAAATTTCTGAGTGTCTTCGGAGATTCCGCTCTCGTGATCAATCAGATCAAAGGCGAGTGGGATACAAAACACCCAAATCTTATTCCTTACAAGGAGTATGTGTCAACCTTGCTTCCCCACTTTGAAGAAATAACTTTTGAGCACTTCCCAAGAGAGGAGAATCAGCTAGCGGACGCACTAGCTACGATGTCTTCAATGTTCAAAGTTAAATGGGACAACGAGGCTCCCCGGATCATTATCTGGAAGTTGGATGAACCGGCATACTGTTGCGATCTCGAGGCCGAGGAGGTGACTGAAAAACCCTGGTATCATGAGGTGAAGAGGTACTTGGAAGCTCATGAATACCCTGAAGGCGCATCTGTCAATGACAAGAAGTTCATGAGGAGGTTTGCGGCAAAATTCTTCCTCAGCAACGGCATTCTCTACAAACGGAATCATGATTCAACTCTACTACGTTGTGTGGATAAGGCTGAAGCAGAGAAGATCATGTTAGAACTGCATGAAGGTACATTCGGGACACATTCCAGCAGACACACCATGGCTAAGAAAATCCTTCGGGCAGGATATTTCTGGTCCACAATGGAAGCTGATTGTTACCAACACTCCCGAACTTGTCACAAATGTCAGATCTATGCTGACAAGGTGCATATTCCTCCGGTTCCTCTGAACGTCCTAACGGCACCTTGGCCTTTTGCAATGTGGGGCATTGATATGATTGGTGAGATCCGACCGACGGCATCCAACGGGCATCGTTTCATCTTAGTGGCGATCGATTACTTCACAAAGTGGGTTGAGGCAGCTTCCTATGCCACAGTAACCAAGAGCATCGCGGCACGTTTCATCCGGCATAATCTGATCTGTCGGTACGGCGTCCCGGAAAGAATCATTACGGACAATGGTACCAATCTTAATAACAAAATGATCACTGAACTCTGTGAACAATTCAAGATACAGCACCACAATTCTTCTCCCTACCGGCCGAAGATGAATGGGGCTGTAGAGGCGACAAATAAGAATATCAAGAAAATTGTGCAGAAGATAACAGTGACCTATAAAGATTGGCACGAGATGTTACCGTTCGCTCTTCACGGGTACCGTACCTCAGCAAGGACATCAACCGGGGCAACTCCTTTCTCCTTGGTCTATGGCATGGAGGCAGTCCTGCCAATTGAAGTCCAGATACCCTCTCTCCGAATAATGAAGGATGCGGATTTGAATGAAGATGACTGGATCCAGACTCGACTTGATCAATTAAATCTGATTGACGAAAAGAGGCTCACTGCTATCTGTCATGGTCAAACGTATCAAAAACGGATGATCAGGGCATTTAACAAGAAAGTCAAACCACAAGGGTATCAAGTTGGGGACCTGGTAATCAAACGCATCATCCTTCCTCAAAGTGATCCCCGGGGCAAATGGACCCCTACATACGAAGGGCCATTTGTGGTTAAGCATGTGTTCTCAGGAGGAGCCATGATCCTAACCACCATGGATGGCGACGACCTTCCTCACCCCGCTAATGCAGACATAGTGAAAAAATACTACGCATAAATAAAAGACCCGCTAGGTTGACATACCTAGGCAAAAATAAGGGCTTCCCGGCGAACCAAAAGGGTTCGGGCAAAAATAAGGGATGAAATGAAAAATTGTACACCCGGCAAGTCGAAAACCTGAAAAGGCGGCTTGGGCAAAAATGGGTATCCCGGTGGACTGAAAACCCGAAAGGGCGGTCCAGGCAAAAGTTAGGGGTAAAGCGTAACACTATGTCTCATTGGATCACTTCGCATCCGGAATTCGGTATCAACTATCTGGCTCAGATTTCGGCATCGACCAATCAGCTTCATCTTCGACCAAGCATCAAAGTGATGAGACGCTTGAAGACATAAAGGCGATAGCAGAGTTGGAACCCAGTGGGATTGTTCACATAGCTGTTTTGTTTCCTTTTCAAAATTGTAAATTCTATGTTATTTGGGCGGCGTCCTCTTACTAGGATGTCAGCCTCTTGTACAAAAACGCCTATTCACAGGCAAAGTTCAAATCAATACAAATTCACTTGTCCATACAAATTGCCATTGTTTTTCCTTTTTTTTGTTTTGTCTTGCGAAGGACGTCCAATGTGCATTTTTGATATATGCATTTGACATTAAATTGCTGATTCATAAATATTTGCATATGAAACGAAAGATTAATAACAGGTGACATCAGAAACGGGGGCAATGTGGAGTTGTCTGATGCAGTCTGGTTGCTTTGTCCGCCGAGGTACCAAGGTAGATCCGACTGAAGAATGTGACCAAATCATCTCAACGCCTCGCAGAGTAAGACCAGATTCAGCAATACTTTCTCCAAGCGGAGTTGATTCCCCGTCAATCCTGAAAAGGTACAAAATTTACCGGCAGGTCTTAAAGCTCATCCCCAATAGGTTCTGGAAGCTTGTTCCCTGCAGGGTACGGACGTCTCTCCAGAGCTTTATTCAGAGTTATTCCTCACAAGGGCTTATAACTGGGTTATCCTCATCTAATTGCCACGGAAGATCGCCTTCGGCGAGGTTCTTTCAATCCCCGGCAGGAGTCTATCTTTGGTATTCCCCAGCGGAGTTTATCTTTGGTGTTCCCCAGCGGGGTTTATCATCATTATCCCCAGCGAAATCTATCATTGAAGTCCTCAGCAGGCCTCTCATCAAAACTTCAGCAAAGTATCTCTTCCACAGAGCAATTCTCCGGCCGATCGTCAAGGATTTATTTTCCTAAGACGAAATTACATTCATAAACATTTCACATTTTCATACATCTTGTTTACATACATGATAAAGTGCATACAACACTATCTCATGTTGAACAGCATGACATCATGCATATCATACATCATGACATTGCATACAACTTATGTTTTTGCCTTTTCAGGGAAAAAGACAATCCCAAAGACAACTACCTTCAACTGTCACAATTCCAGATTCGATACCTGTATCTAGCCAGGGCACATCTGAGAGTGATCAGTTTCCAGAATCGACTCCTGTATCTAGCCAGGGCACGTCTGAAGAAGTTCGAAGATTCGATTCCTGTATCCAGCCAGGGCACATCTATCAACTACAACAGTTCCAGATTCGATTCCTGTATCCAGCCAGGGCATATCTGTTGACCACATTTCCAGACTCGACTCCTGTATCTAGCCAGGGCACGTCTGAAGAAGTTCGAAGATTCGATTCCTGTATCCAGCCAGGGCACATCTATCACCTACAACATTTCCAGATCCGATTCCTGTATCCAGCCAGGACATATCTGTTGACCACATTTCCAGACTCGATTCCTGTATCTAGTCAGGGCACGTCTGAAGAGTTCGAGGATTCAATTCCTGTATCCAGCCAGGGCACATCTGTGAGCGACCGATTGTAGATTCGATACCTGTATCCAGCCAAGGCATATCTGCATAAAGAGATTGAAGATCAAACACCTGTAACAAGCCAGGAAAACATCTGCCTCTCTCAAATACACAAGTTCTCGCTAAGGAATCTCTTATGC
Organism: Vicia faba; assembly: GCA_948472305.1. Classification (NCBI taxonomy): domain Eukaryota; kingdom Viridiplantae; phylum Streptophyta; class Magnoliopsida; order Fabales; family Fabaceae; genus Vicia; species Vicia faba. Next base: position 765,467,134 of record OX451741.1, on the reverse strand, counting down.
GATCAACACTTCCAAATGGCATCTATAAGCCCATTCCCGACAAATTTCTGTCATGTCTCCAGATGGCATCTATAAGCCCATCTCCCTATCCACCTATCCAAATGGCATCTATAAGCCCATTCCCGACATCACATTGTTGAGACTCCAATATGCGAGTGCAAATTTCCGGGCACTCTAGTGTCCAATCTCCTTTTACCCTCGAGTCACGAAAGGCAAACTTGCCAATCTAACTCTTCAGGTCCAAGAAGATTGAATAGGGGCAACTGTTGTACCCCAAAATTTGCCCTCCCATTTCCTCAACATTTTCTCATCACAAAACCCTTGAAGATCAAGATTCAGTTAGGGTTTCCTCTGCTCAAGACTTCTCCTTACACTGTGGACCCAAATTAGGGTTTGTGTTTGAACAAAGATGTTTTGACCTAAAATGCCTAAGATTACTTTCATGCTTCATGTTGGACTCCCAAGTTTATCCACACCAAGTTTCAAGTCTTAATTCCAAGTTTTTCCCAGTCAATTGGACAAATGACCTAGAAATCAGCTGTATTGGGGAAAAAGTCAACTGTGGCCAATTGACAGTCAAAACTCATGAAAATTGATCCACATCAACATTATGAACTCATATGGACCATTTGATCAAGTTTGGATCACAATTCCACAAGAAATTTGATCAGATCATCAAAGGGGCAAAATGGTCATTTTTAGGGTTTTGACTGCACAAAGGCAATTTTTGACTGTTTGACCTAGTCAATGGCAAACCAAACTTACATATGAACTCAAGGACCCCATGGAATTATCTTGACATGCTCAACAAACTCAAAAGATCCCAAATACACAAGATTGACAGTTGAATTTCCCAGTCAATTGATCAATTTTGACTGTATACTGAAAAGTCAAACTTTGACTTTTTGGTCAAAATCAAGAGTCAAGATTCATTTTTCATCAAAACATGTCAAATCATGAAACTTGTTCACCAAGAAACCAAGAAATGCAAATTAGGGTTTGAAATAGGAATTTTTCATAACTTAGAATTTTTCTAAGTTATGGAAAACCCTAATTTTTTTCCAACTTTGCCTCACTTTCTCACCAAGATTCATTTGGATTCAAACAAAAGTCAAAACATGAAAGTTGTAGCTTGTTGCATAATCTACAACTTTGATTCACAAAGTTTTCCCAAATGAGGCTTGTATCTCAAGTTACAAATTTTTGAATAAGGGCACTAAACCATTCATAACTTAGTGAAAATTTGACCTTTTTGACAAGGTTTTCTACCTAACTTCAAGGCCATTTTCCATACACTTCCACTTGGAATTTCAATTTTCATTTCAAATATGGATTGTATTACACATTCCAAGCTTTCCAAAATGTCCAAGAACTTCTCAAACAACCTCATGGTTAGGGAGAATCGAATTTTGCAAAATGGGAAAAAGTCACTTTTGTTCTTGGCCATGTACATGTTCATAACACTATGCATTTCAATCTCAGCATGCTTAAGCTACATTACAGGTCCTAAAACCCTTTGACACTCATAAATTTAATGCAAAACCATTGTGCCAAGTTGTTATTCTAAGCATTTGGACATTACATGGAGAATTAACCCTAAACTAGAAAAAGCATTATTTCCATTTTGAAAAAGGAGAACTTTATGTCAAGTTTGCAATCCAAGTGGTACAGTCCAAATCTTCTTGGCACAAGTTTGTGAGAAAATTGCACTGATCAAGGCCAATGTATGCAGCATAGTGTGAGGGCCTGTACAGGCTAGAATCATCAAGTGGCCATTGCTTGCTTCAAGTTCAAGTAAGATAGCATAAATTGTACCAACTCTCATATCAGCTTACAAACACTTAGACAAACTTATCAAACACATTCCACACATTGATCCAAAGCTGAAGCACGAGCCTTTCACCTCCAATCCCTCCCAAAACTCAGAATCACCTTGAAACTGCTCAAACAGAGCAACCCCTGCAGATTGAGTTCCAACTCTCAATCCTTTCAATCATTCTTGCCCAAACCAGTTCATACACCTTCCCTACCATCTATGCAAGCTAACCAAAAGCAAAAACACGACCTGTAATCCCTCTAACTGGTTCCACCATTTTCACATTTCTGACTTGCAGGTGAAGTGCTCTAGCTCGATTCAAAAGCTTTCAAGGCAAAGTAAATATTGGAACAGCATCACCACACCTCAAGGAAGCTACACCAACCATTATCTTGCCCTAAAAGCTTCTCCTTTGCCAGATAGAACTTCAACTGAACAGGTAAGTTTTTGAATTCGTATCTCTCTTATTAGGCATCATTAGCTCTAAGTTTGTGAATAAACAATGTTCTACTCATGCCACTGAACATGTACATGTTTTTACTTTTCATTTCTTTTGCTTGAGCTGTGAGAATTTAAGGTTTGAAAATGGCAGAAAACTTAGGTCAGGATTTGGGATTGTTAAAATTCTCTCTCATTTCTGAGAGTTAGGATGAGTTTTTTATATATTTGGAATCGTGATTCAATGCTTGACATGTTTTGTGTTGAAAGTTTATGCAAAAGCTCAAAGAATCAGGATGTTTGAATCCCTGTTACAAGCGCGCGTTTTTGGCTGGAGGTTGAAGAAGGTGTCTCATGGGCTGGGCCAGCTTTTGTTCTACTTTTCACACCATACAATTGCTTCTGCACCCCCTGAGCCCATTTGGTTTATTTTTAATGATTTCTGACTTTTTCTTTTTTTTGATTGATTCATTTATTTTTTCTCATGTTATTAAAAATACAAAAATCTTTGTTCTCACCATTTTTTAATTTATTAGGTATTTATGTGATTTTCTTTTGATTAATACACAAATAAATGAATATATACATTTCACTAAAAATATTGAGAAATATGTAAAAATACTTTTATTTTCATTTTTATTTTATTTTACCTTCTGAAAATACTTTATATAAAAAATACCTTTTTTTACAAATATTAAATATTATTATTATTATTTATATATATATAATACACATCTAAAACAATACATATATACATATATTATTTAATATATTTAGAGTAAATACAAAATATATACACTTTTGTCCTCTTTTTGTTATTATTAATATTTAATATAAAAATACATTTTTGACAAATACCTCATTTTATTTTATTTTTGTATATATGAATAAATATTTGTACATAATAAATGAATAATGTATTTTATTTAATAGAATTAGGGTTTTACCCTAAATATGAAAATACTCCAAAAATAATACCTTTTTATTTTCTTTTTATTTTACATAAATAATACTTTTTTTTCATACATATAAAAATTCTTTTTGCATTCTTGCATATTTGTTTTTTATTTTTATTTAATTTATGCAAATTAATCACCTTGTAAATAATTCAACATTGATGTAATAGTTTTAGGTTTAAATTCCTTGTCAAAATCCCCATTCGAACATTTGTACCCCCCTTCCCATATATGGTTTTGTAATAGCTTAGTAAATTTATTTTCGCACTTTATTGCTTACTAATTATACCATGTTAGAATTAGGGTTTGTATGCGAAAAACGACAAAATAGTTATGACCTAATCTCAAGACAAACAAGCATGAAAATGAACACACAAATCACACTTGCACCCCCTAGGGTATTCCACTTGTTGCCTTTCAAAATTGGGCCATGTTGCATGTTAGGTCTCTTTGGGCAAAACAAACAAATCAAATGATCATAGTCCCTCAATAACACTTTCAAAATATTGCCAAAACAAATGATCAAGTCCCTTAAAGAAAATGCCCAAAGATACTTGGCACCATTGCAATTATGGTCTAAACAATGACCCGCGCCCGTCCCTTTCACATCCTAACATGAGATTGTCCACCAAATACAATGGTGGAACAAACTTGTTAAAAGGGTTAAAACATAGCAATAATCTTTGAGAAATTTAAGAGTAGATAACCTCTTAGTTACTTGAATCAAACTTGCAAAAACAAAACACTTGCCTATTTTCTAAAACCACACTTCACCACACTTTCAAAAAACAACTTTCAAAAACAAATGAAAACATTTTCAAAAGACATACACCTTTGTATACATCCCCACATGGATCATTACAAAGGTTGCCACCACATTGGCTTCTTTTCAAAACATTTTCAAACCCACACACACACAAGCACCATTTCAAACAATTGAAAATAAAAGGCAAGTGATCTAAGCAAGTAACTAAGAGCCCATGGATAACCATGGATAGAAAGGGTGCTAATACCTTCCCTTTCTATAATTTACTCCCCGAACCCAAGAAAACATCTCAAAAGGTTTTTGCTGTGCTTTTTAACCTTTCCTTAGGATAAAATAAAAAGTCGGTGGCGACTCTTGCTCAACCGAAACATTTGCGAAAACAAACGCAAAACCTCAAGTCAGTTCTCCCACCGTATCACAGAACTGGCGACTCTGCTGGGGATTAATTAAAAGTGGAGTAACCTTAGGGTTTAGATCACCTTTGTTTTCAATTGATTGCTTTGTTTGCTTTTATATTTGTGGGCTTTGCATCGGAGTTTCATAGATCCTAACCCGGATCTGGGAAATACCCTTTTTAGGTAGCATAATCTGTGAGGGACCTGTCCGGCGTAGACCGACATGGGTGAAGCAGTGGCTACGTTGGTGTGGCATCTTGGTCTGTACCTATATCCCTTGTGTTGCAACGGGGAGAATATAGGTCTTCTAAGGAGTCATTAAACACCAACCAACCTTAGAACCCTAAATTGACCAAACTTGGCTATTAGGACAGTAGCAGTATGCTACACTCATTGAGGCTAAACTCTCGAGATGGTTCTGGCCGCAAGAAAAGATTGCGATGCTGGAGTTATGACCGATTGAGGGTAGCCAATGATTTGAGATCCTCTAGAACCCGGTTACTTTTGATAGGACAGGTTTTAACCAACGAAACTAAAAGAGGGTAATACCTAAACTTCATGCTGGCCTGAAACCTAAGGGTGTCTTGTGTGACTTGTGTGCCTTACCATGCTTGCCTATGTGAATACTTGTGGTGTGCTTCATCATAACATCATGCCATCATACCATTGCATGCATCCTGTATAAAGGACTAACCCATTTCAAAGACAAAAAGTTTCATCTTTGCTCTGTTTTGTAGGACATCATGATGCCCGTGCGTAGGAATACTATCCGGCTCAACTTTGTTCAACCACCAGTTTTGCTCAAGGATCTGGTTGGCAGGATTCCAAACACTTCTTCCTTCATCAACAGACATGGTTCTCTCCTTGGCTTGATCACTGCAAAATGGGACCAACAACTGATAAGTGTTCTGACCCAGTTTTATGACCCTCTGTATCATTGTTTCACCTTTCAAGACTTCCAGCTGGTTCCTACCCTGGAAGAATTCTCTTACCTGCTTGGGATCCCTGTCTTGGAACAAACTCCATTCACTGGTTTGGAAAAGACTCCTAGGCTTGAAGAGGTTGCTGCAGTCCTCCCCCTGACCAAAGAAGAGGTATTAGCTAACTGGGAAACTAGAAGTGGAGTTAAGGGATTTTTGGTCAAATTTCTGGTTGGCAAGGCTAATGATTTCTGGAATGACTTGGACTTCAAGGCGTACAAGGATATTCTGGATCTTTTGATCTATGGCCTGGTATTGTTTCCCAATCCTGACACCTTTATCAGTATCCATGTCATAAGGATCTTCATGTCTCGGAATCCTGTACCCACTCTTTTGGGCGATATCCTGCAACAACTCTATGCTCGTACTGCTCGAAAACGGGGAACTCCGTGGTGTTGTGCTCCTTTGCTAGTAAAGTGGTTTATTTTGCACCTTCCTAAGTTCGTGCTGAAGAATGAAGAAGGAAAAGGTTGGGCTCGGAGGTTAATGTCTCTCACAGATAATGACATCACTTAGACTCTCAGAGGTTTGGATGAGGTAGCTGTTATTGACCGTTGCGGAGAACACCCTAATGTTCCTTTGATTGGCATCCAAGGAGGAATCTCTTACAATCCCTGCTTAGCTCTCCGTCAGTTTGGAAGAGCCAGAGGAGTTGGGCCTCATGAAATGCTGGTTCCTCACTTTCATTTTGAGTTTCAGGCCGACAGTGACAAACTACGCCATGGATTCATTAGAGCTTGGGACAGAATTCACAAAGCTGACCCACATGAGTTGGGGCCAAAGACTTCTCTACCAATGGAACCCTATTGCAAGTGGGTCCGCATCTGTGCTCAGAGGTTAGGGATGCCGTACGAAGCTGTCAGACCTATCATTCTTGAATCTCCTGATGAAGATGGGGTTCCTCCAACTGTCCTCCCTCCTCAGATACCTACTGATTTTGACACAATGAAGAGATCTTGGGCGCAGCTAAAGGAAGAACGGGATTTCTATCGGGAGAAGTTCAACGAGCAGGAACGAAAGATCCAGAGACTGAGTAAGCAATTGGAGGAAGAGCGGGTCCTGAACAACTACATCAGCACTGAGAAAAGGAGGCCATGGGAGCATTGATGAGCTTTGGATATTTCCTTTTATAGCTTTTATTTCCTTTCCAGTATTTTTCATTCCTGTAATGCCTAAGGGCAAATTGTTGAACAATTGAAAATTTTAATCTAATGAAGTGTGTTTCCCTTTTTGTCTACAAAGTTGAATCTTGTTTGTCTTTGAAAACATAAAACATACGCATTCCATTGCACCATATGCATAGAAGGTACCCTATTTCACAGGTTGCTTAATCTCCTTCGCTGTTTATTTTGAACAGTCATCATGAATCCAGACTCATCCAGTGAGCAAGCCATCAAGGCCCTTCAGGCCCAAAGTACCCAGTTTCAAGAAATGGTCCTGAGCCTAGCCCAAGGTCAGCAAGAGTTAAAGACTCTACTCCTAAAGAAGAAGAAGAAAAAGAGGACTGCGTTGTTCAACACTGGACGCAGATTTGGGAACACACTCCATAATGAAGCTGAACCAACTACTTCTTCTGTTGAGAAAAACAGTCCCCAAGGGGGAGGAGCTCCTAGTCCCGCAGTCTCCGACAACGAGACGGACTATAATGACGAACAATACCCACCTGCTGCTGACAGATACAAGCAATTGGAGGACCTCTTGAGCGCCATGGAAATTCAGAATGTGCCGGGGCTGGATTTCAGAGATCTGGGGTTATCTTCTGGGGTAGTAATTCCACACAAATTTAAGGCGCCTGCCTTCGCCAAGTATGATGGGGTCTCCTGCCCAAAGCTGCATCTGAGGTCGTACGTAAGGAAAATCCAACCTTACACGGCGGATAAGAACCTTTGGATTCACTTCTTCAAAGAAAGCCTCTCGGGGTCACAGCTTGAATGGTTCTACCAATTAGATGGAACTAGCATCCGACACTGGGAAGATTTGGCAACCGCATTCTACAGACAATATCAATACAATTCTGATCTCGCTCCAACGCGTACCCAACTTCAGGGTATGTCTCTAGGAACGGGTGAAGGATTCAAAGAATATGCACAAAAATGGAGAGATTTGGCTGGCAGGGTGCAGCCTCCATTGACTGATCGTGAGCTGGTTGATATGTTCCTAGGGACTTTGTCTGGTCCATTTTTCAATCATTTGGTTGGTAACTCCTCCGCTGGGTTTACGGATTTGATTCTGACGGGAGATAGAATTGAAGCTGGCATTAGGTCAGGAAAGATACAAAAAGCTGCCTCCACAAGTACTGAGAAAAGGCCTTTCAAGAAAGAAGCGAGTGTCGTCTATGGTCCTAGAAGAAAAGTCAAGCCCGAAAGTCGCCAAGCCGTCAATGCTTTGGTCATTTCAAAACCTGTTGCTGCTCCTCAGCAGTACAATCAACAAAGAGGTGAAAGGCCCAAGAGGCAGTATACTCGGCTGAGTATGACCTTATCTCAAATTTTACCCCAACTGTTATCAACCAACTTGGTGACCCCCAAAGAAGTGCCAAAAGTAGTGAACACTGCGTCTCCTAAGTATAACCCAAATGCCCGGTGTGCTTATCATTCTGATAGTCCCGGGCACACTACTGATGATTGCTGGGCCTTGAGAAACAAAATGCAAGATCTTATCGACGCAAAGCAAATTCAGTTTGAAGCGCCTGAGAGACAAAATGTTGTAACTGCTCCTATGCCCCAGCATAGAGTAAATGCCATTGAGGAAGAGTTGTATGCTGTTTCGGTGAATGACGTTGCTACCCCTCTTTTGACTGTTAAGAGGAACTTACTACTAGCCGGTTTATTTCCGGGTTGTAGCAAGGGCTGCCTCCTGTGTGCTGTTATCCCTACCGGTTGTCCACTGCTGAAATCAGGCATCCAAAGCCTGATGGATAGAAAGGAACTTTTGTTTAAGAAAACTGTTGTTCCATTTGTTGCTGTAGAAGAAATATCTGTTGTCACAATTTACAATCCTGCCAAGGCTCCCGTGAAGAAACCAGTCCAAATTATGTCTGTTGCACCCATCACTATTACTGTCTCGGGGCCTCTCCCGTATGAGTCTGATAAAGCGGTCCCATGGCATTATGGAGCCGACGTGTATGTGCTCGGGGTGAAGCAGAAGTTCAACACCAATACCAGTATCAGTAACATCACTGGCCCCGCCAAGATTACCCGCAGTGGCAGGCTCTTCTCTCCTGACATTGCACCGCCAGTTATCCGAAAACCTCTCACCATCACACCCGCAAGTGTGCATGTTCCAGTTCAAGTTCCTGTGTCTACTCCTGCCGCCGAGTCCTCTGATACTCGGGGCAAAGAAGTTGCTACCAATTCGCCTGCCAGGACGGAGGCACCAAAGAAGAAGACTGCTATGGAAGCCTCCCAACAAGAAATGGAAGAAATCCTTAAAATTATCAAAAAGAGTGACTTTAATGTCGTTGAACAGTTGGGGCATACTCCCTCCAAAATCTCCATGTTATCATTGCTGCTATGCTCAGAGGCCCATGCAAAAGCCCTGATTTCATTTCTGAAAACAGCCCATGTGCCGCAAGAGACCTCCGCGGATCAATTCACCGACTGTGTGGCTAATCTGACAGCTGACAATGGCTTAGGGTTCTCAGATGCTGACCTTACCGCCAAAGGGAAAAATCACAATGATGCCCTGCACGTCTCCATAGAGTGCAGGGGCACTACTCTCGCACACGTGTTGGTGGATACCGGCTCTTCCCTGAATGTTTTTCCCAAGAAAGCATTGGATCGCTTGGATTGTGAGGGCCTGGAGTTGAAACCTAGTAACATCATTGTTAGAGCCTTCGACGGTTCTAAGAGGATGGTGCACGGTGAAGTGGACATCCCTATTGTGTGGGTTCCCAAGTTTTCGACTCAACGTTCTATGTAATGGATATTCGTCCATCTTACTCCTGCTTATTGGGTCGACCCTGGATTCACAAAGCTGGGGCAGTAACTTCCACTCTACACCAAAAGCTCAAATACCCTGTCAAAAGGAAGATTGTTACTGTGCAGGGTGAGGAGGAATACATGGTTAGTCACTTGAAGTCATTCCGGTATATCGAGATGGACGGGGAGTTTATTGAAACCCCCTTTCAGCATTTTGAGGAAGTACCTCCAGTGTTGGCATCGGCTGAGGCAGTGATTGAAGAAGATTTTCCGTTGAAGATGGCGTCCTTGAAGGATGCCCGGGCTGCAATCGAGAAAGGCAATTGTGCAAACTGGGGTCAGCTTCCTGACTTCACTCAAAAGAACGACAAGTTTGGGCTGAGCTTTACTGCAGAGGCTCAGAGGGCTGTGCGCAAGGAAAAGATCAGAAAGGCTCCGGTGTTTATCTCCAACCCAAGGGTGAATGCTATTGAGGAGGATGTAGAGGAAGAAGAGTTTGACAGTTGGATCTACCCGACTACCAGCAACGGACCAAGAAACTGGACAGCAAAGGATTTTACACCTATCACATTTGTCACGTAGTAATTATTTCTTTTGATTTTCAATTTGTAACAAACAATATGTTAAAACTTTATTGGCTCGGTGTCCTACCCGGGGCATCGTAGCTCCATTTGTGAGGGCTTTTTGTATGACATTTCCATATATCATCAATCAAAACATTGGACGTTTGTTGCATTTCAAATCTTGTGCTCTTTTTCTTTATGTGTTATATATATTGCAAAACAGCTATATTTACACACACTCACTTATACAGGTTTCAATCCACTCTGGATCTCACTGGTAACAGCTCTGCTACCACCAGTTATGACTTCGAGAATCCGATCAACTTGGCCGAAGACGAAGGTGAAGATGATTGTGAAGTGCCTGGTGAGCTCGCAAGACTGCTACTCCAGGAAGAGAGGGCTATTCAACCACATGAAGAGCCAGTGGAAACAGTTAACCTGGGTACTGAGACAGATAGGAAAGAGGTCAAGATTGGGGCTAATCTAGAGCTCAGCGTGAAGCAACGATTGATCCAGATGCTACGTGATTACATGGAGATATTTGCTTGGTCCTATGAAGACATGCCTGGTTTGGATGCCGACATTGTAGTTCATCACCTGCCAACCAAGGAAGACTGCCCCCCGGTAAAGCAAAAGGTCTGCCGTATGCGCCCAGAGATGTCTGAAAAGATCAAGGCTGAGGTTATGAAGAAATTCGACGCCGGGTTTCTAGTAGTAACTTCTTACCCTCAGTGGGTTGCCAATGTGGTGCCAGTGCCGAAGAAGGACGGTAAAGTCAGGATGTGTGTCGACTACAGGGACTTGAACAGGGCAAGCCCCAAGGATGACTTCCCCTTACCTCACATCAACGTTCTTGTCGACAATACTGCTCAACACAAGGTGTTCTCCTTCATGGATGGTTTTTCAGGGTATAATCAGATCAAGATGGCTCCGGAGGATATGGAAAAGACTACCTTTGTGACTCAGTGGGGCACCTTCTGTTATAAGGTCATGCCATTCGGATTGAAAAATGCTGCGGCAACCTATCAACGTGCCATGGTTGCTTTATTTCATGATATGATCCATCATGAGATTGAGGTATACGTTGATGACATGATTGCAAGGTCTCAAACTGAGGAGGAGCACCTTGACCATCTGAGGAAGTTGTTTGACCGACTCAAGTTATACAAGCTGAGGTTGAATCCCAACAAATGCACCTTTGGGGTAAGATCCGGAAAATTGCTAGGTTTCATTGTAAGTGATAAAGGTATTCAGGTGGACCCTGCCAAGGTAAAAGCAATACAAGAGATGCCGACTCCAAAGACAGAGAAGGAAGTCAGAGGTTTCTTGGGACGACTGAATTACATTGCCCGATTCATCTCACATCTGACTGCTACTTGTGAGCCAATCTTCAAATTACTGAAGAAAGATCAAGTAGTACGCTGGAACGATGAATGTCAGGCTGCCTTTGAAAAGATAAAGGAATATCTCCAAGAGCCACCCATTCTTATGCCACCAGTGGAAGGAAGACCTCTAATATTATACTTGGCAGTACTTGACAATTCAATGGGGTGTGTGCTGAGGCAGCATGACGAGTCTGGCCGAAAAGAGCCCGCTATTTATTACTTGAGCAAAAAGTTTACCGACTGTGAGTCTCGTTACTCACTGCTTGAGAAAACTTGCTACGCTCTAGTATGGGCTGCTCGCCGACTGAGACAGTATATGCTGACTCACACTACTCTATTGATTTCAAAGATGGATCCCATCAAGTACATATTTGAAAAGCCTGCTCTGTCTGGAAGAATAGCGAGATGGCAAATGATCTTGACAGAATATGACATCCAGTATACAACTTAGAAAGCAATTAAAGGAAGTGTACTGGCAGATCATTTGGCACACCAACCTGTGGATGATTACCAATCATTGAACTTTGATTTTCCGGACGAAGACATCATGGTGGTAACCGACTGTGAAGTACCTGGATCGGATGAAGGACCTGAGGAAGGATCCCGATGGTCTATGCATTTTGACGGAGCCTCCAATGCTTTGGGTAACGGCGTCGGCGCTGTAATCATATCTCCCAAAGGAACTCATACTCCACTCACCGCCCGATTGTGTTTCAACTGCACCAACAACATGGCAGAATATGAGGCATGTATCATGGGTTTACAAGCTGCAATTGACTTAAGGATCAAATTTCTGAGTGTCTTCGGAGATTCCGCTCTCGTGATCAATCAGATCAAAGGCGAGTGGGATACGAAACACCCAAATCTTATTCCTTACAAGGAGTATGTGTCAACCTTGCTTCCCCACTTTGAAGAAATAACTTTTGAGCACTTCCCAAGAGAGGAGAATCAGCTAGCGGACGCACTAGCTACGATGTCTTCAATGTTCAAAGTTAAATGGGACAACGAGGCTCCCCGGATCATTATCTGGAAGTTGGATGAACCGGCATACTGCTGCGATCTCGAGGCCGAGAAGGTGACTGAAAAACCCTGGTATCATGAGGTGAAGAGGTACTTGGAAGCTCATGAATACCCTGAAGGCGCATCTATCAATGACAAGAAGTTCATGAGGAGGTTTGCGGCAAAATTCTTCCTCAGCAACGACATTCTCTACAAACGGAATCATGATTCAACTCTACTACGTTGTGTGGATAAGGCTGAAGCAGAGAAGATCATGTTAGAACTGCATGAAGGTACATTCGGGACACATTCCAGCAGACACACCATGGCTAAGAAAATCCTTCGGGCAGGATATTTCTGGTCCACAATGGAAGCTGATTGTTACCAACACTCCCGAACTTGTCACAAATGTCAGATCTATGCTGACAAGGTGCATATTCCTCCGGTTCCTCTGAACGTCCTAACGGCACCTTGGCCTTTTGCAATGTGGGGCATTGATATGATTGGTGAGATCCGACCGACGGCATCCAACGGGCATCGTTTCATCTTAGTGGCGATCGATTACTTCACAAAGTGGGTTGAGGCAGCTTCCTATGCCACAGTAACCAAGAGCGTCGCGGCACGTTTCATCCGGCATAATCTGATCTGTCGGTACGGCGTCCCGGAAAGAATCATTACGGACAATGGTACCAATCTTAATAACAAAATGATCACTGAACTCTGTGAACAATTCAAGATACAGCACCACAATTCTTCTCCCTACCGGCCGAAGATGAATGGGGCTGTAGAGGCGGCAAATAAGAATATCAAGAAAATTGTGCAGAAGATGACAGTGACCTATAAAGATTGGCACGAGATGTTACCGTTCGCTCTTCACGGGTACCGTACCTCAGCAAGGACATCAACCGGGGCAACTCCTTTCTCCTTGGTCTATGGCATGGAGGCAGTCCTGCCAATTAAAGTCCAGATACCCTCTCTCCGAATAATGAAGGATGCGGATTTGAATGAAGATGACTGGATCCAGACTCGACTTGATCAATTAAATCTGATTGACGAAAAGAGGCTCACTGCTATCTGTCATGGTCAAACGTATCAAAAACAGATGATCAGGGCATTTAACAAGAAAGTCAAACCACAAGGGTATCAAGTTGGGGACCTGGTAATCAAACGCATCATCCTTCCTCAAAGTGATCCCCGGGGCAAATGGACCCCTACATACGAAGGGCCATTTGTGGTTAAGCATGTGTTCTCAGGAGGAGCCATGATCCTAACCACCATGGATGGCGACGACCTTCCTCACCCCGCTAATGCAGACATAGTGAAAAAATACTATGCATAAATAAAAGACCCGCTAGGTTGACATACCTAGGCAAAAATAAGGGCTTCCCGGCGAACCAAAAGGGTTCGGGCAAAAATAAGGGATGAAATGAAAAATTGTACACCCGGCAAGTCGAAAACCTGAAAAGGCGGCTTGGGCAAAAATGGGTATCCCGGTGGACTGAAAACCCGAAAGTGCGGTCCAGGCAAAAGTTTGGGGTAAAGCGTAACACTATGTCTCATTGGATCACTTCGCATCCGGAATTCGGTATCAACTATCTGGCTCAGATTTCGGCATCGACCAATCAGCTTCATCTTCGACCAAGCAGCAAAGTGATGAGACGCTTGAAGACATAAAGGCGATAGCAGAGTTGGAACCCAGTGGGATTGTTCACATAGCTGTTTTGTTTCCTTTTCAAAATTGTAAATTCTATGTTATTTGGGCGGCGTCCTCTTACTAGGATGTCAGCCTCTTGTACAAAAACGCCTATTCACAGGTAAAGTTCAAATCAATACAAATTCACTTGTCCATACAAATTGCCATTGTTTTTCCTTTTTTTTTGTTTTGTCTTGCGAAGGACGTCCAATGTGCATTTTTGATATATGCATTTGACATTAAATTGCTGATTCATAAATATTTGCATATGAAACGAAAGATTAATAACAGGTGACATCAGAAACGGGGGAAATGTGGAGTTGTCTGATGCAGTCTGGTTGCTTTGTCCGCCGAGGTACCAAGGTAGATCCGACTGAAGAATGTGACCAAATCATCTCAACGCCCCGCAGAGTAAGACCAGATTCAGCAATACTTTCTCCAAGCGGAGTTGATTCCCCGTCAATCCTGAAAAGGTACAAAATTTACCGGCAGGTCTTAAAGCTCATCCCCAGTAGGTTCTGGAAGCTTGTTCCCTGCAGGGTACGGACGTCTCTCCCGAGCTTTATTCAGAGTTATTCCTCACAAGGGCTTATAACTGGGTTATCCTCAGCTAATTGCCACGGAAGATCGCCTTCGGCGAGGTTCTTTCAATCCCCGGCAGGAGTCTATCTTTGGTATTCCCCAGCGGAGTTTATCTTTGGTGTTCCCCAGCGGGGTTTATCATCATTATCCCCAGCGGAATCTATCATTGAAGTCCTCAGCAGGCCTCTCATCAAAACTTCAGCAAAGTATCTCTTCCACAAAGCAATTCTCCGGCCGATCGTCAAGGATTTATTTTCCTAAGACGAAATTACATTCATAAACATTTCACATTTTCATACATCTTGTTTACATACATGATAAAGTGCATACAACACTATCTCATGTTGAACAGCATGACATCATGCATATCATACATCATGACATTGCATACAACTTATGTTTTTGCCTTTTCAGGGAAAAAGACAATCCCAAAGACAACTACCTTCAACTGTCACAATTCCAGATTCGATACCTGTATCTAGCCAGGGCACATCTGAGAGTGATCAGTTTCCAGACTCGACTCCTGTATCTAGCCAGGGCACGTCTGAAGAAGTTCGAAGATTCGATTCCTGTATCCAGCCAGGGCACATCTATCAACTACAACAGTTCCAGATTCGATTCCTGTATCCAGCCAGGGCATATCTGTTGACCACATTTCCAGACTCGACTCCTGTATCTAGCCAGGGCACGTCTGAAGAAGTTCGAAGATTCGATTCCTGTATCCAGCCAGGGCACATCTATCAACTACAACATTTCCAGATATGATTCCTGTATCCAGCCAGGACATATCTGTTGACCACATTTCTAGACTCGATTCCTGTATTTAGCCAGGGCACGTCTGAAGAGTTCGATGATTCAATTCCTGTATCCAGCCAGGGCACATCTGTGAGCGACCGATTGTAGATTCGATACCTGTATCCAGCCAAGGCATATCTGCATAAAGAGATTGAAGATCAAACACCTGTAACAAGCCAGGAAAACATCTGCCTCTCTCAAATACACAAGTTCTCGCTAAGGAATCTCTTATGCGATCAACACTTCCAAATGGCATCTATAAGCCCATTCCCGACAAATTTCTGTCATGTCTCCAGATGGCATCTATAAGCCCATCTCCCTATCCACCTATCCAAATGGCATCTATAAGCCCATTCCCGACATCACATTGTTGAGACTCCAACATGCGAGTGCAAATTTCCGGGCACTCTAGTGTCCAATCTCCTTTTACCCTCGAGTCACGAAAGGCAAACTTTCCAATCTAACTCTTCAGGTCCAAGAAGATTGAACAGGGGCAACTGTTGTACCCCAAAATTTTCCCTCTCATTTCCTCAACATTTTCTCATCACAAAACCCTTGAAGATCAAGATCCAGTTAGGGTTTCCTCTGCTCAAGACTTCTCCTTACACTGTGGACCCAAATTAGGGTTTGTGTTTGAACAAAGATGTTTTGACCTAAAATGCCTAAGATGACTTTCATGCTTCATGTTGGACTCCCAAGTTTATCCACACCAAGTTTCAAGTCTTAATTCCAAGTTTTGCCCAATCAATTGGACAGATGACCTAGAAATCAGCTGTATTGGGGAAAAAGTCAATTGTGGCCAATTGACAGTCAAAACTCATGAAAATTGATCCACATCAACATTATGAACTCATATGGACCATTTTATCAAGTTTGGATCACAATTCCACAAGAAATTTGATCAGATCATCAAAGGGGCAAAATGGTTATTTTTAGGGTTTTGACTGCACAAAGGCAATTTTTGACTGTTTGACCTAGTCAATGGCAAACCAAACTTACATATGAACTCAAGGACCCCATGGAATTATCTTGACATGCTCAACAAACTCAAAAGATCCCAAATACACAAGATTGACAGTTGAATTTCCCAGTCAATTGATCAATTTTGACTGTATATTGAAAAGTCAAACTTTGACTTTTTGGTCAAAATCAAGAGTCAAGATTCATTTTTCATCAAAACATGCCAAATCATGAAACTTGTTCACCAAGAAACCAAGAAATGCAAATTAGGGTTTGAAATAGGAATTTTTCATAACTTAGAATTTTTCTAAGTTATGGAAAACCCTAATTTTTTTCCAACTTTGGCTCACTTTCTCACCAAGATTCATTTGGATTCAAACAAAAGTCAAAACATGAAAGTTGTAGCTTGTTGCATAATCTACAACTTTGATTCACAAAGTTTTCCCAAATGAGGCTTGTATCTCAAGTTACAAATTTTTGAATAAGGGCACTAAACCATTCATAACTTAGTGAAAATTTGACCTTTTTGACAAGGTTTTCTACCTAACTTCAAGGCCATTTTCCATACACTTCCACTTGGAATTTAAATTTTCATTTCAAAGATGGATTGTATTACACATTCCAAGCTTTCCAAAATGTCCAAGAACTTCTCAAACAACCTCATGGTTAGGGAGAATCGAATTTTGCAAAATGGGAAAAAGTCACTTTTGTTCTTGGCCATGTACATGTTCATAACACTATGCATTTCAATCTCAGCATGCTTAAGCTACATTACAGGTCCTAAAACCCTTTGACACTCATAAATTTAATGCAAAACCATTGTGCCAAGTTGTTATTTGATCGCACTAAATCGCACTATGTTTCTGACTCAAATATCACATGTTTTCCTTAGTTTTTATTGTCATTTTCTCGTATTATATTCCTTTTTCCTTTGTTTTCAGGATTCTTGTCATTTCAGAGCCTTCTGTGAAGAAACGAGCCAAAACGCCAAGAAATTAGGGTTTTTCAAGATATTCTGCACTTATGGCGTTCAGCGCCGCGCTGGCTACAGGGAACGCGATGACGTGGCCCACTTTCACCCAGAGATCAACTGCCACGTTCCCATGATGTGGCAGTTCCATGCACCGCGCCCGCGGCCACCCCCATCGCGCCCGCGGCCTTCACAACAAGCTTCCCGCTCAAAAGAAGTTAAGGGGCATGCTGGTCCTTACGCACCTCAAAGATCCTCTATAAATAGTTTTTGATTCTCATTCTTTAGTTTCATCCAAGCTTAGTATAATCTTAAGCCATATACTATCAGTTTCTGTAAAGTAATAATCTCTTCACATCGGGGAGTTATTGCGGTGTAGATTGAGTTGTAATCGAGTCTTGGAGCACTTTGGTTGAAGTTCATCATACCAGCCTTACCTTTCCGTAGATTTGTATCAGATTCAAGTCTCCGACCGGAGCAAGGTTCTATTTTATTGCATTTCTTTATTTAATTGCTCTTACCATAGTCTACATGTTTTATAGACTTTAAATGCTCTTACCATAGTCTACACGTTTTATAGACTTTAAATGCTCTTACCATAGTCTACACGTTTTATAGACTTTAAATGCTCTTACCATAGTCTACACGTTTTATAGACTTTAAATGCTCTTACCATAGTCTACACGTTTTATAGACTTTAAATGCTCTTACCATAGTCTACACGTTTTATAGACTCGCACTTATTATGTCTGGCTAAACTATAAAGGTTAGGATGTAATGATTGTCATCATGGTCGTGTTCCAATTATCATGCTAGTGAAAATACTCTGGGGATGTTTTGCTTCTAACTTAAGTCAATTGTGTTTAAATGTTTATTGGGTAAGATCGAAAGCCGTCCAAACTAATGATATGACTTGATTATTATTTAACCAAACAAAAAGAGCGAAAGCCGTTGATTGGTTAAATAGGAATCATTGACCTTTTTAGAAAACGATTTTGAAACTATTTTCGGACGCGTTTGTAGGTTTGAAATCTGACTCTTGGTCAAAAGCCAAAAGTCTCTTTAAGTTAATCTTTCCAAGTAAAATCACTTTTCTGTTAAGTCAAAACTATCAATTTCTTAAAAATAGGTTTACCTCTTTAACGCGGAAGGCACCCTTTATATGTGACAATAAAGGAATTTAATTTAAAGAGTAAACTCGGTTCTTAGTAGTCAAAAGCTACAAGTTCCCGTTAAATTGATTCTTTGCTATCAATAGAAAATACTGCCCCATAAGTAGTTTTATCTACGCATGACCGGACCAATATCTGATTACATGATTTACATTCCAACCTGTCTTTTAAACTGTTATTTACCTCGCTCATTTACTTTGTGCACTGCACTCACATCAATATTCTTGTTCGCCTTAGATAAGCACCTTAGCAATAGAGTTGATAGATTGACAATTGGTCTCTGTGGTTCGATAATCTTATATATTACTTCGATAGGCTGTACACTTGCAGTACTACATTTAGGCTATACGTTACAGATTAAACCCATCAAGTTTTTGTCGCCGTTGCCGGGGACCAACTTCGTCAAATTTCGTACCCTATTGTTATCCCGTTTAGACTAAGGCTATTCTAGCCGGTAGATGCGTAGAAATCGTAGCACCGGTAACCTAATAGATCCTTTAGTAGAACCTGAACGTTACGCTCGTGCCCGTCTTTTTATACGCAAGATAAGAAGAGCTATGGCAGAAGATCGTAACCAAAGACCGCTCAAGGAATTCGCCCAACCATCTAACGAGGAACCTAGTTCTAGTATAGTAAACCCTGCTATAACTACCAACAACTTTGAACTAAAACCCTCGTTATTACAATTAGTACAACAAAACCAATTCGCTGGTCTCGCTACCGAGAACCCGAATCAACATTTAAAGGTATTTATCCAGTTAGCTGACACCCTTAAGGCAAATGGAGTCACACCCGAAGCTATCCGATTAAGATTGTTTCCTTTTTCCCTTAGAGGTAAAGCTCACGACTGGTTAGACGCCCTTCCAACTAACTCAATAACAACTTGGGAAGACCTTAGGAGAGCCTTTCTTGCGAGGTATTTTCCACCAAGCAAGACCGCTGTTCTTAGGAACCTGATCACTTGTTTCACCCAAAACCAAGGCGAATCACTTTTTGATGCCTGGGAGAGATATAAAGAACTTTTAAGAGCTTGTCCGCACCATGGCCTGGAGCAATGGTTAATCATACATACCTTCTATAATGGACTCCATTACAACACAAAGATGTCCATAGACGCTGCCGCTGGCGGAGCGTTGATGAACAAACCTTACCCTGACGCTTGTGCCCTAATAGAGGACATGGCCCAAAACCACGCCCAGTGGGGATTAGAACGAGCGACAGTAGAGAAAAAGGAGAGCCATGGAGGAAAGCATGAGGTAAGTTGCATGGACATGATTAATGCCAAGATGGACGCACTAGCTTTGAGAGTCGAGAACATGTCTCAAAACCCAACTACAGTAGCAGCAATCCAATCGGAATGTGAACTCTGTGGAACTCAAGGACATAAAACCGTTGACTGTAACCTTTTGAACGAATCTAGCTCAGACCAAGTTAACTATACCCAAGGGAACCCTTTCTCGAATACCTACAATCCTGGATGGAGGAACCACCTGAATTTCTCTTACAAAAACAATAACCCTATCCAAAATCCCGGACCTTCGAGACCTCAAGGATTCCAAACGCAAAAACAAAACCAACCTATGCAAATAGTGCCCCCAAGACCAAACCTTAAAGAAACTCTGGACACCTTTATTCAAACTCAAACTCAGCAAAATAAGGAGTTTATGAACCAACACATTCACATGAACGAACTGGTTACTCAACTAGCAACCAAGTTTGACCAGATAATAACCCACACCAAAATGCTTGAGACTCAGATTTCCCAAGTAGCACAAAACACCTCTGTACAAGTTGCACCTGGAGGACAATTCCCTGGACAAACTCAACCAAATCCAAAAGGCCAAGCAAATTCTATCACCTTAAGAAGTGGAACTGCTTATGAAGGGGCCTAGAAATCCTAACTTAAGCACATCAGAAAAACCTATGGAAGATGCTACGCCTAAAGACCAGGTAGAGGAACCAGAGAAACCAGAAAAGCAATCAAAACCAGAAGTAGAGAAAAACACTCAACAACCTTATAAACCACCTATTCCGTTCCCACAGAGGCTGAAAAACACCAAAGTAGAAAACCAGTACCAAAAGTTTATTAAGGTAATAGAGAAACTCCATGTTGAGATTCCTTTTACTGAAGCTATAACCCAGATACCATCATATGCTAAGTTTTTGAAAGATATTTTGACCAATAAACGGCGACTCGACGATCCCAAGCCTTTAGAATGCCATTCTATATCCGAAAATAAACTCGCCAAGAAAGATAAAGACCCTGGAAGTTTTTCTATCCCTTGCATCCTAGGTAACCATATGATAGACAAAGCATTTTTAGACCTAGGAGCAAGCGTAAGTCTGATGCCTCTGGCCGTCTGTAAGAGGTTAAAATTAGGAGAACTTCAACCTACTAAGATGTCCTTACAACTAGCTGATAGATCTGTCAAATATCCCATGGGTATTTTAGAAGACATACCTGTCAAGATTGGTCAGTTGTACATTCCGACCGACTTCGTCGTAATGGATATCAAAGAAGATGAAGACATCCCAATCCTCTTAGGAAAACCCTTCCTATCGACCGCCGGAGCTATAATAGATGTTAAGAAAGGGAAACTGACTTTCGAGGTAGGAGATGAAAAGATTGAGTTCATTTTATCAAAATTTCTAATGGCACCAGTGATAGGAGATGCGTGTTATGCCATCGACATCATTGATGAATGTGTAAATGAGCTCGAACAAAACGAATTTTTAATCAAATTACCATCAACCCCTATTTTAGAGGATGACGGATTTGAGAGTATCGAACCGTACATTGACGACAACCTTTTCGAATGCTTAGCTCTTACCCATGACCTTATGCCACGTACTGAGAAAACCACTATAGAACTTAAGGAACTACCCAAGAATCTAAGATATGAGTTTTTGGATGAGGAGATGAATAGACCTGTTATAATTAGCGCCGCTCTAAACCAAATAGAAACAAATCAACTCTTAGATACCTTGCGAAAATATCCCTCAGCTTTATGGTATAAAGTTTCAGATTTAAGAGGTATAAGCCCATCTGTATGCATGCATCGGATTATGCTAGAAGAAGATTCAAAACCCTCAAGAGAACATCAAAGAAGAATAAACCCTATCATGAGTGATGTAGTCAAAAAAGAAGTTCTTAAGTTATTAGAGGCTGGTATCATATACCAAATTTCGGATAGTGAATGGGTAAGCCCAGTCCATGTGGTACCCAAGAAAGGAGGTATCACTGTTCTGAAAAATGAGAAAGGTGAGCATGTGGCAAAACGAACAGAAGGAGGATGGCGTATGTGTATTGACTACAGAAAGTTGAATAAGGCAACGAGAAAAGACCATTTTCCTCTCCCATTTATAGATCAGATGCTTGAACGTCTAGCAAGACACTCATGTTTCTGCTATCTTGATGGGTATTCAGGTTTTTTCCAAATCCCTATTCACCCAGAGGACCAAGAAAAAACCACATTTACCTGCCCTTATGGAACATTCGCTTATAGACGAATGCCCTTTGGACTCTGTAATGCACCTGCCACTTTCCAACGTTGTATGATGTCAATTTTCGCAGACTACCTAGATGGAATTATGGAAGTATTTATGGACGATTTTTCAGTGTGTGGGTTTGATTTCAAAAACTGCCTCTCGAACTTAGAGAAAATCTTAAAAAGATGTGTGGAAGTAAACCTTGTGTTGAATTGGGAAAAGTGCCACTTTATGGTAAATGAAGGGATAGTCTTGGGACACATTATTTCCGAAAGAGGTATAGAAGTCGATAAGGCCAAGATAGAAGTTATAGAAAACTTAAACCCACCTAAGACCGTTAGGGAAATAAGAAGTTTCCTAGGACATGCCGGGTTCTACCGACGTTTCATCAAGAATTTTTCCGCAATAACAAAACCTTTAACTAACTTATTGATGAAGGATGTCGAGTTTGAATTCGACCAAAAATGTCTTGAAGCCTTTGAAGTTTTAAAGCAAGCTCTTATTTCAGCACCTATCATAAGACCACCTGATTGGACACAACCCTTTGAAATCATGTCCGATGCCAGTGATTTCGCTGTAGGAGTTGTACTAGGGCAAAGAAAAGACAAGAAACTGCATGCAATTTACTACGCTAGTAGAACACTAGACGCTGCCCAGCTAAATTATACAACCACAGAAAAGGAATTGCTAGCCGTAGTTTTTGCTATTGATAAATTTCGATCTTATTTGGTGGGAGCAAAAATAATAGTATACACAGATCATGCAGCAATCCGGTACTTGTTAAGTAAGAAAGATGCTAAGCCTAGATTGCTCAGATGGGTACTTTTACTCCAAGAATTTGACTTGGATATTAAGGATAAAAAAGGAGCTGAAAACTTAGTAGTTGATCATCTCTCTAGGTTAGAACACCTCAAGCCTGAACTAATACCTATAGACGATCACTCTGCTTATGAAAGATTAATAGCTGGGATAAACTCAACTGAAGAAGAGACCTATGAGGAAATCTCAACCATGAACAACATACCATGGTACGCAGATATTGTGAATTATCTAGCCGCTGATATCATACCCCCTGATTTAAGCTACCAACAGAAGAAGAAGTTTTTTAGAGATGTTAAACACTTCTTTTGGGATGAACCCCTCCTATTCAAAAGAGGAATAGATAATATATTCAAACGATGTGTGCCGGAAGAAGAAGTAGGCAACGTCATTAAACACTGTCATGCTTCACCTTATGGTGGACATGCAAGCACGTCTAAAACATGCGCCAAAATATTTCAAGCAGGTTTTTATTGGCCTACTGTATGGCGCGATGTCCACACTTACATTACAAAATGTGACCGATGCCAACGCACTGGGAACATCTCAAGACGTGATGAAATGCCTTTAAGTAACATCCAAGAAGTGGAAATATTTGATGTCTGGGGTATAGATTTCATGGGACCTTTTCCTTCCTCAATGGGTAACAAGTATATCCTAGTAGCTGTCGATTATGTCTCAAAGTGGATCGAAGCTGTTGCATCACCCACAAACGACACCAAGGTAGTTATCAAACTGTTTAAGAATATTATTTTTCCTAGGTTTGGAACCCCGAGGTTAGTCATAAGTGATGGAGGATCACATTTTATATCTAAGATATTTGACAAGCTTCTAAGCAAATACGGAGTAAAACATAGAGTAGCATCACCATATCACCCGCAAACCAGTGGCCAAGTAGAAGTATCGAATAGGGAGATTAAGCAGATCCTAGAAAAAACCGTATCACTATCCAGAAAAGACTGGTCTGGAAAACTTAAAGACGCCCTATGGGCTTATAGAACGGCTTATAAAACCCCTATTGGAACAACTCCTTATCAGTTGGTTTATGGAAAGTCCTGTCATTTACCCTTCGAACTAGAACATAAAGCCTATTGGGCCATTAAATCCTTGAATCTAGATTACCTAAAAGCCGGAGAAAAACGTATCCTGGACATTCACAAGTTAGAAGAGCTTCGCTTGAATGCCTATGAGAATGCCATCATATATAAGGAAAGAACCAAGATGTGGCATGATAAAAAAATCATCAAGAAAGATTTCAACATTGGTGATCCTGTTCTCCTATTTAACTCAAGGTTACGACTTTTTCCTGGTAAGCTTCGTTCAAGATGGACAGGTCCATTTGAAGTGTCAAAAGTTCTAAAGTCTGGAGCAGTAGAAATCAAAAACAATTCATGCGCTCCATTTGTGGTAAATGGACAAAGACTGAAGCTCTACAAAGGAGGCGATTTTCCTGTCGACTACTCTAGTCATATTCTTATAGACCCACCAATACCCACATAAAGTAAGATCTAATCGTCAAGCTAACAACGTTAAACAAGCGCTGCATGGGAGGCAACCCATGGTTTATTCTTTATTTTATTTTATTTTCTTTTAGTAATTTATATATTTTATCTGGACTAATTTCCTGTGTTTATATTTTCAAGATGCATTACCCCGATGGTATGGTTGTGATTTTTAGAGATGAAGCACAAAAAGCCCGATTTGCTACCTTATCTGCTAGACCTATGGTACCCACTAGGTACCCCGATCAGAGCTGCATGGAGGCACTCGGGATTGAGCCAAGTATTAGGTATCTGTGCAACCAACTTGGCTGGGATTCTTATGCTGATGATGTCCACAAACCTACAGGAACCTTACTCTGGAGTTTCTTAGTTCTATGGACTATAACCCACGAGTGGGTGAAGGAGATGAGCGAGGATGCCTAAGTTTCAGATTGTTTGGTACCGAGTATACCCTGACTACCAAAGAATTTGGGGATTTGCTTGGTTTCCAAACTGGACCGACCGCTATCACTGAGTTTCCATTGAGTTACTACATGGACAGAGATATTGATAAATTTTGGCAGGACATTACTGATAGAGCCAGCCTTGACCCCTCTACCCAGCTGTCCCGAAAGATCCATAACCCGGCTTTCCGATACTTCGAGATGATCCTGTGCCACACTTTCTTTGGGAGGAGTTACTGTGACCACTTAGTCACCGCTGAGGAGATCCTTTTCCTATACTGTGCCAGTCAGTCCAGACCTATAGCTAGTGGAGGTTTTCTGATAGAGAGCCTCGAGCAGACTGCTCGATCCGCTGTAGGACTCATTCATTCCGGAGGGAATGTGACACAGATAGCTTCTGCTTTGGGTTTAGACAGTATGATAGCACAGCTGACCCCATACTGTGGATATACTTTCCTGGATTTAGACTTTTGCATGGATCGTGGGCTCATGAGGAGGGCCTCTTTCCACCCATATCGGTACAGATTGCTCATCAATGACCAGACAGTTTACACCTTCACAATTCCAGACCCACAGATGACTTGTGTTTCCAACTCTGCTAATTGGAACTATTCTGTAGAAGGTTGGGGTGAGATATCAGAGTACACTCCAGAATACACTCCTGCTTCCGAAGATCTCACTCCAGAATACACCCCTGCTTCCGAAGATCCCACTCAGGACTACACTCCTGCTCCCGAGGACGCCACTCCAGATCACACATCCCGACCCGAGGTTACACACACTACTGTTCTTACTAATAACCTCAGCTTGCAGGAACCTGATATTCGCACTCTATTGGCTGCTATGCGCACTGAGATAACCACTCTCCGCAATGAGGTGGCTGACCTTCATTTGCAGTTGGAAGTGAATGATGTTACCTTTGCTGGTGAGTTAGATGAATTAGCTCACGAGGTGGCAGAGATTCGATGCCAGCTGACTGAGCTGCGTGGCCCAGGCACTCCTGCAGAGCATCCTACCGGTTGGCAATAGATCTGTATTGTTCACAAGATATCCAGTTCCAGTATTATTAGTATTATGTTGATTTCCTTTTCAGACTCATTTTTTATTTTGCATTATCTGTTTCCTGCATTGTTGATATTTATTTTGGTGACCCAATGTCCGTACCTATATATATATATACGCATATGTTCCATTTATTTACTAATGTTTTTGTTTTTCTGGTCACCACAGTTTTAATATAAAAATAACATAAATATACATGTGTATATGTATTCACGTACATATATGCACATTCATAAGAAAAATAGGTACACCTCCAAAAATTGACGCTAATGGCAAGGAAGGAAAAGCCCAATGGAAAGGAAGCCAGGCCAGCCCAACTTGCCTCGACCTCACCGCGCCCGCGGTAGGCCCTGCCACGCCCGCGGTGACGCAACGGTCACCTAACAGCTAGTTGCTCGTTTTCCCCCCCCATTTTACCGCTTTTCCCATTTCCAATCCCATTTTCTTCCATTTTTAACCCACCATAACTTCCTTTATTACCTATATCAACCCACTACATTTATTTCCATTATTCCCATCATAAATATTTACAACCACCATTTTTTCTTCCCTTCCTATAAATACCCCCAATATTTCATTTTCTTCCTCACACCTTCATTACTTCTACATCCCATTCTTTCTCTTTATTCATCCACAAGAAAATCCTATGGAGTATCACGGTTACATTTTGCGTGGTGGCCAAGCCGGAGAAAGGCAACTAAAGCGGCTTGAAAAATTGCTGACCACACCAATACACTCTACCAGGTATATCGATGAAAACTGTCTATATTCATTAGGTATATACCATAGTGTATTCTTCCTTCTAGATAAAATAGGCATGCATGATATTTTTGCTACTCAAGCACAACCTACCCTAGGCTGACGTTCGAATTTTTAAGTTCTTTAATTTATAACGTCTCTCCTAACACTGCTAGCACCGTAGGTGGAGTCAAATTTAGAATGTTTAATGTTGAATATGACTACTCCACTGACGGTCTAGCCGCCATATTAGGATGGCCTTATGGGGATGGTGCCATTTGTGAAGCACCTTTAGACACAGATTGGGCATTTGAAGCATTTTGGGCCAGAATTACTAAACAAAATGCAACATCTTTTGATGGCCTACTTGCTTCTCACATCCACAATCCTGCCCTTCGTGTCTTTAGATTTCTTTTAGCATCCACCATCTTTGCTCGGGAAAACCCAAACAAGGTGAATGCTAAAGAATTAATTATCATGCAGAGCTGCCTCACAGACACCAAAGTTAATCCCGTCCCATTCATGATTGCCCACATGCACCATGTTTTAAGAAAAGGTGGGCCGATTTCCTTTGGTGGACTGATTACCACTATTGCCCGTGCCATAGGATTGGATACGGAACTTGCCACCCTTGAACCACTTCCTCCTCGGATTGCAAATCTTAAATTTTTCAGGGATATGCGTTTATGCAAGACGAGGAAGGAAGGTGGTTACTTCCTCATGGTTGGAGGTGCTGCTGTACCCAGTGTTGTTATTCCTTGCACCCGTCGTACTGATATTAGATTTGCGCGTAACTGGACCTACGATCTCAACGCTCCTGCTTTTATTGGTCCGTTGCCCCCAAATCTACCTTTAAATGAGGGTAACAACACTGATGATAAGTACGATTTCCAAACCGAGGAACCACCCCATTTTTCACCACTACACACGACACCATCTACTTCTAACCCACATGCAGGTACAGCTCCTAGTTTCCATGTCACTGAGGACATGTGGTGTGAGCATATGGCCCGAGAGGCCCAGAGGGACACCCTCCTTGCTACCTTGCAGCAACAGGCGGCCGACAACATGGCCTTCATGCAAGCGTCCCAAGAACAAAATGCTAGCTCTCTGCGCACTATTATGGAAAGTCAGTTGGCTTTCCAGAGAGAACAGCACCTACATCAGACCACATACGCTCGTCACTTCCACTTGATGGAGGCAACCCAAGGCACCCTCATTGGTAGGACCCAAGAGCTAAAAGCGGCAAATGCCGCCTTGTCAGAGAGACTAGAGCAGCTTGTTTTGGACCGAGATAGCCGCCGTCGCAGCCGTAGCCGCCGTTCCGGTCGTACCAACCAGGATGGTGAAGGTCCTAGTGGCCCCCACTAGTGTTTTCAGGTACCTCCTCCTACCTTATTTTGGAACATTGAGGACAATGTCTGATTTAAGTGTGGGAGGAGCATTTATCGCTTTTATTTCCCGTTTTTATTTCCCGTTTTCGCTTTTATTTTCCGTTTTTCCTGCTTTTATTCCCCTTCCGCATTTTTCCTTTTTTATATTCGTAGTTAATAAAATGCATGTGATAGGCGAGTCTTTCTGCGTAGTGTACCCTTTCATTTCCCCCACCTTTTAGCCTTACGAAATTTTTCTTTTTCAAAGATTTATGGTTGTTTATAAGGATTTGGGCTATGAGACAGGTCCTAGATAGGGTCTATTTCTCGGACACTCACTTTTTGAAAAATTCGTTATCATTTTTACACCATAAGCCTTTTTGAATATTTAGATTAGATCCTTTCTCCCCAATATGCTATGATTTTGAATAAAACTGTACAAATAGGTCTTCAAGTAGTTTATCTTAGCAGTCAGCTCCGGCCTAAGCATGCTCTAAGTATGGGATCGATGAATATAAGTGGATGATCTCTATTTTGCCTTAAAAGTTATAAAATAAAGTATGAATACGACTACGAGTTGGGTGATCCTCACAAAGATTACTCAACTCAAGAAAGTTGTAAGCACTAACAAAAGCAAAGAAAAAAATATATAAGGCATATTTGTTGTAGTTGGTTCAGAGGTATCTGGTGCTGGACTTGGTAGGGCGGACTACGGTCCGATCCCCCGCAACTGCAAATGGGTAAAATAAAAAGGGATTAAACCAACTCTTGTACCAGAATCCCATCACTTGAGATCAGAGTCACTAACCGGTCACTACACCATGAGTATGTACGGATAACGGGCTTAATGTGACTGCGCCTGAATGAAAAAGGACCTCGTAAAAAAGGGAAGTCTTAGCATAGTAAGGATATTAGGATCGATCTGTATACTTATGAGGTTTATGTCCGCATTTCTGCGAGTAGTGTAATTACGATACCCTCGATTCAGATAGTTAGTGTCTGACAACACACCCTTGCTCGGACTTAGAAGCCCTATTTGCCCAAAACCTGTATACACCATAATTTTCTTTCATCTACTTCTAAGAGTTGTTGCTTGAGGACAAGCAAAGGTCTAAGCGTGGGAGGATTTGATCGCACTAAATCGCACTATGTTTCTGACTCAAATATCACATGTTTTCCTTAGTTTTTATTGTCATTTTCTCGTATTATGTTCCTTTTTCCTTTGTTTTCAGGATTCTTGTCATTTCAGAGCCTTCTATGAAGAAACGAGCCAAAACGCCAAGAAATTAGGGTTTTTCAAGATATTCTGCACTTATGGCGTTCAGCGCCGCGCTGGCTACAGGGAACGCGATGACGTGGCCCACTTTCACCCAGAGATCAACTGCCACGTTCCCATGATGTGGCAGTTCCATGCACCGCGCCCGCGGCCACCCCCACCGCGCCCGCGGCCTTCACAACAAGCTTCCCGCTCAAAAGAAGTTAAGGGGCATGCTGGTCCTTACGCACCTCAAAGATCCTCTATAAATAGTTTTCGATTCTCATTCTTTAGTTTCATCCAAGCTTAGTACAATCTTAAGCCATATACTATCAGTTTCTGTAAAGTAATAATCTCTTCACATCGGGGAGTTATTGCGGTGTAGATTGAGTTGTAATCGAGTCTTGGAGCACTTTGGTTGAAGTTCATCATACCAGCCTTACCTTTCCGTAGATTTGTAAAGTCTCCGCCCGGAGCAAGGTTCTATTTTATTGCATTTCTTTATTTAATTGCTCTTACCATAGTCTACACGTTTTATAGACTTTAAATGCTCTTACCATAGTCTACACGTTTTATAGACTTTAAATGCTCTTACCATAGTCTACACGTTTTATAGACTTTAAATGCTCTTACCATAGTCTACACGTTTTATAGACTTTAAATGCTCTTACCATAGTCTACACGTTTTATAGACTTTAAATGCTCTTACCATAGTCTACACGTTTTATAGACTCGCACTTATTATGTCTGGCTAAACTATAAAGGTTAGGATGTAATGATTGTCATCATGGTCGTGTTCCAATTATCATGCTAGTGAAAATACTCTGGGGATGTTTTGCTTCTAACTTAAGTCAATTGTGTTTAAATGTTTATTGGGTAAGATCGAAAGCCGTCCAAACTAATGATACGACTTGATTATTATTTAACCAAACAAAAAGAGCGAAAGCCGTTGATTGGTTAAATAGGAATCATTGACCTTTTTAGAAAACGATTTTGAAACTATTTTCCGACGCGTTTGTAGGTTTGAAATCTGACTCTTGGTCAAAAGCCAAAAGTCTCTTTAAGTTAATCTTTCCAAGTAAAATCACTTTTCTGTTAAGTCAAAACTATCAATTTCTTAAAAATAGGTTTACCTCTTTAACGCAGAAGGCACCCTTTATATGTGACAATAAAGGAATTTAATTTAAAGAGTAAACTCGGTTCTTAGTAGTCAAAAGCTACAAGTTCCCGTTAAATTGATTCTTTGCTATCAATAGAAAATACTGCCCCATAAGTAGTTTTATCTACGCATGACCGGACCAATATCTGATTACATGATTTACATTCCAACCTGTCTTTTAAACTGTTATTTACCTCGCTCATTTACTTTGTGCACTGCACTCACATCAATATTCTTGTTCGCCTTAGATAAGTACCTTAGCAATAGAGTTGATAGATTGACAATTGGTCTCTGTGGTTCAATAATCTTATATATTACTTCGATAGGCTGTACACTTGCAGTACTACATTTAGGCTATACGTTACAGATTAAACCCATCATTATTCTAAGCATTTGGACATTACATGGAGAATTAACCCTAAACTAGAAAAAGCATTATTTCCATTTTGAAAAAGGAGAACTTTATGTCAAGTTTGCAATCCAAGTGGTACAGTCCAAATCTTCTTGGCACAAGTTTGTGAGAAAATTGCACTGATCAAGGCTAATGTATGCAGCATAGTGTGAGGGCCTGTACAGGCTAGAATCATCAAGTGGCCATTGCTTGCTTCAAGTTCAAGTAAGATAGCATAAATTGTACCAACTCTCATATCAGCTTACAAACACTTAGACAAACTTATCAAACACATTCCACACATTGATCCAAAGCTGAAGCACGAGCCTTTCACCTCCAATCCCTCCCAAAACTCAGAATCACCTTGAAACTGCTCAAACAGAGCAACCCCTGCAGATTGAGTTCCAACTCTCAATCCTTTCAAGCATTCTTGCCCAAACCAGTTCATACACCTTCCCTACCATCTATGCAAGCTAACCAAAAGCAAAAACACGACCTGTAATCCCTCTAACTGGTTCCACCATTTTCACATTTCTGACTTGCAGGTGAAGTGCTCTAGCTCGATTCAAAAGCTTTCAAGGCAAAGTAAATATTGGAACAGCATCACCACACCTCAAGGAAGCTACACCAACCATTATCTTGCCCTGAAAGCTTCTCCTTTGCCAGATAGAACTTCAACTGAACAGGTAAGTTTTTGAATTCGTATCTCTCTTATTAGGCATCATTAGCTCTAAGTTTGTGAATAAACAATGTTCTACTCATGCCACTGAACATGTACATGTTTTTACTTTTCATTTCTTTTGCTTGAGCTGTGAGAATTTAAGGTTTGAAAATGGCAGAAAACTTAGGTCATGATTTGGGATTGTTAAAATTCTCTCTCATTTCTGAGAGTTAGGATGAGTTTTTTATATATTTGGAATCGTGATTCAATGCTTGACATGTTTTGTGTTGAAAGTTTGTGCAAAAGCTCAAAGAATCAGGATGTTTGAATCCCTGTTACAAGCGCGCGTTTTTGGCTGGAGGTTGAAGAAGGTGTCTCATGGGCTGGGCCAGCTTTTGTTCTACTTTTCACACCATACAATTGCTTTTGCACCCCCTGAGCCCATTTGGTTTATTTTTAATGATTTCTGACTTTTTCTTTTTTTGATTGATTCATTTATTTTTTCTCATGTTATTAAAAATATAAAAATCTTTTTTCTCACCATTTTTTAATTTATTAGGTATTTATGTGATTTTCTTTTGATTAATACACAAATAAATGAATATATACATTTCACTAAAAATATTGAGAAATATGTAAAAATACTTTTATTTTCATTTTTATTTTATTTTACCTTCTGAAAATACTTTATATAAAAAATACCTTTTTTTACAAATATTAAATATTATTATTATTATTTATATATATATATATATATATATATATATATATATATATATATATATATATATATATATATATATATATATATATATATATATATATATATATATATATATATATATATATATATATATATATATATATATATATATATATATATATATATATATATATATATATATATATATATATATATATATATATATATATATATATATATATATATATATATATATATATATATATATATATATATATATATATATATATATATATATATAATACACATCTAAAACAATACATATATACATATATTATTTAATATATTTAGAGTAAATACAAAATATATACACTTTTGTCCTCTTTTTGTTATTATTAATATTTAATATAAAAATACATTTTTGACAAATACCTCATTTTATTTTATTTTTGTATATAT
Source organism: Vicia faba (assembly GCA_948472305.1). Lineage (NCBI taxonomy): Eukaryota > Viridiplantae > Streptophyta > Magnoliopsida > Fabales > Fabaceae > Vicia > Vicia faba. The sequence continues at coordinate 765,434,690 of OX451741.1, read as the reverse complement.
GAATAAATATTTGTACATAATAAATGAATAATGTATTTTATTTAATAGAATTAGGGTTTTACCCTAAATATGAAAATACTCCAAAAATAATACCTTTTTATTTTCTTTTTATTTTACATAAATAATACTTTTTTTTCATACATATAAAAATTCTTTTTGCATTCTTGCATATTTGTTTTTTATTTTTATTTAATTTATGCAAATTAATCACCTTGTAAATAATTCAACATTGATGTAATAGTTTTAGGTTTAAATTCCTTGTCAAAATCCCCATTCGAACATTTGTACCCCCCCTTCCCATATATGGTTTTGTAATAGCTTAGTAAATTTATTTTCGCACTTTATTGCTTACTAATTATACCATGTTAGAATTAGGGTTTGTATGCGAAAAACGACAAAATAGTTATGACCTAATCTCAAGACAAACAAGCATGAAAATGAACACACAAATCACACTTGCACCCCCTAGGGTATTCCACTTGTTGCCTTTCAAAATTGGGCCATGTTGCATGTTAGGTCTCTTTGGGCAAAACAAACAAATCAAATGATCATAGTCCCTCAATAACACTTTCAAAATATTGCCAAAACAAATGATCAAGTCCCTTAAAGAAAATGCCCAAAGATACTTGGCACCATTGCAATTATGGTCTAAACGATGACCCGCGCCCGTCCCTTTCACATCCTAACATGAGATTGTCCACCAAATACAATGGTGGAACAAACTTGTTAAAAGGGTTAAAACATAGCAATAATCTTTGAGAAATTTAGGAGTAGATAACCTCTTAGTTACTTGAATCAAACTTGCAAAAACAAAACACTTGCCTATTTTCTAAAACCACACTTCACCACACTTTCAAAAAACAACTTTCAAAAACAAATGAAAACATTTTCAAAAGACATACACCTTTGTATACATCCCCACATGGATCATTACAAAGGTTGCCACCACATTGGCTTCTTTTCAAAACATTTTCAAACCCACACACACACAAGCACCATTTCAAACAATTGAAAATAAAAGGCAAGTGATCTAAGCAAGTAACTAAGAGCCCATGGATAACCATGGATAGAAAGGGTGCTAATACCTTCCCTTTCTATAATCTACTCCCCGAACCCAAGAAAACATCTCAAAAGGTTTTTGCTGTGCTTTTTAACCTTTCCTTAGGATAAAATAAAAAGTCGGTGGCGACTCTTGCTCAACCGAAACATTTGCGAAAACAAACGCAAAACCTCAAGTCAGTTCTCCCACCGTATCACAGCTAGTTTTTAGGTCAATTGTCCAATTGACTAGTCAAAAATGTGATTCAAGGCTTGAAACTTATCATGAGCAATCTTAGGGGTCCAAGATGGTGTATGAAAGTCATATGAAGCATTGGTGGTCCAAAAATCCTTGTGCAAACTCAAACCTTAATTTTAGGTTATCAGTGCAAGGGGATGTCTTGAGTTGACCAAACCCTAATCTTGTCTTGAGTCCAAGAAGTCTTGTGAGAAAAATCTTGATAAATGAGAGGGCAAATTTTGGGGTACAACACCCATGATACAGGATTCATACTCCGCCATGTTGTTAGTACAGTTGAAGCATAGTCGGGAGGTGAAAGGAGTATGACAGCCCTCAGGAGATATGATTACATCACCAATGCCATTGCCGAGTGCGTTCGAAGCTCCATCAAAAACCATAGTCCATCAGGATCCTTATTCAGGTCCTTCATCCGGTCCAGGTTCTTCATAGTCAGTCACAAGCATGATATTCTCGTCCGGGAACTCAAAATTCATGGATTGGTAGTCATCCACGGCCTTATGAGCCAAATGATCAGCTAATACACTTCCCTTGATTTCTTTTTGGGTTGTATATTGAATATCGTATTCGGTTAAGATCATCTTCCATCTTGCTATTATTCCTGAGAGAGCGGGCTTCTCGAAGATGTACTTGATTGGATCCATCTTAGATATCAACAAAGTAGTGTGGGTCAACATATACTATCTCAGTTGGCGAGCAGCCCATGCCAAAGTGCAGCAAGTTTTCTCGAGAAGTGAGTATCTTGTTTCACATTCAATAAACTTTTTGCTAAGGTAGTATATTGCATGCTCTTTTCGACCAGACTCGTCATGCTTCCCCAACACACACCCCATTGAATTGTCTAACACTGTTAAGTACATTATCAAAGGTCTTCCTTCAATCGGAGGCATCAAAATTGGTGGTTCTTGTAGGTATTCCTTGATTCTTTCGAAGGCAGTCTGGCATTCGTCATTCCACTTTACCACTCGATCTTTCTTCAGGGGTTTGAAGATTGGCTCACAAGTAGTAGTCAGATGTGAAATGAACCTGGAGATATAATTTAGGCGTCCCAAGAAACCTCTAACTTCCTTCTCAGTACGGGGAGCCGGCATCTCTTGTATGGCCTTCGCCTTTGTAGGGTCTACCTGAATACCCTTGTCACTGATGATAAACCCTAGAAGTTTACCAGACCTTACCCCAAAGGTGCACTTGTTCGGATTCAACCTCAACTTGTATATCTTCAACCTGGCAAACAGCTTTTGTAGATGATCAAGGTGTTCTTCTTCGGTTTGAGACCTGGCTATCATGTCATCAACATAAACCTCTATCTCATGGTGAATCATATCATGGAACAAAGCTACCATGGCTCGCTGATAAGTTTCCCCAACATTCTTCAACCCAAAAGGCATCACCTTGTAACAGAAAGTGCCCCATTTTGTGACGAAAGTTGTCTTCTCCATGTCTTCGGGTGCCATCTTGATTTGGTTGTATCTAGAGAAACCATCCATGAAGGAAAAGATTTTCTGTTGTGCGGTGTTGTCAACCAGAACATCGATGTGGGGAAGCGGGAAGTCATCCTTGGGGCTTACCCTGTTCAAGTCTCTGTAGTCCACACACATTCTTACCTTGTCGTCTTTCTTAGGTACCGAAACAACGTTAGCAACCCACTGCGGATAGGAGGTGACAGCTAAGAACCCAGTGTTGAACTGTTTCACAACCTCTGCTTTAATCTTCTCTGACATTTCAGGGCGCATACGGCGGACCTTTTGCTTAACCGGAGGACAATCTTCTTTAGTCGGAAGACGATGTACCACAATATCAATGTCTAAACCAGGCATGTCTTCATATGACCAGGCGAAGATCTCAACAATGTTGTGCAACATCTGTATCAACCGCTGTTTGACATTAATCTCCAGACTTACGCCAATATTGACTTCTTTTTTCTCTACCTCTGTGCCTAAGTTTATCGTCTCAACTGGATCTTCATGAGGCTGTATAGCCCTCTTTTCCTGCTATAACAGTCTAGCAAGTTCTCCAGGTACCTCACAATCTTCCTCACCTTCATCCTCGGCTTAGTTGATCAGATTTTCGAAGTTATAACTGGCAGTAGCAGAACTGTTATCAATGGGATCCAGAGTGCATATGGATCTGCAGTTTGATTATGTGAGTGTGTGTAAGAGCATAGTTGTATTGATAAAGTGAAAAGTAGAAAAGAAAAACAGAGAGCGTAAAATTTGTATGCAAGAAACGTCCAATGTTTTATTGATGACATATGATAATGACATATAATAACCCTCACAAATAAACCATTGTGCCTCGGGTAAGACACAAGGCCATAGAGTTTATATTATTTATTACAAATTCGAAAAACAAGTAAGACAATTACTGCTGAACAAAAGTAATCAGCATAAAATTTGTGGTCGTCCAGTTACTAGGTCCACCGTTGGTAGTAGGGTAGATCCAGCAGTTAATATCAGAATCCTCATCATTGTCTTCTATAGCGTTAACCCCACGATTGTTGATGCGTATGGGAGGTCCTCCTACCTGAGCACATCGAACAGCCTTTTGAGCTTCTGAAGTAAAGCCCAAACCAAATTTTTCAGTTTTATGAGGAAAATCAGGGAGTTGTCCTCAAATGGTACACCCACCTTCTTCAACTATTGCTCTGGCGTCCTTGAGAGAAGCCATCTTCAAAGGAGGTTTAATGATCTTCGGTGTGCTGGTGATAGTCTCGATTGATGCTATAATCTGGGGAACCTCTTCAAAATTTTGACAAGGGGTCTCTATGAGTTCCCCGTCCATATCCATATACCTGAAAGAGTTCAAGTGGATTACCATGTACTCCTCTTCACCATGCATGGTGACAATATTCCCCTTTGTGATACGGTGGGAGAACTGACTAGTATTTTACGTTCGTATTCGCACTTGTGCGGTTGAGCAAGAGTCGCCACCGACTTTTTATTTTATCCTAAAGGAAAGGTTAAAAAAGCACAGCAAAAACCTTTTGAGATATTTCGTGGGTTCGGGGGGTAGATTATGAAAAGGGAAGGTATTAGCACCCTTTTCATCCATGGTTATCCATGGGCTCTTAGGTACTTGCTTAGATCAATCTTGCCTTGGTTTTCAATTGTATGAAATGGTGCTTTGTGTGTTGTTTTGAAAATGTTTTGAAAAGATGCCTTGTGCTAGGCTAACCTTGTAACAATTCTTTACTCGAATGTTTTACAAAAGGTGTTTTATCTTTTAAAAAGATGTTTCAAGGGTTTGAAAAGTTTGATTTTTGAAAGTGTTTGTGAAGTGGGTTTTGAAATTAGGCAAGTGTTTTCTTTGCAAATTGACAAGTACTTAAGAGTTTATCTACCCTAAAGCTTTCTCAAAGATTTTCGTCGTGTTTTAACCCCTTTGACAATTTTGTTCTACCATTGAAATTGGTAGGCAATCTTGTATTTAGGAAGTTTATTCGGGACGGGCGTGGGTCATCGCATGGACCATGAATGCAATGGTGCCAAGTGTCTTTGGCAATTATTTTGAAGGGACTATGATCATTCCATTTAGGCAACATCTTGAGGGACTTTTGATCATTTGATTTTGTTTTGCAAAAGATACTCGACGTGCAAGCATGGCCCATTTTGGAAGGCATCATGTGGGATTACCCTAGAGGGTGCAAGTGTGATTGTGTATTGATTACATGCGTTTGTCTTGTATTAGGTTATCTAGCGTTTGATTTTATGTACATACAAACCCTAGGTCTAACCATGGTATAATTGAAAACTGTAAATTGCGGAATGTAAAACCTACGCTATTACAAGATAGTGTCCGGGAGTGGGGGTATAAATGTACAAGGGGATGTGACTTATAGTGTCCAACAAGTTACAACCAAATCGAATGTCGCAATCAAAATGTAAATATCGAATGTACAAATATAAGATAAAATGTGTATAGGGCAATATATTGTGTAAGTGTAAATGTGAGATGTATATGTATATGAATTGTGTAATTATATACAAGTGCGATAATGTGAAGTTGAATCGTATTAGGGTTTGACCTAGAGAAATGTTTTTAAATGTATTTTTGATTTATATGTTTAATTATGTACGAAAGAAAAATGAAGTGTTTTGATTAAAATGTTAAGTTTTAATTAGAAAGTATTTTAGTCAAATGTTTGTGAATTAGAAAATAAATGTATTTAAATTGGTATGTACAAATGTATATGTTAATTAAAAAGTTTCAATTTAATTATGTATAAAAAAATATATAATATGTACAAAATTAATGTTTTAAAATGTATGTACAAAATATCTATCTAAAAAATGTTTTAACCTTATGATAAAAAATGTATTTTTAATTAAGTGAGTATTTTACAAAGAATAAAAATAAAAAAAAACATTGTTTATAAAATGAAATAAAAAAGGGTTAGTATTTTATAAAAGAAAAAACAAAATAAGTGGATATTGTTTATAAAATAAAAGAAAGGGTTAATATTATATATAAAATAAAAGGTTAAATGAATATTGTAGATGAAATAAAACAGGGTTAGTGTTTGATGGGCTTTGGGGAAGTGAGGACGGGTCAGGCCCAAGCTTGGTCTTGAACGAAATTTAGGGTTCGCGTTTGTTTGGTCAATTGGGAACGAAATCTAGGGTTCGTGTGGAAACGGCGCCATTCACTGATTCCTGCTCATCTTCGTCTTCTACGCGAGCTTCTACGCCTCTCTGCCTGAGCCACCCCGCTACCGCCTCTCCTCCTCTCATACGGACTAGACAGTCCTCAAATGACGGTTAGTGCATCGTTTCGAATTGGTTTAGGCATTTTGTTTTAGATTCTTGCATGTCATGATTTATGTGCTTTGTTCTTCATATCTGCTGTGTTTGTTTTAACAAGATGATGAGAAGAAAGATGAGGAAGGAAATGTACTACCTTTGATGTGGAGGAGAGGACAAGGGAGCGCTTGAGGAGGCTCAGTGGCGATTTGGTGATGGAGCTTGCTTGGATGAATCTTTGAGCTTCCCTGGTATTTTCGCTCTTTTGCTATATTAGGTTTTGATGATGATGTATACTGAGAAGCCCTAATATGTTCACTTCTTTATCTTCTTCTTCCACTATGTGTTGCCTTGATTTGTTTCTGCTTCTCCTTCTCTCGTGTTGCCTTTGTGTTGTTGCCTGAGTGTTTGCTTGAGTATTGTTTGAGATGATTTGCCTATGATGAGGGAAGAAAAACTCTGAGGCTTAGTGTTGGTTTGAATGTTTTGACATGCTTGAGGGGTTAGTTTGAATATGCTCGAGAGGTTGGTTTGGATATGCTTGAGGCAGGACTGTGGTATTAGCAGGTTATGGTGTTAGCTTGGCTTTGTGACAAGTTGATGTAGTTAGGCTCTCTTGATGGAGGTAAATGGTGTATGGACTTTTATGGTTTTGAATTTCTGTTTCTTTTCTTGACAGTAGGCAGATTATGGTATTTTCAGATTATGGTTTTGAGATCTGTTATGTGGTTGGGCTTGGCCAAGTTTGAGGTTGCTGTTGGCAGTGGGATGTAGGCAGGTTCTGTTTATGTGTTTGACAGGGACTTAGCAAGGTTTGAGATTGATAGGCATGGTGCTGGTGTGAAGTTTCTGGTTGGTTTTTGTTATGACAGGTTGTATGTTCAGTTTAAGGTTATGTGTTGACAGGAGGTGGGTTTGTTAGGCTAATGGTAAGGCAGGTGAAGGCATTGTGTTATGTTTGGCTTATCAGGTTTTTTGAAGCTTGAGGTTGCGTTTTTTAGGTTATGGTACTGGTATGAGGTTTTTATTGTGTTTTTGATAACTTGTGTTTTTTAGACAGGTATGAGCTTCTTGGCCTCTATTGGTTCGGTTCTGAGTTATATGGGTGATATTGGTGCTTGGCTCAATCAGTCTCTTTTCTTGTATTATTTCGTCCTTTTGCTATTGGTCTTTGGCGCCTAACCTTATTTCAAACTTTGGTTTTCTTTTTGATCCATGCTTGCTGGGTAGTTTGACAAAATTTCTTGGCATCTTTTCCATTTTTAGTAACTGTCCATGCTGTGTAGTTTTGAACAATGCTGAATTGTGTCTTCTTTTTTGTATATCTTTGCTGCTGTCCTACTGCCTATGCCTAACCTGAACTTTGCCTATGCTCTTTATCTCTCTTTTTCTCACTCATAGTACAGTTTAGAATTATTATATGATTTTTATTGTACTATGGTTCTGAAGGGGCCCCCTCTTATGCTGGGAAATGATGAAACGGATCACCTTGTTTGCATATACTTCCCTGCATTCTTATTCTGCTTTTGACAGCTTTGCATTTCTTTGATATCTTGGCATTTTGACTTTGCAGCAAGTGTACTTTTGGGTAATCCTTAGGCATTTTGACAGCAACTTCCTTTTTGCTTTGGATAGAAAGTTGGAATTGGATTTTTTCAGTTTAGTTTGAATTGGAAATTGAGATTCTTATGCAGTCTTGAATTTTTAGAAATTATGCATTTGCATTTCATGAACAAAAAATCTTCCCTCTCTGTGAACCGGGAGAAATCCCGTGATTTGCAGAGAGGGCAACTGATCCCAGTCAGTGGCCCCTAATGATGAGCAAATTAACTGTCTCTTTTAATTAACTGCTTTCTGACTTCCTCTTCCTTTTTGCAGATAAAGAAATGGAGCACCGGCATGAAGTGGAGAATGAAGAATTTAGAAAATAGGATAGAATTTCTATTTTCAGTTTAATTCTTGTACATCATTATTATTTAAATACTTTGTAATAAATATTAGTATCCAAATAATAACAATTGTAACAATTATTAAATGTGAAATAAAAATTCATTTGATATTTAATTTTCTTTCAATTCCTTTTCTTTAATTGTTCATTTGTTATTTATAGTCCCTTAAAATAAAATAAAATGAAGGTTTAAACTTCAAATATTTTAATTCTTAGAATCATAAATAATCAACTAAACCTTCAATGATCAAAATAAATGAATTCGACGTATCCATTATTCAAAGCAACGCACAGTCGAACACAAAAACTTAATCAGATGCAATCCCCTTTTTTTTTACTGATTCTTTTATCAAGCACTGCAACTCCACATTGCACATATCCCTTTTGACTGGTGAATTCAAACCAACTGCCTCATTTACTGATTAAATCAAGATAACGCGAATTTTAACCCGAATCTCGGAACAAACTGCAAAGTGCGGTGGAATTTAAATTCTTCTGAGAATATGCCCATAAAACCTTAATTTCTGATTAAATGCTAGATAACGCTCGCCTGATCAAAATTGAACCAAAAATCATCCCAACCCTAAGCCAACTGTATGAGACCAATCAGAGCTCTGAACATCAGTACAAACCCTAATTTCGCTTGACTGTCAAGAAAAGTCCGTTTGTCCGATTCTTGCGCCAGTTTGAAAAGTCAGGAAATGTCTGAAGCTGAGATTGTTTGTAGCAAAATGCGAGGGCAAATTTTGGGGTACAACAGTTGCCCCTGTTCAATCTTCTTGGACCTGAAGAGTTAGATTGGCAAGTTTGCCTTTCGCGACTTGAAGGTAAAAGGAGATTGGACACTAGAGTGCCCGGAAATTTGCACTCACCAAAGCACTGGATGCGGGAATGGGCTTAGAGATGCCATTTGGAGATGGGCTTAACGATGCCATCTAGGAGAGTGACAGAAACTTGTCGGGGATGGGCTTAAAGATGCCATCTGGAAGGGAATGTTAGGAAAGTGTCCGAGCTTTGGACCATTTCTAAACTGGGGGTCTGAACAGGCAATAGGTTGACATCCGTGGTTGGGAGGAGCCTGCAAGCCATTTTCAGGAAGTCGCATTTAAATAAGTTGATAGAATAACATCTGTTACCTGGGAAGAATCCACGAACCGCTTTCAGAAGTCTGGAAGAAGAAACTGAACAAGCGATAGGTTAACATCCATTTACTTGGAGAACCCGTGAACTGTTTTCAGAAATCTTGAAGTTGAATCGTCAATAAAGCAGCATCCGTTGTTGGGAAGCTTCTGTATTCAAAGGTGCATCTGAACAAGCTGATAGATTAACATCCGTTACTTGGGAAGAATTCATGAACTGTTTTCAGAAGTCTTGGGAAGAATCTGAACAAGTGATAGGTTAACATCCGTTTACTTGGAGAACCCGTGAACTGTTTTCAGAAATCTTGAAGTTGAATCAGTAATAGAGCAGCATCCGTTGTTGGGAGGCTTCTGAATTCAAAGGTGCATCTGAACAAGCTGATAGATTAACATCCGTTACTTGGGAAGAATCCATGAACTGTTTTCAGAAGTCTTGGGAAGAATCTGAACAACTGATAGGTTAACATCCGTTTACTTGGAGAACCCGTGAACTGTTTTCAGAAATCTTGAAGTTGAATCAGTAATAGAGCAGCATCCGTTGTTGGGAGGCTTCTGAATTCAAAGGTGCATCTGAACAAGCTGATAGATTAACATCCGTTACTTGGGAAGAATCCATGAACTGTTTTCAGAAGTCTTGGGAAGAATCTGAACAAGTGATAGGTTAACATCCGTTTACTTGGAGAACCCGTGAACTGTTTTCAGAAATCTTGAAGTTGAATCAGTAATAGAGCAGCATCCGTTGTTGGGAGGCTTCCGTAAACTGAATTCAAAGGTGCATCTGAACAAGCTGATAGATTAACATCCGTTACTTGGGAAGAATCCATGAACTGTTTTCAGAAGTCTTGGGAAGAATCTGAACAAGTGATAGGTTAACATCCGTTTACTTGGAGAACCCGTGAACTGTTTTCAGTAATCTTGAGAAGAATCTGAACAAGTGATAGGTTAACATCCATTTACTTGGAGAACCCGTGAACTGTTTTCAGAAATCTTGAAGTTGAATCAGTAATAGAGCAGCATCCGTTGTTGGGAGGCTTCCGTAAACTGAATTCAAAGGTGCATCTGAACAAGCTGATAGATTAACATCCGTTACTTGGGAAGAATCCATGAACTGTTTTCAGAAGTCTTGGGAAGAATCTGAACAAGTGATAGGTTAACATCCGTTTACTTGGAGAACCCGTGAACTGTTTTCAGAAATCTTGAAGTCGAATGATTTTAGTCTGTCGACTGATCTTACCTGAAAAAGGCAAAGAGTTAGTTGGATGCAATGCTATGATGCATGATACAATGTATATCATGGTTTTATGAATGTGAATGGATGTGCATGTAAGCTGGAGAGCTGTCTTGCATAGGATAGATGAATCCGGGACATCGGAAGATAGAAGTATCTTGACTGCTGTCGGGGAAAATAAATCCTGGGTCATTGCTGGGGAACTTGGAGCTTGGATTGTATACCAATCTTCTGGGGAATTCCTGAAGTCTTCTACTGGGGAGTACCAAACTAGTGGACTTAATGCTGGGGAGGCCAGATTGAGAATCTTCAGCTGGGAGAGATGTATCTCTGGAGTCTTTACTGGGGAATTCAAGATTTTTTCTTCTAAAAACTCTGTGGGGAGAAGATTTAAAAGTCTGACTTCGCTGGGGATTGTCCATTTGAAGCTTTTGATCTGCTGGGGGTACTGAAGCTTAACTCTGAGGGAAAATGATTTCCGGAAGATTCTTTGGCTGGGGATTTGCAAAGGTAAACTCCTCCGGGGATAGTATTGATAAGTTATTGTTGGGGGAATTCTGAGGAACTCCGCTGGGGATGGGAAGAATTCTGGCGAGCGTGACCTCCCCTGATGGTTAGTTGAGGATAACCCAGTTATAAGCCTTTGTGAGAATAACTTTGAATAAAACTTGGAAGGGACGTCCGTACTCTGCGGGGAATACCTTTCAGAACCTTACGGGGGATAAGCTCCGAGGGTCTGCTGGAGATAGACCTCAAGGTTTGTCAGGGACGTGGATTACAGATCTCGAGGGATTTCCTTTGAAAGGGTGTCAAAATATCCGTTTGTACTTTTATCCTATCAGTAATCCTTTTCCTTGGGTTCAATTAGGAAGTGATCATGTTTCAAATGCATATGCCTATTTAACAAAACATTGGACGTTTCTCAAAATAAAACAAATAGTGCAAGAGAAAAAGAAAAAGGGAAATGACACAAATTTTGGGAAGAGTATTCGTATTGATTTTCTTTGAGTATGCTTGTACAAAGGAGACAATCATCCTAGTAAGAGGATCTTGTCGTAAATATTTGAAAATTTTATACAAAATAAAGATGGCTATGTGAAATAATTCCAGGGGATTCCATTCTGCTGTAGCTTTCACAACTCTGAACCTCTGTCCATTCAATGCTTCGTTTGACGATGGCTGGATTGATCAGAACCCTGGAACCGGTTGATGAAGAGATTGTCTTTGAAGTGATCCAACGAGACATAGTCATACGCTTTAATTCCCTAATTTTTGCCTGAATCGCCCTTTCGGGTTTTCGATCCACCGAGAAACCCCTTTTTGCCCAAGCCGCCCTTTCGGGTTTTCGACTTGCCGGGTGTACGGATTTTTTATTTTTATCCCTAATTTTTGCCTGAACCGCCCTTTCGGGTTTTCGATCCACCGGGATGCCCATTTTTGCCCAAGCCGCCCTTTCGGGTTTTCGACTTGTCGGGTCATTTTATGCGTAGTATCTTTTGACTATGTCTGTGTTCGCAGGGTGTGGCAAATCGTCGCCATCCATGGTGGTCAGAATCATCGCACCACCAGAAAATACGCTCTTGATTACAAATGGCCCTTCGTATGTAGGAGTCCATTTGCCCCTGGGATCACTTTGCGGCAAGATAATCCGCTTGACTACTAGATCTCCGACTTGATACACTTGACGTCTGACTTTCTTATTGAAGGCCTTCATCATCCGTTTTTGATACGTCTGACCATGGCATATAGCAGCAAGCCGCTTTTCGTCGATCAGATTGAGTTGATCAAGTCGGGTCTGAATCCAATCATCTTCATTCAAACCTGCGTCCTTCATAATCCTTAGAGACGGGATCTGAACTTCCATAGGCAAAACAGCTTCCATGCCATAAACCAAAGAAAATGGGGTTGCCCCAGTTGAGGTACGTATCGTCGTACGGTATCCATGCAGCGCAAATGGTAACATCTCATGCCAGTCTTTGTAAGTGACTGTCATTTTCTGAATAATCTTCTTGATATTTTTGTTCGCAGCTTCAACAGCACCGTTCATCTTCGGTCTATAGGGAGATGAATTGTGATGATAAATCTTGAACTGTTCGCATAATGCAGTGATCATTGTATTATTCAGATTTGTACCGTTGTCTGTGATGATTCTGTCTGGAACACCATACCGACATATGAGATTTTGCTTGATAAAGCGGGCAACCATATTTTTGGTGACGGAGGCGAAGGAAGCTGCTTCGACCCATTTAGTGAAGTAGTCAATGGCAACCAGGATGAAGCGATGTCCGTTGGAAGCCGTGGGTTTGATCTCTCCAATCATATCAATGCCCCACATTGCAAAGGGCCATGGAGCAGTTAGGACGTTGAGAGGAACCGGAGGGACATGAACTTTGTCAGCATAGACTTGACACTTGTGACAAGTACGGGAATGTTGATGGCAATCAGCCTCCATGGTAGACCAATAATAGCCTGCCCTTAGGATCTTCTTAGCCATTGTATGCCCGCTTAGGTGAGTGCCAAATGTGCCGCTGTGTATATCAGTCATGATTAACTCTGCTTCAGCCTTATCAACACATCGGAGTAATACACAATCATGGCTTCGTTTGTAAAGGATGTCGTTGCTCAGGAAGAACTTAGCAGCGAATTTCCTTAAGAACTTCTTGTCATTCACGGAAGCTCCTTCAGGATAATCTTGGGTCTCGAGATACCTTTTGATTTCATGGAACCAAGGTTGTTCCACTACTTCTTCGGTGTTAATCTCGTGACAATGCGCGGGTTCATCCATTCGCTCGATGGTGATTTGGGGAGCCTCGTTATCCCAGTTGAGTTTAAACATGGAGGACATTGTGGCTAGAGCATCTTCTAGCTGATTCTCTTCTCGCGGAAAGTGCTCGAAGGTAATTTGCTCGAAGTGAGGCAACAATGTCAGAACATGTTCTTTGTATGGAATAAGATTAGGATGCTTGGTATCCCAGTCTCCTTTGATTTGGCTAATGACCAAAGCCGAGTCCCCGAATACGATCAGAGATTTGATCCCCAAGTCTATAGCAGCCTTGAGACCAAAGATGCAGGCTTCATACTCCGCCATATTGTTTGTGCAGCTGAAACAAAGTCGGGCCGTGAAAGGAGTGTTGCATCCTTCTGGCGAAATAAGTACTGCGCCAATGCCGTTTCCGAGTGCATTTGAAGCACCATCAAAGTACAGGGTCCATCGGGATCCCTTTTCGGGTCCGTCATACGGTCCGTCACCTTTAATGTTGTCCAAACTCATGATGTCCTCGTCTGGGAAATCAAATCTCATGGGTTGATAGTCTTCGATAGCCTGATGAGCCAGATGGTCAGCTAGTACACTCCCTTTTATGGCTTTTTGGGTGGTGTACTGGATGTCATACTCGGTCAAGATCATTTGCCATCTGGCTATCCTTCCAGATAAAGCGGGCTTTTCGAAGATATATTTGATAGGGTCCATTTTGGATATCAACAAGGTAGTATGAGTCAACATATACTGTCTTAGTCGGCGAGCAGCCCATACCAAAGCGCAGCAAGTTTTCTCGAGCAGCGAGTAGCGAGTCTCACATTCGGTAAACTTTTTGCTAAGGTAATAAATAGCATGCTCTTTTCGACCAGACTCGTCATGCTGGCCCAAAACACACCCCATTGAGTTGTCCAAAACGGTCAAATACATGATCAATGGTCTTCCTTCGACGGGTGGCATCAGAATAGGAGGTTCTAGCAAATATTCCTTGATTCTATCAAAAGCAGCTTGACAGTCGTCGTTCCATTCAATTACCTGATCTTTCTTTAAGAGTTTGAAAATTGGCTCACAGGTAGAAGTCAGATGTGAAATGAATCTGGCAATATAGTTTATGCGCCCCAAGAAACCTCTAACTTCCTTTTCGGTACGAGGGGAAGGCATCTCTTGTATTGCTTTTACTTTTGCCGGATCGACCTCAATGCCTTTGTTGCTTACAATGAATCCCAGGAGTTTACCGGACCTAACTCCAAAAGTGCATTTACTTGGATTCAGCCTGAGCTTGTATTCTTTCAATCTGGCAAACAGCTTTTCCAGATGTTCAAGGTGCTCTTCCTCTGTTTGTGACCGAGCTATCATATCGTCTACGTAAACTTCAATCTCATGATGTATCAAGTCATGAAATAGAGCTACCATGGCGCGTTGATAAGTTGCTCCTGCGTTCTTCAGCCCGAACGGCATCACTTTGTAACAGAAAGTGCCCCATTGCGTGACAAAAGTTGTTTTCTCCATGTCCTCGGGGGCCATTTTGATTTGATTGTAGCCCGAGAATCCGTCCATGAAAGAAAACACCTTATGCTGAGCTGTATTGTCAATCAGGATGTCAATATGAGGTAGCGGAAAATCATCCTTAGGGCTGGCCCTATTCAAATCCCTGTAGTCCACACACATTCTGACTTTGCCATCCTTCTTAGGTACTGGCACAATATTAGCGACCCATTGAGGATAGGACGTAACAGCCAGAAAGCCAGCATTGAACTGCTTCATCACTTCTGCTTTGATTTTTTCGGACATGTCAGGCCTCATTCGGCGAACTTTTTGCTTGATCGGTGGACAGTCTTCTCTTGTGGGGAGACGGTGAACCACGATGTCGGTGTCTAGGCCCGGCATGTCTTCATAGGACCAAGCGAAGATTTCAACATACTCATTCAGTAACTGTACCAAGCGTTTCTTGACTTCTGGTTCCAGGTTGGCACCCATTTGTACCTCCTTCCGATTCTCCTCGGTTCCCAAGTTAATAGTTTCCAACGGCTCTTCATGCGGTAAGATGGCCCTTTCCTCTTGTTGCAGGAGTCTGGCTAGTTCCCCGGGTACTTCACAACCTTCGTCATCCTCATACTCGGCTAGATTGACCAGGTCTTCTGAGTTATTGAAAGATACAGCAGGATAGTCACCCATGGAATCCGGAGTGGATGGGTACCTGCATTGGTGAGTGGTGGGTGTGTGTAAGGGATAGCCATCCTTAAACAACAACAAAAAAAACGCAAAAGGAAAGATAATGAACACAAGCAGTTTATCAAATGAAAAACGTCCAATGAATCATTAAACATGGCATATGAATATGAAAGATAGTCAAAACCCTTACAAGTGGACCTACATGCCCCGGGTAAGGCAGGAGGTGGAAAGATAGTGTACAGATTGTTTGAAAGTAAAATATTACAGACCAAAATAGAAAATGTTTGATAGATAAATTACTGAGGAATAAAAGTGACGGGGACAAAGTCTTTAGCCTCCCAATTGCTCAACCCTCCTCTGACAGTCGGATGAATCCACTCTTCAAAGTTGCTTTCTTTGTCTTCATCTTCCAGGGCGTTGATTCGGTAAGGAGAAATCTTGACTGGCGCTCTCTCAATCTTTGACCGGCGCATGGCCTTCTAGCCAGCGGTGGTGAAACCTAATCCAAGCTTATCAACCTTATGCGGAAAATCGGGTAGCTGCCCCCACGCTGAATTCTTTCCTTCTTTAACTGCAGCCCTTGCATCCTCCAGAGATGCCATCCTGGCCATCTGTCTTGGTGTCTCAGCTGCCAACTTCGCCATTGCTATCTCAGGGAGTACTTCTTCGAAATGTTGAAACGGTGTCTCAATGAACTCCCCTTCGACCTCCACATACCGGAAAGAATTTAAATGGCTAATCATGTACTCTTCCTCGCCATGGACAGTAATGATCTTTCCCTTTACAGGATATTTCAGCATCTGGTGCAAGGAGGAGGTGACTGCCCCAGCATGGTGTATCCAAGGTCTACCCAGCAGGCAGGAGTATGATGGACGGATGTCCATTACATAGAAAGTGGATTTGAACACCTCGGTACCTATCTTGACAGGAATTTCAACTTCTCCATGGACCATTCTTTTCGACCCATCGAAGGCTCTGACGACAATATCACTCGGCTTCAATTCCAACCCTTCGCAATCTAGCCGGTCCAAGGCCTTCTTAGGCAAAACATTCAGCGATGAACCGGTATCAACCAAAACATGCGCAAGGGTGGTTCCGTGACACTCGATTGAAATATGCAACGCATCATTGTGATTTCGGCCTTTAGGGGTCAGGTCGGCATCAGAAAAGCCTAATCCATTGTCTGCAGTCAGGCTAGCCACGCAATGTTGAAATTGATCTGCGGATGTTTCTTGGGGCACATGAGCTGCCTTTAGAAACTTAATCAAAGCTTGAGCGTGCGCTTCTGAGCAAAGCAACAGTGCCAGCATGGAGATCTTGGAGGGGGTTTGCCCCAACTGTTCCACCACATCATAATCACTTTTCTTGATTATCCTCAAAATTTCGTCCATCTCTTTCTTGGAGGCCTCCGGAATCACCAAGGGTGGAGCCCTCGTCCTGGCGGGCTCATCTTGTATTCCTTTTCCTTTATCGGCAATGGTAGGAGAGACAGCACTAGGAACGAAAATTTCTTCGATCAAAGGAGTTCTGGCAGAGAGCCTTGCTGGTGCAGGGATGACTTCTTTTACTGATGAGGGTCCAAAGACTGCTTTTGGAGGAGCAATCTCTGGAGAAAATATCCTCCCACTCCTGGTGATTTTGCTGGTGCCCGCAATGTTACTAATGTTGGCTTCATCATCATCTGAATCTTCTTCAATTATTTCAACTTGCTTGATACCATGGTAGTAGATGTCACCACCATAGTTCCAAGGTATCGACTTCTCGGAGACATAGGGAACAGGCCCCGGCATTGTTATCTTCAAAGGTATAGACTTTGCAGCTGGTGTAATCTTAATTGGCTTTTTGACGGCCTCGGAAAGATTGGCGTGAATGGTTATGATTGAGATATTTTCAACATGAACTGGAACAGCAGGAACTTTTTCGAACAAAATTTGTCGGCTATCCATGAGGCCTTGGATGCCTTCCTTTAGTAGCGGACAATCCAACGGCAGAGAGTGGCAACAGTAACAGTCTCTTTTACATCCCGGGAAGATCCCGGCCCTTAACAAATTCAACTTAATGGTTAACAGTGGAGTAGTCAGATCACTGACGTCAGCAACATACCGATCCTCCTCAATGGCGTTGACGTTCCGACCGTGCTTCGGCATAGGTGCAGAGATCACATTGGGCTTTTCTGGAGCGTCAAACTCTACCTCCTTGGCATCTATCAAGTCCTGGATCTTATGCTTGAGTTCCCAGCAATCGTTGGTGTCATGCCCAACACTGTCTGAATGATAGGCGCACTTAGCATTGGCATGGTAATGTGGAGAGGATGTATTTACATTCTTTGGCGCCTCCTTGATAGTGGCAAGATTCAATTTCAACAGATGGGGAAGCACCTGCGCTGGGGTCATATTAATACGAGTGAACTGCCGTTGTGGTCTTTCCACCCGTTGCTGATTTGGTCTGGATTGGTTGTAGCGAGGCTGCTCACTCGGAGTGTTTTGAATCATTACGGCCCCCACAGTCGGCCGACGCTCCACCTTCCCCGCTCTTCTTTGAGAATATACCATAGCTGTCTCCTTTTTAAACGGCTTCTTCTCCACACTTGCAGCGACACCCTTCTGAATTTTTCCTGACTTGATGTCAGCCTCGATTCTTTCGCCCGTTAAGATCAAATCAGTAAACCCCGCGGAAGAGTTACCAATTAAATGATTGAAAAATGGCCCAGATAGGGTCCCAAGAAACATATCAACAAGCTCACGATCGGTTAAAGGAGGCTGCACCCTGCCAGCCAAATCCCTCCATTTTTGTGCGTATTCCTTGAATCCCTCACTTGTTCCTAGCGACATACCCTGAAGTTGGGTACGGGTAGGAGCAAGATCGGAATTATACTGGTATTGTTTATAGAAAGCGGTGGCCAAATCTTCCCAATTCCTGACACTGGTTCCTTCTAACTGATAAAACCATTCCAACTGGGCTCCCGACAGGCTGTCTTGAAAGAAATGAATCCAGAGATTTTTATCTGCTGTATAGGGCTGAATCTTTCTCACATAGGACCTGAGGTGCATTTTGGGGCAGGACAGCCCGTCATACCTTACAAACACCGGCACCTTGAATTTTGGGGGAATCACAATTCCGGCGACCAAGCCCATGTCTTCAAAATCCAAACCCGGTACCCTCTGCAATTCCATGGCAGCCAATCTGTCTTCTAAACCCTTGTACTTATCATCAGCTGGAGGATACTGTTGGTCAGAATAATCCTCGTCCTCTTCAACCTCTTCCTCCTCTGCATCAGACTCGGAAGGCACCGCAACCCGATCTCTTTTACTAGTCCCTTCATCAGAAGTAGGAGGAAATTCAAGCACCCTCCGAGCTTCTCTGTCAAATCTTCTCCCCAAAGTAGCCACTCCGACCCTCTTTTTCTTCTTCACTGGGTCCTTGCTCTCCAGATGAGCCTTGATATCCTCTTGACTCTTGACCAAGGTCGTCAAGAGTTGCTGGAACTGTGCATTCTGGGCTTGTAGGTCTTTGACCGTTTGCTCGAGATCCATCCTACTGAAATAAACAGCAGATAGATAAGGAAACCTGGAGCGAGACCTGCTTATGCACATGATGAATGGTATGCTGATGTATGCAATGCATTCAAGGATTTGGGACATTCAAAATTGTTTCAGACAAAGAAGAACGCACGTCATATTAATAAGAAGAAATCTGTTAGTACATAAATGCCCCATGGGCCAAATGTTACAACATAAACTTCTCAAGGCAGAAAGACATTGCGCATCCTCTTTGGTGCGATGTAGGTATTGAGGGCCTCTTGCTCATGGAGTTGGCGGGTAAGCTCTAGAACCTTCTTTTCACTGGCGTAGTAGCTAGCTTCAAAAGTGTTCCGTTCCTCCTTGAGCTGAATCCAACTCTTCTGCATTTCCTCCCACGATGTAGGCATGTCTGGATGCAGGATGGTGTAGGGGACCTCTCCTTCATTGACGGGCTCCTTAATCACTGGGAGTACATGGGGATAAGGCATCATCAGACTTTGGGCTCGGGCTCGTACCCACTTGAGATAGGGCTCAAGAGGGATGGAGTTCTTGTGTCCCAGAGTCTTGCTATCAACCTTGTTGAGTTTTCCCCAGGCTCTGATGAATCTTTGGCGAAGTCCTTGCGCATCGTTGTCGAAGTCAAAAACTAGGCTAGGAATCAACATGTCATGAGGGCCATCCCTCCGTGCATATCCAAATTGCCTCAAAGCTAGGCAAGGGTTGTAGGTGATACCTCCCCTAATTCCAAGTAAGGGGACATTAGGAAATTCTCCGCAACGATCGACGATGATGACATTTTCTCTGGACCGAGAACACCAATGTACATCAGAATGAGTGAGAGTCATCAATCGCTGGGACCACCTTATACCTTGATCATTCTTCAAGACAGATTGTGGAAGGTGCGAAATAAACCACCTTACGAGGATAGGAGTACAGCACATGAGAACACCCCTCTTTCTCATTGTTCGTGCGTAAAATGAGTGAAGGATGTCTCCAAGCAATGTTGGTATTGGATTTCTGGACAAGAAGATTTTGACAGCGTTGACATCTACCAATTGGTCAGGATTTGGGAACAGGACCAACCCATAGATAAGGAGTGCCACAATTTCTTCAAATGCTTGTAGGTCCAATGAGTTCCAACATTCTTGTGCCTTTTCAAACAAGAACTTTGCTAAGAATCCTTTGACGCCGCTTCTGGTTTCCCAATGCCCCTTGATTTCAGATGGTTGTAGATGTAATGCTCGAGCAACATCTTCAGGCTTTGGTTCCTTCTCCGTACCGTTGAAGGGTAGTTGATTAAGGATAGGGATTCTTAGGAGTTGAGAAAACTCCTCCAAAGTGGGCACCAACTGATAATCCGGGAAAGTGAAGCAATGGTGAAGGGGGTCAAAGAACTGGAATAGCACTTTCATCATGTCTTCTTCAATGTTGGTGTTGACTAGGTTGAGCAGTCTACCATGTCTTTCACTGAAGGATGAATTTTCCGGAATTCTTGAAGTGATCTCCTTGAGTTGAGGAGAGATTCTCACAAGGTTGACTTGAATGGTATTTCGGCGAGGTATTTCCATGACCTACAAAACAAGAACAATGATGAAAATCCAAATCCTTGAAATGGTTAGTAAATGCATATGATGCTTCATGATGTTTATGATGTATGCATAAAACATATGTACAAGCAAATCACACCAAACCCTAGTTTCAGGCTTGCATGGGGTTTCACAGGTAAGTACCCTCTTGAGTGTAGTTGGCTTAAAAACCTGTCCTATAAATAGTAATCGAGTTCTAAGGAGCTCAATATCACTGGATCGTTTTCGTTGTTCATTGTTTTGGTTTAGCCACTTAACTAGCGACCAAAATATTCCAAGAAAACAACCCTCAATGAGTGTAGTATCGAGTATCTACCAACTTCGGACTGCACCAAAGCCGGTCATCTCACTACCCCTAATAAAAGGCCAAGATGGTCAAGTAAGGTTCTAGGTCATTAGTGCTTAGTGACATCGCTCAGCGGCCCCGTACTCTCCTTGATTGAACTCAAGGGTTACCGGTACCCACAAATATGTCGCACTAATATAGCTATTGCTTAGACCGTGTCGGTATACCCCGCACAGTTTCCACAACGTATTGCTATCTATGAATGTTTCCCAAAATCCGGGTGGAGGATTGTAAACCCAAGCAATAGAGCCAAGGTATAAAGCAAGCAAATCAAACAATTAGTCATGCAAGAAGGTGATCTAAGCCCTAAGGTAACCCCACTTAAAAGTATTCCCCAGCAGAGTCGCCAGTTCTGTGATACGGTGGGAGAACTGACTAGTATTTTACGTTCGTATTCGCACTTGTGCGGTTGAGCAAGAGTCGCCACCGACTTTTTATTTTATCCTAAAGGAAAGGTTAAAAAAGCACAGCAAAAACCTTTTGAGATATTTCGTGGGTTCGGGGGGTAGATTATGAAAAGGGAAGGTATTAGCACCCTTTTCATCCATGGTTATCCATGGGCTCTTAGGTACTTGCTTAGATCAATCTTGCCTTGGTTTTCAATTGTATGAAATGGTGCTTTGTGTGTTGTTTTGAAAATGTTTTGAAAAGATGCCTTGTGCTAGGCTAACCTTGTAACAATTCTTTACTCGAATGTTTTACAAAAGGTGTTTTATCTTTTAAAAAGATGTTTCAAGGGTTTGAAAAGTTTGATTTTTGAAAGTGTTTGTGAAGTGGGTTTTGAAATTAGGCAAGTGTTTTCTTTCCAAATTGACAAGTACTTAAGAGTTTATCTACCCTAAAGCTTTCTCAAAGATTTTCGTCGTGTTTTAACCCCTTTGACAATTTTGTTCTACCATTGAAATTGGTAGGCAATCTTGTATTTAGGAAGTTTATTCGGGACGGGCGTGGGTCATCGCATGGACCATGAATGCAATGGTGCCAAGTGTCTTTGGCAATTATTTTGAAGGGACTATGATCATTCCATTTAGGCAACATCTTGAGGGACTTTTGATCATTTGATTTTGTTTTGCCAAAGATACTCGACGTGCAAGCATGGCCCATTTTGGAAGGCATCATGTGGGATTACCCTAGAGGGTGCAAGTGTGATTGTGTATTGATTACATGCGTTTGTCTTGTATTAGGTTATCTAGCGTTTGATTTTATGTACATACAAACCCTAGGTCTAACCATGGTATAATTGAAAACTGTAAATTGCGGAATGTAAAACCTACGCTATTACAAGATAGTGTCCGGGAGTGGGGGTATAAATGTACAAGGGGATGTGACTTATAGTGTCCAACAAGTTACAACCAAATCGAATGTCGCAATCAAAATGTAAATATCGAATGTACAAATATAAGATAAAATGTGTATAGGGCAATATATTGTGTAAGTGTAAATGTGAGATGTATATGTATATGAATTGTGTAATTATATACAAGTGCGATAATGTGAAGTTGAATCGTATTAGGGTTTGACCTAGAGAAATGTTTTTAAATGTATTTTTGATTTATATGTTTAATTATGTACGAAAGAAAAATGAAGTGTTTTGATTAAAATGTTAAGTTTTAATTAGAAAGTATTTTAGTCAAATGTTTGTGAATTAGAAAATAAATGTATTTAAATTGGTATGTACAAATGTATATGTTAATTAAAAAGTTTCAATTTAATTATGTATAAAAAAATATATAATATGTACAAAATTAATGTTTTAAAATGTATGTACAAAATATCTATCTAAAAAATGTTTTAACCTTATGATAAAAAATGTATTTTTAATTAAGTGAGTATTTTACAAAGAATAAAAATAAAAAAAAAAACATTGTTTATAAAATGAAATAAAAAAGGGTTAGTATTTTATAAAAGAAAAAACAAAAGAAGTGGATATTGTTTATAAAATAAAAGAAAGGGTTAATATTATATATAAAATAAAAGGTTAAATGAATATTGTAGATGAAATAAAACAGGGTTAGTGTTTGATGGGCTTTGGGGAAGTGAGGACGGGTCAGGCCCAAGCTTGGTCTTGAACGAAATTTAGGGTTCGCGTTTGTTTGGTCAATTGGGAACGAAATCTAGGGTTCGTGTGGAAACGGCGCCATTCACTGATTCCTGCTCATCTTCGTCTTCTACGCGAGCTTCTACGCCTCTCTGCCTGAGCCACCCCGCTACCGCCTCTCCTCCTCTCATACGGACTAGACAGTCCTCAAATGAAGGTTAGTGCATCGTTTCGAATTGGTTTAGGCATTTTGTTTTAGATTCTTGCATGTCATGATTTATGTGCTTTGTTCTTCATATCTGCTGTGTTTGTTTTAACAAGATGATGAGAAGAAAGATGAGGAAGGAAATGTACTACCTTTGATGTGGAGGAGAGGACAAGGGAGCGCTTGAGGAGGCTCAGTGGCGATTTGGTGATGGAGCTTGCTTGGATGAATCTTTGAGCTTCCCTGGTATTTTCGCTCTTTTGCTATATTAGGTTTTGATGATGATGTATACTGAGAAGCCCTAATATGTTCACTTCTTTATCTTCTTCTTCCACTATGTGTTGCCTTGATTTGTTTCTGCTTCTCCTTCTCTCGTGTTGCCTTTGTGTTGTTGCCTGAGTGTTTGCTTGAGTATTGTTTGAGATGATTTGCCTATGATGAGGGAAGAAAAACTCTGAGGCTTAGTGTTGGTTTGAATGTTTTAACATGCTTGAGGGGTTAGTTTGAATATGCTCGAGAGGTTGGTTTGGATATGCTTGAGGCAGGACTGTGGTATTAGCAGGTTATGGTGTTAGCTTGGCTTTGTGACAAGTTGATGTAGTTAGGCTCTCTTGATGGAGGTAAATGGTGTATGGACTTTTATGGTTTTGAATTTCTGTTTCTTTTCTTGACAGTAGGCAGATTATGGTATTTTCAGATTATGGTTTTGAGATCTGTTATGTGGTTGGGCTTGGCCAAGTTTGAGGTTGCTGTTGGCAGTGGGATGTAGGCAGGTTCTGTTTATGTGTTTGACAGGGACTTAGCAAGGTTTGAGATTGATAGGCATGGTGCTGGTGTGAAGTTTCTGGTTGGTTTTTGTTATGACAGGTTGTATGTTCAGTTTAAGGTTATGTGTTGACAGGAGGTGGGTTTGTTAGGCTAATGGTAAGGCAGGTGAAGGCATTGTGTTATGTTTGGCTTATCAGGTTTTTTGAAGCTTGAGGTTGCGTTTTTTAGGTTATGGTACTGGTATGAGGTTTTTATTGTGTTTTTGATAACTTGTGTTTTTTATACAGGTATGAGCTTCTTGGCCTCTATTGGTTCGGTTCTGAGTTATATGGGTGATATTGGTGCTTGGCTCAATCAGTCTCTTTTCTTGTATTATTTCGTCCTTTTGCTATTGGTCTTTGGCGCCTAACCTTATTTCAAACTTTGGTTTTCTTTTTGATCCATGCTTGCTGGGTAGTTTGACAAAATTTCTTGGCATCTTTTCCATTTTTAGTAACTGTCCATGCTGTGTAGTTTTGAACAATGCTGAATTGTGTCTTCTTTTTTGTATATCTTTTCTGCTGTCCTACTGCCTATGCCTAACCTGAACTTTGCCTATGCTCTTTATCTCTCTTTTTCTCACTCATAGTACAGTTTAGAATTATTATATGATTTTTATTGTACTATGGTTCTGAAGGGGCCCCCTCTTATGCTGGGAAATGATGAAACGGATCACCTTGTTTGCATATACTTCCCTGCATTCTTATTCTGCTTTTGACAGCTTTGCATTTCTTTGATATCTTGGCATTTTGACTTTGCAGCAAGTGTACTTTTGGGTAATCCTTAGGCATTTTGACAACAACTTCCTTTTTGCTTTGGATAGAAAGTTGGAATTGGATTTTTTCAGTTTAGTTTGAATTGGAAATTGAGATTCTTATGCAGTCTTGAATTTTTAGAAATTATGCATTTGCATTTCATGAACAAAAAATCTTCCCTCTCTGTGAACCGGGAGAAATCCCGTGATTTGCAGAGAGGGCAACTGATCCCAGTCAGTGGCCCCTAATGATGAGCAAATTAATTGTCTCTTTTAATTAACTGCTTTCTGACTTCCTCTTCCTTTTTGCAGATAAAGAAATGGAGCACCGGCATGAAGTGGAGAATGAAGAATTTAGAAAATAGGATAGAATTTCTATTTTCAGTTTAATTCTTGTACATCATTATTATTTAAATACTTTGTAATAAATATTAGTATCCAAATAATAACAATTGTAACAATTATTAAATGTGAAATAAAAATTCATTTGATATTTAATTTTCTTTCAATTCCTTTTCTTTAATTGTTCATTTGTTATTTATAGTCCCTTAAAATAAAATAAAATGAAGGTTTAAACTTCAAATATTTTAATTCTTAGAATCATAAATAATCAACTAAACCTTCAATGATCAAAATAAATGAATTCGACGTATCCATTATTCAAAGCAACGCACAGTCGAACACAAAAACTTAATCAGATGCAATCCCCTTTTTTTTTTACTGATTCTTTTATCAAGCACTGCAACTCCACATTGCACATATCCCTTTTGACTGGTGAATTCAAACCAACTGCCTCATTTACTGATTAAATCAAGATAACGCGAATTTTAGCCCGAATCTCGGAACAAACTGCAAAGTGCGGTGGAATTTAAATTCTTCTGAGAATATGCCCATAAAACCTTAATTTCTGATTAAATGCTAGATAACGCTCGCCTGATCAAAATTGAACCAAAAATCATCCCAACCCTAAGCCAACTGTATGAGACTAATCAGAGCTCTGAACATCAGTACAAACCCTAATTTCGCTTGACTGTCAAGAAAAGTCCGTTTGTCCGATTCTTGCGCCAGTTTGAAAAGTCAGGAAATGTCTGAAGCTGAGATTGTTTGTAGCAAAATGCGAGGGCAAATTTTGGGGTACAACACCCTTTACTGGATACTTCAGCATTTGGTGTAGTGTATAAGTAACGGCCCCAGCTTCATGGATCCAAGGATAACCCAACAAACAAGAGTATGATGGCCTGATGTCCATCACATAGAAGGTGGATTCAAATGTCTGGGAACCCACTTTGACAGGGATGTCCACCTACCTGTGCATCATTCTTTTTGAACCATCAAAATCCCTCACCACAATGTTACTGGGCCTTAAGGTCAAACCTTCACAGTCTAGCCTATCCAGAGCCTTCTTGGGCAGAACATTTAGTGACGATCCAGTGTCCACTAGTACATGGGCCATGGTAGTTCCCCTGCATTCCATTGAGACATGCAAAGCATCATTATGCTTTCTCCCCTTTGGCGTCAAATCGACATCTGAAAAACCCAACCCATTGTCAGCAGTCAAACTGGACACACAGTCTTTGAATTGGTCAGTGGAGGTTTCTTGCGGCACATGCGCAGTCTTGAGAAATGCAATTAAAGCCTTTTCATGGGCCTCGGAACATAATAGTAGAGACAACATTGATATCTTCGAAGGGGTCTGCCCCAGCTGTTTGACCATATTGTAGTCGCTTTTCTTGATTATTTTTAAAATTTCCTCCATTTCTTGCTTAGAGGATTCCAAAACAACTTTTCTAGGTGCCTCCGTCCGGGCAGGCTCACCTATAGCTTCTTTGCCCCGAGTCCCAAATGACTAATCGGCAAGGGTAACAACTGGAGTAAGGATGGGAGTAGTAGCAGAAGTACTAATAGGAACAACATATCGAATAACAACAGGCTTAGCAATAGTCTTCAGGGAGATCTCGGGAGAGAAAACCCTTCTACTTTGGGTAACTTTGTTGGTCCCGACAATTTTACTGATATCGAGATCAGCCTCTTCAGTCTTCAAATCTTGTTTGACACCATGGTAGTAAATGCCAGCACCATAATCCTAAGGAACAGCTTTGTCCGAGGAGTACGGTACAGGGCCAGGAAAAGTGATTATCAATGGAGCAATTCTTGGAGTAGGTGTAATCCTAACAGGTCTTTTAGAGGATACCTTGGAAGGATTGGCGGAAATGGTTATGATAGCAACATCTTCATGCAGAACGGTTAGAATCGGGGTTTTTTTGAACAAAATTTCTCTGCTATCCATCAAGCGATGAACACCTACTTTTAGCAAATAACAACCAGAAGGTAGAGATAAACACATGTGACAACCTTCACCGCATTCCGGAAATAAACCGGCTAGCAACAAATTCTTCTTGACAGTCATGAGACGAATGGAGACTTCATCAACAGAGGTAACAAATAGATCAATATCAACGGTATTAACACCGCGGTTGTGCTTGGGCATGGGATCAGTTATGACATTAGGCTTCTCCGGAGCATCAAACTCAATCTCCTTGGCTTTGATCAGATCATGTATCTTATTCCTCAGAGCCCAACAGTCATTTGTATCGTGGCCTGGATTCTCAGAATGGTAAGCATACCGAGCGTTTGGATTATAACAAGGAGATGTGGTCTTAGGATTCTTGGGGGCCTCCTTTAAGGTTGCCAAGTTATATCTTAACAGATGGGGTAAAACCTCACACAACGTCATATTAATCCGGGTGAACTGCCTTTGAGGTCTTTCTGCCCTTGGCTGATTATTTCGTTGTTGAGTAGCCATAGGCCTAGGTATCATCACAACCCCTACCGTTGGACAGTGCTTAGCTCTGCTCTGACCTCTTAGGTTATAAATGGCATTGACCTCCTTCTTACCCGTGAATGGCTTCTTCACTGTACTTGACGAGGTGTCTTTCAGGATCTTGCCACTTCGGATCCCGGCTTCTACCATTTCTCCAATCAATATCAGCTCGGTGAAACCAGCTGAGG
The DNA here is from genome assembly GCA_948472305.1 of Vicia faba. Lineage (NCBI taxonomy): Eukaryota > Viridiplantae > Streptophyta > Magnoliopsida > Fabales > Fabaceae > Vicia > Vicia faba. Next base: position 765,407,146 of record OX451741.1, on the reverse strand, counting down.
AGCTACCAATCAAGTGATTGAAGAACGGACCAGACAGCATACTAAGAAACATGTCAACCAACTCCCTATCAGACAAAGGGGGTTGGACTCTCCCTTCCAGATATCTCCACTTCTGCGCATAGTCCTTAAAACCTTCGCTTGCACCCATGGACATACTCTAGAGTTGAGTACGGGTAGGAACAAGGTCAGCGTTATATTGATACTGCTTATAAAAAGCAGCAGCCAGATCTTCCCAGTTGTGGACATTGGTTCCCTCCAACTGATAGAACCACTCGAGTTGAGTCCCGGACAGACTGTCCTGAAAGAAATAGACCCACAAGTTCCTATCAGTAGTGTGAGGTTTAATCTTCCTCACATAAGAACGGAGATGAAGCTTGGGACAAGACACCCCATCATACTTTGCAAATACCTGAGCCTTGAACTTTGGTGGGATGACAACCTCAGATACCAAACCCAGCAATTCAAAATCCAGCCTTGATACTCTTTAGATCTCCATTGCATTCAGACGATCCTCTAACTTCTTATATTTATCCTCAGCCGGGGGATATTGTTCTTCGTTGTAATCAATGTCATTATCAGAAACCTCTGGGCTAGGGTCCTCCTCCCTTGTTTCTCCCTCTTGATGCTCCCATTCTTTGGATGAAGAGGTCAGATCAACTGGTTGCTTCAACGGTCCCTTGAATCATATGCCCAGATTCAGGACACCAGCAGTCTTCTTTGTCTTCTTCTTCCTATCTTTCAGGATAAGGGCCTCCAAATCTTCCTGTCCTTTAGCCAAAGCTACGAACATTTGCTGAAATTGGGCATTTTGTGCCTAGAGATCCTTGATACTTTGTTCCGAAGTAATTATTGCTGAAATAAACAGCGAAGACGATGAGAAACCTGTTATGAAACCTGTTTATGCAATGTCATGGATGATATATGTATGCAATGATTTCAAGGACTTTGGGAAATTTAAATTTGCGAACCCAAAATGAAACAAAGATTTTATTAGTAGAATTCAAAATACAATTGCCTTTTAGGCGTTACAATTGAAAATTCTAAAAACTATAAAAAAAAAGATCAAGTTTCCCATGGATGCTTCCTCTTTGTGCCGAGATAGACATTAAGGCTTCTTTCCTCATGAACCTGCTTTGTGAGCTCTAAAACTTTCTTCTCCTGGGCATAGAACTGATCCCTATAAGTATTCTGCTCCTTCTTCAAGTGAACCCAGGACCTCTGTAATTCTTCAAGATCAATGGGCATATCAGGATGAAGAATCGTGTAAGTAATATCCCCTTCAGTAATGGGCTCCACAATCACTGGTAAGACAGCTATGTACGGCATCAAAAGTTTCTAAGCACGAGCTCGTACCTGTTGGAGATAAGGTTCCATAGGAATGGAAGTCTTTGGCCCCAATGTCTTGACGTTAGATTTGTTTACCATGCCCCAGGCTCATATGAACCTCTGACGATACCCTTGAACATCATCCTCATAGTTAAACATAATCCCCTGGATAAGCATCTCATGAGGACCATCCCTTTGAGCGTAACCAAATTGTCGCAGAGCCAAACAAGGATTGTATGTTATGCCTCCCCTTATGTCATGTAGTGGGACATTAGGGAACTCCCTGCAGCGGTCAATAATAGAAATATCTCCCATAGATTGGGAAAACCAAATAATATTCGCGTGAGAAAGTGACATTATCTTTTGCGACCAACCCAAACCTTCTTCATTCTTCAGCACTGACTTAGGGAGGTGAGAAATAAACCACCTCGACAGTAATGGCATGCAGCACATAAGAACGCCTCTTCTCTTCATAGTACTAGTGTGGAGAGCATGCAAGATATCTCCGAGCAAAGTAGGCACAGGGTTGTGGGAGAGGAAGATCTTGATAGCATTCACATCTATGAGTAAGTCTGGATTAGGGAACATTACTAACCCATAAATTAGAAGAGCCAAAACCTACTCAAAAGCCTGGAAGTATATATCATTCCAAAACAGCTGGGCCTTCTCTATTAGGAACTTGGTTAGAAAACCCTTGACTCCGCTTCTTATTTTCCAATTGGATACCACGTCGGCCCGTTTCAGATGCAATGATGAGGTAATGATCTCTGGCTTGGGAACTTCTTATAAACCTGTGAAAGGCATCTGGTCCAGAATAGGTAGATCCAATAACTGAGAGAATTCTTCCATGGTAGGCACCAACTGATAGTCTGGAAAGGTGAAGTAGTGGTGCTTTGGATCAAAGAACTAAAAAAGTACACCCATCATATTTTTGTCAAAGCTCGAAGTAACCAGGTTGAGAAGTCGACTGTATCTATTATTGAATGAAGAAGTTTAAGGAACCCTTGATACTAGCTCCTTGAGTTGGAGAGGTATTCTCACAAAGCTAATTAGGATAGTGTTTCTACGAGCGGAAGCCATGATCTGCAAAACAGAACAAAGATAAATTCCCTTGGTCCTTGAAATGGTTAGTGTAATAAGAATGGATGCTATGTCATGATGCATGATGTTATGTTTAAACAGAGTAAACCATGCACAAGAAAAGCACACAAAAGACCTTAGGTTCAAAGGATTTCATGAGGTTAAAGGTAAGTACCCTCTTGAAGTTTAGTTGGTTTCAAACCTGTCTTAGAAAAGTAATTGGGTTCTAAGGATTCTCAATATCACTGATCATCCTTTATCGGGCATTGTTTCAACTCATGCAATCTTTTCTTGCGGTCGAAATATCCCGAAATTCTGATCTCAATGAGTGTAGCATCGAGTATCAACCAATCCTCAGCTTTATACAGAGGCCGGCTATCTCACTACTTTCTAATGGCCAAGTTTGTTCAACTAAGGTTCTAAGGTCCGTTAGTGTTTTACGATACCATACGGCGGCCCCGTATTCTCCTTGTTTCAACATGAAGGATACCAGTACCAACCAAAGTTTCACACCAACACAGCCATCGCTTAAACCATATCGGTCTATGTCGTACAGTCTCCATGATCTATTGTTGTTTACCTAAAAAGTGTCCCCAGATCTGGGTGTAGGATCTTCAACAATACCCAAACAAAAACCCTTAAGGATAAAGCAGACAAAACAAACAAGGAAGAAATTTTAAAAATGACCTAGATCCTAAGGTATACCCCACTTTATACATTCCCCAGCAGAGTCTCCAGTTCTGTGATACGGTGGCAGAACCGGCTTTTTTTGTTACTATTAGTTTTGTGCTTTTTGTTTGCAAATGTATGGTAAGCAAGAGTCGACACCGACTTTTATTTCATCCAACAAAGGAAAAGGGAAAAGAACATAAAAAACCTTTTTCGAGATATTTCTGAGTATGGGGGTAGATTATAGAAAGGAAAGGTATTAGCACCCTTTCTATCTGTGGTTTTCCACGGGCTCTTAGGTACTTGCTCATTCTTAAATTACTTTTGTGTGTTTGTATGTTTGAAAAAGTTTTGAAATTTCCTTAGTGCGGCATTCCGCTTTATGGTAACCCTTGTATCAGTCCTCAAGGGTGTGATAAAGTGTTTTTGAAAACTTTACTTAAAAAGCTTTTTTGAAAGTGTATGCGGAAAAAAATTTGTTTTGAGCAAGTACCTAAAAGTTTCTACCTACTCAAAGAAAAAAAGGTTGTTCGTTTTTGGATTTCCTTTAGACAGCGTTATCCTACTATTAAGGAGTAGGTAGCTCCATCTTTGGATTTTAAGGGACAACCAAAAGGGACGAGTACGGTCACATAAGCAATGGTTAGGAAACCTTAGTAGTTACCCTAGAGTCTTAAAGATCATTCCGAGGAAACATTTGAACAGGTCATTTTTGATCTTTTGAGACTAGAGGGCAACCACTAAAACTCCCTATACTTCATGACCGTTTATCGAAGGCAACCGAAGTGGGGAAAACCCTAGGAGTGAGCATGTGCAAGTGTTTGATTTCAATTTATTTAATCTTTGCATATTTAGGGTTTTCTATTGTTTTAAATTATGATCTTTTGCATACAATCATATCATCAATCATCTAACAGTTTATAATGACGGAAAAGAAAAGTGCGAGAAATTTAAACCTAGCTATTACAAGGCCTTGGGGATGGGAATTACAAAATCAAAAATGAGGGAAAACAGTAAATGCAAATAGTAAACCTAAGTTAAACTATTACAAACTCGGAGCAATTATATTTATTGGAAAAAATAATGAAATAAATACGTGAGATGAAATCAAATACGGAATTAAAATTAAATTCAAAGACATTTAATTTAGTAAATAAAGAAAAATATTTTTTTTGTATTTTTTGAGAAAAATAATTAATTTTGCAAATTAGCCTAATTTCTAATTAATTTTAATTATGAAAAAAAATAATTTTAAGTTATCCTAATTAATTAATAGAATTTTAAAAAAAAAACTAATTCTAATATTTTTTGTGTCTTTTATGATTTTTGATTTAATTAAAAAAACAATGATTTTGTAAAATAATTAAAAACTAATAATTAAAATAAGAAATTAAAAAAGAAATAAAATGGGTCTGGTGTGAAAGTAATTATGGGAGGTGCATGGTTGAATTTTCCAGGCCTAGAATAGTTGGCCCAAGGCTGCGCATGATCCAGTGTCATTAGCCTTTGGAGGGTTCACCATGTGCTACGCCTGTGGTATGTTGGATTTGGACTGATGATGGATCTAGTGGATGAGATATTTAGGTGCATGGTAGGCGTGTTTGGACTGATAATACCAGATCTACAATTAAACATTAGGAAAAATATTATGTAGGAGGCAGGGATCGAACCCCTGACCTCCTACACACGCGCGCGCCTTGAAACCTCTTCTCTTTGCCACTGAGCCAAGTTGATCATTCGTTGATACAAACAAACAACAAATAATATATTAAATCATGAGTCAGTATCCTAAGAAAAAACACGCATATTTCAAATGGGCCAGTGGTGTGCTGCCACGCCTTTATCTTCTTTCCCAAAACCGTCGTTTTAGGTGCTGGACTTTTACCTACGGTCTAACGTCTGTAGATGTAAACCTGCCAACTTCAAAAACACAGCACACGCACAATAAATTCAAATGAAGACCATGGATCAACTGGGTTTAAGGCCCTGAACACCATGGTACCCATAATCAAACCTAATTTTGCCTATATCAAAAAAAAACTAAAATGTGCTTTGAAACCCTAAGAATGGTGTTTCAGAATACCTGCGCATAAACTCAAATTAAAACATCCAAACACATTGCTAACATGATTACAAGCATGAATATATACTTAGTACATGTTGGTAATGACAGAACCAATGAAAATGAATTTAGAAAAAATTGCAAACCGTGAGGGTGGTAGCACGTGATTCTTGATGCTTTGATGCTGGGAATTGATTGGAAAAGCTTCTGGGAGTACCAAAGAACGTATTGAAATCTTCAAATCCCCTTGAGGAGGGTTGCAATGTGGAATCCGATTTGAGTTTTTCTTTGAATTTTTGGAAGCTTTTTCTTTCTCTTTTCAAGCTGGTTGTGCACCACTTCTTATTCTTAGGGTTCACAATGCTTTGTTATAAGTACTGAATCAAATTAGGTCAATAGAATTAGAAAAAATCCAAAGATGTAATGGTCTTGAATTTTAATTCAAATCTTTCTAAAATTGGAGATTTCCTCTTGTTTTGGCTTGGCACGGTTTTGCTTGATGTCATACAGCTTGCATGATCTATAATTCAATGCAAAACAAATCTCATTCCCTTAATTTGATTTAATTTGATTTTATTTGAATTTATTTGATTTTTAAATGAATAAAAATCAAAATAAATTAAATAAACAAACATAAAAAGGCATGGAGGGTCCCATAGGTCGTGAATCATGCTAGGACTGAGATTCAATCTTGAAAAGATGGGCCCATGTGGAAAAAATGCAATTTTGAGCATTGTTGACTTTGTGCAAATTTCCAAAATTGGCCAACTTTGACAATGCATATCTCTCTCAATTTTAACCCTAAGAAGGTGTTCTTGGACTTTTTAGAAATCTTAGGGTGTCCTCTAAACAACCCTTTTGGTTTCATCTCAATTGGATCTTCCATGTTCATGTAAGAAGCTTTGACCCAAAAGGTGTTTTTGTTGAATTTTTGAAATGACCTATAATGTCTGAATTTATATCTTTTCATGAGTGCATTTTTTGAACTTGAGGGATGAAGATGAGTTGTATGGAAATGGATTCTCTTCAAAATGACCCTTGGATGAGAAATTTTTGATAAAGTATGAGAAAGTTATGCCTGGTCAAAGTTTGGTTGACTTTTCCTATAGAAACCCTAATTTAGCAACTTTTGGGTTTTGATGAATTAGGAGCATTCCTTGAGGAATCATGATCAACCTTTGATTAAATGATGGATATCACCTCAAAATTTTGATGTTGACTGAAAATATAGAAGTTTGACTGTATGTGGGTCACAGTTGACTTTTGCCCTAACATAGTTGATTTTCAGGCATTTGAGCAGTTGACTGAGCAAACTTCTTGTGCAAGGCATGAAACTTGGCATGAATGATCTTGAGGACATATTAGGGAAATTAAAACCATTTAGGACCCTTGGAACTCAAACATCTTGATGAGGAGTGAAACCCTAGTTTGAGGCTCATTGTCTTAGGAGGAGGATTTGTCTGGTCAATCCTTAGTCAACTTGAGCAATTGAGGACCTCTAGGAGTATGTTTTAAGTAAAAATGGGAGGGAAAATTTTGGGGTATAACAGCTCCCCCTGTTCAATATTCTTAAACTTGAGGAAGTAGATTAGCTGGTCTACCTTTCGTGATCTGAAGGTGGAAGATGATTGAACACTAGAGTGCCTAGAAATTTGCACTCGCATGAAGTAATACTGATTGATGATATCGGGAATGGGCTTACATATGCCATTTGGAAGGCGACGGAGAATCATCGGAGATGGGCTTAAAGATTCCATCCATAGAATGTGACTGTTGCATAAGAGATTCCTTCGCGAGAATTCATGTACCTGTCGTGGAGGAGGACTTCATCGGGGAATGTTGATTTATGTCCTGGGAAATAGAGCCTAGGAGCCTCGTTGTCCATTACTCTACTGGGGAATATGAAATTGACCGTATCTGGTCAGGTCCAGGGGTTACAGTGTTGTAAACTGTTGTCCGAAGATAAAAAGAGAAGGAATCTGGATAGTAGGGTTACTTCGAAATAAAATCCTGGATAGTAGGGCTATGAGAAGGAACCTGTATAGTAGGGTTACTTAGAATTGAAATCCTGGATAGTAGGGTTGTGAGAAGGAACCTGGATAGTAGGGTTACTTCGAAATGAAAGTCTGGATAGTAGGACTGTGAGAAGGAACCTGGATAGTAAGGTTACTTCAAAATAAAAGCCTGGATAGTAGGGCTATGAAAAGGAACCTGGATAGTAAGGTTACTTCGAAATGAAACCTGGATAGTAGGGCTATGAGAAGGAACATGGATAGTAGGGTTACTTCGAAATGAAAGCCTGGATAGTGGGGCTATGAGAAGGAACCTGGATGGTATGGTTACTTCAAAATGAAATTCGGGATAGTAGGGCTATGAGAAGGAACCTAGATAGTAGGGTTACTTCGGAATGAAATCCTGGATAGTAGGGCTATAAGAAGGAACCTGGATAATAGGGTTACTTCGGAATGAAAGACTAGATAGTAGGGCTATGAGAAGGAACCTAGATAGTAGGGTTACTTTGGAATGAAAGCCTGGATAGTAGGGTTGTGAAAAGGAACCTGGATAGTAGGGTTACTTCGGAATGAAAGTCTGGATAGTAGGGCTGTGAGAAGGAACCTGGATAGTAGGGTTACTTCGAAATGAAAGCCTGGGTAGTGGGGCTGCCTCATTTGATCACGTAGATTAGTTGATCCGTTTGGTTTCGGGAACTAATTTCCCATTAGCTGTCTGCAGATGTGACACGTATAACTTCATTGATTTAATCTTGAATTGTTGGAATTGTTGATGATAACCATCTTTCCTGAAAAGGTAGAGGGTTAGTTATATGTGATGCATGAAATGTATTGTATGATGATGTTCTCAAATAACAGAGATTATGTTGTATGCAATATGTATGTGCATGTCATGATGTATGAACATGAAATGCTATTGTGACATATCTTAATCTGGGAAAATAGATCCCTGACTGCTGCTGGAGAGTATTAGAAATTGAATTCTTGATTGTTATAGAAAAAAGTGGTTCTTTTATTTCCGCTAGGGATTGTAAACGGAGATGACTATGTTGGGGATTTTCTCCTTGTTTACGGATATTCTGCCGGGGAGAGACTCTGCTTGATAATAACTCTGCGGGGGGAATAACTCTGTTGCGAGAGGAGATACTTTGCTGGAAAAAATTTCCGGTTTGGAAAAATAAACTCCGCTGGGGGATGAGCTTGTGTAACTGAAGGAACAAACTCTTTTGGGGATTAAGCTTCTGTAATCAGAGAAATAAACTCTGCTCGGGAGAAAATTTTATGAATCGCTTACGATTATAAAAATTGGCTGGGGAATATAGATGTCGACTCTCTAAGGGAGCCTTGCTGGGGATAGTGACTCTTGTTTGGGGAAGTCGATGTCAAAGCTTTGGTTGCCTCTACTCTATGGGGAGTGTAGACGTCACGGGGTCGCATGTAATGGCGACCTTGTTCCAAAACTATACTTGCCCCTGTACCATGCTGAACAAAGTAACGGTCGGGTTTAAAATGATTTTTTTTTTAGTTTTTGCCCCTGTTTCTTAAGTTATGAGCAATTGTCTTTCTGTTTCATATGTAAATATTTATAAATAGAAATCATATTCAAATGCATATGTCAAGAATAAATCATTGAACGTTTTTGCAAAACAAAAGAGAAAAAAGAAAAACACATGGTTTTGTAAAAATGACTTGTATTAATTTCTTGAAGTTGGCCTATAACAGGCGATTTTGTACAAGGAGGCTGACGCTCTAGTAAGAGAATGGCGCCGTGAAAATGAAAACTATACGATATTGTATACAAAGATAAGAAAACATCTATGTGTAATAATCCCATTGACTTTCAATTCTACTATTGCCGCTATGTCTTCGAGCGTCTCATCACTTTGTTGCTTGTCCGAAGCTGACTGGGTTGATCGGTACAGTTTGAACTTGATAGTTGATACTGAGGTCTGGTCGCAAGGTGATCCAATGGGACATAGTGATACGCTTTAAATCCCTAACTTTTGCATGGACCGCCCTTTCGGTTTTTCAGTCCACCAGGATACCCTTTTTTGCCCAAGCCGCCTTTTCAGGTTTTTGACTTGCCGGGTGTACAGTTTTTTTTTCATTTTCACCCCTTATTTTTGTCTAAACCATTTTGGTTCGTCGGGAAGCCCTTATTTTTTCCTAGGCCAATCAACCTAGCGGGTCTTTAATCATGCGTAGTATCTTTTCACTATGTCTGCATTGACAGGGTGAGGCAGGTCGTCACTGTCCATGGTGGTCAGAATCATGGCTTCACCTGAGAAAAGGTTTTTGATCACAAATGGCCCTTCATATGTAGGAGTCCATTTACCCCTGGGATCACCTTGTGGCAGTATGATGCGCTTTATCACTAGATCCCCGACTTGATATTCTTGGTGTCTGACTTTTTTGTTGAAAGCCTTGATCATCCGTTTTTGATACATTTGACCATGACAGACAGCAGTAATTCTCTTCTCATTGATAAGATTCAGTTGATCAAGTCGAGTTTGGATCCAGTCGTCTTTATTCAAACCCTCATCCTTCATGATCCTTAGAGAAGGGATCTAGACCTCAATAGGCAGGACAGCCTCCATGCCATATACCAGAGAGTAGGGTGTTGCCCATGTCGATGTTCGCGCAGACGTGCGGTACCCATGAATGGTAACATCTCATGCCAGTCTTTGTATGTCACCGTCATCTTTTGTATGATCTTTTTTATGTTCTTGTTAGCAGCTTCGACAGCGCCATTCATCTTTAGCCGGTAGGGAGAAGAGTTATGATGCTGGATCTTGAACTGTTTATAGAGTTTAGTGATCATTGTGTTGTTGAGATTCGTACCATTGTCAGTGATGATTCTTTCGGGCACACCGTATCGACAGATCAGGTTATGCTTGATAAACCGCGCCACAACGTTCTTGGCAACAGTAGCAAATGAGACAGCTTCAACCCACTTCGTGAAGTAATCAATGGCCACCAGGATGAAGCGATTCCCAATAGAAGCGGTAGGTCTAATCCCTCTGATCATGTCAATGCCCCACATTGCAAAGGGCCAAGGAGCCATCAAGACATTCAAATGAACCGGAGGCACATGCACCTTGCGGGTTTTCAACTTAGCGGGAAATTTTATTTTGTTTATGTCTCTAATTTTTGCCTATACCGCCCTTTTGGGTTTTTGGCCTACCGAGACGCTCCTTTTTGCCTAAGCTGCCCTTTCGGGTTTTCAACTTAGCGAGTTATTCTTTTATTTCTTCAGGCGAAGTATTTCTTGACTGCATCAGCATTCATGGGACGTGGGAACTCCTTGCCATCCATAGTTTCAAGAATTATTGCACCACCATAGAAGGCTTTCTTGACAACATATGGGCCTTCAAAATTAGGAGTCCACTTGCCCCTAGAATCAACGTTAAAAGACATGATCTTCCTGAGCACGAGGTTTGACCTTCTTATCAAAAGCTTTCTTCATCCTCTTCTGATATAACTACCCATGACACAGAGCTCCCATTCTCTTCTCTTCGATCAAATTCAATTGGTCAAACCTGTTCTTGACCCATTCAGCCTTTGACAACTTGGTTTCCATTATCACACACAAAGAGGGAATCTCAACCTCGATTGGGAGCACTGCTTCCATCCTATACACAAGTGAGAACAGGGTTGCTCCTGTTGAAGTGCAGACAGATGTCTGATATCCATGTAAAGCAAAATGGATTGTTTCATGCCAATCTTTATAAGTAACAAGCATCTTCTGGATGATCTTCTTGATGTTCTTATTAGCAACTTCAACAGACCCATTCATCTTCGGCCTGTACGGAGATGAATTATGATGGACAATCTTGAATTCTTCATAAAGTTATGTCATCATCTTGTTGTTCAAATTCTTCTCGGTGATGATTCTTCTCGGCACACTATACTGACATATGAGATTATTATTAATGAAGTGCACTACCACCTGCTTAGTAACATTAGCATATGAAGCAGCTTCCACCCATTAGGTGAAGTAATCAATTGCTACCAAGATAAAATGGTGTCCATTCGAAGCCTTGGGTTCTATCATTCCAATCATGTCAATACCCCACATAGAGAAAGGCCACAGGGAAGAAATAACATTTAGAAGTGTCGGAGGCACATGAATCTTGTCCGCATAAATCTAGCATTTATGGCACTTCTTTGCAAATTTGTAACAGTCATATTCCATTGTCAACCAATAGTAACCTGCCCTTAACATCTTTTTAGCAATTGAATGTCCATTGGCATGAGTGCCAAATTAACCTTAATGAATCTCATGCATCAACATGTATGCTTCGTGTCTATCCACGCATCTGAGCAAGACCATGTCATAATTTCTCTTGTACAACACATTTTCACTGAGAAAGAAGTTGCCGGCCAATCTTCTCAATGTCTTTCTATCTTTATTCGATGCACCAATCGGGTATTCCTGAGTCTAGAGAAAATGCTTGATATCATAATACCAAGGTTTCTCATCTGCTGCCTCTTCTGTTATAAACACATGAGTGGGCCTATCCAATCGCTGAACTATAATTCGAGGTATATCATTCCAAGTATTCACTTGGTACATAGAAGCCAGAGTTGACAGAGCATCCGCCATTTGATTTTCATCTCTGGGAATGTGATGGGATTCAACTTTATTAAATAAGGGTAACAATCTTCTAGCATAATCTTTGTAGAGGATCAAGCTGGGTGACGAGTATCCCACTCTCCTTTAATTTGATTTATTACCAAAGCTGAATCGCCAAACACATCTAGAATTTTAATTTTGAGATCAATAGCTTCCTCGAGACCTATGATACAAGCCTCGTGTTCTGCCATATTATTAGTACAATCAAATGTCAACTTTGTAGTGAAGGGAATGTGCGATCCATGTGGAGTGAAAATCACAGCACCAATTCCTTTACCATAAGCATTCACAGCTCCATCAAATATCAAACTCCAACGAGATTCAAGATCAGGACCTTCCTCGGGAAATGGTTCATCACAATATTTCACTTTCAGAAACATCATATCCTCATCGGGGAAATCATACTTCACTGACTGATAATCATCGACTGGCTGGTGAGCAAGATAATCTGCCAACACGCTACTTTTAATAGATTTTTGAGTGTGTTATTCAATACCATATTCAGATAACAGCATCTTCCAGCGGGAAATTCTCCCAGTAAGAGCAGGCTTTTCAAAAATATACTTGATTGGATCCATTTTGGAGATCAACCAAGTAGTGTGATTCAACATATACTGCCGCAAACGTTTTGCCACCCAGTCCATAGCACAACATGTCTTTTCCAGCATGGAATACCGTGATTCACAATCAGTAAACTTTTTACTGAGATAATAAATGGCATACTCTTTCTTCCCTGTTTCATCTTGTTGTCCCAGAATACAGCCCATGGAATTATCTAACACTGTCAGATGCATAATCAATGGTCTTCCTTCAACAGGAGGGAGCAAGATAGGAGGTTCAAGCATATATTCTTTAATACTTTCAAATGCCTTTTGGCAGTCATCTGCCCACACACAACATTGATCTTTCTTTAACAACTTAAAGATTGGTTCACACGTTGCAGTCATGTGGGAAATGAATCTGGAAATATAATTCAAACGCCCAAGGAACCCTCTGACTTGCTTTTCAGTTCTCGGCGCCGGCATTTCTTCAATTCCTTTGACTTTATCAGGGTCGACTTCAATACCTCTCTAGCTAGCAATTAAACCCAACAATTTCCCTGACCGAACACTGAAAGTACATTTATTTGGATTCAAGCAGAGACGATACTTCCTTAAACGCTGAAACAACTTCAATAAATCTTCTACATGCCCTTCTTCAGTATGGGATTTAACAATCATATCATAAACATATACCTCAATTTCCTTGTACATCAAATCATGTAATAGGGTTGTTATAGCCCTCTGGTACGTTGCACCAGCGTTCTTCAACCCGAAGGGCATCACTCTATAACAGAATGTTCCCCAGGGTGTGATAAACGTTGTTTTTTCCATGTCCTCGGGAGCCATCCTTATTTTATTATACCCGGAAAATCCGTCCATGAACGAGAAAATTTGAATTTTGTTGTGCTATCCACTAACATATCAATGTGTGGCAATGGAAAATCATCTTTTGGACTAGATTTATTTATATCTCTGTAATCTATGCACATGAAAACTTTTCCGTCTTTCTTCGGTACTGGGACAGTATTGGCAATCCACTGAGGGTACATTGATGTCACAAGAAAACTGGCATTAATCTGCTTTAGAAATTCTTCTTTGATCTTCACTGCCATATCTGGGTGAGTTCTTCGCAACTTCTGTTTGATTGACGGGCACTCTGGCTTCAGTGGCAAATGGTGCTCTATAATATTTGTATCTAGACCAGGCATATCTTGGTAAGACCAAGCAAAAATATCCACATACTCTTTCAACATCTTAATCAACCTGCTTATCACATCAGGATGCAGCAATGCCCCAATCTTGACTTCCTTCAGATCTTCTTCTGAACCCAAATTTATTACTTACAATGGCTCTTTATATGGCTAAATGGCATTCTCCTCGCGCTCAAGCAAACGTGAGACCTATTCTGGAATCTCATCATAGTCTTCTTCTTTGGCCCCATACACAAGACATTCAAAGTTAGGAGAGGGTGCAGGGTCATTGTATTCAACGGGTTTTTTAATTAATCTGCACATATGATTTGTGATTGTTTTTAGAAACTGACACATATAACAAATGATCATGCAGATTAAATTTCAGTTATTATTTATTTTGAAAGGTTTTTTCTGATTACCAATTTCCAAGAAAAAACAGAAAATAAAGACACAATTTGGGAAACAAAGACAACTTTTATTATTGATTTTAAAAGTCACAGAAAACAGATAAGCCCATACAATATTAATACTTTCACCTTGGGCAGAGTGAAAGCTTTTCAAAAATATTAATAAAACAAATTACTTTGAAACGTGTATGCAAGAGGGAACATCAATAGTGATCCAGTTCTGAACCCTAACTTCATGCGTCACATAATTTGGCATTTTTGGCTCTGCTTCATCTTCCTCAATGGCATTAATCCCGAAAATAGTTGGATGAAGATAACCCCCCCCCCCCCCTACGAAAGATGTCTTGATACTTTCCTGCAGCATCCTTTGACTTCATACTCTTACCCTTATCATTCTTCACAGAGAACCCCAAGTCAGCTTTATTCTTGTTTACAAGTGGATCTACAGTCTGTCCCCATACATCGTTATGGCCTTTACGCACAACCTGTTGTGCATCCTTAAACGAAGCTATAGAGTTATCATTTCCTCTTATGTTGTCAATGGATAAAGCTTGGAACTGGGTTCCAACAGCAGCTTCATCCGCCTCTACAATGCTGAAAGAGGACAAATGAGATATCAATAATGCTTGTTCTCCATTTATGATTACCACTTTTCCTTCACGTACAAACTTCAGCTTATGGTGTAAAGTCGAAGTGACAGCCCCTGCCTCATGTATCAACGGCCGTCCCAACAAGCAACTATAAGTGGGTACAATATCCATGACCTGAAAAGTAATCTGAAACAAATGTAGGCCTATATGAATGGGCAAGTCCACTTCACCAATAACAGATTTCCTGGATCCATCAAACGCTTTCACAATAATGGCACTTGGGTGCATGGGCGTTCCTTGATATTTCAACTTCATAAGTGTACTCCTCGATATAACATTCAATGCGGATCCATTATCAATAAATACATTAGATAGTAAATCATTCTTGCAGTTCATAGAAATGTAGAGGGCCAGGTTGTGATTCCTTCCTTCATCGGGCAATTCATCGTCGCAGAAACTCAAGTTATTACATGACGTAATGTTCTCTACTACACTGCTGAGTTGGTCTACAGGCATGTCACTTTCCACGAAAGCTTGGTCCAATACCCTCATCAAAGATTCTATGTGAGCAGAGGAGTTCATCAATAAAGCCAAGATAGATATTTTTGAAGGAGTCTGCAGTAGCTGATCTACAATTTTGTAGTCGCTCATCTTTATTATCTTCAAAATATCATCCACATCCTTTTCTAGCGTAGCCCCACTAGATTCACCCGTAGTCTTCCTGGGTTCAACATTTTCAACAATTTTCTTTCTAGTACTAACATCTCCATGAACAACTGGTGCAAATACACGACCGTTGCGGGTCACTCTGCTGGTCTCAACAATATTTCCAACATTAGGCATTGGCCGGATGGGAACTTCCACACCATCCTCTAAAATTGTAGCATTATAGTTGTAGGGTACAACCTTATCTGACTTGTAGGGGACAGGACCCGGCAAACTAATCACCAATGGAGTAATAATTGGCTTGCTATGATATTCAACTTCAAAATGGGTAGGTGCACCAAAACAAGGCACAATAACATTTACTCCCTCTTCAACACAATCAGTCATTACAGAGTCATCTCTGGAAAACAAATCCTCATCTTAGGAGAAATACTCATCTGCAGAGGCATACTCATTATCCGACTCCTCTTTAGCCAAACAAACCTCAATCATATCCACTTTGTGGTAATCATCCCTTTGACCTGTAATCTTGATACTTCCATTATCCAACAACAACAGAACACCTTTCCTTACAATCGAACATCCTCGGGAGTCCCAGAAGCAAATTTGGCAAGATCCATACTGGTGTTCCACCTGACCAGCCATGTGGCAGAAAGTAGCGTGCAACTGTACAAGGTCCACATTCATATACTTCACATCAAAGATTCTGAACTCTCCAGAACATCCAGAAACCATGTTTACTTCCTCTTCATACTCTGCCCTAGGCCTGATTATATGGATGAGGCCGTCATCCATCATCTCCTGTAAATCAGCCTTTATATTGTCACAACCCTGTATATTTGTACTGCAAATAGCACAATCAGCATGGTCATGCGTATAGTAGCTAAATTCATAGGTTTGCATGCATTTTCACCAAATCCCCTCTAACCAATTCAATATCAAAAATCTGGAAGTCACCTGGACAACCGGCTACCATGTTCATAGCATTTTCTCCTCCATGCTTGGGCAGAGGATTATCTTTCACATTAGGGCCCACATCCTTGAAAGATAGAATATCGGACTTCACCAATTTTTGTACCTCAGTCTTCAAAGGATAACAATTCTCAACATTATTCCCTGGTGCTTCCTGATGAAAAGCACATGCTTGGTCTGCCTTGTAATACCAAGGCAACAGTGATGGTACAGCGGGAGGTGGTCGGGTCTGAACCAACTTCTTCTGAATTAACATCGGGATTAATTCTGTATAACTCATAGGAATAGGGTCATAACTCTCCCTTCTCTGGTTATACCCTTGATTCCCATGCTAGGATGGTCTCTGATAAGCAACGGTGGTTGGAGTTACACCAACAACTGGAGTAACTGAGGCGACTTACTGATGATGCTGATAATTTCTTCTAGGAGTGTTAACCCTCCTCTATTGCATAACAGCATTTGTATCTCCTTCCTTCTTCTTGGTAAACCCATAGGATGGCTTCTTCGCACTTCCGTAACTTTCACTCTTTGTTAGACGACCCTCTCTTACAGCCTCTTCTAAGCGAATACCCATGCCTACCATTTTAATAAAGTCACTTGGTGCACTCGCTATCATCCTCTCATAGTAGAAAGCACCCAATGTCTTTAATAAAATCTAAGTCATCTCCTTCTCTTCCATGGGAGGAATCACTTGGGCGGCTACCTCACGCCATCTCTGTGCATATTCTTTGAATGATTCCCTGTCTTCCTGGACCATGGTCCTGAGTTGATCATGGTCAAGCGCCATGTCCACGTTATATTTGTATTGTCTGATAAATGCTTCTCCTAAGTCATTGAAAGTATGGATATTGACGTTGTCCAAACTCATATACCACTTTAGTGCAGCACCAGTCAAAATATCCTGAAAAAAGTGAATCAACAAACATTGATCATCAGTATGGGTAGACATTCTCCTTACATACATCACAAGATGAGCACGAGGGCAAGTGTTGGCCTTGTACTTCTCGAATTCCGGGACTTTAAACTTCACAGGTATCTTAACATTCGGGACCAAGCATAAATCGTTCACATTCTGCCCGAACAATTCCTTTCCCCTTAGGGCCTTCATCTTTCTCTGTATCTTGTCAAACTCCTCTTGAAAATCATCCATTCTATCATAAAGATCCAAGTCTTCACTTCGTGGAGGAAAAGGACAACACATATCATCATTAATAATTAGAAACATATTCACAGAAGGAGGTGCAGCAGGAGCAACATGCACCACAGGAGGTGCAAGAGTAACAGTAGTCTGAACAACTAGAGCTTCTTGAGGACCAAGATTGAAACCTTCAGGCACAAAGTTCTCTGGCATTCCCCATGGATAACCTTGAGGCATGTGATTCTGAACAACAGCTGGAGTAGCAAACATAAGAACAGTCAGAGCTTCAGCAGTATCGCTTATTTGTTGAGGCTAAACACTCAGTGGCTGATTTTGAGCAGCCACCAGAGATTCCATCAGAGTAGTAAGATTAGCCGTGCCAGCCTTCAAAGCAAAAACCTCCTCGTGCAGCTCGCGATTCTCTTGTTCTAAGTTATCCATCTTCCTTCTGAAATTAGGTCGAGTGTTGTAGTGGTGAGACAGCTTGCTAAACGAAGTAAAGAAGCTTGGTAAGACACCTGGATATGCATAACAAATGCAAGAAATATGTACAATATAATGCATGATATGCAATGCACATGATTTATTTTATTATTAATATTTCAAGGGACTTAAAGATTTATAGACACATTACAAATATCAAAGTAATAACACATTTGAAATACTGAAAAATTTTATTATAATAACTTCAAAATGGATTACAAGTTTCAATAATCCCAAGTACAAGATGAAAATAAAGTCTAAAACCCTAAGCAGTAAAGCTGACGGAGATCACTCTATATGCTGGCGCTTCCCTGTAAGCCTGGAAATCTAAGCCTTCAACCTCTGATTTTCTTCCACATATCTAGTGGCAACCTCCTTCCAATCACTTGAATCATGAAGTGAGCAACTAACATCTGAATGAGGCTTAGGAGAAAATAAATCCCCTTGCCTCTCCATGGTCTCTACATCCCGACTCTCAAGAATCTCAATCAAGTCGTCTTTCTTCTTCAAGTTTGCTCTATAGGAAATCTCTAAAGTTTGGCAATTATTCTTCCAAGCATCCTTTTCCTGCTGCATCCTGACCAAAGCAAGTTGTAGCTTTTCTACATCATCCAATAAGGGAGGAGTGGTCTTCACAAACAAATCAGGCATAGGTGCTTCCCGAGAATACGACATCTTCAACTGAATAGCTCTCATTTGGACCCACTGAAGATATGGCTCCAAAGAAACAACCCCCTAGGTCCCAAGTCTTTCCTACTCTTCTTATGAATGTGACGCCAGGCCTTCAAAATCTTCTCCCTAGCTTCCTTATGGTCTTCTCCCTCCTTCAGAAAGAAACTTCTCAAATGAATACTATTTAGTTTATCTATCATCGGATAACCAAGCTATCGTCGTGCAAGAACAGGGTTGTAGTTAATTCCTCCCTTTGTACCAAGAAGAGGTACATTGGGGAAACTACCATAATTGTCGACAATCTCTACATTCTAGTAAGCTCGATGATACTAATCAATATCCGAGTGAGTAAGTGCCATGATCTTAGGAGCCCAACAGGATTCCTTCCTGACATCCCAGAAAGCATCAAACTGAGGCATATGATAAATAAACAACTGGTACAACAGAGGCGTGCAACAGATAATCATCCCCCCATGATAAGAATTCTGAAGATGAATAGAGTAATAAGCATCACCCAACAAAGTAGGAACTGGGTTTCCAATCATGAAGATCCTGATAGCATTAACATCAACGAACTTGTCCACATTAGGAAATAAGAACAACCTGTAAGCAAGTAGAGCAAAGATGGCCTCAAAAGCGATTATACTCTTCATCTTGGCAAAGTAACGAGCTTTATCCAATAAGAACTGAGCTGGTAATCCTCTAATCCCTCCTTTAGTAGTCATATGGGCTTCAACCTCAGACTTCCCCAGATGGATCAAAGCAGCAATCTTGGGTGGTTTTGGCTCACCCTCCAAACCAGTAAAAGGAACATGATTGGTAATAGGCAAATCCAACAGATAAGAATACTCCTCTAGTGTAGTAATTAACTGATAATCAGGGAAAGTGAAGTAATGATACATCGAATCATAGAACTGGACCAAGGTCGAGAGAATATCCTCCTTCATCCTAAGCTTCATGATAGGAATGATGGATCCATACTTCTTCCAAAAATCTGCAAAACACTCAATCTCGGGAATTAGACTGATCAACTCATCTATCTTGGGATCTTTGAAATTGTATTTTTCGGTCTTTCTTTTTCCATAATCCATGGTCAAAAGGTACCTGAGATATTTAAAAATGGTCAACTTTCAAGTCCCTTGGAATAAAATTTCTTCAAAAGATGCTTTTGAGTACATGGATGCATGATGCAACAATCACATACAAGATCACAAACATAGGGTTCATAGGTTCAACGTCACGAGCATGAGGTTGAAGGTACTACCTATAAGGTATGGTCTAAAAGTTATCACCTGCCGAACAAGGTTCTAGAGGTTCCCGGAGTCTACATCCTTCCTTCGGATATTACCAACTTCCCAATTAACTCGGTAATTAGTAATATTCTCAAGAAAAACTTGTCCGAGTATAGTATTGCATGACAACTATGTCTGGATTACTCCGTCATAGCTTCCGCACTATACCTAAAAGGCCAAGATGGGTTAGGTATTCTATGATCCTCGGCTTCAGCAGGCTCCCAGGTCAAAAGTAGTACGTCTTCTCGATTACTCAGTAAACGACACTATAGTCAAAGGGGCCTCCACTGAGTGGGGGATCTCAAGCCTCATTTTTTGGGATTACTCCCTCAAAGTTAACATGACTATACCGCCCGTCCTATCTTAAGTTTGCCCAAGTCCGGGTATAGGACTTATAAGTAATCACCAAGCACCCTGAAAACCAGGAAAAACCAAACAAACTTATGTACAACATATAGCACATAAACAACAATAGAACATATACAAATATAAACAAAGATATGTTTAACGCACTTAGGGATGGACCACCAAGAGGTCAATGTTTCCCCAACAGAGTCTCCATTTTTCTGTAGGGGTAGAAATGTTTAAGACTAATCCATTGGATTGACTAGACTTATATAGATCAAAAAAAAATCGCCACCACGCTTTATTGTTTCCAAAGGAATGGGAAAAGAGCGAGTAACCCAAAAAGAAGGGGAAAGATTCAAGGTAAGGGGTTGGTTATACAAAGAAAAGGTATTAGCACCCTAAACATCTACGGTACTCCGCAGGAACCTCTTTGTAAAAATTTGTATATTTTGGCTATAAAATGTGGTACGAAAAATAGATGGTGGAGGTGAGAAAAGAAGTATATTTTTATGATTTTTGCACCCGCCGCAGTTGCGAACCTTTAGTGCCTACGTACCATCTTTCGTGTAATAGGGGATCAGGGTACACGTAGTTCACCTTTTAAAAGCTTTAAAACACAAGTGTGTTGGTTAATTTTATGAGATAAGACATCATCATCATTGTCCGTGTGGAAAACATACGTACTACCCACAATCATGAGAAAGGAGAATTTGCATCATCTCAAAGTAGAGGATATAGCTTGGATTTAAAAATCAACAATGCCTCACTCAACACCCAAGTGGAAAATATATCTCTTCACTATGTATTATATAAGTATAGTTGTTTGCATCACTACAAGGATTGACAAGAGTCTAATCTCTTGAGAAAAGTTTAAAGTAAAAGCCAAAGTGGCAAAATAGTTTGAAATGAGATTGATTGACTTTTAGTCTTCTCACAAAAATATCAAGGTATTATTAAGTGGATTGAAATTTATTTATGAAAAGGTTTTGAAAATGCATGAACCTAGGTCCAAGTTTATTGTGAAAGTGGTTCAAGTTTAAAAACAAGAAGAGTTTTCGAAAGAAGGGAGAATATTTTTTGAAATTAAAGAAGATGAGAGGAGGAGAAGAGACTATCTTAAAGCATAAGGTAAAAGCTAGGGATAAGAACCATCTAACCAACAAGAAGCCGATACTTGACATTATGAGTCAAGATAGAATTCTCATTCCTTGTATTGAAACCAAACAAGCAAAGATACTAGACCTCTTGAGAGAATCAAACTTCAAGTGTATTAAGTCTTCACAAAAACTGGACAGAGTAACGGCTGTATATGGGTGAATTCAAGATTACAAACAAAGAGTGTAATCATGATAACCTGCACACAAAACAAGAAAATAACCCAATGTCTTGAGGTAAACCTCAAGAGCTCCAGACAAAATATCATTTCAGGTCACAAGGTCTCCAACATAGGCCAAGGTTTCTAACCCTAAGTCCAAGAAGTTCAATACTCCACAATGCCAAGGATAGTAACCAAATAGTCCAAGTATCATTAAAGTCTTTTTTAGGATTCATGTTAATTATTAGGTGTCTTGAAAAATAAAAGAAAGGCTCAAGTGAGCAAAATAATGATAACAAGGATATAAATGCTCAAGTGAGTAAAATACAAACAACATGAAATGTAATGCTTAAAGTAAATGGTACATAAAGCATAGAAAATAAAAGCATAAAGCAAAACAAATTAATAATTAGTGGTTAATTGGATGACCATCTTGAAACTTGCATTTGGAACTCATTAGAGGATTGGTAGAACCAAAGCCTCCACACAACAAGTTGCATTTGCTCTTTGTCAAGTATATTATCCATTTGGCATCCTTACAAGTATCATTTAATGATCAACGATGTTTAAGTGATCCGCGTTGACCAAAAGTGTTGTAGATCCATTAAAGGATTGGTAGAACCAAAGCCTCCACACAATAAATCTCAAAGTTATTGGATCAAAGGGATCAAATTAACATTCTTGGGCTTGCAAACATAGGTTTGGGCCACAAATGATCATTTATTTGAATCGGGATAAAATTTAGCGCTATGTTAAGCAATCGTAAGTGGACTTATATAGAAGTTGCGCCTATTTTGAGGTCGTTCAATAGCAATTTATGCATCATTTGTTTTGAGACATAATATAGAGATCATGCTCCAATAACACTTAGTGCAATAAGAAAGGGATAAGATGAAGAGGGGTGGGGAAGAATATACAAACCACATTTGAATTAAGTTTTAATCAAACTATTATTAAAATCATTCATCCATTTTTATGGAGTTAGACTCAACACCATGGATCCAATGGTGTTAATAAAGTTCATAATCAAAAATTCAACCCAGGATCATCCAGAAAATAATCACAAAATAATATTGCATTTAATATATATAAAAAAAGATTTAAAAATGTTTAAAAATAGAAATAAAGGATAAAAATATCAATAATGTTCCAATTAATCAAGAAATATTAAGTAAGACGATAGAAAAATCAGAAATGAACTCAAATGTTTTTATAAAATTTTTATTAATTTTTTAAAGTCTGAAAATATTTTTTAAAATTAAAAGAAATGAGTAAAATAACCCAAAAATGATTCTAAAAAATACCAAAGTCAGAAATAAAAAATAAATGAGGTCACCAATATTTGTCACCCTATCATTGGATCATTCCATATTTTTTTCAGAATTTAAAAATGCATAAAAGTATTTTTAAACATTTAAAACAATTCAAATAAAGTGAAAATTTATAAAAAAATATCAAAACACAATAAAATTGTGAAAAAATAAAAATCAGAAAGAGAAATATCAAAAATATTTTTCATAATTTTTTTAGATTTTTTGGACTAAAAATGAATTTTCTATTATTTTTTGAAATTTAAAACAATTAAAATAAAAAATCAGAAAATAAAATGTCAAACCAAAAAATATGGGCCATCTGATCAATGTCAAAATGCGTTAGTAAACAGATCAAATGGACCTGGCGCGATGTGCATGTTATGGACTTTAGTGAATAAAGTACTGAATCATTAATTAAATCAGATTTCAAAATAAAAACAAATGGCGCACCCTCATTGCTTGGAAGATGACACGTTGGACATCTTCAACCTTCAGCCAACGTGAATTGCAGGTCTCTCAAACTGTAAAATCAAAAGCTCGGACCTATGCCATTCGCTTCGTCTCTTCAAGACGAAGACAACTACACCTTCGTGACAAATTTATATAAACTGTAGCTCAAGAAATTTGGAAGGAAATTTTTGAAAAGGGATTTGAAATTTCATGGTCAAAACATGTTTTCAAATAAAAGTAAGTGTTGCAACTAGAACCATGGCAATGAGAGCTTCACAATGATATCAAAGTTTTGAAGAATTGATGGAGAAATCTACCTATTGAAATTGAGTATCAGAGCTCTGAAACTGGACTTCTATGGAGCAATATAGGGCACGATTCTTGAAGGTAATTGTATGGTTAGCTTCAGGGAAGATCAAGGAAGGTGAATTGATAGAAAAATTGGCTTGAAAAAGGCTTGAGCACTGATTTCGAAGTTACAGAAAATTGAGTTATGGAGCAAGTTTGGCAGGGTGATTCTGGCTATTCAAGCTTGAGGAAATGAATGGGGGATGACCCTCTATTTATAGGGAATCAAATGGAATGTTCAAGCGTGTGAAATGATAAAGTATGGAGGGAAATCTTCTGAAGTTGCAAACAAGAAAAGTGTGACTTCTAATTTGATCAAAACTCATCCAAAATGCGCGTTTTGCTATGCTAATCACTTCTGGAAGTTCACTAAACATGTTTAGAAGCAAAAACGCACAGAAACAAAGTGTTTAGAAGCTAAATCGATGATTTCAAATTCTAACTTTTGAATAAACTTCAGTTTCAAGTTGCCAAGTTCAAATCAATGGCATTCTCAGCTCAAGGGGTCTTGGGCATGATTCCTGATGCTTTATAAAGATGAGGTTACAAGCTTTGCAATGGAAAAAGAATGGAATCAAATGGATACTTGAGCTGAAAGGTGCATTGAGTCAAAGTTGGGGGGGAAAAGTTGACTTTCCATACTTAGAAATATTTCAAATTTTTCTTCAAAAGTGACCTATAATGTTTTGCATCCAAATATGGCCTTCCACTTGGAATATGCTCTTGACCAAAAAAAATAAGGCATGAAATAGACCTCTTGAATAACATTTTGAAACTTGAACCATTCAAAATATCCAAAAATTGAGAGAGTTATGAATTGTTGAAATTGGCAAATAATCATGAAATGACCTATACTATTTTGTATCCTTAGGGAATCTTCCATCCATTTTCTCACTTTGCATATAAAATAAGGAATAAAGTTCATATCCTCAAGATCGTTATTGAAAAAAGTGGGCTCAAGGTGATAAAAATTGACTAAGTTATTATCATTTGAAGTCACACATGAGGAATTAGGGGTTCATCTGGAGGACTTGTAATCTTTCTTCATCATCAAGTTTCTTCCACATGAAAACTCCTTGAAACTTTTGAAGTGATTTGTTAATATCCATTTGAATAGAATTATGTATTTTGAATCACTCAAAAACACCAAAATATGAGCAAGATATACTTCTTTGAAGTTCAAAACCCTAGCTCTTAGATCAAGAAAATACTTTGAGGAACTTTGATAATTTTGAACAAACTTCTTGTACCAACACTCTTGCTTTGTAAATAGAATTTGATGAGGATGATAATGAGAACTCATAGCCATAAAAACCACTTTCACATCTTTAGAATTGAGAGAAATGTGACTTGTGACCAATGGGAACAAGACCTTGTCCAACCATGACAACTTCTTCAATCAACCCCTTGTACTTTTGAATCAATTTTGATAACTTTTTAATATAGTGAATCAAAATAAACCTTGCCATGCCATTTCTTCCAAAACAACTTCAATGGTGAAGTTTGAATTTATCAAGCTTTATTGACTAGGTCATGGAAATAAACTCATGAACCCATGGATCAACTTGCTAAGCCACATTGCCTTTACCTACATTATTGAGAAGTGAGACAAACCAACATTGCATTTTATTAATTAAAAGGAAAGTCAAAACAAAACATGAATGATCACAAAAGAAAAACAAGTCAAGGTGCTTGGTGATTCCTCAAAGAGAAAAGCTAAAGATAGGGAGGAGAACCAAAAAAAAAACCTAATGTGATCTTGTGGTGATTGAATCAATATGGTATGATGAAGGGATCTTAGGGGCAAAAATTGGGGTACAATAATCAGAAGCAGACACAAAGGTCGAAGAACAGTCACGACACAGATGGTAAAACACTCAGCTTAAGCTTTTCTTTCGCTTTGATCATTGTACTTGTTGTTGTGGTTCTACAATTGGGTTAGGGTTTGGGGTGTTGTGGTATCGGAGAGAGAGAGAGAGAGAGAGAGAGAGAGAGAGAGATGATTGAGCGTCGCCAATTAGGGATTCAAACTAGGGTTTCTCCATTGTTGTAAGGAGAAAGAAAAGAAAACGAGTAAGGAATCAGAGGGAAGAGAGAAATGAAACGAAATGTTACACAAAAAACCAAATATATTGTGTCAAGAAATTTGATGCATGTCATCCCATTTCATTACCATACACTCTCAATCTCAATCACATAATCCCCATCAAAGCTCATAAACACAAGTGCCCGTGATATTACGTAATACCCACCTGCATGGAGTCCAAGTGGACTCCCCAGACCATTATGGGCTTGGCCCATTTCTCATTGAACCTCCTTTCCATTTTATTTTACTAACTACACATAAAACGTCACCCCCAACCTAATGGGCCAAGTCCAAAATCTGGACTTGGGCCCCTACTGCTCACACCCCCTAGATTTACTAACACGAATAAATTCAAACCCCCTGTCTTATTGGGCCTGAATTCAATATCTGAATTCAGGGCCCTAATATCTGCACCCTTGTTTTTACTAGCTCAATGAGACTCACACCCCCTACGTTTTTAATTTAATTCTTTTTATTTTATAATTTTTATATTTTATGTTTTCTATTTTTATAATTATAATATTATATTTATTATTATTAAATCAAATTTTATTTTTTCTAAAACTCATCAAATATGCTACTTATTTTATTGCATTAAATCTTTTTTTAGCATGCATTAATTAGACATTTTTCACAATTAATACACTAAAAAATATCTAACCAACAATAAACCCTTTTTCATAATTAAATTAATTCAACAATTAATTTTCAAAAAAGGATTACGATAATATTTTAATTAACTGCATAATTAGTCTAACAAACTCTATTATTCACACACCTAGACTAAGTATGCGGGAAATTCAAATATCTTCGTAATCCATTAAAAACACCAACCAACCGCGAATTATGAAATGGGACTCTGATTCCTCATAAGACGATACGTAGGCATACGACTAAAATCGTGGCGAGTTCCCCTAATAAAGCATTAAACCCTATTTCCTAAAAATTGCGCTTCTAACCCTAGTATCCTTGTGAACAAAGTAGATGAGGGGTGCCTAACACCTTTCCTTCGTCTAAAACCGAGTCTAAAAAACCTAGAATCTTTAACTTTTTTAGGGTTAACCTTTATGTTCCCTTCCTTAGGATAAAAATTAAGGGTGGCGACTCTCAATTTAAAAACCAGTTACAACACAAGGGCCCATCAAAAGAAAGTGATGGAACAGATCGAAGAGAACCAAGCCATATTCAGGGAAGATTTGGAGCAGGTAAAAGGCAACATCGACTCGACGAAAGGAGATATGAGTCAAGTTTTTCTATCCTTGAAGAATATCATCGAGAGGCAGGAACAAATTCCTAGGGTAGCCTTTGAAGAAGTATCCCAAACTATTGGTGCATCGTGTGGTCACCAACAAAGAAGAGAACCAGAGTCGGGACCTCAAAAGTCAACTATGGCTCAACAAGAGGTCAGACAAGCTGATACGGAACATTTTGTCCCACCTCCACCGAAGGTAGGGGCATCTCATACCTTGTAAATTCTGGTCAACAACGTGGACAACTACATAGACCTATAATTTGAAGACCATGACTTGAAGATGTTAATCAAGCACCTCAAAGGATAGCCCACACCCATGTCACTAAAAATCCTTTGGCACTCAACCAGTACAAAGCTCTTGAAGAAAGGTTGAAGGCTATAGAGGGTTACGATGCTTTTGATGTCGATGCTCTCGAAATAGGTCTAGTTCCTGGTGTGGTAATCCCTCCAAAATTCAAAGTACCTGACTTTGGAAAATATAAGGGGATCACGTGTCCGAGGAACAATCTACGCATGTATTTCAGAAAGATGCATGCATATGCTCAAGATTAAAAGTTGATGATTCATTGCTTCCGGGAAAATTTGAGTGGGGCATCCTTATATTGGTACATGCAATTAGAATGAATTCATATCCAGACATGGGCAGATCTTGCCAATGCTTTCTTGAGACAGTACAAGTACAACTTAGACATGGCGCCTAACGGTATGCAACTCCAAAACTTGTCTCAAAAAAAGGAGGAGTCTTTCAAGAAGTATGCTCAAAGATGGAGGGAAATAGAAGCTCGTGTTCAATCACCACTCTTGGAGAAAGAACTAGTCGATCTCTTCATGGGCACTTTACAAGGGTTATACTATGATAAGATGGTAGGAAACGTCTCTTCCGAATTTTTGGATTTGGTGACTATTGGTGAAATAATTGAAGTAGGTATAAAAAGTGATAAGATACAAGGGGCATCATCTAGTACCCCTTATAATCCAAAAAGGCATGTTCCTAACTTCTCGAAAAAGAAGGAAGGAGAAATCAATGTTGTAGCATCGCATCCAAGACCATAACAATCATTGGTGATTCCACGAGAACAACAACAACAAAATAGGTTTGAAAGGCCTCCGAGAATATTTGATCCTCTCCCTATGCCGCATAGTCAATTATTGTAACATTTAATCAAGGCATCTTTGATAGAGCTAAAGCCTCTAACTTCTCCAATTAGGGAACTTCCACTGAAGTATGATGCAAATTCCAGGTGTAAATATCATAACTCCAGAAGCTTCCTGGGAGTTCAGTGAAGCTATCCAGATCATCCAAACACCTCCAGAAGTGCTCTAACTTTAACCTCGATTCTCACTTTAGAGGTAAGTTTTCTAAACTTTGAAATCTCTGTAAAACCATCATTTTCATTTATTTTCTAAAGAAAAATGTAGATATAAATGCCCTGAAATGAACCAAGTCCTTAGTTTTCATTTATGTTGACAGTGTGATGATAATTTTGGAATTGAAGTTTCTGAAAAATTAGAGTTCAGTTTGGTACCAACAGAAGTTCACTTTAATCTTTGAATTTTTGCTTAAGTTAATGGCAGGGTTGAATTCGTGGTCAAATTTGGAACAAATTTGATGTTTACATTTTCCAATTTGGTTGAGAAATGAAGATTTCACAAAATTTGAAATTGTTGTTGTTGTCGATGTAAACGCGCGCAAGGAAGAAGATGAAGTCCACTTTTGAAAACTTGTTCATTTTATATATATTGATTGATGTTTTACAACTGGATGGAACAGCCACCCCAGTGGCAGTGCGCGCATGTTTAAGTCATACTTATGCCTGGTCACAGGTTCGAGTCAGGTGTGGGATTTTTTTATTTTTTATGTTTATTTATCACAGATCCAGTGCAAACAAGTCTAAAGCATTCATCATGTACTCCTCATCAACACCATGAGATCATCATGCAGGCAGATCCAACGCATCCAAACGCAAGTCTATGGTACATCCCAAAGAATCATCCCCACTGGATCACAAACAGGCGCTGGGCTCCTTTGTTTGGGCCTTTCATTTTTACTTCTTTTTACCCCCTAATTACTTTTACACTACTGGCCCATTTCAATTTTCTTTATTTTATTTTTAACATTTCTTTTTTTAATTAATTTTATTTTAATCAACAAAAATCATAAAAATGATGAAAAAATTAGATTTAGGTTTTTAATCAATTAATTTATTTTTGACAAAATAAAAATTAATTTATTTTAATAACCTTGATTTTATTTAATTAGAATTAAGTTTTATATTTCAAATATCTTTTCTAAATAAAACCCCAAAAAATATTTTCTAAAAAAACTTAGAATTCTTTAGATTTTAATTAATTTAATTTGATCACACCTTATTTTATTTTAAACAATTAAATTGTAAATTAATGAGAATTAGGTCTAATTTTTTATTTCAAATATTCTTCTAAAACAAAAACAATAAATTATTTTTCTTAACACTTATAATTATTTTTAGGGTTTCTTAAAAAAAAATATTTCCCCTTTTCACCACTTTCGCGCACTTTATTTTCGCGTTAGTATTTGACAATTATGTAACTGTCAAAAAGTTTGTAATAGATAATTAGGGTTTATTGCTTTCCTCCCCCATTCATAAACTTGTACCCCCACTCCTGAAGCGTTGTAATAGCGTAGGACATTTAATTTCCATAATTTACCGATTTCCTTATTATTGTTAGTAATTAGGGTTTGTATGATAATACTAAAAGCAAATATTAGAAAACCTAATATCAAAGACAAAAATACTTGAAATCAAAACATTTCGAACACACGCACCTCTAGAGTAACCTCACTTGTTGCCTCGGATAAAAACATTCATATCCCTCGAACGTGGGATGCTTTAGCAAAGACCCTCGATTAAAAGATCGTAGTCCCTCGGTGACCCTTCGATGCTGCCTTCGGTAAACGATCTTAGTCCCTTATGATAATTACTAAAGCGTATTACAAGTTTCCTTCTATAACTGTACGATAACCCATGCCCATCCCTCACATCCAATGATAGGTTTCCCTACTAACTAATGGTAGGATAGAACTATCTAAAGGAGGAGGAAAAGAACAAAGATTTTTTGAGTAGGTAGATCACTCGTAATCGCTTGCTCACAAACTAAAGCAATTCTCACACCTCACACTTTCAAAATAACAAACTTTCAAAACACTTTATAAACACTCTTGAGGACTAATACAAGGGTTATTATAAAGAAAACTGCCTTACATTGGCATTCTCAAAACACTTTCCAAAATAACACTTTCTTTCACAAATATTTTCAAAACAAACATTTTCTATATATTCTCAACGATACGAGAATCATTACAAAATTTTCGTAGTTAGGTATTTTTCAAAATATTTTCAAACATACACAAACACAAAGCATTTTAAACTGAGCTAGCAATTAAGAACCCGTAGATAACTACAGATAAAAAAGGTGCTAACACCTTCCTTTTTCATAACCTACCCCCCGAACTCAAGAAAAATTCTCAAAGGCCTTTCCTATTCTTTTCACCCTTTCCTTTATTTGATAAAAGAAAAGTCAGTGGCGACTCTTGCTATCCGTAACATTTA
Organism: Vicia faba; assembly: GCA_948472305.1. Classification (NCBI taxonomy): domain Eukaryota; kingdom Viridiplantae; phylum Streptophyta; class Magnoliopsida; order Fabales; family Fabaceae; genus Vicia; species Vicia faba. The sequence continues at coordinate 765,376,704 of OX451741.1, read as the reverse complement.
TGATGAAACGCAAAACTCAAGTCAGTTCTCCCACCGTATTACAGCGTTCTCTAGCGAGCTATGCAGTTTTGAAGATTTGGAAGAACCATATTGTTGAATCCCGCTAAGCGCGAGTAGCCCCCGCTTAGCGGGATTTTAGGCGGTTTAATGTGTATTGTATAGGAAGTCGCGCTTAGTGCACTAGGCCCGCTTAGCGCAGTTTGCTAAGTTCAAGTTTGTATAAATAGAACATAAACAGATTTTTTTTATTTTTTATTATCTCTTCTCTCCATAGAGGAGCTCTGATCCAATTCTTTGTCGTTTAGAGGTTTACCCAACATCATTGGGTGATGTATCTTATCGATTGACTATGGGTTAGCGCGGACCACTTTAACACTGTGTGAAGTTTCCGGTTCATCTCCTTCTTCCCAATGGATCGCTTTGACACGGTGTGAAGATTTTGGTTCATCTATCTTATATGTAACTATTTTTTTAATTTATCATGATATAAGATAAGAAATTGTAGAAATTAGACGAAATTATTGGGTAATGAAAATACCCCCTTGTCATTGTTACATATTTTTAGCAAAATTGGTAATTACCTAGTAGAAATTATAGCAATACATGTTGGGATGAATTATTATAAATTATATACTTGAAGACATTTGGTACTGATCATACCTAACCAGAATGGATCTTCAAGGCCTTACGTTGAGCTGAGGTTGAAAGTGAGATGAGGGGGTACATGCAAGACACTATGATGCCAAAGTAAGTTTCGGGGAGAGTGCAAGCAAGTGTGAGTATGAGTATGAAATAATGAATACCTAACCCTCTCAAGGGAGAGGGTATTTATATCCCCTAGCACTAGGCCAAGGTCTCCAATGATGGGCCATGATGAGGCCCAATAAAGAAGACTTCCAGGGCTTATGTGTGTATGGAGGCCATCATGTGGTCTCCCCCCTGGTTGGCTGCCCCGAGAAAGCAGGAGTTGGACCTGATATTCTTGGAGGGCAGGAAGGTGGTGACGATAAGGGAACGTGGGCCACGTTCCACAACGAATACATGGGGAGTTTCCCAATGGTGCCTAACTTGGGATGTTTTATTTTGGGCCTTGTACAAAGATGTTGGATTGGGCCTCCCCAACAATGGGGCAAGTGTGGGCCTAGTCCAGATCAGGAGCCCCTCAAGTTATTGCCCTTAGGTGAAAGGGTGATGACTTAAGTTCAGCTTTATGGCCGGGGAGAATTTGCTCGAGAAGGGAGGTCAAAGTGCTCTGACAGAAATGAGTTGTCACCCGTGTCGGGGATAACCTGTTTGACCGTGTCGAGGATTTCATGGAAAAGCGAGCTATGAGACCGACTGAGTCAATTGTTTCTCCAGCGTTCGACGGGAGTATACAGGCTACGGGGAGCTTCCACAAACTCTTTTTCGATGCCCGTCTTCAAGGGATTGTTGTGATGTCGAGTGTTATTTCGCCCTCGAGGTGGATCACGATGAATATGCCCGTGTGCATGTTTTAGCCATGATGTTTCGCGTCTGTGTCGTGCTCGCGTACGATGTTTCGCATTGAAGTCGGGAACATGTTCATATCTAGAGAACGGATATATGGCTGATTGTTGGGCCACGTGGCTGTCGCTTTGGGGTGCCATCTCTTTATGGGGAGTCCAAAGGGCCCAATCCAATGATGGCTTTTCATGAAGAACCTCGTGGGGTGTGAGCCACCTATAAAAAGGGGGACCCTAGGGTTTCATTTATTATTTCTCAAATTTTATTTTGCAACTTTCCTTGTTCGTGCGTGGGTCTTCTCCTCCCAACTTCTCCAGATTTCTTCCAAGTATCCTTCATCCAAGTAAGTCATATCCCCTTAATAACATGTTTCATTAGCGTTTCTAGATTAAACACCTAGTTTTTGCCTTGACTGGATGAATCTTGGATGAATATTCACGAGTTCTGGGAATAACACTCATGAATGTTCATTTAAGTTCATGAGTTTAATTTTCATACTGTCGGGGATAATCTCCCTGAATAGTGGGGGTTGACTCGAGCTTCTTGCCTATTTCGCTAGATATCCTCAATAGAAGTGTAGTCCGTTTTAGTGTGAATTCGAGGGCTTAGGTCAAGGTCTGTTCCTCGACCACTTCATCGCCCTTTCACTTGATCTACGATGAAAGGGTGAATTTGATGATGTCGAATTCACTGTTTTCCTCTGTTTTTCAGGTATAATGGCACACTTGGCCGTGGATGATTTCTTGCCCGCCAACCACAAAGATGAAACCATCTTCGAGGAGGACCCCTTAGCATGGGTCGCACCCGAGCCTAGAAATAAAAGGTCGTGCTTTTCGCATGACGCAACAGACAAGTTCAACTGTCGGGAGGTTCGAGCCGAAGGGGCCCCCGCCAATTGGATTCTCCAAATTCCTCACTGCAACTGGAGGATCTGCTCGACATATCAGGGCAAACGTTTTCCCATGTGCGAGTTCATGTTCAAAGAGGCATGGGTGTGTTTGCCCTTCAATGATTTTGAATTGGGGGTTTTCTAGTGGCTTTAATTGGCGCCCTCTCAACTTCACCCAAAGGCGTTGGCATTCATGCGGGCATTCGAGCTCGTCTACCAGTACCTCCAAATAGGCACTATTCTTCCCCTTTTCTTCTGTATCTTTCACCTACAAAGGCAATCCATTGGAGGAGGGCAAGCGTGGGTGTCCTTTAAACAGTTTGGGAAACTCTTTAGGCCTTATCTGGAGTTTGTCGGTCACTTCAAAGAGAGGTACTTTGTTATGGAACTTTTGACGGACGCGGCCATAGACTCCTTGTACATTTGCATGGAAGAGGTGGAAGATAGGCGACTAGTTACCTGGCTCATGGCCAGATTTTAGCTCGAATGGCAATGGAAACATTTCGAGCAGAAGCTCGAGTATTATGTTGTAAAGCCTGAGGATTTGGACGCTCAGGACCAGCTCTCCTATGATAAGTTGGAGGCCTATGTTAGGAGCTTCTCCCCAGCGAGGTGTATGGACATGAACAACAACCTCCTCTTTGACAACAACGGGGAGTACCTCTTAGTTAATAGGTTTATCAACATGAAGGCTTTACTCGAATGTTCCTCAGACGAGGAAGACATGAGGCTTTTAGGTAGGGGATGCGGTCGCGATGATTATTTTTGTTTGTCTTTCATGCGGGGACATGCCCGCGCTATTATCCTTGTTTAACCTGTGACTGATGGTTTTTTTATTGCAGGTCGGATGACATCCCTCTCTGAGCTCTTATTAAAGTTGAGACCCAATAACGCTTCTACCTCGGGGCCAAGGAACAGGGTCGCCCAGCTCCAAGAGCAGGCCAAATCTACTGCTTGTTCCAGCGGTTCCCCCTCTTCATCAAAAACTCAGGTTCCCCCAAGCGAGCCCACCCAGGTTCCCCTCAACGAGCCCGCAACAAAGAGGAAACGCATGAAGAACGTCGAGGGTGTTGTGCCCGAAGGTGACAAGGTGCACTGAGGGGTCTTCGTGCTGCCTCCTTGCTATCTACATTGTGATCTCTTTAGCGGGGAGAGCTCTTTGGGAGTTCACGAGGAGGAGAGGGAGGCGATTATGTCCGAGGATAAGGAGGTTCGTTGAAATAATTTGGCGGAGGATGTGGCTGTCGTGATGAGGATTCTCGACACGGCCTTGACGCTAAATGATGAGGCCACAAGCTCTCAGGCCTCCCTCGATACAGCATATGATAAGATTCAAAAGTTGAAGGCCAAGAATGAGAAATTAAAGTGTGATATCCTTAACCACGAGTCAAAGTTCGAAGCCCAAGTTCGAATTCTTAAGGACCTGAATGAGCTGCGGCCCCAACTGGACGATATAATCAAAGAGAACGAGTGTCTGGTTGCTCGAACAAAAGAGTTTGAGGGGCTAGTAGCCCCGGCTGAAGAAGAGATTGACATAGAGAAAGCCATGGTGTCCAGAGCAGAGCTAATTGCATGCATCAGAATGCTTGGGCAAGATGTCATGGACACACTCGGCTATAGTTTCAACACAACTATGGAGCAGCTGGGGATTCTGAACCCGGGGGTCGAGCTTATGGTCGAAGGCGCGGGGCCATTTCACCAAGTTATTGATGGGTAAATCCTCTACCCTCCCGAGGACAGTGACGGTAAGGATGAAGTTTGATTACTTTTAGGGTCTGCGTGCCTGTTCTTATTTTATTTTGGATTCGTGGCCGACGTCCCTAATTTTGTAATTATTTAAACAACGTCGACCTTCGTGGTCGGCATTTATGGATGCCTTCATTTTTTCCTTTATGCTTATTTATTTATAAATAATTGCTTGTCATTGTGTTTGACTTGCTTGATGTATATGAAAGTTAGTATTGCTAAGGTTGGAGATTAGTGCTTGACATTGGTTGTGATTTACACATGTCGAATGCATCGAGGAAATGGAGTAGGGATCTGATGAATGAGCTCAAGATCGCGGTCGGGGTCTTAAGCTTGTGGCCTGAACTGCCCATCGTAAGTTGGGTGTTCTGTCTGTTGGGTACCTCGACATCAGAGCTCGGTTGAGGTGTCTTTGTATGGCTAAGGTTCTGCTTGATAAATGAACAGCAACTCCCTGGCGTTGATATTTTGAGGTCATGTCTGTACTTTAACATGCCTTCATGGTCGAGCTCATCCCTTTGTCGATTAGAGAGGACTTGTCGACTGCCAATGCTCGTAGTAGGATAAGGACTTAGTTGTAATATTGTTTCAGTTTTGTGGCGTTCCATGGTCGAGGTAGTGGTTCTCCATTTAAGTGCTCGAGGTAGTACGTCCCGGTGCCCGTAGCTCGGCGGAGGCGGTATGGTCCTTCCCAGTTTGCGGCCAGCTTCTCTTCGCGGTAATCTTTGTGATTTCTCTGTAGGAATAGGCTTCCGAGATGGAATTCGCGCTTTTTGACTTTGTTGTCATGGAGAAGATCTATTTGTTGTTTCAGTGTGGCCTCGCGAAGAGTTGCTCCTCGACATATTTCCTCGACTAGGTCGAGCTCTTCTCTTAGGGCCTTGTAATTTAGTTCCTCGTCCAGAGGGGCTTCGATTCTTCTAGACGGTTCCAATATTTCTACAGGAATGACAGCCCCGGTGCCATAAGTTATCCAGAATGGGGTTTCTCCCGTCGTCGAGTGGGGTGTTGTTCAGTACGCCCATAGGACTCTGGAGTTCCTCAACCCACCCTCTTTTGGCCTCGCCTAGCCTTCATTTGAGACCTCGTAAGATGACCCTATTTGCGGCCTCGGCTTGCCTGTTAGTTTGGTGTATTTGACTGAGGTAAAGTGCTGCTTGGTGCCGAGTTTGGCGATGAAGCTTTGGAAACCTTGATCGGTGAGTTGGGTCCTGTTGTCAGTGATGAGCGCTTGTGGTATCCCAAATTGGGCAAGCACGTTTCGTTTGTAGAAATGAAGGATGTTGTGCAAAGTGATTTTTGCTAGAGCTTCGGCCTCTATCCATTTCATGAATTATTCAACAGCCATAATGAGGAATTTGTTTTGGTACGTCCCTTGCATGAATGGTCCGAGGATGTCCATTCCCCACCAGGCGAACAGCCATAGGGAGGATAGTGTACTTAGCTCGTGCGGAGGCGCGAGGTGCATGTCTGTGTGCCTCTGGAACTTGTCGCATTTCTTGACATGCTCCTTGGCGTCTTGTTGCATGGTCGGCCAATAGTAACCTGCTCACAGTGCCTTTCGTGCTAGGGATCTTCCTCCCATGTGTTGGGCATTGACTCCCTCGTGAATTTCCCACAGTATCTCGGGGATTGCGGATTCTTCTACACATTTTAAAAGTGGGATGGATAATCCCTGATGGTAAAGTTTACGTTCGAGTACCACGTATGAACATGCTCGTCGTTTGGTCGTGGCTGCCTTTCTTTGGTCCACGGGGAATTCCCCCTTTTTCAGAAAGTTGAACACCGGGGTCATCCAACATGAGTTGTCCCCTATGGAAATTACCTCGGGGGTCATAGTGGACTTTTCAATGCTCGGGTGAGAAATGGATTCTTGGATGAAGGATTTGTTCCCGCCTTTTTTCTTTGTGCTCGCAAGCTTTGAAAGTATATCGGCCCGCATGTTCTATTTGCGTGGCACGTGTGTGATCTATGCCCGGTTGAACTTCTTTATACGTTCTCCGACCAGGTTTAAATATTTTATAAGGCTGTTGTTCTTAGCCTGGTATCCCCCTTGGACGTGAGATGCGACAAGTTGGGAGTCAGTGAAAATTTGTATCTCCCGAGAACCCAAATTTGCGGCCAGTCTTAATCCCGTGAGAAGTGCCTCATACTCAACCTAATTGTTCGATGTTGGAAAGGAAAGTGTGAGGGAGTGTTCGATCACGACGCCTTCCTTGTTCTCGAGGATGATTCTAGATCTGCTCCCTGTTGAGCTGGAAGCTCCATCCACAAACATAGTCTACTTGTGCTTCTTCCCTATGGGAGGATCGTGGGTGGTCATCTCTGTGATGAAGTCGGCCAGTGCTTAGGCCTTGAGGGACTTCCTGCTCTCATACTGGATGTTAAACTCTGAGAGTTCCAGGGACCATTTCAGAATTCGACCTGCCATGTCTGGTCGGAAAAGAAGTTGTCTTACTGGTTGGTATATTAGTACGATGATCGTGTGTTCCAGGAAGTAATGTCTAAGCCTCCTCGCTGCATTGACGAGGGATAAGGCCACCTTCTCAATCTGTTAATACCTGACCTCGGCCCCCTTAAATGTTTTACTTGTGAATTGCACTGGCTTTTTCCCGTCTGAAGTCTCACGAGCGAGGGTCGTGCTTATAGCCTCGGCGGAGATAGCCATGTAAAGGAACAAGATTTCCCCGTCCCCACTCGCGATAGAACGGGCGGTTTCGAAAGGATTTACTTGAGATGTAGTAGGGCTTGCTCATATTCCTCGGTCCACTCGAAGACTGCCTCTTTGCGCAGAAGTTTGAAAAATGGAAGAGCGTGTTGCACGGATTTCGCCCCAAATTGGGAGAGCAAGGTGAGCATGCCATTTAGGACTTGTATAGATTTATTTGAGCTAGGTGTAGGGAGCTCGGAGAATTCCTGGCATTTTTTGGGGTTGGCTTCAATTCCCCGTTCTATCATATAAAAATCGAGGAATTTGCCCGCCTTAACCCCGAAGGTGCATTTCTCTGGGTTGAACCTTATTCTACATTGTCTCACTTGGGCAAAGACCTTTTTGAGATGGGCAGCATGGTCAGTGTATTCTCGATATTTGACAATCATGTCGTCCATGTATACCTCGAGCATATCCCTGATCTCATTGTGGAAGACTTTATTCATCATCCGTTGGCACGTTGCCCCTACGTTTTTCAGGCCGAAGGGCATTATGTTATAGTAGTAATTACCCGAACTGGTCATGAAGGCAGTGCAATGCTTGTCGCTCATCGCCATTGGGATTTGGTTATAGCCCGAGTAGGCGTCCATAAACGATAAAATTTTATAGCCGACTGAATTGTCGACCAGCATATCAATATTAGGTAAAGGAAAAGCGTCTTTGGGACATGCCCGGTTAAGATCAGTATAGTCAACAAACATTCTCCATTTTCCATTATTTTTCTTAACAAGTACAACATTTGAGAGCCAGGTTGAATATCGAGCCTCGAAAATAAAATTAGTCTCTAGGAGGTCTTTTACAGCAATTTCAGCAGTCTTCGCTTTCTCAGGAGTCTGCCTATGTCTATGTTGTATTATTACCCTAGCGGATGGATCAATGGCCAAGTGGCGACAGGCAACCTCGGGGTCGAGTCCGGGCATCTCTGCGGTGCTCCACATGAACAGGTCTGCATTCTCCCTCAAGCAAGCTTTGATCTGCTTCCTCACCAGGTCAGGGAGTCCGGTGCCAATCTTCACGCCTTTGTGAGGGTCTTCACCAAGGGGGACGAACTCGAAGTCTCCATCCGGGATTGGTTGGAGGAGTTCATGTTCGTCGTTGGGTGCTTCATCCTTTTCGAAGCGGGTTTCAAGCAAGATGGAGTCGACTTTGGGTGGAGCTCTTTGTTCTTCTATCTTGACGGGATGTGGCTCAGGTCGAGCAGTAGCAGCTCTCTTAGCAGGCCGTGCCTCGATGTTGACCATGTTTTGTCCCTTTGAAGCTGCATTAAAACATCTTCGGGCAGCTGAGATATCACCGTGGATGGTGGCGACGCGTGCCCTCCTCGTGTAGAACTTCATCTTTAGACGGACGGTGAAGGGGACGGTGGTCAATTCGGCCAACGTTGGTCTCCCTAGGATGCAGTTGTAGAGAGACGGGCAGTCGATGACCATAAATCTCACCTTGACCTACCATGCGGTGGTTTCCTCCCTGAAGGTGACGAAGAGCTCCACATACCCCCATGCTTTAGAGGTCGAGCCATTTAAGCTTTGCAGGTCGGACCCCACGTATGGTGAAAGGTGGGTGTCATCGAGCTATAAGCTTCGGAACATAGAGATGTACATAACATTGATGGAACTCCCTTCATCGACCAATACACGGTGAACGTCGAAATTAGCCATTCTTGCCCTTACCAGAAGAGGGATGCTCGAGTTAGGGGGCCCTTCAGGCAAATCTTCGAGGTAGAACATGATCGGCTTTGATCTGCCCTTGACCTTCTCGAATGTCACCGCTTGAGTCGGGAAGGCATCGACCAACTCGTCGAGCTTCCTCTTTGCAGAGTTTATGGATATGTCGTTGAACCCTCCTCTAGTTATAACCATGGTGGAGGGGAATTTCTCCCACCTACTGTGCATGGACAGAGGTTCTTCTTTGTGTCTGTTGGGCACATAGAAGTCCTCCGGCCTTGTAATGGAGAAGGCTATTTGGATGGGGGCTGTTTCATCCGATGGTCGGGTGTCTTTCTCGACCTCTTTTGTCTCGTGGGCATCCCAGCGAGGGGCGTTATTGCATCGATATTTCCCGAGTCTGCCACCCTTGATGAGGGTTTCAATGGCGTCTTTGAGATAGATGCAGTCTTCAGTTAGATGCTCGTGGCTCCAGAGGTACTAACAATATTTACTCTGGTCAGCCTCGGGCTTCGCGGGAGCAGGTCTTGGATGTCTGACTCTGCCGTCCTTGAAGTTGGTATTGGAACACTCTGCTAGGATGCGCTCACGAGAAGCGGTCAGCAAAGTGTATTCAGTGAATCTCCCTGCGGGACCCCTGTGCCCGTGCGGATCACGGGGCTTATCATCCCTTCTCTTCTCGCTCGTTCATCGAGGAAGTCCTGCGTCCTGGTGTTGCGGGTGGTGGTTAGTCTGCAGTTCCTTGGGTTGCAGGATTTGTTGGCCGCTTCCCTCTCCTTATAGTCCATGTAGGCCCTAGCCTTTTCGAGGAAAGCATCGAATGTCTAGGGTGGTTCGATTCTAACAGCCTTCCTGAACTTCGTGCCTGGGGGGAGTCATCTTTCAGGCAAATATCTCTTCATGTGATCGGTGCATGGGACCTGAATGCCTCGTGGTTGAACCGATCAATAAAGTCCCTAAGGGTTTTGTCGCTCCTTTGTACAATAGCCTCAAGGGCGACCTCAGTCTTTGGGTGTCGACGAGATGTTGTAAAGGAGCTGGTGAACTTGTTCTTCAGGTTCCTCCAAGAGGTGATCGACCCTGGGGGAGATTTTTATACCAGTCCATCGCAGTTTTCCTCAAGGTCGGGGGGAACAACCGGCACTTGATTGGCCCCACGATGTTATAATAATGGAGCATTGCTTCGAATATGTCGATATGGTTGACTGGGTCAGCAATGCCATCATATTCCTTTAGTTGAGGAGGCTTCTCTATTCCCCTAGGAATGGGCGCCTCCATGATTTCCTGGGACAAGGGGCCACGGGGGTCATCTTCGTCGCTCCTGTAGGGAGAGTGGGAATGAGACCGGTTGTCGTGGTGGTCATGGCAATGTCCTTGGCCTCGGGGAGGATCCCTTGGTCGAGGATGTGTTTCCACGTTGTCCCTATTTCTATTTTCAGGGGATCGTTGTTCCCTGCGCGGAGGGGTGAGGCTGTGTCTCCCTGTAGCCTCGGGCATGGTTTTCTCCAGCGCGGGGCATCGGCCAGTCCGTCAGGGAGAGAGGCTCCGCGACCTGTCCCATCTGTGTCTCCGCGGGGGAGATTGAAGGAGGTCTTCATCCTAACAAGGAGGTGGAGTGTCAGGTCTTCTATATCTTCCAGGGGCTCGACAAGAGTATTCGAGCGCCCTTAATCACTCACCTTGTGAGAAGATGGGGTAATTCGTCTGGTTAATTGTCGTGAACAGAGCCCTGGTCGTGGCATCAGCGCCCGGTGGAACAGGGACTTCCTGGAAAGCGTTTGGCTCATAGTTCTGGGGCAGATGAGTGCCCTCATATTGTCGAGAGCGTGATGAGGAAGAGGCAGTCATTCCATCTCTATAATTCTACATGAGATCGGCCATGTCATCGTCGTTGTTTCCGTTGTTGTTGTTGTTGCCCATGTTGTCGATGACGTTGTTGTTGTGGTCGGCGAGATGGGCGTTTAAGATGTTATTGGCAGCTGGATCGTCCATGACAATCAAGAATTTGGAGTTGCTTTTATCTTAGGTAAATGAAATACGGGGAAGCTAGTTCCCACAGACGGTGCCACTGATTGTACCTAACCAGAATGGATCGTCATGGCCTTACGTCGAGCTGAGGTTGAAAGTGAGATTGGAGGTACCTGCAAGACACTTTAATGCCAAAGTAAGTTTCAAGGAGAGTGCAAGAAAGTGTGAGTATGAGTATAAAGAATGAGTACCTGGCCCTCTCATGAGAGAGGATATTTATAGCCCCCAGCGTTGGGCCAAGGTCTCCAATGTTGGGCCATGATGAGGCCCAATAAAGAAGATTGTCAGGGCTCACGTGTGTATAGAGGCCAACACATGGCCTCCCCCCTGGTTAGCTGCCCCGAGAAAGCAGGAGCTGGACCCGGTACTCTCGGAGGGCAGGAAGGTGGTGACGATAAGGGCACGTGGGTCATGTTCCCCAATAGATACATGGGGAGTTTCTTAATGGTGCCCAACTTGGGTTGTTTGCTTTTGGACCTTGCACAAAGGTGTTGGATTGGGCATCCCCAACAGTGGGACAAGTATGGGCCTAGTCCAGATCAGATACACTTGCCAAATTATCCATCAAATTTGTTTCGTCATTGTCGGATATTGTTGGGTTATTCTAACAAGAAAATTCATGATTTTACTTAGCTTTATTTTCATTACTTTGTATTTACATTTAAATTTTTTATTTTATCTTTATTTTTTAATACTTAAGTTTATAGTGTTGTTGCAATCTTTTCCTTGTATTTTTGTATGCAGGCTAAAGGATCAAATGAACTATTGTTTTGATCAAGAGATTAAGAGAATAATAAAGGAAAATCAAAGGGAATTTTTTATTCTATCTCATGTCTAAAAGAAAGACCCTTTGCAATTTCAAAATTGTCTCTCATAAATCAGAAGTATATTTTTGATGCGCACCTTTTCTAAGTTGTACTTACGCAAAATCGAAAATGCACTTCTAATATAAATTGGAAGTATATTTCTAGTTCCTATATAAAAACACTCATAGACTTTACATAAACTCTCTTCTTCTTCTAGTCTCTTTCACTTACCATCTTACTTCACAATTTAGCCACAAAAAATGAAGGTAATGACCAACAACAACAATCAAAATTATTATCATTCTTTATCAACATCAAAAACGTCTACCAAATAATTTTATTTCACAAAAAGGATAGACAACAATTAGAATTATCACCTTTACTCATCTTTATCAAAATGTCAAAAACGCTTCAAACAATATTTGGAACAACTCTAAATAATCATGTGGAAAACCCCTATATAATCAGCGTCAATATTTGGATTCTAACTATCAAAGTAATAATGTTCAAGGTGGAGTATTTATTAGAGAAGATAATTAATATTTCTTGTGTTAAATTGTGAAGTAAGGCGGTAAGTGAAAGAGACTAAAAGATGAAGATGAAGAGAGTTTATCTAAAGTCTATGAGTGTTTTTATATAGGAATCGAAAATATACTTTCGGTTTATATCGGAAGTGTATTTCCAATATCAATTTACTGTAAAATAAGACGAATCTAAAAAACAAATGAATTATATGTGTGTGGAGGTGCGCATTAGAAATATATTTCCGATTTTCAAGGACATTTTTAAAATTTCGCATAGTACGCTAGAAAATCATGGACTGGAATAAGAAATCCCCAAATCAAAAGGCACGTCGGTTAGAAAAGAAAGCGGTAGAAACAAAAAAAACATGTAAGATTAAAAAACAAGCATGTTCATTTAGAACCAAAGTCCTTCATTCACCACGAATTTTCGTGCACTCGAAAAGACGTTGTTATACCCCAAAATTTGCCCTCCCATATTCTTCAAGAAATTGCCAAGCCAAGTCACAAAATTCCCCAAGGGTTGTGCAGGTCAACTGTCTCCTATACAGTCAAAACTAGGGTTTTGAGTCTGATCAAGAAAAGGAAGTGTTCAAAGGCTCAATCAAGTCTCATATGCTTACAAACATGGTCAAGCATCCTCATATCAAGTTTCAAGGCATTCAGCTCAAGATTGCACAGTCAAAACCCTAAATTGCACTACAGTCAACTGTAGGGGCAAAATGGTCATTTGGCAGTCAAAAGTTCAAATTTTTGGTCAACATATCATTTTGAAGCCACAAACATCATTTGATCAATGCTTGATCATGATTCTCAAAATTTGGCTCAGAAATCATCAAAGATGCAAAAGTTGTTATATTTGGACAGCTGAAAAAGTCAACTGAAATTGACCAGGGCATAACTTTCACATGGATTATCAGAAAAATTCCATCCAAAGCTCATTTTGAAGAGAAAGACATTTCCTACAACTCATCTTCATACTTCAAGTCCAAGAAATGCTCTCACAAAAAGTTATCAATTTCAACATTACAGGTCATTTTCAAAAGTCAACAAAAAGGGACTTTAAGTCAAAGGCCATAACTTGAGATTGGTAAATCAAAATGACATGGGACCAAAGGCATTGGTTAAAGGACTCAAAGACCTTTCCAAAATGTCCAAGAACATGTGAAAAGCTTAAAATTGAGCAAGTTATGCCTTGTAGAAGTTGGGAAATTTTTGTGAAATGGCAAAAGTCAACTATCCTTGAAAATCCAATTTTTGACAAAAGGGCCCCATTTTTTCCACTTGGTTCATCCTTGTCATGCCACACACGTGTCCCATGGTTAATTTCAAGACCAAATATTGATTTTTCCATTTTATTTAATTTTTGATGATTTAATTCATTTTAATTCTTTGAAAATTCAAATAAAATTTAAAAACCAATGGAATAGTGTCATGTGAACTTGGACAATTTCTATGTATCATGGGCCAACTCAAAAACTCAGGCTAGGGTTAAGTTTCACACTAGGTCTAGGTCTTGGCTAAAAAGAAGGAAAAATGGTCAATGGTAAAAACCCTAAGACTTGTTCATTCATGAGCTTGAATCTAGGTCAAATAACTAGCCAATTCCATTCCATGATCATCACTAAGTCAAACCCTAACCACAATATGCCATATGCTGCGCTGAAGAGCCATTGGACAATTTGAAAAATGAGCCATATAAGCCAAATCTGATTTCAAGGTTAGGGAGAACTTTAGGCCTTAATTCTTTTTCCAACAGCATCCTGGACAAATTCTGAACGCATCTCAATCACTAACATCAACAAAAACACCCTGAAACGGTAGCTACAGGTCCAACTGTGAAGCAAAAAAATTCAAATCGCATATCATCATTTACGCATCTTTGTGCAATTTCATTCATGAATTCTTATTCAATGTGAAGTTTGCAAGCTGACCATAGCTTTTAATTGAATTTTCGTGCACTTTTGGCCAAGATACCATGGTTGTTATTTAGGGTTTTCAGAAGGAAAAATTAGGGCTTTCACCATAAAGCAAAATTGGCCTTTGAGACTACCATGGTTGAACTCAACGCCTGGAGACGAAGAAAAAGCATATCTCGCGATGAATTTATATATATCATGGCGCTATTCGCTATTTCTCCATAGCCTGCCTAACACCACGGTTGCAAAACCGTTGCTTATTTGTTTTGTTTTACAGGGACGAAGAAGAAGGACTCGTGTCACACAGGGACAGGTCCATTCAAATTCGCGCGCGTGGAATCATTAATGTCTTGATTATTCTTTTTATTATTTATTAACTATATTATGTTAATTGAAATCAAGTAGCTCAGCTGGCAAGCTATCCATGCGTTAACCTCAATGACCTGGGTTCAAGTCCCAGGTCTACACAATTTCATATTATTTTTCACTTCAAGCTTCCATGCAGCGCTAACATTAAGACTCACCATACACATTCAAAATGCGTTGTCCACGTGTCCCAGGAGGTCTATCAAAGGGTTCAGAACAAAGGCATATGGTGGATGCCAGTCAACATGCCACACCTGATTGGAAAAGTCAATGGATTCAAAATCAAATGGGCCAGAATTTCCAGGCCTGCACCTCACAATTCTGGGGTTACACCCCACCCTGGTTTGCCAAATTTATTTATTTTTTTTATATATTCTTCATTTATTTTAATTGTTATGTTTATTTAATTAATTAATTTTTAATCAAAATATAAAAACATTCAAAAATCAGAAAAGGCCAAAAAATATAATTTTTTTTTTTATTTAATTATTTTCTAAATAAATTGTATGTAAATTATTTAGTTTAATTAGGGTACAATTTTAATCCTTTTTAATAAAAATCCAAAAAAACTAGAATTTAGGTTTAATGACTTTTATTTTCTTTTTTTTTCCTTTTTTCAGAATAATAATGCTATTTATTTATTTTCATAAATTAAAAAATGTACATAAATTAATTTAGAATTAAATTAGGTTAAAAGTCAATATTTTCATAAAAAACTTAAAAAACAATAGAATTAGGTCTAATGTTTAATTAAATTTCAATTAATTCCTTTTATTTTCATTAAATCTAAAAAACACAAAAATACCATTTTTCATTTAATTTTAGATAACTTAATTATTTTAATTCCTTTAAAGGGCTCAACGCCCTCGCATTTGATTATTTTCTTTTTCGCGCGTTTCATTTATTTCTTTTGTGAATACAATGTACTTGTACCAAAGCCATGTAATAGCTATTAGGTATTTCTTTTCTGCAATTTATTTTAAATCGGGTCTGGATTAATTTGGCGATGTAGACCCGCGCCCTTTGTAATAGCGTAGGACTTTTATCTTTTCCGCACTTTAAATTCCCGCACTTTTAACTGTTAAACAATAACATGAAAGAATGAATGCCCAAAAATAAAATCGAATCGTTAGATCACCAATGCATGACAAGACAAACAATAAACTGAAAATGACACACAATTCGCACACACCACCCCTAGGGTATGCCTCACTGTTGCCTTTCGAAAGGTGATCGTCGAGTAGAGGATGTTTTAGTAAGTCCTTGTGTCCATTGATCTAGTTGCCTAAAACAAAGTTGCCTCGAATAAGTTGCCTCGGAATAAAAGATCAATGGCATAAGGTAGCTTCTAAGGTGTCTTCCCATTGCTCTGGTGATCACCACGTCCCTAAAACTCGAATTGACCCGAACACCTCCAACGGTGGTGCTACCTACCTCTCAATGGTGGGATGGCACTACTTTAAAGGACATTTACACAGACGAATTCCTTAGGGTAGGTAGACAACTCTAGGATACTTGCTCTAATTTCAAAAATTCAAAGACTTTTCACACCAACACATTTTCAAAAGCTTTCAAAGCAAACTTTTCAAACACTCTGACGTACGAGTCGAACTGAAATTTTTCAAAGAAACTTTTTAAAACCCACAATTGAAAAGCAAGCAAACATTTTGAAAACACATTGAGCAAGTACCTAAGAGCCCATGGATAACCATGGATAGAAAGGGTGCTAACACCTTCCCTTTCTATAACCTACCTCCCGAACCGAGAGCAATCTCTTTAAAGGAATTTTTCTGTGCTTTTGTCCTTTCCTATTGGAGAAAATAAAAGACGGTGGCGACTCTTGCTTACCGCGACATTTCGCGAACCAGCTTTAAAACAGTCAGTTCCAGATCCACCGATCACAGACGTGTATGGTCGCCACAAGAGCAACCAAGGCATAACTTAGGAGATTTTTATATAAGAACCAACAGAGGATAAATCACTCATGGATTCCAACTTGCAAATCAAGTTGCACTCGACATAAAAATTTGGTCTTGCAAGCTTACAAGAAATTTGATCATTGGAACTAACATATTTAGTGACAACTTCTTTATAAAGGACTTTGTCCTGAACAAAATGTCAATCAATCTCAATATATTTAATTCTCTCATGAAACATTGGATTAGACGTTATATGTAATAATGCTTGGTTATCACAACAAAGTTTCATTTGTTAAGTATCTCCAAATTTCAATTCATGAAGAAGTTATTTAATTCAAATGAGCTCACATGTGGCTACAACCATAGCTCTATATTCAGCCTTTACACTAGACATTGCAGCCACATTTTGCTTCTTTTTCTTCCATGAAATAAGGTTTTCTTCAATAGAAACACAATACCTTGAAGTAGAACGTCTATCAATAGGTGAACATGCGTAATTTGCATCATAAAATATGACTATTTGAGTTCTTTTATCGTCTTCATAAATCAATATGTGTCCCATGTTTCTTTTAATGTACCTTGGAATTCAAATTATTGAATCATAATGATCCTTGTGAAGATATTGCATGAATTGACTTACCATTCTAACTGCAAAAGAAATACATGGACATGTAATAGTAAGGTATATGAGTTTACCAACCAATCTTCGGTATCTTTCAAGATCAAAATAAGGCTCCCCCTGGTTGGGTAGAAATTTTTGATTGGGTCTATAAGACTATTAACTGGTCTACAATCCAACATACTAGTTTCTTTGATTATATTTAATGCATAATTCCTTTATGAAATGATAATCTCATTCTATGATTGAGCAACTTCAATTCCAAGAAAGTATTTCAGCTTTCCTAGATCCTTGATCTGAAAATGTCTGAATAAATGTTCCTTTAGTTGAGAAATTTTTTCTTAATCATTTCCATTGATGATTGTATCATCTATATAAACCACTAAATAATCACATTTATTTGAAGACTGCATGATTTTCTTCACTGCGTTTCATTCTAAAAGTTTAAACAATTGAGCTGAATTTCCCAAGCCAAGCTCGTAGGGATTGTTTAAGTCCATAGAGAGAGAGAGAGAGAGAGTATTGTAGTTTGTAAGTGTTTGTTGGCAGTAATTTTGGTAAAATAATGTGTTGTTAATGTTTTGCTAAATGTCTTGACATTTGTAGAAAATTATTTTGAACGATGTCAAAGTAAATGTCTTGACATCTGCCTCCTGAACTGATCTCAGCCCAACATCAGTTTATGTTTTCTGTTTCCTGTTTTCATGCGCGCCATTATTAAAGATTTGTGACTCACAGGCTGCAAAAAATATGGAGGAATATTTTTCAAATTTCATGGATTTTGTCTTGGCCTATTTTTATGGAACTATTCAAAAGAATTGAATATTTGGTTTTAAGCCCAGGCCCACAGCTGCACATATATAAGGACTTGCTTTCTTATTCAAAAAAAGCAACTTTTGAAGAAGAATACTTTCTTTTTGTTTTAGAAGTCTAAGGCTTTTTATTTGTAATACACTCTAAGTATTTATTTAATACTTGAGTTGTTATTTGGATTGTTAATTGTGTATCATTCATAAGCTTTTAAGCATTGAATGATTGAAGTATTTTAAACTTATTATTTTTGTTGTTTCTTCATTATAAGTGATTGAAGGGATTTGAGGAGGGCCTCATACCTAAGTGAGTCTTAGGTAGAAGTATAGCACGGGTAGTGATTAAGTGATTAAATTGTAAACTGGTTGTTTACTGAGAGTCTATGAATTGATACTATTTAGTGGACTTGTCCCTGGCTTGGTAGCCCCCAGAGTAGGTGTTATTGTACACTGAACTGGGTGAACAATCTCTTGTGTTTTTACTGATTTTGATTTTACTGCACTTTACTTGTAAACAAATATTTGGGTCGTGACATCTTATTCGACATCACATATCTGATACCAGAATTTCAATTGGTATCACAGCAGGCATCCTGCTCTTTATCTAGGTGAGATCTAGGGAAGATACTTTCTGGTACTATGGACAAGGAAGGAGGATTTATGAACAGACCACCCATTCTGGATGGAAGTAATTATGACTACTGGAAACCATGTATGGTTGCCTTTTTAAAGTCTTTGGCCAACAGGGCTTGGAAAACAGTTTTAAAAGGATGGAAACACCATGTCAAATTGGGAGAAAATGGAGAACCTACTTCTGAATTAAAACCAGAAGAAGATTGGTCTAAGGAAGAAGATGAAATTTCTCTTGGAAATTCTAAAGCCTTGAATGCTATATTCAATGGAATTGACAAGAACATATTCAGATTAGTGAATACATGTGAAGAAGAATCTATTTGTTACTTGGTATGAAGAGGACTCAGAGAGTGATCTTGAAGAATCTGCCAAATATGTTAAATCATTGACAGGTGAATATGTATCTGATGAAGAGTCTAGTGATGGGGAACTAACCTTTGATAAGTTAGCTGCTTCATACAAATAATTATGTCTCAGAAGTGCAGAAGTGTGCCTTGAAGGGGAGAAGCAGAAAGTCATCATAACTCAGTTGAAGGCAGAAAGGGAAGAACATTTAAAAATTATTTCTAATCTAGAAAGTGAAGTGACTTCCTTGAATTCAAACCTTGATAGAATGGTCAAATCTCTCAAGATGCTAAATAATGGATCTGACAAATTAGATGAAATTCTCCAAGCAGGAAGAGTGACAGGAGACAAGAGTGGTCTAGGTTTCATTGAGAAAAAGGAACCTATCTCAGAAGAGCATTCATCATTTTCCACTCATGCCAAGTCTAAACCAAAGATGTCGAATCAAATGTCTCAACATCTGGGCAAACATCTTGGTAAGAAAGGACATCTTGGCAAACATCATGGGAAGAAAGGACATCATGGCAAACATCATGGGAAGAAAAAGCTTAATCACACCAGAGAGAATCCCCGGCCCTAGAGATGTCATCGTTGTGGAAAGCTTGGTTATATAAGGCCTTTCTGTTTCAAATTGTATGGGTATCCTGAGAATACTCCTCTTCCCAAAACTAATCAGATCCCTTAAAATAGCAAAAAGAAGAAACAGTGGGTTCCCAAGTCTAATGTTGCTAGTCTCATAGCTCATACCTCTCTCAGAGTATCAACCAAATATGACTAGTACTTTGACAGTGGTTGTTCTAGACACATGACAGGTGTCAAGAATATGTTGGTAGATATCATATCTCATTCCACCAGTTATGTGACCTTTGGTGATGGAGAAAAAGGGGAAATCAAAGGTGTTAGCAAGCTGGAATGTCCAAGAGTCCCTAAGCTTGATGATGTGTTACTTGTTAAAGGATTAACAGCTAACCTGATAAGTATAAGCCAATTGTGTGATCAAGGATTCAGAGTTAACTTCACCAAGGAAGAATGTCTTGTCTGCAATGAAAAGAATGAAGTTATTATAAAAGGAATCAGATCTAAGACAACTGTTACTTATGTGTTCCTCAAGAGTTGAACTTCTCCTCAACATGTGTTTTAACCAAAAAAATGAAGTTAAACTATGGCATCAAAAATTAGGACACTTGCATCTGAAAGGTATGAAAAGAATTATATCTGAAGAAGCGGTTAGAGGGATTCCTAAGCTCAAGATAGAAGAAGGTAGAATATGTGGTGACTGCCAGATTGGAAAGCAAACTAAGATGTCACATCAAAAGATCCAACATCTCACTACATCAAAAGTTTTGGAACTTTTTCACATGGACTTGATGGGACCTATGCAGGTTGAAAGTCTTGGTGAAAAGAAGTATGCCTATGTTGTTGTAGATGACTTATCTATATACACATGGATAAGTTTTATTAGAGAAAAGTCATAAACTTTTGAAGTGTTTAAATATCTCTGTCAAAAACTTCAAAGATAAAAAGATGGTCATGTCATAAGAATCAGAAGTGATCATGGAAAGGAATTTGAGAACAACAAATTTGCTGACTTTTTCTCTTCTAAAGGAATCAGCCATGAATTCTCTTCTCCCATTACTCCTCAACAGAATGGGATTATGGAATGCAAGAATAGAACTCTCCAAGAACCTGCTAGAGCCATGATTCATGCTAAGAAGTTACCCTACCATTTTTGGGATGAATCTATGAATACTGAGTGTTATATTCATAACAGAGTCACTCTAAGAAAATGCACTTCAGCCACCTTGTATGAAATATGGAAGGGAAGAAAATCAACTGTTAAATACTTTCATGTTTTTGGAAGTAAATGTTACATCTTAGCTGATCGTGAACAAAGGAGGAAGATGGATCCCAAGAGTGGTGAAGGAATATTCATGGGTTACTCTACAAATAGCAGAGCTTACAGAGTTTTTAACTCCAAAATCAAAGTTATGATGGAGTCAATAAATGTTATTATTGATGATAGAGGATGGAATATTGAAGAAGATGTCTCAGAAGATGTTGGAACATCTTTGCCTGATAGTCCAACAGAATCAAATGACAGAAGTATTGATTCTAGTCTTCCTCAAGAAGATCCCCAGCCTAGTCATCTCAATAAAGGACCTTCAATTAGAACTCAGAAAGATCATCCTAAGGAGCTTATCATAGGAGATCCAAACAAAGGAGTTACTACCAGATCAAGAGAAGGGATTTCAAACTCTTGCTTTGTATCAAAAATTGAGCCTAAGAATGTCAAAGAGGCACTAACTGATGAGTTCTGGAATAATGCTATGCAAGAGGAGCTAGAACAATTCAGTAGGAATGAAGTTTGGGATCTGGTTCTAAGACTTGAAGGGACAAATGTGATTGGTACTAAATGGGTATACAAGAATAAATATGATGAAAAAGAGGTGGTCACTAGAAATAAGGCAAGGTTAGTTGCACAAGGATACACTCAAATTGAAGGAGTTGACTTTGATGAAACCTTTGCTCCTGTGGCCAGACTAGAATCAATCAGACTACTATTGGGAGTTGCATGCATTCTGAAATTTAAATTGTTTCAAATGGATGTAAAGAGTACCTTCTTAAATGGCTATCTAAATGAAGAAGTTTTTATGGAACAACCAAAGCGATTTTTTAATCCAAGTTTTACTAAACATGTTTATAAACTGAATAAAGCTCTGTATGGATTGAAGCAAGCTCCAAGAGCTTGGTATGAAAGACTGGAAGAATTCCTTGGGGAGAATGGATATAGGAAATGTGGCATAGACATGACTCTTTTTGTAAAAGAAGAAGAAGGAAAGATCATGATTGCACAAATTTATATTGATGATATTGTGTTTGGTGGGATGTCAAATGAGATGGTTCAACATTTTGTCAAGCAAATGCAGCCAGAATTTGAGATGAGTCTTATTGGTGAATTAACCTATTTTCTTGGTCTACAAGTTAAACAAATGGAAGATTCCATATTTTTATCTCAGAGTAAGTATGCCAAGAATATGGTGAAGAAATTTGGGATGGAAAATGCCAGTCACAAAAGAACCCCTGCTCCCACACATCTGAAGTTGACTAAAGATGAAAAAGGAGTAAGTGTAGATCAAAGTCTCTACAGAAGTATGATAGATAGTCTTCTATATCTCACAGCTAGCAGACCAGACATTGCCTTTGTTGTAGGGGTGTGTGCAAGATATCAAGTTGATCCTAAAGTTAGCCATGCCAACCATGTGAAGAGGATTCTTAAATATGTGAATGGGACAGTTGACTATGGTATGCTATACTCCCATGGATCAAATTATGCCTTAACTGGTTTTTACGATGCTGATTGGGTAGGAAGTGCTGATGATAGAAAAAGTACATCATGAGGATGCTTATTTCTGGGAAATAATCTTATATCTTGGTTCAGCAAGAAGAAAAATGGTGTGTCTTTGTCCACTGCTGAGGATGAGTATATTGCTGCAGGAAGCAGTTGTTCTCAATTGGTTTGGATGAAACAAATATTAACAGAATACAATGTCAAACAAGATGTTATAACATTATTCTGTGACAATTTAAGTTCCATAAACATATAAAAGAATACCATTCAACACAGCAGGACCAAGCATATTGACACCCGTTATCACTTCATAAGAGAGCTTGTATAAGAAAAGATTGTCGCCTTAGAACATGTAGCCACTGAATTGCAACTAGATGACATCTTCACAAAGGCTTTGGATGCTAATCAGTTTGATAATTTAAGAGGAAAATTAGGGATTTGTTTATATTAGGGTTTGTAGAAACTAAAGGCGTGCAGGAACACCATTAAAGTGATATTATATTATTTGTGTTTCCAACAAATAAAATTTTGAAAGCAATCATTACAAGACTGCCTCAAAGTGTTTCCCACACGCTATGAAAATTCATCTCTCTACTTTCACAAACTTTTCATTATCCTCTACAGAAAAAGAACCCTTGCCATTCTTCATCTCTTTGTTCAAAAATTCTCAAACATGTCACAACATCATACATCATCTTCCTCAAAATCTGTCAACCTCCCTGAAAATCTTTCCCTTGACAGAGTACTCGATGCTACTCCTCTAATAACCATCCCACCTCTTGATAAAAAGGTCAAGAAACTCATATCATCACCTGCAAAGAAATCCAAAGATGATAGAGGTAACTCTTCCACTGCTACTGATAATAGAACATAAGAAGAGATTGTAAATGTTGATAGAAGCCTCAGAAGGCTAGTAGACAGGGTATTAAATGAAGGATTTGTTGTGCCTGGGATTTCTACTCCCCTTGCTCGCATGCCTCCTCCGACTGACAAAGGAAGTAACTCTAAAAGTGCTTCTGCTGAATCATCCACCTTCAAGAAAGATGCTGCTGGAAGCAAACTTGAGAAGCTTTCTATCTCTGCTCTGAAGGAAGTGGAAGAAGAAAATGTTGAACAAGATGCTGAAGAGAACTCTCCTACTAAGGAAGATGCTGCTGCCTCCAAGGATGGAGAAGGTCACAATGTTGAGAATGTTGTTAATGTATATGAGCTATCTGACAATGAGCTCATTACTAATGTGGTGCCTAGTATTGTAAGAAGGCTTAAGTCCAGGAAAGTGAAGGATGCAAGTGTCACACCACCTTCCAAGACAAGCAATAAGAAATCCATGTATGGACCCCCAAAAGCTGGAAGTAAAGTGGCCCCTCCCTCTAGCAAAAGAAAAGCTAGACCTGTTAACTCCACAGATGATGATGATGAGGATGCTGTAAAAAGATCCAAGAGTAAGAAGAAAGTTGTTCTAGTTGAAGAGACTGACTCTGAGTATGATGTCGAGCAAGATGTCCAGGACATCTCTCCTATCAAAAAGTCTGCAAGTAAGAAACTGTCTGTTAGGGTTCCTAATTCCCCACTTGACAACATCTCCTTTCATTCTGTTGGGAATGCTGAAGAGTGGAAGTATGTGTATCAAAGAAGGATTTCCCTGGAGAGAGAACTGGGAGCTGGTGCTTTGGAATGTAAAGAAATCATGAAGCTAATATCTTATGCTGGATTGATGAAAATAGTTACCAGGTTTGCCAATTGCTATGAAACTCTTGTTAAGGAGTTTATTGTTAATATTCCTGTTGACTGTGCTAACCATAAAAGTAAGGAGTATAGAAAGGTTTTTGTTAGAGGAAAGTGTGTAGAATTTTCTCCTGCCATCATAAATAGATTCCTAGATAGGTCTGAAGATGTCTGTTGTGAGCTGGAAATAACAGATAATCAAGTGTGCAGAGCCACCATTGCTAATCAAGTAAGTGAGTGGCCCATGAAAAATAAACTTCTTGTCAGTAAGCTAAGTGTGAAATAT
This sequence comes from Vicia faba, assembly GCA_948472305.1. Taxonomy (NCBI): domain Eukaryota; kingdom Viridiplantae; phylum Streptophyta; class Magnoliopsida; order Fabales; family Fabaceae; genus Vicia; species Vicia faba. The sequence goes on along the minus strand of OX451741.1, from coordinate 765,352,885 downwards.
GTTATTTTACATAGGATTGGAGCTGCAAATTGGGTTCCCACTAATCACACTTCAACCATCTCCATTGGATTAGGAAAGATTATTTATGCTATTGGAAACCAGAAACTCTTTGATTATGGTACTTACATCTTTGATCAGACTATTAAGCATGCAGGAACTTGTGCCATTAAGATTCCAATTGCTTTTCCTTCTCTCATTTGTGGAATTATCCTTAATCAGCATCCTGGGATTCTAAGTGGTAATGATGTAGTGTGCAAGAGGGAGTCTGCCTTGACCCATTTTAAGCTTTTTTCAGGAAAATATGTCCCAGACATTGTTTTGACATCTACAACTGCTGAAAACAAGACCTCCACCAAGGATGAAATGATCAATGAATTAAGGGAAGCCTGCAAGGAATTAGATGATGTGATCAGAGTTAGCTCAGCTAGGAAGCTAACTTTTGAAAAGATGATCAAGGACCTGCAAAAGGACAACAACCTTGATGATACAGTGAGCTCTGAAGGTGGAGACTCTAGTGAGGAAGGAAGTTTTGGCTCATCCAAGTCAACTGGTCCTGACAACAGTTAGACTATTTGATGTTTATATGAACTCTTTGTTTCTTTTTTTGGCACTTGCATGTGCTTGACATTTGAATTCTATGGTCTTTACCATATTACTGATATTCTCTTGAATGCATCCTTTAAATTTGGCATATTATGACTAAAAAGGGGGAGAGAAAGTAAGTGACTGACTGACCACTGACCATTGACTGACCATTGATTGAGGGGGAGCTCAATACTTGAGGGGGAGCCTCATGTCTCTGAAGATGTTCTAACATCTCTACCCTGCTAACAGTTAACTGCTAACTGAGTTTGTGTTTTGCTTGCTTTGCTTATGCTGCTACCCTGATATTGCTCTGATAATATGCTCTAATAATATTTTATCCAAAATTTGTCAAAGGGGGAGTTTGTAAGTGTTTGTTGGCAGCAATTTTGGTAAAACAATGTGGTGTTAATATTTTGCTAAATGTCTTGACATTTGTAGCAAACTGTTTTGAATGATGTCAAAGTAGATGTCTTGACATCTGCCTCCTGAACTGATCTCAGTCCAACATCAATTTATGTTTTTTGTTTCCTGTTTTCATGTGCGCCATTATTCAGGATTTGTGACTCACAGGCTGCGAAAAATATGGAGAAATATTTTTCAAATTGCACAGATTTTATCTTGGCCTGTTTTTATGGAAATATTCAAAAGAATTGAATATTTGGTTTTAAGCCCAAGCCCACAGCTACGCATATATAAGGACTTTCTTTCTTATTCAAAAAAAAGCAACTTTTGGAGAAGAATACTTTCTTTCTGTTTTAGAAGTATAAGGCTTTTTATTTGTAATACACTCTAAGTATTGATTTAATACTTGAGTTGTTATTTGGGTTGTTAATTGTGTATCATTCATAAGATTTTAAGCATTGAATGATTGAAGTCTTTTAAACTTATTATTCATGTTGTTTCTTCATTGTAAGTGATTGAAGTAATTTGAGGAGGGCCTCATACCTAGGTGAGTCTTAGGTAGAAGTATAGCACGGGTAGTGATTAAGTGATTAGATCGTAAATTGTTGTTTACTGAGGGTCTATGAATTGATACTATTTAGTGGGCTTATCCATGGCTTGATAGCCCCCATAGAAGGTGTTGTTATACACTGAACTGGATGAACAATCTCTTATGTTTTTACTGCTTTTGATTTTACTGCACTTTACTTGTAAACAGATATTTGTGTCGTGACATCTCATTCGATATCACATATCTGATACCAGAATTTCATAGTTTGCAAACCAGACTAGACTTTCCTTGGGAAACAAATTCAGGTGGTTACTTCATATAAATATCCTCTTCTAAATCTCCATGTAGAAATGCATTTTTAATATCCAACTGATACAGTGGCCAATGATTAATGGCAGTTATGGAAAAATAAATGAACTGAGGTAATTTTTACCACGGGAGAGAAAGTATCATCGTAATCGAGGCCATAAATTTGGGTATAATCTTTGGCCACTAGAAGAGCTTTGAGACGGTCAATTTGTCCATTAGACCCAAATTTAACGGCATGAACCCATCGACACCCAACATGTATCTTGCTTGGAGGAAGATGGACAAAATCCCTAGTATTATTATGCTCCAAAGCTTGCATTTCGTCAATCATGGCATGCCTATATTCTTGATGATCAAGTGCCTAACAAACCTTTTTAGGAATGGAAATAGAAGATATGCTTGCTATAAAAGAACAATAAGAACAAAAGAGACGATGATAACTTAAGAATTTATAAATAGGATGAGGGTTTTAAGTTGATCAAGTAACTTTCCTAAGAGTGGTGGGAAACTCAAGATTTTCGTTGGGCGGGTTTATAGTAGGATTGACCGCTTGAGTAGGACATGATTCACTTGGTCTTTTATTTCCTTCTAATCTGCTATTAGGATCTTGTAGTTGTTGTTGTTATGTAATGTGTGGAATTTGAGATGGTGTGGGTGAAGGATTATTTAGAGTATAATCTATAGTTGAATTTGATTCCTGTAAAGGAGGAAATGGTGAACCAAAGAAGGTAATAGGAAAAAATTCTTGAATGGTATTGGACTCAAATGAGGACGGTATAAAATATGGATTTTCTTCGAAGAATGTTACATCTACATAAACATAATAACGATTGTGAATTGGAGAGTAACAACGATAGCCTTTCTACAATCTAGAGTATCCAACAAAAATACACTTGATGGCTCGGGGAGACAAGTTGTCTAAACCTGGAGAAAGATTATGCACAAAGCAAGGAATTCCAAAAACACGTGGAGCGACATGAAATAAAGGTTCTTTAGGAAATAAGATAGAGTGAGGTACTTTATTATTATGAGAGGAAGAAGGAATCTGGTTAATCAAAAAACAAGTAGTTAAAATTTCCTTGTCCTAATGGCGGGCAAGTACATTTCCATGAAGTAAAAATGATCGAGCAGTCTCAACGAGGTGTCTATTTTTCCTTTCTGTTATGCCATTTTGTTGAGGGGGTATCGGGGCAGAAAGATTGATGGAGAATACCATGTGATGTCAAAAAGGAAGTAATAGTTAAAGAGAAATCTTCTTTTTCATTATCACTTCTAAGAATACAAATTGTCTTACTAAATTGGGTCTTAATTTCCTGAACAAAAGAAGTGAAATGGACAAAGTTTCATATCATTCTTTCATTAAGAAAATTCAAATACATAGAGAAAATTCATTTATAAAGGTAACAAAATATCTACAACACTTGGGAAGCACACGACATGGGTCCGTATATCTGAAAGAATAATTGAAAATGGTGAATCAACAAGACTTCCAACTTGTCTAACAAAATATCATCGAACATGTTGTCTTAATTGACATGACTCACATGACAAGGTTTTTACTTTTTCAAGACTTGAAACCATTATTTTTAGTTTGGACAAGTGAGGATGTCCTAATTATTCATGAATAAGTTTTTGTGAGGCATCAACACTGCAAATCTGAGAAGAATCAAACTTGAGATAGTAAAGACCAAGAGATTCATGTCCTACGCTAATCGTCTGACCCGTACCATATTCATGTATAAAAAAAATGAGTCAGCATCAAGGTTACTGAACAGTTGTGAGAGCGAGTAAGTTGAATGAGAGAAATCAAATTGAAAGGACTGCCAGGTATAAACAAGGCAAAGTTTATGGATAAAGAAGTATTGGGTGACACATGATCGTTACTCTTTGTTGCAACTTTGAAGCCATCAGCTAGAGTAATAAAATGAGGATTTTTGGAAGGGGAGATAGTAGAAAATAAAGAAACATTATCAGTAATGTCATCGGAGGCACCTGAATCAGTTAGTCATGGACTTTGATCATTACTAGATTGAGAAATACAAGTAGTAGAGTTATAAACAACTATGGCATATGAGCTTGTAGACTAGTTGGCATCTTTTAGCTAAAGGTATTTTTGATAGTTAGTTTTTGAAAACTTCATCTCTGAAGTTTCAGCCTTAGAAACATTCATAGATTTTTCAGAAAATTCGCAAATTAGAGTAACAAGTGTCTTGTGTGTGGCCCATTCTCTTGCAATAAGAATATTAAGGTCGACCTCCTCTTTCGCCTTGTCCTCCTTAGCTTCCCCGACCTCCTCGTCCCCCTCGATTGGAAATCAAGACAAAAATTTCCATAATATCAATTGAACTTGTTTCTGTTTTTGATGAGGGAACTTGAAGGAGTCGAGTTATTAAATTTTCTAATGAAGAAATTTTTGACCAATTAAGACTTGATCACGAACATGACCAAAATCTGGATGCATTCCTCGTAGAACCAACACCATATACAAATTATCCATTTCCCTTCATATCTTCAATTGTATGGACTTCCAACGATAATTTTAAGCCCATGACTGTAGATTGAGCTTTTGAAACATAAGCAACCATATCATGATCAATTTTTCTATGTGCAGCATCGTACAATTGTTGAATGTCATTAGCAAAGACACTTTGAACTTTTTTTCAAAAAAGAGTGACAAGTTTTAAAGGCTCTAAAGTTTTTCGAGATGTCTGAATTCACATATTGCTATAGAATAGAACAAAGGTGATAATCAAACTTTTTTCCATTCAATTTTTCTAAAGTGACTGTTGGTGTTCCATAAAAAGAGAAAGTAGATCCATCATTTTTTAAAGAGTTTGGCTTTAGGATCATTTCAATAATTAGGATTGTTCGAGCCGTAAAAGATAACTAAAAACAGCAGACTAAATAACCAGAAAGTGGATCCTAAAACCAAAAATAGGATAGAATATAGAAAATACTATAAGTCTAAAAGACCAATTTTCTAAATGACTAAAACAGAATGACTTTTGACTTGTGAAATACTCCATGACTGGAAACAGCAATGACTTGAAAAAGCAATGACCAGAAACAGTAACTCTTAACCTAGCTCTAGTTATCATGTAAAAAATACCAAATTGTTATAGAATGCTTGAGTGAAATTCCATTAAGTTACATCCAACTAGTCGTCTTATGAATCAATTGTTACAAAAGTAGATTAAAATGGATTAAAGAAAAATAAAGTAACTTCAGAAATTAACAAGAATCAGTAATACATTATTACTGAGGATTATTAAGAAAACATGCATACTCAGCAAATCACTCTTTTATGCTTAAAATATTGACATGACTGAATGATAAAATTCTATTAAATAATGGCGTAAAACTATTTTACCCCAAGTGTGCACTCCCTTTAATCTCTTATGAAAAAAATGTACTTCAAGAACAATAATATAACTAATTCTTACAATACAGATGCTAAAGTTTTAAGAAATTACAAACATGAATTTCCATAATACAAAAATGAGTAAATCAACAAAACCATTAGTAGGTTTTAGTAATTTTTAAATGAACTCAATAAACTCCAACAAGTCTGTAAAATTCAGAACTTCCTCCTCCTTTCTTTTGCACGTTTCCGAGAACTTTGGCCTTTGATCTTCCAGTTTTCATTCCCAGCTGGTTGCCTCTGCTCTTCGATTTCTCGAACCTTACGCTTCCTATAAAAAGTATTGATATGAAATAAAGTTAAGCTCAATAGAGAAACGACTGCATTGCATGCTCTTTCAAACTTAACTGGGAAAATGTTTTCCAATGCATATCTTACCTGAAAGCTGAAAGGTTTTGATCAGCAAGCAACTCATCTGCAAGTGTTTCTTTCCTCTCTTTCTTTGTTAATCTGCCTGAGAAGTAGTCCAGCGGGGAACCTACAATTGTTCCCACCTGATCATATACAAACGATGATAAAATGTTAAAGATGAATAAACCCAGAAATCAAATTTTGAAGGGACTTTCATCAACACGGAACTTACCTGAAAGTACTTTGGAAGAGTCTTTGATTTTGAACCACCCTTCTTGTAGTGCCGTTTTGGATCAATGGCATCCCTCAACTGTGACCATCATCAACCAATAGATACATATTAAAGTGTCAGTATCATATTTCCACAAAAAAAGGCATAAAAAGTTGTGTGGTATGCAAAATAAAAATAGATAGTTTAAAAATACCAAATCTTTGCAGAAAAACAGTATCCTACACTTGCTTATCATGTAGGATATACTAGTGTGTGTATATATATATATATATATATATCATGCTTGTCAACTTAATCTAAGCAAATATCATGTCATCATATTGAAAAAAAGAATATATTCCAGATCCTCTTTGGAGGGGAGGGGGATAAACATAATGTCCAAAACTCAATCACCTTTAGTAACTTCAGATCTCTCTGCAGCTCAGGGGTCATGGTTTGAGCAGGCATGTCAAACCTGGTAAAGATTTAAATATAATCATCAGATAACTCTCATTATGATTTCTAACCTAAAAACACACACAAACAGACACACATAAAAATCAAAGGAAAAGTATAAATAAATATTCAACACCGGCCAATTCTCATCCTTTCAAAACAAACAATCAAACAAAAAACCCAAGTCTCGTCCCACTACAAGTGGTCGGCTATATAGATCATATGTTGGACGCCATAATGTTCTATCATTTAATAGAAAAGTGTTGCTTATTTCACTGTAAAACTTAACATTCTTTTTCTGTTAAATTCATAACAGAATTATAAACACAATTCTCTCTTCTCTCAACTCTTACGAAATCAATATGAACAATTCTTCATCCCTTCCACTTTTTCTACTATGGGGATGAAAAAGTGTTCATATTGATTTTGCAAGAGTCGAGAGAAGAGAAAATTATGTTTATAACTTTGCCATGAATTTTTACAGAAAATGAATGTTAGTTTTACAATGAAACAGCCAACTGCTATTTATAATAGGCCGAGTCTGAACTAAGTTAGTTACACTCGGTTACAGCTCAGCACATGATTGTTGTAACAACCTTCAGAGCTTTCTAAAGCTTTCTAACCGGTTCCTTTCTAACTGTAATTTTGTTTTGCTATTTATATGCAAACAGTTACAGGCTTGCTACTATACCCTAATATATGATAGGTGATAATACCTCAATTCTCTCTCTTTAATGTTGTCATTTTTAATCTTATCATGTCTAGTCTTACCATATAATTCAAATAAATTAATTTCTAATCGATAAAAAAACAACCCCCGTCACTAAATGTCCGGTTAAGTAGTGTAAAAAATGATATAGATAATTAAACAAAAGATTTCAACCTTGGCTGCATTAAGAAAAGGTAAAACTTGCTTTAGATCATACCATTGTTTTCCAGCAGTATCCTTAACTTGCTGTCTCAATAACCTATTTAATTTTCTGGGATCATTGGGAGGAACGAATAGCCCACTAACCAATTCTGAATTTGGTTTCCAAATAGTGCTACTTGGTGCCTTGGCTTGAAATTGGGCATGAGAAGGATCACTTGTAGCCTTTGACAGAGATGGAAAAGGCAACTGTGGTTGCCATGAGAGACCAACCACTGGATTTTTCTCCGGCATTCCTGAACCAAAATGAAATGCAGTGAAATTTCAAAACAAAATGCAATAAGCCTGAAAAGTTGAAAACTCAAGCCAAATAAAAATAAAATTTTACAAAACTACATTAAATCATTCAGAAAATACATTTTAGAAAAAGTCAAATATTAAATGAGGTTAACTAAATAAATCTATAGCCTAATACGATTCTTTAGATGAAAGAATTTACAAATCAGTTTCTCGAGTTCTTTGTGAGTTTGGTTGTGTTTAACTAATAATTGTTAGTTTTATGACGGTGTATTTGGGAAAACAGGATGAAAAAACTGTTCAAAAAATTCAAGGCACTATAACAGTTTTTTAGTATTGTTTCTTGTAAAAGATTATTCAGTTTCTTTCAAAAGCTTTGGGAGATAAATACTCTTTTCCCCTCAAACACACAACCAACACACTAAGACATATTGAATCAATCAACTGCTTGTGTTTAAACAGTCTAAACAACACTTCTACATCCAATTATTATTTTATACAATTAGGATCTGATACAATCGATATACCGCTGATGTTTCACTGATAGCATAAAGAAGGTACTGAAAATAAGAACATACATCACTAAAATCAAATGTGAAACCCTAAACCCTACAAAATAATGAACAGAAAAAAGTAAAACTCATATGAATGAAAGGGAAGAAACGCTATGAGAGAGAAATAGATAGAAACTACGGTACCTTCAAGAATCGAGAACTTGAGAAGGAAGAGAGAGAACTGGTTGAATTGAATCAAGACTAGGACGAAACTGAATATATATATATATATATATATATATATATATATATATATATATATATATATATATATATATATATATATATATATATATATATATATATATATATATATATATATATATATATATATATATATATATATATATATATATATATATATATATATATATATATATATATATATATATACCATCTAGTATCCTTCTTCCACACCTCGTGAAAAACACAAAATACCCTCTAAAATTCAGAAATGCATATCTGTTCTGGACTGGGCTGACACTTAGCCCATCATTGGGGAGGCTCAATCTAGCGTCTCTACTAAGACCCAATGGCACCCAGTCCAAATCAATAATCGTTGGGCATTTTCCCACGTGTCCACTAAAGGAACATGGTCTGCAGTTGTCCATACCGCCATCATCCTACCCACCGAGAATAATGGGTCCAACTTCTCTATCTTCTCGAGACAATTGACTAGGGAGGAGATCACGTGCTAGACTCCATTACTCATGTAACCCTGGCAGTCTTCACTATTGGACCTTATCGTGGCCCAATAACGAAGATCTTGGTCCAACGCCGGTGACTATAAATATCCTCTCACATGAGAGGGTCAGGTATTCATTCTTTCATTCTTGCTCTCGTACTTGCACTTTATTGTTCTCATTCTTACTTTGACATCGGAGTACCTTGCAGATACACCCCTCATCCACTTCACTTTCAACCATTGCTCAACTCAAGCTCGTAGGCCATTGACAATCCCTTCTGGTCAGGTACGATCAGTGGCGCCGTCTGTGGGAACTATTGCCTCTCCGTCTTTTCCTAGCTTAAGACCAAAGCAACCTTCAATCTCTTGATCGTCATGGCCGACCAAGTCAACAACGGTGATCAAAATGCTCATTTCGTCGATGCTAGCAATAACAACAACAATGTTGGCGGTCCCGAGCACGACATCAGGTACGGGATGATCGTGTCCTCCTCCAACCACTCGCATCCGCTCGACAATCCTCCTCGACAAGACTACAAACCTGCAGTGTATCAGGAGATCCACGTGCCTGAGAATGTTGATCCTACGACCCAGGCCCTGTTCATGACAATCAACCAACTACGCGATCTTCGCGCAGGATGAACGCCTCGAAATGCTGGAAAAGACCCGTCGGTCCCCCAAAAAAGACAGAAGACCGGACTCACGAACCCCGTCTCCCCGACGACGTGAGTACCGCTCCCGATCTCCTCCGCAGAGACACCAACAGGATGATTCTCGAAGCCCCTCTCTCAATCGTACCGGGCAAGGCCTTGCGCTGGAGAGAATCCAACCTGAAGTCGTCAAAAAGCACGATCACACTCCCCCGCGCAAGGAACGACGATCCCTTGATCATAAAAGGAACAGGGGCAATGAAAAGAGGAAGACTCGGTCGAGGAATCCTCCCTCACACAAAGACCGGTGCTACGAATATTCCCCTTCTCGATCCTCGGAACAAAGCGACGAAGACGGCCCTCGCGGTCCCTTGTCATGTGCTATTATAGAGGCCCCTATTCCTCAGGGGATGGAGAAACCTCCACCGCTGAACATTTACGACGACTCCACGGACCCTGACGACCACCTCGACGGCTTCAAGGCTATGCTTCACTTCCACAATGTGGGGCATTATTAAGTGCAGGCTGGTTCCCACAACTATGAGGAAAACGACCATGGACTGGTGCAAAAGTTTCGCCCTCAAGTCCATCACCTCGTGGAGGAGTCTGAAGATCTAATTCGCCAGCAGCTTCACAGCATCTCGACGAAACCCTAAGACCGAGGCCACCCTCAAAGAAAGCATCCAGAGGAGCGACGAGACTCTCAGAGTGCACATCGACCAGCTCAACCGCGAGGCCATCCAGGTCCCCTGCACCGATCATATGAAGAGATACCTGCTCGATAGGGGACTTCTCCCGGACAGTGATTTCAGAAAGGCAGTCGGCATCGAGCCTCCCAGGTCTTTGGACGAGCTCCTCAACAAAGCCTGGGCCTATATAACGTATGAGAAAAATGAGGCCGCCAACGACGCTCGTGAGTCCATAAATCACAGAACAACCAATGCTCCATGGTAAAATGATGCGCGCCCTTCTCGGCAAATCAGGGAAAGAGTCGGGACGACAAACCCCGCGACTCCCACGAGCACAGGTGCCCAATTGGGCGATTCACCGAGTACACCCTGTGATACGGTGGGAGAACTGACTTGAGGTTTTGCGTTTGTGTTTGCAAATATTTCGGTTTAGCAAGAGTCGCCACCGACTTTTTATTTTATCCAAAGGAAAGGTCAAAAGGCACAGGAAAGACCTTTGAGATGTTTTCTTAGGTTCGAGGGGTAGATTATGAAAAGGGAAGGTGCAAGCACCTTTTTCATCCATGGTTATCCATGGGCTCTTAGTTACTTGTTTAGATCACTTGTTTTTGCTTTTCAATTGTTTGAAATGGTGCTTTGTGTGTGGTTTTGAAAATGTTTCGAAAAGAGGCCATCGTTGTGGCAACCTTTGTAATGATTCTTGTTTGAATGTATACAAAGGTGTATTGTCTTTTGAAAAGATGTTTCAATGTTTGAATGTTTGAAAGTTTGAAAGTTTGTTTTGGGAAATGTTTTGAAATTGTGTTGTGATGTGTTTTTGAAAATAGCAAGGATGTTTTACAAGTTTTGATCAAGTAACTAAGAGTTATCTACCCTATCTACTCAAAGATCTTTCCTACACATTTTTAACCCTTTTACATTGTTGTTTTACCATTGCATTTGGTAAACAACCTTGTATTTGGATGTTAAACGGGACAGGCGTGGGTCATCGTATTGACCATAATAGCAACATTGCCAAGTATCTTAGCAAATTTTTTGAGGGACTAGATCATTTTGTATAGGCAACCAAGATAGCGTCATCGAGGGACTATGATCTTTTTGTTTTGTTTTTTTGTTTTGCCAAGATACTCAACATGCATACCATGGCCATTTTAAAGGCAACAAGTGGATGAAACCCTAGGGGTGCATGTGTGCATTGTGTTATCATTTTCATGCATTTATGTCTTGTATTAGGTCTAACTATTTGTTTTGATTTTGGATATTACATACAAACCCTAATCTATATCATGGCATATTTGAAAGCATAAATGCGTAAAAGTAATCTAGGCTATTACAACATTGATATGGGGAGGGGGTACAATTTTGAATAGAGGATTATTTTGCAAGAAATTAAAACCCTAAGTTATTACAACCAAATTGAATTTCTTTGCTCAAATGATAAATAAACAATATTTAAATAAGCAATTAAATATAAATATGCAAAAAAAATGTTTTTGTTTATTTTTATGTATATAAAAATATAATATTTAATGTATTAAAAAATAAGAAAATAAAATATTATTTTTATTAAGGGTGGAAACCCTAATTTGTTTTAAGAAAGTATGATATATATTAATTATATTATTTATGTACAATAAAATAATAAAATATATATAAATGTCAAAAAATATAAACATATTAGAAAAAATATTATTTAAGTATGTAAATAATAAAAAAATAAAAATATAATATCTTTATGTATTATTTTCAAATTTTTATTAAAGAAAATAAAGGTATGTTATTTAATAATTATTTCTATATCCAAAAAATAATAATAAAAATAATAAAATAAAATATAAAATTTATGAAAATATTTTTTGGTAATTTTTAAGTTTAGAAAAATAAAAATGAAATCAGAAATGAAAAAGAAAATAGAAAAATATAAAAACATAATGAAATGGGCCAGGGGGTGCAAATAACAGAAATGGGGGTGTCAAAAGCAAGCCAAGGCCAAGCCCAGCCCAAACTGATATTCATCTTCAACTTTTGAACAAAAACGTGCGCCCTGCAACTCCAACACTGTTCTCTCTATTCTTTGCATGAAATCAAAAACTCAAAACATGAAACTTATAGAGCATTAAACCACGATTCTAACCATATAAAAAACTTAATCTAACTCTCAAAGACCAGAGAGAATTTCTCTGGCCCTAATTTCTAACCTAACTTTTTCAGGAAGTTCATCAATCAAATTCTCTCAGCACACTTAACTTAAATGAAATCTATGCATATGTACAGCTTAAGGGCTATGAGTACTACATTTTTTATTCACAAACCTAAGCCTAATGATTCCTAAATAGAGAGATAGAAAGTTGAAAAATACCTGCTTCAGTTGAACACGAGTATGGCAATGTAGCAACTTTCAGTGAGGCCTGAGGTTCTTTTGAGCTTGCCTGAACTTCCTCTGACCTTCCCCAATGCTTTGTTTGCTTTGAGCTTGCTTGAATAAGCCTGTAGAAGTCAACTTACACAAGCTGAAATCAGAAATGGTGAAGCTTGCAAATGGAGTTACAGTCAATGGCCAATGGTTGGGATAGTTCAGATAGGTTGTATGGAGTGTGTTGGAAGTGGTTTGGGGCAAAACGCACGAGTGGTTTTTGTTTTGGAACTCAAAGTGCAGAAGTTGCCCTGTTTTGCAAGAGGAATGTGTTTTGATGTTCAAGGGTGTTTGAGGGATGGATGGCTCGTGTTTCTGGCTCAAGGCAATGTGCAAAACTTGTTTCAAATGCTTACAAGAGTTGGTTATAACAGATACTCGAGTTGTGGCTCTTTGGCAAGTTTACTTGTTTTTTAAGTAAAAGTGTGAAGTGATACAAGATAGGCCTGTACAGGCTATCTTCCAGCATGCACTTGGTGATCTTGGCCCCCCAAGTTTGTGGATATTGTTTTCTGTCCAAGATTTGGTTCAAGGCTCAAGGGATGCAATTTGACATAAAGCGAGTTTTGACAAAAATGGCAATGTTGCCTTTTTGCTATTTTTGGATTAATCCCTTGTGTAAACCTCTAATGATCAGAACAAAGATTCAATCCATTGAGTTTGCATTTAATTCTTGAGTGTGGAAGGGTTTAGATACCTGTAATCAAGTATAAACAATGCTGGATGGAAATTGCAACTTGTGTCAATATGAAACATGCCATGGATCAAAGTGAGTTTTTGCCAAATTCAAACCTTCGATTCTCCCTAACCATAAATGATTTTGGAGAGTTCTTGGACATTTTGGAAAGCTTGTAACATGCTCTACAATCCATATTTGAAATGCATTTTGATATTCCAAGTGGAACTAGTTGAAAATTTTCCATGAAGATAGGTCAAAATCCTGCCTAAACTAGGGCAAAATTTCACTAAGTTAAAAGTTTCATGGACCCTTGTTCCAAAAATCATAACTTGAGATCCAAGCATCTTTTCGGAAAACTTTATGAATCAAAGTTGTAGATTTTGTGGAGTACTACAACTTTCATGTTGGAAGTTTTGTTTGAATCCAATTACATCATGGTGAAAAAGTTGGGCAAAGTTGGAAAAAAATAAGAAAATTTCATAACTTAGAAAAATTCTAAGTTATGAAATTTTTCAAACTTAAACCCTAATTTGCAAAATTAGGTTTCTTGATGAACAAGTTTCATATTTTGACACATCTTGATGAAAAATGACCCTTGGCACTTGATTTTGACCAAAAAGTCAAAGTTTGACTTTTCAGTGTACAGTTGATTTTTAATCAGTTGACTGGAAAATTCATCTGTCAATCCAATGCAATTGAGATCTTTTGAACCTTGTGAACAGGTCAAGATGATTCCATTGAATCCTTGAATCCATGCTTGAACCCAATTTGCCATTGGCTAGGTTAAAAGTCAGAAATTGCCCTTATGTAGTCAAAACCCTAAAAATGACCATTTTGCCCTTTTGATGATCTGATTAAATTTCTTGAGGAGTTGTGGTCCAAACTTGATCAAATGGTTCATATGAGCCTATAATGTTAAGTTGGATCAAAATTTATGAGGTTTGACTGTAAATTGGCCACTGTTGACTTTTTCCCAATACAGTTGATTTTTAGGTCAACTGTCCAATTGACTGGGCAAAAATTTGATTCAAGGCTTGAAACTTGGTAGAGGCAATCTTATAAGTCCAACATGAAGTATAAAAGTCACTTTAAGCATTGAAATTCCAAAAATCCCTGTGCAAACTCAAACCCTAATTTAGGTCATCAATGCAAGGAGATGTCTTGAGCAGAGCAAAACCCTAATTTGGTCTTGATTCCAAAGAGTCTTGTGAGGGGAAATCTTGATAAAATGAGAGGGGAAATTTTGGGGTACAAAACACCCCGCTGACCTCTCCCCGCGAGCATATCCTTACGGAGTGCGCCAATGCTGAATTCAAGGACAGAGGGGTCAGACGCCTTAGACCAACTCCTTCTAAGCTCAGGGTCGACATAATAAAATTCTGCCAGTACCACCAGAGTCAAGGTCATGTGACCGAAGATTGTGTCCATCTGAAGGATGTCATCGATACCCTCATTAAATCGGGGAGACTCAGGATGTACGAGAGGAATGACGCCCCTCACTGCGATAACCGCGAGGTGAAATTAATTAAGGAGGACTTCCCAACCTTCCAATGAATATGGCCTCCTCCAGGTCGCTTTATGTGTCTCCCGGCCTGAGGACTTCTCCATCCCCAATGACCTAGAAGACAACGAGCCATTGTTCACCCACAGTAGATGGGAAAAATTTCCCCTCTGCCATGGTCATATCTGGCGGGGGATTCAGCGACGTCTTTGTGAATTCAGTGAAGAGGAAGTTCAACGAGCTGATAGGTTCAAGGGGAAATATGAGCTAATCACTTTCTATCTCAAGGAGCTTCCTGGTGGAGCCCCCAAATCCAACATCCCTTTACTCGTGAGAGCAAGGGTGGTCAACTTTGACGTGCATCGCATCCTGGTCGACAAGGGAGTTTCGTCTACATGATGCACACCCATCTATTTTACACCTTGCAACTCGACAGATCTTACTTATCACCATACGTGGGGTCCGACCTGCAAGGCTTCAACGGTTCGACCTCCAAGCCATGGGGTTATGTCGAGTTGTTCGTCACGTTCAGGATAGAAACTGCAACCCGATAGTTCAAGGTCTATTTCCTGGTGGTCGATTGTTTGTCTCTCTATAATTGCATTTTAGGGAGTCCAACACTAGCCAAACTGACTATCGTACCCTCCACGGTGCACTTGAAGATGAAGTTCTACACCAAGATGACCCGCGTCGCCACCACCCAAGGAGACATCGTAGCCGTCAGGAGATGTTTCGATGCAGCCTCCAAGGGATGGAATATGGTCGACACTAGGGTATGACCTGCCAACGGAACAACCTCCTCGACAGCAGCGACTCCCTCGACAGACAAACCTGCTCAAGCTGAAGAACGGCAAACTCCAGCCAATGTAAGCTCAATCGACCTCGACACTCACTTAACTAAAGATGAAGGAAAAATACCTGATGGTGAACATGATCCTCTTTGTCCCATCCCTGACGAAGACTTTGAAATCATCCCTGTAATAAGGTGGGAGAACTGACTTGGAGGTTTTGTGTTTTATCGCAAATATTATGGATAGCAAGAGTCGCCACCGACTTTTCTTTTATCCAATAAAGGAAAGGATGAAAAGAACAGGAAAGACCTTTTGAGAATTTTTCTTGAGTTCGGGGGGTAGGTTATGAAAAGGGAAGGTGTTAGAACCCTTTTCATCTGTAGTTGTCTACGGGCTCTTAGTTGCTTGATCACTTTGAAAATGCTTTGTTTCAAATGTGTTTGTGATTGGTGTAAGTTTGAAAATATTTTGAAAACTCCTTTGTTGCGGCAAACTTTGTAATGATTCTCGTCTCTATAAGAATGCATACAAAGTGTTGGTTTTGAAAATAGTTCAAACAGATGTGTGTTTTTTAAGATGTTTTAAAAGTGTGAGTGTGGAAATAATTTTAGTTTGGTGAGCAAGCAACTACGAGCGTCCTACCTATTCAAAAGATCTTTGTTCTTTTCCTCCTTCTTTAGATGTTGCTATCTTACTGTTGATTGGTAAGAAGCCCCGTCATTGGATGTGAATGGACAAGCGCGGGTCAATCGTATAGTCATAGAAGGCAACTTATGAGATGCTTTAGCAATTTTCGTAAGGGACTAAATTATTTACTGAAGGCAACAACGAAGGACATCGAGGAACTACAATCTTTTCTATCGAGGGTCTTTACTAAAATGACCATATTCGAGGGACATGACTATTTTCCGAGGCAACAAAGTGGGGTTACTCTAGAGGTGCGCGTGTGTGAATGGTGTTTTGATTGCATGCACTTTTATCTTTGAGATTAGAGTTCTCTAAGGTTGATTTTATCTTGACAAACGCACCCTAATTACTAACAATTATATTAAAGCGATAAATTTGTGGAAATTAAAATCCTACGCTATTACATCACTTTAGGGGATGAGGGTATAAGTTTACAAATGGGGAGATAAAAACAAATAAAACCTAATTTTACTATTACAACCAAATCGAATAAAAATAAAAGCAAAAAGTTAAAAAAAATTAAGATTTATTTTGTCTAGTCTGACACGGTCCGTGTCTTGTGACACAGGCACCCGTGTCAGCACCCTGTAATGATCCATGCGTGTTTTTTTTCTTTCTGCATCAGCTAAGCTGACACGGGCTGTGTCCTGTGACACGAGCACCCGTGTCAGCGCCCTAACTTTCCACTTTTCACGTTTCTGGCTCCAATGGACCTGACACGGGACGTGTCCTGTGACACGGGCACCTGTGTCAGCACCATGAACTACATCTTTGTTAGCTTATAGTTTCAGTAGACCTGACACGGGCCGTGTCCTGTGACACGGGCACCCGTGTCAGCAACCTGTTCTGCATTTTTTGTTAGATTTTTGAACAGCTGAGCTGACACGGGCTGTGTCGCATGACAAGGGCACCCGTGTCAGCCCCCTGTCTTGGCTTTTTTTACTGAGTTTTCTACTTTTGATCTATCTTTTTTTATATATTTTTTGAACACAAACAGCAAATGATGTATGGATAAAGGTATTACAGTTTGGAAAAAAAAGTATATCTCTTGAAACGAAACTTTGGAATATGTATGGATGTCTTTGGATGCAAAGTAATGATTGATCGAACTCCTATTTGGAGCTGCTCCAATCCTTGCTTTGTGCCGCAAAGTTCCAAAATCGTTCCAACCCAGTCAAGGTTGCAAAATACTGTTTTTTTCATATATTTTTGGAAGATGATGATAAGGGTGTTACAAAAATTATTCTTGTGTTTGAACAATCTCTGTGTGATGTATATAAGGTGTTTGGATAGTTAATTTAGGGGAAAGCTTGCAAGGTTATACAGTAATGGGTTGAGGATTTTTCTATTTTGTGAGTGAAAATAGAGTTGAAGATGAACAGAGTTTTATGAATGGGCAGAGTTTTATGAATGAGCAGAGTTTAACAAGAATTTTGTTTTTTGTCTTCTCACTTTTTCTCTCCAAAATCCAACCTCTCTTTTTCTCTCTAAAATCCCACCCTTTGTGTGTTGTGAAACAATATATTTGTAGATGGACTTGACTGAGATTTAGGAGGGAAACAGATAACAATTTGAACTCTTTGGGTATGTTGTCTTCATAGCTTTTTGATGCAGCTCTTATGTGCAAATTTGGTGCAAACATGGGAATGAGATCATGTAGGCTTGGACTGGGTTGGTAGTAGCATAGTAGGGCTGTTTTGCAGCAATTTTTTTAGTGTTGTGGCAGCTTGGTGTAGGGTTGTTTCATAGCAGTACAACAGACTGTTTTTGTCATGGTTTTGGGCTGTTATGTGGACAGTACATCAGGCTTGGATTTGGCAGCATATAGAGCTTTATTCAGCAGCAGTTTGGACAACATTGTTTGTAGCATGACACAAGTTTGTTTTGTGGATAACATAGTGGCAAAGTTTGGACATTGAGTCAAAGGGAAAAATTCAAGCAAGACAAAATTTTAGGATTTGTAACTTAACAAATTCTAACTTTAAAAATGCAGTCTTGTAATAACTTGAATTGTTTGTAACATCTTGAATTATAGTGAAGAAAGATGTCACGAGGTAATGAAATTAATCATGTATAGAAAATACTTAGAAAAATTTTCCAAGTCTTGCAAATTTTGATTTTTTGACCTTCTTGATTTTTTTTTATGATCAAATTTCATATTTTGAATGTCTTGATGAAATGAGAGGGAAAATTTTGGGGCACAACAGTTGTCCCTGTTGAATCTTCTTAAATATGAAAAGTTAGATTGGCGGATCCGTCATTCGTGACTTGAAAGTCGAAGATGATTGAACACTGGAGTATCCAGAAATTTGCACTCAATGATGTGTTGGTTGATTGTATCGAGAATAAGCTTAAAGATGTCATTTAGAGAGGTGATGGAGAGTTTGTCGGAGATGGGCTTACAGATGCCATCCGGAGTAACTGTTGGTAGAAATCGAAAGAAGAATCAGAATAAATCTTTGGTCAATTTAATCTGAATGATATGCTGGAACAGACCCGTGTTAAGCCATGTCTGAAAATGTATTAAAAGGAATCTGTGGAAGATTACTTCTTGATGAGCCAATGTGAAGATGGATCTGGAAACATATGAGAAGGAGCTTGTGTAGGGCTTCTTCAGGATGAGTCCATGTGAAACTGCATATGGAAATTATGAGAAATAATTCGCGTAAGATTGCTTCAGGATGAGAAAGAGTCCGTGTAAGATCACTTCCGGATATTATGAGAAGGAACCCGTGTAAGATTGTTTCAGGATGAGCCTGTGCAAAGCTGAGTCTAGAGATATGAGAAGGAACCCATGTAAGATTGCTTCAGGATGAGCCCGTGTAAAGCTACATCTGGAAATTGTGAGAAGGAACCCGTGTAAGATTGCTTCAGGATGAGCCCGTATAAAGCTACATCTGAAAATTGTGAGAAGGAATCTGTGTAAGATTGCTTTAATATGAGCTTGTGTAAAGCTATATCTGGAAATATATGAGAAGGAATCCATGTAAGATTGCTTCAGGATGAGCCAGTGTAAAGCTACATCTAGAAATTATGAGAAGGAATCCATGTAAGATTGCTTCTTGATGAGCTCGTGCGAAGCTGCATCTGAAGGTTAGAAGGAACCCGTGTAAGATTGTTTCTTAATGAGCCCGTGTGAAGCTGCATCTGGAAATTAGAAGGAACCTGTGTAAAATTTCTTTATGATGAGTCCGTGTGAAGCCGCATCTGGTCGCATAGATAGCTATTTTGTCTTCTTTCAGGAACTAATCTTGGACCTCTTGAAAATTGTTGATGATAATTATCAGCCAATTAATCTTTCCTGAAAAGTTAAAGAGTTAGTTGTATGCAATGTCATGATGTATGAAATGTATTGTATAATGATGTTCTCAAAATGAGGTTGTGTTGTATGCATTTGTATGCATATGCTATGAATGTTGTTGAAATGCATCTTTGTCTTAGAAAATAAATCCTTGACAAATGCTGGGGAGCCTTGGGAAATTAAATCCCGGACTGTTGTTGAGGATGAAGAGTATGCACATCTTCAAACCTTGTTTAGAATGTTTCCACTGGGGATTCTTGTTTTGTTGTTTGAGGAGAAATCCGCTGGGGGGGAGTTAATTTTGCTTGAGGGAAAATCTGTAGAGAGTGTTGATTTCTGCTTGAGGGAAACTCTGTGGAGAGTGTTGATTTCTGCTTGAGGAAAAGAGTTCAGGAGTTTTAGATGTTTGTTGCTCTATTGGGAAGTTATCTCTTTATTGGAGAGAAATGAAGTTAGATGTTATCTGGTCGGATCTAGGTTTCACAACAATTTGCTGGAGATAAAGAAGTTAACTGTTATCTGGTCGGATTCCAGAATTTGCAGCAACTCACTGGGGATAGTAGCAAATTCTACCGGGGAAGAGGATTTTAGTGATTTGAAGAAGTTAAACTATTATCTGATCGGGTCCGGGTTTCATAGTAACTCGAATTGTTATCTGGTCGGGTTCAGGTTTCAGCAATTCAATTTTGAGATTAACTAGTATCTGGTCGGGTCCAGGTTTCAGCAACTCGAACTATTATCTGGTCGGATCTAGGTTTCAGCAACTTGATCTTGAGGTTAACTGGTATCTGGTCGGATCCAGGTTTCAGCAACTCGAACTGTTATCTGGTCGGGTCCAGGTTTTAACAATTTGATCTTGAGGTTAACTGATATCTGGTCGGGTCTAGATCTCAGCAACTCAAACTATTATCTGGTGGGATCTAGGTTTCAGCAATTTGATCTTCAGGTTAACTGGTATCTGGTCGGATCCAGGTTTCAGTAACTCGAACTGTTATCTGGTCAGGTCCAGGTTTCAGAAATTTGATCTTGAGGTTAATTGGTATCTGGTCGGGTCCAGGTTTCAGTAACTCAAACTGTTATTTGGTCGGGTCCAAATTCCAGCAATTTGATCTTGAACTTAACTGGTATCTGGTCGGGTCCAGGTTTCAGCAATTCGAACTGTTATCTAGTCGGGTCCAGGTTTCAACAATTTGATCTTGAGGTTAACTTGTATCTGGTCGGGTCCAGGTTTCAGCAACTCGAACTGTTATCTAGTCGGGTCCAGATTTTAGCAATTTGATCTTGAGGTTAATTGGTATCTGGTCGGGTCCAGGTTTCAGCAATTCGAACTGTTATTTGGTCGGGTCCAGATTTCAGCAATTTGATCTTGAGGTTAACTAGTATCTGGTCGGGTCTAGGTTTTAGCAACTCGAACTGTTATCTGGTCGAATCCAAGTTTCAGCAATTTGATCTTGAGGTTAACTGGTATCTGGTCGGGTCCAGGTTTCAGCAACTCGAACTGTTATTTGATCGGATTCAAGTTTCAACAATTGAAGAAGTTAAACTATTATCTGATCGGATACAGGCTTTAGTAACTTAAAATGGAGATTTATTGTTATCTGGTCGGGTCCATGTTTCAGTAACTCAAATTGTTTTCTGGTCGGGTCCAGACCTTGCAGTAACTGAAGAAGTTAAACTATTATTCGGTCGGGTCCAGGCTTTAGTAACTTAAAATTGAGATTTACTGTTATTTGGTCGGGTCCAGGTTTCAGCAACTCAAACTGTTTTATGATTGGGTCCAGGCTTTGCAGTAACTGAAGAAGTTAAACTATTATCCGGTCGGGTCCAGACTTTAGTAACTTAAAATTGAGATTTACTATTATTTGGTCGGGTCCAGGTTTCATCAACTCAAACTGTTTTCTGGTCGGGTCCAGGCTTTACAGCAAATTGAAGTAACTGTTATCTGGTCAATTTTCAGGCTTCGCAGTAATTTACTGAAATTAACTGTTATCTGGTCGGATTCCAGGCTTCACAACAAATTTCTAAGAGAATGAAGTTAAGTGTTATCTGGTCGGATTCTAGACTTCACGGTAACGGATGAAATAGGTGAGGTCAATTGCTATCTGATCGGATTACAGGCTTCAAAACCACTTGTTGAAGTTGACTGTTATCTGATCAGATTCCAGACTTCACAGTAACTTACCGAGAAGGATGAAGTTGAACTGTTATTTGGTCGGGTTCAAGCTTACAATGATTCTGTAGGAGGCTAAGGGGTTTCGTCCATTGATTTTCAATAGTCTAAGAAGCAAACTCAAGCTGGAGAATTTGCAGTTTGTTAGGGAAATAAACCCATTGGAACTCTGACTGGAGATTGTATGAATCCAACTTTGTAGGAATAATTCAGTGGAGATATCCATGAATTTGGCCTTATGGGATTTGGACCCTTATCCGTGAAGATTATTCTGTGAAAATAACCTAACCTTATAGAAGTGGCTCTAGCGACTTCACTAGAGATCACCTTATGAAAGGGACTTTGTGAGGATCTGTCACTATTCATAATAGTGTTGTAGCATTATCAGAAAATATTTACTTGGTCGTGTGTGACCTTTTACGTGAATTCATATTCGATGCCCTAAGTATTAAGAAAAGTATTACATATATCAACCAAGGGATGACAAAAACAAACAAAAGATTTATAGCATTTGAAGGTTTTTCTGGTTAAGTCAATCATTTCCACGACTGACCAAAATTCAGTTATTGTTGAACCTTCAATTTTCTAAGTTAGCTTTGCTTTGTTCAAAAAAATATATTTTAAGTTGCCTAAAACTATCCTAGTATAAATTTGCCTGTGATGATGATAATAATAATAATAAACAAAAGACAACTATATTCTAAATAAAAATGGTATATAACTGACCAATCCCAAAACAATCATGCTAGAAAATTAGATACAGTAAATAAGTAACAAAATTGGAAGAGATCAAGAAAAAAGAGTAGAAACACTTGATTTAACCAAAGAACTCTGACCAAAATGTAAAGACTCTAGTTCAAATGCAAACCAAAATCCCTAGATGCTCTATCTACTAAAAATCCCGCTGCCGCCCGCTCAATTACCAACAAAAAGAATCACTTTATTGAACTTTCACCGGTGCTTGTTGACGAGGGGCTTTACCGCCATTCTGATAACTCCTTGGCACAGCATCTCCATTGATTCTCCCATTATTATTGCCTCCTCGAGGCCGGCCAGAGAAATCACCTCTCTTCTCGAAATCATTCCTTCCATTAAAGCTGCCCCCACCTCCACGGCCACCACCAAAGTTGCCACGGCCCCTGAAGCCGTCATTTCTGTCATTGCGGTATCCACTCCGTCCTGATAAATATCGCACCCTATCATTGTTAGCTGCAACACAATATATAAATAATAGAGTGGCAGTAATACAGTTTTTCATAATGCAATGTTTAAGAGCATCATGAGCATGTAATATCCTCAGAATCATAGGAATCCAAGTACACAATTATATGCTATCTTAGAGCATAAACTAATGAAAGACAGGAGAAGATCAAGAAAATCTGCCAAGAGAAGTACAACACTTGCCTCGCCTTTCTTCAATGGAAAGTCTGCGGTTGTCCAACATAACAGGAGGAGAAGCCTGAAATATTACATACAATTCTTCGGGTGAAACACTTCTCACGTATTAGAAAATAATCAAAATATAGTTAAGATAATGAAAATTTTAATAAATAAATGCAAGGAATGTCCCCTTGATAAATTTCAAAAAAAAAAGTCCCATAAAGATTTATAAAACCCAGATAACATTATAAAATGAACCTTGCTGATAGAAATACTGCATACCTCTAGGGCACTTTGCAATGAAGCAGCAGATTCAAATTCCACAAAACCAAAACAGGATCCCTGTTGCTAAAGAAACAGAAATTGTATCACTAACTGTAGTTAATGTGCATTCAGTAAACCAGGTACTGGAAATGCTTCAAAAGAAACGCACCTTGTTACTTCTAACTTGAATGCCATCGCGTTTAATGGACCCGAATTTCTTGAAAACCCAATCCAATTGCTCTACTGTTGCACTCATAGGCAAATTCGCAACAAATATTGCATGAGCCTTACCTGAGGATAACAAATTACAGAAGTTATGACAAAACATCCCGTTTGATTGAGAATCTTTATACTGAGTTATATAAAATACATAAAGAATTAACCATAATAGTAGAATGGATAAATTCAAATTACCTGAATTCTCATTATTCCTTTCCAGGGGAATGTCAGTGTTAGGGGGGGCTTGTACTTCAGGAGCAGGCACACTGTTGTGTACCCGAGGTGGTTGCACCGCGGATTTTGCAGGGGAAGCCCTCAAATGGAAAGGAGCAGAATTATCTTTCAAGGCATTCACCTGGAACAAATTATTGCAAAAAAGTTTATTGTCGGATACTAATAATAAAGACGCCTGTCAATAAATAAATGAATAAAACTCACAATGGATGCAAAAGACTTTTTAGGAGTATCCTCCTGTGCATTAGAAGCAACTTTCTCAGTGATTGGGGGTAATTCTTGATGGACTGGCTCTTTAACATGATTCACAGGAATCACAGTTTCAACAACTGGTACTTTTCCATTCTCCAGTGGTAGGCTCACTTCTTTGCTGATGATAGTGTCAGTCTCAGCGATAACAGGTTGACTGGGCGGAATGTCCTCAGGAACATGGACAGCCTCTATAGTCAACAATAAAAAGAAAAATTTAAAATCAAAACTTCCAATGGTAAAAAAAATACTATTATAAAAGGAATAAATGACAATAAAATTAAATGGAAGAATATATTTTGCAGTAACTAGCATAAGGAATCAATATTCAAATATAAGTTGTAATTATTAATCTGGTATTCGGTGTATGAAAATAAATCTTGTTGAGAATGGTTAATTCAAGCAATTCTAAGCTATCTGCTCTAAAATAGCCTCGCAAACTTTCGAAAATTACTTCGGATGAGATTTACCAGGCTCTGGAGTAAAAGCTTCTGATGGAGGAGCACTTTCATCAGCATCATTTGCTGGTACAGACTCAATATCAACAGACTTATACGCATCAACATATCTAAAAACATCATTCAAAACATAGAAGCCCTTGTCCTGTGGAGCTAGGAAAAATGATTGAGCAAACTTGCGTTTAACATTGTCAGTACCAGTCAAGCAGCCGGTCACTACAACCATTACCCCATTATTATATGAGGGTTGAGCATCAGCACTCAAAACCTCTACCCTAAAGCTTGTGTAATCGAGAGATTGTATCTTTTTATCAATTTCCTGCATCAAAAATAAATACATCGAAGTCAGAAAATGTTAAATCATTTGTCACAATAGCCATATTCTTAATCAAAAAGCATTTAAAAAATAGCGGATCTCAAAAACTAGCGGATCATAAAATAAAATAAAAAACAGATATGAGAAATATCGGATAGAATAAATAAATAATTATATATAAAATAAAACATGCTACACACAATACCAGCTTCCGTAAAATTCTGATTGTAATACCGGTATACCGGCACTAAAACAGATATTTAACAATACTGATTTATTACAAAATTCACAAAAGTCAATCACAATGAATCATAATAACATTTAACACTTTTTGCTTAGCATAAAAACAAACATTTATCAACAGCCGATTGATTCAAAGCATAAGACATGAAAATACACAAGATAGATTCAAATCAAAAGTCAATCATTAAAACTTACTGCAGTGGTAGTGACAGATGTCATGGTACCATCTTCCTCAGGTCGACTCAAAACACTCGAATCATGATAAAATCGGTGAACCTGATCCGGCTCACGGTGCAGAATAGAGTAATACTGCTCCACAAAAGCATTGCCAACCATCTGAGTGGTCGGGGTTGAAGCTACTTCAGACACTGTCATCTCTACAAAAAAAATACACAAACAAGGATTATTCACAAACACTATCATCACAAAATCGAATTAACCAATCATCATTCCTCATCAAATCCAATGATAAAACAAATGTCTTAATTTGACGGAAATCAAAAACCGAAACCGTAACATTAACAATTAAAAATAAATACTAAATTTTGGTTTTTTAATTTAAAAAAAAAAAACTTAAATTTAAAAGCCCTAAATCTCAGATAACAGATTGAAACGGAACCCTAATAACCCACGAAAAACAACAAAAAATGAGTAATTAAAACAACAAATAGAGAAACGAAACATTGAATTGAATGGTTGAATATGAAAGATCGAAGAATAATCGATGAGAGTAAAGAAGAGGTTACCTCCTTCCGGTGATGGAGAGATCAAGGAACGATTGAAGAGAAAGATGAATGCGGCTGATGAGTGAGTAGAGAGAGTAGGATCTGTCGCGAGGTTTGTGCAAGGGTTAAATTATTGGTAAATATTTATACCCGAATTTTTCATTTATTTTAATTTTTAAGGGGTTTTTTTAACCCGGTTTAATGTTGTCTCTGGGAGGACCAAGCCCAATGTGTTTGATTGGTGCTTTGTTTACTCGTCTTCTTGTTTATCTATCCCTCCCTCTTTGTCCGGGTTATTTATGTTTCACATTATTGTTTTTTTATGATTGAAATGTTTCACATTAGTAATGGCTATTATATTAGTGTACATATTTATTGAATTTAATTTAAACACAAAACACACCATTGATATGGGTTTTGGGTTGTGATTTTATTTGATTTTATTTTTTAATGGTGGTTGCGTGTTTTTATTTTCAAGTTAATTTTAAGGTGATGTCTAAGATGAACTATTAAGTAGGTTTTTTTCGATTTAAAAAACTGAGTGAAGGTAGAATTATCTCCTTCTATTATTGTGCTTATCGCTGATTTCATTTAAAAAAACATAATTTCAATTTAAAGAAATCATAAATTTCATATATTTTTGTTTGAAATCACTCTCATATCCAAAAAGTGCATCTAATGAAGGTTCATTTAATAGGCGAGAAGGACATAGAGAAACCATGGCAGGTATGGTTGCGAGCGGAAAATTGGAGAATAATACAAAGGATACTGGAAAAAAATGTCTGATTCGATGTATAATGGAGTTTTTGAGCTTGATTAATCTCATAGTGACTCATTTATGATGAATTTGTTGGAATCCTCATCCTGAGCTTGATTGTGTGTTTTTAATTTTTAAAGTTAACTTTAAGGTGCTGATTGCATGAATTTGTTAAGTATGGTTTTTTCTATTTAAAAAATTGATTGCATGTATAATCATTTCTTTATATTACTGAGGTTATCGTTGATTTCGTTTTAAAGATATCATTTCAATTTAAAGAAATCTTAAATTTCATATACTTTTAATGAAGGTTCACTAAATAGGCGAGAAAGATAGAGAGAGAAACCATGACAGATATGGTGGCTTACAAGCAAAAAATTGGAGAATAAGGCAAAGAATACTTGGAAAAATGTTTGATTTGGTGTATAATGGAGTTCCTGAGCTTGATTAATCTTATAGCGGTTCATCCATGAGGAATTTATTGGAACCCTCGTTCTAGAAGTTACCTAATTAAAATTAAATATTTTTATCACCTAACTTTTCTGATTGGTTGGTTTGACAGCTGGTGTTTTCCAATTTATTAAAAAAGTCAGTGTATATAGCATGTAATTCTTTCATTTACTCACTTGTCTCCAAACCCTAAATTATTTTCGTGCTTTACTCGCTTCCCTCTTCCATTTTCTTTGTTCTTCTTCCATAATCCATAGTTTGCCTTCTTCGTTCCATTAATCTCTTTTATGTTCCTCTTAACCTCTCCATTGTATTTTACTCAATAACCCTAAATTTTTCCATTATGTTTTGCGTTCAATCATCCTAAACTTCTCCATTGCATTTTGCATCCTAAATCTCCTTTGTGTTCCCCTTAACTCTACCAAAATCAGACGAACATATGGAGAACAGTGATGAAGACTTTTCTTTGTGGAATCTTTCGGGATCTTCCTCAACATAAAATCGAAATAAGCTTTGGAGGTAAATTTTCCCCTTCCCTTCACTGTATTTCAAATTTGTGTATTGATTTTATATGTTGGATATTTTATGCTTTCATTCTAAGACATAAAAATTGCGATTGGACAATTCAAATAACTGAACTGTATATGTGATGTTGGTTCTATTAGTTGAATTGGTTGGTTCAACTTAGGTTTTAAAATATTGATTTATATGTTCATTATTTGATGAAGGATTTATTAGTGTGATATTGTTAACCTCATGATTAACTAATTAATTGTGTCTCGGTTAAATTACAAAACATGTTTATTTTGAATTTATTGTATTCTTGTTTCAATCCGTAATAGTTGAATTGATTTAATGATTTGAATTTATGATGGTTGTGAGTTATTTATTTATGTTCGAATAATTATTTTGTTTGTAATACTGACAACAAATTGATTACATGATTTTATACAATGTTCCATATTCTAATATGTTTGTTTTTCAAATAATGTTCTTTTTGGGTGTGAGTTTATTTTTATTATTATTATTATTATTATTATTATTATTATTATTATTATTATTATTATTATTATTATTATTATTATTATTATTATTATTATTATTTTCTCAAAATATTGTTGTTTTTGTCATGAATATATTTTGCAAGCATCATTGAAGATGCAAAGAAAGTCTCATCGACAGATGCATATATTATTTAATGTGTGTCATTCATTTGAAGACATATAGAAAATAGATTTATTATAATCAAATTGGTAAACATCCAGTTAAATTTATATTGTTTGGTGTTTTTTAGACAAACATGATTACTACAAGGAATTAGAGTCCTAAACCTTAGTTTGTATATAAAATTAAATGCATTGAGGCCTAAAACATGTGGAAGATTATTACTCCATTAATATTTGAGAATCACAACACAATCAAATATGTTTGCAATCTTTGACATGATCATTAAATGAAATTGTGAAAAATATTTGACTTCTAAACTATTTAATGAATGTAATATAGTTACCAAGTATTTATAACGATGTCACATATGTTAATATTTTTCGACGAGATCCTAATGATTGTCACTTTTCTAGACATAAAATACAGTTAACATCTTGTGACTCGTGTAATTACATGTATTATAATATCCACACTTGGACATTACCCAAGTACTCAAATTTAATGTCAAATATTTTGGATTTTAAGTTTGATAATTATTTAAACTTGTCAAAAAAAAAGTTTGATAATTATTATGTACACGATTTTGGAAATATAATTTTAAAATAGATGAATTAGGTGCTTGGTTATGAAAATAGGATATTGTAATAGAAATTTAATTTTAGGAAAGTATAATTAAAGATCTATAAGAATCCGATTTCGAGTCCCTCTTAATATTGCAGTTGAGAAGTATATTACAAACTCATCAAGATTTATCTGGATTTTTTAAATTTTAATTTAACATTGAAGCATAAAAACCTAAGGGTAATGGTTCAATTGCTTTGAAATCTTCAATCTAAGACAAAATTGTAATAAAAGAATTCAAATAAATGAATTGTATATGTGATGTTGGTTCTATGAGTTGAATTGTTTGGTTTAGTCTGGGGTTGCTAAAGCTCATTGTTTTAACTATATACAACTTCTTGTGCTAAATCATTGACTTAAAACTATTTCAAATTGCAATCATATTTTTTATAGTCGTGTCCTATTTCTCAATCTCAATTGCATGCCCGACACTTGTTTATGTCTTTTCACAACTTCTAAGCTTTATTTGTTTTATCATTTGAAATCTGGTTACATAATGATTTGGTTGCAATTGAATAAATGTTAGTTTGACATTTGTATGATAACTTTGTTCTTGTGTTTAGCACACATCATTTATTGATAATTAGTGATTAGGAAAAACGAAACAGTTATATGTTAAATATATGACTCCATACACAAGAGGGGGATGGATTATGTAGGTTTAAAAAAATGATAGTTTAAAACAAACTCATTTTCTAAATTAGAGTCCGAAAATGATTTATAAAAAAACATTTGAATATGCAATAGAAAATCAATGTAAAGAAATTAAGTGTAAAATAAAAGAGTTAATGGAAGAGAGAACGACACTATAGATTTATAGAGGTTTGGCATTAATAAAGTGACATACTCCAATCCCTAAGAATTGATGTTGAGAGTGTCCATTAATGCTTGAGAGCTTTTTAAAAGGTTATACCCACAAACCCACTTATATATTCCAACCAAACAACAATCTGAGGAATGAAACACATAGTTTTCATGTCAAACAACAAACAAATCTTTGAGTGGTTAGTCTCTAAGCTAAACTGAGGTTTTGCATAGGCTGATCTCAAAACAGGATGGAGGTTTGAGTTGGCTATCCTTAGAACCAAACAGAGGTTTTGCACAGACTGGCCATAAACTGAACCGAGATTTTTACTAGGTTAATCTCGAAGCTACTAAGCTTTTATATAGTCTAAACTCAAAAACTGAGTGAGATTTTATACGGTGAGTGCACTTGCCCGATAGATGTTTTGCATGATGTCAAAACTAGGATAACCTTACATTTTTATATATTGGGTATTATCTTTGAGTCATTATGTGTACCTTTGCATTAGGGTACTTATAATGCATTTAGAACATGTTCGTAAAAGGTATCATTCATTAAAAATAAGTTTCTACATGAAAAACAGGTCTATGTGTCGACGCATACGATGTACGAGTCGACACATGTGGGTCAATATTAAAGCATATAGCCTCTGTAACTATATGTCGACACATAGCCTTTCAGGTCGACACATACTAAAAATTTTCTTTTATGCATTGACACATACGATATTCAGGTCGACACATATAACCCATTTTTAAAGCATGTAACTTCTGTAACTATGTGTCGACACATGACCTTGAGCAGGTTAACACATGTTATAAAATATGTCGATACATGACTTATATGTGTCAATACATCTTGTAGTTTTTTTGAAAAATTGCACTTCTTCAAACTTCTAAGTTTCCCTTTTGCCTATAGCTTGCACACATATAAATACTTCATACATGCATCATTTTCATCTTGATAAAACTATAAACACATACAAAGATTGTTCATCATCTTCAATCTCTCATCTATGCATACACGTAAATAAACTATTGTCATACCCCAAATTTGTCTTACCCTTTTATCCAAATCATCTGGCTTGTGCATCTCATATTCTTCATATGCGCATCCTTCATTAGGTCATCTAATACATCATGCATCATTAGCCAGTAAACTTGGCACATGATCAAGGATTTGGAAGTTAGGGTTTTATTTTGCTTTGAGGCTCCCATCTTCACACAAGCTTGTTTCAATTGGTTTCTCCATCAATCATTAGTTTGAATCTAGGGCTTTGATTCATGGTTATTGTGGACTTCTTTCTCATCAAGCTACAAAGGCTATTCTTCATCAAGATTCATCAAGGCTGGGGATTAGGATTTATTTCCCTACAAAAGTCAAAGATTAGGATTTTTAACTGAGTTTGCTTGCATCATGGTTTTGTCTCTCCATCATCATGAGGAGTTTTCTTCAGCATTAAGGGATTGAGATACATTTCATATGCTTGTTATATTAGGTTCTTATTCATGTGGATTAGAGTTTCTTTTCAAAGATATATTGAGCATTCTTCTTTCTATACTTTCATCCTCATCTCAAGGCGTTTACTATTAGAATGAGTTCATCAAAAGGTTTGTCAAAAGCAAGATTGTGTGAGCATTGAGCTTCCTCTTAAGGAATTATTGATAATAAATTTAAGACATCTTTTGCTTGAGTCACAAGGCATGAATCATAGTACAAATGAATTCATAAAGGTTTTATTCTTGTTGTTTCAAGTACAAGGCATTATAGTTTGAGATTCAATCGTGAGATTATGGTTTCATTTATCAAGAATGGCATATGAGGTCTATGGATATTCAATTTATCAAGAAATCTTGAGGTGAACACAAAGGTTGATTTAAGGTGTACATGGACAAGTTTTGATCTAAACATGGTTCAAGGTTCATTCAAAAGTTTCATTAAGTATCAAAATCATTCAAAGTTCATCTTGATTCGAGTTTCATTAAAATATCAAATATTCAATCCTATCCAAGACAAGCATGAAACAAGTTTATTTAACTTCATGTCAAATATTTACAAGGTACATCAAACATACAAAAACATCATAACATATAAAATGGCCAAGAGCTACACTAAGTGTTCTACTTGACTTTCTTCAAGCTTCAGTCCTTAGTCGTGCTACAATCTTCACCCAAATTTCATTCATGCCAAGCTAATTATTCAAGCCTCGTGTTATGTTTACAAAAACTCCAAAAAATTTCAAAGTTTTGCTCACAACTTTGTCCAAACTGAAACATAACTTATTGCCCTATCTAAACAAGATTAATCCAAACATAATCACAAAACCAAACAGCCATGTGCAAGGAAATAAAATTAGAAGAAAATACATCAAATAAAACCAAAACAGAATATGGAATCGGAAAATACAAGGAAAAATAAAATTAAATCAAAAATAAAAATAGAGGAAATAAAACAACAATAAACAGCTCAGCAAAAACTTTTAGTGCAAAGCTTCATAACAGAGCAAAACTCAGATAACAAACTTTTATCAGAATTAATCCTTAACATTCATCTTGTAACAAACATCTCGAAATCAGTGGCTGAGATCTTCTCCTATGTAACAAATTTTTCCAGTCTGAACAACCTATATAAACTTCATCTCCTTCAAAGCTTTATTTTTACAATTCATTTTCACCATAACTTTCAATCATTCACCCAAATTCTAGAACCTTCATCTCTATTCATTCTCTCTACAAAACTTCAACAAATTCATGCATCACCTTTAAATCAAAGCTTTTATGCACTTTCTGTAAAAACGCAACAACCACCATCTTCTTCCCTATTTCAAATGCAACATCTTCATCACCTTTTCTCGACTTCAAATGCAATAACATTTCCTTAAACGCACATGAGAAACAACAACATCACATCATATCTACATCCATGTAAATGCAAGAACAACAACGAACATGCACAGAAGCGGAGCGGGGAGAAGAAGAAAACGGAATAACGTAAAAGCGAGAGAGTGAAGATACCTGGAGTTCTCTGGATTTCTCATCATCTTTATCAGTCTGCGACAAGAATTAGAGTAGAAGAAGATCACGAACGAAGATAAGTCAGAGGCGGTCTTCAAGAGGTTGAACTGAGGTAGAGAATAACGAAGACATAACTTGAAGAAGAAATAATAAGAAGGTTGAACGAATTAGTTTGGCTCATGTTAGCGGTGGCTCGCGACGGCGCATACTCATCAGAAACCGTGTGAGAAGAGAGGCTGAAACGAGAGGGTAGAAGACAATTTTGAAGAGATGTGAAGCATCACAACTCAAAACCCTAGGAAGCCACAAAATAACATTGTTTTCCATATTTTTTTAATTTTCTTTCTTTAATTATTTTCAATTTTCTTTTCTTATTAGTTAGTAAAATCAAATCATTTGATTAATTGGAATGATGATGGATCAATACATTGGGCCTTGAAGTAATTTTGTGCTCACCTCCCTCTGAAGCCCATAACACAGCGTTTTAGAAATATGAAGTTTGAAACCAAGAACATCTTCTGGACCGTTCCAGCTTGGGCCTTAGTGTAACACCCCAAAATTTAGAATTAATTATTTAATTAAATTTTGTGAATTATTGATGATTTTCTGTGTGATGTTTGATGATATGGTTTGGGTAGTGGTGGATTAAGGTGTTAATTATAACTACTTATATTTAAATAATTTAGTTATAATTATATAGAATTATTTACTATTTATTAATTAGGATAAATAGAATAATATAGTGGAAAATAATAATAAGGGAAAGATGGTAATATGTGGTGATAAGTGAGGGTATGAGGGGAATAACATAAAAAAGGTCCTAGGGGTAAAAAGAGAAAACAAGAAAGAGAAGTTTATTTGGTACGATCGAAGTTTGAGAGAATCTGAAGGAAAGCTAGGGCTCAGAGGGATTGTCGGTAGAACTTGAAGAAGAAGAAGACAAAGATGTTAAGAATTAAGGTAAGGGGTTTAATCGTTGTTTATTATGATTGATATCGGGTTAAGGTAGATGTAGGATTTTAGTTCTCTTTGGATTGATGACGGGTATTGATAATTTTAGAATAAAATTTTGTTTTGGTGATGATGTTGGGTGCCGTTGATAATGATGAATTGTATGCTTATGTCGATGTAGATGAGTGTGATTAATTGTGTGATTCATGTGTTTGGTGAATTAGAATGTTGCTAATGAGTCATGTAATTAGGAATTGAAACTTGTAATTTGATTTGTATATTGTGTGTGAGTTGAAGATGTTTGGGTGTAGAGAAAAAGTGACGTTCGTGTCAAAAGTTGCAGAAAAGTATTTATGTCAGTGATGTAATCGGTTACATGGTTAAGGTAACGGGTTACATCGAAAACATGCCTTTTTGGGAATTAGGATGATGTAACCGATTACATAGTTAAGGTAACCAGTTACATCAAAGAAAAATTGGGTATTTCTGCTTTTGGAATTGAGGTAACCGATTACCTGGCTGATGTAACCTGTTACCTTGTTGTGTTGAAAATGTTGTAAAAACTTCATAAATTCATAACTTTAGTTTCAGGTGTTCGATTGACGCGTCATTTGAATTGTTGAAAAGGTGATTTAACTTAAAATTATTTTTTGTACCAAAATTCTAACTATTCAATGCGTTGACATGTGTTTAGTGTGTGCCGAGGTGTGTTGTTTTGAGTAACATTTGCAAATGCATTATATTTGTTGTTATGCTATGATGTTCTATTTTTGATGATGAATATGATGTTGATTATGATGTTCTAATATGATGATTCTATGATCAGTATGTGAAGATGATTATGTGATGATTTTATGATGATTATATGATGATTCTATGATGATTATGTGAATTATGATGCAATTGACTAGTCGTGGTCTAATTTTCATATGATGTTGTTGTGCATTATGAATTCATAGTATTTCTGGACGATGGTCCTATATTTTGAAAGGTGTTCCACTTATGACGAGCCTCAATCTCACTGTGCAGATTGTGTGTGTGTGTGTGTGTTTTATGATGTGCTCTAGTTTCAAGAGGGAATCGGTCCTATGATGGAGATCTTTGGAGGGTGATGACCAAGTGTTCATCAAAGATTTGGTACCACATATATTTGAGTCAGTTGTGTTGCATTAACATTTTATGTGATATTGCATGAGTTTTGTGGATGAGTTATTATGTAATGGTAATTGTGAATTATGTGATTACATGGTGTTTTGATAATAAAAGATGTACATGTGATTTTATGATGTATCCGTGAATATGAAGTATTGATGATTAGTATGTGTTTTATGTGATGATGATGTGGTAACTATTAATCTTTTCCTTATGTCTTTTATAATAAATTATGATTACTCACCCTTTTTGTTTGAATGTTGCCTCTACGTAGGTAACACGCATGTGATCAGGAGTAGTTTGTTGAAGCTTAGAGGATACCCTCATAGTGTTTTATTTATTTTGTTTTATTAGAAGGTGTCTTGCTCTGATGTGTAACATCGGGTTGGGAACGCTTTGTTTTACGAATATGATGTTTCTCTTATGTCATGTTGACATGTTTTATAGAGATTTTAATTGTACTTTGGTTTTAATAATTGATGAGACTAAACGTCATGAATTTTTTAGAAGTTAATTATGTTGTTATGACGATGATTCCGCTGTGAAGTTTTTAAAGTGATGAGTTGTTCTATAAAGAGATGTCATTGATATTTATGTAACCCGTGTTACAGAGCAGGAATGTAATTGTGATGTTTTGTTATAAAGTGTGACACCCTTGTGTGGTGACTTTAATTGATTTATTTCGAAAGTTAAATGAATAATACATGTAGGGTTAGAAGGGTGTTACACTTAGCGCCACATTCATGAACCAAACCACCTGACCCAGGCTTTACACCTCCATTTGTTTTAATTGTTTTCTTTTAATTTTTGATTAATTTCTTTTTATCAATTTTCTTTTGATTATTTTCTTTATATAAAATGACAAAAATATTAGATTTTATTTCTTTTATTTTTGTTCATTTGCTTGTGTATTAATCCATGATCCCTTAGGTGTTCTTGGTTCAATTCTAATCTTAGATTAAATTGAATTAAGATTAGACCTTAGACTTTAATCAAAGAATGGTCACTTTAAGTTAGAAGTTTCCCATTGAAAACTCAACCTTAGGACCATTGATGCATGACAACAATTAGGATTGAGATCCCTTTGTTTTTGTTTTCTCTTTTGCATAACACTTCTTTTTTCCTTTTAAAATAAAAACTTCTTTTCTTAATCAAATACTAAAACACTTAATAATGATGAGGCGAATCATACACCATTGAGTCTTAAGCAATGGAAAAGAATGAGAGGGTGTATTCCTGACCTTGTTATTCTTCTACTCATAGACTTAAGTGTGATTCAAATCACAAACAATTTCACAAATAAAGGTAGAAATAGCTAAGCTCCCCCTATATCGAGGGCCATTTACTACTCAATCCCCAAAAAACACTTCAACAAATCCAAACACTTTTTCCTCTTGGCTTTTCTCTTTAACCTTTTCAGAAAAGACATGTTATTTTAGTTCTACTGCAATACAGGTAATGCGTGAGTCTCCATACAGCAAGCAGTAACACCTAATTCTAGAACGTGAACATTAATATTATTCACTAAAAAAACACCCAACAAACCAACATTTTTGAGACGAACTTTAGAGTTCTGATTTCTTCATTGCACCATGAGGATACACAGGCACTGGGTTACAAAAACTTGGCGAAGTCAATTGTTGTACCCCAAAATTTGTCCTCTCTTCATACATGCATATTATTGGTTTTATGGTTATGGAATAAAGGTATATTTATCAAGCTTCTTCAGGTTACAAGTGACGCTTATTTCGTCAATGGATATTCTCAGAGTATTTTCCGTGCTGAAGATCGGTTCGCCTTTTTGCAACGATTCGGGGTTCAAAGATTCACAAGTCCAACCCGACGCGTCATATTCATGTGTTATTTCGCCAAGATATCTTTGATAACGTATTATCAAATTCAGGTTCGGCTCAAGAGTCAATTCTTTAAAGAATGTCTCCGAATGTGTGGGTTTTCTCGAAGAAATATGGTAAAAAAGTGTGCTGAAAGTGCAGTTTTTATGCATTAAAAAGTTCATAACTTGAAGATCGTGGCTCGTTTTGAACACGTTCCAGTGGCCAAAATTCCGTACTGATGTCATCTACGTTTTCATATCTCACGGCTGGAAGCCAATTTCAATCAGAAGGTCTTCAAAAATGCGGATTTATCAAGTATTTTCGTACATAAAATTTGTGACAAAAATGTATTTGCGTCATGTTCAGAAAATCATAACTTGGTCGATTTTCATGTATCGAGCTGGTTCCGGTGCCAAAATTTCAAAAATTGAGTTGGCTAAGTTTTCACAGAAGATATTGAGTTTGAAAGGTATCCAAAAGGCCTTCTTTTTTTGCTCAGAGTGCGCGTGATGCGCCGAAAATCCTGAATGCTGAATATTATTTCATCTGGGCCGAAACTTCGAAAATTCATAACTCGGTCAATTTTTATCGGATCGGGCCCATCTTTTTATACAAGGTTACTGACTCAGAGATCTATAACTTTGATTCCAAAGTTGAGACCAGATTATGCTCCGATCAATACCAGTTTTTTATTGAAGAACGTGTCAGAGTCGACACTGGAGCCCAAAATAAGTTTGTCTGAGCTGAAACTTCAAAAATTCATAACTAATTTACCGTTTATCCGATTGATCCCATTTTCGGACAGGAGTTAGTTCTCGATGTCGGCTACATTTTGTTTTCACATTTCAACTTCAAAAATTGCACTTAAGCCCCTGCGATTTAGCCTGGAACGTGACGGAGGCCCTATTGGAGGCCCAATTGCACATTCAAAGCCCATTTTTTCCTCTCTAATTTCTATTATATAATCTCATTCTTTTCACACAAAAAAAGAAAAAGAAAAAGATTTTGCCACAACGCTGTCAAAATATCAAATTCTTTCAAAAACTCTAAAACCTTGAAATCTTTATTACAAACCTCCATCTCACTACAAATAAGTCATCCTTGTTACAAATCCACATCTCACTACAAATAATACATCCTTGTTACAAATCCACATCTCACTACTACTCCAGTAAGGGTAAGGCTGGTTTGATCTCCATGATCAAAAGGGCATAGAAACATTCATCTCACTACTTCTCCAGTAAGGGTAAGGCTGATTTGATCTCCATGATCAAAAGGGTATAATCATTCATACATGCCATATCGGTTTTCACGTTAAATTTTTTTCCATATATTTGCTTTATTTGTATTTCATGATATTTAGTAATTTATTTAATGTGTTCATGAGATTAAACACTACAGATTTAGACAGGGTCTCATGCATATTCATTACAGACGTTGAGGCCAAAACACTAATGGCCAAAATAGAACAACCAACCATTGCATAACGAGGCAGACATCCTGAGAAGGTTAAGGGCGTGGGTTCAACAACCACCCCTATTGGTATTGGTTTTCTTCCTTTCTATTTATTCTTTTACCTATTTTCATTCTTTCTGTTTAAAACTTTTTTTCCATAAAACTTAACATTTTTCACAAACCTTTGATTTTTCCTCCTAAACTCGAATAATTAATGTTAGGTTTTAATTTAATTTTAGGTTTTTAATTTCATTGTTTGTTTTTTATTTCTAACCAATTTGTCTTTTTCAATCTTAAATTCACTTAACCACAAAACTTTTTTTTCACAAACTTTTTTTTACAAAAAAACCTAATTTAATTTTTAGGTTAATTAATTTTATTTTATTTTAACTTTTTTCAAAATTAACCTTTTTTTTATTAATTAAAATTAATTAGGATTTAGGTATTTTAATTAACTTTTTTTTCAAAATTAACATTTTTTACTAATTAAAATTAATTAGGTTTTTTTAGGTTTATTTAATTAATTATCCTAAATCACTTTTTCACAAAAAAAAAATACCAAAAACATTAACTTAGAATTTTAAGTTTTAATTTTTCCTTAATTTCTTTTTATTTATTCTTTTACATTTTAATTTCTAGAAAAATTGTATAGGTCGCATTATCAATGTAATAACGTAGATTTATCTTTTTTGCATTTTTTTCTAATTATGTAATTGCTTCCGGGATATAATAGTTTTAGGATTTCTTTTCTGCACTCTTCATTATTATGTAACTGCTCCAAGGTTGTAATAGTAACTAGGGTTTAAATTCCACATTTTTATTTTCAGTCTAAAATAATTATGTATCTGCAAAAGCCTTGTAATAGCTAGGACTTTAAACTTTCCGCATTTTATTTTCATAAACTATAAACTGTTTAGATGTATGTTAATAGGATTGTATGGAAAGACTGTCTGTAAAATTAAAATAGTAGATCACCTTAATTGTGCAAAGATTAAATAACTGAAATCAAACACATGCACATGCTCACTCTTAGGGTATGCCTCACTTGGTTGCCTCAGAAAACAATGATCATATCCCTCGAACGTAGGGATACCCTTAGCAAAGACCCTCGGTTAAAGTCATAAAAAAAGATCATAGTCCCTTAACGTCCCTCGAGTTGCCTACGAAAAATGATCTTGTCCCTCGATGTTGCCTACGAATATATGATGGCAGTCCCTTCAAAATGCTAAGGTATCCTTACATGTTGCCTTCAATGACCATTACGTCCCTTTCGAATTGACCCTTACAAATTCCAACGACGATGCTACCTATTTCTCAATAGTAGGATAGTATTGTCTAAAGGAAACGAGAACAGAAACAATCTTTTTTCGAGTAGGTAGATGCTAGTAGGTACTTGCTCAAATCAAAACTTTTCACACTTACACTTTTTTCAAACAAAGTTTTCAAAAACAACTTCGTAACACTCTTGAGGACAAAAACAAGGGTTAAAACGAAGTAAAACAAAACTTTTCAAAGCAAGCACACACAAGCAATTTTCAAAATGAACAAGTACCTAAGAGCCCATGGAAAACCATGGATAGAAAGGATGCTAACACCTTACCTTTTTATAATCTACCCCCCCGTACTCAGAAACATCTCGAAAAAAAGGTTTTTTCTGTTCTTTTTCCTTTCCTTTATTGGATGAAATAAAAGTCGGTGGCGACTCTTGCTTACTGCGACATTTTACGAACAAAATACAAAAAACGCAAACCAGTATTAAACAGTTCGGTTCTGCCACCGTATCACATCAATAATAAAAATATTTTCTTTTTCCCAATAATTCATTCATGCGTTCTTAGGAAGTTATATCTTTAAAGATACACACCCTTAAAAATAAACAACCAAAGTGGATCCCGTTGAGTACAATGGATGTGAGGGGTGATAATATCTTCCCCTTGCATAATCGCCTTATGTATCCTTCTCTTGGTTGCATTGATCATCTTATCCTTCCTTTTGGGGTTTCCTTGATGTTTTCCCTTCCCTTTGGGATAAATAAACTTTGATGGCAACTGTGTTTTTTCACGGTGCGACAGCTGAGGACTTTTCTAGCAAGTCAATCCTAACTTTGTTTGTCTGTTTCTTTGGGTGTTTATTTATATGCTTTACTTGCTTTATTTATCATATTCATTACATTTTATTATTCACATATTCTGGATATATGTTGTATTGTTCTTCTTGTGGGGATATGTGATGCTATTGAGAGATAATCTCACTACCCAGGCTTCAATTTTACACACAGGATTAGAGTTGATAGTCATGTCACCTACTGGCTGTTTACCTACTAGTGCATCATGAGATCCACACCCAGACTAGGTCCACTTGGGGGTCTATTGTCGTGCGTGTATTTGTTACGGCATTGTACCTTTCATTTGGACCCATTACTCTAGGAACCTTTTTAGGAACCGCGTGAATACTAGAACCCATATGCAAGAGGGATATATGTTTTTTGTATGAAATCTCAACCTCCATTCTACCTGGTTTTCTTGTTTCCAGAGGCAGGTCCGAACTTTTGATCCTTTTATATTCAACCTATTCAGAGGATTGTACAACAGTTATTCAAAGGATTGCTTAGTTGTTATCCAAATTATGTGGAGCCTTGATCCCATGCCATTACATACCATGACACTATATAATTATGTATATGAATCCCATTTCCAAGGAATTCCAAATACGAGTCTCTTTTGTTAAGCTTTCTGAAAGATGAAAACTGTTAAAAGAATACTTATGGATGGACAAGTCTTTAGGTTTCCCTGAAAATAAATAAAAAATGAAACATGCATTCATATTATCATGAATTTCATATTCAAGGAGAGACTTATTAGGGTCCCTTTTTCTTCAGACTTCATAATCAACGAAGACGACTTCTCTATATCCCTACCGTACAAGAGGAAACCAGCAAAGATTCATGGACCTCTTTGAACAGAATCAGAAGGCCCTCCATCAGGACATGGATACCATGGGTGCTAGGTTGAACCAAATTATGGAAACCTTTCATGTTGTTATTAAGGGTCAAGAAGAGCTCTGTCAGAGTGTTACTAAGCTTATCACAATTGTTCCTTCCATTTCTGCTAATACAGGACCTAAGACTGCGAATGTTGAAACTCCTACCGAAATTCCTCAGAAGGTGGTTGATAACCGTCACAATATCATTGATAATGAGGAAACCCAAGATAACCTCATGGTTGAATTGTCTAGGACTACTAAGATGTACCACGCCCTTGAAGGGCGTCTCAAGGCTATGAAAGTTTCTAAGACTTATGGATTCGACATTGTTGTCATGTGTCTAGTGCCAGGAATTGTTATTCCTCCAAAGTTCAAGGTCCTCAACTTTGATAAATACAAAGGAACCTCTTTCCCAGGGACCCATCTTTGTCCCTATTGCTGCAATATGGCAGCTCATGCTGAGAATGAACCATTACTCATGCACTTTTTTCAAGACAACCTTACTAGGTGTAATACGGTGGGAGAACTGACTTGTTTTTGCATTTTATCGCAAATGTTACAGATAGAAAGAGTCTCCACCGACTTTTCTTTTATCCAATAAGGAAAGGGTGAAAAGAACAAGAAAGAACTTCGATATTTTCTTGAGTTCAGGGGGTAGGTTATGAAAAGGGAAGGTGTTAGCACCCTTTTCATCCGTAGTTATCTACGAGCTCTTAATCGATTAGTTCCCTTTGTTTTGAAAATTGCTTTGTGTTGTGCATGTTTGAAAATATTTTGAAAATTCCAATTGTAAAGTGAACTTTGTAATGATTCTTGTATCAGTCCTTGAGAATGCGTACAAAGTGTTTGTTTGAAAATATTTTGAAGAGTGTTTGTGAGAAATGTTTTTTTATTTAGAAATGTTTGTGAGCAAGTGATTAACAGTGGTCTACCTACTCAAATTCTTTCTTATAATTTATTCCTCCTTTATATAGTGCTAGCCTACTATGATACGGTGGGAGAACTAACTTGAGGGCTTTGCATTTTATCGCAAATGTTGCGGTTAGCAAGAGTCGCCACCGACTTTTCTTTTATCCAAAAGGAAAGGTGAAAAAGCACAGGAAAGACCTTTGAGATTATTTCTTGAGTTCGGGGGGTAGATTATGAAAAGGGAAGGTATTATCACCCTTTTCATCCATGGTTATCCATGGGATCTTAGTTACTTGCTAGATTACTTGCTTTTGTTTGAAATTGTGCTTTGTGTGGTTTTTTGAAGGTATTTTGTAAAGAGGCCATTGTTTAGGCAATCTTTGTAATGATTCTCGTTCGTAAGAATGTATACAAAGATGTTCATCTTTTGAAAATGTTTTCAAGTTTTGTAAGATATTTTGAAAGTGTAGGTGTTTGTTTTTGAAAATAGCAAGGAATGTTTATTTTGAATTGGAGCAAGTAATTAGGAGCAATCTACCTACTCAAATGTCTTTCTTGTTCATTTTCTTTTCCTTTGACATTGTTGTCTTACCATTGATTTGGTAAGCAACCCTAACTTTGGATGTAAACGGGACGGGCGTGGGTTATCGTATAACCATGATTAGCAATGTTGCAAGTTATCTTAGCATTATTTTTGAGGGGCTAAGATCATTTGTAAGGCAACATAGATAGCGTCATCGAGGGACTATGATCTTGTATTTGCTTGTTTTGGCTAAGATACCTTACATGCGTAATATGACCATTTTATATAAGGCAACCAAGTGGAATAACCCTTGGGGTAATTATGTGCAAGTGTATTGTTTTCATGCTTGTTTTGTCTTGAATTAGGTTTTTCTAAGTATTGGTTTTAGTTTTTCCATACAAACTCTAATTACTAGCATGTTATATAAAAGTGATAAGTTGCGAAATTTAAAGTTACTATGCTATTACAACATTTGTGGGGAGGGGGGGGGGGGGGGGGGGGGGTAT
Organism: Vicia faba; assembly: GCA_948472305.1. Taxonomy (NCBI): domain Eukaryota; kingdom Viridiplantae; phylum Streptophyta; class Magnoliopsida; order Fabales; family Fabaceae; genus Vicia; species Vicia faba. The sequence goes on along the minus strand of OX451741.1, from coordinate 765,310,100 downwards.
ACAAATTCATGAATGGGGATTGCAAGAATTTAAACATAATTAGTTTATTACAATCACATTGAATTGATATCAATGTACAGGGAAATAAATAAATACAAAGTATAAAATGAATGAATGTACAAAAAATGCAAGATGTAAAGAAAATGTATCTTTGTTTGATTTTCATGAAAAAAGGATTTTGTCTTAACCTAATTAAATAAAGAAAATAATTAATTAAATTTGAATTTTATTAGGAAAAAGATTTTTAGTAAAACCATAGTTCTATTAATTAATCAAAAGAAAATAAGTTTAAGAAAAGTATTTTTTTGGTATTTTTATCTTAAAAATATTTATAGCATTATAAAATATTTTTAGTCTTTTTTATATAAAAAATAATGTATTTTAAATGGTGTGAAAAGTAAATAAATAAAAACATAGTATTAATTAAGTTTACAAGATTATTTAATAAAATAAATAAAGTATAATAAATAAAAATATTTTTTGTGAGAAAAATAAAATAAAATAAGTCAAAATATAAATCTATCATTTTTTGTATTTTATGATTTTTTTAGTATTAAGAAAAATTAAAAAAATGAAAATAAAAAAGAAAATAAATAACGCCCTGCAAACAAAAAAAGTCAGAATTGTAAAACATGTAAAAAATGCAAAAGGGTACCACTGGGGCTCGAACCCAGGTCCCATAGGTTACATGTGCGCGCTTCTACCACTGGGGTGGCTATACATCCATTAACATAAGTAAAACAATAAATATGTAAGGCAAAACGCGCCCTGAAGACTTCATCTTCAACCTCCAGCCAGACCAACTGTAACTTGCTCATTTCTCATCAAAAATGAAAACTGTAAACATGAAACTTGTAGCAAATTTTCTCACGATTCCAGAAATGTAAAGTATTAAAAATATAGATCAAAGATAAGCATTAATTTTAATGGTCCTAATATGAACCCTAAAAATTTCAGAGATTTCAGTTTCAAAATTCTCTAAGCTCAAGTAAAATTAATGGAAACTATGGACATGGTTAGCTTCAGGGCAATGATATCTACATGTTTTGTTCACAAATAAACTATTGATGATGCCTGTATGAAGAGTTCCAAGTTGAGAAAACTTACCTCAAAACTGGAAACCGTGTTTGGAGTTTGAGCTTGTTTCAGGCAGTGGTGATGATCATGTTAGCTTCCTTGAGGTCCTAGGAAGCTAATGCAATGGTTTGCTTGAGTTGAGAGTGGTTGAAATTGCCTGGAGAAGTCAATGTGCAATGCTTTATTTTTGGTTATGGAGGATATGGTAAATGATATTACAGTAATGAAACATGGACAGGGATAGGTTACACTTGATGTAAGGAAGCTTTAGAAACTAAAAGGCCAAGAAACGCACGAGGGAAATGTAAGTTTGAAGTCCAAGGTCAAAAACTGTGCAACAATAGAGTTTTTAGGAAATTTATGATTTGAGAGAGTTTTGGTGTATTTCAGGGTTCTTAAGCTCGTCCTCTAGCTCACAAATAGTGACTCTATTTATAAGCAACAAGTTTGGAGTGCTCTAGTTGATCAAAATTCAAATTTACATGTTTAAGTTAAACATGTGATTTTTTGACAAAATAAGTTTCCATGCCTTGTACTTGCTAAGATAGAGTGGTTATGCTTTAAAAAAGCTTGATTCTGACTTTTTGGATGGAGTTTGATAAGAGGGAACAAGTTAGAGGCTCAAGAATGAACTTTATGCAAAAAGCTTGCTTTACAAGAATGACAATGTTAACTTTGTGCCATTAATGGAAATGCAACTTGGATAATAGCTTAATTACTTAGATCAAAGCCCTAACAGCTGTGTAAACATTTAATTATGGAGTGACAAACAATTTTTAGGCCTGCAAAGCAAGGATTATGCAGCCTAGCATGGATTTGGTTCATGTGTTCATCAAAAATGACTTGTAATTCAAGTGACAAACCCCTAATTTCATCTATTCGATTCTCCCTACTCAAGAATGATCTCAAGGAGTTCTTGGACATTTTGGAAAGCTTGAAATGTGCTCTACAATCCATCTTTGAATTTATTTTAAATATTCCCCTTGTAACTATATCAAAAAGTTTCGTGAAGTTAGGTCAAAATCCTGACCAAATTAGGGCAAATTTTCACTAAGTGTTTAGTTTCATGACCACATGTTCATAAAATTATAACTTGAGATCCAAGAATTTTTAGAAGGAGTTGTTTAAATAAAAGTTGTAGATTTCATGGAGATCTACAACTTTCATGTTGGAAGTTTCTCTTGAATCATCTTGCATCATGGTGAAAATTTTGCTCAAAGTTATGAAAAAAACATGAAATTTCCAACACTTAGAAAAATTTCTAAGTTTAGAAATTTTGACTTTTCAAAATGAAATCTTGACTTTTTGATTTCTTGATGAATAAGTTTCATATTTTGACATGTTTTGATGATTTATGATCTTTGACACTTGAATTTTGACCAAAAAGTCAAAGTTTGACTTTTTAGTATACAATTGACTTTTGATCAGTTGACTGAAAAATTCATCTGTCAATCCAATGGACTTGCAATGTTTTGAACCATGCCATTAGGTCAAAATGATGAAATTAGACTCTTTATATCATGCTTTAAACCAATTGATCATTTTCTAGGTCAAAAATCAGAAATTGCCACTTCTCAGTCAAAACCCTAATTTTGACCATTTTGCCCTTTTGGAGATTTGATCAAATTTCTTGAGGAGTTATGGTCCAAACATGATCAAATGATACATATAAGTTTAAAATTTTGGTATGGATCAAAAATTAAGAAGTTTGACTGTAAATTGGCCATAATTGACTTTTCCCCCAATGCAATTGATTTTTAGGTCAACTGCTCAATTGACTGAGCAAAAATGTGATTCAAGACTTGAAACTTGACATGAGTGACCTTAGGGGTCCATAATAATCCATGAAAGTCATATGGGGCATTGGAAGTTTAAATGTCCCTGTGAAAACTCAAACCCAAGTTTTGGGTCATCAATGCATAAGAAGGTGTCTTGAGCTGATCAAACCCTAGTGCAGTCTTGAGCCCAAGGAGATCTTGTGAGAAAAAATCTCGATAAGTGAGAGGGTAAATTTTGGGGTACAACACCTACCATTAGCTAGTAGGAAGTCCTATCATTGGATGTGAAGGGACATGCATGGGTCATCGTACAATCATTGAAGGCAACTCGTAAAAACGCTTTAGCAATTATCACTTAAGGGACTAGATCATTTACCGAAGGCAACGTCAAAAGGGTCATTGAAGGACTATGATCTTTTGTATCAGAGGGACATTGCTAAAATGTCCCCATGTTCGAGGGACATTATTGTTTAATCAAAAGGTAATAAGAGAGGCTACCCTAGAGGTGCGGATATGCAAGTATTTTATATTCAGTTATTTTGTCTTGAAGTTAGGTTATCTATCGATTGGTTTTTATCTTTCCATACAACCCTAATTACTAAGCGGTAATATAGCAAGTATAAAAAAAGACAATAAAGGTGCGGAAAGTAAAAGCAGAAAAGATAAACCTAAACCTATTACACGACTTTGGGGCAGTAACATAATAGAAAGCGGAAAATAAAAACACTAAGCTATTACAACCCGAAAAACAGTTACATAATAATGAAAAAGGAATGTAAGAAATAAAAAAACGTTTGCAATAGCACAATTAACCTAAAAATTTGAATTGGAGGAAACAAGAATGTTTTTGTTGCGTATTTTATGAAAAAAAGGATATTTATGCTTGTGATACGGTGGCCAGAACTGGGCTCGTGTTTCCCTATTTTGTTAAGGAAATTGTTGGTTTGCATTTTGCGTTTGTGTTTGCAAAATGTCGCGGTAAGCAAGAGTCGCCACCGTATTTTATTTTATCCAACAAGGAAAGGAAAAAAGCACTGAAAAATTCCTTTTTCGAGATATTTCTAAGTACGGGGGGTAGATTATAGAAAGGGAAGGTATTAGCACCCTTTCTATCCGTAGTTATCTACGGGCTCTTAGGTACTTGCTCATTATTTTCAAAATTGTTTTCTTTGTGTTTGTGGGCTTTGAAAAGGATTTAGTTTTAACTTCAATTTAACTCTTGCTTCTGTCTTCAAGAGTGTAATGAAGTATTTTGAAAACTTGTTTGTAAAGAAGTGTAAGTGTGAAAAATTTGTTTTAGAATGAGCAAGTACTTAAGAACTAATCTACCTACTCGAAAAAAGAATTGTTCTATGTTAGTTTCCTTTAGGCAATGCTATCCCACCATGGGTGAGTAGGTAGCACCGTTGTTGGAGTTTGAGGGTCAATTCGAAAGAGACGTACGGTCAATAAAGCAATGTTAGGACGTCTTAGTAGTAACCCTAATATCCTAGATCTTTTATCTGAGGCAACAATATCTGAGGCAACTTTGATATTTGGACAAAAGGACGACCACTAAAGCATCCTATACTCAATGACCATTTACCAAAGGCAACCAAGTGGGAGTGTACCCTAGGAGTGCGCATGTGCGAATGATTCAATTTCAGTTTATTTATCTTTGCACATTTAGGGTGATCTAACTGTTTTAAAAATTAGTCATACATTCTTGTCATGCAAACCCTAATTATTCATACATCTAACAGTTAATAATTTGTGGAATTTAAAATGCGGAAATTAAACTACGCAATTACAAGGCTTCAGGTATTTACATAGCCAAAAACAAACCCTTTGAAAATTAAAAAGCAGTAAAGTAAATAAATGTCCTAATTAAAATTATTACAAACTGTGAGCAAATACAATAATTAGATAAAAGTAATAAAGCGCGCAATGACAAATTAGATCGAATGCGAAACTAGGGTTTTGACCCTTCTGTCCTAATTTAAAATAAAAATGTTTTTTTTTGTTTTTTATATTTTTTAAGAAAAGAATTAAGTTTTTTCTAAATTAAATACTAAATTAATTAGTTAATAAATTAATTAACAAAAATAATTAAATGACATATTTTTGGGTTTTTGTTATTTTAGGAAAGAAATAAAAATAATTAAGTTAGTAATAAAACCTATTTATTCTAATTAATTTTAATTATTTGCAAAAAATAAATTAAAGTTATCTAACTAATCAAACCTAATTAAATTAATTAATTTGTTGATGAAAAATAATATTCTAATTTTAATTGGACATAAAAATATTTTTGGTGATTTTTTAATAAAAAGAAAATAATTTTTGGTTAGTAATTAAATAAATAAATTAAATAAAACAAATAAATAAAAAAAGATGAAGAAAGAAAATGGGTCTGAGTTTAGCAACTTTGGGGAGGAGTGGATAGCAGAAACTGGGCCCATTAGTGGAGGCCCATGTTGACTTTGAGGATCCAATGTATTGTGTTTGACTGGGCTCATGATGCACCTTCAGTGGTGGCCATCAGATTTGGCCATCTGGCCATCTGGCAGGCTGAGTGATGAGGACACATGATGGTCCTTAGGCTTGCAAACGCGTTGGATAACCTGGAAGAAATTGGAAAAAGCACAAATGTTGGAGGCAGGGGTCAAACCCCTGACCTTATGCACTCCAACGCCTTAAGCGCTTGCTTGGTTACCACTGGGCCAGTTGTCTTTGTTGTACATAAGATAAATAATAAACATAATATATGAAACAAGCACAGTAATGGAAATCTAGCGCGAAAATTCAAACAAGCCAATATGAGGGTGCCAGCAAATTGTCTCCTTCCTCTCTCCGTGGGTAAAAGTAAAACACTTTTACCTACAAACGTTTTGTCCGTCGCTATAGGCCGTGTTCATTCCAAAATCTTCTATAGGCAACATAAATGACATCTAATGCCATGGTTGTGTTCGTCTCCTCATCCTGAACACAATGGTACCCCTTACGAAGGCCAATTTTCCTTGTAATCAAAAACCCTAAAACAAAGCTCTGAAACCTAGCAATGGTGATTTACAGTATAGGCCATATAAATGAAATTAAATGATGCAGAAAGTTTGCATATGTTCCATAGATCAAGAATATGCAATTAATTCATGTTAACAATGCTTATATTACGAGATACAAATTCAAGAACAGGGGTATGTCGTGAGCGACTTACAGTGCGTTTTGGGACTGGAATCGACTTGTTCTTGATTGCTTTAGCTTGCTGAGAGTCCCAGGAATCGTTTGGGATCATTCAAAGGTCCTCAAACTGCCTCTAAATGGGATTTCGATCTCACACTTTTCTTGATTTTTTTCCAGTTTTGGTTCTTGCTCATACACCTGTCTCTAGCCTCTTTTTAGGTCTGCCTCGTCTCCTTATGTACCAAGCAATGCATTAGGGTTGATAACTGCATCCAAATCTTTCTCCTTCAATGATTTTGATTTGATTTGATTCACCTTTAAAATCTTTCCAAACATGGCCTAAATCAATCTTTTTGTTCACACTATGCATTTACACGAGTTTGAATGATTGGTATCTGTAATTGAAGACCTGAAACAATCACCAAATCATTAGTTTTCAATATTTTTGATTTTATGTGATTTATTTTGATTTAAATTGAATTAATTCAAATAAAAATCAAAATAAATATTAAAAACAAGATATGGACAAGTGGAAAAGGCTAGAGCTCGTGGGCTATGTTGCCAACCCAAAACAAGTGAAAAAGATTGGGCGCATTTGGCAAAATTTGAAGTTTTAGGGATAGTTGACTTTTGGCAATTTTGCAAAAAAGGTCAATTTCACCAATGCATAACTTCCTGAATTTTGACTCTTTGGAGGTGTTCTTGGACTTTTTAGAAATATTGAGATGTACTCTAATCAACCCTTTTTGTATCATCTCATTTTGATATTCCATGCTCATGTATGAAGCTTTGACAAAAAAGGTGTTTTTGTTGACTTTTCAAAATGACCTATAATGTCCAAATTCATAACTTCTTGTGAGTGCATATTTTGAACTTGGGAGCTGAATATGGATTGTAGGGAATTTCATCCTCTTCAAATTGAGCTTTGGATGGGTCATTTCTCATAAAGTATGAGAAAGTTATGCTTGGTAAAAGTTGAGTTGACTTTTCATGCAAAACCCTAATTTAGCAACTTTTGAGTCTTGATGAATTATGAGCAATCCTTGATGAATCATGATCAACCCTTGATCAAATGATGAAATATCCTTCAAAATGAGAATGTTGAACAAAAATCTTGAAGTTTGACTGTATGTAGATCACATGTTGTACCCCAAAATTTACTCTCTCATATTTCTCAAAACATTGCAAGAAAAATCTCCAAGTGGCTCAAGATTGCTCAAGAGTTGGACAGTCAAGCTATCTCCTAAGGCAGTCAACCCCGAATTAGGGTTTTGTGTTGCATCAAGATCTTTGAGTACAAATGAACTCAAGTCCTCCCCAATGTCCTAATATGTTCTCAAGGCCATCCATGTCAAATTTCAAGCCTTGCAGAGGAAGTTTGCTCAGTCAATTGCTCAAAGGGTCCAAAAATCGACTGTGTTAGGGCAAAAGTCAACTGTGACCTACAAACATTCAAACCTCAAGATTTTTTGTCAACATTGTAATTTTTAAGGATATTTAATCATTTTATCAAGGTTTGATCATGATTCATCAAGGATTGCTTAAAATTCATCAAGACTCAAAAGTTGCTAAATTAGGGTTTTATAGGAAAAGTCAACTCAACTTTGACCAAGCATAGATTTCTCATACTTTATGAGAAATGAACCATCCAAAGCTCATTTTGAAGAGGATGCAATTTACTACAATCCATCTTCACACCCCAATATCAAAAAATGCATTCACAAGAAGTTATAAATTTGGACATTATAAGTCATTTTTGAAAGTCAACAAAAATACCTTTTTTGCCAAAGCTTATAACATGAGCATGGAACATAAAAATGAGATGATACCAAAAGGGTTGGTTATAGGAAATCTCAATATTCCTAAAAAGTCCAAGAACACTTCGAAAAGTTCAAAATTGAAGAAGTTATGCATTGTTGAAGTTGGACATTTTTGCAAAATTGCCAAAAGTCAACTATCCCCAAAACATCAAATTTTGTCAAATGGGCCCATTCTTTTCCACTTGATTTGATCTTGAATCATTGTCCACGTATCCTAGCTTCAGCCATGAGCCCATATCTTATTTTTATTATTTAATTTGATTTTTAATTGAATTTATTCATTTTAAATCAAATAAAATCATATAAAATCAAAAATATTTATAACTCATGATTTTTTGGTTGCTTTAGGCTTTGAATACAGTTATTATGTGAATCAAATTCGCATCAAGTGCATTGGTTACAAGAAGATATGATTTAGGCCAAATTTGGAAGGTTGTAATGGTGGAATCAAATCCAATTCATGAGCATTGATATGGAGATATTTGTACCAAGTTTCTTACCCTAATGCAATATATATTACATAAGGAAGGCAAAGGCACGAAAATAAGGGTTGGAGGCTGCAGAAAAAGGAAAGAGAAAAGTTGCAAAATTCACTAAAAAAGTGTGAAATCAAAATCATACTTAGAGGCGTTTTCAGGAGCTGAGACCGGTCCCAATCGATTCCTAGGTGTTCACTCAACCTTCCTGGATCAAAAGCCATCATTCTCAGACACCACAACGCGTTGTAAGTACCACGATAATTCGCTTCTTTCTTGAATTCGTAAATCATCATTCTTGCATCATTTGAGTAAATTATTGGTACATCTGAAATCCTCATAACATTTCCAAACTATTGGCATTGTTTAATTTTGTTTATCTGACCTATACTGTGAGATGCCATAGCTAGGGTTTCTTGGTTGTTTTTAGGTGTTTTTGGGTGTTTTCGTTTCAGGGAAAATTGGGACTAAAGAAGGGCATGGTTGCACTCAGGAGAAGAAGACGAACCCAACCATGCCTTTGAAGATCATTTTTGTTGCCTGGAATTGACTTTTGGATCAAGCTGCGTTTTTAGCTGCGGATTCAAATCCGCAGGTGAAATTACAGTAGTGGAAGGACAAGGACGAGTGCGTGTCAGCTTCCGGTTGGCCCATTTAATTTTTTTTTTGCGCATTTTTTTGTTCTGACCAATAATTGCATATTTATTATATTATTATTATGTAATACATTAACAAATGAAGCAAATCAGCCTGGTGGCAAGCGTGCATTGGTAATCGCCCTCAGGACTTGGGTTCGAATCCCAGGTCCCCCACTTTCTTTGTTATTTTCATTCTTCAGGTAATTACATGCATATTCAAGCGTGCAGAACACCATACGCCTTCACATATCCAGTTGCCAGATGGCCCAAGGCCAAATCTGATGGCCAATAATTGATGGTTCACCATAGACAAAGTCCATGCACGCCTATTGGATCTCAAAAGTCAAATAGGGCCAATGCAAATGGGCCTCGGGATTGCTATTCTGACCTCCAAAAAACAGGCCCATACCTCTTTTCTCTTATATATTTACTTTTATTGTTTTTATTTAATAGATTTTATTTAATTAACTAACCAATCAAATTTTTTTCCTTTATAAAATTAAAACCACAAAAAATATTTTCTTTATCAAATTAAATTTTAGTATTTTATTTTTTATTAACAAATCTATTAATTAATTTAGGCTATTAATTAGAAATAACTTTAATATATTTTTGTAAATAATTAAAATTAATTAGACTTAATTAGGTTTTTACTAACTTTAATTAATTTTATTTTCTTTCTTTAAATACCAAAAATCCAAAAATAATTTATTTTCATTAATTTATTTATTTATTTATTAATTTAATAATTAACTTAGGTAATTTCTTGCTTAATTCAAAAACAACAAAAAAAGATACTTTCTCTCAAAAAAGGGTCAAAACCCTAGAACTTTGCACTCGATTTAATTTCACGCATGCGATTTACTTTCTTTATCATATAATGTATTTGCCTCCGGTTTGTAATAGTTAATAGGACCTTTTATTTATTTATCGCTTTATTTACTTTTAAGGGTTTGTCTTTGGCGATGTAAATACCCGACGCCTTGTAATTTAAATTCCGGAATTTATTTCCCGCAAATATAAACTGTTAGATGTTTGATAATAAGAATGCATGACAAGACTAAATGTTTTAACCTAAAGTCAACATAGATCACCATTAACATGTACAAAGATAAAATTAACTGAAAACGACACACTCGCACATGCGCACTCTTAGGGTACACCCCACTTGGTTGCCTTCGTACGCGGTCATTGAGTATAGGTCACTTTAGAGGTCGTCCTCTTGTACAAAGATCATAGTCGCCTCGAAACGGTTGCCTCGGATATTGTTGCCTCAAAACAAATGATCTAAGACATTAGGGTTACCGCTAAAGCATTCTACCATTACTTTGGTGACCATAAGTCCCGCATTCAAATTGACCCTCAAACTCCAACGACGGTGCTACCTAATCATCAATAGTGGGATAGCATTGTCTAAAGGACATTAGCATAGAACGATTCCTTTTTCTAGTAGGTAGATGTTTCTTAAGTACTCGCTCTTTCAAAAAAAAAAAACTTTTCACACTTACACTTTTCGAACAAAGTTTTCAAAAACACTTCATACGCTCTTGAGGACATAAGCAAGAGTTAAATCGAAGTTTTCAAACAAAAACTTTTTCAAACCCACAAGCACAAAGAAAGAAAATTTGAAAACAATTGAGCAAGTACCTAAGAGCCTGTGGATAACCATAGATAAAAAGGGTGTTAATACCTTCCCTTTCTATAATCTACCCCCCGAACCCGAGAAATATCTCGAAAAAGGAATTTTTCTGTGTTTTTTTCTTTCCTTGTTGGATAAAATAAAAGTCGGTGGCGACTCTTGCTTACCGCGACATTTTGAGAAAACAAAACGCAAAACGTAAACCAGTATTCCAAAAAACAGTCAGTTCTTTCCCACCGTATCACAGAACTGGCGACTCTGCTGGGGACGCTTATAAGTGGGGTGTACCTTAGGATTAGTTCATAATGTTTTCAATTGCTTGACTTGTATGCTTTATATTTGTGGGCTTGTATCAGAGTTACTATAGATCCTAACCCAAATTTGGGGATACCCTTTAAGTAAGTAGCAATAAACTGTGAGGGAATTGTATGGCGTAGACCGATACGGTTGAAGCAGTAGCTACGTTGGTGTGGCACTTTAGTATGTACCGATATCCCTTGTGGCACAACAAGGAGAATATGGGCCTGCTAAGGGGTGATTAAGCACCAACTGATCTTAGAACCTTTAAACTGACCAACTTGGCCATAGAACAATAACAGTATGCTACACTCATTGAGACTAAACTCTCGCGATGATTTCGACCGCAAGAAAATGTTGCTAAACTGGAATTATGACCGATCGAGGGTAGTCAGTGATATTGAGATCCTCTAGAAATCGGTTACTATTTTTAGGACAGGTTTGGACCAACTGAACTGAAAGAGGGTATTACCTAAGCTCCTTGCAAGCCTAAATTTAAGGGCTATCGTGTGACTTGTGTGCCTTCAAACTTGAACTACTTGCACATTCTTGTTATCTGACAACATGAGTTCCTTTCTGTTTTGTTTACAGTCCTTATCCAATAATTTGGATTTATTGCAGGGTTTACTTACATCACCTTACACTTTTGCTTAAACGCATAGCATACACATCATAACATCATGCCTTAACATTTCCTTAACCATTTCAAGGATCTAAAAGGTTTGTGATGCAGGTTATGATGAACCAAATTTCTAGCAAGGGGCAAGCGGATTTATTTTCCTCTAGCCAATGCCGTCTAGAGATCAAAACACGATAACTTAAGTCAGGGGCTATGACCCATTCGATATGGTGAGCTTGACTCTTGAAGAAGGACTCTTAACGAAACGAAGTTTCTTCAATCAAAGCTGCAAAATTCAAATTCTAACAGTTTCTTGTTTACCCTGCGAGATCCTTGAAAACATTGCATACATATATCATACATATCATTGCATAACAGGTCTCCCAGTACAGGTCTCTCATGTTCTCGCTGTTTACTTCAGCAATGGCTTTCCAACAAGATAACAGAGACCTTCAAACTCGAGAAGCTCAGTTCAGGGACATGTTCCTAAACCTATCCAAGGGGGCAGGAAGATTTGAAAGCACTCCTCGCTATGAACCTGGTCAAGAAAAGTTCTGAAGACAATAAGGATAAACGGCTAGAACAACTGTAAGCTGAGTTCAGTGCCATGAAAACCCAGATACTGGGGCAGATGGATCTTATCCAAGGCTTAGCTCGGGAACAAGAAGAGCTGAGAACCATTATCAACCAGCTTCATCAAGATCGACACAACAATATGAAGCAAACAGTCGAGGCCGGGAACCCAATCATTAATCAGCTTTCGAGAAGTCAAAGGTTTGGTTTGATGAAGAATATACCTATCCAAGTTGCTACTACCTCACAGGTCCAACCGCAACCTCGCCAAAAACAACGGGTTAATCAGAGTAAGCTAGATGCGCCCAAAAGGCAGTTCCCCAAGCTCAACATGCTGCGGTCTCAAGCTTTACAACACCTGTTGAGATTGAACCTGATGACGTTAAGGGACCCTCCTCAGAATCCCAATATAGCCTCCCCATACTACAATCCTGATGCAAGGTGTACATACCATTCCAATAGCCCGGGGCATGATACTGATGACTGTTGGGCATTGAAAAACAAATTTCAAGACCTGATCGGTAAAGGAGCATTGGAATTCACACAAGATATTCAACTGGAATTCTTCTGCCACTCCTCCAAGGCTCACCATTTGAAGTGACATGTTCTGACAAGAGAGGCTTTTGTTCATTAGAATTTTCAATTTGTATTTTTCTTTTGATTGTTCAAACATTTATTCATGTCAAACTTTGTTACTTTATCAATGCATCACATATGTCTGTTTTGAGTCAATCCATTAGTATTCACTATATTCAAATTGCTTTCATTTTTTGTGATGATCAACTCTCGATTAAAAAACTCTAAGCCTTTAGAGGGAGGATGACGAAAATGATATCAAAATCTCTACAATATGCTTTTGAACAGACCTCATTAACGATGTATAGGCATTGTTTCAAATCCTAAACAGTGGAGTTATAAGGAAGATAATCCCTCGTCAACCCCTTTGAGCCAAAGAAGTTGGAGTTTTTCTTTTCACAAATTAAAACCCTTAATCACAACCTGGGGCAGGGTAGTTTTTTTTAGTTAATCCAGGTGCACAATGAATGGCATCAAAGAAGTACTTCTGAAACAAAAGACGGTGATGGTTCCGTATAATCGTAAGGACGGGCAGTCATTATCTCTCGAAAATAAAAACCCACTAAGTCAAAACCTATAAAGGAGACTTACAAAAAACTGGGGCATCCCGCTGACTGTAATCACAAAATAAACAGTTCAGGCAAAAAGACAGGGATAATAAAATCAAAAAGAAAGAGGTCCTACAAACTCTCAACAAAAATGACTTCCTGTTTAAAATAAATCTTCAGTATCCGAACCATCACTGGAATATCAGAGTAAAGACTCAAACGAGATCTAATGCACGATTAGCTGAGTTTAGGATCGAAGAACATCACGAAGAACGGGTGGGTACAAATAAATTTTGAGCCTTTATCCTTTGTTTCTTGAACCGTGAACCAGGCCACGTTATAACCCTTAAAAGTCCTAGCTGAAGTATGGGTTAGTTCGAAAGCATACTGTTACAAAGGTATCCTGACTCCTGTAGGGCTTGCTGTACATCCTGAGTTGACATCACATTTTACAAAAATTCGCTTGTTTTATTAAAAACTGCATTTTCAAAGAACTTCAAAACAGACATAAGCTTTACATTCTTAAAATAACATTGTTTGCATATGATGATTTGTTCAACAGCAGAGAAATTCACACAATGAATATCTAGTGAACAAAAAAACTCTTCCAATAAAAGGGTCACCTCAAGTGGAATAAAGCATTCCCACCCAAGGGGCAGACATGATCATTGTCCATCATCTGGGGGAGTTAAGTCAAGATTCAAGGAATCTCTCAAAGATGCCAGATAGCCAGGGGAAAATCTCCATCTGAATCGCTTGGGGCATTGGACATGAATTCCAACAACGAATCTTGCATGATCAAACATCTTCTGGTAGTATGGCAACACGACACTACTGACAGTGACAACTCCCTACACTCTGAGAGCGTGGACATAGTCAAAAAAGTACTACGCATAATCAAAGACCCGCTAGGTTGACTGGCCTAGGCAAAAATAAGGGCTTCCCGGCGAACCAAAAGGGTTCGGTCAAAAATAAGGGATGAAAATGAAAAAATCTGTACACCTGGCAAGTCGAAAACCTGAAAAGGCAGCTTGGGCAAAAAAGGGTATCCCGGTGGACTGAAAATCCGAAAGGGCGGTCCAGGCAAAATTTAGGGATTAAAGCGTACGACTATGTCCCGTCATCTCGTCACTTGCCTACCAGAACAAGAATTGTCCTTTCAATCGGCAATTACCAAGCACCTCATAGGTTGGGATAACACTCGATCCACAAGGCCTCGGCCTGCACCTTCTCCCGCAGATACAGGGGCAGGAAGGTCTCGAGGAAAAGCCATCATCATATCCTCAGCACGCGTCCCAGTAACATTCACTCCCCGCAGAGTAAGAAAAGACAGTGATGACATCTCTCCCCAGCTGAGACTTGCAACGATGAATGAATCGGTAATATTCTCCCCAAGCCGAGTTTATCTACCATCAACACTAAAAAGGCTTAATATCCCCGACAGTCTTAATATTCCCCAACGGAGTATAAGAATATTCCCCGACAGAATACAAAACATCCCCAGTGGAGTTTGAATTTTTCGCAGCGCAGTCTGAAAAAGCTTCCCCAATGGAGTTAAAGAATCATCCCCAGTAGACTCTGGAATTTTGTCCCCGGCAGAGTATAAAAATAAATATCCCCAACCGAGTTCAAAGAAAGATTATCCCCAGCAAAGCTCAAAGGATTATTCCCACAAGAGTCTAACAGGTTATCCCCAATGAAGCCGCAACTGAAAGATCATCCCCATCAGAGTTCTTTCCTTTTGCAAACAGGAATTCAATCCCCAACAGATTCAATATCACCAGCAACGATAATTCATCCCAACAGAATTTATCAGTGGAATCATCACCAGAACATCTCTTCCCCACAGAGTAATCTCCTCATCAGTTTATCCTCCAATGGATTTATCCTCCCTTGCAGGTTTATTCTCATCAATCATCGTTGTCCGCTATCTCCAGCAGAAACGAAGAATTCAACTCTATTCTCCAGTAGCTATCCGGGATTTATTTTCCCCAGCTAAAACATTACATTTCCATACATCATGATACATGCATATACGCATCATACAACACAATCTCATTTATTTTGAGAACATCATTGCTTGATCTATATCATGCATTGCATATGACTGACCTTTACCTTTCAGGAATGAGGCAGTTAAGTTCTCAGCTATGTCGAAGACCTGACCGGTTCTTAAATTTCAACTGAATTATCCTCGGTTGAATTTCAGATAAGGTTCTCAATCTCGACAATTTTCCTCCGTCGAAGTGTAGACGAGTTCTACAATCTCAACAGAATTATACTCCGTTGAAGACCAGACAGTTCCTAGATCTTGATGAAGATGTTTCCCTCAGTCAAAGACCTGACCAGTTCTTAAATCTCAACTGAATTATCCTCGGTTGAATTTCAGATAAGGTTCTCAATCTCGACAATTTTCCTCCGTCGAAGTATGGACGAGTTCTACAATCTCAACAGAATTATACTCCGTTGAAGACCAGACAGTTCCTAGATCTTGATGAAGATGTTTCCCCCAGTCGAAGACCTGACCGGTTCTTAAATCTCAACTGAATTATCCTCGGTTGAATTTCAGATAAGGTTCTCAATCTCGACAATTTTCCTCCGTCTAAGTGTGGATGAGTTCTACAATCTCAATAGAATTATACTCCGTTGAAGACCAGACAGTTCCTAGATCTTGATGAAGATGTTTCCCTCAGTCGAAGACCTGACCGGTTCTTAAATCTCAACTGAATTATTCTCGGTTGAATTACAGATAAGGTTCTCAATCTCGACAATTTTCCTCCGTCGAAGTGTGGACGAGTTCTACAATCTCAACAGAATTATACTTCGTTGAAGACCAGACAGTTCCTAGATCTTGATGAAGATGTTTCCCTCAGTCGAAAACCTTACCGGTTCTTAAATCTCAACTGAATTATCCTCGATTGAATTACAGATAAGGTTCTCAATCTCGACAATTTTCCTCCGTCGAAGTGTGGACGAGTTCTACAATCTCAACAGAATTATACTCAGTTGAAGACCAGACAGTTACTAAATCTTGATGAAGATGTTTCCCTTAGTCGAAGACCTGGCCAGTTCTTAAATCTCAACTGAGTTATTCTCGGTTGAATTACAGATAAGGTTCTAAATCTCGATAATTTTCCTCCGTCGAAGTGTGGACGAGTTCTAAAATCTCAACAGAATTATCCTCCGTTGAAGACCAGACAGTCCTAGATCTTGATGAAGATGTTTCCCCCAGTTGAATTACAGACAAGTTCTTAAAACTCAGCAAAGATGTTCTCTCAGCTGAGGTACAGGCAAGTTCCTAAATCTCAATAAAAGTTAGACTTCCCCAGCGGAATCTTCTACAACAACAGGTATGCAAGTTCTCGCTAAGGAATCTCTTATGCGATCGACGCTCCTACAAATGGAATCTGTAAGCCCATCCTCCTACCAACAATCTCCAAATGGCATCTATAAGCCCATTCCCGACATCACCAGGCTGATACCACTTCATGCGAGTGCGAATTTCTGGGCACTCTAGTGTTCAATCACCTTCCACCTTCGGATCACGAAAGCCAATCTACATCCTCAGGTTTAAGAATATTTAACAGGGGCAGCTGTTGTACCCCAAAATTTTCCCTCTCATATCTCTCAAAACATTTCAAGAAAAATCTCCAAGTGGCTCAAGATTGCTCAAGAGTTGGACAGTCAAGCTATCTCCTAAGATATTCAACCCCGAATTAGGGTTTTGTGTTGCATCAAGATATTTGAGTCCAAATGACCTCAAGTTCTCCCCAATGTCCTAATATGTTCTCAAGGCCATCCATGTCAAATTTCAAGCCTTGCAGAGGATGTTTGCTCAGTCAATTGCTCAAAGGGTCCAAAAATCGATTGTGCTAGGGCAAAAGTCAACTGTGACCTACAAACAGTCAAACCTCAAGATTTTTTGTCAACATTCTCATTTTGAAGGATATTTCATCATTTGATCAAGGGTTTATCATGATTCATCAAGGATTTCTCAAAATTCATCAAGACTCAAAAGTTACTAAATTAGGGTTTTGTAGGAAAAGTCAACTCAACTTTGACCAAGCATAGCTTTCTCATACTTTATGAGAAATGACCCATAAAAGATCATTTTGAAGATGATTCAATTTCCTACAATCCATCTTCACACCCCAAGATAAAAAAATGCACTCACAAGAAGTTATAAATTTGGACATTATAGGTCATTTTTGAAAGTCAACAAAAATACCTTTTTTGCCAAAGCTTATAACTTAAGCATGGAAAAGCAAAATGAGATGAGACCAAAAGGGTTGGTTAGAGGACATCTCAAGCTTCCTAAAAAGTCCAAGAACACTTCCAAAAGTTCAAAATTGAAGAAGTTATGCATTGTTGAAGTTGGACATTTTTTCAAAATTGCCAAAAGTTAACTATCCCCAAAACATCAAATTTTGTCAAATGGGCCCATTCTTTTCCACTTGATTTGAGCTTGCATCATTTTCCACGTGTCCTAGCTTCATCCATGAGCCCATATCTTATTTTTATTATTTAATTTGATTTTTAATTGAATTTATTCATTTTAAATCAAATAAAATCATATAAAATCAAAAATATTTATAACTCATGATTTTTTGGTTGCTTTAGGCTTTTAATACGCATCAAGTGCATTGGTTACAAGAAGATATGTGTTGTACCCCAAAATTTGCCCTCCCATTTTCTCAACATTTCTCATCACAAAGCCCTTGGAGATCAAGATCCAGTTAGGGTTTCATCTGCTCAAGACTTCTCCTTGCACTGTTGACCCAAATTAGGGTTTGTGTTTGCACAAAGATGTTTTGACCTAAAATGCCTAAGATGACTTTCATGCTTCATATTGGACTCCCAAGTTTATCCATACCAAGTTTCAAGTCTTGATTCCAAATTTTGCCCAGTCAATTGGACAGTTGACCTAGAAATCAGCTGTATTGGGGAAAAAGTCAATTGTGGCCAATTGACAGTCAAATCTCATGAAAATTGATCCACATCAATATTATAAACTCACATGTACCATTTGATCAAGTTTGGATCACAATTCCACAAGAAATTTGATCAGATCACCAAAAGGGCAAAATGGTCATTTTTAGGGTTTTGACTGCACAAAGGCAATTTTTGACTGTTTGACCTAGCCAATGGCAAACCAAGCTCACATATGGACTCAAGGAACTCATGTAATTGTCTTTACATGCTCAACAAGATCAAAAGATCCCAAATGCACAAGATTGACAGTTGAATTTCCCAATCAATTGATCAATTTTGACTGTATACTGAAAAGTCAAACTTTGACTTTTTGATCAAAATCAAGTGTCAAGATTCATTTTTCATCAAAACATGCCAAATCATGAAACTTGTTCATCAAGAAATCAAGAAATGCAAATTAGGGTTTGAAATGAAATTTTTTCATAACTTAGAATTTTTCTAAGTTATGAAAAACCCTAATTTTTTCCTAACTTTGTCCCACTTTCTCACCAAGATTCATTTGGATTCAAGCAAAAGTCAAAACATGAAAATTGTAGCCTATTGCATAATCTACAACTTTGATTCACAAAGTTTTCCCAAAAGAAGCTTGTATCTCAAGTTACAATGTTTGGAACAAGGGTACCAAACCATTCTTAACTTAGAGAAAATTTGACCTATTTTAAGCAAGATTTTTACCTAACTTCAAGACCATTTTTCATATACTTCCACTTGGAATTTCAATTTGAATTTCAAATATGGATTGTAGTACACATTCCAAGCTTTCCAAAATGTCGAGGAACTCATCAAACAACCTCATGGTTAGGGAGAATCGAATTTGGCAAGTTGGGAAAAAGTCACTTTGATTCATGGCCATGTACATGTTCATAACTTGTGCAATTTTTCAAATCAGCTTGCACAACTTGATTACAGGTCCTATATCCCATTTGCACTCAATATTAAATGCAAACTCTTTGTGCCAAGACCATATTCTATGTGTTCAAGTATTGCATAATGGTTTAATCCCAAAATAGATAAAGCACTTTAACCATTTTTGCAAAAGTGAGCTTTATGTCAAAATGCAAATCCAAGAAGTACAGTTCAAATCCCCTTGGCACAAGTTTAGGAACTAATTACACTGATCAATGCCAAGGTTTGCAGCACATTAGGGGGGCCTCTACCTGTCTAAAAACCAACTTGACCTTTTCTTGCTTAAGTGTGAAGAAATATAGCATTTTACACAACAACTCTCATATCAGTGAACACATGCTTAGAAAAAGTTATCAAACACATTCAAGACATCCATTCTGAGCTAGAACACGAGCCAACCCTCCCCAACACCCTCTCATTCACAAAATCACCCTCAAACTGTCCAAACAGAGCACCTGCTGCAGTTTGAATCTCACAACTCATTTTCATCGTGCATTCTTGCCCAAACCAGTTCAAACACCTTTCCTACCATCAATGCAAGCTATCCAAAGCATTAGAAGTGGACTGTAACTCCTCTAATCAGTTTGGCCATTTTCATTTTCTTGTTTTGCAGGTGGAGTGCTGCAACTCGATTCAGCTAGTTTCAAAGCAAAGTAAAACTTGGAATAGCATCCTTACACATCAAGGAAGCTGTACCAATCATCACCTTGCTCTGAAAGTACCTCCATCATCAGATACAACTTCAACTGAATAGGTATATTCTTGAACTTCTATCTCCCAATGTAGGCATTGTTAGCTCTAGGTTTGTGAATAAGAAGTGTTCTACTCATGCCCCTGAAACTGTACATACCTTTACTTTTCATTTATTTTGCATATGCTGTGAGAATTTAAGGTCTGAATATTGATAAAAAGTTAGGTTAAGATTTGGGAATGATAAAATTCTCTCTCATTTCTGAGAGTTAGGAGGAGTTCCTTACATATTCAGAATCGTGATTCAATGCTTAATATTTTTGGTGTTGTAAGTTTGTGCAAAAAGTCAAGGAATCCAGATGTTTGAATCAGTATACAGGCGCACGTTTTTTGAAAATTTCTGGCTGGAGGTTGAAGAAGGACTTGGTGGGCTGGGCCTGTTTTTGTATTTCTTTTCACACCCCATTTTTGCTTTTACACCTCTGTGGCCCATTGTGCTTATTTTCATGATTTTTTGACTTTTCTTTTTTTATTCTGACTTATTTATTTTCCCTCATGATATTAAAAATATAAAAATAATTTTTTAAACCATTTTTGAATTTTTTAGGCATTTATTTGTTTATATTGATATTTGTACATAAATAAATAAATAAACACTTTTTACTTAAAATACTAAAAAATAATGTAAACACATTTTATTTTCATTTTTATTTTGTTTTATCTTCTTAAAATATTTTATATAAAATACACTCTTTTTTTTATATATATTAAATATTATTATTTTTGTATATATAATACATATTTAGAAAATAATACAAATATATATATATATATTTATTAGAATATTTAGGACAAAAATACAAAAATACATATATTTTTCTTTTATTAATATTGGACCTCAAAAAATAATTTTTTATAAATATACTTCATTTTTATTTTATTTTGTACATAATTATTAAATATTTGTATATATTAAATAATTAATATATTTACTTAATAAAATTAGGGTTTTACCCTAAACATAAAAAACTCCAAAAAAATAATACTTTTTATTTTATCTTATTTGACATAAAAATACTCTTTTTTTCATACACATAAAAACATTTCTTGCATCTTGCATATTTATTTTGTTTCCATTTAATTTGTGCAATTAAATATCTTGTAAATAATTCCAAATTGATGTAATAGCTAGGTTTAAATTTCTTGTCAAAATACCCCCCATTTGAACATTTGTACCCCCCTTCCCATATTGTGTTGTAATAGCTTAGGAACTTTAAATTTCGCACTTTATTGCTTTCTAAATATACCATGTTAGAATTAGGGTTTGTATGCAAATAAAAACAACAAAATAGTTTGACCTAATTTCAAGATAATCAAGCATGAAAATGGACAACACTAATCACACTTGCACCCCTAAGGTATTCCACTTGTTGCCTTCAATAAATGGGCCATATTGTATGTTAGGTTTCTTTGGGCAAAAACAAAACAAACAATTCAAATGATCATAGTCCCTCGACGACGCTTTCGAAAAGTTGCCTAAAATGATCAAGTCCCTTTCAAGGAAAAATTGCCCAAAGATACTTAACACCATTGCAATTATGGTCTAAACGATGACCTGCGCCTGTCCCTTTCACATCCTAACACAAGATTGTCCACCAAACGCAATGGTGGAACAAAATTGTTAAAAGGGCTAAAACATAGCAAAAATCCTTGAGAACTTTAGGGTAGATAGCTCTTAAATACTTGTCAACTTGCAAAACAAAAACACTTGCCTATTTTTCAAAACCACACTTCACAAACACTTTCAAAACAAACTTTCAAAAACCTTGAAACATCTTTTCAAAAAGACAAACACCTTTTGTAAAACATTCGAGTAAAGAATTGTTACAAGGGTAGCCTAGACAAGGCATCTTTTTCAAAATATTTTCAAAACCACACACAAAGCACCATTTCAAACAATTGAAAACCAAGGCAAGTTGATCTAAGCAAGTACCTAAGAGCCCATGGATAACCATGGATAGAAAGGGTGCTAATACCTTCCCTTTCTATAATCTACTCCCTGAACCCAAGAAAATATCTCAAAGGTTTTTGCTGTGCTTTTTAAACCTTTCCTTAGGATAAAATAAAAAGTCGGTGGCGACTCTTGCTCAACCGAAACATTTGCGAAAACAAACGCAAAAACCATAGTCAGTTCTCCCACCGTATCACAGAACTGGCGACTCTGCTGGGGATAGATTTTAAAAGTGGAGTAACCTTAGGGCTTAGATCACCCTCTTGCATGACTAATTGTTTGAATTGATTGCTTTATTCTTGGCTCTATTGTTTGGGTTTGCAATCCTACACCCGGATTTTGGGAAACATTCATAGATAGCAATACGTTGTGGAAACTGTGCGGGGTATACCGACACGGTCGAAGCAATAGCTATTTTAGTGCGACATATTTGTGAGTACCGGTAACCCGTGAGTTCAATCAAGGAGAGTACGGGGCCGCTGAGTGATGTCACTAAGCACTAATGACCTAGAACCTTACTTGACCATCTTGGCCTTACATTAGGGGTAGTGAGATGACCGGCTTTGGTGCAGTCCGAAGTTGGTAGATACTCGATACTACACTCATTGAGGATTGTTTTCTTGGAATATTTTGGTCGCTAGTTAAGTGGCTAAACCAAAACAATGAACAATGAAAACAATCCAATGATATTGAGCTCCTTAGAACCCGGTTACTATTTATAGGACAAGTTTTTAAGCCAACTACACTCAAGAGGGTACTTACCTATGAAACCCCATGCAAGCCTGAAACTAGGGTTTGGTGTGATTTGCTTGTACATATGATTTGTGCATACATCATAAACATCATTAAGCATCATATGCATTCATTAACCATTTCAAGAGTTTGGATCTTCATCTTTGTTCTTGTTTTGTAGGTCATGGAAATTCCTCGCAGAAAAACCATCCAAGTCAACCTTGTGAGAATCTCTCCTCAACTCAAGGAGCTCACCTCAAGAATTCCGGAAAGCTCATCCTTCAGTGAAAGACATGGTAGACTACTCAGCTTAGTCAACACCAACATTGAAGAAGACATGATGAAAGTGCTATTCCAGTTCTTTGACCCCCTTCACCACTGTTTCACTTTCCCTGACTATCAGTTGGTGCCCACTTTGGAGGAGTTTTCTCAACTCCTAAGAATCCCTATCCTTAATCAACTACCCTTCAAACGTACGGAAAAGGAACCAAAGCCGGAAGATGTTGCTCGAGCATTACATCTACAACCATCTGACATCAAGGGGCATTGGGAAACCAGAAGCGGCGTCAAAGGATTCTTAGCAAAATTCTTGTTCGAGAAGGCACAGGAATGTTGGAATTCATTGGACCTGCAAGCCTTTGAAGAGATTGTGGCACTCCTTATCTATGGGTTGGTCTTGTTCCCAAATTCTGACCAATTGGTAGATGTCAACACCGTCAAAATTTTCTTGTCCAGAAATCCAATACCAACATTGCTTAGGGACATTCTTCACTCATTTTACACACGAACAATGAGA
Organism: Vicia faba; assembly: GCA_948472305.1. Taxonomy (NCBI): domain Eukaryota; kingdom Viridiplantae; phylum Streptophyta; class Magnoliopsida; order Fabales; family Fabaceae; genus Vicia; species Vicia faba. The sequence continues at coordinate 765,286,770 of OX451741.1, read as the reverse complement.
AAGAGGGGTGTTCTCATGTGATGTACTCCTCTCCTTGCAAGGTGGTTTATTTTTCACCTTCCACATTCTGTCTTGAAGAATGACCATGGCTCAAGGTGGTCCCAACGGTTGATGACTCTTACTCACTCTGATGTACATTGGTGTTCTCGGTCCAGAGAAAATGTCATCATCATCGATCGTTGTGGAGAGTTTCCTAATGTTCCTTTACTTGGAATCAGAGGAGGTATCACCTACAACCCTTGCCTTGATTTGAGGCAATTTGGATATGCACAGAGAGATGGCCCTCATGACATGTTGATTCCTGACCTAGTTTTTGACTTCGACAACGATGCGCAAGGACTTCGCCAAAGATTCATCAGAGCTTGGGGAAGGCCCAACAAGGTTGATAGCAAGACACTGGGACACAAGAACTCCATCCCTCTTGAGCCTTATCTCAAGTGGGTACGAGCCCGAGCCCAGAGTCTGGTGATGCCTTATCCTCATGTTCTCCCTGTGATTAAAGAGCCCGTCATGGAAGGAGAGGTTCCCTACACCGTCCTATATCCTGACATGCCTACATCGTGGGAAGAAATGCAGAAGAGTTGGATTCAGCTCAAGGAGGAACGGAACACTTTTGAAGCCAGCTTCTACGCTAGCGAGAAGAAGGTTCTAGAGCTTACCCGCCGACTCCATGAGCAAGAGGCCCTCAACACCTACATCGCACCAAAAAGGATGCGCAACATCTTTTTACCTTGAGAAGTTGTTTTTGTAATATTTGGCCCATGGGGCATTTATGTACTAACAAATTTCTTCTTATTAATATGACGTACGTTCCCTTTTGTCTACAACAATTTTGAATGTTCTAAATCCTTGAATGCATTGCATACATAAGCATGCCATTCATCATGTGCATAAGCAGGTCTCACTCCAGGTTTCCTTATCTGTCTACTGTTTATTTCAGTAGGATGGATCTCGAGCAAACAGTCAAAGACCTACAAGCTCAAAAGGCACAGTTCCAGCAACTCCTGACGACCTTGGCTAAGGGTCAGGAGGATCTCAAGACCTTGCTGGGGAATAAAGACCCAGTGAAAAAGAAGAAAAAGAGACTCGGGGTGGCTACTTTAGGGAGAAGATTTGACGGAGAGGCCAGGAGAGTGCTTGAATTTCCTCCTACTTCTGATGAAGGGACCAGTAAAGGAGGTAGGGCTGCGGTACCTTCCGAGTCCGATGTGGAAGAAGAAGAGGTCGAAGAGGATGAAGATTACTCTGATCAACAATACCCTCCAGCTGATGATAAATACAAAGGTTTAGAAGACAGGTTGGCCACCATGGAGCTACAGAGAGTACCGGGTTTGGATTTCGAAGACTTGGGTTTAGTTGCCGGGATTGTGATTCCCCCAAAGTTCAAAGTGCCAGTTTTTGTGAGGTATGATGGGCTGTCCTGTCCAAAAATGCATCTCAGGTCCTACGTAAGAAAGATCCAACCCTATACGGCAGATAAAAACCTTTGGATCCATTTCTTTCAAGACAGCCTTTCTGGGGCTCAACTGGAGTGGTTTTATCAGCTAGAGGGAACCAGCGTCAGAAACTGGGAAGACTTGGCCACCGCCTTTTACAAACAATATCAGTACAATTCTGACCTTGCTCCTACGCGTACCCAACTTCAGGGTATGTCATTGGGAACAGGCGAAGGATTCAAAGAATATGCACAAAAATGGAGGGATTTGGCTGGCAGGGTGCAGCCTCCTTTAACCGACCGTGAACTTGTTGATATGTTTCTAGGGACCCTATCTGGGCCATTTTTCAATCATATGATTGGTAACTCTTCCGCGGGGTTTACCGATTTGATCTTAACAGGCGAAAGAATAGAAGCTGGCATCAAGTCAGGAAAGATTCAGAAGGGTGTTGCTGCAAGTGTTGAGAAGAAGCCTTTTAAGAAGGAAATGGCTGTGGTATATTCTCAGAGAAGAGCAGGGAAGACTGAGCACCGGCCAACTGTGGGGGCCGTAATGATTCAAAACTCTTCAAGTGAGCAGCCTCGCTATAACCAGTCCAGACCAAATCAGCAACGAGTGGAACGGCCACAACGGCAGTTCACCCGCATTAATATGACTCCAGCGCAAGTGCTTCCCCATCTGTTAAAGTTGAATCTCGCCACTATCAAAGAGGCACCAAAGAACGTGAATACGTCCTCTCCGCATTATCATCCTAATGCTAAATGCGCCTACCATTCTGACAGTGTCGGGCACGACACCAATGATTGTTGGGCACTCAAGCATAAAATCCAAGACCTGATAGAGGCGAAGGAGGTGGAGTTTGACGCTCCGGAGAAGCCTAATGTGATATCTGCTCCCATGCCGAAGCACGGCCGAAATGTCAATGCCATTGAAGAAGATTTGTATGTTGCTGATGTCAATGATCTGATAACTCCTTTGTTAACCATCAAGTTGAATCTGTTAAAGGCCGGGATCTTTCCGGGATGTAAAGAAGACTGCTTTTGTTGTTACTCTCTGCCGTTTGATTGTCCGTTACTGAAGAAAGGCATCCAAGGCCTAATGGACAGTCGAAAAATTTTGTTTGAAAAATTTTCTGCTACTCCAACCCATACTGAAGATGTCTCAATCATAACCATTCACGCCAATCTTTCCAAGGCCGTCAAAAAGCCTGTTAAGATTACACCAGTTACGAAATTTGTTCCTTTGAAGATAACAATGCCAGGGCCTGTCCCATATGTTTCTGAGAAGTCAATACCATGGAACTATGGCGGTGACGTCTACTACCATGGTATTAAACAAATCGAAATGACTGAAGAAAGTTCGGATGATGAAGAAGCCAACATTGGTAACATTGCAGGCACGAGCAAAATCACCCGGAGCGGGAGAATTTTTTCTCCAGAGATTGCCCCTCCAAGAGCAATCTTTGGACCCTCATCTGCCGACAAGGTCATCCCTGCACCAATAAAACTCTCCGCTAGAACCCCATTGATTGAAGATGTTGTTGTCCCTAGTATTGTCCCTCCTACCGTTGCTGATAAAGGTAAGGGAATCCAAGATGAGCTCGTCAGGACGAGGGCTCAACCCTTGGTCATCCCGGAAACCTCCAAGAAGGAAATGGATGAGATCTTGAAGATAATCAAAAGGAGTGATTACGATGTGGTAGAACAACTGGGGCAAACCCCCTCAAAGATCTCCATGCTGGCACTGCTACTTTGCTCGGAAGCGCACGCTAAAGCTCTGATAAAATTCCTGAAGGCAGCCCATGTGCCCCAGGAAACCTCTGCAGATCAATTTCAAAATTGCGTGGCTAGCCTTACTGCGGACAATGGATTAGGATTCTCTGATGCCGACCTAACTCCTAAAGGTAGAAACCACAATGATGCTTTGCATATTTCAGTCGAGTGCCGAGGAACTACTCTCGCACATGTCTTGGTCGACACTGGTTCATCGCTGAATGTACTGCCTAAGAAGGCCTTGGACCGACTAGATTGTGAAGGGTTAGAGCTGAAGCCGAGTGACATTGTTGTCAGAGCTTTCGATGGTTCGAAGAGAATGGTCCATGGGGAGGTTGAGATTCCCATCAAGATAGGCACTGAGGTGTTTAAATCTACTTTCTATGTGATGGACATCCGTCCGTCATACTCTTGCTTGTTGGGTAGGCCTTGGATACACCATGCAGGGGCAGTCACCTCCTCCTTACATCAGATGTTGAAGTATCCTGTCAAGGGGAAGATCATTACTGTCCATGGCGAAGAGGAGTACATGATTAGCCACTTGGACTCTTTCCGATATGTGGAAGTAGAAGGTGAGTTCATTGAGACGCCTTTCCAGCATTTCTAAGAAGTCCTTCCTGAAATAACAGTAGCAAAGTTGGTAGCTGAGGTACCGAGGCAAATGGCCAGGATGGCATCTCTGGAGGACGCAAGGGCCGCAATAAAGGAGGGGAAGAATTCAGCATGGGGGAAGTTGCCTGATATTCCACATAAAACAGACAAATTTGGATTAGGGTTCACTACCGCAGGCCAGAAAGCTATGCGCCGTTTGAAGATTGAAAGAGCGTCAGTCAAAATTTCTCCCTACGGAATCAATGCTTTGGAGGATGAAGACAAAGAGAGCAACATCGAAGAGTGGATTTACCCGACTGTCAAAGGAGGATTGTGCAACTGGGAGGCAAAAGACTTTGTCCCCATCACTTTTATTCATCAGTAATTTATCTGTCAAACATTTCCTCTTTGGTCTGTAATATTTATTTTCGAACAATCTGTACACTATCTTCTCACGTCATGCCTTGCCCGGGGCATGTAGGTCCATTTGTAAGGGTTTTGATTATTTTTCATATCCATATGCCATGTTTAATGATTCATTGGACGTTTTTCATTTGATAAACTGCTTGTGTTCATTTTCTTTCCTTTTGCATTTTTTGTTTAAGGATGGCTATCCCTTACACACACCCACACTCACAAATGCAGGTACCCATCCACTCCGGATTCCATGGGTGACGATTCTGCTATATCCTTCAATAACTCTGAAGATCTGGTCAATCAAGCCGAGTATGAAGATGACGAAGGTTGTGAAGTACCAGGGGAACTAGCCAGACTTCTACAGCAAGAGGAAAGGGCCATCTTACTGCACGAAGAGTCATTGGAAACTGTCAACTTAGGGACCGAGGAAGACCAGAAGGAGGTGCAAGTGGGTGCCAATCTGGAACCAAGTGTCAAGGAACGCCTGATACAGTTGTTGAATGAGTATGTTGAAATCTTCGCTTGGTCTTATGAAGACATGTCGGGTTTGGACACAGACATCGTGGTTCACCGTCTCCCCACAAGAGAGGATTGTCCACCGATCAAGCAAAAAGTCCTCCGAATGAGGCCTGATATGTCTGAAAAGATCAAAGCAGAAGTAATGAAGCAATTCAACGCTGGTTTTCTGGCTGTTACGTCCTATCCTCAATGGGTCGCTAACATCGTGCCAGTACCTAAGAAAGATGGCAAAGTCAGGATGTGTGTGGACTATCGGGATTTGAATAGGGCCAACCCCAAAGATGATTTCCCACTTCCACACATTGACATTTTGATCGACAATACAGCTCAGCATAAAGTGTTTTCCTTCATGGATGGATTCTCGGGCTACAATCAAATCAAAATGGCCCCCGAGGATATGGAGAAAACAACTTTTGTCACACAATGGGGCACTTTCTGTTACAAGGTGATGTCGTTCGGACTGAAGAACGCTGGGGCAACTTATCAACGCGCCATGGTAGCTTTGTTTCATGATATGATACATCATGAGATCGAAGTTTACGTAGACGATATGATAGCTCGGTCACAAACAGAGAAGGAGCACCTTGAACATCTAGAAAAGCTGTTAGCCAGATTGAAAGAATACAAACTCAAGCTGAATCCAAGTAAGTGCACTTTTGGAGTTAGGTCTGGTAAACTTCTGGGATTCATTGTAAGCAACAAAGGCATTGAAGTCGATCCAGCAAAAGTGAAAGCAATACAAGAGATGCCTGCTCCCCGTACTGAAAAGGAGGTTAGAGGGTTCTTGGGGCGCTTGAACTATATTGCCAGATTCATCTCTCATCTGACTTCTACCTGTGAGCCAATTTTCAAACTCTTGAAGAAAGATCAGGTAGTCGAATGGAACGATGATTGCCAAGCTGCTTTTGATAAAATCAAGGAGTATCTGCTAGAACCTCCTATTCTGATGCCACCCGTCGAAGGAAGACCATTGATCTTGTATCTGACCGTCTTGGATAACTCAATGGGGTGTGTTTTGGGCCAGCATGACGAGTCTGGTCGAAAAGAGCATGCTATTTATTACCTTAGCAAAAAGTTTACCGACTGTGAGACTCGCTACTCACTGCTCGAGAAAACTTGCTGCGCTTTGGTATGGGCTGCTCGCCGACTAAGACAGTATATGTTGACTCATACTACCTTGTTGATTTCCAAAATGGATCCTATCAAGTATATCTTTGAAAAGCCCGCCTTATCTGGAAGGATAGCTAGATGGCAAATGATCTTAACTGAGTATGACATCCAGTACACCACCCAAAAAGCTATAAAAGGGAGTGTACTAGCTGACCATCTGGCTTATCAAGCTATCGAAGATTATCAACCCATGAGATTTGATTTCCCAGACGAGGACATCATGAATTTGGACAACATTGAAAGTGACGGACCGTATGACGGACCCGAAAAGGGATCCCGATGGACCCTGTACTTTGATGGTGCTTCAAATGCACTTGGAAACGGTATCGGCGCATTACTCATTTCGCCGGAAGGTTGTCACACGCCTTTCACGGCCCGACTTTGCTTCAGCTGCACAAACAACACGGCTGAATATGAAGCTTGCATCTTTGGTCTCGAGGCTGCTATAGACTTGGGGATCAAATCTTTGATCGTATTTGGGGACTCGGCTTTGGTTATCAGTCAAATCAAAGGAGGGTGGGATACCAAGCATCCTAATCTTATCCCATACAAAGAACATGTCCTGACATTGTTGCCTCATTTCGAGCAAATTACCTTCGAGCATTTCCCGCGAGAAGAGAATCAGCTAGCAGATGCTCTAGCTACAATGTCCTCCATGTTTAAACTCAACTGGGATAACGAGGCTCCCCAAATCACCATCGAGCGAATGGATGAACCGGCATATTGTCACGAGATTAATACCGATAAAGTAGTGGAACAACCCTGGTTCCATGAAATAAAAAGGTATCTCCAGACTAGAGATTATCCCGAAGGAGCTTCCGTAAATGATAAGAAGTTCTTAAGGAAATTTGCTGCCAAATTCTTCCTGAGCAACGGCATCCTTTACAAACGAAGCCATTATTGTGTATTACTCCGATGCGTAGACAAAGCTGAAGCAGAGTTGATCATGACTGAGATACACAGCGGCACATTTGGCACTCACTTGAGCGGGCATACAATGGCTAAGAAGATCCTAAGGGAAGGCTATTACTGGTCTACCATGGAAGCTGACTGCCATCAACATTCCCGTACTTGTCATAAATGTCAAATCTACGCCGACAAAGTTCATATCCCTCTGGTTCCTCTCAACATTCTGACTGCTCCTTGGCCATTTGCAATGTGGGGCATTGACATGATTGGAGAGATCAAGCCCACGGCTTCCAACGGACATTGCTTCATCCTAGTTGCCATTGACTATTTCACCAAGTGGGTCGAAGCAGCTTCCTTCGCCTCTGTTACTAAAAATGTGGTTGCCCGCTTCATCAAGAAAAATCTCATATGTCGGTATGGTGTTCCAGACAGGATCATCACAGACAACGGTACAAATCTGAATAACACGATGATCACCGCTTTGTGCGAACAATTCAAGATTTATCATCACAATTCATCTCCCTATCGGCCGAAGATGAACGGTGTTGTTGAAGCTGCGAACAAAAACATTAAGAAGATCATTCAGAAGATGACAGTCACTTACAAAGACTGGCATGAGATGTTACCGTTTGCTCTACATGGATACCGTACGACGGCACGTACTTCAACCGGGGCAACCCCATTTTCGTTGGTATATGGCATGGAAGCTGTCCTTCCTATGGAAGTTCAGATTCCTTCTCTAAGGATTATGAAGGACACAGGTTTGAATGAAGATGATTGGATTCAGACCCGACTTGATCAACTCAATCTGATCGACGAGAAGCGACTCGCTGCTATATGCCATGGTCAGACGTATCAAAAACGGATGATCAAGGCCTTCAATAAGAAAGTCAGACGTCAGGTGTATCAAGTCGGAGATCTCGTAATCAAGCGAATTATCTTGCCGCAAAGTGATCCCAGGGGCAAATGGACTCCTATATATGAAGGACCATTTGTGATCAAGAGCATATTTTCTTGTGGTGCAATGATTCTGACCACCATGGACGGCGACGATTTTCCGCACCCTACGAACGCAGACATAGTCAAAAGATACTACGCATAAAATAACCCGACAAGTCGAAAACCCGAAAGGGCGGCTTGGGCAAAAATGGGCATCCCGGTGAATCGAAAACCCGAAAGGGCGGTTCAGGCAATAGTTAGGGATAAAAATAAAAAAAATCTGTACACCCGGCAAGTTGAAAACCCGAAAGGGCGGCTTGGGCAAAAAGGGGTTTCCCGGTGGATCGAAAACCCGAAAGGGTGATTCAGGCAAAAGTTAGGGAATTAAAGCGTATGACTATGTCTCGTCGGATCACTTCAAAGACAATCTCTTCATCAACCAGTTCCAGGTTTATGATCAATCCAGTCATCGGCAAACGAAGCATTGAATGGACAGATGTTCAGAGTTGTGAAGGCTATAGCGGAATGGAATCCCATGGAATTATTTCACATAGCCATCTTTATTTTGTATAAATCTTTCAATATTTACGACAAAATCCTCTTACTAGGATGATTGTCTCCTTTGTACAAATATATTCATAGAAAGTCAATACAAATACTTTTCCCAGAAATTTGTGTCATTTCCTTTTTCTTTTCTCTTGCACTATTTGTTTTATTTTGAGAAACGTCCAATGTTTTATTAAATAGGCATATGCATTTGAACATAATCATTTCCTTATGAATCCAGAAAGAGGATTACTGATAGGTTGAAGGTGCAGTTGGATATCTTAATACCCTTTCAAAGGAAACCCCCAGGAGATTTGGAATCCATATCCCCAGCAAGTCTTGAAGCTTATCCCCAGTAGATTCTGGAAGCTTATCCCTTGTAGAGTACGGACGTCTCTCCCGAGCTTTATTCAAAGTTATTCCTCACAAGGGCTTATAACTGGTTTATCCTCAGCTTATTGCCACGGAAGATCGCACTCGGCAAAATTTCTTCCTGTCCCTAGCGGAGTTCGTCAAAGTTCCCCAACATAACTTATCAATACAAACCCCAGAGGAGTTTATCTTTGTTATCCCCAGCCAGAGAATCCTCCAGAACTCAATTCCCCTCAGAGTTTAAGTTTCAGTATCCCCAGCAGAGCTAAAACTTCAAACTATCAATCCCCAGCGGAGCCAGACTGGTGAACCTTCTCCCCACAGAGATACTTCTTACTAGACTAAAGATTCTCAGTCTTATCTCACCAGCTTAAGTCTACCAGGTTCTAAAATCCCCAGTAGACATCATCAGAAATTCTCTTACCCTGCAAGTCACCAAGGAGATTCCAAGTCCCCGCAAGTGGTTCTAAGGCCCTTCGACGATTGAAGGTCTGGTATTCCCCAAGCAAATCTGTAGACTTTCAGTTTTCAGTTCCTCATTGTATATTCAAGATTCTCCAATGAAGATCTCCTCAAGACAGGAATTCCCCAGTAGTTTGGCATACAACCCCAGCTCCTTATTCTCCAGCAACCACCAGGAATTATTCTTCCCGGCAGCAGTCAAGATGCTTTTATCTTCAGCCATCTCGGATTCATCTATCCTTTGCAAGACAGCTCTCCAACTTACATGCGTATCCATTTACATTCATATCATATAACATACATTGTATCATGCATCATGACATTGCATGTAACTAACTCTTTGCCTTTGCAGGTAAGATCAGTCGACAGACAAAAAATCATTATCCTCCGAGACACTTTTGAAAACAGTTTACGGACGCTTCCCAACAACGGATACTGTTCTATTGCTTATTCAACTTCAAGACTTCTGAAAACAACTTATGGATTCTTCCCAACAACGGATGTTAATCTATCAACTTGTTCAGATGCCACTTTTGAAAACAGTTTACGGACGCTTCCCAACAACGGATGCTTCTCTATTGCTTATTCAACTTCAAGACTTCTGAAAACAGCTTATGGATTCTTCCCAACAACGGATGTTAATCTATCAACTTGTTCAGATGCAAGTTTTGAAAACAGTTTACGGACGCTTCCCAACAACGGATGTTGCTCTATTTCTTATTCAACTTCAAGATTTCTGAAAACAGTTCACGGATTCTCCAAGCAACGGATGTTGACCTATCACTTGTTCAGTTTCTTCTCAAGGCTTCTGAAAACAACTTATGGATTCTTCCCAACAACGGATGTTAATCTATCAACTTGTTCAGATGCAACTTCTGAAAACAGTTTACGGACGCTTCCCAACAACGGATGCTGCTCTATTGCTTATTCAACTTCAAGATCTCTGAAAACAGTTTACGGATGCCTCCAGATACGGATGTCGATCTATTGCTTATTCAGACCCCCAATTCAGATGTGGTCCAAAACATGGACACCTTTCTGATACTCATTCCAGATGGCATCTTTAAGCCCATCCCCGACAATTTTCTGTCACTCCTCCTGATGGCATCGTTAAGCCCATCTCCAAATGGCATCTCTAAGCCCATTCCCGCATCCATTGCTTTGACGAGTGCAAATTTAAGGGCACTCTAGTGTCCAATCTCCTTTTACCCTCGAGTCACGAAAGGCATACTTGCCAATCTAACTCTTCAGGTTCAAGAAGATTGAACAGGGGCAACTGTTGTACCCCAAAATTTTCCCTCCCATTTTCTCAACATTTCTCATCACAAAGCCCTTGGAGATCAAGATCCAGTTAGGGTTTCATCTACTCAAGACTTCTCCTTGCACTGTTGACCCAAATTAGGGTTTGTGTTTGCACAAAGATGTTTTGACCTAAAATGCCTAAGATGACTTTCATGCGTCATATTGGACTCCCAAGTTTATCCATACCAAGTTTCAAGTCTTGATTCCAAATTTTGCCCAATCAATTGGACAGTTGACCTAGAAATCAGCTGTATTGGGGAAAAAGTCAACTGTGGCCAATTGACAGTCAAATCTCATGAAAATTGATCCACATCAACATTATAAACTCACATGGACCATTTGATCAAGTTTGGATCACAATTCCACAAGAAATTTGATCAGATCACCAAAAGGGCAAAATGGTCATTTTTAGGGTTTTGACTGCACAAAGGCAATTTTTTACTGTTTGACCTAGCCAATGGCAAACCAAGCTCACATATGGACTCAAGGACCCAATGGAATTGTCTTGACATGCTCAACAAGTTCAAAAGATCCCAAATGCACAAGATTGACAATTGAATTTCCCAGTCAATTGATCAATTTTGACTGTATACTGAAAAGTCAAACTTTGACTTTTTGATCAAAATCAAGTGTCAAGATTCATTTTTCATCAAAACATGCCAAATCATGAAACTTGTTCATCAAGAAATCAAGAAATGCAAATTAGGGTTTGAAATGAAGATTTTTCATAACTTAGAATTTTTCTAAGTTATGAAAAACCCTAATTTTTTCCTAACTTTGTCCCACTTTCTCACCAAGATTCATTTGGATTCAAGAAAAAGTCAAAACATGAAAGTTGTAGCCTATTGCATAATCTACAACTTTTATTCACAAAGTTTTCCCAAAAGAAGCTTGTATCTCAAGTTACAATTTTTGGAACAAGGGTACCAAACCATTCTTAACTTAGAGAAAATTTGACCTATTTTAAGCAAGATTTTTACCTAACTTCAAGACCATTTTTAATATACTTCCACTTGGAATTTCAATTTGCATTTCAAAGATGGATTGTAGTACACATTCCAAGCTTTCCAAAATGTCCAAGAACTCATCAAACAACCTCATGGTTAGGGAGAATCGAATTTGGCAAGTTGGGAAAAAGTCACTTTGATTCATGGCCATGTACATGTTCATAACTTGTGAAATTTTTCAAATCAGCTTGCACAACTTGATTACAGGTCCTATATCCCATTTGCACTCAATAATTAAATGCAAACTATTTGTTCCAAGACCATATTCTATGTGTTCAAGCATTGCATAATGGTTTAATCCCAAAATAGATAAAGCACTTTAACCATTTTTGCAAAAGTGAGCTTTATGTCAAAATGCAAATCCAAGAAGTACAGTTCAAATCCCCTTGGCACAAGTTTAGGAACTAATTACACTGATCAATGCCAAGGTTTGCAGCACATTAGGGGGGCCTCTACCTGTCTAAAAACCAACTTGACCTTTTCTTGCTTAAGTGTGAAGAAATATAGCATTTTACACAACAACTCTCATATCAGTGAACACATGCTTAGAAAAAGTTATCAAACACATTCAAGACATCCATTCTGAGCTAGAACACGAGCCAACCCTCCCCAACACCCTCTCATTCACAAAATCACCCTCAAACTGTCCAAACAGAGCACCTGCTGCAGTTTGAATCTCACAACTCATTTCCATCGTGCATTCTTGCCCAAACCAGTTCAAACACCTTCCCTACCATCAATGCAAGCTATCCAAAGCATTAGAAGTGGACTGTAACTCCTCTAATCAGTTTGGCCATTTTCATTTTCTTGTTTTGCAGGTGGAGTGCTACAACTCGATTCAGCTAGTTTCAAAGCAAAGTAAAACTTGGAATAGCATCCTCACACATCAAGGAAGATGTACCAATCATCACCTTGCTCTGAAAGTACCTCCATCATCAGATACAACTTCAACTGAACAGGTATATTCTTGAACTTCTATCTCCCAATGTAGGCATTGTTAGCTCTAGGTTTGTGAATAAGATGTGTTCTACTCATGCCCCTTAAACTGTACATACCTTTACTTTTCATTTATTTTGCATATGCTGTGAGAATTTAAGGTCTGAATATTGATAAAAAGTTAGGTTAAGATTTGGGAATGATAAAATTCTCTCTCATTTCTGAGAGTTAGGAGGAGTTCTTTACATATTCAGAATCATGATTCAATGCTTAACATTTTTGGTGTTGTAAGTTTGTGCAAAAGGTCAAGGAATCCAGATGTTTGAATCAGTGTACAGGCGCGCGTTTTTTGAACAATTTCTGGCTGGAGGTTGAAGAAGGACTTGGTGGGCTGGGCCTGTTTTTGTATTTCTTTTCACACCCCATTTTTGCTTTTACACCTCTGTGGCCCATTGTGCTTATTTTCATGATTTTTTGACTTTTCTTTTTTTATTCTGACTTATTTATTTTCCCTCATGATATTAAAAATATAAAAATAATTTTTTAAACCATTTTTGAATTTTTTAGGCATTTATTTGTTTATATTGATATTTGTACATAAATAAATAAATAAACACTTTTTACTTAAAATACTAAAAAATAATGTAAACACATTTTATTTTCATTTTTATTTTGTTTTATCTTCTTAAAATATTTTATATAAAATACACTCTTTTTTTTATATATTAAATATTATTATTTTTGTATATATAATACATATTTAGAAAATAATACAAATATATATATATATTTATTAGAATATTTAGGACAAAAATACAAAAATACATATATTTTTCTTTTATTAATATTGGACCTCAAAAAATACTTTTTTATAAATATACTTCATTTTTATTTTATTTTGTACATAATTATTAAATATTTGTATATATTAAATAATTAATATATTTACTTAATAAAATTAGGGTTTTACCCTAAACATAAAAAACTCCAAAAAAATAATACTTTTTATTTTATCTTATTTGACATAAAAATACTCTTTTTTTCATACACATAAAAACATTTCTTGCATCTTGCATATTTATTTTGTTTCCATTTAATTTGTGCAATTAAATATCTTGTAAATAATTCCAAATTGATGTAATAGCTAGGTTTAAATTTCTTGTCAAAATACCCCCCATTTGAACATTTGTACCCCCCTTCCCATATTGTGTTGTAATAGCTTAGGAACTTTAATTTCGCACTTTATTGCTTTCTAAATATACCATGTTAGAATTAGGGTTTGTATGCAAATAAAAACAACAAAATAGTTTGACCTAATTTCAAGATAATCAAGCATGAAAATGGACAACACTAATCACACTTGCACCCCTAAGGTATTCCACTTGTTGCCTTCAATAAATGGGCCATATTGTATGTTAGGTTTCTTTGGGCAAAAACAAAACAAACAATTCAAATGATCATAGTCCCTCGACGACGCTTTCGAAAAGTTGCCTAAAATGATCAAGTCCCTTTCAAGGAAAAATTGCCCAAAGATACTTAACACCATTGCAATTATGGTCTAAACGATGACCCGCGCCCGTCCCTTTCACATCCTAACACAAGATTGTCCACCAAACGCAATGGTGGAACAAAATTGTTAAAAGGGTTAAAACATAGCAAAAATCCTTGAGAACTTTAGGGTAGATATCTCTTAAATACTTGTCAACTTGCAAAACAAAAACACTTGCCTATTTTTCAAAACCACACTTCACAAACACTTTCAAAACAAACTTTCAAAAACCTTGAAACATCTTTTCAAAAAGACAAACACCTTTTGTAAAACATTCGAGTAAAGAATTGTTACAAGGGTAGCCTAGACAAGGCATCTTTTTCAAAATATTTTCAAAACCACACACAAAGCACCATTTCAAACAATTGAAAACCAAGGCAAGTTGATCTAAGCAAGTACCTAAGAGCCCATGGATAACCATGGATAGAAAGGGTGCTAATACCTTCCCTTTCTATAATCTACTCCCCGAACCCAAGAAAATATCTCAAAGGTTTTTGCTGTGCTTTTTAAACCTTTCCTTAGGATAAAATAAAAAGTCGGTGGCGACTCTTGCTCAACCGAAACATTTGCGAAAACAAACGCAAAAACCATAGTCAGTTCTCCCACCGTATCACAATATGATTTAGGCCAAATTTGGAAGGTTGTAATGGTGGAATCAAATTCAATTCATGAGCATTGATATGGAGAGATTTGTACCAAGTTTCTTACCCTAATGCAATATACATTACATAAGGAAGTCAAAGGCACAAAAATAAGGGTTGGAGGCTGCAGAAAAAGGCAAGAGAAAAGTTGCAAAATTCACTAAAAAAGTGTGAAATCAAAATCATACTTAGAGGCGTTTTCAGAAGCTAAGACCGGTCCTAATCGATTCCTAGGTGTTCACTCAACCTTCCTGGATCAAAAGCCATCATTCTCAGACACCATAACGCGTTGTAAGTACCACGATATTTCGCTTCTTTCTTGAATTCGTAAATCATCATTCTTGCATTATTTGAGTAAATTATTGGTACATCTGAAATCCTCATAACATTTCCAAACTATTGGCATTGTTTAATTTTGTTTATCTGACCTATACTGTGAGATGCCATAGCTAGGATTTCTTGGTTGTTTTTGGGTGTTTTTGTTTCAGGGAAAATTGGGACTAAATAAGGGCATGGTTGCACTCAGGAGAAGAAGATGAACCCAACCATGCCTTTGAAGATCATTTTTGTTGCCTGGAATTGACTTTTGGATCAAGCTGCATTTTTAGCCGCGAATTCAAATCCGCAGGTAAAATTACAGTAGTGGAAGGATAGGGACGAGTGCGTGTCAGCTTCCGGTTGGCCCATTCAAATTGTTTTTCGCGCATTTTTTGTTCTGAGCAATAATTGCGTTTTTGTTATATTATTATTATTATTATTATTATTATTATGTAATAAATTAACAAATGAAGCAAATCAGCCTGGTGGTAAGCGTGCATTGGTAATCACCCTCAGGACCTGGGTTCGAATCCCAGGTCCTCCACTTTCTTTGTTATTTTCATTCTTCAGGTAATTACATGCATATTCAAGCGCGCAGAACACCATACGCCTTCACATATCCAAAAAGGGCCTCAGGATTGCTATTATGACCTCCAAAAAACAGGCCCATACCTCTTTTCTCTTATATATTTACTTTTATTGTTTTTATTTAATTGATTTTATTATATTTTATTTAATTAACTAACCAATCAAATTTTTTTCCTTTATAAAATTAAAACCACAAAAAATATTTTCTTTATCAAATTAAATTTTAGTATTTTATTTTTTATTAACAAATCTATTAATTAATTTAGGCTATTAATTAGAAATAACTTTAATATATTTTTGTAAATAATTAAAATTAATTAGACTTAATTAGGTTTTTACTAACATTAATTAATTTTATTTTCTTTCTTTAAATACCAAAAATCCAAAAATAATTTATTTTCATTAATTAATTTATTAATTTATTAATTTAATAATTAACTTAGGTAATTTCTTTCTTAATTCAAAAACAACAAAAAAAGATACTTTCTCTCAAAAAAGGGTCAAAACCCTAGAACTTTGCACTCGATTTAATTTCCCGCATGCGATTTACTTTCTTTATCATATAATGTATTTGCCTACGGTTTGTAATAGTTAATAGGACCTTTTATTTATTTATCGCTTTATTTACTTTTAAGGGTTTGTCTTTGGCGATGTAAATACCCGACGCCTTGTAATTTAAATTCCGCAATTTATTTCCCGCAAATATAAACTGTTAGATGTTTGATAATAGGAATGCATGACAAGACTGGATGTTTTAACCTAAAATCAACATAGATCACCATTAACATGTACAAAGATAAAATTAACTGAAAACTACACACTCACACATGCGCACTCTTAGGGTACACCCCACTTGGTTGCCTTCGTACGTCGTCATTGAGTATAGATCACTTTAGAGGTCGTCCTCTTGTCCAAAGATCCTAGTCGCCTCGAAACGGTTGCCTCAGATATTGTTGCCTCAAAACAAATGATCTAAGACATTAGGGTTACTGCTAAAGCATCCTACCATTGCTTTGGTGATCGTAAGTCCCGCATTCGAATTGACCCTCAAACTCCAACGACGGTGCTACCTACTCATCAATAGTGGGATAACATTGTCTAAAGGACATTAGCATAACACGATTCCTTTTTCGAGTAGGTAGATGGTTCTTATGTACTTTCTCTTTCAAAAAACAAAAATAAAACTTTTCACACTTACACTTTTCGAACAAAGTTTTCAAAAACACTTCATACGCTCTTGAGGATAGAAGCAAGAGTTAAATCGAAGTTTTCAAACAAAAACTTTTTCAAACCCACAAGCACAAAGAAAGCAATTTTGAAAACAATTGAGCAAGTACCGAAGAGCCCGTGGATAACCACGGATAGAAAGGGTGCTAATACCTTCCCTTTCTATAATCTACCCCCCGAACCCGAGAAATATCTCGAAAAAGGATTTTTTTTCTGTGCTTTTATCCTTTCCTTATTGGATAAAATAAAAGTCGATGGGGACTCTTGCTTACCACGATATTTTGAGAAAACAAAACGCAAAATGCAAACCAGCATTCCAAGAAACAGTCAGTTCTTTCCCACTGTATCACACCACAGTTGACTTTTGCCCTAGTACAATCGATTTTTGGACCTTTGAGCAATTGACTGAGCAAACTTCCTCTGCAAGGCTTGAAACTTGACATGGATGATCTTGAGTACATATTAGGACATTAGTGAGCACTTGGGATCACTTTGACTCAAGTATCTTGATGTAACATGAAACCCTAATTTGAGGTAGATTGCCTTAGGAGAGAGCTTGTTTGGCCAACCCTTGGACTACCTTGAGCAACTTGTGGATCTTTCTTGAAATGTTTTGAGAAAAATGGGAGGTAAAATTTTGGGGTACAACAGCTACCCCTATTCAATCTTCTTAAACCTGAGGATGCAGATTAGCTTTCGTGCCTTTCGTGATCCGAATGTGGAAGATGATTGAACACTAGAGTGCCTAGAAATTTGCACTCGCATAAAGTAGTAATTATCTTGTGATGTCGGGAATAGGCTTATAGATGCCATTTAGAAATTGCTGACAAGGGGATGGACTTAAATATGCCATCTGAAAGAGTGTCGATCGCGTAAGAGATTCCTTAGCGAGAGCTTGTGTACCTGTTCTTGAGGAAAATTCCGCTAGGGAATGTTGATCTCTGTTGAGGGAAGTAGAATTTTAGGAGCTTCAGCCATCCGTTATTCTGCTTGTGAATCATCTCTGCTGACATTTAGGAACTTCGATCGTTCGTTATTCAACTGAGGAACCATCTCTTTTGACATTTAGGAGACTCCAGTCATCCATTATTCAACTGAGGAATCATCTCTGGTTGACATTTGGGAACTTCGATAGCCCGTTATTCAAATGAGGAAAACATATGTGCTGACATTTAGGAGCTCGTCCGTTATTCAACTGAGGGAAACATCTCTGCTGACATTTAGGAACTTTGATCGTCCGTTATTCTACAGAGGAACCATCTCTATTGACATTTAGGAAGTTCGATCATCCGTCGTTCAACTGAGGAAACATCTCTACTGACATTTAGGAGCTCGTCCGTTATTCAACTGAGGAAAAAATCTCTGCTGACATTTAGGAGACTTCAGTCATCCGTTATTCAACTGAGGAAGACATCTCTGCTGATATTTAGGAGCTTGTCCGTTATTCAACTGAGGAAAACATCTCTACTGACATTTAGGAGACTTCAGTCATCCGTTATTCAACTAACGAATCATCTCTGTTGACATTTAGGAGCTCGCCCGTTATTCAACTGAGGAAAACATCTCTGCTGACATTTAGGAGACTTCAGTCATCCGTTATTCAACCGAGGAAGACATCTATGCTGACATTTAGGAACTTGTCCATTATTCAACTGAGGAAAACATCTCTACTTACATTTAGGAGACTTCAGTCATCAGTTATTCAACTGAGGAAAACACATATGCTGACATTTAGGAGCTCGTCCGTTATTCAACTGAGGAAGACATCTCTGCTGACATTTAGGAACTTGTCTGTTATTCAACTGAAGAAAACATCCCTACTGACATTTAGGAGACTTCAGTCATCCGTTATTCAACCGAGGAAAACATCTCTGCTGACATTTAGGAGCTCGTCCGTTATTCAACTGAGGAAAGCATCTCTGCTGACATTTAGGAGACTTCAGTCATCCGTTATTCAATTGAGGAAGACATCTCTGCTGACATTTAGGAACTTCGTCCATTATTCAACTGAGGTGAAAGCTTCATAGCTTGAATTCTGTGAGAATTTGATTGTATCTTTCCTGAAAGGTAAAGGTTAGCTGTATGTAATGCATGATATGTATCAAGCAATGATGTTCTCAAAATAAATGAGATTGTGTTGTATGATGCGTATATGCATGTGTCATGATGTATAGAAATGTGATGTTTTTAGTTGGGGAAAATAAATCCCGGATAGCTGCTGGAGATAAGAGTTGAATTCTTCATTTCCGCTGGGGATAGCGAATGAAGATGATTGTGAGAATAAACCTGCAGGAGAGGATAACTCTGCTGGGGAATAAACTGACAAGGAAATGACTCTGTGGGGAGGACCTGTTCTGTTGAGGATTCTGCTGATAAATTCAGCTGGGGATGAATTACCGTTGCCGGTGGTAATGAACCCTGTTGGGAATTGAGTTTCTGTTTGTGAAAGGAATGAATGCCGCTGGGGATGATCTTTCAGTTGCGACTTCACTGGGAATAACCTTTTAGACTCTACTGGGGACAATCTTCCAGAGTCAACTGGGGATAATTTTTCAAACTCCGCTGGGGCTGGTCTTCTATACTCCGCTGGGGATAGCCTTATAGACTCCGCTGGGGATAGCCTTCTAGACTCCGTTGGGGATAGTCTTCCAGACTCCATTGGGGATAGACAAACTCTGCTTGGGGAGAATGTTGATGATTCATTCGCGGTTGCGAGCCTCAACTGGGGAGAATTAACACCATCTTCTCTCTCTTACTCTGCAGGGAGTGAATGTTATTGGGACGCATGCTGAGGATATGACGATGACTTTGCATCGAGACTTTTCTGTCCTTGTTTCTGCGGGAGAATGTGCCTGTTAAGGCCTTGTGGATCGAGTATTATCCCAACCTATGAGGTGCTTGGTAACTGCCGATTAAAATGACAAATCTTCTTCTGGTAGGCAAGTGACGAGATGATGGGACATAGTCATACGCTTTAATCCCTAACTTTTTCCTGGACTATCTTTTCAGATTTTTAGTCCACCGGGATACCCTTTTTTGCCCAAGCCGCCTTTTCAGGTTTTCGGCTTGCCAGGTGTACATATCTCTTTGTTTTTATCCCTAATTTTGCCCGAACCTTTTTGGTTCGCCGGGATGCCCTTATTTTTGCTAGGTGTGTCAACCTAGCGGGTCTTTGTTCATGTGCAGTATTTTCTGACCATGTCCACGCTCTCAGAGCGTAGGGAGTTGTCACTGTCGGTAGTGTCATGTTTCCATACTACCAGAATATGTTCGTTTGATCATGCAAGATTCGTTGCGGGAATCCATGTCTAATGCCCCAAGTGACTCAAATGGAGATTTGCCCCTGTCTATTTGGCATCTTTGAGAGATTCTCTGAATCTTGACTTGACTGCCCTAGATGATGGACAATGATCATGCCGTGCCCCTTGGTTGGAAGTGTTTTTCCACTTGAGGTGATCTTTTTTATTGAGAAGGTTTTTTGTTCACTAGATATTCGTCGTGCGGGTTTCTCTGCTGTTTGAACAAATAGTCATATGCAAACAATGTTATTTTAAGAATGTAAAGCTTATGTATGTCTTAAAGTTTTTGAAAATGCATTTTTCAGTAAGATAGGAAAATTTTGTAAAATGTGACGTCAACTCAGGATTTACAACAAGCACTACAGGAATCAGGATACCTTTTGTAACAGTATGCTTTCGAACTAACCCATGCTTTAGCTAGGACTTTTAAGGGTTATAACGGGGCCTGGTTCACGGTTTTAGAAACAAAGGATAAAGGCTCAAATTTTATTTGTACCCACCCATTCTTCGTGATGTTCTTCGATCCTAAACTCAACTAATTATGCATTTAGATCCCGTTTGAGTCTTTGCTCTGATATTCTAGTAATGGTTTGGATACTGACAGTTTATTTTGAACAGGCAGTCATTTTTGTTGAGAGTTTGTAGGATCTCTTTCTTTTTTATTTTATTATCCCTGTCTTTTGCCTGAACTGTTTCTTTTGTGATTACAGTCAGCGGGATGCCCCAGTTTTGTAAGTCTCCTTCATAGGTTTTGACTTAATGGGCTTTTATTTTTGAGAGATAATGACTGCATGTCCTGACGATTATAAGGAACCATCACCATCTTTTATTTTGGAAGGACCTCTTTGATGCCATTCATTGTGCACCCGAATTAACTGAGAAACTACCCTGCCCAGGTTGTGATTAAGGGTTTTAATTTGTGTGAAAATAAAAACTCCAACTTATTTGGCTCAAAGGGGTTGACTAGGGATTATCTTCCTTATAACTCCACTATTTAGGATTTGAAACAACGCCTGTACATCGTCAGCGGGGTCTGTTCAAAAGCATACTGTAGAGATTTTGATATCATTTTCGTCATCCTCCTTCTAAAGGCTTAGAATTTTTTAATCGAGAGTTAAACATCACAAAAAATGAAATCAATTTGAATATAGTGAATACAAATGGATTGATTCAAAACAGACATATGCAATGCATTGATGAAGTAACAAAATTTGACATGAAGAAATGTTTGAACAATCAAAAGAAAATTACACATTGAAAATTCTAATGAACAAAAGTCTTCTCGTCTGGTCTTGTCACTTCAGAGGACGTGCCTTGGAGGGATGGTAGAAGAACTCAACCTGACCATCTTGTGTAAACTTCAGCACTCCTTTATCAATCAAGTCCTGAATTTTATTTTTCAATGCCCAACAGTCATCCATATCATGCCCCAGGCTATTGGAATGGTATGCACACCTAGCATCAGGATTGAACCTTGGGGAGGATATGTGGGGATTTTGAGGAGGGTCCCTTAGCGTCAACAGATTCAATCTCAACAGGTGCTGTAAAGCTTGGGACAGCGGCATGTTAAGCTAAGTGAACTACCTTTTGGGCGTATCTGGCTTACTCTGATCAACCCGTTGTTTTTGGCGAGGTTGTTGTTGGACTCGTGATGTATTAGAAATTTGGGAAGGTCCATTTTTCACCAAACCAACCTTTTGTCTTCTTGGAGGTTGATCAATGACTTGGTCCCCGGCCTCGACTGTTTGCTTCATACTGTTGTATCTGTCTTGATGAAGCTGGTTGATAATGGTTCTCAGCTCTTCTTGTTCCCGAGATACGCCTTGGATAAGAGCCATCTGCCCCAGCATCTGGGTTTTCATGGCACCTAACTCAGCTTGCAGTTGTTCCAGCCGTTCATCCTTATTGTCTTCAGGACTTTTCTTGACCAAGTTCCCGACGAGGAGTGTTTTCAACTCTTCCTGCCCCTTGGATAGGTTTAGGAATACGTCCCTGAACTGAGCTTCTTGAGTTTGAAGATCTTGGTTGTCTTGTTGGAGAGCCATTGCTGAAATAAACAGCGAGAACATGAGAGACCTGTACTGGGAGACCTGTTATGCAATGATATGTATGATATATGTATGCAATGTTTTCAAGGATCTCGCAGGGTAAACAAGAAACTGTTAGAATTTTAATTTTGCAGCTTTGATTGAAGAAACTTCGTGTCATCAAGAGTCCTTCTTCAAGAGTCAAGCTCACCATATCGAGTGGGTCATAGCCACTGACTCAAGTTATCGTGATTTGATTTCTAGACAACCTTGGCTAAAGGAAAATAAATCCCCTTTGTCCCTTGCTAGATGTTTGATTTACCATAACATGCATCACAAACCCTTGAGATTCTTGAAATGGTTAAGGAAATGCTATGGTATGATGTTATGATGTGTATGCTATGCGTTTAAGCAAATGCGAGGTGATGTAAGTAAGTAAATCCGGCAAGAAATCCAAGTTATTGGATGTTGTTAGATAATAAACATGTGCAAGTAGTTCAAGTTGAAAGCACATAAGTCACACAATAACCCATAAATTTCAGGCTAGCATGGAGTTTAGGTACTACCCTCTTGCAGTTTAGTTGGTTCAACCTATCCTAGTAATAGTAATCGGGTTCTAGAGGTTCTCAATATCACTGACCATCCTCGATCGGTCATAATTCTAGTTTAGCAACCTTTTCTTGCGGCCAGAATCATCGCGAGAGTATGGTCTCAATGACTGTAGCATACTACTACTTTTCTATGGCCAAGTTGGTCAATTATAGGTTCTAAGGTCAGTTGATGCTTAATGACCCATTAGCAGCCCCGTACTCTCCTTGTTCCTCCACAAGGGATATCAATACCAACTAATATGTCACACCAACGTAGCTACCGCTTTAACTGTATCGGTCTACGCTGTACAGTTCCCTCACAGTCTATTGCTACTTACCTAAAAGGTATCCCCAGATCCGGGTTAGGATCTATAGTAACTCTGATACAAAGCCCACAAAGATAAAGCATACAAATCAAACAATTGAAAACAATATGATGAACTAATCCTAAGGTACACCCCACTTATTAAGTCCCCAGCAGAGTCGCCAGTTCTGTGATACGGTGGCCAGAACCGGGCTCGTGTTTCCCTATTTTGTTAAGGAAATTATTGGTTTGCGTTTTTCGTTTGTGTTCGCAAAATGTCGCGGTAAGCAAGAGTCGCCACTGTTTTTTATTTTATCCAACAAGGAAAGGAAAAAAGCACAAAAAAATTACTTTTTCGAGATATTTCTGAGTACGGGGGGTAGATTATAGAAAGAGAAGGTATTAGCACCCTTTCTATCCGTAATTATCTACGGGCTCTTAGGTACTTGTTCATTATTTTCAAAATTGTTTTCTTTGTGTTTGTGGGCTTTGAAAAGTTTTTGTTTTAACTTCGATTTAACTCTTGCTTCTGTCTTCAAGAGTGTAATGAAGTGTTTTGAAAACTTGTTTGTAAAGAAGTGTAAGTGTGAAAAATTTGTTTTGGAATGAGCAAGTACTTAAGAACTGATCTACCTACTCGAAAAAAGAATCTTTCTATGTTCGTTTCCTTTAGGTAACGCTATCCCACTATGGGTGAGTAGGTAGCACCATCATTGGAGTTTGAGGGACAATTCGAAAGGGACGTACGGTCACTAAAGCAATGTTAGGACGTCTTAGTAGTAACCCTAATGTCCTAGATATTTTATTCGAGGCAACAATATCCGAGGCAACCTTTCTGAGGCAACTTTGATCTTTGGACAAAAGGACGACCACTAAAGCATCCTATACTCAATGACTGTTTACCGAAGGCAACCAAGTGGGAGTGTACCCTAGGAGTGCGCATGTGCGAATGATTCAATTTCAGTTTATTTATCTTTGCACATTTAGGGTGATCTAACTGTTTTAAAAATTAGTCATACATTCTTGTCATGCAAACCCTAATTATTCATACATCTAACAGTTAATAATTTGTGGAATTTAAAATGCGGAAATTAAACTACGCTATTACAAGGCTTCGGGTATTTACATAGCCAAAAACAAACCCTTTGAAAATTAAAAGCAGTAAAGTAAATAAATGTCCTAATTAAAATTATTACAAACTGTGAGCAGATACAATAATTGGATAAAAATAATAAAGTGCGCGATGACAAATTAGATCGAATGCAAAACTAGGGTTTTGACCCTTCTGTCCTAATTTAAAAGAAAAATGTTTTTTTGTTGTTTTTAATATTTTTTAAGAAAAGAATTAAGTTTTTTCTAAATTAAATACTAAATTAATTAGTTAATAAATTAATTAACGAAAATAATTAAATGACATATTTTTGGGTTTTTGTTATTTTAGGAAAGAAATAAAAATAATTAAGTTAGTAATAAAACCTATTTATTCTAATTAATTTTAATTATTTGCAAAAAATAAATTAAAGTTATCTAATTAATCAAACCTAATTAAATTAATTAATTTATTGATGAAAAATAATATTCTAATTTTAATTGAACATAATTTTTTTTTTGATTTTTTAATAAAAAGAAAATAATTTTTGGTTAGTAATTAAATAAATAAATAAAATAAAACAAATAAATAAATAAAGATGAAGAAAGAAAATGGGCCTGAGTTTAGCAACTTTGGGGAGGTGTGGATAGCAGAAACTGGGCCCATTAATGGAGGTCCATGTTGACTTTTAGGATCCAATGTATTGCGTTTGACTGGGCTCATGACGCACCTTTAGTGGTGGTCATCAGATTTGGCCATCTGGCCATCTGGCAGGCTGAGTGATGAGGATACATGATGGTCCTTAGGCTTGCAAACGCGCTGGATAACCTGAAAGAAATTGAAAAAAGCACAAATGTTGGAGGCAGGGGTCGAACCCCTAACCTCATGCACTCCAACACCTTAAGTGCTTGCTTGGTTGCCACTGGGCCAGTTGTCTTTGTTGTACATAAGATAAATAATAAACATAATATATGAAACAAGCGCAGTAATGGAAATCTAGCGCGAAAATTCAAACAAGCCAATAGGAGGGTGCCAACAAATCGTCTCTTTCCTCTCTCCGTGGGTAAAAGTAAAACACTTTTACCTACGGACGTTTTGTCCGTCGCTATAGGCCGTGTTCATTCCAAAATCTTCTATAGGTAACATAAATGACATCTAATGCCATGGTTGTGTTCGTCTCCTCATCCTGAACACAATGGTACCCCTTACGAAGGCCAATTTTCCCAGTAATCAAAAACCCTAAAACAAAGCTCTGAAACCTAGCAATGGTGATTTACAGTATAGGCCATATAAATGAAATTGAATGATGCAAAAAGTTTGCATATGTTCCATAGATCAAGAATATGCAATTAATTCATGTTAACAATGCTTGTATTACGAGATACGAATTCAAGAACAAGGGTATGTCATGAGCGACTTACCATGCGTTTTGGGACTGGAATGGACTTGTTCTTGATTGCTTTAGCTTACTGGGAGTCCCAGGAATCGATTGGGATTGTTCAAAGGTCCTCAAACTGCCTCCAAATGGGATTTCGATCTCACACTTTTCTTGATTTTTTTTTCCAGTTTTGGTTCTTGCTTATACGCCTGTCTCTAGCCTCTTTTTAGGTTTGCCTCGTCTCCTTATGTACCAAGCAATGCATTAGGGTTGATAACTGCATCCAAATCTTTCTCCTTCAATGATTTTGATTTGATTTGATTCACCTTTAAAATCTTTCCAAACATGGCCTAAATCAATCTTTTTGTTCACACTATGCATTTACACGAGTTTGAATGATTGGTATCTGTAATTTAAGACCTGAAACAATCACCAAATCTTTAGTTATCAATATTTTTGATTTTATGTGATTTATTTTGATTTAAATTGAATTAATTCAAATCAAAATCAAAATAAATAATAAAAACAAGATATGGACAAGTGGCAAAGGCTAGAGCTCTTGGGATATGTTGCCAACTCAAAACAAGTGAAAAAGATTGGGCCCATTTGGCAAAATTTGAAGTTTTAGGGATAGTTAACTTTTGGCAATTTTGCAAAAAAGGTCAACTTCATCAATGCATAACTTCCTCAATTTTGACTCTTTGGAGGTGTTCTTGGACTTTTTAGAAAGCTTGAGATGTCCTCTAATAAACCCTTTTGGTCTAATCTCATTTTGATATTCCATGCTCATGTATGAATCTTTTACAAAAAAGGTGTTTTTGTTGACTTTTCAAAATGACCTATAATGTCCAAATTCATAACTTCTTGTGAGTGCATATTTTGAACTTGGGAGATGAAGATGGATTGTAGGTAATTGCATCCTATTAAAAATGAGATTTTGATGGGTCATTTATCATAAAGTATGAGAAAGTTATGCTTGGTCAAAGTTGAGTTAACTTTTCCTACAAAACCCTAATTTAGCAACTTTTGAGTCTTGATGAATTATGAGCAATCCTTGATGAATCATGATCAACCCTTGATCAAATGATGAAATATCCTTCAAAATGAGAATGTTGACCAAAAATCTTGAAGTTTGACTGTATGTAGGCCACAATTGACCTTTGCCTTAGTACAGTCGATTTTTGGACCTTTGAGCAATTGACTGAGCAAACTTCCTCTGCAAGGCTTGAAACTTTACATGGATGATCTTTAGAACAAATTAGGACATTGGTAAGAACTTGGGATTACTTGGACTCAAGTATCTTGATGAAACATGAAACCCTAATTTGAGGTAGACTGCCTTAGGAGAGAGCTTGTCTGGCCAACCCTTGGACTACCTTGAGCAACTTGTGGATCTTTCTTGAAATGTTTTGAGAAATATGGGAGGGAAAATTTTGGGGTACAACAATGCTTAATTAATTAAAACCCTAATTAATGTTGATGAAGAAAGAAATTATTAATTAAAATAAAACCTAAAAATGCCTTAATTAATTTTGATTAAAAAAAGAAATTAATTTAATTATTAAAGAAATAAATTAATTTAATTATTAAAAAAAATTTGATTAGTTAAATTAATTAGAAAACTATTAAAAACCCTAAAAGTCTAAATCAATTTTAATTAATTAAACTAATTATATTATAGAAAAAGTAAATAAAAAAAAGGATAAAAATTGGGCCTGAAACATCAACAAGGGAGGTGCTGGGAAGTAATTCGCTAGACCCAAAGAGGAAAGGCCCAATACATTGGCTGGAGTCTGCGTGCTCCTGTGCTTTTCTCCAGGGAGGGTTTACCATAGGCGCGTAGATCTGGAGCGCTGGATCTTCTGATCAATTGTGATGACCAAATTTGATGATAAAATAAGTTGATGGTGCATGGTGAAAGATAGACGGCATGTACTAGATCTGTAAAAGAGAAAATATGTGAAAAATATTGCGAAGCGCCAAGATCGAACCCACGCCATGGGACAGGTGTGCCTTAACGTGTGCTGTTTGCCACTCGGGTGGATGTACATTCGTTGTTATAATTGAAACAAAATACATATAATATGAAAACTCTACATGAACCGAAGAGGCATCAGAGCCCTAGCTCCGGTCGTCTTCTTCGATAAACTCTTTTTCTCAAACCTGTAAAACAACTAATATCAGCAATCTAGGGGGCCCTACCGCCCCTAAATCAGGGTATGTGAGTTCAATGAGATGATTATTTTGGCCTGAATTGTAAGGGTTTAAGAGCTATAAATAAAATTGCATGGATCGGTGCAAACATGGCTTTGCCCTATCCGGCCATTATGGGACTCTCATGATTGGTCATTCCTGCATTGTTGAACCTCATGATCATGTTAAATGAGTTAGTACACATTGAAACGTAAGGAAAACAAATATATGAAATTCATGTAGTGCCAAAATCGATGGGGCATATATGTGTGCTTTTACACCCTTCTGATCATGGAAATCAATTCATCCTTACCCTCTTGTGTCTCTGGAAGTGAATGGACTGGTTAGGAGGCCTTGAAATTAGCTATAAGCTAGGGTTTGAAGGTTGCCCTAGTTTGACAATTTTGTGACTTTTTGGGAGACATTCTTGCACAAGGTTTTTCGTGGCCTCTTGTATGACTTTGATGAGAATATATAACGTGGAATTAGGTCAGAATATATGGTCTTGGACTTGTGTAATGAACCTTGCCTTGTTTTATCTTATTTTGACTTTTAAAATAATAAAAAATCAAAAATAAAATATAATAAACCAAAGGAAGGTGTATGAACAAGTCTTGATGTGCATAAGGAGTGTATTACACACTTGGACTCTGAAATAATAGCCCAATAGCCCAAAATATCAAGTTTGCTCAATTTGAACTTCATGCATTTGCTCAAAATTTCCCAACTTGTAATAATCATAACTCCTTAAATTTTCATCTTTTGAAGGTGATCTGTGAATTTTTGGAAAGCCCAAGATATCCTTCATAATCTCTATGTTGATCATTTTTTCATTTGAATATTTTATCTTGTTGTAAGTTTCCTTGACAAAAAGTGTATTTTTGTTAACTTTTAGAATGACCTATAATGTTTTGGCCCATATCTCTCAAATGAAGCGTTTTTTGGACTTGAGCTTAGAGAGATAAAGTTGTAGAGAATTGAATTTCATTCACAATGAGCCCTGGTTGAGTAAAATCTAATGAAGTATGTGAAAGTTATGCTTGGTCAAAATTCAGTTGACTTCTCCTTAAGGAAACCCTAATTTGGCAACTTTTGACTTTTGATGGTTTGAGAGTTTTCCTTGATGAATTATGATCAACCCTTGATCAAATGATGAATATGACTTCAAAATCTTGGTGTTGACCAAAAATGTTGAGGTTTGACTATATGTTGACCACAATTGACTTTTTACCTAATACAGTTGATTTTTTAGTCATCTGAGCAATTGACTGGGCCAAATTATGATGCAAAGCATGGAACTTGGTATGAGAATTCTTGGAGACCTATAAGAAACTATGAAAACCACTTGAAGCCTTAGAAACTCAATATTCCTTGAGAAAAGTGAAACCTTAGTTGTAAGTCCATTATTTAGGAGGAGAATTTGTCTGATCAATTCTTGAGCAACCTTGAGCATTTGTGAACCCTAGGAG
This sequence comes from Vicia faba, assembly GCA_948472305.1. Lineage (NCBI taxonomy): Eukaryota > Viridiplantae > Streptophyta > Magnoliopsida > Fabales > Fabaceae > Vicia > Vicia faba. The sequence continues at coordinate 765,257,719 of OX451741.1, read as the reverse complement.
AATGTCTTGAATAAAATGGGAGGGAAAATTTTGGGGTACAACAATTTCCTCTGTTCAATCTTATTAAACCTGAGGAGTTAGATTGGCATGTCCGCCATTCGTGATCTTAAGGTAGAAGAGGATTGAACACTTAAGTGCCCAGAAATTTGCACTTGCATGTGCATGAGGTAACATTGTTGGTTGATAATATTGCTTGAATGTGATTAAAGATTCCATTCGAAGAGGTGACAGAATGTCTTTGGAGATGGGCTTACAGATGCCATCCAAATAATTGTTGATAGGAGTATCAGAAGGAGTTTACGTTTGACTATATCTGAAGAATGCTTTCCAAAATGAACCTCTGGGGAAGGTGCTTAAGTAGCTTCTTGTCAGATTAAGTCTCTGAGGGAAATGATTGTCAGATTTCATCCTCTAAGGTAAATGCTTGTCATGTAGATAATCGCCCCATCTTGTTTCGGGAATTGATCCACAATTTGTTTCTTTTGGTAAACCTGTCATATTCCAAGAATTCATACCACATGGTCATGTTGATAGTTTCCCCATCCTATTTAGGGAGTTAATCTTTGCCTGGTCATAAAGATAGTTTCCCTGTCCTATTTCGGGAGTTAATCTTTTCATGGTATACAAATAGTTGTCTCGTCCTATTTCGGTAATTAATCTTTGACATGCTTTTTGTTGGCGAACCCGTCCTGTTTCAGGAATTCATACCGCTTGGTCGTACATATAGTTTCCTCGTCTTGTTTCTGGAATTAATCTTTGACCTGGTCATCTAGATAGTTGCCCTATCATGTTTCGGGATTTAATTTATGACCTATTTGAGAATTGTTGATGATATTCGTCTGTTTGTAGACTTTTACCTGAAAACAAAGTTAGTCTTTATGCAATGTCATGATATATGTAATTCATTGTGTAATGATGTTCTCAAATTAAATGAGAGAGTGTTATATGCGTTTCGTATGCATATGCTATGATACTTGCAAACGATGTATGTATGTAAGACGTCATTAAACGATTGCTTCATATAACATCTTTGATGGGGGAAATAAATCCATGACCGTTGCTGGGAACGAAGAATATGAATCTTCAATCTTGTTTAGAATGTCTCCGTTGGGGATTCCTTCTTTCTATTTTAAGGATATTCCGCTGAAAATGTTTGACTTCTTGGTGTTGTACCCCAAAATTTGCCCTCCTCTTTTTCCACAAGAAATCACAGCTTCGGGCTTTTCCTGATTTTTCAGACTGGCTCAAGAATCGGTCAAACAGACTTTTCTTGTCAGTCAGACAAAATTTAGGGTTGTCATTGATTTTAAAACAGTTCAGGCAGATTGCTTAGGGTTTGGTTGAGTTGGCTCAGGTTTTGATCAGGCGGATGCTTCTCTAACATTTAATCAAGAATTAGGGTTTTTGTGCGCGCAGAAAGAATCAAGTCTACTGTGCTTTTCAATTTACTCTGGAATATGGACTGAGGTTTCTGATTGAGAATTTATAGTGTTTGATTGAATCATTAAAAGAAAAGGCATGTGGACGTTTTATTTGATTAACTGTGCATTGCTTTGGATAATTGGAGCGCCGGGTTTATTATTGATTGATGCTAAGACCACAGTGTTTATCAATTGTTTATTTATTTTAAGTTAGAATAATTGGAATTTATTTCCATTTTATTATAATTTAAGAATTATAAACAATTAGATAAACATTTGAAGAAGAATTAAAAATGAATGTCAATAAAAAGACTTTTTTATTTATCTTTGATTATTTGTACAATTGTTATTTAAATACAGTAATAAATTACAAAGTATTTACAATAATAATGTTACAATGATTAAAAGGAAAATAAAACTATGTCCTAAAAATTCCTAAGTCTTCATCTTCTATCCAATGCTCCCTTGTTGCCCAATTATTTTTCATCTGCAAAACAAAGAAAAAGAAAAAGTCAAAAGCAGATGAAATGAAATTAAAAGCAGATAAAAATTGGATTCATCATTAAAAGCAACTGGCCGGAATCAGTTTGCCCTCTCTGCAAATCACGAGATTGCTCTCGGTTCACAAAGAAGGATAGAATGTCTTGCAAAAATGTGAAATGCACCAATTCAAAGTTTATCAAAACATACTGCATAAATCCAAAAATTGTCAACCAAGTTTCCAAACAGCATGTACAAGTATAAAGGCAAACTGAATCACATTTCCAAACTAAGCCAAAAGTTGTCAAAAATTGTCCAAGGATGCCAAAAGTACCAAACTCCAAAAGCTGTCAATAAAGTACACAAAGTATGAAAGAAATATGGAAAATATGCAGAGGAAAGGGACAAGTGCAAGCAATGTTCATGTACATCATCTTCCTAGGCCAATTGCTTTTTCAGAAAAGACAAAATTAAGCAATAAAAATGCTTTCTTTAATCTGGAGAGAGAAGGAGAAAAAAAAAGCAGCTTACAGTACAGCAGGCTAGAGGCTAAACAAAAGATATAAACAGGATGTATCAGAACACATAGAGAGAGGAGGCAGAAGGCATACAGCAGAAGAAATAATAAAGAGTGAAAACCTCAAGCCTTGCAAACCTGTTCAAGCATTGACCAAGTTCAAAAAGAACGAATATACAAAAAATATAACAGCTCCTACCTTTCAAAGACCACAAGGCTAAGACCTTGGAAGATATAAAACAAAAAGCCATCAACCTGCATAATATATATCTCAGAAGCCACACAAAGCCTAATAGCCTCCAAGATTATCAAGCCTAAAAAACCAGAAACAAAAGCCACAAACTATATCAAATATCAAAAAGTCCGAAGCCTTTCAAAGCTTCAAGCCTAAACCTGCACCATTAAACCTGTAAACTGTCATCAAGCCTGAAGCCTCAACAAAAGCCATAACCTCAAGGCCCTCAAGCCTATAACCTGTTTTCAAGCATACAAAGCCTATAACCCCAAACCAGAACTACAAGCTCAACCTTCAAAGCCCTTTCCAAAACCAGAATCAATCCAACACAACATACCAAATATCTCAGCATATCAACATATAAGCATATTGAAGCAACCAAGCCCTCAGAACTGTGATTCATCACTGGGCAAAAATCATCAAAGCCAGCATACAGAAGCGAAGAAGAGAAATATTCAAATCAATATCAGCACTTCATCAAGCAAGCATATCAGAAGGGCTAGCATACAAGCATCTCGGGGGCAAGTAAAAGAGAGGAAAATGAGTGAAACAGATGAAGCCAAGCAACTCAGATTCAATCAAGCCAAACGAGCTCTCAGAACTGTAAAGTTCATCCTCGAGCAACGAAACCAAGATTTCAACTAGCATACGAAGCAAACAGAAGAGAGAAAGAAGTGTCAAAGCTAGGGTTTTCAGTACCTTCATCATCAAACCAAAAAGCAAATACAAAATATCGGGAAGAGCAAGCTCGCGCATCACGTTCCTCCGCCTGGCCGTCCAAAGCACCTCCAAACCACCGTCCTCCTCCGTCTCCAACAAAGGTAGTATTTCTTCTCCCTCTTTCCACCTCCCATATGAACAAAAAGACCTAAAATCAGAATCCATAATAAAACATGCGATAGAATTTCGAAAACCCAAAGAATGAAATCATTACCTGTGTACAACATCACTGAAAAATCCATGGAGGGAAGAGGAATTAGCGATGGCGCTTGGTGTCCAGGGATGGAGAGGAGTTCAGGACTTGGCTCAAAGGGACGATGAAGGAGAACGAAGACGAAGTGAACGGCACCGCGGTGTAGCTTGCTGTAACCCTTATGTCCCAAATGAACAAACACTCTGAAACCCTAAAACAAAATCTGGTGAAGTGTCATGGGCCTTGCCCTTTTCGTTTGCCTTAGGCCCATTTCAATTGGCACCCCCTTGTCTCAGCCTTTTGCATTTTGATTGGACCATAAACCCCCCATAAGGCCCATTTAACCCTTTAGCTTTTTTATTCTTCAAACTAACTAATTCTTTTTTTTACATACCATATTTTTTTGTTTTGTTAAATAAACTAACACCCTTTTTTTTTACATCACATTTTATCAACTATTTGATTTTCTTTTTATAACATAACTCAATTTTGTTCATAAATTAAATAATACATTGACTCCTTTTTATATAAAACCTGTTTAATTACTTTTTTATTTTAGTTAGTTAAAAATACATAAGAATTGAATTTAGAATTAGATAACCCTTTTTGTATATAAAACATTAATCCATAAAAAATAGAACTTAAAACATTTTCTTTTCTTTTATTAAAATCTTTTGTTTTGTACATATTAACAAAAATACCAAAGATAACCATACAAAATAAATAAGCAATACTTAATTCTTCATTAAATTAAACATCATTCTCACTTGTAAATAAATCACATACACATTCACAATACACATTTTATCTTTCTTATACATTGATACATTTGCTTGTCCCTTTTTACATTGCTATTACTTTACATTTGAGATTGCGATTGATTCGATTTGGTTGTAAATATTTGTCTCATCCCCATTTGTAAATATTTGTACCCCCACTCCCGGATACCCATTTGTAATAGCGTAGACTTTAAATTCCCGCAATTTATCGCTTTCAAATATACCATGGTTAGACCTAGGGTTTGTATGTAAATAAAATCAAAATCTAGATAACCTAATACAAATATAAATGCATGACAATCAATACACATTCACACTTGCACCCCTAGGGTAATCCCGCTTGTTGCCTTCCAAAATGGGCCATGCTTGCACGTTGAGTATCTTTGGCAAAACAAAACAAATCAAATGATCATGGTCCCTCGATGATGCTTTCGAAAGTTGCCTAATCAAAATGATCATAGTCCCTTCAAGAAAATTGCCAAAGATACTTGGCACCATTGCATTCATGGTCCATACGATGACCCGCGCCCGTCCCGTTAACATCCTAACGCAAGATTGCCCACCAAATACAATGGTGGAACAAAATTGTTAAAAGGGTTAAAAACATGAGAAAAACCTCTGAGTACAATAGGGGTAGACAACTCTTAGTTACTTGATCAAACTTGCAAAAACACTTGCCTACTTTTCAAAACCACATTCCACAAACACTTTCAAAACAAACTTCCAAAAACATTTGAAACATCTTTTCGAAAAGATACACACCTTTGTATATACTCAAACACGAGTCATTACAACGGTTGCCTAGACAAGGCGTCTATTTCAAAACATTTTCAAAACACACACACACCACCATTTCAAACAATTGAAAATCAAGGCAAGTGATCTAAAACCAAGTAACTAAGAGCCCATGGATAACCATGGATGAAAAGGGTGCTAATACCTTCCCTTTTCATAATCTACCCCCCGAACCCACAAAACATCTCAAAAGGTTTTTCCTGTGCTTTTTAACCTTTCCGTAGGATAAAATAAAAAGTCGGTGGCGACTCTTGCTAAACCGAACAAGTGCGAAAACAAATGCAAAAACCCAAGTCAGTTCTCCCACCGTATCACAGAACTGGCAACTCTGCTGGGGAGAAATTTAAAAGTGGGGTTACCTTAGGGTTTTTAGATCACCCTCTTGCATGATTAATTGTTTGCTTTGATTGCTTTACCTTTGTGGTTCTCTTGTTTGGGCTTGAAATCCTACACCCGGATTTGGGAAACATTCATAGATAGCAATACGTTGTGGAAACTGTGCGGGGTATACCGACACGGTTGAAGCAATAGCTATATTAGTGCGACATATTTGTGAGTACCGGTAACCCTTGAGTTCAATCAAGGAGAGTACGGGGCCGCTGAGTGATGTCACTAAGCACTAATGACCTAGAACCTTACTTGACCATCTTGGCCTTTTATTAGGTGTAGTGAGATGACCGGATTTGGTGCAGTCCGAAGTTGGCAGATACTCGATACTACACTCATTGAGGGTTGTTTTCTTGGAATATTTTGGTCGCTAGTTAAGTGGCTAAACCAAAACAATGAACATGGAAGAGAATCCAATGATATTGAGCTCCTTAGAACCCGGTTACTATTTATAGGACAGGTTTTTAAGCCAACTACACTCAAGAGGGTATTTACCTATGAAACCCCATGCAAGCCTGGAACTAGGGTTTTATGTGAATTGCTTGTACATGTGTTTTTGCATACATCATAAACATCATAAGGCATCATAGGCATCATAAACATCAAGGGTTTGGATCTTCACCTTTGTTCTTGTTTTGTAGGTCATGGAAATTCCTCGCAGGAAAACTATCCAAGTCAACCTTGTGAGGATCCCTCCTCAACTCAAGGAGCTCACATCCAGAATTCCCGAAAGCTCTCCCTTCAGTGAAAGACATGGTAGACTTCTCAGCCTAGTCAACACCAGCATTGAAGAGGACATGATGAAGGTTTTGTTCCAGTTCTTTGACCCCCTTCACCACTGTTTCATATTCCCCGACTACCAATTGGTGCCCACTTTGGAGGAATTTTCTCAACTCCTGAGAATTCCTATTCTTAATCAACTACCTTTCAACGGTACGAAAAAGGAACCAAAGCCTGAAGATGTTGCTCAAGCACTACACTTGCAACCATCTGACATCAAGGGGCATTGGGAAACTAGAAGCAGTGTCAAAGGCTTCTTGGCGAAATTCTTGTTTGAGAAGGCACAAGAGTGTTGGAATTCCTTGGATCTACAAGCCTTTGAAGAAATTGTGGCACTCCTCATTTATGGGTTGGTCTTGTTCCCAAATCCTGACTAGCTTATAGATGTCAACGCCGTTAAGATCTTCTTATCCAGGAATCCAATACCAACATTGCTTGGGGACATCCTCCACTCATTTTACACACGAACAGTGAGAAAGAGAGGTGTTCTCATGTGCTGTACTCCTCTCCTTGCAAGGTGGTTTATTTCGCACCTTCCACAATCTGTTTTGAAGAATGACCAAGGCCTAAGGTGGTCACAACGGTTGATGACCCTCACTCACTCTGATGTACATTGGTGCTCTCGGTCCAGAGAAAATGTCATCATCGTCGATCATTGTGGAGAGTTCCCTAATGTTCCATTGCTTGGCATTAGAGGGGGCATTACCTACAACCCTTGTCTAGCTTTGAGACAGTTTGGATATGCACGGAGGGATGGCCCTCATGACATGCTGATTCCTGACATAGTTTTTGACTTCGACAACGATGCGCAAGGACTTCGCCAAAGATTCATCAGAGCTTGGAGGATGCCTAACAAGGTAGACAGCAAGACACTGGGGCACAAGAATTCCATCCCTCTTGAGCCTTATCTCAAGTGGGTACGAACCCGAGCCCAGAGTCTAATGATGCCTTACCCTCATATTCTCCCTGTGATTAAAGAGCCCGTTAAGGAAGGTGAGGTTCCCTACACCATCTTATATCCTGACATGCCAACGTCATGGGAGGAGATACAGAGGAGTTGGATCCAACTCAAGGAGGAACAAAATACTTTTGAAGCCAACTTCTACGCCAGTGAGAAGAAGGTTTTGGAGCTTACCCGCCGACTCCATGAGGAAGAGACCCTCAACACCTACATCGCGCCAAAGAGGATGCGCAACGTCTTTTTACCATGAGAAGTTTTTGTAATATTTGGCCCATGAGGCATTTATGTACTAACAAATTTTCTTCTTATTAATATGACGTGTGTTCTTTTTGTCTGCAACAATTGTGAATTTCTAAATCCTTGAATGCATTGCATAAATAAACATATCATTCATCATGTGCATAAGCAGGTCTCCACACCAGGTTTCCTTATATTTCTGCTGTTTATTTCAGTAAGATGGATCTCGAGCAGACAATCAAAGATTTGCAGTCTCAAAACTCACAGTTTCAACATCTCCTGATGACCTTGGCAAAGGGTCAGGAGGATCTAAAAGCCCTGCTTGGGAACAAAGAGCAGGTGAAAAAAAAGAAGAAAAGAGTCGGGGTGGCTACCCTGGGAAGAAGGTTTGAGGGTGAAGCCAGAAGAGTTCTTGAATTTCCCCCTACATCTGAAGAGGGAACCAGTAAAGGAAAAGGGGCTGCGGTACCGTCTGAATCCGAAGCTGAAGAGGAAGAGGCTGAAGAAGATGAAGACTACTCAGAACAACAATACCCGCCGGCCGATGACAAATACAAGAGTTTGGAGGACAGGTTAGCAGCTATGGAGCTGCAGAGAGTTCCCGGCTTAGATTTCGAAGATTTGGGATTAATTGCTGGAATTGTGATCCCCCCGAAGTTTAAAGTGCCAGTTTTTGCAAGATATGATGGGCTGTCTTGCCCAAAGATGCACCTAAGGTCGTATGTCCGAAGAATCCAACCTCACACATATGACAGAAACCTTTGGGTACACTTCTTTCAGGATAGCCTGTCTGGCACACAACTGGATTGGTTCTACAATCTTGAGAGATCAGAGGTACATAGTTGGGATGATCTGGAAGCTGCTTTTTATCGCCAATATCAGTATAACTCTGACCTGGCACCAACCCGTACTTAGCTACAGAGTATGGGGATAGCCTCAGGTGAGGGATTCAAGGAATATGCCTAGAAGTGGCGCGATCTGGCCGGAAGAGTGCAGCCACCTCTTTCTGATAGAGAACTTGTTGATATGTTCCTGGGGACCCTGTCTGGTCCATTCTTTAACCATCTGATCGGTAGCTCTTCCGCAGGGTTTACCGAATTAATTCTGACTGGCGAGCGGGTAGAAGCCGGTATCAAGAATGGGAAGATTCAGAAGGATGCCTCTGCATCTACGACTGTTAATAAATCATTTCCGGAAAAGAAGGAAACATCTGTTGTGTATTCTTAGAGAGGAGCAGGAAGAAATGAGCGCCGACCGACTGTGGGGGCCGTGATGATCTAGAATCCATAAAACGATCAGCCTCGCAATAACTAGTCCAGACCTAAACAGCAATGGGGAGAACGGCCACCACGGCAGTTTACCCGCATCAATATGACACCTGCGTAAGTTCTTCCACATCTGTTGAAATTGAATCTCACCAAGATTAGGGAAGCACCGAAGATTGTGAATACTGCTTCACCGCACTATCATCCCAATGCTAAATGCGCCTACCATTCCGATAGCGTCGGACATGACACAAACGATTGTTGGGCGCTAAGAAATAAAATTCAAGACTTGATAGATGCAAAAGAGGTGGAGTTCGATGCTCCAGAGAAGCCAAACGTGATATCTGCTCTGATGCCGGAGCATGGTCGAAATGTCCATGCTATTGAGGAAGATTTGTATGTTTCTGATGTCAATGACCTGATAACTCCGCTGTTAACCATCAAGTTAAATCTGCTAAGAGCCGGGATTTTCCCGGGATGCAAAGAAGACTGCTACTGTTGTTACTCTCTGCCATTTGATTGCCCATTACTGAAGAAAGGCATCCAAGGCCTGATGGACAGTCAACAAATTCTGTTTGAAAAGGTTCCTGCTATTCCAACCCTTATTGAAGATGTCTCAATAATCACCATTCACGCCAATCTTTCCAAGGCCGTCAAAAAGCCTGTTAAGATTACATCAGCTACAAAGATTGTTCCCTTGAAAATAACTATGCCTGGGCCTGTCCCCTACAGTTCTGACAAGTCAATACCATGGAATTACGGTGGAGAAATCTACTACCATGGTGTTAAACAAGTTGAAGTAACCGAAGGAAGCTCTGATGAAGAAGATGCCAGCATTGGAAACATTGCTGGTACAAGCAAGATCACCCGAAGTGGGAGAATATTTTCTCCAGAGATTGCCCCCCCAAAGGCATTCTTTGGACCCTCAGCCGCTGCCAGAGTTAATCCTGCACCAATAAAACTTTCCGCCGAAACTCCGTTGATTGAAGAAACTGTCATTCCCGTTGTTGTCCCTCCTACTTCTGTTGATAAAGGTAAAGGGACCCAAGATGAGTTCGTCAGTACGAGGGCTCAAGCTTTGGTCATCCCGGAGACCTCTAGGAAAGAGATGGAGGAGATCCTGAAGATAATTAAAAAGAGTGATTATGACGTGGTAGAGCAACTAGGGCAAACCCCCTCGAAGATCTCCATGTTAGCATTACTTCTTTGCTCTGAGGCACACGCCAAAGCATTGATAAAATTCCTGAAAACAACCCATGTGCCCCAGGAAACCTCTGCAGACCAATTCCAAGATTGCGTGGCCAGCCTTACCGCAGACAACAGTTTAGGGTTATCTGATGCTGACCTGACCTCAAAAGGAAGAAAGCACAACGACGCATTACATGTGTCAGTGGAATGCCAAGGAACTACTCTGGCCCATGTTCTGGTCGACACTGGTTCTTCTCTGAACGTGCTGCCTAAGAAGGCTCTCGACCGATTAGACTGTGAAGGCTTGGAGTTAAGACCAAGTAATATCATTGTAAGGGCATTTGACGGGTCAAAGAGAATGGTACACGGGGAGGTAGACATTCCCATTAAAGTAGGTACAGAAGTGTTCCCCTCAACTTTCTATGTGATGGACATCCGTCCGTCATACTCTTGCTTACTGGGAAGGCCATGGATACATAACGCTGGGGCAGTTACCTCCTCCTTACATCAAATGTTGAAGTACCCTGTCAAAGGACATATCATAACCGTCCACGGTGAAGAGGAATATATGATCAGCCACCTGAACTCCTTTCGGTATGTAGAGGTGGAAGGAGAATTCATTGAAACACCATTCCAGCACTTCGAGGAAGTCTCTCCTGAGGTGGCAGTGGCAAAAGTGGTAGCTGAGGTACCAAAGCAGATGGCCAGGATGGCATCTCTAAAAGACGCGAAAGCTGCAATGAAGGAAGGGAAGAGCTCAACATGGGGTCAGTTGCCTGATATTCCTCACAAAACAGATAAGTTTGGATTAGGATTCACTGCCGCGGGACAGAAAGCTATGCGCCGCTCAAAGGTTGAAAGAACGCCCATCAAGATTTCTCCTTTTGAGATCAACGCTTTGGAGGGTGAAGACAAAGAGGCCAACATTGAAGATTGGATCTACCCAACCATCGAAGGAGGACTACGCAACTGGGAGGCAAAAGACTTTGTCCCCATTACTTTTATTAATCAGTAATTATCTGTCAAACATTTCCAGTTGGTTTGTAATAATTACTTTTGAACAATCTGTACACTACTTTTTCACCTCATGCCTTGCCCGGGGCATGTAGGTCCATTTGTAAGGGTTTTGACTATTTTCATATTCATATGCCATATTTAATGATTCATTGGACGTTTTTCATTGATAAACTGCTATGTTCATTTTCTTTCCTTTTTGCATTTTGTTTGTTTAAGGATGGTTATCCCTTACACACACCCACACTCACAAATGCAGGTACCCAGCCACTCTGGATTCTATGGGTGACTATTCTGCTATGTCCTTCAATAACTCTGAAGATCTGGTCAATCAGGCTGAGTATGAAGATGACGAAGATTGTGAAGTACCGGGAGAGCTAGCCAGACTTCTAAAACAAGAAGAAATGTCCATCTTGCCTCACGAAGAGTTGTTGGAAACTGTCAACTTAGGAACAGAGGAAGACCGGAAGGAAGTACAAGTGGGTGCCAATCTGGAGCCAAATGTCAAGGAACGCTTGATACAGCTGTTAAATGAATACGTTGAAATCTTCGCCTGGTCTTATAAGGACATGCCGGGTTTAGACACAGATATAGTGGTTCACCGTCTCCCTACAAGAGAGGATTATCCACCGATCAAACAAAAAGTCTGCCGAATGAGGCCCGACATGTCTGAGAAGATTAAAGCAGAAGTAATGAAACAATTCAACACGGGCTTTCTGGCTGTTACATCCTATCCACAATGGGTTGCTAACATTGTGCCAATTCCTAAAAAAGATGGCAAGGTCAGAATGTGTGTGGACTACCGGGATTTGAATAGGGCCAGCCCTAAAGATGATTTTCCGCTACCCCATATCGACATTTTGATTGACAACACAGCTCAGCACAAGGTGTTTTCCTTCATGGATGGCTTCTCGGGCTACAACCAAATTAAAATGGCCCCCGAGGACATGGAGAAAACAACCTTTGTTACACAATGGGGTACCTTCTGCTACAAGGTGATGCCGTTCGGATTGAAGAACGCAGGGGCAACTTATCAACGCGTCATGGTAGCTTTATTTCATGATATGATACATCATGAGATCGAAGTTTACGTAGACGACATGATAGCTCAATCACAAATAGAGGAGGAACACCTTGAGCATTTGCAGAAGCTGTTTTCCAGATTGAAAGAATACAAACTTAGGCCGAATCCAAGTAAGTGTACTTTTGGAGTTAGGTCTGGTAAACTTCTAGGGTTCATTGTCAGCAACAAAGGCATTGAAGTCGATCCAGCAAAAGTGAAAGCAATACAAGAGATGCCTGCTGTTGTACCCCAAAATTTGCCCTCCCATATTCTTCAAGAATTGGTCAAGTCAAGATTCAAAATCTCTCAAGGGCTGCACAGTCCAATAGCCTCCTAGCAGTCAAAAGTTAGGGTTTTGGTTCTGGCAAAGAAATTGAAGTTGCCAAGGGTCCAAACAAGTTCCACATGCCTATAAACATTGTCAAGCATCCATATGCTAAGTTTCAAGACTCACAGCACCAGATTGCACAGTCAAAAACCCTAATTGCTTCACAGTCAACTACAGGGGCAAAATGGTCATTTGACAGTCAAAAGTCAAAATTTTTGGTCAACATATTATTTTGAAGCCACAAGAATCATTTGATCAATTCTTGATCATGATTCTCAAGGCATGGCTCAAAAAGTCTCAAGATGCAAAAGTTTCTATTTTTGGACAGTTGAAAAAGTCAACTGCAAATTGACCAAGGCATAACTTCCACATGGTTTATCAGAAAAATTCCATCCAAAGCTCATTTTGAAGATAATGACATTTCCTACAACTCATCTTCACACTTCAAGTCCAAGAAATGCCCTCACAAAAAGATATCAATCTCAACATTATAGGTCATTTTCAAAAGTCAACAAAAAGGCACTTTAAGTCAAAGACCATAACTTGAGATTGGTATATCAAAATGACATGGGACCAAAGACATTGGTTATAGGACTTCAAGACCTTTCCAAAATGTCCAAGAACATGATCAAAGCTTAAAAATTGAGCAAGATATGCCTTGTGGAAGTTGGGAAATTTTTGGGAATTTTGAAAAGTCAACTTTGCTTCAAAAGCCTCAAAATTGCTAATGGGCCTCAATTTCTTCCATGAATCATCACCCAAAAGCTATGCACGACCCATTAAACTAAAAGGGAGTTATTTTCTTATTTTTAATTAATTAATTTAGTTTTTAATCCTATTAATTCATTTAATTAAAGTTAAATATGAGAAAAATACTAAACAAAGGTTTTGGAATCTTTTTGTGCAGCATATTCTTCTATTATGAGCTCAAGATCTCGTGTGCCTTCTCAAAGAGACCAAATCTTCCAAATAGGCAAGTTTTCATGGCAAAGAGATTTGAAAAAAGATCATGAGAATCAAATATTCAAAATCATCAATGCAAAGGCTTTGGGCTTGATTTTTCTGACCTAATTCATTCACACATATATGCACAATCAAAACCTAATACAGAGGACATACAAGCTGCGCTCAGAACAAAGAACAAAACTTGCATTTTTCACAAAAAAACTTAAAACTGTTTTCATACTTAGAAGGCAATTCAAGACTGCAAAGCCATTCCAATAGACTCCTGACACTACCAGGAAGCTTTTCCAATCAAAACCACGCCTCCACACTCAAGGAATTGGTAGATAGAAGTCTGACTTTTCTTTAAAATTTTCATAATCGTGTTTCATTATCCATGCATTATTTGAGATTTTTAATCATTGATTTGTACTAACATGATCTCTCTGAAGCCATTGGTACCATCCAATTGAATTACAGGCGCCTGTACAAGAATCCACCATGAAAGCTTTTTAGGGTTTCAGAGCTCCATATTTGGGGTTTTACGTATATGGTAAAATTAGGCAACGAAACCTGTATCATTGGATTCAGGACATCCAAACAAATCGATCTCACCCCTCGCGCCATTTTTATAATTGCTTATGAGCTAATCGCTATTATTCCATGGCTGTTTTAATGGGGGTTTAAAACCCCCGCTATCTATTCTTATTTTCAGGCAAAAACGAAGACACAATGGAGAAGACGCTGAGTTGTAAGCACAAGACTGGACAGTTTGAATTTAGCGCGTTTTTGTTTTGCTTCAGGCCACCAGCGCTTTTTCACATATGTTATTCACGTTCCATAATAATATCAGAAGCGCGCGTTGGTTCAGTTGGTTGTTGTGTTGGCATGCAGGTATTGGGACCTGGGTTCGATTCCCAGGTCCCCCACTCTTTCCATAATATTTTTCTTAACATGCTTCTATGCAGTGTGTTCTCCAGTGGTCCACCAAGCGCCCTCACCTGCTTGCTTGCCAAGTGCCCAGAAGGCCAATCCAAAGGCGCAAACACTGAAAGTCAAAATGGGCTTGGGATCAATGGGCCAAATTCCTTGCAAAACCTCCAAATTGGGCAGAAACCCCCCATTGTTTGTATTTCTTTTTCTAATTCCCTTTTCTTTTCTTCTTTTTATTTTAATTGCTTTCTTGTTTTATTAATTTCACAAAAATAATTTTCATAACAAAAATAAATACAAAAAAAATACAAAAAGATGTTTTATTATTATTAATTTAATGCATTAATATTTTTGTAAACAAATCTTAAATAATTAATTTAGGTTAATTTAGGTTTTCAATTTTAATGTTTTCTTAATAACTAAAAAATGTAGAAATTAGGTTTTGAGCATTTTTATTCTTTTTCTTAATAAAATAATTTCCTCTTCTTATTATTATTATTAACTATTAATTATTTTGTAAATACTCATGTAATTAAATAATTAGTATAAATTAGGTCAAAACTTAAACATTTTTTAATAATTAAAAAACAAACTTAGAATTAGGGTTTTATTTAATTTCTAATTTCAATTAATTTTCTTTATCACTAAAAAAACATAAAAATAATTTCTTTTCTTTATTTAATCATTAATTAATTTGTAATTTCAATTTAATTTCTTTAAAGGGTCCAACGCCCTCGCATCTTCGACTCTAATTTCTTTTCGCGCGTTTGTCTTTATTTTCATTTCAAATATTATGTAATTGCCCCAAAGCCTTGTAATAGTTATTAGGAACTTTATTTACTTTCTGCATTTTATTAAAAAATGGGTCTTTGTTAATTTGGCGATGTATAGACCCGCGCCTTGTAATAGCATAGGACCTTTATTTTCCGCATTTTAATTTCCGCACCCTTTAAACTGCTAATCATATGAAAGAATGTATGCCCAAATAAAATCAAAGCGTAGCTCACCCAATGCATGATCAAGATAAAACATAATTGAAAATGACACACGAATTCACACACCACTCTTAGGGTACGCCTCACTGTTGCCTTGCCCCTCGAAACGTGGTCGTCGAGTATGGGACGTTTTAGTAAGTCCTTATGTCCATGAACATGGCATAGGGGTAGCTTCTAAGGTGTCCTACTGTTGCTCTGGTGACCACACTGTCCCTAACAAACGAATTGACCCGAACACCTCCAACGGTGGTGCTACCTACCTCTCAATGGTGGGATGGCACTACCTCAAGGACATTTACACAACCTAATTCCTTAGGGTAGGTAGATGACTCGTAGATACTTGCTCTATTCAAAAACAATCAAAACTTCTTTTCGCACCGACACTTTCAAAAGCTTTCAAAATAATTTTTCAAACACTCTTGAGGACTGATACAAGATTCGATCTGAAATCTTTAAAACGAAACTTTTTCAAACCCACTCACGATTGAAAAGCAAACAAATATTTTGAAAACACAAATGAGCAAGTATCTAAGAGCCCATGGATAACCATGGATAGAAAGGGTGCTAACACCTTCCCTTTCTATAAATCTACCTCCCGAACCGAGAGATAATCTCATAAGGAATTTTTCTGTGCTTTTGTCCTTTCCATGTTGGAGAAAATAAAAGACGGTGGCGACTCTTGCTTCCGCGACATTTCGC
The DNA here is from genome assembly GCA_948472305.1 of Vicia faba. Classification (NCBI taxonomy): domain Eukaryota; kingdom Viridiplantae; phylum Streptophyta; class Magnoliopsida; order Fabales; family Fabaceae; genus Vicia; species Vicia faba. The sequence continues at coordinate 765,241,787 of OX451741.1, read as the reverse complement.
GAACCAGCGTTAAACAGTCAGTTCCAGATCCACCGATCACAGAACTGGCGACTTTGCTGGGGATTCTTTTAAAGTGAGGTGTACCTTAGGATAGTTCATAACTGTGTTTTCAATTGTTTTGACTTGTTTGCTTTAAATTGTGGGTTGCATCGGAGTTACATAGATCCTAACCCGGATCTGGGGATACCCTGTTTAGGTAGCATAAGCTGTGAGGGACCTGTCCGGCGTAGACCGACATGGGTGAAGTAGTGGCTACGTTGGTGTGGCGCCTTGGTCTGTACTGATATCCCTTGTGTCGCAACGAGGAGAATATGGGTCTTCTGAGGAGTCATTAAGCACCAACTGACCTTAGAACCTTAAATGACCCAACTTGGCCAATAGAACAGTAGCAGTATGCTACGCCCATTGAGGCTAAACTCTCGTGATGGTTCTGGCCGCAAGAAAAGATTGCGATGCTGGAGTTATGACCGATTGAGGGTAGTCAGTGATATTGGGATCCTCTAAGAACCCGGTTACTTCTGATAGGACAGGTCTGAACCAACAAACTAAAAGAGGGTAATACCTAGACCCCATGATGGCCTAAACTCTAAGGGCTTGTCTTGTGTGACTTGTGTGCCTTATCATGTTTGCCTTTGTAAATATTTGTGGTGTGTTTTATCATAACATCATGCCATCATAACATTGCATGCATCCTGCATAAGGACTGACCATTTCAAAGACAAGAGGGTTTCACCTTTGCTCTATTTTGTAGGATATCATGATGCCTATGCGAAGGAACACTATCCGGTTCAACTTTGTTCACCCACCTGAGCTGCTTGAAGAGTTGGTTAGCAGAATTCCAAATACTACTTCCTTCATCCAGAGGCATGGTTCTCTTCTCAGTTTAGTCACGGCAAAGTGGGACCAATAGCTGATGAGTGCCCTGACCCAGTTCTATGACCCTCTGTACCAGTGCTTCACCTTTCAAGACTTCCAGCTGGTCCCTACCCTGGAAGAGTTCTCTGATTTGCTTGGCATTCCTATCTTGGATCAGACTCCCTTCACTGGTTGGGAAAAGACTCTTAGACTTGAGGAGGTTGCTGCAGCTCTTCCCTTGACTCACCAAGAAGTAATGGACAATTGGGTGACTAGAAGCGGAGTTAAGGGTTTCTTGGCCAAGTTTCTGATTGGTAGAGCTAACAGTTCCTGGAATGACTTGGACTTTAGGGCATATGAAGACATCCTGGCTCTCTTAATCTATGGTCTAGTCATGTTCCCTAATCCTGACAACTTCATTAATGTCACTGCCATAAGGATCTTCATGTCTCGGAATCTTGTGCCCACTCTCTTGGGTGACATCCTGCAACAACTTTGTGCTCATACTGCCCGAAGACGAGGAACCCTGTGGTGTTGTATCCCTTTGTTGGTGAGGTGGTTTATTTCGCACCTCCCCAAGTTCGTGCTGAAGAACAAAGAAGGAAGAGGTTGGGCTCATAGGTTAATGTCTCTCACTGATAAGGACATCATTTGGACTCTCAGAGGTTTGGATGAGATAGCTGTTATTGATCGTTGCGGAGAATACCCTAATGTTCCTCTGATTGGTACTCAAGGAGGAATCTCTTATAATCCATGCCTAGCGCTCCATCAGTTTGGAAGAGCCAGAAGAGCAGGGCCTCATGAGATGTTGGTGCCTCACATCAGTTTTGAGTTTCAGGTGGATAGTGACGAGCTGCGTCGTAGGTTCATCAAGGCTTGGGACAGAATTCATAAAGCTGACCCACAAGAGTTGGGGCCAAAGACTTCTCTACCTATGGAATCCTACTACAAATGGGTTCGTATCCGTGCTCAGAAGTTAGGTATGCCATATGAAGCTGTCAGACCCGTCATTCTTGAGTATACTGATAAAGATGGGGTTCCTCCAACTGTTCTCCCTCCTCAGATACCTACTGATTATGAGACATTGAAGAGGTCTTGGTCGCAACTGCGAGAAGAACGGGATTCTTATCGGGAAAAGTTCAACGAGCAGGAATTGAAGATCCAGAAGCTGACAAAGCAGTTGGAGAATGAGCGAGCTCTGAATGACTACATCCGTACTGAGAAGAGGAGACCCTGGGATCAATGATGAGCTATGGATGTTCTTTTACAGTTTCATTTCCCTTTCTTTATGTAACGCCTAAGGGCAACCTGTTGAACAATTTAAATTTCAAAGTTGAATCTAATGAAGTGTGTTCCTTTTTGTTTACAAAGTTGATTCCCGATTGTCTTTGAAAACATAAATCATACGCATTCCATTCATCATGTGCATAGCAGGTACTCTTCTTTTCAGGTTACTTACCGTTCTTCGCTGTTTATTTCAGCATCATGAACCCCGAATCATCTACCGAGCAGTCTATCAAGGCCCTTCAGGCGCAGAACACACAATTTCAGGAGCTGATCATGGGTTTGGCTCAAGGACAAGCGGAACTGAAGGCCCTGCTGGTTCAGAAGAAGAAGAAGAAGAGAACCGTTCTGTTCAACACGGGCCGAAGATTTGGTAACACTCTGCAGAATGAGGAAGCTGGTTCTTCTGTAGGCAAAGACAGCCCCCAAGGGGGAAGAGTTCCAAGTCCGGTGGTCTCTGACAATGAGACTGATTTTAATAAGGAACAATATCCTCCAGCTGAAGACAGATATAAGCAGTTGGAAGACCGTCTGAATGCCATGGAAATTCAACAAGTGCCTGGGTTGGATTTCGGAGACTTGGGTTTATCTTCTGGTGTGGTCATCCCGCACAAGTTTAAAGCACCATCTTTCGTGAAGTATGACGGGGCATCTTGCCCTAAGCTGCACCTCAGATCTTATGTGCGGAAGATTCAGCCGTATACAGTGGACAAGAACTTGTGGATCCACTTCTTCCAGGAGAGTCTTTCAGGGACTCATCTCGAATGGTTCTATCAGCTGGATGGAACCAAGGTTCGTAACTGGGAGGAGTTGGCTACTGCTTTTTACAAGCAGTATCAATATAATGCCGACCTCGCTCCTACGCGTACCCAACTCCAGGGTATGTCGTTAGGATCGGGAGAAGGTTTCAAAGAGTATGCGCAGAAGTGGAGGGACCTGGCTGGCAGGGTGCAGCCTCCGTTAACTGACCGTGAATTGGTAGATATGTTCTTGGGGACCATATCTGGGCCATTCTTCAATCATCTTATTGGCAACTCGTCTGCAGGGTTTACTGACCTCATCCTGACTGGGGAAAGGATAGAGGCTGGTATGAAGTCAGAAAAGATTCAGAAAGGTGCGTCTTCAAGTGCTGAGAAGAAACCTTTTAAAAAGGAGGCCAGTGTTGTGTATGGGCCTAGGAGGCAAGACAAACCAGAGCGCCGCCAAACTGTCAACGCGGTGGTGATTGCTAAACCTGCTGCCGCTCCTCGGCAACTTAACCAACCAAGGGCTGAAAGACCCAGAAGAGAATTTACCCGGCTGAGTATGACTTTGTCACAAATCTTTCCACAGCTGCTATCAACCAACTTGGTGACTGTTAGAGAGGCCCCGAAGGTTGTAAACACTACCTCTCCCAAGTATAATCCAAATGCTCGTTGTGCTTATCATTCCGATAGCCCGGGGCATTCCACTGATGATTGCTGGGCCTTGAGAAATAAGGTGCAAGACCTTATTGATGCAAGGGAGGTACAATTTGAGGCACCTAAGAAACCCAATGTGGTGACAGCTCCCCTTCCTGACCATAGAGTGAATGCTATCAAGGATGATGACGAAGTGGAAGAATCTGAGTTCAACAGCTGGATTTATCCGACGGTCGACGGTGGACCTAACAATTGGATTGCAAAAGACAACCTACCTGTTACTTTTGTTACGCAGTAATGAATTCCTTTGTTTTTGTTATTTGTAATAAACAATGAACTGAAACTTTATGGCCCGGTGTCTTACCCGGGGCACCGTGGCTTCATTTGTGAGGGCATATAACTGTCATTTACATATATCATGAATAAAGATCTTGGACGTTTTTCCGCATTTCAAATCTTGTGCTCCCTTTTCTTTCTTTCCTTTCTTTATATTGCAAAACAGCTGTATTTACACACACTCACCCATACAGGTTTCAATCCACTCTGGATCTCACTGGTAACGACTCTGCTACCGCCAGTTATGACTTCGAAAATCCGATCAACTTAGCCGAAGACGAAGGTGAAGATGATTGCGAAGTGCCTGGCGAGCTTGCAAGACTGTTACAACAGGAAGAGAGGGGAATTCAGCTGCATGAAGAGCTAGTGGAAACAATAAATCTGGGTAATGAGACAGATAGAAAGGAGGTTAAGATTGGTGCCAATCTGGAGCTCAGTGTGAAGCAACGGTTGACTCAGATGTTACATGATTATGTGGAGATCTTTGCCTGGTCCTACGAAGACATGCCTGGATTGGATACCGACATTGTGGTCCATCACTTGCTTACCAAGGAAGACTGCCCTCCGGTTAAGCAAAAGGTCCGCCGTATGCGTCCAGAGATGTCCGAGAAGATCAAAGCTGAGGTTATGAAGCAGTTCGATGCCGGATTTCTTGCAGTGACTTCTTACCCTCAGTGGGTTGCTAATGTGGTGCCGGTACCGAAGAAGGATGGTAAGGTCAGAATGTGTGTCGATTATAGAGATCTGAACAGGGCAAGCCCCAAGGATGACTTCCCCCTACCTCACATCGACGTTCTGGTTGACAATACTGCTCAGCACAAGGTGTTCTCCTTCATGGATGGTTTTTCAGGGTACAATCAGATCAAGATGGCTCCTGAAGACATGGAAAAGACTACCTTTGTTACTCAGTGGGGCACCTTCTGCTACAAGGTCATGCCTTTTGGACTGAAAAATGCTGGGGCAACCTACTAATGTGCCATGGTTGCTTTATTTCATGACATGATCCATCATGAGATAGAAGTGTATGTCGATGATATGATTGCAAGGTCCCAAACTAAGGAAGAACACCTTGACCATCTGCAAAAGCTGTTTGACCGCCTGAAACTGTACAAGCTGAGGTTGAACCCGAACAAGTGCACCTTCGGGGTAAGATCTGGAAAGTTGCTAGGCTTCGTTGTAAGTGATAAGGGTATTCAAGTGGACCCTGCCAAGGTTAAATCCATTCAAGAGATGCCAGTTCCTAAGACAGAGAAAGAGGTCAGAGGCTTTCTAGGACGCCTGAATTACATTGCTCGATTCATCTCGCACCTAACTGCTACTTGTGAGCCAATCTTCAAGCTACTGAAGAAAGATCAGGTAGTACGTTGGAATGATGAATGTCAAGCCGCTTTTGACAGAATCAAAGAGTATCTCCAAAAACCACCCATTCTTATGCCACCGGTTGAAGGGAGACCTCTGATACTATACCTGACAGTACTTGACAACTCAATGGGGTGTGTGCTGGGGCAGCATGACGAGTCTGGCCGAAAAGAGCACGCTATTTATTACCTTAGCAAAAAGTTTACCGACTGTGAGACCCGATACTCACTGCTTGAGAAAACTTGCTGTGCTTTGGTATGGGCTGCTCGCCGGCTGAGATAGTATATGTTGACTCACACTACCTTGTTGATCTCAAAGATGGATCCAATAAAGTACATATTTGAAAAGCCTGCTCTGTCCGGGAGAATAGCAAGATGGCAAATGATCTTGACAGAATATGACATCCAGTACACGACCCAGAAAGCTATCAAAGGAAGTGTATTGGCAGACCACTTGGCACACCAGGCAGTAGACGACTATCAGTCAATGAACTTTGAGTTTCCGGACGAGAGCATCATGATAGTGACTGATTGTGAAATACCTGGACCGGATGAAGGACCTGAGGAAGGATCTCGATGGTCTATGCACTTTGACGGAGCCTCCAACGCTTTGGGTAACGGCATCGGCGCTATGATCATATCCCCTCAAGGCAATCATACTCCACTCACTGCCCGGCTATGTTTCAACTGCACCAACAACATGGTGGAGTATGAGGCATGCATCATGGGACTCCAAGCTGCAATTGACTTAAGGATCAAGTTCCTGAGTGTCTTCGGAGATTCCGCTCTCGTGATCAATCAGATCAAAGGCGAGTAGGATATGAAACATCCGAACCTTATTCCTTACAGAGAATGTGTGTTGACATTGATCCCCTATTTCACAGAAATAACTTTTGAACACTTCCCAAGAGAGGAGAATCAGTTGGCGGACGCGTTAGCTACGATGTCTTCCATGTTCAAAGTCAAGTGGGACAATGAGGCTCCCCGGGTCATCATCTGGAAACTGGACGAACCGGCATACTGTTGTGATCTTAAGGCTGAGGTAGTGACTGAAAAACCTTGGTACCATGAGGTGAAGAGATACCTGGAAGCTCAGGAGTATCCTGAAGGTGCATCTGTCAATGATAAGAAGTTTCTGAGAAGGTTCGCAGCAAAATTCTTCCTCAGCAACGGCATTTTGTACAAGCGAAACCATGATTCGACCTTACTGCGTTGTGTGGATAAAACTGAAGCAGAAAGGATCATGGCAGAGCTACATGAAGGTACCGTTGGAACACATCCCAGTGGACACACCATGGCAAAGAAGATCCTTCGGGCAGGGTATTTCTGGTCCACAATGGAAGCCGACTGTTACCAACATTCTCGGACATGCCATAAATGCCAGATTTATGCAGATAAGGTGCATGTTCCTCCGGTTCCCCTGAACGTCTTGACAGCACCTTGGCCGTTTGCAATGTGGGGCATTGATATGATTGGCGAGATTAAACCTACGGCATCTAATGGGCATCGCTTCATCCTGGTGGCGATCGATTACTTTACAAAGTGGGTTGAAGCAGCTTCTTACGCCACTGTAACCAAGAATGTTGTGGCACAGTTCATTCGGCACAACCTGATCTGTCGGTACGACGTCCCAAAAAGGATTATTACAGACAACGGTACCAATCTCAACAACAAGATGATCACTGAACTCTACGAGCAATTTAAAATACAACACCACAACTCTTCTCCTTACCGGCCGAAGATGAATGGGGCTGTAGAAGCAGCGAATAAGAATATCAAGAAAATTATGCAGAAGATGACAGTGACTTATAAATATTGGCACGAAATGTTACCGTTCGCTCTTCATGGGTACTGTACCTCAGCAAGGACGTCAACCGGGGCAACTCCTTTTTCCTTGGTCTACGACATGGAGGCAGTCTTACCGATCGAAGTACAGATACCCTCTCTCCGGATAATGAAGGATGCAGATCTGAACGAAGATGATTGGATCCTGACACGACTTGATCAATTAAATCTAATTGACGAAAAGAGACTTACTGCTATATGTCATGGTCAGACGTATCAAAAACGGATGATCAGGGCATTTAACAAGAAAGTCAGACCACAAGAATATCAAGTTGGGGATCTGGTAATCAAACGCATCATCCTTCCTCAGAGTGATCCAAGGGGCAAATGGACTCCTACGTACGAAGGGCCATTTGTGGTTAAACATGTGTTCTCAGGAGGAGCCATGATCCTAACCACCATGGATGGTGACGACCTTCCTCACCCCGCCAATGCAGACATAGTAAAAAGATACTACGCATGATCAAAGACCCGCTAGGTTGACATACCTAGGCAAAAATTAGGGCTTCCCGGCGAACCAAAAGGGTTCGGGCAAAATGAAGGGATGAAATGAAAAAAATCTGTACACCCGGCAAGTCGAAAACCTGAAAAGGCGGCTTGGGCAAAAATGGGTATCCCGGTGGACCGAAAACCCGAAAGGGCGGTCCAGGCAAAAGTTAGGGATTAAAGCGTAATACTATGTATCATTGGATCACTTGGCATCCAAAATCCGGTATCAGCCATCAAGTTCAAATGGCATCAATCAATCAGCTTCATCTTCAGCTAGGTCATCAAGTGATGAGACGCTTGAAGATATAAAGGCAATAGCAGAGTTGGAACCCATTGGGATTATTCTTTCCTCATAGCTGTTTTGTTTTCCCTTTGTACAAATTGTATAAACTCTTTCGTTCGGCGGCGTTCTCTTACTGGGACGTCAGCCTCTTTTACATAAAACGCCTATTTACAGGTAAATTCAAAAATCAATATAAATTCATTTTTCAGCTAAAATTGCCAAATGTTTTTCCTTTTTCTGTTTTGTTTTGCAAAGAACGTCCAAGGTTCAATTTGTGATATATGCATTTGACAATAATTGCTAACTCATAAATAGTTGCATACGAAACGAAGGATTAATTACAGGTAACATTAGAAACAGGGGCAATAATGAGTTGTCTAAGCGACCCAATTGCTCTGTCCATCAAGGTATCAAAGTAGGTTCAGCCGAAGAATATAACCATGATATCTTAAATCCCCAGAGAGTAAGTTAACAATGCACTCTCCCCAAGCAAAGCTATACTGTCAGCCTTAAGGAAGTTGGGTATCCTCCAGCAGATCTCAACATTCCTCAGTGCAATATACCAATCTTCTTAACAAGCATCCCCGGCAGTCTTGATCTAATATTGTTCCCCGGCGGTATACCAGACATTCGGTGGAGCCACTTCCAACATATCTCAAAAATTTCCTCAGGAGAGTCCAGTCCAGAAGTTTCCCCAGGAAAGTGCAATACATCTCCCCAGCAGGAAGCTTATCCCTAGTAGATTCTGGAAGCTTCTCCCCTGCAGAGCACGAACGCATCCCCCGGCTTTATTCAAAGTTTATTTCCCTACCAGGATATAACTGGGTTATCCTCAGCCAAAAGCCACGGAAAGATCGTCCTCGACGAAGTCTTCCTATCCCCAGCGAAGTCTATTAATTCTTTCGACATAACATATCAACGGCATCCCCAACAGAATTATCATCAAGCATCTCAGCAAAGTATCTCTCTTCCCACAGAGTATTGTTCCCCAGCAATATCGCTAGAGTAATTTCCTCCCCGCAGAGTAATCTATTCGCCAAGTTTATTCCCCAACGGAGTCATCTTCTCCTACCGGTATTCTTGCAACAATCGTCCCCAGCGGAAACAAAGCTCCATTCAGCATCAGCCCAGGATTTAATTGCCCGGCACCCGTCAAGGATCTATTTTCCTAGATGAAAACATACATTCATAAACAACACATTTCCATACACTACAGCATGCATATACGCATCATAAACATACAATCTCATCTCGCATGTCATACATCATGACATCGCATACAACTAACGTTTTGTCTTTTCAGGACAAAGGTTAATACAAAGATAATTACTATTAATGGTCGCAACTAAAAGATCTGATTCCTGTATCTCGCCAGGGTGTATCTGTTGACGACTGATTCCAGACCCGATTCCTGTATCTTGCCAGGGTGCGTCTGAAGAGTTTGAGGATCCGATGCCTGTATCTTGCCAGGGTGTATCCGTTGAAGGCTAGCATTACCAGACCCGATTCCTGTATCTTGCCAGGGTGCGTCTGAAGAGTTCGAGGATCCGATGCCTGTATCTTGCCAGGGTGTATCCGTTGACGACTAGCATTACCAGACCCGATTCCTGTATCTTGCCAGGGTGCGTCTGAAGAGTTTGAGGATCCGATGCCTGTATCTTGCCAGGGTGTATCCGTTGACGACTAACAGTACCAGATCAGATTCCTGTATCTTGCCAGGGTGCATCTGAAGAGTTCGAGGATCTGATGCCTGCATCTTGCCAGGGTGTATCCGTTGACGACTAACAGTACCATATCATATTCTTGTATCTTGCCAGGGTGTGTCTGAAGAGTTCGAGGATCTGATGCCTGTATCTTTCCAGGGTGTATCTGTTGACGACTAACAGTACCAGATCAGATTCCTGTATCTTGCCAGGGTGCGTCTGAAGAGTTTGAGGATCCGATGCCTGTATCTTGCCAGGGTGTATCCGTTGACGACTAACAGTACCAGATCAGATTCCTGTATCTTGCCAGGGTGTGTCTGAAGAGTTCGAGGATCTGATGCCTGTATCTTGCCAGGGTGTATCCGTTGAAGACTAATAGTACCAGATTAGATTCCTGTATCTCACCAGGGTGTGTCTGAAGAGTTCGAGGATCCGATGCCTGTATCTTGCCAGGGTGTATCCATTGACGACTAACATTACCAGACCCGATTCCTGTATCTTGCCAGGGTGCGTCTGAAGAGTTCGAGGATCCGATGCCTGTATCTTGCCAGGGTGTATCCGTTGACGACTAACAATACCAGATCAGATTCATGTATCTTACCAGGGTGTATCCGTTGACGACTAACAGTACCAGATCCGATTCCTGTATCTTGCCAGGGTGTGTTTGAAGAGTTCGAGGATCTGATGCCTGTATCTTGCCAGGGTGTATTCGTTGAAGACTAACAGTACCAGATCAGATTCCTGTATCTTGCCAGGGTGCGTCTGAAGAGTTCGAGGTTCCGATGCCTGTATCTTGCCAAAGTGTATCCGTTGAAGACTAACAGTACCAGATCAGATTCCCGTATCTCGCCAGGGTGTGTCTGAAGAGTTCGAGGATCCGATGCCTGTATCTTGCCAGGGTGTATCCGTTGACGACTAACATTACCAGACCCGATTCCTGTATCTTGCCAGGGTGCGTCTGAAGAGTTCGAGGATCCGATGCCTGTATCTTGCCAGAGTGTATCCGTTGACGACTAACAGTACCAGATCAGATTCCTGTATCTTGCCAGGGTGTGTCTGAAGAGTTCGAGGATCCGATGCCTGTATCTTGCCAGGGTGTATCCGTTGACGACTAACAGTACCAGATCCGATTCCTGTATCTTGCCAGGGTGTGTCTGAAGAGTTCGAGGATCCGATGCCTGTATCTTGCCAGGGTGTATCCGTTGAAGACTAACAGTACCAGATCAGATTCCTGTATCTTGCCAGAGTGCGTCTGAAGAGTTTGAGGATCCGATGCATGTATCTTGCCAGGGTGTATCCGTTGAAGACTAACATTACTAGACCCGATTCCTGTATCTTGCCAGGGTGCGTCTGAAAGATTCTCTCATCATCCCGTTGAGGTAGTAATCGCCCAAAGGTTCTCTCATCGTCCCGCTGAGGTAGTAACCATCCCTGATTCATTCATAACCTTTTGAAGCTCCAGACTCGATTCCTGTATCTCGCCAGGGCACGTCTGAAGAGTTTGAAGATTCGATTCCTGTAACCAACCAGGGCGCGTCTATATAAAGAGTTTTAAGGTCAACTCCTGTAACAGGCCAGGTAATTATCTTTCTTTTTCAGGTACGCAAGTTCTCGCTAAGGAATCTCTTACGGGATCGACACCCAGATGGCATCTGTAAGCCCATCCACCTATCCATCACTTCTCAACATGGCATCTGTAAGCCCATCTTCCTATCCATCAATCTCCAAATGACATCTGTAATCCCATTCCCCGCATCATACTGCTGACACTCTACAATGTGAGTGCAAATTTCTGGGCACTCTAGTGTTCAATCATCTTCCACCTTTGGATTACGAAAGGCACGCCAGCCAATCTACACCCTCAGGTTTAAGAAGATTGAACAGGGGCAACTGTTGTACCCCAAAAGTTTCCCTCCCATATTCTTCAAGAATTGGTCAAGTCAAGATTCAAAATCTCTCAAGGGCTGCACAGTCCAATAGCCTCCTAGCAGTCAAAAATTAGGGTTTTGGTTCTGGCAAAGAAATTGAAGTTGCCAAGGGTCCAAACAAGTCCCACATGCCTATAAACATTGTCAAGCATCCATATGCTAAGTTTCAAGACTCACAGCACCAGATTGCACAGTCAAAAACCCTAATTGCTTCACAGTCAACTACAGGGGCAAAATGGTCATTTGACAGTCAAAAGTCAAAAAATTTGGTCAACATCTTATTTTTAAGCCACAAACATCATTTGATCAATTCTTGATCATGATTCTCAAGGCATGGCTCAAAAAGTCTCAAGATGCAAAAGTTTCTATTTTTGGACAGCTGAAAAAGTCAACTGCAAATTGACCAAGGCATAACTTCCACATGGTTTATCAGAAAAATTCTATCCAAAGCTCATTTTGAAGAGAATGACATTTCCTACAACTCATACTCACACTTCAAGTCCAAGAAATGCCCTCACAAAAAGATATCAATCTCAACATTATAGGTCATTTTCAAAAGTCAACAAAAAGGCACTTTAAGTCAAAGACCATAACTTGAGATTGGTAAATCAAAATGACATGGGACCAAAGACATCGGTTAGAGGACTTAAAGACCTTTCCAAAATGTCCAAGAACATGATCAAATCTTATAAATTGAGCAAGATATGCCTTGTGGAAGTTGGGAAATTTTTGGGAATTTTGAAAAGTCAACTTTGCTTCAAATGCCTCAAAATTGCTAATGGGCCTCAATTTCTTCCATGAATCATCACCCAAAAGCTATGCACGACCCATTAAACTAAAAGGAAGTTATTTTCTTATTTTTAATTAATTAATTGAGTTTTTAATCCTATTAATTCATTTAATTAAAATTAAATATGAGAAAAATACTAAACAAAGGTTTTGGAATCTTTTTGTGCAGCATATTCTTCTATTATGAGCTCAAGATCTCGTGTGCCTTCTCAAAGAGACCAAATCTTCCAAATAGACAAGTTTTCATGGCAAAGAGATTTGAAAAAAGATCATGAGAATCAAATATTCAAAATCATCAATGCAAAGGCTTTGGGCTTGATTTTTCTGACCTAATTCATTCACACATATATGCACAATCAAAACCTAATACAGAGGACATACAAGCTGCGCTCAGAACAAAGAACAAAACTTGCATTTTTCACAAAAAAACTTAAAACTGTTTTCATACTTAGAAGGCAATTCAAGACTGCAAAGCCATTCCAATAGACTCCTGACACTACCAGGAAGCTTTTCCAATCAAAACCACGCCTCCACACTCAAGGAATTGGTAGATAGAAGTCTGACTTTTCTTTAAAATTTTCATAATCGTGTTTCATTATCCATACATTATTTGATATTTTTAATCATTGATTTGTACTAACATGATCTCTCTGAAGCCATTGGTACCATCCAATTGAATTACAGGCGCCTGTACAAGAATCCACCATGAAAGCTTTTTAGGGTTTCAGAGCTCCATATTTGGGGTTTTACGTATATGGTAAAATTAGGCAACGAAACCTGTATCATTGGATTCAGGACATCCAAACGAATCGATCTCACCCCTCGCGCCATTTTTATAATTGCTTATGAGCTAATCGCTATTATTCCATGGCTGTTTTAGTGGGGGTTTAAAACCCCCGCTATCTATTCTTATTTTCAGGCAAAAACGAAGACACAATGGAGAAGACGCTGAGTTGTAAGCACAAGACTGGACAGTTTGAATTTAGCGCGTTTTTGTTTTGCTTCAGGCCACCAACGCTTTTTCACATATGTTATTCACGTTCCATAATAATATCAGAAGCGCGCGTTGGTTCAGTTGGTTGTTGTGTTGGCATGCAGGTATTGGGACCTGGGTTCGATTCCCAGGTCCCCCACTCTTTCCATAATATTTTTCTTAACATGCTTCTATGCAGTGTGTTCTCCAGTGGTCCACCAAGCGCCCTCACCTGCTTGCTTGCCAAGTGTCCAGAAGGCCAATCCAAAGGCCAGAACATGCAGCTCACCATGGACGCTAGTCAACCATGCCATACGCAAACACTGAAAGTCAAAATGGGCTTGGGATCAATGGGCCAAATTCCTTGCAAAACCTCCAAATTGGGCAGAAACCCCCCATTGTTTGTATTTCTTTTTCTAATTCCCTTTTCTTTTCTTCTTTTTATTTTAATTGCTTTCTTGTTTTATTAATTTCACAAAAATAATTTTCATAATAAAAATAAATACAAAAAAAATACAAAAAGATGTTTTATTATTATTAATTTAATGCATTAATATTTTTGTAAACAAATCTTAAATAATTAATTTAGGTTAATTTAGGTTTTCAATTTTAATGTTTTCTTAATAACTAAAAAATGTAGAAATTAGGTTTTGAGCATTTTTATTCTTTTTCTTAATAAAATAATTTCCTCTTCTTATTATTATTATTAACTATTAATTATTTTGTAAATACTCATGTAATTAAATAATTAGTATAAATTAGGTCAAAACTTAAACATTTTTTAATAATTAAAAAACAAACTTAGAATTAGGGTTTTATTTAATTTCTAATTTCAATTAATTTTCTTTATCACCAAAAAAAAACATAAAAATAATTTCTTTTCTTTATTTAATCATTAATTAATTTGGAATTTCAATTTAATTTCTTTAAAGGGTCCAACGCCCTCGCATCTTCGACTCTAATTTCTTTTCGCGCGTTTGTCTTTATTTTCATTTCAAATGTTATGTAATTGCCCCAAAGCCTTATAATAGTTATTAGGAACTTTATTTACTTTCTGCATTTTATTAAATAACGGGTCTTTGTTAATTTGGCGATGTATAGACTTGCGCCTTGTAATAGCGCAGGACCTTTATTTTCCGCATTTTAATTTCCGCACCCTTTAAACTGCTAATCATATGAAAGAATGTATACCCAAATAAAATCAAAGTGTAGCTCACCCAATGCATGATCAAGATAAAACATAATTGAAAATGACACACGAATTCACACACCACTCTTAGGGTACGCCTCACTGTTGCCTTACCCCTCGAAACGTGGTCGTCGAGTATGGGACGTTTTAGTAAGTCCTTATGTCCATGAACATGGCATAGGGGTAGCTTCTAAGGTGTCCTATTGTTGCTCTGGTGACCACACTGTCCCTAACAAACGAATTGACCCGAACACCTCCAACGGTGGTGCTACCTACCTCTCAATGGTGGGATGGAACTACCTCAAGGACATTTACACAGCCTAATTCCTTAGGGTAGGTAGATGACTCGTAGATACTTGCTCTATTAAAAAACAATCAAAACTTCTTTTCGCACCGACACTTTCAAAAGCTTTCAAAACAATTTTTCAAACACTCTTGAGGACTGATACAAGAGTCGATCTGAAATCTTTAAAACGAAACTTTTTCAAACCCACTCACGATTGAAAAGCAAACAAACATTTTGAAAACACAAATGAGCAAGTATCTAAGAGCCCATGGATAACCATGGATAGAAAGGGTGCTAACACCTTCCCTTTCTATAAATCTACCTCCCGAACCGAGAGATAATCTCATAAGGAATTTTTCTGTGCTTTTGTCCTTTCCATGTTGGAGAAAATAAAAGACGGTGGCGACTCTTGCTTCCGCGACATTTTACGAACCAGCGTTAAACAGTCAGTTCCAGATCCACCGATCACACCTGCTCCCCATACTGAAAAGGAGGTTAGAGGATTCTTGGGGCGCTTGAACTATATTGCTAGATTCATCTCTCATTTGACTTCTACCTGTGAGTCGATTTTCAAACTATTAAAGAAAGATCAAGTAGTCGAATGGAACGACGATTGCCAAGCTGCTTTTGATAAGATCAAGGAGTATTTGCTAGAACCTCCTATTCTGATGCCACCCGTCGAGGGAAGACCATTGATCATGTATCTAACCGTCTTGGATAACTCAATGGGGTGTGTTTTGGGCCAGCATGACGAGTCTGGTCGAAAAGAGCATGCTATTTATTACCTTAGCAAAAAGTTTACCGACTGTGAGACTCGCTACTCACTGCTCGAGAAAATTTGCTGTGCTTTTGTATGGGCTGCTCGCCGACTAAGACAGTATATGTTGACTCATACCACTATGTTGATTTCCAAAATGGATCCTATCAAGTATATCTTCGAAAAGCCCGCTTTATCTGGAAGAATCGCTAGATGGCAAATGATCCTAACTGAGTATGACATCCAGTACACCACCCAAAAAGCTATAAAAGGGAGTGTACTAGCTGACCATCTAGCTCATCAAGCTATCGAAGATTATCAATCCATGAGATTTGACTTCCCAGACGAGGACATCATGAATTTGGACAACATTGAAGGTAACGGACCGTATGACGGACCTGAAAAGGGATCCCGATGGACCCTGTACTTTGATGGTGCTTCAAATGCACTGGGAAACGGTATTGGTGTGGTATTCATTTCCCCGGAAGGTTGCCACACACCTTTCACGGCCCGACTTTGCTTCAGCTGTACCAACAACATGGCTGAATATGAAGCTTGCATTTTTGGTCTCAAGGCTGCTATAGACTTGGGGATCAAATCTTTGATCGTATTTGGGGACTCGGCTTTGGTTATCAGTCAAATCAAAGGAGAGTGGGATACCAAACATCCTAATCTCATCCCATACAAAGAACATGTCTTGACATTGTTGCCTCATTTCGAGCAAATCACCTTCGAGCATTTCCCGCGAGAAGAGAATCAGCTAGCAGATGCTCTGGCTACAATGTCTTCCATGTTTAAACTCAATTGGGATAACGAGGCTCCCCGAATAACCATCGAGCGAATGGATGAACCTGCGCATTGTCATGAGATTAATACCGAAGAAGTAGTGGAACAACCCTGGTTTCATGAAATCAAAAGGTATCTCCAGACTAGAGAATATCCCGAAGGAGCTTCAGTAAATGACAAGAAGTTCCTAAGGAAGTTTGCTTCCAAGTTCTTCCAGAGCAATGGCATCCTCTATAAACGCAGCCATGATTGTGTTTTACTCCGATGTATGGACAAAGCTGAGGCAGAGTTGATCATGACTGAGATACACAGCGGTACGTTCGGCACCCACTTGAGCGGACACACGATGGCTAAGAAGATTCTAAGGGCAGGCTATTACTGGTCTACCATGGAAGCTGATTGCTATCAACACTCCCGTACCTGCCATAAATACCAAATCTACGCTGATAAGGTGCACATTCCTCCGGTTCCTCTCAACGTGCTGACAACTCCTTGGCCATTTGCAATGTGGGGCATTGACATGATTGGAGAGATCAAGCCCACGGCATCCAATGGACATCGCTTCATCCTGGTTGCCATTGACTATTTCACCAAATGGGTCGAAGCGGCTTCCTTCGCCTCTGTTACAAAAAATGTGGTTGCCCGCTTCATCAAGCAAAACCTCATATGCCGGTACGGTGTCCCCGACAGGATCATCACAGACAACGGAACCAATCTGAATAATACTATGATCACCGCTCTATGCGAACATTTCAAGATTTATCATCACAATTCATCTCCCTATCGGCCGGAGATGAACGGTGCTGTTGAAGCTGCGAACAAAAACATTAAGAAGATCATTCAGAAAATGACAGTCACTTACAAGGACTGGCATGAGATGTTACCGTTTTCTCTGCACGGATACCGTACCATAACACGTACATCCATTGGGGCAACCCCATTTTCCCTGGTATACGACATGGAAGCTGTCCTGCCCATGGAAGTTCAGATTCCTTCCTTAAGGATTATGAAAGACGCAGGTTTGAATGAAGATGATTGGATTCAGACCCGACTTGATCAACTCAATTTGATCGACGAGAAGCGACTCGCTGCTGTTTGCCATGGTCAGACGTACCAAAAACGGATGATCAAGGCTTTCAACAATAAAGTTAGACGTCAAGTATATCAAGTCGGAGATCTCGTGATCAAGCGGATTACATTACCACAAAGTGACCCCAGGGGCAAATGGACTCCTACTTACGAAGGACCATTTGTGATCAAGAGCATATTTTCTGGTGGTGCGATGATTCTGACCACCATGGACGGCGATGATTTGCCGCACCCCGCGAACACAGACATAGTCAAAAGATACTACGCATAAAATAACCTGACAAGTCGAAAACCCGAAAGGGCGGCTTGGGCAAAAATGGGTATCCCGGTGAACCGAAAACCCGAAAGGGTGGTTCAGGCAAAAATTAGGGATAAAACAAAAAAATCTGTACACCCGGCAAGTCGAAAACCCGAAAGGGCGGCTTGGGCAAAAAGGGGTTTCCCGGTGGATCGAAAACCCGAAAGGGCGATTCAGGCAAAAGTTAGGGAATTAAAGCGTATGACTATGTCTCGTCGGATCACTTTAAAGATAATCTCTTCATCAACCGGCTCCAAGCTTCTGGTCAATTCTGTCACCAGCAGACGAAGCATTGAATGGACAGATATTCAGAGTTGTGAAGGCTATAGCAGAATGGAATCCCGTGGAGTTATTTCACATAGCCATCTTTCTTTTGTATAAAAGCTTTCAATTTTTACGGCGACATCCTCTTACAAGGATGCCTGTCTCCTTTGTACAAAGATGCTCATAAAAAGTTAATACAAATACTTTTCCAAATACACAAATTTGCTTTGTCTTCCTTTTTCTCTTTTGCACTTATGTTTACTTGAGAAACGTCCAATGTTTTGTTAAGTAGGCATATGCATTTGAACATAGTCATTTCCTTACGAATCAGGAAAAGATGATTACTGATAGGTTGAAGGTACATATAGATATCTCGATATCCTCTCAGAGGGAATCCCCAACAGATTTAAGCTCCAAATTCCGCGATAAAGTCAAAATCCAGAACTTAATTCCCCAAACAGAGTTAAACTCCAGGATTCTCAGCAGAACAAGAGCTTTCTCAAAGCTGATTTCCCCAGCCGGAGAACCTTCCAGAACTTAGTCCCCCTCAGAGTTAAGTTTCAGCACCCCCAGTGGAGCCCTAAAATCTGAAAATCCTATCCCCAATGGAGCTAAAACTTCCAACTATCAATCCCCAGTGGAACCAGACCAGTGAACGTTCTCCCCAGCAGAGATCATCAGAATTCTCTCACCCCGCAAGTCACCAAGGAGTTCCAATCCCCAGTAGTGGTCTTAAGATCCCTCAACAAGTGAAGATCTTGTTCCCCAAGCAGTTAGCAGACAACAAGGATTTCTCATCCTCAGTAACCCCAGAGTTCTTCTATCCCCAACTTTGGTTATGTGTTTATTTCCCCAACATTTGTCCAGGATTTATTCTCCAAAACAAATTACATTTCAGATTGATCGGTCGTTCAAAAGCTCCTTCATCATCTGTTGAAAGCTACAGTCGTCAAAGATCAAATTCTCACAAGATTCAAGTTACAAAGCCCGGATTTGACCGGATAGTATCTTAATCCCTACAGCATATTGTGAAGCCCGAAGTACGACCGGATAACAATGTCGGACAACCACCAAGCCTGGATTACGACCGGATAAGGATGTCCCCTCAGAGCAAGCTATGAAGTCTGGATTCGACCGGATAATAGTTTAATCCCTAACAAAGCTATTGTGAAGCCTGGATTACAACCAGATGACAATACAAATTTATGTGAAGCCTAGACTATGACCAGACAGCAGTCAAGAATACTACGAAGCCTGGAGTCGACCAGATAGTGGTATATCTTTAACACAAGCCGTGAAGCCCGGATTTGACTGGATAGCAGCTTAACAAAGCTATTGTGAAGCCTGGATTGCGACCAGATGACAATACAAATTTATGTGAAGCCTGGACTACGACCAGACAGCAGTCAAGGATACTACGAAGCCTGGAGTCGACCAGATAGTGGTATATCTTTAACACAAGCCGTGAAGCCCGGATTTGACCGGATAGTAGCTTAGCAAGCTATTGAGAAGCCTGGATTACGACCAGATGACAATACAAGCTTCTGTGAAAGCCTGGAGATCGACCAGATAACAGTTAAGCATTAGCAGAATGAAGACTCTCATTCTTAGTTCCTCACAGAATATTCGAATATTATCCAGTGAAGATCTCCTCAAGACGGGAATCCCCAGTAGATTGGCGTACAATCCAAACTCCTGATCCCTCAACAGTGGTCCCAGGACTTCTCATTTTCGACGATCAAAAGATTCTTTCCCTCCCCAGCAGCATTCAAGGAATTATTTTCCCCGGCAGCAGTCAAGATTCTTTTATCTTCAGCCATCCAGGATTCATCTATCTTCATCAGGACAGCTCATCAGCATACATGCATATTCATTACATTCATATCATAAACATTGATATAACATACATTGCATCATACATTTCATACAACATGACTTTGTGTTTCAGCTAATATCTTACCCTTTTCAGAATAAAGATTAGTAAGCTTCAGATTCAAGACTTCTGAAAACAGTTTACAGATTCTCCAGTAACGGATGACAACCTATCTCTTATTCAGATTCTTTCCAGACTTTTGAAAACAGTTTACGAATGCCTCCCAACATGGATGCTGATCTATTGCTTATTCAACTTCAACTCCTGAAAACAGTTTACGGATTCTCCAAACATGGATGTCAATCTATCGCTTGTTCAGAACCCCAATTCAGAGATGTTCCAAAACATGGATACCTTTCTGATACTCGTCCACTCACCCATGATATACAATTCAACATTTCCAGATGGAATCTTTAAGCCCATCCCCCGACAAGATTCTGTCACATTCCAGATGGCATCTTTAAGCCCATCACTAAATGGCATCTTTAAGCCCATTCCCTCTATCATCACATCACCGAGTGCAAATTTTTTTGGGCACTCTAGTGTCCAATCTCCTTTTACCCTCGAGTCGCGAAAGGCAAACTTGCCAATATAACTCTTCAGGTTCAAGAAGATTGAACAGGGGCAACTGTTGTACCCCAAAATTTGCCCTCCTCTTTTTCCACAAGAAATCACAGCTTCGGGCTTTTCCTGATTTTTCAGACTGGCTCAAGAATCGATCAAACAGACTTTTCTTGTCAGTCAGACAAAATTTAGGGTTGTCATTGATTTTAAAACAGTCCATGCAAATTGCTTAGGGTTTAGTTGAGTTGGCTCAGGTTTTGATCAGGCGGACGCTTCTCTAACATTTAATCAAGAATTAGGGTTTTTGTGCGCGCAAAAAGAATCAAGTCTACAGTGCTTTTCAATTTACTCTGGAATATGGACTGAGGTTTCTGATTGAGAATTTACAGTGTTTGATTGAATCATTAAAAGAAAAGGCATGTGGACGTTTTGTTTGATTAACTGTGCATTGCTTTGGATAATTGGAGCACCGAGTTTATTATTGATTGATGCTAAGACCACAATGTTTATCAATTGTTTATTTATTTTAAGTTAGAATAATTGGAATTTATTTCCATTTTATTATAATTTAAGAATTATAAACAATTAGATAAACATTTGAAGAAGAATTAAAAATGAATGTCAATAAAAAGACTTTTTTATTTATCTTTGATTATTTATACAATTGTTATTTAAATACAGTAATTAATTACAAAGTATTTACAATAATAATGTTACAATGATTAAAAGGAAAATAAAACTATGTCCTAAAAATTCCTAAGTCTTCATCTTCTATCCAATGCTCCCTTGTTGCTCAATTATTTTTCATCTGCAAAACAAAGAAAAAGAAAAAGTCAAAAGCAGATGAAATGAAATTAAAAGCAGATAAAAATTGGATTCATCATTAAAAGCAACTGGCCGGAATCAGTTTGCCCTCTCTGCAAATCACGAGATTGCTCTCGGTTCACAAAGAAGGATAGAATGTCTTGCAAAAATGTGAAATGCACCAATTCAAAGTTTATCAAAACATACGGCATAAATCCAAAAATTGTCAACCAAGTTTCCAAACAGCATGTACAAGTATAAAGGCAAACTGAATCACATTTCCAAACTAAGCCAAAAGTTGTCAAAAATTGTCCAAGGATGCCAAAAGGTACCAAACTCCAAAAGCTGTCAATAAAGTACACAAAGTATGCAAGAAATATGGAAAATATGCAGAGGAAAGGGACAAGTGCAAGCAATGTTCATGTACATCATCTTCCTAGGCCAATTGCTTTTTCAGAAAAGACAAAATTAAGCAATAAAAATGCTTTCTTTAATCTGGAGAGAGAAGGAGAAAAAAAAGCAGCTTACAGTACAGCAGGCTAGAGGCTAAACAAAAGATATAAACAGGATGTATCAGAACACATAGAGAGAGGAGACAGAAGGCATACAGGAGAAGAAATCATAAAGAGTGAAAACCTCAAGCCTTGCAAACCTGTCCAAGCATTGACCAAGTTCAAAAAGAACGAATATACAAAAAATATAACAACTCCTGCCTTTCAAAGACCACAAGGCCAAGACCCTGGAAGATATAAAACAAAAAGCCATCAACCTGCATAATATATATCTCAGAAGCCACACAAAGCCTAATAGCCTCCAAGATTATCAAGCCTCAAAAACCAGAAACAAAAGCCACAAACTGTATCAAATATCAAAAAGCCCGAAGCCTTTCAAAGCTTCAAGCCTAAACCTGCACCATTAAACCTGTAAACTGTCATCAAGCCTGAAGCCTCAACAAAAGCCATAACCTCAAGGCCCTCAAGCCTATAACCTGTTTTCAAGCATACAAAGCCTATAACCCCAAACCAGAACTATAAGCTCAACCTTCAAAGCCCTTTCCAAAACCAGAATCAATCCAACACAACATACCAAATATTTCAGCATATCAACATATAAGCATACTGAAGTAACCAAGCCCTCAGAACTGTGATTCATCACTGGGCAAAAATCATCAAAGCCAGCATACAAAAGCGAAGAAGAGAAATATTCAAATCAATATCAGCACTTCATCAAGCAAGCATATCAGAAGGGCTAGCATACAAGCATCTCATGGGCAAGTAAAAGAGAGGAAAAGGAGTGAAACAGATGAAGCCAAGTAACTCAGATTCAATCAAGCCAAACAAGCTCTCAGAACTGTAAAGTTCATCCTCGAGCAACGAAACCAACATTTCAACTAGCATACGAAGCAAACAGAAGAGAGAAAGAAGTGTCAAAGCTAGGGTTTTTAGTACCTTCATCATCAAACCAAAAAGAAAATACAAAATACCGGGAAGAGCAAGCTCGTGCATCACGTTCCTTCGCCTGGCCGTCCAAAGCACCTCCAAACCACCGTCCTCCTCCGTCTCCAACAAAGGTAGTATTTCTTCTCCCTCCTTCCACCTTTCATATGAACAAAAAGACCTAAAATCAGAATCCATAATAAAACATGCGATAGAATTTCGAAAACCCAAAGAACGAAATCATTACCTGTGTACAACATCACTGAACAATCCATGGAGGGAAGAGGAAGTAGCGATGGCGCTTGGAGTCCGGGGATGGAGAGGAGTTCAGGACTTGGCTCAAAGGGACGATGAAGGAGAACGAAGACGAAGTGAACGGCGCCGCGCTGTAGCTTGCTGTAACCCTTATGTCCCAAATGAACAAACACTCTGAAACCCTAAAACAAAATCTGGTGAAGTGTCATGGGCCTTGCCCTTTTCGTTTGCCTTAAGCCCATTTCAATTGGCACCCCCCTTGTCTCAGCCTTTTGCATTTTGATTAGACCATAAACCCCCCATAAGGCCCATTTAACCCTTTAGCTTTTTTATTCTTCAAACTAACTAATTCTTTTTTTTACATACCATATTTTTTTGTTTTGTTAAATAAACTAACACCCTTTTTTTTACATCACATTTTATCAACTCTTTGATTTTATTTTTATAACATAACTCAATTTTGTTCATAAATTAAATAATACATTGACTCCTTTTTATATAAAACCTGTTTAATTACTTTTTTATTTTAGTTAGTTAAAAATACATAAGAATTGAATTTAGAATTAAATAACCCTTTTTGTATATAAAACATTAATCCATAAAAAATAGAACTTAAAACATTTTCTTTTCTTTTATTAAAATCTTTTGTTTTGTACATATTATCAAAAATACCAAAGATAACCATACAAAATAAATAAGCAATACTTAATTCTTCATTAAGTTAAACATCATTCTCACTTGTAAATAAATCACATACACATTTACAATACACATTTTATCTTTCTTATACATTGATACATTTGCTTGTCCCTTTTTACATTGCTATTACTTTACATTTGAGATTGCGATTAATTCGATTTGGTTGTAAATATTTGTCTCATCCTCATTTGTAAATATTTGTACCCCCACTCCCGGATACCCATTTGTAATAGCGTAGACTTTAAATTCCCGCAATTTATCGCTTTCAAATATACCATGGTTAGACCTAGGGTTTGTATGTAAATAAAATTAAACGCTAGATAACCTAATACAAAGATAAATGCATGATAATCAATACACAATCACACTTGCACCCCTAGGGTAATCCCGCTTGTTGCCTTCCAAAATGGGCCATGCTTGCACGTTGAGTATCTTTGGCAAAACAAAACAAATTAAATGATCATGGTCCCTTGATGTCGCTTTTGAGAGTTGCCTAATCAAAATGATCATAGTCCCTTCAAGAAAATTGCCAAAGATACTTGGCACCATTGCATTCATGGTCCATACGATGACCCGCGCCCGTCCCGTTAACATCCTAACGCAAGATTGCCCACCAAATACAATGGTGGAACAAAATTGTTAAAAGGGTTAAAAACATGAGAAAAACCTTTGAGTACAATAGGGGTAGACAACTCTTAGTTACTTGATCAAACTTGCAAAAACACTTGCCTACTTTTCAAAACCACATTCCACAAACACTTTCTAAACAAACTTCCAAAAACATTTGAAACATCTTTTCGAAAAGATACACACCTTTGTATATACTCAAACACGAGTCATTACAACGGTTGCCTAGACAAGGCGTCTATTTCAAAACATTTTCAAAACACACACACACCACCATTTCAAACAATTGAAAATCAAGGCAAGTGATCTAAAACCAAGTAACTAAGAGCCCATGGATAACCATGGATGAAAAGGGTGCTAATACCTTCCCTTTTCATAATCTACCCCCCGAACCCACGAAACATCTCAAAAAGTTTTTCCTGTGCTTTTTAACCTTTCCGTAGGATAAAATAAAAAGTCGATGGCGACTCTTGCTAAACCGAACAAGTGCGAAAAAAAACGCAAAAACCCAAGTCAGTTCTCCCACCGTATCACACTTGGGTATAGAAAAATTCCAGGAAAACTGGTCGTTCACCGCTCTATTGGGGAATTTAGTTCTTATATGCCCTGACTGGGGATAAAAGAGATGGATAATCTTCAGAGGTGTTAGATGACCGAGTTTCCTATATGGATGCCAACTCTTTTGGGGGAAGACAAAGTTAAATGATATTTGGCCCATTTTCAGATTCCATAGCAACTCTCTAGGGATAGATCCATGGACCACACTTTGCTGGAGAGGGGAATTTTTCTGGTGACTTGTAGTAGTCGGAGAAAAGAACTTGGCTTGGGAAACTAAATTCCGCTGGGGAAATGAACCCTGCTGGGGAAATAAACCCTGTTTGGGAAGAGAATTTTATAGGGAATTTTGCAGTGTTGGAGGAATAACTCAGCTTGGGAATTGAATTCCTATGAACTGTGTTGAGGGAATCATTTCTGATGGGAATTGGAATTTTGTAGTCTGTACGGAGGAAGTTCCCATTATATGTTTGAGAAATGATCAAACTTATTTATCCGCTAGGTGGATTTGCTGGGAAGTATGTTCATGTCAAGCTATTCTTCAGAGATATGTAGATGAATTGCTGGAAGATGCCCCAATTTCTGTCTGAAGGAATATTGGACTCGCTGGGGAATATATCTCCATCGGGGATGAGCTTGTGAAGGTAACTATGTAGAGATAGTTCTATGGAGATTGTTCTGTGGGGATTTATGGATAACTTGAACATTATGCCAACTCCTAGAGTGATAAATATTCTACTGATAAACAAGTGGTGAGATAACAGGACATAATCGTACGCTTTAATCCCTAACTTTTGCCTGGACTGCCTTTTCTGATTTTCAGTCCACCGGGATACCCTTTTTTCCCCAAGCCGCCTTTTCAGGTTTTCGACTTGCCGGGTGTATAAATATATATATATATATATATATATATATATATATATATATATATATATATATATATATATATATATATATATATATATATATATATATATATATATATATATATATATATATATATATATATATATATCCCTAATTTTTTCCTGAACCATTTTGGTTCGCCGGGGTGCCCTTATTTTTTCCTAGCCCAATCAACCTAGCGAGTCTTTTTTTCATGCGTAGTATTTTTGACTATGTCTGCGTTCACAGGGCGCAGAGAATTTTCACTGTCCATGGTAGTAAGTGTTGTAGTACTTCTAGAAAATATTTTCTTGATCATACGTGGCCCTTCGTATGTGGGAGTCCATTTTCCCCTGGGATTAGTCTAGTGCACCCAGTGTTTAAAGTTATTGATCAACCATTGATTGCCAACTTCTTGATAGTCTTGACCTTCCTTAGTAGAACTGTCACGGCAGAATGACATCATCTGATACTGCTGACATAGATAAGAAATTTGGTGATACTAAAGATTCAATTTTCATAGCGGATTTTACTGAAACTCTTGATCAATATAACATGCCCCAAGTGATTCAGATGGAGATCTGCCCCTGGCTATTCAACACTTTTGAGAGATTCTTTGAATCTTGACTTTACTTCCATAGATGAGTTGGACAATAACATGTCATGCCCCTTGATTTATAACCAATTGTGTCCATGAAAGGATGTTGTTGGAAGTGTCTTTCTCTTTGACCCATCCTCTGGAGTAATATTGTCTATTGGGAGGATTTTAATTCATTGGATATTTGTCATGCGAATTTCTCTACTGTCAAAAACTTAGTCATATGCAAACGGTGGTATTAAAATGCAAAGCTTATGTCTGTCTTGAAGTTTTAAAAAAAATGCATTTTTTAGTAAAACAAAATTTGTAAGAATGTGATATCAACTCATGATTTATAGTAATCCTTACAGTAGTCAGGATACCTTTTTGTAATAGTATGTTTTCGAACTAACCCATGTGTTGTACCCCAAAATTTTCCCTCTCATATTCTTCAAGATATTGCAAGAAAAATCTCCAAGTTGCTCAAGTTTGCTCAAGAGTTGGACAGACAAGCTATCCCCTAAGGCAGTCAACCCCAAATTAGGGTTTTGCATTGCATCAAGATCTTTAATTCCAAATGACCTCAAATTCTCCCCAATATCATAATATGTTCTCAAGGTCATCCCTGTCAAGCTTCAAGCCTTGCAGAGGAAGTTTGCTCAGTCAATTGCTCAAAGGTCCAAAAATCGACTGTGCTAGGGCAAAAGTCAATTGTGACCCAAATACAGTCAAACTTCAAGATTTTTTGCCAACATTCTAATTTTGGAGGATATTTCATCATTTGATCAAGGGTTGATCATGATTCATCAAGTATTGCTCAAAATTCATCAAAACTCAAAAGTTGCTAAATTAAGGTTTTGCAGGAAAAGTAAACTCAACTTTGACCAAGCATAACTTTCTCATACTTTATGAGAAATGACCCATCCAAAGCTCACTTTGAAGAGGATGAAATTTAATACAATCCATATTCATACCCCAAGATCAAAAAATGCACTCACAAGAAGTTATAAATTTGGACATTATAGGTCATTTTTGAAAGTCAACAAAAACACCTTTTTTCCAAAGCTTATAACTTGAGCATGGAATATCAAAATGAGATGAGACCAAAAGTGTTGGTTAGAGGACATCTCAAGATTTCTAAAAGGTCCAAGAACACTTCCAAAAGTTCAAAATTGAAGAAGTTATGCATTGTTGAAGTTGGACATTTTTGCAAAATTGCCAAAAGTCAACTATCCCCAAAACTTCAAATTTTGTCAAATGGGCCCATTCTTTTCCACTTGATTTAAGCTTGCATAGTTGCCCACGTGTCCTAGCTTCATACATGAGCTCATATTTTATTTTTATTATTTAATTTGATTTTTAATTGAATTTATTCATTTTTAATCAAATAAAATCATACAAAATCCAATACTTTGATAACATGAGATCTTTTGGCTATTTCAGGACTTGATTACCATCATTAACATCATCAAAATCGAATCAGACTGTTGTACCCCAAAATTTGCCCTCCCATATTTCTCAAAACATTTCAAGAAAAATTCACAAGTCCAACCCGGCGCATCATATTCAGGTGTTCTTTCGCCAAGATATCTCTGATAACATATTCTCAAATTCAGGTTCGGCTCAAGAGTCAATTCTTTAAAGAAGGTATCCGAATGTGTGAGTTTTCTCGAAGAAATATGGTGAAAAAAGTGCGCTGAAAGTGCAGTTTTTACGCGCTAAAAAATTCATAACTTGAAGATCGTGGCTCGTTTTGAACCCGTTCCGGTGGCCAAAATTCCGTCTTGACATTATCTACGTTTTCATCTCTCACGGCTGGAAGCCAATTTCGATCAGAAGGTCTTCAAAAATGTGGATTTATCAAGTATTTTCGTGCAGAAAATTTGTGACAGAAGTTTATTTGCGTCATGTTCAGAAAATCATAACTTGGTCGATTTTCATCGTATCGAGCTGGTTCCGGTGCCAAAATTTCACAAATTGAGTTGGCTACATTTTCACAGAAGGTATTAAGTTCAAACGGTATTCAAAAGGCCTTCGTTTTTTGCTCAGAGTGCGTGACACGCTGAAAATCCTGAATGCTGAATATTATTTCATTTGGGCCGAAACTTCGAAAATTCATAACTCGGTCAATTTTTATCGGATTGGACTCATATTTTTACACAAGGTTACTGACTCATAGATCTACAACTTTGCTTCAAAAGTTGAGACCAAATTATGCACCGATCAATACCAGTTTTTTATTGAAGAACGTGTCAGAGTCGACACTGAAGCCCAAAATAAGTTTGTCTGAGCTGAAACTTCAAAAATTCATAACTAATTCACCGTTTATCCGATTGAGTCGATTTTCGGACAGGAGTTAGTTCTCGATGTCGGCTATATTTTGTTTTCACATTGCAACTTCAAAAAATGCACTTAAGTCCCTGAGATTTAGCCTGGAAAGTGACGAATTCAAGTGAATATTGGAGGCCCAATAGCACATTCAAAGCCCATTTGCTTTACCCTAATTTCTATTATATAATCACCTTCTTTTCACACAAACCAGAAGAGGAGAAAAAGAGAGAAAAAACCTTGCCACAACACTGTTAGAATATCAAATTCTTTCAAGAACCCTAAAACCTTGAAATCATTATTACAAATCCCTCTCTCACTACAAACAAGCCATCTCAGTTACAAACCAACATCTTATTACTTCTTCAGTAAGGGTAAGGCTGGCTTGATCTCCATGATCCAAAGGGCATAAAAGCATTCATGTCACTACTTTTCCAGTAAGGGTAAGGTTGATTTGATCTCCATGATCAAAAGGGTATAATCATTCATACATGCCATATTGTGCCTAAACATTAAATTTCTTCATATATTGCCTTTATTTGCATTTTATGATTTTATTTAATGTGTTCGTGAGATTCAACACTGCAGATTTAGACAGGATCTCATGCAGGTTCATTAAGGAACGTTGAGGCCAAAAGCCAAAAGCCAAAAGCCAAATGGCCAAAGTAGAAAAACTTATGCATGACACCAATACATGGCGAGACAGACATCCTAGAAGATTAAGAAACGTTGAGGCCAGAATACAAATGGCCAACAGCCAGAACACAAATGGTCAAACCACTCTGATTCACCTCCAAAAAGGGCCAGACACCCCCCATGGTTTGCATCATTTTTATTTTTTATTTGATTTTCCTTTTTCATTCTTTTAATTGTTTTAATTGTTTTCTTTAAATTCATGAATTAATTTTTATAATATAAAACCAGAAAATCAAAAACTAAGAATATGTTAATTAATTTACTTATTAAATATTTTTGTAAATAAATGTTAAATAATTAATTTAGTTAAATTAGGTTTTAAAACTTAAGTCTTTTTCTTAACAAATTAAAATATGTAGAAATTAGGGTTTTTAACTTTTCATCATCTTTTTAATAAATAATTTTTTCTTCTTATTATTGTTATTAATTATTAAATATTTTTGTAAATAAACATGTACAATAAATATTTAGTAAATTAGGTTAAACTTTAACATTTTCATTAATAATTAAAAAAACTTAGAATTAGAGTTTCTTTTAATTTTAATTTTCTTTATTTCATAAATACAAAAAAACTAAAAAACATTTCTTTCCTTTTATTAAATAATTAATTAGCTTTTTAATTTCATTTAATTTCTTTAAAGGGTCCAACGCCCTCGAACGTTCTATTTTTATTTCTTTCGCACATTTATTTTCTTTCAAATATTATGTAATTGCTCAAGCCATGTAACTCAGACATTTTATATTTCCCGCATTTTATTTCTTTATTTTATGTCAAATCGGGTCCTGGTTTAATTTGGCGATGTGGACCCGCGCCTTTGTAATAGTTTAGGAACTTTATATTTCTCGCAATTTTTAACTATTAATAATGACATGCAAGAATGAATGATAAAATAAAAACAAACGCATAGATCACTTTGACAAAAGACAAAAATAAATGAAAACGACACACAAATCACACACCACCCCTAGGGTACGCCTCACTGTTGCCTTGCCTCGAAAGGTGATCGTCGAGTAGAGGATGTCTTAGTAAGTCCTCATGATCCGGGAACCTGGCATGAGGGTAGCTTCTAAGGTGTCTTCCCGTTGCTCTGGTGATCACCATGTCCCGAACCTCGAATTGACCCGAACACCTCCAACGGTGGTGCTACCTACCTCTCAATGGTGGGATGGCACTACTTGAAAGGACATCTACACAGACGAATTCCTTAGGGTAGGTAGACGACTCTAGATACTTGCTCTAAATTTCAAAACAAATCAAAAATACTTTTCACACCGACAGCTTTTCAAAAAGCTTTCGAAAGCAAACTTTTCAAACACTCTTGAGGACCGATACAAGAGTCGAACTGAAATTTTCAAAGAAACTTTTTAAACCCACAGTTGAAAAGCAAACAAACCTTTTGAAAACACAAGTGAGCAAGTATCTAAGAGCCCATGGATAACCATGGATAGAAAGGGTGCTAACACCTTCCCTTTCTATAATCTACCTCCCGAACCGAGAGCAATCTCTATAAGGAATTTTTCTGTGCTTCTGTCCTTTCCATTTGGAGAAAATAAAAGACGGTGGCGACTATAGCTTCCGCGACATTTCGCGAACCAGCGTTAAACAGTCAGTTCCAGATCCACCGATCACAGAACTGGCGACTCTGCTGGGGACTTAAACTTAAAGTGAGGTGTACCTTAGGGTTAGTTCATAACTGTGTTTTCAATTGTATTGACTTGTCTGCTTTAAATTTGTGGGTTGCATGGGAGTTAGATAGATCCTAACCCGGATCTGGGGATACCCTGTTTAGGTAGCATAAGCTGTGAGGGACCTGTCCGGCGTAGACCGACACGGGTGAAGCAGTGGCTACGTTGGTGTGGCACCTTGGTCTGTACCGATATCCCTTGTGTTGCAACGAGGAGAATATGGGTCTTCTAAGGAGTCATTAAGCACCAACAACCTTAGAACCTTAAATGACATAACTTGGCCATTAGAACAGTAGCAATATGCTACGCCCATTGAGGCTAAACTCTCGTGATGGTTCTGGCTGCAAGAAAAGATTGCGATGCTGGAGTTATGACCGATTGAGGGTAGTCAATGATATTGGGATCCTCTAAGAACCCGATTACTTTGATAGGACAGGTTGAACCCACCAACTTCAAGAGGGTAATACCTAGACCCCATGCTGGCCTAAAATCTAAGGGCTCTTTTGTGTGACTTGTGTGCCTTCGTACTTGCCTAATTGCATGCTTATTATCTGACACATGAACTACTTGCAGGGTTTGTTTATAGTCCTTAATTGGGACTCATAACAGGGTTACTAAATTCTTGCAGGTTTTGTTTATAGTCCTTAATAGGGACTCATAACAGGGTATACTAAGTTTCTTACAGACTTTGGTTTGCAGTCCTTAATTAGGACTCATAACAGGGTTTACCGAGTTTCTTGCAGGTTTTGTTTTTTAGTCCTTAACTGGGACTCATGACAGGTTTTACTTGAGTCTCTTGCAGGTTTTGTTTATAGTCCTTAGTTGGGACTCCTAACAGAGTGCACTGAGTTTCTTGCAGGTTTTGGTTTGCAGTCCTTAATTAGGGCTCACAACAGGGTTCACCTACATTACCCCATGCATCATGACATCATACCATTGCATACATCCTAACCCATTTCAAGGATCTCAAGGGCTTGTGATGCAGGTCATGATGAATCAAACATCTAGCAAGGGGCAAAGAGGATTTATTTTCCTCTAGCCGAAGTTGTCAGAGGCTATGACCCACTTGATATGGTGAGCTTTGACTCCTGAAGAAGGTTCCCCTAGCCAAGGTTGTTTGGAAAGCAAAATAAGGTCGATGACTTGAGTCAGGGGCTATGACCCACTTGATATGGTGAGCCTTTGATCCTTGGAAGAAAGACTCTCAACAAATATGAAGTTCTTTCAATCAAGCTACCGGATCCAAATGCTAACAAATTTCTTGTTTACCCCGCGAGATCCTTGAAAACATTGCATGCATATCATACATATCATTGCATAACAGGTACCCTTGTTGCAGGTCACTTACCCTCCCTGCTGTTTATTTCAGCCATGGCTTCCCAACAAGATAACCAGGACCTTCACACTCAAGAGACTCAGTTCAAAGAGATCTTCCTAAGCCTATCCAAGGGGCAGGAAGAATTGAGGACACTCCTCATGGGGAATCTGATCAGAAAGAGTCCTGAAGATGACAAGGACGAACAACTGAAACGTCTACAAGCTGAGGTAGACACACTGAAAACCCAGATGCTGGGGCAAAGGGCACTCATTCAAGGTTTAGCTCAGGAGCAAGGAGAGCTGAGGGCCATGATCAGTCAGCTTCATCAAGACATGAAGCAACCAGCCCAAGTCAGGGACCCAGTCATTAATCAACTTCCAAGAAGTCAAAGGTTTGGGCCTCTCCAAGCTGCTATTACTTCACAGGTCCAACAACGACCTCGCCCAGAACAACAGACTGATCAGAGAAAACCAGACAAGCCTAAAAGGCAATTCACCAAGATCAATATGTCGCTGGATCAAGCACTACAACAAATGTTGGAGGCAGGGCTGATCACCTTAAGGGCTCCTCTCCGGAATCCAAACACTTCTGCTCCTAACTATCATCCCAACGATAGGTGCGCATACCATTCTGATAGCCCGGGGCATACTACGGACAACTGCTGGCCTCTCAAAAACAAGATTCAAGACATGATCGACGCTGGAGAGATTCAGTTTGAAGTACCTGAGAATCAGAACATAATCACTGCTCCCTTGCCAAATCATGGCTAGGATTGAGAAATTTTTGTTCATTCGAATGTTCAAGTTGCGATTTTCTTTTGTTCAAACATTTACTCATGTTAAACATTGTTATTTCATTAATGCGTCGCGTATGTCTGTTCTGAAACAATATATTCGTATTCACTATATGTAAATTATCTTCATATTTTTCTGATGTCAACTCTCAATTAATAATTCTAAGCCTCTTGAGGGAGGATGACGAAAACGATACCGCTATCTCTACAGTATGCTTTTGAACAGACCCCGCTAATGAGGTACAGACATTGTTTCAATCCCTAAACACTGGAGTTATAAGGATGATAATCCCTCGTCAACCCCTCTGAGCCAAAGAAGTAGGAGTTTTTCTTTTCGAAATTCAAAACCCTTCATCATAACCTGGGGCAGGGTAGTTCTCTCAGTTGATCCAAGTGCATAACGAATGGCACCAAAAAGATCCTTACAAAACAAAGAAAGACAGTGATGGTTCCGAATGATCAATAAAGAAAGGAAGTCATTATCTTTCAAAATAAAATAAAAAAACCCATTAAGTCAAAACCCATGAAGGAGACTTACAAAACTGGGGCATCCCGCTGACTGTAATTCCAAAAAAGGAAACCGTTCAGGCAAAAAAAGAAAGGGATAACAAAAAAAAATCAGACAAGAAAGAGGTCTTACCAACCCTCAACAAAAAAGGAAATGACTGCCTACTCAAAATAAGTTATCAACATCCGAATCATCATTGGAACGTCAAAGCAAAGACTCAAGTAAGGTCTAACGCATGATCAACTGAGGTTAGGTTTGGAGAACATCACGAAGAGCGGGTGGGTACAAATAAATTTGAGCCTTTATTCTTTGTTTCTTAAACCGTGAACCAGGCCACGTTATAACCCTTAAAAGTCCTAGCTGAAGCAGGGGTTAGTTCGAAAGCATACTGTTACGAAAGGTATCCTGACTCCTTAAGGTTCACCATAAAGAAGGAGTTGACATCACGTTTTACAAACATTCATTTGTTTTATGAAAAAGAATGCATTTTCAAAATCTTCAAGACAGACATAAGCTTTGCATTTTTAACATAACTTTGTTTGCATATGACCTTTTGTTTGAACAACAGGAAAATTCGCACGACGAATGCCTAATGAACAGAAGCACTTCCAATCAAGGGGCATGACATGATCATGGTCCATTATCTGGGGCAATCCAATCAAGATTCGGAGAATCTCTCAAAGGCAAAAATAGCCTGGGGAAAATCTCCGCCTGAGTCGCTTGGGGCATCTCAACAACGAATCTTGCCTGATCAAACATCTTCTGGTGGCATGACAACACAATTCTAACAGGGGCAACTCCCTACATTCTGAGAGCATGGA
The DNA here is from genome assembly GCA_948472305.1 of Vicia faba. NCBI lineage: Eukaryota > Viridiplantae > Streptophyta > Magnoliopsida > Fabales > Fabaceae > Vicia > Vicia faba. The sequence continues at coordinate 765,207,450 of OX451741.1, read as the reverse complement.
TATAGTCGAAAAAGATACTACGCGTAATCAAAGACCCGCTAGGTTGACATACCTAGGCAAAAATTAGGGCTTCCTGGCGAGCCAAAAGGTTCGGGCAAAAATGAAGGGATGAAATGAAAAAATCTGTACACCCGGCAAGTCGAAAACCTGAAAAGGCAGCTTGGGCAAAAATGGGTATCCCGATGGACTGAAAACCCGAAAGGGCGGTCCAGGCAAAAGTAAGGGATCAAAGCGTACGACTATGTCCTGTCATCTTGTCACCTGCCTACCAGAAGAGGGTTTGTCCATCAACAACTATTAGCACCTCACAGGTCTTCCTCTCCAATATCAGAAACAGGGGCAATGATGAGCTGTCCAAGCAAGCTAATTGTTCTGTCCTCCAAAGGTACCAAGGTAACCTCAGCTGAAGAACATAACCAGTGCATCTTAATTCCCCAGAGAGTGAGCCAGCAAACAGTATACTCTCCTCAAGCAAAGCTATATTGTCAAACCTTAAGGAAGTTGGGTATCCTCCCGCAGAACTCAAACATTCCCCAACAATATACGGACATTCTTAACAAGCATCCCCGGCAGTCTTGGCCTTAAGATTGTTTCCCGGCGGTATATCAAACATTCAATGAAGCTACTTCCCTAGTATATCAAATAAACTTCCCCAGGAGAGTCTAATCCAGTTTCCCCCAGGAAAGTTGGAATCCATCTCCCCAAGCAGTAAGCTTATCCCCAGTAGATTCTGGAAGCTTATCCTCGCAGAGCACGAACGCGTCTCCCGGCTTTATTCAAAGAGTTATTTCCTTACTAGGATATAACTGGGTTATCCTCAGCCAAAAGCCACGGAAAGAGCGTCCTCGACGAAGTCCTCCTATCCCCAGCAAAGTCTATCAACACTTCCAACACAACAATGGTATCCCCAGTGAAGTTACCATCAACATTTCAGCAAAGTACCCCTCTTCCCACAGAGTATTGCTCCCCAGCAAGATTACTAGAGTACTTTTCTCCCCGCAGAGTAATCCATTCGCCAAGTTCATTCCCCAACGGAGTTATCTTCTCCTACCGGTATTCTTGCAACTATCATCCCCAGCGGAAGCAAAAAATCTATTCTCCCACATCAGCCCAGGAGTGACTTCCCGACACCCGTCAAGGATTTACTTTCCTAGACGAAAAAACATGCGTTTGTAAACATCATATACATCATCATAGCATGCATATACGCATCATACCTTACAAATCTCATTTATGTTGAAAACATCATTGCTTGGTCCATATCATGCATTGCATATGACTGACCTTTACCTTTCAGGAAAGATTCAGCTAAATTCTCAATCATATTTCAAGACTCTAAGACCTTATCTGGTTCAGTTAAATCGACTCCAAAGATTTCTCTGGTTATTATCCAGTCCAAGGCCTTCTCTAGTCCAGCTAAATCGATCCCAAACAGATTTTTCTGATGAAGGCTCAATAGAAGTTATCAAAGGTTTTTCTCAATGTTTGCTTTTGAGATTATAATTGCCTATGGTTCTCTCCCCGATCCTGCGGAGACGATAATTCCATTCTAGGTTTTTCTCAATGTTTGCTTTTGAGATTATAATTGCCTATGGTTCTCTCCCCAATACTGCAGAGATGATAATTCCATTCCAGGTTTTTCTCAATGATTGCTATTGAGATTATAATCGCCTATGGTTCTCTCCCCGATACTGCGGAGATGATAATTCCATTCCAGGTTTTTCTCAATGATTGCTATTGAGATTATAATCGCCTATGGTTCTCTCCCCAATACTGCGGAGATGATAATTCCATTCCAGGTTTTTCTCAATGATTGCTATTGAGATTATAATCGCCTATGGTTCTCTCCCCAATACTGCAGAGATGATAATTCCATTCCAGGTTTTTCTCAATGATTGCTATTGAGATTATAATCGTCTATGGTTCTCTCCCCGATACTGCGGAGATGATAATTCCATTCCAGGTTTTTCTCAATGATTGCTATTGAGATTATAATCGCCTATGGTTCTCTCCCCAATACTGCGGAGACGATAATTCCATTCCAGGTTTTTCTCAATGATTGCTATTGAGATTATAATCGCCTATGGTTCTCTCCCCGATACTGCGGAGATGATAATTCCATTCCAGGTTTTTCTCAATGATTGCTATTGAGATTGTAATCGCCTATGGTTCTCTCCCCGATACTGCGGAGATGATAATTCCATTCCAGGTTTTTCTCAATGATTGCTATTGAGATTATAATCGCCTATGGTTCTCTCCCCGATACTGCGGAGGTGGTAATCCCAGATTTCGCTCAATGATTGCTGTTGAAGTTGAAATTATCCAAGATTCTCTCAATATTTGTTTTTGAGGTTGTAGTCGCCTATGGTTCTCTCCCCGATCCTGCGGAGGTGGTAATCCCAAGATTTTCTCAATGTTTGCTGTTGAGGTTAAAGTCATCCAAGGTTCTCTCACCGTTCCTGTTGAGGTAGTAACTATCCCTGGTTCATTCATCACCGTTTGAAGCTCCAGACCCAGCTCCTGTAACCAGTCAGGACACATCTACACAAAGAATTTGAAAACCAGCTCCCGTAACAGGTCAGGTAATCATTTTTCTTTTGCAGGTACGCAAGTTCTTGCTAAGGAATCTCTTACGCGATCAACGTCCAGATGGCATCTATAAGCCCATCCACCTTCCACCATCTCTTAGCATGGCATCTATAAGCCCATCATCCTATCCATCAATCTCCAAATGGCATCTATAAGCCCATTCCCCGCCATCACACTGCTACTATGTGAGCGCAAATTTCTGGGCACTCTAGTGTTCAATCATCTTCCACCTTCGGATTACGAAAGGCACGTTAGCCAATCTGCATCCTCAGGTCTAAGAAGATTGAACATGGGCAACTGTTGTACCCCAAAATTTGCCCTCCCATATTTCTCAAAACATTTCAAGAAAAATTCACAAGTCCAACCCGGCGCATCATATTCAGGTGTTCTTTCGCCAAGATATCTCTGATAACATATTCTCAAATTCAGGTTCGGCTCAAGAGTCAATTCTTTAAAGAAGGTATCCGAATGTGTGAGTTTTCTCGAAGAAATATGGTGAAAAAAGTGCGCTGAAAGTGCAGTTTTTACGCGCTAAAAAATTCATAACTTGAAGATCGTGGCTCGTTTTGAACCCGTTCCGGTGGCCAAAATTCCGTCTTGACATTATCTATGTTTTCATCTCTCACGGATGGAAGCCAATTTCGATCAGAAGGTCTTCAAAAATGTGGATTTATCAAGTATTTTCGTGCAGAAAATTTGTGACAGAAGTTTATTTGCGTCATGTTCAGAAAATCATAACTTGGTCGGTTTTCATCGTATCGAGCTGGTTCCAGTGCCAAAATTTCACAAATTGAGTTGGCTACATTTTCACAGAAGGTATTGAGTTCAAACGGTATTCAAAAGGCCTTCGTTTTTTGCTCAGAGTGCGTGACACGCTGAAAATCCTGAATGCTGAATATTATTTCATCTGGGCCGAAACTTCGAAAATTCATAACTCGGTCAATTTTTATCGGATTGGACTCATATTTTTACACAAGGTTACTGACTCATAGATCTACAACTTTGCTTCAAAAGTTGAGACCAAATTATGCACCGATCAATACCAGTTTTTTATTGAAGAACGTGTCAGAGTCGACACTGAAGCCCAAAATAAGTTTGTCTGAGTTGAAACTTCAAAAATTCATAACTAATTCACCGTTTATCCGATTGAGTCGATTTTCGGACAGGAGTTAGTTCTCGATGTCGGCTACATTTTATTTTCACATTGCAACTTCAAAAAATGCACTTAAGTCCCTGCGATTTAGCCTGGAAAGTGACGAATTCAAGTGAATATTGGAGGCCCAATTGCACATTCAAAGCCCATTTGCTTTACCCTAATTTCCATTATATAATCACCTTCTTTTCACACAAACCAGAAGAGGAGAAAAAGAGAGAAAAAACATTGCCACAACACTGTTAGAATATCAAATTCTTTCAAGAACCCTAAAACCTTGAAATCCTTATTACAAATCCCTCTCTCACTACAAACAAGCCATCTCAGTTACAAACCAACATCTTATTACTTCTTCAGTAAGGGTAAGGCTGGCTTGATCTCCATGATCCAAAGGGCATAAAAGCATTCATGTCACTACTTTTCCAGTAAGGGTAAGGTTGATTTGATCTCCATGATCAAAAGGGTATAATCATTCATACATGCCATATTGTGCCTAAACATTAAATTTCTTCATATATTGGCTTTATTTGCATTTTATGATTTTATTTAATGTGTTCGTGAGATTCAACACTGCAGATTTAGACAGGATCCCATGCAGGTTCATTAAGGAACGTTGAGGCCAAAAGCCAAAAGCCAAATGGCCAAAGTAGAAAAACTTATGCATGACACCAATACATGGCGAGACAGACATCCTAGAAGATTAAGAAACGTTGAGGCCAGAATACAAATGGCCAACAGCCAGAACACAAATGGTCAAACCACTCCGATTCACCTCCAAAAAGGGCCAGACACCCCCCATGGTTTGCATCATTTTTATTTTTTATTTGATTTTCCTTTTTCATTCTTTTAATTGTTTTAATTGTTTTCTTTAAATTCATGAATTAATTTTTATAATATAAAACCAGAAAATCAAAAACTAAGAATATGTTAATTAATTTACTTATTAAATATTTTTGTAAATAAATGTTAAATAATTAATTTAGTTAAATTAGGTTTTAAAACTTAAGTCTTTTTCTTAACAAATTAAAATATGTAGAAATTAGGGTTTTTAACTTTTCATCATCTTTTTAATAAATAATTTCTTCTTATTATTATTGTTATTAATTATTAAATATTTTTGTAAATAAACATGTACATTAAATATTTAGTAAATTAGGTTAAACTTTAACATTTTCATTAATAATTAAAAAAACTTAGAATTAGAGTTTCTTTTAATTTTAATTTTCTTTATTTCATAAATACAAAAAAACTAAAAAACATTTCTTTCCTTTTATTAAATAATTAATTAGATTTTTAATTTCATTTAATTTCTTTAAAGGGTCCAACGCCCTCGAACGTTCTATTTTTATTTCTTTCGCACATTTATTTTCTTTCAAATATTATGTAATTGCTCAAGCCATGTAACTCGGACATTTTATATTTCCCGTATTTTATTTCTTTATTTTATGTCAAATCGGGTCCTGGTTTAATTTGGCGATGTGGACCCGCGCCTTTGTAATAGTTTAGGAACTTTATATTTCTCGCAATTTTTAACTATTAATAATGACATGCAAGAATGAATGATAAAATAAAAACAAACGCATAGATCACTTTGACAAAAGACAAAAATAAATGAAAACGACACACAAATCACACACCACCCCTAGGGTACGCCTCATTGTTGCCTTGCCTCGAAAGGTGATCGTCGAGTAGAGGATGTCTTAGTAAGTCCTCATGATCCGGGAACCTGGCATGAGGGTAGCTTCTAAGGTGTCTTCCCATTGCTCTGGTGATCACCATGTCCCGAACCTCGAATTGACCCGAACACCTCCAACGGTGGTGCTACCTACCTCTCAATGGTGGGATGGCACTACTTGAAAGGACATCTACACAGACGAATTCCTTAGGGTAGGTAGACGACTCTAGATACTTGCTCTAAATTTCAAAACAAATCAAAAATACTTTTCACACCGACAGCTTTTCAAAAAGCTTTCGAAAGCAAACTTTTCAAACACTCTTGAGGACCGATACAAGAGTCGAACTGAAATTTTCAAAGAAACTTTTTAAACCCACAGTTGAAAAGCAAACAAACCTTTTGGAAACACAAGTGAGCAAGTATCTAAGAGCCCATGGATAACCATGGATAGAAAGGGTGCTAACACTTTTCCTTTCTATAATCTACCTCCCGAACCGAGAGCAATCTCTATAAGGAATTTTTCTGTGCTTTTGTCCTTTCCATTTGGAGAAAATAAAAGACGGTGGCGACTCTAGCTTCCGTGACATTTCGCGAACCAGCGTTAAACAGTCAGTTCCAGATCCACCGATCACACAGACCAATTCATGTGCAAAAAGATTGAGATTTGGAAAAATTGGCAAGTTTTAAAGAAGAGATCAAATCAAATATGTATGCATTGATATGGGAAGATTTAGTCCATAATTTCTACCCTAATACACACAATACATAGGCAAGCCAAAGCAATCAAGACAAGGGTTGGAAGCTGCAAGCAGAGGCAAGACAAAAGTTGAAAAATTCACTAAAAAGGCTTGGAATCGAATTCATAACTAGAGGCGTTTTCAGAAGCTGAGACATGTTCCAATCTCTTCCTGGGTGTTCATTCAATCTTCCTGGATCAAAAGCAAGCTTGATCAGACCCCATAGCACACTGTAAGTGTCACGATAAACACCCCTGTTCTTGAAATCGTAATTCACTATTCGGGCATCATTTGGCCAAACTAATTGCATATTTTGATTCACCATGCCATTTGCAGTATTTTAATATTATTTAATTTCCTTTATCTAACCTATATTGTGATTCACCATAGCTAGGGTTTCAAGGTTTGGTTTAGGGGTTTTCGTTTCAGGTAAAATCAGCCTTAGTAATGGCTATAGGTATTACCGGGAGAGGAAGGCGAGTTTAACCATGGCATCAAGAGGCATTTCTATGGCCTATGGCGGATTTTGGAATATGCACGACTTGTGGTGACGGCCTGTGTCTGTAGCTATAAGTATTACAGGGTTTTAGCCACGGACACGAGGTTGAAGATGATGCGTGGCGCCCCATCATTGGCCCTTTCAAAACCATGCGCACATTTTTATTTTTGTTCTGGCCAATGACTTATTTTATTATATAATATACTATTTTCATTATATTAACAAATAGACAACACATCGTAGTGGCAAGGTAAGCGTTCCAAACTCCTTCAGGACCTGGGTTCGAATCCCAGGTCCCCTAATTCCTTATTGATTTTTCCTTTCAGGTATTCCTATGCACTTTTCAGCTTGTAGTGCACCATACTCCCTCAGGCATCCAATGGCCAGATGGCCAAAGGCCAAATCTGAGAGTCCCACGCTGAGGGTCCACCATAGGCAAGGTCCACGCATGCCCACTAGATCTCAAAAGTCAATAAAGGCCAGCATTTTTGGGCCTCAGGATTGCTGATTCATACTCCCAATTTCAGGCCCATACCCCCTTTCTCTCATTTATTTTGCTTATTTATTTTATTTTATTTATTGTATTATTATTTTTTGTTTAATTTACTAACCAATCACAAAAATTCTTTTTCACATCAAATAAAAACCACAAAAAAATATTTTTATTCAATCAAATTTTTATTTTTATTAATAAACACTAATTAATTAATTTAGGTTTTAATTAGAATAACTTTAACCTATTTTTTGTAAGTAATTAAAATTAAATTATATTTAATTAGGTTTTAATTACTAACATTAATTATTTTATTTTTCTTTCTTAAAATAACAAAAACCCAAAAATAATTTGTTTTTTATTAATTTATTAACTCAATTTAGTAATTAATTTAGGATTTATTTCTTTCTTAAAATAAAAACAACAAAAAGATGTCTTCTTTAAAGGGTCAAAACCCTAATCATGCGCTCGATTTAATTTCCCGCACGCGTTACTTATTTTTATCCAATAATGTACTTGCTCCCGGATTGTAATAGTTAATAGGACTTTTAATTATTTTTTATCGCTTTATTTTATTTTTCAAAAGGGTTTGTCTTTGGCGATGTAAATACCCGACGCCTTGTAATTTAAATTCCGTATTTTATTTCCGCAAATTATAACTGTTAGATGTTTGATAATAGGTTTGCATGACAAGAGTGAATGTTTTAACCTAAAATCAACTTAGATCACCCTTAACATGTACAAAGATAAAAATAAACTGAAAACGACACACTCGCACATGCGCACTCTTAGGGTACACCCCACTTGGTTGCCTTCGTACACGGTCATTGAGTATAGGTCACTTTAGATGTCGCCCTCTTGTCCAAAAGATCATAGTCGCCTCGAAACGGTTGCCTCGGATATGATTGCCTCAAACAAATGATCTAAGACATTAGGGTTACCGCTAAGGAGTCCTAACATTGCTTTGGTGACCGTAAGTCCCTAATTCGAATTGACCCTTAAACTCCAACGACGGTGCTACCTACTCATCAATAGTAGGGTAGCATTGTCTAAAGGAAATTAGCATAAAAAGATTCCTTTTTCGAGTAGGTAGATGGTTCTTAGATACTTTCTCTTTTAAAACAAAACAAACTTTTACACTGACACTCCTTTTCAAACAAAGTTTCAAAAACACTTCATACGCTCTTGAGGACATAAGTAAGAGTTAAATCAAAGTTTCAAAACAAAACTTTTTTTCAAACCCACAAGCACAAAGAAATCAATTTTGAAAATGATGAGCAAGTACCTAAGAGCCCGTAGATAACTACGGATAGAAAGGGTGCTAATACCTTCCCTTTCTATAAATCTACCCCCCGAACCCGAGAAATATCTCGAAAAAGGAATTTTTCTATGCTTTTTTCCTTTCCTTGTTGGAAAAAATAAAAGTCGGTGGCGACTCTTGCTTACCGCGACATTTTGCAAAAACAAACGCAACACGCAAACCAGCATTCCAAAAAACAGTCAGTTCTTCCCACCGTATCACAGAATTGGCGACTTTGCTGGGGATATTTATAAGTGGGGTGTACCTTAGGAATAGTTCATAATGTTTTCAATTTTTGATTTGTTTGCTTTATCTTTGTGGGTTTGAATCAGAGTTACTATAGATCCTAACCTGGATCTGGGGGATACCCTTTAGGTAAGTAGCAATAAAATGTGAGGGAACTGTACGGCATAGACCGATACGGTTGAAGCAGTAGCTACGTTAGTGTGGCACTTTAGTATGTACCGATATCCCTTGTGGCGCAACGAGGAGAATATGGGTCTGCTAAGGGGTCATTAAGCACCAACTGACCTTAGAACCTTTAAATTGACCAACTTGGCCATAGAACAGTAGCAGTATGCTACACTCATTGAGACTAAACTCTCGAGATGATTCCAGCCGCAAGAAAAGGTTGCTAAACTGGAATTATGACCGATCGAGGGTAGTCAGTGATATTGAGATCCTCTAGAACCTGATTACTATTTCTAGGACAAGTTTGAACCAACTGAACTGAAAGAGGGTAGTACCTAGACTCCTTGCCAGCTTGAAATCTAAGGGCTATTTGCGTGACTTGTGTGCCCTTACCATGTTTGCTACTTGTGGATACTTGTAGTGTGTTTTCTATCATGACATTGCATGCATTTTGCATTGGACTAACCTATTTCAAAGACAAGAGGGATTCGTCTTTGTTATGTTTTGTAGGTCATGGCACCCATGCGTAGAAACACTATTTGGATCTACTTTGTCCAAGTTTCCACTCTGCTTAAGGAATTGGTTGCAAAGGTTTCAGATACTACCTCCTTTATCAGAAGACATGGGCACCTTATTGGTTTGGTCACCTCCAAGATGGATGAACAGATGATGAGTGTCTTAGTCCAGTTCTTTGATCCACTGTACCATTGCTTTACCTTTCCAGACTACCAGTTGGTCCCTACCTTGGAAGAGTTCTCTGATCTACTTGGTATCTCCATTCTGGAGCAGACCCTATTCACAGGTTGGGAGAAAGTTCTTAGGCCGGAAGAGATTGTTTCAGCCCTCATCTGACAAAGGATGAGGTAATGTCTAATTGGGAAACTCGTAGTGGAACAAAGGGCTTCTTGACTAAATTCTTGGTTGGTAAGGCTAATCAGTTATGGGATAGTCTAGACTTCCAGGCATTTGAAGACATTTTGGCTCTTCTCATATATGGTTTGGTGTTGTTTCCTAACTCGGATTCTTTCTTCGACGTGAATGCAGTGAAGATTTTCATATCTGGTAATCCTGTGCCCACTCTCTTGGGTGACATTCTTCATTCTCTTTATGCCCTTACTGCTCGGAAGCGGGGAACCCTTATGTGTTGTGTGTCATTGCTGGCAAGGTGGTTTATTTCCCACCTCCCCAAATCAGTTTTGAAGAACAAGGAAGACATGGGTTGGGCCTATAGGATTATGTCTCTCTCTCATAATGACATCATTTGGACTATCAAAGGCATGGAAGATGTGGCTATTATTGATTGCTATGGGGAATACCCCAATGTTCCACTACTAGGAACCCATGGAGGAATCACTTATAATCCATACTTGGCCTTACGTCAGTTTAGGCGAGCTAGAAGGGAAGGACCTCATGAGTTGCTAATGCCTAGTATTGTCTTTGACTTCCAAGGGGATAGTGACGAGCAACGCCACAGATTCATAAGATCTTGGGATAGAGTACACATGTCTGATCCGTACGAGCTGGGTGCAAAGACTTCTCTTCCGATGGAGCCATATCTCCGATGGGTTCGAATCCGTGCCCAAAAGCTGGGAATGTCGTACGAAGCCGTCTTTCCTATAATTGTTGAGGTTGCTGATGAAGAAGGGGTTCCTCCTACCATCCTCCATCCATACATGCCTACTGACATTGGGGCATTAAAGAGATCGTGGATGCAGCTGAGAGAAGAGCAGGATACTTATAGAGAAAAGTATCACGAGCAAGAGCAGAAGATTCAGAAGTTGACAAGGCAGCTGGAGAACGAGCGGATCCTCAACGACTATGTCCGCACCGATAAGAAACGACCGTGGGAGCACTGATTGTATTTTGATTATTTCTAGTTTTAATTTACTTTTCAGTTTTTCTTTCTTGTAACGCCTTAAAGGCATTTGTTGAACAATTGAATTCAAAGTTTATCTAATAAAAGTGTGTTTCATTTTGGTTTACGAATTTGAATCTATCGACGTCTTTGAAATCATATCATACGCATTTCATTCCTATGCACCTCATAACAGGTACCCTTACAGGTTTTCTCATCTTCTTCGCTGTTTATTTTAGCATCATGTCTTCTGAAACATCAACTGAACAAGCAATCAGGGCTCTGCAAGCTTAAAACGCCCAGTTCCAGGAATTGTTCATGAGTTTGGCTAAGGGTCAGCAAGATCTGAAGACCCTTATCTTGAAAGAGAAAAAGAAGAAGAAGGAGAAGAAGAAGAAGAAGGTCCTATTTAATATGGGTCACAGATTCGGAAACAATTTGTGAGAAGAGGTTGATTTGACCCACTCATCTGGAGGGGGAGATAATCAGGAAGAAAGGAGGGCTCCTAGCCCTGTGGTTTCTGACAACGAGACTGACTTCGACGAAGACCAGTATCCTCTGGCTGAGGATAAATGTAAGCAAATGGAAGACCGGTTGAGCGCGATGGAAGTTCAGAAAGTGCCTGGTATGGACTTTGGAGACTTGGGTCTGTCATCTTGGGTGGTAATTCCCCACAAATTTAAATCACTGGCCTTTGCTAAATACGACGGGGGTTCTTGCGCAAAACTGCACCTCCATTCATATGTTAGGAAGATTCAGCCATGCACCACTGACAAGAACCTCTGGATCCACTTCTTTCAAGACAGTCTCTCAGGGACTTAGCTTGAATGGTTTTACCAGCTGGAAGGAGCTAGTATCCGTAATTGGAAGGATTTGGCTGCTGCTTTCTACAAGCAGTACCAATACAATGCCGACCTCTCTCCCACGCGTACCCAACTCCGGGGTATGTCTATGGGTGCGGGTGAAGGTTTCAAAGATTATGCTCAGAAGTGGAGGGACCTCGCTGGAAGAGTGCAACCACCCTTGGCTGATAGGGAGCTAGTGGATATGTTTCTGGGGACCTTGTCTGGTCCGTATTTCAACCATCTCATTGGAAGTTCATCATCCGAGTTTACAGAGCTGATTATGACCAGGGAGAGGATTGAGGCCGATATCAAATCTGGCAAGATACAGAAGGGTGCTTCATTCGGCACCGAGAAGAAGCCTTTTAAGAAGGAATCCAGTGTTGTTTACAGTTCAAAAATTCAGAATAGACCTGAACACCGCCAAGCTGTTAATGCGGTGGTTATATCAAGACCTGCTGTTGCTCCTCGGTGCAACAACCAGCCAAGGGCCGAGAGACCGCGAAGACAGTTCACTCAGCTCAACATGACTTTATCCCAAATTTTGCCACAATTATTGAAAACCAACTTGGTGATTTTGAAGGAGGCCCCGAAGACTCCCAACACTGTGTGATTGGTGGAAATAGAACTGACTGTTTTTTAAGCTGGTTCGCGAAATGTCGCGGTAAGCAAGAGTCGCCACCGTATTTTATGTTCTCCAATATGGAAAGGACAAAAGCACAGCAAAATTCCTTTTCGAGAATGTTTCTCGGTTCGGGAGGTAGATTTATAGAAAGGGAAGGTGTTAGCACCCTTTCTATCCGTGGTTATCCACGGGCTCTTAGGTACTTGCTCTTATGTTTTCAAAAATTGTTTGATTTTCAAGTGTATGTGGGTTTTGAAAAAAGTATCGTTTGAAAAATTTCTAGGTAACTCTTGTATCTGTCCTCAAGAGTGTATGAAATATTTGTTTGAAAACCTTTTGAAAGTGTAGGTGTAAAAAGTTGTTTTTGTTTGTTTTGAAAAAGAGAAAGTACTTAGGAGAAATCCACCTACTCTAAGGAATTAGGCTGTGTAAGAGTCCTTTGGACAGTATTATCCCACTATTGAGAAGTAGGTAGCACCGTCGTTGGAGGTATTCGGGTCAATTCGATTATAAGGGACAATGTGTGGTCACCAAAGCAATAGTAGGACACCTTAGTGGTAACCCTAATGTCCTAGATCCTTTTTATCCGAGGCAACCGTTTCGAGGCAACTAGATCTTTAGACATGAGGGCGACCTCTAAGACACCCTATACTTGATGACCACGTCGAGGCAACCAGTGAGGCGTACCCTAGGAGTGGCATGTGCATGTGCGTTGTTTCAGTTTATGTTTATCTTTGAACATGCATTTGTGAGCTACGAATTGATTTTATTTGTCATACAAGTCTTTCATGCATATTAACAGTTAAGAGTGTGGAAAATAAAGTGCGGAAAGGTAAATCTACGCTATTACAAGGCGCGGGTCTATACATCGCCAAAAACAAAACCAGTTTGGAAAATAAATGCGAGAAAAGTAAAGAAAGCGGTAAAAGACCTAATTAACTATTACATCCTCGGAAACAGTTACATCAATATAATCAAAAATAAATAATAAAGTGCGCGCAAAGAAATTAAGTCGGGAACGTCTTAGGGTTTTGACCCTTTTTGAGAAAAGAAAGTAATTTGTCCCTTTTTTTGCAATTAATTAAAATATTAAACCTAATTCACTAATTAATTAATTAATTAAAAGAAAAAGAATATTTTTGTGTTTTTTATGTTTTTAATGGAAATAAAAATAAAAATAAAAGGAAATTAAAAGTCAAAAGGAAAACCCTAATTCTAAGTTGATTTTATTTATTATTAAAAAAGGTCAAAATTACCTAATTAAACTAATTAATTTGTTAGTATTTTATTTACAAAATAAATTAAGAAATAAGAATAATAATAATTAAAAAAATATTTACATTTTTTATTCTCTGAATTTATTATAAAAAATATTAATTTGTTAATTAATTAAATAATAATAATAATAGTTATTAAAGAAAATAAAAGGAAGAAAAAAAATGAAAAAAAAAGATAGTAAACCAGGGGGGTTGATGGACCCTTAGGGAGGTGAATCTGGAATTTCTGAGGCCCATGATCATCAAGCCTTTGTTGACTTCTGAGATCGTCCACGCTGGCTTTGACTAGAGAACATCATAGTCACTCACTCTTGGCCTTTGGATGCACGCCTGTAGCCACTTGGCATGCTGAGGTGTGAGGGTATATGGTGAAGCCTTTCATGAAGCCTGCATGTGAACTCATTGAAAAAAATAGAAACAAGGAATTTGGGGGACCTGGGAATCGAACCCAGGTCCCAATGGTTACCAACCACGTCACCTTCCACTACGCCATTGTGTTGCATCTGTTAATATAATGACAATTAATTATAATATATAAAAATCAACGTCCATGCTGGAAAAGCAAAACACGCGTGCTGATTATTTGAATGGACCAGCCATAGCTCAACACGTCAGTCGTCTTCTTCCTTTTTCCTGTAACATAAAATCAAATAGCGGGGGTTTTTAACCCCCCTAACTTGCATCCACAGAAAATAGCGAATAGGCATACGTTAAATATAAATTCATCGCGAGGGTTGGGTTTGATTCGTCTGGCCTTGACGAATTCAACCATATGCGTTATGAGGCCTAATTTTTCTTGTATGGGAAAGCCCCAAATCCAGAACTCGAAAACCCTAGATTTCATTCATGGTGATTTCAGTTTCAGGGCGTTTTAATCCAATTAAACCACACCAAAAGCTTCACCTGAGTACTATGAACATAAAACAAACAACAAAAGATGTTAAATATGCATGAATTGTAAGATGCGATTCTGAAAAAAAAGTGACAAACCAAGGAACTATTTTTGATGATTCTCGTGGCTTTAGTGCTTGGTTTCGATTGCAATGTGTTCCTGGGAGGCCTAGCAATGTATTGGAATCAAGAAAAGGCTTTGAATTGGCGTGGAAAGTGGAATTCAGTTTTCACTTTTTCTTGGTTTTTTTCAATGTTACTATGGTGTTTTTGCATCAATTTTCACGTTGCAGGCATTAGGGTTGGCTTCAGCATATATAGGAGAGCGGAATTAGGGTACAATCTTGGTCAAAGATCCATGGCATTATGATTTCAATATTTGATTTTTAATCAAATATTTTTGCATCTTTTTGATTGAAAAACCTTGCCAAATTGGGAGATTTTGTCCCCTTGATGTGTACACGAAATCTTCAGCTTGTCTTGGTCATGTTTGCTTCATAAAAAGATTTGAAAACCATATCTTTGAATTTCCTACATTTTAAATCAATTAAATGAATTAATATTAATAAAAAATTCAATTAATTAATTAAAAATAAGAAAATAAATCAATTTAAGCTCAATGGGTCGTGCACAGGCCTTGGACAAAGTTTCAAGAAGGAATTTGAGGCCCATTAGCAAAAATGATGTGTTTTGAGCAAGGTTGACTTTTGCAAATTCACAAAAATTTCCCAACTTCTCCAATGCATATCTTGCTCAATTTTGATCATATGAACATGTTCTTGGAACTTTTGGAAAGGTCTTGAAGTCCTATAACCAATGCCTTTGGTCCCATGTCATTTGTATTTACCAATCTCAAGTTATGGTCTTTGACTTAAAGTGCATTTTTGTTGACTTTTTAAATTGACCTATAATGTAGAAATTGACAACTTTTTGTGAGAGCATTTCTTGGACTTGGAATGTGAAAATGAGTTGTAGGAAATGTCATCCCCTTAAAAATGAGCATTGGATGGGATTTTTCTGATGAACCATGAAAAAGTTATGCCTTGGTCAAGATACAGTTGACTTTTCAGCTGTACAAAAATAGTAACTTTTGCATCCTTGATGATTTTTGAGCCATGCTTGAGGAAACATGATTAAGATTTGATCAAATGATGATTATGGCTTCAAAATAAGATGTTGGCCAAAAATTCTGACTTTTGACTGCAAAATGACCATTTTACCCCTGTAGTTGACTGTGAAGCAAATGGGACTTTTGACTGTGCAATTTGATGCTGTGAGTCTTGCAACTTGGCATGTAGATGCTTTGCAATGTATATGGGCATATATGACTTGATTGAGCCCTTGAAAACCTCAAATTCACTGACAACTAAAACCTTAATTTTGACTGGCTTAGGAGGATGTTTGACTGTGCAACCCTCTAAGAGATCTTGAACCATTTTGAAGATTGATCTTGATAAACCTTGAAGAATATGGAAGGGAAAATTTTGGGGTACAACAGTTGCCCCTGTTCAATCTTCTTAGATCTGAGGATGTAGATTGGCTTGCGTGCCTTTCGTGATCCGAAGGTGGAAGATGATTGAACACTAGAGTGCCCAGAAATTTGCACTCGCATAGTAGAATATCAGCAGTGTGATGTCGGGAATGGGCTTATATATGCAATTTCGAAATATGGTGGATAGGAGGATGGGCTTATAGATGCCATCTGGAGATGTGACAGAACCTTGTCGGGAATGGGCTTATAGATGCCATTTGGAGGTGTCGATCGCGTAAGAGATTCCTTAGCGAGAACTTGCGTACCTGAGAAAGAAAGATAATTACCTGGACTGTTACAGGGGTTGATCTTCAAACTCTTCATGCAGATATGCCCTGGCTAGATACAGGTGTCGAATCCACAATTAATCTCTCACAGATATGCCCTGGTTAGATACAGGTATCGAATCTGGAACTGGTCGTCTAAGATATGCCCTGGCTGGATACAGGTATCAAATCTCTAAACTCTTCATGTAGATATGCCCTGGCTAGATACAGGTGTCGAATCCACAATCAATCGCTCACAGATATGCCCTGGCTAGATACAAGTATCGAACCTGGAACTTAGTCGTCTACAGATATGCCCTGGCTGGATACAGGTATCGAATCTCTAAACTCTTCATGTAGATATGCCCTGGCTAGATACAGGTGTCGAATCCACAATCAATCACTCACAGATATGCCCTGGCTAGATACAGGTATCGAATCTGGAACTTAGTCGTTTACAGATATGCCCTGGCTGGATACAGGTGTCGAATTTCTAAACTCTTCATGTAGATATGCCCTGGCTGGATACAGGTGTCGAATTTCTAAACTCTTCATGTAGATATGCCCTGGCTGGATACAGGTATCGAATCTACAATCAATCACTCAGAAATATGCCCTGGCTAGATACAGGTATCGAATCTGGAACTGCGACAGTTGATAGTAATCATCTTTGGATTGACCTTTTTCCTGAAAAGGAAAAACATCAGTTGTATGCAATGTCATGATGCATGATGTCATGATGTTCAAAATGAGATAGTGTCGTATGCACTTTATCATGTATGTAAATAGGAGGTATGAGATGTGATATGTTCATGAATGTATTTTCGTCTAGGAAAATAAGTCCTTGACGAATGCCGGGAAGTTGAATCCTGGGCTGATGTTTGAAGAGTAGAGTTCTTCGTTTCCGCTGGGGATGATGATTGCAAGAATAAAATGGTAGGAGAAGATGACTCCATTGGGGGATAAACTTGATGAAACGATTACTCTGCGGGGAATTACTCTGTGGGAAGAGATACTTCGCTGAGATTTGATGATAACTCCTCTAGGGATTCCGTTAATAAGTTTTGTTGGGAATTTTGATGAACTCCGTTGGGGGATAGGAAGAACTTCGCTGAGGACGTCTTTCCGTGGTAATTAGCTGAGGATAACCCAGTTATAAGCTCTGGTGGGGAATAACCTTTGAACATGGTCGGGGAGAGATATTTGTACTCTGCAGGGGACCAGCTTCCAGAATCTACTGGGGATAAGCTTCCAGAATCTACTGGGGAGGATGATTCAACTCTCTGGGGAAACTTTTGGACTGTACTGGGGAGTGGCTCCACTGGGATGTCTGGTATTCCGCCGAGGAACAATCTTATATTAAGACTGTCGGGGATGCTTGCTTAGGAACATCTGTATACTCCACTGGGGAATATTGAGATTTTCTGGGGATACCCAACTTCCTTAAGGCTGACAGTAGACTAACTCTGCTTGGGGAGAGTATTACTGACTTGCTAGGGATATTGTGCCTTTTTAGGGCTGATGGGAGGCCAACTCTGTTTGGGGAGAGTATGGTTGATTCTTGTCTTACTCTGGGGGGAGTGGAGGTATCTTGGTTACGTTCTTCAGCTGAACCTACCTTAGTACCTTGGTGGACAGAGCAACTAGACCACTTAGACAATTATTATTGCCCCTGTTTCTAATGTCACCTGCAATTAGTCCTTTGTTTCGTATGCAAATATTTATGAGTTAGCAATTAATGTCAAATGCATATATCAAAATGAACATTGGACGTTATTCGCAAAACAAAATAGGTAAAGGAAAAACAATTGGCAATTTGTCTGAAGAAGTGAATTTATATTGATTTTGAATTTTGCCTGTAAATAGGCGTTTTGTGTACAAGAGGTTGACGTCCTAGTAAGATAATGCCGCCGAACAACATAGAGTTTATACAATTTGAAAAGGAAAACAAAATAGCTATGTGAAAAAATCCCACTGGGTTCCAACTCTGCTATCGCCTTTATGTCTTCAAGCGTCTCATCACTTTGCTGCTTAGTTGAAGATGAAGCTGATTGATTGATGCCGTCTGAACCTGATAGTTGATGCCGAATTCTGGATGCAAGGTGATCCAATGAGACATAGTATTACGCTTTAATCCCTAACTTTTGCCTGGACTTCCCTTTCGGGTTTTTAGTCCACCGGGATACCCATTTTTGCCCAAGCCGCCTTTTCAGGTTTTTGACTTGCCGGGTGTACAAATTTTTTCATTTCATCCCTTATTTTTGCCCGAACCCTTTTGGTTCGCCGGGAATCCCTTATTTTTGCCTAGGTGTGTCAACCTAGCGGGTCTTTTATTCATGCGTAGTATCTTTTTACTATGTCTGCATTGGCGGGGTGAGGAAGGTCGTCACCATCCATGGTAGTTAGAATCATAGCTCCTCCTGAGAAGATATGTTTAACCAAAAATGGCCCTTCGTACGTAGGGGTCCATTTTCCCCTGGGATCACTTTGAGGAAGAATGATGTGCTTGATTACCAGGTCTCCGACTTGATACTCTTGTCGTCTGACTCTCTTGTTAAATGCCCTGATCATCCGTTTTTGGTACGTTTGACCATGACAAATGGTAGTGAGTCTCTTTTCATCAATCAGGTTTAATTGATCAAGTCGAGTCTGGATCCAGTCATCTTCGCTCAAACCTGCATCCTTCATTATCCGGAGAGAGGGTATCTGGACTTCAATAGGCAGGACTGCCTCCATGCCATAGACCAAGGAAAAGGGTGTTTCCCCTGTTGACGTCCTTACTGAGGTACGGTACCCATGAAGAGCAAATGGTAACATCTCATGCCAATCTTTATAGGTCACTGTCATCTTCTGCACAATCTTCTTGATATTCTTATTCGCCGCTTCTACAGCCCCATTCATCTTCGGTCGGTAAGGAGAAGAGTTGTGGTGCTGTATCTTAAATTGCTCGTAGAGTTCAGTGATCATCTTGTTGTTAAGATTGGGACCATTGTCCGTAATGATCCTTTCCGGGACGCCGTATCGACAGATCAGGTTGTGCCGAATGAACCGTGCCACGACGTTCTTGGTTACGGTAGCATGGGAAGCTGCTTCGACCCACTTCGTGAAGTAATCAATCGCTACCAGGATGAAGCGATGCCCGTTGGATGCCGTCGGTCTGATCTCGCCGATCATATCAATGCCCCACATTGCAAAAGGCCAAGGTGCCGTCAAGATGTTCAAGGGAACTGGAGGAATGTGCACCTTATCAGCATAGATTTGACATTTATGGAATGTCCGAGAATGCTGGTAACAGTAAGCTTCCATTATGGACCAGAAATATCTTGCCCGAAGGATCTTCTTTGCCATGGTATGTCCACTGGAATGCGTTCCGAAGGTACCTTCATGTAGTTCTGCTATGATCTTTTCTGCTTCCGTCTTATCCACACAACACAGTAAAGTTGAATCATGGTTTCGTTTGTAGAGAATGTCATTGCTGAGAAAGAACTTCACCGCGAACCTTCTCAGAAATTTCTTGTCATTAACGGATGCACCCTCGGGATATTCTTGAGCTTCAAGATACCTTTTTACTTCATGATACCAAGGTTTTTCAGTTACCTCTTCAGCCTAAAGATCACAGCAATGTGCAGGTTCATCCAATTTCCAGATAATGATCCGGGGAGCCTCGTTGTCCCATTTGACTTTGAACATAGAAGACATCGTAGCCAGCGCGTCCGCCAGCTGATTCTCCTCTCTTGGGAAGTGTTCAAAAGTTATCTCCTCGAAGTGGGGGATCAACGTCAACACATACTCTTTGTAAGGAATAAGATTTGGGTGTTTCGTATCCCACTCGCCTTTGATCTGATTGATCACGAGAGCGGAATCTCCGAAGACACTCAGAAACTTGATCCTTAGGTCGATTGCAGCTTGAAGACCCATGATGCACGCTTCATACTCCGCCATGTTGTTGGTGCAGTTGAAACATAGTCGGGCAGTAAGTGGAGTATGAGTGCCTTTAGGGGATATGATCACGGCGCCAATACCGTTACCAAAAGCGTTTAAGGCTCCGTCAAAGTGCATAGACCATCGGGATCCTTCCTCAGGTCCTTCATCCGGTCCAGGTACTTCACAATCAGTCACTACCATGATATTCTCGTCTGGAAATTCAAAGTTCATCGATTGGTAGTCATCCACTGCCTGGTGTGCCAAATGGTCTGCCAACACACTTCCCTTGATTGCTTTCTGAGTCGTGTATTGGATGTCATATTCCGTCAAGATCATCTGCCATCTTTCTATTCTTCCGGACAAGGCAGGCTTTTCGAAGATGTACTTGATTGGATCCATTTTTGAAATTAACAGAGTAGTGTGAGTCAACATATACTGTCTTAGCCGGCGAGCAGCCCATACCAAAGCGCAACAAGTTTTCTCGAGCAGTGAGTATCGGGTCTCACAGTCGGTAAACTTTTTGCTAAGGTAATAAATAGTGTGCTCTTTTCGGCCAGACTCGTCATGCTGCCCCAGCACACACCCCATTGAGCTGTCAAGTACTGTCAGGTATAAGATTAGAGGTCTCCCCTCAACCGGTGGCATAAGAATGGGTGGTTCTTGGAGATACTCTTTGATTCTGTCGAAAGCGGCATGACATTCATCGTTCCAACGTACTACTTGATCTTTCTTTAGCAGCTTGAAGATTGGTTCACAGGTAGCAGTTATATGTGAGATGAATCGGGCAATATAGTTTAGCCGTCCTAGAAAGCCTCTGACTTCTTTTTCTGTCTTTGGAACTGGCATCTCTTGTATGGCTTTCACTTTGGCAGGGTCCACTTGAATACCTTTGTCACTTACGACGAAGCCTAGCAATTTTCCAGATCTCACTCCAAAGGTGCACTTGTTTGGGTTTAATCTCAGCTTGTACAACTTCAACCGGTCAAACAACTTCTGTAGATAGTCAAGGTGTTCCTCCTCAGTTTGGGACCTTGTAATCATATCGTCGACATATACTTCGATCTCGTGATGGATCATGTCATGAAATAAAGCAACCATGGCACGTTGGTAGGTTGCCCCAACATTTTTCAACCCAAAAGGCATGACCTTGTAGCAAAAGGCGCCCCACTGAGTAACAAAGGTGGTCTTCTCCATGTCTTCAGGAGCCATCTTGATCTGATTATAACTGGAGAAACCGTCCATGAAGGAGAATACTTTATGCTGAGCAGTGTTGTCAACCAGAACGTCGATATGAGGCAGGGGAAATCATCTTTAGGGCTTGCCCTGTTCAAATCCCTGTAATCAACACACATGCGGACCTTACCATCCTTCTTCGGCACTGGAACCACGTTGGCAACCCACTGAGGGTAAGAAGTTACTGCTAGAAACCCAGCATCAAATTGTTTCATAACCTCAGCTTTGATTTTCTCGGACATCTCTGGACGCATACGGCGGACTTTCTGTTTTACTAGAGGGCATTCTTCCTTGGTAGGTAGGTGATGAACCACAATGTCGGTATCCAACCCATGCATGTCTTCGTAAGACCAAGCAAAGATTTCCACATAATCATGCAACATCTGAATCAACCATTGTTTCACACTGAGCTCTAGATTGGCACCAATCTTGACTTCCTTTCTATCTGTCTCAGTACCCAGATTTACCGTTTCCACTGGCTCTTCAAGTGGATGAATGGCCCTCTCTTCCTGGAGTAACAGTCTTGCAAGCTCACCAGGCACTTCGCAATCATCTTCACCTTCGTCTTTGGCTAAGTTGATCGGATTTTCGAAGTCATAACTGGCAGTAGCAGAGTCGTTACCAGTGAGATCCAGAGTGGATTGGAACCTGTATAGGTGAGTGTGTGTAAATATAGCTGTTTTGCAATATATAAAGAAAGAAAGGGAGCGCAAGATTTGAAATGAGAAAAACGTCCAATGCTTTTATTCATGATATATGAAAATGACAAATAATAAGCCCTCACAAATGAAGCCACAGTGCCCCGGGTAAGACACCGGGCCATAAAGTTTCAAATTATTGTTCGTTACAAATTCAAAACAAAGGAGTTCATTACTGAGTGACAAAAGTAATAGGTACGAAGTCTTTCGCAATCCAGTTGCTTAGTCCACCGTTGGTCGTTGGGTAGATCCAGCTGTCGAATTCAGATTCCTCCGCTTCGTCTTCAATAGCATTTACTCCCGGGTTGGTGATGAATACATGAGGTTTTCCAATCCTTGCCTTGCGAACAACCCTCTGAGCTTCCTTTTCAACCACAGCCCGGGCATCCTTTAAGGAATCCCTCTTCAACGGAGAATCTTCTTCAGTCACAGTCTCTGCTGCTGCCAGTGTCTGAGGCACCTCTTCAAAGTGTTGAAAGGGGGTCTCTATGAACTCCCCATCCATCTCTATGTACCGAAACGAGTTAAGGTGGCTGACCATGTATTCCTCCTCCCCCTGAACTGTAACAATCTTCCTTCTGACCGGGTACTTAAGCTTTTGATGTAATGTGGAGGTCACAGCTCCAGCCTTGTGGATCCATGGACGACCCAGCAAACAAGAATAGGATGGTCGGATGTCCATCACATAGAATGTAGAGTCAAAGACCTGAGAGCCAACCCTGATTGGAATGTCAACTTCACCATGTACCATCCTCTTGGACCCGTCAAAGGCCCGGACAACAATGTTACTTGGCTTGAGCTCTAAACCCTCACAATCCAGCCTGTCTAAAGCTTTCTTGGGCAATACGTTTAACGAAGAACCAGTGTCAACCAGCACATGGGCAAGAGTAGTGCCCCTGCATTCAATGGAGACGTGCAGGGTGTTGTTATGGTTCTTTCCTTTGGCAGTCAGATCAGCGTCAGAGAAACCTAACCCATTATCAGCAGTCAAGTTGGCCACACACTCGGTAAATTGATCAGCAGACGTTTCTTGTGGCACATGGGTTGTCTTCAGGAAAGAAATCAGGGCCTTGGCATGGGCCTCTGAACACAACAACAGTGATAGCATAGAAATTTTAGAGGGGGTGTGCCCCAGCTGCTCAACTACATTGAAATCACTCTTCTTGATAATTTTAAGAATCTCTTCCATCTCTTGCTTGGAAGCTTCAACATTGACGGTCTTTGGTGCCTCTGTCTGAGCAGGCACATCAGTAGCAATCCCTTTGCCCCGAGCGTCAGATGACTCGGTAGCAGGGGTAGAAATAGGAACTTGGTCAGGCATGGGAGCAGGCACACTTGTAGGTGTGATGACAAGAGGTCTCTGAATAGCTGGTGGCGCAATATCTGGTGAGAACAGCCTACCACTGCGAGTGACTTTAGCAGGCCCGGTAATGTTACTGACGCCGGTATTTGTATTGAACTCTTGTTTAACTCCAAGCACATAAACATCTGCCCCATAGTGCCACGGGACAGCCTTGTCAGATGTATAGGGGAGGGGCCCCGAAACAGTGATGATGATGGGAGCAATCTTCTGAGTAGACAGGATTTTGACAGGCTTCTTCGAGGGAGCCTTAGGAGGATTGTTGAAAATAGTGACAATAGAAACTTCTTCGGTACGGGTAGCAGGAACAGTAATCTTCTCGAACAAGATCTCTTTATTATCCATCAGGCTTTGGATACCTGATTTCAGCAAAGAACAACCAGCAGGTGAAACAGCACATAAAAGGCAACCTTTACTACATCCCGGAAATAAACCGGCTAGCAACAGGTTCCTTTTGACGGTCAATAACGGAGTAACAATCTCATCCACAAAGGCTACATACAGGTCTTCTTCCACAGCATTCACTCCATGCTGGGGCATGGGAGCAGTCACAACATTGGGCCTTTCGGGCGCCTCGAACTGTATTTCTTTAGCATCAATAAGGTCCTGAACCTTATTCCTTAGAGCCCAACAATCATCAGTAGTATGCCCCGGGCTATCAGAGTGATAAGCGCAGCGGGCGTTGGGGTTGTACTTTGGAGATATGGTGTTCACTACCTTCGAAGCTTCTTTGACAGTTACCAGATTGGTTGACAGCAGTTGTGGCAATATCTGAGACAGGGTCATATTGAGCCGAGTGTACTGCCTTTTAGGTCTCTCACCCCTTGGTTGGTTATATTGCTGAGGAGCAGCGGCAAGCTTAGAAATAACCATCGCGTTGACAGCTTGGCGGCGTTCCGGTTTATTTTGTCTTCTGGGACCATACACATCACTAGATTCTTTCTTGAAGGGCTTCTTTTTAGAGCTCGAGGAGGCACCCTTTTGTATCTTCCCTGACTTGATACCAGCTTCTATCCTCTCACCAGTTAAGATCAGATCTGTAAACCCAGCAAAAGAATTACCAATCAGGTGGTTAAAGAATGGGCCAGACAGGGTCCCCAAGAACATGTCGACAAGCTCACGGTCCGTTAAAGGTGGCTGCACCCTTCCAGCCAGGTCCCTCCACTTTTGCGCGTACTCCTTAAAACCTTCACCCGTCCCTAGCGACATACCCTGGAGTTGGGTACGCGTAGGAGCGAGGTCGGAATTATACTGATACTTCTTATAAAATGCAGTAGCCAAGTCCTCCCAGTTTCGAATACTGGTTCCATCCAGCTGATAGAACCATTCGAGTTGAGTCCCTGAAAGACTATCCTGGAAGAAATGGATCCATAAGTTCTTGTCTGCAGTGTAAGGTTGGATCTTCCTTACATAAGAACGGAGGTGCAGCTTAGGGCAGGAAGCTCCGTCATACTTCGCAAAAGAAGGTGCCTTGAACTTGTGGTGGATCACCACCCCAGAAGATAAACCTAGATCTCCAAAATCCAACCCAGGCACGTGTTGAATTTCCATGGCACTTAGACGGTCCTATAGTTGCTTATACCTGTCCTCAACAGGAGGGTACTGTTCATCATTGTAATCTGTCTCGTTGTCGGAGACCACGGGACTTGGAACCCTTCCCCCCTGGGGACTATCTTTCCCTACAAAGGAAGTAGCCTGATCAGCCTCATTTTGCAGTGTATTCCCAAACCTCCGTCCAGTGTTGAACAGCACAGTCCTCTTCTTCTTCTTCTTCAAAAGCAGAGTCTTCAACTCCCGTTGACCTTGGGCTAAGCTCATGACTAACTCTTGAAACTGGGCGTTCTGGGCCTGGAGGGCCTTGATAGCTTGTTCGTTGGTAAGTTCAGGATTCATGATGATTGCTAAAATAAACAACGAAGAAGATAAAGTAACCTGTAAAAAAGAGTACCTGTTATGCACATGATGCATGATATGCTATTTATGCAATGCATTCAAGGGTTCGAAAGTTCAAATTCTTTGTAGACAAAAAAGGAGCACACGTTATATTAATAGATAATATGTTCAGTACATCAAGGCCTCATGGGCAAAACATTACAAAATAATTAATCCCAAAAGACACTGCGCATCCTCTTTGGAGCAATGTAGGTGTTGAGAGTCTTTTCCTCGTGAAGTAGACGGGTGAGATCCAAGACCTTCTTCTCACTGGCATGTAGACTGGTTTCAAGAGAATTTCGTTCTTCCTTGAGTTGGATCCAACTTTTTTGCATTTCTTCCCAAGATGTTGGCATGTCAGGATGTTGGATGGTATAAGGAACCTCTCCTTCCAAAACGGGCTCTTTGATCACAGGGAGAACATGAGGATATGGCATCACCAGCTTCTGGGAGCGGGCTCGTACCCACTTGAGATAAGGCTCAAGGGGGATGTGTTGTACCCCAAAATTTGCCCTCCCATATTCTTCAAAGATTTGCCAAGTCAAGCTTCAAAATTCCCCAAGGGTTGCACAGCTCAAGGGTCTCCTAAACAGTCAAAATTAGGGTTTTTGTTCTGATCAAGAAAATGAAGTTTCCAAAGTTCCAATCAAGTCTCACATGCCTACAAATATGGTCAAGCATCCTCATACCAAGTTTCAAGACTTTCAGCACAAAATTGCACAATAAAAACCCTAATTGCACTACAGTCAACTGTAAGGGCAAAATGGTCATTTGACAGTCAAAAGTTCAAATTTTTGGTCAAACATATCATTTTGAAGCCACAAACATCATTTGATCAATGCTTGATCATGATTCTCAAAGCTAGGCTCAAAAATCATCAAGATGCAAAAGTTTCCTTATTTGGACAGTTGAAAAAGTCAACTGTAAATTGACCAGGGCATAACTTTCACATGGATTATCGGAAAATATCCATCCAAAGCTCATTTTGAAGAGAAAGACATTTCCTACAACTCATCTTCATACTTCAAGTCCAAGAAATGCTCTCACAAAAAGTTATCAATTTCCACATTATAGGTCATTTTCAAAAGTCAACAAAAAGGGACTTTAAGTCAAAGGCCATAACTTGAGATTGGTAAATCAAAATGACATGGGACCAAAGGCATTGGTTAGAGGACTCAAAGACCGTTCCAAAATGTCCACGAACATGAGAAAAGCTTAAAAATTGAGCAAGTTATGCCTTGTGGAAGTTGGGAAATTTTTGGATATTTTGAAAAGTCAACATTGATTCAAATGACCTAAAATTGCTAATGGGCCCATTTTTCTTCCACAAATCATCATCCAAGGCATGCACACGACCATTTGGCCCAAAGGGAAGTTTTTCTCCATTTTTATTTATTTATTTGAATTTTTTATTATTAATAATTCATTTAATCAAATAAAATACATGAAAAATATAAAATCAATGAAATAAAATCTTTTTGTGCATGAAATATATTCAATAATTCGTGCATGATCAGATATGGAAGGAATTGGATTGATTGGATATGATTGAGAGCAAAAGCACATGAAAAAAGATTGAAAAAGATCTTTGAAAATCAAATTTCAAAAACCATGAATGCAAAAGATTTGGATTGTTTTCTTTGACCTAATTCATTCTTACATAAGTAGAGAACACAAACCTAATGCATTTGACCATTAAGCTGCGCAGAAAACCCTTGCACAAAACTTGAAATTTTCTTTGAAAACTCATATTCTGAAAACAGGTTTGCAGGTTGTTTCAAGCCACGAGACTCATCCTATTGCCTTCCAAGGACCTCAAGCAATCTTCCTGGATCAAAAACATCAATCATAACCCTTTGAATCACTGTACAGAAGTCCAAATTTTCTCACTTTTTTTTATAATCGTGCTTTACAATTTACGCATATTCATGGCATTTTACTTGTAGATTCATATTCCTTGTGTGATTCTGAAGCTAACCATCTATCTTGATTGAGTTTTTGCATGCTATATACGATTTCACCATTATTGTTTTCTAGGGTTTTACAAGCTACGAATTGGGGGTTTCTTAGTACTGTAAAATTAGCAAATCACAATGCCATGGTTGAAACTGGCAGGCTTGGACGAAGACAATGGAACCCTCGCGCTCAATTTATAAGCGTCCTAGAGCTATTCGTTATTTTTTGGAAAGGGACCTTTTAAAATGCTTGCAAAACCGTTGCCTAATATGTTTGTGTTTCAGGAAAATAAAAACCAACGAAGAAGATGATGTGGTGGCCAGCAACCATTGGCTCTTTTGAATTTTCGCGCTCAGACCCACTAACGCTTTTGTTTTCTTTTATAATATTTGTTGGTTATTATATGTTAAACGCGTGTGAATTGGTCCAGTGGTAAACACAGTGGTTGGCAATGTTAAT
The DNA here is from genome assembly GCA_948472305.1 of Vicia faba. Taxonomy (NCBI): domain Eukaryota; kingdom Viridiplantae; phylum Streptophyta; class Magnoliopsida; order Fabales; family Fabaceae; genus Vicia; species Vicia faba. The sequence continues at coordinate 765,179,744 of OX451741.1, read as the reverse complement.
GACCTGGGTTCGAGCCCCAGGTCTTCATCCTTTCAATATTATTTTTCAACTCATATTCCTTTGCAGATTCAATAGCAAAGCACACCGTGCATCCTCAAAAATCAACGTCCACGTGTCTCAGAGCATAAGATCAAAGGCCATGAGTTGAAGACCATGGTGAGCCCCAGTCAACACGCCAGCACGCTGCCTGGAAAAGGTCAAAAGGGCCAATTGCTAGTGGGCCAGATTACTGAAAAAAAACCTCCATGTTGGGGACTACAACCCCCCTAGGTTTGCAAAGTTTATATTTTCTTTATTGTTTTTTTTATTATTATTTATACTTTCCTTTAATTATTGTTTTCAATTAATTAATTATTTTCATAAAAAAACCAAAAACATAAAAAAATCAGAAAAGAGAAAAATAATAAATATTTTTATTTTTAGTATTTTTATAAGTAATTGCATATAAGTAAATTTAGTTTTAAATTAGGTTTTAATTTTAATTCTTTTAATAAAAATCTAAAAAACATAGAACTAGGGTTTAATTAATTTCCATCTTTTTTTCTTTTATTCCATAATAATTAAATATTTATTTTTATAATTAAATTGCATGTAAATTAATTAGGGTTAATTTTAGGTTAAAATTCAATGTTTTCATAATAAAATAAAAATTGTAGAATTAGGTTTAATTGCATTTAATTCTTTTTCATAAAAAATCATAAAATACTAAAAAACACCAAAAACAATTTCTTTTCTTTTTAATCTTAATTAATTCATCGTTTAATTCAATTTTGTAAAAAGGGTCCAACGCCCTCGTTTCGATTTAAATTTCAATTCGCCCGTTTATTTCTTCTTTCATATAATATTTATGTATCTCTCCCAAGGCCTTGTAATTAATTTCTCGCACTTTTAATTCTTTATTTTCTTTACTTTCTTTATTTTTTTTTCTGTCAAATCGGGTTCGAGAAATTTTGGCGATGTGGACCCGCGCCTTTTGTAATAGCTTAGAATCTTTTACTTTCCGTAATTTTTTAACTATTAAATAATGGCATGAAAGAATGTATGGACAAAAATAAAAACAAACGCTAGATCACAATAACATGACAAAAGACAAAAATATTTGAAAACGACACACAAATCACACACCACCCCTAGGGTACGCCTCACTGTTGCCTTGCCTCGAAAGGTGATCGTCGAGTAGAGGATGTCTTAGTAAGTCCTCATGATCCGGGAACCTGGCATGAGGGTAGCTTCTAAGGTGTCTTCCCATTGCTCTGGTGATCACCATGTCCCGAACCTCGAATTGACCCGAACACCTCCAACGGTGGTGCTACCTACCTCTCAATGGTGGGATGGCACTACTTTAAAGGACATTTACACAGACGAATTCCTTAGGGTAGGTAGACGACTCTAGATACTTGCTCTAAATTTCAAAACAAATTCAAAAATACTTTTCACACCAACACATTTTCAAAAAGCTTTCGAAAGCAATTTTTCAAACACTCTTGAGGACCGATACAAGAGTCGAACTGAAATTTTCAAAGAAACTTTTTAAAACCCACAGTTGAAAAGCAAACAAACCATTTTGAAAACACAAATGAGCAAGTATCTAAGAGCCCATGGATAACCATGGATAGAAAGGGTGCTAACACCTTCCCTTTCTATAATCTACCTCCCGAACCGAGAGCAATCTCTATAAGGAATTTTTCTGTGATTTTGTCCTTTCCATTTGGAGAAAATAAAAGACGGTGGCGACTCTTGCTTCCGCGACATTTCTCGAACCAGCGTTAAACAGTCAGTTCCAGATCCACCGATCACAGAACTGGCGACTCTGCTGGGGATATAAACTTAAAGTGAGGTGTACCTTAGGGCTAGTTTATAACTATGTTTTCAATTGTTTTCCTTGTGTGCTTTAAATTGTGGGTTGCTTGGGAGTTCTATAGATCCTAACCCGGATCTGGGGGATACCTTCTTAGAAAGTAGCAACAAGGCTGTGAGGGAACTGTGCGGGGTATACCGACATGGTTGAAACAGTCTTCTACGTTGATGTGGCACTTTGGTGTGTACCGGTAACCCTTGAGTTCAGTCAAGGAGAGTACGGGGCCTCCGCGTGGTGTCGTGAAGCATCAACAGACCTTAGGAACCTTAATTGAACTATCTTGGCCTCTTTAGGGTAGTGAGATAACTGACTTTGGTGCAGTCCGAGGTTGGTTGATACTCGATACTACACTCAATTGAGGATTGCTTTCCTGGAATATTTCGGTCGCCAGTTCAGTGGCTAAATCGAAACGATGAACAATGAAAGCAATCCCGTGATATTGGGACCTGTAGAACCCGGTTACTCATGATAGGACAGGATGAACCCACCAACTTCAAGAGGGTACTACCCAGACCCCATGCTGGCCTTAAACCTTAAGGGCTTGCCTTGTGTGCCTTGTGTGCCTTACATGCTTGTCTTTGTAAATATTTGTGGTGTGTTTAATCATAGCATCATGACATCATCCAGCATCATATGCATTGACTAACCATTTCAGGGGTTCGAATTTTCATCTTTGTTCTTGTTTTGTAGGACATGGAAACTGTTCGTAGAAAGACAATTCAAGTCAGTATTGTAAGGATCCCTCCTCAGCTTAAGGAACTTATATCCAGGATTCCCGAGAACTCTTCATTCAGTGAAAGACATGGAAGTCTCATCAGCTTGGTCAATACCAACATTGAGGAAGATATGATAAAGGTCCTGTTCCAGTTCTTTGACCCTCTGCATCACTATTTCACCTTCTTGGATTATCAGCTGGTACCTACATTGGAGGAGTTCTCCCGGCTCCTGAAGATCCCTATCCTTGATCAGCTACCCTTCAACGGTACAGAAAAGGAACCTAAGCTTGAAGAGATTGCTAAAGCCTTGCACCTACAGTCATCTGACCTCAAGGGATATTGGGAAGTCAGAAGTGGTATCAAAGGGTTCTTAGCCAGGTTTCTGTTTGAAAAGGCCCATGAATGTTGGAACTCCCTTGACTTGCAAGCTTTTGAAGAGGTTGTGGCCCTCCTTGTCTATGGTTTGGTATTGTTCCCTACCCCAGATCAGCTTATAGATATCAGTGCTGTCCAGATCTTTATGTCCAGGAATCCTATACCTACGTTGCTGGGGGACATCCTTCACTCATGTTACACTCGAACCATGAGAAAAAGAGGTGTCCTTATGTGTTGCACTCCTCTCCTGGGAAGGTGGTTTATTTTGCACCTTCCACAATCAGTCCTGAAGAATGAGCGGGGTTTGAGATGGTCACAACGGTTGATGACTCTTACACATGCAGATATCCATTGGTGCCCTCGGTCCAGAGAAGATGTCACTATCATTGATCGTTGCGGGGAGTACCCTAATGTTCCCTTACTTGGAATCAGAGGAGGTATTACTTACAGCCCATGCCTGGCTTGGAGACAGTTTGGTTACGCTCGGAGGGATGGTCCTCATGACATGTTAATTCCTGACATAGTTTTTGACTTCGATAACGATACTCAAGGACTTCGCCAGAGATTTATCAGAGCTTGGAGGATGCCAAGTAGGATAGACAGCAAGACACTGGGGCACAGGAACTCCATCCCGTTGGAACCTTATCTCAAGAGGGTACGAGCCCGCTCCCAGAAGTTAGTGATGCCTTATCCTCATATGCTCCCAGTAATCAAAGAACCGGTCTTGGAAGGAGAAGTGTCCTATACTATTCAGCACCCTGATATGCCCACATCCTGGGAAGAAATGCAGAAGAGCTGGATCCAGCTTAAAGAAGAACGGAATTCTCTTGAGACCAGTCTACATGCTAGTGAAAAGAAGGTCTTGGAGCTCACCCGCCTGTTGCATGAGAGAGGAATCTCAACACTTACATAGCTCCAAAGAGGATGCATAGCATATTTTGGGATTGATTTGATTTTTGTATTATTTTTCCCATGAGGCTGTGATGTACTAAACAGTTATTTCCTTAATGATAATGTGTGTTCCTTTTTGGTCTATAACAAATTTGAACTTTCGAACCCTTGAATGCATTGCATAAACACATCTCATTCATCATGTGCATAGCAGGTTTTTCCTCTTTTCAGGTTGCTTACAGTTCTTCGCTGTTTATTTCAGCATCATGAATCCCGACTCATCATCAACTGAGACATCCATCAAAGCTCTTCAGGCGCAGAATGTGCAATTTCAGGAATTAATCAAGGGTTTGGCTCAGGGCCAAGAAGAGCTGAAGGCTCTGCTCCTGAAGAAGGAGAAGAAGAAGAAGAGAAGGACTGTTCTGTTTAACTCGGGCCGAAGGTTTGGCAACACTCTGCAGAATGAAGAGGCTGGTTCTTCTGTTGGCAAGGGCACTCCTCAAGAGGCAAGGGTTCCTAGTCCGGTAGTCTCCGACAACGAGACTGATTTTGATGAAGAGCAGTATCCTCCGGCAGAAGACCGTTACAAGCAGCTGGAGGATATGTTGAATTCTATGGAGATACAACAGGTACCTGGGCTGGATTTTGGAGATCTAGGTTTGTCTACTGGTGTGATCATTCCTCGGAAGTTCAAGGCACCATCTTTTACTAAATATGACGGGGCGTCTTGTCCCAAGCTACATCTCAGGTCCTATGTGCGGAAGATCCAACCGTACTCAACGGATAAGAATTTGTGGATCCACTTCTTCCAGGAGAGTCTTTCAGGGACTCATCTCGAATGGTTCTATCAGCTGGATGGGACCAAGGTTCGTAACTGGGAGGAGTTGGCTACTGCTTTCTACAAGCAGTATCAATATAATACCGACCTTGCCCCTACACGTACCCAACTCCAGGGTATGTCGTTAGTTTCAAGTGAAGGTTTTAAGGAGTACGCTCAGAAGTGGAGAGACCTGGCTGGCAGGGTGCAGCCTCCGTTGACTGATCGGGAGTTGGTAGACATGTTCCTGGGGACCCTATCTGGGCCATTTTTCAACCATCTTATCGGGAATTCATCTGCAGGGTTCACTGATTTGATTCTTACTGGAGAGAGAATTGAGGCTGGGTTAAAGTCTGGTAAGATTCCGAAGGGTGCATCATCTAGTTCCGAGAAGAAACCCTTCAAAAAGGAGGCTAGCGCTGTATATGGCTCCCGGAGATCAGAAGGATTTGAGTGCCGCCAATCTGTCAGTGCGGTAACGATAGCCAAGCCTGCTGCCGCTCCTCGGCCGACCAATCCTCAAAGGGCCGAAAGACCCCGGAGAGAGTTCACCCGCTTGAGTATGACCTTGTCGCAGATCTTGCCACAGTTACTCTTAACCAACTTAGTGACTGTCAGAGAGGCGCCGGAGTTCCCAAATACTGCATCTCCTAAGTACAACCCGAATGCTCGTTGTGCTTACCATTCAGATAGCCCGGGGCATTCTACTGATGACTGTTGGGCATTAAGGAGTAAGGTGCAAGACCTTATCGACGCGAAGGAGATACAGTTCGAAGCGCCTGAGAGGCCGAATGTAGTTACCGCTCCTATGCCCCAGCATGGAGTAAATGCTGTTGACGAAGATATTTATGCTGTTTCTGTGGATGATCTAGCCACTCCTCTGAAGATTGTCAAGAAGAACCTACTGCTGGCCGGTTTATTTCCGGGTTGCAGTGAGGGTTGTCTGTTCTGTGTTGTTTCCCTATCTGGTTGTCCCTTGCTGAAGTTAGGCATCCAAAGCCTAATGGATAGCAAGGAGATTCTGTTTAAGAAGTCTGCTGTTCAGTTGGTTCCGGTGGACGAAATTTCTGTGGTTACCATCTTCAATAATCCAATCCAGGTTCTCCCGAAGAAGCCTGTTCAAATCATGACCGTTGCACCTGTGGTTATCACTGTTCCGGGGCCTCTTCCCTATGTATCTGATAAAGCTGTCCCTTGGCATTACGGGGCCGATGTGTATGTAAATGGGATTAAACAAGAGTTCAACGCTGGCGCCAGCATCTGTGACATCACCGGCCCAGCCAAGGTTACCCGCAGTGGCAGGCTCTTCTCGCCTGACATTGCACCGCCTGCTGCTCGAAGACCACTCCTTATAACTCCTACAAGTGTACCTGTTCCTGTTGCTGATCAAATTGTTTCTCCTGCTGCCGAGTCATCCAATGCTCGGGGCAAAGGAATTGAAGTTGAGCCTGCCCATATGGAGGCACCTATACCTGTAACTGCTGAAGCCTCCAAACAAGAAATGGAGGAGATTCTAAAGATAATAAAGAAGAGTGACTTTAATGTTGTGGAACAGTTGGGGCACACGCCCTCCAAAATCTCCATGCTCTCTTTATTGCTGTGCTCCGAGGCCCATGCTAAGGCCTTAATCTCATTCCTCAAGACAGCCCATGTGCCACATGAGACATCTGCAGTCCAGTTCACTGATTGCGTAGTAAATCTGACAGCAGACAATGACTTGGGTTTCTCAGATGCTGACCTGACTGCGAAGGGAAGAGACCACAATGATGCCCTGCATGTCTCTATCGAATGCAGGGGCACTACTCTGGCACATGTATTGGTGGATACTGGTTCTTCTTTGAATGTGCTGCCCAAGAAGGCTTTGGACCATTTAGATTGTGAAGGCTTGGAATTGAAACCCAGCAATATCATCGTCAGGGCCTTTGATGGTTCAAAGAGGATGGTTCATGGAGAGGTTGACATTCCGATTCGTGTGGGCTCTCAGGTGTTTGACTCTACATTTTATGTGATGGATATCCGTCCATCTTACTCTTGTCTATTGGGTCGACCTTGGATACATAAGGCTGGGGCAGTGACCTCTACCTTGCACCAGAAGCTGAAGTACCCCGTCAGAGGGAAGATCGTCACTGTGCAGGGAAAGGAGGAGTATATGGTAAGCCACCTGAACTCCTTCAGATACATTGAGATGGATGGGGAGTTTATTGAAACCCCCTTTCAGCATTTCGAGGAGGTGCTTCCAATTACAGCAGCAGCAGAAACAGCAGCGGAAGAAAGTGTTCCTCTGAAGATGGCCTCCCTGAGGGATGCCCGGGCTGTGGTTCAGAAAGGTGAGTGTGCTAACTGGGGCAGACTTCCAGACTTTACACATAAGACTGACAAATTTGGACTGGGCTTTACTGCAGAAGGTCAGAAAGCTATGCGGAAGGCGAAGATCAGAAGACCTCCTGTGTTCATTACAAATCCAGGAGTGAATGCTGTTGGGGAAAACAACGAAGTGGATGAAGCAGAATTCAATAGCTGGATCTACCCGACAACCGAAGGCGGACTGAACAATTGGATTGCCAAAGACCATACTCCTGTTACCTTTGTGACGCAGTAATAAATTTCTTTGTTTCGTTATTTTGTAATAAACAATAAATAGACTCTATGGCCCGGTGTCTTACCCGAGGCACCGTGGTTTCATTTGTGAGGGCATATAAATTGTCATTTCATATATCATAAATGAAAATCTTGGACGTTTTCTCGCATTGCAAATCTTATGCTCCTTTTCTGTCTTTCTGTCCTTTACATATTTTTCAAAACAGCTGTATTTACACACACACTCACTCATACAGGTTTCAATCCACTCTGGATCTCACTGGTAACGACTCTGCTACTGCCAGTTATGACTTCGAAAATCCGATCAACTTAGCCGAAGGCGAAGGTGAAGATGATTGCGAAGCGCCTGGCGAGCTTGCAAGACTGTTGCTTCAGGAAGAGAGGGCAATTCAACCACACGAAGACCCAGTGGAAACAATAAACTTGGGTACTGAAGAAGACAGGAAAGAGGTAAAGATCAGTGCCAACCTAGAGCTCAGCGTGAAGCAACGGTTGACTCAAATGCTGCATGATTATATGGAGATCTTTTCCTGGTCCTACGAAGACATGCCCGGGTTGGATACCGATATTGTGGTCCATCACTTACCAACTAAGGAAGATTGCCCTCCTGTTAAGCAAAAGGTCTGTCGGATGCGTCCAGAGATGTCTGAGAAGATTAAAGCCGAGGTGATGAAACAGTTTGATGCCGGGTTCCTTGCAGTGACTTCTTACCCTCAGTGGGTTGCTAATGTGGTGCCGGTACCAAAGAAGGACGGTAAGGTCAGAATGTGTGTCGACTACAGGGATCTGAACAGGGCCAGCCCCAAGGATGACTTCCCATTACCTCACATTGATGTCCTTGTTGATAATACAGCTCAGCACAAGGTATTCTCTTTCATGGATGGCTTTTCAGGTTACAATCAGATCAAGATGGCACCTGAATACATGGAAAAGACTACATTTGTTACTCAGTGGGGCACCTTCTGCTACAAGGTCATGCCTTTTGGACTAAAAAACGTTGGGGCAACCTACCAACGTTCCATGGTTGCTTTATTTCATGACATGATCCATCATGAGATAGAAGTGTATGTTGACGACATGATCGCGAGGTCCCAGACTGAGGAAGAACACCTAGATCATCTGCAGAAGTTGTTTGACCGGTTGAAACTGTACAAGCTGAGATTGAACCCGAACAAGTGCACCTTCGGGGTAAGATCTGGGAAGTTGCTAGGCTTCGTGGTAAGTGACAAGGGAATTCAAGTGGACCCTGCTAAGGTTAAAGCTATTCAAGAGATGCCAGTTCCTAGGACAGAGAAGGAAGTCAGAGGCTTTTTAGGACGCCTGAATTACATTGCTCGCTTCATCTCACACCTAACTACTACCTGTGAGCCAATCTTCAAGCTGCTGAAGAAAGATTAGGTAGTGCGTTGGAACGATGAATGTCAGGCTGCTTTTGACAGAATCAAGGAGTATCTCCAAGAACCACCCATCCTTATGCCACCGGTTGAAGGGAGACCTCTGATACTGTACCTAACAGTGCTTGACAACTCAATGGGGTGCGTGCTGGGGCAGCATGACGAGTCTGGCCGAAAAGAGCATGCCATTTATTACCTTAGCAAAAAGTTTACCGACTGTGAGACCCGATACTCACTGCTTGAGAAAACTTGCTGCGCTTTGGTATGGGCTGCTCGCCGGCTGAGACAGTATATGCTGACTCACACTACCTTGTTGATCTCGAAGATGGATCCTATAAAGTATATATTCGAAAAGCCTGCTCTGTCTGGAAGAATTGCAAGATGGCAAATGATCTTGACGGAATACGACATTCAGTATACGACCCAGAAAGCCATCAAGGGAAGTGTATTGGCAGACCACTTGGCACATCAGGCCGTAGATGACTATCAATCAATGAACTTCGAGTTTCCAGACGAGAGCATCATGATAGTAACTGATTGTGAAGTACCTGGACCGGATGAAGGACCTGAGGAAGGATCCCGATGGTCTATGCACTTTGACGGAGCCTCCAATGCTTTGGGTAATGGTATCGGCGCCATTATCATATCCCCTCAAGGTACTCATACTCCACTCACTGCCCGGCTATGTTTCAACTGTACCAACAACATGGCGGAGTATGAGGCGTGCATCATGGGTCTTCAAGCTGTGATCGACCTAAGGATCAAGTTTCTGAGTGTCTTCGGAGATTCCGCTCTTGTGATCAATCAGATCAAGGGAGAGTGGGATACGAAACATCCAAACCTGATTCCTTACAGAGAACGTGTGTTGACCCTGATCCCCCACTTCACAGAGATAACCTTTGAGCACTTTCCAAGAGAAGAGAATCAGCTGGCGGACGCGTTAGCTACAATGTATTCCATGTTCAAGGTCAAATGGGACAATGAGGCTCCCCGGATCATCATCTGGAAACTGGACGAACCGGCATACTGTTGCGATCTCGAGACCGAATTGGTGACTGAGAAGCCTTGGTACCATGAGGTGAAGAGATATTTGGAAACTCAGGAATACCCGGAAGGTGCCTCTGTCAATGATAAGAAGTTCCTGAGAAGGTTCGTAGCAAAGTTCTTCCTTAGCAACAGCATCTTATACAAGCGAAACCATGATTCAACCTTACTGCGTTGTGTGGATAAGACTGAAGCAGAAAGGATCATGGAAGAGCTACATGAAGGGACCTTTGGTACACATTCCAGTGGACACACTATGGCTAAGAAGATCCTTCAGGCAGGATATTACTGGTCCACAATGGAAGCTGACTGTTACCAACATTCTAGGACATGCCATAAGTGCCAGATTTACGCAGACAAGGTGCATGTTCCTCCAGTTCCCCTGAATGTTCTGACTGCGCCTTGGCTGTTTGCAATGTGGGGCATAGACATGATCGGCGAGATTAAACCTACGGCATCTAACGGGCATCGCTTCATCCTAGTAGCGATTGATTATTTTACAAAGTGGGTCGAAGCAGCTTCCTACGCTACGGTAACCAAGACTGTTGTGGCACGGTTCATTCGGCATAACTTGATCTGTCGGTACGGCGTCCCTGAGAGGATCATTACAGACAACGGTACCAATCTGAATAACAAGATGATCGCTGAGCTCTGCGAACAGTTCAAAATACAGCACCACAATTCTTCTCCTTACAGACCGAAGATGAATAGGGCTGTAGAAGTAGCAAATAAGAACATCAAGAAAATCGTGCAGAAAATGACAGTGACTTATAAAGATTGGCACGAGATGTTACCGTTCGCTCTACATGGGTACCGTACCTCAGCTAGGACGTCAATCGGGGCTACTCCTTTCTCTTTGGTTTATGGTATGGAGGCAGTCTTGCCAATCGAAGTGCAAATACCCTCTCTCCGGATAATGAAGGATGCAAATCTGAACGAGGATGATTGGATCCAGACACGACTTGATCAGCTCAACCTCATTGATGAAAAGAGACTTGCTGCTATCTGCCATGGTCAGACGTATCAGAAACGGATGATCAGAGCATTTAACAAAAAGGTCAGACCACAGGAATATCAAGTTGGGGATCTGGTAATCAAGCGAATCATCCTTCCTCAGAGTGATCCAAGGGGCAAATGGACTCCTACATACGAAGGGCCATTTGTGGTTAAGCATGTGTTCTCAGGAGGAGCCATGATTCTAACCAACATGGATGGTGACGACCTTCCTCACCCCGCCAATGCAGACATAGTAAAAAGATACTACGCATAAAAAAGACCCGCTAGGCTGACACGCTTAGGCAAAAATTAGGGCTTCCCGGCGAACCAAAAGGGTTCGGGCAAAATGAAGGGATGAAATGAAAAATATGTACACCCGGCAAGTCGAAAACCTGAAAAGGCGGCTTGGGCAAAAATGGGTATCCCGGTGGACTGAAAACCCGAAAGGGCGGTCCAGGAAAAAATTAGGGATAAAAGCGTAATACTATGTCTCATTGATCACTTTGCATCCAGAATCCGGTATCTACATCAAGTTCAGACGGCATCGATCAGTCAGCTTCACCTTCAACCAAGGTCGTCAAGTGATGAGACGCTCGGAGTTATAAGGACAATAGCAGAGTTGAAACCCAGTGGGATCATTCATTTCACACAGCTGTTTTATTTTCTTTTGTACAAAATTTGTATAAACTCTTTTGTTCGGCGGCGTTCTCTTACTAGGACGTCAGCCTCTTGTACACAAAACGCCTATTTCCAGGCCATTCAAAATCAATACAAATATACTTTTCAGTTAAACGTGCCAACTGTTTTTCTTTTTCTGTTTTGTTTTGTGAAGAACGTCCAAGGTTCAATTTGTGATATATGCATTGACAATAATTTGCTAACTCATAAATATTTGCATACGAAACAAAGAATTGATTACAGGTAACATTGGAAACAGGGGCAAATAAAGAGTTGTCTAAGCAATCTAATTGTTCTATCCTCCAAGGTACCAAGGTAGGTTCAGCTAAAGAACGTGACCAGTACATCTTAATTCCCCAGAGAGTAAGTCAGCAGTCAGTGCATTCTTTTCCAAGCAGTTATCAACCTTAAGGAAGTTGAGTATCCTCCAGTAGATCTCAACATTCCCCAGCAACAATATACATATTCTTAACAAGCATCCCCGGAAGTCTTGACCTAAAGATTGTTCCCCGACGGTATATCAAACATTCAAAAGAATCACTTCCCCCGCAGTTCAAAACTTCCCCAGGAGAGTTCAATCCAATTTCCCCAGGAAAGTTGGAATTTATCTCCCCAAGCAGCAAGCTTATCCCCAGTAGATTCTGGAAGCTTATCCCTCGCAGAGCACGAACGCGTCGCCCGACTTTATTTAAAGAGTTATTTCCTTAACAGGATATAACTGGGTTATCCTCAGCCAAAAGCCATGGAAAGAGCGTCCTCGACAAAATTCTCTTACCCCCAGCGAAGTCTATCAATACTTCCAACACAGCAAAGATATCCTCAGCAAGTTATTATCAACACTTAGCAAAGTACCTCTCTCCCCACAGAGTATCGCTCCCCAACATGGTCGCTAGAGTATTTTTCTCCCCGCAGAATCTTCCATTTGCCAAGTTTATTCCTCAACGGAGTCATCTTCTCCTACCGGTATTCTTGCAGTTATCATCCCCAGCAGGAGTAAAAGCTTATTATTCAATATCAGCCCAGGAGTGACTTCCCGGTACCCGTCAAGGATTTACATTCCTAGACGAAAGCATACATAAACATCACATACATCATTATAGCATGCATGTACGCATCATATCATACAAATCTCATTTATGTTGAGAACATCATTGCTTGGTCCATATCATGCATGGCATATGACTGACCTCTACCTTTCAGGAAAGATGCAGTTAAATTCTCAATCATATTTCAAGACCTAGACCGGTTCAGTTAATCGACTCCAAAGATTTCTTATCCAGTCCAAGGCCTTCTCTAGTCCAGCTAAATCGACTCCCAACAGATTTTTCTGATGAAGACTCAGTAGAAGTTATCTCAGGTTTTTCTCAAACGTCCGCTTTTGAGATTATAATTTCCTTTGGTTCTCTCCCCAGCGGTGCGGAGATGATAATTCCACTCCAGGTTTTTCTCAAAACGTCCGCTTTTGAGATTATAATTTCCTTTGGTTCTCTCTCCAGCGGTGCGGAGATGATAATTCCACTCCAGGTTTTTCTCAAACGTCCGCTTTTGAGATTATAATTTCCTTTGGTTCTCTCCCCGACGGTGCGTGAGATGATAATTCCAGCCCAGGTTTTTCTCAAACGTCCGCTTTTGAGATTATAATTTCCTATGGTTCTCTCCCCGACGGTGCGTGAGATGATAATTCCATCCCAGGTTTTTCTCAGACGTCTGCTTTTGAGATTATAATTTCCTATGGTTCTCTCCCCAGCGGTGCGGAGATGATAATTCCATTCCAGGTTCTTCTCAAACGTCTGTTTTTGAGATTATAATTGCCTATTGGTTCTCTTCCCGATACTGCGAAGATGGTAATTCCCACCAAGATTTTCTCAACGAGCGTTGTTGAAGTTAAAGTCACCCAAGGTTCTCTCACCGTTCATGCTAAGGTAGTAACCATCCCTGGTTCATTCATCATCTTGTGAAGCTCCAGATCCAACTCCTGTAACCAGTCAGGACACATTTATACAAAGCATCTGAAAACCAGCTCCTGCAACATGTCAGGTACTCATTTTTCTTTTGCAGGTATGCAGGTTCTCGCTAAGGAATCTCTTACGTGATCAACATCCAGATGGCATCTATAAGCCCATCATCCCCCATCAATCTCCAAATGGCATCTATAAGCCCATTTCCACTATGTGAGCGCAAATTTCTGGGCACTCTAGTGTTCAATCATCTTCTACCCTCGGATTACGAAAGGCACGTCAGCCAATCTGCATCCTCAGGTCTAAGAAGATTGAACAGGGGCAACTGTTGTACCCCAAAATTTGCCCTCCCATATTCTTCAAAGATTTGCCAAGTCAAGCTTCAAAATTCCCCAAGGGTTGCACAGCTCAAGGGTCTCCTAAACAGTCAAAATTAGGGTTTTTGTTCTGATCAAGAAAATGAAGTTTCCAAAGGTCCAATCAAGTCTCACATGCCTACAAATATGGTCAAGCATCCTCATACCAAGTTTCAAGACTTTCAGCACAAAATTGCACAGTCAAAACCCTAATTGCACTACAGTCAACTGTAAGGGCAAAATGGTCATTTGACAGTCAAAAGTTCAAATTTTTGGTCAAACATATCATTTTGAAGCCACAAACATCATTTGATCAATGCTTGATCATGATTCTCAAAGCTAGGCTCAAAAATCATCAAGATGCAAAAGTTTCCTTATTTGGACAGTTGAAAAAGTCAACTGTAAATTGACCAGGGCATAACTTTCACATGGATTATCGGAAAATATCCATCCAAAGCTCATTTTGAAGAGAAAGACATTTCCTACAACTCATCTTCATACTTCAAGTCCAAGAAATGCTCTCACAAAAAGTTATCAATTTCCACATTATAGGTCATTTTCAAAAGTCAACAAAAAGGGACTTTAAGTCAAAGGCCATAACTTGAGATTGGTAAATCAAAATGACATGGGACCAAAGGAATTGGTTAGAGGACTCAAAGACCTTTCCAAAATGTCCAAGAACATGAGAAAAGCTTAAAAATTGAGCAAGTTATGCCTTGTGGAAGTTGCGAAATATTTGGATATTTTGAAAAGTCAACATTGATTCAAATGACCTAAAATTGCTAATGGGCCCATTTTTCTTCCACAAATCATCATCCAAGGCATGCACACGACCATTTGGCCCAAAGGGAAGTTTTTCTCCATTTTTATTTATTTATTTGAATTTTTTATTATTAATAATTCATTTAATCAAATAAAATACATGAAAAATATAAAATCAATGAAATAAAATCTTTTTGTGCATGAAATATATTCAATAATTCGTGCATGATCAGATATGGAAGGAATTGGATTGATTGGATATGATTGAGAGCAAAAGCACATGAAAAAAGATTGAAAAAGATCTTTGAAAATCAAATTTCAAAAACCATGAATGCAAAAGATTTGGATTGTTTTCTTTGACCTAATTCATTCTTACATAAGTAGAGAACACAAACCTAATGCATTTGACCATTAAGCTGCGCAGAAAACCCTTGCACAAAACTTGAAATTTTCTTTGAAAACTCATATTCTGAAAACAGGTTTGCAGGTTGTTTCAAGCCACGAGACTCATCCTATTGCCTTCCAAGGACCTCAAGCAATCTTCCTGGATCAAAAACATCAATCATAACCCTTTGAATCACTGTACAGAAGTCCAAATTTTCTCACTTTTTTTTATAATCGTGCTTTACAATTTACGCATATTCATGGCATTTTACTTGTAGATTCATATTCCTTGTGTGATTCTGAAGCTAACCATCTATCTTGATTGAGTTTTTGCATGCTATATACGATTTCACCATTATTGTTTTCTAGGGTTTTACAAGCTACGAATTGGGGGTTTCTTAGTACTGTAAAATTAGCAAATCACAATGCCATGGTTGAAACTGGCAGGCTTGGACGAAGACAATGGAACCCTCGCGCTCAATTTATAAGCGTCCTAGAGCTATTCGTTATTTTTTGGAAAGGGACCTTTTAAAATGCTTGCAAAACCGTTGCCTAATATGTTTGTGTTTCAGGAAAATAAAAACCAACGAAGAAGATGATGTGGTGGCCAGCAACCATTGGCTCTTTTGAATTTTCGCGCTCAGACCCACTAACGCTTTTGTTTTCTTTTATAATATTTGTTGGTTATTATATGTTAAACGCGTGTGAATTGGTCCAGTGGTAAACACAGTGGTTGGCAATGTTAATGACCTGGGTTCGAGCCCCAGGTCTTCATCCTTTCAATATTATTTTTCAACTCATATTCCTTTGCAGATTCAATAGCAAAGCACACCGTGCATCCTCAAAAATCAACGTCCACGTGTCTCAGAGCATAAGATCAAAGGCCATGAGTTGAAGACCATGGTGAGCCCCAGTCAACACGCCAGCACGCTGCCTGGAAAAGGTCAAAAGGGCCAATTGCTAGTGGGCCAGATTACTGAAAAAAAACCTCCATGTTGGGGACTACAACCCCCCTAGGTTTGCAAAGTTTATATTTTCTTTATTGTTTTTTTTATTATTATTTATACTTTCCTTTAATTATTGTTTTCAATTAATTAATTATTTTCATAAAAAAACCAAAAACATAAAAAAATCAGAAAAGAGAAAAATAATAAATATTTTTATTTTTAGTATTTTTATAAGTAATTGCATATAAGTAAATTTAGTTTTAAATTAGGTTTTAATTTTAATTCTTTTAATAAAAATCTAAAAAACATAGAACTAGGGTTTAATTAATTTCCATCTTTTTTTCTTTTATTCCATAATAATTAAATATTTATTTTTATAATTAAATTGCATGTAAATTAATTAGGGTTAATTTTAGGTTAAAATTCAATGTTTTCATAATAAAATAAAAATTGTAGAATTAGGTTTAATTGCATTTAATTCTTTTTCATAAAAAATCATAAAATACTAAAAAACACCAAAAACAATTTCTTTTCTTTTTAATCTTAATTAATTCATCGTTTAATTCAATTTTGTAAAAAGGGTCCAACGCCCTCGTTTCGATTTAAATTTCAATTCGCCCGTTTATTTCTTCTTTCATATAATATTTATGTATCTCTCCCAAGGCCTTGTAATTAATTTCTCGCACTTTTAATTCTTTATTTTCTTTACTTTCTTTATTTTTTTTTCTGTCAAATCGGGTTCGAGAAATTTTGGCGATGTGGACCCGCGCCTTTTGTAATAGCTTAGAATCTTTTACTTTCCGTAATTTTTTAACTATTAAATAATGGCATGAAAGAATGTATGGACAAAAATAAAAACAAACGCTAGATCACAATAACATGACAAAAGACAAAAATATTTGAAAACGACACACAAATCACACACCACCCCTAGGGTACGCCTCACTGTTGCCTTGCCTCGAAAGGTGATCGTCGAGTAGAGGATGTCTTAGTAAGTCCTCATGATCCGGGAACCTGGCATGAGGGTAGCTTCTAAGGTGTCTTCCCATTGCTCTGGTGATCACCATGTCCCGAACCTCGAATTGACCCGAACACCTCCAACGGTGGTGCTACCTACCTCTCAATGGTGGGATGGCACTACTTTAAAGGACATTTACACAGACGAATTCCTTAGGGTAGGTAGACGACTCTAGATACTTGCTCTAAATTTCAAAACAAATTCAAAAATACTTTTCACACCAACACATTTTCAAAAAGCTTTCGAAAGCAATTTTTCAAACACTCTTGAGGACCGATACAAGAGTCGAACTGAAATTTTCAAAGAAACTTTTTAAAACCCACAGTTGAAAAGCAAACAAACCATTTTGAAAACACAAATGAGCAAGTATCTAAGAGCCCATGGATAACCATGGATAGAAAGGGTGCTAACACCTTCCCTTTCTATAATCTACCTCCCAAACCGAGAGCAATCTCTATAAGGAATTTTTCTGTGCTTTTGTCCTTTCCATTTGGAGAAAATAAAAGACGGTGGCGACTCTTGCTTCCGCGACATTTCGCGAACCAGCGTTAAACAGTCAGTTCCAGATCCACCGATCACAGGATGGAATTCTTGTGCCCCAGTGTCTTACTATCTACCCTGTTGGGCATCCTCCAAGCTATGATAAACCTCTGGCGAAGTCCTTGTGCATCATTATCGAAGTCAAAAACTATGTCAGGAATCAACATATCATGAGGGCTATCCCTCTGAGCATAACCAAACTGTCTCAAAGCCAGACACGGGTTGTAAGTAATGCCTCCTCTGATTCCAAGTAAAGGAACATTAGAAAACTCTCCGCAACGATCAATGATAGTGACATTTTCTCTGGACCGAGAACACCAATGTATATCAGCATGTGTAAGAGTCATCAATCATTGTGACCATCTCAAACCACGCTCGTTCTTCAAAACTGATTGTGGAAGGTGCGAAATAAACCACCTTGCCAGGAGAGGAGTGCAGCACATGAGAACACCTCTTTTTCTCATGGTTCGAGTGTAACATGAGTGGAGGATGTCCCCAAGCAACATAGGTATAGGATTCCTGGACATGAAAATCTTGACGGCATTGATATCTATAAGCTGATCTGGATTCGGGAACAACACCAACCCATAGACAAGGAGTGCCACAACTTCTTCAAAGGCTTGTAGGTCAAGGGAATTCCAACATTCTTGGACCTTCTCAAACAGGAACTTTGCCAAGAATCCTTTGATACCACTTCTGACTTCCCAATGCCCCTTGATGTCAGATGGTTGTAGACGTAATGCTTTAGCAACCTCTTCAAGTTTTGTTTCCCTTTCCGTACTGTTGTAGGGTAGTTGACTAAGGATAGGAACCTTCAGAAGCTGAGAAAACTCTTCCAAAGTTGGTACTAATTGATAATCCGGGAAAGTAAAACAGTGGTGCAAATGGTCAAAGAACTGGAAGAGAACTTTTAACATATCTTCTTCAACGTTGGTATTGACCAAGCTGATGAGTCTACCATGCCTTTCACTGAAGGAAGAGTTCTCGGGAATCCTGGATGTAAGCTCCTTAAGCTAAGGAGGGATCCTTACAAGGTTGACCTGAATTGTCTTTCTGCGGATAGTTTCCATGTCCTACAAAACAAGAACAAAGATGAAGATTCGAACCCTTGAAGTGGTTAGTAAATGCATATGATGCTTTATGATGTTATGATGTTATGATAAAAGCACACCACAAGTATTCACAAAAGGGAAACATGATAAGGCACACAAGTCACACCAGACAGCCCTTAGAGTTTAGGCCAGCATGAAGTTTAGGTACTACCTTCTTGAAGTTGGTGGGCTCAAAACCTGTCCTATCAAAAGTAACCAGGTTCTAAGGAGCTCAATATCATTAGGTTGTTTTCTATGTTCATTATTTTGATTTAGCCACTGAACTGGCGATCAAAATATTCCAAGAAAACAACCCTCAATGAGTGTAGTATCGAGTATCTACCAACTTCGGACTGCACCAAAGTCGGTCATCTCACTACCCCCAAAGAGGCCAGGATGGTCAAGTAAGGTTCCTAAGGTCAGTTGATGCTTCACGACACCACGCGGCGGCCCCGTACTCTCCTTGACTTGACTCAAGGGTTACCGGTACTCACCAAAGTGCTACATCAATGTAGCAAACTGCTTCAACCGTGTCGGTATACCCCACACAGTTCCCTCACAGTTTGTTGCTACTTTCTAAGAGGTATCCCCCAGATCCGGGTTAGGATCTATGAAACTCCAAGACAGGCCCACAATATTAAAGCAAACAAAGCAAGCAATTGAAAACATAAGAGCGGTCTAATCCTAAGGTACACCTCACTTATTAATTTCCCCAGCAGAGTCGCCAGTTCTGTGATCAGTGGAAATAGAACTGACTGTTTTTTAAGCTGGTTCGCGAAATGTCGCGGTAAGCAAGAGTCGCCACCGTCTTTTATGTTCTCCAACATGGAAAGGACAAAAGCACAGCAAAATTCCTTTTCGAGAATGTTTCTCGGTTCGGGAGGTAGATTTATAGAAAGGGAAGGTGTTAGAACCCTTTCTATCCGTGGTTATCCACGGGCTCTTAGGTACTTGCTCTTATGTTTTCAAAAATTGTTTGCTTTTCAAGTGTATGTGGGTTTTGAAAAAAGTATCGTTTGAAAATTTCTAGGTAACTCTTGTATCTGTCCTCAAGAGTGTATGAAATATTTGTTTGAAAACCTTTTGAAAGTGTAGGTGCGAAAAGTTGTTTTTGTTTGTTTTGAAAAAGAGAAAGTACTTAGGAGAAATCCACCTACTCTAAGGAATTAGGCTGTGTAAGAGTCCTTTGGACAGTACTATCCCACTATTGAGAAGTAGGTAGCACCGTCGTTGGAGGTATTCGGGTCAATTCGATTATAAGGGACAATGTATGGTCACCAAAGCAATAGTAGGACACCTTAGTGGTAACCCTAATGTCCTAGATCCTTTTTATCCGAGGTAACCGTTTCGAGGCAACTAGATCTTTAGACAGGAGGGCGACCTCTAAGACACCCTATACTTGATGACCACATCGAGGCAACCAGTGAGGCGTACCCTAGGAGTGGCATGTGCATGTGCGTTGTTTCAGTTTATGTTTATCTTTGAACATGCATTTGTGAGCTACAGATTGATTTTATTTGTCATACAAGTCTTTCATGCATATTAATAGTTAAGAGTGCGGAAAATAAAGTGCGGAAAGGTAAATCTACGCTATTACAAGGCGCGGGTCTATACATCACCAAAAACAAAACCCGTTTGGAAAATAAATGCGAGAAAAGTAAAGAAAGCGGTAAAAGACCTAATTAACTATTACATCCTCGGAAACAGTTACATCAATATAATCAAAAATAAATAATAAAGTGCGCGCAAAGAAATTAAGTCGGGAACGTCTTAGGGTTTTGACCCTTTTTAAGAAAAGAAAGTAATTTGTCCTTTTTTTTGCAATTAATTAAAATATTAAACCTAATTCACTAATTAATTAATTAATTAAAAGAAAAAGAATATTTTTGTGTTTTTTATGTTTTTAATGGAAATAAAAATAAAAATAAAAGGAAATTAAAAGTCAAAAGGAAAACCCTAATTCTAAGTTGATTTTATTTATTATTAAAAAAGGTCAAAATTACCTAATTAAACTAATTAATTTGTTAATTTTATTTACAAAATAAATTAAGAAATAAGAATAATAATAATTAAAAAAATATTTACATTTTTTATTCTCTGAATTTATTATAAAAAATATTAATTTGTTAATTAATTAAATAATAATAATAATAGTTATTAAAGAAAATAAAAGGAAGAAAAAAAAATGAAAAAAAAGATAGTAAACCAGGGGGGTTGATGGACCCTTAGAGAGGTGAATCTGGAATTTCTGAGGCCCATGATCATCAAGCCTTTGTTGACTTCTGAGATCGTCCACGCTGGCTTTGACTGGAGAACATCATAGTCACTCACTCTTGGCCTTTGGATGCACGCCTGTAGCCACTTGGCATGCTGAGGTGTGAGGGTATATGGTGAAGCCTTTCATGAAGCCTGCATGTGAACTCATTGAAAAAAATAGAAACAAGGAATTTGGGGGACCTGGGAATCGAACCCAGGTCCCAATGGTTACCAACCACGTCACCTTCCACTACGCCATTGTGTTGCATCTGTTAATATAATGACAATTAATTATAATATATAAAAATCAACGCCCATGCTGGAAAAGCAAAACACGTGCGCTGATTATTTGAATGGACCAGCCATAGCTCAATACGTCAGTCGTCTTCTTCCTTTTTCCTGTAACATAAAATCAAATAGCGGGGGTTTTTAACCCCCCCAACCTGCATCCACAGAAAATAGCGAATAGGCATACGTTAAATATAAATTCATCGCGAGGGTTGGGTTTGATTCGTCTGGCCTTGACGAATTCAACCATATGCGTTATGAGGCCTAATTTTTCTTGTATGGGAAAGCCCCAAATCCAGAACTCGAAAACCCTAGATTTCATTCATGGTGATTTCAATTTCAGGGTGTTCTAATCCGATTGAACCACACCAAAAGCTTCACCTGAGTTCTATGAACATAAAACAAACAACAAAAGATGTTAAATATGCATGAATTGTGAGATGCGATTCTGAAAAAAAAGTGACAAACCAAGGAACTGTTTTTGATGATTCTCGTGGCTTTAGTGCTTGGTTTAGATTGCAATGTGTTCCTGGGAGGCCTAGCAATGTATTGGAATCAAGAAAAGGCTTTGAATTAGCGTGGAAAGTGGAATTCAGTTTTCACTTTTTCTTGGTTTTTTTCAATGTTGCTATGGTGTTTTTGAAGCAATTTTCACGTTGCAGGCATTAGGGTTGGCTTCAGCATATATAGGAGAACGGAATTAGGGTACAATCTTGGTCAAAGATCCATGGCATTATGATTTCAATATTTGATTTTCAATCAAATATTTTTGCATCTTTTTGATTGAAAAACCTTGCCAAATTGGGAGATTTTGTCCCCTTGATGTGTACACGAAATCTTCAGCTTGTCTTGGTCATGTTTGCTTCATAAAAAGATTTGAAAACCATATCTTTGAATTTCCTACATTTTAAATCAATTAAATGAATTAATATTAATAAAAAATTCAATTAATTAATTAAAAATAAGAAAAAAAATCAATTTAAGCTCAATGGGTCGTGCATAGGCCTTGGACAAAGTTTCAAGAAGGAATTTGAGGCCCATTAGCAAAAATGATGTGTTTTGAGCAAGGTTGACTTTTGCAAATTCACAAAAATTTCCCAACTTCTCCAATGCATATCTTGCTCAATTTTGATCATATGAACATGTTCTTTGACATTTTGGAAAGGTCTTGAAGTCCTATAACCAATGCCTTTGGTCCCATGTCATTTGGATTTACCAATATCAAGTTATGGTCTTTGACTTAAAGTGCATTTTTGTTGACTTTTGAAATTGACCTATAATGTAGAAATTGATAACTTTTTGTGAGAGCATTTCTTGGACTTGGAATGTGAAGATGAGTTATAGGAAATGTCATCCCCTTCAAAATGAGCATTGGATGGGATTTTTTTGATGAACCATGAAAAAGTTATGCCTTGGTCAAGATACAGTTGACTTTTCAACTGTCCAAAAATAGTAACTTTTGCATCCTTGATGATTTTTGAGCCATGCTTGAGGAATCATGATCAAGATTTGATCAAATGATGATTATGGCTTCAAAATAAGATGTTGGCCAAAAATTCTGACTTTTGACTGCAAAATGACCATTTTACCCCTGTAGTTGACTGTGAAGCAAATGGGACTTTTGACTGTGCAATTTGATGCTGTGAGTCTTGCAACTTGGCATGTAGATGCTTGGCAATGTATATGGGCATATATGACTTGATTGAGCCCTTGAAAACCTTAAATTCACTGAGAGAACCAAAACCTTAATTTTGACTGGCTTAGGAGGATGTTTGACTGTGCAACCCTCTGAGAGATCTTGAACCATTTTGAAGATTGATCTTGATAAACCTTGAAGAATATGGGAGGGCAACTTTTAGGGTACAACACACTGCATCACCCATGTACGATCTGAATTCCCGCTGTGCTTTTCACTCCAACAGCCCGGGGCATGATACATATAACTATTGGGTCTTAAAGAACAAGGTACAAGACCTGATTGATGCGAAGGAGATTGAATTCGAAGCACCTGAAAGACCTAATGTTGTGACTGCTCCCATGCCCAAGCATGGAGTGAATGCTATAGATGAAGACTCATTTGTGGTTTCTGTAAGAGACATTGTTACTCCCTTGATGACTGTGAATAATAACCTTTTGTTAGCCGGTTTATTTCCAGGCTATGACGAAGGTTGCCGTATGTGTTCTGTCCTACCTACTGGTTGCCATCTTTTGAAGTCAAGTGTCCAACGTCTGATGGATAATAAAGAAATTTTGTTTGAGAAGACTCTTGTTCCTTTGGTTCCTATTGAAGAAGTTGCTATAATCACCATTTTCGACAATTCTTCCAAGGCTTCCTCGAGAAAGCCTGTTAGAATTACATCCGTTCCAAGAATCGCACCATTGATCATCACTGTTCCAGGGCCTATCCCCTATACATCCGATAAAGCTGTTCCATGGCACTACGGGGCTGACGTGTATTATCACGGGGTTAAACAAGATTTGAATGTTGATAGTGACGTCAGCAATATTGTTGGGCCTGCCAAAGTCACCCGCAGCGGAAGACTTTTATCCCCTGATATCTCTCCACCAACTGTCCGAAAGCCCGTTGTTATTACGCATGTCAATACACCTGCTATTGTCCCTGTTCAAGTTCTGATTCTTACCCCTGTTGCCGAGTCATCTGACGCTCGGGGCAAAGAGACCAACGGTGAGCCTGCCCAGACGGAGGCACCGAAGAAGATTACTGTTGAAGCCTCTAGACAAGAGATGGAGGAAATTTTGAAGATCATCAAAAAGAGCGACTACAATGTAGTCGAGCAGCTGGGGAAACCCCATCCAAAATCTCTATGTTGTCTCTGTTTCTATGCTCAGAAGCCCATGCCAAGGCCCTGATTTCCTTCCTGAAGACTGCACACGTACCCCAGGAAACATCAGCCGACCAGTTTAAGGATTGCGTGGCTAGTTTGACTGCTGATAATGGATTGGGTTTCTCTGACGCCGACTTGCCTGCTAAGGGGAGGAATCACAATGATGCCATGCATGTCTCCATTGAATGTAGGGGCACTACTCTAGCCCATGTATTGGTGGATACTGGTTCCTCATTGAACGTTTTACCTAAAAAAACTCTAGACCGGTTGGACTGTGAAGGTTTAGAGTTAAAGCCAAGTAACATTGTTGTTAGGGCCTTTGATGGGTCGAAAAGAATGGTACATGGAGAAGTGGATATTCCAGTGAAGGTTGGTTCTCAGGTCTTTGCGTCTACATTTTATGTGATGGACATTCGGCCATCCTATTCTTGTTTGATGGGTCGTCCATGGATCCACAAAGCTGGGGCAGTGACTTCTACACTCCACCAGATGTTGAAGTACCCAGTCAAAGGGAAAATTGTGACGATACAAGGAGAGGAGGAGTACATGGTGAGCCACCTCAACTCTTTTCGATATGTAGAGATGGATGGGGAGTTCATTGAGACCCAGTTTCAACATTTTGAAGAGGTTCCCCAGACACTGACATCAGCTAAATCTGTTACTGAAGACCCTCCAATGAAGATGGCTTCCCTCAAGGATGCCCGGGCTGTTATTGAGAAAGGTGGGTGTGCAAATTGGGGCCAACTCCCTGATTTTGCACATAAGACTAACAAGTTTGGTTTGGGTTTCACTGAAGAAGCTCAAAGGGCTGTTTGGAGTGCACGGATCGGAAGACCTCCCCTGTTTATCAGCAATTCAGGAGTAAATGCCATTGAAGACGATGTTGAAGAGTCTGAGTTCGACAGTTGGATCTATCCTACTACTGACGGTGGACTAAGCAACTGGACAACAAAGGACTTCATCCCAATTTCTTTTGTTACCCAGTAATGAGACTTTTGTTTTGAATTTGTAACAGATAATGTTTTAAACTCTATGGCCCGGTGTCTTACCCGGGGAACCGTGGCTTCATTTGTGAGGGCTTTATGTGTGTCATCTACATATATCATTAATAAAAGCATTGGACGTTTCTTGCATTTCAAATTTTGCGCTCCTTGTTTTTCTTTTATTATATATTGCAAAACAACTATTTTACACACACTCACATATACAGGTCTACATCCACTCTAGATCCCACTGATAACGACTCTGCTACTGCCGATTATGACTTCGAAAGTCCGATCAACTTAGCTGAAGACGAAGGTGAAGATGATTGCGAAGTTCCTGGTGAACTTGCTAGACTATTACTTTAGGAAGAGATGGCTATACAGCCGCAAAAAGAGCCAATGGAAACAATAAATCTGGGTACAGAGATAGACAAGAAAAAGGTCAAGATCGGTGAAAATCTGGAATCCAGTGTTAAGCAACAGTTGATTCAGATGCTGCGAGACTATGTTGAGATCTTTTCCTGGTCTTATGAAGACATGCCTGGGTTGGATATCGATATTATGGTTCACCGATTGCCTACCAAGGAAGACTGTCCTCCAGTGAAACAGAAAGTCCGCCGAATGCATCCGGATATGTCTGAGAAAATCAAGGCTGAAGTGATGAAACAATTTGACGCCGGTTTTCTAGCAGTTACTTCTTATCCGCAGTGGGTTGCCAACGTGGTTCCTGTGCCGAAGAAGGATGGTAAGGTTCGAATGTATGTTGACTATAGGGATCTGAACAGGGCGAGTCCCAAGGATGATTTCCCTCTACCTCATATCGACGTTCTGGTTGACAACACCGCATAGCATAAGGTCTTCTCCTTTATGGATGGTTTCTCCAGTTATAATCAGATTAAAATGGCTCCCGAAGACATGGAGAAGACAACCTTTGTTACTCAATAGGGTACCTTATGCTACAAGGTCATGCCTTTTGGATTGAAGAATGTTGGGGCAACGTATCAGCGTGCCATGGTCGCTTTGTTCCATGACATGATCCATCATGAGATTGAGGTATACGTCGACGACATGATTGCAAGATCCCAGACTGAATAAGAGCATCTGGACCACCTTCAGAAGTTATTTGACAGGTTGAGGTTATACAATATGGTACGGTGGGAGAACTGACTACGGTTTTGCGTTTGTTTTCGCAAATGTTTCGGTTGAGCAAGAGTCGCCACCGACTTTTTATTTTATCCTAAGGAAAGGTTAAAAAGCACAGCAAAAACCTTTGAGATGTTTTCTTGGGTTCGGGGAGTAGATTATAGAAAGGGAAGGTATTAGCACCCTTTCTATCCATGGTTATCCATGGGCTCTTAGTTACTTGCTTATATCAACTTGCCTTAATTTTCAATTGTTTGAAATGGTGCTCTTGTGTGTGTGGGTTTGAAAATGTTTTGAAAAGAAGCCAATGT
Source organism: Vicia faba (assembly GCA_948472305.1). Classification (NCBI taxonomy): domain Eukaryota; kingdom Viridiplantae; phylum Streptophyta; class Magnoliopsida; order Fabales; family Fabaceae; genus Vicia; species Vicia faba. The sequence goes on along the minus strand of OX451741.1, from coordinate 765,153,494 downwards.
GGTGGCAACCTTTGTAATGATCCATGTTGGGATGTATACAAAGGTGTATGTCTTTTGAAAAGGTTTTCATTTGTTTTTTGAAAGTTGTTTTTGAAAGTGTAGTGATGTGTGGTTTGGAAAATAGGCAAGTGTTTTGTTTTGCAAATTGGCAAGTAACCAAGAGCTATCTACCCTAATTTTCTCAAAGATTATTGCTATGTTTTAACCCTTTTAACAATTTTGTTCCATCATTGTATTTGGTGGACAATCTTGTGTTAGGATGTGAGAGGGACGGGCGCGGGTCATTGCTTAGACCATGATTGCAATGGTGCCAAGTATCTTTGGGCAATTTTTCTTTAAGGGACTTGATCATTTTTTAGGCAACTTTCTAAAGCGTCATCGAGGGACTATGATCATTTGAATTGTTTGTTTTGCCCAAAGAGACCTAACATGCAATATGGCCCAATTTTGAAAGGCAACAAGTGGATGTAACCCTAAGGGTGTTAGTGTGCAAGTGTGTTTTATTGCATACAAGAGTTTTTTTTTTTTTTGAATTTAGGATTTTCTATTTCATTGATTTTATCTTGCCATACACGTCCTAATTACTAGCAATAAGAAGCGGAAATGTAAAATCCTACGCTATTACAACAATTAGGGGATGGGGATACACATTTGTACATGGGGGGTTCAACGAGAAAAATAGACAAAAAAGAAAATAGCAAAAAACAAGATATAGAGAGAGAGAGAGAGAGAGAGAGAGGGAGCCAGCGCGCTGCTGAGAGGTCATCAGAAGTTCTGACTCAGATCCGCTGCCAGATGATCAACCTCTTGGTTAAACTGTATGAGTCAGAACTTCTGACTCTGACACCTGCAAAACAGAACCCTGTTAGTGGGGAAATCAGAAGTTCTGACCCCCCTGCGCTGCAAGACAGAAGTTTGTTAGTGGAGAAACCAGAAGTTCTGATTCTGCTGGAAAGGCAATAACTCTCAGAGGTTCTGATATCATTGACAGCAAAACAGGCTCCAGATGTGCTAACGTCAAAGTCAGCACTTGGCTTTTCCCTGTACTAATCAGAACATCTGCAATTTTGTTGTTATTCCACAAAACAGGAAACATATTTGGAACAGATCAGCAAATGTCAAAATGTTTTAGAGGGCAGAACCAACAAGGTCACAGGCAAGTCCTACACTAGCTCAGAACGTTCTGAGGTATTAAAATCCTCAGAATATAAACAACAACAACATGATATTTACATTATGTTTATTTGAGTACGCACAGTTGATGATGCTTAGCAGCGTGATGAAGGTCAGCAGGTGCTTACCTGGCTGTTGGAAAAGTTTGTGGGTGAAAGCTAGCTTTTGGCTCTGGTGGTGTTCTGGACAGATTCTCTTTTTTTGGATAAAGGCAGGTGAAGGTGTATGCGTATGTAGGGTCAGAAGTTTGAAAAGAGGTTTTTTAGTTCATACAGAAAACTGGGTATTGGATAAAGTTTGAAGATGAGAAATTTAAAGTTATGAAACAAACTGGAGATTTTGGCAGAGTTTCAGAACACTATTTTGCTAAGGGTTTCTGTTTCTCTCTTAGCAATTTTTCTGTTTCTTGAACGCGCTTTTGCAGTGGACAATGACTCTCTATTTATAGGCAAAGTTCTTGTGGGTGCCTTGAACATTAAAGCGCCAACAGAGTTTGAATTGTTCTTTGACAGAAATTCCTGGGAAGTTGTGATAACAGATAGCCTTCAGCCTAGGCTGCAGCAGCAGGCGTGGATTGGAGAGAAGTGACCTCTTAAGTGGGCGGTGGCGTGTAGACCCATGCCAGAATCTGCACAAAGGCGTTTTCCAAGCCACACGTGAATGTTCAGGAGTGGTTGGAAGCATTAATGAGCATTAAATGGTGATAAGACCTATCAATATCAATATTCTGGTAATGGAAACCAACGTTGAATCAGCAGTTCTGTTTCAAAAAGAACAGCGTAAACCATGCTCTGGCCTTGGCTTCCTGTTGTCTTAGTAAGTTCTGGGGATTCTCCTGATTTTCTGATACGTTCCTTGGATTTGCTTCTGGACCTCCTGGGCTTAGAGATTCTGTATCAGTGTAACACCCACTCTTCTGACCTTTTCATCTTCTGATTTCAACATGTTCTGAAAGAGCCTTCAGACTTCCCTGCTTCTTTTGCATTCCTTTAGCAAATTCTGACTGAGCTTGTGTAACTGCTGAAAGGGTCATGTTCTGTCTGAGGCTTACATACTGAACCACGTTTACAACTTCTGATTGAGCTGATGTAGCTGCTAAAAAGCCAACTTCTGACTACGCTGAGCCAAGCTTGCAACTTCTGACCGTTTTTATCTCGAATTGGTCCAGAAGTTCTGAAGCGCTGATTTTTTTCTTAAACACTCATTTTTTAGAGAAACATTCCAAGTATTTAGAATTTAATTTTCTTTTTCTCAAGATAAAAGCGTTGTCTTTAGAGCTTGTGTGATCATCTTGCTCTTGTAAATGGTCTGCTTGGGCAAAAAAGATAACTCAGGACTTGGATTTGTTTCAGAGGGACCTTGAAAATCCAAGATGATTTCCTGAAGAAGGAGAGGGAAAATTTTGGGGTACAACAGTTGCCCTTGTTCAATCTTCTTGAACCTGAAGAGTTAGATTGGCAAGTTTGCCTTTCGCGACTCGAAGGTAAAAGGAGATTGGACACTAGAGTGCCCGGAAATTTGCACTCGCGTGGTAGAGTATCAGCACTGTGATGGCGGGAATGGGCTTATAGATGCCATTTGGAGAGATGGTGGATAGAGAGATGGGCTTATAGATGCCATCTGGAGATGTGACAGAACCTTGTCGGGAATGGGCTTATAGATGCCATTTGGAAGTGTTGATCGCATAAGAGATTCCTTAGCGAGAACTTGTGTATTTTGAGAAAGATGTTTTCCTGGCTTGTTACAGGTGTTTGATCTTCAATCTCTTCATGCAGCCATGCCCTGGCTAGATACAGGTGTCGAATCTACAATTGGTTGCTCACATATGTGCCCTGGCTGGATACAGGTATCGAATCTGGAAATAGTCGTCAACAGATATGCCCTGGCTGGATACAGGAATCGAATCTGGAATTGTAGTAGTTGATAGATATGCCCTGGCTGGATATAGGAATCGAATCTTCAAACTCTTCAGACGTGCCCTGGCTAGATACAGTTATCGAATCTGGAAATAGTCATCAACAGATATGCCCTGGCTGGATACATGAATTGAATCTTCAAACTCTTCAGACGTGCCCTGGCTAGATACAGGAATCGAGTCTGGAAATAGTCGTCAACAGATATGCCCTGGCTAGATACATGAATCGAATCTTCAAACTCTTCAGACGTGCCCTGGCTAGATACAGGAATCGAGTCTGGAAATAGTCGTCAACAGATATGCCCTGGCTGGATACAGGAATCGAATCTTCAAACTCTTCAGACGTGCCCTGGCTAGATACAGGAATCGAGTCTGGAAATAGTCGTCAACAGATATGCCCTGGCTGGATACAGGAATCGAATCTTCAAACTCTTCAGATGTGCCCTGGCTAGATACAGGAATCGAGTCTGGAAATAGTGACAGTTGGAGGTAGTTGTCTTTTTCCTGAAGAGGCAAAACATCAGTTGTATGCAACATCATGATGTATGAAATGCATGATGTCATGATGTTCAACATGAGATAGCGTTGTATGCACTTTATCATGTATGTAAGCAAGATGTATGAAATGTGAAATGTTTATGAATGTATTTTCGTCTAGGAAAATAAATCCTTGACGACCGGCTGGGGAATTAAATCCTGGGCTGACGTTGAAGAGTAGAGCTCTTTGTTTCCGCTGGGGATGACGGTTGCAAGAATACACCGGTAGGAGAAGATGACTCCGTTGAGGAATAAACTTGTTGGAGAGATTACTCTGCGGGGAATTGCTCCGTGGAAGAGATACTTTGCTGAAGTTTGACGAGAGCTTCACTGAGGATTTCAATGATGGACTCCGCCGGGGATAACAATGATGAACTCCTCTGGGGATGACAATGATAAACTCCTCTGGGGGTTGCGTTGGTAAGTTATGTTGGGGAACTTTGATGAACTCCGCTGGGGATAGGAAGAACTTCGCCGAGGACGATCTTCCGTGGCAATTAGCTGAGGATAACCCAGTTATAAGCCCTTGTGAGGAATAACTTTGAATAAAACTCGGGAGAGACGTCTGTACTCTGCAGGGGATAAGCTTCCAGAATCTACTGGGGATAAGCTTCAAGACTTGCTGGGGATAAGAATTCCACTTTCCTGGGGGAACTTTTGGAATTGCACTGGGGTGATGATATTCCGCCGGGGAACAATCTTAGGTCAAGACTGTCGGGGAGGCTTGTTGAAAATGTCTATACTCCGCTGGGGAATGTTGCTATCTTGTCTTACTCTGTGGGGAGTTGAGATATTTGGGTCACATTCCTCAGTTGGACCTACCTTGGTATTTCGGCGGACAAAGCAACCAGACTGCATCAGACAACTTTTACATTGCCCCTATTTCTGATGTCACCTGTAATTAGTCTTTTATTTCATATGCAAGTATTTATGAATCAGCAATTTAATGTCAAATGCATATATCAAAAATGGACATTGGACGTTCTTCGCAAGACAAAACAGAAAAAAGGAAAAACAATGAGCAATTTGTTTGGAAAACTGAATCTGTATTGATTTTGAAATTTGCCTGTAAATAGGCGTTTTTGTACAAGAGGCCGACGTCCTAGTAAGAGAACGCCGCCGAATAACATTAAATTTATACAATTTTGAAAAGGAAACAAAACATCTATGTGCATGATATTCCCACTGGGTTCCAACTCTGCTATTGCCTTTATGTTTTCAAGCGTCTCATCACTTTGCTGTTTGGTTGAAGATGAAGCTGATTGGTCGATGCCGAAGTCTGAGCCAGATAGTTGATGCCGAATTCTGGATACAAGGTGATCCAACGAGACATAGTGTTACGCTTTATCCCTAACTTTTGCCTGGACCGCCCTTTCGGGTTTTCAGTCCACCGGGATACCCATTTTTTGCCCAAGCCGCCTTTTCAGGTTTTCGACTTGCCGGGTGTACAGATTTTTTTCATTTCATCCCTTATTTTTGCCCGAACCCTTTTGGTTCGTTGGGAAGCCCTTATTTTTGCCTAGGTATGTCAACCTAGCGGGTCCTTTATTCATGCGTAGTATCTTTTTACTATGTCTGCATTAGCGGGGTGAGGAAGGTCGTCACCATCCATGGTGGTTAGAATCATGGCTCCTCCTGAGAACACATGTTTAACCACAAATGGCCCTTCGTACGTAGGGGTCCATTTGCCCCGGGGATCACTTTGAGGAAGGATGATGCGCTTGATTACCAGGTCCCCAACTTGATACTCTTGTGGTCTGACTTTCTTGTTAAATGCCCTGATCATCCGTTTTTGATACGTCTGACCATGACAGATAGCAGTGAGTCTCTTTTCGTCAATTAGGTTTAATTGATCAAGTCGAGTCTGGATCCAGTCATCTTCGCTCAGGTCTGCATCCTTCATTATCCGGAGAGAGGGTATTTGGACTTCAATCGGCAAAACTGCCTCCATGCCATAGACCAAGGAAAAGGGTGTTGCCCCGGTTGACGTCCTTGCTGAGGTATGGTACCCATGAAGAGCAAACGGTAACATTTCGTGCAAATCTTTATAGGTCACTGTCATCTTCTGCACAATTTTCTTGATGTTCTTATTGGCTGCTTCTACAGCCCCATTCATCTTCGGCCGGTAAGGAGAGGAATTGTGGTGCTGTATCTTGAATTGCTCGCAGAGCTTAGTGATCATCTTGTTATTAAGATTGGTACCGTTGTCTCTAATAATTCTTTCCGGGACGCCGTATCGACAGATCAGGTTGTGCCGAATGAACCGTGCCACGACGTTCTTGGTTACTGTAGCGTAGGAAGCTGCTTCAACCCACTTCGTGAAGTAATCAATTGCTACTAGGATGAAACGATGCCCGTTGGATGCCGTCGGTCGGATCTCACCGATCATATCGATGCCCCACATTGCAAAAGGCCAAGGTGCTGTCAGGACATTCAGAGGAACCGGAGGGGTGTGCACCTTATCAGCATAGATCTGGCATTTATGGCAAGTTCGAGAATGTTGGTAACAGTCGGCTTCCATTGTGGACCAGAAATATCCTGCCCGAAGGATTTTCTTTGCCATGGTATGTCCATTGGAATGTGTTCCAAAGGTACCTTCATGCAGCTCTGCCATGATCTTTTCCGCTTCAGCCTTATCCACGCAACGTAGTAGAGTTGAATCATGATTCCGTTTGTAGAGAATGCCGTTGCTGAGGAAGAATCTTTCCGCAAACCTTCTCATGAACTTCTTGTCGTTGACAAATGCACTTTCAGGGTATTCCTGAGCTTCCAAGTATCTCTTCACCTCATGATACCAGGGTTTTTCAGTCACCTTTTCGGCCTCAAGATCGCAGCAGTATGCAGGTTCGTCCAATTTCCAGATAATGATCCGGGGAGCCTTATTGTCCCATTTGACTTTGAACATTGAAGACATTGTAGCTAGTGCGTCCGCTAACTGATTCTCCTCTCTTGGGAAGTGTTCAAAAGTTACCTCTTCAAAGTGGGGAAGCAAAGTCAGCACATACTCCTTATAAGGAATAAGATTTGGGTGTTTCGTATCCCACTCGCCTTTGATCTGATTGATCACGAGAGCGGAATCTCCGAAGACACTCAGAAACTTGATCCTTAAGTCGATTGCAGTTTGAAGACCCATGATACATGCCTCATACTCCGCCATGTTGTTGGTGCAGTTGAAACACAGCCGGGCGGTGAGTGGAGTATGAGTACCTTTGGGAGATATAATCACAGCGCCGATACCATTACCCAAAGCGTTTGAGGCTCCGTCAAAGTGCATAGACCATCGGGATCCTTCCTCAGGTCCTTCATCCGGTCCAGGTGCTTCACAATCTGTTACTACCATGATATCTTCGTCCGGAAATTCAAAGTTCAAGGATTGGTAATCGTCCACAGGTTGGTGTGCCAAATGATCTGCCAATACACTTCCCTTGATCGCTCTCTGAGTTGTATACTGGATATCATATTCTGTCAAGATCATTTGCCATCTTGCTATTCTTCCAGACAGAGCAGGCTTTTTGAATATGTACTTGATGGGATCCATCTTTAAAATCAACAGAGTAGTGTGAGTCAACATATACTGTCTCAGCCGGCGAGCAGCCCATACCAGAGCGCAACAAGTTTTCTCGAGCAATGAGTATCGAGACCCACAGTCGGTAAACTTTTTGCTCAGGTAATAAATGGCGTGCTCTTTTCGGCCAGACTCGTCATGCTGCCCCAGCACACACCCCATTGAATTGTCAAGTACAGTCAAGTATAGTATCAGAGGTCTCCCTTCCACTGGAGGCATAAGAATGGGTGGTTCTTGGAGATACTCCTTTATCTTTTCAAAAGCAGCCTGACATTCATCGTTCCAACGTACTACTTGATCTTTTTTCAGTAATTTGAAGATTGGCTCACAGGTAGCAGTTAGATGTGAGATGAATCGGGCGATGTAATTCAGTCGTCCCAGAAAGCCTCTGACTTCTTTCTTTGTCTTGGGAGTTGGAATCTCTTGTATGGCTTTTACCTTGGCAGGGTCCACCTGAATACCTTTGTCGCTTACAATGAAACCTAGCAATTTTCCAGACCTCACCCCAAAGGTGCATTTGTTGGGATTCAACCTCAGCTTGTATAATTTCAATCGGTCAAACAGCTTCCGCAGATGGTCAAGGTGCTCCTCCTCAGTTTGAGACCTTGCAATTATGTCATCAACATATACCTCAATCTCATGATGGATCATATCATGAAATAAAGCAACCATGGCGCGTTGGTAGGTTGCCCCAGCATTTTTCAACCCGAATGGCATGACCTTGTAGCAGAAGGTGCCCCACTGAGTCACAAAGGAAGTCTTTTCCATATCTCCTGGAGCCATCTTGATCTGATTATACCCTGAAAAGCCATCCATGAAGGAGAACACCTTGTGTTGAGCAGTATTGTCAACAAGAACGTCGATGTGAGGCAGAGGGAAATCATCTTTGGGGCTGGCCCTGTTCAAATCCCTGTAGTCGACACACATGCTGACTTTACTGTCCTTCTTCGGCACTGGCACCACGTTGGCAACCCACTGAGGGTAAGAAGTCACTGTTAGAAATCCGGCATCGAATTGCTTCATGACCTCAACTTTGATCTTTTCGGACATCTCTGGACGGATGCGGCGGACCTTTTGCTTTACCGGAGGGCAGTCTTCCTTAGTAGGCAGATGATGGACCACAATGTCGGCATCCAAACCGGGCATGTCTTCGTAGGACCAAGCAAAGATCTCCATGTAATCATGCAGCATCTGGATCAATCGTTGCTTCACGCTGAGCTCTAGATTGGCACCAATCTTGACCTCTTTTCTATATGTCTCAGTACCTAGGTTCACCGTTTCCACCGGCTCTTCATGCGGCTGGATGGCCCTCTCTTCTTGAAGTAGTAGTCTTGCGAGTTCACCAGGCACTTCGCAATCATCTTCACCTTCGTCTTCGGCCAAGTTGATCGGATTCTCGAAGTCATAACTGGTGGTAGCAGAGCTGTTACCAGTGAGATCCAGAGTGGATTGAAACCTGTATAAGTGAGTGTATGTAAATATAGCAATTTTGCAATATATAACACAGAAAGAAAAAGAGCACAAGATTTGAAATGCAACAAACGTCCAATGTTTTGATTAATGATATATGGAAATGTCATACAAAAAGCCCTCACAAATGGAGCTACGATGCCCCGGGTAGGACACCGAGCCAATAAAAGTTTCAACATATTGTTTGTTACAAATTGGAAATCAAAAGAGTTAATTACTGCGTGACAAATGTGATAGGTGTAAAATCCTTTGCCGTCCAGTTGCTTGGCCCGTTGTTGGTGGTTGGATAGATCCAACTGTCAAACTCTGCTTCTTCTACGTCCTCCTCGATAGCATTCACCCTTGGGTTGGTGATAAACACTGGAGCCTTTCTGATCCTTTCCTTGCGCACAGCCCTCTGAGCCTCTGCAGTGAAGCCCAGCCCAAACTTGTCGTTCTTTTGAGTGAAGTCAGGAAGCTGACCCCAGTTTGCACATTTGCCTTTCTCGATTACAGCCCGGGCATCCTTCAAGGACGTCATCTTCAGAGGAAAGTCTTCTTCAACTACTGCCTCAGCCGACGCCAACGTTGGAGGTACCTCCTCAAAATGCTGAAAGGGGGTTTCAATAAACTCCCCGTCCATCTCGATATACCGGAATGAATTTAAGTGACTTACCATGTATTCCTCCTCACCCTGCACAGTAACAATTTTCCCTTTGACAGGGTATTTGAGCTTCTGGTGTAGAGTGGATGTTACCGCCCCAGCCTTGTGAATCCAGGGTCGACCTAGAAAATAGGAATAAGATGGACGGATATCCATTACATAGAACGTTGAGTCGAAGACTTGGGAACCCACGCGAATAGGAATGTCTACCTCACTGTGCACCATCCTCTTAGAACCGTCAAAGGCTCTAACAATGATGTTACTAGGTTTCAATTCCAGGCCCTCACAATCCAAGCGATCCAATGCCTTCTTGGGCAAAACATTCAGGGAAGAACCGGTATCCACCAACACGTGTGCGAGAGTAGTGCCCCTGCATTCTATAGAGACATGCAGGGCATCATTGTGATTTTTCCTTTTGGCGGTAAGGTCAGCATCTGAGAACCCCAAACCATTGTCAGCTGTCAAATTAGCCACACAGTCAGTGAATTGATCTGCAGAGGTCTCTTGCGGCACATGGGCCGTTTTCAGAAATGAAATCAGGGCTTTTGCATGGGCCTCCGAGCACAGCAGCAACGATAGCATAGAGATTTTGGAGGGGGTATGCCCCAACTGTTCAACGAGATTGAAGTCACTCTTTTTAATGATTTTAAGGATTTCCTCCATCTCTTGTTGGGAGGCCTCAACAGCAGTCTTTTTTGGTGCCTCCGTCCTGGCAGGAAAATCGGTAGCAACTTCTTTGCCCCGAGCATCAGAGGACTCGGCGGCAGTAGTAGACACAGGAACTTGATTTGGAACATGCACAGTTGCGGATGTGATGATGAGAGGTTTTCGGATAACTGGCGGTGCAATGTCATGCGAGAAGAGCCTGCCACTGCGAGTAATCTTGCCGGGACCAGTGATGTTACTGATACTGGTACTGGTGTTGAACTCCTGCTTTACTCCAAGCACATACACGTCTGCCCCATAATGCCATGGGACAGCCTTGTTAGATTCATATGGGAGAGGCCCCGGAACAGTAATGGTAATGGGTGCAACAGACATAATTTGGACTAGCTTCCCCGGGAGAGCCTTGGTAGGATTGTTGAAAATTGTGACGACAGATACTTCTTCAGCGGAAACAAACGGAACATCAGTTTTCTTGAACAAAATTTCTTTGCTATCCATCAGGCTTTGGATGCCTGATTTCAGCAGCGAACAACCGGTAGGGATAACAACACACAGGAGGCAACCCTTGCTACAACCCGGAAATAAACCGGCTAGCAGTAGGTCCCTCTTAACAATCAAAAGAGGGGTAGCAACATCATTCACCGAAACAGCATACAAATCTTCCTCAATGGCATTTACTCTATGCTGGGGCATAGGAGCAGTTACAACATTTGGCCTCTCAGGCGCCTCAAACTGAATTTCCTTTGCGTCGATAAGGTCTTGCACTTTATTTCTCAGGGCCCAGCAATCATCAGTAGTGTGCCCGGGGCTATCAGAATGATAAGCACAACGGGAATTTGGGTTATACTTAGGAGATGCAGTATTCACGACCTTCGGAGCCTCTTTGATGGTCACCAAGTTGGTTGATAACAGTTGCGGTAAGATTTGTGACAAGGCCATACTCAGCCGGGTATACTACCTCTTGGGCCTTTCACCTCTTTGTTGATTGTACTGCTGAGGAGCAGCAACAGGCTTTGAAATGACCAAGGCATTGACGGCCTGGAGGCTTTCTGGCTTGACTTGTCTTCTAGGACCATAGACTGCACTTGCTTCCTTCTTGAAAGGCCTCTTCTCAGTACTTGTGGAGGCAGCCTTTTGTATCTTTCCTGACCTGATGCCAGCTTCAATCCTTTCACCTGTCAGGATCAAATCCGTAAACCCAGCGGAGGAATTAGCAACCAAATGATTGAAAAATGGACCAGACAAGGTCCCTAGAAACATATCAACCAGCTCACGATCAGTCAATGGAGGCTGCACCCTGCCAGCCAAATCTCTCCATTTTTGTGCATATTCTTTGAACCCTTCGCCCGTTCCTAGAGACATACCCTGAAGTTAGGTACGCGTAGGAGCGAGGTCAGAATTGTATTGATATTGTCTGTAAAATGCGGTCGCTAAATCTTCCCAATGTCGGATACTAGCTCCATCTAGTTGATAGAACCACTCAAGCTGTGACCCCGAAAGGCTATCTTGGAAGAAGTGGATCCAAATATTTTTGTCTGCCCTGTAAGGCTGGATCTTCCTTACGTACGACCTTAGATGCAGCTTTGGATAGGAGGCCCCGTCATATTTGGCAAAGGCAGGCGCCTTAAACTTGTGTGGGATTACTACCCCAGAAGATAACCCCAGATCTCTGAAATCCAGCCCCGACACATTCTGAATCTCCATGGCGCTCAAGCGGTCTTCTAATTGCTTGTATCTGTCAGTAGCGGGTGGGTATTGTTCGTCATTGTAGTCCGTCTCGTTGTCAGAGACTGCAGGACTAGGAGCTCCTCCCCCTTGGGGACTGTCTTTCTCAGCAGAAGAAGTAGATGGATCAGCCTCGTTATGGAGTGTGTTCCTAAACCTGCGTCCGATGTTGAATAACGCAGTCCTCTTTTTCTTCTTCTTCTTCAAGAGTAGAGCCTTCAACTCTTGCTGACCTTGGGCCAGGCTCAAGACCATTTCTTGAAACTGGGCACATTGGGCCTGAAGGGCCTTGATTGCTTGCTCACTGGATGAGTCTGGATTCATGATGACAGTTCAAAATAAACAGCGAAGGAGATTAAGCAACCTGTAGAAAAATGGGTACCTGTTATGCACATGATGCATGAGATGCTATCTATGCAATGCATTCAAGGGTTTTGGAAATTCACAATTGTTGTAGACAAAAAGAACGCACGTCATATTAATAAGAAGAAATTTGTTAGTACATAAGTGCCCCATGGGCCAAATATTACAAAAACACCTTCTCAAGGTAAAAAGACGTTGTGCATCCTCTTTGGCGCAATGTAGGTGTTGAGAGCCTCTTGCTCATGGAGTCGGCGGGTGAGCTCTAGAACCTTCTTCTCGCTGGCGTAGAAGCTGGCTTCAAAAGTGTTCTGTTCCTCCTTGAGTTGGATCCAACTCTTCTGCATCTCCTCCCACGATGTAGGCATGTCAGGATGTAGGATGGTGTAGGGAACCTCTCCTTCCTTGACGGGCTCTTTAATCACAGGGAGAACATGAGGATAAAGCATCATTAGACTCTGGGCTCGGGCTCGTACCCACTTGAGATAAGGTTCAAGAGGGATGGAGTTCCTGTGCCCCAGTGTCTTGCTGTCAACCTTGTTGGGCATCCTCCAAGCTCTGATGAATCTTTGGCGAAGTCCTTGCGCATCGTTGTCGAAGTCAAAAATTAGGTCAGGAATCAACATGTCGTGAGGGCCATCTCTTCGTGCGTATCCAAATTGCCTCAAAGCTAGGCAAGGGTTGTAGGTGATACCTCCTCTGATTCCAAGTAAAGGAACATTAGGAAACTCTCCGCAACGATCGACGATGATGACATTTTCTCTGGACCGAGAACACCAATGTACATCAGAGTGAGTAAGAGTCATCAACCGTTGGGACCACCTTGAGCCTTGGTCATTCTTCAAGACAGATTGTGGAAGGTGCGAAATAAACCACCTTGCAAGGAGAGGAGTACAGCACATGAGAACACCCCTCTTTCTCATTGTTCGTGTGTAAAATGAGTGAAGGATGTCCCCAAGCAATGTTGGTATTGGATTTCTGGACAAGAAGATTTTGACGGCGTTGACATCTACCAATTGGTCAGAATTTTGGAATAGGACCAACCCATAGATAAGGAGTGCCACAATCTCTTCAAAGGCTTGTAGGTCCAATGAATTCCAACACTCTTGTGCCTTCTCAAACAAGAATTTTGCTAAGAAACCTTTGACGTCGCTTCTGGTTTCCCAATGCCCCTTGATGTCAGAAGGCTGTAGATGTAATGCTCGAGCAACATCTTCAGGCTTTGGTTCCTTTTCCGTACCGTTGAAAGGTAGTTGATTGAGGATAGGAATTCTCAAGAGTTGAGAAAATTCCTCCAAAGTGGGTACCAACTGGTAGTCAGGGAAAGTGAAACAGTGGTGAAGAGGGTCAAAGAACTGGAATAGCACCTTCATCATGTCTTCTTCAATGTTGGTGTTGACTAAGCTGAGCAGTCTACCATGTCTTTCACTGAAGGATGAGCTTTCCGGAATTCTTGAGGTGAGCTCTTTGAGTTGAGGAGAGATTCTCACAAGGTTGACTTGAATGGTTTTTCTGCGAGGAATTTCCATGACCTACAAAACAAGAACAAAGATGAAGATCTAAACCCTTGAAGTGGTTAGTGAATGCATATGATGCTTTATGATGTTCATGATGTATGCACAAACATATGTACAAGCAAATCACACCAAACCCTAGTTTCAGGCTTGCATGGGGTTTCATAGGTAAGTACCCTCTTGAGTGTAGTTGGCTTAAAAACCTGTCCTATAAATAGTAACTGGGTTCTAAGGAGCTCAATATCACTGGATTGTTTTCATTGTGCATTGTTTTGGTTTAGCCACTTAACTAGCGACCAAAATATTCCAAGAAAACAACCCTCAATAAGTGTAGTATCGAGTATCTACCAACTTCGGACTGCACCAAAGCCGGTCATCTCACTACCCCTAATGTAAGGCCAAGATGGTCAAGTAAGGTTCTAGGTCGTTAGTGCTTAGTGACATCACTCAGCGGCCCCGTACTCTCCTTGATTGAACTCAAGGGTTACCGGTACTCACAAATATGTTGCACTAATATAGCTATTGCTTCGACCGTGTCGGTATACCCCGCACAGTTTCCACAATGTATTGCTATCTATGAATGTTTCCCAAAATCCGGGTGTAGGATTGCAAACCCAAACAAGAGAGTCAAAATGTAAAGCAATCAAATCAAACAATTAGTCATGCAAGAGGGTGATCTAAGCCCTAAGGTTACTCCACTTTTAAAATGTCCCCAGCAGAGTCGCCAGTTCTGTGGTACGGTGGGAGAACTGACTACGGTTTTGCGTTTGTTTTCGCAAATGTTTCGGTTGAGCAAGAGTCGCCACCGACTTTTTATTTTATCCTAAGGAAAGGTTAAAAAGCACAGCAAAAACCTTTGAGATGTTTTCTTGGGTTCGGGGAGTAGATTATAGAAAGGGAAGGTATTAGCACCCTTTCTATCCATGGTTATCCATGGGCTCTTAGTTACTTGCTTAGATCAACTTGCCTTAATTTTCAATTGTTTGAAATGGTGCTCTTGTGTGTGTGGGTTTGAAAATGTTTTGAAAAGAAGCCAATGTGGTGGAAACCTTTGTAATGATCCATGTTGGGATGTATACAAAGGTGTATGTCTTTTGAAAAGGTTTTCATTTGTTTTTTGAAAGTTGTTTTTGAAAGTGTAGTGATGTGTGGTTTGGAAAATAGGCAAGTGTTTTGTTTTGGAAATTGGCAAGTAACCAAGAGCTATCTACCCTAATTTTCTCAAAGATTATTGCTATGTTTTAACCCTTTTAACAATTTTGTTCCATCATTGTATTTGGTGGACAATCTTGTGTTAGGATGTGAGAGGGACGGGCGCGGGTCATCGCTTAGACCATGATTGCAATGGTGCCAAGTATCTTTGGGCAATTTTTCTTTAAGGGACTTGATCATTTTTTAGGCAACTTTCGAAAGCGTCATCGAGGGACTATGATCATTTGAATTGTTTGTTTTGCCCAAAGAGACCTAACATGCAATATGGCCCAATTTTGAAAGGCAACAAGTGGATGTAACCCTAGGGGTGTTAGTGTGCAAGTGTGTTTTATTGCATACAAGAGTTTTTTTTTTTTTTTTTTGAATTTAGGATTTTCTATTTCATTGATTTTATCTTGCCATACACGTCCTAATTACTAGCAATAAGAAGCGGAAATGTAAAATCCTACGCTATTACAACAATTAGGGGATGGGGATACACATTTGTACATGGGGGGTTCAACGAGAAAAATAGACAAAAAAGAAAATAGCAAAAAACAAGATATATAGAGAGAGAGAGAGGGAGCCAGCGCGCTGCTGAGAGGTCATCAGAAGTTCTGACTCAGATCCGCTGCCAGATGATCAACCTCTTGGTTAAACTGTATGAGTCAGAACTTCTGACTCTGGCACCTGCAAAACAGAACCCTATTAGTGGGGAAATCAGAAGTTCTGACCCCCCTGCGCTGCAAGACAGAAGTTTGTTAGTGGAGAAACCAGAAGTTCTGATTCTGCTGGAAAGGCAATAACTCTCAGAGGTTCTGATATCATTGACAGCAAAACAGGCTCCAGATGTGCTAACGTCAAAGTCAGCACTTGGCTTTTCCCCATACTAATCAGAACATCTGCAATTTTGTTGTTATTCCACAAAACAGGAAACATATTTGGAACAGATCAGCAAATGTTAAAATGATTTAGAGGGCAGAACCAACAAGGTCACAGGCAAGTCCTACACTGGCTCAGAACGTTCTGAGGTATGAAAATCCTCAGAATATAAACAACAACAACATGATATTTATATTATGTTTATTTGAGTACGCACAGCTGATGATGCTTAGCAGCGTGATGAAGGTCAGCAGGTGCTTACCTGGCTGTTGGAAAAGTTTGTGGGTGAAAGCTAGCTTTTGGCTCTGGTGGTGTTCTGGATAGATTCTCTTTTTTTGGAAAAAGGCAGGTGAAGGTGTATGCGTATGTAGGGTCAGAAGTTTGAAAAGAGGTTTTTTAGTTCATACAGAAAACTGGGTATTGGATAAAGTTTGAAGATGAGAAATTCAAAGTTATGAAACAAACTGGAGATTTTGGCAGAGTTTCAGAACACTATTTTGCTAAGGGTTTCTGTTTCTCTCTTAGCAATTTTTCTGTTTCTTGAACGCGCTTTTGCAGTGGACAATGACTCTCTATTTATAGGCAAAGTTCTTGTGGGTGCCTTGAACATTAAAGCGCCAACAGAGTTTGAATTGTTCTTTGACAGAAATTCCTGGGAAGTTGTGATAACAGATAGCCTTCAGCCTAGGCTGCAGCAGCAGGCGTGGATTGGAGAGAAGTGACCTCTTAAGTGGGCGGTGGCATGTAGACCCATGCCAGAATCTGCACAAAGGCGTTTTCCAAGCCACACGTGAATGTTCAGGAGTGGTTGGAAGCATTAATGAGCATTAAATGGTGATAAGACCTATCAACATCAATATTCTGGTAATGGAAACCAACATTGAATCAGTAGTTCTGTTTCAAAAAGAACAGCGTAAACCATGCTCTGGCCTTGGCTTCCTGTTGTCTTAGTAAGTTCTGGGGATTCTCCTGATTTTCTGATACGTTCCTTGGATTTGCTTCTGGACCTCCTAGGCTTAGAGATTCTGTATCAGTGTAACACCCACTCTTCTGACCTTTTCATCTTCTAATTTCAACATGTTCTGAAAGAGCCTTCAGACTTCCCTGCTTCTTTTGCATTCCTTTAGCAAATTCTGACTGAGCTTGTGTAACTGCTGAAAGGGTCATGTTCTGTCTGAGGCTTACATACTGAACCACGTTTACAACTTTTGATTGAGCTGATGTAGCTGCTGAAAAGCCAACTTCTGACTACGCTGAGCCAAGCTTGCAACTTCTGACCGTTTTTATCTAGAATTGGTCCAGAAGTTCTGAAGCGCTGATTTTTTTCTTAAACACTCATTTTTTAGAGAAACATTCCAAGTATTTAGAATTTAATTTTCTTTTTCTCAAGATAAAAGCGTTGTCTTTAGAGCTTGTGTGATCATCTTGCTCTTGTAAATGGTCTGCTTGGGCAAAAAAGATAACTCAGGACTTGGATTTGTTTCAGAGGGACCTTGAAAATCCAAGATGATTTCCTGAAGAAGGAGAGGGCAAATTTTGGGGTACAACATACAAGCTGAGGTTAAACCCGAACAAGTGCACCTTCGAGGTGAGATCTGGTAAGATGCTAGGTTTCTTCGTAAGCGATAAAGGTATTCAAGTGGATCCTGCAAAGATGAAGGCTATACAGGAGATGCCATCTCCCCGAACAGAAAAAGAAGTCAGAGGCTTTTTGGGACAGTTGAATTACATTGTCCGATTCATCTCACACCTGACTGCTACTTGTGATCCAATCTTCAAGCTACTGAAGAAAGATCAAGTGGTAAGATGGAACGATGAATGTCAGGCCGCTTTCGAAAGAATCAAAGAGTATCTCCGAGAGCCACCCATTTCGATGCCTCTAGTTGAAGGGAGACCTTTGATCTTATACTTGACAGTACTCGATAATTCGATGGGTGTGTGTGTTGGGGCAGCATGACGAGTATGGCCTAAAAGAGCATGGTATTTACTACCTTAGCAAAAAGTTTACCGACTGCGAGACCCGATACTCGTTTCTTGAGAAAACTTGCTGCGCTTTGGCATGGGCAACTCGCCGGCTGAGACAGTATATGCTGACTCACACTACTCTATTGATATCAAAGATGTATCCAATAAAGTATATCTTCGAGAAGCCTTCCTTGTCCGAAAGAATAGCAAGATGGAAGATGATCTTGACTGAGTATGATATCCAGTACACGACCCAAAAGGCAATCAAGGGAAGTGTATTGGCAGATCATTTGGCACATCAGGAAGTGGACGATTACCAGTCTATAAACTTTGAATTTCCGGATGAGAATATCATGATAGTAACCGACTGTGAAGAACCTGGACCGGATGAAGGACCTAAAGAAGGATCCCAATGGTCTATGTACTTTGATGGAGCTTCAAACGCTTTGGGTAATGGAATTGGCACCGTGATTATATCTCATAAAGGCTCTCATACTCCGTTCACCGCCTGACTATGTTTCAACTGCACCAACAATATGGCGGAGTATGAAGCGTGCATCATGAGTCTTCGAGCAGCAATTGACCTAAGGATTAAGTTCTTGAGTGTATTTGGAGATTCTGCTCTCGTGATCAGTCAGATCAAAGGCGAGTGGGATATGAAACACCCAAATCTTATTCCTTACAATGAGTATGTATTGACGTTGCTTCCCCACTTCGAGGAGATAACCTGTGAACAATTTCCTATAGAGGAGAATCAGTTGGCGGACGCGCTGGCTACAATGTCTTCTATGTTCAAAGTCAATTGGGACAACGAAGATCCCCTGATTACCATTGAGAGGTTGGACGAACCTGCACATTGCTGTGATATTGAGACTGAAGAAGTAACAGAAAAGCCTTGGTTTCATGAGGTGAAGAGATACCTTGAGGCTCAGGAATACCCCGAGGGTGCATCTGTTAATGATAAGAAGTTTTTAAGGAGGTTCGCGGCGAAGTTCTTCATCAGCAATGGTATCCTTTACAAGCGCAACCATGATTTAACCTTACTGCGATGTGTGGATAAGAATGAAGCAGAAAGGATCATGGCAGATTTACATGAAGGTACCTTCGAAACTCATTCCAGTGGAAACACCATGGCAAAGAAAATCCTTCGGGCAGGATACTATTGGTCCACAATGGAAGCCGACTGTTACCAGCATTCTCGGACCTGTCACAAGTGCCAAGTCTATGCTGATAAGGTGCACATACCTCCAGTTCCTCTGAACGTCTTGACGGCACCTTGGCCTTTTGCAATGTGGGGCATTGACATGATCGGAGAGATCAGACCTACAGCGTCCAACGGGCATCATTTCATCCTGGTGGCTATTGATTACTTTACGAAGTGGGTTGAAGCAGCTTCCTTTGCTACTGTAACCAAGAACGTCGTGGCACGTTTCATTCGGCACAATCTGATCTGTCGATATGGTGTACCAGAAAGGATCATTACGAACAATGGTACAAATCTCAACAATAAAATGATCACTGAGCTCTGCAAGCAGTTCAAGATACAGCATCACAACTCTTCTCCTTACCGGCCGAAGATGAATGGGGCTGTAGAAACGGCCAATAAGAACATTAAGAAGATTGTGCAGAAGATGACGGTGATATACAAAGACAGGCACGAGATGTTACCATTTGCTCTTCATGGGTATCGTACCTCAGCACAGACGTCAACAGGGGCAACACCCTATTCCTTGGTATATGGCATGGAGGCAGTCTTGCCCATTGAAGTTCAGATACCCTCTCTTCGGATTATGAAGGATGCAGGTTTGAGCGAAGATGACTGGATTCAGACCCGGCTTGATCAATTGAATTTAATCGACGAAAAAAGACTTACTGCCATTTGTCATGGTCAGATGTATCAAAAACGGATGATCAAGGCATTTAATAAGAAAGTTAGAAGACAAGAGTATCAAGTTGGGGACCTGGTAATCAAGCGTATCATCCTACCTCAAGGTGATCCCAGGGGCAAATGGACCCCAACTTACAAAGGGCCATTTGTGGTTAAGAACATTTTCTCAGGAGGAGCTATGATTCTAACCACCATGGATGGTGATGACCTTCCTCACCCCGTCAATGCAGACATAGTGAAAAGATACCACGCGTAATCAAAGACCCGTTAGGTTGACTGGCCTAGGCAAAAATAAGGGCTTCCCGGCGAACCAAAAGGGTTCAGGCAAAAATAAGGGATGAAAATAAAAAAAAACTGTACACCCGGCAAGTCAAAAACCTGAAAAGGCGGCTTGGGCAAAAAAAGGGTATCCCGGTGGACCAAAAACCCGAAAGGGCGGTCCAGGCAAAAATTAGGGATTAAAGCGTAACACTATGTCTCATTGGATCATGTACAACCAGACCTCGGTATCGACTATCAAGCTCGGACGGCACTAGTCAATCTGATCTACCTTCAACCAAGTAGCAAAGTGATGAGATGCTCAAGGACATAAAAGCAATAGCAGAGTTGGAACCCAGTGGAATTATTCACATAGCTGTTTTGTTTAGTTTTTCACAAATTGTGTAAATTCTATTATTCGGCGGCGTTCTCTTACTAGAACGTCAGCCTCTTGTACAAAAGCGCCTATTTACAGGCCAAACTTCAAAAATCAATACAATTAATCTTCAAAGAAATTTCAAACTATTTTTCCTTTATCTGTTTTGTTTTGAAAAGAACGTCCAATGTTCATTTTTGATATATGCACTTGACATTAATTGCTGCTCATAAATATTTACATGTGAAACAAAAGACTATTACTTGTAATATCAGAAACAAGTGCAAATAAGAATTGTCCAAACTGTACAATTGCTCTGTCCACCAGGTACAAGGTAAATTCAGCTGAAGAATATGTTTGAGATGCATTCACTCCCCACAGAGTAAGACAGTAATGTTAACTCCCCCCAGCTGAGACTTGCAACTGTGAATGAATCGGTAATATTCTCCCCAAGCAGAGTTTATCTACCATCAACACTGAAAAGGCTTAATATCCCCGGCAAGTCTTAATATTCCCCAACGGAGTATAAGGATATTCCTCGGCAGAATACAAAAATCCCCAATGGAGTTTGAAAATTTTCCCAGCGCGGTCTGAAAAAGCTTCCCCAGTGGAGTTGAAGAATCATCCCCAGTAGACTTGGGAAGATTGTCCCCAGCAGAACTCAAAGGATTATCCCCAATGAAGTCGCAACCGAAAGTTCATCCCCAGCGGAGTTCTTTCCTTTCACAAACAGAATTCAAATCCCCGGCAGGATTCAGTATCACCAGCAACGGTAATTCATCCCCAGTGGAATTTATTGGTGGAATCCTTAGCAGAGCATCTCTTCCCCACAGAGTAATCTCCTCATCAGTTTATTCCCTAACGGAGTTATCCTCTCCTGCAGGTTTATTCTCGCAATCATCTTCGTTCGCCATCCCCAGTGGAAACGAAGAATTCAACTCTTTTCTCCAGCAACTATCCTGGATTTATTTTCCCCAGCAAAAACATTACATTTCCATACATCATGATACTTGCATATACGCATCATACAACACAATCTCATTTATTTTGAGAACATCATTGCTTGATATATATCATGCATTGCATACGACTGACCTTTACCTTTCAGGAAAGATGCAGTTAAGTTCTCAGCTATGTCGAACTACTGACCAGTTCTTAAATCTCAACTGAATTAGTCTCGGTTGAATTATAGATAAGGTTCTAAATCTCGACAATTTTCCTCCGTCGAAGTGTGGACGAGTTCTTAAATCTCAACAGAATTATCCTCCGTTGAAGTACAAACAGTTCCTAGATCTCTGTGAAGATGTTTCCCTCAGTCGAAGTACTGACCGGTTCTTAAATCTCAACTGAATTAGTCTCGGTTGAATTACAGATAAGGTTCTAAATCTCGGAAATTCTCCTCAGTCGAAGTACTCACCGGTTCTTAAATCTCAACTGAATTAGTCTCGGTTGAATTACAGATAAGGTTCTAAATCTCGACAATTTTCCTTCATCGAAGTGTGGACGATTTCTTAAAACTCAACAGAATTATCCTCCGTTGAAGTACAAACAGTTCCTAGATCTCGATGAAGATGTTTCTCCCCAGTCTAAGTACTGACCGGTTCTTAAATCTCAACTGAATTAGTCTCGGTTGAATTACAGATAAGGTTCTAAATCTCGACAATTTTCCTCCGTTGAAGTGTGGACGAGTTCTTAAATCTCAACAGAATTATTCTTCATTGAAGTACAGACAGTTCCTAGATCTCGATGAAGATTTTTCCCTCAGTCGAAGTACTGACCAGTTCTTAAATCTCAACTGAATTAGTCTCGGTTGAATTACAGATAAGGTTCTAAATCTCGGCAATTCTCCTCAGTCGAAGTACTGACCGGTTCTTAAATCTCAACTGAATTAGTCTCGGTTGAATTACAGATAAGGTTCTAAATCTCGACAATTTTCCTCCGTCGAAGTGTGGACGAGTTCTTAAAACTCAACAGAATTATCCTCCGTTGAAGTACAAACAGTTCCTAAATCTCGATGAAGATGTTTCTCCTCAGTCGAAGTACTGACCGGTTCTTAAATCTCAACTGAATTAGTCTCGGTTGAATTACAGATAAGGTTCTAAATCTAGACAATTTTCCTCCGTCGAAGTGTGGACGGGTTCTTAAATCTCAACAGAACTATTCTCCGTTGAAGTACAGATAAGGTTCTAAATCTCGAAAATTTTCCTCCGTCGAAGTGTGGACGAGTTCTTAAATCTCAACAGAATTATTCTCCGTTGAAGTACAGACAGTTCCTAGATCTCGATGAAGATGTTTCCCTCAGTTGAAGTACAGATCGGTTCTTAAATCTCAACTGAATTAGTCTCGGTTGAATTACAGATACGGTTCTAAATCTCAGCAATTCTCCTCAGTCGAAGTACTGACCGGTTCTTAAATCTCAACTGAATTAGTCTCGGTTGAATTACAGATAAGATTCTAAATCTCGACAAATTTCCCTCCATCGAAGTGTGGACGAGTTCTTAAAACTCAACAGAATTATCCTCCGTTGAAGTACAGACAGTTCCTAGATCTCGATGAAGATGTTTCTCCTCAGTCGAAGTACTGATCGGTTCTTAAATCTCAACTGAATTAGTCTCGGTTGAATTAGAGATAAGGTTTTAAATCTCGAAAATTTTCCTCCGTCGAAGTGTGAACGAGTTCTTAAATCTCAACAGAATTATTCTCCGTTGAAGTACAGACAGTTCCTAGATCTCGATGAAGATGTTTCCCTCAGTCAAAGTACTGACCGGTTCTTAAATCTCAACTAAATTAGTCTTGGTTGAATTACATATAAGGTTCTAAATCTCGGCAATTCTCCTCAGTTAAAGTATTGACCGGTTCTTAAATCTCAACTGAATTAGTCCCAGTTGAATTACAGATAAGGTTCTAAATCTCGGCAATCCTTCTAAGTCGAAGTACTGACCGGTTCTTAAATCTCAACTGAATTAGTCTCGGTTGAATTACATATAAGGTTCTAAATCTCAACAGATTTCCCCCAGTTGAATTACGGACAAGTTCTTAAAACTCAGCAGAGATGTTCTCTCAGTTGAGGTACAGACAAGTCCCTAAATCTCAACAAAGATCAGACTTCCCCAACGGAATCTTCCACAACAACGGGTATACAAGTTCTCACTAAGAAATCTCTTATGCGATCGACACTCCTGTTGATGGCATCTTTAAGCCCATCCTCTCTCCAGCAGTCTCCAAATGGCATCTGTAAGCCCATTCCCGACATCACAAGGCTGATACCACTTCATGTGACTGCAAATTTCTGGGCACTCTAGTGTTCAATCATCTTTCACCTTCGGATCACGAAAGGCGTGAAAGCCAATCTACATCCTCAGGTTTAAGAAGATTGAACATGGGCAGCTCTTGTACTCCAAAATTTTCCCTCTCATATTCTTCAAGACATTGCAAGAAAAATCTCCAAGTTGCTCAAGTTTGCTCAAGAGTTGGACAAACAAGCTATCCCCTAAGGCAGTCAACCCCAAATTAAGGTTTTGCATTGCACCAAGATCTTTAAGTCTAAATGACCTCAAATTCTACACAATATCCTAATATGTTCTCAAGGTCATCCATGTCAAGCTTCAAGCCTTGCAGAGGAAGTTTGCTCAGTCAATTGCTCAAAGGTCCAAAAATCGACTGTGCTAGGGCAAAAGTGAACTGTGATCCAAATACAGTCAAACTTCAATATTTTTTTGCCAAAATTCTCATTTTGGAGTATATTTCATCATTTGATCAAGGGTTGATCATGATTCATCAAGGATTGCTCAAAATTCATCAAAACTCAAAAGTTGCTAAATTAGGGTTTTTTTAGGAAAAGTCAACTCAACTTTGACCAAGCATAACCTTCTCATACTTTATGAGAAATGACCCATCCAAAGATCATTTTGAATAGGATGCAATTTCCTACAATCCATCTTCATACCCCAAGATCAAAAAATGCACTCACAAGAAGTTATAAATTTGGACATTATAGGTCATTTTTGAAAGTCAACAAAACACCTTTTTTCCAAAGCTTATAACTTGAGAATGGAATATAAAAATGAGATGATACCAAAAAGGTTGGTTTTAGGACATCTCAAGCTTTCTAAAAAGTCCAAGAACACTTCCAAAAGTTCAAAATTGAATAAGTTATGCATTGTTGAAGTTGGTCATTTTTGCAAAATTGCCAAAAGTCAACTATCCCCAAAACTTCAAATTTTGTCAAATGGGCCCATTCTTTTCCACTTGATTTGAGCTTTCATAGTTGCCCACGTGTCCTAGATTCATCCATGAGCTCATATTTTATTTTTATTATTTAATTTGATTTTTAATTGAATTTATTCATTTTTAATCAAATAAAATCATACAAAATCTAATACTTTGATAACATGAGATCTTTTGGCTATTTCAGGACTTGATTACCATCATTAACATCATCAAAATCGAATCAGACCAATTCATGTGCAAAAAGATTGAGATTTGGAAAAATTGGCAAGTTTTAAAGAAGAGATCAAATCAAATATGTATGCATTGATATGGGAAGATTGAGTCCATAATTTCTACCCTAATACACCACACAATACATAAGCAAGCCAAAGAAATCGAGACAAGGGTTGGAAGCTGCAGGAAGTGGCAAGACAAAAGTTGAAAAATTCACAAAAAAAGCTTGGAATCGAATTCATAGTTAGAGGCGTTTTCAGAAGCTGATACCTGTCCCAATCTCTTCCTGGGTGTTCATTCAATCTACCTGGATCAAAAGCAAGCTTGATCAGACCCCATAGCGCGCTGTAAGTGTCACGATAAACACCCTTGTTCTTGAAATCGTAATTCACTATTCGGGCATCATTTGACCAAACTAATTGCATATTTTGATTCACCATGCCATTTGCAGTCTTTTTATATTATTTAATTTCATTTATCTAACCTATATTGTGATTCACCATAGCTAGGGTTTCAAGGTTTGGTTTAGGGGTTTTCGTTTCAGGTAAAATCAGCCTTAGTAATGGCTATAGGTATGACCGGGAGAGGAAGGCGAGTTTAACCATGGTATCAGGAGGCATTTCTATGGCCTATAGCGGATTTTGGAATATGCACGACTTGTAGTGACGGCCTGTGTCTGTAGCTATAGGTATTACAGGGTTTTAGCCACGGACACGAGGTTGAAGATGATGCGTGGCGCCCCATCATTGCCCCTTTCAAAACCACGCGCGCATTTTTATTTTTGTTCTGGCCATTGACTTGTTTTATTATATAATATACTATTTTCATTATATTAACAAATAGACAACACAACGTAGTGGCAAGGCAAGCGTTCCAAACTCCTTCAGGACCTGGGTTCGAATCCCAGGTCCCATAATTCCTTATTGATTTTTCCTTTCAGGTATTCCCATGCACGTTTCAGCTTGCAGTGCACCATACTCCCTCAGGCATCCAATGGCCAGATGGCCAAAGGCCAAATCTGAGAGTCCCAGGCTGAGGGTCCACCATAGGCAAGGTCCACGCATGCCCACCAGATCTCAAAAGTCAATAAAGGCCAGCGTTTTTGGGCCTCAGGATTGCTGATTCACACTCCCAATTTCAGGCCCATACCCCCCTTTCTCTCATTTATTTTGCTTATTTATTTTATTTTATTAATTGTATTATTATTTTTTGTTTAATTTACTAACCAATCACAAAAATTCTTTTTCTCATCAAATAAAAACCACAAAAAAATATTTTTATTCAATTAAATTTTTATTTTTATTAATAAACACTAATTAATTAATTTAGGTTTTAATTAGAATAACTTTAACCTATTTTTTGTAAGTAATTAAAATTAAATTAGATTTAATTAGGTTTTAATTACTAACATTAATTATTTTATTTTTCTTTCTTAAAATAACAAAAACCCAAAAATAATTTGTTTTTTATTAATTTATTAACTCAATTTAGTAATTAATTTAGGATTTATTTCTTTCTTAAAATAAAAACAACAAAAAGATGTCTTCTTTAAAGGGTCAAAACCCTAATCATGTGCTCGATTTAATTTCCCGCACGCGTTACTTATTTTTATCCAATAATGTACTTGCTCCCGGATTGTAATAGTTAATATGACTTTTAATTATTTTTGATCGCTTTATTTTATTTTTCAAAAGGGTTTGTCTTTGGCGATGTAAATACCCGACGCCTTGTAATTTAAATTCCGCATTTTATTTCCACAAATTATAACTGTTAAATGTTTAATAATAGGTTTGCATGACAAGACTGAATGTTTTAACCTAAAATCAACTTAGATCACCCTTAACATGTACAAAGATAAAAATAAACTGAAAACGACACACTCGCACATGCGCACTCTTAGGGTACACCCCACTTGGTTGCCTTCGTACACGGTCATTGAGTATAGGTTACTTTAGATGTCGCCCTCTTGTCCAAAAGATCATAGTCGCCTCGAAACAGTTGCCTCAGATATGATTGCCTCAAACAAATGATCTAATACATTAGGGTTACCGCTAAGGCGTCCTAACATTGCTTTGGTGACCGTAAGTCCCTCATTTGAATTGACCCTTAAACTCCAACGACGGTTCTACCTACTCATCAATAGTAGGGTAGCATTGTCTAAAAGAAATTAGCATAGAGCGATTCCTTTTTCGAGTATGTAGATGGTTCTTAGATACTTGCTCTTTTAAAACAAAACAAACTTTTACACTTACACTCCTTTTCAAACAAAGTTTCAAAAACACTTCATACGCTCTTGAGGATAGAAGCAAGAGTTAAATAGAAGTTTCAAAACAAAATTTTTTTTCAAACCCACAAGCATAAAGAAAGCAATTTTGAAAATGATGAGCAAGTACCTAAGAGCCCATAGATAACTACGGATAGAAAGGGTGCTAATACCTTCCCTTTCTATAAATCTACCCCCCGAACCCGAGAAATATCTCGAAAAAGGAATTTTTCTATGCTTTTTTCCTTTCCTTGTTGGATAAAATAAAAGTCGGTGGCGACCCTTGCTTACCGCGACATTTTGCAAAAACAAACACAAAACACAAAACACAAACCAGCATTCTAAAAAACAGTCAGTTCTTCCCACCGTATCACACCATGCTTCGGTTAGGACTTTGAAGGGTTGTAGCGTGGCCTGGTTCACAGTTTAAGAAACAAAGGATAAAGGCTCAAAGTTTATTTGAACCCAACCTGTTCTCCATGATGTACTTCAATCCTATACTCAGTTAATTATGCATTTAGGTTCCAATAGAGTTTAGAGTTATAACACTGATACTTGGTGATGGTTCAAAAACCGAAAGTTTATTTGAGAAGGCAATCAATTTTTCTTGCAACATCTTTCTTTTGTTGAGGAGTTGCAGTGACCACTTTTTGACTTTATTATCCCTAACTTTTACATGAACTGTTTTGTTTGAGATTATAGTCAGCAGGATGCCCTAGTTTTTTTCCCTAAGTCTCCTTCATAGGTTTCAACTTTGTGGGCTTTTCTTTTGAATGATAATGACTGCCTAACTTAATGATTATAGGGAACCATCACCAACTTTTGATTTGGAAGGATGTCTTCGATACTACCTGCTGTATATGAAGGAAAAGCTTGTGATTGAATGCACAATTGAATTAAACGAGAAACTATCCTGCCCCAGGTTATGATTAAGGGTTTCAATTTGCGTGAAAAAAACTCCTACTTCTTAGGCTCAAAGGGGTTGACTAGGGATTAACTTCTTTATATCTCCACTCTTTAGGAATTGAAGCTACGCCTATACATCACCAGCAAGGTCTGTTCAAAATCATATTGTATGAGATTATGGTATCGTTTTCGTCATCCTCCCTATAAAGGCTTATAACTTTTAACGAGAGTCGAATATCACAAAAAGGAAGTAAAAAGCACAGTTTAAATATAGTGAAAACGAATGGATTAGTTCAAGACAAACATATGTAATGCATTAAAAAACAAAGTTTGACATAAAGATAAGTGTTCGAACAAACAAAAGAAATTACAACTAAAAATTCAAATGAACCGAACGCTCTCATTCTTAGTCATGATTTGGCATGGGAGCAGTGATCACATTAGGAGTCTCGGGAGGGTAAAATTTAATCTCCTTAGAGTCAATCATATCTTGGATCTTATTCTTCAGATCCCAATAGTTGTTAGTGTCATGTTCGGGATTGTTGGAGTGATAGGCACACCTTACATTAGGGTTGTACTTGGGGGAGGAAGTGTTGAGATTCTGAGGCGTATCTCTTAATGTTATTAACTCTGCCTTTAATAGATGTTGTAATGCCTGAGACAATAGCATGTTGATCTTAGTAAATTGTCTCCTGGGTGAGTCTGTCATACGCTGATTACCTTGTTGATGTTGTCGTACTGGCGCAAGATTAGAAATTAGCACAACTCCCACAGATTGGTTGCGGTCATTTCTAGCACGACCCTTCTGGCCATACACAACATTACTTTCCTTCTTTCAATTAAACATCTTCTTCACAGTACTTGAAGACGCAAGTAATTGAATTTTCCCACTTCTAATACCACCTTCGACATATTCCCTTGTTAGTATCAGCTCGGTAAAACTAGATGAAGAGCTTATGATCAGATGATTAAAGAAAGGCCCTGTCAAAGTTCTCATGATCATATCAACCAGCTCCCTATCAGACAAAGGAGGTTAAACTTTTCCAGCCAAATCCCTCCATTTTTGGGCATATTCTTTAAACCCCTCATTCGAGCCCATAGTCATACTTTGCAATTGCACACGAGGTAGTGCAAGGTCAGCATTATACTGATACTGCTTATAAAAAGCAACAGCCAGGTCTTCCCAAGTGCGGATGTTGATTCCTTCCAACTGATAGAACCATTCGAGTTGTGTCCCATATAAACTTTCCTGAAAGAAGTGAACCCATAACTTTCTATCAGTAGTATGAGGTTGGATCTTCTGGACGTAAGACCTCAGATGTAGCTTAGGATAAGAAACACTGTCATATTTTTCAAAAATAGAGACCTTGAATTTGTGGGGGATAACAACCCTCGAGATAAGACCTAGCTCTTCAAAATCCAGCCCAAACACTTTCTGGATTTCCATGGCATTCAGATGATCTTCCAGTTGTTTGT
Organism: Vicia faba; assembly: GCA_948472305.1. NCBI lineage: Eukaryota > Viridiplantae > Streptophyta > Magnoliopsida > Fabales > Fabaceae > Vicia > Vicia faba. Next base: position 765,124,278 of record OX451741.1, on the reverse strand, counting down.
ATATGTCATCAGCGGGAGGATACTGCTCATTATAATAGTCTTCTTCATCAAGAATTTTACCATAACCAAGTTTGCTACCCCCTTTAATTTTGATAATTCTACCGTCTTCCTCTTGATTGTCATCTTCTGATGGAATATCAACAGTTTGAACCTGTTTGGCGGGACCTTTGAATCTTTTTCCCATGTTGAAGATACCAATCAATTTCCTAGTCTTTTTCTTCTTGGAGATGAGTGCCATCAATTCTTGCTGCCCCTTGGCTAAGTTCAGGAGCGTATCTTGGAATTGGACATTTTGAGCTTGAAGGTCTTTCACAGTTTGTTCGAGGGATATCTTTTACTGAAATAAACAACAAGAAGATGAGAAAACCTGTCTTGGGAAATACCTGTTATGTAATGACATGTGTAATACGGTGGGAGAACTGACTTTTGGGTTTTGCGTTTTATCGCAAATGTTGCGGATAGCAAGAGTTGCCACCGACTTTTCTTTTATCCAATAAAGGAAAGGGTGAAAATAACAAGAAAGACCTTTTGAGAATTTTCTGAGTAAGGGGGTAGGTTATGAAAAGGGGAGGTATTAGCACCCTTTTCATCTGTAGTTTTCTACAGAATCTTAATTTCTAGCTCACTTTATTTGAAAATGCTTTGTGCTTGTGTATGTTTGATAATGCCTAAGTGCCGCAGTTTTGTAATGATTCTCATATCGTTGAAGATGTATACAAAATGTTTGTTTTGAAAATATTTATGAAAGAAAGTGTTTTTTATGGAAAGATGTTTTTTGTTTTTGAGAGGTTTGTGAGAAAACGACTATGAGCGTTCTACCTACTCAAAGAAGTCTTTGTTCTTTTCCTCCTCTTTTAGATAGTGCTATCCTACCATTAGTTAGTAGGAAGCTCTATAATAGGATGTGTGAGGGACATGTGTGGGTCATCGTTCAGTCATAGAAGGCAACCCATAGGACGCTTTAGAAATTGTCGTAAGGGACTAAGATCGTTTATCGAAGGCAGCATCGAAGGGTCATCGAGGGACTACGATCTTTTAACTGGGTTTTTTTGCTAAATCATCCCACATTCGAGGGACATAACTGTTTAAATCTGAGGTAACAAGTGAGGTTACCCTAGAGGTGCGTGTGTGAATAGTGTTTTGATTTCAGTTATTTTATCTTGGATTTATGGTTGTCTAGCATTTGATTTTAAATCTTGTCATACAATCCTATTAAACTAACAATAATAAGGAAAACAGTAAATTGCGGAAATTAAATATCCTACGCTATTACAATGCTTCAGGAATGAGGGGTATAAATTTATGAATGGGGATGAAAAAGTAAAGTAAACCTAATTATCTATTACAGATCGTTAGCAGTTACAATATTAGAAAATACTAATACGAAAATAAAGTGCGCGAAGGTGGTGAAAAGGGAAAGACATCTAAAACCTAAAAAAATTCTAAGTATTTAGAAAATATTTTTGATGTTTTATTTAGAAAAATATTTATAATGTAAAATAATAACAAAACCTAATTCTAATTATTTTTACAAATTAATTAATAAAATAAAACAAAATGATTAAATTAAATTAATTTTTTATTTATGAAAATTAAATTAATTAATTAAAACCCAAATCTAAATTTTTTGTGATTTTATTAATTTTGATTTTAAATAAAATAAAAAATGAAATGGATTAAAAAAAGAAAAGAATTAATTAAAACAAAAAAAAGAAGAAAAAAACAATGGGCCTGGGTTGTAAGCAAAATGGGGGGTATGGAATCATAAATTTTCCAGGCCCAAACACCTTAAGCCCAAGCGCCTGTTTGAGATCCAGTGGGGATGGTTTTCAGAAGGTGCATCATGGGGCACACGTTTGGTGCGTTGGATCTATCCTTGATGAAATCTGATGGTCAAGATATGAGGTACACTGTGCGCAAATTAGGCTTGCTTGCGCTGAATCTGCAAGGAAAATATGTGAAGGAACAAAAAGGGTACCACTGGGGCTCGAACCTAGGTCCCTTTAGTATACACGCTCTTGTTTTACCACTGGGTGGCTGCTTCATCTGGTTATGAAACACCCCCAGTAAATATATTATAAAACAAGTTTCAAATTTGAACTTCCCACTTCTTCTTCTTCCTCGCGCCAGACAACAATATTTTTTATTTTTCCAAAAGCTTCATTTCTCAACTATATTGAAAACTTCCAAAACCAAATTTGCTTGAAATTTAATCACGAGTTCAACCATATAACTTTTGAAAGCTATAAGTTAAAGGCTGAAACAAATTTTGCTTGCACCAAATAAACCCTAACGAAATTCAGTTCTAAAATTCTCATCATACAGTCAATAAAAATGAAATTTAAAGGCATGGTTAGCTTCATAGACATAATGTCTATATTTTATCTTTTGAAATTAAAAGCAAATGATGTGTGTATATGGATTTTTGAAATTCAATAAAACTTACCTCTTGAAGCAAAACTTATAACTCGTTCCACCACTCCCAGAGATAATGTAATGGTGCAAAAAGCTTCCTTGCACTCCCAAGAAGCTAATGATATGCTCAACTTACCTTAGAACCCTCTGAAACTTTCCAACCAAGTCAAGTTGAAAATGGTGAAAGTGAGGTTTGGATGGTGATGATTATGGAGATGTTCCAAAAGTAGTTCAGGTGTTTGGACAACTTCTATATGATGTATCTAAGTTGTTTGAATGATGAAAAAGGAAAACACACGAGTAAAATGAGAAATGAAAGTTTGAGGCTTGAAGAAATTTCTACAATGGTGTTTTAGTGCAAAATTCTAGTGTGGGAGAGTTTGAGAGGGTTTGAGGGCTTCTCCCTTCGTGTTTTGGCTTGTAAATGGCCTCTCTATTTATAGGCAAAAGGTTTGAGGGAAAGGGCTGATAAGGTTTGCAAGTTATGGAGTTATGGCTTGGTTAGGATGTAACTTGAAGTTTCTTGTGAAATCAAAGTTCCAATGCCTATTACCATGTCCCGTAGAGTGATTATACACTTTAAACATGTTCCTCTGAGTTTTAGGTTGAGTGTGTGAAGATGAAACAAGTGAGAGGCTCAAGGAGAGTTGACAATTTCATAAAGCATGCTTTATGGGAATAGAAGTGTGACCTTTTTCCCTTTAATGGCAAAGTGGATTAGATAATGCTTGAATCAAATGGACCATAGCTCAAAAGCTTGTGCAATCTTTTGATTAGAGATAGATTTAGAGGTTTAGAGGCCTGCAAAGTGAGATCTCTAAAGCATGTTTGCAGATTTGATCTTATGGCTTAAAAACATGACCTCTAATTCAAGAATGAAATGCCAACTTCATGTCTTAGATTCTCCTTGCTCAAGAATGATATTTTTATGCTCTTGGACATTTTGGAAATATCGAATCAAGATCTTCAACTTTCATGTTGACCATTTTGGCTAAAATAAAAGGGAATTTGGTGAAATTTGCCAAGAAGTTGAGATGAAAAACTGATCAAAACTTTGTTGAATTTTTTTTCTAATTGTTAGATAAAAATATCACAATTTCATGGGCCCATATATCTTAGTCCAAGCATTTTTTTAGGATCATCCCACTTTGGAAAAGTTGTAGAATTCATCAATTCCTACAACTTTCATGTTGAATGTTTTCCTTGAATCAACTTGTATCTTGAGGAAACTTGCTTGTGAAGTTAGGGTTTTTAGGCATAAAACACTTGAATTTTTTCTAAGTGTTTGAAAATATTTAATTTTAACTTTTGTTGACTTTATTGATTCTCTTTATTCTTGATAACAAAGTTTGATAGTTTTGAATGTTTTGATGATTCTTGATTTTTGAATTCAAATGTTGACCAAAAAAGTCAAAGTTTAACTTTTGTGTGTCTGTTGACTTTTTATCAATTGATTCAATTCTTCAACTATCAATCACTTGTATCTTTGGAAATTTCTTGAACCATGTAATTAGGCCAAGATGTTGTACTTGAGCCCTTGAGATCATGCTTTAAGCCATTGGGTCATGCACTAGGCCAAAAGTCAATGACCAGTCATCTTCAATCAAAACCCTAATTTGGCAATTTTTGACCTTTGATGATTTGAGGGATTTCCTTGAGGAATCATGATCAACCCTTGATCAAATTATGAATGTCACCTCAAAATCTTGATGTTGACAAAAAATCAAGAAGTTTGACTGTATGTTGACCTTAATTGACTTTTTATCCAATACAGATGATTTTCAATCATCTGAGCCATTGATTGAGAAAACATGTGATACAAGACTTGAAAATTGACATAAGCATTACTTAGAACCTATGATGAACCATGAAAGTCATTTTAGACCCTTACAGACCAATCTTCTTTGAGAAACACCAAATCCTAATTGAAGACCCTTGCTTAGGAGGAGGTTTGACCAGTCAACTCTTGAATAATTTTGAACAAATGGGGACCTCATGAGAATGTCTTAAAGAAAATGGGAGGGAAAATTTTGGGGTACAACAACATGCATGATATGTGGATGCCATGTTTTCAAGGATCTCGCGGGGCAAAGAAAAGGAAATGTTAGAAGTGGAGTTTAGCTGCAGCTTTAACTGAAGAACTTTGCGTCTTTGGACGTCCTTCTATGAGAATCAAGCTCACCATGTCGAGTGGGTCCTAGCCTTTGACTCAAAAGAAAGTACTTTGATATTTAACGACACTAGAGGAAAATAAATCCCCTTGGCCCTTGCTAGCAGTCTGTTTCATGATAAACCTGCATCACTGGCCCCTGAGATTCTTGAAATGATCAGTGAAAATGATATGATATGATGTCATGATGTTATGATGTCATGTTTGAATAGATAACAAACACAAAAAGAACACAAGAGCCTTAGGTTTAAGGCTTGCACGGGGTTCATAGGTAAGTACCCTCTTGAAGTTTAAGTTGGATCAACCTATCCTAAGAATAGTAACCGGGTTCTAGGAGTCTCATATCACCGATCTTTCTCACAGGAATTGTTTTAGCAGTACAACTGACTTGCCACCGAAATATCCCAAGATTCGAATCTCAATGAGTGTAGCATCAAGAATCAACCAACTTTGGAGTGCACCAAAGTCAGTTATCTCACTATCTTCTAATGACTGAGTTGGGTCAATTACGGTTCTAAAAGTTAGTTAGTGATTATGACACCACGCAACAACCTAGTGTTCTCCACGACTGACTCAAGGGACACCAGTACAAACCAAAGTGTCGCACTGACATAACCATCACTTTAACCATATCGGTCTATGTCGTACAGTTTCCATGATCTATAGCTACTTACCTAAGGTCCCCCAGATCCGGGTGTAGGATCTTTGCAAGAAAAATAAACCCGAGTAACCCAATAAGGATAAAAAAATCAATTCAAACAAATCATATAAAGTGATCTAACTCTAAGGTAACCCCTCTTTTTAGTAGTTCCCCAACAGAGTCGCCAGTTCTGTAATACGGTGGGAGAACTGACTTGTTTTTGCGTTTTATCACAAATGTTATGGATAGTAAGAGTCGCCACCGACTTTTATTTTATCCAATAAGGAAAAGGTGAAAAGAACATGAAATAACTTCGATATTTTCTTGAGTTCGGGGGGGGGGGGGGTAGGTTACAAAGAGGGAAGGTGTTAACACCCTTTTCATCCGTAGTTATCTACGGGCTCTTAATCGATTAGCTCACTTTGTTTTGAAAATTGCTTTGTGCTGTTCATGTTTTAAAATATTTTGAAAATGTCAATTGTAAGGCGAACTTTGTAATGATTCTCGCATCTGTCCTCGAGAATGCGTACAAAGTGTATGTTTGAAAATATTTTGAAGAGTGTCTGAGAAATATTTTTTTTTTGTTTTGAAATGTTTGTGAGCAAGCGATTAACAGCGATCTACCTACTCAAAATCTTTCTTGTAATTTCTTTCTCCTTTATATAGTGCTATCCTATCATTAGTTAGTAGGAAGCCATATCGTTGGATGTGAAGGGACAAGCGTGGGTCATCATAGAGTTATTGAAGGAAACTTATAGACGCTTTAGCAATTATCGTTTAAGGGACTAGATTATTTACCGAAGGCAATATTGAAAGGGTCATCGAGGGACTATGATCTTTTATATCGGAGAGATTTTGCTAAAGCGTCCCCATGTTCGAGGGACATGATTGTTTAATCGAAAGGCAATAAGAGAGGCTACCCTATAGGTGCGCATGTGCAAGTGTTTGTATTCAGTTATTTTGTCTTGAAGTTAGGTTATCTATCAATTAGTTTTTATCTTTCCATACAACCCTAATTACTAAGCGGTAATATATCAAGTATAAAAAAAGACAATAAATATGCGGAAACTAAAAGCATAAAAGATAAACCTAAACCTATTACACGACTTTGGGGCAATTACATAATAGAAAGCGGAAAGTAAAAACCCTAAGCTATTACAACCCGAAAAATAGTTACATAATAATGAAAAAGGAATGCAAGAAATTGAAAAGCATTCGCAATAACACAGTTAACCTAAAAATTTGAATTGCAGGAAACATGAATGTTTTTGTTATTTTTTATGAAAAAAGGATATTTATGATTAATTAATTAAAACCCTAATTGATTTTGATTAAGAAAGAAATCATTAATTAAAATAAAACCTGAAAAAGCCTTAATTAACTTTGATTAAAAAAAGAAATTAATTTAATTATTAAAAAAAAGTTAATTAGTTAAATTAATTAGAAAATGATTAAAAACCCTAAAAGTCTAATTTGCTAGGAAGTAATTCGCCGGGCCCAAAAAGGAGAGGCCCAATACACTGGCTGTAATCTGCGTGCTCATGTGCTTTACTCTATGGAGGGTTTACCATAGGCGTGTAGATCTGGAGCACTGGATCTTCTAGTCAATTGTGATGACCAGATCTGATGATAGAATAAGTTGATGGTGCATGGTGAAAGCTAGACGGCATTTACTAGATCTGTAAAAGAGAAAATATGTGGAAAATATTGCGAAGCGCCAGGATTGAACCCACGCCCTGGGACATGTGTGCATTAACGCTTGCTCGCTTACCATTGGGGTGGTTATACATCCGTTGTTATAATTGAAAGAAAATACATATAATATGAAAATGCTACATGAACCGGAGAGACGTCGGAACCCTAGCTCCAGTCGTCTTCTTCGGTAGCCGCTTTTTCTCAAACCTGTAAAACAACTAATATCACCAATCCAGGGGACCCTACCCCCCTAAATTAGGGTCTGCGAGTTTAATGAAATGATTATTTTGGCCTGAATTGTAAGGGTTTAAGAGCTACAAAGAAAATTGCATGGATCGGTGCTAACATGGCTTTGCCTTATCCGGCCATTATGGGACTCTCATAATAGGTCATTCCTATATTGTTGAGCCTCATGAACATGTTAAATGGGTTAGTACACACTGAAATGTAAGGAAAACAAATATATGAAATTCATGTAGTGTCAAAACCGATGAGGCATGTATATGTGCTTTTACACCCTTCTGATCATGGAAATTAATCCATCATTACCCTCTTGCGTCTCTGGAAGTGAATGGACTGGTTAAGAGGCCTTGAAATTGGCTGCAAGCTAGGGTTTGAAGGTTGCCCTAGTTTGACAATTTTGTGACTTTGGGGGAGACTTTCTTGTACAAGGTTTTTCGTGGCCTCTTGTTTGACTTTGTTGAAAATATATAACATGAAATTAGGTCAGAATATATGGGCTTGGACTTGTGTAATGAACCTTGCCTTATTTCATCTTATTTTAAATTTTAAAATAATAAAAAAAATCAAAAATAAAATATAATAAACCAAAGGGAGGTGTAGGAACAAGTCTTGAGGTGCATAAGGAGTGAAGTACACGCTTAGACTCTGAAATAATAGCCCAATAGCCTAAAATATCAAGTTTGCTCAATTTGAACTTCATGCATTTGCTCAAAATTTCCCAACTTGCAATGATCATAACTCCTTCAATTTTCATCTTTTGAAGGTGATCTTGGACTTTTTGGAAAGCCCAAGATTTCCTCTATAATATCTATGTTGATAATATTTGCATTTAAAGAATTTATCTTGATGTAAGTTTCCTTGATAAAATGTATCCTTTTGTAAACTTTTGGAATGACCTAGAATGTTTTGGCCCATATCTCTCAAATGAAGCATTTTTTGGACTTGAGCTTAGAGTTACAAAGTTGTAGAGAATTGAATTTTCTTCATAATGAACTTTGGTTGAAGAAAATCTGATGAAGTATGTGAAATTTATGCTTGGTCAAATTTCAATTGACTTCTCCTTAAGGAAACCCTAATTTGGCAACTTTTGACTTTTGATGGTTTGAGAGTTTTCCTTGATGAATCATGATCAACCCTTGATCAAATGATGAATATGACTTAAAAATCTCGATGTTGACCAAAAATCTCAAGGTTTGACTGTATGTTGACCACAATAACTTTTTACCTAATACAATTGATTTTTTAGTCATCTGAGCAATTGACTGAGCCAATTTGTGATGCAAGGCATGAAACTTGATATGAGCATTCTTGGAGAAGACTACCCTGCCCCGGGTTATGATTAAGGGTTTTAATTTTCGAAAAGAAAAACTCCTACTTCTTTGGCTCGAAGGGGTTGACGAGGGATTATCTTCCTTATAACTCCAGTGTTTAGGAATTGAAACAATGCCTGTACCTCATCAGCGGGGTCTGTTCAAAAGCATACTGTAGATCATGGTATCGTTTTCGTCATCCTCCCTCAAGAGGCTTAGAATTATTAACCGAGCGTTGATCATCACAAAAAATATGAAAGCAATTTGAATATAGTGAAAATAATTGGATTAATTCAAAAACAGACATATGCAGTGCATTAATGAAATAAAAGAGTTTGCTATGACATTAATTGTTTGTATAAGCAAAGAAAAATACAACTCGGAAATTCAAATAAACAAAAGCCTTCAATGATTAGGCAAAGGAGCAGTAATTATGTTTGGAGTCTCTGGCGCTTCAAACTGAATCTCTTGGGCGTCAATCATGTCTTGGACCTTGTTCTTCAGAGCCCAACAGTTGTCTGTAGTATGCCCCGGGCTATCAAAATGGTATGCGCACCTATCGTTGGGATGATAGTTAGGAGCAGAAGTGTTTGGATTCCGGAGAGGAGCCCTTAAGGTAATCAGCCCTGCCTTCAACATTTGCTGTAGCGCTTGATCCAGTGACATGTTGATCTTAGTGAACTGTCTCTTGGGTGCGACCTCCTTACGTTGCTGCCCCTGTCCTTGTTGAGCAGGCCTAGGATTAGAGATCTGGGTTGCCCCTACATGTTGATCATGGCGACCCTTTTTACTATGCACATCATTAGACTCCTTCTTCCCACTGTAAGGCTTTTTATGAGCATCAACAGGTGCAACTTCTTGAATCTTTCCAGCCTTGATATCAGCTTCAATCCTCTCCCCGGTCAAGATCAAATCTGTGAACCCAACAGAAGAATTCCTAATCAGATGGTTGAAGAAAGGACCAGACAGGGTCCCCAAGAACATGTCAACGAGCTCACGGTCAGTCAAAGGTGGTTGCACCCTTCCAGCCAGGTCTCTCCACCTTTGCGCATATTCCTTGAATCCTTCACCCGTCCCTAGTGATATACCCTGGAGTTGGGTACGTGTAGGAGCGAGGTCGGCATTATACTGATACTACTTATAAAAAGCAGTTGCCAAGTCCTCCCAGTTACGAATACTGGCTCCATCCAACTGATAGAACCATTCGAGCTGAGTCCCTGAAAGACTTTCCTGGAAGAAATGGATCCATAGATTCTTGTCTGCCGTGTAGGGTTGGATCTTCCTTGCGTATGAACGGAGGTGCAACTTAGGACAGGAAGCCCCGTCGTACTTTACAAAGGCAGGTGCCTTGAACTTGTGAGGGATCACCACCCCAGAAGATAAACCTAGGTCCCCAAAGTCCAACCCAGGCACACGTTGAATCTCCATAGCATTTAACCGGTCCTCCAGCTGTTTGTACCTGTCCTCAGCAGGAGGGTACTGTTCATCATTGAAATCTGTCTCGGTGTCAGAGACTACGGGACTAGGAACCCTTCCCTCTTGGTGACTGCCTTCCCCAACAGATGGAGTAGTCCGCTCAGCTTCATTCTGCAGTGTATTCCCAGATCTGTGTCTAGGGTTGAACAAAACAGTCCTCTTCTTCTTTTTTTTCAAAAGCAGAGTATTCAATTCCTGTTATCCTTGGGCTAAGCTCATGACCAGCTCCTGGAACTGGGCGTTCTGGGCCTGGAGGGCCTTGATAGCTTGTTCATTGGATGATTTAGGATTCATGATGACTGCTGAAATAAACATCAAAGAAGGTAAGTGACCTGTAAACAGTGTACCTATAATGAAATGATATGTATGATATGCAGGCGATGTCTTCAAGGATCTCGCGGGGTAAACAGAGAAACTTGTTAGAATTCGAATTCGGTAGCTTGATTGAAGGAACTTCATGTTGTTGAGAGTCCTTCTTCAAGAGTCAAAGCTCACCATATCTAGTGGGTCATAGCCTCTGACTCAAGTCACCATGTTTTGATCTCTGAACAACCTTGGCTAGAGGAAAATAAATCCCCTTTGCCCCTTGCTAGATAGTTGATTCATCATGACCTGCATCACAAACCCTTGAGATCCTTGAAATGGATTAGTCTTTATGCAGGATGCATGCAATGGTATGATGACATGATGTTATGCTATGCGTGGAGTGATATAGGTAAACCCCGTTATGAGTCCAGATTAAAGACTGTAAACAAAACCTGCAAGAAACTCAAGTGTCAGATAACAAGCATGCAAGTAGTCAAGTTTGAAGGCACACAAATCACACAAGACAACCCTTAGAGTTCAGGCCAGCATGAGGTCTAGGTACTACCCTCTTGAAGTTGGTGGGCTCAAACCTGTCCTATCAAAAGTAACCGGGTTCTAAGGAGCTCAATATCATTGGGTTGTTTTCTATGTTCATTGTTTTGATTTAGCCACTGGACTGGCGATCAAAATATTCCAAGAAAACAATCCTCAATGAGTGTAGTATCGAGTATCAACCAACTTCGGACTGCACCAAAGTAAGTCATCTCACTACCCTTAAAGAGGCCAGGATGGTCAAGTAAGGTTCCTAAGGTCAGTTGATGTTTCACGACACCACGCGGCGGCCCCGTACTCTCCTTGACTTGACTCAAAGGTTACCGGTACTCACCAAAGTGCCACATCAACGTAGCAAACTGCTTCAACCGTGTCGGTATACCCCACACAATTCCCTCACAGTTTTGTTGCTACTTTCTAAGAGGTATCCCCCAGATCCGGGTTAGGATCTATGAAACTCCCAAAATAGGCCCATAATATTTAAAGCAAAAAGAGCAAGTGTTGTACCCCAAAATTTGTCCTCCCATATTTCTCAAAATATTTCAAGAAAAATTCACAAGTCCAACCCGGCGCGTCATATTCAGGTATTCTTTCGCCAAGATATCTCTGATAACGTATTCTCAAATTCAGGTTCGGCTCAAGAGTCAATTCTTTAAAGAAGGTATCCGAATGTGTGAGTTTTCTCGAAGAAATATGGTGAAAAAGTGTGCTGAAAGTGCAGTTTTTACGCGCTAAAAAATTCATAACTTGAAGATCGTGACTCGTTTTGAACCCGTTCTGGTGGCCAAAATTCCGTCTTGACATTATCTACGTTTTCATCTCTCACGGCTGGAAGCCAATTTCGATCAAAAGGTCTTCAAAAATGTGGATTTATCAAGTATTTTCGCACAGAAAATTTGTGACATAAGTTTATTTGCGTCATGTTCAGAAAATCATAACTTGGTCGATTTTCATCGTATCGAGCTGGTTCCGGCGCCAAAATTTCACAAATTGAGTTGGCTACATTTTCACAGGAGGTATCGAGTTTGAACGGTGTTCAAAAGACCTTCATTTTTTGCTCAGAGTGCGTGACACGCTGAAAATCCTGAATGCTGAATATTATTTCAGCTGGACTGAAACTTCGAAAATTCATAACTCGGTCAATTTTTATCGGATTGGGCTCATATTTTTACACAAGGTCCCTGGCTCATAGATCTACAACTTTGCTTCAAAAGTCGAGACCGGATTATGCTCCAATCAATACCAGTTTTTTATTGAAGAACGTGTCAGAGTCGACACTGGAGCCCAAAATAAGTTTGTCTGAGCTGAAACTTCAAAAATTCATAACTAATTCACCGTTTATCCAATTGAGCCGATTTTCAGAAAGGAGTTAGTTCTCGATGTCAGCTACATTTTGTTTTCACATTTCAACTTCAAAAATTGCACTTAAGTCCCTGCGATTTAGCCTGGAAAGTGACGAACTCAAGTGAACATTGGAGGCCCAATTGCACATTCAAAGCCCATTTTCTTTACCCTAATTTCCATTATATAATCACCTTCTTTTCACACAAACCAGAGAGGAGGAGGAGGAGAAAAAAGAGGAAAAAACCTTGCCACAACACTGTTAGAATATCAATTTCTTTCAAGAACCCTAAAACCTTGAAATCCTTATTATAAATCCCTCTCTCATTACAAACAAGTCATCACAATTACAAACCAACACCTCACTACTTCTTCAGTAAGGGTAAGGCTGGCTTGATCTCCATGATCCAAAAGGCATAAAAGCATTCATGTCATTAATTTTCCAGTAAGGGTAAGATTGATTTGATCTCCATGATCAAAAGGGTATAATCATTCATACATGTCATATTGTGCCTAAACATTAAATTTCTTCATATATTGGCTTTATTTGCATTTTATGATTTTTTTTAATGTGTTCATGAGATTCAACACTGCAGATTTAGACAGGATCCCATGCAGGAAGATTAAGGAACATTGAGGCCAAAACACAAATGGCCAAAAGTCAAAAGCCAAATGGCCAAAGTAGAACAACTTATGCATGACACCAATACATGGCGAGACAGACATCCTGAGAAGATTAATGAACGTTGAGGCCAGAACACAAATGGCAAACGGCCAGAATACAAATGGCCATGAAACCCAATCCAATGGCCAAAGAATGCAGACCACGGTACTCAGGAGTCAATGAACACGCACGTGATGCCAGAAAGTCAAACAAGGCTTTTTGTCTAATGGGCCAGAATACTTCAAAAAACCTCCCCTTGGGCCTGAAACCCCATTTGGTTTGCACTTTTTTCTATTTTTAATTTTCTTTTCTTTTCTAAATTCTTTTCAATTGTTCTTTTTTTAATTATTTTCATTAATTCACTTAAAATAATTTTCCATAAAAAAAATCAGAAATCAAAACATGTAATATATTTAATTATTATTAATTTCACCATTTAAATATTTTTGTAAATAAACTCTAACAATTAACTTAGTTTAATTTAGGTTTTTAAACTTTAATCTTTTTCTTAATAAGTAAAAAGTATCTAGAATTAGGTTTTTTTGACATTTTCATCTTTTTCTTAAATAAATTATTAATCATCATTATTTATCATTATTATTAATTATCATTAATTTTGTAAATAAACATGTAAATAAATTAATTAACTAGTAAATTAGGTTAACCATAATATTTTCGTTAATAATTAAAATAATCTAGATTTAGGGTTTCCTTTTAATTCTTTTTCTTTATTTTTCATAAATACAAAAAACACTAAAACACTTTCTTTTCTTTAATTAAATAATTAATTGGACTTTAATTTAATTTAATTTCATGCAAAGGGTCAAAACCCTCGGACGTCCTAATTTTAATTCTTTTCACGCATTATTTCTTTCGATCATTATGTAACTGTTTCTCAGATGTAATAGTAATTAGGTTTATCTTTCCATCTTTACTTTCCGCATCTTTATCAAAAAACGGGTCTTTGTAATTTGGCGATGTATAGACCCGTGCCTTGTAATAGCGTAGGATTTTACTTTCCGCATTTAAATTTCCGCACTTTTAAATTATAATCGCATGAAAGAATGTATGGCCTAAATTAAAAACAAGCGTAGATCACCATGATACATGTACAAGATAAAACATAACTGAAATAACACACAAATTCACACACCACTCTCAGGGTACGCCTCACCTGTTGCCTTGCCTTCGAAACGTGGTCGTCGAGTATAGGACGTTTTAGTAAGTCCTTATGTCCATGACATGATCCAGTTGCCTCGAAACGGTTGCCTCGGAATTAAAAAGGATCAATGACATAAGGGTAGCTTCTAAGGTATCCTACTGTTGCTCTGGTGACCACACTGTCCCTACAAACGAATTGACCCGAACACCTCCAACGGTGGTGCTACCTACCTCTCAATGGTGGGATGGCACTACCTTAAGGACATTTACACAGCCTAATTCCTTAGGGTAGGTAGATGACTCATAGATACTTGCTCTATTAAAAAACAAATCAACACTCTTTTCACACCGACACCTTCAAAAAGCTTTCAAAACAATTTTTCAAACACTCTTGAGGACTGATACAAGAGTCGATCTGAAATCTTTAAACGAAACTTTTTTCAAACTCACTCACAATTGAAAAGCAAACATTTTGAAAACACAAATGAGCAAGTATCTAAGAGCCCATGGATAACCATGGATAGAAAGGGTGCTAACACCTTCCCTTTCTATAAATCTACCTCCCGGACCGAGAAACTATCTCATAAGGAATTTTGTTGTGCTTTTGTCCTGTCCATGTTGGAGAAAATAAAAGAAGGTGGCGACTCTTGCTTCCGCGATATTTCGCGAACCAGCGTTAAACAGTCAGTTCCAGATCCACCGATCACAGAACTGGCGACTCTGCTGGGGATACTTAAAGTGAGGTGTACCTTAGGACTAAGATTACTTGTGTTTTCAATTGTCTGAATTGTTTGTTTATTATTGTGGGTACTGTCTTGGGAGTTCTATAGATCCTAACCAGGATCTGGGGGATACCTTAGAAAGTAGCAACAAGACTGTGAGGGAACTGTGCGGGGTATACCGACATGGTTGAAGCAGTCTGCTACATTGATGTGGCACTTTGGCGAGTACCGGTAACCCTTGAGTCCAGTCAAGGAGAGTACGGGGCCGCCGCGTGGTGTCGTGAAGCATCAACTGACCTTAGGAACCTTAATTGAACCATCTTGGCCTCTTTAGGGTAGTGAGATAACTGACTTTGGTGCAGTCCGAGGTTGGTTGATACTCGATACTACACTCAATTGAGGGTTGTTTTCTTGGAATATTTCGGTCGCCAGTTCAGTGGCTAAATCGAAACGATGAACAATGAAAGCAATCCAATGATATTGGGACCCTTAGAACCCGGTTACTTCTGATAGGACAGGTTTTGAGCCCACCAACTTCAAGAGGGTAATACCTAGACCCCATGCTGGCCTAAACTCTAAGGGCTCTTTGTGTGACTTGTGTGCCTTCAAACCTGACTACTTGCATGTTCTTGTTATCTGACACATGAGTTCCCTGCAGGTGTTGTTTACAGTCCTTAATCTGGGCTCATAACAGGGTTTACTTACGTCACTCCATGCATAGCATAACATCATACCATTGCATGCATCCTGCATAAGGACTAACCCATTTCAAGGACCTCAAAGGTTTTGTGATGCAGGTCATGATGAACCAACTGTCTGACAAGGGGAAAAGGGGATTTATTTTCCTCTAGCCAAGGTTGTCAGGGGCTATGACCCACTCGATATGGTGAGCTTTGACTCTTGAAGAAGGACTCTCAACAACATGAAGCTCCTTCAATCAAGATACCAGATTCCAATTCTAACAAATTTTCTTGTTTACCCCGCAAGATCCTTGAAAACATTGCATGCATACATACACATCATTGCATTACAGGTACCCTTTTGACAGGTCACTTACCTTCTTCGCTGTTTATTTCAGCCGATCGTCATGAATCCTGAATCATCTACTGAGCAATCCATCAAGGCCCTCCAGGCTCAGAACGCCCAGTTCCAAGAGCTGATCATGAGTTTGGCCCAGGGACAACAAGATCTGAAGACTCTGCTCTCGAAGAAGAAGAAGAAGAGGACGGTGTTGTTCAACCCGAGACGCAAATCTGGGAATGGGTCACAAAATGAAGTTGAGCTGACTACCCCGTTTGTTGGGAAAGAAAGTCCCCATGAAAGAGAGGTTCCTAGTCCAGTGGTCTCCGACAACGAGACCGATTATAATGATGAACAGTACCCTCCAGTTGAGGACAGGTATAAACAGTTGGAAGACCGGCTAAGTGCTATGGAAATACAAAAAGTGTCCGGCCTGGACTTCGAAGATCTAGGTCTGTCTTCTGGGGTAGTGATCCCGCAAAAATTCAAGGCACCTGCCTTTGCAAAGTACGACGGGGCATCCTGTCCAAAGCTGCATCTCAGGTCATACATGAGGAGGATCCAGCCCTACACGGCTGACAAAAACTTATGGATCCATTTCTTCCAGGAGAGTCTTTCAGGGACTCAACTCGAGTGGTTCTATCAACTGAATGGAGCCAACATCCGTACCTGGGAAGACTTAGCCACTGCATTTTACAAGCAATACCAGTATAATGCCGACCTTGCTCCCACGCGCACTCAGCTCCAGGGAATGTCTATGGGTACAAGCGAGGGCTTTAAAGAGTATGCTCAAAAATGGAGGGACCTTGCTGGAAGGGTACAACCACCTCTAACTGACTGCGAGCTTGTCGACATGTTCTTGGGGACCCTGTCTGGTCCATTCTTCAACCACCTGATTGGGAATTTTGCTGCTGGGTTTACAGATTTGGTCTTGACCGGGGAAAGAATAGAAGCTGGCATCAAGTCAGGGAAAATACAGAATGGTGACTCCTCGAACACTGAGAAGAAACCATCCAAGAGAGAATCTAGTGCTGTCTATGGCTCAAGAGGGAAGAATAGGTCCGAGCACCGCCAAGATGTCAACGCGGTGGTTATTGCAAAACCGGCCGGCGCTCCTCAGCGTCATAATCAGCAAAGGGAAGAGAGACCCAAAAGTAAATTCACTCCCCTCGGCATGACCTTGTCACAGATATTGCCACAGTTGCTGGAAACCAAGTTGGTAACTCTCATGGACCCTCCAAAGAATCCCAACAGGACGCCTTCAAGGTATAACCCCAACGTCCGCCGCGCTTATCATTCTGACAGCCCGGGGCATGCTATAGATGATTGTTGGACTTTGAGAAACAAGGTTCGGGATCTGATTGACGCAAAGGAAGTCCAGCTCCACTCTCCAGAGGCTCCCAATGTGACCACTGCTCCCCTGCCCAAACATGGCTAGGATTGGAAACTTTTGTTCATTTGAATGTTCAAGATTGTATTTTTCTTCGATTGTTCAAACATTTTATTTCATGTCAAACTTGGTTATTTCATTAATGCATTACACATGTCTGTTTTGAAGTAATTATTTCGTATTCACTATATGCAAACTGTTTTCATATTTTTGTGATGTCAACTCTTGATCTAAAATTCTAAGCCTCTTAAGGGAGGATGACGAAAACGATACCACAATCTACAATATGCTTTTGAACAGACCCCGCTGATGAGGTACATACATTGTTTCAATTCCTAAACACTGGAGTTATAAGGAAGATAATCCCTCGTCAACCCCTCTGAGCCAAAGAAGTTGGAGTTTTTTCTTTTTCAAAATTAAAACCCTTAATCATAACTTGGGGCAGGGTAGTTCTCTCAGTTGATCCAGGTGCACGATGAATGGCATCAAAGGAATCCTTACAAAAGAAAAAAAGACAGCGATGGTTCCGAACAATCATAAAGACAGGAAGTCATTACTTCTCAAAATAAAAACCCATTAAGTCAAAACCTATGAAGGAGACTTACAAAACTGGGGCATCCCGCTGACTGTAATTCCAAAAAGGAAACAGCTCAGGCAAAAAACAGGGATAACAAAATCAAGAAAAAAAAGAGGTCATACAAACCCTCAACAAAAAAGGAAATGACTGCCCATTCAAAATAAATTGTCAATACCCGAATCATCACTGGTATTAGAGCAAAAGACTCGAACAAGGTCTAACGCACGATCATATGAGTTTAGGTTCGAAGAACATCACGAAGAGCGGGTGGGTACAAATAATTTGAGCCTTTATCCTTTGTTTCTTAAACCGTGAACCAGGCCACGTTATAACCCTCAAAAGTCCTAGCTGAAGCGTGGGTTAGTTCGAAGGCGTACTGTTACGAAAGGTATCCTGACTCCTTAAGGCTCGCTGTAAAATAACGAGTTTGACATCACAGTTTACAAAAGAACTCACTTGTTTTATTAAAAAAAAAACTACATTTTCAAAAACTTCGAAACAGACATAAGCTTTGCATTTTTAACATAACTTTGTTTGCATACGACTATTTGTTTGAACATCATAGAAGCTCGCACGACGAATATCGGATGAACAAAAGCACTCCAATCAAGGGGCAGACATGATCATGGCCCGGCATCAGGGGCAGTTAAGTCAAGATTCGAAGAATCTCTCAAAAGGCCAATTAGCCTGGGGCAAATCTCCGCCTGAGTCACCTGGGGCATTGGACGTGAGTTCCAGCCACGAATCTTGCCTGATCAAGATCTTCTGATGGCATGGCAACACAACAACAGGGGCAACTCCCTACACTCTGAGAGTGTGGACAGTCGAAAAAATACGCAAAATCAAAGACCCGCTAGGTTGACGCACCTAGGCAAAAATAAGGGCTTCCCGGCGAACCAAAAGGGTTCGGGCAAAATAAGGGATGAAAATGAAAAAATTTGTACACCGGGCAAGTTGAAAACCTGAAAAGGCGGCTTGGGCAAAAATGGGTATCCCGGTGGGCTGAAAACCCGAAAGGGCGGTCCAGGCAAAAGTTAGGGATCAAAGCGTACGACTATGTCCCGGCATCTCGTCACTTGCCTACCAGAAGAAGATTTGTCAATCGGCAGTCATCAAACACCTTCACAGGTACCTTCTTCTCCAACAGAAACTGGGACAATAATGAGTTGTCTAAATGATCCGGTTGCTCTGTCCACAAAGTGCCAAGGTAAGTTCAGCTGAAGAATGCGACCAAGATACCTTCACTCCCTGCAGAGCGATAGCGTCTCCCCAGGTTTTATTCAAAGGTTATTTCTCCACCAGAGCTTATAACTGGGTTATCCTCAGCTAAAAGCCACAGAAAGATCGTCCTCGGCGAAGTCTTCCTATCCCCAGCGGAGCTCATCAAAACTTCCATCATAACATATCAATGGTATCCCCAGCGGAGTTATCATCAACCTCAGCAAAGTACCTCTCTTTCCCCACAGAGTTACCTCCTCGCAGAGTAATCTATTCGCCAAGTTTATTCCCCAACGGAGTCATCTTTTCCTACCGGTATTCTTGCAATCATCATCCCCAACGGAAACGAAGAATCTCACTCTTCAACATCAGCCCAGGATTTGACTTCTCGGCATCCGTCAAGGATCTATTTTCCTAGACGAAGATACATTCATAAACATCACATTGTTATACATCATGATACATGCATCATACAATCTCATGTGTTGAAAAATATTATTGCTTGATCCATATCATGCATTGCACATGACTGACCTTTACCTTTCAGGAAGGATACAGTTAAAAGATCAGCTATGTAGACGAATACAGTCAAAAGAGACCAACCCAGTCAAAGAATACAAATCCAGTTAAATCAATGCCGAAATACTTCTCTGATCCAACTCGTCGTTATAGACACTCGTCGCTATAGACACTCGTCGTTATAGACACTCGTCGTTATAGACACTCGTCGTTATAGACACTCGTCGTTATAGACACTCGTCGTCATAGACACTCGTCGTCATAGACACTCGTTGTTATAGACACTCGTCGTTATAGACACTCGTCGTTATAGACACTCGTCGTTATAGACACTCGTCGTTATAGACACTCGTCGTTATAGACACTCGTCGTTATAGACACCCGTCGTTATAGACACCCGTCGTCATAGACACTCGTCGTCATAGACACTCGTCGTCATCGTCATAGACACTCGTCGTTATAGACACTCGTCGTTATAGACACTCGTCATTATAGACACTCGTCGTTATAGACACTCGTCGTTATAGACACCCGTCGTTATAGACACTCGTCGTTATAGACACTCGTCGTTATAGACACTCCTCGTTATAGACACTCGTTGTTATAGACACTCGTCGTCATAGACACTCGTCGTTATAGACACTCGTCGTTATAGACACTCGTCGTCATAGACACTCGTCGTTATAGACACTCGTCGTTATAGACACTCGTCGTTATAGACACTCGTCGTTATAGACACTCGTCGTTATAGATACCCGTCGTTAAAGACCACTCGTCGTTATAGACACCTGTCGTTAAAGACCACCCGTCCATGGAAATAACCTGTCAGTAAAGACAACTCACCAACCTTTCTGAATTCCAGACTCGATTCCTGTATCATGCCAGGGCACGTCTGAAGAGTTTGAAGATCCAATTCCTGTATCTCGCCAGGGTGTATCTGTTGACGACTATATTCTCCGGACTCGATTCCTGTATCTTGCCAGGGCACGTCTGAAGGGTTTTAAGATTCGATACCTGTATCCAGCCAGGGCACATCTACATGAAGAGTTTGAAGATCAACCCCTGTAACAGGCCAGGTAATTATCTTTCTTTCTCAGGTACGCAAGTTCTCGCTAAGGAATCTCTTACGCGATCGACAACCTCTCGATGACATCTATAAGCCCATCCACATACCAACAGTCTCCAAATGGCATCCATAAGCCCATTCCCGACAAAGCTCCGTCACAGCTCCAGATGGCATCTATAAGCCCATCCCCCCATCCATCACTTCCAAATGGCATCTATAAGCCAATTCCCCCTACATTACATTGCTGATACTACACCATGCGAGTGCAAATTTCTGGGCACTTTAGTGTTCAATCATCTTCCACCTTCGGATCACGAAAGGCACGCAAGCCAATCTACATCCTCAGGTTTAAGAAGATTGAACAGGGGCAACTGTTGTACCCCAAAATTTGTCCTCCCATATTTCTCAAAATATTTCAAGAAAAATTCACAAGTCCAACCCGGCGCGTCATATTCAGGTATTCTTTCGCCAAGATATCTCTGATAACGTATTCTCAAATTCAGGTTCGGCTCAAGAGTCAATTCTTTAAATAAGGTATCTGAATGTGTGAGTTTTCTCGAAGAAATATGGTGAAAAAGTGTGCTGAAAGTGCAGTTTTTACGCGCTAAAAAATTCATAACTTGAAGATCGTGACTCGTTTTGAACCCGTTCCGGTGGCCAAAATTCCGTCTTGACATTATCTACGTTTTCATCTCTCACGGCTGGAAGCCAATTTCGATCATAAGGTCTTCAAAAATGTAGATTTATCAAGTATTTTCGCACAGAAAATTTGTGACAGAAGTTTATTTGCGTCATGTTCAGAAAATCATAACTTGGTCGATTTTCATCGTATCGAGCTGGTTCCAGCGCCAAAATTTCACAAATTGAGTTGGCTACATTTTCACAGGAGGTATCGAGTTCGAACGGTGTTCAAAAGGCCTTAGTTTTTTGCTCATAGTGCGTGACACGCTGAAAATCCTGAATGCTGAATATTATTTCATCTGGGCTGAAACTTCGAAAATTCATAACTCGGTCAATTTTTATCGGATTGGGCTCATATTTTTACACAAGGTCCCTGGCTCATAGATCTACAACTTTGCTTCAAAAGTCGAGACCGGATTATGCTCCAATCAATACCAGTTTTTTATTGAAGAACGTGTCAGAGTCGACACTGGAGCCCAAAATAAGTTTGTCTGAGCTGAAACTTCAAAAATTCATAACTAATTCACCGTTTATCTGATTGAGCCGATTTTCGGAAAGGAGTTAGTTCTTGATGTCAGCTACATTTTGTTTTCACATTTCAACTTCAAAAATTGCACTTAAGTCCCTGCGATTTAGCCTGGAAAGTGACGAACTCAAGTGAACATTGGAGGCCCAATTACACATTCAAAGCCCATTTTCTTTACCCTAATTTCCATTATATAATCACCTTCTTTTCACACAAACCAGAGAGGAGGAGGAGGAGAAAAAAGAGAAAAAAACCTTGCCACAACACTGTTAGAATATCAAATTCTTTCAAGAACCCTAAAACCTTGAAATCCTTATTACAAATCCCTCTCTCACTACAAACAAGTCATCACAGTTACAAACCAACACCTCACTACTTCTTCAGTAAGGGTAAGGCTGGCTTGATCTCCATGATCCAAAAGGCATAAAAGCATTCATGTCATTAATTTTCCAGTAAGGGTAAGATTGATTTGATCTCCATGATCAAAAGGGTATAATCATTCATACATGTCATATTGTGCCTAAACATTAAATTTCTTCATATATTGGCTTTATTTGCATTTTATGATTTTTTTTAATGTGTTCATGAGATTCAACACTGCAGATTTAGACATGATCCCATGCAGGAAGATTAAGGAACGTTGAGGCCAAAACACAAATGGTCAAAAGCCAAAAGCCAAATGGCCAAAGTAGAACAACTTATGCATGACACCAATACATGGCGAGACAGACATCCTGAGAAGATTAAGGAACGTTGAGGCCAGAACACAAATGGCAAACGGCCAGAACACAAATGGCCATGAAACCCAATCCAATGGCCAAAGAATGCAGACCACGGTACTCAGGAGTCAATGAACACGCACGTGATGCCAGAAAGTCAAACAAGGCTTTTTGTCTAATGGGCCAGAATACTTCAAAAAACCTCCCCTTGGGCCTGAAACCCCCTTTGGTTTGCACTTTTTTCTATTTTTAATTTTCTTTTCTAAATTCTTTTCAATTGTTCTTTTTTTAATTATTTTCATTAATTCACTTAAAATAATTTTCCATAAAAAAAATCAGAAATCAAAACATGTAATATATTTAATTATTATTAATTTCACCATTTAAATATTTTTGTAAATAAACTCTAACAATTAACTTAGTTTAATTTAGGTTTTTAAACTTTAATCTTTTTCTTAATAAGTAAAAAGTATCTAGAATTAGTTTTTTTTGACATTTTCATCTTTTTCTTAAATAAATTATTAATCATCATTATTTATCATTATTATTAATTATCATTAATTTTGTAAATAAACATGTAAATAAATAAATTAACTAGTAAATTAGGTTAACCTTAATATTTTCATTAATAATTAAAATAATCTAGATTTAGGGTTTCCTTTTAATTCTTTTTCTTTATTTTTCATAAATACAAAAAACACTAAAACACTTTCTTTTCTTTAATTAAATAATTAATTGGACTTTAATTTAATTTAATTTCATGCAAAGGGTCAAAACCCTCGGACGTCCTAATTTTAATTCTTTTCACGCATTATTTCTTTCGATCATTATGTAACTGTTTCTCAGATGTAATAGTAATTAGGTTTATCTTTCCGTCTTTACTTTCCGCATCTTTATCAAAAAACGGGTCTTTGTAATTTGGCGATGTATAGACCCGTGCCTTGTAATAGCGTAGGATTTTACTTTCCGCATTTAAATTTCCGCACTTTTAAATTATAATCGCATGAAAGAATGTATGGCCTAAATTAAAAACAAGCGTAGATCACCATGATACATGTACAAGATAAAACATAACTGAAATAACACACAAATTCACACACCACTCTCAGGGTACGCCTCACCTGTTGCCTTGCCTTCGAAACGTGGTCGTCGAGTATAGGACGTTTTAGTAAGTCCTTATGTCCATGACATGATCCAGTTGCCTCGAAACGGTTGCCTCGGAATTAAAAAGGATCAATGGCATAAGGGTAGCTTCTAAGGTGTCCTACTGTTGCTCTGGTGACCACACTGTCCCTACAAACGAATTGACCCGAACACCTCCAACGGTGGTGCTACCTACCTCTCAATGGTGGGATGACACTACCTTAAGGACATTTACACAGCCTAATTCCTTAGGGTAGGTAGATGACTCATAGATACTTGCTCTATTCAAAAACAAATCAACACTCTTTTCACACCGACACCTTCAAAAAGCTTTCAAAACAAGTTTTCAAACACTCTTGAGGACTGATACAAGAGTCGATCTGAAATATTTAAACGAAACTTTTTTCAAACTCACTCACAATTGAAAAGCAAACATTTTGAAAACACAAATGAGCAAGTATCTAAGAGCCCATGGATAACCATGGATAGAAAGGGTGCTAACACCTTCCCTTTCTATAAATCTACCTCCCGAACCGAGAAACTATCTCATAAGGAATTTTGCTGTGCTTTTGTCCTGTCCATGTTGGAGAAAATAAAAGACGGTGGCGACTCTTGCTTCCGCGATATTTCGCGAACCAGCGTTAAACAGTCAGTTCCAGATCCACCGATCACAGCAAGCAATTGAAAACATAAGAGTAGTCTAATTCCTAAGGTACACCTCACTTATTAAAGTCCCCAGCAGAGTCGCCAGTTCTGTGATCGGTGGGAATAGAACTGACTGTTTTTTAGCTGGTTTTGTGAAATGTCGCGGTAAGCAAGAGTCGCCACCGTCTTTTATGTTCTCCAACATGGAAAGGACAAAAGCACAGCAAAATTCCTTATTCGAGAATGTTTCTCGGTTCGGGAGGTAGATTTATAGAAAGGGAAGGTGTTAGCACCCTTTCTATCCGTGGTTATCCACGGGCTCTTAGGTACTTGCTCTTATGTTTTCAATATTTGTTTGCTTTTCAAGTGTGTGTGGGTTTTGAAAAAGTTTCGTTTGAAAAATTTCTAAGTAACTCTTGTATCTGTCCTCAAGAGTGTATGAAATATTTGTTTGAAAACTTTTGAAAGTGTGGGTGCGAAAAGTTGTTTTTTGTCTGTTTTGAAAAGAGCAAGTACTTAAGAGAATTCTACCTACTCTAAGGAATTAAGATGTGTAAGAGTCCTACAGATAGTGCTATCCCACCATTGAGAGGTAGGTAGCACCATCGTTGGAGGTGTTCGGGTCAATTCGATTAAGGGACAGTGTGGTCACCTAAGCAATGGTAGCACACGTTAGAAGTAAACCTAATGTCCTAGATCCTTTTATCCGAGGCAACCGTTTCAAGGCAACTGGATCTTTAGACAAAGGGCGACCTCTAAGACACCCTATACTTGATGACCACGTTTAGAGGCAACCAGTGAGGCGTACCCTAAGAGTGGCATGTGCTTTGTGTGTTGTTTTTCAGTTAAGGTTATCTTATACATGTTATTTTGTGAGCTACGGATTGGTTTTATTTACATACATTCTTTCATGCATTGTTAACAGTTAGGAGTGCGGAAAAGTAAATTGCGGAAAGATAAATCTAACTATTACAAAGCGCGGGTCTATACATCGCCAAAGACAAAAACCCGTTTTGAAAATAAAGTGCGAGAAATAGTAAATAAAGCGTTAAAATTCCTATTTAACTATTATATATCTGGAGACAGTTACATAAATAATCAAAATAAATAAATGCGCGCGAAAGAATTAAATCGGGAACGTCCTAAGGGTTTTGACCCTTTTTTGAGTAAGAATTGAATTTTTTTGTCCTTTTTGTTTTTGTAATTAAAATGAAATTAAAACTAACTAATAACTAATTAATTAATTAATTAAAAAAATAAATGTTTTTTTTTTGTGTTTTTATGTTTTTTTTTATGAAAATAAAATAAAAAGAATTAAAATGTCAAAAGAAAAGCCTAAGTCTAAGTTGATTTTATTTATTATGAAGAGATTAAAATTAAACCTAAATTAAACTACATTAATGATATTTAGAATTTATTTACAAAATAAAAGAGTGAATTTAGTAATAGTAATAAATGAAATATTTACATTTTTTGTTTTTTTTGAATTTTTATTATGAAAAATGTTGATTAATTAAATGGTTAGTAATTAAAACAATAAAATAAATAAAGCAAATGAAAAAAAGAAAAAAAGAAATACAAACCCAAAGGGCGGGATATGGGCCAGAATGGGGTGTTTGATTTAGAAATTCTGGCCCAAGAACACTCCAAGCCTTGTTGACTTTGGGAATCGCCTATGCCTGCTTTGACCTGAGAACATGATGCTCCTTCCCTTGTGGCCATTGGATTTCCACTTGGAGACACTTGGCGTATGGATTTGTGAGGTCGTATGGTGAACTTCTGGAAAAACGCTGCATGCGAATATATTAGGAAAAATATGAACAATTATATGGGGGACTTGGGAATCGAACCCAGGTCCCAAGGCATTTTGCACGTTCCCATTAACCAATCCAACTACACGCTTCAATTGTCATTTAACTAGAGAGGAATTATTATATTGATTAACAAAATGCTAAGCTGGAAAACATAAAACGCGCGCGCCTTTTTTGAACGGACCAACTAGGTGCAAGCACGTCACCGTCTTCTTCCCTGAAACTGCAAGAAATAGAGTTAGATAGCGGGGGTTTTAAACCCCCACAACCTGCAACATTGAAAAATAGCGAATAGGCGTAGGTGCAAGATAAATTGGGCGTGAGGGTTGGGTTGTGTTTGTCTCGTCCTTCTGAGTTCAGCCATGGGTCTCATGAAGGCCAATTTTACCTATATTGTAAAGCCCTAAATCAAAAGCTCTGAAACCCTAGGATTCGTTAATGGTGGTTTCGATTCTAGGGCATTATAACGCAATTGAATTGTACCAAAAGCTTCGCCTGAGTTCTATAAACACAAAACAAACAATGAAAGATGTCAAAAATGCATGAATTGATGGTTATGATTTTGAAAAAAGAAAGTAAACCGTATGACTGTGTAGCACGAGTTCTTGAGTGTTAGGACTTGTTTATGATTGCAATAGGTTCCTGGCAATGCTGGCAACGTGTTAGAAGCAAGAAAAGTGCTTGAATTGTGCTGGAATATGGATTTCAGTTTGTGAATTTCTTTGGAAATTTTGGAATTGATTCTGGCCATTTTAGGTGTTTTCTCGGTCGTGCTTCAGGTTGGAGAGGCTTGCATATATGTGTATGAATGAGAATCAAATGACATGATGAGCCTTTAACCATTGCAATGATGTTTTGGATTCTTCATAACCACCATTAAAGGAACTTGCCATGTTTGTTCAAATTTGAATTTTTATGCTTAAACTGGGCTTGGCACGAACTTGGTAGGTGTATTATGCTTTATGAAGGCTAATCAAACCACAAGATACCATTTAATCAATTTTTTTGATTTTACTTGAATTATTATGGATTAAAATGAATTAAATCCATAAAAATTAAATAAAAATAGAAAAATAACTATTTGGTCTTGAAATTGATCATGGGACACTTGGGTAGCATGACAAGGCTGAATCAAATGGGAAAAAGTGGGCCCTTTTGTCAAAAATTGAAGTTTCAAGGATAGTTGACTTTTGCCATTTCATGAAAATTTCCCAACTTCTCCAAAGCATATATTGCTCAATTTTGACCATATGAACATGTTCTTGGATATTTTGGAAAGGTCTTGAAGTCCTTTAACCAATGCCTTTGGTCCCATGTGATTTGGATTTACCAATATCAAGTTATGGTCTTTGACTTAAAATGCCTTTTTGTTGACTTTTGAAAATGACCTATAATGTTGAAATTGATAACTTTTTGTGAGAGCATTTATTGGACTTGGAATGTGAAGATGAGTTGTAGGAAATGTCATCCTCTTCAAAATGATAATTGTATGGGATTTTTATGATGAACCATGGAAAAGTTATGCCTTGGTCAAGTTACAGTTGACTTTTCAGTTGTCCAAAAATGGAAACTTTTGCATCTTGATGATTTTTGAGCCATGCTTGTGGAATCATGATCAAGAATTGATCAAATGATGATTGTGGCCTCAAAATAAGATGTTGACCAAAAATTTTGACTTTTGACTGTCAAATGACCATTTTACCCCTACAGTTGATTGTGAAGCAAATGAGGCGTTTGACTGTGCAGCTTGACCTTGTGAGCCTTGAAACTTGGCATATGGATGCTTGGCAATGTGTATAGGAATATGTGACTTGATTGAGCCCTTGAAAACTTCAACTTCCTTGAAGGAACCAAAACCCTAATTTGACTGGCTTAGGAGGGTGTTTGAACTGTGCAACCCTTGAGTAGACTTGAGCAAATTGAGATGATGCTTGTCAAAACTTTGAAGAATATGGGAGGGCAAATTTTGGGGTACAACAGTTGCCCCTGTTCAATCTTCTTAGACCTGAGGATGTAGATTGGCTTGCGTGCCTTTCGTGATCCGAAGGTGGAAGATGATTGAACACTAGAGTGCCCAGAAATTTGCACTCGCATAGTAGAATACCAGCAATGTGATGGCGGGAATGGGATTATAAATGCCATTTGGAAAGATGGTGGATAGGAGGATGGGCTTATAGATGCCATCTGGATGTGACAGGACCTTGTCGGAAATGGGCTTATAGATGCCATTTGGAAGTGATGGATAAGAGGATGGGCTTATAGATGCCATCTGGAGATGTGATAGGAGGATGGGCATATAGATGCAATCTGGATGTGACAGGACCTTGTCGGGAATGGGCTTATAGATGCCATTTGGAGACTGTTGGATAGCTGCGTCTGAATAAGAAATAGAATGGCCTCCGTGTCTGGAGCATATCTAGTCTGTGTCTAATTGCTGACGTCCGAATAAATAGTAGAATGACCGCCGCGTCTGGGGTATATCCATACTGTGTTTGAATGAGTGACAGAATGTCATCCGAATCTGGATCGTATCTGGACTGTCTTTTGAATGAATCTGGACTAAACAATAGAATAGCATCCGGGCTAGAGCATCTCTAAGTTGTCCTTAGAAGCTTGAATCTGAATAAGCAATAGAATAGCGTCCGGGCCAGGAGCATCTCTAAGCTATATCTCAAAGGAAATCTGAATAAGTATCAGAATGTCGCCATGTCTGGGTTACAACTGAACTGTTTCTAGCAGGAAGTCTGAATAAGCATTAGAGCAGCATCCAGATCTGGAGCATCTCTAGGCCATCTCTGGAGAGAAATCTGGAATAAACAATAGAATAGCATCCGTGGTTGGAGCATCTCTAAGTTATCTTTAGGAGTTTGAATCTGAATAAGCAATAGAATAGCGTCCGGGTCAGGAGCATCTCTAAGCCATCTCTGAAAAGAACTCTGAATAAGCAAAAGAATAGCGTCCATATCTGGAGCATTTCCCAGCTATATCTGAAAGGAAACTCTTGAATAAGCAAAAGAATAACGTCCATCTCTGGAGCATTTCTAAGCCATCTCTGAAGAGAAAATCTGAATAAGCAAAAGAACATCATCCATCTCTGGAGCATTTCCAAGCTATATCTGAAAAGAAACTCTTGAATAAGCAAAAGAATAACGTCAATCTCTGGAGCATTTCTAAGCCATCTCTGAAGAGAAAATCTGAATAAGCAAAAGAACAACATCCATCTCTGGAGCATTTCTAAGCTATATCTGAAAAGAAACTCTTGAATAAGCAAAAGAATAACGTCCATCTCTGGAGCATTTCTAAGCCATCTCTGAAGAGAAAATCTGAATAAGCAAAAGAACAACATCCATCTCTGGAGCATTTCCAAGCTATATCTGAAAAGAAACTCTTGAATAAGCAAAAGAATAACATCCATCTCTGGAGCATTTCTAAGCTATCTCTGAAGAGAAAATCTGAATAAGCAAAAGAACAACATCCATCTCTGGAGCATTTCCAAGCTATATCTGAAAAGAAACTCTTGAATAAGCAAACGAATAACATCCATCCCTGGAGAATTTCTAAGCTATCTCTGAAGAGAAAATCTGAATAAGCAAAAGAACAACATCCATCTCTGGAGCATTTCCAAGCTATATCTGAAAAGAAACTCTTGAATAAGAAAAAGAATAACATCCATCCCTGGAGCATTTCTAAGCTATCTCTGAAGAGAAAATTTGAATAAGCAAAAGAACAGCATCCATCTCTGGAGCATTTCCAAGCTATATCTGAAAAGAAACTCTTGAATAAGCAAAAGAATAACATCCATCTCTGGAGCATTTATAAGCTATCTCTGAAATCTCTTTAATGTAGATATGCCCTGGCTAGATACAGGTATCGAATCCAAAATCAATCGCTCACAGATATGCCCTGGCTAGATACAGGTATCGAATCTGGAATTGCGACAGTTGATAGTAATCATCTTTGGATTGACCTTTTCCTGAAAAGGCAAAACATTAGTTGTATGCAATGTCATGATGTATGAAATGCATGATGTCATGATTTTCTCAAAAACAAACGAGATAGTGCCGTATGCACTTTATCATGTATGTAAGCAGGATGTATAAAATGTGAAATGTTTATGAATGTATTTTCGTCTAGGAAAATAAATCCTTGACGAATGCCGGGAAGTTCGTTGAATCCTGGGCTGATGTTTGAAGAGTAGAGTTCTTCGTTTCCGCTGGGGATGATGCTTGCAAGAATAAACCGATAGGAGAATATGACTCCGTTGGGGAATAAACTTGTTGGAGAGATTACTCTGCGGGGAATTACTTTGTGGGAAGAGATACTTCGCTGAGGTTTGATGATAACTCTGCTGGGGATACCGTTGATATGTTCTATTGGGGAATTTTGATGAACTCCGCTGGGGGATAGGAAGAACTTTTCCGAGGACGATCCTTCCGTGGAAATTAGCTGAGGATAACCCAGTTATAAGCCCTGGTGGGGGATAACCTTTGAATAAAGCCGGGTAGATGCGTTCGTACTCTGCCGGTGGATAAGCTTCCAGAATCTACTAGGGATAAGCTTCCAAAATCTACTGGGGAGATTGATTCTTTTTCTTGGGGAAACTTTGGACTGTACTGGGGAAGTGGCTCCACTGGGGTGTCTGGTATTCCACCGGGGAACAATCTTATATTAAGACTGCCGGGGATGCTTGCTTAGGAACATCTGTATACTCCGCTGGGGAATATTGAGATTTACTGGGGATACCCAACTTCCTTAAGACTGACTGTAGACTAACTCTGCTTGGGGAGAGTGTTGATGACTTACTGGAGATATTGTGCCTTCTCGGGGCTGATTGGAGACCAACTC
Source organism: Vicia faba (assembly GCA_948472305.1). NCBI lineage: Eukaryota > Viridiplantae > Streptophyta > Magnoliopsida > Fabales > Fabaceae > Vicia > Vicia faba. Next base: position 765,093,423 of record OX451741.1, on the reverse strand, counting down.
TGCTTGAGGAGAATTGTTGAATCTTGTTTTACTCGACGGGGAGTGAAGGTATCCTGGTCGTTCTTCAGTCGAACCTACCTTGGTACCTTGGTGGATAGAGCAACCAGATTGCTTAGACAATTCTTATTGCCCCAGTTTCTGCGGGAGAAGAAGTCCTGTGAGGTGTTTGATGACTGCCGATTGACGAATCTTCTTCTGGTAGGCAAGTGACGGGATGCCGGGACATAGTCGTACGCTTTTGATCCCTAACTTTTGCCTGGACCTCCCTTTCGGGTTTTCAGTCCACCGGGATACCCATTTTTGCCCAAGCCGCCTTTTCAGGTTTTCGACTTGCCGGGTGTACAGATTTTTTCATTTTCATCCCTTATTTTTGCCCGAACCCTTTTGGTTCGCTGGGAAGCCCTTATTTTTGCCTAGGTGTGTCATCCTAGCGGGTCTTTGATTACGCGTAGTATTTTTTCAGCTATGTCCATGCTCTCAGGATGTAGGGAGGTGCCCCTGTTGTTGTGTTGCCATGCTACCAGAAGATCTTCGTTTGATCGTCCAATGCCCCAAGTAACTCAGACAAAGATTTTCCCCAAGCTGATTGGCCTTTTGAGAGATTCTCCGAATCTTGATTTAACTGCCCCAGATGATGGACAATGATCATGCCATGCCCCTTGTTTGGAGGTGCTTTTTCCACTTGAGATGACTCTTTTGTTGAGAAGATTTTTGTTCATAAGATATTCATCGTGCAAATTTCTCTGCTGTTCGAACAAATAATCATATGCAAACAATATTATTTTAAGAATGCAAAGTTTATGTCTGTCTTGAAGTTTTTTTTTTGAAAATGTATATTTTTTTTAGTAAAACAAGCAAATGTGATGTCAACTCAGGATTTTACAGCGAGCCTTAAGGAGTCAGGATACCTTTGTAACAGTATGCTTTCGAATTAACCCATGCTTCAGCTAGGACTTTTGAGGGTTATAATGTGGCCTGGTTCATGGTTTAAGAAACAAAGGATAAAGGCTCAAAATGTAATTGTACCCACCCGCTCTTCGTGATGTCCTTTGATCCTAAACTCAGTTGATCGTGCGTTAGACCTTGTTTGAATCCTTGCTTTGATATTCCGGTGATGGTTCGGATACTGACAGTTTATTTTGAATAGGCAGTCATTTTCTTTTGTCGAGGGTTTGTTGGACCTCTCTCTTTTTGATTGTGTTATCCCTGTTTTTGCCTGAACTATTTCTTTTAGGATTACAGTCAGCGGGATGCCCCAATTTTTGTAAGTCTCCTTCATAGGTTTTGACTTATTGGGCTTTAGTTTCTGAAAGATAATGACTGCCTGTCTTTATGATTATTCAGAACCATCATCGTCTTTTGTTTTGTAAGGACTCCTTTGATGCCGTTCATTGTGCACCTGGATCAACTGAGAAGACTACCCTGCCCCGGGTTATGATTAAGGGTTTTAATTTTCGAAAAGAAAAACTCCTACTTCTTTGGCTCGAAGGGGTTGACGAGGGATTATCTTCCTTATAACTCCAGTGTTTAGGAATTGAAACAATGCCTGTACCTCATCAGCGGGGTCTGCTCAAAAGCATATTGTAGATCATGGTATCATTTTCGTCATCCTCCCTCAAGAGGCTTAGAATTATTAACCGAGCGTTGATCATCACAAAAAATATGAAAGCAATTTGAATATAGTGAAAATAATTGGATTAATTCAAAAACAGACATATGCAGTGCATTAATGAAATAAAAGAGTTTGCTATGACATTAATTGTTTGTATAAGCAAAGAAAAATACAACTCGAAAATTCAAATAAACAAAAGCCTTCAATGATTAGGCAAAGGAGCAGTAATTATGTTTGGAGTCTCTGGCGCTTCAAACTGAATCTCTTGGGCGTCAATCATGTCTTGGACCTTGTTCTTCAGAGCCCAACAGTTGTCTGTAGTATGCCCCGGGCTATCAGAATGGTATGCGCACCTATCATTGGGATGATAGTTAGGAGCAGAAGTGTTTGGATTCCGGAGAGGAGCCCTTAAGGTAATCAGCCCTGCCTTCAACATTTGCTGTAGCGCTTGATCCAGTGACATGTTGATCTTAGTGAACTGTCTCTTGGGTGCGACCTCCTTACGTTGCTGCCCCTGTCCTTGTTGAGCAGGCCTAGGATTAGAGATTTGGGTTGCCCCTACATGTTGATCATGGCGACCCTTTTTACTATGCACAACATTGGACTCCTTCTTCCCACTGTAAGGCTTTTTATGAGCATCAGCAGGTGCAACTTCTTGAATCTTTCCAGCCTTGATACCAGCTTCAATCCTCTCCCCGGTCAAGATCAAATCTGTGAACCTAACAGAAGAATTCCCAATCAGATGGTTGAAGAAAGGACCAGACAGGGTCCCCAAGAACATGTCAACGAGCTCACGGTCAGTCAAAGGTGGTTGCACCCTTCCAGCCAGGTCTCTCCACCTTTGCGCATATTCCTTGAATCCTTCACCCGTCCCTAGTGACATACCCTGGAGTTGGGTACGTGTAGGAGCGAGGTCGGCATTATACTGATACTGCTTATAAAAAGCAGTTGCCAAGTCCTCCCAGTTACGAATACTGGCTCCATCCAACTGATAGAACCATTCGAGCTGAGTCCCTGAAAGACTTTCCTGGAAGAAATGGATCCATAGATTCTTGTCTGCCGTGTAGGGTTGGATCTTCCTTGCGTATGAACGGAGGTGCAACTTAGGATAGGAAGCCCCGTCGTACTTTACAAAGGCAGGTGCCTTGAACTTGTGAGGGATCACCACCCCAGAAGATAAACCTAGGTCCCCAAAGTCCAACCCAGGCACACGTTGAATCTCCATAGCATTTAACCGGTCCTCCAGCTGTTTGTACCTGTCCTCAGCAGGAGGGTACTGTTCATCATTGAAATATGTCTCAGTGTCAGAGACTACGGGACTAGGAACCCTTCCCTCTTGGTGACTGCCTTCCCCAAAAGATGGAGTAGTCCGCTCAGCTTCATTCTGCAGTGTATTCCTAGATCTGTGTCTAGGGTTGAACAAAACAGTCCTCTTCTTCTTTTTTTTTCAAAAGCAGAGTCTTCAATTCCTGTTGTCCTTGGGCTAAGCTCATGACCAGATCCTGGAACTGGGCGTTCTGGGCCTGGAGGGCCTTGATAGCTTGTTCATTAGATGATTCAGGATTCATGATGACTGCTGAAATAAACAGCAAAGAAGGTAAGTGACCTGTAAACAGTGTACCTATAATGCAATGATATGTATGATATGCAGGCGATGTCTTCAAGGATCTCGTGGGGTAAACAGAGAAACTTGTTAGAATTCGAATTTGGTAGCTTGATTGAAGGAACTTCATGTTGTTGAGAGTCCTTCTTCAAGAGTCAAAGCTCACCATATCTAGTGGGTCATAGCCTCTGACTCAAGTCACCATGTTTTGATCTCTGAACAACCTTGGCTAGAGGAAAATAAATCCCCTTTGCCCCTTGCTAGACAGTTGATTCATCATGACCTGCATCACAAACCCTTGAGATCCTTGAAATGTATTAGTCTTTATGCAGGATGCATGCAATGGTATGATGGCATGATGTTATGCTATGCATGGAGTGATATAGGTAAACCCCGTTATGAGTCCAGATTAAAGACTGTAAACAAAACCTGCAAGAAACTCAAGTGTCAGATAACAAGCATACAAGTATTTAAGTTTGAAGGCACACAAATCACACAAGATAACCCTTAGAGTTCAGGCCAGCATGAGGTCTAGGTACTACCCTCTTGAAGTTGGTGGGCTCAAACCTGTCCTATCAAAAGTAACCGGGTTATAAGGAGCTCAATATCATTGGGTTGTTTTCTATGTTCATTGTTTTGATTTAGCCACTGGACTGGCGATTAAAATATTCCAAGAAAACAACCCTCAATGAGTGTAGTATCGAGTATCAACCAACTTCGGACTGCACCAAAGTCAGTCATCTCACTACCCCTAAAGAGGCCAGGATGGTCAAGTAAGGTTCCTAAGGTCAGTTGATGCTTCATGACACCACGCGGCGGCCCCGTACTCTCCTTGACTTGAATCAAGGGTTACCGGTACTCACCAAAGTGCCACATCAACGTAGCAAACTGCTTCAACCGTGTCGGTATACCCCGCACAGTTCCCTTACAGTTTTGTTGCTACTTTCTAAGAGGTATCCCCCAGATCCGGGTTAGGATCTATGAAAATCCCAAAACAGGCCCATAATATTTAAAGCAAAAAGAGCAAGCAATTGAAAACATAAGAGTGGTCTAATTCCTAAGGTACACCTCACTTATTAAAGTCCCCAGCAGAGTCGCCAGTTCTGTGATCGGTGGGAATAGAACTGACTGTTTTTTAGCTGGTTTCGCGAAATGTCGCGGTAAGCAAGAGTCGCCACCGTCTTTTATGTTCTCTGTTGTACCCCAAAATTTGCCCTCCCATTTTCTTCAAGATTTTCTAAGAGCATGCTTCAAAATCTCCCAAGGGTTGCACAGTTCAATGGCCTCGTAACAGTCAAAAATTAGGGTTTTGGTTCTGGAAAAGAAATTGAAGTTTCCAAGGGTCCAAACTAGTCCCACATGCCTATAAACATTGTCAAGCATCCTTATGCCAAGTTTCAAGACTCACAGCACAAGATTGCACAGTCAAAAACCCTAATTGCTCAACAGTCAACTGCAGGGGCAAAATGGTCATTTGACAGTCAAAAGTCAAAATTTTTGGTCAACATCTTATTTTGAAGCCACAAACATCATTTGATCAATTCTTGATCATGATTCTCAAGGCATGGCTCAAAAAGTCTCAAGATGCAAAAGTTTTTATTTTTGGACAGCTGGAAAAGTCAACTGCAAATTGACCAGGGCATAACTTCCACATGGTTTATCAGAAAAATTCCATCCAAAGCTCATTTTTAAGAGAATGACATTTCCTACAACTCCTCTTCACACTTCAAGTCCAAGAAATTCTCTCACAAAAAGTTATCAATCTCAACATTATAGGTCATTTTCAAAAGTCAACAAAAAGGCACTTTAAGTCAAATACCATAACTTGAGATTGGTAAATCAAAATGACATGGGACTAAAGGCATTGGTTAGAGGACTTCAAGACCTTTCCAAAATGTCCAAGAACATGATCAAAGCTTAAAAATTGAGCAAGATATACCTTGTGGAAGTTGGGAAATTTTTAGGAATTTTGAAAAGTCAACTTTGCTTCAAATGCCTCAAAATTGCTAATGGGCCACAATTTCTTCCAAGAATCATCACCCAAAAGCTATGCACGACCCATTGACCCAAAGGGGAGTTATTTTCTTATTTTTAATTTATTAATTGAATTTTTAAATCTATTAATTCATTTAATTAAAGTTAAATATGAGAAAAATACAAAATAATGCTTTTAAATCTTTTTGATGCAGCAAATCCAACTAATGCAAGGTGGCAATTCGTTTCATGTCCAAAAAAGGCAAATCTTCCATGATTGGCATGTTCTTCATAACAAAAAGATTGAAAAAGATTATGCAAAATCACAAATTCAAAAGCATTGATTCCATGGATTTTGGACTTGTTTTTTTACCCTAATTCACTCCACATATAAACAGAAACACAACCCTAATCATAAGGACAAGCATGCTGCGCTAGAACCTGAAAACAAAACTTGCACTTTTTCTTAAAAACCTCAAAACTGTTTTGGCATCTAGAAGGCGTTTCAAGGCGTAAAAAGTATCTCAAAAGCTTGCTGGGACTTTCCTGAACATAACCCAATACTTTTCCACTCTCCATACACAAAGAACTGGTAGAATCACGTGGCCCTGTTCCCAAATATTTTCATAATCGTATTTGCATTTGCATACCTTTTCCATACGTTTTAAGCATTAATTTATACTAACATGGTTGTTCTAACGCTGTTGGCATCCTTTGATTGAATTTTTAAGCCCTATACGTGAATCCACCATGGAAGCTGCCTAGGGTTTCAAAGGTTTGAAATTGGGGTTTCTTTCCCATGGAAAAATTGGACCATAAGACCAACACCATTACAATCGTGACGTCCAGACGATTTGATTCATCACATCGCGCCTTTTTTATGATTGCCCAATTTCTATTCGCTATTATTTGTGGTTTCAGGTTGTGGGGGTTTAAAACCCCCGCTATCTAGTTTATTTTTTCAGGCAAAACAAATAGCAATTGGAGAAGATGATGCGTGGAGTAACGTGGTTGGTGGATTCAAACATTGGCGCGTTTTATTTTCTGTCCAGCATAGCCTTGTTTTTCACATATAATGAATTTTGTCCACTAAACATAAAAGCAAACGCGCTAGTTCAGTTGGTGGCCAACGTGTACTACAGGTACTGGGACCTGGGTTCGATTCCCAGGTCCCCTTGTATATTTCATAATTTTTTCTTTAACCTATTCCCATGCAGCGTGCCCTTCAGTGATCTACCATGCACTAAACGCTTAAGCTTGTCACATGTCCAACAACACCAATCCAAGGGCCAGAATGGGAGGACTACCATACGCATTAGTCAATAGATCCACACGTGATCATTGAAAAGTCAAAAAAGGCCAGATTTCAGTGGGCCAGATTACTCACAACATACCTCCAAATGGGTCAGAAAACCCCCCATGTTTGCCTTTTCTTTCTCTATTTTTATTCTTTTCTTTTATTTATTTTAATTATATTATTTGTTTCATTTAATTCCACAAAATTAGTTTTATAATATAAAAATACAAAAAAATCAAAAAGTCAAAAAAATAAAATATGTTTATTATTTAATTCAATAATATTTATTTTGTAAATAAATTTAATAATCAATTTAGTTTTAATTTTAGGTTTTTAACTTTAATGCTTTTTCTTAGATAATTAAAAAATATAAAAACAGATCTTTTAGCATTTTTTATTCTTTTTCTTAATAAATAATCTTTTTTTTCTTGTCACTATTAATTATTAATTATTTTGTAAATAAGCTTGTAATTAATTAATTAAGACTAAATTAGGTTAACTTAAACAATTTTTAAATAATTAAAAAACATGTAGAATTAGGGTTTCTTTTCTTTTTTAATTTTCTTTATTTCCATTAAATACAAAAACACCAAAAAAATAAGTTCTTTCCTTTTTTTAATTTAATTAATTTATAATTTCGATTTAATTTCTTTAAAGGGTCCAACGCCCTCGCACTCGATATTAATTTCTTTTCGCATTTATTTTTATTCCTTTTGTGGATATAATGTATTTGTCCCAAAGCCTTGTAATAGATAATTAGGACATTTATTTTCCGCATTTTTATTTATTCAAATCGGGTCTTGGTTTAGTTTGGCGATGTAGACCCGCGCCTTGTAATAGTGTAGGACCTTTATTTTCCGCATTTTTATTTTCCGCACTCTTTTAACTGCTAATCACATGAAAGAATGAATGCCCAAGTAAAATCAAAGCGTAGCTCACCCAATGCATGACAAGACAAATAATAACCGAAAATGACACACAATTCACACACCACTCCTAGGGTACGCCTCACTGTTGCCTTGCCCCTCGAAACGTGGTCGTCGAGTAGAGGACGTTTTAGTAAGTCCTCATGTCCATGAACATGGCATGGGGGTAGCTTCTAAGGTGTCCTCCTATTGCTCTGGTGACCACACTGTCCCTAATCCTCGAATTGACCCGAACACCTCCAACGGTGGTGCTACCTACCTCTCAATGGTGGGATGGCACTACCTTAAGGACATTTACACAGCCTAATTCCTTAGGGTAGGTAGATGAATCATAGATACTTGCTCTATTAAAAAACAAATCAAACTCTTTTCACACCGACACTTTCAAAAAGCTTTCAAAACAGTTTTTCAAACACTCTTGAGGACTCATACAAGAGTCGATCTGAAATCTTTAAATGAAACTTTTTCAAACCCACTCACAATTGAAAAGCAAACACTTTTGAAAACACAAATGAGCAAGTATCTAAGAGCCCATGGATAGAAAGGGTGCTAACACCTTCCCTTTCTATAAATCTACCTCACGAACCGAGAGATAATCTCATAAGGAATTTTGTTGTGCTTTTGTCCTGTCCATGTTGGAGAAAATAAAAGACGGTGGCGACTCTTGCTTCCGCGACATTTCGCGAAACCAGCTTTAAACAGTCAGTTCCAGATCCACCGATCACAGAACTGGCGACTCTGCTGGGGAATCTTTTAAAGTGAGGTGTACCTTAGGATAGTTCATAACTGTGTTTTCAATTGCTTTGACTTGTTTTCTTTATCATTGTGGGACTGTCTTGGGAGTTCTATAGATCCTAACCGGATCTGGGGATACCCTGTTTAGGTAGCATAAGCTGTGAGGGACCTGTCCGGCGTAGACCGACATGGGTGAAGCAGTGGCTACGTTGGTGTGGCACCTTGGTCTGTACCGATATCCCTTGTGTCGCAACGAGGAGAATATGGGTCTTCTGAGGAGTCATTAAGCACCAACAGACCTTAGAACCTTAAATGACACGACTTGGCCAATAGAACAATAGCAGTATGCTACGCCCATTGAGGCTAAACTCTCGTGATGGTTCTGGCCGCAAGAAAAGATTGCGATGCTGGAGTTATGACCGATTGAGGGTAGTCAATGATATTGGGATCCTCTAAGAACCCGATTACTTTTGATAGGACAGGTATGAACCAACAAACTGAAAGAGGGTAATACCTAGACCTCATGCTGGCCTAAACTTTAAGGGCTTGTCTTGTGTGACTTGTGTGCCTTATCATGTTTGCCTTTGTAAATATTTATGGTGTGCTTTATCATAACATCGTAACATCATGAGCATTGCATGCATCCTGCATAAGGATTAACCATTTCAAAGACAAGAGGGTTTCACCTTTGCTCTGTTTTGTAGGACATCATGATGCCTATGCGAAGGAATACTATCCGGTTCAACTTTGTTCACCCACCTGAGTTACTTGAAGAATTGGTTAGCAGAATTCCAAACACCACTTCCTTCATCCAGAGGCATGGTTCTCTTCTCAGTTTAGTCACTGCAAAGCGGGATCAACAGTTGATGAGTGTCCTGACCCAGTTCTATGACCCTCTGTACCAGTGCTTCACCTTTCAAGACTTCCAGCTGGTCCCTACCCTAGAAGAGTTCTCTGATTTGCTTGGTATCCCTATCTTGGATCAGACTCCCTTCACTGGTTGGGAAAAGACTCTTAGGCTTGAGGAGGTTGCTGCAGCTCTTCCCTTGACCCATTAAGAAGTAATGGACAATTGGGTGACTAGAAGCGGAGTTAAGGGTTTCTTGGCCAAGTTTCTGATTGGTAAAGCTAACAGTTTCTGGAATGACTTGGACTTTAGGGCATATGAAGACATCTTGGCTCTCTTAATCTATGGGCTAGTCTTGTTTCCTAATCCTGACAACTTCATCAATGTCACTGCCATAAGGATCTTCATGTCTCAGAATCCTGTGCCCACTCTCTTGGGTGACATACTGCAACAACTTTATGCTCGTACTGCCCGAAGATGAGGAACTCTATGGTGTTGTATCCCTTTGTTGGTGAGGTGGTTTATTTCGCACCTCCCTAAGTTCGTGCTGAAGAACCAAGAAGGAAGAGGTTGGGCTCATAGGTTGATGTCTCTCACTGATAAGGACATCATTTGGACTTTCAGTGGTTTGGATGAGATAGCTGTCATTGATCGTTGTGGAGAATACCCTAATGTTCCTCTGATTGGTACCCAAGGAGGAATCTCTTACAATCCATGTCTAGCTCTCCGTCAGTTTGGAAGAGCCAGAAGAGTAGGGCCTCATGAGATGTTGGTGCCTCACATCAGTTTTGAGTTTCAGGTGGATAGTGACGAGCTGCGTCGTAGGTTCATCAAGGCTTGGGACAGAGTTCATAAAGCTGACCCACAAGAGTTGGGGCCAAAGACCTCTCTACCTATGGAAGCCTACTACAAATGGGTTCGCATCCATGCTCAGAAGTTAGGTATGCCATACGAAGCTGTCAGACCCGTCATTCTTGAATATCCTAACAAAGATGGGGCTCCTCCAACTGTCCTCCCTCCTCAGATACCTACTGATTATGAGACGTTAAAGAGGTCTTGGTCGCAACTGCGAGAAGAACGGGATTCTTACCGGGAAAAGTTTAACGAGCAGGAATTGAAGATCCAGAAGCTGACAAAGCAGTTGGAGAATGAGCGAGCTCTGAATGACTACATCCGTACTGAGAAGAGGAGACCCTGGGATCAATGAGGAGCTCTGGATGTTCTTTTACAGTTTTATTTCCCTTTTCAGTATTTCCATTTTATGTAACGCCTAAGGGCAATCTGTTGAACAATTTAAAGTTTCAAAGTTGAATCTAATGAAGTGTGTTCCTTTTTGTTTACAAAGTTGATTCCCGATTGTCTTTGAAAACATAAATCATACGCATTCCATTCATCATGTGCATAGCAGGTATTCTTCTTTTCAGGTTGCTTACTGTTCTTCGTTGTTTATTTCAGCATCATGAACCCTGAATCATCAACCGAGATGTCTATCAAGGCCCTTCAGGCGCAGAACGCACAATTTCAAGAGCTGATCATGGGTTTGGCTCAAGGCCAAGAAGAGCTGAAGGCTTTGCTCCTGAAGAAGGAGAAGAAGAAGAAGAGAACTGTTCTTTTCAACTCGGGCCGGAGGTTTGGTAATACTCTGCAGAATGAGCAAGCTGGTTCTTCTGTAGGCAAAGACAGTCCCCAGGGGGGAAAGGCTCCAAGTCCAGTAGTCTCTGACAACGAGACTGACTTTAATGAGGAACAGTATCCTCCAGCTGAAGACCAGTACAAGCAGTTGGAAGACAGACTGAATGCCATGGAGATCCAACAAGTGCCTGGGCTGGATTTCGGAGACTTGGGCTTATCTACTGGTGTGATCATTCCTCACAAGTTTAAGGCACCATCTTTCACCAAGTATGACGGGGCGTCTTGCCCCAAGCTACACCTCAGATCTTATGTGCGGAAGATTCAACCGTACACAGTGGACAAGAACTTGTGGATCCACTTCTTCCAGGAGAGTCTTTCAGGGACTCATCTCGAATGGTTCTATCAGCTGGATGGGACCAAAGTTCGTAACTGGGAGGAGTTGGCTACTGCTTTCTACAAGCAGTATCAATATAATACCGACCTTGCTCCTACACGTACCCAACTCCAGGGTATGTCGCTAGGATCAAGCGAAGGTTTTAAAGAGTATGCACAGAAGTGGAGGGATCTGGCTGGCAGGGTGCAGCCTCCGTTAACTGACCGTGAGCTGGTAGATATGTTCTTGGGGACTCTCTCCGGGCCATTCTTCAATCATCTTATCGGTAACTCGTCTGCAGGGTTCACTGATCTTATTCTGACTGGAGAGAGGATAGAGGCTGGAATGAAGTCCGGTAAAATTCAGAAGGGTGCATCTTCAAGTTCTGAGAAGAAGCCCTTTAAGAAGGAGGCCAGTGCTGTATATGGGCCTAGAAGACATGATAAACCAGAGCGCCGCCAATCTGTCAACGCGGTGATGATTGCTAAACCTGCTACCGCTCCTCGGCAAACCAATCCACCCAGGGCTGAAAGACCCAGAAGAGAGTTTACCCGGTTGAGTATGACCTTGTCGCAAATCTTGCCGCAGTTGCTATCCACCAATTTGGTGACTGTCAGGGAGGCCCCGAAGGTTGTGAATACTGCCTCTCCGAAGTACAATCCAAATGCCCGCTGTGCTTATCACTCCGATAGCCCGGGGCATTCTACTGATGATTGCTGGGCCTTAAGGAATAAGGTGCAAGACCTTATTGATGCCAAGGAGGTACAATTTGAGGCACCTGAGAAGCCCAATGTAGTGACAGCTCCCTTGCCTGCTCATGGAGTGAATGCTATCAGGGAGGATGATGAAGTGGAAGAAGCTGAGTTCAACAGCTGGATTTATCCGACGACCGACAGTGGATCTAGCAATTGGACTGCTAAAGATCATACTCCTGTTACTTTTGTTACGAAGTAATGAATTCCTTTGTTTTTGTTATTTGTAATAAACAATGAATTGAAACTCTATGGCCCGGTGTCTTACCCGGGGCACCGTGGCTTCATTTGTGAGGGCATATTAATTGTCATTTCATATATCATGAATAAAGACCTTGGACGTTTTCTCGCATTTCAAATCTTATGCTCCTTTTCTTTCTTTCCTTTCTTTATATATTGCAAAACAGCTGTATTTACACACACTCACTCATACAGGTTTCAATCCACTCTGGATCTCACTGGTAACGACTCTGCTACTGCCAGTTATGACTTCGAAAATCCGATCAACTTAGCCGAAGACGAAGGTGAAGATGATTGCGAAGTGCCTGGTGAGTTTGCAAGACTGTTGCTCCAGGAAGAGAGGGCAATTCAACCACATGAAGAGCTAGTGGAGACGATAAATCTAGGTACTGATACAGATAGAAAGGAGGTTAAGATCAGTGCCAACCTAGAGCTCAGCGTGAAGCAACGATTGACTCAGATGTTACATGATTATGTGGAGATCTTTGCCTGGTCCTACGAAGACATGCCCGGGTTGGATACCGACATCGTGGTCCATCATTTGCCTACCAAGGAAGACTGCCCTCCGGTTAAGCAAAAGGTCTGCCGTATGCGTCCAGAGATGTCTGAGAAGATCAAAGCTGAGGTTATGAAGCAATTCGATGCTGGGTTTCTTGCAGTGACTTCTTACCCTCAATGGGTTGCTAATGTGGTGCCGGTACCAAAGAAGGATGGTAAGGTCAGAATGTGCGTTGATTACATGGATCTGAACAGGGCCAGCCCCAAGGATGACTTCCCCTTACCTCACATTGACGTCCTTGTTGACAATACTGCTCAGCACAAGGTGTTCTCCTTCATGGATGGTTTTTCAGGCTATAATCAGATCAAGATGGCTCCTGAAGACATGGAGAAGACTACCTTTGTCACTCAGTGGGGCACCTTCTGCTACAAGGTCATGCCATTCGGGTTGAAAAATGCTGGGGCAACCTACCAACGTGCCATGGTTGCTTTATTTCATGACATGATCCATCATGAGATTGAGGTATATGTCGACGATATGATTGCAAGGTCCCAAACTGAGGAGGAACACCTTGATCATCTGCAGAAATTGTTTGACCGTCTGAAGTTGTACAAGCTGAGGTTGAACCCGAACAAGTGCACCTTCGGGGTTAGATCTGGAAAGTTGCTAGGCTTCGTTGTAAGTGATAAGGGTATTCAAGTGGACCCTGCCAAGGTTAAAGCCATTCAAGAGATGCCAGTTCCTAAGACAGAGAAAGAGGTCAGAGGCTTTCTAGGACGCCTGAATTACATTGCCCGATTCATCTCGCACCTAACCGCCACCTGTGAACCAATCTTCAAGCTGCTGAAGAAAGATCAGGTAGTACGTTGGAATGATGAATGTCAGGCCGCTTTTGATAGAATCAAAGAGTATCTCCAAGAACCACCCATCCTTATGCCACCGGTTGAAGGGAGACCTCTAATATTATACCTGACAGTACTTGACAACTCAATGGGGTGTGTGCTGGGGCAGCATGACGAGTCTGGCTGAAAAGAGCATGCCATTTATTACCTTAGCAAAAAGTTTACCGACTGTGAGACCCGATACTCACTGCTTGAGAAAACTTGCTGCGCTTTGGTATGGGCTGCTCGCCGGCTGAGACAGTATATGTTGACTTACACTACCTTGTTGATTTCAAAGATGGATCCTATAAAGTATATATTTGAAAAGCCTGCTCTGTCTGGGAGAATAGCAAGATGGCAGATGATCTTGACGGAATACGACATCCAGTACACGACTCAGAAAGCCATCAAGGGAAGTGTATTGGCAGACCACTTGGCACATCAGGCAGTAGACGACTATCAGTCAATGAACTTCGAGTTTCCGGACGAGAGCATCATGATAGTGACTGATTGTGAAGTACCTGGACCGTATGAAGGACCTGAGGAAGGATCCCGATGGTCTATGCACTTTGACGGAGCCTCCAATGCTTTGGGTAACGGTATCGGCGCTGTGATCATATCCCCTCAAGGCACTCATACTCCACTTACTGCCCCGCTATGTTTCAACTGCACCAACAACATGGCGGAGTATGAGGCATGCATCATGGGTCTTCAAGCTGCGATTGACCTAAGGATCAAGTTTCTGAGTGTCTTCGGAGATTCCGCTCTCGTGATCAATCAGATCAAAGGAGAGTGGGATACGAAACATCCGAATCTTATTCCTTACAAAGAATGTGTGTTGACAATGATCCCCCATTTCACAGAGATAACCTTTGAACACTTTCCGAGAGAGGAGAATCAGCTGGCGGACGCGTTAGCTACGATGTCTTCTATGTTCAGGGTCAAATGGGACAATGAGGCTCCCCGGATCATCATCTGGAAACTGGACGAACCGGCATATTGTTGTGATCTCGAGACTGAATTGGTGACTGAGAAGCCCTGGTACCATGAGGTGAAGAGATACTTGGAAGCTCAGGAATACCCTGAAGGTGCGTCTGTCAATGACAAGAAGTTTCTAAGAAGATTCGCAGCAAAGTTCTTCCTCAGCAACGACATTCTGTACAAGCGAAACCATGATTCGACCTTACTGCGTTGTGTGGATAAGACTGAAGCAGAAAGGATCATGGCAGAGCTACATGAAGGTACCTTCGGGACACATTCCAGTGGACACACCATGGCAAAGAAGATCCTTCGGGAAGGGTATTTCTGGTCCACAATGGAAGCCGACTGTTACCAACATTCTCGGACATGCCATAAGTGTCAGATATATGCAGACAAGGTGCATGTTCCTCCAGTCCCTCTGAACATCCTGACTGCACCTTGGCCTTTCGCAATGTGGGGGATAGATATGATCGGTGAGATTAAACCTACAGCGTCCAATGGGCATCGCTTCATTCTAGTAGCGATCGATTACTTCACGAAGTGGGTTGAAGCAGCTTCCTATGCTACTGTAACCAAGTACGTTGTGGCACGGTTCATTCAGCACAACCTGATCTGTCGATACGGCATCCCTGAAAGGATCATTACAGACAACGGTACCAATCTCAATAACAAGATGATCACTGAGCTCTGCGAGCAATTCAAGATACAACACCACAACTCTTCTCCCTACCGGCCGAAGATGAATGGGGCTGTAGAAGCAGCAAATAAAAATATCAAGAAAATCGTGCAGAAGATGACAGTGACCTATAAAGATTGGCACAAGATGTTACCGTTTGCTCTACATGGGTACCGTACCTCAGCCAGGACGTCAACCGGGGCAACTCATTTCTCCTTGGTCTATGGTATGGAGGCAGTCTTACCGATCGAAGTGCAAATACCCTCTCTCCGGATAATGAAGGATGCAGATCTGAGCGAAGATGATTGGATCCAGACACGACTTGATCAGCTAAATCTAATTGACGAAAAGAGACTCGCTGCTATTTGTCATGGTCAGACATATCAAAAGCGGATGATCAGGGCATTTAACAAAAAGGTCAGACCACAAGAATATCAAGTTGGGGATCTGGTAATCAAGCGCATCATCCTTCCTCAGAGTGATCCAAGGGGAAAATGAACCCCTACGTACGAAGGGCCATTTGTGGTTAAACATGTGTTCTCAGGAGGAGCCATGATTCTAACCAACATGGATGGTGACGACCTTCCTCACCCCGCCAATGCAGACATAGTAAAAAGATACTACGCATGAAAAAAGACCCGCTAGGTTGACATACCTAGGCAAAAATTAGGGCTTCCCGGCGAACCAAAAGGGTCCGGGCAAAATGAAGGGATGAAATGAAAAAAATCTGTACACCCGGCAAGTCGAAAACCTGAAAAGGCGGCTTGGGCAAAAATGGGTATCCCGGTGGACTGAAAACCCGAAAGGGCGGTCCAGGAAAAAGTTAGGGATAAAGCGTAATACTATGTCTCATTGGATCACCTTGCATCCAGAATCCGATATCAACACCAAGATCAGACGGCATCGATCAATCAGCTTCATCTTCAGCTAGGTCATCAAGTGATGAGACGCTCGAAGATATAAATGCGATAGCAGAGTTAGAACCCAGTGGGATTATTTCCTTTCACACAGCTGTTTTGCTTTCCCTTTGTATAAATTTGTATATACTCTTATTCGGCGGCGTTCTCTTACTAGGACGTCAGCCTCTTGTACATAAAACGCCTATTTACGGGCAAATTCAAAAATCAATACAAAAATCACTTTTCAGTTAAAATTGCCTTTTGTTTTTTTCCTTTTTCTGTTTTGTTTTGCGAAGAACGTCCAAGGTTCAATTTGTGATATATGCATTTGACACTAATTGCTAACTCATAAATATTTGCATACGAAACAAAGGATCAATTACAGGTAACATTAGAAACAGGGGCAATAATGAGTGGACTAAGCGATCTAATTGTTCTGTCCACCAAGGTATCAAGGTAGGTTCAGCTGAAGAACATAACCAATACATCTTAACTCCCCAGAGAGTGAGTCAGCAAGTCCATGCACTCTCCCCAAGCAAAGCTATACTTTCAACCTTAAGGAAGTTGGGTATCCTCCAGCAGATCTCAACATTCCCCAGCACATCATACAGACATTCCTAACAAGCATCCCCGGCAGTCTTGATCTAAGATTGTTCCCCGGCGGTATACCAGACATTCAGCGGAGTCACTTCCCCAATGCATCTCAAAATTTTCCCAGGAGAGTCCAATCAAGATTTCCCCAGGAAAGTTTGAATCATCTCCCCAGCAGGAAGCTTATCCCCAATAGATTCTGGAAGCTTCTCCCCCGCAGAGCACGAACGCGTCTCCCGGCTTTATTCAAAGGTTATTTCCCTACCAGGATATAACTGGGTTATCCTCAGCCAAAAGCCACGGAAAGATCGTTCTCGGCGAAGTCTTCTTACCCCCAGTGAAGTCTATTAACACTTCCAACATTGTCGGTATCCCCAGCGAAGTTATCATCAACATCCCAGCAAAGTACCTCTCTTCCCACAGAGTATTGTTCCCCAGCAAGATCGCTAGAATAATTTTCTCCCCGCAGAGCAATCCATTCACCAAGTTTATTCCCTAACGGAGTTATCTTCTCCTACCGGTATTCTTGCAACTATCATCCCCAGCGGAGACAACAAAGCACTATTCTCAAACATAAGCTCAGGATGTGACTTCCCGGCATTCGTCAAGGATTTACTTTCCTAGACAAAAACATACATTCATAAACATCGCATTTCCATACATTATAGCATGCATATACGCATCATGAATATACAATCTCATTTATGTTGAGAACATCATTGCTTGATCCACATCATGCATTGCATATGACTGACCTTTACCTTTCAGGAAAGATCCAGTTAAGTTCTCAGCTATGTTCAAGGACTTCTCTGGTTCAGTCAGATCGACCCTAAGATCTCCCTGATTCTTATCTAGTTGAAGATTCCAAGACCTTGCCTGGTTCAGTTAAATCGACTCCTAAAGATTTTTCTGATTCTTATCTAGTCAAAGGCCTTCTCTGGTTCAGTCAGATCGACCCTAAGATCTCCCTGATTCTTATCCAGTTGAAGATTCCAAGACCTTGCCTGGTTCAGTTAAATCAATTCCTAAAGATTTTCCTGATTCTTATCCCGTCAAAGGCCTTCTCTGGTTCAGTCAGATCGACCCTAAGATCTCCCTGATTCTTATCCAGTTGAAGATTCCAAGACCTTGCCTGGTTCAGTTAAATCGACTCCTAAAGATTTTTCTGATTCTTATCCCATCAAAGGCCTTCTCTGGTTCAGTCAGATCGACCCTAAGATCTCCCTGATTCTTATCCAGTTGAAGATCCCAAGACCTTGCCTGGTTCAGTTAAATCGACTCCTAAATATTTTTCTGATTCTTATCCAGTCAAAGGCCTTCTCTAGTCCAGTTAAATCGATTCCTAAAGATTTTCCTGATGAAGACTCAGTAGAAGACATCCAAGATTCTCTCACCGTTACTGTTGAGGTAGTAATCATCCAAGATTCTCTCATCGTTACTGTTGAGGTAGTAATCGCCCCAGATTCTCTCATCGTTACTGTTGAGGTAGTAATCGCCCCAGATTCTCTCATTGTTACTGTTGAGGTAGTAATCATCCAAGATTCTCTCATCGTTACTGTTGAGGTAGTAATCACCCCAGGTTTTCTCAGAGTTACTGTTGAGGTAATAATCGTCCAAGGTTCTCTCACCGTCCCGTTGAAAGCACGTCTAAAGAGCTCAAAGATTCAATTCCTGTAACCAGTCAGGGCACATCTACACAAAGAGTTTGAAGACCAACTCCTGTAACAGGTCAGGTAATCATCTTTCTTTTTTCAGGTACGCAAGTTCTCGCTAAGGAATCTCTTACGTGATCGACACCCAGATGGCATCTATAAGCCCATCCTCCTATCCATGTATCTCCAAATGGCATCTGTAAGCCCATTTCCACCATCATACTACTATGTGAGCGCAAATTTCTGGGCACTCTAGTGTTCAACCATCTTCCACCTTCGGATTACGAAAGGCACGTCAGCCAATCTACATCCTCAGGTCTAAGAAGATTGAACAGGGGCAACTGTTGTACCCCAAAATTTTCCCTCCCATTTTCTTCAAGATTTGCTAAGAGCATGCTTCAAAATCTCCCAAGGGTTGCACAGTTCAATGGCCTCCTAACAGTAAAAAATTAGGGTTTTGGTTCTGGCAAAGAAATTGAAGTTTCCAAGGGTCCAAACTAGTCCCACATGCCTATAAACATTGTCAAGCATCCTTATGCCAAGTTTCAAGACTCACAGCACAAGATTACACAGTCAAAAACCCTAATTGCTCAACAGTCAACTGCAGGGGCAAAATGGTCATTTGACAGTCAAAAGTCAAAATTTTTGGTCAACATCTTATTTTGAAGCCACAAACATCATTTGATCAATTCTTGATCATGATTCTCAAGGCATGGCTCAAAAAGTCTCAAGATGCAAAAGTTTCTATTTTTGGACAGTTGGAAAAGTCAACTGCAAATTGACCAGGGCATAACTTCCACATGGTTTATCAGAAAAATTCCATCCAAAGCTCATTTTGAAGAGAATGACATTTCCTACAACTCCTCTTCACACTTCAAGTCCAAGAAATGCTCTCACAAAAAGTTATCAATCTCAACATTATAGGTCATTTTCAAAAGTCAACAAAAAGGCACTTTAAGTCAAAGACCATAACTTGAGATTGGTAAATCAAAATGACATGGGACTAAAGGCATTGGTTAGAGGACTTCAAGACCTTTCCAAAATGTCCAAGAACATGATCAAAGCTTAAACATTGAGCAAGATATACCTTGTGGAAGTTGGGAAATTTTTGGGAATTTTGAAAAGTCAACTTTGCTTCAAATGCCTCAAAATTGCTAATGGGCCATAATTTCTTCCAAGAATCATCACCCAAAAGCTATGCACGACCCATTGACCCAAAGGGGAGTTATTTTCTTATTTTTAATTTATTAATTGAATTTTTAAATCTATTAATTCATTTAATTAAAGTTAAATATGAGAAAAATACAAAATAATGCTTTTAAATCTTTTTGATGCAGCAAATCCAACTAATGCAAGGTGGCAATTCGTTTCATGTCCAAAAAAGGCAAATCTTCCATGATTGGCATGTTCTTCATAACAAAAAGATTGAAAAAGATTATGCAAAATCACAAATTCAAAAGCATTGATTCCATGGATTTTGGACTTGTTTTTTTACCCTAATTCACTCCACATATAAACAGAAACACAACCCTAATCATAAGGACAAGCATGCTGCGCTAGAACCTGAAAACAAAACTTGCACTTTTTCTTAAAAACCTCAAAACTATTTTGGCATCTAGAAGGCGTTTCAAGGCGTAAAAAGTATCTCAAAAGCTTGCTGGGACTTTCCTGAACATAACCCAATACTTTTCCACTCTCCATACACAAAGAACTGGTAGAATCACGTGGCCCTGTTCCCAAATATTTTCATAATCGTATTTGCATTTGCATACCTTTTCCATACGTTTTAAGCATTGATTTATACTAACATGGTTGTTCTAAAGCTGTTGGCATCCTTTGATTGAATTTTTAAGCCCTATACGTGAATCCACCATGGAAGCTGCCTAGGGTTTCAAAGGTTTGAAATTGGGGTTTCTTTCCCATGGAAAAATTGGACCATAAGACCAACACCATTACAATCGTGACGTCCAGACGATTTGATTCATCACATCGCGCCTTTTTTATGATTGCCCAATTTCTATTCGCTATTATTTGTGGTTTCAGGTTGTGGGGGTTTAAAACCCCCGCTATCTAGTTTATTTTTTCAGGAAAAACAAATAGCAATTGGAGAAGATGATGCGTGGAGTAACGTGGTTGGTGGATTCAAACATTGGTGCGTTTTATTTTCTGTCCAGCATAGCCTTGTTTTTCACATATAATGAATTTTGTCCACTAAACATAAAAGCAAACGCGCTAGTTCAGTTGGTGGCCAACGTGTACTACAGGTACTGGGACCTGGGTTCGATTCCCAGGTCCCCTTGCATATTTCATAATTTTTTATTTAACCTATTCCCATGCAGCGTGCCCTTCAGTGATCTACCATGCACTCAACGCTTAAGCTTGCCACATGTCCAACAACACCAATCCAAGGGCCAGAATGGGAGGACTACCATACGCATTAGTCAATAGATCCACACGTGATCATTGAAAAGTCAAAAAAGGCCAGATTTCAGTGGGCCAGATTACTCACAACATACCTCCAAATGGGTCAGAAAACCCCCCATGTTTGCCTTTTCTTTCTCTATTTTTATTCTTTTCTTTTATTTATTTTAATTATATTATTTGTTTCATTTAATTCCACAAAATTAGTTTTATAATATAAAAATACAAAAAAATCAAAAAGTCAAAAAAATAAAATATGTTTATTATTTAATTCAATAATATTTATTTTGTAAATAAATTTAATAATCAATTTAGTTTTAATTTTAGGTTTTTAACTTTAATGCTTTTTCTTAGATAATTAAAAAATATAAAAACAGGTCTTTTAGCATTTTTTATTCTTTTTCTTAATAAATAATCTTTTTTTCTTGTCACTATTAATTATTAATTATTTTGTAAATAAGCTTGTAATTAATTAATTAAGACTAAATTAGGTTAACTTAAACAATTTTTAAATAATTAAAAAACATGTAGAATTAGGGTTTCTTTTCTTTTTTAGTTTTCTTTATTTCCATTAAATACAAAAACACCAAAAAAATAAGTTCTTTCCTTTTTTTAATTTAATTAATTTATAATTTCGATTTAATTTCTTTAAAGGGTCCAACGCCCTCGCACTCGATATTAATTTCTTTTCGCATTTATTTTTATTCCTTTTGTGGATATAATGTATTTGTCCCAAAGCCTTGTAATAGATAATTAGGACATTTATTTTCCGCATTTTTATTTATTCAAATCGGGTCTTGGTTTAGTTTGGCGATGTAGACCCGCGCCTTGTAATAGTGTAGGACCTTTATTTTCCGCATTTTTATTTTCCGCACTCTTTTAACTGCTAATCACATGAAAGAATGAATGCCCAAGTAAAATCAAAGTGTAGCTCACCCAATGCATGACAAGACAAATAATAACCGAAAATGACACACAATTCACACACCACTCCTAGGGTACGCCTCACTGTTGCCTTGCCCCTCGAAACGTGGTCGTCGAGTAGAGGACGTTTTAGTAAGTCCTCATGTCCATGAACATGGCATGGGGGTAGCTTCTAAGGTGTCCTCCTATTGCTCTGGTGACCACACTGTCCCTAATCCTCGAATTGACCCGAACACCTCCAACGGTGGTGCTACCTACCTCTCAATGGTGGGATGGCACTACCTTAAGGACATTTACACAGCCTAATTTCTTAGGGTAGGTAGATGACTCATAGATACTTGCTCTATTCAAAAACAAATCAAACTCTTTTCACACCGACACTTTCAAAAAGCTTTCAAAACAGTTTTCCAAACACTCTTGAGGACTGATACAAGAGTCGATCTGAAATCTTTAAACGAAACTTTTTCAAACCCACTCACAATTGAAAAGCAAACACTTTTGAAAACACAAATGAGCAAGTATCTAAGAGCCCATGGATAACCATGGATAGAAAGGGTGCTAACACCTTCCCTTTCTATAAATCTACCTCCCGAACTGAGAGATAATCTCATAAGGAATTTTGCTGTGCTTTTGTCCTGTCCATGTTGGAGAAAATAAAAGACGGTGGCGACTCTTGCTTCCGCGACATTTCGCGAAACCAGCTTTAAACAGTCAGTTCCAGATCCACCGATCATATTCTCCAACATGGAAAGGACAAAAGCACAGCAAAATTCCTTATTCGAGAATGTTTCTCGGTTCGGGAGGTAGATTTATAGAAAGGGAAGGTGTTAGCACCCTTTCTATCCGTGGTTATCCACGAGCTCTTAGGTACTTGCTCTTATGTTTTCAAAATTTGTTTGCTTTTCAAGTGTGTGTGGGTTTTGAAAAAGTTTCGTTTGAAAAATTTCTAAGTAACTCTTGTATCTGTCCTCAAGAGTGTATGAAATATTTGTTTGAAAACTTTTGAAAGTGTGGGTGCGAAAAGTTGTTTTTTGTTTGTTTTGAAAAGAGCAAGTACTTAAGAGAATTCTACCTACTCTAAGGAATTAAGCTGTGTAAGAGTCCTTCAGATAGTGTTATCCCACCATTGAGAGGTAGGTAGCACTATCGTTGGAGGTGTTCGGGTCAATTCGATTAAGGGACAGTGTGGTCACCTAAGCAATGGTAGGACACGTTAGAAGTAACCCTAATGTCCTAGATCCTTTTATCCGAGGCAACCGTTTCGAGGCAACTGGATCTTTAGACAAAGGGCGACCTCTAAGACACCCTATACTTGATGACCACGTTTAGAGGCAACCAGTGAGGCGTACCCTAAGAGTGGCATGTGCTTTGTGTGTTGTTTTTCAGTTAAGGTTATCTTGTACATGTTATTTTGTGAGCTAAGGATTGGTTTTATTTACATACATTCTTTCATGCACTGTTAACAGTTAGGAGTGCAGAAAAGTAAATTGCAGAAAGATAAATCTAACTATTACAAGGCGCGGGTCTATACATCGCCAAAGACAAAAACCCGTTTTGAAAATAAAGTGCGAGAAATAGTAAATAAAGCGGTAAAATTCCTATTTAACTATTACATATCTGGAGACAGTTACATAAATAATCAAAATAAATAAATGCGCGCGAAAGAATTAAATCGGGAACGTCCTAAGGATTTTGACCCTTTTTTGAGTAAGAATTGAATTTTTTTGTCCTTTTTGTTTTTGTAATTAAAATGAAATTAAAACTAACTAATAACTAATTAATTAATTAATTAAAAAAAATAAAAGTTTTTTTTTTGTGTTTTTATGTTTTTTTTTATGAAAATAAAATAAAAAGAATTAAAATGTCAAAAGAAAAGCCTAAGTCTAAGTTGATTTTATTTATTATGAAGAGATTAAAATTAAACCTAAATTAAACTACATTAATGTTATTTAGAATTTATTTACAAAATAAAAGAGTGAATTTAGTAATAGTAATAAATGAAATATTTACATTTTTTGTTTTTTTTGAATTTTTATTATGAAAAATGTTGATTAATTAAATGGTTAGTAATTAAAACAATAAAATAAATAAAGCAAATGAAAAAAAGAAAAAAAAGAAATGCAAACCCAAAGGGGGGGGATATGGGCCAGAATGGGGTGTTTGATTTAGAAATTCTGGCCCAAGAACACTCCAAGCCTTGTTGACTTTGGGAATCGCCTATGTCTGCTTTGACCTGAGAACATGATGCTCCTTCCCTTGTGGCCATTGGATTTCCACTTGGAGACACTTGGCGTATGGATTTGTGAGGTCGTATGGTGAACTTCTGGAAAAACGCTGCATGCGAATATATTAGGAAAAATATGAACAATTATATGGGGGACCTGGGAATCGAACCCAGGTCCCAAGGTATTTTGCACGTTCCCATTAACCAATCCAACTACACGCTTCAATTGTCATTTAACTAGAGAGGAATTATTATATTGATTAACAAAATGCTAAGCTGGAAAACATAAAACGCGCGCGCCTTTTTTGAACGGACCAACCAGGTGCAAGCACGTCACCGTCTTCTTCCCTGAAACTGCAAGAAATAGAGTTAGATAGCGGGGGTTTTAAACCCCCCACAACCTGCAACATTGAAAAATAGCGAATAGGCGTAGGTGCAAGATAAATTGGGCGCGAGGGTTGGGTTGTGTTTGTCTCGTCCTTCTGAGTTCAGCCATGGGTCTCATGAAGGCCAATTTTACCTATGTTGCAAAGCCCTAAATCAAAAGCTCTGAAACCCTAGGATTCGTTAATGGTGGTTTCGATTCCAGGGCATTATAACGCAATTGAATTGTACCAAAAGCTTCGCCTGAGTTCTATAAACACAAAACAAACAATGAAAGATGTCAAAAATGCATGAATTGATGGTTATGATTTTGAAAAAAGAAAGTAAACCGTATGACTATGTAGCACGAGTTCTTGAGTGTTAGGACTTGTTTATGATTGCAATAGGTTCCTGGCAATGCTGGCAACGTGTTAAAAGCAAGAAAAGTGCTTGAATTATGCTGGAATATGGATTTCAGTTTGTGAATTTCTTTGGAAATTTTGGAATTGATTCTGGCCGTTTTAGGTGTTTTCTCGGTCGTGCTTCAGGTTGGAGAGGCTTGCATATATGTGTATGAATGAGAATCAAATGACATGATGAGCCTTTAACCATTGCAATGATGTTTTGGAATCTTCATAACCACCATTAAAGGAACTTGCCATGTTTGTTCAAATTTGAATTTTTATGCTTAAAATGGGCTTGGCACGAATTTGGTAGGTGTATTATGCTTCATGAAGGCTAATCAAACCACAAGATACCATTTAATCAATTTTTTTTTATTTTACTTGAATTATTATGGATTAAAATGAATTAAATCCATAAAAATTAAATAAAAATAGAAAAATAATTATTTGGTCTTGAAATTGATCATGGGACACGTGGGTAGCATGACAAGGCTGAATCAAATGGGAAAAGTGGGCCCTTTTGTCAAAAATTGAAGTTTCAAGGATAGTTGACTTTTGCCATTTCATGAAAATTTCCCAACTTCTCCAATGCATATATTGCTCAATTTTGATCATATGAACATGTTCTTGGACATTTTGGAAAGGTCTTGAAGTCCTTTAACCAATGCCTTTGGTCCCATGTCATTTTGATTTACCAATCTCAAGTTATGGTCTTTGACTTAAAATGCCTTTTTGTTGACTTTTGAAAATGACCTATAATGTTGAAATTGATAACTTTTTGTGAGAGCATTTCTTGGACTTGCAATGTGAAGATGAGTTGTAGGAAATGTCATCCTCTTAAAAATGAGCATTGGATGGGATTTTTATGATGAACCATGAAAAAGTTATGCCTTGGTCAAGTTACAGTTGACTTTTCAGTTGTCCAAAAATGGAAACTTTTGCATCTTGATGATTTTTGAGCCATGCTTGTGGAATCATGATCAAGAATTGATCAAATGATGATTGTGGCCTCAAAATAAGATGTTGACCAAAATTTTTGACTTTTGACTGTCAAATGACCATTTTACCCCTACAGTTGATTGTGAAGCAAATGAGGCTTTTGACTGTGCAGCTTGACCTTGTGAGCCTTGAAACTTGGCATATGGATGCTTGGCAATGTGTATAGGCATATGTGACTTGATTAAGCCCTTGAAAACCTCAACTTCCTTGAAGGAACCAAAACCCTAATTTGACTGGCTTAGGAGGGTGTTTGAACTGTGCAACCCTTGAGTAGACTTGAGCAAATTGAGATGATGCTTGTCAAAACTTTGAAGAATATGGGAGGGCAAATTTTGGGGTACAACAGGTACCCTGTGAGGTCCTTATCTCCAACATATGCTCAACAATACCTCTACTTATTTCTCTGATATGGTTATTATTGGAGAGCGTGTTGAAACTTGTATCAAGGCTGGTACGATCCAAGGTATTCCTAACACTAAAAATAACACTGGCAATGGCAAGAAACCATATTTCGGCTTTGTTAAGAAAAAGGAAGATGAAACTAGTGTTGCTACTGTTGATAAGTGGAAAGGTCCTGCCTATCCACAAGTCCAGTTTCCTTACTACCCAACATATATGGTTGTTCCTATCCAATATGCTCCTCAAGCATACGCTGCTGCAACTTTGCAACCCTGGGTGGCTCAACCACATCCTTTCGTACCACAACAACAATATGTTCAGCCACAATAATATGCTCCTCCTCAGAATTATCAACAACAGAATCAACAACCACGAGGTTAGCAAGGGAAACAGAGACAAAGAAGGCCTGCAAGGAGGTTTGATCATGTTCCCATGCCATATGCTTAACTTCTCCCTCAATTTCTTGCCAGTCAATTGATTCAACTGTGAGAACTTGGTTCACCACCAAATCCTCTTCCAAGGGGGTATGATGTTAATGCTTGTTGTGAATTCCATTTTGGGGCCCCAGGCCATGCTACTGAGAATTATATAGCATTAAAGTGTAAAATTCAGGACCTCATCGATGCCAGGTTGATAAATTTCAACCCCATTAGTCCCAATGTTTAGAATAATCTTATGTCTTCTCATGCAGGGGCAGCAACTAATGCCATTAAAGTGGATAATAAACAAATTTTGATAGCCAAGGTTGATGAGATCAAGATGCCATTAGAAACTGTTAAAGAACATCTATTGAAGCAGGAAGTTATGCAGGAACTCCATGACTATTGTGAACAATGTTCTTCTAATCACGAGGATTGTGTTAAGCTGAAGAATGTCATCCAACAGTTGATAGATGAAGGTGTCCTCCAGGTGAAAAAGGTTCCAGCTTCTATAGTTGCGACTCAAACCCATACTCCTCCTCCGTATGACAACACAAAAAGTATCCCTTAAAGCAATAAGTCAAGCTTGAGTGAGTTCTCTTCAGCATGACAATTATTAGATCATTTATGCATTTTCATTTGTAATCTTTCTTGTTTGTTGAATGCTACTCACATGTAAAAACTTGTTTGTTTTTAATAATAATAATAATAATAATAATAATAATAATAATAATAATAATAATAATAATAATAATAATAATAATAATAATAATAATAATAATAATAATAATAATAATAATAATAATATAATAATAATAATAATAATAATAATAATAATAATAATAATAATAATAATAATAATAATAATAATAATAATAATAATAATAATAATAATAATAATAATAATAATAATAATAATAATAATAATAATAATAATAATAATAATAATAATAATAATAATAATAATAATTAATAATAATAATAATAATAATAATAATAATAATAATAATAATAATAATAATAATAATAATAATAATAATAATAATAATAATAATAATAATAATAATAATAATAATAATAATAATAATAATAATAATAATAATAATAATAATAATAATAATAATAATAATAATAATAATAATAATAATAATAATAATAATAATAATAATAATAATAATAATAATAATAATAATAATAATAATAATAATAATAATAATAATAATAATAATAATAATAATAATAATAATAATAATAATAATAATAATAATAATAATAATAATAATAATAATAATAATAATAATAATAATAATAATAATAATAATAATAATAATAATAATAATAATAATAATAATAATAATAATAATAATAATAATAATAATAATAATAATAATAATAATAATAATAATAATAATAATAATAATAATAATAATAATAATAATAATAATAATAATAATAATAATAATAATAATAATAATAATAATAATAATAATAATAATAATAATAATAATAATAATAATAATAATAATAATA